>OW052027.1:10000-4810000 GCA_932526365.1 Lobophora halterata | reverse complement strand
TACAACATTACCTCCCTCGGTAGGTAATGCTTTGCTTTACCTTGATGATAGCATGATATGTAATTGGATATTGTCGAGCAGGTAGTGTGAAAATAGTAGATTATGCACTAAGGGGATAAAGCAGTGTCTTATGTCGCGAGTGCCATATTGAACCCTGAGCTAACGAGGGACTCACTTATGTAGAGTTATGTAGAGTCCTGAGTGACGCGAGGGGTTCAAGCTGCCCAAGACGAAGACAGGCTTTATCCCAGAGGAGCATACTCTACTTTTCACACCTTCTGCGAGGCAATAAAAAGCCAGGGCAAAAATTTTAGAACAAACCTTTTTACAATGCCATATGGGCGTTCTTTTACTTAAAGTTTTCCACGAGTTTCACCACGAATTTGACATTCCAAATTCAAATCACATTACTACCCTTAAGAGTTTCATACAACATTACCTCCCTCGGTAGGTAATGCTTTGCTTTACCTTGATGATAGCATGATATGTAATTGGATATTGTCGAGCAGGTAGTGTGAAAATAGTAGATTATGCACTAAGGGGATAAAGCAGTGTCTTATGTCGCGAGTGCCATATTGAACCCTGAGCTAACGAGGGACTCACTTATGTAGAGTTATGTAGAGTCCTGAGTGACGCGAGGGGTTCAAGCTGCCCAAGACGAAGACAGGCTTTATCCCAGAGGAGCATACTCTACTTTTCACACCTTCTGCGAGGCAATAAAAAGCCAGGGCAGAGATTTTAGAACAAACTTTTTTACAATGCCATATGGGCGTTCTTTTACTTAAAGTTTTCCACGAGTTTCACCACGGATTTTACGTTCCAAATTCAAATCACATTACTAACCTTAAGAGTTTCATACAATATTACCTCCCTAGGTAGGTAATGATTTGCTTTACCTTGATGAAAGCATGATATGTAATTGGATATTGTCGTGCAGGTGGTGTAAAAAAAAAATATTATTCCATCATAAATTGATGGATTGATGTGACTGTTTTCTTATCGTGTCACTATTTCTCTCAAAACAGGGTGGTGAAAGGATTTTAAGTGCGCCTCAAAGTGGCTCCTTTCGTGACGTGAATGTGAAAAATTTGTTTGTTTTCAAGCTATGCAGATTTAACCCCATCTCTTCCTGAAGAAATCGGGCACTTGCAAAGTTCCCTTGTTTGTGAATACGACCTAAAATCAATATTGTACCCTGAACTTTACACATTTTCGGAAAGTAAACTTTTCGTGTTACACAAATTATCTTATGAATTTCGGCACTTTTAAAAATATGGCGTCACTAAAGCATCGATAACACAGGGCTAGTTCACAAGCTACAAGCCAGCGAGTTCGCTTGTAGCATTTAAACTCGCCCTGTGTCATCGACTTTTTTTACAATCTGCTAGTTGACAATCCTTCCCGAGAGCTAACTCGCTCACTCGCTAGCTTTTTAAATCGCCGGCTTGTAGTTTGTACACTAGGCCTGTGTCATCGACGCTTAAGTATACAGGGTGAAAAGAGGGGAGGAAACTTCTTCAAGGCTATGCTATTATTAGTTAATTATTAAACTTTGGCAACTTTCTACAATATAATTTCCTAAATCTTATCTAATCTAGTCTTCTTATCGTGTCACTTGTTCTTTCGTACCAGTGTGGTGAGAGGATTTCAATCATTTACTTTTGAAGGAATCGACCCGAATGATTTACAAAAAAACGACGCCCTGTATTAATGAACAATGGATTATGTTGCTGACAAGGATCATTCTTTGCAAAAAATTTATTAATTAAAATTGAAGAAAAGTTTTCACTTTTTTATAGTTTTTAAGTCGTTTTGGCCATCAGTGCCCTTGTTCGACTACTCACGCCATCTAGCGTTAAGCAGCCGAACTGCCTTCTCATCTGAGGGTTACCGATATATTAACGCGTCGTACATTCCATTTAACCTTCTCACCAGAAAATACCGATTTATATAAACGCGTCGTACATTCCAAATTGTCAAATAGCTAACGCCATTACGAAAGACATTGAAAGCTTCCTTCTTGATCGACACCTTGAACTGTACACATCGGCTCGCAAATTACACATTTTATCTGCTTCAGATCAACTTTTATTACTTCAAAAACCCACAGCTCTTCTTAAAAAAACACCCTGTATATTAATAGTTATTTCAGTTTTATTATAATGAAGCTAGTTCCAGCAGCTTCGATAAAGCCAAACTTTTGCGCGTTTCCGGTTTGAAAGTTTTAAATCGATTTTCGTGGTTTATTGGCTATCGCAGTTTTATGAAGCATGCTGAACTGAAACTGATATTCCTCGTTGTTTATGGTATGCAGATATTAAATTTCATTTATTATTCTATAAATTACATTACCAATATTCAACAAATTATTATTTATAATGTGGTGATATCGTTTTACGTGAGTATTTAAATAATTTTGTATTTCTAATATACTTTACATTCTGTGCACCCCCGACCATTTTCAACCGACTTCAAAAAATGAGTAGGTTCTCAATTCGGTTGTTATTTGAATGTTGTGCTTAGAAGTATTAACGTATAGAATTATAATGTAGTACATTGAAAAAGCGCAAAAAAGTTGGCTAATTTTAGCCAACTACTAGTACATTTGGTCAGAAACTAAAATTATGATACATAGAGGATGCACTTTCAGATTGGTCCCATAGAAGTTTCATGAAAATCAGTTCAGTATTTTGGTTTTTAAATCAAAATAACTAATACAAAAATAACTTCGTCGAAGTAAACGAAATTGCGTATTTTGCTTTCCTGTGACTTAACAGGGTGCGTGCCTACGGTCACTAGAACCGTCCGAATGAAGTCAGTTCTTTCATTTCGTCAGTCTCAAAACCTTTATTAAGGTAACCTTTGTAAAACTCGTGTGACCGACACGAATCCAACCTCACCTCATTTATCAAAATCCGTTCAGCCGAACGGATTTTGAACGGCAACATTTCTACTCTATGTGGTGCCTATAGAGCACCACATAGAGTAGAAAAACATAATACACTCGACAAACATAACCTTCCTTCTACGCAGTCGGGTAATAAACTGGTTCATTTCCTAAGAGCTTTACCCCAGATTGACAAAGCCTCCCCATTACCCGTGGAAACGGGCACAATGCGATTCATCGCCTTTTATGATGCTTTTATTACGCAAACTCAATACACAAATACAGCAATGTACTCGAACATCGATGCATCATCGCGCCATCTCTGTACACAGCTACGATCAGAAAAGCTAATCTTCTTTCAATGAATCATGTGGTGTACGACCTTTTTAATTTTTTTTTATTTACTGTTTAAGAATTATAGATACATAAAAATTTAAACAAAACATCTTAAAATCCACGAATGTTTTGATCTAGATGTAGGATGATCTTCCTAGCTAGTTATTACAGATTTATGTATAGTTTGCACATATCATCAATAGCTTTGATATGACTGACTGACAGACAACGCACAGGCCGAACCACTAAACGTGAAATTTCGAGGAAATGTTCAAGAAGTGTAAGCGCGTACATAGAAATTTGTTAATTCGTAACGCGAAGTTATAGTTATGTGTATCAGCTGTATTATGATATGAAACTTGGCCACCAAGTAATAATGTGCAAGCATTAATGTGCTCCGGTTTAAACGGCCCTATATTTAATTAAACTTAAGGGCTCTCGAAATCGATCACCATTTCTCAAAGTGATCGAGGGCTGTAGTAGTAGGTATATCAATTAAGACTATCAACAGACAGTTGTATGAAAAGTAATATCAACTTTGTCCTACTCTTAAAATGAAATAATTAAGCCACCAACAGAAAATATGTTTTTTTTTATAATAATAGATTTAAAGTGACCATGACGGTAATGTCATCACGCCAAATTATTTGTTTTTGAAGAACCTATCTGTTCACTTATTACCTGTGACGTGAGTTTATAAAAAATGACTTTGCTATTGTCGTGCGATGAAAGCGAACGTGTCACTAAAATCCTCCATTGTGTACGGAGCCTAATAGAGCCTGAAATTCGTAGGTAAATTGAACCTCAGCCCTAAGGGAATAAGGTCTAGTATATTAAACGTTGAAATTTTCATAAAATGCTTGGATGAGTTGGTTTTTTCAAGAGGAAGTAGGTTTTTCACAAGTGTTTTTTTCTCAAAGGAATGATTTCAATTTTTTTAGTCTTAGATGTATTTTTCTTACAATAGATCTCTTGATGTCTCTTTTAAGCTAATATAGACTTTAGTTTCGCCATTTTATTAAGGAAAGTATTTCTTTTTTTGAGAATTTGAGAAATGAACAGCTAAATGCTCTCCTTGTTATAAGAGAACAAGTCTTCTCATGACCAATACATGACTTCCGGTGCTACACAGGACTTCCGTTGCTATGGCGCTCGTCTACTTTAAAACATTTTGATGATCAGTCTCCAAGGCCTATAAATGTCACTGGCAACAATGCCTTTCAAACCGGAACACAGTAACGCTTACACATTACTGCTTAGCAGCTTAATATTTTGTGTTTGTACCCTCCAAGACAGAATCCTGCAGGGGATGGTGAAAAATATATTAATACTTAAGGAATTTTCAATAAAATTAACGTTTAATTACACTTTACGTTGAAACAATGTTTGGGTTGGTTTTACATATGAATTTACTTAAAACTTAATTTAATGTTAGAAGTTATCTCCCCATTTTCATTGTCCTAAGTAAAACTTAGTCTATATACAGGGTGGTACGACCCGGTAAAGCTAGTGCATTGTATACAGGGTGTAATACGAGTTTATTAAACATGAGGGAGTAAACAAGAATGAAATGAAGTTTGTTTCATATTAGTTTATAGTTTACGTAATATAGCCGAGGTGGGGTCTAAGTTAGACTTAGTTTTAGGACCAAAATGTAGTGTGCTGCTGCTTGTTAATTTTGAGAGTGGTCCTAATCGCCAGAAGAAAAATCAAAAAAATAAATTGTTCCGTTGATTGGGACCGCGGACCTAAACCTAATGATCCCAATCGACGGAAGCTTCACATAACCTGGCATAGAGGGTGGAAAAAATCAATGAACAATGAAGGTAAACCACTATAAATTCTTAAGGGGCATCCTCAAATCCGAATATTCCGAATTCCATAAAAAAAAATCGGACATATATTCAAAAAGTACGCCGTATTATAGTTATTTCTTCACGCTATTCGTTTCGTCCATGTTTTTTGATTTCGTCAATAAAAAAAGTGAACGGTATGATACTTTAATTTAGATTTTATACATGTTTTTAAGTTAGTAGCGTTAATTTTAAAACACGTATAAAATCTAAATTAAAGTATGAAACCTTCCACTTTTTTTTTGACGAAATCAAAAAACATGGACGAAACGAATAGTGTGAAGAAATTACTATAATACGGCGTACTTTTTGAGTATTTGTCCGAAACATTTTGTATAGCATTCGGATGATAGATTATTTTACTCAAATGAAACATTCCTGTATTTTTTTTTAAATAAACAAAACTGTAAAACAAATCATAGATTTATTGATAAGCTAACCATTATCGGGAATCGAACCAGCTAAAATAAAGAATAAAAAAACAATCACTTTTTGACGTGACTACGTCTAATAAATCGATGAACGCCGGCTGCATGCACGAAAAAGTTGACGTAATTGGTAACGGCATCATTGTCCGGTAACGCTGGTAAATCCAACAAAAAAAATAAAGAAGTATGAAATAGAAAAACAATTTGGGGAAAATTAGAAACTAGAAAATCAGAATTCCATTGCAAAAGAAATAAAATTTTAATGAGAAAATCTCTCATTTATATGTCACAATCACGAAAATATTCGTTTCAATAAATAAATTAAAGTGTAGGAGTCGGTGCCTTTGTTTTCACACAATGTTGGATAGAATTTAGGCCTACGATGAAATATACGGATGACTTATTTATTTATGGGCTATTAACAAGCGCGGCGCGGTCGACACGATATTTTGACATTATTCGACGGCCTAAATTATAGGCGGACAGCGTTTAATTCCGAAAAAACTATGTTTATTAGGACATTTATGATGTCAATTTGGATTTTTTCTTTAACCAGAAATAAGCAAATGATACACAAGACGAATAAATTGACTTTTAAATTGCAAAGGTAATAATTATTCAAAGAAATCATAAATAAGAGGACAGTTAGATTATTGAAATCCTACTAATATTCTACAAGTGCACGAAAGGAGCCTTTTCGAGACGCACTTGGAATCCTTTCACCACGCTGGTTCGAAAGATCTAGTGACAAGATTCTTATCTTGTCACTAGATCTTTCGAAGACTGTTATTCTTATATAGTTTGTACTGGATGGGTAGAGGAATGTTTGCTCAATCACTGAACGTACTTAGTACCTCAGCCACTGAATGTAGAGACTAGAAATTTCGAAGGCATGTTTGTCAAGAAGTGACCACACAACGGAAATACTTAAAGTTGTGGGTTTCAGCAAGTAAGTATTAAAAGAAAGAGTTATCTTAAACAAAAAAAAAACAGAATCTCTACTATTGATCCAAACCCGACAATTAGTTTGATTTGTTTACTTAGCATTTTCTAACATATTTGTTTTCCAAATCACCAGAGTTTTGAATTAATGAGCAAACATCAAAGCGTGTTTTACAAAATTAAAAATCTTTAGTTTATGACGATTCTTTTAAGAGTTTAGACGCCCTGGGGGTCGGAAATTTTTATCAGCTGTTTATGCAAGACCGGCGGTTTTTATTGTTAATTTTTATGTTGTAACAAATTAGCTGCCGGACATCGATCTATAATTAGCGCGTCTGTTAATTTAATTAGTATTATTAATTAGAAATTTAGATTCCTCTGTGATTTTGGTATTTTAAATTTTAATTAAAAGTATTTACAGTTTAAAGTTCGACTCCTTGCCAGGAATTTTCTTAAATTATTATTATAAAAAAAAACCAAATGATTTTAATCACACGACAAACAATCATATAAGTAGAAAAATATAAGTTTCTTAAACCACTAGGATTATTTTTTATTTAATCTCTTGATTTAGTTTTACCAAAATAACAATGTTTTTTTCTGATTTTTTATTGTCCATACGAAAAAAAAGAACTTGTATAACGTCCATATGTTTTATGCAGTTGGCCGCAGTTGACCGTTATTGCAACACCGAATATTTGTTTCAACAAACGAATATTCGTTTAAATAAATAAAACTATGTTACACCAAGCTTAAGACGAAAATAAAACTCTTAACACATACAATTTAGTACAGCATTCTTTCTCATTTTTTTCGTTTCTTTATTCAAGAATCAAAAGAGTTTCAGAAGGGCAATTACGTGAATCAATAAGACAACTCAAGACCTCGAAAGCCTTAAACGGATTACAAATATTACGATTGTAATGCTTACTGAACGTGATTGTGAGACCAAGAATTCTATTACCAGTATTATATTTGGCCAAAATGGCTACTTTTCGCGGTTTCTATAATTGGATTGTGGCTTTCAAAATACTTTTTTTAGATTTTTTTTTAACATAATTTCCTGGAACAGCTGTTTTTATTTAACGGGTATAATAAGGTTTTTTTTTTGAGTTAAAGTGATTTATATCAAGACTTGATGTAAAAAGGCATCGTTAGCTCTTGATCTAACAATGATTTCTCAATATTTCGATAAAATATCTTTGTTTTTTTTTTTAAAGAAAATGATTCTTAGGTTCCAGCAAACAACATAATTATAACCATACCAAAATTCAGTCGAATCCGTTCCGTAGTTTTGGCCTGATTGAGAAGCAACTATTCATTTATATCTATCCTTCCAACCTCGAAGATTTTGCAAAATAAGCGCTTTCTGTCATATTTTATAAAAGGCTTGGACTGACTGACAGACAACGTACATGCCAAACCGCTGAACGTAGAGACTTAAAACTTGGAAACAGTTTGTCAAGAAGTTCTGTACTTCTTGACAAACTGTTTCCAAGTTTTAAGTCTAAAAAAAGCGATTTTATTAATTCGCAAAACAAACGAAGTTACGGGCTTTTATCATCATCATCATCAGCCTATCGTAGTCCACTGCTGGACATAGGCCTCTCCCAATTTGCACCATCGCGCCCTGTCTTCGGCTTGCCGCATCCATCTTCTGCCTGCAACCTTCCGCAGATCGTCACCCCACCTGGCCGGAGGGCGTCCTACACTGCGTTTGCCGATTCGCGGTCTCCACTCAAGAACTCGTTTACCCCAGCGGTTATTGGTTCTTCAGCAGATATCTGCCGAAGTTACGGGCTTTAGCTAGTCTAAAATATAAGTAGGTAAGTATCTAGGTATTTAGGTAGGTCCTAACCTATTATTACTTGGCCGGTCCAAAGTTACAAACTTTATAGACTCAAACAATAAAACAAGTTTGACTATGATAAATTAACCTCTAATACTTTTAAATACGTCAGAATAATATTTCGTAAAGCGCCAATGACACAGGACTAGTTTACAAGCTACTAGCCAGCGAGTTCGCTGATAGCTTTTTTACAATCTGCTAGTTGACAATCCGTCCCGAAAGTTAACTCGCTCACACGCTGGCTTTTAAACTCGCCGGCTTGTAGCTTGTAAACTTGCCTTGTGTCATTGACGCTTTAGGAAATAATGTTCATCTCTTAGAATAAAATATCTCTGCTAATTTAACCCAAATTTTTAAAGACAATTAAAAAAAATCCGTTCTTATTTTCAAAAAATGCCCTTAAAATGACGTTAGCAACCAAGATATCCCTTTAAAAGAAACTTTGAAGACTGAGTAAAAATAAATTTAATTTTGTACAAGAAATTAACAAAATTCTCGGCATATTTCCTGGTGTCGGCGGTATTCGAGACTCCACTAGTGATGGGACACAGTCTCGTTTCCGGGCTCTTAGTCTTGAAATTTTATCAAAATTTTCTTAAATATTTAAGTATATGTTGGTTAGTATATTATTTTATATATCCCCCCCCCCCCCAACCCCCCGATCGCGCAAACAGTCTAAAAAAGGATTATGGCGGATATGTCAACAATATAAACAGAAAGGTCTATAATTCTGCTAAAACAAGTTTGCAACAAGGAGACAACAATTAGTTCTGCTTTCTACTAGTATGTGTACTTTGCGTCTGCGTGATATTCGGATGTAGCCTATGTCCTTTTTCATTCTATATAAAATTATTCTCACCGAAACCGGTATAAACGCGATACCAATTTATAGGAAATTTATAGGAAATAGGATGCAAGACCAGTCCATTGTCTTGCAAGACCCAACCCTACAAGATCCTGACTAGGATTAACACCCACCGCCATTTTTAATGAGACTGCGCCAAAGATCAAATAACTTTTTGTACTTTCGCCCCTCAGACTATTTTTTCAGTCAATTCAGCCTTGGCCGTGCCAAATTACATTCATTTGGGATTATTCCACCAAAATGGGGTAATTGTGTAATCTGCTGGAAAGTATTTTGTCACGTAGAACCTTTTTGTTGGCAAAATCTGCCAAAGAACCGGTCTAATTTGTTCCTTGTAGTTACTAAGAATTATATTTAACTAGCCGACGCCCTCTACGTTTGCGTTCTGCGTATTTTCATACGCACTATTAACAATATTTTAGTATAAACCACTAAACTTGATGATAAAAATGCACTGTAAATTTCAAGTTATACGTACTACAATGGTTTGGCCTATTCGTTGTGTATTAGTCAGTCAGGACAAAGCCTATGCAATTACATTCATTTAGGATTATTCCACCAAAATGGGGTAATTATGTAATCTTGTGGAAAGTATTTTGTCACGTAGAACCTTTTTGTTGGCAAAATCTGCCAAAGAACCGGGGTCTAATTCGTTACTTGTAGTTACGAGGAATTATATTACCGAGCTGATATCCACAACTTCGTTCGTGTTTACGTATTTTAATAATTTAGTAATTTCTTAGTATAAAAAAATGTATGATAAAAATGCCCTCCATATTTCGATTCCAATGGTTTGGCCTATTCGTTGTGTATAAGTCAGGACAAAGCCTATATTATATTTTTTGATGTGCAAACTTATTTATGAGGCAAGCGTAGTTAGGACGCCTTCTGGCTAGATAGAGCATATAAGCTGGAAGAATTTTGATGCAGAGAACTGAAAATCGGGTTCAGTACATTCATACAGTACATTTTAGCATTCTCTTGCAGCTTACCTCTGTGTACTATGGAAATGTGGTAGTGCTAGATGACACATAAAATACAGCCGTATTTTGAATTCTCCAAATTTTTTTGTGTTACAAAAATGTACACTTTATTTTTGTCAAAACTTCTATCTCCTCTTGCCGTAAAACTGCTAGACTCTGACCCGGATAAAAGTATTCTATATGATAATGCTGAGCCGGATGCATGCGAGCATCTCACTCGATTTATCTCCGAACCTATGCGATGGAATTATTGAATCTATTGATTTCAAGCGATGCACTCGATTCTGAACTCCCTATATCACATTAGATCCGGATGGATGCCGAGATGTAAGCATATTTTTTTTACTTGATTTATTTTTGTACTTACCATATTAATGACATTAATCTAATAACTTGCATAATTTTTAATAGAAGCTGTTGTTTAATAAGAATAAATATAATTGGTTAATCCGTGTTAATTAAAGTCTTCTTCTTATCGTGTCACTAGTTCCTTCGAACCAGTGTGGTGAAAGGATTTCAAGTGCGCCTCGACGAGGCTCCTTTCGAGCACTCGACACATGTTTTCGAACTTTAGGTTCTACGACATGCCGGTTTCCTCACGATGTTTTCCTTCATCGTTGTGAGAACGTGGGATGCATACATAGATTTTTTTTTCGACCGAAAAAACTCATTTACGCATGACTGCCATCGGAATTCGAACCCGCGACCATCAGATCGCAAGGTAAGGGCCTCATCCACTCGGCCACCACGTCGTTAATTAAAGTTAATATATAAATAAACAAATAAATTGTTACTAAATCACATAAAGACTGCTGACCCCACTAAGCTTGAAGTTTATAAAAACTGAAAACCCGACTGCGAAAATATTATACTTACATATATATTGATTGCCATCCATTATTCCAAATTAAAATTAAACATAATATGACAGACCTATACAGGTATATTTTAGTAATCTCCTTTTAATTTCCGTTCATTTGATACCCTACTCGATAGGTTTGGTAAACAATAATTTTAACAACAACCTACTATTTGGCGCAAAAAATCCGCCATTTTGTTTTTTTTTTAATCCCATCTAAGGACACTCGAGTTATTGACACAAATCTAACGACTCCTGGCAAAATCCATCCAGCCGTTTGGGACATACCAGGTAACAAATTAATTTACATACATAGGTACATATGTACAGACAGCGTCAGAGATAAGTATCCCCCTAGCACAAGACACCCAGCTATAAATCCTTTCAAAAAATTGTAATACTTAAAATTATTTTTAGGCTTACATACGGTTATACAAATATAATCTATTTTTTAAAGGCAAAGCTTCTCGATTCGCCGCGGCGACGGTGATTTAAAGGGATTTGAAGCTGGGTATTATAATGCAAGGATACTTATCTATGACGCTGTCTGTACATACAAGATACGCGCGAAAAACTTAACCCTTCATTGGCATTCGGATAAAAACCCGACTGCTAAAATAGTACCCGACGCCATTTTGTTTCTTTTTTTACACTTTATTGTTATTTTAGGTCTATGATTATTGCCGTGCCGACTTCCACTAAAATTTCAAAGTTCCTATTAAGCAATTAAGCGGCCTTGCAATACTGTTCTTATATGTATGTAGATAATGATTAAAATTGTTTGACACTGATGCCAACTTGCACCAAACTATTAATATTCCTAAGTAATTACTTAACTTGCTAGAAAAGTAATTGCTTAGGAGCTTCGAATGAAATCGTCATGCCTACATTATTAACCTTATAAAATACCTAAATGAATATTATTTCAATCCTTTCATACTATTTATTTAAAACCGCCTTTATGAAACTTAAACGAAGGGTAAAATAATTTTTCACAAGACTTGCCGTCGCCATTTTGAATTTAAATGTGGTCTGCTTATTGAATTAAATATATTGGATTTTCATATTAATTATAATTTACAAGTTAAGGATTAATTTCTGTTCTGATTAATGTCTTCAAACGGAATTCACATCTTTCAAATTTGAAAAATTTGGTGTCAGATATATTTTATACCGAAAAAAATTTTACCTTTTGAACGATTTTTTTTAGTTTTTTTTTCTTCATAACCAATTTTTAGCAGGTGCTCAAAATTGGGTACGAAATTCCACAAATACCGTTATTTTGTTATAAATCGAAACAAATTGACTTTCTTTATAAATCAATTTCTTCTAATGAAATGCTGTTGCGACACTCATTAATTAAAAAAATAGTGACATAACTTTTTTAAGAATTCTGAATGTAATGATAAGATGATCAAAGCAATTGCCCTAGTTCTTTAAAAAAAAAGTAATTCCAAGTTAAAAAAATATATATATTTTAATAGTAATAGAGCCACGAACCCAATCATTACAATAAAACTCGATCTTGACACTTCTGCCACCCAAACGGCAACTTAATATAAAATTTACGGTTTCAATACGTCATAAAGAAATTTTATTTAATTTTCTAAATTACACTGGTTTTGTAGAAAAGTTGGAAAGTGGCTGTAGTTCGAATTTGAGATGGTTCCGTAGGTGAAGCAACCCAGTGCTATATGGAAAACAAACAAAAAAAAACAATATAAAATAGGAGACTGAGAGCAGTCCTCGGCTTTACCTGTGTTGTAGGAAGGGTTTTTATTTTTCAGCTTATAAAATTATATCTATTCCAAATTTCAACTCAATCGGTTTTAAGTTTAGGCGTCATTGAAACATCTATCTATCCTTACACTCTTACAGAATTACGCTTTTGTAATATTAGTAGCATCTTAGTGCATCTGCAAACGGGTCGCCGACTCCAGCTACTGGTCGCTGGCGTCAGTTTTCATACATTTTGTAGCTGTCGCTGCCGGCAACAAGTTGTGTGCAAAATTACGGACACTGTGGCCACCTTTGCTATAGTCAGCAATGCGTTTGCAGGTGCCATTGATGGAGGACTCTGTTACTCTGACCTTTTTTTGTTAATTTATGTTTCATGTGGTTTTCATCTATAAAATTATTTCTTTTCTTTTCTTTCTTCTTTTCAATTATAGTTTAGGAAAATCTAACTCTCGCAACAAAGATACATTACAAATAAGTAACGTGATTTAAAAAAAATAATATTTAGTATTTTAAGTGTAGTTATACTTGTTCCATGAAGTTGCCATTTACTACCGCACAATTAAAAACGAATTAACAACACAGAATAAATTTTACCGTTAATCCGTTTCCCATTTAACACACGGAACCCTAAAAACCCGCTCTATTTCGTTTGGAATTAAGACATTTACCTTTATTTACGATATTATGTAGGCGAAGGAATATATTGGGCTCACCTACACACCAAATAGATAATAAAGAAGGCTTATCTCTAACAAGGAAGAAGGTAAATTGGCTACAGTGTAGATCAACGAACTCTTTTGGCTTAGTGGTAAGATGTTTTAGGCGTTGTCCTAATAGAACGCGATCACGCGATCGTCGCGCGAGCAAGCGATGCGACCGGTTTCCTCAGGATGTTTTCCTTCATTGCGAGAACGTGGGATGCATAATTGCATATCTACATAGATTTTAACGACCGAAAAAACCCATTTACGCATGACTGCCACCGGGATTCGAACCCGCGACCGTCAGATCGCAAGGTAAGGGCCTCATCCACTCGGCCACCACGTTATAGTACGATGATATACGGCTTTTTTACACGCTACACACCAGCGACTTCGCTTGTAGCGTGTAAAGTCGCCCAGTGTCATCGGCGTTTTTACAATCTGCTTGTTGACAATTCTTCCCATACGCTACACGCTCACACGCTAGTGTTTAAAAACTGTTGACGTTTTCATCAACTTGTAAAAAGGTTGTGTGTCTTCGACACTTTATTATATTAGTGGATTTCGCAGAAACGTAATAGTAAATGAATTATTCATGTGCATGTAATAATTTAAGCGTCTCATACAGATGGTGTTTTGAATTCATTTGCAGTACAAGCGCATTCACTTAGTTGGATTTTGTGAACACACGGAGGGGTAATTTGACCGACACTGCAACTTCACGTGCCATAAATACCTGGAACAATAACAAAATTAATTTAATAAAGTGTTTATTTAATTTTAACTTAAAATTAAGGTTTTTTTATCATTATTCAAAGTTACTCCAGAATAAATGAAGTACTTTAACATTTTAGTGTCATAAAAAATATTCAAAATTTAAAAATGGTAAAATGACCCTAACAATACCCTTTGTTTTCTAAGGAATTTCAAGGTACTAATGCATACTACGAGTATATATATATATATATATATATATATAACATAAGAAAATCATTTATTTGCCAGAATGTAGGTGGTAAGTACATAATAGGTTATTACATAGTCAATATCCAAGTGGTCCGATACATTCTGCCTCCTTTCGAGGCGTGCAAAAATAGGTATAATTAGTAGGTTAAACACTGAGAATCCTTCCGTATGTTTCCATCACGGTAAGTCAGTAACATCTGCGATGGTCTGCCGACCTGAATGTAAGAGATATGTAGTTGCAGCGGTTCTGCTTGTGTCATCCAAATCCAATATACAGGGTGTAACATAATACTTCCTGTCCGTTTTCAACCGACTTCAAAATAAGGAGGTTCTCAATTTGGATAATGTTTTTTCACCCCTGAACTTTGTTGTTTGTAAACTGATTTCAAAAAATATTATTTTCTTTGAATGCATATACATTTAGATTGGTTCCATAGAAATTGCATGACAATCGGTTCAGTACTTAGGTTATGAAATAAAAAAAACTAACAAAATGACGTCATCCAAGTAAAAGAAATTGCGTATTTTGCTTTCTTTTGACTATTCAGTAGTGTTGTTGCAATAATGGGAAACGCATGTATGAGATTAATTTTAATTTTTCAAGAGACACCCTGTATATTGCGGTACACACAGTTTAAATTAATCGTTACTGTCCGGACCTAAATTAATTAAAGTCTAGTTTTATACGAATGAGAGAATTGTTTATTACCTTCTATAAGACTTTAAGAAGTGAAGGTTTGCACTTTTTAGGCTGATTTTTTAAACTGGTCTTGAATGCCTAAATTCTAAGCTAAAGGAATAGCAAAATATGCCCGGCGGATTTAAATAAAAACTGCATACATACCTACTTATTAAAAAAAAATCTAGCCATAATATTGAGTCCGATGACTTAAAAAAAACACACCCTGTATAATTGCGCTATTCTATTGTGTCATTTATAAGGAACACTTTAAAGGAAGTAATGTTTAATGGCAATATAAGGGATGGTCTATTTTTAGAAAAAATAAAGTCGAGTCTAAGACTCAAATCAAATCAGTACAGTAGTTTTGGCGTGATAGAAAAACATCTATCTATCCATCAAACATTTGCCTTTATCATATCAGTTAAAATTTTATCTAGGTACTTTAATATGTGAATATTTTTTTTTTCGTACAAGGACATTTTCACATTATAATAAGTCACACTTTATGGCTCCTAACATCAAAACACTTCAACGTCAGAAATATAAAACTCACATCCCTAGTTAGCTCTTCACAGAGAATAATCGACCTTATTTATACGATACACAAAGCTCATTTTACGTTGTACATAAAGTTGACATAATAGGGTTATTTTCCACTTGTTTTCCTTCAGTGGTGTTATGTCATTCGCAGTAATAGTAGTGAGTGTTTGTATGTAAATGTCTTTGAACCTTGGCGTGTAAATAGGGATGGGATTTGTCGATGATTTTTAGGGTATTTCGAGGACGATTTTTATGAGGACCTAGGAAATCCTCTTTTAGTACTATTTTGGTCTTGTACAAGGTTTTACAAAAACATACAACAGCCGACTTCATCGGACTGCTCTAGTCACAGAACTGAAAAGTCACAGGGAAGCAAAATATTCGCAATTATGTTATTTCATAACCAAAGTATTGGATCGATTTTCAAATTTCTATAAGACCAATCTGGAAGTAGATATATCCTTTCAAACAAAATATAAGTAAAACAAATAGGTTTGTAAATAACAAAGTTCTGAAGTAGCAAACATAATAAAGGAACCTTGTCTATTTTTGAAGTCTGTTGAAAAATTTAAACAAAATTTCAAAGTTTTCAAAGTTAACACAAAAAGGGTCACTTTCAAAAGTTTCGTATTATGCATGTGAACATTTCATTTCAATTGTTCTAAAACTCGAGTTACCTAAGTTACCAAGTTTATGTGTTAGTACAGCTAAGTCGAAAGTTATCTTGGCCTAAATTATGGAAATTTCGTGTGATCGTCTGAATTTCACAGGGCGTTTCTCTCTAGAATTTAAATGAATGGTAAATTTAATTTATGATTTATACATCTCGACTTAAGACAGCTGCAAACGCTCCACCAATAATAGCGGCGGCGACACGTCTGGCAGCGACGCGCCACAGCAACAAAATGTATGTAAAGCGACGATATTGATAGGCTACCGATGCCAGTCATGTTGCGTTTTTCGAGAGAATCTCTACAGATTAGTTGCGGCTATGAAACCAGACAGACTCTTATAATTTCAAGTAAGAGTCATTCACCTTTATTTAGAAACGAGTTCTAAAGTTATGACTATCTCTGAACTTTCAAGTCCAAAATCCTCCTTAAACCCACTGACCTCTAGTGATATAGAGCACATATCAGTGCTTAAACCTCACTTCATTAAGAAATGAAGTTTATATGAGGATTTCGTAGTCTACGACTATCTAGAACTCCAAGGAAAACGTTCCATTCCTTGCAGATCAACTTACTTTCAGTATAGAAATATTCATCATAGAAATTTTAAATCATTTAATAATTTAAGTTATTGTTACCATACTGCAACGTGACAAAATAATACATATTATTTATAATTCTAAGTAAATATTTTCATTTATTTATTTAATTTCAAACGAATATCATCTAAGTACCTTGAAAAATGATTGAAACTGCATACTGTGAAACGAAACGTTAGTGAATTGACGCAACGCACTGCTTGGACTGCGATAAGCTGTTGAAGATTTAGCTTATGACTAGATGGCGGTAAGTATGAAATAAGAATATTATAAAAATATTAATTTATATTTATTAACCATCGATATGAAAGTCCCATCACTACTAAAGGCGACGCTGCAAAGGCAAGGAGCCAAGGAATCTCGTAAAAAAACCTTCATAAAACCAGGTCCTGAATATCTGTTATATTCGCTTCAAGTAAGTGAGAGTTTGAGAATCCGAATAGTAAGTAGAGATACGTAGGTACATAACCTTGTTTTACCTATAATGGATGTACATATTTTAAACGTTTAAGCGTTGTCAAAAGGTTGTAGAAGCAGACAATATTCTGCCGCCAAACACAATAACACTTTACTGTGTATGAAGAACACTGTTGCAAGTGAAAATACTAAACTTTTAAGACTGACCACTCGTTTTAAAGTTGACGAGCGCTTTAGGTCGTGCTTCACCGAACTGTGTAGCGCTGCGTAGCTTTTTTTTGGTCAAAGATCATGAAAAACCTTTTTTAGCAGTGGAGCTATGAGAATCAAAAGCCTGTGTAGCACTGTTATGATTATGGGCAGCGCCTAGCTAGTCTCGCCACTTGTTAACATAAAAAAAAGGTTTTTTTTTCATTCAATTCAGAATATAAATGAGATGCACCGATTACATATCATGCTATCATCAAGGTAAAGCAAAGCATTACTTACCTAGGGAAGTAATGTTGTATGAAACTCCCTAGGGTAGTAATGTGATTTGAATTTGGAACGTCAAATTCGTGTGGAAACTCGTGGAAAGTAAAAGAACGCCAATATGGCATTGTAAAAAGGTTTTTTCTAAAATCGAAGAGGCCACTCATAAAAAAAAAAGTAAAGGCGCGACTTCAAAGACTGTGAAACAAAAGACGGTGCATGTTCGCTGCTGCCGCCCTGGCTTTTCATTGCCTCGCAGAAGGTGTGAAAAGTAGAGTATGCTCCTCTGGGATAAAGCCTGTCTTCGTCTTGGGCAGCTTGAACCCCTCGCGTCACTCAGGACTCTAGAGGAACTGAGTCCCTCGTTAGCTCAGGGTTCAATATGCCACCCGCGCCATAAGACACTGCTTTATCCCCTTAGTGCATAATCTACTATTCTATGTCTATGATGATGATGATCAGAACAGCAGGTCTTCACAGACCACCTTTCTCGAACAGCATAATGAAATGTGCGAAGGCCATGCCTAATGTCCCATACGGGCTATGGTCCAGACACCTTGCCAAGAGCCTTTTACGACCAATACGTAAAACACTAAATGCGTAAAATCGAGGTCATTTTGTCGTAACTCCACATCTTAAGGGTACTTGAGATTTTGTCTATGTACTGCTGATCTGGCAATAGACAAGAATGGGGCGTATCTTACCGCTTTGTAGGACTATTTTATGAGATTATTACATCCGCAAAGGTTTTATGATTTAACGAGCCGGGCGTTCTATTGTCCGAAACAGCGACGCAGGAATTTGATTACAAAGTTTACATCACTGCTATGGCAGTTCAGCAGAGCACTGGTTGCAAACTAAGGAGTGCAAACAATCAAAAATGGCCCTTACGCACCTTGCACCACGTCTAACAAGACGTTTACTCAGTTTGAAACGACCAGATCTAAGAATTATTGTGGGAATAATCACGGGGCATTGCCTGCTCAACAAATATCTGCACAACATTGGAAACACAGACAGCCCACTCTGTAGAGGCTGCTTCACCGAGGAGCAAACGCCCGCCAACGTAATCCTGGAATGCGTGGGAGTGGCAAAACAAGGAGAGATAACAACAAATTACGTAAATATATTTAGTAATAAATCCGCTTAATTTCTAAACAAAGGTTTTAATTAACTTAACTTTAACTTTTTTTTTTTTTAGGCGACTCATCGCCATAACGGGTATAAATACGGGCCGGGCAACGTTGTTTATTCAATAGAGTCCGGTGACGCAGTAACAGCCATCTGCGGCTAACTGCATTAAACGTCCATCCGAAAAAAAAAAAAAAAAAAAAATGTTTATTCACTCTCGTTTCGAACTTCGGCGAGTCCACACCTCCTGATGATGCCTCGTGTAGAGGCGAAACACGTGTCGTATCTTTAAACTTTGGTTTTCTGTTCGTTGACTCTTTGGTTTAGTTGAACTAAAGTTAAGTTAATTAAAACCTTTGTTTAGAAATTAAGCGGATTTATTACTAAATATATTTATATAATTTGTTGATATTTATGGATTTCCGCAAAGTAACGCCTGAATCAATCAATTAACAAGAGATAATCCTCAAAAACCTCAGGTCACTCCGCGAAGCCTGCGAAGAACTCAGGAAATTTCTGTGCTTCTGGGCGCAGTTAGGCTGACTAAACTATTAGTCAGGATATCCCACGCACAAAGGACCAACAGGAGTCAACGGTCGCAATCGTGATCGACTGGTGCACTGCTCACTGGAAGGCGTTATTGGCTGAATTTGTGTCCACGGCGCTACTCTTGTTATTCGGCTGTATGTCATGCATACCGGTCGCAGGATTAAAAGAGCAATCTCCACTATACGCCCCCTTGGGGTTCGGATTAGTCGTGTTATTCAATATCCAAATTTTTGGACATATATCCGGGGCGCATATGAACCCAGCTGTGACGCTGGCCTCCGTGATTTGGGGCAGTACTTCCATCGCGAGAGGGATCGCATTCATCATCATGCAATGTGTCGGTGCTTGCGTCGGATATGGAATATATACTAGTTGTCAACCAAGTGCGGAAAAGGGAGTCCATTTACATTTATCACTGATATAGCATAACGCTCGTCTAATTTGAAGAGCCCAGTATTTTTTTACAATTAATAAATGCGTAAAATCGTCGGCATTTTGTCGTAACTCCACTTAATAAGGGTACTTGAGATTTTGTCTATGTACTGCTGATCTGGCAATAGACAAGAATGGGGCGTATCTTACCGCTCTTTACGACTACTGAATGAGATTATTACATCCGCAAAGATTTTGTGGTTGGGTCAGTTGAAAAAAAATTAAGAAATAATCAAAATCAGCTTATTACCAAAGCAATGCATGACTTTAATTAGAAAACCCAAAGAATTGCTATAGCACTCGCCTTTAGACAATGTACAAATTATGTTATTGGTTTCAAAAATTCAGTAAATTATCAATTTATGCTCAATGAGACAAGGTTTTACAAAAACATACAACAACCGACTTCAATCGGACTGTTCTGTGACCGTAGGCACCACTGAAAAGTCACAGGACAAAATACGCAATTTTGTTCACATCAACGACTTTTTTATTTATTTATTTAAGTGCACATAACACATCACAACCACTTATAAAATTAAAGGTTAACAAAGATTTCTGAGCATGATTGCAACATAAACATATGTACATATGTTTCACATATGTTTTTTCAGCTTTTTTTAATTTCAAAACCAAAGTGCTCAACCGATTTTCATGAAATTTTTATGGGACAAATCTGATTACAATTATATACTATCAAATAAAAAAAAACAAATAGGTTTATAAACAACAAAGATATGAAGTAACAAACATTAAAAAAAATACAGCCGAATTGATAACCATCTCCTTTTTTGAAGTCGGTTGAAAATACGCAAGATCTTGACCATTTTGTCGTAACTCCATTAGGTACCTCAGATTTTGTCTAGTACCCACTGCTGATCTGGCAGTAGACAAGAATGGGGCGTATTTTACCGCTCTTTATGATCACTCTATGAGATTATTACATCTGCATGATCCGTAAAGGTTTTGTAATAAGAACAGACAATCATTGACTAATGATAATTACAAAATCCGAAAAACTGTTTCTAAAGTCTAAAATCCATTTTTCATTTTTTAAAAAATAGTCTTTTGTTTTTTATTTAGAATACAATAAGTACAAAAAACGACTTCAAATTGCGTAGTTTGCTTCCCTGTGGCTTTTCAGTGGTCTTAACGGTCACTGTAACGGTAACTGGTCCGACCAGGTCAAGACACTCACGGGACTCCCTGTCTCTGCCGCCCTGAGACATGCAGAAGACAGACAAGCATGGAAGCAGCTTGTCAATCGAGCCACTCAAGTCTTTCAAGACGGGCACGACCTTCAGTAATGAAGAACACGAAGAAGAAGAAGAACGGTCACAAAACAGTCTAATTGAAATCAGAAGTCTATGTTTTTGGAAAACCTTGACTATTTGAAGTCGGTTTATTAAAAAAAAAAATGGAGAGGAGAGTGAAGTCACAAGCCCAAACGAGGTTAGCGGATCTGGGGCAAGATTACCGCGACCTCTGTTCGGTGCGAGACGTGTCAAGTAGTCTTCGCTCGAGTGAACTAGCCCTGAGTAAGCGAAGCATAGAAGTCTGGTGTTCTTGCAAGAAGTTTCTAGATAAGTTTTTAGTTTTGTTTTTAGTTTTCCGAACCAAATTTGGAGACACAAAACATGGTTGGTCTTACTTCAGAATGCCTAACACGTTTTGGGTAACAAATTTTCTGCAGAGGATGCAGTCAAGTGTAACACTGGTCCGCTCTGTAGCTAAATATCCAGTTTATATAGTTTGCTTCAAGCCTTGGCTCCCTAAAATTGAGATTATCATCAAGAAAACTGCAGGAAATCATAAACATGGAGAGAATTGCTTTTACTATGAAAGTCCTCACAAAAACAGCCTGTTTGAAGTAAGTTTTTCCACTTTGTCAAATGAACGGTAGCTAATCGAAGAATTGCTGACACATTTTGTAGATTGAGTCGGAAACACACGGCATCATATTTCGTTATAGAGATAAATCGTGATTTGAAAAGTAAATGGTTTAGATTCGAAATCCAATCAAAATCAAAAATATTAGCGGACAACCGAGCGAATTCGCCGCTCGTGTTTAATTTCTATCAGCAAGTGTACGCGCGACAAGCCGCGAAAGACGCTTCATGCTACTGACACTCGCTAGAAAAACCCGAGCGTAAACGCCGGTATATGCGCGATAAAAATATGTTACTCGCAAACCCAGGCTAGTTGATAAGCTACAAGCCGGCGAGTAGGTAGTGAGCGAGCCGATGCCACACGGGGCGAGTTTGCAAGCTACTAGCAAACTCGCTGGCTTGTAGCTTGTAAACTAGCCTCGTGACTTCGGCGTTTTATATACTCTAGATGCCAACAAATAGTATAAATAATATATTTAGTAATTAATCCGCCTTACCTCCAAACAAAGGTTTTAATTAACTTAACTCTATTATTACTATATATATTTATACTATTAGTTAATATTTATATATTTCCGCAAAGTAACGCCTGAATCAATAAACTCTAGATGCCGTTTTTAGGTACCATTTAAGTAGATTTTAAAAGAAAAACACGCGTTTCAAAAAATATTACGTCAAATATTTTTGGGAATTATGCTAGAATATAAAAAATAAGTTCTAACAATAGTAAAATGAATGACGTATTAAAAACTTTTTTGACATCTATAAATTTAATATTAGCATAGTAAAAGTTACCATCGGTGTTTATTAATTTTATGAATACTAAACTTCCCACTATAAAATAAATATAAGCTTCAGTTAAGTTTCTTCGCGAAGTTTTCATGAGGAATTGTTTAAGTTTTCAACTTAGATTGCAGGACAATAAATTAACTTTGAGAAACTTTCTCATAATTGTTTGTTAAATATACCAAATACTGCATAATTATGTTTATGTCATTGTGTTAACTGGTTGTTGCCTACGTGGCATCGAGAATATACTCTTTGTCCTTTCGGTCCTCAAACTACTCGGGCGAATTAACATGACACCTGGCTGTCACGTGGCTCGGAACTTGATGCGTCCCCCGCCCCCCGCGCGGCGCCCTCCGTGTTTCTTATTCCTCTAATTGCGAAGCCTTATCATTACTTATCATTACCAAGTATTACAAGACCTCTTCTCTATCAATATTATCCAATTTCACGCTGTAATTTGCACAAACGTCATTCGAGCCAGGTGTCATGTTCATTCGCCTGAGTAGTACTTGTTTATATCTTAGTATACTCTGTGGTATTGCTTAATTATGCTGAATTTTAGACAATCAAATTGGTTTCATGGTTTCAATTTGCTTCCAAAACCCGAGGGTAACCGAGCGTATACGACGCGACGGTGTAAGAGCGAAGCCTCTCTGCTCCGCTGCTTGCGTTGCGTCGCATTTTAGTAATTACATTTGCGTGGCTAAGTGAAAGGTTTCATACTTTAATTTACATTTTATACGTGTTTTTAAGTTAGTAGGGTTAATTACTATAATACGGTGTACTTTTTGAGTATTTGTCCGAAACATTTTGTATGGAATTCGGATTTGAGGATTCCCCTTAAGTTACTTAAGTTCCGATTAACTCTTTCGATAACAATACTTAAGTTTTGGCCCATGTTAAGCACTGCTTTCATCACTCTTAAGGCGACCTTGTCCAAAATTAGGAACCACTTCAAAACAACATCTTCAAGGAAACTTGCACCAACTCCTGATCCAAGTCACATCCATCCGTAAACCCAAGGATCGGAGGCCGATCTCGAAAATTTCTGACAATCGAATTCATATTGTATCTGTCAAAATAGAGTCAAAAGTTTGAAAGACGATTTAAAAAGGATCACACAAAATGGCTAATCGATGAGGCTGGATCACGAATAATCTGGCAATCGCAATCTTACCTTTATCCTATAATCTTTAGTTTCATGACAAATAATAGATCTACATAGAAATAGCTGTTAAACTATAAGCGTACACTTGACTAGAATACTGGCTTTAACTTTGCACAGCGAATAAGCATTGCCATATAACGACTGGTTATTTTTGTGTGAACGTTACATTTTCTTATAGGTATTTATAATGTATAAGAAAATTTTACGAATCCGTTACAGACCTAATCGGTTAGTAGTTTTCTTAAAACGTCATACGACCTGCTGACTTCCCTGTGACGGACACGATACGATTGTCAGAATTTTCCGTGATCGGGTCCCTGGAGTCATTAGAAGATGGAAAAACGAAAGTTCGAAGGACCAAGTTTGGTTCGAGGCAAAAACTGCGAAACTTTAGGCCGTTATTGTCTACTTTATACATGTACACTGCAGGGCAAAATAATTGGCTGCTCTCGTATGTAGAGACGCACGACACAACAGGAAATGTAGGAGAATCTATCACGAATCTATGACGCACGAAAAAAAGGGTTGCATGTATTTTATGTTAGAGTGGGTTAAAACAAGAAGCGATACTAGTTGGGTGGAAACGGGTAGAAAACAAACAGTAAGTAAAATATTTCTACCCTTTGAGAATTAGTAATTTTGTTAATTAGACCAATTTGTCATTGTATTTATTCTACCTTTTCAACCGACTTAAAAAAAGAAGGAGATTCTCAATTCGATTGTTTTTTAAGTTATTGTTTGCTCAGAATGTTGTTGTTTCTAAACTGATTTGAAAAATTCTTACGTATTGTTTTTTTATTTTATCGGATATAATTCGAGATTGGTCCTATAGAAATTTATTTTTAGGTTCAGTTCTTTGGTATTAAAATCAAAATAACTGAAAAAATTACGTCATCCAAGAAAGCAAAATTGCGTATTTTGCTTCCCTGTGACTATTCAGTGGTGTTTACAGTCACTAAAGCAGTCCGATCTAAGTCAGTTGTAGTATTTTTTTGTAAAACCTTGATTGAAACCCATTGGTTCTATGATATTGAGATGAAAATGCTTTCTACATAAAACCAATTGCTTTTTGGAAACGAAATTAAGTATATTCTGTTTTATAGACGAAATCATAAATCCTTAGCTATAAATTCTCCAAGAACACAATTGTTTTATAGCAGTAATAACTACAACTCCCATCACATCTTATCAGTGAGACCTAAATCCAAGTTAAACCGTAGGTTGTACCCTATCTAGTAGAACAATAAAATAAATACAGTGCTCCAGTTATTTTGCCACCCACTGCACAGCGCGGGGCACAGAAAAAATGCCAAGCAGTAAGGACAGTTAAAATAATATTTAAATACTAATTTTTTTCTTTATGTCTCATTCTCTTCAAATTACTTTAACTCACAATAAAATTAAAAACAAAAAATATAAACACATGATGACCAATTAATTTTACATATATTACGATGAGCTTTATGCTAGCTAGGGGTCTTTAATAGTTTCTAAAATAGTCTTAAATATGCGTCTCCTGCAGAAAGTCGTCTAGATGGTATCAGATATTCTACCGCATAGCAGAAATGTGTTAACATTACTGTGTTTCGGTTAGGACGACATTGTAGCTATTGAAATTGCAGGGCTTTCGAGACTGACCATCAAAAGTAGTGTTGCACCGGTCTTTGTGAAAGTCCAGTGTTTCATTGTTTTGGCAGCAGGCGTGATCTTTTAGGTGTTGTCCTAATAGAACGCGATCACGCGATCGTCGCGCGAGCAAGCGATGCGACCGTCGCGCGAATCCGCGATCAAACGTAACGTCAAATAGGCGTCCCGATTGGCAATCGCGCGATCGCGCGACGCGGCGCGATGCCAATTGGGACGCCTATTTGACGTTAGTACGTTTGATCGCGGATTCGCGCGATCGACGCTCGCGCGAACTTGCGATGGTCGCGTCATCGCGTTCTATTAGGACACTGCCTTACCATCAGGAGAGCGATTTACTCGTCTCGTAACATGTTTACATAAAAGATAATGGAGTGTCTATACTGTTTGAACACTGTGAATAGTTCTGTGTAGGCAAACGTTCATAAAACTATACGAGCCGTGTAAACAGTGGATAGTCCCGTGCCGTTTAGTGCTGTGTGTCGGAACTTTGTTCGGATCATGTCTTTGTATCGGAATTTAGAGGTGTGTAGTTGTAGAACCTTGCGAAGTAAGGCCCGAGGTAAACGAGGCTAGTTCGACGACACGATTGGTCGAGTGGCAATTTTGTTGGACTGCCACGCCAGTGTTGCGAGTTCGATACCTGCTTCAGGACAAGCACTTGTGTAATGAACATCGGTGTTTGTCCTGATTCTGAGTGTTTTTATGTATTCTATGTATGTATTTACCAAAAATGTAGTATTTATGTACTCTATCAGTTATCTGGTTCCCGTAGTACAAGCTTTGCTTAGTTTGGGGTACATAATATTACTTATTCTTTGGTTTGGGGCTAGATAGCGTTGTGTGAAATGAAAAAATACTTATTTTCAAGCCAGGACAGCCGGATAGTAAGCTAGCAAGCTAGAAGCTCTGGTTTAGTGTAAACAGGTTTAACTAGCAACAAATTATATAAATATATGTAGCAATAAATCCGCTTGATTTCTAAACAAAGGTTTTAATTAACTTAACTTTAGTTTAGAACTTTAGTACATATTACTATATTATAAACCAAAGAGTCAACGAACAGAAAACCAAAGTTTAAAGATACGACACGTGTTTCGCCTCTACACGAGGCATCATCAGGAGGTGTGGACTCGCCGAAGTTCGAAACGAGAGACTCTCGTTAACTAAAGTTAAGTTAATTAAAACCTTTGTTTAGAAATCAAGTGGATTTATTGCTAAATATATTTATATAATTTGTTGATATTTATGGATTTCCGCAAAGTAACGCCTGAATCAATCAATTAGGTTTTACTAGCCTAGAAGTAAAGCTAGTTCTGAAGCTAGAGGTGCAAGCTAGCCCATTGTAGCCTCTATTATTTTTGGTTAATTTTATATATAAGCTTTTCTCCTTTTGGTATATTGTATGTTTTCTCGGGGCTCGGGGTGTGCAATAAAGTGTTACTATCTAGCTTACAATCACAATTTTGCTATCCTGGCTTGAAAAACTAGACTCGTGTATATCGGGCATTAGGGTGGGAATTTACAAGACGTTTCGGTCCGGGCTAATAGGAACAGCATTTACAAGAGCTTTTGAACAAAAACATACTATACCAGGACTATTCTAGTGACTGTAAACATCACTGAAAATTCACAGGAAATCAAAATACGAAATTTCGTTCACTTGGATGATACAATTTTTGAGTACATCTAATAAATCGATGAACGTCGCCGCGCCGGCGGCATGCACGAAAACGTTGACGTCATTATCCGGTAACGCTCATTGTCTTGTTACGCTGGTAGTCACGTTAAACTATCGTCCGTAAACCAACTTACAAAAAAATGTATTAGTGTATACTGTTTCGGTGTTCAATAAATAAAATAAAATAAACTTTACAAACAAACATTTTTTTAAGTTAAATTGATTTTTAAACCAAACTACTGACCAGATTTTTATGAAATTTCTATGGAATCGATCTGAAAGTTTCCTTTCAAATAAATATTTTTTTCAAATCGGTTGATATAATATTATATGATGAAGTTATTTCTGTCCTGAAGCCTATTTTATCCTCGAGTAAATATCTGCACTCGCCTTTTGCTCGAGCTGATAAAAGCTTGTATTAAATGGCTTGCTTCAGGCCCTTGTTGTACAAATAACTATTTTCACCATACCCGTACTGAATTAGAGGTAAGACGAATAGGTTTAATGGTTAAGGTAACATAAGAGAAATGAGGTCTAAGTTTTAGCATTTTTTTAACTAGTGATAAAATTAACTTCCTCATTTTAGTACAAATTTAATACACATCATTCAGTTTTTTATTACTTTTAATCTAATAAAAAGCTAAGCAATGTGCGTGCCAGCGAATAATCAGGACCACATACAAACTATTTATTATTCTGCGTGTCGTGTGTTGACTGATAGTAACTCTTGAATACGCTGTGGTCTCTCGAGACACGAATGCTAAACAGGGTAGCCCTGTCACCAAACTTTTTTGACACTCGTATTCGTATCGGTTTCGTTCCATAGTCAACAGTTTGGATAACATTTGAAAGTTTTATGAAAAAATGGTAGGTAACACTTCTGTGACGGCTTCGATATTCAATTAATTAATTTTCTCTTCTTCTTATCGTGTCACTAGTTCTTTTGAACCAGTTGAGTGTGGTGAAAGGATTTAAAGTGCGCCTCAGAGAGGTATATTTTTTCTTGCAAACATGTATGTACCATAGACAAAGAAGAAGCAAAATAGTTATTTTCATTATTTTTTCATTTGACTTTACATTTCTGAAACCCCCAAAGAAATTTCATGATAATCTGTTCAATACTTTGGTTTTAAAATCAAAATAACTAAAACACGGTTAATAAAACAATCCAATTGAAGTCGGTTATTGTATGTTTTAATTGGGAATGATTTATCTTATTTTTTCACATGTATACAATAATTTACATTAAATTTCAATAAACTATTTCGAACGCCAGTGATATGTGTAACTTTGACTTGCCTTGAATAACGGTCCTTGTTATGTTGGTGAAATAAATGAAATCTTAAATCTGAATCTGATACGAATACGCTAGCCAAAAAGTTTGGTGATAGGACTACTAGGTACACGAAATCTTGACAGATCTGTTGATGGGGAATGATGATGGACTGTGATATATTATTATCATGGTGGATAAACATGGGGAATTGGGGAAAATGGGGAAAAAAAATTGCAACAGTAGTAAAAGTGTTCCGGTTTGCAGATCTCCGAAATATCTTGCATTAACTGGAAAGTGCAGTTATTAAATTATAATAATAATCAAGGTTTTACAAAACATAGACAACCGACTCCAATTGGACTGTTATAGTGACCGTAAATACCACTGAAAAGTCACAGGGAAGCAAAATACGGATTCCGTTTACGTCGATGACATATTTTTTTCAGTTATTTTGATATAAAAGTAAACTAATGAATTTATTTTGATTAAATTTTTATTGGAACAAATCTGAAAGTAGATACTTAAATTATCTCAAACAAAAAATATTTTTTTCAAATCGGAAATATATATATAACAACAAAGTTCTGAGGTAACAAACATATAAAAAAAATCAACCGAATTGATAACCTCCTCGTTTTTGAAGTCGGTTGAAAACAAAATGGTGACAGAAACAGAAGGTTTTTACTATTCAAATCTAGTACTACTTAACAACGATTAAAAGTGCGTGGGTTAAAACAATCGTGGGTCGAAAATATCATGGGTCGAATAAAGAAGAACTCAAAAATATATATGATAACATATTTTTTACCGTTGGGAGACGTCCCCTGCAGGATGCCGTCTAGGTACCAACATAGTGCTAGATATTCTGTAGCAAAGCAGTAATGTGTTAGCATTACTGTGTTCCGGTTGGAAACCACTTGTACTGGTCTGTAGCTGGAGAAATTACTTAGGCTTTCGAGACTGACCATCAAAATGTGGCAAAGGTGAGCGCCCTGTGTTGCAATGTTATGGTTACGGACAGGCGTGATCTCTTAGCATCAGAAGAGCGCCTAACTAGTCTCGCCACTGATCTGGAAGAATTGCTATCTAGCAAAAAGATAGCTCCTGTAATTTTTTTATATCGATGTACATATATTATTTTCATTTTTTTTAAATTGACGCGTAATTAAAATATTTACGCTTAATAAAACAGCGCTTTGGTAAGAAATCTATGATTTAGTAATTTCTTACACAAAGCCAAAAAGAAAATCAGCTACAAAGGTTCCGATAAATTATTGCCAACAACAAAAATTAGGCTTTGAACATAATGGACAAAGGATTCAGCCATTACTGTAATGCGCAAGAAGTAGCCATGAATTTCATGTAAGAAAGTTACCGAAAAGACATCGTTTTCTATCATCGGCTGTTTTACAATCTGCTTGTTGACAATCCTTTCTGAAAGCTAAGTCGCTCACACGCTAGCTTTTAAACTCTCCAACAAGCAGCGTGTAAGGCATTGTCCTAATAGAACGCTTCACGCGACCATCGCAAGTTCGCACGAACTTCAGTCTCGCGAATCCGCGATCAAACAAACCAACGTCAAATAGGCGTCCCAATTGGCATCGAGTCGCGTGAGCGCATCGACACACGGCTTTTTGAGGTGGCATTCGCGGAATGCCACCTCAAAAAGCCGTGTGTCATCGTACTATTGGCTTTCGGGAAGGATTGTACAAGCAGATTGTAAAAAAGCCGATGACACAAGGCGGGTTTATAAGCTACAAGCGAACTCGCTTGCAGTGTGTAAAAAAGCCGTGTGTCATCGACGCTTCAGATTCTCTATTGTACACACAAAATATTTACGAAGTACCATAACTAAATTGCGTATTTTTCTTTACTGTGATTTTTCAGTGGTGTTTACGGTCACTAGAACACTAACTGAAGTCTAAGACTAATTGAAGTCGGTGAAGTGTTTTTTGTAAAACTATGATTATTTCATTAAAATTTACTTACCCGAAACTCGAATTACGCGATCAATCAAAAGAAACGTTTTCTTCGGCTATAACCTCGTTAGACGGGAATATTTTATGCTTTGTAAGCTAATTGTAGGCTCAGATTGTGCATAAGCGGAGCGATATGCGGTTAAGATATTAAGTTATTTGGAGGAAAAAACTCAAAGAGCAAAGAGTGCGAGAGTTTAAAGGGAGTTCAGAGTGCCTTATCGCTATTCTATACAGAAAATTAATAAAAGTTTTACAAAAAAACACTAGTTATTAGATTGTAACGGGTATTTATCGCGCTCACCTCATATGTTTTTGTGTCCCGACGTTTCGACTGTATGTATACGTGACCACGGCTATTGCAACAGCCGTAGTCACGGGTTGACTGGCGTATTGGAACTACCGTCGCGGTGAAATGAGGGAACTTCCCTCACTTTGGCCGTTACAAATGTTCGGTCGGCACACTACAATGACGACATCCAGATACTTAAGCGGTGTTTTAAAAAACAAACATTTAAAAAACAACCAATTTAAGAAATTTCTCCTTTAAGAAGTCGGTTAAAGATATCGCTGTATTACCCGCTCTGCTTGTGGTTATAACCTCACCCTTTGTGAAGTTGGAGGCCCTAATGAGCGAACACAATGTTTCTTCGAAATTGTTAAAGTACTTCTAGAGTTCCTTTCACAAAGTATCGAACAATACTACAATTATTTGTAATAATTAACAATAGTATAATAAATTGTATATTTATGTTGAAGGTTTTCAAGTAGCCGAAAATCTTATTAACCAAGGTTAAGTTCCTTTGCGTTTTGATTTTAAAAGTTCCTTTCTTAAGGTCGATGACATACAAGCTTTTTTACAAGCTGATTGTTGGCGTTTTTAAACGCTAGCGTATGAGCGTGTTAGCGTTTGGGAAGGATTGTCAACAAGCTGATTGTAAAAACGCCGATGACACTCATGGGCGACTTAACACGCTACAAGCGAATTCGCGTGGCGTGTAATGTCATCGTACTAGGAAGCTCTTAGGTTAGGTACACTTTTTGTCCGTGAAGTGTAAGGCGTTGTCCTAATAGAACGCGATCACGCGATCGTCGCGTGAGCAAGCGATGCGACCGTCGCGCGAATCCGCGATCAAACGTACTAACTTCAAATAGGCGTCCCGGTTGGCAATCGCGCGATCGCGCGACGCGGCGCGATGCCAATTGGGACGCCTATTTGACGTTACGTTACGTACGTTTGATCGCGTCATCGGGTTCTATTAGGATACTGCCTAAGCGCGTACCTCCCGAATTTCCAGTTTCTACGATCAGTGAGTTAGCCTGTCCGTTGTCTGTCAGTCAGTCAATGAGGACAAAAAGGCTTTAATTTTCAATACAGATAATTTATTGGCATCAAATAGTACAGGATGGTTTTCATTTTCATAGTAATAATACATTTTGTATAGGTAAGTAACTAAAAATAAATTATGATAATGTTGAACAGAGTTTTTTATTTTAAAACAAAGATTTTCAATACCGTTTTAACTTATATATCGTTTATTGGTTTCCATAAATATTGTTTGTTTGTTTAAATCGACGACACCGTGGCTTAGTTGGTAGTGACCCTGCCTACGAAGCTTGGTGTTCCGGGTTCGATCCCCGGCCGGGGCAAATATTTGTGACGAACACAACTGTTTGTTCTCGGGTCTTGGATGTTGTGATGTGTTGTATGTGTCCATGCCACCTGCGACACAGGGAATCCTAGTGCAGGGGTGTGAGTGTGTGAATGTTTATTATTTATTATTTATTTATACTTTTTTGCACAAATTATACATCTAATTGTACAAAAGGTGGGCTTAATGCTAAAGCATTCTATATATTGATCAGTAAATTATGTTGTTATAGATATTTAAAAGTACCTATATCTTAATTCAGTCTTCTTCTTATCGTGTCACTAGTTCTTTCGAAACAGCGTGGTAAAAGGATTTCAAGTGCGCCTCGAAGATGCTCCGTTCGTGCACTTAACTGCACTGCTTCTTAATTCAGTAGGTAAAGCGAAATGTCTTATAATCCTTTTTGTTAACTGCCTTTAAAATCTTCCTTGTAATTTTGTTAAAGTATCTGTTTCTCGACAGATTGTTAGATTATTATATTGACGTCCAAAACTAAAGGGTAAAATCATAGTGTTGTACAATGAACCATCGGCCTAAATTGGTGCCGAATTTTCGGCAATTCGCTCTCGCCACCTCTCATCTGGAAAGCTACTCGTAAGCATTTGATGTTTTTCTAGCCAGTTCGCACTACTTTTTACATCAAACTTGCGTTTTTTTTAAAGATGATGCTCTTATTTAGTTGTTATCGAATTTGCTTGTAAATTTTCAAATAGTAAATTTTGTTTCATAATTCTAATTATATCATAGTAATTATGCTTATAACAAATTAAGATTTTAGAACGAGGCTGAGAGTTTTCGGCGTCTCTGAATATGCCGAAACCGAATATTTGCCGAAATTACAGAGCTGATAAGCCACCCTAAGGGTACAAAACCCTTAAAGATTATCTTAATTAGATTACTTCGTCCATAAAACGAAGATCCCTCTTCTGATTACAATCGATGGTAAATAAAAGGGAGTACAAATAGAATGGATCTTGTTACACTGGTAGATTTTAATAGAGTATTTTGAATGTTTTTGTATTTTAATATCTAAAGGAAAATGTAATAACGTAATTTATAAAGTCAAAGGGTGGTTTTTGTTAATTAGAAAACGGATGTAAAATCTGATAATGTTATAAACAAGCCCTTATGTTTATTTGAGGATCACCGTGGAAAATCTTTCTCTTTTCAACAGACTTCAAAAGAAGATGGTTCTCAATTAGACGACACCGTGGCTTAGTTGGTAGTGTCCCTGCCTACGGAGCTTTGTGTTCCGGGTTCGATCCCCGGCCGGGGCAAATATTTGTGTAGCGAACAAAAATGTTTGTTCTCGGGTCTTGGATGTCGTGATGTATTGTATGTGTCCATGCCACCTGCGACACAGGGAATCCTAGTGCCCCCTGCACTAGGATTCCCTGTGTCATTGTTAGTGTGTGAGTGTTAATGTTATGTTTATGTTAATCAAGTAAATGAAAATGGGTATTTTGTTATATTTTGTTGAAAAGTCATTTATTTATTAAGTTCCCTCTTTTAGGTAGTAATAAAATCCTTTCATTTGTCGTGGTCGTTAGCAATAAATAAAAAAATATATGTAATATAAAAATAAAATTCCAATATTCTTCTTTCAAAGTAATTTCTACAGCATACAATATCACAAGTGAAGAATAGAAACAAGTGTAAAAGGCAATAGAACGTAACTTTTCACAACGGCAAAATATATAGATCAAATACCTAATTTATATTTAACCTATGGTCTCTCTTTTGTTGTACAAAGGTCTTCCCCAAATCCTTCTACTATGGAGGGAAAGTACCTTGAATATTGTAGATGGAACATTTTATTGAAAGAAGACATTATTTGAATTAAAAAAAACAATTTAAACTGCATTTATAGATATTTAAATAATTACATGGTTTAACCGGGAATCGAACCTGTTACATGAGAAAAATAATCATCCTGTAGCTTTATCATACCGATCAAAAGGCTTCATCATAAGGATTATTTTTTGCTAAATAACATAGTGTCACAAATAAAAGGAAGACCATGAATTTTAACATTTTTAATACAAAATGAACGCCCTGTATATGGCGGTCGTAAGCATATAAATAAAAAAAATATATATGTTCAAATAAACAATTCCAATATTGTTCTTTCAAAGTTTTCGACGACACCGTGGCTTAGTTGGTAGTGACCCTGCCTACGAAGCTTGGTGTTCCGGGTTCGATCCCCGGCCGGGGCAAATATTTGTGACGTACACAAATGTTTGTTCTCGGGTCTTGGATGTTGTGATGTGTTGTATGTGTCCATGCCGCCTGCGACACAGGGAATCCTAGTGCAGGGGTGTGAGTGTGTGAATGTATGTTTAAAAAAAAAAAAAAGTAATTTCTACAACATCACACACAGTAAATGTAAAAGGAAATAAAACGTCGCCATATATCGGTAAAATAGGTAGGCACCTAATTTCTATTTAACCTACCTTAGGTAAATAGGTTCTAAATTTCCAATATTGTTCCTTCAAAGTAATTTCTACAGAGCTACACAAGTGGAGAATAGAAACAAGTGTGAAAGGAAAGAGAACGTAACTTTTCACGTTTCAAGTCAAAACTTCTGAAGTAGTAGGTAACGGCTACTTGGGCGAGACGTGACCGGACTTTAGATCCGGCCCGATTGTTAGGACCGGTTTAGTTTTGACCGGTTCCTTTAGTTTAGGATAAACACTGAAATAAGACAAGTTTAAATTGTATTTTGCAGTTTAAAGAGCTTTAAAACTCGTAATAGCCTATATTTAACGGGTGTCAATGAGGTTCGATTATATGTTTTCAACAGACTTCAAAAAAGGTTATCAATTCGGTTGAATGTTTTCTTTCTTTTTTTTTACTTGACTACTTCTAATAAATCGATTAACGCCGCCGCGCCGGCTGCATGCACGAAAACGTTGACGTAATTATCCGGTAACACCCATTGTCCGGTAACGCTCATTGTCCGGTAACGCTTATTGTCCTGTTACGTCGGTAGTTACGTTAAACTATCGTCCGTAAACCAACTATACAGACAACCAATTTTTGGTTTTAAGTGCAAGCTATTCACTCTTATTATTGGTAAAAGAGCGTGCCTGCCTACGACCAAAAAAGTACCACACAGGACTAAGAATCACAAAGGCCGCCAGCCGGTGATAAGCATCCACTTTGAGACATTTTAATAGTCAGTCTTGAAAGCCCAGTAAATTCTAGCTAGAATGCCTTTCAAAGCGAAACACAATAATGCTTTAATAGTTTCGAAAGCACAGTAATTTAGCATCGCGCCCTACATACTGCACACAAAGATGATATCTACTACTCGGACGAATGAACATGACACCTGGCTGACACTCTCAATCGGCACTTGATGCCCCCCCGCCACCCGCGCGGCGCCCTCTGTGATTCTTCTTCCTCTAATTGCGAAGTCTTATCATTACTTATCATTACCAAGTATTACAGGACCTCTTCTCTATCAAGATTATTATCCAATTCCACGCTGTACTTTGCACAAACGTCATTCGAGCCAGGTGTCATGTTCATTCGCCCAAGTAGTAAGTAAAGTTGAATAACTGTGATAATAAAAAAAATCATTTTGTAAACTTTCCTTGCTAACTGCACTAGAACTATTCGTATGCAATTTGGAAATAAATATATTATTTATTAAGTACTTAAATATTTGCAGCCGATGAGAATCAATGAATGATTTTTTTTTCGAGTACAATCGATCAGATGCAGATGAGAACGACCCATAAAACAAACCAAACTTATTGGCTAACAAAAAAAATCTAAATATTTTGTAAGCCGTAGGTTTCTACACTAAATTTTATTTAATATACACATAATAAAACCACATTACAACCGCTCATAATTCAAAATTCATAACCTAAAAATTGCTGAAAAGTACTACCTTTTTGCCACTTTGGGGGTAAATTATAAGGTGTAGTAACAACCTCAGGTCTCTAAATAAACCTACCCTTTCAGCACCTGCTTATCATGTAAAAAGGTTTTGTAACCTCAAAAAAGGTTAGAGTTCCGTATAAATTTGTAAAAACTGCTGTTATTTGTAAAAAGGTCTCAAGGTATACGGAACAGGCAGCGGAATCTAATTATTACACGAGTCAGTGAGAATTTCACTTGTATTTTTAACTGACTTCCAAAAAGGTGGAGATTTTCATTTCAAATTAATATTCAAATTCAAATCTTTTATTTCGGTAAATATTACACCATAATTTTGTTAATATAAGGCTTATTCTAAGGTAAGTAACACATTCAAAATTATAAATTACACATAGCCAGTCATAAAATTAAATTAAATTGTATAGTTTGAAATTAAATTGAATTGGTATTATCGGATGGACCTTTGTGTAGTCAAGTTAATTATTTGGCGTACCTACCCGAGGGCACTATATGCGTCTTCGTCCAGTGGCTATGTATCGGGCCATCCAGCCGATCTGCCACTGTCCTCAGGAGGCTGTTGGTGCCGTCGCGCACCCGCCGCATCAGAGAGGCGACCCTCTTACGCATGATGGCTGGAAAACCATCCGTACGCGCCTCCGCGAACATACCTGATGCGCTACAGAAGCGCGGCAGCCCCAACAGTATCCTGAACGCATTGTTGTATTGAACGCGAAGGGCGTTGTAAGCTTTTTGAGTAAAGTTGATCCACAGGCTGCAGGTATAAAAAGATTGATAGAATGCTCTGAATAATGTGAGTTTGACTTCACGTGTGCCCTTTGCAGACCTGCGGATCAGTATATTACTCCTCACTGCCAACGCCCTTCGCTCCCTCTCAATGTCTGTGTCATCTGTGAGGTCCTCGGTTACCCAGTGCCCCAAGTACTTACAACTGAGAGACCATCTTAAGGGTAGTGCCACCCAAACACACCACTGGTGTGGTTGGGTAAAGCTTACCCTTTGCTCTAAAAATAAGTAATTCACTTTTGGTGTGATGTATTTCGGTTGAACGATTTTTTTTTTGTTACCTCAGAACTTTTTTGTTTATGCACCGATTTGAAAAAAAATATTTTGTCTGGTAATTTTGTTTGATAGGATATACTTCCAGATTAGTCCCATAGAAATTTCATCAAGATCGGTTCAGTGGTTTAGATTTAAAATAAAAAAACTGAAAAAAAAAACTGTGACTTTTCAGTGCTTACGTTCACTACAACAGTCCAACTGAAGTTAGTTGTAGTATGTTTTTGTTAAACCTTAATAAATTAGATTTTTATATATTTATATTATTTTCCTTAACTAGAATATTTCCATTTATAAGAATGATTTAAGTACTTATAAATTACGGTTGAACCTATTTCCGCACAACCCGTTGCTTTTTATTACAACTTTACCTAACAATGAAAAAACACCTGAAAATTTATTTTCACAGACACCTTTATATCGAATTCTTTCGCTACGTCAACTCCCTCATTTGATTCTTAAATTACGGGCACATTTCCTTGATACGAAAAATACGTGTAATCAAATGAGACAAAACAAGTGTAGCCAGCTGCGAAATTTTGTTTATACGGTCTTATAACACACATCATTAAACGCGGTTTTTTATTTACCTTATACTTTTAGCGTAGGTTACGAGTTGAGATACCGATAGCTTTGTTTACGTACAGATGGTAGAGTGGCAAGTGCGTTGGACTGCTTCCTTGAGTGTCACGGGTTCGATTCCCGCCTCAAGTACACGTAAAATATACCGCAATTTTTTAATCACCAGAAAAAAAAATACGCATAATAAGATGCCGTTACTGAACACAGATATGGCTAAAAACTTGAAAAAATTAAGTTGAATTTTTGACAAAATAATTTGATAGAAATTAGATAACCGTTACCTATTTTCCTACGGATATTCGTCAGGCCGTAACCATTATTGATAATAATTTAAGTTTGATTCATCGTTTCGCAAACCCGGGTACCTAGCTCGACCCAGCTCGCAAAAGCTCGGCTCGGGCGCCGCACTCGCCCGGTTGTCATTCTGTCATTTTGTAGAAACCAAAAATTCTGACAGGGCCCATTAAATATTTTTTTTTGGTAATTGTCGTGTATATGCTGTGAAATATATATTAATCTTAAACCAAATCGAGCCTAAATTTTGTTTCCTGCGCATAGTTAAAAATTATAGGTCCCTTAAAAAATTATAGTCTGGGTAGATAAGTGATTTGTTATTAACACCATCTTATTATCTTCTCATTAAGAGAAAGCCGAGTTAAAACTGTGAGTATTAAAATGTTAATACCAAAACCTAAGAACTAGTTCACGGTCTGAACCTCTAAACAAAATAATTGAATGCACTATTTTGAGAAATAACGCTTAACAACAGCAAAATAATTTGCGCCACTGCAAGATTTCTGAAACTTCCCACTTACTGCACAGAAGAATAAATAATGAACGAGTTTCATGTTACACTTAGTGTTGGACTGAACAGTTCCGTGTTATGTTCAGAACAACGAAATGAGAGGAGTTGGTTGGAAATTGTTATTTCTATTTATTATTTAGATTCTTACGGAAAATCATTTTATCTAGGTAGGTATCTATTCTAGGATTGGAAGATGCAATTTGCATTTATACATGTAACCTAATTGCATTGCTAATTACTTCGTTTGTATTTTTTTTTTTAACTGACATTTTGGTATTTTTAGATGTAAGTATAAATCGAAAGATTCTGAGGATGGATGGATTAACAGATGTTTGTTGTTGTTATTGTAAAAGCGCTTCCATTAAGGGGAATCCTCAAATCCGAATTCCATACAAAATGTTTCGGACAAATACTCAAAAAATACGACGTATTATAGTTATTTTTTCACACTATTCGTTTCGTCCATGTTTTTCGATTTCGTCAACAAAAAAAAGTTTAAGGTTTCATACTTTAATTTAGATTTTATACGTGTTTTTAAGTTAGTAGGGTTAATTTTAAAACACGTATCAAAAAACCATCCAATCAAAAAACATTGACTAGGGATATAATAGTGCAAAGAAATTACTATAATACGGCGTACTTTTTGAGTATTTGTCCGAAACATTTTGTGGGGAATCCTCAATAAAAACGTGGTAAAATGAATGGTTAGCGAACAGTTCTAGTTCTGGCAAGACTTGAATTAATTTTTATCCAATTTCTTTATTGTCTACTCTGTGTTTTTGGTGTAACATGGATCGCAGTGTAGTGCAATTAATAATTTCGGCGCTGTTACGAACAAAGTTCAACTTTTACAAATTCTCTTTACATTTACAAGCATTCGCAAAAAACTGCTCAAACAAAAATGCTCACAAAAATTGCGTATGATATTTTTATCTTCTACAGTTGAAAATACAAGTGTTCTTCAAGCAGTATGTTAATGAAGTTGTAGCCAAAAGCAATCTGATTTTATATTCAAGTGTATTTTCAGCTTTATTCCCAAAATTTCAAGACGTAGTAAAAAATTTAGGTCAACGAACCTCGGTCATGGTATGATATGGGATAGAGGACAGAAAGCTTAATGCGTCGATGACACAGGGCTAGTTTAGAAGCTACAAGTCGGCGAGTTTTAAAGCTAGCAAGTGAGCAAGATACCGGCCAGGAAGGATTGTCAACTAGTAGATTGTAAAAAAACCGATGATACGGGGTGAGTTTACAGCTACCAGAGAATTCGCTGGTTTATAGCGTAAATAAGTCCTGTGTCATCGAGGCTTTAGCGCTCCGGAAGGATATTCAACTAGCAGATTGTAAAACAGCCAATGACACGGGGCAAGTTTACAAGCTACTAGCGATCTCGCTGGCTTGTTGCCTTGCCTGTTTCATCGAGTCTTTAGGCGTCCGGGTGTCCGGTAGGATAATCAACTAGCAGATTGTAAAAAAGCCGATGACACGGGGCGAGTTTACAATCTACCAGCCAACTCGCTGTATCTTGTAGCTTGTTAACTTGCCCTGTGACACCGTGTCATCGAGCCTTTAGAGATCTACGGCCAAACACGAGCGGTCCATTCAAATTGTCTCCATCTAAATCATCTGTGGTAGAAATCGAACGTCACCGCTTTGGGGGATCCTTTATCATTTGAGTTATTACACAGAAACCGGGTCACTGCAGATTTCAGTTAAATTTTGGTTAGGAATAGGAAAATCCATGAATGGATATTTTATGGAGTTCATCCGGGTTCTATTTAGAATTAATGTTTGTAAGAAATAAATGTATTTTATTTTACTCTACTTTCAACCGAAATCAAATTATTAAAGGTTTTACAAAAAACATACTGCAGCCTACTTTAATTGGATTATTTAGTGACCGTAAACACCACTGAAAAGTCACAGTGAAGCAAAATAGGCAATTCTGTTTACTTCGAAGACATATTTTTTTCAGTTACTTTGATTTAAAAACTAAACTACTGAACTGATTTTGATGACATTTTTATGAGACTAATTTGAAAGGATATTCTCTCCTAATTTGAAAGGATATTCTCTCCTAATTTGAAAGGATATTCTCTCCTAATTTGAAAGGATATTCTCTCAAACGAAAACACAAAAAAGTTCTGAGGTAACAAACATTAGAAAAAAACCGAATTCATGATATCCCAATACATGAAAATTGCCAATTTCTTTCTATGCAATCGGCCTTTTTCTCAAAAATTCGAGACAAATTTTGGAATTTCCGGATTTTACCCGAGCTTCCAAAGGAAATGGCACTTTCTACCCACACTGGGCCTCGGACTCGACCTAATTTAAGGTGTCAAATTATGTTTTGGAGTATCCGAAAAGCGTGTAATTGAGTTAAAAGGGTCAGGTGAAGCTTTCAGCTAGCGGCTGTGCCAGATAAACAAAGGATTGTAGCAGATTTTAAATTATGCCGAAGTGCCTTCATTGCCCCGTTCAAATTTAACAATGCATGACGTGAATTTGGTGTCTTTGTTTTGGTATGAGAACTTAAGCAGCTTTGAATGAATGAATGAATGAATGAATGAGTATGTTTTATTGTGAACAATAAGAAAAAAAAAACATTATCATAAAGTAGGAAAGAGCACTGTCTCGGCCGAGTGCTCGGTACGTGTGATCTAGGCATTACAGCTAAAATCTGCGAAAAACCCGGTCTCGCTTCCACATTTGTACAATTTTGAAGATGAAAACATAGATTGGTCATTTTGTTACTCGCGAAATAAGTTAGTACACTATATTTTTTGTTTTGATAAATTTAACTTAATGGAGATTAGGCAAAACTGGTTTTTTCCTATAAATTAACAAATCACCGCTCCACTAAATGTATTCTCAGTTAATTGTATAAAATATAAAAATGTATGAAACGTGCGAACGAAATAACGGCGCATGGGAATCTGGGCCATACATATAAATAATTGATTATCCATTTAGTAAGTATTCCTAAGTAAGATTTAAGATGATATCTGAATCCGAACTGGCGTAGGCATCGTTACGTACAATGCCACGTTTCATATTCGAGGGTCTGAAAGGCATTGAAACCTCCCTTCATAAAGGCACGCTTCGTGAATGGCGCGCATAATTTTTGGGTCAACCTAATATACTAGCTCCCATTGCTCTCCATACTCCATGGCTCTCAGTTTTATGCGACAACGATGTAGGTGGAATGAAACAGCTAGGACACTTTCTTATCCTCATTTAGAGCGGAATATCCACGCACAGTACATACCGCTCGCGTTATTCGTAATTTTGTGTTTGGAAATTCGGCGTAGTTATGTGCATGACCATTTCATACAGTCCATTCCATTTCATACATAATGTACAGACAGCGTCATAGATAAGTATACCCAGCTTCAAATCCTTTTAAAATCACCGTCGCGGCGAATGGAGAAGTTTTGACTTAAAAAAATAGATTATATTTGTATAACCGTATGTAAGCCTAAAAATAATTTTAAGTATTACAATTTTTTGAAGGATTTATAGCCGGGTGTCTTGTGCAAGAGGGATACTTATCTCTGACGCTGTCTGTACATACCATTTTATAGATATCGAAATTCGGTGCGAGCACCGCGTATCTCTTCACCCTAGTGTTATACTAAAGTGCTTGTGACTCTAGACTGTAGAGACTTTAGGACTCAAGAAATCCCTACTTAGGTAGAGACTTCAGAGTCTAGAGTATCTACCTAGGTAGTGACTCCTACTGCTACCTAAGTGAAACAAACAAACTATACAAAAATATATACATACTACCTACTTCTGAATTATTTCATACATAGAGCTGTTATAGCTGAAGAGTCAACAGTAACTGTCAACTGGTGGATCGTTTATCAATCGATAACGATGATCGTCGGCGCACCGGTTTTTTTTTCCATGAAGTATACATATTAAAGGTTTTTATTATAAATAATTGGCGCGTAGATATTTCATCGAGGACTATATATATTATTTTTCATAATTTGTTTTGTTATTGAAACTGACTGCTTCTGTATTTATTGAGTGATCTAGCTGTTCTCAACACACAATGTTGTGTGGCAACGTTAAATATTTTATGTGCGCTTTTAGCAAACAGTTTTTGACGTTTACAAGCGTAATGCAAAATGAATTATGGGTCATGTAAGTTGTAAATATTGGAGACAGTAGGAATTTGTATTCGTTAGCTTAATGTTCTCGGCTGAATTTTATTGAAGTTTATACACCTTTTAAAGTTATATTATAGGTACAGTGAGCATCATAAGTCAATGACCATTCAAATTGTTAATATCGCTTAAAACCATTTATTATAAATAAAATAAATAAATAAATATTTTGGACATTTCACACAACGTCATCTAGCCCCAAACTAAGCAGAACTTGTACTATGGGAACTAGATAACTGATACAATACTTATATACTTTTTTTTTAGTAAATACATACATATAATACATAGAAAACACCCAGACTCTACTACTATATACTATTATATATACTATTATAGTTTAATATAATAGTTTAAAATAAATAATTTAGTTTATATTAACTGACTTCTTCTTGTTATCGTGTCACTGGTTCTTTCGAACCATTAGTGTGGTGAAAGGATTTCAAGTACACCTCAAAAAGGCTGCTGAATTAGGTATAGGTATAGTATGCTATTGAGATTTTCAGTATTACAAGTCCATTTGCGAATTAAACAGAATTAAGCAAATATATCAGTCGAGGGTAGGGTAAATATTAGAGCTTCTATCAAGTATACATACAGTAGGTATTGAGTTATGAGCCATACACGGCTTAGCGTATACACACTGGATACGTTGTACACAGGGTTGGTTAGATTTGTGTATTTATGTCCTCGCCTCTTAGGATGCCATCTAGATGGTTAACTAACGCAGTGCCAGTTATACTGCTTAAAAGCAGCGATGTGTTAGCATTACTGTGTTCTGGTTTAAAAGGCTCTGTAGCTAGTGAAATTGTACAGCTTTCGAGACCGACCATCAAAATGTTTCAAAGTGGACGAGCGCCATGGCACCGGAAGTCCTGTGTAGCATTGGTCATGAGAAGACTTGTTCTCTTATCATAAGGAGAGTATTTTAGCTGTTTATTTCTTTCTCTACATAAAAAGAAATACGCTCTAAATAAAATGGCGAAGCTAAAGTCCATATTAGCTCTAAAGAGACATCAAGAGACCTATTGTTATATAGGATACCGAAAACTAAAAAAAAAAAAAATCAATCCTTTTTTTAAATAAAACTGTGTAAATCCCAGACCTACTTGAGTTGTTTTTGATCTTTTATATATACAGAAAAAAGCTCGCATCTTAATAATTTGGCATGGCCTAAAGTGTAGTTTTCAGTCTGTGCACAGCTTTACAAATTCAGATGGACGTGTCTCCCACAAACCGGAAATGGAAAATCTTGGAGATGGTCGTCACATTCACGCCAGAATAAACAGGATGTGACGTCACTTTGGAGCAATAGGACTTTGTGGGAGAAGCGAAATGGGTGTTGGTCAAGATTAAGATTAATGGGTTTCATGAAAAGTTTAAACTACTAAGTTTCATTATCTTTCATTTGGGTGACAATGTCTGTGAGTTTTAGGTACTGGAATTCATGATGTTTCGTTTAAATTCCAAACTCTCAATGGTATAGCATATAAAATGTACTTAGGTATTCTTTCACACTTTACTGATATTAAGTGCATCTTATCATGAATAGATTTTTTTTAAATAATTTTTTTTTGTGGTTCTGAATCTGTAATGAAGAGTCTGTTATTCTCATCAAGTAAACCAGTAACCATTACCAGAAATAAAATGAATTGAAAAAAATAATGTTTTTCATTTAATTTCTACCAGTATTGTATTTATATCAATAAATTATATAAATATATTTAGTAATAAATCCGCTGAATTTCTAAACAAAGGTTTTATTTAACTTAACTTTGTTTCAACTAAACCAAAGAGTCAAAGAACAGAAAACCAAAGTTTAAAGATACGACACGTGTTTCGCCTCTACACGAGGCATCATCAGGAGGTGTGGACTCGCCGAAGTACTCTCGTTTCAAATTTAAAACTTTGGTTTAAACTTTGGTTTTCTGTTCGCGGATTTATTACTAAATATATTTATATAATTTATTGATATTTATGGATTTCCGCAAAGTAACGCGGTAATAGATTCAGCTATCAATTGTATTTATATAGGTGTATAAAAAAAACTGTAATTTTGGTGATTTAAAACAAGCTTATCCTTATTCTAACATTACTATTTTGATATAAATATAAAATAGATAGGTACCTACCATTTTCTTTAAGACGAATCAAATATTACTAAAATATCGTAAAATACCTTCACGGAGATATACGTAAATACACAAAGACATACTCTGAGATATAGTGCTCTACGGAGACATAAGATTTATGACGTCATATATCCTAACGCACGGAGACGAATATTTGTGCTACATTATTGGAATCTAGCTTCTATTCAAACGAAAATTATCAAGGCAATGTACAAGAAAAAAAAACCCCATAGTTTAATACTAAGTATCCATTTTTTATTCAGTTGAATTATATTTTATAGTGATATGAGTATAAAAGGCCTATTTTTGACAAACTTTTTTGGGAAGAGCTTTTATATGTTCGCCGAATGTATGCCAAAACTTGTGAACCGATACAGCGAAAATTCGGTATAGTTTATTAATTGTAAAAGAGGACTTACCCTAATTTTAGGGACTGCGATATAATTAAACATTCATTGTCAATTAATTATTCCAAATTAAATTTAAACATATGACTTATGCATATTTTTGTAATCTCCTTTAAATACCTTCATTCTGATACCGTACTCGATGGGTTTGGCAAACAAAAAAATATTAACGACTTACTATTTAGCCAAAATTCCACCATTTTGATAATTTTTTTTAAACCATCTAAGAACACTCTGGTGATCAAGACGAATCTAACGATATCTTAATTGTCAAAATCCATCCAACCATTTGGAAGATACGAGGTAACCCAGAAATGTAGATACATACATACTATACAAGATACGCGCGAAAAACATAACCCGGCAGTCGGGTAAAAACGCGTAAAAATAAAGACGCGTGCTCACTTTTTTATTCCACCAAAATATTGAATAAGAATCTCAACAATAATCGGATTTTTTGCGAAGAGAAATCTCAGCCGTATCGCATAACAAAAGGTTATTTGAATTGAAAGCCTCGAATATCGGTAACAGATTACTGAACCGATAACTGGAAGCGGAATTGAAATTACGGCGTTATCGTTACATGAGGGCGGACAATAACGGAACTAAGATAACGAAGTAACGAACTAAGGAATCTGATCTGGTTCGAAGGAACTAGTGACTCGATAAGTCGAGTCACTAGTTCCTTCGAACCAGTGTGGTGAAAGGATTTCAAGTGCGCCTCGAAGATGCTCCTTTTGTGCACTCGACACATGTTTTCGAACTTTAGGTTCTACGACATGCCGGTTTCCTCACGATGCGATGTCGCCCCCTGCAGGATGCCGTCTTGATGAGTAACAACACAGTGCCTGTATCTGCCGCATAGCAGTCATGTGTTCCGGTTTGAAAGGCACTGTAGCTAGCGACATTACTGGGTATTCGAGACTGATCATCAAAATGTCTCTGAGTGGACGAGCGTTACATCAGTTCTGTACTGGCCTTCGTGAATCAAAGTCTTTCTCGCACTGTTCTGGTCATAGGCAGGCGTGATCTCTTAACATAAGGAGAATGTCTACCTCTTTTCAATCCTTATTTACATAAAAACAATTGTAAAATCTAGACTATCGAGACTAATTTGGATGTGTTTAGAACAGAAATTTCGCCTCACAAGTTTTAAGAAAGATGTCTACTTTATGTGACAGCGGCTTCCAAAGTTTTAATGATGTCCCAGCTAGTTGAAGCCACTTGGATTCCATATTGCCATTTCTTAAGTTTGAGTGGAATTCTTATTCAAAACTTTGGAGGCCTCTGAAGTTGCATTGGCATGTTTGGTAGAGACGGGTCGTTCTTGTGATATAAGATAAACTTCGGCGTGTAACATTTTAATTATATTTTAAAATCAATTAAATAACTGAACAATGGTTTTTGATAGGAAAAACTGATAGCATGGATTTTAGCGTGTAACTACTCTTTAGCATAGCGATGGCTTTTTTTTCCTTTTTTACCTTGGCGTTTCCATACACTAAGCGATTATAACGATCGCTAAGTTCAAGACTCGGGCTACAGGTAAAGTTAGGTAGGCCCTTCACGGGGAGGCATGCACTGCAAGCGGAGATCAGGGTCGGCGTAAGCCTTCCCTGGGACGGGCCTCACAGCAACGTGCGTGAGGGACACCGGTACGTGTTCTGAGGATATCCCGGGGTCCCTCTCATGCGCAGAGGTCGGCCACCATGGGGTTTTAGTCTGATATAGACCGTCCGCCCTCCCTCAAGGGCGGAGGGTATCAATGAGGATTTCCCCATGTAAAAAAAAGTTAAGGCCCTTAGAAATCTCTCTCCTTACTCTCTCTTCTTACTCTAATATTATTACAATCTTGCCAAATAAGGTCAATGGGTAACTTAACTCTCACAGTTTTATATCTCACACTGAAACAATATTCTATAGAAAGTGTCCAATAAAACTAACATTAAGTTTTATATTAAATTACATTTTAATTTTAATTTATTTCAATCTTTGTTGAGAAATATATAATTATTACACATTTAATGATATATTAAAGCGCGAATATCTATCAAAATGAACACTTTGATCGCTGTAGCAGACAGTTTTCTAATGTAATCTTGTAAAGATGCTCGACAGTTCTCTCAAACGGCAAACAAACCTTAAAGGAATGTCTACACTCAACTAACTAATTAAATCATTGATATCTCTGAGAATCTAAGACTTTGTAATTAAATAAGGCTACAGAATTGTAGCCCGAGAAAGAGTAATTTTTCAGGCTGAGGACAAACGAACGTATTTTTTTTAGTTTTGAACGCGTTAAATGAGTCACGCGAATAAGGTTTAACCGATCTGTACTATTATATCACAAAAAGGTTTAACAGATAAAGACAACTTATTTTGCGACACCGTACGCGGAGAAAAAAATCTCGTTATGTTTACTAAAATTCTAGTTGAATTTGTGACAGCGAGAATAATTTAGTAACGATTACAATAATAATAGTTCCTGCTAACGAAATTTAGTAACGATTACAATATAATAGTTTTAGTTAAGAAAGGTTAGTAAAGGGTACAAGAAAATATTTTATCGGTTACTATTTCATTTCATTTATTTATTCAATCACAATTTCACAATCGTATATGAATGTCTCTATAGTACACACAAAGCAAAAATAAAAATTTAATAAAAATACAGAAAAAAAAAATACAATTTCAAAATTACTACCTAAACTACACTACAGCAGCAAACCTACTAACTACATACTATCCTATGTCACTAAACCTATCTTGTCATAAACTCGTCAATTTTGTCTCGCTATCCCATTTTTCTCTCCGTGTATAACAGTACAAACATGAATTAGTGTGAAACCGAATGCAGAGTAAATTCAGTGACTTATTTATCACAACTCACAACTCAAAAAAAATAATATTTATTTTTAAGGTCTTAGTTATATCTATAAGTCACTTGCATTTACACTGTCGCGAGCATTCTTGGCGATTTTGGACTTCAGCCAGCGCGAGTCGCAAGCTGATTAACTTAGCTAGAAAATTGCTGCTTGACGTGGAACCAGGTTATTTTTTTGCTTATTTCGTATCCCAAATCATTCGTAAGCTCCGAAGATGACTAATCCACTTTTTTAAAATTTATTCTCAGTCAATTTATATCTTCAAATATGTACAAATGCGCGAACGAGATAGCTGCGCGTCAGATTCTGTGCCTTAAGGGGCATCCACAAATCCGAATTTCATACAAAATGTTTCGGACAAATACTCAAAAAGTACGTCGTATTATAGTAATTGCTTCACACTTTTCGTTTCGTCCATGTTTTTTGATTTCGTCAACAAAAAAAGTGAAAGGTTTCATACCTTAATTTAGATTTTATACTTGTTTTTAAGTTAGTAGGGTAAATTTTAAAACACGTATAAAATCTAAATTATAGTGATATATGTATATGAAACCTTTCACTTTTTTTGTTGACGAAATCAAAAAACATGGACGAAACGAATAGTGTGAAGAAATTACTATAATACGGCGTACTTTTTGAGTATTTGTCCGAAACATTTTGTATGGAATTCGGATTTGAGGATTAGCCTTAAGCAAGAAAACATGTCGAAAAGAATAACTTTAAAAACCATACGTTGAATGTAAGATTCTCTAAGATTTTTTCAAGAAATATTATCTGACCCGAAGTGAAACAAACTGAAAAATGAATCGGATGTAGGATGGTATTGGTTTTATTTGATTTTACTGCAAAATGATATTATTTTATATTCAGTCGAAACAGATTGCGAGCTTATGGTTTTGATATTCCAATTTATTTGAGCCGCTTTTAACTTTTATACCATATTCATACACAACTTTACAAGTCGCATTTTAACGTAAAATTCTACTAATATATATGGTACAAAAATAACCTGCAAAATAAAGAATAAATTAATATGAAACTGATATCGGTCATAATAGTTTAAAAACAATTCTGCCAGATTCATCTCAATGAATTAACGCATGTTTGTGAGTATGGTTTAACGTTAGTGTCCTGAAGCGGGAATCGAACCCGCGATACCGGCGTGGCAGTCCAACATACCTGCCACTCGACCAATCGTGTCGTCGTGTTCATATATTCCAATACCACGGCAACCAGTCCAAAAATAATTACAATATACGTAACCTTTTTGTATTCAAACCACTAAAATAGCGACACATTGAAGCAGACTTTGACATGTTTAAATTATATATTACAATTACAAGACGAGTGTATAACCATGCCTTTGAATTAATTCCAATATTTATTTTCGTGTCTCTGTTTTAATACGAGTACTTGAAGTGTGCAATCACGGCGGTGACTTGAAACGTTTTACAAGCAGAGCGACGAGCATTGCGATTAATTTATTGATAATACTGATTTTTGTGGCTTCGCTATCGAAGTAATTCTTTACTAGATCCTAAACTTCACTCATACAAAATTTCAGCACATTCAGTTTGGCCGTTTGGTTTGCGATTGATAAACGAACATCCACACATCCTCACAATATTTTGCCTTTGGTGAAACATACCAAAAAAATACAAAGAGGACCTCAACTAGCGTCTACTGTATAGTATAGTATAGTGTATAGAACTAAAGCTATGTAATAATATTATTTATTCTTTGCTTAATTTACAAACTCCGCGAACCGCTCCGCTCATGAATGAACGAAGCCTAAAGGCGTACGAGCGTAATAAAAGGGTAGGTCAATCTTTGTGTTTCAAGACTTTGTTAAGTCACCTTTACATACGAGACAATCTTAATTAGATGTTTGTTAATTAAATAATACGGTTATAAGGACAGACGTTTGTCCTCTATTTTATTACGCTTTGCTTCATCGCAAAAAAATATATTTGGTTTATATAAATATTAGGGTATTTCTATTTATTGAATATACCAGAAAGGTCTAAAACACTAACTCTAATTAATGAGATTAGTAACAGAGTTTTTTAGGGACAAACATTTGTGTGACGAACATCGATGTTTGTCCTGAGTTTGGGTGTTTTCCATTTATTCTATGTATGTATATACAAAAAAAAGTATTTAAGTATTCAATCAGTTTACCTGGTTCCCATAGCACAAGCTCTGATTAGTTTAGGGCTAGTTATATGGCGTTGTGTGAAATATCCAAAATAAAAAGTCTCTACGTTTAGTGGTTTAACCTGTGCGTCGTCTGTCAATCAGTCAGTAACTTTATATATTTACTAGCATTGACTAGTAAAATAGTTTGCGTTGCGTATTTAAAAAAAAAATCCTTTCTTAGCTTTTACTTTTAAATTTTGACGAACACATTCTCCAAGTTTCAAATCTGTACGTTCAATGGTTTAGCCTATCCGTTTTCTTTCAGTCAGTCAGTCAGTCAGAAAAAAACAAACATAATTACGTCTAAACTATTTAACGGCTTTGCATAGGTATCGTTATAACGGCGCGTTATAGATATGTTTGTAATCAAGATATGGCGCGGGCAAACTAATCGTAGAATAAGATCGCATTTTGAGTCAATTTATTTTGTGATTTATTAACTGATATTTGAGGGCATGAGTAATATTAAAATCGCCAACAAAAAGTTAATTATCTTTTTCTGTCTCAAAAGATTTTATGTCAAACTTATGTCTTAATAGAAACGTGATTAATACACGATTTCTTCTGAAATCTTTCAATTTAATTGGAGTGATTGATATTTTAGTAAATTGGTGAGTGTTTTTTTTCTAATAAAACCAATTATGCGGGCCTCATGTTCTCTTAGTAAATTAGAAAAACAGTAGCTTTTGAAAACCTAAATTTTATTGCAAAATGAAGGTATTTATAGATTTAGAGACCCGCAGTCATAAAATTTATTAAATACTTTATTGTGTAATAAATCAATTAGGCAGTTTCTATAATACTAGTAGGAAAAACAGTTTGGCCAAGAGGGTAATGAAAAAAAATGTTTTTGAATAACAATAATAATATAATAATGTTTGAACATTTCACACAACGCCGTAAGTAATAGCTTTCTTAAAGTAGGTATTTTTTTCAAATACATGAATAGAATACATAGATAACATCCAGACTCAGGACAAACGCCGATGTAAAGCAACGATGACACGGGGCTTTACGAGCTGCTTGTCGGCGAGTTTAAAAGCTAGCGAGTGAGCGAGTTAGCGGTACGGAAGGATAGTCAACTAGCAGAATGCTGCTAGCAAACCCGCTGGCTTGTAGCTTGTAAACTAGCCTCGTGTCATCGAGGCTCAAAACAAGTTAATGTTTGTCCTAAAGCGAGAATCAAACCCACTTGCCTCTCGACTATCCGTGTCAGTCCATGACAACAATTAGGTACTTTTTAGCCCAGGTACTGTTTTACATAAAGTATCGATTGCACGAGTTCATTCGCACTGATGTAACTTGATAATCAATATAATAATTATAAATGTGATGCCACAGCGTTTTTGATATTGATATAACAAAGCGGGCTTCATAAATAATGATAATATTTAATGGCAATGATTATTGTGAAAATATCGTATGTTTGTTATTGAAACCACAGCATATCTACTTATACAATGATATGAAGAAACCCGCGTGCGACTTCGTCCACCCGAGGAAGAAATGTTCGTTTCACACTCTGAAGAAAATTCACAGAATAGCAAAGTGTTAGTACTAAGCAAGTCAATCCATACTTGCATATTTACAGTCTCTCTTTTTGAAATAATAAAAAAATATTTAATATTGAAAAATAACAAAATGGAGGAGACCCTTGCCCAAAAGTGGGACATATATAAATAAAAAGCCTTTATTGCTTCTACTTACAACACAAAAAAATAATTGAATCGAAAAAACTGCTTAAATCTAATCGAATTCGTCTGTAGAAGTACGAATAACTATGGAAAACGAGCTCAGATCCTCAACTTTATACTTGTTGTGAATTAACGAAATTCCTTACTTAGTACACGCCTACACTTCTTGAAAAACATACCCTTGAAATTTCACGTGTTTACGTCCAGTGGTTTGGCTTGTGCGTTGTCTGTCAGTCGGTCAGTCAGTCAGTCAGTTATACATAAATTGATACACATCAGTAGCACAAAGTTCGTAGTTGTTAACACCACACGTAGCGCTAAGATTTTTGTTTTTACCAAATTTTCAATTTTATAAGCTCACGATCTAATCATTTATTCAAAGTGAATGAGCAAGGTACTTTAGAATTCTGCTCGTCTTTCGGAACCATTACAGAATGAAAGTGGGGGGTCAAGGGTCAAACAACGGGAAAAAATATCAAAATAGGTATTTTAAGCGAAACCATATAACTAAAACGTTTTAATATACAAGGTGTATGTATATTAATATCCCTAAAAGTTTTCAACCGAATTCAAGAAGGTTCAAAAAGAGGAGGATATCAATTCGGTTGTTTTTTTTTTATGTTAGTTACCTCGTAGCTTTGTTGTTTATAAACCGAAAAAATATTTTTGGTTGAGAGGATATAATGTACTTTCAGATTGAAGATAACTGATAAAAATATATCGTCGAAGTAAACGAAATTGCGTATTTTGCTTCTATGTGAATTTTCAGTGGTATTTACGGTTACTGAAAGAGTCCAATTGAAGTTGGTTGTCTATCTTTTAGTTAAACCTTGTTTATTCAATATCAAAAATTCCAAGCAGTTAATTATAATTAATTTTTATAATTGTTTTTTAAATTTCAAAGTATTAACTTTGAACTTTTAAAAACAATTCATTTTTAATTTCACGATGTTGTCTATTCTTAACTTTTAATTCAGTTTAAAAACAAAACCCGAATTTTAATTTCAATTTTATACGTCCGTTTTAAACTAAATGTCTTTATTAGTTCTTCAGAATCTAAGAAGATAACACTTCTGGCACTCAATCACCCTTATCCCGTTAGTAGGAAAGACCATTTTCTCCTGGCTATCTCTAACGAGGCAATAAAATTGAAGAGCTATGCCACAGGTAATGCAAAACCCAGCTTTGTCACTCTGTCACTCTACTGTTGTTACAACAGCGCTTGCGCAAAGCGTCAATATAGATAGATTTTTGAAGTGAAATCATCTTTAGGCGCGCTTAGCAACCTCAACATCATATAACAAAATCCGTTGAGCCGTTTAGCCTGCAGGGTGGCGCATAGAGTCAGAAATACCTACATATCTACATACATACATACACTTGAAAACATAACCCTCCTTCACAGTCTGGTGAAAATGAAATAAAATAGTTTTTTTTTCTCATTGTTTGATAAAAAAATAAGCACTTATAAATGTTTTTAAATAACTCTTAATAAAAGAAAATATTAATTTTTGCTTATTATTTTCAGATTGAATAAAAAAAAAATATTACTAAGAACTAAGATATTCAATACTGGACTTAATATTGACTCCTCGGTCTAGTTTACTGTTTTACCTTAACTTTCGAATGCCCTAGCTGTTCCAGGTTGAGCTGTGTCACTCCTAACGAGTGGATCGCTCGTTGACCTCCGATAAACGAAGCTCGATTGCCGATTGTGATATTTCACTGATATTGTGTCTGTTCTGAAACTTGCGTAGAGGCTATCAGAGTCTTGAAATTTTGCATGCCTGAAACTGAAGGCGGATCATATACCGGGTGTACTATGGCCATGCCACATGGTAAGTACTTTTTCTGAGGGAAAAATCTGAAATACTATATTCAATTCAATTCAATTCAATTCATTAACAAAATTGACATGTTGTCGTGCATTTCTTATACATCTCTATAGTAACTAACTTGCATGCAATTTCAATTATAAATGACCATAACGTGCATAAAACTTAAAATACACAAACTATACTTAGCCAAAACAGTAAAACTTAATAATTTAGACTACTTTAAAAAAAGCGAATCTGCCTTCATCTTAAATATTAAATAATATATTATGTAGTTATGGAGATATATTAATCCAGTCAATTAAGCTTTAAAAAGAGGGGTAGGCTTGTAGTTATTCAGACAAAGCTGAAAATTGGTACGAATGTTGGGTACACTATTATTAATGAACTGTGAAAAATCCCATGTGTGCAAAACAGTTATTCAAGGTCAGAGATTACCAACGTCGGTTTTTCGCGATTATCTCGGTTTCTATAGTTCTAATGGTGTTAACATCTCTTATAACGTAGACCATAACATTTGCAACAAATTAAGTATCGATTTTTTTTTATGTACTCAACCGTTTTTAAGATGTGAGAGTGTAGAACGAAATACGACTTCCCGACTCAAATGACTCACGTTATTGCAACACTTAAAATATTAATTTAAGTTTTTATACAAAATGTTGTACTTATAGGGACGTGGCTCCTTACACATTTTTCCATAACTATAGCCGTTTAGATTTTCCCGTCAGAGGGCAGTCGAGAGTTTTCACCCTGTATAAATGAAATTCCTACGACTGCGACGTAGTGGCCCCTTCAGACGAGAGGAAACGTTTTGGTCACGGGAATAGGTATCTTACCACCACGAAAATGCCTTTAAAAAGCTCTACCATCATCTCTTGCAATAGAAAAGAGATAAGAGAAGAGCCTCTTTTAAAAGTCAGTGAATTTCAATGACGTCAGTGACTGACAAATGACGTCATCAATTCCAAGCTTCCGGAAACAGCTGATAACGTCTCGCGTTATCCGGATGAAGATGGATAGCGGATGGACCAGTGATGTAGAGATGTTCTACGATAATCTGGACCGCACCACGACTTTTCATTGAAATGAAATGAAATGATTTATTTTGCCTGAAGGATGGTTACATCAAAAGTCTTAATTTATTTTTGGTCTCTTACACTTAACCGTAAATACAGCATGCAAAAAGTCAAAAGGCTTAAAAATACGTATTTTAAATAAAAAAATCAAATTTACGCTCAAAATGAATCAAACAATAAAAATCATCGTCAATTTTAGAACGTCACTATCACATAAAAATCTCATTCATTCTGTCTGTAAGAAATCGTGATTAACGATAAGACTGACTTTATAAAACTTTAGCCTTACTTAGTTACATTTGTTTACAATAAAGTTTTTTTTTATTTCTTTCTCTTCTATCACATAATGACGAGATTTTTTTAGTAGCAGGATGGAAATAACTTTTAATTTGTGAAAATTTGGTAAGAATAAAGATCATTGTGGAATTGATCTTCAATCATTAAATTTCAATAGTTTTATTCAGGTTGGTTATAGTTTTTCAGTCAGACAGTTTAAAAAGTCAGAAGGTGGACCAATATAACATGGCAAATCTTTAACTGTAGATACTCTCAATGGATTTGGAAAAAAGTATCAGTCCATTGGGCAATCTAATGAACTATTTTTGGTCGACATTAGTTGAAACTTTTTATTAGCTAAGAGCCAATAAATTACGTCTCCATAACTCATTTTGAAAATATTTATTTTTTATTTATATTATTTATTTGTCAACAGCACACATAATTAACATATAGTATACACAACACTAAAAAATATAAATATCTAAAATGTTTTAAGGGACAATACATCACAAACTTTCGCATATGTAGGATAAAAAAGATTTTGAATACTAAAAATAATGAGTAATATTTCTGTGTTTTTTTTTTAAATAGCGTGTAAAGTAAATAGTTCGCTTTTTTTTCACGAAAAAAAAGTTTTAATACAGCATCAGCTAACTAAAAAAAATAATAATAATTTAATATTAGTAGGAATGTGAGATTGGTTCAACCTTTTACAATTTAACATTATAATTATGTTAGCCTTGCAAGCCTGACTTTAAAAATAAACCTCTTTTAATTGCAGTAATCTGCTGCTGAAAGCTTTCTAAAAATATAAATAGAAAGAAAAACATGTTTTAGTTTTAACGAATTTAGTTTTGAATTAAGTTTTTGCTGGGGCGTAGCTTGAAAACTTTCAAAGCTTTACCGGATGATATCTTACTTAAACTTTGAACATAGAAACTACAATTACATACATTAATTGTATGTAAATTATAAACAGCTGAACACATAGAAAATTAAGGCTTTGTATGGAAATTAGGCGACTGGTACGACATAATGGCCCAGGTTTGGCAATGTCATCTTTTTGGTACCAAAAAATTGTATTTTTTTTCATTCAACTAGAATTAAGAGAAACGACAAATTCAGCGGCTATAGTTATACAGTTTTAATATATTTTTTGAAAATTTGTAGACACCATAAGTGAGTAGGTATACTTACTACTTACTTTTATTTCATTTCATTTACCTAATTTAATTTGAATGGATAGATAGATACCAATTGAGCTAAAATTTAGTATGGACATAGTAACTTTTTTTTTATTTTCAAATAGGCTAGCTTTTGACCATAACCTCACCTGATGGTAAGTGACGGTGTGGTCGAGGATGTAGCACGCTTGCCTAGTAAGAACTTATTCACTCTTGTTTTGAAGACTCCGATATTATAGTGTGTCGTAAAAACAGACGCCGGCAACGAGTTCCACTCCCTGCTGGTGCGCATCATAAATGTCGATGCGAACTGCTTGGTTCGAGCTCGTGGGATGTCAACGAGATAGGGTTGGTACCCCCCGTACGCCTGCTAGTTCTGCTAGTAAAACTGAGCTGGAAAACTACTTTTTATTCCAATAAAATGCGGGCAAAGCCGCTTGCATAATCAAGTAAGCTATGATTCAAAATAGCGTCTAAAAATATCTTGAATATGCTCTTGTTAGTTTGCGATCGCGGCAGACAAAGGAAGTTTGATAAAACGCTCACGTTTTCAAATAAATTCTCCTAGTTCTGTCATTTTAAAGCCGTCTTCAGCTTCTGTTACATTGTACGTCTATCTAGTGCATCGTTTTGACGGCAATGTAGAAACAAGAAAAGTGACTTCAATACTGGCATTTGTAAGTGTTATTCTGGATTTTATTTGTATAGGTAAATTTACAGCATTGAAAACAGAATTGACATCTTGTCTTAGAATAGTAGTACCTGGTCTCTGGTATTACCAATTACAAATTTCCCCGTGGTTGTAATACATACATCCTGTTGAAGTGAAAACCTCTTTAGGCGCGCTGATCAAAATATTTTGTGGGTATTTAATGTTACTGGGCTCGTCACGTTCGGCTATGTAACGCTCGTTCAGGTTAAGTCGGAAAATATATTTAAAGAAGTTTTCACTTTTTCACATCCCAGCAAAAAGTACGTACCTTGAAAATATATTTCTACACTCTACACTCTAACAAAAGAAGGTAGGTATTTTTTTTTTACTCAAAGGAAAAATACTCGCAGGCACTAAAAACAGAACAGTCGTATTTTAATCTCAGCAAAAAAACGATGAGAAGGGCAATAAGTTCGCTACAAAAAGCCTAGAAAGCAGAATTCCAGCGAATCGGAGCGCGGAAGGCTTCGTAGCGATACCTACGGCGTTAGTCGTTACTTCGTAGACGCGCTACGAGAATTTGAAATGTAGAATTTCTGTATCGGTTTTATTCTCAGGATATTGTGGGATCCCGGCATTTTTATTTAAATTGCAAACGAGACGTCATTGGGCTACATGCTTCTGAGACAAAAAAAAACGACTTCATATTTAAACTTAAAGCACAGTGTTCTAAAATATATGGTTACTACAAAATGACTAAGAGACAGCGGGGCGAGTGCGGCGCCCGAGCCGAGCTTTCGCGAGCTGCCTCGAGCTAGGTACCCGAGTTTTCCAAACGATAATTGTAACTTACATAAATATCAGTGATGCGTACCGATTGACGCAAAGCCATAGAAAAACTAACTGTTTACCGTTAACAGTATGTCCAACTTTTAACATATTTATTTTGGGAAAAAAATAGACTTAAATATTTAATGTTTTTTGCCATATCTGTGTTCAGTAGCTGATTATGCATTTTTTATGGTAATTAAAAACTTGTGATATACACGGTAAATTTTTAATCACCAGAAAAAAATACACATGGGCAGTTGCCGTTACTGACTAACACAGATACGATTTGCATCAGGCGGTACCCTTTATTCATAATAATTTAAGTTTTATTCATCCTTTGGCAAACCCAGGTACCTAACTGGCGCCAGCTCGCAAAAGCTCAGGGCTCGGGCGCCGCACTCGCGCTGCTGTCACTCTGCCATTTGGAGGAAATCAAATCAAAATTCTGACTGCACAGATACAACGTAGTACCCCGTCTGCATTACCTATTTAATTTTTTTTTTGGTAATTAAAAATTGGTGATGTATATGCGAGTTGAACTGAAAAACATTTATTATTTTATTTTAGTCGGTCAAAAATGGCATCACAAATTACTAAAAGGTGCCTTGAAGGTATTCGACACACGCTTCAAATTGCCACATTCTGGTTATCTAGCGCACATTTTTCCATCTGCCCCACTTGTACACGGCCCGTTACCCGGCAAGCCTGCAACTAAAGCGCTTTCCAGAAATAGCGCGGATAGGAAAGCGCTTTTTGCTGAGTTTTACGAATTTGTGGAGTTTTTGAAGTGGAGTTGCTGGCCAATTATACAGCTTGTGTGCACACAAAGCGTAGAGATTGAGCTATTTGCACTAAAAACTTGTACCACTGGCGTTGCAGGTGTCTCTAGGGGACGCTGGTCGGTGACCACTTACCATCGGACTATTTGGTGTTCGTCTGTTTTTTTATTATAAAAAAAACTAACAATGGAGAAACATCTTCCTGGAAATCAGCTTTTCTAAAAGTGCTGTGTAGAAGTTTTTTTCATACGTGTAGATGAATTACCTGAAAATAAGGAGAAAAAAAATAATAAGTACCCAATAAAAATGAGCAAACAACAAGTCTATAGGTAAAGGAGCCATTAAAAATGGATCTCTGTGTCCGAAATAAAATATTCGTAGCTATTTGTTATAATCATTCATCAAAAAAAAAAAACATTTTTACCACGTGCCTAGTAGGGCACGTTTAATTTCTGCTCGCGTGATCTATTACCATCAGAAGAATGCTTAGAAAAAGTAGCTTGTATACTTAAAACGAGCGTAAAGTTTAAAAAAACTGAATACCCGACTGCGAAATAATTATATGTTCATTATCAATTCATTATTCCAAATTGAACTTAAACATACAAATTTTATATATTTTTGCAATCTTCTTTAAAATACTTACCTTTATTTTGATACCCTATTCTAAAGGTTTGGTAATCAAAAAAGTATTAACGACTTACTATTTAGCTCCAAAAATCCGCCATTTTGGTTATGTTTTTATATAACCCCATCTAAGAACACTCGGGTGATTGAGACGAATCTAACAATACCTTAATTGTGAAAATCCATCCAGCCGTTTAGAAGATACGAGGAAACACAGAAATTTACATAGATACAAGATACGCGCGAAAAACATAACCCTTCCTTGGCAGCCGGGTAACAAGAGACTTTCGAGCGGTTTCAGAACTCCGACTAACGAACTATTAGCTCACACGAGACGAGAAGAAACTAACTTAGCAAGACTTCATGAACAAAGATTTTGTAATAGAATCAAGAACACCATCCATAGATTTTCCGAATCAAGAACACGTCGAACTTGAGCCAAATTGAGCGTTTGTAAATTATGCAGACAAAGTTTACTTCAGCTACAGCCAGAATAATTCAGATCCTCGCATGAATTAATCATCCTCCGATTGATTCACTTGAATGTGATGTAATTCAGAAGTTACGGAGGTAAGTTATAGAGCCAATCACAACAGGAGTTGAGAGTGGTAATATATAAATATCTAATAGATTATTATTGAAGTGACTCCGTCTAATAAATCGATGAACGCCGGCTGCACGCACAAACACGTTGACGTCATTGTCCGGTAACGTTGTCATTGTCCGGTAACGCTCATTGTCCCGTAACGCTGGTATTCACGTTAAACTATCGTCTGTAACCAACTTTACAGACAACCAATTTATTTTAGATTATTTTAGATATTTATTTTAAAAAAAACAATTTTGCTTTTACTCCCTATTGGTATTTTTGTTATTGGGTGATCGTTTACAATTTTTTCAAAATCATTATTTTCAAGCCGTAAATTTGTGAACCGTCCTTTGATTGGTTTATTTCATAGCAGACTTTAATAGTGTTTTAATTTTTTCGACAATTATGTAATTTAACTGTAGCTACAATTTTTTTGTGTATGAAACTGTTTAATTGTAAACTTACAGTTTTACAAAATAACGGTGACGTGTGCATCACTGTGTGTGTAGGTTCTTTGGAACATCAAAGTCTCATTCATTCATTCACTCAATCATTCATTCAGGTAATACCGGTTCAATATCGACACTTTGCTTTACTAACGACCCAAAATTACATTGGTAAATAATATGATCGTGCAATAGTGGCTACATGGTTTATGGCATTGCAATTTTGCCTGCCGTGGTTTTTGATTGTGATACATTGCAGCTAGATTGCTAAGCTATTTTTGATGGGAATTTATGACTCTGATATATGATTTTCAATTAAAGCTAGGCAGTTCCGTGCTAGCCCTGCCAATAAGAGGCAATTTGTAATCTGAAAAATGTATTTCAACAGCTGCAAAATATTGTAGTAAGGCATAATTTCCACAATTTTCAAGGGTGGCCCTTGAAAATTGTGGAAATTATGAACACTATGTATACTGTTATAGGTATCACATCCTATTAGACCACCGAGATTTTTATATTCTAAATATATGTTATTTTTTTTTGTATTATTGCTAAGTACCTATAATAAATAGCAATTCTTGAATATATTTCTTCATATTCGTTCAACCTAACAATGTTGTCAGAATTTGTAAACCACCCCAAAGCCTCTGATATGGTATTGAAGATGATTTTATATTGTGCGTTTTCAGAGTAGCGTATTTTTATCGGACGTACGGTAACGGCGGTCGGTATTCGCGAAACATCAAAAGCCGAACGCGCGTATACCGGCGTTTACGTTTTTCTAGCGAAAATGTCATGTCAAGTAGTATGAGGCGTCTTTCACGGTCGCTTATACGTGGTGCAAAAAACAAAGCACAAGCGACGAATCAGGTCGATTATTCCGCTAATCTGAAACCGCAATAAATAGATACCAAACATTACGCGCAAAAGAAAATGTTAGGCAATATGTTTGATTCGGTTCTAATGTTGCTATGCCCTAGATTAGGGCTCAATATGTTCTATGTTAACTTTGTAAACAATTTAAACATGACTTTTGAACTGCAATAAAAATATTGAAAAAGCAGACAATTTAAAATCCTCTTAATTCTTAAAGTCAGCCCACAAAGCTTGTACCTAAATGTAAACTACAGAGAGTATTTCCCTAATTGGTACGCGGATGCGTACAATATTTCAACATAAAAGCCACATAACGCAGACCAAGCTCATTTGAGTACACAAATATAGACGGTAAACCATATATTTCCAATAACATGTAATGATATTACTTGACTACGCGAAATGTATGGTTTGCTGATGTAGTGATCGTTAACACAAGTTTGAAGACCCGACTGCAGAAATACCTATAGTTTTGGAATATATTGGATTTTCGACACATTGTTTTTATATTTTCTGACACTCCCATGAAAAAAGAAATCCATACCTACGTATAATCGATCAAGTTTTGATGTTTTTCTTGTATTTTTTCATACTATTTGGTGCTTTATAGCCACTATATAGCATTTTTTGACATTTAATGTAGCCTATGACACTCGTGTGACCTCATTTATCAAAATCTGTTCAGACGTTTAGCCTGTAGGGCAGCGCATAGAGTTAGACATACAAACATACACTCGAAAAACATAACCCTCCTTCTTCGCTGTCAGGTAGAAATAGTACAGTCTTGTACAATGTATGCGTTAATTAAAACTAAGCTCTTCGTTAAATTTTCTTCCATCTCATTCAGTGGTTTTGGGGTGTTGTCGTACCTGTAATCCGTATATTTTTTTAAACCTATACAGGGTTTTTTTTTCTTAATTTTCCCGTTCCCGTTTCGTTCATAAACAAAAACAAACAAAAAGTTCCGCAACGTACAATTTTAAAGATTTTGTGTTTCAAAGGTTTCTTCTAGTCTTGAACTCCATTGAACACTAACTTATATGAAAAACTTCCTTATAAGTATGAAAAATAAAATTAAGTTTGTTTTACTTAAATAGTAAAATGTTAGTAGGTGTGCCCAAAAATTCTAACGTGTGACTTTCCAGCAGCACCTTTTTCATCGTACATACATACAACTTCATACAACATGATCCGCCATCAAAGGCCCGGTGAATCTTTTAACAAGACCGCGGAAGCCACATTTGAATTTCAAATTGGCTGTCGGCCATTAATCGCGAACGCCGGGGTGTGGTCAATCGGTACATAAGTTAGGTCCAGTGCTCAATGCCGGTACAGGAACGGGTGGAATTTCTCGGGATGGGAGAATAGTCACGAATATTTTGGTGTTTCATATCGTTGCTGCAAACTCTTGTCAATAGGTATTTAAGACGGCGCAGTCACACTAGGGCCGCATTTTTGAGTTTTTTAAAACCATTTGAGAAATCGAAAATAGTGTTATAATTTCTGAAAAAATGTTTGCATAAGTTGAGGATATAGTCTAGCCAAATTCGTAGCCAGTTACAAGATCATAAGTACTTCACTCTATAGAAAAAAATCCCTAAGTTACCCTCTTTGTAGTGTTTTTTCAAAACCATGACTAGCCTAATGATATTTTACAATTAAGTTTTGCACGTAACTATAGACAATAAATATTTCTAGACATTTTCGTAGAGTTTGACTTGATAAAACGATTTTCTTTTTTACTAAGTTTAAATAACTACAAATTCGCGAGCGCGGCGGCTTGGCAGACTCGCTCAGTCGCGCGCTGGCGCTTACGGAGGCAGGACTTGTGTCAGTTTTCCCGCGATGACAGATATCAGAAATTAAATTATGCACGACATTATTTAGTTTGTAAAGTCTGTCATTCTCTGTCATAGTGCCATAGTTTATGAAAATCAGTATGACTAGATATTGAAAATCGTTACAAGTCAGTGGGGCAGCCTCAGGAAACTGACATGGACGCCACCACAGTAATGAATCTACCACCTGCAGATTCTTTTAAAACACCACACACAGATGTAGAGAGAGTATGCTTGTATCGGGTACTAGATACCTACAAGAAATATTTTTTGTAGAATTATGTACTTATAGTACCTACATAATTTTTAATTAGTTTTAGCTTTAGCTTTATATAAAGCTGCATATACCTATAGTAGTTTATAGTAGTATTATTAGCTGACCGAACGAGCGCGAAGTGAAAGCCGAAGGTCTCTACTTCAGGTTGGCTAAATATGTATAATAATATATCACTCAATTTACAAATTCCTAAAATCAGTAAAAATTATTTGTGTCATCAGCTAAACACAGCACGCATGATCGCAGCGAAGCACCAACCTTAGCAAAGCGAAGGTTGTTCGTTTGCTGCTTGCGGGTCACATCGAGATGAGCTCGCTTTGCTCAAAAGCTGCTTTGCAGTAAAGCGAACTCCCGACCCGAGCGTAGCGAGACAAGTACCTGAGAGTTATGGGTGTATTTTTCAACTAATTCAGGGTTAATGATTTACATTTTGATGTCAAAATTCAAATCCAAGAAGGTGAATAATTTATTTTTTTCAAATTATTATCATGGGTGTCGATTTTGACTAATTAGGGGTTGAGGATTAATAATTTGGTTTCAGAATTTTAATCCAAGATGACGACCAAATGTTTTTTTTTTTCGTAATTTATTTTAGGGGTATCGTTTTTTACTAATATGGAGTTGAATATTTTGTGTCGGATTGGAAATCCAACATGATGGACCATTTTTTTTTTAATTTTTGCTCATGGGTGTCGTTTCTGACTAATAAAGGGATGATGATTAAGAATTGTGTGTTATATTTTAAATTCAAGATGGTGGTCAGTTTCAAATGTGCATTTATTTTTTGTTTTATGGATTTAGGTGAGGTGATTGCACATTTTACTTATTTTGATAAATTTTTACACAATTTTTTAGAATAAGTAAATTAAAATATAGAATAATAATTGTATTTAAAATAAAGAGAGGTAAAAAAGGTTTAAGACTTGGCCGTCATCGCTCCTCTCAAAAAACCAGCCTATATATTCAAACAAAATTCTTATTTATCACTACTATAAACAAAGTTTGATCATAAAATATGCATTTCTAAAGTAAAATAAAATTATCCTACTGCTTATTTCTGTACTGTAATTCCTGGCGGGGTCATTCAGAGTTCACGGCAGCTGAGTCCGCGCGAAATATTTCGCGCGCGGCTTGGGACAACCCTATATGCCTTTTTGACAAGACTGCGCCCCCTTAATCGCTTATTTAGTGATCAATGCTGGTACAGAACAGTGTTGAATATCCCGAGCGAGGAGAATGATCACGAATATTTTGATGTTTTATATCATTGCTGCCAACTCGGGCTTGTCAATTGGTATTTAATCGCTTATTTAGTGCTCAATGTCGTACAGAACTGGGTGTTATTTCCCGGGCCTGGATAATGATCACGATTATTTGGATGTTTCATATCGTTGCTGCAAACTTAGGCTCGTCCAACGGTATTTAAATAAAATGCAAATGCTACACAAGAGCTCAATTCTGATACAAATGCGGATGGATTTTCCTGACTAGGCGATCGAAAATTTACAGGCATTTTCTTGCATAACCGTACAATACTTTGTTTGTAATGCATTTTGTTGAAAATGCCTGTGAAAACTGATACTAGACCCATTGAGTGAACGAAATTGACCGAACTGTAGGCGTTGGAATATATTGAATGAAGCTCAAACGACAAAGCGAACCGTTACGTTCTATGTCCGTCTCAATTAGGGTTACCAGATTTCTCACTGGAAAATCGTGAGTCCCTTCAACAAGCTGAAATTTTATGTTTATAACTTTCAATTACTGGTTTTATATTCATATTTTTTTACAGATTAGACGTTCATTTGACTACATACATGACAGTTTTTCAGATTTTATTTATTTATCTTCATTTTATTTATTTAACATTTGACTCACAGTTACATTCATTCTCTTATATATTCTATAAAATATATACTTTCTTAAACCACTTCGAGTCTACGTTTTGGTGCTTGAATAACTAAATATTTTGATAAAATAAATATATTTAAACCGAAATAAGAATAAGATCACTAAATAAAAAATAGGCCAGCAGCAAACGAGACACCGGTCGCCGTGGTCGGTAGCTCGTTTGCGGCGACCGTAAAATAAACCTTTTCACAGTTGAATCTTCTTAGTACTCGCCTTGCACAAATTTAAAGCTTTCATTAAAAATCTTATTATTCTACAGTTTTAGTAATTTCACTTACACATTGTAATCAGTTTTAAGCCCCTGTTTTAGTTTTCCCTTTGACCTGTGACCGCGACTGCCTCGTAAAGGCGACGACTTAATGTATTTAAAAGTAGTGCTGGGCAAAGATATTTTTTACCATTTACCGTTGGACCGGATTTCGTAGTCCATTTTTTACCATTGGACCGGACTTAGTCTAGACCGGTACAAAGTGTCAGGTATTCTGCTACATAGTTAAACGTCTGTGAATAAATAATACAAAATACGTTTATTTATTTAACGGATAAGTGGATTCTTACGGATAAGGGCAATGGAACGCAGTATTATCGGCATTAAGCGCGTCGATCGAGTACGGAACACCATACTGCGTTCCATCACTGGTATTGTCGACGTAGGGAGCAAAACACCTAAGCTCAAATGGGACTGGGCGGGCCACGTCAGCCGGATGGAGCCCGAGAAATGGTCGGGTGCCGTAACACCATGGATGCCCGAGGACGGACGGCGTCGTCGGGGTCGGCCGCGCAAACGTTGGCGGGACGATCTCGTAGCCTTCGACGGGGAATGGTGGGATACGGCTAAAGACCGTGAAAGGTGGAAGAATTTGGGGGAGGCCTTTGCCCAACAATGGGACAGCATAGGTATATGTATTTGTAACGGAAACAAATATACTTATTACTAGTTACTTCCCGCGGCTCCGCGTGGTATCGTAATAAAAATTACTCTTGCATTTTTCAAGTTCATAAATTTTAGCACAATTGGTTCAGTAGTTTTGGCGTTATTATACCTAAAACAAACATCTATCTATCTATCCATTCTTACGAACTTCTGTATTTTATAATATTATTTACTTACCTTTAATCTTAGTTACCTTTCAAAGTAGCTTTTTTGGTTGGATGTTAAACTGAAACCTCAATATTATACATCTTTTGAATGAATAAAATCGAATTTAGTGAACTACTATAAAAAAGTCTACACGGAAAAAAAATCTCGTTATAGTTACTAAAATTCTAGTCAATTTTGTGACAGCGAGAATAATTTAGTAACGATTACAATATAATAGTTCTAGCTAACAAAAGTTATAAAGGTTAAAGAAAATATATTATCGGTTACTATTTTGTCTCGCTATCCCATTTATTTTTTCTCCGTGTAGTCTTGAAACAAGACTGCAAGACTGGACTGAATGTCCCAACCTTATTAGATAAAACTAGGTCGCAAAACCTACGTGTTAACGTCAACTTCTAATCTGCGATTAGCTTCGAGCGAGCTACAATCCTGTTTATCAAATTTAGTTGTTCATTATTTGAAAAGTTCGTTAGCAGTTTAATAATAACTTTGATCGTAATTAAATAAATGATAGGTAGAGTCAAGTACGAGATAGAATTTTTAAAAAACTAGATTTTCAAAAATTATAACATTAGTTTTAAAACGTGAATTTTTTGACGTGACTACGTCTAATAAATCGATGAACGCCGGCTGCATGCACGAAAACGTTGACGTCATTGTCCGGTAACGCTCATTGTCCTGTTACGCTGGTAGTCACGTAAAACTATCGTCCGTAACCAACTTTACAGATAGACAATTTTTTTTAAGATGTATGAATAAATTCTTCTTTTCTATATGTAGGTTCATGTTGTCAGACTATTATCTCCACTTAAAAAATATCTCTTTTGCCAATAATCATCAAAAGAACCAGTGGTTTTGACGAATTATCATTACTCAGGTCGAAAAACGAACTTTGTTCAAACTAGGCTGTTAAATTTTAACTCTATAACCTTTGACTCTGCCGTCCTCGGGTTAACATGCAATGCAGATAAACTTATTTTTATAAATATTATACCTACATAAAAATATAAATACATTCCTTTTAACGCGAATTTTTCCGCTCAAAATTTTAGTTATTTTTTATTAACATATCAAAGGTTATTTAGGTGTGCACATACTATGGGACGCGTCCGGAAGTCGCGGCTAACAGTCGCGACTTATTTGTATCTGATCCGTACATTTAAACTGCACTGTTCATACCATCTGTTATAAGTCGTGGACGTGGCCTTGGGCTATCCTTGAACGCTCGGACGTCCGATAGAAAACAGGCCGACTAGTTTTTCCCCGATTGTTACTAGAAAGATCGTAGCTAGGAACAATTGGGAGAAAAAATCTCGATTGTGACTAGTTGGAATGCTGGTGGTAGGGACAATCTGGAATAGGAAAAAATCTCGATTGTAACTAGTTGGAACGCTGGTGGTAGGGACAATCGGGAATAGGAAAAATCTAGAGGACGTGGTGGCCGAGTGGATGAGGCCCTTACTTTGCGATCTGATGGTCGCGGGTTCGAATCCCGGTGGCAGTCATGCGTAAATGGGTTTTTTCGGTCGAAATAATCTATGTATGCATCCCACGTTCTCGCAACGGTGAAGGAAAACATCGTGAGGAAACCGGCATCTCGTGGAACCAAAAGTTCGAAAACATGTGTCGAGTGCACGAAAGGAACCTCTTCGAGGCGCACTTGAAATCCTTTCACCACACTGGTTCGAAGGAACTAGTGACGGAACGCAGGTGGTAGGGACAATCAGGAATAGTCCGACGAGCCGCCGCCGTCCAGGGCTTAAGGGGGTAGGACAGCGGTATGCACAGGCTTCCCGTTGAAGGTTTGGTTGCTACCCGATATCTAACCCTACCCCAGCCATCCTAGCTCCTTAAAGCAGCGGAGTAGGACTCTGGGTTGATGATAGCACTGTACCAGTAGCGAGCTTGTTGACACGTTAGGTGGAGAGGAGTCCAATATCTTGCGCAGGCCTGTCCGCCTACTTTCCTCTGTCGCTTGACTATACTTATACTTATCGATCGCGGCAATAAGTCGCGGCTTATGGACGCAACCCATAGTATGTTTCCAGCTTTAATGTTAAAACTACGGGTATCGCTGCGAATTTTCCGGCAGATAAATTGGACATGACCTTTGGTGATTGCACACGGCAGATTCATCCATCATGCTGTCAGAAATTGTTCACTATCCCGGAAATAAAAGAAAAAATATATGAAACACTAGCTGACGCTCGCGACTTCGCAAGTGTTGCGTATTTTCAAAATGTATATCTTAGTATTGCTCGATAAGAGCCTCATAGAGGCACACTTGAAATCCTATCACCACACTGGGTCGAAAAATAGCGGAGTAGGACTCTGGGTTGATGGCAGCACTGTTCCAATAGCGTACTTGTTGACGCGTTAGGTGGAGAGGAGTCCAATAACCTGCGTAGGCCGTATCACTAACTCAGTCACGGAATAACGTGATTTATTTTCATAAAAACATTTAAAATTTAAATTAAAAAAAAACCGATTCCAAACTAGAAAAATATTAAAACGCCTTAAAACATTTAAAAGTTTTCATTGCGTAGCGTAGACTTGACGACCTACGCTACGTGCTGTTCTCCGTAGCACATGCTACGAACGCGCTACGCTGCATGTTTTCTAACGAATGCCACCGACTACGTGGCGTAGACGTTAAAATGCAGCGGGAATTTGAACCAAAGAAGAAACTGAAAAACACGGGTTGGAATAATTTTGTTTACGTGGTTCCTGTAAGTTCAGTTTGTTTTAGAATCTTTGTTACTAAAGCTTATGCACACTTACTGCCTACGTATTATAAAAAGACAAGAAAATGTATGAACTATATGGAATAGAAAAAAAAACATATTCTGTGTAATAAAACCATTCGTATTCGTATAATTTATTTGTAACTATACCAATCCTAGTGCTTTTAAAATTTCACCTATAACAGTTCGGTAGTTTTAGCGTCATTAAGTGTCAAATATACATCTATTTACGCATTCAAAATATGAGTAAGCTAAATGTTATTGAATATTTTTATTTACTGTGTATTTATGATATTAACCGACTCCTAGTCAGCCTTCGCTTTATCATTAGATAAATCTTAGAATTATTGAAAAAAATGTAGATAAATCGTAAATGTTTTCGCTTTACGCTTTATCTAAATTTTTTGCTTCACGAAGCGAAAACATTTAGGAACAACAAAGAAAATAATAGGTATATAAACTATGTATTTATAAGTTATAATTCCCACTAATGCGTTTGACTCGTGCTTGGCCAACCGCGAAACTTTCGAACTGTCAGAGGCAGAACTTAAGAACTTCGATGATAAACTCATAACTTGGATTCTGTAAGCACTGACTTATGACTTGGCGAGTTTAGGCCAGCAGTAAACGACCTACAGACCACAGAATACAGAATACAGACTTGTTGTAGTTACTACTCGGGCGAATCAACATGACACCTGGCGGATACGTGGCTCGGAACTTGATGCGTCCCCCGCTACCCCGCGCAGCGTCCTCCATGTTTCTTCTCCCTCTAATTGAATGGTATTACAGGACCTGTTCTCTATCAAGATTATCCAATTCCACGCTGTGCTTTGCACAAACGTCATTCGAGCCAGGAGTCATATTTATTCGCCCGAGTAGTAAGTATTTTTTGTACCTACCTACCTAATGTTCATAGTAAAAACCTCGGTCTGCCTGCCTCCTACCTATAGATAGATAGTAGTGCCTCAAAGGGGCTCACATGTGATTCTACCACTTTATTGTGTACATATTTGTTAGCATTTTTACCATATGAAGACAATAAATGTATTGAGTATTGAGAATTGAACCCTGAGTTTTCCCAGCTCTAGACTAGTGTTTCTCTTACAATAAATAAATTTCACAAGGAAGACTATCCAAACGAAAATCTTTATATTACAGAGCAGTTTTTTTCTCTAAGCACTCAATAGATTATAAAAGGTCTAGCTTTGGTAGATTTTAGTGCACGAAAGGAGCCTCTTCGAGGCGCACTTGAAATCCTTTCACCACTCTGGTTCGAAAGAACTAGAGACACGATAAGAAGAAGAAGGTAGATTTTTTACCTGTTATCCGTCAGCTGCCTGGCAACACGACCATTAGCGTAACAAAACCTTTTTGAGCGTTTTAATATGATGCAAATCCGTTTGCATAATATTAAACTATATTTGCTATCATAGATAAAATATAGGGAATTAAAATGTCATTTATTATATCAGATTATATGTTAAAAACACTTAATATTTTGTACAGCACAGAGATAAGGCTATATTTCAAGCGGACTAATCAAGCGTCCAGATGTCCGCTGACCCAGAGCGGCAAAAAAATAATTAAGAAAGTGCCTCTCGGAAAATGGGCTTTACGTAATAAATGAAAGTTGCGTCGCGAAATGGACACAAAAGCTATGGAACAGTTGCTATGTGTTCAGTTTTTCAACCGACTACAAAAAACGAGGAGGTCCTCAATTCAGTTCAATTTTTTTTTTGTTTGTTACCTCAGAATTTGTTGTTTATAAACCGAATTGAAAGCAATTTTTTTTTATTTGAAAGCATATATTTCCAGATTGGTCTAATATAAATTTCATGTAAGTATAGTCGATCCGGTACTTTTTCGAAAAAATGAAGTCATCCAAATAGACGAAATCGCGTATTTCGTGTTTTCACTGCAGGGTGCCTTTCAAACCAGAAAACAAATCGACACAATAAGGGTGCGTTTCCACTGACGCGGAGCTGGGCTGAGTGGAGAGGAGCGGACCGTGAATTGGCCAATCACAGTACCTACTCAAAGTGCAGATTCTGAGCTCCTCGTCCGTGAAAACGCACTCTAATGCTTGCTTACTGCGATCAATTACGGATTTCCAATGATAACTCTCTTGATTTAATAGTAGAGCCGGCTAACGAAGGTGGTTTTATAAAAAGTGGCCATTTTATGAGAAACGCGTTGTTTTTTACTATTTCTGCTATGAGACGTTATTGGATATTTCTATTTATATTTATTACGGTTACGCTGATATTGAATTGATATTATTTCTTCGTGATATGTTTCATAAAATCATAACATTTTATATGACAGTAAACTAAAATGGACGCGGTTTTCAACCGACTTCACAAAAGGAGGAAGATATCAATTTGGTCGAATGTTTTTTTTTATGTTGTTACTAGAACTTTAATGTTTATTAACCGATTTGTTTTTTTTTTCAAATTAATTCCTTAGAAATTTTATGAAAATTGGTTTTGAAATCCTAATAACTGAAAAAAAAAATTGAATTGAACAAAATTGCGTCTTTTGCTTCCCTGTGACTTGTCAGTGGTGCCTACGGTCACTAGAACAATCCGATTGAAGTCGGTTGCTGTATGTTTTTGTAAAACCTTGATTATTTACATTTTTATTCACTCTCTTCTCGCTGCTCGCCCACTCGTTACTAGTTCTTAGTTGTACTCGCTTCTCGCTTCGTCGGCAGTGGGACAAGGTCCTTTTACGGCATCTGTGCCAAGTTTCAGGAAGGTAATAAAAAGCCTGAAGTCGTGAAAGAACTGACTGATCGAATACACCAGGTGTGAGAAAGTACTTGTAATACAAGGGATTCTGACACCCTAGTATATAGGTCATGTTGTATTAGGGCAAACTCGTATATAGGGCAATATAAAATAACCCCAAGGGCAAGTTGGTTATTGCAACGATGTTATGTTCCGAAATAAGATTAAGTGCATTTATTAGAAAAATAACGCCAGAGTTTTTAGATTTTTGAAAAAAATATACAGTCTGCCAAATAATTATATTTATCGAACTAGTTGGTCTTAAATCGATTCGATTTATATAATTATTTATATCTTTGCATCTGGGTTTAAAAAAAACGGAGTTTTAAATCTTTATTTTTATTTACAACATTAGTATTTGTTTATGCAAATTCTGAAATTAATTTGCTTAGAATCGATAACCAAGTTCGAAAAAAAAACCAACGCCTGTTGAATTTTATAACAAATCTCTAAAAAAATATTTCTATTTTTCGATGATATTATTATGTTCTGCAAAAAGATAAATTGCATTTTCTAGAAAAATAACGGTCGAGTTTTAAACTTTTTTGAAAAAAATTACTGTCTGTCTAATAATTATATTTATCGAACTAGTTTGTCATAATCGATTCGATTTATACAATATGTCGAAATGACACAAACACACCGATTTTGTTTTTTGTTCTGAAATTCACGGGATTTTTCCACAACAGTTCGCGCCCACAGTTGTATTAAATTACTCGTATTTTCGTATACATCCTATTTGCTTTGTCAATGGATACGACTTCAAAGATAGGTTGAAACGCGTATCGTCAAAGGATATCAAATCTCCTGCCATTCTTTGAATCTAGCTCGGTATCAAACTATCACAAAACATGGGCCAATTTTATTTTGATTTCGGTTTTATTCTTGTAATTAATTGTCTATGGTCCGCATAGATGAATAACGGTGTTCCTATAGAATAAGATTAATATTGTTTATTTTTTCGGATAATTTTCAGACACCTTGTCAATAAAAATGAAATATTCTATTTTCAAATAATGTTTGTTACTTTTTACGATGTAGTTTTATTGACAAATAAAGCCTAATAGTTTTAACATATAAAAGTTATTTAGCCCTATTACTTCTCTTTTTCGAAAATTTGCATTGAACCAAAATTTACTAGTAGTTAGCCAATGTGGTTCCGTTTTCTTAGTCGCATTTTCAATGTACTACATTGTGTTTATGTGCTTTAATACTTATATGATGGTCTGACAAATTGGTAGGAAATTGATATAGATAGGTTAAAAGCTTCAAAAATTACCGGAACAGCCATTTTAATTTCAGATGTAGTACCTTCTTACTTAAAATACTGGAAATATTAGATTTGTGAAATACTAGCCGAATCCCACAACTTCGTTTGCGTTGTCAATTACCAAAACCTCCTCTTAGTGTTTTTTTACTAGTTTCTCGACGAACATACCCCCGAAATTGCAAGCCTGCAATTTGTCCTAGTGTTGTCTGTTTGTCAGTCCTGACTGACATGATAATAATAAATACTTTACTGTATATTCATAGTCAGGACAAAGCTTTTAAACCTACACTAGCTAACGCCCGCAACTTTGTTTGTGTTGCGAACTTCCAAGATTCCTTTCTTAATACGCACGCACTGGTTCGAAAGAACTAGTGACACGATAAGAAGAAGTAGGTACGCACTTTCAGCTCTTTAGGAACACATCATCCAAGTTTCAAGTCTCTACGTCTACGTCAGTCAATCGGTCAACACTAAGCCTTATATATATTGATAGTCATAAAAACCATACATCTGCAAAACATTCCTAAGCGGCCGTACCGTGGCCGGCGGGCGGTTCCATTGTGTATTCACAAAGGAGCCGATGCGACAAAAACGGATCACGCACGGTTCGATTGTAATAGTATAATAAGTTACTCGGAATAGGTACGATCGTCGCAAGTGTATTGTGTGGAACAGTGGCCTACATCTATGACGTTCTATTACTGAGTACTACTCGGGCGAATGAACATGACACCTGGCTCGAATGACGTTTGTGCAAAGAACAGCGTGGATAATCTTGATAAAGAAGAGGTCCTGTAATACTTGGTGATGATAAGTAATGATAAGGCTTCGCAATGAGAGGAAGAAGAAACACGGAGGGCGCCGCGCGGGGTGAGGGGGAAACATCAAGTTCCGAGCGAGAGTGGCAGCCAGGTGTCGTGTTCATTCGCCCGAGTAGTACAGTCGAGCAGAACACATTTAACATTTAAAAACATGTTTTTTAAATTTCATTAAATAGTTTTACATTTAACTAAGAGCCTTTTAATCCAAAATTAATTCACTCTGATCACGCACGGTTCGATTGTGTTTTAGTACCTACTCGCTATATTTACGATCGTCACGTCACACATCGTATTGTGTGGAACAGTGGCCTACATCTATGACGTTTTATTACTGAGTACAGTCAATCAGAACACATTTAAAATTTAAAAACATGATGTTAATGCTAGTGATCTCCGGAGTGACCATGTGGTACGTTTGATCTATAGTGCGCTGGTCCGAAGTAAACTCGAAACCAGTGCCACAGTTTGGAGCCCCCATGAGAGCAAATACTCACTCTTGCTAGAGAAGGTCCAAAAGGCCTTCTTAAGATTTTTATACAAGAGGCGCTACGGGTACTACCCATTTATGTACCCAACGAAGTTTTTACTTGGGTGCCTGGAATACAACTCGCTTGAGGTTCGGCGCGCCAATGACCAAATCACGACTGTATGCAAAGTGTTGCGCGGCAAGATAGACGCACCTAACTTGAGCGACGAACTGTGTCGATTCTATGTACCTGACAACTATCGCAGGTTTCGCAAATGTAGGTTGTTTGCCGCGCCTAGATCGCGTACAGCGGCCCGAGCCGCCTCACCACTGCCGCGCGCTCTCACCGCTCTCAACGCTCTCCTGGACTACATCCCTGGTTTAGACCTCTTTGCGGATACTTGGACGAAGATTTTGTCGGAATGTTTGAGGTTTTGTGAGCGAGATGTATGAATGTTAATTATTAATTTATTCAGTTTTATTTAATTCATTTTTTAATTTTCCTAAATTATTGTTATCAATTTTACTTAATTTTATATTCCATTTTCCTTAGATTTTAATTTATCTGTTTTAATCATATGTTATTTATTACCCTAGTAATTCGCTCTTTAATTAATATAATTGGCTGCTGCCGTTTTAATTAAAGTAAAATAAATAAATACAAATACAAAATAAATACAAATGGTTTTTAAATTTCATAAAATCTCTTTAACATAAACCTAAGAGCCTTATAATAGATTTTCAAAATTAATTGATTCAATTGAAAGCTACAATACCATAGCTTATCTGGTGGTCCACCTAGCATAAGGTTACAAACATAATAACACCCTACTCTTTGCATCTGGGTTTAAAAAACGGAGATTTAAATTTGTTTTTTTGAATGTAATCTTTATTGCACAACTTAAAATAAAGTTACCTGAAGAAGAAACTGAACGTACTGAAGAAAAAGTGGTACAATGGGCGGCCTTATTGGTAAGAGCGACCTCTTCTAGGCTTTTAGATAAATTTAAATATTTTTAGACACAATATTATAGACACAATTTATTTTTTTATATTGGAGTAAATCTTTGACAATGAGAGCAGATGAGAAAGAGATTTCTTTCGAGGAATTTATTAATTCTAAATCTACTGATAATTTATTGTAAATTGACTTATTTTTATGAATTAGTATTTTGGTTTTTCTTTAAATTTGCTTATGTAATTAATTTTATTATTATGACGTGTATACATTATACAGCTAAGTTCTTAAGTTTTTGACTTGTAATAATTATTTTACCAATAAATACTATTGAACTATTGCAGCTGAGCAATAGTTTTTTTTTTAATAATCATCCTTAAGTATTACTCTCTATATAATTTTATCTACTGATTAACCCCGGACCTTAGGTACGTTCCCATTGGGGCCCGTTAACCTATTAATACAAGTTACAAGACATGTCTTTTCAACAAACTTGTGTTGTGACGTTTGAGGTTGAGGTCTCGACGGAGTTCAAAGTTCGAATATAAACGTCATGCTTCATTGTTTTATACATAAAGTTAGAATGTAAAGAGGGGTAATGACATTTCAAATGCGATACAAGAAATGATAATAAGCATGTGCGAGTGATTGTCTATGTGTTGCTCAAAAATAGTGATGGACTTTCAATAAGATGTTTTATCGACATCGATAACTGTGGTACCTACCCATTTTGCGTCACAAGTCTTAATAGAGAAAAAAATAGTGCCTACTACACAATCATGTTGTTAATAGAGGGTTAATGGGTGGATAATCCTTCAGCTGCGTGTGGGGGTCATCAGAAAATGAAAATATGTTCCCAGTAGAAATCCCACGGACTTCAGACGGAATCAGAAAATGAAAAATTGTACTGGGTACATATTTTCATTTTCTGATTAGTCCTGAAGTCCCCCACCCGCAGCTGAAAGATTATTCACTGATTACGTCACCACCTGTACATATGAAGATTTTAACCAAAGGAATGAGATGGGTTTGGTTATTATTTATTAGATATCTTCTAAAGCCTAAAGAGCCAAGTTTTGGCGTTATTTAGGAACAAAAACTTATCCATCCTCACAAACTTACATTCATAATACATAGTAGCAGGACTTACCAATATTTACCTACAACTTACTCACCAATCCAAATAGGCGGTAGTCTTCGAAATAAGATTGTAATAGCTAGAAAGTCGATTGTGTATATATAATATATATATATCTGTTCTTTTTTTAAAGTTGGTTGATTATAATAAACAATAATGAAGCCCATGCAAATGTTTTATTCAATGACTAAAAAATACTTTATTTAAGAATATTAATTCTGAGTTTTGTCATTATATGTAGGCCCGATACGTAAGTATACCTGTCTGTCATAATATATGTAGCCTATTAGTTTTAGGTAGGTAAGGTAGGTACTATAAAATAGGGATCCAATTGCAATATGAAGTTGGATCTCGCTTTTTCTTGAGTTGAATCTGTAAAAGAGGTTGATTTATGATTTAAGTCCCTATCTAATAATTACTTGACTAATGCCTACTTGCACCAAACTTCCAAATTTCTAAACAATTACTTCACTCGCTTGACAGATCTTGATCGGTCTGAATCTGAACCGTTAAAAACTGCCAAGCGAGATTGCTTAAGAGCTTTGACAACTTTGTACAAGTCGGCATAAGGTCACAAAATACATTCTTTACGCCTGAATTGAAACATTGTTCAACATGGTACTTACTGGAACATGTAACGTAGGCAGCGAACCTTTCTTCAAAACATGTTAATGTATTCTGAATAAAAAAACAATCGTTTTTAAAAGGATTGCTGCAAACTTTTATTTTGTTCTGATGATCGCTCTGTTTCTGAAGAATTTGTAACCATTTTTTCCTTTTTGCGGATCCTTTGGTAAGCTGAAATTAAATAAGTAAAAACGATTAGTTATAATAATACTCGTATTTTAAGAAACAAAATAAAAATGACACAAGTGGTAAATTTATTTTGACTAGGTAAAAATACCCTAACGATAGAAAAGAAAAGAGTTTTGTACCACTTTGCATAACTACCTACTCATTAGGTACTATCGATATTTCATGACGTCATCATTTTATCAAGCCCTAGCGTAACGAAGCAATATTTGTTTTTACATGAAAAATCTATTATTTCTCCATATATGTAAGAACCATTTGTACACACGGCAAGAGCAATCAAAACTCCACAAGGCACAACGATTTTATAACTAATTGTAGAAGAAAATTGTCCAAAATTTTTTCTACGAAAATAAACCAAATATTTTCTTTACTCACCTGTGAAATGAATGATTATCTGGGTTATTTCTTTGCGTTGTGCCACACGTATTGATTGAGCAACTAACCATGCTCTTTAAAATAAATAAAATGGTTTAATTTTGTAGATAATTGTAAAAAGATAAAATAATTTACAAACAATAACTGACGAGTTCTCCTGGGTATCAAAAGGTTTTGAGTGACGTGACTTAGTTCTATACTGCTCTTAATCATAAAAAGCTATACTTGCATCTCTTTCATTAACCGATCTTTTGGGGGCGACAGCCGAAAGTATCCGAGATCTGTGGTTTTATAGGAAGCTGACAGTTGAATGACAGGTTTAAAAGATGGCGACGGGCGCAGCTGTCAAAATATTGACAAAGCGGTAACGTAATCGGATTTAGGTATTAAAAACTGATAGAGTTAAATTATTATGTGATGCTGACAATGTCGAGTATTTGGCGTATTGAATTCACATAACTATACCTACACAGCAAAGTTTTAATCACCAGAAAAAAAATACACTTACAGTTGCCGTTAATGAACAAATAATTGGAAAAAAACTTGAAAAAAATTAAGTCGAATTTTTGTCAAAATAATTTTGATTAAAATTGGATAACTGTTACCGTTAGTCGTTTTCTTATAGATTTGCGTCAGGTGGTCATTGATAGTAATTTAAGTTTTATTCATCGGCAAACCCGGGTGCTCGAGCCAACTCGCAAAAGCTCGGCTCGGGCACCGCACTCGCGCCGCTGTCACTCTGTCATTTTGTAGAAATCCCAAATTCTGACTGCACAGATACAACATAGTACCCCGTCTGCATAACCCATTTTTTTGGTAATTAAAAATTGGTGGTAAATAACTTCGTTTGCGTTGCAAATTATTAAAATGCCATTCTTAGTACGCGCCTATACTTCTTGACGCTCAAACCCTTCAGGTTACTCCATTCAGCGGTTTGTGCTGTACGTTGTCTGTCATTCCAAGCGTTTTATATATTAAACATATTGATATTTTTTGGAATAAATTTCAATTAATGATGTGAGTTTTGGATTTGGTGTTTTGTACAGAGTGGGCTAATTTCCATAAAACTTTTGATCTTACTCTCCACTAAAAGAAGTTAAATATATAGAGTATGATTAGTTTTTCATACTTTCAAAAACTTTTATAACGAGTGTAGTAATACATTTTCAATATTGTGCTGGCTGTCCAAAAATATAATGAAAAAGTTTTTATAAGGAACTGCTTGTTCATTCTTCAATACACAAAAGTATCATTAATTAGAAATTAGCGTAAAAAGGAAAGTCAAACACCCCATTAACTTTCACTTTACGTTTAAAAAAGCCTGAAAAGGCCATGGAATATGAATTTTCATAGCTTCCTTTCAGCTCAACCCTTCGCTTTTGTTCGGTAAATAGAGTGAAATGGAACGTAGGTGCATGGGAGAGTGTAACGGTACGGTATTTCAAAACGCACAAAAGGTTAAGATTATGTCAGGTATTTAAAGCTAGATTGAGCAAAGAAAACAAACAAAATCGGGCGGATTTTGACTCAATAATTTTTATAATTTTTACCATAATTCAATAAAACATGTTTATTAAATAACTTGACCACGAATGCGATTAATTTACTACATAATACAATCAATTTTGTAAACGGCCACTTGATTGGTTAATAAAAAACGAAAGTTTATCGAAAACAAACACACGATAAAAATTTTCGTGGGCCCATTTATCATTATAGATGACGTCATTTGTCGGACTGACTGACCCTGCTGAAACTAAGGGCATAAGTGACAGGGCAAAGCGATTTATTTTAATTTACCTCCCGACCCCTACGTAAGGGCAATGCCCTTTTAAATGATTCTTATTATAGTTTTAATCTCTCTAGATCAATTAGGTGACAATGTATACAAATTGAACAAATAAAAAAATCTATGAATCTATGTGATTAAACTTGAAATAATTTTATTTTTACGTGTTTATGGTATTTTAGGACAGGCGCAGACGCGGTTATTTTATCAAATTATTTTTGATGTGTGTTTTCAAATAGTCCTACTAATAGGTATTATAAAAGTTTGTAAGGATGGATGGATGGATGGATGTTTGTTACTCTTTCACGTAAAAACTATTGAACGGATTTTGATGAAACTTTACAATAATATATAGCTTATACTTTAAAATTACACAGACTACAATTTATAAAGATACCTGCGCAGACGAAGTCGCGGGCACCAGCTAGTGTTAGATATAATATAATTCATTTTTAATGGTAGATAAGATGGAAAACAGCCAAAGATCGACCAAGTTTGACATCAAACAAAAAACAAAGAAAAAATATTTTTTCAAGGATTTTGGTTCTCCTATTAACAAAACATAATCAAGGTTTTACAAAACATACTAAAAGCGACTTCAATTGGACTGTTTAAGTGACAAACACTGAAAAGTCACAGAAAAGAAAAATACTTTCGTTTCTACTATTTTTGTTTTTTTTTTAGATAAATTGATTTAAAAACTAGAATAGTAAACCAATTTTGATGAAATTTCTATGGCACTATCTGAAAGTATGTCCTCTCAAAAAAAATACCTCCTATTTTTTAAATCGGTTAAAAAGAGCGTGCTACCAATCGCTCTCGGCTTCCAATTCACATTGAAACCCTTAAAACATCACGTACTATATTTATGACTACAGAAAAAAAATAAACAGTTAGATTCATTCTTCTCAAAGGCTTTTGTGCAAGGCGGAAGGCATTAATCACAATCACTCCGAACAAATATTTGAGATTTTCCCTCTTCGGATTTACATTTAAGTTTCCTCCGACCGACCGACGTTTAGATATTTAATCGGGGTCTCTTTATAAAAGGTTTTTAACCAATAAACCCAAAAAAAGGTTTCCTGATAGTTTATTTATTTTATTGGGTAGAGTTTTGACTACAGATACTCTTGCAAAATGTTAATAATAAAAAAAAACAATAATCAGAAAATTTTGTTTACAAAATTGATAGTTAGATGGATAGTAAGACTTTATTGTACTCCCCGAGGAAGCATTACAAAAGCTTTAAAATAACAATAAAAAGAAAAATAAAAGAGACTACACTAATACGTTAAATGAATTTAAAATTGACAAAAACTTCATATATACACTATAATTTTAATTTAAACTCATGATAGATATATTATTAATATTAATTAAATTTTATATTTCTTCGATTTTGTCTTTTAAGATTAATAGTATAAAGTGTTTTTGTACATATATAATAGGTATACTTTTTGTTTGTAAAAACAACATTGCACGCCCGAGACGGCAGAATATATTGATACCAATGTAAATATTTAAGATCTGTTAAAACATATATTTCATGCAATAAATTAACTTTGAACTTTGATCTTTACAATGGGCCTCGCTCCCACATGTAGATTTTAGAAGACATAAATTGACTATGTACCTATACATTTCCAAAAGTGGAGCGGTAAATATAACACTACAACCTCACGAAATTTTTAGTACATTTTTGTTTTGACATGTTTAACTTAAGCTTAATAGGGAATTAACAGTTTTGCCCTTTTACAAACAGATATAAACATTTTTCTTAAGATTTATGACATTTCAAAACTTTTATAGCAATATTTATTTAATGTTTGAGACAAGTAAATTAATATTACAGTAAATTAATATTGGTACAAAAGGCAGGCTCAATACCTTAATGCATTTCTAACAGTCAACTTTACGAGTAAGTAACAAAGGCATTTTGAAAAACTTGAGACACACTTGTCATAACTTTGATTTAACATTTCAAATACAGCCAAACTTATTAATAGCCTACTTTTGGAAGTATTCAGGATTTTTATGAGTTTTCTTAGAGCCTGAAGCGACAGAGGTGTGACTCTCGTGTCTTTTTACGATCTTGAAAACTTGTGACAGCTAAGAAGTTTCCATCTGTCCCCTTGTTGCTAAAAGGGAGACAGATATAACTTTTTTGACCGAATTATTCCTATTTGTCCCCTTTACAAATAGGAATAATTCGGATCTTTATAGTTAAAAGGTACTACTAGCTCGTAGTACAAGTAGAATAAACAAAGCCGCTAAGCAGTAATGTGTAAACATTACTGTGTTTCGGTTATAAGGGCACTGTAGCTAGTGAAATTATTGAGCGTTTGAGACGGGCCATAAAAATATCTCAAGGTAGGCGATCGCTATAGCAGTGTTGCACAGGCCTATTGGAATCAAAACCCTGTGTAGAACTGTTAGTTATAGACAGGCGTGATCTCTTACCATTAGGAGAGCGCCTAGATAGTCTCGCCTTTTTTTTATTAAAAAAAAACAAACATTAATAATCTTGAAAATACCTACCTACCTACTACTACTATTTAAAAAACTTCATTTGAGCTTCAAAAATCAAGCTCTAAGCAAGACTTTGCGATTTACATTCCTGAAAATCTAGGTCCCGAACTGAATTAAGTGCATGAAATTTTAAGTCTCTATTTGACTTTTCTGAAGTTCTTTGCCCAACTTCACAAAAGACGCGATCCTTGCACAACTATCATACGACATAAACAGACGCTTAAAATGCACAAAGACTTGAATATAAATAGGGGAAGTTGTCTCTGGCTCTGCGTTTGTACACTGCTCCAACCCAGTGTAAGATATTCTGCCGCAAAGTATTAGGCTGAGGCCAACCGAGCGTAATTTTTTTTGTTTGTTGTCAGTCGCGTAATATCGGTCAGTTCGGTTCAATTTCGGAGAAAAACATAGTCGAACGACTTCAATTGGACTGTTTTAGTGACAGTAAACACCACTGAAATGAATGTCACAGGGAAGCAAAATATGAAATCGCATTTACTAAATTTTTATGGGAGCAATCTGGAAGTATATCTACTAAAGTTTTTCTAATCGGTGTATAAACAACAAAGTTGAGGTAACCAAAAAAACATTCAACCGAATTGATAACCTCCTACTTTTTGAAGTCGGCTGAAAAAGCGAGCCTTACATAGTCGAATATGATAATTATGTAACGTCTGAATTTCTGAAGATCTGAAATATTTGGAAAGACTATTTAATTTTTTTTTTTAATGTAACCGATTTGAGAACATTCTCTTTTTTTTAAGTCGGTTGAAAATAACGGATTCGGATGGGTTGCAGTGTACAAGCACTAGAAAGTAGGACATTAAAATCTCATTATTCCAGAAATACGGAGACTAAGCTTTGAGCTCAAGCCTTATTTCACCTCAGAAATAGAGCCTCCTTGTGTGTAAGTAATACAATAATCAAGATATTATTTATATAGGCACTAACCTATCCATTTATAATTATAACTAATTTTGTTTCCAATTGAAGTCGTTTATGGTATAATTTTGTGAAATCTTTTTTTTTCGAATCACTTGAGTTCTTCGGTTTTGGCTTCACATCAAAGGTATAAAGCCAGTTTCAAGTAATTTGAGAGATTATTTTGTCATCAGTCAGAGTCGATAAGTCAAGTTATGCCCCTGTAAAGTAGTGGTGGTTGCGACTTTACTAGAGGCTTCTATGGAGTTTTGGAGGCAACACGAAAAGTCACGTTTTACAGCATTACACTATTCACCAACACTCATACACGTTCACGAGCACTTAATGGATGCAAAACTACCGTTTTTACACTTAAACACTCTAAAGTAATACAAGTTTTGTAAAATAACTTAAGGGTAATCCTCAAGGCAAATTTCCATACAAAATGTTTCAGACAAGTACTCAAAAAGTACGCCGTATTATAGTAATTTCTTCACACTATTCGTTTCGTCTATATTTTCCGATTGTGTCTACAAAAATAAGTAAGGTTTCATACATTAATTTAGATTTTATACGTGTTTTTAAATTAGAAGTGTTAATTATAGGTACTATAATACGGCGTACTTTTTAAGTATTTTTCCGAAACATTTTGTATGGAAATTTGCCTTGAGGATTACCCTTAATGCCGCGAATGCGACATTTTCACGTTCCCGCCAAAAACTCTGTCAAAATATTTCATGGTGCGGCTATCAAGTCGAGTTAGCGAAAAGGGTCAAAGAAAATTCAATAACCAGATATGCCAACAATATGTCGGGTACCGTTAACACGTTTTTCGGGTTCAGATTCACAACGATTGTCACGTACATTGGAACGGGATCCGGGTGTGGTTTTGTTATTGGGATGGAGCGGGAATCGATCTCGTAAATTGGTTAAATGTTTTTTTTTTCTAAAGAAGTTATAAAACAACTAAGATTTATAAGAGAAAAAAAGTTCTAAATTAAAAACATTGAATAATTTGGTGTGGTTTTGTTATTGGGATGAAGTAGGAATTGTATCGAATTGACCAAATGTTTTTTTTTCGTCTGAAGAAGTTATTACTTATTATAAAACAACCAAGAACCAACCCTTTTTTTTTTCGTTAGATGAAATTATGAAAACAATTTTTTGTATGAGTTTCCGATTCATTATTATAACTAAAATTGGCGAATTGATTTATTTGTCCTATTATAAAAATTATACATTAATAGAATACAATAGGGCAAAGATGCAAGCCTATGTCCTAAACAGTGCTACACATAACTCTAGACGTACAAAGTGCAGTACAGCACCGCCCTCTTCTTTTTGGAGGCCAATTATTGTACTCTTACGCTAGTAAGAGCCCTAAGCACAGTAATGCTTACACATAACGCTGCGGAATACCGGGTTTTATCGTAAGCGGATCTCGCAGTGGTAAAAATAGTTTAAAAACTTGAGAAAGTCACGTCTTAATCTAGTCTAGAATCTTGGCAAATTACTAAAGCATTTCCCTAAGATTTTCAATCCATTTGCTAGAATAATCGTAGAAACGATCGTAATTAAAAGCCAAATAGCTTTTAAAAGGTGAACTTGTCTGCGATTGTGGTGATATAGGAATCACAGAATAATGAAACGATAGAAGTAAAACTCAACAAATTATATAAATATATTTAGTAATAAATCCGCTTGATTTCTAAACAAAGGTTTTAATTAACTTAACTTTAGTTTAGAACTTTAGTACATATTACTATATTATAAACCAAAGAGACAACGAACAGAAAACCAAAGTTTAAAGATACGACACGTGTTTCGCCTCTACACGAGGCATCATCAGGAGGTGTGGACTCGCCGAAGTTCGAAACGAGAGTGAATAAACAACGTTGCCCGGCCCGTATTTATACCCGTTATGGCGATGAGTCGCCTGTCGTATGACCCGACGTCACAAAAATCCTCAACAAAGGAGACCTTGGAATACTCGTATTTAAATCATTCAACAGCGTAATATTTGTTGTATTGTGTTTTAAAATTTCTAAACACTCCAAAATATTTAACCTAAAACCTTTTTCACATGTATGTAATATATTAAAAGTATTGTTATCGTTTACAATACTTTTAATATATTACATAATAATAGTAATATATTTTATATATTACTATTATTATGGATTTCCGCAAAGTAACGCCTGAATCAATCAATTAGAAGTAAAACTCGTAACACTACACACACTTTGAATTTATAAGTACAGAAGTTGTTTATTTCGCAATCATGAACCTACTGTATGTAATAAATGTCACAGTGCTACATCGAAAATTCAAAAATTATGTAATCCGGGAAAAATCTTTGAGACTACAAGAAATAAATGTTTTATCTTTTATCTTAATTCAAATACGGAGGAGTACCATGAGGCCATAATTATTATAGAGATGGAGAAGAACTAAGTAAGAAGAGCTGTGAAAAGTGAGTGACATGGGGCCACAGAATGTATGTACAGACAGCGTCATAGATAAGTATCCCCCTTTCATTATAATACCCAGCTTCAAATCCCTTTAAATCACCGTCGCGATGAATGTAGAATTTTAGTCTTTAAAAAATAGATTATATTTGTATAACCGTATGTAAGCCTAAAACTAATTTTAATTATTACATTTTTTTTAAAGAATTTATAGCTGGGTGTCTTATGCAAGGAGGATACTTATCTCTGACGCTGTCTGTACCTACATTCTGTGGCCCCATGTCACTCACTTTTCACAGCTCTTCTTACTTAGTTCTTCTCCATCTCTATAATAATTATGGCCTCATGGTACTCCTCCGTATTTGAATTAAGATAAAAGATAAAACATTTATTTCTTGTAGTCTCAAAGTACGTACTATAAGAAAAAAGTAAACGTATAAAATTAATAAACTTAGAGTAAAAAAGGTAACTATTAGAGGTTAAAAACTTATCCGGTTATTTTAACTATTAGGTATATAACGTACTTCGGAATATTTATTGTAAAAACCGGAATTAAAAAAAATATTTAATTACCACCTCGTTCTAACTAAGTACTAGACTTGTAAAAAGACATCGTGTGGTCTTTTGAAACTATATTATTTTGCTTCATGGCACACGCAATATAGAGATATTTTCATTTCATGGCCTCCTGGCACTCCATATTTTCATTCTGTGGCCACTTGGCACTCTATATTTTTATTCTGTGGCCTCGCGCCGTTCAATCACAGAGTGCCAGCCTTTATCTACCCACCTGACACTCTGCTTTTAGTACCTTTGTGATTGCGGATAATGGGGGAAACCTGGTATTGGCAAAAAACTTTGAAATTAAAGAGTTTTTTGTGGTTTTTATTATTATTATAATTTGTTGATAGACGAGCAGCTTCCGCTGATGTGTCTATATCACACAGTGTTGGTTTTTTTTAATAGTTTTGTATCACTTTTTTTAACATAGTCTTGTTGGTTCGTAACCAAGTGTCGAGTTTGTTCTTGAACGAGTTTGTGGATGCTGCAGAAACAACATCCTCTGGCAGTATATTCCAGTTGTGCACCACTCTGTTGCTAAGGAAGTGATGAGCCGTAAGGGTGTTGGTTAGATCACGATTTAATTGGAGTTAGTGCCCACGAGACGATTTTTGTGATTTCTTTGTTGTGTATATGTCTTGAAGCTGCGGCAGGTTGTATTGATGGGTCAACATTTTATAGGTTTCTATAAGGTCCCCCCGCAGACGTCTTTCTTCAAGAGTAGTGAGGCGCAAGGCGTTGAGTCGTTCTTCATAGGATTTGCGACGTAAGGCATGTGGTATCTTTGTAGCTCTTCTTTGAACACTTTCCAGTAAGTTGATGTCCTTGTGGAAGTACGGACTCCACACTTGGTACCCATACTCAAGCAGTGGTCGAATGTAAGTTTTGTAGATCTTCAGGAAGACATCTACTGTCAGTGTTTGAAAGGATCTAATTTAAGGTGTTTTAGTAGTCACGTCATAACTAAGGCTTTATTTGTTTATTAAAAATCAAGGTGTTACAAAAACATACAACAACCGACTTCAATCGGACTGTTCTAGTGACCGTAGGCACCACTGAAAAATCACAGGGAAGCAAAATACGCAATGTTGTTCACTTCAAAGACTTTTTTTTTCAGTTATTTTGATTTATACACTAAACCACTGAACAATTTTTTATAAAATTTCTATGAATTAAATATCAAATCCAATTAACTTACCACTGATTTTACGCAAATTTATAACTAACACGCAATGGTGAAAAAAAAATGGTGAATCATGTAAATTTCATGTCCAAAAGCAGGAAATAAATTCAATCCTGTCATCAAATAAAACTAATTACTGAACCCCACAAAACTAAACTATTCAAATGAGAATTCGTCCAACTATTCAAATTAAAATATGCTAGTCCCAACTATTCAAATTAAAACATGTCAAAGGACATGTTGACTAAAGTAGAAGTCAATTTAACTTGAGATCATAACGACCACGTTTTATGCTCTTAAGCTGATATCAGACGGGTCATTTAGTTCATTTTCGTCTTTCATTTTGCATCTTTCACTCCAAGTGACGCATCTAAACACTAAATGAAACATTAGTGCCGAATGAATTCATTACTGAACCGATCCAACAGTGTTGGATATTGGCATTCGCACCTTTCACTCCCAATCCGAATGATCGAGAAATGAACGGTCTGAACACTAAGAGAACGTTCATTCGACATTCGCCATTTTGCTTCGAGTCCTGTAGCCGAAGGACGTCACATGTTTATATTTTTTCTGCGTTGCGTTGCACCGGTCGCACGACTTCTTTCGATGACACATTAAAACAAAAGAAAAGTGAATGTTCTTTTCTATTTCATTCCCTCTAAGCCGTATGAACATAGAATGAAAATGAACCATTCACTGGAGTGAACATTCACTCGAGTGAACCGTATCATATCAGCTTTACTCTTTCTTTACGATTATTTTGAGATTCAGTCAGTATTTCGCTCTCCGACCTTTATCTCAAAAACGGTTGAGTGCATGAAAAAATGTTTGCAACAGAATTTGTCGCTAATTTAATGCTCTACATTTTTTTTTAGATGACAACATCATTGAGGCTATAGGAACAGAGATAATCGCGAAAAACCGATGACCTAAACCTTTGACCTTGGATAACTTATGACGCCTACACTTTACAGAACACTAAAATGAAGACGTATACGAATTTTCAGCTTTTTATCTCTCATTCCGAGGTTAAAATACTAATTTGACTGGCCTATAAATATTTAGAACATTTCACACAACGCCATCTAGCCCCAAACTAAGCAGAGCTTGTGCGATAGGAACCAGATGACAGATGGAATACTTACATACTTTTTTTGTAAATACATTAATAGAATACATAGAAAACACCCAACCTCAAGACAAACATCGATGTTCATCACACAAATGTTTGTCCTGAGCGGGAGTCGAACCCGCGACAACGGCATGGCAGTCCAACACACTTGCCACTCGACCAATCGTGTCGTCAATTCGTATTCGCCACTGTAAAACCATGTAACGTATATTTGCAAAATCGCATACAGAATAATGCATATTGCATAAGTTGAAATTAAACCTAGGTTTTAGTGTTCATGTGTAAGGCTCCATTCTCACTGGGATGGCAGCGACCGGCAGAGCACTTCTTCTTCTTATCATGTCACTAGAAATGTGAAAGGATTTCAAGTGCGCCTCAAAGAGGCTCCTTTAGGCAGAGTACTTTCATCGTCAAACAATTTGAAACATTCACCTTATTGACAAGCTAAAAGATTATAAAAACTGAAAATCCGACAGCGAAAATATTCTACATTGATTGCTAATTCATTATTCCAAATATATATGTCTTAGGTAAAATCCGCATTTTTATTTAAAACCTATCTCAAGACACTTGTGTTTTTGAGACGAATCTAACGATACCTTATCTGTCGAAAACCATCCAGTCGTTTAACATATAACTATGTACAAACATGCATGCATACATACATACATACACATACATACCAGATACATGCGAAAAGCATAACCCTTCCTTGGCAGTCGGGTAAATAGACCAGTACCTATTAAAGGACCGTTACTGCTCATGGCTGCGTCTTATATTATAGCCTCGCGCAGCCTGTCAGTGTCCCTGCAATACTGATCTTATACGTACTACTGGGGCGAATGAACATGACACCTGGTTCGAATGACGTTTGTGCAAAGTACAGCGTGGAATTGGACAATCTTGATAGAGAAGAGGTCCTGTAACACTTGGTAATGATAAGTAATGATAAGACTTCGCAATTAGAGGAAGAAGAAACACGGAGGGCGCCGCGCGGGGCAGCGGGGGACGCAGCAAGTTGCGAGTCACGTGTCAGCCAGGTGTCATGTTCATTCGCCTGAGTAGTATGTAGGTAGTGTTTAAAATTGTTTGTCCCTAAAAACTCTGCCGGCCTCTGCCATTTCAGTGGGAATTTAGCCTTAGACTCGGGTTGAGGATTAGTGGTTTCCTTGTTTGAGTAATGAGCAAATTTCAAATTGCTGCTCATTTTAGATAGTTGTTACATACTTTCTAAATCGAATTATGTTCGTTTGTAATGATAGATGTTTTTGTGACTAAATCGCGTTAAAACTACTACTCGGGCGAACGAACATGACACCTGGCTCAAATGATGTTTGTGCAAAGTACAGCGTGGAATTGGATAATCTTGATAGAGAGGAGGTCCTGAAATACTTGGTAATGATAAGGCTTCGCAATTAGAGGAAGAAAAAACACGGAGGGTGCCGCGCGGGGCAGCAGGGGAAACATCAAGTGCCGAACCAAGTGTCAGCCAGGTGTCATGTTAATTCACCCGAGTAGTAATGAACGGTATTGTATTTCGTAATAACAATCGAACTTCACTCAAGAGTTCGTTTGATCATTAATTATTTCTGACATGAAAACACAAACACCTGAGCAACAACTGTCGTACACGAAAAGGAACGAAACCGTTTTCGTATTTGAATTTTTAAGCAACAAATTAGGGATGGTCTGAATTTTCATTTTACATTCGGCATTCAGCAGTTTCACCGAAATTTCGGTAAAAATATCAATGTCTCATAACATGTCCGAAGAAATTTAATACACGTCAATTTTTTTCACCATAAAAAAAATACGCATAGTCAGTTGCCGTTATTGAACACCTATGGCATATACCTATGGCAAAAAAACTTTTTGACCAAAACAGAATCCAAAATTCTGACTGCACAGATACAACGTAGTACCCCGTTTGTACTGCCCATTTAATTTTTTTTTGTTAATTAAAAATTTGTGGTATAGAAGACATATAAGGTTAGACTAAGTTCCTACCTACATTTATTACCTATTACCTAACCTACATGTAATAGATAGTAATTGTGTTGTTTGCTGCAATAAATATTTTTTCATTACAATTAATCAAAACAAAATTATAACCATTAGTGTAAGTAAACAAAATATTTTATATCCCTAACTAGTTATGGATCGATTAATGTAATAAGTAAAACAAAATCGTGTTTGTGAGTTCATTTCGCTTGTTTGATCAACTCGATAGAAACTAGTGGAATTCACGAAATTGCATCACACTCCGGATTAGAGCAATCCCGAATCCTATTGGAATTTTGTAATTGAAATCAGCTGAGTACACAGAAACTAGTTAAGGATGAATACCAACAATTGGTTATAAATGTAAACTACGAGTAAACTAGCTTAAATATTTTTTGACGTTACTACGATAAATCGATGAACGCCGGCTGCATGCACGAAAACGTTGACGTCATTGTCCGGTAACGCTGTTATTATCCGGTAACGCTCATTTTCCGGGAACGCTGTCATTGCCGGTAACGCTGGTAGTCACGTTAAACTATCGTCCGTAAACCAACTTTACAGACAACCAATTTTTTTTCATTATCTTTTTTTTTTATTAGTAATTTTTATTGCAAATAAGTAGTTATTCTTACACCTTATACAAAGCTCAGGGCTATGATAGGTACATATAGGGTTTCCGGTTTAGTGCATTCCATATTTTTAGAAGGCCGAAAAAAAGCCGAAGCACATTACTGCGCTAACGTAAGTATTTAAAGATTTAAATTGTTTAATGAAATGGTACACGTTTGTATTTATTTATGGGTATAACCGAAATACGGGCAGGTTTTCGAGTATATTTAACCCTTGTTTTGACTTAGGCTTGGCTTTTTGTCACGCGTAGCGAGCATCGGAGCGGAAGCGGATAATTTATTTATAATTTTTAACTATTTTCCTATAAACTAATTGACTAAAATCATAAAGAAAAATTCTTTAGTAACAAAATAAAGAATAAACATTTTCTTTCAAACGGTGCTCTAGAAACACAACATGCTGCTGCATCGCAAGGGCGGGCGATGATATCATTGTAATGAGTTCAAATATCTCACTGTTGAAATCCGTAATCAAGCAACCACTCTCTTTCCAAAAAAAAACCTCAAATAGTGTTGGGGTCACTATAAGCAAAGAATAAGTAATACTATGTGCTATAAGTTAACATACTTTATATTTACATTTACTACTTATTTAAGATTTTTCACCGGTCAAGTTATTTTATAGATATTGAATGTTGACAAACATTTTCCTAAATTCTTCAATTGTTAATTGCACACAAAAAAAAATATTATATTGGTTTTTATTAATTACTTGTGTAAACATATTATATTAATGTTTACACAAGTATTTAATAAAAAGCGAGTACATAGGCCAGCCTAACCCTTAAAAGAGTTTTCTTCCAGCAAACATTTGAGTATAGAGACAGCTTTGTAATGGTAAGTTTGTGTACACTTAATCTGCACATCTATTAGTTATAAACTACGAAAGTACTATAAAATACGAAATATATACAACTATACATACATTATACATATTTTTTAAATTTTTTAACCAGTAGTGTCCCACTTTTGGGCAAAGGTCTCTCCCATCTCCTTCCACTTTTAGGAGTACTCTAGTATTATTTATATATTATATTATTATATATTATACTTTCATATTTGTATAAAGACGTATTGCTTATGAACCTGATCAAAGGTTAACAGATAAAAGGTCGAAAATATGTACGGTACGAGTATAATGGAAAATGGAACGCTCAGCAATAATTAATCCCTTTGAAAAATTGAAACAGATTCTGTTAAACGTACAGAGAATGGTACCGATTTTGGATCGTGTTTTAATACTTCACTCATACTCAAAACCACTATATTTGTATGTTCATTCACATGGGTTCTTTTGAATGACATGTAAGTATTATATAAAATATTTAAAAAAAAAAATTATTTTACTGCAAAAAATATTATTATTATCAGCCCATTGTAGGGCAAATCAACTAATGAATTATTATAGATTGGTATAGATCTATTCATTAATATCATGATAATATCTGGATATAATGAGTCGTTCATCATTTCGTCCACTAAATTTCATCCAATTCGGATGAAATGAAGAATATATTGTATTCGCCAACTCATCCAATTTTCTTCTTATTAGTTTTTTTTACCAATATTAAGAATTAGTTACATCAACAAGAAAAGTGTTTTGTAAAAACCATCTTTTTTATATATTTGTTTGGCACTTCATTGTAGAGTTGCTCACTAGCCAGTTGATTTTCTTAAGTCATATACAAAGCGACACCAAATCTGGCAACAAACTATGGCATAAATAGGATTTTTTAGGCTATACTTTGGATTATTTTAAACGGTAAGCAATGTAAATCAACCGTTTTTTTAATTCGGGCGGGGTTAAACAAAACGACACCAATTCTGGCCACAAACTATGAAATAACTAGGAATTTTCAGGCTAAACTTTAGATTATTTCGAACAGCAAGCAATGATCACAGCACGTTAAAACTTTGGCAGCGTTAAACAATAATTTAATACACAACCTGCTTTGTTAAGTTGCACGTATAATAAATTATTGTTCGTTTATTATTTGAAAAGTAGTTTGCGTCTAAATTGAATTATTTAAAATCTTCTCTTCAATTTAATTTAATTAAGTCCATGCAGCGACGTAGAATACAAGAGATGAATCTTATATATTAGAATATCTTACTGAGAGAATCAGCATTGCGCAAGTAATGCAGCCAGCCATTTTCGGCAGTGCTTTTCCTTCATTCTACCAGGTAAATACATTACATACGAGCTTTTGTGACGTAATTTTTGTGACGACGATACGGATGGCGTGGCAAATGTGTTGTACTGCCAAGCCGGTACTGCGGGTTCGATTCCCGCTTCATGACAAACATTTGTGTGCCGCAAAGCAGTAATGTGTAAGCATTACTGTGTTCCGGTTTAAAGGCCACTGTAGTGTTTCGTGATTGACCATCAAAATGTCTCGATATGGACGAGTGATTTAGCAGTGTTTGACCAGCATATGTGAATCAAAGCCCTGTGTAGCACTGTTCTGGTCGTAAGCAGGCTTGATCTCTTACTATCAAGAGAGTGCTTAGCTCGACTGGTCCCATATTTATATAATACCAAAATGAAATAATTGGTGGTTCACTTACTGCAGTAACATTTTACTATCAATAAATTATATAGATATATTTAGTAATAAATCCGCTTAATTTCTAAACAAAGGTTTTAATTAACTTAACTTTAGTTCAACTAAACCAAAGAGTCTTTAAGTTTGAAACGAGAGTTTCTCTCGTTTCAAACTTCGGCGAGTCCGCACCTCCTGATGATGCCTCGTGTAGAGGCGAAACACGTTTCGTATCTTTAAACTTTGGTTTTCTGTTCTTTGACTCTTTGGTTTAGTTGAACTAAAGTTAAGTTAATTAAAACCTTTGTTTAGAAATTAAGCGGATTTATTACTAAATATATTTATATAATTTATTGATATTTATGGATTTCCGCAAAGTAACGCCTGAATCAATCAACATTTTACTTTCGTCGGAGACTTTATAAATGCTTATTATATTTAAGCTTGGATACTAATGCACTAAGTTCATTGTAAAATAATTGTTATGTTTGCTATGCATAATATCACAATCATTCTTCTAGCTAAAAAGCTACTAGCTTCTAAAGAGCAATAAAGGATTCTATTATTTTATTATTACTAGCATTATGGTGTTAATACAAATTGTTTTTTTACGTGTCTACGTCTAATAAATCGATGAACGCCGGCTGCATGCACGAAATCGTTGACGTCATTAACCTGTTACGCTGTCAATGTTTTGTTATGACGTTGTCACGTTAAACTATCGTCCGTAAACCAATTTTACAGACAACCTTTATTTTGTCGAAGAAATGTGTTCTTTGGTTTTGGTTTCGCATCACAGGTATATAGCCCGTGTCAAGTAATTGGTGAGATTATGTTTATTTTTGTCATCAGTCAGAATCGATAAGTCAAGTCATGCCCCTGTAAAGTGGTGGTGGTGGCGACTTTACTAGAGGCTTCTATGGAGTTTTGGAGGCAACACGAAAAGTCACGTTTTACAACATTACACTAATCACCAACACTCTTACACGTTCACGAGCACTTAATGGATAAAAAAACCACAGTTTTTCGACAAATGCGACATTTTCACGTTCCCGCCAAAACTCACAATTGTATTTTGTTGCAATTTCAAAATTAAAAGTAAACAAAATAGTCATCTTTTCCACGGAAAGTCAAACTTGCATGTAACGACCCGTGAAGTATATCGAAACTTTCCTTCCTAAATACCTATTCCAATTCTTCGGGGTCCTTTTAACCCAAGATTTCTTCGAGAACAGCGACAAAGACTTCCTTAAAAGCCTCATTTTCAGTTCGTAAAAGCAGGTAGAGCTATAAATAGGTGCTTAGTTTATTTTTATCGACGTAATGTACTAGAAATTTACCATTTAAGGGGCATCCTCAAATCCGAATTCCATACAAAAATGTTTCGGACAAATACTGAAAAAGTACGCCGTATTATAGTAATTTCTACACACTATTCGTTTCGTCCATGTTTTTTGATTTCGTCAACAAAAAAAGTGAAAGGTTTCATACTTTAATTTAGATATTATACGTGTTTTAAAATTTACCCTACTAACTTAAAAACACGTATAAAATCTAAATTAAAGTATGAAACCTTTCACTTTTTTTGTTCACGAAATCAAAAAACATAGAGGAAACGAATAGTGTGTAGAAATTACTATAATACGGCGTACTTTTTGAGTATTTGTCCAAACATTTTTGTATGGAATTCGGATTTGAGGATGCCCCTTAAATAAAGAAGTGAGCACTTACCTACATTATTCATTCAGTAGGTACTGACTTTGCGTGGTATTCTAATATCAATAGGATCATTACTATTTCTTTCATACAAATGTGTTCAGTATATACAACGTAATTGTTTTATGTATAGATATTTGTTACTTTTTCGGGTCATAACTAAGGTAACATTTTATGCGGTCTTAGACATAAAAGCAGATAATGAAAATAGAGCTTTTAGCCTGGTAATAGGAATATGAAGCCTACATTAGAAACTAGTACCGAAATAAAATCTAAATAATTACGTTGAACACAGTGAGCTGCTGAGTGAAATCGCAATATTCAAGCTTCAAGTATCATTTCACTGAGCAATATGAGCTAAAAGCACTATAAGTGGAGATTCAAAAATGGACATCCTCAACGATGTTACGCATGGAAGCCGCTGGATTGGATTGTAAGAGAAATAATGGTATAAGAGATAAGCGGCGAGCGGTTTGAAAAAAATAACGCGCGAGCCTTACCGTAGAATTTGCTTGAGATCAGATTTATCTGTTTTACTGAGAACGAACTTAATATTTATAAATGGTTTCACAGATATGACATGATAGGTATGTGACAATGGAATTCGTTAAATTATTTGCTTGGGAGCAGAAAATATAGACGGTGTCAAAGTTTGAACATTAAAAAGCCATTATTTTATACTCACAACCTAACCCGTAGGTAAGCTTAAAAATATAAAACAAAACTTATGCTAAGTGTTCTTCACTACTAAAAAAAATTAGTTGTCTTTAAAGTTGGTTTTCGGACGATAGATTAACGTGACTACCAGCGTAACGGGACAATGAGCGTTACCAGACAATGACGTCAACGTTTTCGTGCATGCAGCCGGCGCGGTGGCGGTCTCCAATATATTAGACGTTGTCACGTCGATAAAATAGTTTAGTAGTAAAAATAAAGTATCGACTTCTTAAAGTCGCCTCAGCTTATAACTTAGAATGGAAACGTAACATTTAACGACATCCAGATCTTGCGGGTAGCAGAGCGAGCTAGAACATTCCACTTCGTCCGATATCCCAAAAGGCTTTAACACGTTGTTAAGAATACGTACTCGGAAGGCTCTTACGCAAAATGTACGCTAACGGCGGGGATAAGCGTTTCCGTAACGAAATTGAGTTTAGAATAATTATAGCGGATATCTGGGTACCAACATTTCCCAGAGCCAATAAACGTAAACGGATTAGGTAATTTGAGTTTATGAATAATAGCAAAACCCATAATAACGCCGTTATTGAAATATTCCATCATAAACGAATCTGTTTTAACATAATTTTATTGTCATTATTTTGATTTAGAACTTAATTTAATTCGTCCTTGACTTTGACGACACGATTGGTAGAGTGGCAAGTGGCAAGTGTGTTGGACTGCCACGCCGGTGTCGCAGGTTCGATTCCCGGTTCAGGACAAACATTTATGTGATGAACATCGTTGTTTGTCCTCCGTCTGGGTGTTTTCTATCTATTCTATGTATGTTTTTACAAACAAAAAGTATATACCTATGCTCTCCTTTTGGAAAAGGTACAGAAGGCATTTCTCAGATTTCTGTACAAACACAGGCTGGAATACTATCCATTTATGTACTCAACGAGATTTCTTCTTGGATGCCTGGGCTATAACTCTCTTGAAACCAGGAGAGCGCAGGATCAGATCACAACTATTTGCAAAGTGTTCCGCGGTACAATTGATGCGCCTGATCTACTTAGTCTCGAAGCAGAAAGCACAGGCTCTTTGCTCCGCTCTAGTGCCGTACTGTTTCGCGCACGCCCTCACCGATACCTAGGTCCCTAACTGCCCTCAACAACCTCCTAGAAGCCAGTCCACATAGTGACATATTTGCGGATCAATGGAGAGATCTCATCTCAGATTTCCATTGGTTCCGCCAATCAAAATTTTGACATAAATATAATTAATAATGTGTATATTATATTTGATGACTATTTTAAATTTATAATGTAAGTATTTTTTAATTTGTATTTATATTTTAATATAATTTGTAATGTAATAATTTTATCTTTAATCTTTAAATGATGGAATTAATTGGTTGCTTAACCGTTTTGTTTAAAGTAAATAAATAAATATACTAAATAAATAAATAAGTATTGTATCAGTTATCTGGTTCTAATAGTTCAAAGCTTTGTATAATTTTATTTATATTATTTTATCAACATTATTTTAGTTCCGATTCGTCCTTGACTTACATACTTATGTTTCTATTTAGTTTAAGGTTTAAGGTAAAAAACTTAAAAGCTTTCAGCTTTATTTGTCTTTCTCAAATAAAATGTCAGCTTTTCTACAAACGCTATTTTTTATCTATATTAAACGAAACCTTTGCTTGGCGCTCTTTGTAAATTTATACGTCTTGTCTTATTAAGTAATGGATAAAAAGCTAGACTCTTTTACGACGAAACGCAACGTGGATTTTCGTGGTTTTTAGAATTACTTACTTAGTGTATATTACATTTTTTTCTTCTCTCTTGGCTCTTTAGTATATTTTCCCTTTTTTTCTTTTTTTTTACACTATTAATGTTGTTAATGAGTAACACCTACCTAGAGTAATTAAAAACTTATCTGCTCCACCGGCCGAAGTAGGGATCTCTCGGGTCTATATCACAAGTATATCTATACTTAGCTTAGACCGAGAAGTCTTTAAATAGACCTGTACAAAGATCTTAGTTCTTAATTAAATTAGAAAGGTTCTGCATTTTTAACACAAATTGTAAACATAGTATTAAGATCTTTTTTTGGAAAATAAACTTTATCTTATCTTATTAGCTGTAAAGTACAACGCTTTGTCAACCAATGAAGTATGCAAAATTAACAACCAGTTTTTATTGTATTAAAATAAATATATTTATGAAACTCGAACATTTCACACAACGCCATCTAGCCCCAGACTAAGTAGAGCTTGTACTATGGGAATCAGATAACTGATAGAATACTTATGTACTTTTTTTAAATACATACAAAGAATACATAGTAAACACCTAGACTCAGGACACACATCGATGTTCATCACACAAATGTTTGTCTTCGGGAATTGAATCCGCGACATCAGCGTAGCAATCCATTGCCACTCGACCAATCGTATCGTCAAAGTCGTCATTAAAACCTTTATATTTTATGGTTTAGAAAAAAACTGCAATAAATAAAAGGGCTTTGATGATACACTATACTAATCTATGCTACTTTTTCTGACATAAGTATCACACGAGTTAAGAATCTCGTTTGCAGCATGGCGCGTCGTTAAGAACCGTGTGCAAGAATACCAAGAAATGGCTTTCTCGGCGGTATAAATAATGGAAAAAACCAGCTGAAAAGTGACTTGAAATAATGATGTCGAGTACAACTTTTTTAAAGGATTTTTCTAGAGTTTGGAGTTATATTCTGAATATTGCCTGGGAGTGGTCATGGCTTCGTAGCTAACTTGATGCTATAATATTGTGAAGTAAGTTTTAACATAATATATTTTACGTTTCCACTTATTATGAAGAAGTTTTATAGATATTTTTTAAACCCATTTTTTACCGACTATCTACTAAACGTTTTTTTTTAAATTTTTTTTTATTGTATTTAAAATTAAATCTACTACTATTTTATCAATGGAAAATTGAGTGTGGAGAATTGCATTAAGGCTAATCCTCAAATCCGAATTCCTTACAAAATGTTTCGTACAAATACTCAAAAAGTACGCCGTATTATAGAATTTCTTTACACTATTTATTTCGTCCATGTGTTTTGATTTCGTCAACAAAAAAAGTGAAAGGTTTCATACTTTAATTTAGATTTTATACGTGATTTTAAGTTAGTAGGGTTAATTTTAAAACAACTTTTTGTGAAAAAATTACTATAATACGGCGTACTTTTTGAGTATTTGTCCGAAACATTTTGTATGGAATTCGGATTTGAGGATTCCCTTTAATGTAAAATATACACTAATATTTGGCATGAACATTTTTGAACTACTGAACTGATAAATCCTATCCTATCCTATCCTACTAATATAATAAACGCGAAAGTTTGTAAGGATGGATGTTTGTTACTCTTTCACGTAAAAACTACTGAATGGATGTTAATGAAACTTTACAAAAATATAGCTTATACATCAGAATAACACATATGCTACAAGCAGGCGATATGGCCTAAACGAAACTAAGATGTATTCCAAAACGACTGAACTGATATACGGCCTAAACGAGTTGGTATAACGTTTTTACATATTTTCAACTATCAAAACATTAGATAATATAACTAGTTAACACCCGCAACTTTTGAGTTGCGAATAAACAAAATTCCTTTCTTATTACGCGCCTACACTTCTTGGCGTAACATAACCTACTCTCGACATTTCAAGTCTCTACGTCCAGTGGTTTGGTCTATGCGTTGTTTGTCACTCACGACTAAGCCTGTTAAATGAAGATAATGGATAATACCATAACAATAGATAAAATGAATATAATAAAAAGCCTCTAGATGATTCAAAACTGTAAACATTTCTCGTTACGTTCCGTTTCACACAATATAGAGAACTCATTTTCATTCGTAATGGTGACACCGCAATATTGTATCAAACGCAAATTAAGCTCTTTGAGCGTGCGTTCATTACCCGACTACGGTAACGCAAGAGGAGTTATGAGTTTAGTATATTTGTGCTAGATTCGTGTTAAGCTCCTCTTGTTTCCAATTAATTAGTTCTATCTATAGACATTTTTGATACATAGGGGTAGTTTTAGTCTTAGGTTTACTTTTAGACAACTAAAACTTATTTAAAAACTTATAAAGAATGACACATTTAAACACAGATTCATCATCATCATCAACCTATAGCAGTCCACTGCTAGACGTAGGTCTCTCCCAAGGCGCGCCACTGAGCCCGATCTTCGGCTCTTCTCATCCACTTTCTGCCAGCTATAGCGCGCAGATCATCGCTACATCTGGCCAAAGGTCGTCCTACACTGCGTTTGCCTAGACGTGGTCTCCACTCAAGAACACGTTTACCCCAACGGTTGTCAGTTCTTCGGCAGACATGGCCGGCCCACTGCCATTTCAGCTTGCTGATCCTCTGAGCTATGTCGACCACCTTAGTTCTCTGTCGGATAACCTTATTTATACACAGATTATTTCATTTCAATTTACTGCAGTAAGAATAAAAACTAAAATTGCGCACGAGCTTAATTTTTAATTAAAATTTAATCTGACGTGGACTCAATTACGATATTTCAACCATTTTATTTTCACACGTAAAAACAATTTTATTTATAAAGTTTCAGCATTGACTTCCTCTGTTTCTTCCAATCTATATTTATTTTGAAACCACTCAAGTAATTGGATTGAAAAAATATGTTCGTTCAGTTTTCTTCAATTGGTACTCGATTTTTCTCCGAAACTTTTTAAATAACCTGATATGACAATATCAGAGATGAGATAAAAATACAGACGTTATAAAAATTACAGAAAATGTACTTTTAAAAAAAATATTTTTTTTAGACTCTTTGACTTACTGGCCGGTGGTTAATTTTTTTTTGATAGTTGTTTAATGAAAGATAACAAATCATTAGAATGTAAGCTAGAAAAAACTACAAATCGATGCGATTGAATGTCGTGTGGGTTTTTTCCAACGGGCACGGGCAAGCTTGATCTCTTTCCGTCGAGAGAGCCTTTACTACTGCTCTGTTTGCGAAAGAAGCATCGATATTTGTACCTCAATCACGGCAAAATTACTGAACGGTATAAAACGGCAACGCAACGCAACAGAGCAGTGTGGCTTCGCTCAGTTATTTGGGGCTAGATTACGTTGTGTAAGATCAAATCAAATCAAATCAATTTATTTATCAAATGATTAGGTAATACAAATTATACACTAATTAATAGTACATTTAGCGCTATTGGTTGTACACGTGTAGATAGATAGATAGTAACTCTTTATTGTACACCCCGAGGAAATATACATTATAAAAGGAAACAAATAAAAAAACCAAAAATAATAGAGGCTACAATAGGCGGCCTTATCGCTTAAAGCGATTTCTTCCAGGCAACCTTTACCGTGTAGGATACCATTACAGTAGGTAGGTGACGGTGAGGCCCAAACTAAGCTGAAAGCTTGTATCTTGGGCTTCTGAGTGCTTTTACAAGTAGGCAGTTATTGAATAAGGCGCCTTGCTTAAAAAAACTATGCATCCTAAATTTTAAGATGTAAAATGTCCAAAAAAATATTTATTTATTGCTTCTATTCGTAAATCTTTACCTGCCTCAGAAGTTTTCTAATAGGATCATCACACAAGTGTCAAAACATAATTCAATGAATAAAATGAGGGAAAAAAATTAAGTCGCAACTCTCGTCAAAATAACGTCGCTCAAATACCTCCTGGAATAACAATAATTTCAATAAATAGGAAAATAAATTCTAATCAGATTTCATCGCTTTTACACAGCTTATGTCCAAATAACTCGTAAAAAAGAAAAAAGAAAATCGAAGGAACCTTGCTACTTAATTATCCCACAAAAAAAATTGGTTATCTGTAAAGTTGGTTTACGGACTACCAGCTTAACGGGACAATGACAGCGTTACCGGACAATGACGTCAACGTTTTCGTGCATGCAGCCGGCGTTCATCGATTTAATAGACGTAGTAACGTCAAAAACTGTGTTCCGGTCGGAAGGGCACTGTAGCTAATGCAATTACTGGCCTTTTTTCGGTTGGACGTTGAATGCAGTTGGCCGCAGATGGCCATTACTGCGACACCGGAAAAAAATACTGGGCTTTCGAAACTGACTGTCAAAATGTCTCAAAGTGGACGAGCACTATAGTGTTTCACCGGCCTATGGGAACCAAAGCCCTGTGTTAGCACTGTTCTGGTCATGGGCAAGCGTTATCTCTTACTATACAGCTGCCGTGGACACCTCGACATTTATTTACCTGAAAAAAGTCACACACAGCGAAATTTCAACTGAAAAAAGTTAGATACTGCAAATTTATTCCTGTAAAAAGTTACACACAGCAGAATCCTTTAAGATTATAATCGAATTTCTTGGTAGGTTCTATTATAAAGGTAGTGCAAAATTTTACCTGAAAAAAGTTACACACGGCAAAATGTTACCTGTAAAAAGTTACTCACATCTAAATTTTACAAAATAAAATTTACATACTGCCAAATTTTACCTAATGAAAGTTACACACTGCGTCATCCTCTAAGATTGGTACCTAAGTCACCCAGCTGTTCTTACAAAGCTATGGTTTTACCCTCAATTCAGTTTATTTCCATCTGAATAACTTTGATTCTCCCAATCGGGAAGGTAATGAAGGATCCTGTCTGTATAATCCATTTTTCAAAATCGACTCCGACTTGTTATATCTATGAGTTTCGATTGTACAAGAAACGCATTCAAAAATAGAGTTTATTTATACTGACAAACCTACTTTTGAAGTGGATACTTCTATGTTTGCAATATTGTGTAGAGGCCTGCAGTTCAAAATGTAGTAGGTACGTCAAATCAAATCAAATCTATTGTTACACTAGTAGGTATAAGGGTTAGAGATTCCCTTTTAAGTAAAACTTCACATCCGTTTTCCCTTTTTAAACGGAAGCTTAATTAATTTTTGTTAATTTAACATGAACATGAAGTGAACGAAAGGAGCCTCTTCGAGGCGCACTTGAAATCCTTTCACCACACTGGTTCGAAAGAAGTAGTGACACGATAAGAAGAAGAAGACCATGCAACTAACACATAATAAAATTATTATTATTATAATACATGTAATCTTCTTCTTCTTCGTGTCACTAGTTCTTTCGAACCAGTGTGGTAAAAGGATTTCAAGTGCGCCTCGAAGAGGCTCCTCTCGTGCACTCGACACATGTTTTCGATACATGTAATAAGCACGTATTTATATGCACACATACATGTTTTGAACAGAATAATTCCATTGGGTTCGAACCCACTACTTTGATCGCAAGTATAAGTATTATTTCCAAATATTTTCAATTGTTACAATGGTTCATTGCACGTTTGTAATAATATGTTATGTAATTTAATTATACTTAATTGATTATAATAATTAATATTATTGTAAAATTAAACCCCAACCTAAGTTAACGTCTAATAAATCAATGAACGCCGACTGCATGCACGAAAATGTTGACGTCGTTGTCCGGTAGCGCTCATTGTCCCGTTACGCTGGTCATGACGATGTCACGTTAAACTATCGTCCGTAAACAAACTTTACAGACAACTAATTTTTTTTATCTGGAAGTAGGTTTATCCTTTCAAATACAAAAATATTTTTTCAGATCGGTTTATTAACAACAAATTTCTGAGGTAACATAAAACAACATAAAAAAAACCGAATTGAGAACCTCCTCCTTTTTTGAAGTCAAAAATACTCGTGGTGCAGTACAGAAGCAAAGATTTCCGGGTATTCTTAGTGAGAAAAAGAATCAGATATCCGGGTATTCTTAGTTCACCCGGTTAAAATGGCCGCCTTCCTGCTAATGGCGTTATCAAATTGCACTTTTGTGTTTCATCTTTTACCGGCTTTTAAAGCGAGCATTATTTAAAAGTATTCCTTAGTGACTGTTAAAGAAGCCATTACATTTGTTATCTTGATCTTAAAATTGTTTTATAGTTTTTTGTCAGTATCTATTTAAGAAACACACAGCAAATAAAACACAAGATTGATTAAGATTTAGGTGAGTTGTGCCTAGAAATAAAATAAAATATATAGAAAAAATATTAGAATAAAAACATATATAAACGTTTTTTGATGGTAGATAGCTTACTAGGTGAGAGGTTAATGCCTGTTAATAAACTTTTATTACCTAACTTCGACTCATTTTATTTTATAAAACCCAGTAAAAATAATCAAGTTGTCACTATTTATGTTTCAGGGTACGTATTTAAAGGTAAGCCAATTAAAACAGAGTTAATAGTAGTGCGACTATGCCAGAGGTTTTGGAAAAAAAGAATTTCCAATCTTCTTTTTTTGACGCCAAGCAAAAAAACGGGTATCGATTGTTTTTGCCAAAAAAATATAAATCTGGTTTGAATAAATATTTCTGGAATAAAAGTCAAACAAAACAATTCCAAACTAAGCTGTTTTAAAAATATTGCAAAATTCAATTGGACTTCCGGATTTAAATATCAGGTTCAAAATGAAAACTTGTTTTGTGCGAAATTGAAATTGCATTGCTGACTCAATACGGTATAGAAACTGTTTTCGCAGTTAAACAGCAGCATGAAATTTTCAAAAGGAATCTTTCATATTGTATGAAACTAATAAGCTAGTTTGTGGTAAGTGTTTACTTCAATATTGTTTAATATCATCTTCGTCCTTCGGATTTTGTATATGTATATCATAGATGAATAACGGTGTTTCTATATAACACCAAGGTGGACAGTACCAAACTTAAAGGGATGCGGTGTAAAGGACCATTTTCAGACTCGAGAGATGTCAAACTTTACGAGAATCAAGATTTTGGTTGATTTTTTTCTTTTAATGTGGATTGTAAATTTTCGGTATGGAACTATTTTTTTTCCAAACACAAGTTGAACGTAATTTAAGAAATGATTATGATATTTTCTATGGTTCTACGTTGATCACAAAGCAGATTTTATAATATATCTGTTTTCTAACCATAACTATTAGTAAAGTATTATATTATCTGTGTCATAACAGTGTTTCTCTATCACTAGATTATTACCCTGTGTATCAATTTTCTGTAACAAATTTCAAAGTTATCGAAACGTGGCTTTGCTTGATACTTGGAATGATTCCCAGCAAACATTTGTATGAACTACATAATTTTTTGTGTTTTAGAATATTGAATTTTTCCATGGTATTTGTGGTATAATCCTGGTGCACAGACGTGAATAATAACATCGATGAACCGAACCAAGCTCAGTAAACATCAAGTTTTGTTAGTTTATTTGCCAAACTGTAAACAAACTAAGCAATGAGCCATTTATTCACAAAACAAGTAAGAAAGCCAAATGCCAAGAAATAAAGTAGACGCTGAAATTGCAACGCAAACATCCTTTGGCTTCCAGAACAGTTGCTACGTTTATTATGACGTTAGTTACGATACGCAAGGACTCCACCCTATAGGGCGATCGATATAGTAAAGTAATATATTTTTTCAACAGCTTTACAGGGTGTGTCGTAATGAGTGGATAATCCTTCAGTTGTGGGTGGGGGACTTCAGGACTGATAAGAAAATGAAAATATGTACCCAGTAAAAATCCCACGGATTTCGAGTTACTGGACGTTTTCAAAACTTCAATTTTTTACCTTTGTCCATTGTTTTTGCTGCCAAGATTACAAATCTAAAATTTTCTTAATTTTTTTATTGTTAAGTCTTCGTGAAATATTTGCCTGATTGAAAATTGAGTCGGTTCAGGTTGTTAATTAATGGCATTTTGTTATTTTCACTCATTATTCCTGCATTTTTTATATTAAAAATAATAATCAGATTACCTCATAAAACATAAAAACACCGAATTTAAATTGTTCGTATATTAATTTAAACATGTATGAGCAACCAACATATGTACATCCATTTATATATTTTGTATGTTTATTTCATCATCACAAATTTTCAGAATTAAATTAAGTATAAGCAAAACAATAATTAACTAAATGGAGTTTTTAATATTGAAAACTACCCTTTACAATAATTTAATGAGGTACCTAAGTAATTGGCGTATCGAAGGAGGAATACAAATTACGGATAAGGGGCTCGCAGTGTGGTATAAAAGCTAACTGGCTAAGCCAGGTAAGTACTTTTGGACTGAATGCTCTACTTTTTCAAGACTATTCTTTCAATTTAAATATTAAGTGGTATGATTTTCTGATAATTTATTTATGGTAGGACAGTTTTCAGAATAAACTGCATATTTTTCATGTTAGATACTTAGCTTTAAAAAATTGGTTTTAGGGAGGTCTTTGCTCATAGGACATAATAATATTAAAAAATAACGTTCTACGACTTAATTACTTTGATAATATTGTCATAAGTAGTTTTCTATTGACTCTTCGCGTAAAGATTTTTGTCAATAAGATTATTTTGTTTCAGTTACGACAACTGACAAAAATAATTTATGTAAATTTCATTTATTCGAAAATTATAGCAAAAATATTATTTAAAAAAATTACCTACGAACGAAAAATAACCTAATAATAGGTACTCACAGACAAATAATTGTGTTTCAGCGACTAGAGTACAAATTGAACAGGGTCTCCTCGCGGTGAAGTAGAGGAGCAACCGGATATTAACCCGAGACAACCAGACAGCGGTTATTTTTCAATTTCACATTTGCATTTTCTAACCGGTTTCGTTATTCGAAATTCGAAATATGGACTTTTAAATTGTAACTAGTTTTGTAGAGTTCGTTGAAGACTTATAGTGCTTTATTTTTCAACAGTTTCGTCTATGAAAGAGAATAGAAAATCAAAACTGAATGGTATACTTCTTCTTATTATCGTGTCACTAGTTCTTCCGAACCAGTGTGGTGAAAGGATTTCAAGTGCGCCTCGAAGAGGCTCCTTTCGTGCACTTTGACCTAAGAATTGCGTTCTGCGCATCTTTGTCACGTGGTTCGCCAGAGGACAAATTGTTTGGCGCTTATTATAACTATCTTACTTTACACATAGCGGTGAGAACTGTAACTGACAGATAGTGGATGAGAAGAGCCAAAGATAGGGCTCGATGGATCCCAATGGATGAACAGAACCAAAGGTATTTTTCATGACATAAATTAGGACATATTATTATACCTACTTATTAAACGCATCATTGTCTACAAGTTTCAGACTCTTCTTATGCCTAGAACATACGTACTTAGTACTCGGCCGAGACAGTGCTCTCAGCCGAGCACTCGGTCCGTATAAACATAGCGCCAAGTGCTCGACTGAGCGAGTGACGTAAGCTCTCGCTATCTCGGCCGAGTAACGTTTTACTGTCTCGGCCGAGTACTCGGTACGTGTGATCTAGGCATTAGAGCGGGGTACACATTGCTTTTCAGTTTCATAATCTAGCCCTAATGTCCGAGATACACGAGGCTAGTTTTTCAAGCTCACTTGCTTGGAAATGAAGCTTACTATGACTATATTGCTATCCTGGCTTGAATAATAGACTTCTGTATCTCGGGCATTAGTTTGTAACATTAGATGTGACATCTAATACCAAATACTTAGACTACTAAGTAAATCTTTGTTATCTAACTGAAATCAGATTTCATAAAGTTAGGGACACAAGCATGAAATTAAATGCTGGAAAAGATGTTGCCGAGTGAATTTTTTTTCGTAGTTTTGATAATAAAATGACCTCACCTGCTTGTTGTGGAAATCCGGAAAAAGGTTACTGTTACATAATTACCTGTAAAAAAGAAAAAAATATGTTAATAATACATTGTAATTGTTATTAAAAAACATAATAAAACTAAAATTATTTAACAAGCCATTAAAATATATATTAAACCTATCTGCATTTATAATACACAGAATTTAAGTTACTCTCCGCGGGCAAAGTACCCAAAAGTTACCTCGTTGAATAGCTAAGCTAATTTTGTGACCTGTGGTAAGCGCCCTTTGTTAATTAGAAAGGGTTTAAAAATTATTTCCATTTCCTACAAAATTTTCAGGAATGTAACAAGCGAAATCTGTGTAAGAAAGTCAGGACAATCAGAATTTAATTTTTTTTTTTAAATATAAATAAATATGGTTGCTGATGATACTAAACTTAAGAAGTTTTAAGATATAAAATGTAGATATGTAATGTAATAAAGAAGAGTGTGTAATAAAGAAAACGACAAATATTTGTTTGTAGATTTTTTTGGGTTAGCGCAGTGTGTCCAAGCTTTATACAACTGACTTACTAAGGTAGAATTTAACTGACCCAGACTTGAACACAGAATTAACAAATCTAGGTTTTAACAACAGTACTGATACTTTCAAAGATATACAAATTCAACAAATTAAGGTTTTATTAACAGAACTGATACTTGCAAAGATTACAAGTTGTCTCAAAATAGTAAAATTAGAACTAATTCTAATACTTTCAGGTATATTTAAACAGTATGCGGCAAAATAAATAAACTTCAGGAGGAAAAAAACCGTAGTCATTGAACTGACAAAGTTTTCTTCTCTCGAAATTTTAGGCCAGTTTGATGACATCAATATTTATTTTTATTTACATCAAAAATATAGAATAAGTTCGATTTTAGATTAGCGAGTTAGCCGCTTGTCTTTTGTACACGCGACAAGTCACAAAAGACGCCTTATTCTACGGACACTCGCTAGGATAAACGAATTCCAATCTACCCGTATACGCGCGACAAAAATACACTAGTCTGAAACCGCACGTAGCCCAAAAAGTTTAATCGAAAACGAAAAAAAAAACTATTTTTTAATTGTTTTACTTTAATACTGTGAATATAAACAGGCGTGTTGGCCGAGTGGGATGTGCCTCGACTGTCGATCCGAAGGTTATTGGTTCGAACACGGTCGTACACCAATGGATTTTTCTATTCAAAAATCTATGTGTGCATTTAAACACGTGCTTAACGGTGAAGGAAAACATCGTGAGGAAACCGGCATGTCATAGAACCTAAAAAGTTCGAAAACATGTGTCAAGTGCACGAAAGGAGCCTCTGGAAAAATGTGTCTGAAGAATACTGTGAACACTGCTGTTTTACATTAATTCTGTGAAGGATTACAGAATCTAATGGATTCTCGTATGTCAGGTTTCTGGGACAAAGAAATCTGGCGACGCAGACCTTTTAGGGCAAAAAGTTGTATAGTTTATTCATAGCCCAATTGTAATTGCTTTTTCTTCCAGAATACATTGAAACTAAACTTTAGAATAGAGGCTACGCCGACTCGGATGGCCGAGTGGCACGTGCATTGGACTGCTACGCCGAGTGTCGCAGGTTCGATTCCCGCTTCAGGACAAACATTTGTGTGATGAACATCGGTGTTTGTCCTGAGTCCGGGTGTTTTCTATGTATTATATGTACAAAAAAAAGTTTTGAAGTGTTCTTTCAGTTATCTGGTTCCCATAGTACAAGTCTTGCTTAGTTTGGGGCTAGATAACGTTGTGTAAAATGTAAAATATAAAAAAATAAATAAAAATATAAGGGCCTTGCACAATCTTACATAGTCTTGCGCTCAATATCTCAAATCTTGCCCGAGGCTTGTGTCTCGCAGAGGAAATCTAACATATATTTTCTATATATTTCAGGTACATTTAACCGGAAGTCCGAACTCGGATAAGCTACGAGCCTTGGGGGCTAGCAAAGGATTTTACAGGAAAACTCAAAATAGTTTTACGTTTCTCCAATATTTTTTTATTAACGTACAAATGGATTTTGTAATAACAAAATAACTTAAAATAACTAAAATGTCTACTTTGGAAACAAATATTATAAAAAACAGACCATATATTTAAAAAAAAAACAATTCACAAAATTTAAATTTTCTATTACAATACAATCCTATTGAATGAAAAGGTTTTCTTTCATTTATTCGTTAAATATATAATTTTTTTCAAAATTTTGCTACGGAGCGGGTTCAAAATCTGTCTATTTCAGAGCTACTAAACACTCATCTCTGAGTATCATTAATGTATGTGACATACGAATGAACAGATGAATATAGCAAAACCTACAGATGACCTGTATCTAAATCGAATCTAAAAAAAAAATTGGAATGGAAGATATTGCGGGACCTATAAGCGAGTTTTCACGCGGCTGGGTGCAGTGTAAAGGAGCGGACCGTGTATTGGCCAATCACAGTGCTCGAAGTCTACTCCAAAGTCCATTTCGAGCACTGTGATTGGCCAATTCTCGGTCCACTCCTCTCCACTCCACCCAGCTCCGTGTCAGTGGAAACGCATCCTTACACAATAAAAATAAATAAATAAAATAAAATAAACCTTTATTACTGCTTGTTTTACATAAACTCTAGGTATCGACAACCGGTTCCTTCTAATTCACAGCTTGTCTTTCGACAAAGGCTTCCTACAAAGATATCCATTTTGCCCTGTCCTTTGCTACCCGCATCCATTCTGCTCCAGCTACTTTCACGATCTCGTCTTGCCATCGTTTATTTTGCCTCCCTTTGCTTCTCTCCTAACTCAATACTAAGACGACAAATCTTAAAAATGAACCTTTTCAAACTCGAAACCATAAAAAACCTTTTTCAGTTTTGATCGCAACTGCTACGTAAATGACACTTCATCAAAGATTGGTATCTGAATTTTATTTCGTGAACTCCATCGTACGTCTCTAAAGAACTCACGCTGTCGGCATAAAAAGGGTCGTACGTAACCCTTTTTGATTCCCGGAAACCCCATTCTAGCCTCTTTCTTTGTGTAAGATAGACTTAAAGAAGTGTTTTGGGAAAATAGGTTATTTATTTACTTAGTTCTGAGTTCTGACTTATCAACTGTGTACATTTTTAATTGTCCTTGCTGGAAAGTATGACTGTTGTGAAGTTATGAAGTGTTTTGGTAGGCACTGTTTTAGGAATTCTTATGTAATGAATTCCAATAAATTTGTGGATTTTTTAGAAAAGAAGAAAAAACGCCATTATGTTGATCGAGTGAAAATTTATTGGGAATTTAGCAAAACACCTGTTTTATTTATATTTTAGTATCGAGTTGGACGTGGTGGCCGAGTGGATGAGGCCCTTACCTTGATCTGTATTGGATCTGATGGTCGCGGGTTCGAATCCCGGTGGCAATTATGCGTAAATGGGTTTTTTCGGTCGAAAAAATCTATGTATGCATCCCACTTTTTTGCAACGGTGAAGGAAAACATCGTGAGGAAACCGGCATGTCGTAGAACCTAAAGTTCGAAAACATGTGTCGAGTGCACGAAAGGAGCCACTTCGAGGCGCACTTGAAATCCTTTCACCACACTGGTTCGAAGGAACTAGTGACTCGATAAGAAGAAGAAGAAGATCGAGTTGGAGCAATTGAGCTACCTATAGATCGTTTGCAACGGTCTATGGGTGTCCCAATTGTTTCCTTTTGTAACATAGATTGTAGTAGTTAGCTTATTCAAATTCAAATTCAAATTCAAAATATTTATTTCAGACTCTTAGTCCATAAAAGTAGGTATACAATTCATTGCGCTGTAATAAAAATACCTATTAGGTTTTTTTTAGTAGTTGAAATTGAAACCCGCAACTTTGTTTGCGCTGTGATTATAAAAATTCCTTTCTTAGTACATGCCTACACTTCTTGACAAACATATACTCGGAATTTCAAGCCTCTACATCTAGTGGTTTGACCTGTTCGTTGTCTGTCAGTGAGTCAGTCAGGAGGACCTTTTATTAAAAAGATGTCTTCTACTTCTTTTTCGTTAGCGTAGCGAATTAATACCATTTCTTTAAAACACTTCTTCACGAACATACTCATACGACCATCTTGTAGTATCGTAACCGTCTCCATACTGGTTGTCTGGAAGAGATCGCTTAATAGCGATAAGACCGCCCATTGTACTAAATATTTTGTAATGTTTCCTTCTCTTTGTTATTGTTATTTGTCTTATATATACAATAAAGCATTTTCATTCATTCATTCATTCATACCCTCTAAATATCAAGTCTCAACATTCAGTAGTTTTGCCAGTGCGTTGTCTTTCAGTTAGTCAGTCAGGTCCAAGCCTCTTATGCCTAGATCACACGTACCGAGTACTCGGCCGAGACAGCAAAATGTTACTCGGCCGAGACAGTAAAAGCTTACATCACTGGCTCACCCGAGCACTTTATACGTACAGAGCACTGTCTCGGCCGAGTACTCGTTGCGTGTGATCTAGGCATTATACATAGTATATTAAATCTGAATGCTAAAGTTGTCAATTTCTGAAATAACGACGCTTGATGAAGGCACTCCTCAGAGGATTCCAAACGGGTTCCCGCGACCTGTCACTAAGGCGATTGTGACGGGAACACGGAAAAAAAAAGGCACTCCTCAGAAATTGTATATTAATTCAACATATTAATATGAAGTACATAATTATTAATATCTTCTCGCTTGGAAAATATATGAAGACAGTGAGTGATCTCCCAAATTAAGTTACTAAGTTACACAAGCGGAGTAGGCGTTATTCCCAGATGAACATAAAAATGACTGATTAGGATCAAAATAAGATTAATCACAGCGTCTCTTGATTTCGGATCCTGTGAAATATATATGTAGATACAGTGTGTAGGTATTCTGAGGAAATCGCATCCCACAAATATTACAATACGCCAAAAGGGTTTTTTTTTTTTTTTTTTTTTAATTAAAATAGGCTTACGTTTCACTACGACTCACCTGATGGGAAGCGATGTCCTGGTCTATTTTTACACGTATACCTAGAAGATGCTTGTTAATGCGATCTTATATTTTTTATTATTATATTATATTTTATACAAATTAATATTTTGGAGATTTCACACAAACCGGTGAAAGAAAACATCGTGAGGAAACCGGCATGTCAAAGGACAGAAAATAAATGTTCTATGGCATGTGACATCCACCAATCCGCATTGGGTCTGCGTGGTGGATTAAGGCCCATTCGCTCTCCTGGCGAGAGTAGGGCTGAGTCCCAGCAGTGGGAACATTAGAGGCTGATTAAGCTACACAACACCATCTAGCCCCGAACTAAGCAGAGCTTTGTACATTGTTGGGATGATTGGGAACGAAATCTCGCCTATTTTTTTCGAAAAATCGACTTAATTTTCTTAAGTTTGTCATATCTGTGTTCAGTAACGGCAACTAGTTTATGCGCATTTTTTTCTTATAATTAAAAACTTGTGGATTATGCGTAGATAACTCGGGCTAGTTTACGAGTCAGTGCGTTTAAAAGCTAGCGAGTGAGTTATTTTTTTATTTTATTTATATTTTATTTATTGAACGCCAACACAGTGTACACTAATACATTTTCAGGAACATGATACATAACAGGTTATCCGGAAGATAATCAACTAGCAGATTGTAAAAGAACCGATGACACGGAGTGAGTTTACAAACTACTAGCGAACTCGCTGGCTTGTAAACTAGCCCTGCACGGATAAAAAATGGGAAAGCAAGACTAAATAGTAACCTAAAATGTATTTTCTTGTACCAATAAATAACTTTTGTTAGCTAGAACTATTATATTGTAATCGTTATTAAATTTCGTAAGCAGGAATTATTATTTCTGTAATTGTTAATAAATTATTCTCGCTGTCACAAATTCAACCATAATTTTAGTAACTACAACGAGATTTTTTTCTCCGTGTGTTTAGAAAGAAGATTACTGCATAGCGCTTAAATCTGCTCTCAAACCCTTCAGGAGCGAGTTATCCGGAAGGTAGTCAACTGGCAGATTGTAAAAAAGCCGATGACACGGGGCAAGTTTATAAGGTACTAGCGAACTCGCTGGCTTGTAGCTTGTAAACTAACCCTGTGTCATCGACGCTTAAGAAGAAGATTACGGCATTGCGCTTAAATCTGCCCTCAAACCGCCCAGGCGCTTCCCGAACGTATAACTTTATATCTGAACCGAGAACACATAGTTTATTTCTCATCCCTGTGGGGTCGTAGGCGAACTTTTTATTATAATTCTCAGAGTTTTTTCGACAACGTTATGAGAAGTTAGTGTAACTTCTTTCAAGTTTTCGCAAAATACGCGTGGTTCACAGAAGTAATAAAGTATAGAATCACAAAATCAAAGTGAGTTCCATGTGCCAAGTCTTGTTACTAGTCAGTAATCAAGTCATCAAGTCAACGTGGTCACTACACTATACTATACCATCGTCTCTGAAGGGGCAAGGTCTGTAGACGGATGGAGGTAATTTACTAACTCGGACGAATCAACATGACACCTGGCTGACACGTGGCTCGGAGCTTGATACGTCCCTCGCTGCCCCGCGCGGCGCCCTCCGTTTCTTCTTCTTCTAATTGCGAAGCCTTATCATTACTTATCATTACCAAGTATTACAGGACCAGTTCTCTATCAAGACTATCTAATTCCACGCTGTGCTTTGCTCAAACGTCATTCGAGCCAGGTGTCATGTTTATTCGCCCGAGTAGTAGTAGCTTTTCGTAGACTTTCGCGATTATCACACATAGATATTTGATTGTAACGGACACAAAAACATATGAGGTGAGCGCGATAAATACCCGTTACAATCAAGTAACTACACAATGTAGTACATTGAAAATGCGCCTAAAAAAAGGAGCCACGTTGGCTAAGTTCTAGTTCACTTTGGTCAGAGGAAATTTCGAAAAAGAAAAGTAACAGGATATCATATATTAAAACTACTAGCCTTTTTCATTGTTAATAAAAACACATCGTAAATATTAACACACATTATTTGAAAAGAAAGATATTTCATTTTTATTGATAGGGTGTATGAAAATTTTCTGTCCTGTATACCGCATTCATTTTGGTTTGATACTGTCCATCCTAATGTTCTATAGGAATACAGTTTTTTCATCTATGGCGTGGTTGTGTTTAAGTTATATTCCAATTTGCCCCTCCGGCCGAACGTCACAGGGGTGGTACAATATTTTCCTATCTACCCCTGATTTTCTCAAAGGTCGTAAAAAGTTCTTCGATGACAAAGTTATATTTATATCACTTACCATTAGGTGAGATGGTGGTCAAATGCAAGCCTTTAAAAATAGTTAAAAAATACTGAATGCATTGCGGTGTCGTTGATATACATGTTTTTTTATTAGATATTTTCCAACGTACAGTCGCGTGCAATAATATGTATACACATCGTAATTTTCAAAATAATGTCTCCCTACTAAATTGCAATAAGATGTACACACCAAAATTATGTCGCCATCAACTTGTGTCATAATATTGTAAACAGGTCTATGTCAGATATAAGTAAACACCATTACTCTCATAAATAAGTAACCAAACTGAATTTCAAAAATATAAATAAAATATAAGTACTTACAAACTTCTAAAATATAAAATCCTAACGCAGCCAGCGTTAGGATTTTTAGATCAATTAAGTGTGGTTGGCAACTTTCAGGTATTTTAATGTTTTCCTTTTCTGTTTTTTTCATGGCAGCGAAGGTTTTGTTTTGTTAGTGCACGAAAAGAGCCTCTTCGAGGCGCACTTGAAATCCTTTCACCACACTGGTTCGAAAGAACCAGTGACACGATAAGAAGAAGAAGAAGAAGGTGGCAGCGAAAAGGCTCTTAAACTGAGAAAGAACAAAAGATACCTATATTTTTTCTCCTGCGTAGAGTCTTCTGTAAGAGAAGGGTGGTTATCTTCTTCTACATATGATTACTTATAAAATTTATAACTTATCGGTATAAATTTTTATCACATCCCATAACAAACTTCACTCAGCTTCAGGAAAACAGAGGAATTCCCGAAAAATATTTATGGACTGACACAAATGCATGCGTGAACGGAAAATGGAAAGACATCAATCATTCACGAGCCGTCAACCTGAGGATCATCACTAGCGGCCCTTAGAGGGTAGGGATGGGGTAAAATATCACACAAGTATCGATCGATATCGAGAGTACTTTCTACTACTTCCCATCCTAATAATGTTATACATATTATTAGAAAGTTGTGCGGAAAGATGTTTGTTGCTTAATTACGCCGAAAATACTGAACTGATTTAGCTGAAATTTGTGACTAGTATATTTTATAGCCTGGACAAGAGTAGTCGTCTTAATAGTGTCACTAGTTCTTTCGAACCAGTGTGGTGAAAGGAAAGGATTTTAAGTGCGCCTCGTAGAGGCTCCTTTCGTGCACTAGGCTCCTTTCATAATTTTTATTAGAGTAGTAATAAGATTTATGTAATTTCACACACTGTGTCACTAGTTCTTTCAAACCAGTGTGGTGAAAGGATTTCAAGTGCGCCTCGCAATGGCTCCATTCGTGCACTTGTATCCATCCATAATTTTTATTAGAGTAGTAATAAGATTTATGTAATTTCTATTTGATTATATAATTATAAATGTAGTAGAAATTACAGTAGAGTAGTTAAAATACAATACAAATACAAATTTACAATTTAAACTTGTAAGAAGAATAATTCATTTTCTTCACTCATTATATTTCTATAAAATTAACGTAACTTACTAATAATCATACAACTATCAAAGAAATCATAGAATTAAGCCTTCATCGCGCCTAGATTGTCAGATTCAGGCACTTGTCCCACCGACGACAATAAGCGAGAAACAAGCACAACTAGGAACTAAAAACGAGTTGGCGAGCAGCGAAAAAGCGAATGTATAGTTCTGATAGTTTACTCGTTGGCTATAAGCGAGTGTGCGAGTGCTATGGGCAATTACCTTCACCACTCGCTCGGGGTGGTCTATCCGTCACTAGCTGATAAGCGTACTACCAAATGAGAATCTCTTTAGCGAGTGTTCTGCCCGCCAAGCGAGCATCAAATCAAATCAAAATATTTATTTCGGACAACTTTAAATGTAGATCCATATAAAAACATTAATTAATTACTTAAAATCATTATTAAAACATTACAAAAATAAATTTAAACCTATCATCATGAGCACCTCCAATCGAGCTTTAATCCAATAGTGGAGCAGCATATTGGATCAAAACTCGATTGAAAGTCTGCATGATGGGCGAGTCATATCTGCGCCCAATGACTTGTAGGATGCTGTTAGTACTGTTCCACGTTCTGCAGAGCAGTTAGGCGGTTTTTTTGCGTATGATGGCATGAAAGCCGTCGACCCGCGCCTCTGCAAACATGGTAGATGCACTGCAGAAGCGAGGCAGCCCCATCAGCATCCTAAAGCCATTATTGTATTGGACACTCATCGCATCACTGAGCGAGTTTTATCTCAATGAATTAACCTCTTGTCGCTGCGACAAACTAGTGGAGAGAGAGTTCTTGCCGGCAATGTGAGCAGCCAGCGAGGATGTGGTGGCCGAGTGGATGAGGCCTTTGCCTTGCGATCTGATGGTCGCGGGTTTAAATCCCAGTGGCAGTCATGCGTAAATGGGTTTTTTCGGTCAAAAAAAATCGATGTATGCATCCCATGTTCTCGCAACAGTGAAGGAAAACATCGTGAGGCAACCGGCATGTAAAAGGACAAAAAAAAATGTTCTGTGGCATATGACATCTACCAATCCATATTGGTCCGCGTGGTGAATTAAGACCCATTCGCTCTCCTGCCGAGAGTAGGTCCCAGCAGTGGGAACATTATAGGGTGATTATGCTTATGCGTGATTATGCTTATCGCTTCCTCGTTGGCGGTGGGACAAGTACCTTACAAGACAAAAATCTCGGCTGAAACGAGTACGATCTTCAAGCTTAAATAAAACTTAGGGGCTTATCTTTAGCGATATTGTGTGGATCCGAGCTCGTTGGCGGTTCCACCCGATTCTGGGTTTCGGTAGCCCAGTAATCCTTGCTGAGATTGGGGCAAGTCGGAGATAGGGACAACGGTAAAAGTAGTTCTAATGCCCTGGCGATATCTGTTCCTGTAAAACATCTTCTTTGATGAAGTAATATAAGTTACTCACGCATAGATTAATAATGACACAGGACTTGGGTTTCTTAAGGGTTGTTTCAAATAACAGATCTTCAATTTTTAACCCGACTGCGATGAAGGAGGGTTGTTTTCATTTCGGTTGTTTTTCCTTAGATTTGATATCTCAGATACCCACTTGTTGTTTATAAACCGATTTTTTTTTTTATATATGAAAGGATAATAATTATACTTCCTGATTAGTCTTATAGAAATGTCATGAAAATCGGATCAGTACTTAGGTTTTGAAATCAAAACAACCGAAAAAATTACGAAATGCTAGTAAAAAAAATTGCGTATTTTGCTTCCCTATGACTAGAAAAGTCTGATTGAAGTCAGTTGCAGTATGTTTTTGTAAAACCTTGTTTATTTGTTTTTAGCGACGGAATCCTATGAGTCTCAGTGATAGTTCATATTTCAAAGATAAGTGTATCACCTCATTGTGACACATACAAGTGTTTAGCACAGTTATTCAACCCACGTCCGCGAACGCGCGGATTTATGAAGCTACGTGCGGAACCCTGGAGATACAGGATTAGATGGATGAATGGGAGATGACGCTTGAGGTCTCCATTTGGAATGGAGAGCTATCCATTTGAAGAAAGGAACATTAAGGAACTTGTTTACGCGCGTAGTCAATCTTGATCGTTTATGACAGATCGAGGAGTAAAGCTTAGCGTCCACAGGCCGGCATCGAACGTATCGGACTCATCGCATTAAACGGATAAACATCTGACAAGAGGAGCTAAACGCTCTCCAGATAGTTAAGATTACCAACAAATTATATAAATATATATAGTAATAAATCCGCTTGATTTCTAAACAAAGGTTTTAATTAACTTAACTTTAGTTTAGAACTTTAGTACATATTACTATATTATTAACCAAAGAGTCAACGAACAGAAAACCAAAGTTCAAAGATACGACACGTGTTTCGCCTCTACACGAGGCATCATCAGGAGGTGTGGACTCGCCGAAGTTCGAAACGAGAGTGAATAAACAACGTTGCCCGGCCCGTATTTATACCTGTTATGGTGATGAGTCGCCTGTCGTATGACCCGACGTCACAAAAATCCTCAACAAAGGAGACCTTGGAATACTCGTATTTAAATCATTCAACAGCGTAATATTTGTTGTATTGTGTTTTAAAATTTCTAAACACTCCAAAATATTTAACCTAAAACCTTTTTCACATGTATGTAATATATTAAAAGTATTGTTATCGTTTAAAGAATGACCAGTGTCTATTAAGTGCTTTGCAAAATGTGATTTTTCTGGACAGTTATTTCTATACGCTGAAACATGTTCTTTGTATCTTGTCTGAAAACTACGACCCGTTTGACCTACATAAACAGCATTACAATCATCACAAGTTAATTTATAGACACCAGATTTTTTATGATTCTCTAATTTATCTTTCCCGTTGCAAATTGAACGCAATGTATTGTTTGTTTTAAAAGCTACCCTCACCTTATTTTTAAATAATGTTTTTGAAAGTTAAGATTACGCCCGCCCAGAATAGTGCTACACAGAACATTGATTCTCATCAAAGGCCAGTGCAACACTGCTATAGTGCACGTCCATTTTAAGACATTTTGATGATCATCCTCATCGTCTCTGTACCAACTAAAACGATGACCAGATTTTAAAATTTTTGATTTGTAATATGTCAAAGTATACTTTTTATAACATATAATAGATGATCAAACGAACTCCTGAGTGAAGTTCGATTGTTATTGTATGAGTCATTTCATCCGAAGATATTATTTACCATGTAGTTTCCATAATTTATATAACAGGTAAAACCGCGGGCATCAAATAGGTTGGTTATGTGACCGGAACCGAGTTGAAAGGCAGAGGATCTTGAATGAACTTAGAATAAATATTGTTGCAATTGGTGCTATAAGTAGTTTTTTGTCTTATCCAAGTTCAGTTAAGGCTAAAATGTTGTACAAACTTGTAGATATTTAGGTAAGTAGTTTAATTTTTTGTTACAAGGAATTTGTATTTTATGTTAATGTTTTAGTTTTTTTAATTTAGATGAATATTTGTTTGTGTTTATATAGGGCTGTCGTGAACATGTTGTTCAAAAGCCCTTAAAAATTGAATAAAAAAAATAAAAAAAAAAATAGGTTGGTTATTATATAAATCAAATAGTTATAAAACAAGCATAGACCTCAATCAACTAAGAAAACAGTCGCGTTTTCGGTTCAAATTTGGACCCAAAATCTCCTCAAATTGGATTAATTCCATCTTTATTTTGTTCCCAGCCAACCCAATTACCGAGTGGTTCTCTTACGTATTGAACCAAGGAGAATTTAAATTATGGACCCAAAAATGTCGACTCGATTTATTAAAGAACTAGAAGCTGCTTGCGGATCCGCCTGATGGTATAAAAAAAACTGGTTGTCTGTAAAGTTGGTTTACGGACGATAGTTTTATGTGACAACGTCATAACAAAACATTGACAGCGAGCGTAACGGATGAGCGTTACCGGACAATGACGTCAACGTGTTCGTGCATGCAGCCGGCGTTCATCGATTTATTAGACGTAGTCACGTCAAAATGTAACGTATTATATGTCCTTTTACAGCTCATAAGCTTCACATTTACCAATTCTTCACACACACATTTCACACTACATCGTAGGTATTTATTTTATTTTTTATTTTATTTATTTAACATTAGACTCACAGTTACATTTTTTTCTTATATAAGCTATGAAATATATACTATTCTTAAACCAAATTGAGTCTACATTTTGTTTACTGTAAATATATACGAATTATAGGTAGGTAAGTCTGGGTAGATAATTAGTAACTCTAACAGCAGTAAATTACAAACAAACAAATAATCGCATTGTGTTTGTCAGTGGTGTGTGTGGAGTGTGAATGTATACCAATCTTTGACTACGTGTTTTCGGTGGATAGATAACTTTAACCGTGGGGAAGCGGATGCTGTCAAGATGAGTGTCAGATATTCTGCCGCCAAGCTGTAATGTGTAAGCATTACTGTGTTCCACTTTAAAAGGCAAGCTATTGAATTTACTGGGCTTTCGTGATTGACCATCAAAATGTCTCAAAGTAGACGAGCGTTATAGCAGTGTTGCACATATGAGTTAAAGTCCTGTGTGGCGCTGTTTTAGTCATGGGCAGGCGTGATTTCTTACCATCAGGAGAGCGCATAGCTCGACGCGTTACGTAATTTTATTAAAATAGGTAAATTCGCGTCCAGTGTTTAATATCCTTAGATTTGGCAATATCAGAGAGCATTTAATAAGAAGTCTTTTTGGCTCTGTTCCACACCTGAGGCTTTTTGATATTTTTGAGTCTGATTAAAGCCGGTTTCTTAATTTTCAGATAGACCTAGTTACGGAAAAGACTTTTCGAAACTCGAAACTGGAGCTAGAATTAAAGTGGAAATTTCGTTAGTAGGTAGGTAGGTAGTGCAATTTCTTCCTAACGTGCAGTAGCACGTTAGGAAGAAATTGCATTTTATATTTGTGAAAAAAGCCGTATTGACAGAGTGGGAGATGTCTCGACTTTCGTTCCGAAGGTCGTAGTTTCGAACCCGGTCGTACACCAATGCATTTTTCTGTTCAAAAATTCACGTGTTCATTATAACACGTGCTAATCGGTTAAGGAAACCATGGTGAGGAAACCGGCATGTCATAGAATCTAAAAAGTTCGAAAACATGTGTCACGTGCACGGAAGGAGCCTCTTCGAGGCGCACTTGAAATCCTTTCACCACACTGGTTCAAAAGACTACTAGTGACACGATAAGAAGAAGCTCTGCTTAGTTTTGGACTAGATGGCGTTTCGTAAAATGTCCAAACATTAGAATGAATATAATTTATTCATTCATTCATTCATTTTATACATTCATCTGCACTAACTTTTGACTTTGTTTATATTATAGTGCTTCTAAATGTATTCACTGTACTTACTACCAATATTTAGTTATAATAAATCTCATAGGACTAACGTTACGTCTTCGTTAAGCTAAAAGTCTAACATAAAAAGTTGATACAATGCCAAATACGAAATGGGATATTTCTAGCTGTCTACGATTTATGGGTTAGTATGGATTTAAGACTGAAAAATGAGGTTTTGGCCTGAAAATATTGACCTAAGAAACGAGTATATTTAAAACTTGTCCCAATTGTTATAATTACGGTGTAAATGTGCCCCGTTTCAACAAAACATACAAACACAAGGTAAAGGTGTCGAAAAACTGTAGGCACCACTTTAAAGTTACAGGGAAATAAAATAAAAAAAAATGTTTTTTACTTCCCTGTAACTTTAAAACGACGACATTTTTTTTTTAAGTATTTTATATAAAAACTAATCTACTGAACCGATTTTAATGAAATTTGTATAGGATCAATCTGAAAGTATAACCTCTCAAACAAAAAACAACGTTTTGACGTAACAAACAAAAAAAAAATTCAACCGAATTGAGAACCTCCTCTTTTTTGGAGTTGGTTGAAAAGGAACAGTTTGTGTCTGAAATACAACCATAATTTAAAATTGGATGCTTTTTACGTTGTCTCTTTGAAAGTTGGACCGGATTTGACGTATTTAATTTTGAACTGTATCCTATACAATCTTGTAAACAAAGAAGTATCTACTTCAAAAACAGTTAAGTACCAAAATTACATCCAAGTTAATTAAACTCTGGTAAAATTATAGAAATCGGAGTGTTTAATTTCGGAGCAGAGTACATAGTTTCAAAAGTGGTAAGTTGCACACCCCATAATTGTACAGTCGAGCTCAAAGCTACTTTTGTCAAGAACGATTACGCCCCGGGGCGTTCTTATGTTCGAAAGGTACTGTCATTATTGCAGCACAAATTATGTTCAGCAGTATGACCATTTTTTTTAAGACGTTTCAAAGCTACTACTCGGGCGAATGAACATGACACCTGGCTGACACGTGGGTCGGAACGTGATGCTTCCCCCGCTCAGCACTTTTTATAAACCGATTTTAATTTTTTTTTTTTTTGTTAAGGTACTTTTAGATTGGTCTCATCGAATTTTCATCAAAATCGGTTCAGGTTTAGTTTTTGAATAGAAATAACTGGAAAAAAATGCGTGTTATTCAACAAAATTGCGTATTTTAATTTCCTGTGATTTTTTAATGGTGCCCGCGGTCACTAGAACAGTCCGATTGAAGTCGGTGGTGGTAAAACCTTGATTATCTTATTGAGGTACGAAACGCTGATAACGAAAATGAAATATTTTAATAAATTCTTTGTGTCTTTACTGTATCTATTATATTGTGCAGAAGTTAACGAATATGAGGAGGGTTACGACTTCCTATCTTGTTTTTGTCGTTACGATTATGAAAATTACCGTGATTTCCAAGACAAAAATGTAGTTAAGGAAAAGTATCCATGTGTCCTCGAATTCGGAAAAAATATATATTATAATAATATGGAAAGTTAAGGGTAGTAAATATGTATATTATAATAATTTGGAAAATTAATAGTATGGTAGGCAAAATTAATGGTAAAATGGTAGAGGTAGCCAACTTTCTACATGGTGCTGAAAATCTTTGTACTCGCTATATTTTTTTTTTATTATTTGTATTTTAATTTAAAAAGGAAACTATGTTCTAAGTTGTTGTTAGAGGGAAGGATGTTTGTAGCTAACTTTTTAACTCGATACCTCGCGAATGAAGCCACGGAAATCCGCTAGCATTGCATAAGCCTCTTATTAAAGGTTTTTACATATAAGGGCGGCCGTACCGATCCACATCGCATAACGAAAAAAAAGGTGTGTCCTTAAGACTATACGACAGAAATGAAAACTTCATCAAGACGACTCGAGCCGATTTTACCCGAAGGAGCGTTACATAGCCGAACATGACGGCTCAGTCTTATTCAGTACACACAAAATACAGTGCTTAGCGCACCTGAAAAAGTCTTCACTTCAATAACGCATCGGTTTGATGACGTCAAGCAATTACTCTTCAAATTTTGCATGAAATTCTGGCAGCCCGTTGACAACTTCTCTCAATTTAACTTAGAAATGTCATAACTGTCAGTCTCATTCAATACCCATCACTGTCGACTCGAGCCGACTTTACCCGAAGGAGCGTTACATAACCGAGCGGTACGAGTCACATTCAATACCCATAATTATAACATTTTGCTCAGCGCGCCTAAATAGGTTTTCACTTCAAAAACTTCCTACATAACTTTTGATTGAACTAGATGGCAGCACAGATAGTGCTGCGATGATGCGGTGCGTTGCGGCTGGCCTAGTGTGCGAGAGCCTTAAGAGTCCTTATTTTAGACACTGCATTTATAAAGGAACTTCGTCTTTATTTTGCATTTGAAATAATTCTTAATTAACTGAATCCTCTTTGACGCGCTGCCTGTTTCTAAAGATATGACTTTAATTTCAAAAGGAATGGTGTGTTTTTTTTTTCAAAACAACTTTCATATAAATAACAATATAAATAACCTTTTGGCTTAAGAATTTTACAATATAGCGAGATAAAAAAAACAATGAAATTAAAATCTAAAAACCAAGTTTTTATGATTTTGCTCTTTAGCACTTCTTTTACGAGATATAGTGGTTTTTTAATGTTGTTATTTAATATTTTTTACATTTCACAGCGCCATCTAGCCCCAAACAAAGCATAGCTTGCACTATGGGAACCAGATAACTGATAGAATATTTAAATACTTTTTTTTGTAAATACATGTACATAGAAAATATCCAGACTCAGGACAAATATCAATGTTCATCTTATAAATATAGTCCTGAAGCGGGAATCGAACTCGCGACACCGGCATGGCAGTCAAACACACTTACCACTGTTTCAATCGAAATTTGACATTTAAAATGTAAATCCACAGACCACAGTAAAGTGATGAAAGGAACCTTTGTAATGACAATTTAATTGATTAAATTAATTGCCTTGTTCGCTTGTAAATAATTGTTTAAACAAGCTTCAGCCCGCAATTTTGCTTATGTTTTCAACTAACTTCAAAAAAGGAGGAGGTTTTCAATTCGGTTGTTTTTTATGTTATACTTTCAGATTGGTCCCACAGAAATTTCATGAAAAGAAATTCAGTAATTTTGAAATCACGGAAAAAATAGCGTCATTGGGGATTTCAGATTTTTTTACCGAAATCGCCACTATTATGAACCAATTACCTGGCAGTTGAGCTACCTATAGATCGTTTGCAACGGCCTATAGGTGGCCCAATTGTTTCCTTTTTTTAATAATTTTATAATATACCTATATATAGATTGTAGTAGTTAGCTTATGCTGTAATAAACAAATTTAGCAGTATGTAATTACCTGGTTCACATTATTCGACTCACAGATGCCAACTAATTTACAGGTAAATATATTTTTTTACAAAAATAAAGACTAAAAGAGAGATTTTTACCATTTTCAAGATAATTTAATATTTTTATGTTCAGACTTCATTTACTTTAGTAGGTAATTATCTGAGATTCATTAATTGACTCTCTTCCTTCGTAATTATTTCATTTAGAAATCGTTTACGATTTCTTAACTTTATAAATTCTCAACTTAATTATTATTAGCGCTTACTCAAACCTTAGTGGTTTTTAGTGTTAATATTAAGCAAACAATATTATTATAATTGTATACATTAATAAATAAATGAAAAAAAAAACTCTAAACATGTTTTTGTAATGAACAAAATGTCTTAATATATAAGAATAGCTTTTTTTATAAAACACTAGCTGACACCAACAGATTCGATCACGTTGCGAATAAAAATATCCTATCTTGGTGGCCTACACTTCTCCACTCCACGAACCTAAACGTGATTCCTGAACGCCCTCCGAATTTCGAGTCTCTACCGTCAGTGGTTTTGCCTGTGCATTGTCTGTCAATCGATCAGTCATTCAGAGAACTATGCATTATATGGTCGTTAATTAATTAATTTCAATTTAAAATAATAGAACAAGGTTTTTTGTGTTTTTATAGGGCGGGCATGAAAATGTTGTTCAAAAGCCCATAAAAAATTGAATAAAAAATGCGATTTTACGATATAAAATTAATTTCGTTAAATTCAAAAATCCAACTATAAAATGTCTTCATTATAAGTTTAATAAGGGTTCTCAATAACTGATTATTACAAAATCTCCAATCGATAATAATTTTATTTTTTGGATTACACTTTAACAAGATCAAAAGTGGTTTCCTTTCGGCATTTTGCATCCAATTCGGAGATCATTACATACTTTACATCCTATATAAGACCCGAATGGACCATAAACTCAAATAAGTACGAGCTGTTTTAGGACCAAATCACCAGGTCCAAAAGGAAGCGATTTAACCACAGGATTTAACTTTCAAATTGTTGTGACACATTGGACAAGATAATTTTGGGATTTAAATTACTGCATATTTTTTTCCACATAATATTCAAGAGTTCCGTATCTGAAATGAAAATCCATTAAAATTCCTTTCCATTCCTTTTTTTACACATATTTTATTCATTTCATAAAGCAGAAAATAAATATAACCATGAAAAAGCTTATAAGAGTAAATAATAAAATAAGCACAATAATATGTACGTTTTAATCTAGATTCATATTTAGGTATGTGAAGAACATGTCAAAGTTAAAAAGTGTTGCATATTTTAAAACTAAAAATTCCCTACAAACGGGGAAAATGGGTCATTTTTTATCCTAATCCTAACTGACAGTCAGACAACGCACAGGTCAAACCATTGAACGTAGAGACTTAAAATTTGTCTCGTGTTGTGTTGTGTTGTGAGCGAAAAGTGCGTACTTAGATAGGAATTTTGTAAATTCGTTAAGAGCAAAGTCAGAAGCAAATGAAGTTACATTTAATATTCATATTTTTGTAATGGTACCTATATATGTATATATTATACAAACTGATTAAAGTATTCAAATAAATTTATGTAAGCTTTACAATGGGGTAGTGTCGCCAACGCTTTGCATGAGATAGGAACTTGGCAGCGACACAAAAACGGTAGATAAAGACGTAATGTATGGAAAACTGGGGAAAAATATCGGGTATTTAGACGCAAATGTAAACGAGGCATAGAGTAAACGTAGCATGGACATGACGTTTCGTATAAAGGTGGGTACAGACCGATGTTATGGAGCACAATGTAACATGTCAAGCTGGTTTCAGACTACGCTATACTATTGTGCTATATAGTATAGAAAAGAAGGACCTAATGCTATACTATGTTAATAGCATGGCGATCACATTACGCGATATTATTGCAAGCATTAGTAGGTATATAGCAAGCTCAGTTGAGCACGATCTTGCGGATCGGCCGGGGGTTAGGAAGGAGGAAGAGGGTGGCGCGTGATATAGCACAGCATGAACTCAGCGCATCGCACCAATTTACAGCGTATAGTAAGCCAATAAGTAAGTACAGTCTGATCACTGTGAACGTGTCCATAACAATGTATAGTGCGCGATATTGTTGTGCTATGAGCTATATACTATATTGTAGCGTAGGCTGAAACGAGCTTTACAAAGCGAGCATTTGTGCAGTCAGTACGTTGAATCGGGCACGAACAGCAACGAGCCGCTCGTTTCGAGTGATAACCGCCCATTGTCGGTTTTTCGGCAAATCCCTTTGAGTGATACGCAGTTTGAAAGGAGCATGATACATGGATTTTAGCACACAGCGTAACGTAATATGCTCGCTGCAAATGCTACATAACGGCCCGTGTAGCACCGGTCTGTACCCAGCTTAAAATCACTTGGCATAAAGTCAATGGGAGATAAATATACTTTATGTAATGTACAAAAATGACGGAGAAATGTATCAAAAGTATAATGTAATTTTGTTATATTTTTATTTTATTTTGAACAATTGCAATAAATTTAAATTTAAATTTAAATTTATTGCAATTAAAACAATTTAATTTAATTTATTAATGCAAAAATGCAATCGAATCAAAATAAATATGTTTTTTTATAATTTTAATTCAATTTTAAATAAATCATTTCATATTGTGATAAATGTGACATATTGTAGGTAGATGTGTATTTAATTTTAAGTCTTTTATTTCTGTATACAGAAATAAATCTATTAATATTATAATTATAATAAATTCAAACAATAAATAAAAGAACAACAAAATTTTGTAACATTTTCAAAATATGTACATTAAAAAAAAAAAATTGTTTCCCTACGCACCTGCGGCAAAAATCTAAAAACCTTTTTTAGATAGCCGACAAACAAATCCAAAAAACTGTTCACCAATTATTACCATTCTCGGTGTTAACTCCAAAATCACGTATGTGAAGTTCTTTTTGATTGGTACAAAAAAAAGTGATAATTTCATGAACAAAACAATGTGTCGAAAGTAGCCTCTAGCCGACGCGGAACTCTAATAACAGTGATTAAACAAATAAGGGTGTCTGTACTGGCTGTCTGTATGATACGGTGCGGTAAGTATGGACTTGGGAAGATTTTGTTTTCAATATAATTTTAGCTATAGTCTTTTAACGAGTCGTTCAGTAATCTCCACGTATTTCTTTCGTACAACTGGGGGAATCGCAGAATCTCGAAATTGATATTATTAGTATTCAGTGTTCAGTTACAGTTCACAAGAATTTTTAACCGACTTGGAATGACATGATGGAAAGGAGGAGGTTATAAATTCAATTATTTTTTTTGTATAGTTTTTGTTATCTATGAACTTATTTGTTTATTGAACCGATTTAAAAAGTTATTTTTTTTGTTTGGGAGGATATACTTTCAGATTGGTCCAATAGAAATTTTATCAAAATCGGTCCAGTAGTATGGGTTTTAAATCAAAACAACTGTCAAAACAAGAGTCGTTGAATTGAAAAAAAATGCGTATTTTGCTTCCCTGTGACTTTTCAGTGGTGCCTACGATTACTTGAACCGCCCTATTGAAGTCGGTTGTTCTATGTTTTTGTAAAACCTTGATTATAATTTATAGTAATCAGTCTTTTAATGAGTCGTTCAAATCTCCATTTTTATTACTTTCGTACAAGTAGTTGTATGAAAGTAATAAAATTCAAATTTTTCAAAATCACTCAATTTCAAAATAAATATTATTTGCGGTCAGTGATTGGCCCACAAGTATTTTTGACGTGACTACGTCTAATAAATCGATTAACGCCGGCTGCATGCACGAAAACGTTAACGTCATTGTCCTGTAACGCTGTCATTGTCCGATAACGCTCATTGTCCGGTAAAGCTGGTAGTCACGTTAAACTATCGTCCGTTAACTAACTTTACAGACAACCAATTTATTTTTTAACTTATTTTTCATGAGTAAGTTATAATATATATTTCATGAGTAATAAGTTTCATGAGTACATAAGTATGTATTGACAAGAAAACTGGAATATTACGTCATACTGCGAACACCCTACGTAAAGAAATGTTAATTAATTATTATAATTAAACATTGATGTAGATACGTAGGTCGTTCCGTTTTATCAAGTGGAAGGAAATTGATCATGTCACTTGATAAAACGGAATAAAATTACAAGAAAAAAATTATACATAGTAGGTAGGTAGGTAGTAAAAACAATGAAAAAATCAACTATTCACGACTTTGCCCGGGATAAGGCCTGTCGCAAACGATGCACCGACCACAGCAACCGGTGGCCGTCGACGCGACCATCAGTTAACAGCAACAATATGTAGTAAACTGATATTCTTCTTATCGTGTCACAAGTTATTTCGAACCAGTGAGGTGAAAGGATTTCAATTGCACCTCGAAGAGGCTCCTTTCGTGCACTAGGCTCCTTTCGTGAACTGATTGTCGCCGGCCACCGAACGCTGTGGCTCGTTTGCGACTGCCCTAAAAGTATCCTTTTCTAACTCATTAACTTGTTCAAACAAACCATCTACCCATATTGACCTTACAAACTTTCGCTTTATTTATAACATAATATGTATAAGTTGGGACCTGTGGTTGGGACTCTCAGCGGTCTTTGACCACCAATTACTTAGTAGTCAGGAGCCAGCCAAGATGGTTCCCAAGATCTTGTTATGCAGCAAAATGTTTACATTGAAATAGGGTAAACTGGTTTTAAATGGTATCCTACTGCCTAGCAAAGCCACGAACGCCTAGGAAGTTGAAGTTATTACCGAAAATGTACTATTTTGTACCCCAAACAAATTTTTTGTTCATTGCCCGTAGATCCCGAGATAATGAAGTCAGCTGATCCCAAAATATTGAGGGATCTACAGGGGTACAAAAATATGTTTTGGGTATAAAATAGTACTGGTTGATGTATTCACCAATTAGTAATAGTTGAGTTATATAGCAAAAAAATATACCTAAATTGTACCATTTTTATTCCATTTTTGTTCCCCAAACCAATTTGTATGTACGCCTGTAGTTTTCGGTTCACCTGGCAGGGAGTATGTTGATCCCTGGCCTTGCTAGGGAGCAAGGCCACAACTGATCACAATATTTCGGGATCTAAGAGGATACAAACAAATCTGTTTGGGGTACAAAATAGTACATTTTGGTACATAGTTTACTATATAAATCAACTTCCTAGGCGGTCGTGGTCTTGCTGGAAAGTAGGACACTTTAACATGTGGCTTTCAAGGAAAATAGGGTTGCAAAGAGATCTGATGCGAAGTCGCACTATTATTTCAAAGGCAAAAAAGTAAGGATGAATTGAATAAATAGATAGATAGCTATTGGTTGCCAATTCACGCAGCACACTAATATTAAAAAGTATATACCAAGTATATAAAGTATATTAGATAGATTTGTATTAATAATAAAATGTTCTATTGTAAAACACACAAAAGGCTGGCTTATCTTTAATTACGATATCTTACAGACAACCTATTACCTATAAACTAACTTAACTAAAAAAAACTTTTTTTTTTACTAAAAGAATAAGTAGGTTTAAAAGAAAAAAAATAATATCAGCGGATCTCAAAGTCCACGGGTTAACCACGTCGTTAGTTTACTCGTAAACAACGCATCTGGTACACTAACGAGATAAATAAAATTTTATAAGCCAATAACTGTTACCCGCTGTCAGTCCGTTGTTTAAATAACGCCGGTTTACCGCGGGTTTTATTGGTGAAACTGGCCTGTATTGACTGGAATGACAGCTAACCATAGAAGTCATGGATAAACATTTAGTTGGGTAATCTAAAAAATAGTATGTTAGATTACTTGCAGGGACGCAGGGTTAAGATAAACTCAATGACATAAGTTGATTTACGGACGATAGTTTAACGAGACTACCAGCGTGACGGGACAATGAGCGTTACGGGACAATAAGCGTTACCGGACAATGTGTGTTACCGGATAATGCGCGTTACCGGACAATGACGTCAACGTTTTCGTGCATACAGCCGGGGTGCGGCGGCGTTCATCGATTTATTAGACGTAGTCACTCCAAAAAAACAAATTCAATTCGTCATTGTATCCAAAGTCGAAGAGTTTGTGTTGGATGAGTTAACTATCCATCATCCATCAGCTAGTTAAGAATAAGAAGCAATGGTCCTCAAAAATAAAGTCTTCATCGCTTTTATTGTGTTCTCAAACTTGCTGCCATAAAATACGAAGCTAAATGTGGCTCTCAAACTTTTCGCATGCGCCATTGATAAACTTTTTCAATTTATTTCATGTTCAGGTCTTTAATTATATCTTCCGGCTTCTCGCGTATCATAAAAGCTCCTGTTATAAATTTTCCGGTATCCAAAGAACGTACATGATTAAATTAAAATTATATCTAATACGATGACACACGGCTTTTTTACACGCTACACGCCATCGATTTCTATGTAGCGTGTAAAGTCGCCCCGTGTCATCGGCGTTTTTACAATCTGCTTGTTGACAATCCTTCCCAAAAGTTAGCACGGTCACACGCTAGCGTTTAAAAACGCCAACAATCAGCTTGTAAAAAGCTTGTGTGTGTTTTACAAGAGGTTTTTTTTCGATTATTTGTTATAAATTTGAACTTACTGAAATTATGGTTACAAACATGCTAGGTTAAAAGAGAAAACGGCGTGATATTAATATAAAATGTTTGTCATCCCATTATTCTAATCACGCCGAACCTAAAGAACCAACTACGGTAAAATTTTGTATAACATAGTTTATAATAAACTTTTTGAAAACAAATATGAAAATCGGTTCAGTAAGTTAGTTGTTAAATTAAAATAACTAAAACGAAAATATTTCGTCGATGTAAACGAACTTGCGTATTTGCTTCCTTGTAAACGATTCAGTGGTGATTACGGTCACTAAAACAGTCCAATTGAACTCGGTTGCAGTATGTTTTTGTAAAACTTTGATTATCAACTCGTACGGTAGATACGGAACCAGCGGAATCGCGAGGCGCACTCGCACTTAGCCTTTAGCCCATTGTCAATGTGTCTCAATGAATTCTTTATTATGTACGACGTGACCTTTGTCCTTTGTAAGTTCTTCCATTAGTGATAGTCGGGTTCGGGATGTTGAAAGGATCGTTGTTTTTGTAACTTTGCGATACTCTGATTTGTTTTAGGAAGTTCTGAGAATAATGGTTTTCAAGTAGTATGTTTTTTTATGGTTGAAAATGTTTTCCTTACACAAAATAAGGGTTTTCAGTTCATTCGTAGATATTAGGTTTTTTAAAGACTCGCCTGCAATTTCGTTTGTATTTCGAATTAAAAATAAAAATTTCTATGTACCAAGGCGGTTCGACCTGTTTGTCAGTCAGTCAGCCAGTGAGTCAGTAAGTACGTAAGTAAGGGTCAGGTTATGTATGAACCTATTAATGGAATATATTTTACATTTAATTTACTTACAAAGTTCAGCATTTTTTTTTACTTTTTTTGTAAATAGAAAATTGTTTAAGTTTATAATTTAACTGTTATGTTTTTGAATTAATTTTGTTATAAACCAATGAAATCATTAACTGATGAGTATAGTAAATATCATACATGCATATTTTTTTTTAGTTCTTCAGTGATTCCCACACATTTTTTTCGTACAAATTAGCGAACCAGTAAATTATGAAACAGCACGCTTAAAAGTCACTCTATTATGTCGAACCTTTACATGACATTTTCATTGTTTCCGCTGGCAATAAAATGTGGACACGTGACAAATATCCTAACATTAGGACAACATACACTCATATGATGTGCGGGCGGAACCGCTAAACCGTGTACATCACTGTTAGTGTCGTTCTGAGTCATAAATTAGAAGTGACTGAAAAAAATTGTTTTTCATCCCTAAATCTTACATCGTTTTGAAGATTAAGAGACAGGGATCACGAATACACAGAAATCACGAAAATTGACAAAAAACTCGTGAAGATATAATCGATGAAAAATCGAAACCGCCAATAGTTTAAAACAATAAGTTCAACGCGCTCGAAAAGTTCACCGACCCCGCTCCCTACTATCGGCGGGCGCTTGGAAACCGCAGCGCGAAATCAGCTGATTGACTACGAACTTTGCAAGTAAGATCTACTTTCCTGATTATCCAGATAACTACTACTGCACAAAAAATGGATTGTGCAGGATGCATGAGGGAAATTTCGCACGTACGCGAACTTATTAAATGCAATAGTTGCCTCGCCGTATTTCATTATAAATGTCTAAATATGACCGAAGACTACTACACTACCCATAGGTTTGCACTCCAAAAATCATGGAAATGCCCCCCTTGCTCAAACGTTACAATTAGAAGGAACAGAAATGACAATACACCAGTAAAGAGTATATTAACAACCCAACTCGATGAGACTACAATGTCTATTGATGAGCAAATAGACGACCAATACACTCCCAAAAATGAAAACATTACCAAAAACCAAAGGCGTGACTCATGTTCATCTTTACAAGAAACTATCACACTAGAGCAAATAGGCCTATTGTTAGAAAAAAAACTAGACGAAAACAAAAAGTCTATACTAAGTGAGATACGAAACACTATCCAAAGTGAAATTCAAAAAACTATAGAAAAAAACATCGACCAAATAAAAAAAGATGTAGAAAAAAATTCTAACATGATAAAAAATGAACAAGTCGAGAGAAAAAAACAAATAAACTGTCTAACCTATGATATTGAAAAACTAGAATTTGAAAATAAATCACTTAAAGAAGAAGTGAAACAATTAAACCAAAAACTTACGGAAAAAAATATAGAAAAGCCTACAGAAACTAGACAACAGTATAATATCATGACTGCGGATAATGCAAAGAGAATCGTACTATACGGACTAGACGAACACGACCAAGAAACAACGGAGGACCTTCATCAAAGAATTCTATATATTTTTCAAGACATCATGAACGTTAATCTCACGGGATACATCGAGGAACTAACCAGAATCGGACGGAGAAACTCGCGAAGACCAGTAGTCATCGAAATACTTAGCAAGAACATGACTAGGTACTTATTTGAAAACGCGCGCTGCTTCAGAAATACTGGCCTCGCAATTTCTGAATACCTGAGCGAAAAGGCACTAGAACACCGTAAAAAACTACAAGAACAAGCACGAACCGCGCGATTAAATGGACATTACGCAGTTATTAGAAACAATAAACTTTATATAGATGGAAAACTGACATATTCTTACCTTCAAAACCACCAGCGAGCATCTACATCGAGCCAACAATCCCAGTCCGAGCGCGTCTTGTCGCCTGCCGCCGCCGCTCCGAGGCACACCACAGCTATAGATAGCCACGACCACACTATCACAACTCACTTAGATACGAGCACCCCGGATCTTCAACATACTTTTCGTCACTCAACGCATAACTAGTACTAAATTTTTGTTTCAAAATATGCAAAGCATGTTTAACAAACTACATTTAATAGAAGATTTTACCCAAGAAACACAAGATTTTGACGCACTGTGCATATCAGAGACATGGTTATCTCCCGGAAAGAAAGCACTAATTGACTGCACCGGCTACGTCCTCGCGTCATCGTATTCCAGGTCCAACTACGCGGGCGGAGGTGTCTGCATACTACTACGAAATCAACTTGAATACTTAGAAAAGCCAGATATTACGAAACTATCAGTGGAATACGTTATAGAAATATGTGCCGTTGAAATACCTAAACTTAATACGTTATTAATTGTTATTTATTGGAACAGTAGACAGACCGAAATATTTTATAGACAACTAAATAAAATCCTAAAACTTTTAAATAGCAAATATTTTTCAATGAATATAATAATTGGCGGGGATTTTAATGTAAATATTTTAGAAAACAACACACAAACAAACTTATTAATTAACCTTATGCTTGAATTTAATTTCTGCCAATACGTAAATGAACCGACCCGTGTAACCAAATCTACTTCTACATGCCTGGATCTGATTTTTGCTAACTTTGACAAAACAAATATATCTATAAGTGTACGTGACTTCGGATTTTCTGACCACAAAGGCGTTATTATATACTCTCAGAACCTAACAAATTATGAAAAACTAAAACCCTTGACTTTAGAAAAGCGACTTTATAACAAATCTAACATTGATAATTTTAGAAAAGAACTAACAAGTATTGATTGGACAACCGTAATAGACATAAATAAGAAAATGAATGAAAACTATAATTCATTTGAAAATAAACTAACTGAAATTCTAAATAATTGTATACCGAAAATATTAGTAAAATAAAACTAAATAAGAAACAGCAGTGGCTTACTCGTGGTATCAAAACGTCGTGTAAACATAAAAGAACCCTAAAGTCGCTTAGTAATTACATAAAAGCACCGGTGCTTATAAAACACTACAAAAAGTACACAAAACTACTGAAAAAAGCGGTAAATAAATCTAAAAGAAACTGTTATATTAGCGAGATGAATAATTCTACCAATAAAATGAAAACTATGTGGAAAATAATAAAAGAACGCACGAACAAAGTTACAAAAAGAAACTATCATAATATTTCAATTAAAAATGAAAAAAACATAACGTCTAACCCTATCCTAGTCGCTAACGCTTTCAATAAGTTCTTTGCGTCTGTCGGGAGCTTAAAGAACTACACGGCAAGCGGCCGGCCAGTGCACCGGACTACTGAAAACACTATGTACCTAGCTCCGGCCGAACCGCGTGAAGTTTATCATACGATAAGAAACCTAAAAAGTAAAGTTAGCTACGGAATTGATGAACTACCCCCAATATTAATAAAAAAATGTGCCAAAGAACTAACGCTACCCTATTATCTGCTCATAAATCAATCGTTCTCGGAAGGCATATTTCCCGACCGATTAAAAATATCAATCATCAAACCCGTACACAAAAAATCCTCTAAAATCGACCCAAACAACTACAGACCAATCGCTATACTACCAACTTCTTCTAAGGTTTTCGAGAAAGTTATGCAAAAACGCCTAAATTCTTTCTGCGAAAAGTATAACATTTTTGACGAAGCACAAAACGGATTCAGAAAAAATCGTTCGACCACTTTAGCAGTATACAAATATATTCAAGACATTCTTAATTTAATTAATGACAAAAATTACGCAATTGGCATCCTGCTTGACATGACTAAGGCTTATGATAAAGTGCAATACAATATACTATTAAATAAATTATATGGAATTGGAGCACGAGGCATTTCACACAATTGGTTCTGCTCATACTTAAACAATCGTAAACAATCAGTAGAGATAGAACACATTGACAAAAAATCTGGTAAATTAAGTAGGATAAGATCAGAAACTATACAGACAAATAGCGCTATCCCCCAAGGAACTGTTCTAGGCTGTATACTTTTCTTGATTTATATAAATGACCTCCCTAAAATTCTAAATCAATCCTGTGTACTCTTTGCTGACGATATATCTTTATTGACATCTAGTAAAAATGACATTAATCTTAATAATAACCTTACTGACATATTGAACTCTATTGAAAATTGGATGAGTGACCACAATCTTGAAATAAATTATTCTAAAACAAAAATCATGCAATTTAGACCGTACCAAAAAATCCCACTTGACATAAACTTTAACTATAATAATATTAAATTGGAATGCGTTGACTCATTTACATTATTAGGACTAAATATTGACTCAAACATAAATTGGAAAAGCCATATTCAAAAACTAGCTTCAAAACTCTCGAGCTTTACCTATGCTCTTAGAGAATTAAAGAAGGCAACAGATTTTAAAACTACACTAGCATCTTACTACGCGTACGCGTTTGCCTGGCTGCGAACCGGAATTATATTATGGGGTAATAGCGTAAATGTCCAAGACCTATTTGTGCTACAAAAAAAGTGTGTCCGTATTCTAGTAAATATAAAATTGCCAGAAAGCTGTAAACCTCACTTTATAAATAAAAAAATTCTAACATTAACAGGCATATACATATTTGAAATGTGTAAATTCGTAAGAAACTATCCCATATTCTTCCAAAAAACAAATGACTTGCCGCGACGGTATCCAAATCGATTTAAGCACAAGTTAGAATTACCATGCTCAAAGTTGAAATTACACAGTTCCGGTCCAAACGTAATGGCAGTAAAAATATACAACAAAATCCCTGAACAATTAAAAGATGAAGAGAAAGAAGTAAATTTTGAAAGAAAACTGAAAGACATTCTTTTTAAAAAAAGTTATTACAGTATACAAGAATTTTTTAATGACAAATTTGAGATTTAATACTTGACAAATTATATAATTAGATAGGTATGTAAAATTAATTTATGATTCGGTCCGCTCCTGCTCTAATGTTGCCATGCCCTATTTTAGGGTTCAATATGTTCTATGAGTATGTTCTGTGTAACTTGTAAACAATTAAAACTAAGACTTATTGACTGCAATAAAAATACTGAATACTGAATACTGAATATCATAACAAATTGTTGTTGGCAACTAAACAGCGGTTTAACTATAGATTATGGTCGCGTAATGTGTTGTTACAATGGAGTATGGACATTTTGGTCACACCCTCTACCCTATTTGATAGTTTAGTGAATTATGCGTTTCAAAACTTAATTATGAAAGTTACATACATACACAATGTACCTACCTACCTATATGCCGGGCTAAAAACCAGCGTTGTCCTGCCTTCTCTAGGTATCTAGATTGCTGGGTATCTAACCTAGGCATAGCAGAACGACACTATGCTGAGACCGGTCCTATTGGTCTCCATGATAATAATAAAGTAGTTATGTCAAATTGTTTTCCTTCACCGTTTAGAAGGTGTTTTTTTATATCTATTACCCACTATTGCTACATTACTTCTATAAGTTGTTCATGTTGGTATTTATAATTATTACCTACCGACCCGCTAGTGGTCTTCATACCTATTTAAAATTAATTTATAACTCTGTGGATAACGCAGTGGGCTATAATATAGTTAATGTAAGATGTTATAATTATTAAGAAAAATTTATATTATAGTTGTTTGTTGTCCCAAATAAATAAAATAATAAATAAATAAAATAAAAATAATGTTATAATATGTTATGTTCCCACTTACATTTGTACCTATACCTACTTAGAGGAGCCAATGAACAAATTTTCTTTCTTTCTGTCTTTCTTTCTATATGATGTGTTCTAGGGAGCCACATTAGAGCTCACGCACGCAAGAAAATATTTCTTTTTTTAGTCAGATATAACTTACATTACATTATATTAAGTTATAGTAAGTTGAACTTTTACGTATAGAAAATTCGTGGTATACTTTTTACTTTATAGAACTTCCATGGCTTCGCTCTATTTGAGTCAGATATGACCATGACTAGTAGAAACTCAGAATAAGCTCAGATACACACAATTTCCCCTACCTCATGCTCAAATCTCCTCAGCCTTAAATTTCCTCATCCCCAAATCGCCCTAATGGACACATAAATAACTTTCCAAGTAAGTGAAACTCATTCAAATCGAGGTCATTGAATGCCCTCAATGCCTTTTGAGGGTAGATTTATCAACTGCTTTCAATAAAGAGTCCGTTAAGGTCTAGAAGCTAAAAGTGGCCATTTCTATAGCCGTATCATGAAGATTTTTAACCTTATCGTAGAAATCGTATCGTATTGAAGCTGTCACAGAAGGGGTTATCAGATTGTATGAAATTTTGAATATGTTTTATTACTTCATACGAACTTTGACTTCCCTATAACGGCTTCAATATGAATATGGATGTCAAAAATCTTCACGATGCGAGTATAGTATAGTATACATTTCGGGTCTCTTTATATTACACACAAGCTCGAGTGTCCTTTTGCACTGAACACAGAACACATAAATGCTTACTAACGTTTCTTTTGGACAGCGGAATAAAATGAGTCCTTATTACGAGTTTTGCTTTATACTATACCATGGCCAAAATTTTCAAAAGCACGTCTTTCGAGATTTCGTCTTTTGGCAAATAATTTGCTAAATCATTAGGGTATCCATTTAAGAAATACTAATCTACATAATTCTTGTAAAGTTGGCAACACCACCGAAACTAAGACAATACCCTACTTCGTCTCAATTGTAGCAATATATTTTGAAGTAACTGAACAGAATAAACTTTATAAGCAGTAAAGATGCTTAGAATGTTTGACTCCTCAAAATAAATAAATAAAAACATAAAATGTTTATTTGTCACAAAAGTAATTAATCAATAAGTACATACAAGTTTGACGAAGTCTGAAAAATATTATGTAAAGATCGTATCACGGCGGACTCTATCCCCGCACTGGGTCTAAAAAGCCTGTAGGTATATTATGAAAACGAGCAACTTTATCAAAAAATCGTATCGAACACTTTTTTTGAACTGTATTTGAAACCTTCAAATACAAGTGAATATTACCTGTGATATTACTGTTTTTAAACAAAAATATTTTGAAACAGTTGGAAATCCGGTTGGGTTTTAAAGTTTTTTATAATAGCCTCGGATGCAATTAGGAACCACTACCTGTTTCGCAGTCGGGTTAAAGCTATCAAAAATCCATTATGAGGCAGCAACATTTCTAATGCCACCTTTTCTGTTTTTATACTCAAAGCTTATTTTTAAGTGTCTTTACTGTTACATTATATTGTGTTCTAAGAAGGGTATATTACTGCGTTCGCGCCTCAACAACAGAACCATTGTTTTAGGTAATTAGACGGGTATTCGTTTGTTTAGGAGTAGTTGTAACTGTTACATTGTCTGTGGTTTAATTAGCCAACCGAAAGAAAGGCTTCCGACTTTCACTACCATTGAATTGAATGCTCTTTTAATTAATTTTACTAGCAACATCATCATATTTTCCAAATTTCAAGTTTTTGCGTCCAATGGTTTAGCAGCCTAGGCTGTCTGTCAGTCAGCCAGGTAGGACTAATCCTTTTATAGATATTGACGCAAAATTCTATTCATTTTTTTATATCACTGTTAATTATCACTGTTACTTATTTGTTTAAAAAAATAAATATCCTTGAATACTTTCATGGTTCCGGTAGATATGAATATGGTTCACTTCCGGCTGGTTCTGTCGCCATATTTACCATCATTCTTCATGAATATTTCATGACGTCACTTCCTCAATCTACCCTCTTTGAGAAATGGCAATATTTCACTCTCATCACGCAGATGTTCATTAGAAGATGTCTCATATGCCTCTCCATCATTGAGCATTCAAAGTCACGTGAAAAATTGCCAAGTTGATATCCTGGTTCCTGGTATAACCTTTTTCATACTTTCGCAATATACCGTAGACACAGAATGAGTCTTCATAATCAGTATGACCACACCGATAGTCTTAGCACAGAGTCTAAGTATTAACACAGACGCTTCAACTACACGACATTGGGTCTTTAGCTGTTGTATCCGAGTGAATGTAGCCCTTACATTGCGTTCTGAAGCTTGCAGTTATGCTATATACAGGGTGGAAAAAAATCAATTGGACCCTGAAGGGAAACTACTTTAAAATCCTTACCTTAAGATAGATTATTTAACTTAAGGTAAATTCCTTTATTTTTACAAAGAAACAAAACTGTATAATCCACAGATTTCTCAACTAGCTTACCTAATCCGGGAATCAATTAACTAAAAAATTGAAAAAATAAACACTTAAGATCATTTCCACCCTGCATAAGTCTTAATATAACTAGTAATTACTAAAATATCTCAGAATGGACGAGAATTTAAGTGCTGATTGGTTATTAAAAATCCGGATACGGATCACTGTTTTGAATGTTTTAATGGGCAAGCGTGATCTATTACCATCAAGGAACGGTTTTGTTCGTCATGACACTTGATTAATAAAAAGTTTTTCCTAAAAGAAAAATCTTAAATAAAAAATATATAAAATTCGCTGGCAAATAACTTTTTTGACCACATTCAGTTAAAATATCTGCATGTATACATTGGAAATTTGAAAACTTACTATACTATTTCTTCATATTTTTTTCTGTGTCGCAGATTTGCATTTCACGGCAGAGCTGTGTCGGAAATTGCAAGCAGAATTAACTAAGAAATATACGAGAGAAACTAGAAAGCATGATGAATGGGATTGTAGAAGGCAATTCGGACGGACGCTACATCAGTTTGCTTGGATATTACTTTATTTTAATGTTTTATTCTTATGTGGATAATAACGCCGAACGGGATTTTAGTTTGACAATTTCATCCTTTATTTCTGTGTAGCACTATTCTCGTCATAGGCAGACATGATCTCTTAACTCGTACCTACCTCTTTTCGCTGGTCACTTTTTTATTTTATACTTGGGGCAATGTTTTGCCCAAATTTGAGCAAAACACCTTTTGAAGTTCCATCCAGTTGTACGTAATAACTGTGAGGGAATCGCTGAACGACTCTATTTTCTCAATACAACAGTCAGTGTACAGAGTCAACTACCCTGGGGAATCCTCAAGGCAAATTTCCATACAAAATGTTTCGGACAAATACTCAAAAAGTACGCCGTATTATAGTAATTTCTTCACATTATTCGTTTCGTCTATGTTTTTTTGATTTCGTCAACAAAAAAAGTTTGAGATTTCATACTTTAATTTAGATTTTATACGTGTTTTTATATTAGTAGGGATAATTTTAAATATTTTATATATATTTTATATATAGATTTGAGGATAAGCCTTAAAAATAATTTTAAGGCTTATCCTCAAATCCGAATTCCATACAAAATGTTTCGGACAAATTAGAGTATTATAGTAATTTCTTCACAATATTCGTGTTATTTCTTCACATTATTTGTTTTTAAGTTAAGGTATGGTTAATTTTAAAACACGTATAGAATCTAAATTAAAGTATGAAACCTTTCACTTTTTTTGTTGACGAAATCAAAAACATGGACGAAACGAATAGTGTGAAGAAATTACTATAATACGGCGTACTTTTTGAGTATTTGTCCGAAACATTTTGTATGGAAATTTGCCTTGATTAACAGCGTTAGCACAATACATTAAAAAGGGTGTCAGTTAATTTAATTAATGATGAAAAGTATAGCCATTGTTGCACTTTTTCGCCGCTATTTTTTGCACACCCTTTGGAGTATCCTCTACTTATAATTTAATGAAATATTAATTACAATACAAAATACCTAATTTTTAATATTAGATTTAGTAATTCCCCCAGTTGTACTTAATAACTGTGTGGGAATCGCTGAACGACTCTTATCTTTCCAATACTGAGTCAATCTTCTTCTTCATATCGTGTCACTATTTCTTTCGAACCGTGTGGTGAAAGGATTTCAAGTGCGCCTCGAAGAGGCTCCTTTCGTGCACTAACACAGAGTCAATAAAACCGTGTCAACATTTTTTTTTACTTTCAAACGAAGTTGTCAGCTATGCAGTTAAATTAATGATGAAAACTTACAGTAGTGGAAGTCTGTAACACTTTTATATAGGTACATTTAATATACATTTCAATTTTGAAAACATACCGAAAGCACTTTGAAAATGGCTTTATAAAATTAATATTGTTTTGACCAATAAATGCCGATACATTACACCCGGTAATATATTCTACGAGATAGAGTAGCGCTAGCACGCTAGCTCAGTTAGCCAGAGACGGAGTTATGCAATCATGCTCCAAGAATGTTTTACAAAAAATTTAAAGGTAGGTATTTCTTTAAAAAACAAATCTGACATGTGACGTACAAATTGAGTCCGCATGGTAGATTAAGACGTCCCCTAGACCTACAATAACATTACACAATATATTTAAAAAATGTAAATCCATTATTGGCTGTAAGTTTAAACAATAAGTCTAAGTTATATTAATACTAAGAGCTGTGGATTTTGTATAATAAAAAAAAAAAAAAAAAAAAAAATATTGTACAATAAGATTTGAAAGAAAGAAAGATTCAATACAAACCCTATACGGTCAATAATATTGCACAATTCGTCATATTGCCCAATATAATTGATCGTTTAAAATCGCTCTCCTAACCGAGCGTTGGCGAGTGTCCCAGAAGTGGGAGTGGGAACATTCTATTAGATTTTAATTAATAAATTTGATGTATATTGACCTTTATGAATAATTAGTGTTATTGGCATGTGCATACAATTCAAAAATTAAACATTATTGACTGATTATGCTATTACGCACAACTTCGTCCACTGATTCGATTCCACTTCTTACAAATCGCACTAATATTTAATGTGACGATAGATGGATGTTTGCTGGTCAAACAGGCCGAAACTACTGAACCGAATACGCTGAAATTTGGAAGGTATTGGGATAGTATATTAGCGGATACCTCGTACGCTAGCGATTACTTAAATTTTGTACGAGAAACATACCTATTACCTAATTCCTATAATCAACATCTTGACAACACAAAAAAAAAATATATAAAAAGACTATAAAGAGATATAGTATTATTATTATTATTATTATTATATTCTTTATTGCACAAAATACAAGATAAGATGTACAAAAGGTGGGCTTAATGCTAAAGCATTTTCTACCGGCCAACCTTATAGGTATTGAAAAATGTTGGCGTGCTAACTTATATATAACATAAACAATGGTATTTTATAGACTAATCAAAAGTTACACATATTAAACAAATTTGGTTACAGAGAAAGCAGTAAGAGAGAAATGTTTATCAGCTGATGAAAATCTAAAATAGCTCCTTACACTAAATAAATAAAATAAATAAATAATAATATGAAATAAAGATGAAATAGGTATGTAGTATGTAGAGTTCAAGCTCTATTATCCTATCTAGTATCTACATAGGTATGAGAACAGCTAACTAAACTATGGAGGACGTTATGCGATAACGCGCCAGGAACTTAATTCAAACTTCGAATGAAGTTATCTAAGCGTGTGCTTCCGCTTGACAAGAGGGTATTATGTGCAGATAAACAGCTGATTGTTCAGTCTTGTTTGAATACGACCTAAAATGTCAGCAGGTGTGAGATAAAATAATAATTTTGGTTATTTACATTTTTGCGAATGGAGAATCAGAACAGCTGCATTTTTTTAAACTTTGCTTATCGGTTAACAGTTACGAACAAATTTTATATTCCTTTCGCCATATTGGATTTTTAGAAGCATAGAATTTGTATCAATTTATGTGACTAATGACATGTCATTTTATCAAAATCCATATTTTCTTTTTCTGATACCAATTTAATTTCAATCTATACAATTTTAATATTTATGACTGAATATGTGTAATTTTTAATTTTTAATATGTTACTTACCTTAGAATAAGCCTTATGTACCTACTAACAAAATATGGTGTAATAGCACTGAAAATAAACGATTTTGATTTGATAAAGCTAAGATTTCACTGATGGCCTGGCAGTAATGTGTAAGCATAACTAAGTTTCGGGCTAAATGGTGTTGTGTGAAGTGTCCAAACATTATTTATTTATATAAATATAAGTTGGGTCACTTCTACATACGCTCATCGAAAGCTCTGATACGGTCTGCATAAATGACTTCTCCTCACGCAAATAGAACATTTGATGGTGCCAGCAATATGCTGACCGTCCTTTTTCTGTTTATTTTATAGTTTTTTTTTTAATTAGACGTTTAATGTTATTGCATTCTCCGTGTTCATATTGCTTATGCATATCAAGTAGGAAATTAGCTAGAAGTAATCAAATTACAAGTAACTTACATACTAAACACTACTTACATAGACGACACGATTGGTCGAGTGGCAAGTGTTTTAGACTGCCACGCCGGTGTCGAGGGTTCGATTCTCGCTTCAGGACAAATATTAGTGTGATGTAACATCGGTGTTTGTTCTGAGTCTGGGTGTTTTCTATGTAGGTATTTACAAAAAAATGTATGTTTAAGTTTTTTATCAACGTTTTCACAACGGTAAAGGAAAAAATCGTGAAGAAATCGGCATAATCATGGAAACAAAGAATTTTTTGTGATGTCGCGGGTTCGATTCCCAGTTTTTTTTAATATTTATTCAAAGGGTACCTACTACATTATTTGTTACTTTTTTTAAGTCATAATTTTAAGATTTATAGATTTACCTTATCATTTCTCACATCAGAATTCTTATACCTACAAGCTAAATTTTACCAAAGCTATTACCAACATCCTAAATTCTTGACTGCGAAGAAGTGTAATGTTTTTTTGTCTGTCTGTCGTTCCGGGTCTTCTTTTTATTGTGTCACTAGTTCTTTCGAACCAGTGTGGTGAAAGGATTTCATGTGCGCCTCGAAGAGGCTCCTTTCGTGTCGTGGAAACTTGCAACTCAAATTTCGATCTTTTCCCGATTAGCTACCCGGCTGAAAATTTCAGGGTAGCTCACAACTCAATGACAACGCATTCTTAAACCATAAAAACCAAAATAAAACGTAAAGGAAGCGAGTTAGAGAACAAAAGCATAAAAAAAGGATTTTAGATTTGAATCTACATTACTTGTTCCATCCATTATTTAATAGCATTTTAATAGTTTTTCTTGGACTTAGAAATTTGGCTCGAATAATGTAATTTCTAGTCATCTACATGCTGAAAACAGGTAGGCATGCAAATGATTGCTACTTCTATTTCATTGTCACATGGTGATATGATTTCATTTTGTAACAGTGAAATCAACGGTGATTTTTGTCACAGGTGATTTTTCATCAGTGGCCTAATGTGATGTCACATTATGTTAAAATAATTCACGCATGACGTCACGCAATCACACCCGCTCACAGTCAGCACACTACTGACTGTCTGTTATTGTTATTTACGATACGAATGAAATTGTGAATGTTGACAAGTATCACGACAACACAGCGTACAAAAACACCTGCCGGGGCGCACTGGGCGGATTCCACCGGTGATTTTGTAACAGACGGACGTGGACGTGGTGATTTTGTCAGAGAATACAAGTGTTATGTGTGATCAGTTTTATACGATGATAAATAACATGCTACTCGGTATACTCTCCATGCGATAGGTACGAATTAAATTGTTAATGGTACTAGTATCTTAAGACATCACAGCGTACAAAATCGCCAGATGCGGGGAGCGCGCCGAATGGATTTAGTCGGTGATTTTGTAACAGACTTGATCTTAGAAAGTAACAAGTTTTATGTGTGATCAGTTTTATACCATGATAAATAACATGCTACTCGGTATACTCTCCATGCCTGGTCTTATCTACTGGTAGATCTTAATCAGACCCATAGCAGAACATTAGTCATGTTCCAATAATTTAAATGGGTTCTAGTCACGCGAAACTGCCTGACTATATTTTACCGTGAAATTAGGATATTTGCCAAATTCTAGAAGTAATTTAAGTAGGAAATGGATATTATGTTAGACCATAGATGAATAACGTTGTTCCTACAGATGGACAGTATCAAACCAAAATGGAGTCGTAAAACAGAACCAAAAAAATTCAGACAACTTGTCAATAAATATGAAATATCTTCATTATCAAATAATGTTAGTTACTTTTTACGATGTAGTTTTATTAACAATGAAAAAGCCTAGAAGTTTTAACATATAATCGTTATTTAGCCCTGTTACTTCTCTTTTTCGAAAATTAGCATCGGACCAAAATGTACTAGAAGTTAGCCAATGTGGCTTCTTTTATTGGTCGCATTTTCAATGAACTACATTGTGTTTCTATACTTTAATACTTCTGTGTGTTAGACACTATGAAAGGGTAAGTTTTTTTTGTGTAAAAAAAGTGTGGGGCGGGACGAGATAAGCGCTCTCCCGATAGTAAGAGATCACACCTTCTCATTACCAGAATTGATTCAAATAGGCCGATGTAACACGACGACACGATTGGTTAAGTGGCAAGTGCGTTGGACTGCTACGCCGATAGCGCGGGTTCGATCCCCGCTTCAGGACAAACATTTGTGCGATTATGATCGGTGTTTGTCCTGAGTCCGGGTGTTTTTAGACTTTCTATGTATGTTTTTACAAAAAAAAATACAAAGTATTTAAGTATTGTATCAGATATCTTGTTCCTATAGTACAAGCTCTGCTTAGTTTGGGGCTAGATGGCGTTATGTGGAATATCCTATATATAAAAAAAATATATATAAAATTAAAAAAAAACACTGCTAGAGCTCTCGTCCGCATTGAGACATATTGATGGTCAGTCTCGAAAGCCCAGTAATTTCACTAGCTACCAGTTCCATTCCGATAACCGGAACACAGTAATGCTTACTCATTACTGCAGCACTCTACAGCAGAATATCTAAAAATGTAAATTAAATAGAAAAGTCCATTATTTTTACTTAGGTACTTCCCAATACACCCAAAGTGGGGTGAAAACGACCCAAAATTAATAAGAGCTCTAACATTCTACGCCCTATAAATTAGATTTCAATTATTGGACCCACGTCAAACAGTTAAGTAGTTTCGACAAGGTGGGTAGAACGTGCGATGTGTTTAGTGAAATAGTTAAACTATAGTTTGACTGTTTTCTATGTATCATATTAGGTATATTATGATGTCGATCATTGCTATGTAACCGTTACATCAAGTAATCTACATAATCCATTATTGTATTGTACCGTCAAGTTTCTTTTGCAAAATAAACAATCCACCTATATGTATTTTACAAATAAAACATATTTTATAAAGATCGAAATAAAATGGATGGCATAATTTTTAAGGCTACATCCCATTTGGACAACGTTTCATTTCCTAATCCTCGTTTAATACCTACGCAAAAGTGGCATTTGGCAAACTTTTTATTTTTCATACATTTTGTAGCATTTGGACAACTTTTCAAAGTAGCGTGTATTTCCTGCCATTTGGCAAACCTTTTGCTTGAATAGTAATTCTGTAATTCTTTATTGTACACACAAACACATTAGAATATAAATCATAAAGGAAAAGACATGTACAAAGGCGAGCTTAACCCTAATAACCTAATAAGAGTTTTCTTCCAGCAAACCTTCTGAGGTTAGAGAGGTTAGTACAGTCAGGTAAAATAATATCTAACACATCATTCATGTTGAATTCTAATTCTGCCAATTTAGTTTAGTTTATTTTTGGCGACACCTGAATTGCCACCACTGTCCAATGTTATAATAATTATAGTACGGTTATATTAATATAATGTTATTATTTTTAGCCTATAGTGTCCCACTGCTGGGCAAAGGCCCTTTCTTCCACTTTTCTCGATCTTGATACTGGCTTAGTAAGCTCAACTCGCCATCTAGTCCTTGGTCTGCCACAACGTCTTCGAGCTGTCTCTGGGCACCACTCTGTATATATTAATAGTATATATTATATATATATATATATATATACCATTAATATATAATTATATAATGAAGTTTAATTATAACCACTATAATTATAGTAGTTCCTTTCTTTAAGTAGAAAATTAATAAAACAGCAAGAAGGAAATATTTTCTGGATTCGCACGGACTCATAGATAGAAAACCTATAAATTTAGCATAAGACGCGTTTCTGAACGGTTAAGATTCGCCATCAGGCTACCTTTGACGTCACAGCCTACCTTCCACACGATCGAAAACACTGTTTGATAATCTACCTTTTCCTAAATATTACTAGTTTTAATATAGCTAGCTGCTGTCCATGGCTTCGTTCGTCCGTCATGTCCTTTTGATGTGAAATGTCTTTAAAATAACAACGATACATACGGGTACCGTGTAAAAAAATTAGATCGTAACGTAACGAATCGTGTTACCATAATAACTAAAAAGCTATTAGTCGTAGAAACAATAAATTCTTGTGTCATTATTTAGCTTATTTAGTCAACTCGTCCGATGTAGATGGAGCATCGCACAGAATCACCAAAAAAAAGCGATTTGCTGACATACCAACTCGTTTCACGTTAAACTAAAGGATTTGTGTCCCGACTCCCGACACTACCTATTTTTTAAAATAATAATAACATTATAATTAAATTTGTAGAATTTCTAAGTACCTACAATAAAAATCGATTTATAATTTTAAAGAAATTTCACCTCTCTTTTTTATTAGAAATAGGCAAGCATTTAATCACAACTTAATCTGATGGTAAGTGACTCTCATAATAAATCAAGTAAGATTGATAAAATAACATATAGCATAAGCCTCTTCGAGGCGCACTTGAAATCCTATCACCACACTGGTTCGAAACAACTAGTGACACGATAAGAAGAAGAAGTGATATTATTAAATTTGGTAACACAAACTCAAATTATTATATGATGGAAAAATGTCATCGATAGTGTGGAATACCTTTTAACCGACATCAAGTAATAAAAGGTAAGTAACATCGCTGACTTTACTATGTCAATAAACTTTTACGCGGTTCTACAACTATGAAGTTGAGCTTTAAGTGAAAATAAACTTTATGGTCAGTAGTTACGGTGTTATATTCTTTGATATGGTTTCTGTTACTCGTTTGATAAATGCTAAATCTTTGATTGCATTGCCTGCACTATTTTTAGGGTTAAGACAGATTTTGTTACGGTTATCGATATTGAAAGGTAATTTATGTTACTCGTACTCGAGTAAATTCAAAGTGAAAGTAACTTGAGTTACTTAAGTAAAGTAACTTACAATACTGAAGGTAACGTCAGTTAATGACGAAGAGTAACTTACAACAGTGAAAGTACCTAACTAAAGTTACTTAGATAAAATGAAATGAAATCGTTTATTGCACATATTTTATTTATTTATATATTGAAAGAGTAACTTACAACAGTTAAAGTAACATACTCGTAAGTTACGTAAGTGAAGTTACTTACAACAATGAAAATAACTTAAATTACTTAAATAGAGTAACTTACAACAAAAGTAACACAAGTTACGTAAGTGAAGTTACTTACAACAGTGAAAATAACTTAAGTTACGTAAGTACTTACCATAGTGTAAGTAAAATAAGTTACTTAGATATAATACCTTATTGTGGTGTTACTTACTACATTTTGACTTACAACAATGTTACCTACTACCACAATCAATCAAAAAATGTTTAAATCTTACTAATTATCAAAAAAGTTACGAACCATAAAAAAATCTCAAAATATCCCAATTGGTTCACTAGATTTAGCAAGATTACTTCAACCAATAAATTTTACAGACTACGCATTACATGGCGACCTGACAAGAATAATTCCTAGCAAGAATAAATAAATACTACCACCTTGGCACAAGAAGCTAGAACAAGCTAGTCCTGTTACAGAAATAAAATGAAAAGAATTATGTTATTTAACACGAGAAACTGGATCTAGAATCTGAAGCGCCACTTTGCATAAAAGCGTGTTAACAGAAAAATGCACATTCTAGAATTAGGTCTCAGTATGTTCACGGAAGCGACGTAATGGGAAATCTGATTTTGAGTGTGTGTAATCTTGCCCCGAATAGGTGGTGAATTAGTAAACGTGCCCCAAAATTATATTTTTGGCATAATAAATTCGTAATACCTAAATGTACCTCACGTAACTATATATTCTTCTTCTTATCGTGTCACTAGTTCTTTCGAACCAGTGTGGTGAAAGGATTTCAAGTGCGTCTCGAAGAAGCTCCTTTCGTGCACTAGACACAATGTTTTCGATCTTTTAAGGTTCTATGACATGCCGGTTTCCTCGTATCCATTAATGTACGACCGGATTCGAACCCACGACCTAACTGACCCTTTTTTTTTCTTTCTTGACCTGTAACTTTCTAATAACTTATTGCAATCAGTGATTCATACTTATCCTATTATTAATCATACTTATCCTATTATTATTCATACTTATGCTATTATTATTCATACTTATCCTATTATTATTTATACTTATATAACCTGTATGCAAATGAAACAATAAATTAATATGAATACTTATGAAAGCAAAAGTGAGGATGGATGGATGAATAGATACATATTTGTCCCTCAATCACACCAAAACTACTGAACCAATTTGGTAGAAATTCGGCATGGGTGTACTCTATGACGCCTATAAAAGCTACTCATCTGAAAACTCTCGCAAAAAAAAAAATAACCATTCAATTTGAAATTTAATCGCAAAACCGAATCTGGGTGAACGACATAGCTTACTTTTACTATATTACACAATATATTTTATCTCTCATTTCTGTGCCAAAAACGCCCAAAACCGCATCGTTAAGTTTAAGCACATCCTGTATTTTATCCCAAAAAAAAATATACCCACAATTATTAATCCTGACTTCGCGGTGACATAAAAATCTTTATCTTATGAGTTTGTTTGACTCAAGAGTACAAACAAGCATACTCTATGAGTTTCAAGTTGGTTGATCACTGAAAAGTCGCGCATTCATCATTATCATCATCAACCTATAGCAGTCCACTGCTGAACGTAGGTCTCTCCCAAGGCGCGCCACTGAGCCCGATCTTCGGCTCTCATCCACCTTTTGCAAGCTATAGCGCGCAGATCATCGCTCCATCTGGCCAAAGGCCGTCCTACACTGCGCTTGCCTAGACGCGGTCTCCACTCAAGAACACGTTAACCCCAACGGTTGGTGGTTCTTCGGCAGGTCGCTTCGTTGCCCAGGAATAATTCAATGACGAATAAATATTTGATGAAAACGCTCAACGAACAAAGTCATAATAATTAGAAAACTAGCATTCAGCATGTTTAGAAGATGTAACTAATGTAATAAAATTGTACTGTAATAAAATTGTAATTGTGTATTTGACGACACCGTGGCTAAGTTGGTAGTGACGTGGCTAAGTTTGAAGATATAAATCGACTGAGTATCAATTTCAAAAAAGTGCGGTGAATTTTTTACTATAACCTCTTCATGGCTGATTTTCAGTTACCAACTTACGTGCAACGTAAACAGGTATGTTATCAATGCATCTGCCTCGGTTTCCTGCGGCTTATCTAGTAGATAAGGGATTATAGGAATACCCTTCAGAATGCAGTTTCTACAGTCGAAGAACATTTTAATTTTAAGTTGTAAAAACACCTAATAATACCTGTTCGAAATTCAGACATTCTATTCTATTCTAGAAACCAAACAGGAAAGTAAGCCGAGTAACATGTTATTTATCATGGTACAAAACTGATCGATCACACATAACACATGTTACTTTCTGAGACCAAGTCTGTTACAAAATACCCGGTGTTATCCGCCCGGCGCATGATAGGTACTTGTCGCGATTCACAATTTCATTCGTATCGTATCATTAATAACAATAACTGTCAGTCAGCAGTGTGCTGACTATGATCGGGAGTGATTTCGTGACGTCGCGTCATACGAGAATTATTATAATTTATATAAAATTAGTCACATTACAATAATGATGAAAAATAACAGGGTGTTACAAAATCACCAGTTCTAAAGCAGTTACCATCACCATGTGACAATTAGATAGAATTAGCAATCATTTCCATACCTATTGGGAACCTTCTCGTACTTATAGTATAAAAGGAAATGATTGGGAGAATGGATTTGGGATGGACGGATAAATGGATGGATAGATAGATGAACAGATGGGTTTGGGTATATTTTATGAGGTAGAAAAGGGCATTATTCTAGGGTTTTTAAATCCATTGTTTTTTTGTTTTTTGCAGCACACGATCTGCAATACGCTAATCTAAAACCGTTCCTAAAACGCTACTATGAAACCGCTTTTTAAAACCAGTCTTAATACACTAGTCAGAAAACGCTCTGAAAACGATCTTAATACGCTAGTCTGAAACCGCTCTTAATATGGTAGAATTCATTAGGTGTATTTGTGTATTCAAAACCCGATGTTCATCACACAAATGTTTGTCCTGAACCAGGAATGGAACCGCGACACTAGCGAAGCAGTCCAACACACTTGCCACTCGACCATCCGTGTCGTCATATTGATTTAATTATTCTATCATAGGAAACCCTTTTTTTAACTGTCAAGTTGTCAACAACCCGTGGGAAAAGGGAATATTCTTTACAAAGTAGGTCGATTTCCAACTACAGTACGTACCTACAGGTTATCAAGGTGTGGCCACGATCGACTAAACTGTTTACTTGACATTACTTGATCAGTTAACTGAATTTAGTGTTCATTGGATTCTATACTGGCGTGGGATCGAAACCTTTACTGGGATGTACTTACTTACAACACGATTGGTCGAGTGGCAAGTGTGTTGGACTGCCAGGCCGGTGTCGCGGGTTTGATTCCCGCTTCAGGACAAACAATCGTGTGATGAACATCGGTTTTTGTCCTGAGTCTGAGTGTTTTCTATGTGTGCTATGTAAGTATTTATAAACAAAAAAGTATTTAAGTTTTCTATCAGTGACCTGGTTCTTATAGTACAAGGTCTGCTTAGTTTGGGGCTAGATGGCGATGTGCGAAATGTCCAAAATATTTATTTATTTATGTTAATGACGAATGAAAATAATACCTAGCCGGTGAATAGGTAAAGGTACGGACAAAAAAAAGTGTTTATATAACCTTGCCTTACAAATTCTTGCACCGAATTCATTAGGTGTCTTAACACCTCGTATTAAAAAAAATCTTTATTTAAAAAAAGTCATTGCGTGACTATACCGATGCCAAGCTTTTAAAGGTAATAATTATTATGCATGCCCACGACCAGAAAAATGCTGCACAGAACATAGAATAACTTATGGCAAGAGTGCAACTTTTACTAGCAATGAGCAACACGCTGGAGCTCTCGTCCTCTGGTCGATCTCGAAAGCCGAGTCATTTCACTAGCCCTACAGCGCCTTTTAAAACACATAATCAAGAAGTCTACATACAATTTACAATAAATAAGAAAAAAACTATTTATTGTCGATTTGTAGAGTGTGTTTGTGGGAAAAAAATATCTACAGTACTTCTAAGTTTTTTCTGCGTTAGTATAATAAAATAAAGTCTTGATTGAGAAAGCTTTCTGAAAGATGTTACTTAGATGTTTGAATAACTTGTTCTAACGTTGATACCTAAGTAAGGTACCACCAACGTAGCTTTCAGAAATAAGTCTAGAACAAGGTTTATAAAACTAAAAGGAAAGCGGCAAAGAAAATAATGAGATTAGCTATAAATAAATAATCTTTTTTTATTTTGTATATTAATGATTGAGTTTTTTTTCAGTTTTGTTAGAATATGCAGGCTATCCATATTTTAATACTAATCAGTCTGATATTTTTGGTATTTTGAGAATAGGGTATTTTTTAATTTCGTATTAGCGAATCTGATATTTTGGTTTCTAGTATCAGAATGTGTATTTAGGCCCAGCTGTGGGATGAACTATAAAAGATTACAACCATGGGATAAAAATTAACTGTTATAAACTTTTAATATAAATAAATATAAATATTAACGTCATTTCACACAACGCCATCTAGCCCCAAACTAAGCGGAGCTTGTACTATGGAAACCAAATGGCTGATAGAATACTTAAATACTTTTTTTTTGTAAATACATACAACACCGATGTTCATCACACAAATGTTTGTCCTGAAGCGGGAATCGAACCCGCGATACCAGGCGTGGTAGGCCAACACACTTGCCATTCGACCATCCGTGTCGTCAAAATAATAAAGGCTTACATTGTACAAACTCTACCACACGGTGAGTATAACCATGCCCCGTAAATAGCGAGCGAATCCATATACAAAGGCTAGTCTCGGTATAAGTAATCTTCATGCAACCTCCGTCACTTTTATCTCGCCCACACACTAAGGGATGAAAAATAGCACCATGTTTTTACAGGACTGGGGTCTCGTCGACACCTTTGTTTTAGGATGACTTTGGGGTTGAAAGTCACTTGATTTGTGGGCTTTCAGACCTTTCTTTTGAGTCGTAAATCGCAGTGGATATAGGTTGACTTTTCGTTTTATGATTCTTATAATAGGACAGTAGGTAATGTACAGACAGCGTCAGAGATAAATATCTTCCTTGCACAAGACACCCAGCTATAAATCCTTTAAAAAAATTGTAATAATTAAAATTATTTTTAAGCTTAATACGGTTGTACAGGCAAAACTTCTCCATTCATCGTGACGGTGATTTAAAGGGATCTGAAGCTGGGTATTATAATGCAAGGGGGATACTTATCTATGACGCTGTCTGTACCTACTATGGGTTAAAACTTAATTATATAACAGTCATTATGTTCCTCCAGCCTACTTTCGGGTACGAGACTCGATCGAGAGCGAATAGGTATTTATCCACCTTCTTTTTATTCTTCATATCGTGTCACCAGTTCTTTCGAACGAGAGTGTGGTAAAAGGATTTCAAGTACACCTCGAAGACGCTCCTCTCGTGCACTATTTATTTATCCACTACGCGGACTAGATGCGGATTGATAGATGTCACATGTCATAATAGATTTTGCTCTGTTTAATACCATTTTCTTTCAGGTTAAAAGTTACCTAATAACATACCATGAATACATTTAGTTTATTTTTATTATTAATTATTAATTCATTTATTTCAGACAAAACATCCATAGTACACGTAAAATATATCAAAAGATAACTTAAAAACTACGTGAACGTTTATGAATTTGTTCTAGAAGCACAAACGTTAGTAGGTATGGGTAGGTACATTTACTCAAACAAAAATAACTGTGCGACTGTCGGCAGTAAAATTAATAAAATTTGGGACATGTTTACAAGGAGATACGTTCCTCGGGACACGTATCATTCGCCCGGGAAAAATTAAAAAATAATAACTAATATTTTAGATAAGAGCCTATTGAAATTTTCAAACGTTATTAAGTATTTAAGAATAAATGAATAACCTATGTAAGTCGTAGTATTTTATTATTGAAGTCTTTGTAGGTAGATCATGCATAATCCCGCTTTTCTGAAATCCCTCACCATACATACTAATTAGGTAAGTATTTTAATTATTGAGTAAACCACATACACATAGGTATCTTACTCTCATTACGACTTGGCAAGAAACCCAGATTCCATGAAGCCTACAAATTACTGAACATCCTATAACCCTAATTAACTTTAAAACTTACCTGTTTTTATATACAGCGTACAGAATCCAGTAATCAAAAACACTTATCACAACACACCACAATCACAAAACACGAAACTAATGTTGCACTACGAAATTACGCGAGCACGGATTTTGAGATAATCGGACGTAAACGAACGCGACCACAGCGCACGAGAGCCAAAGCTCGACTGACGGAGAGGGCGGCGGAAATTAGCGGGCAGAATCGAAACGCATGGACGTAATTTTTTTTTATTTTATTTAGCGAAGAACGTTCAATTTTTTCTTCGCGTTTGGATCCCAGTGTCAAGTAAATTATCGCAACGTGGTCAAGTTATTGAACATACATGTTTTATTGAATTATTGTAAAAATTATAAAAATAATTATTCATACAAATGTCAAAAGTCCTAGTCAAGTCCGGGCGTAAAGTCTGAGTTCATAAAAACTAAATACTCGACAAAAATATTATCGCCATATTGGATTTTTAACACTTTTTATACAAGGCTTAGTGCTGACTCACTGACAGACATCGCTTAGGCCAAACCGCTGGACGTAGAGACTTGAAATTTCGAGGGTATATTCGTCGATAAGTGTAGGCGCGTACAAAAGGCAACATGAAGTTACGGTACGGGTGATAATTAACTGGTCAATTTATAAATTACTAGTAGGCACGTGGTGGCCGAGTGGATGAGGCCCTTGCCTTGCGATCTGATCGGGTTCGAATCCCGGTAGCAGTCATGCATAAAAAAGTTTTTTCGGTCGAAAAAATATATGTATGCATCCCACGTTCTCGCAACGGTGAAGGAAAATATCGTGAGTAAACCGGCATGTCGTAGAACCTAAAGTTCGAAAACATTTGTCGAGTGCACGAAAGGAGCCTCTTCGAGGCGCACTTGAAATCCTTTCACCACACTGGTTCGAAGGAACTAGTGACACGATAAGAAGGAGACTAGTAGGCAAAATTCCTGTCACGTCTTCAATGTACCTAACTACATTGTGATTCTGTACTCTATACCTCTACGGATAAATGTCGCTAATCGATAACGTTTTTCCGCAAAATTCGCATCAACGTTTTGTTATTGCTATCGATTTGTGAAGTTTCAGTTTCACATAAATTAGTGTCAAATTCTTGTGCTAGTTAATTACGATTCAAGTTGTATATGGGAGTTTTGGCGGGAACGTGAAAAATGGCGCATTGGCGGCATTGAATTAATTGACAAAACTTGTATAACTTTGTGTATTTAAGTCTAAAAACGGTGGTTTTTTATCCATTAAGTGCTCGTGAACGTGTATGAGTGTTGGTGAATAGTGTAATGCTGTAAAACGTGACTTTTCGTGTTGCCTCCAAAACTCCATAGAAGCCTCTAGTAAAGTCGCAACCACCACGACTTTACAGGGGCATGACTTGACTTATCGACTCTTGACTTATGACAAATAATCACTCCAATTACTTGACACTGGCTATATACCTTTGATGTGAAGCCAAAACCGAAGAACTTAGGTTCTTCGAAAGAAAAAAAAAAAAAGTTGTTTATATATTTTATTTCTGTTAGCAATTAAAACTCCTTATTCTCGGTATTTGCTTGAGGCGCCTCGTAAAGTCGGTAGCGTCTGTTTTTTTTTAATTGCGTTTCGTTATTTTTATTGTTTGTCAGTTATAGGGTGATTAAAGCTGAGATTTGTGAGTAAACGGATGTCAATAGATGAAGTAAAATTGGGGCTGAGGTAACGCAGTGCTGTGCTCAGTTAAAGCCAGATGTTTCTTATGATTTGAGCTTCAAGAATCTAGCCAAAGGAGACGTTAATGCAAGGCGTACTCCTCTGTTGGCCATAATAACCTTCTTGGCCACTATACGCTGTATTTGATAGCTGTGTGCATATTTTGTGATGGTGTGCGAGATTATTATAGTGTGCATTTACATGAATAAGATTTTGTTAGGCGCGTGTACAATGCGTGTTTACTGTTTACCTCATCCCCCGTCAAAAATTGCAGAAAATTATGTTTGCAGATTCTGACGTACCTATGTATAACGGCTTCTTTGGCTAAATTCTCGAAGGATTGGAGTTTCGAACCAAAGTAAAAACTTAGGTAAGTACTTTGTGAACTGCAGTAGAAGCGGTATTCCTCTTGGGTTTAACTTATAGAATTATAAACTAGCAATTTCCTTACAGTTACAATGAATTTAAACAAATTAATTTGTGTATTAATTAATGTGTAATAAACATTACAATTGTTGTTATGGCGTTCGTTACATTTGGCGGGACGATGTTGACTCTTTTCAAAGAGACTTGTGGACAAATGGCCAAAGACCGAAAGGCATAGAATGAGAAGGGAATGATTTGGGGGAGATATTTGCCCAGCAATAGGATGAGCTATGTTAAGAAAAAAATACATAAGAATTTTGGATAATTGTCTGAAAAATGGTATGTCTAGATTATCATTTCATCATAAAATGAAAGAGTAGAGAAATTATTATTTTAAGAATTAGTTAATAAACTATAATTGTTTCCACTTCTGGGATTCAATAATATTTTTGAAATACCTACTAAAAAATACGTGCTTTTTTATTATTATTTTTCGCTATCCTTCCTTGATTTTTTACCTTGTTAGTTTTATGCTATTTTGTTATATTAACATTTATTTATGGCAAATAAATACTTTTTCTTTCTTATCCTTCAATCATTATGTCGTTGAGTTACGAAGGGTTAATCCACCAAAATATAATATTAACAAGTTAAAAGTAAAATTTAAGTTTTTTTACTAGGAAGGTACCTATAACAATTTTACGATCTTGCGATGTCATATTTATATAATAAGTACTTATACCTACCTACATTTAAGTGGAAACGACTATAAAGTAAGTAAATAATAAGCTTCGTTATACGAAGGCGGTAACAATAGTTTAATAGCATGTTTACGAAATATAAAAAACAACTTAGAACATAGTTACAAGTTCTCCACGCCATAAAAGTAAAATTTTATTACCCACCAAAAACCCAGTATAGAATTCATGCTGCCTTTTATGCTTTTTATTAATCCGATTTGTCAAATTAATCTAATTTAATATTCACACTACACTATCAAGTGCGTAAACCCACAAATGGAAGCGTATAAAATGTATTTCTAGTTGTTAATATTAATTTTATAGTGTGCTATAAAGTTAGGCTCGCTCTGATGTTGGGTTTTGTGAAATTTGCATCTGTTATGAATTGATATGGCTCTTCTATTTATGATCAAATTATTTCAGTTCAATTAGACTAAAGTTAAATGCACCTGTCACTTGAAATAAAGACATCATCTAAATGAAAGTCACATATTGATAATCTCCGAAGAACACTGCTATGCATTTCAGCTTTCTTCTAAATTCAATGCAAGCGGGTAAAATGAGGTATTGAAAACATACGTTTAACGTTACTGTGAATAGGGAAATCAAAAATTGTGTACTGGTAAATAGCTAATTACAACCTATGTATGTTATTTCTGAATATTTGACGCTCTTTGACTCATGCCTACTTTCGGCTAGGAGAGCGAATGGATCTTAATCCACTACAGGGACCAGCGGACCCAATAGAGAATGGTAGATGTCTCGTGGTAGAGTATTTTTTCCCCCAACATTTTGAAGTTGGGGAGGAACACAAGGAAGCGGTTCTCAATTCAGCTGATTTTTTTTTGTTGCCACTGAACTTTGTTGTTTATTAATCGATTAAAGCGAAATTGTTTGAGAGGATATACTCTCAAATTGATCCCTAAGAAATTTCATTAAAATTGGTTTAGAATTTTAGTTTTTAAATTAAAATAACTGAAAAAAAAGTAATTAAAAAACCTTGTTTATAATAATCTATAAATTGCCAATTTTCTCGCGGTCTTTTTCCCTTCACCGCTCTGAAAACGTGGTTTGCGCACTTCGTTTTTTTCGATCATGAAAAAAAGAGATATTTCAAGAACCAACCAACTTCTGAAAGTATACAAACATCTGCAAACAAAGCCAGAAACGCGTCGTCACATAAATTGTGAGCAAGAAACTTACACAGTGCTCTGAGTTTGCATTCAAGACTGCGTTTCAGCTCCACGCCCCAACTTGAGCTATAGCCAGCTAGCACGTAGTTAGAAATCCGAAGATAAACACTCCGTTTGACGCTAGACTTGCGTCAAGCATCTTTTGTGTTTAACATAAGCTTAGATGACGTTTTTAACATGCAATATGGATACGAATGGGATTCAGAGCGGTACACATTGGGCGTTTTGGAACGCGGGCTTTGCTAACGTGCGTTTTGAAAACATTGAATTCTATAGAAGTGTACACATGCAAGCGCGCGCTGCTTGTCAAGCGCGCGTCAAACGCGCGTTGTTTCGTTCGAACGCGCGTGTCTCGGGCGTCAGCAGCGCGCTTGCAGATACATGAGCAGACATTATGTTGTACATTTGATCGCGCGCTTTTGTGTAGAGTGGACGTACGTTACGAAAATGGAGATCGAGCATTTTGATACAGATACATTTTGATACGCCCTACTAACGCACGTTGAACGCCGTTCTAAGCGCGGTGTGTTTAAGTACGCGACCAACGCGCGCTCTACGCAACGCCAAGCGCCCAGTTATGTACTAGCATAGATGAGTAACGGTGTTCATTACCAAACCAAAATGGATGCGATATATAGGACCGAAAATTTTCAGACACCCTGTATGTCAATAAAAATGAAATATCTCTATTTTCAAATAACGTTTGTCACTTTTTACGATGTAGTTTTATTGACAAATAAAGCCTAATAGTTTTAACATATAATAGTTATTTAGCCTCTTTTTCGAAAATTTGCATTGAACCAAAATGTACTAGAAGTTAGCCAATGTGGCTCCGTTTTCTTGGTCGCATTTTCAATGTACTACATTGTGTTTCTGTACTTTAATACTTCTATGTGTACTAGCTCTCAATGTAAATATGGGACGAAAAGACCTAGCCGCTCTACTGATGATGATGGTTAGAAATCACGCCTGCTCATAACCAAAACAGTGCTACACAGTAGATACTTTGATTCACGTAAGCCGGTGCAACACTGCTATAAAGCGCTCATCCTGACGACACGGATGGTCGCATGGCAAGTGTTTTGGACTGCCACGCCCGGTGTCCCGGGTTCAACATTTGGACAAACATTTGTGTGATGAACATGGTGTTCGTCCTGAGTCTGGGTGTTTTCTATTTATTCTATGAATGTATTTACAAAAAAAATATTTAAGTATTCTATCAGCCATCTGGTTCCCATAGTACAAGCTCTGCTTAGTTTGGGGCTAGATGGTATACCATAGTGTGAAATGTACAAAATATTTATTTATTTATCAACTTTGAGTCATTTTGAAAGCCAGTGCAGTGCAGTAAGAAAGTCAGTGAGTTGAGTGTGTCGTGTACAGTCAGCTGCACAGACTTGAGTGTATACACACTCCTAAGCTTTCACATTATTATACTCTTAATTTTGCAAAAACATGTTTCTTCTGACAAGTAAGCACTAAGCAGACGACATTAATTTGAAAATGCTTTCGCGCACTTTTATGTATGTAATATAAATGTGCAAACTTGGGAGTGTATACATGTCTGTGCAACTGATTGTACGTAAGTAGAGTTAGGCACTAACTTACACAACACAGTAATTTAGTAATAAGTCATATGCCAAAACTGTCTCCCGGTGACCCACTGTGCGAAACAATTTATTACTCCAAAAGTAAATTATTTCGAGAACTCTAGTCTAGCCATTGTCTAACACAGAACTACGTTTGTTAACTTAGTTAGTAAATCTAAGTAATTACTTAAGGCTGTCATTCTACCAGAGATGTGCTACGATTATAATCGGTGAGCGAGGTTACAGCTAAGCTACGAAACTGTAGGTATTTATTTTCAGCAAAGCCATGCCTAAACTTAATGATGTAGCGAAGCGGGTGAGGATCTGTAGCTAACTAGCTAAGTAGAGTGTGACGTAGCTGGCTTTCTTAGCTCACATCCTTCAGCTCTCATCCTTAGCTCACATTCTTAGCTGACATCCATAGCTCGCATCCTGAGCTCATGTCCTTAGTTACACCAGTTACACCTTATCTCGTATTCTTAGCTCAAATCTTTAGCTCACATTCTATGCTCGCATCACTTCAACTGATATGATATGAAATAAACTTAGTTTCGTTATGTATTGTTAAAAAAAATTGATATCCTTCTTCACCAGAGCTAAAAGAGATCAATAAAATATTTTTTTATTTGATAACTTTTACATACTTACATCAATAAGTTACATGAAAAAATAACTACAATTACTTGTGCGTTATTTTTGCAAGACAGCAATTTAGAAACTAAGCTAGCTATGAAAATAAAGCAATCCAATCAGTGGGCTTAAAGCACATCATAGTAGCTTAGCCCCTACTCCAGCGTGCGCGAGCCAGCACCAACAGCATCCTAGAGATGATTATGTCGCACCTAGACTGCCCCATCCAAAATAGATGGATGCAAGTTTTAATAAATAAGATTTTTATTTTTTTTAATAAATAGGAAGGTATTTATTAAATTAAATTCATCAAATTAAATTAATGACGTACAATAATTATTTTTAAATTAATATATTCAATCATTATTCAATTCTTATTTATTCATAATATATTTAATTTTGACACTTATTTTTAGTTCTTAAGTTATTTTTTGTATGACATTTCTTTTTAAATTATTTTACGTGTGCTATATATGTATATATATATATATATATGGATGTATTGTCTGAGAATAAATGAATTAATAATAATTAGCAATGTAGCTTAAATCTGGTGGAAAGACAGCTTTGATCTGTTGTAGGACAAGTTCAATTCCCAAATCGAAATATCTACATTTTCCAACAGTTAGTATTCATGACCAAGCTTATTATTAATCCTCATGAATAAACTAAGATATCGTAATTGATTTTAATTATGCACGAGCTATCATCGGTAACTTGTTATTCTAAGTAATTTCTAGTTACTAGCATAATTGTGACGGCTGGTACATTTAGCCTCAAAGTGTTTTTGAGACCTTCATAATATATTGAAAAGATATTCAAGACTTATTTCGATAAAAAATATGGAACAAGAAATGTGAATTAAAACCCACTTTTTTTTTGCTTATACTGTATCTCGCTTTTTTAGCGTCGATTATACACGGCTTTTTACACGCTACAAGCCAGCGAGTTTGCTTGTAGCGAGTAAACTCGCCCAGTGTCTATTTACAATCTGCTTGTTCACAATCCTTCCCAAAAACTAACACGCTCACTCGCTAGCTTTTAACCTCGCCAACAATCAGACCTCTTGTCATCGACGCTTTAGTGAGATAATATATAATATGCTTTTTATGGTTTTAGAATGCATCGTCATCGAGTTGTGAGCTATTCTGACAGTTGTCGGGTCAGTCGGGTAACTATTTGGAAAGTGCTCGAAATTTGAGTTGCAAAATTCCACCCGGAATGAATGGATTTTGACGTTTTTTTAGGTTTAGCCGGCATTGCATCTAAATTTATAAACATAAATGGATTAAGAAAGCATTGTCATCGAGTTGTGGGCTGCCCTGAAAATTTCAGCCGAAAACTAATCGGGAAGTGCACGAAATTAAAGTTAAAAGATTTAAAATGTATATACTTTTCCCCTTAAACACATATTTTCAAACGGAATTTCGCAGATCTTTTATTTTTATTTAATTTACCTACTGGCCTTTGACTGTAAATACACGTGCTTAACGAAGAAGGAAAACTTTGGGATGATGATGAGGTAAGGATTACTTTCACCACTCTGGTTCGAAAGAACTAAGTGACACGATAAGAAGAAGAAGTTCCAAGGTTTATCTTCTTTGTTTTAACCATCGTAACATACATACATTAGGTACATAATAATACTAACTGTACAAAATGAAGTTAAGCTATTCTCAAATTGAATGAGACCATAAGATTCTATGCTAGGATCTTCAAAGATTATGCTAGTCATTCGGTAACAGATAAGGACACGTATTTATGTCCCAACTGTAATTAATATGATAGTTTATAGTTAGTATAATTGCTCGACTTGGGAGTCTGTCTGTTTAATTACAGCTGAAGCTACTGTAGCATAATTGAAGTTCATGGAAAATATGGTGTCTTTTTTATGTTACAAAATGAAAATTCCTGTAAGTTATATTGTCATTCAATAAAATGTATGAGAATGTTTATTATGTATTTAATACAGCATAAGCTAACTACTACAATCTATATCAATATATATATAGGTATATTACAAAATTTACAAAAGGAAACAATTGGTCCACCCATAGACCGTTGCAAACGATCTATAGGTAGCTCAACTGCTCCAACTCGATACCCGATGGCAGCGTGCCGAGGATACTGGCTGCATTGCCTCTTTGTATAGCAAGGCTTATTCTTTGGCCCAGATAGCTGCCAGCAGAGGGCGTGATCAGAGGATCACGCGTCGCTTCGACCAGACGCTCTGACAAAATTTTAAAAACGCGGAATGCTCCCATTCCCCATGCTAGGTCCATGGGTCTCGACCCCAAAGGGCTCAAACATGTACGACCTATCAAGACCTACAAATGAATGAGAATGTTGTTACTTTCATCATATTTTGTGTTCTTAGGTGAAGTGTGTAAAACTCTTACTAAAATGAAATGATATGAAATCGTTTATTGCATGAAGTTTAAAATAATGATTTATTGATTATCATTATTGAAAATGCGGGCAAACCACTTTATTTGAGTATTTTGTAACTTCAAATAATAAATATGATAAATTCTGATAAAATTAAAACTACTGAGCTTACGAATCTGACCATCAAAATGTCTTAAAGTGGACGAGTGCTGGAGCAGTGTTACACCGGTCCATGAGAATCAAAGTCCTGTGCAGCACTATTTTGGTTATAGGCAGGCGTGATCACTTAACATCAGGAGAACGCCTAGCTCATCTTGTCACTAGTTAATTTAATAATCAAGACTTAAAAAAAACATACAACAACACAAAACCGACTTCAATCGGACGGTTCTAGTGACCGTAGGCACCACTGACAAGTCACAGGGACCAAAATACGCAATTGTTTACTTCGACGCCATATTTTATTCAGTTATTTTGATTGAAAAACTAAACTACTGAACCGATTTTGATGAAATTCCTATGGGACTAATCTAAAAGTATATTATAACCTCTCAAATATTTTTTTTTCAAATAGGTTTATAAACAACAATGTTCTAAGGTAACAAACATAAAAAAAAACATTCAACCGAATTGATAGCCTCCTCCTTTTATGAAGTCGGATGAAAATGTAAGTACTACTCGGGCGAATCAACATGACACCTGGCTGACACGTGGCTCGAAACTTGATGCTTCCCCCGCTGCCCCGCGCGGCGCCCTCCGTGTTTCTTCTTCCTCTAATTGCGAAGCCTTATCCGTACTTATCATTACGAAGTGTATTGCAGGTTGCAGGACCTCTTCTGTATCTAGATTATCCAATTCCACGCTGTAACGCACAAACGTCATTGAAGCCAGGTGTCATGTTAATTCGCCCGAGTAGTACCTGTAAAATAAATATTTATGATCAATACCATAATTAGATGAAGGATCCCAGAGTACAGACATCATCAATGTCATAAGCTGACAAAAGGATACCTAATGAAGTCTTTTACAACGGCACTTATCTATGATGAATTGAGATGTGAGATGGGTCCAATGAAGCTATCACACTAAAGTCAGTTTACTCAGGCCTAACTCACAAATACAATTGTTATTTTACACAATAGTAATAATCTATTCTTGTTCTCAATAAATCCTGAAATGGCGTTTTCTAAACGTAAAGTTTTAAGCTTTTTGTCCACTGTCCCGTATCGTACCATGGCCGAGCTAGAACCGTGCCAAGCAAGAAAATATTATTTGTATTGAAAAGTGATGACACTATACCTACTACACCGTTCCTTTCTTCCACCGTTTATTATTTAATGTTATTTACCTCAAAACTTTGTTGTTTATAAACCGATTAGATTTTTTTTTGATTGAGAGGATATACTTTCAGATTGGTCCCATAAAATGTTCATTAAAATCGGTTCAGTTGTTTAGTTTGTAAATTAAAATAGCTGAAAAAAATATGGCTTCGAAGTATACACAATTGCGTAGGTACTTACTTTGCTTTCCTTGACTTCTCAGTGGTGCCTACGTTTACTAGAACCATCCGATTGAAGACGGCTGTTGTATTTTTTGTAAAACCTTAATATATATATTGCCTATGCTGACACCTTGCATGGCACGCGACGGGGTAGTGGGCAGAGACCTTTAAGAATTCAAATCTTTATTTTACTAAACGTATGAGTCAATTGAGCGACTTTTTAAACGTGCAGACAGAGGAAATAGTTTCTCTAATTACCCTTTTAAATTAAAACATTTTGCTTTCGGAAGTGGAAGTTTTTCTATAGCTTCAACACCCTTCAACTTTGTTCTAGTTTTATTTTAGATTCGGTTTCCTGTAAAGGCGGGTTTACAAAGAGATAGAGCTAGATAAAGAAGCTAGAGCTCGTTTTCAGCGTTTACACCAAAATAATTATCAACAAGCACCAAGTACTCGAATTCTAGAACACAATAACAGTTTGAAGAGACTGTTTCGAGAAGCGAGTACGTCAGAACACGTAGGTAAGAACTAAGCTACTGTTCGCGCGCTCTAGTGCCGTTTACATCAAGCGAGCGAGCATTCTTAGAATATTCAATAGAATTTATGCAATAATTGATTGGTTCAGGCGTTACTTTGCGGAAATCCATAAATATTAATAAATATATTTAGTAGTACATTAGCTTAATTTCTAAAAAAAGGTCTTAATTAATTTTAACTCTAGTTTATAATTTTAGTATCTAAACCAAAGCGCCGAAAACAGAAAACCCAAGTCAGAACACTCAAGTCAGTCAAGAAGAGTTCTGACTTGGAAATATATTTATACCAACACATAGAACAACGAAGAATGGTTTTGTTTCTGTTTACACTTATAGAATTCGACGGAGAGGGGATAGTATGAGCATTCGCTCGGTGTAAATCGGCCTTAAAACTGTTGAAACATGAACTGAAGTTTACAGAGAAGCATTATAAAATGCACGCTTGGAAAATAGCGAGAAAACTCCTTAGTACTAGTTCGCGTCTCAAACCAATAAAGCATTTTATTTGAGTAATATTTTATTGTATTTTATATATATTTTCCATTGGAGAGCCCTTTCGTAATGAATTGCGATCGTTAATTGGCAAAGGAGAAAGGTGGGTTGTAAGTTATTCAATTAATAATAGTTATTTGTACACGAAGGGCCTGAAGCAAGTCATATTATAGGAGACTTTAAGTCGAGGATAAAATGAGCTTCAAGAACGAGGTATACACTGAAATAAGCGCGAATTTCATATTCCAAAAACAGAGATAGCCATCCAAATGTAACCACGATATTCGAAATCCGAATATAGGGTATTCAATATCTATTGGTTATCGAAAGGACCGAAGTTGGAAATTTTTGTTGAAAAAAAAACATATTACAAACTGAACTATTCGCGCCATTCGTAATGTCGCTTATTTTTATTATCTACCTACATTTTCCTACCTACCCACTTAATCCACACATTATCTACAACTATCCTTGTCCCTCCTTACCGCTACCCCGCTACAAGAAACCAGCTCATCAGTCTGCGATCGACACCTATCGATTGTAGATGTCGTATGCGCACCGCACTCCACTACCCTTAGAAGTACCGATTTCTTGCCGCGTTGGATCCACTTTTTCTTTGTCGCCACGCCGCTTGCCTGATCCAGCACGAGGGTTCTCAACCCGACCTGGAAGCCACGACCACGCGGTGGCTTCCTCCGCGACATGCAGTGTGCCCCTCGCGACGCCCGCCATTTTATCTCATTGACTATCGAAGGCCGCTAACCACCTATCCGAAGGACAAGAGAACAGCCGAGAAGAAGCGCTACCAGGCTTAGGATACCCACGACGAACCCTCCGGATTGTGGCTCCAAGGTGATCGTAGCTTGCGCAGTGCTTTCTGGAGTAAAGGTCAGTTTCCTTTCCTTCTTATCTTTCTCGTTTTTCCCATGGTTGCGTTCAGCTAGATAAATACCTACATCGCTGCCGCGCCGTAACTTATCAACTCATCCTTTTACAGATTTTATAAGCAAGTCTTTTTTTTTTGCCCTAGGGCCTAAAATGCAGTTTTACTACCCCTGTTCTAACTTAATGTTGAATATTACGAGCATTAGAAGTGCAAATATATTTTTTTGACTTTATCCGAAAGAGCGTTACAAAGCAGAGCGTGACGGCTCAGTCTTATTCAATACCCACAAAAAAGTGCTCAGCGTGATTTGATTTTACTTACTTTATTAAAGCATAAGCTTACTAAAACAATGTATATTACAAAATTTACACAAGGAAACCATTGGGCCACCCATAGATTGTTGCAAACGATCTATAGGTAGCTCAACTGCTCCAACTCGATACCCGATGGCAGATGGCAGGACATAAAAAGGACTCAATTTATTTAAGACCTTATTGTAAACACTCAAATGTTCTAGCAAATAAAAAATATTTTATTTAATTTCCATTCATTTCACTTCAACGATCCTTCTCACTTCCGCTCTCAAGGTTGACGAGCGTCATTGTAGTTAGATTATTCACCTACATACGAGTCATTGTGTAGTTCTTGTATATTTGGCCCATGGACCGTGAAACCATGGTGTCATATTAACCTTATGTGATGGAATTTGGTTCAAGGATGCCTCTAGGTACCCTAGAATAAAAGCCAACCTTGGTAGTCTGATGTTGTTTATCTAGATTTTACTATATCCTATACTGCACAAAATACAAAAGCAAAATGTGTATTCAAATTCAAATTATTTTATTTTGGTTGTAAACCAGCATTGTTAGTTCACCTACTATGTTAGTAACCATAAAACAGATTTAAATTATTCATATCATAATAAACTTTAATTCAAATAGATTGTTATTAGAAAATTAGGGCAAGAGACCCGGTTGTGGCCACTTGTGGAAAATCAGATGTTTCAAAATTCGTACATTTTACAATTTTAGATATTATATCTATTGAAAATTCCCTTGTTTAGGGAATTTATCTACCTTGAGAATTTATTGAATGAATTTAGTGAAAAACAATTAGTTTCTTTGGAATACCTATAATTTTTTGGAAAAAAAATTGTGCTAAATCTCCAGTTGTTGCCACTTAAACCCCATTTATGGCCATAGTAATGATGACCCAGTTGTGTCCTAAGTCTCCTGTCATATATTAAATTCAGATTCAAATACTGTACATTAAAAATTCTATATAAAATATTCTATATTAAAAATTGGCTTGGTGCAAATATTTTTTTAACTTTAGCATCTGAACTGCGAACTTCCTTCTTTGGAGTCAGTTGAAAAGATTATTTTAGGTTTTTAACTAAAGGAAAATTAAGCTACGGTAACCAGGCACATCACTAGATTCCATGAAAATGCAGTGGAAGGGGTCAGCGATCCGTACAGAGTAAATATTTATGATAACCTGCCTTGATGTAGTTCACGAATTCCGGAGAAGTTCCGAGTGGTTTACGGTCCGCTGAATCGAATGTAAGACTTAATACGGAAACTTAGAAATACAGCTCTATTTAATGCTGATCCGGCTGAAACTTTTAGGATAGCTCACGACTCGATGATAATGCATTCAAAATAATTAAAAAAATAAATATAATAATAGGTATATGTTTGAGCCCTTTGGGGTCGAGATCTATAGACCTATCGAGGTATGTCCAACATGAGGAACAGAAGTCTACCTAATCAGAGCGTCTGGTCGAAGCGACGCGTGATCAGAGGGCTGGCAGCTATCTCGGCTAAAGAATAAGCCTTGCAATACAAAGAGGCAATGCAGCCAGTATCCTCGGCACGCTGCCATCAGGTATCGAGTTAGAGCAGTTGAGCTGTCTATAGATCGTTTGATCTATGGGTGGCCTAATTTTTCCTTTTGTACAATTTTAGTTTGTTTGTATAGATTGTAGCTTAATGCTGTAATAATATCAAAATCTCGAATAAATGAATAAATGAAAATGCTGTATTGTACACACCATAAGACAAAATATATAACATAGGGAGGAACATTACAAAATTTAGTTCAAAATGGCTTGAAAATGGAAATGTAATTATAAAGTAATGTAATGAAATAAATAACCTAAACAAAACCATAAATCCGCTAGATCTCGTAAAAGAAGAGCAAAATCATTAAAACGTGGTTTTTAGATTTGAAATAAAAAAATGCCAAAATTTAGGTGATAACATAAAATGTAGATTTTTTTGTTATCCCCTAAATTTTGGCAATTTTTTATCTGTTATTATTATACTAATGCAATTCAAACCTATTCCTTGTTAGCCATTAGCCAGTCTTGCTTGGTCTAGCTCATCTGTGTTCAACTAGTGATGTGCCGCGCATAATCGTTCCTAATGCCACATTGACTCTACCACACGATGCAGATAATCACAGTCCAGCGATCATCGTCAGTCATGCGCCTGCTAGAAATGGGAGCTCACGAATACAATATTGATTGGGTAGATAGATAAAATATTCTTTATTGTATCACCTTAAAAAAAAAAAACTAAAATTACAAGGACAGTCTTATTGTTAAATAGCAATCTCTTCCAGACAACTTTAGACGATATATTAAAGGTAGTATTATTACTAGAAACAATTATCTAGTATACTAGGTATGTAGTTCATCTGTATAATACTAATAATATTCATCAATGAAGACTAAAAAATCGATTAATTATCTTAAAAAATCGATGTTCAACTTAGTGATGTGCCGCGTATAATCGCTTCTAAGTAATACGATGCAGATATCACAGACCAGCGATCATTGCAAGTCATGCGCTTACTGGTAATTGGAACTCACGTAAGTACAGGGTATTCTCACGGTTTATTAGCACTGACCTTGAATGCGCAGAAGTCGATTTTTAGATGTGTTTGACGGGAGGGATGCGATGCGACGGGGAAGGCGCTCAGCGCCGGCGTCTAATTGGTCGCTTAGCCACCTTCCCGCCGTCTTGCCTCTTGCGCAGAGCTCCCCTCCACTTTCGCCGAGTGAAGACACCTATACACGTATTTACTAGTCACTTATACTAGTTAGTTGTAACTGCTTCGCCTACTTATAAACTATAGGTACCTATAGAGTAAAACCGGGTTAGATACCCGAAAAGAATAAGTCCTATTCCTAAAATACACTATACCAATAGAGTAAAACTGGGTTAGATGGGTCCTGAAGGATATTTGACCTTTTTCCTAAAAAACATACTTTCTAAAATCTAATGAGAGTATAAATTGGTAAAATTTTAACGGATGAGAATGATCCATTTTATATTCTTCATGTTCTACCTAATATTACTTTCATTAGACTTTCGAAAGTAAGGATTTTTTTTATGTGATCGAGCGCCTGCAGAACTAACTGAAAGTCCTGTGTTGCAGTAACGGCCATCTGCGGCCAAGTGCATTAAACGTCCATCCGAAAAAAAAAAGTTTTTGGAAAAGAGGCACACATCCTTCAGGGGCATATATCCGGTTCTACTCTACCGAATTTCAGCCAAACAAGTTCGTAGTTTTTTTGTGATTAAGGAGGAAACATTCATCGTCACAAACGTTCGCCTTAATAACAGCAGGATAGGACAAGTAGATCCTACGTAAATTGGGGATGGCCAACAAGAACCCTTAATCCTCCTTACAATACAATAGTACATCTCATTAGTTTCATCTTATCCCATCCCTATCCGACGATCCGCGGCTGACCGCTCCCAGAATAAACAATACTATCTAACCGATCACAGTGAGATGAGTACTGGAAATCCGCCATGGTTATCAGAGCTAAAGAAACTTAAAGTCCAAACAAAACCTTTGTTACAGAAAATAATACAACTGACTTGTTAGCCATTTTCCTCTGAAGATTCCAAAAAAATCCACTAGAGGCAGGACCATCGGGCGGTACATGATTTTTAATTTCCCTATGCCAAGCAACGTTAAATGTACATTTTCAATCTCTCTTATTACCCATTTAAACATTGAATTAAGTAGAAAACTGAAATACATGGCAGTGCTTTTCTTCGGAGATTATCAAAATGTAACTTTCATTTAGATCTTGTCTTTATTAGAGGAGAGAGGTGCATTTTTAACTTCTACTGTAATAGCACCTTCAATATGTACTTTTACATCTTAAGACTTTGATTTTGAAAATTTGCTGAAACCTTATATAATTATTTGTTTTGAAAAACATAATTTCGAAGTTTTAGATTGATGCAACCATTAAAAAACTTTTCCTATACAAATTCTGAACTCCTCTATCTACCTTTGGAAAAGGTTTAGTACTATATTATATAGCCTATTCTATCCTGGATTAGTAGCTATGATACTGATAAGGTTCAATTAAATCCGTTCAGTAGTTTTCACGTGATAGACGCACAAACACAAATAATGCATGTTTAGTCCATTTTTGGCTGATTTCTAATAGTAACGTTGCCTGATCTCTCTCGATTCGGAGCGTCGGAGTAATATTGTGGTTCCCTTATTGTCCGTAAATAGACCGGAGTTTATGTTGTAAAGATGCGCTCCGGTACTAACCTACACCTGTCATATTGATACAGATAGCTACAAATTTTCCTCAAAACGTTACAAATAGATACTTTCTGTATTTACAAATACGAGTATTATGCTTCTCATCTGTAGTTCATTTTTGGTTTATTTCTAATAGTAACGTTACCTGATCTCTCTCGATCCGGAGCGTTGGAGTTACATTGTGGTTCTCTTATTGTCCGTGAATAGACCGGAGTTTATGTTGTAAAGATGCGCTCCGGTACTAACCTACCTACACCTGGCATATTGATACAAATAGCTACGAGTTTTTCTTCGTTAATGATACTAGATATGTTTTACTATAATTATGTACTTTGAGCTTGTAATCTGTAGTCCATTTTTGGTTGATTTCTAATAGTAACGTTACCTGATCTCTCTCGATCCAAAGCGTTGGAGTTACATAATGTGGTTCCCTTATTGTCCGTAAATAGACCGGAGTTTGTGTTCTAAAGATGCACTTAGATACTAACTAACCTACACCTGTCATATTGATAGAGATAGCTACGAATTGTCCTCAAAATCATTACAAATAGATACTTTCTGTTTTTACAACCTATATGCTTGTTAACTGTAGTCCATTTTTGGCTGATTTCTAATAGTAACGTTACCTGATCTCTCTCGATCCGGAGCGTCGGAGGTACATTGTACTTCCTTTATTGTCCGTAAATAGACCGGAGTTTATGTTGTAAAGATACGCTCCGGTACTAACCTACACCTGACATATTGATACAGATAGCTACAAATTTTCCTCAAAACGTTACAAATAGATACTTTCTGTATTTTCTACTAGACCGGAGTTTATGTTGTAAAGATACTAATATTGATACAGATAGTTACAAGTTTTTCTTCGTAAATGTTAGTATTTATGTTTTAACTCCTTCTTTATATTTTATGCTTGTAATTATGTAGGTAGTCCATTTTTGGCTGATTTCTAATAGTAACGTTACCTGATCTCTCTCGATCTGAAGCGTTGGAGTTACATTGTGGTTCCCTTATTGTCCGTAAATAGACCGGAGTTTATGTTGTAAAGATGCGCTCCGGTACTAACCTACACCTGGCATATTGATACAAATAGCCACGAGTTTTCCTTGTAAATACTACTTAGTAGGTATCTCACTATGTTTTAACCGACAATACAAAGAGGAGGATACATTTTACATGTAGGTTTATTACATTATGTATTAAATTCATGCAATATGTACACAAATTATGTATTAGTTTTTTTACAATCTGGGCTGTAATAGAAAGTAGATGGAAATAGAACATATGAAAAAATGGGTAATTTTATTTTATTTGCCATCTAAATAATTATACTCCCTGAAATATTTTATCCATTTTGAAAAACGTATCTCTATATCATGAATAAAGGTATTTCTGACATCAAAAGAAAGAAAGAAAGAAAAGAAAATTATTTTATATTTTTAGTCTTTCCGTTTCACAATAATTATTTCTACATTTAAAACTTATGCATATAATTATATTATTAGGTAGGTATAATAAAACAATTTTGTGCATGATGAATTATACAGTCACACTAGAACTACTAACTAAATTGGATTATCGAGACCAATGAAAAATCCTATACTTGACTTTGCTCTTGAAACGATTTTCTCGTTCATTCCACAAACAATTTATTCACAGCACTTTTTCACTCTAATTTTATTCTCCACGCATTCGTTCTAAATTACATATATATATTTATATCTGTTAACAAATTCGCGCGTATAAATCGTGCTTTAGCATAAGGCTCTGTACGCACAGTACTGCGCTGTCAACGAGAATCTGTCACGTTAAGCCAAGAAAAGCTGAGTTCACACTCACGGACGTAAGTAGCTTACATGAGAAAACGTTTTTCCCAAAAAAAAAACGCTAGATTATAGTCATTTTAAGCGTGCTATTGGTATGTAACAAGGTTTTACAAAAACATACAACAGCCGACTTCAATTGGACAGTATCAGTGACCATAAACACAACTAAAAGTCGCGAGGCAGCAAAATTCGCAATTTCGTTTTCTTCAACGACATTTTTTTCAGTAATTTTGATTAGAAAACTTAACATATAAGCCTGTTTTGATATAAATTGTATTGGGCCAAACTGAAAGTATTCTTTCAACGAAAAAGAAAAAAATCCTAATCGGTTGATATAATAATTATGACAAAGTTCTGAGGTAACAATCATAAAAAATAACCGATTGAGAACTTCCTCCTTCTTTGAAGTTGGTTGAAAATCACGTCTGCTTATGACTCAAATAATAATTTTACGCAAAATATAGTACTTAACTACATCGGTTTTTGGTTTTAATTTAGTTTAGGGTCACACTTATTTTAAAAATGGTTGAGTTTTTTGTGTATTGGGGCTGTGATGCACGATGAAATTTTAAGCGAGATTGCTAATAACATTTTTTTATTTCCTTCATTTTTTTACTGTTAGTGTGTAACAGTCTTTATCTTTTGAACATACTTTAGTTCAGTATTTTATCCGAAACCAAATTAATCAGGATATACATACATACGTGAAGCACTTAATTTTATTTGTGTTGAATGCTGTTTATATTTCTTCTGTGGTAGACATGTCGCAGGCATTTTGTATAACTCGGCATTTAACAAACGGCATCATCCGTTTACAAACACCCAAGATTTAAGATTAAAGATATTTATTCGCCAGAACATAGTATACATAAAGTATGTTGTTAAAAAAATTGTATTAGGTGCCTTATGTTGTGTGTCCTACCATTTAAGGCTTCGTCAAACTGGAAGAGTTCTCAGGGCGTAACGTTACGTTGAGCTATAACGCTGCAGTGTGTTTTAAAGATATATTAAGAGCCTGTCAAACAGTCCTGACGCCACAGAACGTAGCGTACTGCTAGCGCCGGCACTCGGTGTGACAGTAGAATACCATAATTGTACAACACAGTTCGGCGCTATAGCGCGGCGTCCACTTAGCGTCCTGACGCGGAGTAAGTACGCGTTCTGTTTGGCGAAGCTTTTATGGTGTGCGAGTTTTACAGTGAATGAATATAAAACTTTTGAAATTCTTGAAATAGCAATAAAACTTTTCTCTATTAAGATCCAACTTACCTTTAAAAGTATTGGATATTTCTTATCAAAATAAATGAGATATTAGATTTGGTTGATTACTTTGAAAAAGTTTTGGAAGACTTGAAAATAAACAATATTTTGGCAGACTACGATCTTCGAAGTTTGTTTTCAACATAAATAATGATTTTATTTCTACTATGAAGGATAACTTAAACTAAGCCCTCTATAAAAAGTAGTTGTGCGAAAATTTTGAAATCATAAAATAAATTCGAAGTTTTTTTTGTATCTTATTAAACAGCAGACCATTATAAAGCGATAATCTAGTAATTTAGCATTCTTTCTTGCATACTAATCCAAGTAATAGATATATAGATAGATAACTCTTTATTGTAAACCCCGGAGAAACATACACATTGAAACAAAAACGTATGCTTAACAACCAAAAATAAAAGAGGTTACAATGGGCGGCCTTATCGCTAAAAGCGATTTCTTCCAGGCAACCTTAGGATGGAGATGAGTAATGAATTCGGCGTCTGGTCGTCTGGTAATGTGAAAATAACACAATTATCAAAGTTTTACATACAACAACAGCTCTCGAGATGTGGTGCTGGAGAAGAATGCTTGGGGTTTCTTGGACAGAGTTTCGTACTAACCAGTCCATACTTCAAGAACTCGGCATCAAGCAGCGTCTATCATCTATTGTGCAAGCTCGTATTCTCACGTTCTTCGGACACGTGTCGCGTCGTGGAGAAATGTCCATCGAGCGTCTGGTGGTACAGGGAAAAGTCGAAGGCACACGAGGGCGAGGAAGATCTCCAATGCGTTGGACTGACCAAGTCAAAGCAGCACTAGATGGTCCCTTACACGAATGCACGAGGAAAACCGCTGTCAGAGATGAATGGCGCAGGATTGTGAAGCGTGTCACAACCCCCACCATGACAACCACGACCACTCTGCCATACAACAACGGACTTCAATCGGACTGCTCTAGTTACCGTAGGCACTGAAAAGTTCCCTGGACCTCACAGCAACGTGCGTGAGGGACACCGGTACGTGTTCTTCGGATATCCCGGGGTCCCTCTAAAGCGCAGAGGTCGACCACCATGGGAGTTTTAGTCGGTTAGAGTCCGACATACCCCTCCGCCCTCCCCCAAGGGCGGTGGGCATCCATGAGAATTTTCCCATGTAAAAAAAAAAAAGGCACTGAAAAGTTACAGGGAAGAAAGCAATTTTGTTCACTTCAACTACATTCTTTTTAGTTATTTTGATTTAAAAACTAAACTACTGAAACGATTTTGATTAAAATTTCTATGGCACCAATCTGAAAATATAACCTTTGAACAACAATAGCAATTAAAGAAAAAAATTGGTTATCCGTAAAGTTTGTTTACGGATGATAGTTTAACGTGACAACGTCATAACAAAACATTGACAGCGTAACGGGACAATAAGCGTTACCGGACAATGACGTCAACGTTTTCGTGCATGCATCCGGCGTTCATCAATTTATTAGACGTAGTGACGTCAAAATTGTTTAAATCGGTTCATAAACAAAAAAATTCAGAGGTAACAAGCTTAAAAAACCGAATTAAGAACCTCTTCCTTTTTAGAAGTCGGATGAAAACACAAATAAATGGCATGCAATAATTCCTTAATTATTTTCAAAGAGACTCAGCAGAACCTAACTGTACCAATCGAGGTAATTATTTAGCATAAATTACCACTCAGTCTTGGTTGATGTTAGTTTTAGACCCTGTATTCTGAACTGAGCTTTCATTGGCTTCTCCATTGTACCTAAATGCTCCACTGGCATTCTCATAACAAGGATTTAGAATTTTCGGCTTACCGGAAGTCAGGTGTAAGACCCAATTGTTGTCTTTTCTCTTCTATTTTTAATTTTATTGATATGTTATATCTTTCCAATCACTTTCTGTCAATTTGTGACAGTGATTTCTTGAAATGCTACGGAAGTTTGTAACAGGAAGTTAGCCGTCAGACGGTAGGTACCAACCTCAGAAAAATTAAGTAAGTAAATAGAATCCTTCCAAATTTGACAGTGACCTAAATTATTTTTATTATTTATAATTTTAGATAGTCTAAATCTCTATTTTTATAGATTGTTAAATAATTTTAGTTATTTATGTTTTAGCATTAAGTTAGTAGTTAGTTAAAGATAAAGATCATTTATTTGCGTAAACATGTGTAGATTAAGATGTTAGTTCTAGACACAATATATTTTAAATATTTTACCAGTGCAGGGTGCACAAGTATATAAAAAAATCGTACTTTTACATAGGTACAGAATACAAAGTGGTCAATATTTATAATATTTACCTTACTTTATGTAAGCACGCTATAAACCTACTTCCGTTTGAGCTGTATGCACCTGCGCTTTTGAATTCAATGCGGAATTTGTAATATCATTCATACTTAGAGCTAGGTATTATAACTATTTATTTGAATTAATATGAATAGACGGTATATTTGCTTTGTTTTCGAGTATATTCAAAACAATAACAATAGTTATTTGTGCACCAAGGGCCTGAAGCAAGGCATGGGCTTCAGGACCGAGGTATATTGTACAATTGTACTTCTTTTTATTTTAAGACTTAATTATTTTTATTTTTTTAGTTCTGGTGTACCTACAATAAAGTATTTCTATCTATCTATCTATACACAAGACTTTAGGAAAATTAAACAAACTGAAATGAGCGCCCATTTGTTAATTCAAAATCAGAGACAGCCATCCAATGTTACCACGATTTACAGAATTCGAAAATAGTTATATCATGACCCCTCATAATACCCTGATTTATGGGTATTGTGAAGGACCCAAGTTAGAAATATGAATAAAGTTCTCAACTTCCAGCATGAAACCTATCACAAACTGAACCTCTTTGAACAAATTTTATAAGCAATCACTTTGTTTACCTAGGGCCTAAAATGCAGTTTTACTCCCCCTAAAGCATGCACGAAGCTGAACTTTACAAGCATGAGAAGTGAAATAGTAGATTAGGTACCAGGGAATAAAGCAGTGTCTTATGTCGCAGGTGGCATATTGAACCCTGAGAGCAACGAGGGACTCAGTCCCTCGCTTCGCTCAGGAGTTATGTAGAGTCCCTGAGCGACGCGAGGGGTTCAAGCTGCCTAAGACGAAGACAGGCTTTATCCCCTTGGTACATAATCTACTATTTCACTTCTCATGCATGTAAAGTGCAACTTCGTGCATGCTTTAGGGTATCTCAAAAGGGTTACCAGGTTTTTGAAGGATTATATATATTATATATATATATATATTATCTTATAATATGCCTGTCACGTTGTGAAGAGTTTATACTCAATACTAAATAATTTTATTGTTGTCACATGGTACGAGGGTAACAGTAATTCACATACAGTGGTAGGATCTCATGCGAGCCCCTTTAGGGCACTACAATAGAAGGCTGGCAGACCGAGGTTTTGAACAATAGATAAGTAACACATTTATATTATTTATTTTTATTGAAGTATGTCAATTTAAAACAAATTATAATATCTTTTTACGGTTTTTTATAATTTAATACTAACGATTTTAATTTTATTCTAGGTAAGTAGGTAGGTACTTATTATCATTTTTCTTCCAAAAATTCTTTTAACTCATAATAACATTTTTCAACTAAAAAGTGCTTTAATCTTTTAGTAAATAATGATTCCGTTTGCGAGTTTTTAATGTCTTCTGGAAGTTTATTATATATTTTTATGGACATCTTATATGGACCTGTACTATGCATTTTGAGTTTTGATGGTAATTGTAATAATTGGTTTCCCCTTGGTCTTAAAGCATGTTTACTCGGGAGGTCATCGAACTTTTTATATAAGTCGGGATACTTTCTGACGATAATGCTTATTTCTAAAATATAAATTGAAGTCAGCAAATAGCGCAAGCGGCTAGTTTATACAAGCATTTTAAAACCTGTTTGAACTTACGGGGCACAAATATGGTGCACCACCAGTAAATCAAATCGCGCCATCATCCAGCGAGCGCAAAGTAAAATTCTTCGTCAACTCACCCTGGTTTATCACAAACAAAGAAATCCACGAATATCTGGAAGTACCCACTGTGGACTTGGAAATAGAAGAAAAAATATTTTGAAGAGTTGCCGTAGTAGCGTTGTTTCAGTCGGACAACCTTGATTATCAGCAACGCTCGTGTCGTCTCCAGTTTCCATTTTTTTTTAATTTATTTTAATGTTGTTTGAGGATATTCAGCAAAATTATGAAAAAGGATTTAGGGATGAATACAGCTAAATGAGCGAGGCAACCGCTTGTTCTAGATATGAACCCAATGTGGGAGGAAAGTCCCATATTTTAGGGTAAAATCTAGGATTATGCTGGTATTCCAGATACAAGCCGATTAATACTAGGCTAGCTTTATTTTATGGTTGGATTGGATTTGGACTGAAAGCTCTAGAAATCCAGTTCTATTTGACAAAATATGATTTAACAAACTCTACATTTATAATACCTAGAGATTTTTCTGTTTTCCCTATTTGCTTCTATTAAACTACCACCAGTGTAAAAAAAAAACATGTAGTTTTTATTTTTTTCACCATTTATTTTGGCAATAGCTTCAGCTCAGCTTATTATTCTTATTATTATTTATTATTAGTTTTATAAGATAACAATAACTGCATATTTAGTTTTTTTAAATCTTTTACTTTTGAGGGTAAACTATTCGAATGATTTTTCAAAAAAAAAGTCGCTCTGTTTTATTGAACCAAAGGATTCTGTTGCTGAGAAGGATCATTCTTTACAAAAAAAATTACTAAAAATTAAAGAAGGACTTATGCCCTTCTCAAAAACCAACATGTATAGCTGGTAAGAGACTACACGGTACTTTGATTCACATCGATAAACACTGCTAAAGCATCCAATTTGAAACATTTTGATGAACAGACTCGAAGCCCAGTACTTTCTCTACAAATACCCTTCAAACCGAAACACAGTAATACTTACACAAGGCTGCTTTGCGGCAGAATATCTGGCACTGTGTTGGTACCCATCTAGACGGCATCCTGTAGGGCATGCCTCCCAACGTTACATTATCATCAAAATTTTAAGATAATTGATTGATTCAGGCGTTACTTTGCGGAAATCCATAAATATCAACAAATTATATAAATATATTTAGTAATAAATCCGCTTGATTTCTAAACAAAGGTTTTAATTAACTTAACTTTAGTTTAGAACTTTAGTATATATTACTATATTATAAACCAAAGAGTCAACGAACAGAAAACCAAAGTTTAAAGACACGTGTTTCGCCTCTACACGAGGCATCATCAGGAGGTGTGGACTCGCCGAAGTTCTAAACGAGAGATACTCTCGTTTCGAACTTCGGCCAGTCCACACCTCCTTGTTGATATCAAAATTTTAATTTAAATCTAGACTTCTCCGACGAGTCTCAAGCTACCGTTCATCCCATAAATAACAAAAAATACCTAGTAATTACCTAAACGGTAATAAATAACGATAATCGCTTCTGTTCAAAACAATTTGATAGATACAAGATTCCAAACTCGATGGATAAAAAATATGTAATTAGCGAACGCTTTCAAAAGAATAATTTATTGTTATGTAATCTGCGGTGTCTTAATTTTAGTTATTTATGATGCTTATAAGCTGGCCGTGGTTTTGCCTGCCTTAATGTTCGTAACGTATTGTATACTATTGCATTGTATTGTTTAGTCTCGGTATTCTTATTATTTTAAGTGGAGGTACAAAGGTCTGCACTGCAGCAGTGTTTTTTTTTTTATCTTTCGAAGAACCTAAGTTCTTCGGTTTTGGCTTCACATCAGGTATATAGCCAGTGTCAAGTAATTGGAGAGATTATTTTGTTATAAGTCAGTCGATAAGTCGAGTCATGCCCCTGTAAAGTAGTGGTGGTTCCGACTTTACTAAAGGCTTCTATGGAGTTTTGGAGGCAACACGAAAAGTCACGTTTTACAGCATTACACTATTCACCAACAGTCATACACGTTCACGAGCACTTAATGGATAAAAAACCACCGTTTTCACACTTAAACACTCAAAGTTATACAAGTTTTGTCAATTAATTTAATGCCGCCAATGCGCCATTTTTCATGTTCCCGCCAAAACTCCGCAGGGCTATTTGCTAAGCCGTCATTAGTTCTCGTTATCGGATTGAATGGTCAAGAGGGGGAAAAAAATGACGTCACCATAGGATTTATGTCGCTATCGGCTTCGAGAGGTCGGCCATTTTCTGTCAGATTTGACGTACCATTCGATAACGAGAACTAATGACAGCTTAGGAAATAGCCCTCCTGGCCTGCCGTGCATGGAGAAATCCTTAATGATACCAACCGCCCTTGGGGGAGGGTGGTTGGATTATGTCGGACTCTAACCGACTAAAACCCCATGGTGGCCGACCTCTGCGCATTAGAGGGACCCCGGGATATCCGAAGAACACGTACCGGTGTCCCTCACGCACGTTGCTGTGAGGCGCATCCCAGGGAAGGCTTGCGCCGACCCCGAGCTCCGCTTGCAGTGCATGCCTTCCCGTGCACTGCAGCCATCCCGGGCTCGAGTATAATGCAGCCAGAGCCCCCACTTCGACCGCTCTCGAACCCAGCAAGATCTCTCTCATTGGCAGGAGACACCACCGCCTCTCACGGGGCGGACGGCCCGGGATATCCCACCTGGACACCCCGGCCCTGCTGTCTCCGAGCGGGATCGGATCTCTCGCGATCCCGCTCAGCAGCCTCGTTCTGAACCATAACGGTCTCATAGAAAGTGGCTACTGCCCTCTACGCTATCGCCTCTGCCAGCATTGCCGCAACAACGCTAGGCAGGGTGAGGTCTAGCCCGATTCGGTCCATCAGGACCCACCGTTCAGAGCACCACGCCTAGCACTCCTCAAGCGTGTGCTGGGCAGAGTACTGGTCCCTCCTAGTCGGAGGAGGTTCCTGGGTTGATGGCAACACTGCTCAATTAATTGGCTGGATGACACAGTCGCTGATACTGAGTCGAATAGTTTACGTAGACCTGTCTTGATTCTGACTTCTTCTGTGATTTTGCAGAGGACCCAACTTACTCCACAATTTCTTCAAATTCAAGACAGCCTCTGCACAGATCTATATCTGTGGCCCCTTTACACGCATACACATACATACAAACAAACATTTCTCCGTATTATCTGGCACGCAGACATATCCATGATTACATTTTTTTATAACCCCTAGAGGGCTTTATAATAAATACATTAAATTTCTGCCACCCGAAGCACATATTAATTTGTAGCTAATATTGATTACAAATGAGAAAAACAGGCTTTCATTATCAATTTCATTTCAAGAGAAATGAGAACTGTGAGAGTATAATCTTGTCCCGAGGAACGTGTTTTTTTATTTTTGTTAATGTGTCCCAAATTTTATTTATTTAGGTCTGTATGTGCCCCGTTTTATATGACTCTCAAATTCCTACAAAATTGGTACAGTCAGCTAGAAAACTTTATGTTAGAAAATGACGTCAACTATGAGTAGAGGAAACAGCTGCTGCGTTAGACAAATATTATCAATAGTTACGGTCGCCGCAAACGAGCCTACCAGCAACAAAATGTAGTCTGTGCCTCGTTTGTGACTGGCCTAAGCTAGATAGAAGTCAACTGCTGGTGCAAACTCTTAAGAGCACCACAGCACTGTCACCTATTTTGGCTTTTTCATCAAATCTCTGCCATCGATAGATTCAAAAATAAAATATTACCTATAATAATATGGTAATTCAGAAATTAAGATAAGATAAGATGAGATAATTTATTAATTTCCTCGCAATTACAACCACTTCTTATGGAGTAACACTTATATACTATGACAGAAAATACAGTAAGATAGTAGTAGTAAGTAAGTAGGTATACAAGAAGGTAACTAGCGTCAGACTCGCTGCGAGTTTTTAGCGAAACATTAATAAATATGTGTAGAAGATTCAAGTCTTCAACTAGAATTACAATGGTGTACCTAATAATAATATAGGAACATAGGTTAAATAATTTGCTGTAACATAATAAATATTGCTTGGGAAACTGTCGCTAAGGCAAAATTGACAACTAAGGCCTTTTATAATAGCTACATAAATATAAAAGGTTTAGGTTTACTTGGGTATAGTTTTAACAAAAAGTGTCTAGTGACATAGACGACGAACAGCTTTGAAAATAGCGTTTTTGTAATCCTATTCACATTTGATAGTAATCGGGCAATCTCAAGAGGCGCGTAAATCATCTGAGAACAAAATATGTTTTTAAATATTTTTATTATTTTGCACAGTAATCAGCGGTGCTTGTGCCAAGTTAATGTTTAATGTATAGGGGAAACTATTTACACTTGAAAGCAGTAGGTTTAAGTAACTTTCAAGATTTATGTCTATACTACATAAATCTTCAAAGTTACATAAAATTACTATAGTTATAAGATTTGAACTATTCCTTTTTGTCTCCTTGCCCTGTCTCTATGTGGGATTTTTTTTGTACTGGGTTGAATCGAGACAGGACCTATCGAAGTAGGATAGGATTTTACGTGAACTATGATGTTTTGTCTAAGAATAAATTAATTCATAAAAATAACTAGTTAGCACTAGGCACAATGTGTTTTTCAAAATGTACAAAGAATACCCTCTTATACGATACACTTTTGAAAACAGAAATTGATATATATACTTTTCTAGAAAATTTCATATCAATTCCGCAACATATACCTAATGAAGTAACAAGATTATTTTACAAACTGACACAATTTAATTTACGTTGGCTAATTTATTTACATACGAAACTACCAACTTACGCTAACTACACGTAACTATAATTAAATTTTTGGTTAAATTACACTTTTAACTGCATATTGTAATTTGGGGTAGTCGTTAATGATAAGGGTTGTCGGAAAGTTCGAACTCCCGTTTATAAACTAACCGCACAATCTGTTTGTAAAATTATAATCAAAAAACTGTGGACAGTTTTTCTAGGAATAGGCGTTGAATAAATATTTCTCATGTAGTAGGTAATAGTTGAACAGATAATATAACCGCATAATTTATAAGCTGACTGTACAACTAAGTTGGAAATTGACAAAAAAAGGGTCACACCGACTCCGTTCCACCGGGTCCGTTCCGCATATCAGGATTGTACTCACCCGAATTGTACGTCTAATAAATCGATGAACGCCGGCTGCATGCACGAAAACATTGACGTCATTGTCCAGTAACGCTGCCATTGTCCGGTAACGATCATTGTCCCGTTACGATGGTAGTCACGTCTAACTATCGTCCGTAAACCAACTTTTCCGTCCGTAAAACAACGTCAACAACAGACAACCAATTTTTTGCTGTAAGATCATTTATAAATTTCTTTTTATTATTTATTACCTATAAAAATACTTTTACCAGTGATTATAATCTTTCTTCTTCTTATCGTGTCACTAGTTATTTCGAACCAGTGTGGTGAAAGGATTTTAGTCTTTTAATATCGATGTGAATAGAACTGGTATTCTTCTTATCGTGTCACTAGTTCTTTCACTTCTTTCGAACCAGTGTGGTAAAAGGATTTCAAGAGGCTCCTTTTGTGCACTCGACACATGTTTTCGAACTTTTTAGGTTTTATGCCATGCCAGTTTCCTCACAATGTTTTCCTTCACCGTTAAGCACGTGTTTAAATGCACACATAGATTTTTTGAAAAATCCATTTGTGCACAACCGGTTTCGAACCCACGAGCTTCAGATCGAAAGTAGAGGCACCTCCCACTATGCTAACATGGCTTTTACTGGTAAGTTTTTCTTATGCCAATAAAGTCATTCTTACCATTTGTACCATCAAAGAGCTGGAATTAAAAAAGAAAACTATAATCCAACGACATTTCAACCACTCGATAGTATCTTGTTAAAACGGTACCACCTCACAACATACTTAAAAACGAACTTACAACCTTTAAATTCAAGCCAAAATGAACCTTATTCTAATAAATGGGTCTTGGCAAAATAAACGAAAATCGCCTGTGCGTGAGCATTTAAGAAATTCCTACTGTTGCTTCTGTACAATTCTTATTCTTCATCAATTTTCTACAACCAATTTTAAGACTTGTTCATGGGCCATATAAGGTTGATTTTAGCTTGAAGCAATATTCATTCAGTGTTTTTTTTCACGACCATTCTTTCGTCAATGAAGTGGCGCCGACTACCAGTTTGACCAGCGAAGCGTATGTCCTTGCTTTTTTTATTTTTAGGGATCCGTAATTAATTCGGCAGTCTTTTTATTCGTTTCCATTATAGCAAATGAAACTACATGTGTTCTCTTGTTTTGTGTGTCATAAATGAAGTGTGTTGCAATATGCACTTGTCATATGAATGGGTATTTATTGGTATTTTTTAATGAAACAGCGAAGATAAAAGTTTTAATACAAGCACGGGCTGGTATTTTTAATTAAAAATGAAACTTTATCAGGTATACGGGAATCGAACAAGCTTTAAATAGCATGCATTTTTTACACAAATACACCATAGAATACAAATTAATTATGACTTTTACATCCTTTCTACTGTCATGTCAATGTAAACTGTCAAACTGTAAAATTAAAAAAAATAATCAACGAAGAGGACTTAGTCGCTAATGCGATAATGCGAAAATTAGTTGTATTTCGTATTATTAACCTCGCCATTTTTTTTCTATCCTGCTTCTTGGCAATCTGTTTATGTAACAATCGTCCAAAGTGATGTCTGAGTGTGGTCTGGTTTTCTGTGTTGTTCGTGGGGAGACGTCCATTGATGTTCCCTTCAGTCGCTGTGCAAATCTCTTTACCAAGTTTGGTATGCTGTGTCTCTTCAGTCTGAAAAATTACAGGCTGCCTTGTCCCTTCAGTTGTGCTGCGACTTCGTTGCGGTGTCTGTCCAATCTGACTTGAGATTTCTTACTATAAGATTCTATTTCTTGTTTCACTGTTTTCATGAAGCTCGCCTAATGAAGAAGTTCTCACTTCTGTCGCACACAACAGTAACTTTGGGTTTTCATACAGGACCCTCTCCATATTTTATTGACTCGTACATCAAAGGACTTTCTGGCTCTTCCATCGGTTTAATCAAGGTAGTAATGAACGTATTAATTTGAAACTAACGAGTCCAGTTTGACGAAGTGAGAGAGAGGTAAACCTCAATTTATTTCCACCTAAGATATTGATAGCAATACATTAATATTTTTTTATGTAGGTATTAATTTGTGCCACGTTTCCACCGGAGCACAACTCGCGGACCACTATTACACTCACCCTTATATTCTATTCTGCCTATTTATTTCCATTTTAGTAAACGACTGAACCGATTTTATAAAAAAATTATAGGACTAATCTGACTACTCTGTTTTGGTTATCTATCTAGGAAATATCAAAATTTATCAGGACCCAAAATCACCCAAAAATAAATTTTAGTCCTGAAAATCACTCTATAAGGATAATAAAAGCGGCGAGCACAGTGAGCCACAAATATTCGCTTGACAAATCGCGTTATCTGGGCCCAAAATCACCCAATAAAATAAACCTGAGCGAAGCGAGCCGCAAATTTTTTACGCCTTTGATTTAGACCTGGAAATCGCAGAGCAACACTCGCCTGGCGATCACCTAGGGCGTCCGCGGCCGCCCCAGGGCATTCGCGATGATTGGTGCTTGGCGGCCACCCCGAGGCACCCGCGGCGAGTGGCGCTCGGCAACCGCCCCCGCACCCACGATAGCCAGGGCGTCCGCCCCAGGGCGCTCGCGGCCCCCCTGGGGCGCTTGGTGGGCGTCCGCGGACGTAATGGCACTCGCGGCTACCCGCAGGCGCCCTCGATCTCCAGGGTGTCCATAGCCACCCCAGGGTGCACGCGGCGAGTGGCACTCGGCGCCCCTAGGATCGTGCGCCTGTGTGCAATGCACACCCTGCACAATTGGTTAAGCCGGCCCTGAGATAATAAATAATATTATAATATGATAAGTAAGATTACTTGTCAGAATTATTATCAGAAGAAAAATGACTTTGTAAAATTATGAGTATGATATAAATGTGAGAGCTTGGGAGTGTATACATGTCTCTGCAGATGACTGTACTTAATCCTTTAAACACCAAATCGGTTTATAAATGAGAAAGTTAAGAGGTAATCAACATTAAAAAAAAAATCAACCGAATTAAGAACCCTCCCGTTTTTGAAGTTGGTTGAAAATAAAAAAGTACGCCTTAAAAGTATCCTTTTAATTTAATATTTAAATATTTAATTTTGATAAGAAACACATATTCCAACAATTTTTAAGTTTTTATTATAATTTAATATCACCAAAATCCAAAAACCTTTCCAAAATCCTTACTAACTCAATCTCGTTTTTTGTATCTCATCTTATTGAATTCCCTTATCTTGATTTGATATCTTTACAGAGCACCTGCTCTTTGATTTACAGTTGTATGGCACTTTTTATTTATTTTTAAGGACCAAAAATATCCTTAAACTGGTCTTATTCGGGTCTCACGCTGTTATTTGAAGGCGACTCTTAAATGTAAATTGCTTCATTTATACTTTTTGTTTTTGGATTCAAATACCAATAAAGTATTATACTTACTACGACACCGTGGCTTAGTTGGTAGTGACCCTGCCTACGAAGCTTGGTGTTCCGGGTTCGATCCCCGGCCGGGGCGGATATTTGTGACGAACACAAATGTTTGTTCTCGGGTCTTGGATGTTGTTATGTGTTGGTGTCCATGCCACCTGCGACACAGGGAATCCTAGTGCAGGGGTGTGAGTGTGTGAACGTTTATGTTTACTGCTATTACTGTTATCTTTGGGTCACTGAAATAATTTAAATACTGAGTTTCTTTTTTCATATAGTTTCACCAATTTTTCAATCAAGGTTACTATAAATAAATTTATTATCACAATGATAAAGTTTGGAACTGTAAACTAGCTAAAGCCGATAATGTTTCCACTGACTTATGGCGTATAGCCAAATCTTTGAAGCAAAAGACAACTACAATCCCACCTCTAGAAAAACCTAACAGTACCATCACAACTTCCGTGGCTGAACAGTGTAATGAATTAGCTTCAACTTTTACGAAAAATATGAGTCTAACACTAGACTGGCATGACGAAGAAACCTCCCAGCAGGTGAACTCGTCAATAAGCAGATTGAACTCGTGCACTGATCTTAACCTAACTAAAATTGCGACACCTCGTGAAATAGTAAAGCATATCCGCTCCTTAAAAAATCAAAAAGCTCCAGGCGATGACGATTTACATAACATACTTTTAAAATATATGCCTCAAAAATCTCTCATCCTTTTGACCAAGATTATCAATTCGTGTCTCAATCTCAATTACTTTCCCCATGCATGGAAGTATGCTAAAGTCATAGCCCTTCCCAAACCAGGGAGAGATCATAAAAAAGCTGTGAACTACCGCCCGATCAGCTTACTATCGACCCTTGGTAAAATCTTTGAGCGCATCATTTACGATCGCATACTTACCACTCTTCATACTAAATTCATAAATGAACAATTTGGATTTCGTAGGTGTCATTCGACAATCCAACAACTTGCTAGGGTCAGTGAGCATGCTTCTCATAATCTAAACTTAAAACATTCTACTGGAATGTTCCTGTTAGATATTGAGAAAGCATTTGACACTGTTTGGCATGAAGCACTTCTACACAAGCTTATCACCTACGAACTACCAATCAGTTTAGTTAAGCTCATTAGGTCATACTTAACCGAACGAAAATTTAAAGTTTTTATAAACAATGAGTCTTCGGATTTTCACTGCATACCGGCTGGTGTACCTCAGGGCTCTGTGCTTGGCCCTTTATTGTTTTTGGCATACTTGAACGATATTCCTAAACAGCCTCGAACTTACCTTGCTTGCTTCGCTGATGATACAGCTACATACTCGTCCAGCAATGATGAAGATTTGATTATCAGCAGATTACAATTGGCACTAGATTTGCTCTCTAACTACTTTACCAAATGGAAGCTAAAGCTTAATGATTCCAAAACAGAAGCTATAATGTTCTCGCGAAAACGCAAGCTTCCTGATAGACGTTTGGTCATAAGGGACTTTCAAATTCCATGGAACAAGACTGTTAAGTACCTTGGAGTATACCTTGATAACAAACTCAACTGGTCTTCTCACGTGGAATACACTAGAACCAAAGGGCTTAACGCTTTTGGTGCTCTTAGTCCTATCATGAATAGACGATCAAACTTAAGTCCTAAAACTAAACTAAAATTATATTCTACTCTTATCAGACCTTGTCTTACTTATGCTGCACCTGTTTGGAGCAGTACGCGTGACACTAATTATAAAAAATTACAAGTTTTACAAAACAAAGCATTTAAAATAGCATACAGGACCGCTTTTCGTACAAATCTAAATAATTTACATCTGAAATGCAATTTTCCTACTCTAAAACAGTTTATACTTCACCTAACTAAAACATTTTATTTACTTCGCGTTATAAATCACAAAAATAATCTAGTGTCTTCTATAGGAAAAAGTCGATTATCAAAGCTCCCGTACATCGATACATACAACAGATGTCGGTTACCCCATCACTACGTCTTGTGCGAGAACAATGAAGACGAAGTCGAGTCTACGTCACCCGCACACTCCAGTTAGTTAACCCGCCGTACACGCAATGCTTACTTTTAATATTAAATTAATTATAATAAAACTTTTAACTTATGAATAAAATGCTTAAAACTATTTATTAATAAACTTATCATAAATAAACTTACAAGTAATAAAAATAAATAATATTCATATAAATAAATTTTGTGATATCAAGTTTTATACACACACACTTATGAAAAATAAGCAAATTTAATATTTACTTAATCAAGGTAACCCTAAAACAAAAACAAAAAATAAAAAATAAAAACCCAAACCTACAATAGGTACCTACTTACCTATTTATTATAAAAATAAAAACAAAATATTACCTATATTATATTATTTTAGACCTAGGTACCTACATTGTTACCTTCACATAATTTCACATTTAATTTACACAAATATTTACTAACTAAACGAAACTACTAACATAATAAAACTGGTAATGCCTACGTACCTATTAAAAGTATGTAACGTACCTATAATTGGTAAGAGGTAATATTCACGCCCAATATCTAGACCAGTAATCTAAATAAATTTTTAAACAAAACATCATGTATTAATAAACGAGTATTAATATAAGAAAAAAAAAAAAACATAAAATTTTGAATATTCATTGAACGGTTAACAGTTGCTATGCGTTGTTCGCTGTGTTATCGCTATGCTGCCGGCCGACACGGGCACCGGGCCGCTGCGCCCCGTTCGACGGCTTTCTATCAGTATTAGCGGGTAGGCTAGAAGCCAAAGCTCTTATTCTTTTATTATAAGTTAGTTCATCTGCTAAAATTCTACCCTACGATTGCGATGTATTGTTTCTTCACTACCCGCTAGTATGTATAATTATAAGAAATATCCTCTAAAATTCATGGAACATTCATAAAAATGTAATGTGCGTAAGCATTCCTTCTTACGCTTGTTAAAAACGCGCACTGTCAAAGTGCACGTAAGCAAATGTAAAGATAGTACCAATTTCTTAAAATTATTCCAGATTTAATAAGTTTAAATGTACATAAATTATTATTTTGTCTAGAGACTCTAAGAGGTGCCACAGCCTATCGAGTCACCAGGTCTCCGTTCTGTGCCTTAAACTTTTCAGAACCAAGTCAAACTGACTACTTTTTGACAAATTGATTGATTTTGGTTTTGTGGTGTAGGTTACTGAATGGATTCCAACTTTAGTTTTAAGTGAGCTGAACAGTGTTTTGTATCAACTTATTGTATTGTTATTATGTTAAATAAAGAACTTTTAAAACAAAACAAATAAATATATACTAGACTACTACTTCTACTACACCGACTACTACGGATTACTACTACTAGACGCGTGAGATCACAGAGACAGCTCACAGAGCCACTAGTATTATTGATGTATATATATTTATTAGGAACATTTTACATAACAAGATAGTTAATCAAAGAGCAATGAAACATTTTATCTTTAGGGCTGGCAGCTATCTGGGACAAAGAATAAGCCTTGCTATACAAAGAGGCAATGCAGCCAGTATCCTCGGCACGCTGCCATCGGGTATCGAGTTGGAGCAGTTGAGCTACCTATAGATCGTTTGCAACGGTCTATGGTTGGCCCAATTGTTTCGTTTTGTAAATTTTGTAATATACCTATGTATAGATTGTAGTAGTTAGCTTATGCTGTAATAAATATTTTTAACTTTTAATATTAATATTTTTATAGTTTAAAAAATATATTTTCAATTAAAGAGTTTTGTTCTTTATACTTTTTCCTTTGACTGTACTGTATTTGACTGGAACAATAGATTTTTTCATTCATTTCGAGAGTGGTCCCAATCGACGGAAGAAAAATAATAAAATTTAATCGTTCCAGCGATTGGGACCGCGGTCCTAAACCTAGTGGTCCCAATAGACGGAAGCCTCCAAAAACATCCAGTATTACTAATAAAGTATTGATTGAATTGTATGAGAATTTATTAAAATAATGGACGCCTTTTTAAAAAAAATGCTCTCATTTATACACTTTGGGTCAGTTCGACATAAAATCATATATTTTTTACAACGTATTTTCAACCGACTTCAAAAAAGGAAGAGGTTATCAATTCGATTAAATGTTTTTTTTATATTTGTTACCTCAGAACTTTGTTGTTTATCAACCGATTTGCGAGGATATACTTTTAGATTAGTCCTATAGAAATTTCATTAACTTGTATAAACAAGCCCGCTGTAATTTAAATATTTAGAATAAAAATTGTACCTACCTGCTCCTAAACTAAACTCTTACTAGTCCTAGTAAAATTGTTATTTAAGGGGAATCCTCAAGGCAAATTTCCATACAAAATGTTTCGGACAAATATTCATATACGTATTTTAAAATTAACCCTACTAACTTAAAAACACGTATAAAATCTAAATTAAAGTATGAAATCTTTCACTTTTTTTGTTGACGAAATCAAACAACATGGACGAAACGAATAGTGTGAAGAAATTACTATAATACGGCGTACTTTTTGGGTATTTGTCCAAAACATTTTGTATGGAATTCGGATTTGAGAATTAGCCAGATTTCTATTAGGATTGACTCATTTATGACAATCTGATTTCGTAAACCAATTAACTTAAACAACTGTTAGAAATCAGGGTAAATATATCGTGAATTCTTCAATAATTACGCACGTTAATTTAATAATCCAATTATGGAAAATGAATTATAATGACCATGTCCAAAGTTTTTATATATGGGCACACTAGAAAGCTAGCCAGATATGTAGCTAGGATATAGCATAGGGCCTCTTTCTCTGAACAGATCTACGACGCACGTAGCTATAATATAGGTATATGAATATAAATTATATATGTATGTATTTTCTATACAAATATTCAAATCATATAAATATATATTATAGCTGCGTGTGCGGTCACTTGAATATTTGTATAGAAAATATATACATATATAATTTATATTAATATATATTATAGCTTAGATTGCAGTTTATTAAAACGCGACACAGACAAATCTTGCTTAAAGCCCCTATTACACAGGGCTAGTTTACACGCTACAAGCCGGCGAGTTTAAAAGCTAGCGAATGAGTAAGTTAGCGGTCCGGAAAGATTGTCAACTAGCAGATATTAAAAAAGACACATGGGATTACAAGCTGCTAGTGAACTCGCTGGCTTGAAGCTTGGAAAATAACCCTGTGCCATCGACGCTTAAGTCCGATTTCAGATTAGCGGATTAACTGGGAGGATACGACGCTCGTATTTTGTTTTTTGCAGCGCGACAACCAGCGTTGTCGTGCGTACACGCGCTGTATACGCGCGAAACTGAGACGCCACATGCTACTGACACACGCTAGAAAAAACCGAGCGTTTACTCACGCGCCACGCGCGCGTATACGCACGTTCGGCTTTTAAAGTTTCGCGAGCACCAATCCGCCCGTATACGCATGACAAAAATACGCTAGTCTAAAACCACACTTATTAGATTTATCTTAATTACCTATTTGATAATCCAGTATTCCAGTTTTGTGATCTTCTTATCGTGTCACTAGTTCTTTCGAACTAGTGCGGTGAAAGGATTTCAAGTGCGCCTCGAAGAAGCTTCTTTCGTGCACTTGACACATGTTTTCGAACTTTTTAGGTTCTATGACATGCCGGTTTCCTCACGATGTTTTCCTTTACTGTTAAGCCCGTGTTTTTATGCACACATAGATTTTTTGAACAGAAAAAACCATTGGTGTACGATCAGGTTCGAACCTAAGACCTTCGGGTCGAAAGTCAAAGCACCTTCCACTCAGCCAACACGGCTTTTTAGTTTTGTGATTGGAACAGTAACAGCAATACGCTTACAGCAGTGCAGTGCTGTTTCTTCTGGTCAAGATACCTAACCCGGGCTGGGTTAGTCTACAACCGTCAGCGGTCGCGAGCGCACGCACTCTGCACGTACAAATATTTTTTACGGCTTTTTCCGAGGCTTCTTTGTTATTGCCTATATTTTAACCTCGCTTCTGACTACAGCCCTGTTTTGCTCCTAATATGCTATTTATAATTGGCCAGCAACACTGATTCATGTCTGAACAAAACAAACGATAGGCTTTGTTAAGTTCTGGTTACATATCTGGACTTATCAAGTAATGTTAGTCTTTGTCGGGACAAAAGCTGCAATGGATCGGGTTTAGAGAATTTATTATGACTAATCTGACTAAAGAGTTCGTTTTAATTTGAGAACTAACGTTTTGAACGCGGGAGACAATTACACCTGAAGAATTTAGTACAGGAATTGGCGGGACATGTATACAATCATAGATGAATAATGGTGTTCCTATAGAAAACCAAGATGGACCAAACCAAAATGGATGCGGAATATAGGACCGGAAATTTTCGGATACCTGAAAATGTCCCCTGTCAATAAAAATGTAATATTTTCAAATTATATTGGTTACTTTTGACGATGTACTTTTATTAACAACGAAAAAGCCTAGTAGTTTTAACATATAATATTAATCTAGCCCTGTTACTTCTCTTTTTCGAAAATTAACATACCAAAATGTACTAGAAGTTAGCCAATGTGGCTCCCTTTTTTTAGAAAATTTTAAATGTGGACTCATCTGACTCTAGAGTTAGTTTTAATTCTGGAACTAACGTTTGGAATGCGGGACACGATTACACCTAAAAATATAGTACAGGAATTGGCGGGACATGTATACTATACACTCACCAGACATTATAATTATCTAGAATTATATATCTGCGAAAACACAGTATTCTAAAGCGAAATAGTTTGAGAGTGAAAGTCGTTAAAAAACTTTTATTTCCGTTAGGTATAGAGGGTGCCAATTATTTATTGGCTCTCCATTACAAACCGAGACCGTTCCGTTAAAAATGCTTTTTTAGCGATAAGGCCGCCCTTTGCTTTCTTTGATTTTATTGAGTGTATACAATTTTTATTTCTTCGTGGTAAACAGTGAGGTTATTATCTATCTTGACGACACGGATGGTCGAATGGCAAGTATGTTGAAAAGTCACGCGCGCCGGTGTCGCGGGTTCGATTCCCGCTTCAGGACAAGCACTTGTGTAATGGACATCGGTGTTTGTCCTGAGTCTGGGTGTTTCTATGTATTATATGTATATATTTACAAAAAAAAAGTTTTTAAGTATTGTATCAGTTATCTGGTTCCCATAGCTCATAAGCTCTGCTTAGTTTGGGACTAGATAGCGTTGTGTGAAATGTCCAAAATATTTATTTATTTATTTATCTTTCTATTAAAATACTGAAATAAAATATTTTCCGTTTTTTCTCAAAATTAATTACCTAGTTATTTCGTAGGTATTTTAGAATACAATGACTATTCATTTTATTATAACGTCAAAACTATGTTTGCTTCGATATGATTTTAATTTCATACCTGTATGTTTTTCAACCGGAACAAATGTAAAAAAAAATTTTTTTCGTTATGTCGTCACTTAATTATTTTTATTTGCGCCCTATGCGTAAGAAAGAACGACATGACGTCATCAGGGTGTAAATATAATGACGTCAATTAAATCCACACAAAAACATCGATTGAACTAATCTTCGCATACTCTACAATCAACTCAATTAAGATTTCCTTTTCACTATAAAAAAAATATGACACATTTATTTTCAACCTTATTACTAAAGCACTAGAATTTAAATTAAAAATCAAGCTAATTTAGAAAACTGAAGCGGGCTTTTAACCCTATTCGTATTACGATAAGACTGTCGATATTGTAAAAATATTCAAAAATGTTGCGCGATTTTAAACTCTACCTCATTGTGTTAAGGTGTTATTTGAGAGGAGTGAGGGATTAATTCATTTAGTTCATTCACAGCACGTTCATTCACGACGGGCGAGGTATTTTAACAAGCAAAAAGTTTGGAGACACGCGACCATCTCGCGTCGCGACAGCCCTGGCCTTAAGTCTACCATCTGCTGCTGAGAAGACTATAATATTAAATAATTAATTAAACACAAAATATGATTTGCAATATTAAATTTAATAAGGCAGAAATAAAATAAAAAATAAAAAATAGGTTGTCTGTAAAGTTCGTTTACGGACGATCGTTTAACGTGACTACCAGCGTAACGGGACAATGAGCGTTACCGGACAATTACGTCAACGTTTTTGTGCATGCAGCCGGCGTTAAACGATTTATTAGACGTAGTCACGTCAAAAAACACGAACCACTTTTAAGTTGGTATATAATCGGATTTTTTTTTGTGATAGATATGATAAAGAGAGAAAGATACTTTTCAAGAAAGCTATTATTTCTAGCTAATTGTTGGTTATTAAATGAAACCTGGTCTTATAATAATACCTTATACCTACATAATAAATTAATATGTATATGTTCCTGCGCTTGTGGTGTCCTACTTAAGAAATAATTTACACACAATTTCTGCGTTATAATTCTTACATTACCTTACTTTAAACATCTATGTATATCGTTGAATGACTTAAAAGGTAAAGTTAAAGATCTAATATTTTGACGTGACTACGTCTAATAAATCGATGAACGCCGGCTGCATGCACGAAAACGTTGACGTCATTGTCCGGTAACACTATCATTGTCCGGTAACGCTCATTGTCCCGTTACGCTGGTAGCCACGTTAAACTATCGTCCGTAAACCAACATTACGGACAACCAATTATTTTTTAGTCAAGTTAAGAATTGTATAGAAAATTTAAATTATTTTATTCTGTATCTTTATATAACTAGGTTAGAGACGAGACGTGCTTGGCGCTCTTCTGCTGGTAAGAGATCACGCCAGCCTACGACCAGAACAGTGCTACACAGGATTATGTATGGATGTTATCCACCCTCTGAAAACTATACGTTACACGGAGTGGTAGTTACACAGGATTTGTGGCTCTGAATCCTTTGACTCTGAAACACGTGGCCATAAATTTCATGTTCAGGGCGACTATAAATTTGCGCGCTGAATCGACTCCGCTGAATTTACTTTCAGGTTGAAAAACTTTTCTTCAAGCAAATCTAAAAAAAATGTTAATAAATATTGTTGACATTTCACACAATGCAACGCCACTAGCTCCAAACTAAGCAGAGTTTGTACTATTAGAACCAGAATACATTTTTAGAATACATAGAAATTACCCAGATTTAGGACAAAATTATACTGTTGTTTATCACACAAATGTTTGTCCTGAAGCGGGAATCGAACCCGCGACAGTGGCGTGGCAGTCCAACACACTTGCCACTCGACCATCTGTAACTATGAATCTGTTTTTACCCGACTGCGAAGAAAAAGGGTAAAGTGTTTCGGATATAGATAGTATGTATTTTTATTAAGCCTTGTAAGCTTACCAACTCGATGGATTTGACTAGTAATAAGGTGTCAGATGTCTATTGACTTAGGCTACTTTAAATGTCAAGAAATCCATTAGCGACCTTTGATTATTTACCCTCAGGTAGGTAGGGATGACAGAAAGGGTAAATATTCAAAGATTGCGACTACCAGCGGCCATTTGTGCTATAAAATTTACTAACACGATTATAACGCGATGGATTTTGACGAGTGAGGTATTAATGCATTTGTCTTGAACATAGGAGTGTCTTATTAAGATGGGATAAAAAGTTTCAAAAATCCAAAATGGCGGCAAAATTTTGCAGTCGGGTATTTAGATTTTATAAACTTTAAGCTTGTTGGTTTAATTTAAACCTTCTGTCATTAAAATTAAAGTTGTTTATTGCGTGAAAACTCGTTAGTGTCATAGCAGAACATTATTGAGGATTTGTGTTTGTGTTTCGTATTCAAAATATTTTCTTTGGGCATTGTATGGTAAGTTACAAAAATACACTTCAATTCAATTCTTGGTTATTATGATGTCCTGCAAAATGTTTCAACAAAAATAAATTCTTAAGATGTGTCCCACAAGCTTAAAAAAGTGCAATATTAATGCAGGGTTTTGTCAATACTATAATAAATAGAAGGCTTACTGACTTACTGACAGAATAATAGACAGAGAGACTGACTGATTTGAGAAACTTATATGCCTTATCAATTAAAAGAAAAAATTGTATTTTAAAATTACCTACTGTTTTCTTCAGTGAAGTATGTAACTCTACTTTATACATACATTTATAAGACCTGTCGGTAACTAACCATACTCGACAAAAATAAATCATTCATTCATTCATTCATGAGAATTGCAAGGGTTTGTGCGTCAAGACGTGTTATCGCGCATGTACTAAGAACAGAACTTTGTGAAATTCGTAACCCAAACGAAGTTGTAAATGTCAGTTAGTTATTTATGAGAGATTTAATAATCTTGAAAAACGAATTAAAAAATTTGTAAAATAATTAAATTAAATAAAATACAAGAATAGCAAACAAGTGCTTTTTCCGTTTCCATAAGGTGGTTATTAACTTTAGTCGGCAATTCTTCAAGGACAAAGATAATTATGATTAATGAATACTTGCTCATCTTACCGAGGATGAAATGGATTTTTTAAGCCCTTTAGTACAACTGTCTTAAACGGAAGACCACACACATAGCTTTGTGATTGCCGGCTTTTTAAAGGGGCTTGCTTGATGTCAGTTTTGGAAAACTGTTTTTGATCAAAAAAAATCTACTACCGTTGCGAATTAACAAAATACCTTTCTTACTACGCGCCTACACATCTTAAAATAAGGAACTAAGAAAGTAATTCCCTCGATACAGGCTGAGAGCCTAGTGTGGGGCCGCCGATAACTGACCTATGTAATTTTTTTGTGAATGATTGAATTAAAAAAAAAATTGAATTATAAACACTAGCTGCGTAAACGAAGCGTCAATTATGCCTAGATCACACGTACCTAGTACCCGGCTGAGACAGTGCTCTCGGCCGAGTACTTGGTACATACATATAAACATAGCGCCGAGTGCTCGGCTGAGCGAGTGAGTTCACTGTCTCAGCCGAGTAACATTTTACTGTCTCGGCCGAGTACTCGGTACGTGTGATCTAGACATTAGTATTGTATTTATTATTAGGTTTCTTGGGTGTAACTTGCTTAGTCGTTTGTTACAGACTTTCATCATTTGGATTGATAACATGTAAAAATATTGTACGTCCGAAACGGACAAAACTGTTTGCTCCTAACGTTTAAAAATATGACCATCTTTTGTACCAGTTTTCACAATAAAAATGTTCTTATTCTTATTCTTATTCATGAATAACTAGAAGTGAAAGAAGTTATTTTTTTTATTAGCTTAGGAATTTAAACATCACGAGATTATATTTGTTTATTTTGGTCGATTTTCTAAAACTATCAAAATGTATTCTTTTCAGCCCTGGTTATCTTGGGAGGTCTATTTACGGAGACTACAATGGGAACACGACCAATACCCAGTAAACTAATGAATTGCGGCCTAAGTGGCTAATTCAGGTCGGCGGTGACACTGTTTTTGCAATTAAGTGTACCGCTATTGGGCGTAAATTTATACCAACAGTTTACGCAGTCTGTGTTAATTAGACCTTGTTCTAGTAGTTTGGCACGTGTACGAAAGGGGCCTCTTCGAGGCGCACTTGAAATCCTTTCACCATACTGGTTTGATATAACTAGTGACACGATAAGAAAAAGAAGAAGTCAGGATGAACCCTTTGAAACAGGGTAGAAAAATCAATGGGCCCTAAAGGGGAACCAGTTTAACTTACTCTAAATCCATAAAATTATTAATAGTATTTTACTTAAAGGATTTTGACATTATTTACTCTGAGGAAACATTCCTTTTTGGTTCTTTTAAGTTTTTTTGCCATATACCTATGTGTTCGTTCAGTAACGGTAACTGATTTTTTTTTGATACTGAGTTTTTAAAAACGGTATATTTTCTGGTAATCAATGTTGTATATTGATAATTATCAATATACATCTGTTTTTTTTTCTAAAAAGACAATAACTAATTATAATTAGTTATGGTCTTTTTAGAAAAAAAAAACAAGTATAGCAAAACAAGAGAAATTGCTTTTTGAGTGAGTAAAACACTTGATTACACTCTCATTAATTTGATAGGCTCGACTTTTATTTTAATTTTTAAGAGAGTTCTTATTTCTCACCTACTTGTTCCGTATTTCATAATTGGAAATTTTTCAAACTTTTATTGAAAAAACTAATTTTCAATTTCCTCTCCCTGAAGGAAGTCTTCAGCTATTAATTTGTGAAGACGAATTATTTAAGTAATTTTGTTAGCTTTTTTCCTTCTTGAAATTTTATTTTTAATTTAATAAAATATTCTTTTTTATGAAGTTAAATTGACGAGACAAGGTGTTCTTGTAATAATCAAGGTTTTACAAAAACATATTAAATCAATACTGACTTCAATCGGACTGTTCTAGTGACCGAAGTCACAGTTATAGCCAGGAAGCCAAATACGCAATTTCGTTTACTTAGATGAAAAAAATAAATAATAATAATAATAATAAAAAAAAAAAAACAATATAAAGATAGACAGAAAATGCTTTATTGCACAAAGTAAGAAACAAGTACATAGGCGACCTTAACTAACTAGCAGTTATTTTCTTCCAGCTAACCTCTGCGTATTTTGGAGATGTGGTAGTGCTATATGTGTGATTGTTATTTTAGTAACTTACGATATTATACAAAATACACGAATAAATAGTAAAATACTCAAGTATTCTGGAGTGCCAAGTAGATGACGTCATTTTTTCAGTTATATTGATTTCAAAACCAAAATACTGCACCGATTTCATAAAACTTTTATTAAATCCTATATAAAAATAATTTATTAAATTAGAAAAAAAAACATTCAACCGAATTGAGAACCTCCTCCTTTTTTGAATTCGGTTGAAAAATCACACCTGACCATGGCCAAAACAGTGCTACGCAATACATTACATCATTCACACTATACAGGCCACATTGTATATTTTATGTTATTAATTTATTAATTTAATTAAATTTGTAATATGTATGTTTGTTACTATGTAGTTATTAAACTTGTAATATGTTGACAATACGGACTAGACTATTGCATTGGATTTTCTTGTAATAATAGTGAACGAAACCTTTTTTAAAAATACAGACAACTCGAAAAACAGACAGACTACGTTTAAGCACTGAACGTAGAGACTTGAAATTTCGAAAGTATGTTAAAAAAAAAAAAATATATTCAGAACAATTACTTATAGGAGCTTTATTTATTATTTACTTACAGTAGAAACGGTGAAACTCCAAAAGTTATAAAACTGTGTAGCAGTCTCAATGCCCTCCTCCCGGACACATTTACGTTCTGCATTAAAGAAAAAACATAGCTAAGAACATATATAAGACTAAACGTAAAATTAAACCTAAAAATGCAATGAATATGTATGTATGTTCGTGAAAAAGGTAAGCGTGTACATTTTGTTATTCCACAATGTAAACGAATTTATGGTCATCCGTTTTAAAATTAATTATTAATCAATATAATTTTTGTAATTATTATTGAATATGGTTCCAATTTGGTGCTTTTAATCATTATCCATTCATTCATGAAATCCCGGAACATGAATTAATGAGATTCAATAATGATTAAGTAAAGCGTGTCACGTACATTATTGAAATTAATAGGATATTTTATGAACATTCGAATCCATGATTATTTATTTTACCTATCAAAGGTACTAAAAGGACTAAAAAAAAGATTTGTGCTTAAGGGGAATCCTCAAATCCGAATTCCATACAAAATGTTTCGGACAAATACTCAAAAAGTACGCCGTATTATAGTAATTTCTTCGCACTATTCGTTTCGTCCATGTTTTTTGATTTCGTCAACAAAAAAAGTTAAAGGTTTCATACTTTAATTTAGATTTTATACGTGTTTTAAAATTAACCCTACTAACCTAAAAACAAATAATGTGAAGAAAACCTAATCGAAAAGTTTCACGAGGGTGTAGTACCTAACAAATTCTACCACTCCACTTTAATTTTATACTCAGTCAATTGATATATTGAAAAATTTAAAAATGTGCGAGAGAGATAGCAATGCTCGGGATTCTGGGCCTTAAGGCCGACAGTGTCTATAGTGACACAAATAATACCCTGATGGGCAAAACTCACTGATGCGGGAAAACAACAGTATTTGCTATTGTCTCTATAATAATAGATTATTGTGAAGAAATTACTATAATACTCTAATTTGTCCGAAACATTTTGTATGGAATTCGGATTTGAGGATTAGCCTTAAGACCACACGACAAAAGTGAAAACTTCTTCGAGTTCGAGGTCAACAATACGAAATACAACTATTTTACAATGTTTGACAGTGAGTACATTGACATGACAGTAGAAGGTATGCTAAAATGAGATACCATATTCGTCCCTAAGTCCCGCACGATAATATTTGTCCACATTCGTTCCGCATACCAAAATTATGAAAGGTACAGTTAGATGATAAATGAAAAGACAGTAGACTCATTAACATCTTAACTTAAGTAACATTATACCAGCCGAATTTACCCGAAGTAGTGTTCGAAAAAAAAACCTACCCGAGTTTTTCAACAATTTTTCAAACGGAAATATTCTAAAAGAATGTGCTTGAGTAGATTCTACGAAATTATATTACAGCTTAGAAAACATTTAGCAGCTCGCTTGTAAACCTATCCTTAGAAAGATCCGGGACATACGGTCAATAATAAAATAAATAAATATTTTGGACAATTCACACAACGTCATCTAGCCCCAAACTAAGCAAAGCTTGTACACGCAAACCAGATAACTGATAAAATTCTTATATACTCCACAAATTTTTAATTACCAAAAATACATTAATGGGCAACGCAGAAGGTGTACAAGGTGGGGTTTAAGGTTGTACCCCACCTTGTATTTTCGTAATCCTTGTATTTTCTGACTGTTCTCAATCAGCTTGTAAAAACGCTTGTGGGTCATTGTACTATATACTCGTCTAGTAGGTATTTAGTTAGACTATACAATCTAAATACTAGTTGGTATAGGCTCATAGATAGGTAAGTTCTAAAGAATTTTGAACGTTTTCGGTGAGCCGATACCGCGTACTCGTACAACATTTTTATAAAATTTAACCGGTTTTAAATGTTTGTTTATCTAAATGTCAGTGTGTCAGCTACAACTCTCTGCACTCAACACTGCACTGATGGCCCGGCCACTAGATGAAGTATCATTAGTAACAACGGCTCCTGGACTATTAATGTGCAACCAACAACAGTTCCTAGGCTATAACCCAACCGCTCTCGGACTATAATGCAAAGCAGAGCTTGTACAATGGGAACTAGATATCTGAAGAATACTTGTATACTTTTTTTTTATAATCAAGGTTTTTACAAAAACATAGACAACAGACTTCAATTGGACTGTTCTAGTGACCGTAAGCACCACTGAAACGTCACAGGGAACCAAAAAGCGCAATTTTGTTTACAAAAGAGATATTGTTTTTAAAGAGTTTCAGATTGGTCCCATCGATTTTATCAAAATCGGTTCAGTAGTTTAGTTTTTATATAAAAACCGCTGAAAAAAATATGTGTTCGAAGTAAACAAATTGCGTATTTTGCTTCCCTGTGACTATTCAGTGGTGTTTAAGGTCACTAAAACAGTCCAATTGAAGTCAGTTGTCTATGTTTTTGTAAAAAAATGTTTTTTTTATATATTTTAGAAAAACTTAGATACAGCTAATTATTCCCATCTGTCACCCTGCTCTGTCCGCCTAGGGTGACAGATATGTCCCCCCTGTCAGCAACAGGGTGACAGATGAAACTATTAAAAATTGAAAAAGTTCTATCTGTCCCCCTGTCAGTAACAGGGGGACAGACAGAACTATTTTATTCCTGTCTGTCTCCCAATAAAATAAAATATAGCTTATATATAAATTGCTTGTTGATGAATATCCTACACAATTTTTTTAAAAATAAATACCTACTACATGCTATTCGAGATTTAACAAAATTTATTTGAAATAGCAATTTAGCGTGACTTTTGCTATTACAAATAAAACGTAAAACATGATTTCGTAACTAAACCGCGGAACCGGAAGGGTTTGCCTTTGTTCTCGTTAGGGAAGTTCTTTGGGGTTTATTTGGGTTTCAAGTTCATGAATAAAAGAAAATTGACTTATACTTTACCCTGTAATTTAAGAAAAATGCGTAAGATGTAAACCTTACTTCCTGGTAACTTTGTAAGATTTTACAACTGACTTCAAGTTCTCAATTCGGTTGAATTTTTTTTCATTTTTTTTTTCTTCGGCCTTTGAATATTATGATTTTGCCAAAAAAAAAGCCTTGAAACACTAACTTTTAATGGGTTTTTATAATGTCGAAGACGAGCTAGGCGCTCTCTCAATCTATAGAGATCACGCCTAGCCATGAGTCGTATATACTTATTGAGTAGTTAACTTATTTAGTAGTTAAGTTATTAAGGAGTTCATTTATTTAGTAGTTAACTTATTTAGTAGTTGACTTATTTAGTAGTTAACTTATTTAGTAGTTAACTTTTTTAGTGGTTAACTTATTTAATATTATTATTTTTTAATAAAGGGCTTTGTTGCTAATGCGATAATGCCGCTCTGATAAATATATAAAAAAATGTACCTTACTATTCCATAGAATCGCCGCAACTCATAAAAGTAACGCCGAAAAATCTCAAAGAAAATGTTACCAATTTTATACTCATATATAAAATGTTGGAAAGGGCCAAAATTACTTTGTTTTTACGTCTTCCAAACCTTTTATCGATCCCAGCGGTTTTATGAACGAACACCGATTGCTTTTAGCTCAGTAAAATATTCCTTTGATGTGCCAGAATAGGGATTTTGGTTTACGATTTAAAAATCTCTATGATAAATGTGTATATTCAAATTATTAAAATTGATCGATTTTTCTCTTTGTTCGTTGTTTTAGAAACGTTATTTTGAATTTCAACAGACTTCAAAAAAAGGAGGTTCTCAATTCAGTTGGTTTTTTTTATTAGAATATTATTTGAAAGGATGTACTTCCAGATAGGTCACATAGAAATTTCATTTAAATCGCTCCAGTACTTTGGTTTCAGAATAAAAGAACTAGAAAATAACTGAAAAAATTACGTCATCCTAGTAAATGAAATTGCGTATTCTGCTTCCCTGTGTCTTTTCAGTGGTGTTTACAGTCACTAGAACAGTCCAATTGAAGTCGGTTGTACTATGTTTTTGTAAAAAATTCAACTTAATTGAAAACCTCCTCATTTTTTAAAGGCTGTTGATAATCCGTATACTGAGAAAAAATAGAGATTGGTTATGAATATTGGTGCCAATTTTAGAGGCACAAATTAATTTTAATTGATATTTCCATCGTTAGGATATGATGAAATCTCGTTGAGATTTAATTTAACAAATCCAATCTAAGATTAAACAAAACTTATCATTCAAATGAAATACAAATATTATACTTGGAATGGGACGATGAAATGGAACTAAAATTCAAAGAAGATTTAAGGGGAATCCTCAAATCCGAATTCCATACAAAATGTTTTGGACAAATACTCAAAAAGTACGCCGTATTATGGTAATTTACTTTACTTTAATTTAGATTTTATACGTGTTTTAAAATTAACCTTACTAACTTAAAAACACGTATAAAATCTAAATTAAAGTACCTTTCACTTTTTTTGTCGACTAAATCAAAAAACATGGACGAAACGAATAGTGTGTAGAAATTACTATAATATGGCGTGCTTTTTGAGTATTTGTCCGAAACATTTTGTATAGAATTCGGATTTGAGGATTACCCTTAACAACTGATTCTGAGAAATAACACGAAAATCTATACAAGTATCCTTCATCAATATAATATCAAAGGCTTAGCCCTAACTGACTGATTGACTGACAACACACAGGCAAAACCACTGAACGTATAGACTTGAAATTTTGAGGGATGTTTTAAAAATAATAATTTTGTTAATTTGCATTGCAACGATATTTATTGAAGTTGAGGGGAATTTAAATAAGTAGGCACATCAATCATCGTATAAACAGACCCATATAATATATACATACACCGGAAAACATTACCCTCTTTATGTGTAGTTAAGTAAAAACAAGATCCAATTAAGGTACCGGCGCGAAAGAGTTAATTACATAGAAGTATTAAAGTATAGAATTACACTGTAGTACATTGCAAATGCGCCATAAAAAAGGGATCTAAATTAGCTAACTTCTAGTACATTTTGACCCGAGGCTAAATTTCGAAAAAGAGAAGTTACAGGGCTAACATTATATGCTAAAACTACTAGATAGATAAAAAGTATTACTTTATTGTACACCCCGAGAAAGGAAACTTCAAAATAAAATAACCAAAAATACTAGAGGGCGGCCTTATCGCTAAAATTGATTTCTTCCAGGCAACAAGCCTTTTTTATTAGGCTTTTTCATTGTTAGTAAAACTCCATCGAAAAAGTAACAAATATTATTTGAAAATAGAGACATTTGATTTTCAACCGACTTGAAAAAAAGAGAAAGTACTCAATTCTGTTTTTTATGTTCTTACCTCAGAACTTTGTTGTTTATACACTTATTTTTATATAAAAAAACCTTAAAAAAATATGTCGTCGAAGTAACCGAAATTGCGTATTTTGTGTTGCTGTGACTTTTCAGTTTTTGCAGTCACTAAAACCTTGATTGGTTAATTTTCTGTCCTATATTCCGCATCCATTTCGATTTGATACTGTCTATCTTAGTGTTTTATAAGAACACCGTTCTATCTATGGTTAAATTATAAAAATGGATTATGTTGATTAATCTTTTATAATTAATCTTTCAATAACAGCTTCATGGGTGGTCAAGCCCTGATCAAGACTAACTACGACACGACTGGTCGAGTGGTAAGTGTGTTGAACTGCTACACCGGTGTCGCAGGTTCGATTCCCGCTTCAGGACAAATATTTGTGTGATGAACATCGATTTTTATCCTTTGTCTGAGTGTTTTCTGTTTGTTAGTAGCATGTTTTTACTACCACCGTAACGGGAAAATGAGCGTTACCGGACAATAACATCTTCATCTTTCTTCGTATTAACATTTAGGCAATAACAACAAAGGCATTTATTTAGGTTAGTAGGTAATCGTAAATTTCAAATGTTATATGTATGATTTTCAAAGTCGAAGCTATGTTTCCTTTTCCAATTTTATACTTACAGTACGCCCTAAACTCCCTATAAAAGGTAATCTATACCCTCGTAATAATATCTCCTGAATAGTGTTCGTTAGCTATTCGTTAGAACTCTTCTTTCACGGAAACTAGTAAACAGATTATTTGTTAGTAAAGTCGGTGCCATCTCAGTGGGAATGGAGCTTCAGTAGTAACATCTGACATCTCACCTTGGTAATAATCATCATTAAAATTTTGAAGGATTTTATAAACTTTTTTTTGAGGTTGATACCATGGTGACGGTCAACTTTTTGTTACCTACGCTTCCTGTTACACACATCCGCCTCTTTTCACGAAATCACTCCCATATATTGCAGGTAAGCAAGAGAAATGATGTTACACATCAAAAGTTTAAAGGATTTTAAAGCTATGCGATTAATTTCTTTTGCGTTGCGAGTCAACCAAATTCCAGATACTTCTTGACCAACATTCCCTACACATTTAAAGTTCCACGTTTAGGGGTTTGGTCTGTACGTTGTCTGTCAGTCCGTCAGTCCGTCAGTCCTTCAGTCCGTCAGTCAGTCAATCAGCCTTATCGTGGCGATGCTGCCGCTGCCATCTTGATGTGAATTGAAGCCTAAAGTATACCTTCTCTAAGTTTCCTCATGTCAAAATGTATCTAGAATAATAATTAATTAACAAACAAAGTTGGTAACTTCTCGCTTCAATTATAAACAGTTGTTTTTGATAAATTATTTATTCAAATTTTGTATTTTCGCGCCTGTTACACTTTGAAAGTTGAGAATTTAGAATTCTATTGATTTGTCTGTCGCCAACCCGAAGTTTTCGAGAAACAAAAGTTCCGAGAAAATATTTAATTCCTATTGGAATTTGAAAAAGAATATGAACAGTCAGCTGCACAGACATGTATACACTCCCAAGCTTTCACATTTATATTATACTCTTAATTTTGCAAAGACATTCTTCTTCGACAAGTAAGATGACTACATTAATAATTTGGAAATGCTTGCGTGCACTTTTCTTTGCAAAACTAAGAGTAATATACATATATGTAAAAGCTTAGGAGTGTGTACTTATCTGTGCAGCTGACTGTACATTATATTATGTTTTTTTTTTCTTGTTTAGTGATTAATAAAATATATTATCCCCAAAGATTAAAATTATACACAAAAAAATGTTACCTCTTCGCTTTTAGCGATAACGCCATCCTTTGCCTTTAGTTAGATTAAATATATCCAATTGTTATTGATTGATTATATGATCGATGGATGGATGGATGGTCGAGTGGCAAGTGTGATGGACGGCCACGTTAGTGTCGCAGGTTCAATTCCCGTTTCCGGACAAAGATTTTTGTAACAAACATAGGTGTTTGTCCTGAGTTTTCTATGTTTTAGCAATTTTTCTGATTTTATTATTATTTTATTTCTATTTTATTTTTTTATTAATATCTTATGTTGAGCATACAGATATGAAATGATTTGGTTAGATTTAAGGATTAGGAAGGTTTTAATTATAAGGAATTCATATACGATTTGTGAAAAAAAAATGAGATAGAATAAATGAAATGAAATGAAACGAGTGTGTATAATAATGCAATTTATTATAATAAGTTACCATATTGGTTGTTAACCTGAAAAAGTTACTTGATAGTGCAAAACTAACAAAGCTGCGAGTCAACATTTACCGTGAAGCAAATAAGAAGCAAATACAAAAGGAAAGATCGTAATTACAATCGTAATCCCTAAAGGACGAAAGGTAAAACAAAAAGGATAAAGGCAATATATCCTGTAAGAGGAACATCGGTTATCAAGAAACCCTTTTCACTGGCTCAGCCGACATTTCTTATCTTATACTATTATAAGGAATCTTACAAGAAAATTGTTATTGGAGGTGTAGAATCGACAAATTAGTTAAATACACGATACTTTGAAAAGTTGTTCCAAATGCTACAAAATTAATTAAAAATAAAAAGTTTGCCAAATGCCACTTTTGCGGGGTTACGAAATAAACAACGAAACAACCCCTTACATCGCATGTGCACTTTTACGAAATAAACAACGAAACAACCCCTTACATCGCATGTGCACTTTTACGAAATAAACAACGAAACAACCCCTTACATCGCATGTGCACTTTTACGAAATAAACAACGAAACAACCCCTTACATCGCATGTGCACTTTTACGAAATAAACAACGAAACAACCCCTTACATCGCATGTGCACTTTTACGAAATAAACAACGAAACAACCCCTTACATCGCATGTGCACTTTTACGAAATAAACAACGAAACAACCCCTTACATCGCATGTGCACTTTTACGAAATAAACAACGAAACAACCCCTTACATCGCATGTGCACTTTTACGAAATAAACAACGAAACAACCCCTTACATCGCATGTGCACTTTTACGAAATAAACAACGAAACAACCCCTTACATCGCATGTGCACTTTTACGAAATAAACAACGAAACAACCCCTTACATCGCATGTGCACTTTTACGAAATAAACAACGAAACAACCCCTTACATCGCATGTGCACTTTTACGAAATAAACAACGAAACAACCCCTTACATCGCATGTGCACTTTTACGAAATAAACAACGAAACAACCCCTTACATCGCATGTGCACTTTTACGAAATAAACAACGAAACAACCCCTTACATCGCATGTGCACTTTTTATGACGAAATTCATAGCATGGATATTGATCACTTCCGTTTATCTTTAGGTTCATTTAAGAGATCTTTGTTCAAATTTAAATAGTAGGTACCTAATTTCTTTAAACCCAATTTTTGTTACATAACTTTTGATACATACGGTCAATTTTTAATCACCATAAAAAAAAATACACATAGTCAGTTGCGGTTACTGAACACAGATATGGCAAAAAAACTTAAAAAAATTAAGTCAAATTTTTGACAAAATAAATTTGATTAAAATTGGATATCTGTTACCGTTAGTAGTTTTCCTATGGATTTGCGTCAGGCAGCACCCTTTATTGATAATAATTTAAGTTTTATTCATCGTTTGGCAAACCCGAGTACCTAGCTCGAGCCAGCTCGCAAAACCTCGGCTCGGGCGCCGCACTCGCGCCGCTGCCACTCTGCCATTTTGTAGAAATCCAAAATTCTGACTGCACAGATACAACGTAGTTCCCCGTCTGCATTGCCCATTTCATTTTTTATGGTAATTAAAAATTTATGGTGTATAACATAGTAATAATTTGTTTTAGATTTTTTTTTTCACCAATAAATGTCAAAACTCGTTACATATATTTTGTTTACTTTTTGTACACTTGTATTATAAGTGGATAGCAAATTTAAACATATACTATAGAAACTAAGAATGTAATGAATCTTTCGTGGTTTGTTGTCTGTCATTCTAACGAATTAAAAAAAAAAAATAATAATAATAATGGGATGTAGCCAAATTATCAATGAAAGAATGATTGTGGAAAATGATTTCCTATTTTTTTTTATATAATATTACGTTAATTATTACTGTTTAATTATTCAAGTTAAATTATTCAAGATTAGATTCTATTGCATACAAAATATAAAAAAATATCTGAAAATATAGTAAAAAAGTACGTAGGCAACCTTATTGCTTAAAAATATGAAGATGACTTGCGCTACAAATATATCATTAAAATAAAATGCAAAAAAAACATTGAGTCAAAAAATATTCAGATGTTTAGGCATGTGTTATTACCATATATATATAATAATTGCCATACATCATTATGTATAGTCTGATCTTTTCGCTATTTATATATTTACTTAGAAGGAAATAATCTCAAGGTGACCCACCTTCTTAAATTATAAGCTTTAGCAAGTTCGTTAAAGCAGCTTCCATGCTCCTTTGAATTGAAACTTACATTCGCTGTATCAACAATACTAAGGCACTTTAAAAGAAAATCTCGAAAGGAAAAATCGAATTTACTTCAAGCACTTACACGGAATGGTAATGCGATAAGTTTTATTAAGTTTGCAGGGTTGGATCAAAACAAGGCCGACTTTTCAACCGACTTCAAAACGGAGGAGGTTCTCAATTCAGTGTTTTTTTATGTTTGTTACCTCATAACTTTATTTTTTACAAACAGATTCGTAAAAGTCTATTTTTGTTTGAGAGGATATTAATCATTCAGATTGGTTCCATTATTTGAAAATGTTGCTATTTAATTTTTATTGACAAGGTGTCTGAAATTTTTTGGTCCTGTCTTACGACTCCATTTTGGTTTGATGTTCTATAGAAACATCGTTATTCGTTTATTCATTCGTTTATTTATATTTATTTCGTTATCCCACCGCTGGGCAAAGTTCTTTCCCACCTCATCTACTACTCGGGCGAATGACGTTTGTGCAAAGTACAACGTGGAATTGGATAATCTTGATAGAGAAGAGGTCCTGTAATACTTGGTAATAAGAAGTAATGATAAGGCTTCACAATTAGAGGAAGAAGAAACACGGAGGGCGCCGCGCGGGGGGCTTGGGACGCAGCAAGTGCCGAGCGAGAGTGTCAGCCAGGTGTCATGTTCATTCGCCCGGGTAGTACTTGTTATTTCCTTCGTTGTCGGTTAGAACAACAATGTTCCACAAACCCCCTCTAGCGGATATTCAAACAATTTAATGGCAGAACAGCCTCCCCGTTTTATTACTACTACAATAGGAATTTACATTACTGCCAGGAATTTCTGTAATGTTCTTTTGCGAATTTTGCGTCGAACGAAAATGTTTCTTTACGTTTTCTTGACATTATTTGACTTTGTGTGATACCCACGTTTTTTTTTCCAAATTTTTGATTAACGATTGACCACGATCTCACCTGATATGTTAATTTAGTATTAGTTTTTAGTATTTATTTACTAAATTAAAACGGTTATACCAATTACAGTAATTTAAAATTAGAATTAGATTAGACTAACATTTGTGACACATCAATAAATTATTAACAAAACTACCTATAACGGAAAAAATAATAATGAAATATACATAATTTTTGATAACTAAATAATAATAGGTATTACAAAAAAAAAACTCGTGACGATGGATCATTCCCTAGTATCTTGACCTAACTAACTGTTAGGGTAGACTGTTAAGAGTTCCACTCTTAACGGTTCCTATTTTTACCAAAAATATTTTTTTTTTCCTAGCATTTTCACTTGCCATTGTTTTTTTTAATTTCTAAAGTTATTAGAAAATTACAGACTATAAGGATATCCCGTAAGAAAGAACGCGTTCCAGGTGCGTTTAAACGTTATTAACTTACCAATTATTTTTTTTCGGGCAAACATTGATACAACTTTTTCATCTGTGATTGTTCCCATTCCCAGAGTTATTTTGATGTTTAGCTAATTCCCATACATATTTACCTATCAAAGTAGTCTTGCCTGTTCAGCAAAAAAATATTCATCACGTATTCTTATGCTTTTTATATTTTTTCTCACTTATTATTCATACTTTTTTATCAACAGTAAAATTCAAAATTCAAAATGATTTATTGCGAATAAGGGTGGTTACAAAATGATCCTTAAAGTACTTAAATAAATGAGTACTCTCGCCTGGCCAGCAAAAATGTATTCATCAACGCCACAAGTTTTTGTATTTTTCCCACACTTACTTCTGATTACATTAATTACCACATGCAATGACTTAAAGAACCTGTTAACATAGATGAATAACGGTGTTCCTATAGAACACCAAGATAGACAGTATCAAATCAAAATGGAGTCGTAAGACAGGACCAAAAAGTTTCAGACCCACTGTCAATAAAAATGAAATAGCTCCATTTTCAAATAATGATTGTTACTTTTTACGATGTAGTTTTATTAACAATGAAAAAGCCTAGTAGTTTTAACATTATCATCGAAAATTAGCATCGGACCAATCTATAATAAGTTGCCTAAAGATATAAAAAAAACCTAACAGGGAATCTATTTTTTCATAAAACTAAAAATGGCTCTTGGACAAATGTTTCTATAAATACGATAGGTGAATACTTAGTACTTATACTCGTATTAGATTAGCTTGTTTTAGTATGTACATACTTACCTATATAATAAGACTTAATTTCATTTCATTTTCAAAATGTACTAGAAGTTAGCCAATGTGGCTTCTTTTTTTGTCGCATTTTCAATGTACTACATTGTGATTCTATACTTTAATACTTCTGTGCCTGTTAATTGTATTATGGCTATCATGGAATCGCTGGTCGCACTAATCTGAACATTTACATTCAGATCGCGTCTGTCAGATAAAGGAGACGATAATGAAATGGCTGCGAAGTTATACATATAATTGCTTTTTCAATTTGCTTATCAATCCATGTGGCGTCTTGAGTTTGTACAGCCGTTGAGATAATGCTTATAAACCGTTAGTTCATAACTTAGCGGGTAATAGGCTCGTCAAATAATAAACCTGCATAAAGCATCGATGACACACAATCTTTTTTACACGCTGATTGTTGGCGTTTTTAAAAGCTAGCGTGTGAGCGTGTCAGCTTTAGGGAAGGATTGTCAACAAGTAGATTGTAAAAACGCCGATGACTCTGGGCGACTTTACACGCTACAAGCGAAGTCGCTGGCGTGTAGCGTGTAAAAAAGCCGTGTGTCTTCGTACTATAAGATGACAGATTTTAAAAGCCGTAAGTGCGGTTCGAGACTGGCTTACTTTTGTCGCACGTAGGTATGTATACGGGCGAATTGGTACTTGCGAAACTTAAAAATAAGTTTACTTTATTATTCTGTACAGAACTAAATGCTATTTTTGCTTGCGCTACCCAAAGTATGTACACCACAGCTTTTGTTTTACCAAAAATCTTAAATGGACAATGAAGAAGGGGCAATACGTTGTATCTGTGCAGTCAAAATTTTGGGTTTCTACCAACTGACAGAGTGACAGCGGCGCGAGTACGGCGCCCGAGCCGAGCTGCGGCGAGCTGACTCGAGCTAGGTACCCGGGTTTGCCAAACGATGAATAAAACTTAAATTATCATCAATAATGGGTACCGCCTGACGTAACTCTATAGGAAAACGACAAACGAAAACAGTTATCCAATTTTCATTAAATTTATTTTGACAAAAATTTGACTAAATTTTTTCAAGTTTTTTTTCCATATCTGTGTTTAGTAACGTCAACTGATTTTTTTTCTGGTGATTAAGTAATTAAATTTAATTCCCGACTGTACAAGGCTAAATGCATCAAAATGCCTGTCATTTAAAATAGATCATGACGCATTCTATTCGCAACTGCAAGTGATAAGCGAAAATAATATTTGCAAAAGCGTCTATAATTTAACAAGATGAGCTACAAATATCATTTAACGTCACGAGCTAGACGAGGCGCTCTCCTGGTGGTCAGAGATCACGCCTGCCCATGATCAGAAAAGTGCTACACAGGACTATTAATGGTTGACATGGTTCAACAATTCTTTTGTACAGCGCTCGAGAATTTTATCGAAAATGTATGTATGTACGAGAATGGAACAGAGTATAGTTAAAAAGATTGTTACTCAATCACACAGAAACTACTAAACCGAGTGAGTTGAAATTTGGCATATCCTAATTCGTAGGCAAGACACCATAAGCTAGTAACTTCCATCCGGCTCTGTTCAATTAAAAGCTCTTGATATGAGCCGTCTCCGTCAATCGCGATCGAAGTTAATGCATTGAATCAGAGCCGTAGAGCTGTTCGGTGACCGGCCAATTATGTCCAGAATCCGGCTTTTTATGGCCATATTAATGTCTGTAATCCGGCTTTTTGGGTTAATAAGACTTAACATTTGCATGCCCATTACGGTAGGACATAGAATGGACACAATTAACTTAAGACCTCGTTGTAAATAAGTACATAAATTAAACAATAAATGCACTTTATTTCATCAAATTTCATTTAGAAGCAATATTTGTCAACCGACTTCATAAAAAGGAGGACGTTCTCAATTTGGTGGGTTTTTTATGTCTCTTGCCTCACAACTTTGATGTTTATTAACTGATTTGAAACAATATTTTTTTGTTTGAGAAATTATACTTTCAGATTGGTCCTACAGAAATTTTATCGCTTTCGGTTAACTGTTCGTTAAACTGAAAAAAAACATCGCTGAAGTGAACCAGAAATGCGTATTTTGCTTCCCTGTGACTTTTCAGAGGTAACAACGGTCAATAGAACAGTCCGACTGAAGTCGGTCGTCGTATGTTTTTGTAAGATGCGATTCGGCCACCCAATGTAAATATTGTCAAGCAAGTTTATATGAAAATTTTAAATTTCAAGGACTGCATAAAATTATTCCGGCTTTTTACCTAAAGCATAGGTACAACCCCAAATGCATCTAATTCGTCCTGATTGCGGATCTAAGATAAATCAACTCGGATTGAGGAGCGATCCATTAATGACGACACAGATGGTCGAGTGGCAAGTGTCTTGGACTGACACGCAGGTGTCGCGGGTTCGATTCCCGCTTCAGGACAAACATTTGTGTGATAAACTTCGGTGTTGTGTTATAGTAGGTAAACAAATAAGTTTGACGACACCGATGGTCGAGTGGCAAGCGTGTTGGAGTGTCACGCAGGTGTCGCGGGTTCGATTCCCGCTTTAGGACAAACATTTGTGTGATGAGCATCGGTGTTTTCCTGAGTCTTGGTGTTTTCTTTGCATTCTATGTATGTTAAATCTGTGGTTTCCATAGTACAAGCTCTGCTTTGTTTGGGGCTAGATGGCGTTGTGTTAAATGTCCTAAAATTTTTACATTTATTATCTGACTACGAAGAAGGAGAGTAATGTTTTTGCACTTATGTACGGCATTACTGTGTTCTGGTTCGAAGGGCACTGAAGCAAGTAAAAATTACTGGGCTTTCTGTAGCATCATTATAGTCGTTTAGCTTTACTCAGTTTCAATAATAGAACATCTTTCCCGAGGCACGCCATTTAACCCGATCTTCAGCTCTTCTTGCCAAAAAACTGCTCATAATTCAAGCAACCGGAAACCAAAAAACTTTATTGTTATGACCATCAATGAAGTCATAATACCTAAAGACATCTACATCCTCTCTCAACTGTCATGTCAAAATAAACCTTATTGTTATAGATATAGGTTTGAAATTGAACCTCTTATGAGCCACTTGTCGCTGTCAACAAACTGTACTAACAAGCTCTCGACGAAATGGAACGAAGTCGTCTTAAATAAAAAAAATGTACGGCGATGCTGCACTTACTTTTGACTACATAATCAAGGTTTTACAAAAGCACCAACAACTGACTTCAATTGGACTGTTTTAGTGACTGTAAACCCCACTGAAAAGTCACAGGACAGCAAATACATAATTCGTTTACTTATTTTTATTTTTTTTAGTTAATATCATTTCAAAACTAAAAACTGCGCCGATTTTGATGAAATTTATATAGGACCAATCTGGGCGTAATCCTAACAAATTAGTTTAAAAATCAACCTAATTGAGAAAATTCTTCTGTTTTTGAAGTTTAAATCTCGAAAATGAGACAAAATCAAGAAAATGATTGAACAAGATTTCCTCTAATTATTACTTAATTTTACATATGTACATACTTAATTATTTTTCAAAATACAAATAAGAGTACCTACAAATGCAGTACAGAAAAGAAAATAAGTCAAATTAAAAATAATCCTGAGTTATTAACTAATAATATATTTAGTAATAAATCCGCTTAATTTCTAAACAAAGGTTTTAATTAACTTAACTTTAAATTACACTTATTACTTAACTTTAACTTAAATTAAGCGGATTTCTTACTAAGTATATTTATACTATTTGTTAATATTTATGGATTTCCGCAAAGTAACGCCTGAATCAATCAATTAATCCTGAGTTACTCGCACTCCACAATAAATCAAAAAGTTACAACAAAAAGGTAGACCGCCATCAGACCACATGTACCTAATTAACTCTGAAACGACTAAAATATGAATTTCTGATGAACATTTGTTACTTTTATACGTTATAATTATCATAAATAAATAACAATAATTTATCTAAAAAGTTAGAAGTAAATGCATTATGTAACAAAAAAAATATAATATTTTTTATTTTATTTTTTTTAACCTGTGGTGTCCCATTGTTGGGCAAAGGTCTCCCCCAAATCCTTCCACTTGTCGCTGTCTTTAGCGGCCTCCCACCATTTTTTTTTAATATTAAATATTCAGGATATTTCACACAACGCCACCTAGCCCCAAACGAAGCAGAGCTTGTACTATGGGAAACAGATAACTGATACAATACTTATATACATTTTTTTGTAAATACATACTTAGAATACATATAAAAACAACCTGACTCAGGACAAACACTAATGTTCATGACACAAATGTTTGTCTTGAAGCGGGAATCGAACCCACGACACCGGCGTAGCAGTCTAACACACCTGCCACTCGACTAATCATGTAATCGTGTGTTCATTTGTATTTTTAAAACGTACCTAAACAAATTAAGCCTTACACTTAAGGCCAATCCTCAAATCCGAATTCCATACAAAATGATTCGGACAAATACTCAAAAAGTACGCCGTATTATAGTAATTTCTTCACATTATACGTTTCGTCCATGTTTTTTGATTTCGTCAACAAAAAATGTGAAAGGTTTCGTACTTTAATTTAGATTTTATACTTGTTTTAAAATTAACCCTACTAACTTAAAAACACGTATAAAATCTAAATTAGAGTATTTAACCTTTCACTTTTTTTGTTAACGAAATCAAAAAACATGGACGAAACGAATAATGTGAAGAAATTACTATAATACGGCGTACTTTTTGAGTATTTGTCCGAAACATTATGTATGGAACTCGGATTTGAGGATTCCCCTTAAAGCGAACATAACCTCAAAATTGTAAAACTACTTCACCTTATTTTTCCTCTTCTTTTCTTTTAAAAGAGTAAATAAACGCTTAGCTATTTTACTTTTAAACAAGTTCAAGCAACAAGAAAGTGAAAAGTAGCTTAATCCCGCTAGCCTTGAGGGCAAACGTAACAATAATACGGTACATTATGTACGTGTTGTTTACGTTAAAGCGAAAACATTATTACGTCTTATAGTACAGAGTGTACAGAGACGTAGTAAGACGGTTTAATGGGGCTCAGTGCATTCATTATTCTTATCGTGTCACTAGTTCCTTCAAACAGTGGTGACAGGATTTCAAGTGCACCTCAAAAAAATCGAAAACATGTGTCAAGTGCACGAAAGGAGCGTGCACTTGACACATGTTTTCGATTTTTTTGGTTCTATGACATACCGGTTTCCTTCACCCATAAGCACGAGTTTTAATGTAGACTTAGATTTGTTTTTTGAACAGAAAAATCTATTAGTGTACGACGAAGCTCGAATCCACGACCTTCGGATCGAAAGCACCCACTCGGCCACACGGCTTTGGTTCAGTTACAAAAAATAATCGTTTACAAAAATGAATAAAGATTAAGAATGAAAAACTATGATTTTGTTATATTCACCAAAAAAAGAAAACCCCTTTGACGAAGCGGGTTTCTGACAAGCTGAAAAGCACAGTTTTGTGTCCTAAAATACCTAATATTATATTATTCATTATTATTAGACATTTCGACATTTGTAAATTTTTATTGTTAATCTTGTTAACTTCTTGGGGTCTATGACAAACCGATTTTCTCAAGATGTTTTCCTTCACCGTTTAGGAGGTACTCTTGTTACAACACTGATAGAAGCTGCTCACCTTATAGATAATTCCTACCGACCCTCTAGTGGTCTTTATAAGTAAATAATTCTCTTAAAACTCTGTGGATAACGTAGTTGGCTGAAATATATTTAATATGCTTAAGATGTTATAACTGTTAAGTAAAATGTATATTGCAGCTGTAATAAAAAAATAAAATAAAATTAAAATTATACAATATCATGGGTAAAAAAAAAAAATACTAAATAAATGTTTTACGCCCTATTAATGGCTTGGTTATTATTTTAAGCTAGCCGATGCCTGCGGCTTCGCCCGTGTGGTATCAGGACAAAGAGAAACCTATGTTCAATAGTTTAATCTAATCGGTTTAGTTCTTTTGGCATGATTGAGAAGATGCATTCTCACAAGCGAAAGATTTTCAAAAGCACAATTGGGTCAATTCGATTTTACATTCTCTGTTCGAGTTTTTCATTCATTGCCCGCAAATCACTAATTTTGAGCGTAAATTGCCTCAGGAGGAAGTTAGCAAACAAATTAGGAGAAGTTAGCATTGCCCCTTTTTCTTTCGTCCTAATTCGCCCCCACGGAGACAATCCTATGTAAATCCAATCTCCCTGGTTTAAGCAGGTGATTAAGATAATTGGGCAGATCGGATTTCAAACGATTTCTTTGTTTAAATCCTGGTCTTTTAGTCCTACTTAAACGAGTACCTACCTACCTACTATTAGACATTAATAAAATTGTTCTTCAATCATGCTAAAAGTACTAAAACTAATTTGGGTGAAACTCGATATGGGTATAGTTTATGAACTAGAAAAGGATACTTTTCAACCGTCTTCAAATAAGGAGGAGGTTTTCAATTCAGTGTTTTTTTTTATGTTTCTTCAAAACTTTGTTATTTTATCAACCGATGTTGAAAATTCTTTGTTTGTTTGATAGGATATACCTTCAGATTGGTCCCATAGTTTTTTTTATCAAAACCGGTTAGAAGTAATTTCCGGTTAACCGGTTAGAAGGTTTATTCAAATCAAAATAACTGAAAAAATATGTCGTTAAAGTAAACGAAATTGCGTATTTTGCTTTTCTGTGACTTTTCAGTGATGTTTACGGTCACTAAAACCGCGATCTAGTATAACTATAAAATTTTTAGTGCAAAGTCAAAGATATTATAATCAAATAATTGAATTTCTTGATTATAACTAAATAATTAAATTAAGTAAACATAAAGTTTAACTTAACATAGAGGTGAGTAGTGCTTAATTAAGTGAAGAGCTGCTTAAATTAAGTGCTTTTCTAATAGTAGTTAGGACAGGTGAACTGAGAGCTTTTACTTACTGTAAATTGTAGCTTCACTTTTGTATGACCTTAGAATTAACTTCATCTTATTAATAAAGTAAATATGTATTTATTTTTAAAGAGTTTATGCCCCCTGTCAATAAAATCCAATATTGCGGCTTTAGGCCACCAAAATGTGGTATCTTGACATTCGTTTTGGTCATGGGAGTGTCATAAAACAAAAATAAAGGGTTAAAAATCCAATATGGCTTTATTACCCGACTACCAAGGAAGGATTATGTTTTTCGCGCGCATCTTGTACCTATGTATATATTTCTGCGTTACCTCGTATCTTCGAACCGGCTGGATGGATTTTGACAGTTAAGGTATCGTTAGATTCGTCTCGATCACCAAAAGTGTTCTTAGATGGGTTTAAAAAAAAACAAAATGGCGGATTTTTGGAGCTAAATAGTAAATCATTAATAATTTTGTGGTTACCAAACCCATCGAGTAGGGTATCAAAATGAAGGTATTTTAAAGGAGATAACAAAAATATTATAAGTTGTATATTTAAATTTAATTTGGAATAATGAATGAATGTATAATTATTTCGCAGTCGGGTTTTCAGTTTGTTTAAACTTTATGCTTGCTTTGCTAAGCTTGTTTATAAATTCAAGTACCTTCTTTCTAAGTTATAGCTATGTCTATACATTTATTAGTTCGTAGTATCTTAGTACTCTGTTCCTATAAACTGACAAATCTTAGGCCCTCCTAAGAACATTTTTAGTGAAAATCCTTTATAATAATTCTTTCAAATATTTTTATGTTTCATACCTAGAATAAACAATAAAAAAACCTCACAATTTACCCAAAGTAATGTTAGTTCATTAATTCATTTCACCCCATTTAATATTCAGGAAAACTTTGTAGAGCGACCCCAAAGCTTTATGACCGCGTTAAAATGCAGGCCACATAAAAAGGATGTTTAGATGAATATGCAATTTGATGGCCGGCTCCCAGACTATGCCCGGGGCAAATCTTTCATAATTCATTGCAAGTAGTTAAATATACCTTTTTACTGCCCTTTTATTTTAGCCAAACAATTAAAAGAATTTAGCTTGGTTTTTGGGAATTTCCGCTTTAAGGGCCAACCATGGCAGTCGCTACATTGTAAACTGTGACGGTAGGCCAAAAATGCTAGGTTTAAAAACCGATAGCCGTAAAGGGACGTAAATGAGGGGATAGTTTACAAGCCAGCGAGTTCGCTAGTAGCTTGTAAACTCACCGCGTGTCATCGGCTTTTTACAATCTGCTAGTTGTCAATCCTTCTGGACCGACGCTAATGTCGCTTTTTCCATCGCACATTATTTTGTACATATTTGTAGCTATAAATTATTTATTACTGTACCTTTAACGCAACGTACTAAGTAATAGCAAAGAATAAGTAATATTATTACATAGTAATAGCTACAGACAAATAAATATTGACTGAAACAAGTTATAGAACCGCCTTTTGACATTGAGCCCTTCCATTTTACAAGTAGCGCCTTGCCGCCATTTTTGTTTTTACCTTCAAAAGAGCCTGTTTTCGTTTTGAAGGAGTGAGAAAGTGTTAACATTAAATTATGTGTGATTGGTATAAAAAGGTTATTTTACTTTGATTAAGTACTCTCATTTTTTTCTTTTAAGTCTCTTTGGATCGTTTCATTTCATTCTTTTTAGAATTTTTTTAGTTTTTTGTGTAGGTACCACTAAGAATTGTGTACCTACCAATATTATATTGGTGGTACACAATTCTTTATAATAATAATTAGGTACCATGGTGTTGTGTGTTTCTGTCTCTACTCTTCATTTTATCGTGTTACTAGTTCTTTCGAACCAGTGTGGTGAAAGGATTTCAAGTGTTCGTTTTCCTGTTTTCGAACTTTTTAGGTTCTATGACATGCCGGTTTCCTCACGATGTTTTCCTTCACCTTTAAGCACGTATTTTAAATGCACACATAGATCTCTTTGAACAGAAAAATCCATTGGTGTACGACCGGGTTCGAACTCGCGACCTTCGGGTCGAAAGTCGAGGCACCTCCCACTAGGCCAATACGGTTTTTTATTGTCTGTTAGAGACAGACATAAGTAAATTAAATTAGTAGTGTTAATTTTAAAACACGTATAAAATCTAAATTAAAGTATGAAACCTAACTAATTTTTGTTGACACAATCGGAAAACATAGACGAAACTAATTGTGTGAAGAAATTACTATAATAAGGCGTACTTTTTGAGTATTTGTCCAAAACATTTTGTATGGAAATTTACCTTGAGGATTAGCTTTAAAAGTAGAATATTATTATTTTTCTTCTAAATTTCTACTCAAAAGTAGTTATAATTTTTTTCTCATAATAATAATAATAATATTTTTTTTTCAAAGTAAGTTTAACATTTGCTGCACCTACCAACCGATATCAAAAATATTTTTACTTTTTAAGTTTCCATCGAGCACAGTAATTGACAGATGCGGTCTTCGATTTGTGTCTTTTTAACCCTTTATTTGTGTCTTTTTATTTTGATCTTGTCATGTAATTTGCGATGCTTTTAATTCAAAAAGGCAGCCGGAAAGTTGTATTGTTATTTATAACGGGATTAACGATGGTTTGAGGTGTGTGGTAATTTGATCTATGGTTTGTCAATATGTTTAAAATAATGAGACATTAGAAATTTTTAATACCTTGCGTCTACTCTATACATGGTCAATTTTTAATCACCATAAAAAATACACTTAGTCAGTTGCCGTTACTGAACACAGATATGGCCAAAAAACTTGATAAAATTAAGTTGAATTTTTGACAAAATAAATTCGATTAAAATTGGATAACTGTTACCGTTAGTCGTTTTCCTATGGATTTGTATCAGGCGGTACCCTTTATTGATAATAATTTAAGTTTTATTCATCGTTTGGCAAACCCGGGTACCTAGCTCGAGCCAGCTCGCAAAACCTCGGCTCGGGCGCCGCACTCGCGTCGCTGCCACTCTGCCATTTTGTAGAAATCCAAAATTCTGACTGCACAGATACAACGTAGTACCCCGTCTGCATTGCCCATTTATTTTTTTATGGTAATTAAAAATTTATGGTGTATAATAGGACGACTATCTATAAGAGGACGTGGTGGCCAAGTGGATGAGGCCCTTACCTTGCGATTTGATGGTCGCGGTTTCGAATCCCGGTGGCAGTCATGCGTAAATGTTTTTTTTTTGGTCTAAAAAATCTATATATGCTTCCCACGTTCTCGCAACGGTGAAGGAAAATATCATGAGGAAACAGACATGTCGTAGAACCTAAAGTTTGTAAACATGTGTCGAGTGCACGTAAGGAGCCTCTTCGAAGCGCACTTGAAATCCTTTCAACACACTGGATCGAAGGAACTAGTGACACGATAAGAAGAACTCTATAGTAAAACTTCTTAATATATGGGGTCACAACATAAGCATTTACTTTCCTTTATCTTAACTTATGCTGCTTCAAAATGGGAAAATAATAGGCGTTTTTCCACAAAAAGTTTTTTTTTAATAACATAAAAACAATACCCTTTTTATTTGCAGTCGGGTAAAAATCTTAGATAGGTAACTTAATCGCCTTGGTTTGTTGTCTGTCATTGTACCGAAGATAATAAAATAAATATTTTTTTTATGATCAAGATAGATAGTTAGATAGATAGTAACTCTTTATTGTACACCCCGAGGAAATATACATTATAAAAGGAAACAAATAAAACAACCAAAAATAATAGAGGCTACAATGGGCGGCCTTATCGCTAAAAGCGATTTCTTCCAGGCAACCTTTGGATGGAGAGGAGTGATAGTAGTTGGCGTCTGGACGGGTGAGTCGTAATAAAAATATGTATGATACATACATACAAATATTTACACAGATACACAGATACCTACATACTATATATTATAATATATATTATATACCCTAATTATTAATAAAACGTTTATGACAGCAATTTCAACTTCTCTAAATAGAAGTTCTTTACAGAGTGCTTAAACATAGGCAGCGACCGTATTGTTCGCAAAGATACTGGTAGTTCATTCCACAATTTAACAGCTTGCACAGAGAACGAGTCATAGTAGAAATTGGTGTTAGACATCGGTATACTGAGTTGGAGATTTTCGGATGACCTAAGATTGCGAGAGTGGGAGTTGTATAGAAAACTAAAACGTTCTTTAAGATAGTGAGGAGTGCTGGGGTTAAAGAGAACGTTGTGAAGGAGCGAGAGGATATGAGCATTCCGGCGGAGACGAATAGGAAGCCACTTGAGCTGAGTGCGATACTCGGAGATGTGGTCGTATTTTCGAAGGCCGAAAATGAATCGAATAAATACGTTTTGAAGTCGCTCAAGCTTATTTAGCTGGTCCTCCCTAAGGTCGAGATAACAAGTATCAGCATAATCAAGAATCGGAAGGAGAAGAGATTGTGATAAGGCAACTTTGGTAGCAGTCGGCAAAAAATTGCGTAGCCTGCGTAGCGACCCCACCGACGCAAATACTTTTCGACTGACTGATTCTAATTGTGGATCCCAAGTAAAGCAGCTATCAAAAATTACACCAAGATTTTTCACCGAATGACTATATGGAATAGTGACACCGTCAAAAAAGATTGGCGCCAAAGAATTCCAGTCAACCCTACTGATAAGTCGTGAGCTCCCGGTTAAGACTACTTGAGTTTTGTTAGGGTTGACTTTTAAGCCAAACGCTTGACTCCAGTCGCTTATTCGACACAGATCACAATTTGTTGCGGCGACGGCATCGTTCAGCTGGCCTAATGAGGACTGTGTGTAGATTTGTAGATCGTCTGCATAGAGATGGTAGGAAGAAGTAAGTTGATTTGAGATAGAATTAATGAACGTAGCAAAAAGAAGAGGAGATAGCACGCCACCTTGTGGGACGCCGGCTGCTGTATCGCACCAAGACGAGTAAGTATCGTCAACCCGAACTCGCTGCCGACGCCCATACAAATAATTGTGAAACCATTCAATCACAGGTGGAGATATGTTAAGAGAGCGCAACATTTCAAGAAGGATATCAAAATCAACTGTGTTGAATGCGTTACTAAAATCAAGGAGTGTCAGAATAGTCAATTGGCCATTGTCCATCCCATATCTTATGTCATCAGATATTTTGACAAGAGCAGTAGTCGTACTATGACCGGGTCGGAAACCAGACTGCAGAGGATTCAAGAGGTTATTAGTCGTTAGAAAGTAACACAGTTGATTATGGACGAGGCGTTCAAGGACTTTGGACAGGAAAGGAAGAATGGATATAGGTCTAAAGTCTGAAAAGGTAGCAGGATTGGATTTTTTAGGAAGTGGAATGATTTGCGCCTCTTTCCAGATACTCGGCACAACGCAATATTTGATAGAGTGGTTGAGGATATGACAGATGACGGGAAGGATTTCATCAAGGATAGGAATTATCATGTTTCGGCTGATGGAGTCTCCTCCAACCGCATTTGACGTTATGGACTTAATGCTTCTCTTAACATCACACTCTGTGAACTCATGAAAGACGAAAGGAGAATAGTCAGGAGTCGGAAGCGAAGAAAGATTTGATAAGGTTTTATTTTTATCGACCAAGGCTATGCTGGCCGATGACGAGAAGTGTTGATTGAGAGAGTTGATGTCAACGTTATGTGTCAGATTATTTTGACGCGCTTTACCGACTCCTAAAGTTCGAAGAAATTTCCAAACTTTTCCAGGATCCTGATTTGTCACAGAATCATGGATATGGCGACGTTGTGCATCCCTACACACTCTATTGCAGCGATTTCGTGTTTCGATATATTTGGTCATATTGGCTTCAGTAGGTCGGAGTTTAAACTTTGTCTTGGAAACAGCTTTCTTAGTCATCAGTGATTTAATTTCATCAGTAAGCCAAGGAGATGGAACGTGTTTAATTTTAATGGCACGAATAGGTGCATGGACATCGTAAAGCTGGGTTAGTATTGTGTTGAAATTTGTGACTTTATCATCAGTAGAATCAGCTTCCAATACGGGTGCCCAATCTAACCCCTTTGCATCACTACACAAATTTTTCACGTTCATGTTACCAAAGTTACGTTGAAGGATAATTTTAGGCTTAGTTTTTGGAGGACGAATTTTATAAGAAAGAAAGATGAGATCATGGTAAGAAAAAGCATCAGCTGCGCACTGACCATGCTTCACAACATGGTGTAGGGAAGAGACAATAATTAAATCAAGTAAAGATGGAGAACAATTTGGAAAATGATGAGTAGCAGACAGAGGAAGGATATTCATGTTGCAGGCCTTTACAAGAGATTGAAGGGAAACAGAGCGGGAGTCTTGTTTTAGGAGGCACGTATTAAAATCACCCATTAGGATGACATGGTTAAAAGAGGGTAAAAGGTCTTCGATAAGTTTTTCAAGAGAGGAAAAATAGTTAATGCGCATTGAAGGACTATAGTAGACTCCGAGAAGCAATTTTGAATGAGAAAGTAATACTTCAATAAACAGATGTTCACCAGCGTTGGCGGGGGGTGGCTGCGCAGACAAACTAACAATCGAATAAGAGATATGAGAGCGGAGATAGATGGCTACACCACCACCACCACCGTCGACTCTGTCATTACGTATTAGATGAAAACCTGGAAGGGAGTAAGAGGTAGAAGGATGACAAGGTAATTCCATAGGTTTCTGGTTCACATAGTACCTACAATCTCTGCTTAGTTTACATAACGTTATGTGAAATGTCTAAACATTATATATTTATAATAATATTATTCTTATCTTATTATCAAAATAATCGAGATTTCAATTTCAAGCGCATTTGAAAATACATGTTAAACAAATTAAATACTTGATAAAGCCTTTAAAATATGTACGTAGTAGTAATAATCGTTTATAACACATAAAACACATTTCTATCTTTTTTTCCAGTCGGCTAGAAAGATTAGGAAGAATACAATTTCCACCAAAATAAAAATAATTTTCAACCCTACTACGCTCATAAAAGGGTTGCCACCATAATCAGTCAAATAAATTCGATTACGCCAAAAAGCTGTCCGTGTTTTAGAGACGTGATAGTAATTTCTTCACACTATTCGTTTCGTCTATGTTTTCTGATTGTGTCAACATAAAATAGTAAGGTTTCATACTTTAATTTAGATTTTATACGTGTTTTTAAGTTAGTAGGGTTAATTTTAAAAGACTTATTCGGCGAAATTTTTGAGTATTTGTCCCAAACATTTTGTATGGAAATTTGCCTTGAGGATTCCTCTTAAGGGGATAAGATAAAAGCATAAAAAATATGCTATAAAGAGTACAACGTTTAGGTATGCAGATAAACTTACAAAATAAAGGTTTCTAGTTTCTATTATTTTTAAACTAATATTCTTTGGAAGCCGAACGATCGCCCCACATCACTAGAAGAATAAATCGATGAGAACCTCCACTATATCAGTTCTTCAGTGCAGAATTATACAGAATCGGACTCGACCTTGCTTATTTTACTGACAACCCTATCTTTGACATAGTGTCAGTACAGCAATCAGTAGGAGAATTTCATAATGTAGGTGTTCCAAATGCATGCTAATGTTATTAAATAAATAAAATTATAAATAGAGGGATAGTTTTAATAGGATTGTAAACTAATGCTCAAACTTTTGTTAGTCGTTAAGAAAGATGGAAAAATAAAATACCTACTATTCGAAATTTCAAAAATATTATTAGCATTAGACTAAAAAACCCTTTTGAAATGGTTGTGCTATAACAATTTTTTTAACTGGAACATACGTTGATTACAATAAATAGGTACCCAAAATATGTGTGATTTTATTGACGTGGCTACGTCTAATAAATCGATGAACGCCGGCTGCATGCACGAGGACGTTGACGTCATTGGTAACACTGGCATTGTCCGGTAACGCTCATTGTCCGGTAACGCTGTCATTTGTATTTGTATTTATTTATTAAATTAAAACGGATTATCCAATTACATTAATTTCAAAATTGTTTACATCATAGTTTGGTCAAAATAGTATCAATAATCATAGTAGTCAAATAAGTCAAACAATAAGAAAAAAAATAAAATACAGTAACATAATAGCAAAAATAAGTCATTCAATATTAATATAACACGCAATCATTCATCACACTCACAGAACCTTAAGCATACTGACAAAATTTTCGACCATCCATCCGCAAACAAATCACACTCAGGACTAGCATCCAGGAGAGCGTTGAGCGCCGTGAGGATGCGCGGAATGGGTGACCGATTACACCGGTATTACGGATTGTCCGGTAACACTCGTTGTCCAGTAACGCTGGTAGTCACGTTAAACTATCATCCGTATACCAACTTTAAAGACAACCAATTTTTTCGTTACTTATTAGTTTTTAATCGAAAGATCTGGTTAACTAAAATGTATAAATTGGAAGCTTCTTCTTCTTCTTATCGTGTCACTAGTTCCTTCGAACAAGTGTGGTGAAAGGATTTCAAGTGCGCCTTGAAGAGGCTCCTTTCGTGCACTAATTGGAAATAAATAAGCTTTTTTTTATAAACACAATCAAGATAGACAGTCTAAAAGACACAAGACAGTCTAAAAATAAATACCCAAACATGTTAATTTCATTATTATAATGTAAAACAGAAGTAAAGAATGGAAAGAGCTTCAAGCAAATAAATTAGAATTTGTATTAAATTTTATCGTTAATTTACAACGGGTTTCATGGTATGAGGAAATGAAAAGAGGTTTACAGCTTCGGGGTGATTATAGCTTAAAGATAGATGGCTAGATCCATACAGTAGGTATATGAAAAATATAACTATAAGGAAAATTACGTATATATTTTCTTTAATTTAATTAATACAAGGACCTTTAAATTATTATGTCGGTCCTATAAATTTAGCAATCAACTAAATCTAAACAAATATAAAACAGGAACTTAATTTTTTTTTTTTTTATTTAATATCAAAAAATCATAACTTCAAAAAATAAAACATGTGTCAAGTGCTCGATAGGAGCCTTTTTGAGGCGCACTTGAAATCCTTTCACCACACTAGTTCGAAAGAACTAGTGACACGATAAAAAGAAGAAGGGTGTCTGTTTTTCGATTCTAATCTCAATTCAAAAAACAGGTGAGCTTCATTGTATGAGCTATGTTGCATGTTGTGTTGTACGTTGTGAAATAGAATGAAGCCTTTTTCAGTATTGTATTTTAGATTTGAAGGTATTTTATTTCACGAAAAGATTTGTTGCGTAGTGTAAGGAAATTTAAAACGCGAAAAAACTCTTTTATTCCTAAAAAATATTTACTTAGGTACTAAAACTTAGTTAGTACCTAACTACCCTACCTGTTAGATAAAAAAGGCAGAGAGAGAATTCTTTTCGGAAACTGAAGTACAATGAACCTCACAAACTTTAACTGCCAATTTCGTCTGTGGTCGATTTTCGACGGATGCCAAAGGCATTTTCGACGCGATTCTACCTCAACTGGGAAAAAAAAAGTGCACTTCACTTCAACTAGGAAGTTCATTTCTCATTTTTATTATCGTCAGCGCCATTTTTAGTATTTTTGGTTGTCGTGGTCGTAATAAGCCAGGTAAATAAGGGACTTTTATGTTACCTAGTGACTATAACGACGAGACTATAACCAAGGCGTTATGTTTTTTTTTTACTTAATTTTTCCAACAGTTATGTGATATTTTATAACATATGTCTACTTATCTTTTTCACGCAGTTTTTCCTTAACTTTGTGAATCGGGCTTTTTTTCAACCAAATTCAAAAACGGAGGTGGTTCTCAATTTGGTTGATTTTTCTTTTTAATGTTTTTTACCTCTTTGTTGTTTATAAACCGATTAGAGATTATTTTTTTAATTATAGGATTGAAATTAAAGGATATTTTTTCAGATTGGTCCTATAGGTATGTAGAAATTTCATCAAAAACGGTTCAGTAGTTCAGTTTTTAAATCAAAATAACTAAAAAAATATGTCGTTAAAGTATCCAAAATGGCGTATTTCGCTTCCCTGTTACTTTTTACGTGTTTACGGTCACTAAAACAGTCCATTTGAAATCGGTTGAAGAATGTTTTTAAAAAACCTTGATTATTCATAGATATCCTCAACATATTAATTCAATATAAGTAGATAATCGAAACATTATAGTGATGATAGTCTTCGTGACCACAGACTGTAAAAACACTGACTTCCGTCACGAGCGACTGAAAGCCCTGAAAGGAAGGGTTAGACGCCACTTCCGGCGGAACAGGCCAACATGCGTAACTGACAGGAATGATGCATGTTTGTTGGTTTTGTACATGAAGCTAAATAATTGTTTATTACAGCATAAGCTAACTAATACAATCTATATATAGGTATATTATAAAATTTACAAAAGGAAACAATTGGGCCACCCATAGACCGTTGCAAACGATCTATAGGTAGCTCAACTGCTCCATCTCGATACCCGATGGCAGCGTGCCGAGGATACTGGCTGCATTGCCTCTTTGTATAGCAAGGCTTATTCTTTGGCCCAGATAGCTGCCAGCCCTCTGATCACGCGTCGCTTCGACCAGACGCTCTGACAAAATTTTAAAAACGCGGAAGGCTCCCATTCCCCATGGACCTAGGGTCTCGACCCCAAAGGGCTCAAACATGTACGACCTATCAAGACCTACATATTTACGCCGCTTGAGATCTTCAGCAGAGTTTGCCGCCGCACCAGCCCTAACTTGCGTCCCTGGCAAATGAGAAGGTGCCAAAGTGTCTACGCATGTAGCGTCCCACACCAAGGGCCTGCACATTCTCCATGGGATAAGCGTCATACCGTCAGGCCGCTTACCATCGTCACGACTTAGACCGTTCGGCTCGAGAACGGCTGGCACATTGGCGGTGGTAAAAGCTCGGCGAATGATTTCGTTAAGACTACTGTGGCGGGAAATTCTGCCAGCACTCCTAGTGCACGATAATCCATGGTGACCAAGATGTTCGACCGCAGTACCACACCGGCATCTATGTGGAGCGCAGCATGGAGCACCCAACCGCAGACGTGTTGCAACGCGGAAAGTTAAAGGGTCCAATAATGTGCCAATCGCTTGTGAGGGCAATGCTTGAAGCTAAATTATATAATACTAGCTGACACCCGCTACTTCGTTTGCATTGTGAATCCCTCACCCGTATTCTAAAATGATTTTTAGAGCGGGTACCGGGTACACATACACATTGGGCGTTAAGAAACGCGCGCTTTGCTAACGCGCGTTTTGAGATCCCCGAATGCTATTGAAGTGTACTGTACAGTACATATGCCGCATGAGAAGCAGCGCGCGCTTTCATGTGTCAATAAAATTCGGGGTTCTCAAAACGCGCGTTAGCAAAGCGTTTTAAAACGCCCAATGTGTCCCACCAAGTCGAGCAAAAAGTGGCACGGCCGTACTATCCTTTTTATTTCTTGAAGCAGTTCAGGCCATTTTCGACCCCCTATATTACATTGTTTGACAGGTGACAGATGAAACCTTTAGAAAAGCGGCGGCTATTTTACTACTTACGTAAGGTGTGTCTGAGTTTTAGGACTTGACGAACACACCCTCTAATTTTCAAGACTCTACGTTCAGTTGTTTGGTCTATACGTTGTCTGTCTGTAAGTCAGTCAGGTCCAAGCCTTTTATATATACTCGTATATTTATGGAGTGAGTACTTAGTACATGTGATCGAAGACATTAGCCACATATCTTTTTTATATGCAAACTAGACACGAGACGAGCTAGAAGTTCTCCTGATGGCAAGTCACCAAAAACCTATTGGCTATTACTAGCTGATGGCCGCGGCTTCGCACGCGTTTTATCGAGATGACGAATATCTAATGTGATTTTCCAACTCATAATATAACCCACCAATCTTCGGCTTAATTAAAATTTTAGCTCAATCATGCCAAAACTACAGCAAAAGCATCCATACGTCTCTCCATCTAACATCCATCCTTGAAAAATGTATTAAAAACTCAAAATTATAAACAAACTCTCGATGACTTGGTACCCTAAACTTACAAGATTGTTCACAAATTTTACCACATACATTAAAATAGATAACCCAATAATTGTACAACGAGATAACTTGAACATCTTGTATCCTCGACCGGCATAAGATGGGCCGAGTGACCCTCACAAACTTTGGACATCGGTCAAACTCCGAACCACAAATTACACCTACTATAGGTACTATTATCTAACTTCCAAGATAGTTAGAATCAAAGTCGACGACACGACGAAATAGAAGAACGAAGCTGCGACGCAACGCAACGCAACACCAGTGTGCTCTGTTGCGTTGCGTCGCAGCCCTAGATTAAGACGCATTAATTATAAAATGACAGTACAAAATATCGACGCAATGCAGCGCAACTGAACAGCGTGTCTTTACTCATGGACTGCTTTACTTACCAAATAAAAATTAAATTGGCAATGCAGGAGGGGTACTACGTTGTATCTGTGCAGTCAGAATTAAGGTTTCTATAAAATTACAGAGTTACAGCAGGGCGAGTGCGGCGCCCGAGCCGAGCTACAGCGAGCTGGCTCGAGCTAGGTACCCGGGTTTGCCAAACGATGAATAAAACTTAAATTATTATCATTAATGGGTACCGCTTGGCGCAAAGCCATAGGAAAACGACTAACGATAGCAGTTATCCAATTTTTATCAAAATTTATTTTGTCATATTTCGACTTAATAATAAGTCGAAATATTGACAAAATAAATTTGATAAAAGTTCATTTTTTTTTGCCATATCTGTGTTCAGTAACGGCAACTGATTATAGGTTTTTTTTCTGGTGATTATAAAACCACTTTGTAAAACAGCGGATATTTTATCCTCGCACTGAGACGATTACAAGTAATACCAATGAGAGTGAGAACCAAAATGAAAATGAAAATGAAAATGAAAAAATATTTATTAACAACAAAGAAATACATTTTATAAGTGTTACAGAACAAACTTACAATTAAGGCTAACACTGAGATCTTTTGTTGATAAGTTTGAATAGGATTCTTTAGCGGTGGTCCTCACACTAACATTGTACTTAGGAAGGAAGAAAACTCTTAGAATTTACTCGATCGAGTTTTCTCGATTTTCGCAAAATGTAAGGTCTCAACCGATAGTAGGGGCTCCCCAAATCCAAGTTTGAAGTGTGTGCCACCGTATCAAGTGTTACACGTCTCACGAGTTGAGGGCCCATTCCAATTTTGTATCGGAACGTCCTTTCGAGGGCCTTGTTGGAGACTTGAGGACCTTGTATTGGCGAAACGTGAGGGCGTAGGGAGTTGAAGGAGTCAAAAGGGATGTGTTGTTGACTAAGGTTGGTAAATTCATATTGCAGAGCAAATGGAATTTCTATTTACTTTTTCAACCGACGACGCGAGAATTCTAAAATGTACGACGACCTGTTATTTAATAAATAAAAAAACCAATATGAAAAAAAAAATAAGTGTAAAAATATTATTTTTTTGTTACATTATGATCCCATAGAAATTTCATCAAAACCGATTCAATTGTTTAGTTTATAAAACAAAATAACTGAAAAAAATTGTCGTGGAAGTAAACGAAATTGCGTATTTTGCTTCCTTGTGACTTTTCAGTAGTGTTTACGGTCACTAAAACAGTCCAATTTAAGTCGGTTGTCTATTGTTTTGTAAAACCTTGATTATTAGTATCATAATCTATATACCACGAGTCTGTTATGCCATATTCTCAATCTAATTCAAGTCAAATTGAAGCGAAATTACATTCATATTTTAGTATCGACTTATGGCCATTTTACGACTTCAAAGTCGTTAATGATATAACCGTTAAACCATATTAATTGTCGTTTGATAGCGTTAAGCGTTTGTCATAAATTAATGTCGTTTTAATGGGTGTCCTTGTAATTTTGATACCACAGATTTAATGAATATTTTTGATTGACAAATTGTCCTTATTAAATTACCATTACCTATACTAAAAAGCCGTGTTGGCCGAGTGGTCGGTGCCTCGACCTACGGTCCGAAGTTCGTGGGTTCGAACCCGGTCGTACACCAATGGATTTTTCTTTTTGTGTGCATTAAAATAGGTACGTGCTTAACGGTGAAAGAAGAGAAACCGGATTGTCATAGAACATAAAAAGTTCGAAAACATGTGTCAAGTGCACGAAAGGAGCCACTTTGAGGCGCACTTGAAATCCTTTCACCACCCTGGTTCGAAGAACTAGTGACACGATAAGAAGAAGAAGCCTTTAACGGCAATAAAATAACTAATAAATTATGAAATATGTAAATATAGCATTGAATGCAATTCTCTGCATGAGCACTGTTCTGGTCATGGGCATGCGTGATCTCTTGTCATCAGGAGAGCGCCTAGCTCATCTCGTCACTTATTTACTTAAAAAGGATTAACCAAATATTCAAACTAAACTTTTAAACGTAAAAATATGGCACTTGTAGACAAGTTACTCTTGAGATCATTGAGTAGAATTTATTTTATTTTATTTATATTATTATACACAATCCAGAGCTCTTATAATTGATATACTTAACTTAGACTTATTATTTAAACTTACAGCCAATAATGGATTTTAGGATTTGAAGAAGGTCACTCGTAGACAATTTTTTACCTTTGGTGAATCTTGAGAGCATTGAATAGAAAGTGAAAATATGGCACTCGTAGTCAATTTTTACCTTTGGTAAATCGTGAGAGCATTCAGTAGAAGGTGAAAATATGGCACTTGTACACAATTTTTTACCGTTATAAAATTTTGAGAGTATTGAGTAGAAGGTGAAAATATGGCACTCGTAGACAATTCTTTACCTATGGTAAATCTTGAGACCATTGAGTAGAAGGTGAAAATATGGCACTCGTAGACAATTCTTTAACTTTGGTAAATCTTAAGAGCATTGAGTGGGTAAGGTATGCCAAAGTAGCAATTGCTAACTCCCATAATCAAGTAGGTACTTGCTAGCTAGAACTCTCCCGAATATTTGGGAAGCGGCCAAAAGCGGGGAGGATGACCATGGTTTTTTATATTCAAGGTAAAAAAAGGGTCGAGCCTTAGAATAGTCGCAAATGATGTGTATCATATGACATCTCACCTTGGTAATAAGCAACATAAAAAATTGGAATGATTCCATTTACGAGGTTGATACAACCTGACGGGTAACTTCTTGTAACACACTTCCGTTCATTTTGACGAAATCACTCCCACAAATTGCTCAATCTCAAAAGCCAAGTAATTTCATTCGGGCACTGTACTCTTCAAACCGGAACACAGTAATGCTTACACATAACTGCGGCAGAATATCTGGCACTATGTTGGTCATTACTATTTTGCGGCTGAATATCTGGCACTGTGTCTGGGCACATCTGGGTAATATTGTGTAGCTGTACTTTATTTATTTGACCTACAAGACCTAAAATGTAACCTGCCCAATATTGCAAATAAATACTGAATACTGAATACTGAATCTAGACGACAGCGGCAACGCCTCTCAACGGTAAATAAAATGTAATGGTTAGCGCACTTATAGAAGTTTTCACTTCAAAAAAAAATTCCTTGCTACTCTCTGAAGTGATGGTCATCCTACCAGATAGCGTTGTTTCCGCCATCCAATAACAATATGCAAATTAGAATGGTTTTAAAAAGGGAGATGGCGCGAAAATAAGGCCTGGCATGGCCGAATTGAGGTGTTACGTCAGACCTGCGATGAATATTAGATGGTAGTACTCGTATTTTGGCGGGAAAAACTGGGAATGTTTACAGATCATTTTTTACTTTACCATAAAATAAAATATTAGGATAGGTTAGAGTTACAAAGTTATGTAAAAATGACGAGTAAAAAGTTAGTATAGCATTAAAAAAAATTAAATTTCAAATTAAAATAACGTTTATTTATTCAGTTGTTTAGAGTTTATGCTTTTTTAATATAATTTTTTTTTTCATAAAGGTACACAGTGCAAAATTAAAAAAAAAGAAAATTTATAGGGTTGTAGCGTAAAATAATTCTACTCTATGTGTAGGTAAAGAGAGACTAAATCGTCGATGACACACCGCTTTTTTACACGCTACAAGCCAGCGAGTTCGCTTATTCCTTGTAAACTCGCCCAGAGGCATCGGCTTTTTTAAAATCTGATTGTTGACAATCCTTCCCGAAAGCTAACTCGCTTACTCGCTAGCTTTAAAAATCGCCAACAAGCAGCTTGTAAAAAGCCCTGTGTCATCGACGCTTATTTTAAATTTCATCATACTGTTCTTCATGTTTATGAAACAGAATAATATAGGTCAATTGAATTAATAAAAAGAGATTTCCCTTATGCAAAACATATTCAAATCAAGTAGGTAGGTAATTTGTAAGCTTTTCAGAGCTATATTAATAATTATTTGTCTGCTGACCCCAATTTATCATCAATCAAATAAATCATGGCTGAAATCGCAAATATAAAATGTAATAAAATTACGACCTCCTTAAAACGGGTCTTTGCGTTCATAGACAATTAAAAATAAATGAAAGAGGCGGGAAAGTTGATGTCCCGAATTTAAAATGGCGGCTTATTTTGCTTTATTGCTTTTTCTATTTCCGATTTATTGTGGTTTTTATGAAGAGTTTAATTTGTTGATGGAATAATACTTTCCGGAAAACGAAATTGTTAATTTATTTGTTTTTATTATTTGAATTTATTCTTCTGAATCTTCAATTAAATTATTATCATGGTGTCGAAACCTGCTGTACCTATACCTTAAAATAAGCCTCAAATAAGTTTTTAGGTAAGTATTTAGTAATGTAGGTTGTAAGCACCGCATAACTAAATTATTTTGATCTTCCGTTTTTTCAAGGTTATAATATAATTATGGATTTAAATATTTAAGAGCAGCTTGTTCCCAAAATTCCAAGAATTTAGAACCTAAGTCATTTTAAATGTCAGTTTGTGTCGTTTTAAGTTTAAAATTTCGTGGAAACTTAAAAAAAAAGCCGAATTGTTACATTACACTTAAAACACCGGTCACCTTTAGGTTTAATTTACTACAAAATACTTATTTTTTTAAAATAAAAACGGCACATAATCGTTAACAACCGTGATATTATAATAAATAACATCGAACACGGTATGTTCCTTCAAAAATTGCAAAATTAAGTTATAAAAATACAGAAAGAAAAAATAATACAAAATTTGAATAAAAATTACATGCATTTCTGTAATGCGTGGATTTATAGCAGGCAACTGAGTTGCACCCTTTTGCATACCGGAGTCCGATGCTCACAAAGTGGGTCGGGGTATGCAACATGAAGTCAAGAATTTTAGTAAATTGCGCTTTTCTATCCAAATTATTACGATATTTCTTACTTTTGTTTTAAGATCTGCTTACTACAAGGTTGACAAAACATTACTAGTTATACCATCCTACCTTTTTACTTTCTAGTAACAGTTTCAGGTTTTATATAACAAAAAGCTACCGATCGATGTAATCAGCAACTTTCGGATTTGTAAGTAGAGCATTATCTCAGTCGCAATAAAACGTTTACTAACCAGTAAAGATGGTGGTGTAATGTAGTGTTTTTTTCAAAATCCAAGTCAATAGATCATTAATTAATGACTTCTTATTGATTTCATGACGACACTTCATTATGTGACAGTGATATGATAAAAAAAAGCTCTACAAAGCCGAAGAAAGGCTGTTTCTTTATGACCCGATGTGCATCATTTCCTGCTTACAAATTTTACTTACTACATCCTGATTTTGTTTATTTAAAAAATAGTTTAAAATCATTTTAATGTTTGCATTCACTCTTTACTATTGCTTTGCTATTCTATTATATTCAATTTAATAAACTACTTATTTATTCTCTACGGCATAACACCATCCACATCTGCGCTCTAATAAGAAAATGATCACCTGTCGAAACCAATTTCTTTGGATGAGTTATCCACAACACTTTTGATTGTACCAAATTAAATGCTCAATTTGCATTTGCTCACTTATAAATAAAATTGATTATAATATGGTGTCAGTAAGATATTTATTAGGCGGTAAGTGCTTTGAGCCTAAATGTTTGTAGTATACCTATTGCCGCTTTTACTCGACTGTGTAGAAGGAGGGTTATATCTTTCGGTATAGACCACAAGAGGGGTAGGTACGTTGTATCTGTGCAGTCAGCATTATTGGTTACAACAAAATGACAAAGTGACAGCGGGGCGAGTGCGGCGCCCGAGCCGAGCTGCAGCGAGCTGGCTCGAGCTAGGTACCCGGGATCAATGATGGATACCGATTGAAGCCATAGAAAAACGACTAACGGAAATCCAATTTTTATCAAATTTATTTAAAAAAAACGACTTCATTTTTTCTAGTTTTTTTGCCTTATCTGTGTTAGTAACGGCAAATGAATATGTGTATTTTTTTCATAAATACGCTAAATTTCTGGGGGGCGTCCTAAGTTACGCTTCAAGGACAATGCGAAGTGCGACATTGCATTATTTTTCAGAGTCTTGTCAAGGGTCTGGTGACGCAGTAACGGCCATCTACGGCCAACTACATTAAACATCCATCAGAAACAAAAGATATTTTTTTAAATTCGATCTCAAAAACTAGGAAAAGGAGTCTGAACATCGAGACCTTTGGATAAAACTAGTCAGTATTTTAAGGAATCAAATCACAGCTAATATTAAGTTCATAAGTATTTTAGTTATTTTGGACCGGGGCGTTTTTATTTCTCGTGGGATAAATAAGGTAACTTACATAATTATGTACTTTATTATTCAACACGCATCGTCAAATTTAATATTATCAAGATAGTATCTTAAGATAAAAGCTCGTAGAATCTTGAGATGATTACAATGATGCTGGCAGATTTGAAAGTAGGCAGTTTGTAAAACGAAAATAAAATTAAATGTAACGTTTCTGACACCGTCAACGTTTTTGCAGCCTGAGACCGCTCCGAGTGGCGTCTTACGGGGAAGGTCCAGCAGTGTATCTTCAAAGTCCAACATGAAGATGATGACTTTTAATACCTTAAAAGGAGCACAGAAACAAGTGACGTTCGCATCACTCTAGTTAATCTAGTATTAGGTATCCTGAAATGACTGATTTCGTGCCGTTACTGCAACACGCCCGCGGCATGAGACGTAATGAATATTTGCTACACGCGATTCTGTGTACTGTTTGATACTTTGTCGTCGAATATAGGATCGCAGGGGCGGGCGTTGTCTGTCGGCTAGTACGAGTAGGTATGGCCCAAAGACATAGCTAAAGATCTAGCTATATATGGCCTTTTTTGTGGTCGTAGTAAAACACAGGTGTATTCTATGTGAATATTAATGACCCTTTAAGCTCTAAAGGGGAGTATTCTCCACGTCCTGTGAACAACGTTTGTTCTACAACTTTTTAAATTCCGAAATTATTCATTCATATATTGCAAAAAATCCTCGTGAAAATATTATGTGATTTTTCATTAAATTTTTCCTAATTTTTTAACGTTAACCTAGGTAATTTATCTTCGACAATCTAGCAATACTTTATGGGTAAAGCTTTAACTTATCTATGTACTTAATACATTGATTGTGACGAGATGAAATGTTATTGCGTAGCAGCTGGAGACATACGAGTAAATAGTAAACGAACGCAAAATATATGTTGCGTAATGTACTAAATTAAAAATAAATTCACGTTAACGGATTCACGGACTAGGCAGAAAAGAAAAAAAATAAATTTTTGGGGATAATTATTAATTTTTACACCATGTAGGCGATTGCTTGTTTGTCTGTTGTAAACACATATTTGTAACGGTGTTCCTCTAGAACACCAAGATAGACAGTATCAAACCAAAATGGATGCGGATTACAGGACAGAACATTTTTAGACACCCTGTCAATAAAAATTAAAGATTAAAAAAAAAAAAGATGAATTTTAAGAATTTCAAATGTTTGTTACTTTTTACGATGTAGTTTTATTGTCAATGAAAAAGCTTAGTAGTTTTAACATGTAAAAGTTATTTAGCCCTGTTCTTCTCTTATTCTAAAATTTGCATGGGACCAGATTGTACTAGGATAAAATTAAGCCAATGTGGTTTTCTTGGTCGCGTGTGATTCTGTACTTTAATACTTCTATCATGGTTGTAACATTAAAAAAACATAATGGTTTGTAAAACAAAGCTGTTTTTTATTCATAATAGAACCAACTGTTTTATTATGTACCTATTTCAATCAATGTATTATGCTAGTTGATGCCTGAACGGTATTGGAGTACATTGTTGATGTGGTTTATTTTTCCTAGTATTGAAGTAAAACATTTCTGTTTTTGAGGATGTTTTTTCTACGTCTTTTTTTCAACAAGAAGCGCTTTTATGCCTTCTCGAAACATATCCCAAATCCAATAAGCGGAATTGACATTTTTTTTCTTGTGTTCTTCATTTGTTTGCCTATTTTTTAATTCATTTACGACGTAGCTCTTTTGCTCTTCGGATGGACTCTTTTCTGATGATCCTTCTTCGGATGAACTTTCTTCTGATTTTCTTTCATCACTGATTTTTTTCTCATCGTCAGATTTCACATTAGGATTTTCTTTATATTTCCTTTCTTCAGTATTAAGTTTGTTTTCCTCGTGTATTTTATCAGTTTTAAAGTCATCATTTTCTTTTACAGTTTCCTCGTCTACAGCAATACTTGTTTCCTTTTCAACCAATTTTTCACTTTTTTTTTCAATTACTATTGTAGTTTGTTTTATTTCTTCACTTTTCGCTTCTTCCTTTTCTGCTAGTTTATCAGTTTTTAAATTTTCTTCGTCTACAGCGATATTTGTTTCCTTTTCGATTTTCACTTTTTTAGTTTCTTTTTCAATAACTATTGAAGTTTGTTTTATTTCTTCAGTTTTCACTTCTTCCTTTTCAGCTAGATTTTTTTCGGTGGTAGTTTCCAATTCATTGTTCTTATATTTTCTCTCATTTGCCAAGTGTTTTTCATCTATTACATTACTTTCATCTGCTTTGTCTTTGTTATCTATGGCTGCTTCATTTTTTTCTGCCACACCTTGGTCTTCAATAGATTTGTCATCTAGAGGCAGCACCGTGTTATCTTCAAACGTATTTGCTGGATTCAAAGGTTTGTCAATATCGGCTTCATGCTTATGAGCATGTTTTAATTTTTGGATTGATTTAGGTTTATGCCTTTGTTTGAATTTACTTTTATCTGGATGCCCTCGAACTGGTAAGTCTTTTTTATCAGCGTTAGATTTGTCACAAGGAGGAGACTTAGCATCTTCAGCTAGAGAGTAACCTTCATAAGGAGCATAATTAAGTTGAGATTCATCAGAATTCGGGTCATGAATTTCATTAGAAATATCATCAAATTTGGGCTTTCCAAAATTTGGGTTGGATTCTGGAGCATAATCAGGAATATCACCAATTGGAGATTCATCAGAATCTGAGTCAGTCACTGGAACATGTGCTTCGTTAGCTTTTTTTGGGTGTGCAGGTTTTGACTTTTTTTTAGGTTGCGGTTTAACATGATGATGATTGTCAGAAGGATGTGCTGCTGTATGTTTTTTGTCAGGTAAAGTTGGTTTGTCTGAAGATTCATCAGAATCGAAGTCAGTCACTGGGACATGTTCTTTGTCATTATTTTTTGGGTGTGCAGGTTTTGACTTTTCTTTAGGTTGCGGTTTAACATGATGATGATTGTCAGAAGGATGTGCTGCTGTATGTTTTTTGTCAGGTAAAGTTGGTTTGTCTGAAGCTGGCTCTGGAGATTCATCAGAATCGAAGTAAGTCACTGGGACATGTTCTTTGTCATTATTTTTTGGGTGTGCAGGTTTTGACTTTTCTTTAGGTTCCGGTTTAACATGATGATGATTCTCAGAAGGATGTGCTGCTGTATGTTTTTTGTCAGGTAAAGTTGGTTTGTCTGAAGATTCATCAGAATTGAAGTCAGTCACTGGGACATGTTTTTTGTCATTATTTTTTGGGTATGCAGGTTTTGACTTGCTTTTGTGTTCCGGTTTAACATGATGATGATTCTCAGAAGGATGTGCTGCTGTATCTTTTTTGTCAGGTAAAGTTGGTTTGTCTGAAGATTCATCAGAATTGAAGTCAGTCACTGGGACATGTTTTTTGTCATTATTTTTTGGGTATGCAGGTTTTGACTTGCTTTTGTGTTGCGGTTTAACATGATGATGATTCTCAGAAGGATGTGCTGCTGTATGTTTTTTGTCAGGTAAAGTTGGTTTGTCTGAAGCTGACTCTGGAGATTCATCAGAATCGAAGTCAGTCACTGGGACATGTTCTTTGTCATTATTTTTTGGGTGTGCAGGTTTTGACTTTTCTTTAGGTTCCGGTTTAACATGATGATGATTGTCAGAAGGATGTGCTGCTGTATGTTTTTTGTCAGGTAAAGTTGGTTTGTCTGAAGCTGACTCTGGAGATTCATCAGAATCGAAGTAAGTCACTGGGACATGTTCTTTGTCATTATTTTTTGGGTGTGCAGGTTTTGACTTTTCTTTAGGTTCCGGTTTAACATGATGATGATTCTCAGAAGGATGTGCTGCTGTATGTTTTTTGTCAGGTAAAGTTGGTTCATCTGATGCTGACTCTGGAATCTTAGATTCTGGTTCGTGCTTGGGAGCAGGTAAATTGTTACTATCTGGCTGTTCAGAATATGAGTCAACTTTTTTTGGGTGTGCAGGTTTTGACTTGCTTTTATGTTCCGGTTTAACATGATGATGATTCTCAGAAGGATGTGCTGCTGTATGTTTTTTGTCAGGTAAAGTTGGTTTATCTGATGCTGACTCTGGAATCTTAGATTCTGGTTCGTGCTTGGGAGCAGGTAAATTGTTATTATCTGGCTGTTCAGAATATGAGTCAACTTTTTTTGGGTGTGCAGGTTTTGACTTGCTTTTATGTTCCGGTTTAACATGATGATGATTCTCAGAAGGATGTGCTGCTGTATGTTTTTTGTCAAGTAAAGTTGGTTCGTCTGAAACTGACTCTAGAATCTTAGATTCTGGTTTGTGCGTAGGAGAAGGTGAATCGTTGTTATCTGGCTGTTCACCACTGGTTGTTGATGTTTCATCTTTGTTAGTGGTAGGAAAATATATTGGTGCTTTGGAAACTTCCTCTGGGGCACGTCGTGTAGTGGGAGTATCAAAAGGAGATTCATCAGAATTTGGGTCAGTAGTTGGGGCAGGTGCTTCATTAGCTTCTGTTGAGAGTGAAGATCCTGAATTTTTAAATTCTGGTATTATGTGATTGTCAGTAGGATGTATTGGGTATTTCTTGTCAGATAAGATTGGTTTGGCAGGAGCTGAAATTGGAGCTTTTATTTCTCGTTTATACTTAGGGGTAGATGAATCGTTACTATCTGACTGTTTACCACTAGTCGTTGAAGTTTTGTTATTGTTATTCCTAGTGGTAGGAAATAGAATTGGTGCTCTGGAATTTCTGGGATCATTTTGATCAAATGGATATTCATTTGAATCTGGCTCCGATACTGGTTCATGACTCCCATTGGAAGTATCATAAAAATCTCCAGTAGTGTAATCAGATGAAGATTCATCAGAATTTGGCTCAGTCACTGGGGCAGGTTCAGCTGGACCTGAAACTGGAATCTTAAATTCTGGTTTGTGTTTAGGAGCACGTAAATTGTTACTACCTGTTTGTTTACCACTGGACGTTAAAGTTTTGTCATTGTTGGTGGTAGTGGTAGGACAAAGTATTGGTGCTCTGGAATCTCTGGGATCAGTTTGATGATGATTGTCAGTAGGGTGTGTTGGATATTTCTTGTCAGATAAGATTGGCTTGGCAGGAGTTTCTCGTTTATACTTAGGTGTAGATGAATCGTAACTATCTGACTGTTTATCATTGGACGTGGAAGTTTTGTTATTGTTAGTCGTAGTGGTAGGAAATAGTATTGGTGCTCTGGAATTTCTGGGATCATTTTGATCAAATTCATTTAAATCTGGCATTGACACTGGTTCATGGCTTTCATTGGAAGTATCATCAAAGTCTCCATTATTTGACTTAAATACTGGAGCACGATTGGGAGTGTAATCAATTTCAGATTCATCAGAATTCAGCTCAGTCACTGGGGCAGGTTCTTCGTCAGCTTCTGTTGGGAGTGCAGATATTGGCTTTTTCTTAGATTCCGGTTGATCATGATTGCCAATAGGATGTTCTGCTTTTTGTTTTTTCTCAGGTTTGGCGGGAACTGAAACTGGAAACTTGGGTTCTGGTTCATGCTCAGGAGCACGTGAATCATAACTACCTGGCTGTCTACCACTGGATGGCGAAGCATTTCCTTTGTTTGAGGTGGGGAAAGGTATTGGTGCTCTAGAATCTTTCCCTGGTGTCCAACCGTTAGAAGGAGTTTGATCAAATGAAGATTTATGTAAATCTGGTTCATGTCTTTTATTGGAAGTGTCATCAAACTGATGTTTTCTGAAACTTGGCTTAGATATCGGAGCACGATCAGGAGTATTATCAAATGTAGATTCTTTAGAATTGCTTTTTTCGTGGTAAGTTGGTTCATATTTAGGAATGGCTGATTTTTGCTTTAAAGCTGGCGAAACGTAACTATCTTGATGACTAGTAGATGCCACAGCTATCGAATTAGTGTTACCGCTACTAGCCACGGCTACAGCTTGGGCTTTATTATACTCTGGCGTGGGTCTTTTATATATTGGTTTTGATGGTATTTGTGAAATTCTGGGCGCCAAAGAATCATCAGATGGACTGTTGCCTATGGAAGTGGTAGCCACCGAATGAGCTCTTGACTCTACCTGTTCTCCAGTTTTCCTTCCACGCATGCTCAAATATTTCCTCACATGTTCTGGAACTTCTTCGTATGTACCGTCATCTCTTCTTGCTATATTGCCATTGGTGTCCAGTCGGAACACCCTTACTTGTTCCGGATTTGTGCTTACAGGAAGATGAACAATGGGGTCTCCAACTCCATTACTGGAAGTCACTATTTCCATCGTCTTACTTCTAACGGGTACGGTAATCGGTACTGCATGGCCGCTCACATCTGAACTATGGTGTTGATTTATGGGGGGATATGCTTGGTATTGGTAGTTTCCAGGGTCTTTGTAGACTGGGTGAAGTTCTGGGGTGTAACCATTGTAGCCGGGCCTATACTCTTGTCTTGCTTGGATTTGGCCAGGATAGTAGGCTTGGGAGTAAGCATTTGGCCACTCCTGGCCACGATGTTGGTAGTAGGTTGGCTTTATATCGTCTTGATTCGCCGGCCATTGTTCCGGGTGGTAGTTGAACGGGTGTGAAGCTCCTAAGACTAACAATACTGTTAGTACAACGCTGATCTGAAAAAAAAATCGATTATTTTTTATTTTATTTTTACAATTTTTGGAAAGCAAACAGCAATATTTTAAAAAGTATGGATTAAGTATGATGGGAATTATAAGCTAAGGAGTTTTCACATATGGTCACAGTGTAAATATATGGAAGAAATCAAGATTTTGTTTATCCGTTTACAAAAAGTACCTAATACAAATGAGTTCTAGTAACTAAAGTTTTGCTGGTTAATAAGAATAATTTATAACTTACAGTGTGAAAATTTAAACCACTTAATTTTTATTTTTTTTAATGTAAAAGATGACGTTTCTCGTATGGTTAACATTGGAACATACTTTACACAAACTACATAAATAGTCAACGTCACCACAGCTTTTTTTTAATCTCTCTTTTCGCAACCACCGAGTCCAGAAAGAATTTTGACCTAGCCATGTTGAGTTTAAACATTTTTGGCACTTAATATTTAATTACCTTTGTATTTGAGTTTAGTTGATAAACACCTTTTTTTATTTAGGTTATTAGGTTAAGTACAATTTCACAAACTAAAAAAAAACGATTATATATACAATAACTGTATCCAAATTAACTCCAAAAAAGTGTATAGGTCACTACTCACTCTATAACAGAACTCCATTGTTAATTATTCTAGACCTGTCTTTATCTCCACAACACAAGTATTTTCTTACCATATATTTTATTTAGTACGCCAAGAAAAAAAAAATTAAAATAAAATTTAAACTACACCATAGATTATTTTCTTACCATATACCTTTTTCATACAATACGGCATTATAATGGATATAAAATACCGAAAATACGTGTGGTGTGGACACCACACGTATTTTCTTACAATATTTTTCATTCAGTACAAGAAAAGTGTATAGTTAGGTCATTTTACTCACCCTATAACAGGACTTCATCATCAGTTATTCTGGACCTGACTTAATGGCGATAGAAAATACCTATAGTATGATAGGTATTTTCTTACAATATTTTTCATTCAGTACAAGAAAAGTGTATAGTTAGGTCACATTACTCACCCTATAACAGGACTTCATCGTCAGTTATTCTGGACCTGCCTTAATGGCGATAGAAAATACCTATAGTATGATAGGTATTTTCTTACAATATTTTTCATTCAGTACAAGAAAAGTGTATAGTTAGGTCACATTACTCACCCTATAACAGGACTTCATCGTCAGTTATTCTGGACCTGTCTTCATACTCACACCACATATATTTACTTATTATATTTTTTATTTAGTATTAGAAAAGTATTAGTACAAGAAAAGTGTATGGTTAGGTCACTTTACTCACCCTATAACAGGACTTCATCGTCAGTTATTCTGGACCTGTCTTCATACTCACACCACATATATTTACTTATTATATTTTTTATTTAGTATTAGAAAAGTATTAGTACAAGAAAAGTGTATGGTTAGGTCACTTTACTCACCCTATAACAGGACTTCATCGTCAGATATTCTGGACCTGTCTTCATACTCACACCACATATATTTACTTATTATATTTTTTATTTAGCATTAGAAAAGTATTAGTACAAGAAAAGTGTATGGTTAGGTCACTTTACTCACCCTATAACAGGACTTCATCGTAAGTTATTCAGGACCTGCCTTTTGCGACACATCTGTAGCCGAGCTACGTATGTTGTGTACAAGTCCTCTTTGTGGCTTACTTTAGTGGCAAAAATTATGTACTTATCCACTCACGTAGTTTGTGTTCCTAAATGAAAAACAGTTGTTCAAATATATTAATATTGTAAGTGACATTAATGCTTCACTTGGTTTTTCCATTGGTTTCACCTGAATTTTTGTTCATTTTCAACTAAGTATTATGTATGTATCGATGGTATTCTAGATAGAATTCTGCAGAGGACGCATCTCAACTTAAATGTAAAGTAAAATAATCGTAATTTTGACAAACTTATAATATGTACCTAATTTGTATTTAAGTAAAAAAAAATATAAAAAAATAACAATATTTTCTATTCTAATGAACGAATGAATGAAACTTTATTTGCGTAATACAGGTACATTGTGGTCTTACTTTAAATTAGAATCACTGCATCAAATTTCGTGCAAATACTTAAAATTAGAGCTAAATAATTATAATTGTTAATAATTCTCACACAAATTGCTAATAAAAATAATTAATAATATTCTTACATTAAAATTCGTAAAAAGTAAACTAAGGGCTTATATCAGCAAATTATATAAATATATAATTACTAATAAATCCGCTTGATTTCTAAACAAAGGTTTTAATTAACTTAACTTTAGTTTAGAACTTTAGTACATATTACTATATTATAAACCAAAGAGTCAACGAACAGAAAACCAAAGTTTAAAGATACGACACGTGTTTCGCCTCTACACGAGGCATCATCAGGAGGTGTGGACTCGCCGAAGTTCGAAACGAGAGTTCAATCAATCAAGCGGATTTATTACTAAATATATTTATATAATTTGTTGATATTTATGGATTTCCGCAAAGTAACGCCTGAATCAACCAATTATCTTAAGGGCTTATACTTATCACTTACTTATACTTTTATAAAAGACCATGCAGGTACCTACTCAGTAACAAACTTTTACTATTTGAAAAGCTCTAATACTCTTTGTGCATGCCAAATGATAAATTTAATTCAATATAATTTTCACGAGCTATAAAAAACCATTTGCTCAATTATATGACGTCATGAAGATACGCGCGAAAAATAATTTAGGTGAAACCACAGACCTTATTATAAATACCTAATGAAAATTGCTTTCTGTATTTCTATTACTTATACTTTGATCACTTACAACTAGATTCATTTAAATATCTACAAAATAACCTTAACATTATAATGAAGGAAACAGCCTGAAGACCGACGAGACGTCTAAAATTGTATTCTAAAATAACCTTACTAATAAGAACCTTACTGTATTCTTACTGTTAATAGTACCTAGTAGATATACCTAGATGTCGCTAGTTAAAGTCATACAATATGTCATCTTATTAAATAAAAATAATAATAAGCCTTTTATTCAGACATTTTAAACAATGTGACATTATTGATAGATTAGTGCCGACTTGCACCAAACTATAAAAGTTTTTAAGCAATTACTTAACTCGCTTGACAGTTCTTAACAGTCTAAATTTGGACCGTTAAGAACTGGCAAGCAAGAAAAGTAATTGCTTAGAAGCTTTTACAGTTTGGTGCAAGTAGGCATAAATTTCATATATTATTAACTAATCCCTATCCTTATCTAATACGCCGACATAGTTTGTCTGTGTGTCCCTTGGCATAGGCCTCCCCCAATTCCCTCCAAGCGCCCCTACCCATTGCAGACTTCTCCAGAGCTTCCCACCTACAGCTTCTATATCGTCTCGCCTTCGCTTGACATGCCTTACTCTCTTCCTCTTCCCTATTCTTGGTTGCCAGACTGTAATTCTCCTCACGTCGTGGTCTGGACACACAGTTCGTGGCACAGATAATTGGAGGAGGAGAATCACAGTCATATTATTAAATTACCATATTACAAATATACCTACATTTTTCATTTTTACATATTAACTTACCATATTATTATTATCTACTCCTAACAAACCTATTAGTAAAATACAAAGCGGTCTAGATTTATGTATTCGTTATTGTTAACTATTATACTAAATTACACGGTGTATAATGTACTTACCTACATATTTGTCACTCTAGCCTAGCTAGACATTTTTAATATATGTAAACTGAAATGCGTTAAAGTATTTAACATCTAATAACCAATTTTTCTGACGTCACACCTCTATTTAATCGATCATACAATTATTTGTTCAGATGGAAATACAATAACCAATAGCTGGTCAGTTATAAATCAAAATAGGTAGGTACTTATTAAGGATAATATTTATATACGAACTCATTGCGTACTAAATAATGTGAGTATATAATATATAATAAGAATTACAAAAAAATATAATTTATTATTTTTGTTCTATCTTTCTACAAACAAAAAGGTTAGTTTTTAAAATGATCCAAGAGCTATAATATACTTTTATATAAAAATATAAACAAAAAAGGAAAAAATATCCTTTTTTTATTTTTGAATGAGACAAGACACAAGACACATAAAGCATAGTATACTACATACATAGTAGGGCCCTTGTTAAACTTTCGTTTAAATATTTATATAATATATTATTTAATATATAGTTTTCTGATAGATTTTAATTAAAACTTTGAATAGTGTCAAAACAACATTTTGTACCTTACAAAATGTTATTTTGACACGGTTCAAAGTAGGACTTTGAATAGTGTTAAAATGCGAAAAAAGGCGGATTGGAGCATTGAAAGTTTATCGTTTTTTTACTCTACAATATTAATAAGTTTCTATTTAACAAAGGCGGATTGTTTATGCTGACAAAACCTTTAATACTTACAAAGAATATTTGGATGTAAAAATTACTTCAGAATTGGCTAATATTTGATCAAATGGCGTCTTAAATTTACAAAAGATTTAAGTATACATTCATATTATAATACCTTTGTAAATCGTTTTAAAAATAAAATAAATAACTATTTTTAGATAAATAAGTAGATTTAGGAGCCTTCGACTTCGACAACTTAGGTATTGGGACCGCGGAATTTATCTTTGGCGACTGGCGAATTTTTAGATGGGTAACCCAGCAAAGCGAGTAATAACTTAAACTTAGTATAGGTACTTACTTACATACTCTTATGCCTACTTGCACCAAACTGTCAAAGTCCCTTTGACTTTTACTAAATTCGCTTGGTAGTTCTTAACAGTTTAGACTCTGAAGATTATAAGAACTGATAAGCGAGTTAAGTAGTTGCTTAGGAACATAGAAAGTTTGGTGCAAGTCGGCGTCAGATTGTTTTTTTTTTCAAAATTTATACAAAATTTTGCGCTTGGAATAATGAATCTAGTACCTATACCTATATGTTTAGATCGATGGTGACTTATCTTTGATGTTATTTCGATAAGTTTAAGAAAACAAGTGCAAAACAACTTTATGTATCGCAAAGTTGAAAACTCTCCGGGAACCTAAGCGGTTTTTTGTGTGCCAAAAGTTACCCCCAGGTTTGATAAATGGCTTTGGGGAAAAAATCGTGAATGTACGAAAATGAAAAATACCTAGATCTTTAGAACTTGAACGTGAGGCGTTTAGTTGTCTGCGCCAAAAAAAAGGGAGCTACATTGGCTAAATTCTTCAAGACTTATCTTGAAGCTATTCTGCAATTCGGCACTTGCACCAAACTATCAAAGTTTTTAAGCAAAGAAAAGTATTTGCTTAGGAGTTTTGACAGTTTGGTCCAAGTAGGCATTTTTAGTACATTTTGATCCAATGCTTATTTTCAAAAACGAGTAGTGACAGGGCTAAATAAATATTATACCTATGGTAGAACCACTAGGTTTTTTTTTGTTAATAAAACCACATCTGAAAAAGTATCAAATATGATTTGAAAATAGAGATATTTCATTTTTATTAACGGGGTGTCTGAAAATTTTCTGTCAATTTGCTTTGATACTGTCTACTACTCGGGCGAGTAAACATGACACCTGGCTGCCACGTGGCTCGGAACTTGATGCTCCCCCCGCCCCCCGCGCGGCGCTCTCCGTGTTTGTTCTTCCTCTAATTGCGAAGCCTTATCATTACTTATCATTACCAAGTATTACAGGACCTCTTCTCTATCAAGATTATCAAATTCCACACAATTTTTTGCACAAACGTCATTCGAGCCAGGTATTATGTTTATTCGCCCGAGTAGTACCTTGGTGTTCTATAGATAGGAACACCGTTTTTAATCAAGGGATACTGGATAGTATGTTTATAGGCTTGACTAATTACTGATTTCAACAACGATCAACTAAAATCCATTCTCCAAAATCCAATGACTGATGTTTGCGTAGGAATCCGGATGACCGCAGAAACCGCTGAATTAAATAATTCCGCGTTTAATTGAAAACGTAACGGACTGGCTGAAACATAAATTAGGGGCAGCTCTGTTTATTTAGGGCAGTTGGGGTAAGCCTATTTATACACTGGGGTAAGATTTTACAAGACCTTAAGATACAACGTAATCTAAGACAGCAATATTACTTAAGAGGCTATGTGAAAATTTGTAGTCGCTGCGATTCATTCTTACTCGGTAACGGTACAGTTTACAAACTTGATGTTAATACAGTGATTACTTGAGGATATAATCTAAATAAATGTAAGACAGAAACACGATTGGTAAAACTTTTCTCGATAGATTTATTTTTTGAAATAGGCCCATCTTAAAGTCTGATTTACATCCATCCTCCGAATTTAGAGAATATTTACGGTTTATTTTTATACTATTGAGTGAGTAATCAGAGAACTTAGATAAATATAAAAGGATTTATTTATAAATTCAATACATTTCAAGCAATACGATGTTTTATCATTTGTCGCTTACGTCCCTTACTTTTGAGCGACAAAAATCTATATCTAACCTCTTCCCTCTGGGTAAGGTATCTAATTGCGCTATCACTGTCTTACAATTCGGCAGCTGTCATTTCTGACAGTTTTACATATCCTCTTAAGACAAACATTTTCTACGAATAGATTGTTACCGATTCTCAAGAAAACATTAATAGTTTTTTTTTCCTTTGAATTTGCTTGACATTAAACATAATGTTACGGCCTGGTTCTTGACTGATAGTCAAGTTGTCTCAAAGGTATCATAATGTAAATTACAATTTTAAACCTCTAATACTTAATTCGTAATTCATCAATATACAATAGAAGAAAAATATGCATAATCAGTTGACGTTACTCGTAGATATGGGAAAAAAAATTATGTCGAATTTTTGTCAAAAGAAACTTTTTTATCTGGTGATTAAACATTTACAGTGTATATTTATCGTGATAACAAAGAATAATTTCATATAATTATATTTTTAATTTCATCAAATTTTATTAAGTTTCATTTAAAAAATATTCATCTAAATTAAAACTAATGTTTTTATTGTTGCAAATCCCGGTGTATTCTCGACCTAAGTTGGCTATTTCCACAATCTAGGTAGGATTGAGAATTGTGGCTTAAATTGTATTGTTGGGGAGATTTCTAAGATAGTTATTAGTTACTAGCTGATGCCCGCAACTACGTTAGCGTTTGCGAATTTAAAAATAACCTCTTTATTCTTTATTCCTTTTTCGTACGAATCTACACCATCTTGATGAACATACCTTCGGAATTTCAAGTCTTTACATTCAGTGGTTTGGCTTGTATGATGCTCATCATTCAGCCAGTTAGTCATTCAGGCCGGGTATACGTCGATTAACCAGTATCCCTGTATTAAACAAAATACAGGGTTACTGGATAATCGATGTTTACCTGAGAGCGGATAGATGAGCTTACATGCAGAAAATTTAAGCCTATGTTTGTAAAGGGTTAATAAGGGTTAATAAAAGGGGTAATAAGTTTAACTTTTGTTGCGTTTCTATTGTTATTTGAGGGTAGTTTGGTAAATCACCGCCTGCCCGAACGTGAAGAGCTTGAGGCTGTTCAGTGCATTGGCGGGAGTCATTGTGATTGGATACGTGTGGACGTTCTACTCAAAATCCGTCGATTTTCCTGCCATATTTGGCCGTGTCAAATATGCATCTCAACATTTGATACTAGTGAAGTGTCGCGGGTTCACAGCCGTGCTTTGTGCTTTTCCAAAGACTTTTCGAAGCGCGACTCGCCGTGCGAGTCCACAGGACCTTGCCTGCCACCAAACCAACAAGCCAGGAGCTGCAGTTCATAAGGTAGGTGGTGTTCAATTTCCTTCGGAAATCAGTAGAAACGATTTCAGCCCTAGACACTGTAATTTCAAAACACAAAACACATGTTCTAAAATCGCCAGCATAATTAATCTTAAAACGGTTAATTTGAAAACCGCACAGCTTTTTAAAAAAAAATACCTAATTTTGGGTGTTCCTAACCAAATTGTTATTCCATTAATGTATTTCTCATCACAAAATGATGAGAATTATACTAACAAGTAGGTCGAAAGATGTATTATTACGAAGCATTTTTTTAGCTCTTTTTAGTGACAAATGAAAGAAGTACACGTCGATTAACCAATAACCCTGTATATGGATATTAAAATAGATACTGAATACTGTTCTTGTTAGTCAAGACTTGAGAGAATACATAGTAGGTGGAATACATAGTACTCTTTTAGAAGTACCTACCTAGTAGGAACGTGCAGTTGAACATCGTGGGTTTATGCGCTGAAATCTGTTCAGCTAAGTTTAACGTTTTTGTAGGTGACTAGGTCGTTTTGTACGGGGGCTGTGGCACAGTGTGAGACATATTGACTTGCAAAAACAGGCAGAACACTTGGTAGAGTCAAAGAAATAAACTTATGTAGACTTGACACTAGTGTCACTACACAGTATAAATAGGCAACCTAGCTTAGCATCTTAGGTACACTACAAACTGAAGTACCTAAGTAATAAAGTAAGTAAACACAGCACGACAAAGGATTCACGCAAGCACTGAGAGTAAGCAGTAATTAAGAGCTATATAGAGCTGTAAGTTAGCGCGAGGCATTGTGTAGCGCAGACTTGCAAACAACGTGCAAACATGTAAAGATGCTGGATGAGACTTTGTCCAGACAAAGGCAGATGAATAGGTGATTCCCCTGCAGGATTTAGCTAGATGGGTACCATCACATTCAAAATCATTTGTTATTAATTCCTACCATGCCTAAGATATTATGTTACTGATATATATATTTTTTTATTTTTTTTTATTTATTTATCAATATAAACAATTTATTATACATTGGTTGCTTATGTTAACACTAATAAACCGTTCGCAACAAACAGTTCGCAACCGTCACCGCTGTGCATAAACATACGTAGTTAAATCGTCCGACAGTTAAATAATTTTGTTAGGTCAAAAGTAGTTTATCTTTTTTAAACTAAAGTGAATTGTGTGGTGTTAGTCATTAGTCAACGATTGGCGTTTGGATTGTAAAATTCTATTCAGTGGTTCGTGAGTAATAACTAATTGTTTATCAAATCTTTTGGTTAACTAAACTACCGGCCACTATCGAACCGGTTCGGGCCGGTCGGTCGCTCGCTCTCGCTTATTTCACCCACACGCGCAGAGCTGTGAGCGCCACCGGGCTGTGATAATACAGCGCCTACGCTACGAATGCAAGCAATCTATCTGACTTGACTCGACGCTCCGCAAGGTTTTGCTTTTATTTGTGTTCCGGTGTTTCTTCACAAATTTGATACCCGAAATAGAACTGGAATTCCATCATGAATACAAAATCACAAAGTTCCCAAAAATGTGCGGGATGCCCGCGGGAATTGCTGAAATCTGACCAAATACTAAAATGCAATAACTGCGTACTTAAGTACCATTTTGAGTGTGTAAACACTAGTAGGCAGAAATACAAAGACCTTTCGCTTGAATTCAGAAACAGCTGGGCCTGCCCCGCATGCCAATGTAAGGTGCCCAGGGGTGATAATTCTGATACTCCTACACGCGGCTCGAGTCCGGTATCAAACGTCACGTTCCGCCGTCACGCTGTTAGTGCACCTTCACAAAGCGTTACGCAACTTACTGTTGAACAAGTTGAAGAGCTGATTCAGCGTCACGTTGCAAGTGCACCTTCACGTAGCTCTACACAACTAACACTTGAAAATGTTGAACAGCTGATAAAGAAGGCCTCAGATGAATTAGCGACTAGAGTGGAGAGAAATGTGACCAAAATAATGGAAACTAAAACCAAACAGTTATCCACAGAGATACACGATATAAAGAACTCGTTACACTATCTAAGTACGCAGTATGAAGACATAAAGAAGGAAGTAAAACAGAATTGCGACGAGAATAAAAAGATTATGGAGGAGAATACGTCTCTTAAGACAACGATTAAAGACCTCAGCAACCGCCTCGGTATTGTAGAGCAACAAGCGAGAATGAGTAACTTGGAAATTCAATGCATACCAGAGTACAAGGCCGAAAATCTAGAGAATGTCGTGCACCAAATTGCCAAAATCACAGGCAGTACACTGCAAGCAGGAGACATCCATAAATGCACGAGGATAGCTAAAATAAATCCCGAAAACAAGCGTCCCCGTTCTGTTGTTGCTAAGTTCTCAAGCCCGCGCGTTCGGGACTCATTCTTGGCAGGCGTGATACAGTTCAACAAAAAATATAGGGACGATAAGCTAAATACTAGTCACATTGGCCTTGGAGGAGAAAAAAAGCCTATATACGTAGTTGAACATCTTACCCCAGAAATGAAGAAACTACACGCTGCGGCTAGAGAAACGGCAAAGAAGCTACGTTACAAATTTGTGTGGCTGAAAAATGGTCGCGTTTTTATGAGAAAAACTGAGACATCGGAACACATCAATATCCGTGATCTCGGACAACTGGAAACACTCACATAGTTTTTATTATTAGTGAATGTAATTTTGTATTCTTGCGACTTCTATATTTATTTAATTTAGGTATTTATCATATTAATTGAATTTCTGTCTTTATCTAATATTATTTTGTATCTATTGGTAGGTATATATTGGTGTCATGAATTCGTTGAGATGTTATTATCAAAATGTCAGAGGTCTGCGCAGTAAGTGTCAAGATGTGAAACTTAATATAATAAACAATGACTTCGATGTTTTAATTTTGACTGAAACTTGGCTTAATAGTAGTGTCTTTGAGGGTGAAATTTTTGATAGTCGATACTGTGTGCATAGGAGAGATAGGAAAATTAAAAATGGAGGTGGTGTAATTATAGCTGTTAAGAATAGTTTAGTCTCGCGTCGTATGTCGTCATGGGAAAGCGATTGCGAGGATATATGGGTGACTATTGATGTTAAGATGGATGGTAAAGCTTCTAGTCATATTGCAGTATGTGCAGTTTATTTACCACCTCCCATAAAGAAGGACAATTTGGAAAGGTTTATTGTGAATACTAGTAATGTCATTAATAAAAACGATCATGTTTTATTGGCGGGAGATTTTAACTTGGCTAACCTGTCATGGTCAGATCTATCTGGTGTTGGGGACATACATCCCTCTAGCAATTGCATATTGGGCTCGATTTTTGTTGATTTCATGGAGGAGAATGCACTTAAACAGTACAACTCGATCTTTAACAAAAACCAAAGAGTTCTTGACTTGATATTATCCAACAGTACTAAGTTGCTTATTACAGAAAACACTAATCCTATTAGTTTGGTAGACTTACATCATCCCCCTTTAGATATTTTAGTTATGACTAGTAAAAGTGAAGTACTTAAGGAAAGATTACAGGAAAAATTTAACTTTTATAAAGCTGACTACGACAATATAGTGAATGATTTGAATGCAATACCTTGGCTTGAGCTACTATCAGAATATGAAGATGTTAATACAATGCTTTCAGAATTTTACAGAAAGTTAGATGAAATAATTACGAAACATGTTCCTAAAACTAAGCCCAGAAGTAAAAAATATCCTATATGGTTTAATAAAGGACTTATATTGATATTAAAAAAGAAAAATAAATTTAGAATACGGTTTAAAATGTATAAAAATCCCCTAGATTTAATAAAATTTGAATCATTAAGAGCAAAATGCGATACTTTGATAAAAAAATGCTATAAACAATACATTGAATCGATCGAAGCTAATATTGCAAAAAATCCTAAATTCTTTTGGACACATCTAAAAAATATGAAACAGGCCTCGAACAATTACCCCGCTAAAATGACGCATAACGGTAAAGCAGTCTCAGATGGGGAAGATGTTTGTAACCTTTTCGCAGACTTTTTCTCGTCAGTGTACGATAACAATAATACCCCTTCTTCTGACAGCGTTGTCCAGACTGTTTTTAGCTGTTCATTATGCTCTGTACAGTTCACAAGACTTGAGATTTTCAAAAAAATAAAAAGACTTGATATATGTAAAGGTGCTGGACCAGATAATCTGCCTCCTATTTTTATTGTGAAGTGTGCAAAGCCACTGGCATTGCCAATTAGTATGCTTTTTAGTAAATCACTAAGTATGGGTAGATTTCCAGACCTATGGAAGTGCGCAAGAATTGTGCCTGTTTATAAGAAGGGTGGACGTGAATATGTAACCAACTATAGGCCTATATCAATAATATCAGTTTTACCCAAATTGTTCGAGTCACTTTTGCACCCGGTTCTCTTACGTCACGCGCAACAAAGTATATCTGAAAGTCAGCACGGTTTTCTACGTTTTAGGTCTACAGCAACTAACTTATCTAATTTTGTAAACTTTGTTTCGGAAGCAGTGGACTCCCGCTTACAAGTCGACACAATATACACTGACTTTTCTAAAGCGTTCGACAAGGTTAATCATAAGTTACTTACAGATAAATTATCATCTTTCGGTTATGGAGGGCCTTTGTTGGCTTGGTTTAGTTCTTATTTATTTAAGAGGCCATCATATGTTGTGGTCAAAGGTTATGCGTCTAATCCCTATTTTGCGTCATCAGGAGTTCCACAAGGATCTATCTTGGGACCACTTTTGTTTAACATATTTATTAATGACATTACAAAGTCTTTTCTAAATTCCAAATACTTTATTTTTGCAGACGATCTAAAAGTTGCGAAAGAAATACGCTGTGTCAATGATACTTTAGCTCTCCAAGATGATGTTAATAGACTATGCGACTGGTGCAGACGAAATGGAATGCTTTTGAATGCTGATAAATGCTCATTTATTAGGTTTACACGTAAACATACAACTCTTAATACAGTGTATACAGTGAATGACGCGGAACTTCAGGAATGCTATACAGTCCGCGATCTGGGTATCACAATTGATTCGAAACTTCAATTTGTCCAACATATTGATAATATTTGTAAGTCAGCACGAAAAATGCTAGGATTTGTGTTCAGAAATTCTAAAGTATTAAAGAAGCAAAGCACTAGGAAACTTTTATTCATTAGTCTAGTCAGAAGTAAGCTTGAATATTGCTCTATTGTTTGGAACCCTAACTATCAAATTCACAAAGATCGCATAGAGAGTATCCAGCGACGTTTTACTATATTTTACTCTTATGGATCCGATAAACGAGCACCGTATGGCGATCGTTTAAAGAGATTCAATCTTATGAGCTTAACAGATAGACGAAAAACTCAAGACATACTATTTTTGTACAAACAGTTAAACAACCTAATTGATAACCCCGAATTTTTAAGTCGAGTGATGATTAAGGTGCCTTCTCGCCCACCGCGGTACCCAGTTCCTATACTTACACATAACACTTATAAATCTAACTTGGGGCATTTTTCTCTAATGCCACGCATATGTAGACTGCTTACATATTTTATAAGCAGGGATGCGACTATAGATATATTTCACGATAAGCCAAATGTGTTCAGAACTAAAATTTTCAGGGTCTTAGACCCATCTTACTGTATTAAATAGATTGTATTATTTTGTTTATATTTCCTTTCTTTTTTTATAGGTAGGTAGGTATGTTCATTTTAATTTTGTGTGATGTATTTTATATTTTAATAACATATTTTATGTGCATGATAAATTTAAGATTTAGGCAGTTTCGTTTTTTTTTTTAAAGTAAAGTTTTTAAATTATTAGGTCCTACTGTTTTGACTAGGTATAGTTTGTGTACTATAAGTTTTATACACGATGTGGTCATTTATAATTGAAATTGCATGCAACTTAGTTACTATAGAGTTAAATAAGAAATGCACGACACCATGTAAATTTTGTTAATGACCCAAATAAATGAATTGAATTGAATTGAATTGAATTAAACCACTAAGGTTTGTGCAAGTGCTATGAGTTGACATTTCGAGCGTTATCTCGATAAGTAGGTAGCTAACCTAGCTAAGTGCGAGAACAGTATAGGTAGGCACACTGGAGCAATGGTAAGTACACTACACATGTTAAGTGTAAGATATAATGTTACTAAGAAAATGTTTTTTAATTTTATATTTAACATTATTACAAGTTATAGCGTCTGTTAAGTCTTTAGGTAAGTTTCATTTTTATTTTATATTATTTTATTTAGTGTATATTATGTAAGTTATCACGCCAACATTTATCAATAGATAAATAGATAGATAGTTAATTATTTATTGTACACATGGAAAATAACAAATACAAGACTTAAAACTAATGAGTGGTACAATTGGCGGCCTTATCGCTGAGAGCGATTTCTTCCAGGCAACCACCTATAAGGTTGGCCGATAGAAAATGCTTTAGCATTAAGCCCACCTTTTGTATATCTTATCTTTTATTTTGTGCAATAAAGAATATAATAATCACAGGTGGGTTCCCATCGAGTAACACCCAAACAAATAACAGTGTTACTGGTTGGCTTTTTTCCCCATAGAGTAACACCCCAAGTCAGAAGAAAGAACGATGGATCCTGCCCAGGAAACGTCAAAGCCGACTCCTTGGCAAAACAGGGGGCGAAACTAGTCCCTAGTTCATCGGACAAAAGCCTAACACATCCGCCAACAGCGGAAATAAAAGCTAGACTGAATCAACATTCAGTACAAGAACACCAAAAATTCTGGAACAAAAGAACGGACAGCAAGCACACAAAGATGCTTCTACCAAATATTGATAAGAAACTGACAAACACACTCATGAAGTTGAGAAGAGAAGAACTACGTACAATGGTAGGAATTATAACCGGCCACTGTGACCTGAATCAGCATCTGTTCAAGATGGGTGCGACAGACAGCGTGATCTGCCGCGGTTGCTTCGAAGAGGAGGAAACCGTAGAACACGTGGTTGTGCACTGCACAGCTACAGAAGAGGCCAGAAAGAAGACTGGGCTGAGGAAAATCCTGGATACGGGTCCAGATGACCCTACCGGGAAACTGGAACACATCATCCATCAACCCAGGGTCCTGCTCCGCTATTTTGGGGAGCTGGGCTGGCTGGGGTAAAGTTAGTACTAATAAAGGGGTCAATGCACAATACACCCCACAGCGGGACGTCAGTGCAGACCATATGCAACCCCTTACCCAAATTAGAATTAGAATTAGAGACCCCAAGTCAGGGTGTTTACTCGTTGTGATGTTTTTTTCCCATTGAGTACCACTGTTACTCGATTGAAATAAAATAATAGAAACGGTGTGGCAGTGTCACATGAGAAATTGTGTAGCGTTTACTTGCAAACAACGTGCAAAGATGTAAAATAAATTATTAATAATACTAGTTCTGCTTAGTTTGGGCTAGATGGCTTTGTCAGAAATGTCCAAACATTCGCCGTCAAATATCGCAGTGTCATAATTATGAGGTATTGGTTGCAAACAGCGTGCAAAGATGTGAAGAAGTGCGAGAGAGGGATTTTTGGCGAGAACATAAAAATGGCGCATTAGCGGCATTAAATTAATTGACAAAACTTGTATAACTTTGAGTGTTTAAGTGTAAAAACGGTGGTTTTTTATCCATTAAGTGCTCGTAAACGTTTATGAGTGTTGGTGAATAGTGTAATGCTGTAAAACGTGACTTTTCGTGTTGCCTCCAAAACTCCATAGAAGCCTCTAGTAAAGTCGCAACCACCACTACTTTACAGGGGCATGACTTGACTTATCGACTCTGACTTATGACAAATAATTTCTCCAATTACTTGACACTGGCTATATACCTTTGATGTGAAGCCAAAACCAAAGAACTTAGGTTCTTCGAAAGAAAAAAAAATAAACAAAAAAAGTGCGAGAGAAGTTGGATGAGGTTTTACCACTTCCAGTCCACCCTTCTCTAGATCTTCATGAGCCCTTCACGCGTGCACTATTTGTACATCAGTGTCTTCTTTGTCGATTCCTGTTGTCTCTTCAGACGGGAAGTTGCAGCATTATGTATTGTTAAGAAGTACATCATTTGGTTTTGAAATCATAATAACTGAAAAAATTGTCTTTGAAGTGAATAAAATTGCGTACACACACTTCCCTGTGACTTTTCAGTGGTGCCTACGGTCACTAGAATAGTTCGATTGAAGTCGGTTGTTGTATGTTTTTGTAAATACACCGCCAATTTTTCATCGATTGGCAACCTCGGGTACCAATGTAGCTTGAGCCAGCTCGCTGAAGCTCTGCTCGGGCGCCGCACTCGCGCCGCTGTCACTCTGTCATTTTGTAGTAACCAAAAATTCTGTCTACACAGATACAACGTAGTACCCCATCTGCATTGAAAAGATTGAACATATTTCGTACATTTGTAGAATGTTGCGGGATCGATAGAGGACACTACCAGAAGTCATCACCTAGTTTGCACCGATTCTAGCACCTATAGAACCCTGTTGAAACTTTGAAAGCGGTATAAAATGTATTTGCTCGTTAAAGTTTTTTTGGTAATTAAAAGTTTTTGGTATATGGGGTAAATTAAATATTTATTTACACAACTAACCACTAATTATATGCTAAGACAAAAATCCTGACTTTCTTATAGAAAAATACTGTGTAATTTCAGACTTGCCATCTACAATCTTCTAACAAGCTTTTTACCTTTTGTACGTACATACACACAAGTATAGTGTATGATAACGAGACACCCGCGACCAAAAGCCACTTTTCCACCCGAGTGTACTTTGCCCTAGACGTTACACTTCACTGGTACAGGCGAGGATAGAAACGTAGTCACAATAGTGTCGCGTCGTCTCGTAGAGAAACGAATAAAATTATTATTATAACAGTAGAGATGGAATTAGACAAAATAAAAAAAATCTAAAAAAAAGTATAAATAAGACTTCTTTAACTTGTACCCCTGTGTATCTCTGTTATGGTGATGGACTTTTTTCCTTTTTTTATTTCTCTATATGTATGTAGCTGATATTTAAAAAAATATCGAATTAAATTATTTTTTAAGACTTCGCTAACTGAATTAGCTATTAATCGAAAATAGACCCAATTATTAAAAAAAATGTTTTTTTTTTACCCGACTTATTACGTACTACTACGGACCACGGTACATAACAATTTGAGATGAGATTTTTGTAATTGTTTCCTACTTTTTAGAGCGTGCACTTGAAATCCTTTCACCACACTGGTTCGAAAGAAGTGATACGATAAGAAGAAGAAGAGCATGATTTTCCAGAAGTCTGTTTTTACTTTTTGAAGTTATTTTTATTACGTACGCAGTTTTATTCGACCTGCGTTTGTTGCACTTTACCCTTTAGGTACTTTATTTAGGGCTTTCCTTTACTTGATTTTACAATCAATTCTAAAAAATACCAGACCAATATCCAAGAGTCCAGCATTTCCCACTGGCATTCCTTTCGACATTCCTGCGTCATCTAATTCTAACCATCAACACTTGCCGGGTGCACTTGCGGCTTAACGAGTGAGCGTCAACGGAAGCCAGCTCTAATTGCAGCCTGGGCTCTTTCCCACTGGCCTCGACACTGTGTCGACAACTGCAAGGTTCCGCCAATCGCAAGCCTCTTACGTTTGCGATTGAGTATAGTACAATACGGCCGACGTATCTTGGCGAGTCTGAACATAGGCTATGCGAACTTTAGCGCATGAAAACACGCAATATAAAACTGTTGATATGCCAAATTCTTTAATATAAACCAACTAGCATAAGCCCGCGCTTTCGTCCGCGTTGATATATTATACATATAAAACAATGTAATACGTGTGTAGGTACATGCGCTAAAGTTCGCATAGCCTATGTTCAGACTCGCCAAGATACGTCGGCCGTATTGTACGTGCGTGAACTAACCACTGTTCGTGGCCGGACGCGCGTCAATATGGCGTCTCCCGTTCTTTTCGTATTATTAGTTTTCCTGCTCATGGCAGACTTGGCATGGAAACTATACCGTGTACCAAGTTATTTATCATGGTATATAACTGACCACACATAACACTTGTTATACCCAGCGTGCCCCGGCAGGCGAATTCACAGCAATCATTTCCTTGCCTACTGGAGACTGAATTTTGATTTGACCACTATCCAGCGGTCCAGCATTTTCCACTGGGCGTTTCTGCGTCATCTAATTCTACTGCATCAACACTTGCCGGGTGCACTTACAACGTAACGAGTGAGCGTCAACGGAATCCGGCTTTAATTGCAATCTGGGCTCTACGCCATTGGCGTCGACACTGTGTCGACAACTGCTTGCAACTTGCAACTGGTTGATTTATTTTATTTTCAACTTCATTATCGATTTTGTGCAAACTAATTTCAAGATTCGCATAAACAAATACTAACGTTGTACAGCCAAAACCTCTTGATAATGTCTAACAAACACACTTGTTTCATCTCTTGCCTGACCTTCATAGTATTGCTTTTGGTTCATATTATATTATACAATCAAATAATAATACTAGGTTAAGACCCGACTAAGTATATATTAATACCCACAGATAAAATTAAATATGAAATGTTACTAAAACAACAGTTAACAATTTTCCACCAAATTTATCGATGCAAAATCTTCGATCACACACGACCACCTCACCTCAAAAATGTTTATGATTTTTGAAACTGATACCCGATGGTATAATAATTTCCGATTGTAGTAGAGTCGGCACGAATGGACAACCACCCGCAATGGGAGTGACAAACACGTAAAAACATCAGGTGCTGCGTGCTGCGTCGCGGGACAAGCTATGTCGCACGTACGAAATGTGTGACTCAGTTATAAGACTTGGCGAGGATGATGGTTGATAAACTTCTTGTACGAAGCCGATATTCAAGCCAAGAAGTAACAGTGTTTTAATATAATAGGTATAGTCCTAAGCATGGAAAATATACCGAGTAACATTACAAAAAAAAAAAAAATTATCATGGTATAAAACAGATCACACATAACACTTGTTGCATTCTGAGAACAAGTCTGTTACAAAATCACCGGTGATATTCACCCGGTGCGCCCCAGTAGGCGAATTTGTACGCTGGTGGACGCTGATGATATGATACTTGTCACCTTTTGTCAATCCACAATTTCATTCAACAATAACAGACAGTCAGTAGTGTACTGACTGTGAGTGGGAGTGTTTGTGTGACGTCGCGTGTTGTGTGAATTATATTAACAAAATGTGATATTATCACATTAGGCCACTGATAAAAATCACGTGATTTCACTGTTACAAAATGAAATCATATCACCATGTGACAATGAAATAGGAGTAGCAATAAGCGGTCCGCTTCAGCTTATAACTTGCACCACTTCACAAACCTCAGCGACAGGAGTGGTGTACATGAACTATGCAGCGTCGGCTAATGTACGAGTATTTCTTTATTTATGTTATGTACGTATATGTGTACACTCTTATGTGGTCCTCAGACACATAGTTGAATGTTGTGTGAGAATTTTTGTAGCAAGTGTTTATAGCTAGCTTATTTTCGTGACTTTGTACGAAAAATAAGTAGAAATATTTATAAAAATACTAAAAGAACACGGATGGTCGAATGGCAAGTGTATTGGACTGCCAAACCCGGTGTCGCAGGTTCGATTACCGCTCAGGGTAAATATTTGTGTGATGAACCTCGGTGTTTGTCCTGAGTCTGGGTTTTTTCTATGTACTTACTCTATATATGTCTGTATTTATAAAAAAAATATAGTGTAAGTATTATATCAGCCATCTGGTTCCCACCATAGTACAAGCTCTGCTTAGTTTGAGACGAGGCTAGATGGCGTTGTGTGAAATATCCAAAATATTTATTTAAAAAAAAGAATACGGGAGTACCAAGGTTCCTCCTATTGTGAGTCACGTCTGTCCATTCTTCTTCTTATCGTGTCACTAGTTTTTCGGACCAGTGTAGTGAAAAGATTTAAAGTGCGCCTCGAAGAGGCTCCTTTCGTGCACTTGACACATGTTTTTCGAACTTATTATTACGATGTTTCATTCACCGGTTTAAATGCACACATATTTTTTCGAGTAGAAATTGGTGTACGACCGGGTTCGTACCCACGAAAACTCTCGGCCAACACGGCTTTTTTAGGAGATTGAATTTAAAGCCAGAGGTAGTATTCAATCCCCTATTATTTGAACGCTCGTCATTTTTACAACTAGGGTAGATTTTTTTTTTAATTGACAGCAAGCCAGAGGAGTGTTACACATCAAAAAACTATTAGGGGTATTAATCCAATTTACACCGTGTAGGTATAAGTAACAGTAGTAATTTTTTAGCATATAAAGTAGGTACCTATTAGTAGGACTTCTTCCTATGGTACTTATGAATTATTTAATAGAAAAGGATCATGTCTTGCACGTCAGCAGAATGAATTGGACAGCCATACTGGCATAGATTATAACAGTGTTCCTATAAAACACCAAGATTAACAGCTTCAAATCAAGATGGAGACGAAAAACAAGACTAATATCAGATATCCTTACAATATTTTTTTAATATTTATCTCAACATATTTTTGGTTAATTTTTACAAGAATAAATTACGATGAAAAAGCCAATTAATAACCAACTATGCTTAATATTTCACTAGCTCTGTTATAGATCTTTTAATAAAAAAATGCACACCCTTTTCTGTTTGTTCCTAGTGTAACAATCGGGAAAATTCCCGATTGTTCCTAGTAGGAACGCTGCTAGGGGTAGAGACAATCAGGAATGCGTCGAACATCACCACCATACCTTGTAATGTCCTTGTGACCCCGCTATACAGGCTTTTTAGACCTAGTGCGGGAACAGAGCCCACTGTGGTACGATCCTTATTTATAAAACATTTATCATATTTTTCTTTATCATTATCATACCTCACAGAATTGTCGTGCGAGTGGAGGGGCGTGAATATTTAAACTAATCTATTTTTGATTAAGCCACAACACGAGCGACAATTCTGTGAGGTATGATAATGATAAAGAAAAATATGATAAATGTTTTATAAATAAGGATCGTACCACAGTGGGCTCTGTTCCCGCACTAGGTCTAAAAAGCCTGTATAGCGGGGTCACAAGGACATTACAAGGTATGGTGGTGATGTTCGACGCATTCCTGATTGAATACATACCAGAAATTGCCTTAACTGACCAACTTTTTTTGGGGCGTTTTCAATGTACTAAACTATGATTCTATACTTACACTTATATGCCTAGCCTACCAGTATTCGATTAACCATCGATAGAGGCCCGTCAATCTCCTGACACCTTCGCTACCCTCGTCATACGAGCGGCGAGGGATCTAAAGACGTTATTGATATGGGATCAGAAGCCCAATCACGAAAAAATTTGACAATCGAATTGGTATCGTATTGTTCACAATGAATTCAAAAGTTTGTATACCGTTTTGAATAAAAAAGTTGTGTATTGTACACACACGACAGAAATAAAAACTTCTTCAAGGGCGAGGTTAATATGACAGTAGAATGGATAGGTACGATACGAATTCGTTTGTCAGAACTTTTTGCGATCGGTCCTCAGATTTTTGGCCAAAATTACGGGAATAACATTAATAATATACTTACAACTTGACGTACTAAAGTACTTAAAAAGTACACGAAAGTGCACAAAAGGAGCCTCTTTCGAGACGCACTTGAAATCTGAGACCTGAAAAATTTCACCGCACTGGTTCGAAAGAACTAGTGACACGATAAGATCTTAAAAAGTGGGAAGAAATTTTGAAATGTGTAGTTCTAGTCACGGGCGTACTACCAAAGAATAAGTAATATTATGGTACTACTAAGAAAGTACTAATAAAAAAGAATAGATGGAGCCAAATTATCCTACTAATATTTTTTATTTTTTTTTATTGGTCTACCAACAATTGTTACAATAAAACATAGATACTTATAGACTAATTTTTGCTTTACAAAAGTTTTTTCTTGCTAATTGCACAATCACTTAAAGGTAAACACAGCATGTATAAAAACGAATATAAAGAGTAGCATAATTTGAATAAAATATATGTAATATATATATATATATATATATATGTAGATTTTTTTTTATTATAAACGCGAAAGTTTGTTAGGATGGATGGATGGATGGATAGATGGATGGATGGATGGATGTTTGTTACTCTTTCACGTAAAAACTACCGAATGGATTTTAATGAAACTTTACAATAAAATAGCTTATACATCAGAATAACACATAGGCTACAATTTATAAAGATACCTGCGCAGATGAAGTCGCGGGCTCCAGCTAGTATATAATATATACCTACAAATATATATTATACTATACCTATAGTATAATATATATTTGTAGGTATATATTATTATATATATATATTTTAGTTTCCTAATTTAATTTCTAAATATTATCTATATTAGCACGCTAACCATACTGTACCACCATACAAGGGTTGGCTGGGAGATAATGCCTAAGGCATTAAGCCCGCCCATTGTGCAATGTAATTTTTATTTTTGTGCAATTAAGAATTTTAATAATAATAATAATTACTAACTGGAATCCCCGTGACACGAAGCGGAGAAGAGGAAGACCAGCCGCCCGCTGGAGCGACGACATAGTAAAGGTGGCTGGAAAATTATGGTCTAGAACAGCTAGAGACAGGCAAAAACCCCTGGAGGAGGCTTTCACCGCCATAGGCGGTCCCTACACATAATAATAATCCTTATTTTATTTGTAATATGTAATTGTGCAAAGGAAATAAAAGCTTTTTTTTTTATTTACTAAGAAAGTGGATGAAAGCAAGAAATATCGGGTTCGATTTCCTGTTCAACCATGTAATTATTTAAATATCTATGAATGCAGTTTAAATATTTTTTTAAATTCAAATTATGTCTTCTTTCAGTAAAATGTTGCATCTACAATATTCAAGGTACTTTCCCTCCATGTGTGACGCCTTGTAGATATACCTATGTGTTACACTACACTATGCGTAGACACTTTGGCACCTTCTCATTTGCCAGGGACGCAAGTTAGGGCTGGTGCGGCGGCAAACTTGTATAAATATGTATATATGTATACTATGTAGGTCTTGATAGGTCGTACATGTTTGAGCCCTTTGGGGTCGAGACCATGGGGAATGGGAGCCTTCCGCGTTTTTAAAATTTTGTCAGAGCGTCTTGTCGAAGCGACGCGTGATCAGAGGGCTGGCAGCTATCTGGGCCAAAGACCCAGAAAGCAGAAAGAAGCCTTGCTATACAAAGAGGCAATGCAGCCAGTATCCTCGTTACGCTGCCATCGGGTATCGAGTTGGAGCAGTTGAGCCACCTACAGATCGTTTGCAACGGTCTATGGGTGGGTCAATTGTTTCCTTTTGTAAATTTTGTAAAATACCTGTATATAGATTGTAGTAGTTAGCTTATGCTGTAATAAAAACTTAACCTGTGTTAATCATAATATAAAAATATAAAACATATACAAAAAAATAAATGGATCGGTCATTTTGTTACAACAACCTCATAGGTTGTAGCATGTTGTAGTAACAAAATGAACGATTCATTTTTTTTTATACCTATAAGTACTATACCTGCACAGTCAATTAAATTGGTTGTCTTTAAAGTTGGTTTACGGAAGATAGTTTAACGTGACTTTTGACGTTACGCTGGCGTAACGGGACAATGAGCGTTACCGGACAATGACGTCAACGTTTTCGTGCATGCAACCGGCGTTCATCGATTTATTAGACGTCAAAAATGTACAAATGTACTAGCGAGATAACGGTGCGCCGGATTCCGTGCCTTAATGATAATAAAAGCGTGGTAATATAGTTTTTTGATTATAACGGGTATTTATCGCGCTAACCTCGTATGTTTTTGTGTCCCGACGTTTCGACTGTATTGCAACAGCCGTGGTCACGGGTTGACTGGCGTATTGGAGCTACCGTCGCGGTGAAATGAGAGAACTACCCTCATTTTGGTCGTCAAAAATGTTCGGTCGGCACACCACACTGACGACATCCGGACACTTAAGCGGTGTTTTAAAAGCGTTCCGCGTGCACTTTGCAATCACTGGGTTCCATGACGTTGAGAGTCTGTATCCGTCTTCACGATTGAAATTTGGATTCTTCTTTATTTCAATCGCTTCCCGGACCATCCTCTTGTGAAAATAACGTTCATGGGCGAGAACTTTCGGATCATGCAGCGTGGATCGTTCGGAGCGTGGTAATAGTAGTAAGTAACATTGTACGATTTCCTAGAAAGTACACACAAAATTCAGCACCAAATACCTAAGTATCACAAACCTGGTACTATTCCTGAACAAGTGATATTGCAGTTACCGCTAGCAAACGCTACGTCTCCACATTTATCCACGGCTCCGAGCTTGCACGTGGCACTTCTTTTCATACGAATTTACTGCTCATAGCTTTGTGAATGATACAGCTAGCTCAATCTGTAATTTTCAGCAAAGTTATGATCACACGTACCGTGTACTCGGCCGAGACAGTGAAAGCTTACATCACTCGCTCAGCCGATATGTTTATACGTACCGAGTGCTCAGCCGAGAGCGCTGTTTCGGCCGAGCACTCGGTACGTATGATCAAGGCATTAGGGTGCCGGATTAGTTTAAACAATGAAGTCAGCCGTATTTTAGAAGCGCGTTGCTAACGACCCGTATCAGATGTCACGGCGCGGCGGCAAACGTAACAAAAACCCGAATCGGTCTTCATGCCAAATTATAGGTTATACTTAGTGTGAATGAATGAATGAATGATTTATTTTCAGAATCTCAATCTAGGTTCTTATAATGTAGGACTCCTACTTTATCTCTTGCTCGTAGAAAGTGCTAAGTTAAGTGAGCCACTCAGTAGTAGGTATATTTACAATAATATGTCTGGTCTATAGTTACCGATATTTCGTGTGATTTTTCAAGATTTTTATCGATAAATCCGCCCTTTTTGAACTTAAGAAAACTTAAAAAAAGTCCTAGAAAAATTAAATTGATTTTCTTTGGTTGGTTACAATTACTGACAAAATAAAAAAAATATAAATAAAATAAAATAAAAATCTTTATCTTATCTTTATCTTTACCTAGGTACATGTATATGCTTACGTAAGTTCTTACTATAGATAATTATTTGTGAATTCATCAAAATAAATTCTAAAGTGAACTATCTGCCCCCACATTGCAAGATAGGTATCTGAAAATATTCTTCGCAGGCAAAGCCTAACGAATCGTGAGACGCCCAAATTCGAGCAGGAATTATTCGAACGATAATAATACCGAGATACCTTCCTATTCCCAATTCTTCCTACTTAGTAACACTAGTTTTTGCTAACTACTTCACCTGCGTTGTTTGAGTCATAACATATAAAAAGTTCTAAGTATACAATAATGTTATCTTCAAATTAAATTGTTTTCCGATAACATATTTTCTGTTTTATTGTATTTCTATCATTTTTTATTTTTTATTCCTTATTTAATATGCTATGTAGGTACATACATATTTTAAGACCTTTTTTGAAAAAAAAAATATCTTTTATCTTTTTATCTTCGCCAAGATAAGATTCGCCTTATAAGCCATCTAGTCTCTTATTTAGGTTTATCCCCAACTTTTTCGTCAAATTTGATTTATTTTTTGGCCATGGGTGAAACGGAAATACTAGGGTGCACCTCTTACTACCTACAGTCTTAATGAAACAGTAGATCGTTTCCATCCATTTTGTGTGTTTACAAAAAAAGCCTATTTCAGTGGGTTATTCCCAAAATCCCCACTACCAACCGCAGAGAGCATTGCGGGAATATTTTTAGGCACAAAAAATTATTTCCGAAATCCCTAGTGCATTTGGTAGTGGTGATTTTGGAATTTTTCCCCCTTCTTCTTCTTATCGTGTCACTAGTTCTTTCGAACCAGTGTGGTGAAAAGATTTCAAGTGCGCCTCGAAGAGGCTCCTTCCGTGCACTTGACACATGTTTTCGAACTTTTAGGTTCTTTGACATGCCGGTTTCCTCACTTTTTTTTCCCCCGAAATCCCAACAATGGGGATAGCTGTGAGGATTACGGGAATAAATGCTTTGCATTAATGATAAAAAAGTAAACGTACAATGTTATCTATTTAAAATAAAATAAGTAGGTAGCAAGTTACCTATATCCCCGTTTCATCCATAATCCTCCTTTATTACTAACACATGGTAAATAAACTCCAGAAAACTCTCATTTTACGACCACGAGCACATTTTTATACGTTTTCGTACAAGAAAAATGCCAAATGCTGCAGTAAGGAGCATCTTTTTTGTTTCCCATCGCCTTTTATTACGACCATGAATCAAATGTTGACAGTAATGTATCGCACGTACCGTGTAAGGGTCGCAAAGTAATATTAGCTCAAGTTTTGAGGGCCAAAAGGGGTTTCCGTCAATAGTTTTGATATTTCACACAACGCCATCTTGGCCCCAAACTAAGCAGAACTTGTACCATAGGAACCAGTTAATTAATAGAATACTTTTTTTGTAAATACATAGAATGCATAGAAAACACCCAGACTCAAGATAAACACCGATGTTCATCTCACAAGTGCTTGTCCTGAAGTGGGAATAGAACCCGAGACACCGGGCGTGGCAGTCCAACGCACTTGCCTCTCGATCAACTCAGGAGAAACTCCGATGTTCATAACACAAGTGTTTGTCCTGAAGTAGGAATCAAACCCGCGAATCCAGCCAGTTCAATACACTTGCCCCTCGACCAATCATGTCATCAGAATGAATGAATGATAGAATTAAACTCTATTCATTCTCACGAGAATGAATAGAGTTGTATATAGATATAGAGAGACTTGTCTCCTTCTCTTCTCTTTCCGTCCTTAATGCACGAGATAAACTAGGCTAGTTTTTCAAGTCAGGATAGATAGACAGTGATAGTAAACTAGCAGTTCTGTCTTCGTGTAAACAGAACTAGCTTAATTTCTAGGCACTAGCCTAGAAATGAATGTAGTTCTGTTTAACACGAACGTGCTAGCTTACTATCATTATTTTGCTATCCTGGCTTGAATAACTCGTGTATCTCAGGCATAACAGACTCTACTACATAACCTAAGTACCTATACAATTTTCTAGTTTCTAACTAACACTTTTAAGAAAAATAATGGGACAATTTTAATTGTGAAAACTGTGCTACAAAAGATGGTCATGTATTTTAAAGTTAATTAATTAATGTTAGGAGCAAAAAGTTTTGTTCATTTCAGACATTCTACCTACCAACAGTATTTTTACATTGGCACCTAACCTATTATCTAAATACACCAAAAATATATATAATAAAGAAGTGTTTGCATATATTTTACATACATTAACATATTGCATATACCTACCTACCTAAATTTCATTCATTTCATTGTCTGTGAACTAGGTAAGTCACCCACGCACGACCTTCCAACAAATTGGTAAATCTAGGTTTATTACGTTACTAACCTATAGCGTATCATAACCCAAGGCTGTTACATGACTAGATTATTAGACTATTTCCCAAAAAGCTTTCATTTAAAATTCAAATGGCATAGGTATCTACCAACCCTTTGAAAAGGTTCGTTACGCCCGGCGCCATTTTGATTTTAAATTATAGCTGTGTTGTGTATAACGCCGGAAATATTGGGTTATTCCCGAAATTCCCACTTGCCATCTCCACTAGTGGGGTTCACTACCAACGGCAGTAGGGATTTCGGGAATATTTTTCTCCCGAAATCGCTACTATTATGAACAATGAACATAGTTCAAATAATTGGCATAACTACGTCTTAGAATATTTTTATATTACCTACTTAGATATTATGTACACTAGCTAGCTGACGCATTATTTTCTTCTTAAACCACTGTCATGTCAAAAAAGCTGTGTTGGCCGAGTGGGAGGTGCGTCAACTTTCTATCCGAAGGTCGTGGATTCGAAGGCGGTCGTACACCATTGGATTTTCCTGTTCAAAAAATCTATGTGTGCATTAAAATATGTGCTTAACGGTGGAGAAAACCAGCATGTCATAGAACTTAAAAAGTTCAAAAACATGTGTCAAGTGCACAAAAGGAGCCTCTTCGCTTGGCGCTCTTGAAATCCTTTCACCACCCTAGTTCGAAAGATTTATAGCGACACGATATAAAGAAGACTATCTTGTCGAAAATACCATCGAAATTTGAAGTCTCTACATTACTGTATGCTTCCATTTGATTTTCGAAAGTAAGATTTTTAGGAAAAGGGGAACACCTATCCTTTTGGGACATTTAACCCTATTTTACCATGAGATATACCTGAAACACATCACACTTCTTCTTCAGAGTCGGTCTAAATAAACTATCTCTATAGAGTGTTTTCATGCAGCTTTATTAATTATTACGAACATCTTTCTTGATATTTCAGTAACTTTGAAGAAAAGAGTAATTTTCAGTTAAAGCAAGGTCTAACTAATTAATTTGTCTTTACCTGAAGAAGAGATGGCAAGAATACTTTCAACAATTAATTAGGCAACTGAGGTACAAAGTCGAAGAAATCCTGAAAGTTTGACTAGTGATGTGCATGGTCAATTCGGACTCCGATGAAAAAAACACTTAGCTAACGAATATTTTTAACAAGCTACCTCTTTGCCCGTGTGGTATCAGAGTAAAAGGTACCTATGTATCTTTAAAGTGATAACTTCTTTAGGCGCGTCACGTTTGACTATACGCCTTGTCGGGTAAAGTCAGAGTCGCCTTGAAGTTCACACTCACACACTGTTTTTTTATAACTTATTAAATACCAAACTAGTGGTTTCGGTGCGATTGAGGAACAAACATCTATCCTATTAAACTTTCACGCCTAAAGTAGAGTACCTAAATAAATAAATAAATATGAACCACGCAGGTGAAGCCACGGACAGAAACTTTTCGGTGTATGAAAATAAACTAGTAAGTAATAGATAACTTTATTTTTATATAATTGTGCCTCCAGCGTTAACTCAATTTTGTTGGAGCAAAGCCCTAATTAAGAACGTGCTTATAACTCCAACCCTCAAAGTTTTAGGTACAGTAGGTACCTAGAATAACTTTCTTTTATATATTGTTTTATGAAGGGACTAGCTTAACGCGGCCCTGATGGTAAGAGATCACGCCTGCGGCTGTCCATAACTAGAATAAAGCTACACAGGACTTTTTGAATCACGTAGGCGTCGGGGCGACTGTGCTGTGATTGGTCTATTTAAATAGGATACCTACTTATTAATTGCGTTTACAAATTCGAAGTTTTATTATTTAGTCTTACGAAAATGTTTCCACTTTTCGGACTGAAAACCGAAGTGTCACATCACGAACTCCGACACGACACGACACCGGTGACACCCGGTAGAAGATAATGAAGTAAATTGTCGACAACTTTTAGATTTTAGCTCAGTAGTTATCACCAAAGTTTTTGCCAAGCGTATTCGTATCGATCCGTGACAAACGGGTTATGAGGAGCCGTATCACCAAAAATTCTGACAACCGCCTTCATATCGAATTCGTGACAGAGGAGTCAACAGTTTGTCGTGTTGAAAAAATTTATACAAACCAAAAATAGCCCTTCTATGACCGACTAGCTGACACCCGCAACTTAGTTTGCGTTGAAAATTAACAAAATGAATGCCTTTCTTATCGTCGTAGGTTACTACGTTACTACGCACTTTCAGCTCTTAAAAAACTCAGCCTCAAAGTTTCGAGTCTCTATATTCAGTGGTGCCGCCTGCGCGTTGTCTGTCAGTCACAGTCAGGACTATTATGCTTTTTATATTATGTTGACTAGCTGACACCCGCAACTTTGTTTGCGTTACGATTTTTCAAAATTCCTTCCTGAATACGCACTTCCAGCTGGCAAACATACCCTCCAAATTTCAAGTGTCTAGGTTCAGAGGTTTCGCCTATGCGTTGTCTGTCAGTCAGACAGAACTACCTAAGCCTTTTATGATTAGATACGAATGCAATTGTCAATAAATTTTAGTGACCACAGTTTGTTTGAAGTTTTTTCACAACGTCCATACAGTGTTGACTTCTCTGTGACGCATTCGATACGAACACGTTTGGCAAAAACTTTGGTGATACAGTTTGTCGAATAAGTTCACCGTCCAATTGTAAACCTAAAGTTAGTTCGTTAGCGTGACCAAGTAATTTGCATAAAACTACAACAGAATCTAGGTCCTTTTGGCTTATTCCCGAAATCCTTACTAGTCATCCCCACTAGTGGGCATTTCAGGAAAAAAACCGAAAGGTTAGTGGACACCAACCACCAACCGCAGTGGGCATTTCGGGAATATTTTCCTCCTACCTCTAGAATTTTCAGGAAAAAAAATAACTGAAAAAAAAAATCGTTAAAATTGCATTCAGTGGTGCCTACAGTCACTAGAACAATCCGATTGAAGTCAGTTGTTGTATGTTTTTGTAAAACCTTGATTTTATGTAAGAATATTACCTACCTACCTATATGTAAAATCATCATTACACTTGCCTTGGCACGACATTCACAAAAACACAAAGAAAACACGCATTAATTTGGTATTTATATGTCCTAGGCCTTTCTACGCCTTTTCCGCGTGAGGCGGCTCTGTAACAACCCTTAGAGCTACAAATTAGAGGCACGCCCTCCCTAATTGAGCGCCAGGGCTGCCACGAAGAATTTAACAAAGGAAGGCAAATATACTTACGACAAAAAAGCGATGGAATATGTCGGCGATGCAACCGTTCTTAAGTGGATACTTCTTACGTCGTCGCCTCTTGGACGTGATGCGATGACAGCACAGAAAAGCAAATAAACAATTATTATTCAACGTTCTTTAATATTTTTGTGATCCAAGAAAGATTCCTGATTTATCTATTCATTGTATTTTATTTAAGAAACAATTAATACTATTTGTCCTATCCTATATTGCTTTTTATTGCTAACTGTAACAAACAATTCCATAGAGTAGTTGGTAAAGGAATATTAATTTATTTTAAAAGCCATGGAGCCGTTGGTAACCGAAGTATGAACCTAGGTTTTTTGAGAACAATGGACTCGTGGAGCTCCCGTGAATAAGCCATTTTAACATTTTTAGTATGCCGGCCGATCATGTAAGCGTTACCATTAACATGATAAATAACTTCGCCGTCTCCGGAGAATAAAATGGTAATTGCAAAAACACAACTATTCAGGAAAAATAAAAAACCGAATTTCGTTAATATCTTGCGAACCACTGGACATTATAAGATATGGGATACCTCAAATGAAAGTTGTTTTTTTTTTGTATTCTTGTTGTCTTATTGGATAATTAATAACCTTAATCGTAGAAGATATATTAACAAAATAAGATATTAGTAAAATAAAATCAGTGCTAAGAATTTGTATTGTCGATTACCATTTTGTTCCCGGTTTTTCTTAGCGAGGATATATATTGCATTATTGTCTTACAATTTTATTCTATGCCTATTGACGGTTCAGTTAACGAAATTAATAGTAACTTATCATTTTATTCTGGGAAATAGTAAATATGTTTTGTATGGTAATGAAACATTGGATTTTTATTCTTGTTTTTTTAATGAAACTAATTTATGGTAATCAATTGCGCATAAGTTTATTTATTCAAATTAAAGTAATATCAAAATAATTATTTTTGTTTGTATGTACCTCAAAAGGGAGAAAAATACGAAGTGATAAAAAATTTGAACAAAAGTCGACAAAAAACGACTGTATTTTTCTATTAAACAGCCAAAATGCAACGAAAACTTAAAAAAATAAAGGAATTCAGATAAATCCTGAATGTAACATTCCAACTTAAATAGAATCAGGCTAAAATAAACGGGTATAGACAAAATCCAGTGGTCTAAAGTAGCTAGATGGTCAAAAAATCAAATTTAAAAGGATCAGGCCTTTTCGGCACCTAATATAAATCCCAGAACCTGGGTTTTCATATTTCTATATAGGTCTTGAATGTATCTGTCGACCTACAAATAAATCTGAAAGGTAGAAACAGGTACAAACAAAATCCAGAGGGCCAAAGTAGGTATTTGGTCAAAAAATTAATATGATATGCACCAGGCCATTTTGGGATACAATATATACTAGGTTGTCACGTTTTGAGACGGATATTAAATGTATTTGACGAATCTGAAGGGTACAAATGGTTAAAAACATAGTCAAGGGGGTCAAAGTAAGTATTTGCTCAAAAAATTGATATGAAAGGCATTACTCCATTTCAGCATACAGAATGTACTAAAATACCTTGATTTTCACGTTTTTAGACAGATCTCAAACTTATCTCAATAATTACGGACGAATTTGAAGGGAACAAACTGGTAAAAAAAACATCCAGAGGTCAAATTAAGTTTTCGGTTAAAAAATCAATATGAAAGGCATGTTGGCCATTTCAGCATATAAATTGTACCTACGAACCTAATGTTTCACGTTTATAGATGGATCTTGAATGTACCTGACCAAATACAGATTAATCTGTAGGGTACGAACGGTTACAAACAAAATTTTCGGTCCAAAGTAGCTTGATGATCAAAAAAATTAATATGGAAAGATCAGGCCATTTTAGCATTTGAAATGTACTTCAGAACCTAGGTTTTCACATGTCTAGATAGGTTTTAAACGTATCCTTCTTACAAACACATTTGGAAGGTAAAAACGCGTTAAAACAAGCTTTTTAGATTCACAAAGGTGCTTTTGAACACACTGATTTAAGTAAGCTAATCATACTATCGGTGCCGAGAAGCACTCGCAATATTAAATGATGCTATCACTCTCGAAAGTGTTGCAACGTTGTATAAATTCAACAAAATTATCAACAAACTAACACATATTTTTTACGCGAATAAAATGGTAATATTCATAACCATTTTCGTAATTATTGACAAATTTTGGTAACATTGGTTTGCAATTATGTTTTGAGAATATAAAAACTACGAATATTATTGTATTTTTTTATAACTTCTTAAATAACGCAAGAACAGTTATGAAAAAAATTGTATAGATGTATTAGGGTCCATAGAACTCAAATATGGCATAACATGAAAACTATGGCAATGGCGATTACCATTATGTTCTCCGGGGACGGCGACTTATCAATATTCAATTAAAAAATATAGGTATCTAAAAGGCTTGGCCCTGACTGACTGACTGACTGACTGACAACATAGAGGCCAAACCAATGAAGGGCATTTAAAAAGTTTGCATGGCGTGTACATACTAAGAAAGGAATAATAAAGCACGATTAAATACGATAAAAAAAACATATCAAACTACTTATTATCAGCTAGCCTATGTCTAAAAATTTTGTCCCGGAAGTCACGTACTTATTGAATTGTACCCCTATAGGTACAATTTTCAAAAGAAGAAGTATCCACTTCAAAAGAATATTTAGATATAGTAAAAGGTATGTGACAACCCTGTTTTATCGTAGCGTGATGTTACGTTAATAAAGCCAGGATATGGACACAGTAACTATCTCTAATTGCACAGTTATCAGTTATTGTTGCGAGAAGTGTACTCTACTTGTGTTCGTTACTGTACCATTTTATCATTTACGATATTAGAAACGCCATAGTAGGTAGCTTCAAGCAGTAAGGCCGCATTCTAAAAATTGATAGTTCATGAGGGAAACTCAATTCGGTATAAGGGGAATCCTCAAGGCAAATTTCCATACAAAATGTTTCGTACAAATACTCAAAAAGTACGCCGTATTATAGTAATTTCTTCACACTATTCATTTCGTCCATGTTTTTTGATTTCGTCAACAAGAAAAATGAAAGGTTTCATACTTTAATTTAGATTTTATACGTGTTTTTAAGTTAGTAGGGTTAATTTTAAAACACGTATAATATCTAAATTAATTTAGATATTATACTAAATTAATTAGAATTCGGATTTGAAGATTAGCCTTAATATTTTTTAATTTTGTGATATTAAAAGCAAATTTGAAAATTATCAAAATAATTATTATCAAAATCGGTTCAGAAGAATTAGTTTTCAAACCAAAATAATTGAAAATAAATGTCGTTGAAGTGAACAAAATTGCGTAATTAGCTTCCCTGTGACTTTTCAGTGGTGCCTACGGTCACTAGAACAGTCCGATTGAAGTAGGTTGTTCTATGTTATTGTAAAACCTTGATTATTGACGATATTAGAAACGCCAGGTTGCTTCAAGCAGTAAGACCCCATTTTGCAACTTTTTTTTTATAACACGGGACGAGACGAGCTATGCGCTCTCTTAATGGTAAGAGATCACGCCTGCTCATGACCAGAACAGTGCTACACAGGACTTTGATTCACATAGGCCGGTGCATCACTGCTAAAGTGCTTGTCCACATTGAGACATTTTGATGGTCAGTTTCGAGAGCCCAGTAATTCCACTAGCTACAGTACCCTTCAACCGGGAACACAGTAATGCTTACACATTACTGATTTGCGGCAGAATAACGCCTCTCAAAGGTTCACGTAGTTTGTATTTAAAATAAAATAAAAACATAATAATGTAGGTATATTTCGTTTATAACAAAGATGATATACAAGGGGCTAAAATTAAAAAAAAAAAGTGTTAACGACTCAACAAAATGCAATAATTTAATTCACAATCATACAAAAATTGACTTACAAACATTCACCTTTTAAATATGTCTATAATTTTACTGAAAACTTGACATTTCTAAGTACTTACATAATTAATTAATATTTTTTTCATAGAGCAAAATATTTTCTATACAGCGATTGAAAACTAATACCTAGATCACACGTACCGAGTGCTCGGTACGTATAAACAAACATAGCACCGAGTGCTCGGCTGAGCGAGTGACGTAAGCTCTCACTGTCTCGCCCGAGTAACATTTTACAGTCTCGGCCGAGTACTCGGTACGTGTGATCTAGGCATAACTGTAAGTACTCATTATCATCGTCAACCTCTAGCAGTCAACCAAGCATAATATTTCAAAAATTCCTTATTATATACAAAATTATCATTTGGTCATTTCAATAAATATAAGACTAATATACCTAATAAACTTATAGATAATTAATAAAATAAATAACAATTATACTTATGGAACTTAAATACTACAACATTAACGCCGACTTGCACCAAATTCTGTAATTCTTTATTGTATACACAAACACATTAGAATACAAATCATAAAAGAAAAGACATGTACAAAGGCGAGCTTAACCCTAATAAGAGTCACGCGGTCAAGGTCAAATATTATATGGCTTTGCAATAGACCCGGCCACAATACTTAAAAGTTTCAGCTTGACCGTGCAATGCCGAAAAAAGTTGTGAAGGAAACAAATTTCGTTTTCATACATTTGAAACATACAAACTCTTCTAATATGTAGGTTACTCGAAAGTTAAAGCTCTCGTCAGTTTTTTATACAACGTTTTGATATTCCAAGCAAATCTGTATACTTAATACTGTAAAAAAAAAACATTTTTTATTTTTTTTAATCCTATTAAAGGCATACCCGAAATTAGATTAATAAAATAAATAACAATTATACTTATGGAACTTAAATATTACAACATTAACGCCACTTGCACCAAATTCTGTAATTCTTTATTGTACACACAAACACATTAGAGTACAAATCATAAAAGAAAAGACATGTACAAAGGCGAGCTTAACCCTAATAAGAGTCCAAACTATCAAAGTTCAAAGCAATTACTTAACTCTGAATCTGTTCTTAAGGGGAATCCTCAATTTAGATTTTATACGTGATTTAAAATTAACCCTACTAACTTAAAAACACGTATAAAATCTAAATTGAAGTATATGAAACCTTACTAATTTTATGTTGACACAATCGGAAAACATAGACGAAACGAATAGTGTGAAGAAATTACTATAATACGGCGTACTTTTTGAGTATTTGTCCGAAACATTTTGTATGGAATTCGGATTTGAGGATTGGCCTTAAGTCAGAATTTGGACCGTTTAGAACTTGCAAGCAAGAAAAGTTATTGCTTAGGAGCTTTGTCTGTTTAGTGCAATACAAATTATAAAAATATGAAGAAGAAGAAAAATAATAATAACCTACCTTACCTAGTTATCGAATGTAACCTACGATTTTGAAGTCTTTTATTTTGAAAAGTCGATAAAAATTTGAGTCCAATACAACAATTTCAAATAGGAATGATCATTTTTAATACTTTTTTTAAATATTTTAAAAGTCAAATTATGCAAATCGTGCTCAAAATACATAGTCACAAATAAAATAAAATTATTAAAAAAGTCACTGCCAATATTCTATATATATGAGACTTCGGGTGGTTTAAAGGCTCGGACACCAGAGTTGGCCACTGGCTTACAAATAAGAAGAAAGAAAGCACTTGCTAATAAACAATCAAAGCTTAACAAAAACATACAACAATCGACTTCATTTGGACTGTTCTAGTGACCGTAAACACCACTGAAAAGTCACAGGGAAGAAAGAGAAGAACTGAAAAGTCAAAATTCGAATTTTCGTTTACTTCTACATATTTTTTTCAGTTTATTTGATTTAAAAACTAAACTACTGAACCGATTTTTATGAAATTTATATCAATCCAAAAGTATATCCTCTCAAACAAAAAGATTTTTTCAAATCGGTTTCTAAACAACAAAGTTCTAAAAATGATTGTAACATATAAAAAAATAAAAAGAAGGAGTTGAGAACCTCCTCTTTTTTTTAAGTCGGTTAAAAACTTTATCCGTTTTAAAAACAATAAATACTCAGTCAACTTATACGCAAAATATTTACAATAACAATAAAAAATATCAAAATGAGCAATACAGCATAACAAATTTAAATAAGTATCACAAATTAATATGAAACATTTATATTGTAGGTATACTTAATTTAAAAATTTAAGCTTACTACCAGAGTTTGAACCTGCGTCTTGACGGCTGGGCCACGCTTTAAAACAAACTGATTTTAAAAGAATAAAAATAAAATTATTTATAAAATACAGGAAAATGCAATGCGTTTTTTTCACTTAAATGCTACAGTTTATTTACAAGATTTAATTGTTTATCCTAAATATATTAAGTTTAAATAAAGTCAAGTCGGAGAAATAAAAACTATCAGTTCGTTCTTTAAATCAGTTTTACAGAAAAAGATTTGTCACTGAAAGCGGCTTATTTAAAAAATGTAACACTATTTGGTAACAGATATGGTAACACTTAGTCAAATATACATTGATCCTTATACCTACGGAATAGAGTCGAAAGTTAATCATCTATTTTTGAGAATACTTGCCACCACAAGCATGGTAAAACTCCCGATAATATATAAACTTGCTGGAATTGAAGATAAAAGCCGAAACCGTTCCTCTGAAAAAGAAAAAAAATATTAATCAGATTATGAAAATATAAAATAATTAAACATTTTTGGACATTCTAGCCTTATAAACCAATAAAATCACGTCAAATCCTGACATTTTTTTAAGAGAAACCAGAGTTATATTTTTACACACAGTGTATGTTTTTTCTAATCCTGAGACGTGTATTATTGGTGACCTAAGACTAAATTATCCGTGTATAGATAGATACATACCCATTTTAAGCAACCGTGCATAGCCAATTTGTAAATGATTTTTGTATGTGATAGATAGGACATGATGTATGTAAGTATGTATTTAGATATTCAGCAAAAAGTATGTTATGGCATAAGACCAAAAATGATTTATGAAATATTTTTGCCTAAAATTTTATAAAACAGAATACAAATACATAAAAAAATGATTGAATGGTCATAAGATAAAAAAAGCTATGAAAATAGATAACTTCCACCATTTACTCTACCATTTTTTCCCCAAAATACGGAAATTCAAAATCATAATTTTTTTAATGACTTTTAATGACTGAATAATGGTGATCGATTATCATGATAATCTTTATCGATCATAACTGAATCAAAAAAATATATAAAAACATTGAACGGGATAGACTAGACTACAAAAACCATGCAAGGAGAAAATAAGGACCCAATATGAAAAAATAATACTTTTATTGACATAAATCAAATTAATACCAGTCTTAGTTTTAATGTTAGTAGAAACAATACATCGAATAAATAGGCCTACCTACAAAAAAAAATATTTGAGCTTCACAATACTAGACGTGCACACAACGCGTCCAAAAATAACATAAATTTACTATGTTACACATAATTATTATGTTTTTTCCATACTTTGCCTTGTTATCTTAAATATTTAGCCTCATATTTAGGGGGAAAACCAAATTGCGCTATTCTAACAGTTTTTCTCAGTTTACTGAAGAATTTCTACTTATCTATCAATCTAATACAACCAAGTCTGAGACTTATGCCTACTTGAACCAAACTGTCAAGTTCCTAAGTAATTACATTACTCGCTTTGTAGTTCTTAACAGTGCAGATTCTGACCATTAAGAACTGTCAAAAAAAGAGTAAAGCAATTGCTTAGGAACTTTGAAAGTTTGGTACAAGACGGCATTAAAAAATTAAATTGTTAAAAAACTAGGAACAGGAACATAAAAATCGCGATTTAATCGCGCTTCTAAACATACGAGTATTTCACGATATTTAACTATCGGAAACATTACCATTCAAATTAAATAGCACTGGAATTTTATGCAAATTCATTTTGCTGACGCTACCCACTAGTGTTGTGCCTTTCACCGGCTCAACAACAATAGGGTTGTCATAACTATCAAAAATAATTTCCGGATCATTTTCGATAATCTCCTCAATCGACTCCCAATTCGTTTGCAATTTTTTTACGACAGGGCAACACTCGCACATACCATAATCACATTCCTTTTTACGCATAAAATATTCAGCATCGTCTAAAATTGTGCGTTCCGTTATACGCTTCTGTGGTACGATTATAGAGAATCTTCTAGCGGAGTATTGTAACAATTCTTCTACGTAGTTGGTAACACCGTCATCGTTTATAACGGTGTTTTCTAATGGCCCTATTTCTATGGTATCTGAGTTTTTTCTGCTGTCTGGTGGAGAAACGGCTTCAAAGCTTTGATAAAGGCTATTTCGCTGACCTGTCATTGTGATTGATTTTTTGGTGGTTGCCCATCCTAGGGAGCGTTGGACGGCCATTTTCCATTTAGTGTAGCGCGCGTCGCGATCTGTGAAATAAAACGTAATTGTTAACATTGTGCAAGATATATAGATAGATATATGTTCTCTTTATTGCTCACCTTAAAAATACGATAGGTACATGAAAATAAATAATACTGAAGAAAAAAAATCGCTAAGAACGACTCTTCCAGGCAACCTGGGGATGGACACGAACATTTGACCAATCAATTTTTTATTATGGCGTGAATTTGTTAACAACCTTTCATGACAGGTACCTACAATGCTTCACAGGATTTTTAATCACAAAGGCCAGTGCAAAACTGTTGTAGAGTTTTGGCGGGAACATGAAAAATGGCGCATTGGCGGCATTACATTAATTGACAAAACTTGTATAGCTTTGAGTGTTTAAGTGTAAAAACGGTGGTTTTTTTATCCATTAAGTGCTCGTGAACGTGTATGAGTGTTGGTGAATAGTGTAATACTGTAAAACGTGACTTTTCGTGCTGCCTCCAAAACTCCATAGAAGCCTCTAGTAAAGTCGCAACCACCACTACTTTACAGGGGCATGACTTGACTTATCGACTCTGACTTATGACAAAATAATATCTCCAATTACTTGACACTGGCTATATACCTTTGATGTGAAGCCAAAACCGAAGAACTTAGGTTCTTCGAAAGAAAAAAAAAACTGTTGTAGTCTCTTATCAGCTTTCTAAATTTCTATGGATGTCATAAATGATGGGCTGATGATGATTATGGTGGTAATTCTTCTTATCGTGTCACTAGTTCCTTCAAACCAGTGTGGTGAAATGATTTCAAATGCGCCTCGAAGAGGCTCCTTACGTGCACGCGACACATGTTTTCGAACTTTAGGTTCTACGACATGCCGGTTTCCTCACAATGTTTTCCTTCACCGTTGCGAGAACGTGGGATGCATACGCATGACTGCCACCGGGATTCGAACCCGCGACCATCAGATCGCAAGGTAAGGGCCTCATCCACTCGGCCACCACGTCCTCTATGGTGGTAATGATAATGGTGTTGGTGGTGATGATGATGATATTCACCGTCATCAGTGGTGGTGGGTAGGAAGGTGTCGGCGGGGGTGGCGTGTCGTTTCCACGACTCTAGACTCCACACCCCGACCGCGTGTCCCGCCGCCACGCCCACGCCCAGCGCAGACATGTCCCAGTCGTGGGCACGTACTGTGGACAAAATACAAACCCATTAATACACTATAATACAGGGTTTGTCGTAAATGAGTGCATAATCATTCAGGTGCAGGTGGGGGACTTCAGGACTGATCAGAAAATGAAAATAAGCAGTAAAAAATCTCACGGATTTCGTGTTACTGGACGTTTTCGAAACTTCAATTTTTTTTTACCTTTGTCCATTGTTTTTGCTGCCAAGACTACAAATCTTGGAATATTCTTCATTAGGTATCTAATTTGTTTCATTTTCTTGTTTTAGTAAATTCCTTTCTTAGAGCATGAGTTTTGTTAACAAAATTACAATTCACGAAGTGAATTTTTGAAGGTAAAAAAAAAAGTTTCGAAAACGTCCAGTACTTCGAAATCCGTGGGATTTTTACTGGGTGCATATTTTCATTTTCTGATCGGCCCTGAAGTCCCCCACCCGCACCTGAAGGATTATCTACTCATTACGACACACCCTGTATAATAAAATAAAAAAAGCTTTATTCCCTTCCACTTATAAAAGTTAGGGGGGGGTATTTATAAAATGGGGGCGTTGTGTAGAGGTTTGGGGGGTGATTTGTAATTTCATTTAGCTAGGAGGCCTCTTAGACACCGACTGCATGAGCTCTCGACTCTAAACGACAACTTGTGAACATCGACTAATAATAAGAGACTGCTCAAACTCGGTTCGATATTTCTCTCCGCGTAGTTCATATATCTGTCCTGTTTTATTGAATATATAAAATAAAAATCATGTCAATTAGTCGCTCAGGTCTAAGTTAACTCTTGCGAGTTATAGTAAAAGTCTCGTTAAGAATTCATGTTTAATCTCCGCTAATATATGTAGCTCACAGTAATTGGTTAATTAAACTTGAAGTTATAATGGTTTTTAAATAGGTGAAAAAATGGGGGCGCAAAAAAATATTTATTCTCAAAGTGGGCAGTAGACAATAAAGTTTGGGAACCCCTTATCTAGATGATGGTCTTCCTCTATTTCGCTTCTTATTTTTAATTACCAAAAAATCTTAAATGGACAGTGCAGAAGGGGTACTATGTTGTATCTGTGCAGTCAGAGTTTAGGGAAACTACAAAATGACAGAGTGACAGCGGGGCGAGTGCGGCGACCTGGCTCCAGTTAGGTACCCGGGTTTCGCAAACGATGAATGAAACTTAAATTTTAATCAATTATGCGTACCGATTGACGTAGGGCCATAGAAAAATGACTAACGGTAACAGTATGTACCAATTTTTATCATATAATTCGGAAAAAAATCGACCTTTGAAGCCGTTCTAAGGTCTTACTGGAACAATCACGGGGCATTGTTTGCTCAATAAACATCTACACAACATCGAAAACACAGACAGCCCACTCTGTAGATGCTGCTTGACCGAGGAGGAAACGCCCGCCCATGTAATGCGTGGGAGTGGAAAAACAACGAGAGGAAATCCTCAAAAACCCGAGGTCACTCCGCGAAGCCTGCGAAGAACCCAGGAAACTTGTGTGCTTCTGGGTGGAGTTAGGCTGGCTAAAGTATTTGTCAGGATATCCGACGCACAAAGTACCAACAGGAGGGAGTCTATCTATAGTCAGCTGCACAGACATGTATACACTCCCAAACTTTCACATTTATATTATGCTCTTAATTTTGCAATAACATTCATCTGCGGATAAGAATTCCGACAAGTAAGACGATTTCATTAATTTAAAAATGCTTGCGTGCACTTGTATTAGCAAAATTAAGTAAGAGTTATATAAATGTGAAAGCTTGGGAGTGAATGAATGAATGAATGAAAATGCTTTATTGTACACCACAAGACAAATAACAATGACAAAGAGAAGGAAACATTACAAAATATTTAGTACAATGGGCGGTCTTATCGCTATTAAGCGATCTCTTCCAGACAACCAGTATGGAGACGGTTACGATAATACAAGATGGTCGGGGTGCACAGGTCGAGTAAAGTTAAAACTGAACAAAAGAAAATAATAATAATATAAATACTTGTAATATAATACAATGTATAATAAACGTATATATATATATATATATATATATATAAATATATATGTAAATATGTATGTAAATATGTATGTAAATATATATAAATACATATTCAATAATAAATACTAAGCAGTAGTACGACAGGTCCCTAGGGTAGGAGTGTATACATGTCTGTCATTTTAGGTACTTACACACAGGAATGCCCACCAGGTCGGCCTGCAGCTGCATCAGCAGGTCGTTGGAGGTCATCTTGCCGTCCACGTGTAGTTTGGCCAACGGCATGCCGCAGTCCTTGTTCATCGCTTCGAGGATATCTCTATAGAATAACAATTGTAATGTATAGTTGGTACGTATTTGTATTAATATTAAATAAATATATGCATAATAAGTGCACGAAAGAGAGCGAGATAGCGTAGATTTATAATAAAATCTGCAAACACAAGTTTCTGCCAATTTTTACGCACGCAACGCGTTAACACGCATTGCACACGCGCCTTACAAAGCTTATTCATGTAAACGCACACTACAATAATCTCGCACACCATCTTAAAATATGCACACAGTTATCAAATACGGCGTATAGTTTTATTTAACGTGAATGGCCAAGAAGGTTATATCCGGCCAACGGAGGGGTACGCCATGCATTAACACCTTTGGCTAGATTCTCCAAAACAAAAATGTATTAATTTTAGGCCGATTAATCCTCGCGCCGACATCGCAGCCCATACGATCAATCACACAAATTACAATATGTATACGTTGTAACGTTTATTAAACAGGGGCCTGGTAGTTGCAAATTAACTAAAATAAGATAATAATGACGACACCGTGGCTTAGTTGGTAGTGACCCTGCCTACGAAGCTTGGTGTTCCGTGTTCGATCCCCGGCTGGGGCAAATATTTGTGACGAACACTAATGTTTGTTCTCGGGTCTTGGATGTTGTGATGTGTTGTATGTGTCCATGCCACCTGCGACACAGGGAATCCTAGTGCAGGGGTGTGAGTGTGTGAATGTTATGTTATGTTATATATATGTATATATATATATATATAATACGTGCTGAAATAATATTTTCTTACCTTGTTTGGAAGCACACTGCTTCTAAAGCTGCTCTTATGATGTGATTCTTGGTCGTAAACGCTGTGAGACCGCAAATTATTCTGTAACAAAAACGGTGTGTGCTTAAGACCACATGAGTGAAAACTTCATTAAGGCGACTTGTGCTGACTTTACCCGAACGAGCGTTGCATAGGCGAACGTGACGGCTCAGTCTCATTCAATAAGTTTTCTATTCAAAAAACACTTGTAGGGTGCCAAAGATCAAAGATCCCCCATCAATGGGGGAAAATTGACAATTGACAGAGTCCGATGACGCAGTAACAGCCATCTGCGGCTGACTGCATTAAAAGTCCAAACGAAAAAAAAAAACCCCATTGACGCTATAATTTACCTATATGGCACTTACCCCCTAGCGTCTTTCCTCCAATAAGGCGCGTACAGTCCGCTTAAATCCCAGCACAAAGTACACGTCCAATTATGTACCTATATGGCACTTATCCCCTAGCGTCTTTCCTCCAATAAGGCGCGTACAGTCAGCTTAAGTCCCAGCACAAAGTACACGTCCAATTATGTACCTATATGGCACTTACCCCCTAGCGTCTTTCCTCCAATAAGGCGCGTACAGTCCGCTTAAATCCCAGCACAAAGTACACGTCCAATTATGTACCTATATGGCACTTATCCCCTAGCGTCTTTCCTCCAATAAGGCGCGTACAGTCAGCTTAAGTCCCAGCACAAAGTACACGTCCAATTATGTACCTATATGGCACTTACCCCCTAGCGTCTTTCCTCCAATAAGGCGCGTACAGTCCACTAAAGGCCGGCACAAAGTACACGTCTCCGGTCGAGAACACCTGTCCGGCGATGTGCTCCGTGTCTTGGGCGACGTCTGTGATCAATTTGAGATTGTCCCGAAGGAATTTCATAGCACCGCCCGCTACGGCTATCGAACCTGCGAACAATAGAGATAATTAATTACCACCTACAAATAAAATAAATCTTTTTTTTTCTGGAAAAAGACGAAGGAATTACTTTGATCTTCATACTACGCATGCTAACTTCTCTTTTCCCTTCTGAAGCGTAGTACCTCTAAACTTCTGAAGCATAGGTTCATCTTTTAAAGTGTAGAATGTCTTCCCTTCATAAACGTAGAATATATTTCTGAACCTTTTTTTTTTTTTTTATTTGTTTTATATTTATAATATTATCTTAATGTAAGCCAGAGTTGTCAGCAGTCCGTGGGTGGAATGAACCCGTCGATTGCCCGTGTTGTACAGTAGGAAGCACCCACTACGATATGATATGTATTTCCCCATACATGCATAGTTCACTTCTTGACATGGAACTATCTTACACACTTGTCTAGCCTTCTTAAGTGTAGAACCTTTAACCTTCTTAAGCGTAGAATCTCTCACCTTCTAAAGCGTACACTGGAGGCGCATCTGGCCCCATCTTATAAGCTAGGGTTGTCAGCAGTCCGTGGGTGGAATGAACCCGTCGATGGCCCGTGTTGTACAGTAGGAAACACCCACTACGGTATGTATTCTTCCCCTGACCGGCTTGTAGACAACCCTGACCGAGTAATGCTGATTGTTGGTTGCCTAGGATCTGAAATATTAAAATAATGTATTTAAAAAAACTGTTTAAGTTTAAAGTAATAATGTTAAAAAAAATTAAAAAAAAATGTTAGTCAGTATAAAATAAAATCAAGTTGGTACCAATTACGTTGAAAGTTTTTTTATTCATATTATATACTTTCTGAGGATTTGATAGGTTACTTTTGGGAAAATATTTTTCTGATACGTTTAAGGGCGCGTTTATATGACACGGAATATCACTGCATTGCGGCCGCGCGGCGACAGTACGGCGACCGCAAGAAATTTTTCGCGTCGTCTAACCGCAGCCTTTTTCCTTTTCGGCAAAAAAGTTTATTTTTTTGACGTGCCTACGTCTAATAAATCGCTGCATGCACGAAAACTTTGACGTCATTGTCTGGTAACGTTCATTGTCCCGTTACGCTGGTAGTCACGTTAAACTATCGTCCGAAAACCTACTTTACAGACAACTAAATTTTTTAACCTAATCCATACAAACCGTATTAATAAGCTTTCGCAGAACTTCTTTTTAAGGTTTATTAATTTTGCCACACCCTGTAAACTGACAATAATAATAACTTACACCGGATATCCTGATTCCATCTAATACTGAGTCATCCTTCACAACTCCGTACACTTCTGAGCTGCTGCGAATCTGTGGTAGACTGTCTCTGTGAACGCCGAATAATCTGCAAAGGATTATCAACTTTATAGCTATGGTAATAAGGTATATTATAATCCGTATTAAGACTCGTTCCAAGTTGCGCGCCTTGAGAGAGACTGCGATTGATGCGGAATCCGCATAGTTCTACATACATATTTTTTTGTTCGTTACATTTCGTCATATATATTACAAATATTCGTCAGTACCTAACTATAACTACATATATTCGTCAGTACCTAACTATAACTACATATATTCGTCAGTACCTAACTATAACTACATATATTCGTCAGTACCTAATTATAACTACATATATTCGTCAGTACCTAACTATAACTACATATATTCGTCAGTACCTAACTATAACTACATATATTCGTCAGTACCTAACTATAACTACATATATTCGTCAGTACCTAACTGCTATATTTCAGCATACATAAGCCGAATTTCAGTTCAATCTGTTCATTAGTTTTAGCGTGATTGATACATCTAAAGATCTGTCTGAGTAACCATTCAAATAAATTTTGCCTCTTCGCGTCAAAATCTATACTGATCACTTCAAGATCTGAATTCGTCGTTCGTTTTTTTTTTTTTTCGGATGGACTTTTAATGCAGTTAGCCGCAGATGGCTGTTACTGCGTCACCGGACTCTCGATGAGCGCAGATGGCGCTCTACCTTAAAATTTAGGCCTGACGCACTCAGCGAACTGACATCGCTATTTATGGGACCCGCGCGCCATTCAAAATTCGAATCCAAGTGTTATTTTAAGTTCCTAATGCGTCGATGACACTGGGTGAGTTTACAAGCTACAAACAAACTCACTAGCTTGTAGCTTGTAAAAAAGCCCTGTGTCATAGACGCTTAAGGAAAAATAATATTATAAAGCCAAGCTAATATAGACCTTACCTGCACAACATAGGGTCCCAATTCAAAGTGTCCAGATTCATCAATAGTGTTCTAGAGGCGTTCGTGACGTCAGTGGCGTGTAGGCCTCCGTATATACCTCCCGTCAGATTCTAGAACCAAATATGAAGGTATTTTAATGAAAATAAAGCATCATGTACGTATTTTGTTGACAAATCACGAGGTATTTTTTTTATATAATCAAGGTTTTACAAAAACATACTACAACCGACTTCAATTGGACTGTTCTAGACCGTAAACACCACTGAATAGTCACAGGGAAGCACAATTTCGCAGGGAAGCAGGGAATACGCAATTTCGTATCCTTTGATAACGTCATATTTTATATTATTTATTATAAAGTTTATTAAATATTTATATTAATAGTTTATTTATATTTATTTTGGGGTTGAAACATTAGGTCCGTGGGGCTCGGACGCTTTGCTCTTGTACAAGGAGCTAGCAAAGCGGCTGATAGATAAATCAAACGACCAAAGGGCTGGCGCTTACCTCGGTCAAAGGATTAGCATCGCTATTAAACGAGGTAACGTCGCCAGCCTTTTGGGTACTTTGCCCGTGGACAGTGACCTAAATTCTGTGTATTATTTGTAATTTAAGATATGCTTATTCTCTATTATCAAGTTGGTCATATTTTATATTATATATTTTTCAGTTATTTGATTTAAGAACTAAACTACTGAACCGGTTTTGATGTAATTTCCATCGGACCAATCTGAAAGTATATCCTTTAAAATAAAAGAGAGAAAATATTTTTATCAAATCGATTCACAACCAACAAAGTTTTACTACTAGTTAAGTAGCGATTTTTATTACATAATAAAAATATTTTTTTAATTAAAAAAAACTCACCTATAGGATCCAAGCATCCACAGTCCCAAACCTCCAGTCCAAGTCTCTTATTCCGACTGGCGCGTCTCACAGCTTTGATGTGGAAGTGCGCAGATATGTTTGAGTTCTTTTTTTATATTTGTATCTCAAAACTTTGTAGTTTATTTACCGATTTAAAATATTTTTGTTTGAGAGGACATACTTTCAGATTGGTCCCATACAATTTTTTATCAAAATCTGTTCAGTAGTTTAGATTTTATATAAGAATAACTGAAAAATATATGTAGTCGAAGTAAACGAAATTGCGTATTTTGCTTCCCTGTGACTTTTCAGTGATGTTTACGGTCACTAAAACAGTCCAATTGAGGTAGGTTGTTTATGTTTTTGTAAAACCTTGATTTTTGATTACAAATATAGCCCAATTGCGGCAAGAAATCTCTCACTGTGACTTCAGTGGTGCCTACGGTCACTCCGATTGAAGGCGGTTGATCTATGTTTTTGTAAAACTTCCATTTATTATTTTGAAGTCGGTTAAAAAACTTACCCATAGGATTCAAGCATCCACAGTCCCAAACATCTGTCTTTTATCCCGACTGGCGCGTCTCACAGCTTTGATATTATCCTTTAGCCATCTCATCTTTATCGCGCTGAAGTATGGAGATAGGGAAGTCCGCAGATATGTTTATTATTTAGAAGTCGGTTTAAAAACTTACCCATAGGATCCAAGCATCCACAGTTCCGAACATCAGTCTCTTATCCCGACTGGCGCGTCTCACAGCTTTGATATTATCCTTCAGCCATCTCATCTTTAGCGCGCTGAAGTATGGAGATATCGGAAGTCCGCAGATATGTTTAAGATAATTCTTATTGCGGTCCGGGACCTTTGCTAAGATGGCGTCGACTGTACTGTCTGTTCGTATGTCGTTCCATGCTGGAATTATTAAAGTTATGATTAAAATATACATAAGTAAGAAATAATAGAGTTATCCAATATTTTGGACGCAATTTTGAGATTTTTGGATTTTGTTAAAAAGTAAATTCCTTCGGAAAAAAATACTGCTCGAGTCTAATCGAAGTATTTCATTCATAAATTGCAATATAAGTATGTTGATCACAAAATAATCCACACTCTGTATGTACACACTCTGTTACCTACCATCTAACCTACCGTGTTTCGTACAAAATAGAAATCTTTATCTATATCTCTTTAATTAAAAATAATGCCTTGGCACGGTATCGAATTCGCTGCTTGGCACACGCCATCGGAGTCATGACATGGCTATGAAAAAACAAAAAAAATTACACCTTGTATAGCTCACCTATAGCAGGATGTAACGGCTGTCCTGTGTATTTGTCCCATGCTATCGTTGTCTCCCTTTGATTTGTAATGCCCAACGCCACTATGTCATCTTTGGAGTAACCTGAAAAATATTTAAAAATAATTTACAAATTAAGCATCTTAGCGCAAAGTAGTGTGCGAGTCAATGAAAATAAATGTGTTTACACGAACCGCATTCTATTTCAAATAAATTATTCCATTCGACTCCGACAGTTTATTTTTAAGGATTTAGTTTTTGCAAAAGTTTATGCAGTGTTTTTTTTCAATTTGAGACCGTGTTCCTGTAAAATTCTGCCAGCAATAGTTTTTTAGATCTTACCGACTGCACCAGATTTTATTTTTTAAGCAAAGATTTGAGTAGATTTTATGTTTGTTAAGCCTACCTCTTTAATCTACTTAGTATGACGACAACTCAAAGCTACCAAGGATCCGCAATCGCAATTTGCAAAAAAACTTTTTATATCCAATCGACTGCGCCAAAATTATATTTTTAGTAAAGTTATTGTATACTTTCATGCCTTCCCACAGTTCCCGCTCGCTAGATCCTGCATACACAGCAATATTAATAATAATAATTTTATTTCAGACACAAGAAAAGTACAATGTAGCTTAACTAGGGCCCATATGATATATACCTTAGAGACTAACATAAATATTTATAAAAACTTATCAATTAGCGAATGCTTACCCAGTTCAGTTAACTGTCCGATAGCGGTTTCCGCGCACAGTCTGATGTGGTGTATGATCTCGAGCGGATCCTGTTCGTACCATCCTTCTTGGGGCTGAACCTCCGTCTTATCTATTTGGTACGATGTCAATTCTTCAGAGCGTTCTGCTTCGTATATCTGAAAAAAAGTAACAAGTGTTTGATGTGTAACATATTCTTCTCGCTTTCGTCAATTTGTGGCAGTGATTTGGTGAAATCCAACGGAAGTGTGTAACAAGAAGTTAGCCGCTAGATGGTACCAACTATCAGAAAAATTAAGTAAATAGAATCCTTTCAAATTTAAATGAGATGCCAGGTGTACATCACATGCGAATATTGTAAGGCTCGCTCGCAATTTTTTTAAAGAAATTTTACGATAAGAAAATTGTATTTTTTTTCTACCGAAATGCCAAAGAAGGGTTAACTTTGAAACAATAAGCTTTTTACAAAAGTTTTATTATAAAAAAAATATGTAAGTATACTCAGATATCTGGTTCTATGTGAACCATCAATCAACAAGACTACAATATCTTTTTACCAAATAGGAACATAATCATGTGTCATTTGGTTATTGTTTGACCTTTTAATGTTTCCAAAATCTATTTTCGTATCAAAAACTTTTAACCTACGAGTAGTTACGTAATTTGAATCACTATTTACGTACATATGAATGGAAAATGATTTAAACCTGGAACAAAAATATGGAAAAACACAAGACGCGTGATCGAATGGAAGTTTCCCCCTTTAACCCTTAACCAATCGACATACACACTGTATATAGGGTGTCACATTAATACAGGGTGTTTGACATAAATGCTGACCGAAACTGGGAGTGGTACACAAACAGACTTTTCGACGTTCAGTCATACATAACTCATAAGTGATGGAATATTTCCAAGGCCAAAAAATTTCGGAATGAAAATCGATTTGTCTCTGCATTATGCGTCGATGTCACACGGCTAGTTTACACGCTACAATCCGGCGAGTTTATTATTATTATATTCCATACAAAACGTTTCGGACAAATACTCAAAAAGTACGCCGTATTATAGTAATTTCTTCACACTTTTCGTTTCGTCCATGTTTTTTGATTTCATTAACAAAAAAAGTTAAAGGTTTCATACTTTAATTTATATTTTATACGAGTTTTAAAATTTACCCTACTAACTTAAAAATACGTATAATATCTAAATTAAAGTATGAAACCTTTCACTTTTTTTGTTGACGAAATCAAAAAACATGGACGAAACGAATAGTGTGAAGAAGTTACTACCTATAATACGGCGTACTTTTTTAATATTAGTCCGAAACATTAGGTATGGAATTCAGATTTGAGGATTAGCCTTAAGAGCTAGCGAGTGAGCGAGTTAGCTTTCGGGAAGTATTGTCAACAAGCAGATTGTAAAAATGGAAATACTTACGACAAATCTGACTGTCTTGGTTCCATCGTCGATCACCCCCACCAAGGATTTCTTCGTGCCGTCCTTCACCGGCATTTCGCTATCTGGAAAAAAACCATTCGGTACTTAGTAGGTTGTAGACGCTGTAGTATTAATCTCAAAAGCTCGGCTCGGGCGCCGCACTCGCCCCGCTGTCACTCTGTCATTTTGTAGTAACCAATAATTCTGACTGCACAGATACAACGTAGTACGTAGTTGAGTCAGTCCGTGACCACGGCTGTTGCAATACAGTCGAAACGTCGGGACACAAAAACGAGGTGAGCGCGATAAATACCCGTTACAATCAAATAACTATGTGTGATAATCGCGAAAGTCTACGAAAAACTAACGTAGTAGGTAGGTAATGCTATTGCATTACCCATTTAAGTTTTTTTGTGTAATTAAAAACTTGTGGTGTATTTGGGTGTTTTAGATAAATATATCGACCTTTAGGATCGAAGTCTAGAGCCATAATGAATGGCCACAAATTGTTGAACAAAACACTTATCTAAAGGTGCACAAACGGCCAACTGAAGTTCACGTCACGAACACATTAAAGCAATTTCCTACAATACCTACTAACATCATTGTACAGATAATTAGATAGACAATGTCTTTACTGATTACTACAAAGAAATAACATGTTAAATAGTGATTAAAACATAAGGGCGGCATTAACGCTAAAAAACGATCTCTTTCAGGAGTTTCAGACAACCGATACGTAGACAGAAATAATTAGAAAATAAGATGGGGTATCAGGAAGGAATGGGGGAATCACTAATTGTTCCAGAAGAATTCCAGATCCGTTATTGTTGCCAGGTAATTATTACTTACTCATAAAAATTGCTCGTGGATAAATTAAGAGGCAACATGCTGACTTGGTGTGGATACGTGATGCGAAGGGAAGAATGTCATGTGACTAGAAGATTGGTGAATATGAAAGTGGATAGATATAGGAGTAGATTTGGCCAAAGAAAAGATGGATGGACTGTGTGAAAGATGATATGAATAAAAAGGTGTAAGTACAGAGATGACGGCTGATAGAGACGAATGGAAGAAGATGACATGTTGTGCCGAGCAAGTCAATGGAAATGATGATGATGATGATGAAAAATTACTAGTGTAGTGGTTTAGTTAGTTTTCAATATTTTAAAAGTATAAATTTGATCGATATACAGGATTCGGCTTACAAAATATTTGGATAACGCGTATCGTTATAACGGGCGTTATCGTGGATTAACTTTATTCGTCTAGAGTAGACTATAGAGTTTCAATTCGGATGTGTAATCTTATAATACTTACTCATGATAATAATTAAATAATAATCTGTAAGGTAACTTGTAAAAATATTTTTAGGCAATAACATTTATTTTACAACATTTCAAAAAAATTTCTAAGCCGATAGAATTGTAATTTAGTATGAGTTTAGTTTATGAGCTAGAAAAGCACATAGGTCACTTTATATTTCGATTTCGCGGGATCGAAGCCGCAGGTAATGCAAGACTTTTATACTCTGTAATACGTGGTAATACAAAGGGTATGAAACATAATTTCTAATGGAATTTTCCAAAGACAAACGAATAGATAAGACGGTGTTGAGTTCCGGCTTAGACACAGGCTAATTAAAACTAATCTACTTGAGTTTAAAGTTTAAGCACTTGAGGTAATTGCTGAGCAAACATCTGTTGGTTTATCAAGGGTTATAAAATAATTATGATCTTAACAACGCTGAATTTGATTCTTAAACTCAACAAGCGCTTGATATTTTGTGTAAGATAAAAAAAAAATGAATTAAATGCTTCCCGCGACTTCGTATAGTATCGGTATCATAATAGATGTCTTGATTGATTCAGGCGTTACTTTGCGGAAATCCATAAATATCAACAAATTATATAAATATAATTAGTAATAAATCCGCTTAATTTCTAAACAAAGGTTTTAATTAACTTAACTGCTTAATTATTTTAATTAAGCGGATTTATTACTAAATATATTTATATAATTTGTTTATAATAGATGTCCTTTTTTCAGGTCCTTAACTACATTACTATGTACATACTACTATGTATATACTTTTTAAGGTCCAAAACTATGTCTTTCTCTATATATTTTCATTTCCTAAACCGTATCTTTGTCTATACCTTTTCAGGGCCTAAACTTGACTTTGTCTATACCTTTTCGGGTCCTAAGCTGTGTCTTTGTTCATACCTTTTCAGGTCTTAAACTATGTCTTTGTCTATACCTAAAAGAAGGATTGTGTGATAGCCAAAATTATTTAAGGTTTGCGGTCTATAACAACCAAAATACAACCTAATCGGTTCGGTTGTTTCGACGTGATTGACGTGAATCTTTCCATTTCACAAACATCAAATGATGATTTTTTTTATTTGAATGAGGCAGATAGTAAACAGGTTTGACAATTCCTTAAGTTAAATATTAAAGTAAACTCTGGGTTATGAACTTAAAGTTAAATACTAAGGATGTACTTAGTAGTATAAAAAACTATTATTTTCCTCAAACTCATAGGTATAAGTATTTCCTCACAATTAACGTATAGTAAAAACCACATAGTAAACAAACAACACAATATATCGACACGGATGGTCGAGTGGCAAGTGTGTTGGACTGCCACCACGCCGCCGGGTGTCGCTGGTTCGATTCCCGCTTCAGGACGAACATTTGTGTGATGAACATCGGTGGTTTTCCTGAGTCTAGAGTGTTTTCTATGTATTTTATGAATGTATTTACAAAAAGTACGTATAAGTATTCTATCAGTTATCAGGTTCCCATCTTCTTCTTGTCGTGTCACTAGTTCTTTCGAACCAGTGTGGTGAAAGGATTTCAAGTGCGCTTTGAAGAGGCACCTTTCTTGCACTTGACACATGTTTCCAACTTTTTAGATTCTTTGACATGACGGTTTCCTCGCGATGTTTTCCTTCACCTTTCACGATAAGAAGAAGAATGAACACATACATTTTTCGAAAATCCATTTTATTTATTGGTGTACGGTTCCCATAGTTCAAGTTCTGCTTAGTTTGAGGTTAGATGGATTTATGTAAAATGTCCCAAAATATTATTTATATTGTTTATTCTATCAAAACAACAGACATGCATATTTATAAGTGGCAGGATATACGCGCAAAGCCATAATAAACTCCTTGATTACTTATTAGTTACGATTGCTAGCCAGCTAGATAAAATCGGGTTTATTCCAGTTTTGACCCCGGTTTTACAGGAACTCGTTCAAGTACAGCTATAGAGTAAAATTAAGCGTAAAAGAGAATAAATTATCAAGGTTATAACAATATAAAAACGAAAGTATGTAAGGATTGGCGAAATTATTCCGTTAGTCACCAATAAGTTCGCATAAACTTGATAATAATTAGGGAGTGCTTAATTAATAATGTTTTTTTTTTAATAATTGATGCAAAACTATGATTTGAATACAAGTCATAATAATGTTTGAATGAAAATTTATTTAGTCGCATGAAATGAATACAGGTATGTACAGAAAGCGTCATAGATAAGTATCCCCCTTGCATTATAATACCCAGCTTCAAATCCCTTCAAATCACCGCCGAAGCGTATGGAGAAGTTTTGCCTTTAAAAATAGATTATATTTGTATAACCGTATATTAGCCTAAAATAATTTTAAGTATTAAAATTTTTTTAAAGGATTTATAGCTGTCTCTGTTTATAGGTGTCTCGTGCAAGGGATACTTATCTCTGACGCTGTCTGTACGTATGCGTAGATATATTATGTAATATGTACATTTGTAACGACAAATTAATAAACTACAATAATGACCGTATGTCGTAAGAACCTTGAGCGTTTAAGGAAAATCTTCAACTCATACGTACAGATCACGCTAGAACAGGTAAATTACCTATTTAAATGAAACGTGAATGAAAACGAACATTAAAGATAAAATGAGAGAGGAAAAAAAATAATTTAATATTAATAAAGTGTAGATAAAGTGAATTTCAGGATCAGGCACAGATCTAGCGCAGGACCGCAAAAAGTGGCGTACTGAAGAAGATTTTAGAGCCCAGAACCCGGACATGTCAACAGGTTTTCAACCGACTTCAAAAGAGGAGGGGGTTCTCAATTCGGTTGCTTTTTCTTTCAATATTTGTTACCTCAGAACTTCGTCATAGATCGACCGATTTGGAAAATTATTTTATTATTTGAGAGGATATCGGTAGCTCAAAAAAATGTTTTTCGCTTCACCCCAGTGCGGGCACAGTGCGTGTGTCGCGGGCGGTCCAAGACTTTTTTAAACCCGGACTACAAATGAAATCCAGCCCGGACGCTCCCCGGACGCCCTCTAAACTGGGACAAATCCGGGGAAACCCGGATGCATAGCATGGCAACCCTACCTATACCCAACAGTGGGTACAAGAGGCTGAAAGTTTTCCATTTATCGCGAACTCTAACACATCCAGATAGAGGAAAACTCCTAAGCCGGGGATTAATGTCAACATTAACATCATCTTTATCAGTCAACCTTTTATATGCGTGTGGCACTTTATCAAAAGCATTACCGTAATCTAGAATTACTGAACAAAGATTGTATAACTATAGGTACTTAGATTGTATTCTTCTATCTTTATTTTATTCTTTAGTAAATCTTCCATTCGAATAAAATTAAAGTAACTCTAGGTCTAGATTAATTTAAGGCTAACATCTTATGTTTTTTACAAGGCAATGTGTTACATTTTTAATGCATTGGTAATTAAATATTGAATAGTGAAATTAAGAATTAAAATAAACATGGAAAACTGTGCCCAATCTGTTTTTAGTTGAAAAAGTGAATATTCTTTTTTAATTAAGCAGCTTAATTATAATTAGGTATAACAACTGTTTAATATAATACAATATAAACCATAATTTTTCATTATTAATATTTTCAGGCAAATTCTTTGTAGTAATTAGGTAAAGGTTTACCTAAAATGAACAAAAAATGCTAAAAGCTGTGGTTGGATGGTCACCTTGATAAGCAGCCCATTCGCCGGAGAAGGGAATGCAGGGCATAGGGACAAACAAGTTTATTACTTTAAACAAAATTTAACTTAGAATTCTCCAACACAAGGTCAAAACATAGACAATAATTTAATAAAACGAACACACCTTCCATAACCACGGAAGAAAACAACTGCACTGAAACTATCACAAATATTTTTTTCAGCGGGAAAAATCGAACGTAAAAATAGCGAGGCGCGCGCTTTCCCGCGCAAACTGCGATACACTGAGGTCGGCTGGAGGCGCGGCGGCAGCAGAACACACACCCACGACCACTCTTATCATTTTATGACGTATTTTTATCCATAATTTACGCTTTACCATGCCAAACTGTATCGTGTGGTATCGCCAGTTTATCTTCATTAGTAATGATGGGTATTTAGTTGGTTTATGGTGGGTTAGTCTGATAATTATCGATCGTACCTACCTATCGAAATTGCACACTATACCTATTTCAAGAATTTGTATCGTTCTTGAAATAGGTAGGTATATTACATGTAGAAAGATTACATGGCTTAAGTAAAGAAGTCAACTAACCTTAACTAAACAAGAATCTGTTGTTTTTTATGTATGTACATATTGTTTTATATAGGTAGGTACATATAGTAGGTATGTTATGTACCTATATCTTAACGAATCAATTGACCTTTAATTTATTGGTTAAATAAAATACTGATATAAGTATAGGTAGGTAACTGGATAGTGAGTGACCAATGCATCGCATTAACTGCAACACAAAGATGATGCAAGACTAAAACCTGCTGAGCAAGAAACTTTAATGGTTTGGAAGCTGGCCACACCAAATCTTAATACTTTTATAATAAAGGCTCTTATCATGTTATTAGGTTGTGAACTAGTGAGCGAAAAATAACCGAAATAAAGTTAAAGTGTAGATAATGTAAAACCTGATAGGTACTATAAGAATGTGGCCGAGGACGTGGTGGCTGAGTGGATGAGGCCCTTACCTTGCGATCTGATGGTCGCGGGTTCGAATCCCGGTGGCAGTCATGCGTAACTGGGTTTGTATCGGTCAAAAAAATCTATGTATGCATCCCACGTTCTCGCAACGGTGAAGGAAAACATCGTGAGGAAACCGGCATGTCGTAGAACTTAAAAGTTCGAAAACATGTGTCGAGTGCACGAAAGGAAGAACTCGTGACTCGAAGAAGATGACTATAAGAATAACAAAATAACTGTGAACTTAATGTTTAATAAAAAACATAGACACATAGAAGTATTAAAGTACATAAACACAATGTAGTACATTGAAAATATGCCCAGTAAGAGGGAGCCACTTTGGCTAACTTCTAGTACATTTTGGTCCGAAGCAAATTTTCGAAAAAGATAAGTAACAGGGCTAGATAAATATTGTATGTTAAAACTACTAGGCTTCTTCTTTGTCAATAAAACTACATCGTAAAAAGTAACAAACATTCATTGAAAATGGAGATATTTCATTTCATTTCAATAATTTGAATTTGCGAATTATATTTCGATAGAAAACTTACGATTTTCCATGATAATTTTCCCATTAATCATTGTAAGAACACAATACACACTAATGTGAATTTGATAGACAAAACTAGACTACATTTAAATAAGAATTAGTGACTAATGATAAGAAATCAGGAGCATTATTATGAACAGCGTTGGATCAAAATAGACTTATACTAGAGCCAAAAAACGTATATGTACCTAAATACATATATTAAAACAAACTATTGAAGTGTCAATGGACTTAAGGGGAATCATCAAGGCAAATTTCCATACAAAATGTTTCGGACAAATACTCAAAAAGTATAAAGTATGCAAAAAAAGTGAAAGGTTTCATACTTTAATTTAGATTTTATACGTGTTTTAACTGACTTAAAAACACGTATAAAAATCTAAATTAAAGTATGAAACCTTTCACTTTTTTGTTGACGAAATCAAAAGACATGGGCAAAACGAATAGTGTGAAGAAATTACTATAATACGGCGTACTTTTTGAGTATTTCTCCGAAACATTTTGTATGGAAATTTGCGTTGAGGATTCCCCTTAAGGTGTGTGACCGAAATTATTTTTAATGAGCTAACTAAAGCTTCATTAATGTATGTACTAGGTACCAAATGTAAATTAGATTGTATTGGGAATTTGAAAGGCCAGACGACTGATAGGTCAAATTATATGCTTGGTAAACAAACAATGGAGGCAATTGACGATATAGGTCTTATCAATATAAATAAAAGGCATAGTTTTGTCTGACCATAGATGAATTACGGTGTTCCTAATAGAACACCAAGATGGACAGTATCAAACCAAAATGGATGCGGTATTAGGACAGAAAGTTTTTAAGACACCCTGTCAATAACAATTAAATATCTCTATTTTCAAATAATGTTTGTTATTTTTTACGATGGAGTTTTATTAACAATGAAAAAGCCTAGTAGTTTTAACTTAGACGAAATTTATCGAAAAAGAGATACGGGTATCAGATATTTTTTAAATATGTACCGACTTAAATCATACAAGAAGAATATAGAATGTTTTTCTGGACCCCCGCGATACAGACTAGCCCTAGTGCGGGGTCCATTGGTTAAGGCCAATCCTCAAATCCGAATTCCATACAAAATGATTCGGACAAATACTCAAAAAGTACGCCGTATTATAGTAATTTATTCACACTATTCGTTTCGTCCATATTTTTTGATTTCGTCAACAAAAAAAGTGAAAGGTTTCATACTTTAATTTAGATTTTATACGTGTTTTTAAGTTAGTAGGGTTAATTTTAAAACACGTATAAAATCTAAATATGGCTTTTGACCTTGACCGCGGACGTCCCCGTTCAAAAGATACGAATCATTAGAAATTTATATATGGGCGTACTTTTTCATTATTTGTCCAAAACATTTTGTATGGAATTCCGATTTGAGGATTCCCCTTAAAACTCCTCCTATGTAACCTGTTTTCGAAATAAATATTTTGTATTTTTTTTTTGTATTTTGTAAAATCTAAATGTTATTATATTTAATTTTAATAAGTTTTCTAATGAACTTTTCTTATTTAAGTCATGTTTTTATGTTTATTTGAATTAATTAATGATAGTTCATTATAATCCCAGGGGTTTTTGACATACAAAAAAACATATCTAAATAAAATTTTGGATTCCCCCTATCCAAAATTTTATTTAAGTAATTATGTTTTTTTTTATTCAGTCTATTTAAAAAAATCACCTTACCATAGAAAAAAGATATCCTACTAATCCTACTAATTCTACTAATATTATAAACGCGAAAGTTTGTAAGGATGGATGGATGGATGGATGGATGGATGGATGGATGGATGGATGGATGGATGGATGGATGGATGGATGTTTGTTCCTCTTTCACGTAAAAACTACTGAATAGATTTTAATGAAACTTTACAATAATATAGCTTATACATCAGAATAACACATAGGCTACAATTTATACAGATACCTTCGCAGACGAAGTCGCGGGCACCAGCTAGTATAGATATATTTAGCTAGGTGCCTAAACGTAAATACACTACTAATCTAAATACATTTTATACGGCGAGTTGAGATACTAATAATTAAAAATCGAAGGTTTTAACAAAGAAATTTTGAACTTAAATTACCGATGAGGGATGACGTTAATGTAAATTAACTACGATAAAAACAACATAAAATTATACTATATATAAATGATAATATACTTGATCCCAGTACACAGGAATATCACTAGACAACGTAAAAAAAAAAGATAAATTATGTATAGATAGATAGATAGATAGAAAATGCTTTATTGCACAAAGTAAAAAAACAAGTACATAGGCGAACTTAATGCTAGTTAGCATTCTCTTCCAGCTAACCTCTGCGTATTATGGAGATGTGGTAGTGCTAGAAAATAGTATAAAGCTTATTTTATTAACATAATACTTACGATATTATACAAAATACACTAATAAATAATAAATAAAATGCTCAAGTATTCTGGAGTGCCAAGTAGTGACAAGATAGTCTGGATTTGAAGACCCCAATGGAGGTGGAATTGCGGATAGCTACAGGAAGAGAGTTCCACAGTCGGATGTATAAAATTGTATAACGCAAACTATTTTCGCTAGTCTGCGTTGCGGTACGTAAGCAATGTTTTGGTCAAGGACAAGGTGAATTGATGTAACATAGCGTCATGAGAACGATACAAAACTACACACGAGACTACTGCTAACCAGTAGTTGTGTGCTATCACGAAACTTTACGGATTTTTTGACACTTATAATACGATGACATACGGCTTTTTACACGCTACACGCCAGCGACTTTGCTTGTAGCGTGTAAAGTCGCCCAGTGTCATCGGCTTATTGGCAATCCTTCCTAAAGCTAACACGCTCACACATTAGCGTTTAAAAACGCCAACAATCAGCTTGTAAAAATGCTTGTATGTCATCGACGCTTTCTATGAGAATTTTTAGACGCTTAAAAGGCGCTTCTCAAGTCTCTTACAAATGAATACTACGGTAAGGGCGCCTTCAAATTAGAGGCGTGAGGAAGCGCCATTGTGGCACCTCTGTGGCGCTTCTAAGTATTAGTTTTTATACAATATCTAGACGCGCAGGTGCAGCGCCACTATCGTGACATAATTTGGAGGCGCCCAAATACCGTAGTACCTAGTAATTGGTAAGAACCTTGAGCGACGCCTTTATTTGTGCGTAAAAGTTCTAAAAAAATCTATAGAAATATTGGTCTAGTGCCCCGACGCGTCGGGGCACCTCTGGTAACGTATCGTCGCGACGATACGTTACCAGAGGCCCGATCACGAAAAATTCTGACAATCGAGTTTGTATTATATTCGCCTAGTATATTTGTTTGTATGTTTTTTTTTTCAAAACGTTATAAAAACTTTCGCTTCTCTGTGACGGACACGATACGAATTCGATTTTCAGAACTTTTCGTGATCGGGCCACCTTATTAACTAAATGATTTTGGGTTTATTTGAAATTTTTAAATAAATAAATCACGAAGAAGTAATGCCTAGACTCACGTACCGAGTAAGTACTCGGCCGAGACAGTGCTCTCGGCCGAGTACTCGGTATGTATAAACAGCGTAGAGTGCTCGGCTGAGCGAGTGATGTAAGCTTTTACTGTCTCGGCCGAATAAAATTTTACTGTCTCGGCCGAGTACTCAGTACGTGTGATCTAGGCATTACTGTCTAGGTTTTCCAAATTCATTGATAGAGATTAATCTCTTTCCTTATGTAACTAACCCACAACATTATAATAGCAGTGTTGCACTGGCCTATTAGGAATCAAAGCCCTTTGTAGCACTGTTCTGGGAAAGGACAGAGCCTGGCTAGTCTCGCCACGAAAAAACCCCTTCAAAATTCCTTCGCTTACACTTCTTGACGAGCATACCCTAAATTTCATAAAATCTCTATTGTCCAGTACCTACTTTTACAAGGATTTTTTTACAAATCTCACTTGGCAGAATCCCAAACGCCTACACTACACCCTCTTGTGACGAATATTTTTGCACAGAACGTCACACGTCTCTGCGATCATTGCCAAAGATTGCAAGCCAATTACTACTCGGGCGAATAAACATGACACCTGGCTCGAATGACGTTTGTGCAAAGCACAGCGTGGAATTGGATAATCTTGATAGAGAACAGGTCCTGTAATATTTGATAATGATAAGTAATGATAAGGCTTCGCAATTTGAGTAAGAAGAAACACGGAGGGCGCCGCGCGGGGCAGGGGGGGACGCATAAAGTTCCGAGCGAGAGTGTCAGCCAGGTGTCATGTTCATTCGCCCGAGTAGTAGATATTCTTTAGTGTATTAAAAAAACGTGGGAGGTTCTCAATTTGGTTTATTTTGTTGAAGTGTGTGAAGAGTTCAAAAACATAAAACTGTTCAAAATATGTAAAAATAAAGAAATGAAGGACGGTAGATAGATAGATAGAAAATACTTTTCACACCACCTGCTCGACAATATCCAATTACATATCATGCTATCATCAAGGTAAAGCAAAGCATTACACCCCAAGGGAGGTAATGTTGTATGAAACTCCCAAGGGTAGTAATGTGATTTGAATTTGGAACGTCAAATTCGTGTGGAAACTCGTGGAAAACTCTAAGTAAAAGAAGAGCCCATATGGCATTGTAAAAAGGTTTGTTCTAAAATCGAACTGGCCACTCATAAAAAAAAAGAAAATAGGCGCGAATACAAAGATTGTAAAACAAAAGACGGTGTTGGCTGCTTAGTTCGGAGCCCTGGATTTTTATTGCCTTGCAGAAGGTGTGAAAAGTAGAGTATGCTCCTCTGGGATAAAGCCTGCCTTAGTCTTGGGTAGCTTGAACCCCTCGCGTCACTCAGGACTCTACATAACTCCCTCGCTTCGCTCAGGAGTTAACTGAGTCCTTCGTTAGCTCAGGGTTCAATATGCCACCCGCGACATAAGACACTGCTTTATCCCCTTAGTGCATAATCTACTATTATTGCACACAAATAGTACAAAGGCGAACTTAATGCTTTGTAGGGTTCATGATGATAATAAAAAATAAATTTACAATGAATGCTAATAAAATCATTTTCATAATTTTTAATAAATGTTTCAAAACATTAATTTGCAATGAATGTGACCAAATAATATTCATTTCTGTGTAAATGTTGTTTAATGGTTCCCGCTAGTTTCCAAGAAAGATAAAAATATTGTGCACGAATAAAAATAACAGATAACAGTCTGGTGAAACTACAGTGAGGAAGGTCAACGGAGGACAAAGTCTAATATTTTTATAGGTATGAATAATAATTACATACAATTATGTATAGTTATCACAAAAACCTGAGGTTGTTCAAAGTCCTTAGTAGAGTATTATCAGCAACAAGCTCATAGATTAAAAAATTTGATACCCAACTTTTAAAGAACAAGTCTTGACTGACATAATCCTCTCTAAGCCAAAACATCTGGACATAGACTTGAAACTTGGATATTGACTTCTTTATAAGGTGTATTTAAAATTCAAATCCAAAGAAACAAACAAGGTGTCAGTTTCAATAAGAAAACTTCACAGCATCAATAAGGCGCATCGGGGTAAGAACGGACGTTTCTTTTTCAAAAAGAGATTGTTGTGCAAAATATTTCTTATATCACCTCTTGTTTTATTTTTCCTGGATGAAAAATTTCATCGAGGATAAATAAAATAATAGCGCTTACCATGAGAATTTTGATGTTTCTCTAAGCTCTATGGTTTAGAGTTGATGATAATTAAAGTTATCAATATTTTGTGTAAATCAAGGGAAAGTCTGGACCTTTACGGGGTTAGATCGGACTAGGTTCTTAAACCGCCTCTGTAGCTCAGATTATAAGGTTTACAAAAGGAAAATATCCGATCTTATCCTCATCAAAATCGTTATCGGATGGTTTTTCATAAATTCCCACATAAAACATGTCTCGATGTCCCAATCAACTACCGGAGACTGGTGGGGTGGTCGAGACAAAATGGCATCGCAGGCTATGTTGTCAGTAATTTCAAAACCCCCTAGATTCGTCAGTAATTTTATATATCCTGTCTTATCCTAGATCCGAACTTACCCCGATGCACTCTATAGGTATCTTCGCGGTTTAATAGTGCTCGGCGAAAGTGGAGAGGAGCTCTGCGCAAGTGAGGTGAGGCGAGACGGCGCACATAGGGTATTTAGTCAATCTAGCAGGTCAAAAGTCGATTTTTAAAATTTTGGTAAAGGTAAACAAAAACCGCGTATTTTTATCGTCTAATGCCTAGATAACAAAACGCAACCCTTCCCGGTCTCTTCTTGACTACACCGGCGGCGCCATAGTCTCTGCCTGAACTTGACCATCGCTAAAAGTGTACATATCGTTTTCGGTTGTCTTAATTTGATTGTGTGAGTTTGAAATTGAACTATGGTGTTCATAGTGATTTCAGCGAAAAAAATATAATGTATTTGGATCAAGCAGGTAAGAACACATACTTATGCATGATTTTGCTGTGTTCTATATTAATGGATTACTATTTTTTCATCGTTTGAAAAAGTGCCTATGAATTTTAAACTTTTCTACAAATAATAAGATTTAGTTGTATATTAGGGTTCGTCTCGGTTAAATTTTAAAAGGGCATTGTGAGATGGTAGTTTCGACATTGTAATTATTAAAAAATCAGCCATTTCTAGCCACGCTTTTTTGAGTAAGGGGTGATCAACCATGAGAGTGAAAAAAATTCGAGTTTAATATTTTTATCTTAGATTATGTTAACGTAATAATTGTTGTGTTTTAGGGTATTCCAGTGGCTTAGGTTTAATAGTAGTGACACGTAGGTCACTTTTTAATAAAATGAAAGAAACAAACTTTCTTAGTTTTGAAGAAAATTAAAACATTTAGAGGATTATCTTTTGTCTCGCGAAAACTACTCTGATGATGAAGTTAAGATGTTAAAGCATAAATGTTCATGTATATAATCAGAATTCAGACAAAGGTGGAAGAAAACAGAAAATACAGAATCAAAATTTCTTATAAATAATGAGAAATGGCATATAAAAAAATAAATAAAAAATGACAAATGAATAATGTAAAATGAAAGATGCAGAAAGTCAGCAGGACGATGAAGAGCAATGGCATTCATCATCATCTTAGGTAATATAAGATAAATTAAGTTAACTTGTAGAGCAAAATTAATTTATGTAAAAAAACATTTTTTTTTATAAAACTCAACATTATAGACATTCATTGCAAAAAACTTTCTATAGCTATTCTAGTCAATACAAATAAAAATATCGAAAGAAATACTTTTGACCGGCTAGATTGGCAAAATACCCCTATGTGCGGCAGAAGGAAGGTGGCTAAGCGAACAATAGACGCCGGCGCCGGGCACCTTCCGCGTCGCGTCGCACAAAAAAACAACTTCGGCTCATTCAGGGTCAGCTCTATTAAACCGTGAAGCCACCTGTACCATTCTTAGTATGTTTCATCACCTATTATCACCTTTCTACCCACATCCCACTTATGTGGGATCGGTACAAGACATTTTCTTTATAGGCGAGTGTGATTTCTTGCCATCCGAAGAGCGCCTAGATCATCTGTTCACTTTTACATTGAAATAAATTTCTAGGCGGCAGAAAGGGCTTTGAATCATGGAATATACGAGAGAAAGTAGACGAAAATCAATAATTATTTACCTCCCGACATTCGCATTACTGAGTAGGTACTTTGATTACGATATTGTATGGAAGGACGCACCGAATGAATGAAAGGTCATGTAATACGCAATTTAGATCGAAATGTCGTTACTTAGTTGTTCATTTTTCAAGTATTTGTTGAGTGAGTCTATTCTAAAAACTAAGAAAATAGATCAAAGTACACCTACGTTATCTAACACAACACACTTACCTGGATTTCGCTGTGTTGGTTAGGTCAAACACACGCTGATAGATTTTTTTTAAACTAATCACTTCACATAACCTAGCGGTATCTAATTTTTTGCAATTTTATTTAATTTTTTTCGAAAAATATCCCGAGTGAGTAGAAGCTACACGAAAGCGGATGAAAAGATATAAAGGACTATTTATACCAGGCAGACTAGTCAATGAGCCACATTACCAAGCCAGCAGGAACAGGCCACTTGTGGTGGTGGGTGACATGACAAGATTAACACTAAGGAAAGGATACCCAATTTAATTATTGTTGTTGAAACTGTGTTAATTGCAAGATGTAAAATGTATCAACAGTATAAAAACATTTGCGGACGAAAAATTTTATTTTTAATGTCTTTTCAAGTAGATAATAACTTGCACAGTTTACATTTATAACTTCTTATCTGATTATTACACTGTTATTAACCAATAAATAATCTATAAAGATCTTCAAAATTATTGTTTAATTTATTTGTTTATGGAATGGGATGGATGGGTGCTATGTCGCACAGTGTCAGTTATTTTATAATATTATGTGTCAGTTTTTTTATAATATTATGTCACTATCAGTTATCAGTTCAAATCACTATGTTTGTAATGTACACAAAGTATTTTATTTGAACCACTGAGTGGCTCAGTTACTGGCCTGGCTCTTATGGTTCTGGTGTAAATTGTTCATAAGAATTTTTTTTTTTTTTTTTTTTTCAAAGAACCTAAGTTCTTTAGTTTTGGCTTCACATCAAAGGTATATAGCCAGTGTCAAGTAATTGGAGAGATTATTTTGTCATAAGTCAGAGTCGATAAGTCAAGTCATGCCCCTGTAAACTAGTGGTGGTTGCGACTTTACTAGAGGCTTCTATGGAGTTTTGGAGGCAACACGAAAAGTCACGTTTTACAGCATTACACTATTCACCAACACTCATACACGTTCACGAGCACTTAATGGATAAAATACCACCGTTTTTACACATAAACACTCAAAGTTATACAAGTTTTGTTAATTAATTTAATGCCGCCAATGTGCCATTTTTCACGTTCCCGCCAAAAAAACCGTTCATAAGAATATTACTTTTGCATCAAAATGACATAAGAAGAAATTGACAGTGACAGTGACTTCTTTACAATACATTTTGTATAGCTATTTTAAAAGCAGAGTAATGGTTGCCATCGTCATGCTTAATACCATTTCTTGGGAGAATTATCTGCTAACACAATGTTCGACACAATATTATCTAAATTGTAAATTATTAGTAGTGGCTCATAATCGATAAGATCAAACGTGCCCAGCTCGCTTCTTGTTCTAAAGCTCATCATAATCATGCATTACCTGTATTAATAAATATTGGATATCTTTCTGCTTTTCATATATCCTCTGCCTCAGCAAATGATTCGTTTTTTTAAGTATAAAAATATTATAATCTGTGTTGTGTTTGTTTACTGTTTTGATTGATGTTGTTTTTAATTAGTTCATCAGATTTTCGCGTGAAGTTTTAAAGATTAAGAGACGTATTAGAGGTGATTTTAAAATGGACAATAAACAAAATAATATGACAAACGTAACGAGAGCACTGGACGGCATTCTTAGCGGGACCAATAAGTTTTGTTGCCTGTGTTTTAAATGCTCTGCTCAACTAATTAGCAGCAAAGATGAAGCTTCTTTTACCATCAATAACGTAGAACAAAACATCGTGCTTTTTGATTTAACACTTACAATACTGGGGAACGATGTAAGTACATAATTACTTGACCTAAAATCCCCTAATAATAACCTAAAAACATTGCCTATAATTAAAATCCTTATTTTTTTTTCAGTTTACACAGTACATCGAGACTATGGATAATATCTGCGAAGACTGTGCCGAATCACTTATCAGCATTTATACATTCATACAAACTTGTAACTCAAATGCAGAAATACTTACCAAAGCAATTGATTCGTTGAAAAACTGCACAGATAATATAACTAAGTCTGAACCAGCCCAATCACTATTTGTTTCAATTAACTTGGTAGACCTTTCCAGCCAGGTCCTTTATGACAGTACAAAAATAACTAATCCAAAAATGGCTATTGATAGATTTCAAGTCATCAGAACTCCGGTAAAAACTAAAAAATTAACCAAAAAGTTGAAAAATTTGCAGATCAAGGATTCTGATATGATGTACGACCCAAGCAACAACAATATAATCACATGCAAAGAGTGTTTCAAAATATACAGTTCTATTGCCAAGCTGAGAAACCATTTTATCAAAGCTCACACAGAAATTTACAAGTGTTCAGATTGTCAACTTACATTGAGTTCAAAATCACTCCTCAAAACGCACCAGGCTAAAATTCACGAAGCTACTTGCGATGAATGTGGAGAGACATATAAAAATCAACATGCACTGAAAATTCATAGAAAAAAACACAATGTCACGTTTGTCTGTGAAGACTGTGGACGCACATACAAAACAGAAACGTCGTTCAGGAATCATGTTGTTATGAACATATGCGATCAGGAACGCAGACATAGTCAGCACACTGGAAAATTCACTTGTGATCATTGTGGAAAAAAATACACACAAAAAATGACATTACGAGTACACATGCAATTTGAACATGGTAACTACAATTCACATATATGTGAATGGTGTGGAAAGAAATTTTATGCTCAAAGCAGGTTAAAAGCTCATATTGTAAAACATACGGGAGAAAAAAAATTTACTTGCTCCATCTGTGGTGGAAAGTTTGTTACCAAAGAGTCCTTATTGTATCATACTAGATTACATACAGGAGAGAAGCCATATAAATGTCCGGAATGTTCCAGCACGTTTCTATCAGCCTCTCGTAGATCTGACCATGTAAAACGTCACCATGCAGGTGCAAATCCGGGATTTGAATGCGACATATGCCATGGAAAGTTCAAATCGAGCAATATTTTAGAAAAACACAAGAAGACTCATGAAGATGAAGAAAATGATTTTTCTGTAAAAAAATAACAAATTCTATAAGACCTAAACAAGACCTTACGAAAAATTTTATGTAAAGATAATTGCCAAACATAGTGCCAAAATTATCCAAAATTATATGAGTACCTGAATATTGGTTTTTGAAAATTTCACTTCCTGCCACACTAATTTAATTAGGTACTTATAGCATAAAGGTTTGGATGAATGGATAGATGAATTTTTGTTACTTAGTCGCGCCAAAGCTACTGAACTGGCTGAACTATTGAATGTACTTTCATATCACAATATTATGTTGAGTTTCAGTTTAAAAATGCACGCCCTTCCAATATCGCCTACCATCGATGTGATGTGTGATCTACATAATATGTCACCGACATACAAATTGCTTATCTGTATCATGTACCTATACACGGAGCTATATACCTAAATGCCTGTATATATGTATACCTACCTAAATCGTATTTTTGTTGTTGCTTACAGAAAGCGCGATTGGAGGGTGTGCATTTTGTAACATAAAGATCTGATACGACGAGATACTACCATTTCTACCGTGCTCATCAAAACAAGCAGTTCTACTAAAAATAATAAGAATTATAATTGGTAAACAAATCCAAGGCCAAAAGGCCATTGTCGAATTCTCGATTCGGCACGTGTAAGGAGCGCTAGATCGCTATGCGATGCGACAAGCATAGAAAGTGTGTATTAAGAGCAGTGGTGGATTTACGGTGATTCCCAGAAATCTCAGGAAGCTGAGAAAGCTGGAGCCCTAGGGCGGCAAATTTTGGCCAATTGTTTTTCTGACTATACTAGAACATAGCGCTTTATTACTCGGCTTTCAAGACTGACCATCAAAATGCCTAAAGGTGGACGAGCGCTGTAGCAGTGTTGCACCGGCCTATGGGAATCAAAGCACTGTTATGGTTATGGGCAAGCGTGATCTCTTACCATCAGAAGAGCGCCTATCTAGTTGATCCACTTGATAACATGAAAAAGTCTCTAAAGTATCTATCTAACTGTTAGCGGTTGGTAGGGGCGGCAAAATTTGAATACCTAGCCTACAGGCGGCAAATTTGTAAATCCGCCACTGATTAAGAGCAGGTAGGTGTGCTATTAGCGCTTAGCACCTCTTAAATTTATATAAGGTAATCTCTCCCTTTATTTATTCAAAGTAAAGCATAATAAGTATGTACCTAGGGTCCGCTCTGTAATTGTCTTCTCACCCAGCTAGTATATTTTTTTTTCTATGACCCAGCTAACGCCAGTGCTCTCGCACACCAGCACCACCACACACATGATGTGTTTGTGTAATGTGAGTGGTTTAATCACAGGAGAACACCGGCGGCGTAAGCTGGATGTAAAGACCATTACAGAGCCGACTGTACATAAGTACTTAGGTATACTTACGTAACGCCGAGCCACAAACAAATGGTGTCAGAAACCAACGCTGAGCTGAGTGAGATGGGTGAGTTTCACAGAGCCCTAAGTAGGTTATGGCCACTTGGCCATGGAAACTCTATGGAAACTCGCCAAGCCCATCCATTGCCAAGCCAACCCCTTGTATACCTATAACGCCCACAGAGGAATTAATTTGGAAGTCAAGGTTTTTCGATGCTAAAAATGGGATGAAAGGAAGCGTTCCTTTAGGTATTTTACCCCTTAAAGTTTAAATATTTCCATTTAAAAAAATAAACCTATATGCGACAATAAAATGGCGCAACAATTAGATACACAAGATACGCGCGAAAAACATAACTCTTCCTTGGCAGTCAGGTAAAAAGTGGGAAACAAAAACAGTACATTATCTCTTACGATTCTGCGAATCGTTATTTCGTCAGAAAAACGACAAACAAACAGTTTAGGTCTTTGTGTGTGTTTGTGTTTGTGATGCTATGCTATAAAATAAGCATAATATTATAGGTAGGTATCTACCGGTTGAATTTTTCAATTGATTTTTGTATGGGTAAATTTGAAAGTTTAAAAAAGCGCAATATGCATGGTGTCTCGGGGCAGTTTTTGATAAAAACTTAATCTTATAAAAATGTCTAAAGACGGGATCAGGAACGTACCTACAATCAAATTCTGGGCCGTAGGTAGGTAGGTTAGGTACCTATGCCACGGAGCCTATGCTTATTAGGGAACTAGAAGAAAGGTTTCATTAGGGGTTTCCTGGCTAGGAAAAACATTTATTTAAGAAGGTAGGTAGGTACTACCTACCTTCATAAATACAGCAATTTTGGGCAGCACGAAATCGGCCCTGAGCACCCCGAGCGAGTCTAATGAGCACAGACATAAATTTATAGGTATCTGTACTTATGAGCATAATTTCGATTTTCCTAAAGGTAAGTAGCTATATATGGGTTTGGTCAGCCAAGCCACAAAATAAAAATATTGGCCAAGCCCAGTTCAATAATTCACCTGTATATCTATTATTTATAGCGATAAGTGATAATGTTATTTACAGTTCAGTCAGTGCGCGTTCGGTCATCGAGGTTTCGGCACGGATGCCGTTCGCGCCAATTCAACAGGAAAAGCTTTGATCATTTTTAATTATCATCAAAGAGGAAAATCTTCACATGATTCCAAATTTTTTACCGTGTGACGTTGCGGCCAAACTTTAGTTATGTAAATAAAGTGTTTTGCCGAAAGTGTGATAACCAAACCTACCTAATATATTTTGCTTAGTTTAAAGAACGATAACTAGAATTATTCTAGAGAGACAGTGAGGGGCTACTCAAGGTAAGTGGATAAATAAATTAGGACATGAATACCTAGGTACAATTTAACAGTTTTCAGACACGTTGAATTAAAAACAGTATTTTTGGCTTGACTGAGTAACAAACATCTATCCAATCATCCCCACAACAATAATAACAATAGCATGAATAAATGTAAGTAGGATAAAATGACTACTTGACAAGTATGTACAGACAGCGTCAGAGATAAGTATCCCCCTTGCACAAGACACCCAGCTATAAATCCTTTCACAAAATTGTTATACTTAAAATTATATTTAGGTTTACATATGGTTATACAAATATAATCTATTTTTTAAAGGCAAAACTTCTCCATTCGCCGCGGCGGTGATTTAAAGGGATTTGAACTGGGTATTATAATGCCAAAGGGATACTTATCTATGACGCTGTCTGTACCTAACCTACTCCAAAGCCATATTATTGTAGTGCTTAATCCAACTCGTATTTGGCCAAATTAATGTACCTAATTATTATATTTTTTTTAGATGACCAATGATGATAGATATGCGTTATGCTCCTTGAGTCCATCTCTGGGTGGCGATTGTGACAAGCTAATTTGTGTCCCGTATGGAACTATAGATTGTATATTACCTAATGGTAAGATAATGATCAAATATCCCAAAGATGGGTTGTCGCAAACGAGAAAACGGCCGAGTAGAGACCCTTATTCAGATGAATTGATCACTATCGAAGCAGATCTTATATTCGTAGCAGGCAAGTATTTCTGTAAGCTGTTACTGGCTACGAAGAAACAAAACATATTTCCAACAGACTTCAAAAAAGGAGGAGGATATTAATTCGGTTGAATGTTTTTTTTTCTGAACTTTGTTGTTTATAAACCGATTTAGAAAATTATTTTTTTGTTTGAGAGAATATACTTTCAGATTGGTCCGATATAAATTTTGGTTACAAAATCCAATACGAAAATCGGTTCAGTAATTTAGTCTTTAATTCAAAATTAGTGAAAAAAGTATGACGTCGAAGTAAACGAAATTGCGAGTTTTGCGTCCCTGAGACTTGTCAGTGGTACCTACGGTCACTTGAACCGTTCGATTGGAGTCGGTTGTTGTACCTATGTTTTTGTTATTATTAATTTATTTATTTCAGACAAAACATCCATAGTACACGTAAAATATGTCAAAAGATAACTTAAAAACTACAAATAAATGTCAAAATTGAATAAATTATGAATAAAATTATGAATAACAGTTTCTAATCTAAATAAAATTAATTTAAAAATATTAATTTAATTAATTAAATAATTTATTCAATATTGGACTGCACCCAGCAATACTTGCATCCATCTGTTTTGGATGGGGCAGTCTGGACACGACACAATCATCTGTAGGATGCTGTTGCAGCTGGCTCGCGCACGCTGGAGTAGGGATGCGACTTTCTTGCGCATAAGCGCTTGAAAGCCGTCCGTGCGCGCCTCCGCGAACATTCCTGACGCGCTGCAAAAGCGAGGCAGCCGCATCAGCATCCTAAAGATGTTGTTATACTGGACGCGCAGTGCGCTGGCCGCCCGGCGGGTGTGGTTGAGCCAAAGGCTACTCGAGTAGAAGGACTGGCAGTAAGCCCTAAACAGAGTGATTTTCACTTCTCTCGAGCAGCGAGCGAACCTTCGACAGATCATATTTCCTCGGACTATTTTGTAAAACCATATTAGGTATATTTCTTCGTATCGTAGGTAACTGGTAGGCCGATCACGAAACTATAAATACCTATGATAATAATGTTGTTTCTGTTTTCAGATTACAATGAATGTAAAAGAAAACTTGCAAGAATTTCTAAAAGCCAAAAGTCAACAGAAAACCGAAAACGAGGGCAGAAGTCTACAAGAGCTGAAGCTGGTAACTGTCATAGAATTGTTAGTGCCATACTACACGAGCGGTCTCCTCCTGCCGCGGGAATCCGCTCGACTACCGCAGACCATCAAACTACACGGGACGTGGTTTATCGCTGTCTTTTATTCAATTTAACATGGATCCACCAATGATAAATGACGCAAAAAAAGAAAATTCCTGTGCAGAATGACGTAATAGCGGGAAACCGCCCGTGTAGTTTAAAGCGGCGGTTACCAGCGGTTTGACGCTGCATGCAGCGCGCGGCGCGCGACGGTCGTATTTCTCCCGCTTGTGAACCGCGACGGGAAACCGCCCAGTGTAGCATGGCACTTAGGGAGTTAGCAGGTACCTAGGTATATACAAAGTACATTAAAGATTCTGTACAGGAAAATAATCAATTATTTGGTCTATAGGTATTTCATATTAAATTGTGTCCAGTGCGGTTCAGAAGCGGATTCCCGCAGCGGGAGAATCCAGTGTAGTATGGCACTTAGGGAGTTAGCAGGTACCTAGGTATATACAAAGTACATTAAAGATTCTGTACAGGAAAATAATCAATTATTTGGTCTATAGGTATTTCTAGCACCTCAGTTTGAATAAATAATAGGTACCTACAAACCAAATTTTTGTTACAGATATGGATCTATGTCGAGCTCTGAAACCTGAAGCAGGGGCCACCCCAAGCAAACGCGTTTCATTTGCACCCGGGATAAATGTCACTTCGAGAAATCAACGAATAGCTTCGACGAACGCTGCTGCTCAGGATTCAGATACCTCTACAAGGCAATTAGATGAAAACGGCACCGAATGCATTGAAGAAAACCAAGGTGAAAAAAATCAAGGCGAAGAAAACCAAGGCACTGAAGACAAGTCGAAAGAAGCTTTTACGAAGAATATTGCTTACTTCTTCGATAAACTCGAAACGATGATAAAAAGATGGAGCCAAGATGTGTATGAGCTGAAAACTGAATGCCTAAACAGGTTTGCAGAAGACATTCCGGAAGGTGTGGAAAATGGAAATGAGAAACTGCAAAACGGGAATGAAAAAGAAAACGAGGCGATAGAAGAAAAAGAAAAGATGCCGATTAGACCGAAACCGAAAAGAAAACCAGTCGGAATACGAAAAACTAAGGGAGAGACGCGTAAGTCAAAAACAAGATACGGTGTAAAGGTTCCATTACCGCCAATATATGATAGAAATGATCCAAGATGGACTTTGAGATATCCGAAACCAGGTCCAGGTCTCATGGAGTTACCTGAAAACTCTGGGGTTTACATCAAAACATCCAACTTTTTTAGATTAGTCACAGCAACGGATAGGCAATCTTTTGCAGTATTGCTTCTAAACGAGATCTTTAACGACGAAGCACTGAATATTTGTTTATACCCCAGATATTGGTGCCTATTACACCCCACATCCCCCTATTGTGTCACATGTTTCTTGGATAAACACGCCATGACAGTTTTGTTGGAAACGGTTGAAAATATTGGGGATGTTCGGGGATGGCCGTCAGTGAGAAAAGGGGGTATTGTTGCGCGTCTGCGTATGAAGCTGAAACTTTTTTATTACGCAAATTCTAGGCACCTCTAAAAATATTTGTGAAAATTGTTCTGTATTTTCCATTCAATAGTACCTACCTAGTGATTGCACAAAACAGTTTACTAATCAGTTCAAATATTATTGCTATTATAATTTAGCCTATAATTATATTATTTTGTACTTTCCTCTAATTTTATTTGATATTTTGTCCCACAGATCTTGGATACTTTCGATGTTTTGTCCGCATTCTGTTTAGTGTTTACTAAGCCAGAGCTTGATAATATACTACTGGTTCCCATTCTCTTAATGTGATCCGTTTTTTTAATGCCTCATAATTTATTCAACAAAAATATCCTTATGATGAAGCCTTTCGATCGGTATGATAAAGCGTGTAACGGGTTCGATTCCCGGTTCAACCAAGTAATTATTTAAATATCTATGAATGCAGTTTAAATTGTTTTTTAAATTAAAATAATATCTTCTTTCAGTAAAATGTTCCATGTACAATATTCAAGGTACTTTCCCATGTGGCATAATCCGTGGGACGCCCTGTATATCCCAGTCCCATGGCTGTGAGACACCCTGTTGACCTATTTTATTGCAAATATCTTTTAATATTACTTAAAAGAATTCTATAAAAATTCCCAGACAAACACCGATGTTCATAACACAAATGTTTGTCCTGAACGGGAATCGAACCAGTAACACTAACATGGCAATCTGAAAAATATTTTCCACTCAACCATCCGTGTCATCCTACCATTAATTTATAGAATTCTACAAAAGCACCCGACTCAAGACAAACACTTATTTCATCACACAAATGTTTGTCCTATACGGGAATCGAACCTGTGACACTAACGTGACATTCTGAAACATATTTTCCACTCAACGATCCGTGTGTCATCCAATATTAAGGCCAGCTGCAAACGCCCTAGAGACCACAGCGACCGGTGATGGCCTGAAAATGATGGTGTTGCCGCTCCGCACCGGTCGCTGTGTGGTCGGTGGCACGTTTGCGGAGACCGTAACGGCCGGCATACTGCAGCGACAGCGGCGCGAGTGCGGCGGCGCCTGAGCCGAGCTTTTGCGAGCTGGCTTGAGCTAGGTACCCGGGTTTGCCAAACGATGAATAAAACTTACATTATTTTATCAATGATGGGTACCGCCTGACTCAAATCCACAGGAAAACGAGGAACGGTAGGTAACTTATTAAAATTTTATTAAATTTATTTTGTCTAAAAATTAACTTAATTTTTTCAAGTTTTTTTGTCTTATAGGTATAGGTAGGTATGTGTTCAAAAACGCCAACTGATTATTTTTTCTCGTGATTAAAAATTTACGGTGTATAGATAGCAGAACTAGCTTAAGCAATCCATAGTTGTGTGTATCACTTTTCTGGTCATGGGTGAACGTGATCTATAACCAACACGAAAGCGCCTAGTACAGCGTGATCAATAGGATTTTTTTTTCGGATCCACGTTTAATGCAGTTAGCCGCAGATGGCTGTTACTGCGTCACCGGACTTTATGAAATAACAGTCTATTTTTATAAAGAGGCCCAAGTGGGATGCCAGCCGCCACTGGGGCGCGCCGCCCCGCCCCGCGCCCGCCCGCCCCGCCGAATTACTACCTACAACTATAACCCGACCCAGTGGCGGATCCAGGATTTGGGAGGGGCTAAAGACCTGAGTATATTCAGTAATTTTATTGCAAATAAGTAGGTCCACTTACACCTAATACAAGTTTAGGGCTATGGTAGGTACTTAGGTATACTCTTTTGGGCACAACTTTACTTAACATTTAGGTATAGGTAGTATAACTATGTACAGACAGCGTCAGAGATAAGTATCCCCCTTGCACAAGACACCCAGCTATAAATCCTTTCAATAAATTGTAATACTTAAACTTATTTTTAGGCTTACATATGGTTATACAAATATAATTTATTTTTTAAAGGCAAAACTTCTCCATTCGCCGTGACTGTGATTTAAAGGGATTTGAAGCTGGGTATTATAATGCAAAGGAGATCCTTATCTATGACGCTGTCTGTACTCTGTACCTACCTAGCTTATGGCCGAAAAGCGACAAAAACCCTGTCTCATTTCTTCATGCTTAAGCTTTACATAAATTACAAGCTCTGCTTAGTTTGGGGCTAGATGGCGTTGTGTGAATCGTCCTAATTATTATTTTTTACCAACTTTGTAAATAGTAGATAAATAAAATATTCGTAGACCATGCTTATTACCTATTAATAAACGAGGGAAAACAAAACACTCCAAATTATCGCATAGAATTCTGCGAAATAAACGAATCGTTATTTCGTCAGCGCCGAACGACAAACAACCAGTTTATATGTGTGGTGCTCTATGTATGTATGTAGCTAGGTATGTAGGTTTATTATTATACAGAGTGAATTTTTTCAGTTGGTCTTGGAAGGCTTAATCCCAAAGTTAATGAAAAAGAGAAAAATTATTTAATGTAGGAATCTCGGGTCTGATATAATTACCTGATTTAAACGAACCTAATTAGAACGAAAGGAGTCTTTTCGAGGCGCAGTTGAAGTCCTTTCACCTCACTGGTTCGTAAGAACTAGTGATACGATAAGAAGAAGACCTAATTAAAAACTCAAATGATTAAAATGATAAACAATTTTTGTAGCAGGGATTCGAAGCCGTTTATTTCGAAAGAAAAAAAACACCTGCATTAGTGTATGGGCCATCCTATACCTAGTGTCGTTTGTAAGTTGTAAGGATCAATTCTGCGAAGTTAATTAAAAATAAAAGACTGGTTTCATTTACTTTCTGGTTTTGGCTAGAATTTTTTTTTAAATCTAAATACCACCTACCAATGCAGTTTTGAGTTGCATCGCAATCGGCCCTATAGTCTTTTGAGCATTTTTCGATTTCCCTTTATGTACATAATTGGTTTGGTGAGCCACGCCCAGTTCAATAATTCACCCTGTGTATACAGGCAAATACATTAAAGCGATAAGTGATATTGTTATTAACAGTCAGTACGCGTTCGGTCATCGAGGTTTCGGCACGGATGCCGTTCGCGCCAATTCAACAGGAAGAGTTTCACATATTCAGCCTAGATTTGATCATGTAAAGTTGCGGCCAAACTTTAGTTATTTGAAGTGTTATAAAAACCTACATTTTGTAAAGTTTAGTGAATTCTTTCTAGAATCCTGTATCTACTGTTATAGGTATTTTAGTTTTATTAGCTAGTCTACATTCTAGATAATCTGTGGCTGTGGCGTAGACAGTGAGGGGCGCCTCAAGGTTAGTATTTATATTTAAGACCATAATAATTTTAAGAGTTTTGGCGGGAACGTGAGAATGAAAAGATGGCGGCAATGGAATATTTTCTAAAACTTGAGTTACTTTGAGTGTTAAAGTGTAAAAATTGTGTTTTTTTGCCCATTATGTATTCGTGAACGTGAATGAGTGTTGGTGAATCGTGTAATGCTGTAAAACTTGACATTTCGTGTTGCCTCCAAAACTCCATAGAAGCCTCTAGTAAAGTCGCCACCACCACCACTTTACAGGGGCATGACTTGACTTAACGTCCATCTGACTGATGACAAAAATAAACGTTAACACACGTATGAAATATAAATTATTATAAAAATAATAAACGTTGTTATGACAAGGCCGTATGGTCGTAAGACTTTAGCCTCACAATGGGGCAATTAAAAAAAATATTTTACTAGGAAAGATCGAGGCTCTAGGGAGGGAGAGCTTCCATGATATCAATAGTAGATTGTATATCGAGTGCATAAAGCGAGTAATTTTATCAGAGACCTTTTAACTGCCCGGGTCAAAGGTGAGGGCGGATTATTTCGCGTTATGAATTGTTATCATGCAAGTGGAATATTTTTGGTTTGGTGTCAACTGTAGACTATGCTTGCATGACGTCATTTCACCTACGCATCAAACAAAAGCACATCAGTACCTACTCTGTAGTTAGTAGTTAGGTACGTACTCTAAGTACCTATGTAGATACTAGGTACTTATACGTAGTAGTTTATTTCTCTGTGCTATTTAATAAGTAGGTAAGTACTTATCTACTTTCTTTTTAAAAACTCTGTGTTCTTTAAAAACATACCGCAGCAGCACCAGCTTGGTTTTGTGGTCTCGTCTCGATATTATAACTTTGTTGTTTATAAACCGATTTGAAAAAATATTTGTAATATAGGTACCTACCTAGCTACCTACCACCAGATTCTTCTTTACTTGAAAGGATAATATACCTACTTTCAAATTCGTCCCATAAAACCTGTCTGTAATTTACCATACTTAAGACAAATAAATAATTAATATATTCAGAAAATTTCATGAAAATCGGTTTAGTACCTACACTTATACATACCTACCTGCCTACATACCTCCCGACATTAGTTTTGAAATAAAAAAAACTGGAAAAATGACGTCATCCAAGTAAACGAAATTGCGTATTTTGCTACCCTGTGACTATTCAGTGGTGCTTAAGAGGCATGCTCAAATCAGAATTCCATACAAAATGTTTCGGACAAATACTCAAAAAGTACGCCGTATTATAGTAATTTCTACACACTATTCGTTTCCTCTATGTTTTATGATTTCGTGAACAAAAAAAGTGAAAGGTTTCATACTTTATTTTAGATTTTATACGCGTCTTAAAATTAACCCTACTAACTTAAAAACACGTATAAAATCTAAATTAAAGTATCAAAACCTTTCACTTTTTTTGTTAACGAAATAAAAAAACATAGAGGAAACGAAAAGTGTGTAGAAATTACTATAATACGGCGTACTTTTTGAGTATTAGTCCGAAACATTTTAGTATGGAATTCAGATTTGAGGATGCCTCTTAAGCTTACAGTTACTATACATTACCTATAGTCCAATTGAAATCAACTTGACAAAGTAAGCCCTAACTATAGTGCGTACACGTAGATACTTGACCATTTTTTTTTTTTGTTCTAGATGTCCGTTTCTAATGATTATAGATATGCGCTATGTTCCTTGCGTGTTTCGGATGATGATTGCGACAGGCTCATTTGTGTCCCGTATGGAACTATCGTTCGCAAATTACCTGATAATAAGGTGATGATCAAGTATCCCAAAGATGGGTTGTCGCAAACGAGGAAGCGGCCGAGGAGAGACCCTCATTCAGATGACCTGATTACCATCAAAGCAGACCTCATTATGGTCGCAAGTAAGTGACCTCTGCAAGCTTTAACTGGCAGGGCTATCACAGAATCTATACCTATGCATAATCTATACCTATGTAAATCGTGCATACCTATATCATAACATACCTACATTGAAACGATGCCAAAAAAGTTAGGCAATTTAAGAACCTTCTTATGCATTTTGGCCTGTTGCTAAATTTCGAATAAGATAAATAACAGCGTTAGAGATAGTTAATTACATTATATAACAGTGTTTTTCATTGTTAATACAACTCTATTGTAAAAAGTAACAAAAATAATTTAACACTAATAATATTTCATTTTTATTTGCGGAGGAAAACTTTGTCCTTTTACGACTCTATCTTTCTTTGAAGCTGTTAATCTTGATGTTCTATATGGGCACTTTTAATAATATATATGTTCCTAGTTCCTACCTATGGTACTTATGGTAGTTAATAATAATGTTTGTGTTTTCAGACTACTTCGCCTGTCAAGAAAAACTTGCAGAAATTAATAAAAGCCAAGAGACAACAGAAAGCCGAAAACGAGGCCAGAAGTCTACACGAGCTGAAGCCGGTAATTGTTTTTGTGAAAATAAGCGGCACCCGATGGCAGACTCTATTGCATTTTTGATAGTTTTTGTGAAATTTGAATAACAATAAGTACTTCTTAACCTATTTTGGTTACAGGTTTGGAAGCAATGGAGATGGATGACGAAGATGATGATGTAGTATTTGTAGGTGTCACCCCGCTTAGCCCATCCGATCGTCAACCGGATGAGCCTTGCCAAACCTGTCATCGAACTCCGAAAGCTGAAGCAGGCGCCACCCCAAGCAAAGGCGTTACATTTCCACCCGGAATACAGGTCACTGTATCCTCGAGAAATCAACGAGCAGCGTCGACCAGGGCCGCTGCTCAGGATCCAGAAACTCCTGTAAGGCAATCAAGTGAAAACAGCTTGGAACGCAGCGACGAAAACCAAGGCGGAGAAAACGAAGGTGAAGAAAACCAAGGCCATGACAACCAAAGCACCGAAGACAGGTCGAAAAAAGCTTTTACGAAGAATATTGCTTACTTTTTCGACAACCTTGAAATAATGATTAAGAGATGGAGCCAAGATGTGTATGAGCTGAAAAATGAATGCTTAAACAGGTTCGCAGAAGATATCCCGGAAGGTGTGGAAAATGTAAATGAGGAAGTGCAAAACACAAATGAAAGAGAAAACGAGGTGGTAAAAGAAAAAGGAAGCGCACCGATTAGACCGAAACCAGTCGGAAAAGAGAAAATGAAGGGAGAGCCTAAAACGCCGAAAAGAAGGTACAGTGTAAAGGCCCCATTGCCGCCGGAGTATGATGAAAATGATCCAAGATGGACTTTGAGATATCCGAAACTAGGTCCAGGTCTCATGGAGTTACCTGAACACTCTGGCGTTTACATCAAAACATCAAACCTTTTCAGTTTTGGAACAGCAATGGATAGGAGATCTTTTGCACGATATCTTCTGGTCGAAATCTTTAACGACGAAGCACTGAAATGTTGTTCATACCCCGGCCGACGATCCATGGTAAATGAACATCGACGTACCTTAGATAAGCACGCCATGACAGTTTTGTTGGAAACGGTTGAAAAGTTCGGGGATGTTCGGGGATGGCCGCCAGTGGATGAACATACTATTGTCTGCTGTCTGCGGAGCAAGCTGCATAAATATTCTAAACAAGCTGAGGAATCCCATAACGCTTAGAGCACAACTTCTGAGTAAATGATTGCTACTTCTATTTCATTTTCACAATGGTAATATGATTTCATTTTTTAACAGCTCAATAGCCGGTGATTTTGTAACACACTTCTTTTATTCATCAGAGGCTAGATCAGAGGCCGAATGTGACTAATGTCATATATACAGGGTGGAATTTTGTAATGCCACCTGAAGGGAAAGTACCTACTCTTAATACTGTAGATAGAAAATTTTAATCAAAGAAATAATTATTTTATTTTTGAATAGAAAGAGATTTCATGGTTTTCCTTTCATTTAGTTTAAATCAATAATAGTACTGGGTGTAATTTTTACAGATTTTAGTCGGATCGATTCCCGGGTGTGCAAGCGAATTTTCGAAAATCTTATGCAGTTCTCTTTCTATTCAAAAATGAAGGAATGTATTCTTTGAGTAAAAAATTATATCTACAGTATTAAGAGTACCTAGTTTCCCTTCAGGTGGCATTACAAAATCGCGTTATTGCACCCCATACTTGATCTATGGGTAAAATGAAGGCCAGAAGTTCAAAATTTAAAAAATTTTTTCAACTTCCTGCTTAAAACCTAATAAAAACTAAACCTCTTTGAACAGATATTTTATGCAATCACTTTTTTGCCCAAGGGCCTGAAATTCAGTTTTATTTTCCGCAAAGCGAGCACAAAGTTGAACTTTACGATCATTTAAAGTGAAATAGTATTGCAACACACTCTGAAAAGCGTTAGGTACACTTGACTAAAAGTTTATGCTAACTAGACAAAGAATTAAAATTGCATTTTTATATTAAGTTTTGTTAAATTTACATATTTTTTTTATTATACTAGAGTTAAGTACCTAGTTTATTATTGAGATAACTATAGTTATACCGCTTACCTACTTATAAGCGGTGGGGTAGATAGTAGGTAGGTACCTACAAAACCTACTACCTACAAAATATTGACAACGATACCACAGAGTACTTACTAAGATCTAAGTTACCTCATAGATAGTACCTACCTACCTGGTAAGTTTGGTACTTAGCTAAGTGCTATAATAAATTAAATTAGGAAATACCTACTTACATACTTTTATAATTATCGTTCTTTCAATTTTGCAAATTAGGTTTTTTTATGTAGGTAGGTTAGGTACCAACCTACTTTGTTTTTCAATCTAAGGTCTATATTACGTTTGTTTATTATTTACTAGTTTGTTTCGTACTTAGGTATGTATGACGTGGAGAATAGTAGGTACTTTGAATCATATACCTATGAAAAACGGTGTTCCTATACAACACCAAGATAGGCAGTATAGAGTCAAAATGGAGTCATAAAACGGACAAACATTTTCAGACATCTCGACATTTGGAATTATTGAAAGAAGTATTAAAAAAAAAAAACATAAACTAGACTTGCAAATATTATCATAATAAATAAATAAACTAACTAATGATAATGACTAGACAAAACGATGCACAATAAGATCAAAACAAAATTAAACTTAATAGTACCTATTTATAAACATTACATGTTTGTACAATCGCATTATTATATAAGCATGCCTAATATTAGTAATTATAATATGTTATTTAAAAAAAAAACATATATATTTTTAAAACTAAATCTAATATAAAACAATTCACTTATTCTAAATTGAGTACAAAAATAATAAAATACTCGAAACAATAAAAAAATTAAATAAATAATTAATAATAATACCAATAGCGGTTAGTAAAAAATAATTTAGTTAAATATAAACAATATAATATTTTGTTGGCTACTTGCACCAACCTTAAAAAAATCCTAAACAATCAATTATCTAGAATTCCTAGATGATCTAGCTGGACAACGATGGACCCCAACTCTTCACTTACCTACATAACCCTTCATAATAACCGTATAAAACACATTGATAAGCCAAAAATATATAATTTTACCAACAAACATGTTACGTATAATCACAAATATAATCACTAGAGCCGCTGAAATTGGCATTTATATTCTTCTCAGCTTTGACTTTGTTGTTCTTGAATCATTGCACGTTAATTTCCATAATATTATTCCCTTTTCTTGTTGTAAGTAGGAGTAGGAACTACCTATTTTAATTTGTATAACTCGGAGAAAAACGCTGACTTTTTTCACTTTTTTGTCCATCTCAGCTTCGTTTTCCAAATATCTGAGCCTATTTTCCTAAATAATTGTTCGCTTTATACACAAAACTCGGAAAATATCGTAAATATATTTTGCATAAAATAATATTGTTTATTTGTCTAAGGTCAATGAACCAATAAACCCACAGAATAAACCATAGAATAAGGGAGTTACATAGTGTGTTCTGTTTGGTGCAATGGAAATTGATCTAAGTAAAGTTTTAGGCAGTACTTATATTAAAAAATACCTATCAAAGTATTCGATTTTTCGACTTTGGTGCAAGTGGCAGTGTATGTTCTAAACTAAGACATTCTTTTTCGATCCAACTAACCAATAGACTCATTTTAGCGTCGACTGACACATTCAACATAAATCTTGGTGAAACTGGCCCAGAGATAACAAGTCACGAGTTCAAATTCTATTGTTGTTATGCGAGCACGCAGTTTATGTTTGATCCGCTGCTAAATATTTTCAATCTACCCACATTTTGCATGGTTATTTTGCTTTCGGAATATTATTTTAGATAATAATGTTTTCCGTGCTATTTCATTATATTTTTTTCCTTAATTAACTGGAAGTAGGTAGGTACATAAATGTGTACCTTACTTACCAAGTATTATTAAAATGCATGAGGTTCTCACTGCTCATTATATTATTATTTAAAAATTATGATGTATTCTCTGTAAGTGATTTATGTTTAAATCTTTTGAGAATAAAATATCTTAAACGGTATTTAGTACTACCTACCACAGATAATATAATACTCTAATACTATTACTATTACACTGCTAAATGCTTAGATTAGGGGCGATTTTTTCTAACAATATATATTTTTCTAATACCTTATTATACCTACAAGTAAGTAGGTAAGTTAAGTACGGTCATAGACAAAAGTTATACCTCTGGTACGTACGGTAAAATTTGGGTAAAGTACCTACTTGATTACTTTTTGATTTGTAAATCCACACATTGAACTTCGGCTAAAGCAAATCACATTTGAACAGCATAATATAATCTGATGCAAATAAATAGCAAATGATTTAAACAAAAGTACCGTAACCTGAGTTTTGTAGAGTTTTGAGCACCAACAACATCCTGCGTATGATAGCGGACAAGTTTGACGGTCCGGTATACAGACACTGCATTTCTGTACTTATTAAGTTACTCCGCCATAATAATGTAAACTAACATAGATTTAAGATTTAATCATAAAGTATATTAACTCAATTATGGATCTGTACTTGTACTGTGTTATCTGAAAATAAAAATTATTCTATTCTTCTATTCTATTCTTTGAATTTATACCTAGGTATACCTACCTGTTTTTGTATCTGTTACTTGTGAGGTACTATAATTTTTACCCGACTGCCAAGGAAGGGTTATGTTTTTATTGTGTTATGATGGTGTTGAAATAAGAATTATATTAGTACCTATGTACAGACAGCGTCATAGATAAGTATCCCCCTTGCGTTATAATACCCAGCTTCAAATCCCTTTAAATCACCGTGCGGCGAATGGAGAAGTTTTGCCTTTCAAAAATAGATTATATTTGTATAACCGTATGTAAGACTAAAATTAATTTTAAGTATTATAATTTTTTGAAAGGATTTATAGCTGGGTGTCTTGTGCAAGGGGGATACTTATCTCTGACGCTGTCTGTACTTATACTTACCTCATATGAAAAATAAATACATCTATACTACCTATTCATGTGTTTAATCTTATTTAGATAGATTATAATGAAGTATGAACCTAGGAGGAAGCCATACCTACCGTTGTTTTGAATGCTAAACCGTTTTAAATTATGGAAAATATTGAATGCAGATAATGGGTGGTCTAATCGCAATACTTAATAATACAAGCGATCTCTTCCAGACAACCTTTGCATAAACTGGCTGGCTGGATAGTATTATGTAGCTGTACAAAAAGAGGAAGAGAAGAGATATTGGCACACAGGCGAATATGGCGGTGACGATCTCGACTGAGATCTCGACACGGTAATGCACAACATGGTAATTCCCGGAATGTCCACCACGGAATCCAAGTCATAGGCTTTCTATTCCCGTGTCGTACAATCCCGTGTCGTGCATTCCTGCCCGTACAAATTTTGTACAGGGGTGGAATCACAGGGTGGAATGCGCAACACGGTAATGGCCAACACGGGATTCCGAAGGAGTTTTTTTTTAAGCGGGAACGTGTAATGAAAGGATGGCGGCATTAGAATAATTGCTAAAACTTGTTACTTTGAGAGTTAAAGTGTAAAAATTGTGGTTTTTACCCATTAAGTGCTCGCGGACGTGTGTGAGTGTTGGTGAATAGTGTAATGCTGTATAACGTGACTTTTCGTGCTGCCTCCAAAACTCCCTACTTCTACTTCTACTACTTAACTTTACTACTACTTCTAAAGTCTAAAGTCTAACTACTACTACTAAAGTCGCCACCACCACCACTTTACAGGGGCATGACTTGACTTAACGACTATCTGACCGATGACAAAAATAAACAATAACTCATGTATGAAAAATAAAAAACTATTAAAATAATAAACGTATGACAAGGCAGTATGGTCGTAATAAGACTAGTCTAGCCTCCCAAATCAGGAAATAAATATTAAAAAAAAAACAACAACAGAGAACATCATCAAAATGGATTTGATTGAATACAATAAAATCTAAATCTCATTTGTTAAACTACCTAGTTGGGTTATATATCTGTGTGGAATTTGTGGTCTTTCTATAATGACTTTCCTGGAAGATACCTTGATCATTCTCATATCACAAGTAAGTTACTGTAACATAGGTTATGCCGTGCGTCGGCAAATTCGATTATCTATCATAGTTTTATTGCAAAAAATTACTTTCTTGTTGCAGACGGTTTTCTTCGTAGGAGGCTGGATATTCTTCGTAAAGCAATTGTTCAGAGACTATGAAGTGCATCATACTTTAGTCCAGTTGATATTCTCAGTCACTTTCGCACTCAGCTGTACCATGTTTGAACTGATAATCTTCGAAATCATTGGATATTTGGATTCAAGGTAAACTAGTCATCATTATCATCATTTATCCATGCAGTATCTATGTAAAATATAAAAGGCCAGGTCCTAAATGACTGACGGACAACGCACAGGCTTAATCTAAATAGACTCCCTTTTCCGCACTTTTGGCTACTTGCACCAACCTTAAAAAAATCCTAAACAATATTTTTACTCGCTAGGGAGATCTTTACGATCCAAATTCATTGCACCAACTATAAGTATTCATCTAATGCCTAAAGAATTCCTTAACTTTGGGAGCCCGTTGCTCGACCTCATAGCACTTAGAAATTCCCTATCCCAATGAGCCATCATGCATTAGTACTGGCAGCACTGTATCTACTTACCTACCCATATGAAATTAAAATACGATTATCTAGAATTCCTAGATGATCTAGCTAGACAACGATGGACCCCAACTCTTCACTTACCTCTTCATAATAACCGTTTAAAACATATTGATAAGCCAAAAATATATAATTTTACCAACAAACATGTTACGTATAATCACAAATATAATCACTAGAGCCCCTGAAATTAGCATTTATATTCTTCTCAGCTTTGACTTTGTTGTTCTTGAATCATTGCACGTTAATTTCCATAATATTATTCCCTTTTCTTGTTGTAAGTAGGAGTAGGAACTACCTATTTTCATTTATGTAACTCGGAGAAAAACGCCGACTGTTTTCACTATTTTGTCCATCTTAGCTTCGTTTTCAATATATCTGTGCCTATTTTCCTAAATAATTGTTCGCCTTATACACAAAACTCGGAAAATATCGTAAAAATATATTTTGATAAAATAATATTGGTTGTTTGTCTAAGGTCAATGAACCAATAAACCCACAGAATAAACCATGGAAAATCTAGATGGTCGCGAGATTAATCACTCTTTCATTCACTTATTTAGAAATCACCAGACTTGGGAGTTACATGTAATGTGTTGTGTATAATGTGTTCTGTTTGGTCCAATGGAAATTGATCTACGTAAAGTTTTAGGCAGTACTTATATTAAAAAATACCTATCAAAGTATTCGATTTTTCGACTTTGGTGCAAGTGGCAGTTAGACTCTTGTCCTTTGTGTGTCGAATGCACTGAAACCACTGAACGTAGAGACTTGACATGTGGAGGGAGTGTGCGTCAAGAAGTGTAGCTGCATTCTAAGAAAGGAATTTTGTTAATTTGCAATGTAAATGCAGTTGTGGGTGTCATAAAGTTTGATAAATGCCTACCCCAATATCTTCAATTCGGCTCTATTCCCAGATTTACGGATCCAATGTCATCCAGCTATGATTTTAATATATTTAGACCATCGGGCTCTAGTAAGTTCCCTAGTAATCCTATTTAAGTAAGAAGATGGTCAGTGGTAATTTAATTCTGTAGTTTTTAATAAGGTAGATAGATATTTTTAATATTGTCTGACACTTCTTATCGTGTCACTAGTTCCAAGTGAAAGGAATTCAAGTGCGCCTCGAAGAGGCTCCTTTCGTGTACTCGACACATGTTTTTGAACTTTAAGTTCTACGACATGCCGGTTTCATCAGTGAAGGAAAACATCGTGAGGAAACCGGCATGTCGTGAGAACGTGGGATGCATACATAGATTTTTTTCGACCGAAAAACCCATTTACGCATGACTGCCACCGGGATTCGAATCCCCGACCATCAGATCGCAAGGTAAGGGCCTCATCCACTCAGCCACCACCGTCTCTGTGTCTGACACTGAAAGTGCTCTACCGTTTGCTGCCGTCCCACTGGGAATTGAGCCATTTGCAGCATGGGAATAAGCAGACATTGTCTTTCATCCATCTTTTTTTTGCCTAATTATAGGCTTGCATTACACCATCGTCTATGGTAAGTAAGACAATGTGGTCGACAATGCAGCATGTATTCTTATTTCTATGTAGGATTATTATCCTATTCACTCTTGCCTTGACTCAAGTAAAGATCCATGGTTTAGACACTGTTAAGAAAACATAAGCTATTCTTTATCCTGATACTATGCTGGAGGTAACAGCTAACAGGTAGTAATTAATGTTTCTTCCAGCTCTAGATATTTCCATTGGAATCTCGGCTTGTACTCATTACTCTTCATGGTGATTGCGCTTATACCGTTCTACATAGCATACTTCTGCATCAGCAATGTTAGATTTGGTAAGTTAAAAAATCTATTGGAAATTATTAAAATAAAGAAAATTATTCTTAAATAAAATATTACTATTAAAATTCGTAATAATTAAACAAAAACAATATCAATCTACATTTATATATAAAAAACTTTGTCCTAACTGACTGACAAACGTAAAAAAGAAACGCATGGGCCAAACCACTGAATGGAGAGACATGAAATCTTGTAACTTGACAACTCACAATTAGCCAAATAATATAAAATAATAATAGCCAAATAATAAAAAAATTAGAAAGCTTCAAACTTTCACATTTTTTTATGTTATTGGGCTATACATTTTTATATTGTAAGAACCAATGTATATTTTTTGCTTAAGGCTAATCCTCAAATCCGAATTCCATACAAAATGTTTCGGACAAATACTCAAAAAGTAAGTTATAGTAATTTCTTCACACTATTCGTTTCGTCCATGTTTTTTGATTTCGTTAACAAAAAAAGTGAAAGGTTTCATACTTTAATTTAGATTTTATACGTGTTTTTAAGTTAGTAGGGCTAATTTCAAAACACGTATAAAATCTATTTGTCCGAAACATTTTGTATGGAAAGCCTTGAGGATTCCCCACCAATATTATTGACTCTGAAAACTTGATGGATTATGAGGTAAACATACAATACGAGGTCTTCGAGTCAAATACAAAAGTGTTAGGGAATCGAACCCGCAACACCGACCAGTGAGGCAGATCAACAAACTTGCCACTCAACAATCCGTGTCGTCTAATTATAAACTTTTTTATTTCTTCCAATTAACTAGTTTATTTTACAGTGTCAGCAAATGCAATACGCCCACTGACAATGTTCGTTTGGTTCATATATTTGTACTTCTTCTGGAAACTTGGAGATCCGTTCCCCATCTTGAGTCCAAAACAGGTACATCCATATAGCTTCCATATAGTTTAGCCTGTAAGTTTGTTTGTTCTACTAAATTATTAAAATCTAAATATCAAAGTAGCGCTATATATCAGTGTTGCACAGGAAAAGAGGAACTAATATGGAATACATTTTGAGTATTTGTCCGAAACATTTTGTATGGAAATTTGCCTTGAGGATTCCCCTTAAAATAAGAACATTTTAGGCTAGTTAAAAAAATTTGCTCATTAATTAATAATGTAAGGTAATATGATTCTTTGTGGTTCAATTTTTTTTATTAAAATAACTATGCTTATCTATAATAATAACTGCATAATATTGTAATTTCAGGGCATATTTTCCATAGAGCAAGGAGTGTCCAGAATAGGCGTTATCGGAGTGACGGTTATGGCACTTCTATCCGGCTTTGGTGCCGTCAACTATCCGTATACTTCTATGGCCATTTTTATAAGGTAAAGTATCAAATAAACTAAAAAGTTATTAAAAAAAACCCAAAAAATTAAAGCTCATTTTGACTATTTTATGACCCTCCTAAGAGGGCTGTTCTAGTGATCGTTTACTTCGACGACATATTATTTTCACTTACGTTGATTTAAAACTATACTACTGAACAGATTTTTCATGAATTTTTATAGGACCTATCTGAAAGTAGGTACAGACAGCGTCATAGATAAGTATCCCCCTTTAATTATAATACCCAGCTTCAAATCCCTTTAAAATCACTGTCGCGACGAATGGAGAAGTTTTGCCTCTAAAAATAGATTATATTTGTAAGCATAAAAATAATTTTAAGTATTACAATTTTTTGAAAGGATTTATAGCTGGTTGTCTTGTGCAAGGGGGATACTTATCTCTGAAGCTGTCTGTACATGCTGTTAAACAAAAAAAGAATTGAGAACCTCCTCAATTATCCTAAATTTCAATACCTACATTTTTTTAGGCCAGTAACCGAATCGGACGTACTCTCAATAGAAAAAAAACTTCTCCAAACGATGGATATGATCCTTGTGAAGAAGAAAAGAATAGCGCTATCGGAAGCCAACAGTGCGGGAGGGAGACAGCCGTATAACCTACCGAACCAGGGCGGAGATAAAGGCGGGTTCTGGAACAATATATGGTCCAGTGTGGGCAGTATTACCAACCCCTACGGACATACGGAAAGTAAGTATTTTTAATACTCTAGAAAAGAAACCAAGGCGGGGATAACGGCGGATTCTGGAACTATATATGGTCCAGTGTGGGCAGTATTACCAACCCATACGGACATACGGAAATTCAGTTAATTTACACTCATAAATATAAAAGAAAAGAAACCAGGGCGGGAATAAAGGCCTAAACTCCCTCCGTAGGCCTAAAGCTCAATAAACGAGGAAGTTTTATTAGTAATTTATATGCTTAGTGTAATATAGTGTATAAGAGATATTTTATTACTTCTAAATCTTTATCAAGAAGTGTTCTACAAATAAAAAAATCAAATAATCAGCCAATTTTCATCAGTTTGGTTAGTTCCAGGTATCTTGAAAACTATTAACTTTCAGCCATACATAGGGGGGGTTAAATTTGATGCATTTAAGTCCGCTCCCGGCGGTTATACCTTAACCAATAACCCTGTATGTCGTTAAGGAAGCGAGATAGATTAGCATAGCATAGCATAATCAGCCTATAATGTTCCCACTGCTGGCACTCAGGCCTACTCTCGGCAGGAGAGCGAATGGGTCTTAATCCACCACGCAGACCCAATGCGGACTGGTGGATGACACATGCCATAGAACATTTATATTTTTCTGTCCTTTGATATGCCGGTTTCCTCACGATGTTTTCCTTCACCATTACGAGAACGTGGGATGCATAGGTACATGATTTTTTCGACCGAAAAATCCCATTTACGCATGACTGCCACTGGAATTCGAACCCGCGACCATCAGATCGCAAGGCAAGGGCCTCATCCACTCGGCCACCACGTCCTAGATTAAAAGCATCGAATCGTGGTTTAAGATATTTTTTAAATAATCGAAATATTTTTTAATTACAGACATAGCCCAGCTGCGGCAAGAAATCTCCGGCCTGGAAGAATTATCGCGGCAATTATTCTTGGAAGCGCACGACGCCAGAAACATGCGGGAGAAGATCGACTGGTCGAAGACCTTCCAGGGGAAGTACTTCAACTTCCTGGGGTACTTCTTCTCGCTGTATTGCGTTTGGAAGATATTCATCGTAAGTATTTTAAACGTCGAAGTACAAAATTTTTTTTTTTTAATTCACGACAAAACTAGGAAAAAGTCTCACGATTTTCATGAAACTTATATAAATGGAGAGAAACATCGTGAGGAAACCGGCATGTCATATCTAAAAAGTTCGAAAAACATGTGCCAAGTGCACGAAAGCTTCTTCGAGGTGCACTTCAAATCCTTTCACCACACTGGTTTGAAAGAACTAGTGACACGATGAGAAGAGAAGACAATGACTCCCACACTAGGGTTCCCTGTGTCGTGGGTAATTCAATTAGGTATCATTCATAGTGGTAACCTCAATTTTTTTTCCAGTCAACAATAAACATAGTATTCGACCGCGTGGGCAAAAAGGACCCTGTGACTAAAGGCTTAGAGATCATAGTGCATTGGATGGGCCTTCGGATAGATGTCGCGTTTTGGAGCCAACACGTCTCCTTCATATTGGTGGGCTGCATCGTTCTGACCAGCATCCGGGGGTTGCTACTTACTCTTACTAAGGTTTGTTAAAGTTAAATTCTATAACTATGGTATCAGAAACGCGTTTTCGACAAATGTAACGAAGAACGCGTTTTCGTTTGACAAAACTTTGCGTTTTATTTGTAAAAAGGATAAATATATGTGTGAAAAGGACCCTGTGACCCACAGGTCACAACTTAACACTCATTTTAAAAATTAAAAATATTTTGAGTATGCATTATCTTTTAAAAACAAAAGTTAAGGCCAGTCAATATTGATGGTCTAGCAACAGCTAGAAATCGTTTTCGGCAAATGGTATCGAAAAACGTATTTTCGAGAAATCATTGGGCTGTTGAGACTGACCTTATAATGTATTAAAAAAACTTCTGTAGCACTGTTTTGGGCATGGGTTTTAGGCGTTCTCTGACCATCAATATTGACTGGCCTTAACTTTTGTTTTTAAAAGATAATGCATACTCAAAATATTTTTAATTTTTAAAATGAGTGTAATGTGATATTTTTTTCTTTCAGTTCTTCTACAAACTGTCATCATCGAAGTCATCGAACATCATCGTGCTAATCCTAGCTCAAATCATGGGCATGTACTTCTGTTCGTCTGTCCTCCTCATGAGAATGAACATGCCTCCCGAATACCGCGTCATCGTCACTCAAGTACTGGGCGACATTCACTTTAACTTCTACCATCGCTGGTTCGACGTAATATTCCTAGTAAGCGCGCTCACTAGTATATTTACAATGTATTTAGCGCATAAACAACCGTCCGTTAGCTAGTATTTTGTGTAAATACGTTAGTGACTGATTTTTTTTCGAGCTAAGACACTGAAAACACAAAAGTTTGTACTCTGTTGTGCTCATAAGAATGAACATGCCTCGAATACCGCGTCATCGTCACTCAAGTACTGGGCGACATTCACTTAAACTTCTACCATCGCTGGTTCGACGTCATATTCCTAGTGAGCGCGCTCACTAGTATATTTACAATGTATTTAGCGCATAAACAACCGTCTGTTAGCTAGTAGATATTTTATGTAAATACGTCAGGGACTAATACTTTTTGAGCTGACATTAAAAACACAAAAGTGAGGCTATACTCTGTTCTGTGCATGAGCATTGCACATTCATTCTTATGAAAGAATGAACATGCTTCCCGTATACCGCGTCATTATCACTCAAGTACTGGGGGACATTCACTTTGACTTTCTACCATCGTTATTCCTACATAGCGTGCTCACTAGTAGCTAAATTACAATGTAGGTATTTAGCGCATAAACAACCGTCCGTTAGCTAGTATTTTGTGTAAATACGTCAGGGACTGTTACTTTTTGAGATAACACATGAACATGAAAACACAAATGTTGGTATTTTTCTCCGTTTTGAGCTCATAAGAATGTTCTGGGCGACATTCATTTTAACCTCTACCATCGCTGGTTCGACGTTCAACGTTTACGCAGTTGCTCTGGATAGTTGTGGAATCTATTTATTATGATTTTCCAAATCTCGTTCTAAACACTAAAATGCAAAAATATATTTAGGAATAAAAAAATCAAGACTTTTTTGTAAATATGTAAGTATGCAGAGATTTTAGTTTAAAAATGCACGTCCGTCGACTCGTGAAATGGGTCTAAACCAGGGGACGGCAACCTGCGGCTCGCGAGCCACATGCGGCTCTTTGGATGTGAAGCTGCGGCTCTTTATACGTAAATCATATGTATTTTGTAAAATGTAATTTTTGACTCTTCCTTCTCGAAAGGTTGCCGAGCCTTGGTCTAACCAAAAGTATTTGTTAGGGGAAGATATGAAGGGGTGTGTATTTTTAAATTGAAATAGCTTTTATTATAAGTTATGTTATGTTATGAAGGTCAGATTGCCATAAATATTATTAGTAAGTAAGTATATGTATAATACCTAAGTATTTTTTTTTATAAACCGGTGGGAGGCGATAACGTCTAGGTGGGTAAAACAGTGTCAAATATTCTGTCGCAAAGCATTACTGTGTTCCGGTTTGAAGGGCACTGTGTCTAGTGAAATTACTGGGCTTTCGAGCCAAACCACCGAAATGTCTCAATGTGGACGAGCGCTTTAGCAGTGTTGCACCAGTCTATGTGAATCAAAGTCCTGTATAGCACAGGTCTGGTCATGAGCAAGCGTGATCTCCTAGCATCAGGAGAGCGACTGGCTCATCTCGTCCCATGTTGACTTAAAAAAACATATAGTTGTATAATTGTTAAGCGCACTGAAGTTAATTAAATTACTTTGTAACTGTAAGGAAATAAAAACTTTTTGTTTATAAGAGTTTTATTAATAACAATTTGTAATATCTTACATAAACTATACGAAATAGTTAAAAATAGAAAATGTTTACTTGGAAAGGCCACCTTAATAACAATTAAAAACTTATAACAATTCATTTCTAGATTTTAGGCAATATCTCAATTTCTAAGATGTTTATAATTTCATTTCTAGTAAAATACTAGTATATAGTTAATTGAAGATAAAGTGTATTTGAAGGACAGAGTTAGAATTTCAACTTTTCTTTAAGAAGTATTTAAAAAAATAAAGTAATGCAATTTATTTTAATTTAGCACTTTTTGGCAAGTACATATTTATAGGTATTATTGAATTATAATTATATAATTTTTCAAAACATTCTTTCGCGCAATTAATTTACTTGCAAAAAGTCTATCTTCTACATAGTTTATTTACAATTCAAAATAATCTCAAATTGGTAGAGATTCTAAGTACTTAGCTATATTGGTGTTACAATTTGAGTTTCTACGATCAACAACCCTCATTTTGGTCAAAGATTTGGTAAAAAAAAGTTCACAATTCAATATTTAAAATTAATACCGATTTTCATTGAAATAAAAGAGCAATAAATACTTCAATATTCTAGCCTGTACCAAAAGAGAAAACGATTGAAGGCACTGTGAATATATATTTTATAACATACAAAATATTACTTCTCCAAACTGCCTCATATTTTCTCTTTTCATACAGATTCTATCAAATGTAACTTAAAGGCGCGTTATAAAATACATCAGTTATAAGCTCATGAGTCGCGCTCATGAGTCACGCGCCCACGAGTCATGCTCCCATGGGGCACGCTCTCATGAGCCATGCGGCCATGGGACACGCTCTCATGAGTCATGCGGCCTTGGGGCACGCGCTGATGAGTCATGCGGCCATGGGGCACGCGCTGATGAGTCATGCGCCAATGGGGCTCGCGCTCGTGAGTCACACGCTTATGAGTCATACGCTCATGAGTTATTCGCTCATTTGCTCTTCATTCTGTTTCCTGAAGCAGTCTCCGACGGGGAAGAAGTCCCAACAGCGCTGAGTATACATGTTCCATACAAAAGTCTCTTGACCTGAATGAAATAAATTAAAAAAGTATCAATGAAGTGAGTTAATTTGCAGGCAAATGATAATTAGGTGCACTTTTGATGGTAAAACCCCTCCCCATGACCAAAACAGTCCTACTGGTTAAAGGGGCCACCCATTAGATTAAATACATGTTATAGTCAAAACTCATTGCCGGTCAAAATTCGGTCTAATATTGACCGCGAAAAGTAGTCCAAATCGATATTGACTACGGGCCTCGGTCAATATCAGTTTTGACTGGTTTTTCCATATTAGTCATGATCGACGTCCTTAGTCAATATCGATTTTGACTGTATTACTAACATTTTTTTTTAATATTGAATGGAAATTTCTGAAAAATTAAGTAATTTATTAATTTTATTTGTTGTTTTTTCATAAATGGAATTCTAAGCTTATATTTATTATTATAATACTCTATTCAGGCTAGAACTGTTGGAACAGATAATCATAACATTTAATAACTCTTTTTTATTGGAATAATAAATGAAAATAAACTGTAGCTACTACTCGGGCGAATAAACATGACACCTGGCTCGAATGACGTTTGTGCAAAAAACAGCGTGGAATTGGATAATCTTGATAGAGAAGAGGTCCTGTAATACTTGGTAATGATAAGTAATGATAAGACTTCGCAATCAGAGGAAGAAGAAACACGGAGGGCGCCGCGCGGGGGGCGGGGGACGCAGCAAGTGCCGAGCCACTTTTCAGCCAGGTGTCATGTTTACTCGCCCGAGTAGAACTGGAGAGGAGCCGGGGAGCGGGCTAGTGGCGCCACTTACCCGTGTACTCGGTGTCCGGCTTGTTGATAAGATGCATGAGGAAGAACATGTAGTTCGCGAGATTGTGTTCTCTTTGCACGTGTGTATCGAACCCGTGCGGGACCTGGGGATAAAAAATACAGTGTGTTTATAGTACGATGACACTAAACACACGGCTTTTTAAAGCTAAGCGTCCACAGACCGGCATCGGACGTATCGGACGCATCGTACGTAACGGATTAATTAGACTGCGTCCACTGTATCGGCAGCGATCGGATTGCCGACACGAGTATTAGCAATCGGATTGCCGATGCCACCTTCATTCGGATTTTTGTAATGCCTTATGACATTTCTCGCTATAAAATGATAATCGCGATTACGTTTCGCGACAAATAGCCGACAATGCGGAGCGAGCGCGCGGGGCGCATCCACTGATCGGCATTCCGTATGACGTCATCGGTACGCATCGCATGTAGGTATTGCCGATGACGTCATACGGAATGCCGATCATTGGACGCTGTTGTATGAGTTTTTATACAAGGCAACTTAAAATCCGTTACGTGCGATACGTCCGATGCCTGCCTATTGACGCAAGCCTTTACACGCCAGCGACTTCGCTTGTAGCGTGTAAAGTCGCCCAGTGTCATCGGCGTTTTTATAATCTGCTTGTAAAAAATCTGTGAAATAATAGAAACTGGGCCCATAACCTTTTGATGGTGACCTGCATGCTCTACTGGATGATGGCGGCGAAAATAAAAGCTCTTGTTGCGTAATACTTGTAGTTTTAATTTTCTACTAATTTTACAATAATTAACACAACCTTCTTGTATGAAATTCAGATGAGAGAGAGAGAGAGATATATTTTAGGTTAGATGGCAATATCTAATTTGGCACTTATCTACGTCACCTGTCAATGAACAATAATGTTTTCCTGTCACTGTCATACTCTAACAAGCCGGGCTAATTTACACCTGTAAAAAAGCCGTGTCATTATCGTTAGAGTGTAGGCGTGTAGCGAGTATCTTTGCGTATGACACACTCGCTAGCTAGTTCGCTTCTGAGCGTGTAGTGCTGTCACCGACAAAAGCTAACACGCTGACACGCTAGCGTTTAAAAACGCCAACAATCAGCTTGTAAAAAAGCTTGGGTGTCATCGACGCTTTAGATAAAAAAATTTAGATAAAAAAACTTAGAACAAATACCTCGCTGTAGAAATATAGCCGCCATTTTGGATTTTGGATACTTTAACACTACTTATCTCATAGCTTTCAAATAATAGTTTGCAATTTGCAAATTTAATTATAAATAATAAATCGATAGGGTACAGTCAGCATCAAAAATCGATGACCACATTCAGATTTTCAAATCCGATAAGATCCGATAAGAAGATAAACCATAATAATAGTATATTTTTGACAAAGTGATGTTTTATTTTGAAATTTAATGATGTTTATTCAATACTGGCGCTTGTCACGTTTAGTGATTTAAGTTTATTAAATAGTGTAAGCGATTTTGAAAAACTGAATGTGGTCATCGACTTTCAATGCTGACTGTACCCTATCGAATTTTAGCTCAATCGGTTCAGTAGCTTTGGCGGGATTGAGCATCCAGTAGATGATGGGGCTGTGTACCTTATCGAAGTAATCCTTGCCCATGCCGCATATGAAGCAGTTGGACTCCATGTCTTCCTTCACGCTCTCCAGCTGGTCGCGGAGCTCGCCGAACGCGTCGATGATCAGACCTGGATGATCAACACCATCATCACATTACAACATTTAAAAGTCACGAACATCTGTTTAATATTGGACATTTCCAATTAATCACATTTTGCAAAGCACTTAATAGACACTGGTCATTCTAAAGAATTCTAAAGCGATGTAAACGATAACAATACTTTTAATATATTACATACATGTGAAAAAGGTTTTAGGTTAAATATTTTGGAGTGTTTAGAAATTTTAAAACACAATACAACAAATATTACGCTGTTGAATGATTTAAATACGAGTATTCCATAGTTGAACTAAAGTTAAGTTAATTAAAACCTTTGTTTAGAAATTAAGCGGATTTATTACTAAATATATTTATATAATTTGTTGATATTTCCAATTACATAATATCCTGCAATCTCAACGTAAAGTAAAACATTACCTCCCAAGGTAGGTAAAGTTGTATTGAACTCCCAAGAGAGTAAAGTGATTTGAATTTGGAAATTCGTGTGGAAACTCTTGGGAAACTCTAAGTTTAAGTAGCCCCACATGACATTGTTAAGGGGCTATGTGAAAATTTGGAGCCGCTGCGTTTCATTCTCACTCGGTAACGGTACAGTTTACAAACTTGATGTTAATACAGTGATTACTTGAGGATATAATCTAAATAAATGTAAGACAGAAACACGATTGGTGAAACTTTTCTCGATAGATTTATTTTTAGAAATATGCCCTCTTAAAATCTGATTTACATCCATCCTCCGAATTTAGATAATATTTACGGTTTATTTTTATACTATTGAGTGAGTAATCACAGAACTTAGATAAATGTAAAAGGATTTTTTTTATAAATTCAATACTTTTCAAGCAATACGATATTTTATCATTTGTCGCTTACGTCCGTTACTTTTGAGCGACAAAAATCTATATCTAACCTTTTCCCTCGGGGTAAGGTGTCTGATTGCGCTATCACTGTCTTACAATTCGGCAGCTGTCATTTCTGACAGCTTCACATATCCTCTTAAGAGGTTTGATCTAAAATCGAACTGGCCAAAATAGGCGGAACGCGAAAAAAATAAATAAGATAAAAGGCGCGATTTCAAATATAGTGAAACAAAATATTGTGCCGCTGGAGCCCTGGCTTTTTATTGTCTCGCAGAAGGTATGAAAAATAGAACATGCTCCTCTGGGATAAAGCCTTCGTCTTAGCAGCTATTTGAACCCATCGCTTCACTCAGGACTCTAAATAACTGAGTCCCTCGTTAGCTCAGGGTTCAACATGCCACCCGCAACATATGACGCTGCTTTATCCCCTTGGTGCATAATCTGCGACACACCTGCTCGACAATATCCAATTACATAGCATGCTATCATCAAGGTAAAGCAAAGCATTACCTACCAAGGGAGGTAATGTTGTATGAAACTCCCAAGGGTAGTAATGTGATTTGAATTTGGAACGTCAAATTCGTGTGAAAACTCTAAGTAAAAGAACGCCCATATGGCATTGTTAAAAAGTTTGTTCGAAAATCGAACTGGCCACCATAAGCAGAACTCATCAGAAAAAAGGCGCGAATTCAAAGATTGTGAAACAAAAGACGGTATTCGCTGCTGGAGCCCTGACTTTGTATTGCCTTGCAGAAGGTGTGAAAAGTAGAGTATGCTCCTCTGGGATAAAGCCTGTCTTCGTCTTGGGCAGCTTGAACCCCTCGCGTCACTCAGGAGTTAACTGAGTCCCTCGTTAGCTCAGGGTTCAATATGACACCCGCGACATAAGACACTGCTTTATCCCCTTAGTGCATAATCTACTATTAGAATTATCAACTTTTTGACAGATGGAATGAGCCTTATGACGTATCCGATGTTATAATGGGAAGTTATGACGTTTTACATAAGACAAACCCTTGTGAAACAATTTTTGCGATAAGTAATTCATATCCAGTGATTGCTAAGCTCATTTAACTGTGTGAAATATCGATCCTCCATCGCGTAGGGATTTAATTCGGTTCATTAAAGTTAATCCTCAAATCCGAATTCCATACAAAATGTTTCGGACCAATACTCAAAAAGTACGCCGTGTTATAGTAATATCTTCACACTATTCGTTTCGTCCATGTTTTTTGATTTCGTCAACAAAAAAAGTGAAAGGTTTCATACTTTAATTTAGATTTTATACGTGTTTTTAAGTTAGTAGGGTTAATTTTAAAACACGTAAAAAATCTAAATTAAAGTATGAAACCTTTCACTTTTTTTGTTGACGAAATCAAAAAACATGGACGAAACGAATAGTGTGTAGAAATTACTATATGCGACGTACTTTTTGAGTATTTGTCCGAAACATTTTGTATGGAAATTTGCCTTGAGGATTACCCTTAAAAGTTGTCCTACCACAAATCTCGGTGTATACGTACCCTGCAGGATGGCCAGCAGGATGATGATGATGAAGAAGAAGAATGTGATGTCGAATATGATGCGGTACACCTCCGAATCGTCACCGTCCGGTGGTTCCAGCTCGTCACCGATGCCGCCGCCCGCGCGCACGCCCTTGTACAGGTTGAACACGAAGCACTAGACACAAAAACCAACAGTTATACAAAAAAAATACGTATAGTCATTTGCCGTTACTGAACACAGATATGGCACAAAAACTTGAAAAAATTAAGTCGAATTATTGTCAAATTAAATTCGATTAAAATTGGATAACTGTTACCGTTCGTCTTTTTCCTATGGATTTGCGTGAGGCGGTATCTTTAATTGATAATAATTTAAGTTTTATTCATCGTTTGGCAAACCCGGGTACCTAGCTTGAGCCAGCTCGCAAAAGCTCGGCTCGGGCGCCGCACTCGCCCCGCTGTCACTCTGCCATTTTGTAGAAATCCAAAATTCTGACTGTATAGATGCAACGTCTAAATTGGCCTTTTTTTGTAGTTAAAAATTGGTCGTGCAGGTATTATACGAATCGGAGTGTAATGTCCCTTTCGCAAAATGTCCTGCTCCTAAAAACGTAAGCATTTCGTAAAATGCCCCGTCCAATCATCCTGTTCGTGAATTGTCTCGTTCGCGAATTGTCCCGTTAGTAAAATGACCCCCAGCTACATTTAAAGCCCGTCACATACGTAGCTACAATATATGTTATAGCAAGGCATATTATGATATATTTTCTATACAAATATTGAAGTCATAGAAATGTATATTATAGCTGCGTGTGCGGTCACTTGAATATTTGTATAAAAAATATATCGTAATATGCATTGCTATAATTATATTAATATATATTATAGCTACGTGTGTGACAAGCTTAAAGCGCTATGTGATTTATTTTAATGAATTTTGAAACCTACTATCTCGATAACCGCAAAATGCAGTTTTAATTTAATGACTAAACATTTTTGAAACTAAAGAACTTAAATCTAAGATCAAGTACGAGTATACGAACACATTTCGATTTGTTTCGAAAAACGGGCCGTTTTGAGAATGGGCCAATTTAAGCACGCGAGACATTTCGCGAAAGGGACATGACACTCCAATTCAATATTATAAGATGTGTGAATGTGTCCGGTCTTGGGTTACCGATATTTAAGGGGGCTGTTTTCAAGTTTTTTTTATCTGTCAATCCACCCCCGACGACCTATCCCACTCCCCTTGAAATAACAGCCATTTTCCCTTTTTATCGATATAACGCCAGTTCGTGTACGAAAATTATTTCGTAATTCGTAATTCGTAAAATTCGTAAATTTTGTATTAACTAAGGTCATAATAGACAAAACTATACCAAATTAAAAATATTATTAGTGAAAAAATGCTATTCATTTTTACGTTACCTCACGTAGTGCAAAAACTACCCTGTTAAGTCATATTATATTTTGAAGTCATATACCTTAAACATAGCTGAAAAGTCACAGAAATGCAAAATTTTAGTAGATTTCGTATGAAGTCGTAGATTTTGCATGAAAAATGTATTACGTAGGTCGTCGCCACTCACCGTCAGCATGTCGTGACAATTCCTATTGATCTCATCATCCTCCTCTTGTACGTAGAATTTCCGGAAGAAGTTGAACGCAATGACGGTGTAGATGTACACTATGATGGTGAGCAACATCACCGTCAACACCAGCTGCGGACGAGCAAACACAAGTTAGGCAAGAAGTTTTAACACACAAGTTTTGAGTAGGGTCCGGATACTGTTGCAAAAAATGTAAAAAAATTGTTGTCTAAAGTTGGTTTACAGACGATAGTTTCAATCAATTAATCAATATCTTTATTTGCAAAAAATTTTACGTGACTACCAGCGTAACGGGACAATGAGCGTTACCGGACAATGAGCGTTACCGGACAATGACGTCAACGTTTTCGTGCAAGCAGCCAGCGTTCATCGATTTATTTATCATTAATCACGTCAAAAATGATCGAGGAAAAGATAAAGATAATGATAAAGATAAAAATATTTGTACCATAAACAAGCTTGAAAATATTATGATAATCTATGTAGCATACAATTTGATGGTTTGTGATGTTTATTTTTTGGTTCGTAGTGCCACTAAAGCCGACTTGCACCAAACTGTCAAAGTTCCTAAGCAATTACTTAACTCGCTTGACAGTTCTTAACGGTCTGAAATCGGACCGTTAAGAACTGGCAAGCAGGAAATGTAATTGTTTAGGAGCTTTGAAAGTTTGGTGCAGGTAGGCATAAGTGTTCTACTTGTGTTGTGGGTACTGAGGTCAGGTCCATTTCTTACCTGTTTTCAATACCGTCTTTACCAAGGGCACATGGGGCCCGTGCCCAGGGCCCCATGTGCCCCTATCCTGAGAGGGGGCCCCCAAAAGACCGTCAATTTCTCTCACATTTATTATCAAAATATTTTTGATGGGCCCATTAAACTTTTTTCACTAAAAAAGTTACAGCACAAAATTTAGTTACAAAATTTATTTAGAGGACGTGGTGGCCGAGTGGATGAGGCCCTTACCTTGCGATCTGATGGTCGCGGGTTCGAATCCTGGTGTCAGTCATGCGTAAATGGGTTTTATCGGTCAAAAAAATCTATGTATGCATGCATCCCACGTTCTCGCAACGGTGAAGGAAAACATCATGAGGAAACTGGCATGTCGTAGAACCTAAAAAGTTCGAATACATGTGTCGAGTGCACGACAGGAGCCTCTTCGAGGCGCACTTGAAATCCTTTCACCACACTGGTTCGAAGGAACTAGTGACACGATAAGAAGAAGCACAAAATGAAATAATCAAGATAATTCCTAAGCTAAGTTATTTCTATACGTATTTTTTACGGTTGAAAAATGGAAGTTAAAAATATGAACCGCAACCAAAACACCAGCAGCTTATCTACTCGTACTTATTATCATTAAAGAAATTTTTTTTTGTTAGCCTATTTTGTCCCATTATTGGACAAAGGCCTCCCCCGAATCTTTCCACCTCTCACGGTCTTTGGCATTAATGACATTATTATATATAATTATTATATTTATTATATTTGATTATACACGGTCAATATTTTAATCACCATAAAAAAAATACGCATTGTCAGTTGCTGTTACTGATAACATATACAGCGAAAAAACTTGAAAAAATTAAGTCGAATTTTTGACAAAATAAAAATGATTAAAATTGGATATCTGTTACCGTTAGTTGTTTTCCTATGGATTTGCGTCAGGCGGTACCTTTAATAGACAATAATTTTCTAAATAAAATTCCAGAAAGAAGACTGGGCTGAGGAAAATCCTGGATACGGGTCCGGATGACCCTACCGGGAAACTGGAACACACCATCCATCAACCCAGGGTCCTGCTCCGCTATTTTGGGGAGCTGGGCTGGCTGGGGTAAAGTTAGTACAAAAAAAAAAGGGGTCAATGCACAATACACCCCACAGCGGGACGTCAGTGCAGACCACTTGCAACCCCTTACCCAAATTAGAAATTAGAATTAGACAATAATTTAAGTTTTATTCATAGTTTGGCAAACCCGGGTACCTAGCTCGAGCCAGCTCGCAAAACCTCGGCTCGGGCGCCGCACTCGCGCCGCTGTCACTCTGCCATTTTGTAGAAATCCAAAATTCTGACTGCACAGATACAACGTAGTACCCCGTCTGCATTGCCCATAAAATTTTTTTTGGTAATTAAAAATTGATGGTGTATAAATAATAAGATAATAAATAGAAGATCATAGTAGAAAAATGTTGGTATAATTTGCTTTCTTTACTTTCCAAAAGGGCCCCAAATTAAGGGTCCCAGCATAGTTTAAGACGGCCTTACCTGTTTTCCATTGTGCGTGACAGACTGCAGAATAGTCCTTAAAGTCTTGAACCCAACAGCGACGTCCAACAAATGTGCGGCGAAGAAGAAGTTGTTGAAGTTTCCCATCACGGAGAAAGAGAAGTACCAAAGTGAGTACAAGAAGGAGTTGTCTGTGAAGGTCACTCCCGCCTTCCACACCTGGTACCGCCAGTCTATGTTGACGATGCTGCGAAAATAAGATCATGATTTATCTAAACAATATCGCCAAATCAGCTTCTTCTTATTGTGTCACTTGTTCTTTCGAACCAGTGTTGTGAAAGGATTTCAAGTGCGCCTCGAAAAGGCTCCTTTCGTGCACTTGACACACGTTTTCGAACTTTTTTAGGTTCTATGACATGCCGGTTTCCTCACGATGTTTTACATTCCTTAACCGTCAAGCACATGTTTTATTGCAAATATAGATCTGGACAAAACCACATATAATATGTGAAAATGGAGGAGCCTACGTCGTCAATCAGTGATAAAAATGACGATTTTTGAACGTTAATATCTAAATAACCGTTTAAGCTGTGTTTATGAAATTTGAGGTACTTCATTAACTCCGGGCTTTCAATACATAAACCAAATTTGGTGTGTTTATATTGATTAGTTCTTTAGCTATGACAAGGTCAAAAGTGGCTCCAAGTGGTTCGTGTAAACTTACACACAGTGCTACTCGCCAGGTCGCTGGGCCTGACCGTGGCTTGACACACTGTCGTGTGTCGAGATTTGTTTTTGAACTGAAAAATCCATTGATGTTCGACCGGGTTCGAACCCACGACCTTCGGATAGAAAGTCGAAGCATCTCCCACTCGACCAACACGGCTTTTTAACGGCCAAAACAGCTGAACCTGATTGATGATTAGTAAATTTTTTTGCCTTTTGGACGATCATTTACCAATTTACGATTTTGAATATGTGAATGGTAGTGATTAGTCTATTCCAAGGCCGGCCAGACCTAATTCTAATTTTATTTTCTTTTTTTCTCATTTCACAAACGGCGTTTGAATTGTCCTTCAATGTTGTGGCAAAATCAAAATAAAAAGGCAATTCACAATTTGCCTTCGGCATATTACTAAACAGCGAGCGTTTAAAATGCCGAGTTATACAAAATGCCTGCGACATAAAGATCTTTATTTTGAATAAACAGGGTGGAAAAAACCAATGGACCCTGGAGGGAAACCCCTTTAAATCCTTATGATAGATAAATTATTTTACATAAAGAAAACATTCCTTTGTTTTAATATGAAAAAAAACTGCATTCACAGATTTCTTGATAATTACCTATATCAATCAAACCAGCTAAATAAAAAGAAAACCCTCTATTTATTCTACTAATCGATAGGATTATTGTTCAAGATAAAATCTCTCTACTAAGTTTCCCTCCACGGCCCAATGATTTTTTGTCCATCCTGTATATTATAGACTAAGGCCAGCAGCAAACGCGCCACCGACAGCGACTGGCGGCGCGTTTGCGGCGACCGTGTTACTGTTACTTACTAGTGTACGAGTCCCTTGGGAGCGTCGTCTTCGGCGGCGGAGAAGGATGTCTTCTCCATACCGAGCATGTTGGAGATGGAGTCGAAATCGTACGTCTCGGAGAACTTGGCTCGAACTTTCTTCTTCACGAACTTATCCCAATAGTTGACGGGGAACGATCTGAAATTCAAACATTTTTATAAGTATTTTTTAGGTGTAACATTTCTACTGGCTTGCTGTCAATACGTGGGAGTCATTGAAATGGAATGGAAGTGTGTAACGGGAAGTTGGCCGTCAGATGGTACTATCCTTAGAAAAATAAAGTTAATGTTGCTTTTTACCAAAGTGAGATGTTACACTTCATATGCGACTACCGTAGACTCGTCCGTTTTTTTTTATTTTAAGGCAAGGCAAGGGAATTATTTTCTGAAAGAAAATGAAGTAAATTTAATTTCAAGGTTGACCTGGAAGACGTTTCTGATACTTGATTAGCGGAAAGGCCCAATGTTTTACGTTTGGCTATGAAATGTTAAAAAATCATACTTTAACTAAAGGGTTTACACGTTATAGATTTAGAAAGTCACCAAAAAGCAAATCACTCCATGTTTTATACCTACAATGTGTTTTTAAAAAAATCATGAATTATCAGGGAAATGCACAATTTGCACGAATGAAGTTGTATTTCAGAATGTTTCAAAACATTTTATAAAAATAGTTCTAATAGGAGCTAATAGTTAGGAGTACGTACTTGGCGGATATGACGAGTTTGTCCCAGTGGCTCATAAGGTCATCGTCCTCGGGCTGCTCGGCGATGTACAGCCCGTCGAACTCCAGCTTGCGGGATATCTCCTTCTCGCGCTTGAATATAGCTAGCGGCACCTGGATATATAAAATATATATATTTTGTGGTTCCAAACGGTAACTCAAATATATAATAAATTGTGAATAAAAATCGATATTATTAGATATTTGTCTAAAAATACAGTGTTAAAAAGACATTTGTTTGTTACATACAAGGTGTACATTTCAAATTTAAGGCGCATATTTTTATATACAAGGTTTACAATAAGTTGTAGATGTTTACAAAGTGTTTATTTAAATTATCAGCGCATAAAATGCGCTGTTGATGACTATCCATTTTAAAAAAATCCTCGTGTGTTTGCTATGACGTCACTATGCACAGCCAATGCCCAAGGCAGGTACCTTGAGATGGTAGTATCCGATGAGGATGGCGAGCGACACGACGGAGTGTGCCGCCGCCGCGATGTTGATGACGTGCTCCATGTAAAAGAAATCCTCGTCTATGTGAACTATTTCTATGACGTCATCTTTTTCGTCTTCGCCGCTTCCTGTGAAGTGCATTTTAAATCATCATCATCATATCAGCCCGTCTGCACCCACTGCTGGGTATAAGCCTCCTCTTTCTCACGCCACTTGTCACATTTTAAATACAAAGTGTTAAAGTCATAGTGGAAATTTTTGATACAACGTGAGCATAGGAGTTTAAGCGGGAACATGAAAAATGGCGCATTGGCGGCATTAAATTAATTGACAAAACTTGTATATCTTTGAGTGTTTAAGTGTAAAAACGGTGGTTTTTTATCCATTAAGTGCTAGTGAACGTGTATGAGTGTTGGTGAATAGTGTAATGCTGTAAAACGTGACTTTTCGTGTAGCCTCCAAAACTCCATAGAAGCCTCTAGTAAAGTCGCAACCACCACTACTTTACAGGGGCATGACTTGACTTATCGACTCTGACTTATGACAAATAATCTCTCCAATTACTTGACACTGGCTATATACCTTTGATGTGAAGCCAAAACCGAAGAAGGTGAGCATATTAATAGACTTCTTATACTTTAAATACATTGCGTACATTGTAAATATATTGTATTCATTTGAAATACAAGATGTATATTTAAAACAAGGTGTATATTTTAAATACAAGGTGTAAATTTAAAATAAGGTGTATATTTTAAAAACAAGATGAATATTTAAAAACAAGGTGTATATTTTAAATACAATGTGTACATTTAATATACAAGGTAAGGTGTAATACAAATTAAATAAAAGAAAAAAATGTTTGCCAACACATGGGGATCCCCCCATAAAAACCTACATAGAAACCACCCAGACTCAGAACAAACACCGATGTTCACACAACACAAGTGCTTCGAACCCGCGACACAGTCGTGGCAGTTCAACACACTTGCCACTCGACCAATCGTGTACTTCAGAGGCAAATGCTGAGTGACTTCCCTTTTTGTGTTACACTTTATTTCTCCTCTTTGTAATGTGTCATTGTCTTTAGTACTACTCGGGCGAGTAAACATGACACCTGGCTGATACTCTCGCTCGTAACTTGATGCCCCCCCGCCCCCCGCGCGGCGCCCTCCGTGTTTCTTCTTCCTCTAATTGCAAAGCCTTATCATTACCAAGTATAACATGACCACTTTTCTAAAGCTCCGTACTCACATACGGTTTTGCTCGATCGAGCTATCATGTCAAGTAAAAACCATGGCATGGACTTTCGTCCACACATTCAGCATTATCTATCGAGTGACGCGCACTGTACAGTATTCACCGAACCGTTCAAGTCTTAATTCCATCGAGCCGGCTCGATGCGAGCCTTCGAGCTTTAAGTTTTGCGGTCCACACGTTAATATTTACTCGTTTTGGAGTAAAACTATCGAGTAATACCGAATGTGAGTACGGAGCTTAAAGCTTCTCTATCAAGATTATCCAATTCTACGATGTTTTTTGCACAAACGTCATTCGAGCCAGGTGACTTGTTTATTCGCCCGTGTAGTATGTTATATGTGTAAGCATTTTTTTTATGTATTCTTATTCATAAAATATGTATTATTTACCGTCGCCGCTGCCCGAGCCGGCACCGGAGCCCGAGCCTCCGATGATGTCCCCGAGGCCGGAGCCTTCGCCCCCTTCGCCGTTCAGGGTCGACGCCTGCAACCCAAGAGCGTAAAAACTCCACTTTACCGCTCTACGCAGCACTAGTAAGGTACGAGTATAGTATAGTAACTATTTTATACTTTAATTTAGATTTTATACGTGTTTTTAAATTAGTAATGTTAATTTTAAAACACGTATAAAATCTAAATTAAAGTATGAAACCTTACTATTTTTTGTTGACACAATCGGAAAACATAGACGAAACGAATAGTATGAAGAAATATCTATAATACGGCGTACTTTTTGAGTATATGTCCGAAACATTTTGTATGGAAATTTGCCTTGAGGATAACCCTTAAATATATTTTCACAACACGTGCTCGACAATGTCCAATTACATATGATGCAATTTCAAGGTAAGCAAAACAACTTAAAACAAAATACAGTATTTGTGGCTTTAGTCCTGACTTTTTATTGCCTCACAGAAGGTGTGAAAAGAAGAGCATGCTCCTCTGGGATAAAGCCTGCCTTCGTCTTGGGCAGCTTGAACCCCTCGCTTCACTCAGGACTATACATAACCCCCTCGCTTCGCTCAGGTGTTAACTGAGTACATCGTTACACTCAGCGTTCAATATACCGCCCGCGACATAAGACACTGCTTTATCCCCTTAGTGCATAATCAACTATTACTAACTCACCTTATAGAACAGCAGAACAAAGTTGATGCAGAAAGCCAAAACTAGAGCAACCAATTTGAGGTTGTAGAAGTTCCTCGCCAGAAAAGAGACGATCTTCTTCACGTACTGCGACAGATCCACCTGCGCCAGCGCCGACGGCTGGGGACCTTGCACCGCTTGCTGGAAACAATATATGATCATTACAAGGAATATTGGGGACGCAGTTTGCAAATTGAGGGCATTAGATTGCAAATTGAGGGCATTAGATTGCAAATTGAGGACATAAATTGCAATTTGAGGATATAGATTGTAATTTGAGGACAGGATAGATAGCAGTTTGAGGACATAGATTGACAAGAAATTTTAACAAAAAAATACTGCAACAGACTTTATTTAGGAATTAAAATATGTATTTTGTTTTACGACATATTTTACCAGTTATTTTGATTTCAAGCAGATTTCGAATTGAAGTTTAATTCTATGGGATCACTCTGAAAGTATATAATCTTCAAAATAAAATAAGAATTTTCGAAATCTGTTGATACACGACGAAGTTCTAAAGTAACGAACACCGAACCTCCTCTTTTTTTAAGTAGGTTAAAAAACTGAAAAATGCCGTCTGCAGAAATATTGTCGCCATTTTGGATATTAAATCTAATGAGTCATCATCATATCATCAGAAGGCATCCATTGATACCTCATTTAATAAAATTCATAATGTAATGATTTATTTTGTTGAATTAGAAATACAAAATGGCCGCTTGATTTATCTTTGCCCCTATACATCCTGGCGAATTTCGCTACCCTACGTCACACCTGGGGCACGTAAATGACCCTGGCTTATCAGTACTGCCGATTTGGCTCATCTACAAACTCGAAAACTATTTTGAACTTACTTTACCACCTGCCAAATAACATGTAAATCGGATAAGAGGGCATCCATTAATTATGTGAGGCTTTTAGGGGGGAGGGTTGGTGTCGGCAAAACTCACGTAATTTTTTTTCCGCAGGAAAAAGGTGTAATGCTGTGAGAAAACAGCGTGAAATTCAGGAAAAATGTTTCTCCACTAAAATATGACAAAAAAACTCAAGTGAGATTAGGGGGAAGGGGGAGGGGGTCGAACAAAATCTCACGAAATCTCACTAAGGGGGGTGGAGGGGTCGAAAAATCGCCAAAATTACCTCACGTAATTAATGGATGCCCCCTAAGCGGTTCGAGAGTTATCGTCGGACAAACATACATACATACATACATATAAATACCCACCAACGCACATACATTCTTTGACAGATCAAACGCCGATTTGTCCTTACTAAGAGACCTCTGTTCGTTCGGTCAAAAATTTTGAACGTACCTTTTTCTGTTGTATGAATCCTCGTAAACTTCCACGCTGCATGGAGCAAATACACATTTTGACGAAAATACATGTTTTTTTTATATCTATTTTTTTTCTTACTTTTCTTACTTTTCCAAGCTTTTCGGTTAATCATTTATAATAATAATAAATTATTTACTTTTGTTTTTGCGGATACGATATTTTTCGGTTACATTTTGAAGAAATAATTATTAGATTTTTGAAAAAAAAAGTCAAAAGTTTTTTTAAAAACTCAAAAATGCTACCCTCGTATTTTCATAAATACACAATAATTCTTCTATTACCTTCTTGTCCTCCGACAGATATTGTTTTCAAATGAAATTTCAACTCTATTGTAATGTATATAAGGTTGATGTTACCTTCTTGGTCTCGGCTTCGATGGCCGACATGGCGGCTTGCTGCGCGGCTTGCGCCTCCGCTCGCTCTTGAGCCTGCTTCTTCGCTTGCTCGCCGCTGAAATAAAAAAAGGGATATTAAAAAAAATATGTTACCCTGTATTTATACAACCGGATCATACAATGCTACAACTGTTTGGAGCTTTTTCAGGGAAAGAAATGTGCGTAAGTATTTTTTTTATCAGCCTATGTTGTTCCAAAAAATATATTAGGTAAGTACCTACACTAATAAGAACAAACCTACTTTTTTAATTAAACCTGTGTATCCCCATTGTTGGGCAAAATTTTCCCCCTAAACCTTCCAATTGTCGCTACTATTCTATCCAACTCTTGTACTTTTTATTTTATAAGTATGTAGTATGAAGAAAGGCTTCTTACAAGGATTTTATTTTATTATATCTATTTGCAAGTTCCTGCAAGCAGTTCTAGCTTTGACTTTAGCTATTTCTCTATTGAAGCCTAAAAAAGCGTTAGTGACAAACAGACAGACAGACAGAGATCTTATAGCCTCCGCTTCCTCCCCTGAAGATGGAGTCGCGCTAGGAGATATCATATCATATATTCATAAACAATTTATCAATCGTATTTGAACATTTAACTTAAAATTATGATATGTATCATAATTTTAAGTTAAATGTTAAAAAAAGATACAAATTTACTGTTTCGTCAATTTCTGCAGCTTGTATTCATCGACAGAGTAATAACAACCGGCTAGGTAATAAAAACTTTTTCAATTTACTTTTGAATACATTTGGACTTTCGATAGCTTTGAACTCAGTAGGGAGAGCATTAAAGAGGTTCACAGCCTGATATTGACAGCCATGCATTGCTGCATTTAGCCTCGGACACCTTGGGACTTCAAGGTCTTTTCTCCTTGTACTAAGACGTTTCTTCCTACTGATGTTTCATATCTCAACGGATACACGCGGCTTCACTTGTATCGTTCCGTTCCGTGTTTCGTGCAAAATAAAAATCTTTATCTTTATCTTTTCTTTTATCTTTATCTCACCCGAGTAGATCGATGAGTGAGGGCGGTCGGATCTCCTCCCCTGTATGTTCGGTAGAGTCGTCCGGAGAAGCCTCCGCCTCCTCCCCTGATGATGGAGACGAGGTGCTAGGAGATTCATGCGGTTTCACTTGTATCCTGGAAGTTAATCAAATAAAGTTCTCTCTGTTAAATGGTTCGCGTAGTTCAAAGTGTCAAGATGGGTGGCATGGATTGTAGTGGTAGGTTGGGTGGCATGGATCACTGCCAAGATGGTTAGTATGGTTCATATTGGTATGATGGTTTGTATGGTTTTAAAAGAAAGATGGGTACCATGGCTCATAGTTGTAAGATGAGTCGCGGGGTTGATGAGTACCTAGCATGATTCATAGTGATGAATGGTAGGGTTCAAAGTGTCAAGATGGATAGCATGTTTTAGTGATAAGATTGATCGCGTGGTTCAAAGTTTAATGATATGTGGTAAGGCATTGTCCATAGTGACAAAATGGGTCGCGTAGTTCAAAGTGTCCAGATCAGTGGTAAGATAGATTATTTTGAAATTCAGTGATTCCCCCATTCGTGCGAATAAACTTCGTGGGAAACGCAGAACCAGTCGTAAGATGACGTAAGATAGGCAGTAAGATGGGTGGTAAGATAGATGGTAAGGCATTGTTCATAGTGGCAAAATGGGTAACGTGATTCAGAATGTCCGTGTACTCACTGTCCGTTGTCTTCTTTAGTGATGTCCAGTCCGAAAGCGGACACCTGCAGTTGTCCAGTGTCATCCGCCGGTGGTAAGGCGGGCAAGTGACGCAGAGGACCTGATGTAGATGGTGACGTTAATTGACGACCTCTATTGATGACAAGTCACACGTATCCTTCATCATCAATCTATAGCTGTCCACTGCTAGACCTAGGTCTCTCCCAAGGCGCGCTACTGAGCCCGATCATCCGCTGTTCTCATCCACCTTCTGCCAGCTATAGCGCACTGATCATTCCTCCATCTAGCTAGAGACCGTCTTACACCACGCTTGCCTAGACGCGGTCTCCACTTGTACTCTTCAGTGAAGTATGTGACTCTACTTTATACATTCATAAGACCTGTCTGTAACTATCCATACTCGAGACTAATAAGTAAATAATTCATTCATTCATCTACTCAAGAACACGTTTACCCCACTTGTTACCCCACAAAAACAGTATTTAGATATTTAGGTACCCATCCAGGCGTAAGCGTGCAGGGGACATTTGATATATATGATATGAGGTCCTAATCTTCTCTATGCCACATCGTAAGCCACTATAAAAGGCTTATTTTTGTTCATTTCATCGATAAAATAACGGTATTGTTAAGACATTTTATTGCAAATTATGTACCAACGATGCTAAAAATACGAATACTATTTTTTTCAGGTTCATTAGTTTTGTCGTGACATCAATAATCTTCTATCCCTACAAACTTTCAGACATTTACAAATGTGATGTAATGTGTTTCAAATATTGACTTACCTGTCGCATCAAAAGCAGATTTTTAATTTAGACAATCGTATTAAAAAAAATCGCGTTTTAAATTTTGTTAAAACGTTAAATGCCAATCAAAACAATTAGATAATTTTTAAAACAATGTTATTCGTTAACCTGCGTTTGGCGATGATGCTGATTTTGCGTTCGGCCACTACACCATATACTAGGACTAGAATTAATGGAGTTTTCTTATTTGTAAGTTGTAAATTAATTACGTAGTTATGTCAATGTATGGTAATTAGAGGGTTATTGCCAATGATTTATTGTGTAAACAGCTAAGCATTCTGTTCATATTTTTATATGAAATAACTTTGAGAATTATTTTTTCTTTTAAATATTAACTTACACTTTGGGACGATTTAAATATTATATGGACATTTTCAAACATCTTTTATCCCCAAGCTATTAGAATTTCAATTGTAACATTAAAGAAAAAATAAATTTGAAATTTACAGGAACCTTACAAATTAACATGACGTCAAAAAATTCAATGTAAGTTTCAAGCAAGTTTCATTGACAACCTTCAGGTAATTTACCAATTTCTATGACTATGACTATTTCAGATGCAATGTTGTGGAAATGTTAATCATTATAGTTGCGGAAACGCAGATGTAATGTTACAGCAATCATACTCACATAACTTATCAAAAGTTTTAGTGAAAAGCTCCGGGAAAGTTACATCGTATACCTATTGCGCGGCCGTTAGGGCTTTGCTGTCAGCTGGCTCTAACCTTGCTTGAACGTTGCAACCTTACATTTGTAAATTACAAGCTCCTATAGGTAACTTTCAGTAATATTGTGACACGTTATACTTTCTTAGTGGGTGGCTACAGCTATAGTGACCGAACGCAAGTGCAGAAGCGAGTCACCCGCACGGTTTCGTCCTTACTTGTTTGTGTGAGCAACCTGTGCCTCAACTGACCAATTTTCTCCTCCTCCGTGGGCTCGGGTGGAGGCTCCTCCGTCTGCGGGCCGCGCATCAGGCCCAGGAGCACGCCGAATATGTACCTACACGTACACATTCACAATATGTACATACACATTAACGATATGTACTTACACATACACATTCGCAATATACAGGGCGTCCCACGGCTATGCCACATGGAGGGAAAGTACCTTGAATATTGTAGATGAACATTTTACTGAAAGAAGACATTATTTGAATAGTAAGAACAATTTAAACTGCATTCATAGATATTTAAATAATTACATGGTTGAACCGGGAATCAAACTCGTTATACGAGAAAAATAATCACCTGTAGCTTTATCATACTGATCGAAGGGCTTCATCATAAGGATTATTTTTTGCTAAATAACATAGTGTCACAAATAAAAGGAAGACCATGAATTTTAACATTTGATGTGAAATTTTGTTCATAAAAATGAAAAGCTGACATCGGCGTGAGGACATATGTACAACTGACATTATCATCAGTACCTATTACTAATAAATGTACCCACTTGAGAAGTATGCATCATTATGAAAGTGTCCACGAGCTACAAGCAGAACTTAGACGTATTATTCTAAATATCCACCACAACAAGATCAAAAAATCGACAGGGAGCGAATTAATCAAAAGAGTGCGACTTTGTATTCAACAGGAAGGGACTCATTTTGAGCATTTGATTAATTTTGACAATTGATTAATTTTGTATTAAAAATGCAAAAATTCTTGGTCTTCCTTTTATTTGTGACACTATGTTACTTAGCAAAAAATAATTCTTATGATGAAGCCTTTCGATTGGTATGATAAAGCTACAGGTTGATAATTTTTCTCGTGTAACGGGTTCGATTCCCGATGTAACGATGTAATTATTTAAATATCTGTGAATGCAGTTTAAATTGTTTTTTAAAATCAAATAATGTCTTCTTTCAGTAAAATGTTCCATCTACAATATTCAAGGTACTTGCCCTCCATGTATCATAGTAGCCGTGGGACGCCCTGTATACCTAGTATACACATTAACATATTATGTGTTTACAGAAAGCAACGATAATGGTAAAACCATTGAGTTTAAACTCAACATAAATTCGCGCAATGATGCAATGTGGATAGGTACAAGCATAAGGATAATTTAAGTAGGTTGACTTACTAAGTAATCAGCAATATTGCATTAGAATTTGCCGTTTTTTATCATGTCGCTGAATAGGGACTATTACAGATACCTACTGTAGGTATATTCATTAGTGAATCATTCATTAGGTATATTTAATTAGTATTATTCCTTGCTAGCAAAATTACATCAACATAAAGTATCTACACATACTCTGCCAAGCTTATGGAAAATCATATTACGAAGGAATCATTAAAAGAAAATATTAAAAAAAAATTACCAATGACTGTGCCACAAAACCAGAACAGTTGCGTGAAAATACACAAATACAATCATTCACACATCAATATACATAAAAGTCTTGATCCTGATCCTGACTGACTGACTGACTGACAGACAATGTACGTACAAGCCAAACCATTGAACGTAGAGATTTAAATTCGAAGGATGTGTTCGTCAAGAGCTGACAGTGAGAACTAATACCTAGATCACACGTACCAAGTACTCAGCCGAGAGCACTGTCTCGGCTGAGTAGGCATTAGAAAGGAAAATAGGCAACGCAAACGAAGTTGCGGCCGTTAGCTAGTCAATAATAATTCTTATTTCACTTACAATGAGCTGAAACTTACCTAACAATAACCAACGCTCCGTAGCCCAAATAGTAGAACATGTAGAAGAACATCTTGAAAAAGCCCACGGCAAGTTCAGCCGGCGGCATTTGCTGCATGTCTGCGATTTTGGCCTTTATGTTGGATGGTGATAGGTACGAGAATGCCGCGTAGAAGCCATCCTTCACCGATTGAAGACCTCGACGGAAGGGGTCCTTCCCAGCTCTACGGAAAAAACAAATACATATTAAACCAAAACTGTTACAGCAGTGAAAATACGCATAGAAAAACAATATAGACGACAGCCGTCTTGAATTGTATAAGATAGAAAATAGACTATTTTTTTTGAAAAAAATAATTTAAAAATCAGTACACAAATAACTTATGAAGATATCACGTAACACGTAACCTACCGAGTACCTACATGGAACTATTTAATTCAATTCAATTATTTATTGGCCAAAATTTTACATTGCCTAACTCTGGTAAGTCAAAAAATTGTATGTACAGTTTGAAATACATAAGCTTATAAAATATTTTCTATGTCATGTTCTTATGCTAGACATCGTGTTCTAAGCAGAAAGGTAACAAGGTACATCAATCAATCAATACGTATTTATTTTCACACAAATATTACACAATAGTTCACAATGGGCAAGCCTGTATCGCGGGTATCCTAAATCGAATAACAGAGAAGATAAATTCTTTCAAGACTAATATATGAAAAATAAATAATAACAGCCTAATAATTGAACAGACGCATTCATAAACCTCTCTTTTTTCAAGATCGTTAAATAATAATAAAATAAATAAATAAAAGTAGTTTATTTCAGGTACAAGTCACATAAGAGTTCTAACAAAAACACAAAACACAAAGAACAAGATAATAATAGCTACAACTAAGTATTTACAAAAAATAGTCACCGCATCTTCTTCTTATCGTGTCACTAGTTCTTTCGAACCGGTAGCGTAGTGAAAGGATTTCAAGTGCGCCTCGAAGAGGCTTCTTTCGTGCACTCAGTCATCGCTTTATGATAAAGCTCTTGCTTGTACACAAATTCAATATCCTTACGTCATTTCAACCGAGATTTCGGAGCTCCAATTTTGTATTTTTATGCCATTATCTTGGAATGGCAGACCCAAGGTTGTTAGAAGGACAGGCCAATAAATTCAAAGTCAATTTTTTACACGAGCTTGGTTCATTTTACAATGGATGTTCAAATATATCTTTGAGTTGTTAAAAAGCTGCCTTAAGGGGAATCCTAGAATCCGAATTCCATACAAAATGATTCGGACAAATACTCAAAAAGTACGCCGTATTATAGTAATTTCTTCACACTATTCGTTTCATCCATGTTTTTTGATTTCGTCAACAAAAGAAGTGAAAGGTTTCATACTTTAATTTAGATTTTTTACGTGTTTTAAAATTATCCCTACTAACTTAAAAACACGTATAAAATCTAAATTAAAGTATGAAACCTTTCACTTTTTTCGTTGACGAAATCAAAAAACATGGACGAAACGAATAGTGTGAAGAAATTACTATAATACGGCGTACTTTTTGAGTATTTGTCTGAATCATTTTGTATGGAATTTAGATTTGAGGATTGGCCTTAAACAGAATCTTAGAGACACATTACACTTTTTACATTAAATTATTTCTAGCCTATCTCGTCTCATTGCTAAGAAAAAAGACTCCCTAAATTTCTCCATTAAATTATGTAGGTATTAGGCAGTTATTAATAATCAAGGTTTCATAAAAAAATACTACAACCGAATTCCATTGGACTGTTCTAGTAACCGTAAACACCACTGAATAGTCACAGGGAAGCAAAATACGCCATTTCGTTTACTTAGATAACGTCATTTTTTCAGTTACCGATATTCATGAAATTTCTATGGACCCAATCTGGAAGTATATCGTCTCAAAAAAATTTATTTCAAATCGGTATATAAAATCGAAAGTTATGAGATAACATAAAAAAAAAACAACCCATTTGATAACCTAAGGCAAGTTGGTTTAATGTGAATAATTTATGTAAAATATTATATGTTTCTCTACCTAGAGTCGCATGTGTTGTTTGTGTAGACTCCATGAGTCATATTGGTGAAAACAAACGCGGCGGGACTATCAAGTATCTCATTAATGCGGTCGGGGGTCAGCACTCAGCACTCGGTATTCAGCCGTGCTCGTGTTTACGTTGCTACGGACGAATTAAAGCGCGATTGTTATAGCGCTTTGGAGTTTCGCGTTGTTTGTGATGTGAACAATTATGTGTCGTAGTTTTTATTAATGTACGTTTAAAAGCTACACAATTCTGTGACGTATTTTTTAGTAGTACGTAGACACACATTGGCCTTGGAAAGAAGTTTTTATCGGCTCTGTAGAGCTATTTATATCTGCCACTGTGGGTCATCACTTTGTTGATTGTCAATACTATAAAGTGGGAGTATATTAGTTTTTTGTGCAATTAAGATGATGTTTTCCAAAGTGATTGGTAGGGTAATTATTACTAGATTGCTATCAATTGACTTGTTATTTCGTATTAGCCAAATAAAACCACTAATACTCAGATATTTTGCCAATGCACCAACAACGGCGCGGGCGTGGATATAGTAAACGCTCCGCCCTTGCATGCAGTTCCTTGGCAACATTAGACTGTAGAGTTCTTGCAGTCTAAGAATGCACGCCCTTTTACTATCGCGGCTATACAAATGTCTTCACTTACAACTGATGGCGCGAGTAAGAGGGCGTGCCTGTTTAGAAAGGCGTGCTTTAAGATCTCTACAATACAGTAATAAGCTCAGTGCGAGCGCATCGATAAAGACATCTGTTCAGTCAGTCTCAAGCCACTGCAGCTATAGACGCGTCGCGTCTTGTTTCGATAAAAATGTCTTTCAAAATCCGCGTTAAAATAACTCACTTTGAATGTTGGATTTTCCGCAAGTGACGAGAAAAGCAGCCGCTCTCCTGATGATACGCGCAAACAGTATAAATAAATTACGTTTTAGATCATCGGATGTTTTTATTCAAAAAAGGTTCTAAATTAGTTCACTGTAGGTAAAATATTTTTTTGTTTGATAGAATATACCTACTTTCAATTTGGACCCATACAAATTTTATCAAAATCGGTTCAGTAGATTAAATTTAAATCAAAACAATGAAAAAAAAAGACGTCAAAGTAAACGAAATTGCGTATTTTGCTTCCCTGTGACTTTTCAATGTTGTTTACAGCCACTAAATCAGTCCAATTGAAGTCAGTTGTAGTATTTTTTTGTAAAACCTTGATTGTTTAAAACTTATAAATGGTAGGAAAGAATATCTAACAATTGTAACAATTAGTTTTATATTTCTAGATTAAGGTTTTGTATATAATTGAGTGTGAGAACTTATAACAGCGCTTTCGTTGACTGATAAACATATCAACTTTCAGATGTCGTTTCCGTACTACGTAGTAGAGTTTACGGATACGCCAGATGGCAACAAGTATGTGTGCGTTCCCAACTCTTGGATGTACTGCGAGGGAGGTGATCTTGCCATGGTCAAGTATGCTTTAGAACCAGGCCTGTTGGATTCGGGGACAAACAAGAACGACCAGCTTCAGACCCTGAGATGGACAGTTTTGGAGGCTCGTGTGAAAAGTGGCGCTGGTTAGTTGTAACTTTATTTCTAGTGTATGACCTGAGCACCAAAGGAGCGCTTCGAGGCGCACTTGAAATCGTTTCAACACACTCACTGGTTCGAAAGAACTAGTGACACGATAAGAAGAATAAGAAGAGGACCTGAGTCCAGGGCATGTGAAGCGGAAGGATGAATGCCATGTCACTAGAAGAGTGATAAATATGCATATTAATCTAAATATGCATATTAATCTATCGTAGTCAAATAACCTAAGTTTACGGATTTCTTACAGATTCATATGAACATGGCAAGATTATTATTATGCTATTGAAAATTCAAGATGATTCCTCTATCCCACCACTGAACCTCGGCGTACTTCAACAAGATAAAGGTACTTTATTAATTCGTTTAACACTAAGGTATTTTTAATAAACCGACTTCAAAAAGGAGGTCATAAATTCGGTTAAATGTTTTTTTTTATATGTTTATTACCTGCTGTTTATAAAACGATTTGATTTTTTTTTATTTGAAAGTATATATATATTTCCGGCCTGGTCCCATAGAAATTTTATGAAAATCGGTTCAGTTAAATGATTAAAAGATTTGCAGAAATCCACTTAGTTTTTTATGTACCTCATAGATCCTGACTAATACTATAATCACGTTTGCAGATGAAATAAACCAGACAAAAACTCCAATACCAGCATCAGATTCAGAATCCAACCAATCAGATGAAGAACTGAATATTTTTCATAAAAGCCAACCAAACCGACTCGGAACATCATCATTGGATCCAGAATTAAAACCAAATATTTTACATAACAGTCAACCAATAGCACCAGTACCTAAATCGGAGCAGCGAATGGCAGACTCAATTTTTTTGAATTCGCCAGATTCGGAATCCAAGCATTCATCGGAGTACTCCGATATTCTGAGCTCGTCGGATTCGGACTCCAATTATTCCGACTCCGATATTTTGAGTTCGTCGGATTCAGAATCCAATAATTCCACGGTGCACTCAGCTATTTCAGTTTCAAATCAACCAAAATCACCACTTTATAAATCCAGTCAGCAAATAGAGGACTCCCGTATTTTGAATTCGTCAGATTCAAAATCCAATCAAATAATGGAAGACACAAATACTTTAAACACTCCGGATTCAGATTTAAACCAACCAGAAGTACTATCATCAAATTCAGAATCGATTAAACCGATACGAGATCCCTATATTGTCGCACCAATGAACACTGATCAAGAAATCACTTCAACAGTAGACGCAAATTCCGTAAAAAGAATTTGTAGTTTATCTTTAAAGCATCAATTAAGAGGAAAAAAATCTAACACAAACGAGAACTCCAAAGAATCATATTTAAAAGGTGAGATACTGGAAGAGCCAACTGCTAGTTCTAGCTTCTCAGACTCAGAATACAATCAATCAAATGATGAACTGATTATTTTACATAAAAGCCAACCTATAGCACCAGTTCATAAATTCAGACAGCATATAGAGGACTCTAATATTAAAACGTCGGATTCAGAATCCAACCAATCGTACTTTTCACTATTCAACTCCAAAGAATCATATTTAGATAGTGAGATACTGAAAGAGCTAACTGCTAGTTCTAGCTTCTCAGGCTTTATGAAAGGATTTAAAGAAAGGTCGCAAAAACAGCGTAAAATGTGCGAAGATGCGAAGCATGAAGCCATTGCAATGTGTTCGTGGTTGACAAAAACATTTTCACAAGCTCATAAATACTCAGATAAAAGCGATGGCAACACCACAGCAACTGTAATGGAAGAAGACGATTACGGAATAAAAATAGTTGAAGATAAAAGTGTTGACGTCACACTAATCGCAGACGATACTTCAATGGAAGAAGACACTGAAATGACAGAGATAAAAGACGCTGTAGAAAGAGAAACTGTAAAGCAAACACTACATAAACAACCAGAAGAAAATACAATAATAATGAAAATCCCTACAAAATGCAATACAAAGGTCTACACATCTGGTTTTGTACCCAAAAAGGATAAGAAACCTCCACCATTTGATGACGAAGATTCCAAATGGACTTTGAGGTATCAAAGAAGCAGGCCCGGCCTAGTAGATATCGGTGAAGGTTCCGGCATTTATGTTGATGGTGAAAAGCTTGAAACTGAAAAAAAAATAGCGCGTGGCAGCAGAAACTTCGCACGATGGCTGTTCATGGAGACCTTTAGTGATGCAGCTCTGAAAACATGCTCTCTCGCCGGGAAAAGAGTCAACAGGTTCATAAAACCAAAACCGAAACTGAATACGCACGCCAGAAATATATTGATTGATTTCATCATTAAAACTGCACGTGAAAAAAAATGGGACATATTGTCGAAATTCACAATTAACACGCTTTTCCGTAACCTGCTTATGGCAGCCAGAACCTGTCCTGGATTAGGTTATATTTTGCGAGCTCGTGGCTTGAAATTGTGTAAGGGAAGTAAACTTGCCTGCCCGCGCTGCGCACTTTGATGTAAAACATTATTCCTTAAAAACTAGAAAATGGTAACTATAAATTGTAGCCTAATCAGTTTAGCAGTTCTGGCGTGTTTGAGTAACAAACATCCATCGATTCTCACAAACTTAAATAAAATTAGCTGATATAATTAGCTCCTTCCTAAAATTTTAAGTTAAGTATCTCTGTTTTTTTATGTTATATTAAGAATCTTATTATTGTTAGCTTCATCCTAATATTTAAGTTACCTATTTTGAGTTATTATAATGACCTTATTATTGGTTGAACCCGAATCGAAAATTGTGACTAGCTAAGTAAGCATATTTCCAATTAATACGTGTATATCTGTGAAGTAAAGTTTTATTTTCCTTGTTATTGATCATCATTTAAAATAGCTTTAAATAGACGATTATTAAGTTAAATTAATTCATTTAATTTGGGCTAAAACAAAGAAAAAAAAAATGGACAATGGTTTTGCCTATTTCTTGGCCTCATTTATTAAATAACGTCATTGAGAGTAAAATTGTTAATATGTAGATTTTTGAACCGTCTTATTAAGAGAACAGTCATTTGTCAAACATCTATTCATAAGTATAATGTTTATGTTTGAGAGAGTGTTTACTTGACACCCGGCACGCGCACAAAAAATGTATGGGAGCGCTGCAACTGCGTCGTCCGCGCGCGCGCATACATAAAGTATATGAAACACTAATATTCAATTTATTTCTTTAGCTAGCTAGCTCAGTTTTTTTAGCGAGTGTCAATAGCATGAGGCGACTCTTGCAGCTTATCGCGCGTACACGCGCTGCAAAAAACAAAACACGAGCGGAGAATCCGGGAAACCGCACATAAAGCGTCGATGAAATACAAGCTTTTTTACAAGCTGATTGTTGGCGTTTTTAAACGCTAGCGTGTGAGCGTATTAGCGTATGGGAAGGACAATCGTACAACAATAAATAATAAAAATTCTTAAATACCGACGTATTCAATTAAAAATACTCACGCGCCTATATTGAAGTCCCGGGAATTCCAAGTGCTACATTACGTCATCACACTATAATAGAAATAAACTCACTCACTGAGTTAGTACCTAATCTTCCTATAATGAAATATATATATATAATATATATTTTTGGACATTTCACTCAACGCCATCTAGCCCTTAACTAAGGAGACCTTGCAGGTGCTATGGAAACCAGATAACTGACAGAATACTTAAATACTTATTTTTGTAAATACATACAAAGAATCCATATAAACACCCAGATTCAGAACAAACAACAATGTTCATCACACAAGTGCTTGGCCTGAAGCGGGAATCAAACCCGCGACACCGGCGTGGAAATGCAACACACTTGCCACTCTACGAGTCATGTCATAAAATTTAAAATGTACCTAGTAATTTGCTAACAAAATACAAAATATACGATTTTTCACTTTAAAAATGCCCGCCCATCCACTAGATGCAAGATGCTATAATGCATATACATTCCGACTTCAATCGGACTATTCTAGTGATCGTAGGCAACACTGAATAGTCACAGGAAGCAAAATTCGCCATTTTGTTGTTTGTTTGTTTTGAACTGAACGCAAAAATCATAAAGATAAGAACTCTAGATAGCGACTCTCGGATGTGTTCCACAAATAGATAAAAATTCCCGGAATATTAGCTCACAAAATAATAATATATTCGCTTCTCGCGTTCCGCTATCTCGCTCGCTGATTTGTACATTTTTGAAGATATTGATTGGATGAGTATAACCACGTATAACTTATCTTGGTACTTACTCTAAGGCTTCGATGACACACGGCTTTTTTACACGCTACAAGCCAGTGAGTTTGCTTGTAGCGTGTAAAATCTGAATCTGGGAGTTAGCTTTCGGGAAGGTTTGTCAACAAGCATAATATTGTAAAAAAATCCGTTGACACTGGGCGATTTTACGCGCTACAAGCGAACTCGCTGGCTTGTAGCGTGTCAAAAAGCCGTGTGTCATCGACACTTTACATAAAAACAAAGGAATGAAGAAACGAAAAAAAATAGTAGATTCAATACATGCATTTATTAATTAACAAGGATTAGAAACTTGTAAAAATATTAACATGTTTAAAAATTACAATTTATAACCTACACTTAACTAACTTATCTTGCTACTTACCTACTCTAAAAACCGTATAATTCATTGGTTTCTTTTTTTTTGACCTGTTGGAATTACTCGTATTGTCATAATTATTATGTCTTAGGAATTATTATAATTCTTTGGAATAGCTTTTCGCTGACTTTCGCAATTATCACGCACATAAATAATTCCTGTAATATTTTTCATTTCATCACAATTTTTCACAAATTAACGAATACTTAACTATGAATATTTCTTGGAATAATTTGAACAGTAGGTATATGTGAGTTATGATGTAGCAAGTATATATGCAGCCCGAATCTCTTAACTTAGATTTACGACTAAAACTTTATTGTTATTGCCGGGACCGGCAGAATAACGATCCCTCCGAAGTATATAAACGTGATATTTACCGTGTTTATATTTATTTATATGATTATAACATCCTCATCTGTCCAGTACATGCAAAGGTTGTCTGGAAGAGATCGCTCTTTAGCGATAAGACCACCCATTGTCTACTGCTAAACCTAGCTTATTTTTTTTTCCAAAGTAGTATTAGTACTTAATGAAGAGCAATAAAGTATGTATGTATATTCTATCTATCTCTTATTGAGAATTTTGAGCTTTCGATATTATGATAAATACTTTCGATATTATGATAATCGGATAACGATTTACGCTGTTCAAACAAGACAAATATTTATTAAATAGCATATTAGACTATCACCATCTTTAAAACAATAAACTTGAACAAATTAATACACTTTTAACTTACCATCAGTTGAGATGGCCAAACGATTAGACACATAATAAAAAAAAAACTAGATTTAGAACTTAGATTGTGCGAAAGGACCACGTAGTAGATACGACTAACACAATAGCGACATTAGCGACTCAGAACACAAGAAGAAACATTTCAGTCAGAAAATATGAAATAAATTATAGCTTATTAGTTATTTTCATTGAGAGGTTTCTTCAAACTTTTTTAACACAACTAACTAATAGCTTTACATTCGTTTTTATTCTTAAACCAATTAATACCTAAAACAATAAACAAAAATCAAAGTATATAGAAACCCTTAATTAAGTATCTATACATACTATACTTCCTTAAATGATAATATAATTTGATTTGATTTTTTTTTAAAACCTTCAACTAGAGACAGTGTAAATAAAATGCATTAAAATCAGTCCATCCGTTGAACAGCCGCAGTGGCAGACAGACATACAAACTTTTTCTTTGAATCCGCCTATTCGAGTATATGCTTAAACAAAAGCTCTATTCACTTTTGTCTCCCTTTGACCGTTCCCAACCAGTCACTGCCTAGCCAGAAATTAATAGGATTCTTATAATTTCTTGCATCTGTTCGCCCTGCGGTGAATATATCTAATTTTGTTTTTCAGAGTGTTAATAACATCCGTTTCATTCCCTGCCAATTCCCGCCCATCGCCGAACTTGGCAACAGTTTTCAACAAGACTGTCATGGCGTGCTTGTCCAAATAATTATCATTTGCCATGGATTGTTTTCCGGGGAATAAACAACGTTTTAGTGCATTTTCGTTAAATATCGCGGTCAGTAGCGATCGGGCAAAAGATTCCCTATCTTTTGCTCTAAGCACCAATTTCATAAACTTTGAAGATTTTATGTAGACTGGCGTGTTGTCACTCGTACCGTCCATAATTGAATCTTCAATACTGTTCAAATCCATAAGCCTGGAACTATAATTTGGGTACTTCAAAGTCCATCTTGTATTGGCTGCGTTGAATGGCAACAATGAAATCCTTTTCGTTGGCGTATTCGATTCTCCGTCAGCTTTTTCTTTTCCATCTCGTTTCGATATTTTCCTTTTCCTGTTTTTTTCATCGTTTATTACTCCATTTTCATTTTTATTTGTCTCCTTTTCAATTATACTAAAGGAATTGACTGTTTTCGAAACATCTTCAGCGTACTCTTCAGTTCTTAACTCCTCGACTACTTGAGTCAATCTTGTTGTCAAAACTGAAAAGTCAGCGAAAATATTATTCAGCCTCTTAGAGAAATCTACGTCTTTGGGATCGTGTTTATCGCCGTACTGGTTTTCTTCGTTGCGCTTGGAGCTTCTCTCGTCTGATTGAGATTTTGAGTTTTTGGGCTCTTGAGAATTGCCTATTGTATCTGGATCTCGAGCAAATGCACTACTCGAAGCTGCTGATTGATTTTTCGAGATTGCTGTGCCTTGAATTTTAGGAGGTAAAGGGTTATTGCTTGAGGTAGCACAAACATCAACAATATCACGATCATAGGATCTAGAAGGGCCCGCCACTGGTTGACTGGGTTCAGAGTTAACTGTGCCTTGAACCTCAGAAGGTAAAACGCTGTTGTTTGAAGTAGCACCAACATCAACAATATCACGATCATAGGATCTAGAAGGGCCCGCCACTGGTTGACTGGGTTCAGAGTTTGCTGTGCCTTGAATCTCAGAAGGTAAAAAGCTGTTGTTTGAAGTTGCACCAACATCAACTTTATCATGATCATAGGATCTAGAAGGGCCCGCCACTGGCTGACTAGGTTCAGACTTAACTGTGCCTTGAATCTCAGAAGGTAAAAAGCTGTTGTTTGAAGTAGCACCAACATCAACATTATCATGATCATAGGATCTAGAAGGGCCCGCCACTGGCTGACTGGGTTCAGAGTTTGCTGTGTCTTGAATCTCAGAAGGTAAAAAGCTGTTGTTTGAAGTAGCACCAACATCAACATTATCATGATCATAGGATCTAGAAGGGCCCGCCACTGGCTGACTGGGTTCAGAGTTTGCTGTGTCTTGAATCTCAGAAGGTAAAAAGCTGTTGTTTGAAGTTGCACCAACATCAACTTTATCATGATAGTAGGATCGAGAGGGGCCTGCCACTGGCTGAATGGTTTCAGAACGCAACGAAGCAGGATACGTACCAACGTATTGAACATCATCATCATCATCATCAATAAGTTGGTTTATTCCTGAAATATATATGACAAGTCAGAAAGCACACTTATACATCAGAGTATCATAACTTCCAGGGGAATCCTCAAATCCAAATTACATACAAAATGTTTCGGACAAATACTCAAAAAGAACGCCGTATTATAGTAAATATAATAAAATTAACCCTACTAACTTAAAAAAACACGTATATAATCTAAATTAAAGTATGAAACCCTTCATTTTTTTTATTGACGAAATCAAAAAACATGGACGAAATGAATAGTGTGAAGAAATTACTATAATACGGCGTACTTTTTGAGTATTTGTCCGAAACGTTTGTATGGAATTCGGATTTGAGGATTACCCTTAATAACGGAATCTATAGATAGATTGCTATCGTAAACGTACCTGTTTCTGCTGGTTGGCATTCACTGTATTTTGTCAACATATCTCTAATTTCTTCATAACCTAAAAACATAAATCACAGATTAATCCAATGTAATAAAAATGGCTTCAATAAACTCAGGCAAATCTTAGTTTACAAACAGAGAATTTGTGTCGATAAAATTTAAAAACATTCTAGTCAAAACATTCTAGGTATAAAGCGTTGATGACACACAAGCTTTTTTACAAGCTGATTGTTGGCGCTTTTAAACGCTAGCGTGTGAGCGTGTTAGCTTTTGGGAAGGATTGTCAACAAGCTGATTGTAAAAACGCCGATGACACTGGGCGACTTTACACGCTACAAGCGAAGTCGCTAGCGTGTAGCGTGTAAAAAAGCCGTGTGTCATCGTACTATAAGAGTGGTTGGAATACTAATAGGTTCATCGATTTTTTCAAAACTACATTCGTATAATGTCTTCGGCTCTAAGACTTACTTGCAGTCAACATAAGATCTGCTGTGACAGATATCGTTTCAGTAGGGTTTCGAGGATTCCTTCCATACCTGATTTCTACCAGACCTTCAGGTAATTCACCAATAATAGAGCTACTTGGAACACATATTATATGCCCGTGCTCCAATTCTAGGTGCGGAGGCGGATCGCATAAAGCACACAGCACGTATAAATCCATCTACAACAAAAAAGTTATCTACTCAATAAAAAGTTATTTCTTTGTATTTACTTAATTAGAATAGACACAAACTACTCATACTAATAAGTGAATAGATTAATTTACAAAAGGCTTAGTCTATGCCAGTAGACGTAGAGACTCAGAATTTGGCAGATGTTTTCTTCAATGATGGGTGACCTTTGCAACGCAAACCAAGTTGTGGGTGGAAGTCAGCTAGTTGGTAATAAGATTGATTAAAAAAACAAAATTATATTAAATAATGAATTATAGAGCTATTTTATCAATAGATTTGCTGGTATCATAGGGTAGCATCATTCTGTTTTGGAAAAATATGTTGTTGAAAAAGTTAATGCCAAAAATATTTTTATATTTTGTATATACCACTTTATGCTCGGTGCAAAGGGAGTAATATGTTAGTTCTTAAAGCATAAAAGTGATAGCTTATAAATAAGTTATAACATCTGTTCAAAGAGGTTCAGTTTGTAAGGTTTCATTCAGGAGGTTGAGATTTTTTTCGAATTTCGAACGTTACTCCTTCATAATTTACTACGTTTTAGCACTGCTATTCTGGATACAGCCACTGGATACAGCGTACCGATAGTCCAACACTGTGAGCTGGGTATTTAATGAAGGTTTCTTTAATTGCATGGTAGATAGGAATTAAGATAGTTATTTTTCGATCTTTTCATTGCAACAGATAATTTAAACACTGTCGCCGCGCATAGCACCGTTATAGAGTCCGGTGACGCAGTAACAGCCATCTGCGGCTAACTGCATTAAACGTCCATCCGAAAAAAAAAAAAAAAGCACCGTTATGTTTGGGTCACTTCGTTCAGCTTTGTTTAGATAATATGAGTAGGTAGCGCTAGGTAACTTAGATAAGAGACCGCAGCGCACGGGCACGGTCATAACGCGACTTGTTAGTACTAGACACATCATTGACTTACTTTAAATACTAAACTTAATTATTATTATACGAAAGTATCATTATTATAACATCGTAGTCTGGATATTTATGTAATTTATAATTTTCCTTATAACTGCTTTTCTGTTTAGCTACTTATTTTATTTTATTTAAACTATTTGTTTAGCTGATTTCCGTGACTTCACTTAGGCTCCTGCGGAAGACCAGCGCTGGGCTGCGTTAGTGGTCCAGCAAATGCTGAGCAGGGGCCTTTTTGTGTTAGACAGGCACTGTTCATTGGGGCACACCAATTATGACATAATTTCTCGAGGTTGTTATGTAATGATTATTCCTATGGTAGGTAGGTAAAAGTAGTGCGTAGGTGTAGTAGTCTTTATTTTTAATAATGTAACTCTTATCTTTCTCTTTGTTACTTAGTACCCTAATTGTAACTATTGTGTGATAACCTGTTTACAGTGTACCTCTAGTTATTCACAAATAAATAGTTTTTCTTTCTTCTTTCTTTCTTTTTTAATTAGATTTAAAATTACTTGCTTAAGGCACTTGGTTTATAACTAACCAAAGTATCTCTCTCGATTGCTTTCCGGGTTAGAAGGCCTCAATTCTGCTTATTAATTGTTAATACCTAGAGAACAGAGTTCACATTAAACACACTGATATTTGGGTAAAAAATACACACACGTTGTTACTATTTAGATACTAGGTACTACCTGGTAGGTACCGGCAACTCAAATAAACGTGAAAAAAACTGTATTCTAATAACGATCAATTTTGTCTTTGTGTTCTTGTTACTGTATTAGAAGCAGGGCTTGCAATTCGGATATCCGGATATCCGAATTATCCGGATATCCGCCCCATTTTAATATCCGAATAATGAGGGCAACAGTATCCGGATAATTTGGATAAAACGGATAGTAAAAAAATAAAAAAAACACCGTTTTAATATGGTTTAAACTGTTAAAAAGATTTACTTTAGCATTGTGGGCAATACGTACACGTTTACAGTAAGTAATTTTTATTTAAAACACTGTTTTTAAGTCCTACAAAAAAAACTTTACGTTTCGCCATGTTCGTTTGTCGGTCCGTAAATAGTCAACGTCATTATTGCTATTCAGAGACAGTTAAGAAAACGGATTCAAAATTAAATAAAAACCGATTTTTTTTATAATTTTTTTTAGTCGTTAAAATTTTTTTTTTGTTTAAATTTATTATCTAATTTTAGTCGTTAGTACTCAGAAAGTGATCCAACACGTTATTAAACGTATAATTATCTGATTTTTGTGATTTAATTGGTATTATTAAGGTTTATTTAATACTATTATGCAAGCCCTAATTAGAAGGGTACAATAAAACAATATGAATAATTTATATAATGAATTATTATATTTAATAATAGGTAAACTTTAGTTATAACAATAATATTAATGAGGTAAGTATAACTAAATGAGTATTAATACATAGTAAAAATAACGAAGAAAACAAACAAACTCGAGCTTAAACCTAACAAGTTATTTCTTGCAGCAAACTTTTAATCCTTACTTATGTTTTATTTTTAAGAATGACACAATTGTAGTTTTCTTTTGTTCGTTTCGTGTATTCTTTCGTTGAAAAAAGTTTTGATTTAATTTATTCCTTAACAATTTATAGATTGTGTCAAAATAAGGTAGTTTAGTTAATAGATTTAGCTGTGTAAAAAAAAACATTCAAACAATATAAAAGCCTACATAGTTACATTAAGTTCATATAAATATACATTATAACACTGTTCAGATAGTACATACAGTTAATGCTTCTTAATCTTGACAAATCAAAATTAAAAATAAATCATAATTAAAAAAAACATTTAAAAAGAAAGGAATTTTAAGAGAAAGCTTACATTTATGTGTAATTCAATAAATATAATATTGAATTTCAATTAAAATCTTTACTATCCTATTCAAAGTTTAACGTCTCAAAATCTGCTTTTAACTTTGAATACCTACTGTTAAAATTCTGTTCCTTTTTGATATTTTTTATCGCAAAGATTCAAAATCCTCTAAAATTTAAGGAGGTTTCGGGACGGTTGGCTCTTTTAAGATTTCTCTTAACACTTTAAGAGCACGATGAAGTGTTGATATAATTTTCTTTTCGTCAAAATTATTATATTTGTGCTTCTTTGCGTGTTGTTGCATAACTTTCAACATGCATCTAAACGCATCTTCGTCCAAACGGGGCTTAGTCGAGTTAGGGCGCTTTAGGACACATATTTTCAATGCTTTTTCGTTGAAAATTTCCGCCAACAACCCTCGTGCAAATTTATTTATATCAGATAACTTTTGACACTTATTAAAGTTTTTGGCATTGACGTATACGCGTGATTTAGGTAAAATCTCTATAAGATTATCAGCTTTCTCTTGGAACCTCAATGTCCATCTTCCAGAACGAACAATTTCTATCCGCTTTGGGTTAGTTTCCATTTGTGTTTCATCATGTTTCTTTTCATTTGCTTTTGATGATTCATCTTCGATTTGTTTTAGTTCTGCGTTCATATATGAGGTATTTTTTTCTTTTCTTTGTCCGTCATCGTCAACAATAGTTGCTTCTTTTTTGATCGATGTCTGAACTTTATTCTCTTCAGTTTTAGGGTTTGTTACATTTTGCCTGTCACGTGTTGGCTCTTTTTTGACAAATTTTAGCTCCTCTACATCTGCCGTAACTCCATCTCTTTCCATGATTTTACAATTGTTTCCATTAATCGAGTCTTCTTTCACAACTGTACGACTATCCAATTTCTCAATCATTTTTTTAACCGTTTTTATGTTATCTTTATATACCTGACTCAGTTCATAGTGAATTTTGTAGTTTTTCAAAAACTCGTTCTCTACAGCTCTTAAATTATCTATTAAAGAACTGGTCTTAAGTCCTTCGAGATTTAATTGGACAATTGCACGTTTCTTGCTAAGTTCAGCGCTGTTTTTGCTGACGGGTATATTTTCAAGTTTTACTTTTTTATCCTCAGTAAAGTAGTCGTGAGTGGATGCTCGTCGTTTTCTGCAGCTGTGAGCTCCACTATTACGTTTGTCAGAGTTGTATGTCAGTTGGTTTGGTGCTGATGTTGGAGCTCCGCTATGACGTTTGTCACAGCTGCATGACGGTTGGTTTGGTGCTAATATTGGAGCTCCGCTATGACGTTTGTCAGAGCTGCATGACGGTTGGTTTGATGCTGATGTTGGAGCTCCGCTATGACGTTTGTCAGAGCTGCATGACGGTTGGTTTGGTGCTAATATTGGAGCTCCGCTATGACGTTTGTCAGAGCTGCATGACGGTTGGTTTGGTGCTGATGTTGGAGCTCCGCTATGACGTTTGTCACAGCTGCATGACGGTTGGTTTGGTGCTAATATTGGAGCTCCGCTATGACGTTTGTCAGAGCTGCATGACGGATGGTTTGATGCTGATGTTGGCGCTCCGCTATGACGTTTGTCAGAGCTGCATGACGATTGGTTTGATGCTGATGTTGGAGCTCCGCTATGACGTTTGTCAGAGCTGTATGACGGTTGGTTTGGTGCTGATGTTGGAGCTCTGCTATGACGTATGTCAGAGCTGTATGACGGTTGGTTTGGTGCTGATGTTGGAGCTCTGCTATGACGTTTGTCAGAGCTGTATGACGGTTGGTTTGGTGCTGATGTTGGATTTCCGCAATAACGTTTGTCAGAGCTGTATGACGGTTGGTTTGGTGCTAATATTTGAGCTTCGCTATGACGAATGTCAGAGCTATCTGACGGTTGTTTTGGTGCAACCAATATAGCCACATTGTCGTTTGTAGCAGTGGAATGTGGTAGATTTTGTTGCCAATCAGGCAGTTGATGTTCTGCAACAACAAATAAGTAATTTTAAATATAAATCACATAGAATTTCTCGAACGTTATGCTACGAAAGCTGCATTAGCCTGGATATAAAGCATTTGCAGCTGTCTGGGCAATCTGAGCATATAAAAACACTCATATAAATGGGAAGGTACATACCTGTAACCGAATGTTTACTTGAAAACTCTTGTTGCTTCATCATTCTAAGCAGAATAGTTTTTCCACATTCACGGTTACCTGTAAATAATAGAGTGAGAGGTAGTTTATAGCTTTATATTTTAAATAAATAAGTGGTTAATAAATAAGATAATAAGTAAAATATAAAATAATAATTACAAGTGCAAGATTTTTTTTTTTTGAACTTAACAAAACTAATAAAAACCTTATTGTAACAAACATTATAAGCTTTCAAGAATTTTAAACTTAAAGTGAATTAAAAAGTAAACTTACCAACGCCTCGTAAAACTTTCGCTTTATAGGCGATCCAATTTTCAGAACTTAGTGAAATGTGGTGACCACTTCTGTAGTAATGGAAGTTCTCATCGCGTAGCAATTGGTTTTCAACGGGGAGTGAAACCATAGCAGTATTGGGAGACAACCAAATCATCCAGGTAGCCGGAACCACCGAGAGCCACCCAAGGCGTTTTCCATCGCGATATTCATAAATTTCAGTAATGTACGTCGAATAGAAATTCCGGGCCATCTAAAATAATAGCCTACAATGTATAAAGTAAACAAACACTATGTTGTACCGCACCGCACCGTTTCAAATAGTATGACGCTCTTTAGAGCGGGTACAAATTGGGCGTTTTGCAATGCAAGCGCGCGCTGCTTGTGAAGCGGCATGTGTTACACTTCAATAGAATTCGGGGTTCTCAAAACCGCGCTTTAGCAAAGCGCGTTTCAAAACGCCTATGTGTACCCAATCTTAGACTAATCAATATTTAATTAATTACTAATTATTTATATTGCCCTTTCTTAAAGGCATGAAAACATTGGGAACCGAATTTAATGCACCCGTGACTTGCGTTACATAGGCCTCTAAATACATAATATAGTTTAACCCGGACCTGCACTTATCTACGTACCGCAACGTCAAAACCTCCTGCAAAGTTATCAGCTCCTGGTACTTTTGTTCAATAAGATGTGTTATTTCAAACCGCTATTTATGTACATTATAATAGAAATTGTATAATAACACAAGTGCATCCTCTAGTTAAATATCCGCCCTCGCCAAATTAGGAACAAGGTCACACACAGTTTTGTACTTTAATTGCGAAGAAACTAAACGAACTAAAACTAAAATGAACGCCTTTTGCGTAATTAAAAAACATGAAAGCTGGATGGCAAATATACATACAAAATTGCCATGAAATTCGAAAAAAGTTTTGTTCAGGCCTAAATTAGAAATTTGAAAAAAGTTCGCAACTTCCTGCATTAGATCCATTAAAATCTGCACCTCTATGAACATACTTTATATGAATTACTATAATGCTCTCTAAACTTTATAGTCTAAAGCCTAAAATGCAGTTTTAGTTCCCGTACACCGAGCATAAGTTGAACTTTACAAGCATGAGCAGTGAAAATTAAAATACTGCCTTCCTATCTGATTAATCTAACCGAACTCTTAAAAATCTTTCAAAAACACACTCCTAGCCGCTAACATACGTAAATTAGGTTACCGTACCCTAATATAGTATTACATTCACACACATGAGCTTACATACACTGCCAAAGCGCCCAAAATTTACTGTTACATACCTTTTACATTTAATAATCCATAGAATAGAACCCACAACTTGTTTCGTCACTCAAAGTCGGAATATAGTTAGTTGATAACGTTATTCACTTCGCGAACGTATTTACGTTTCATATAATTAATAATACGTGTAGAGCTCATAGAGTCCGCGGGTATAGTGAATGAAATAAAAGAGGCCAGGTCTGATGCTGGGACGAGTGCGGGGCGAGAGGGAGTCCACCCGATCGCCCGCCCCGCCCCCGCGCCGGCCGGCTTCCAGTTGTTATGATAGTTACATTATTCGTCACCTATAACCCTTCTTACTGTTGACAAACCAACATTTATTACGAACCACTCGAAAACTTGCATTGACAGCATTATTATCAATATAAAAAAATATGATATAGGCGTCTTGCATATTGATATATCAGACCATAGTGCACAGGTACTAGGTGTTCCAACCAACTTAAGCTATAGGGAAAGGTATTGGTTTGTTAAAAAGCGAAATATTGATAAACACCTAGAAATCTTTATCAAACACTTGTCACAAATAAATTTTGCTGATGTTTATGAACAAAATGAGCCTAATGTGGCCTATGAAGTGTTCATAGAAAAATTCAAATTGATTTTTGACTTATGTGTGCCTTTAGAAAAGTACAAAATTACACACAAAAAGATACCAAATTGGAAATCCAAAGGTATTATAATTTCAAGCACAAATAAACGACGACTATATTCACAATGTAAAGCCAAAAAAGATTTAGTCAAACAAGAAAAATACATGAAATATTGTAAAACAATAAAGAAAGTCATAAAATGTCAAAAAGAATATCAAATACATAAATAAAAGTACAAACAAAACTAAAGCTACCTGGGGCATAATAAAAAATTACACTTATCCAACTAATACTATTCAAACTACAATAGAAAAAATAAATATAGGTAAAAAGAAATAACAAATCCATTAGACATAGCGAAATCATTTAACTCATATTATATAGATCTTAACTGTACAAAAATCCCTAAGGCTCTTGAAAACTCGAGCGTAACAAGCTTTAGCCAGAGTATATTTTTAAATCCAGTAGATGAGACAGAAATAACAAGCATCATAGAAGGTCTTAAAAACACAAAAAGTGCAGGACATGATCATATTCCTGTACAAGTTATAAAAAGTAGCATTCAATTTATACCTAAATCTTTAGTTCATATATTTAATTTATGTATAGAAAATGGGTATTTTCCTTCAGATCTTAAAAAGCTCAAATAAAGACTATTAATTAAAAAGGGTCAAAAACAGATATGGGCAACTACAGGCCCATAGCTCTACTTCCGTGATTTTCTAAAATTTTAGAAAAAGTTATTTTCAATAGACTAACTTCATACCTTAACAAAAATAGAATAATTAACCCAAATCAATTTGGTTTCCAAAAAGGCAAAAATACTGCCTTAGCTATATTCAAAACATTAAAGCATGTCTGGGATGAGATAAATAATAAAAAACACGGAGCTGTAATTTTTTTAGATCTTTCAAAGGCTTTTGACTGCGTGCGACATGACGTACTTTTAGATAAACTAGAACAAATAGGGATAAGAGGAACGGCACATAAATTACTACAATCATACCTCAGTAATAGAAACCAATCAACTTTAATAAATTCATATAATAAAGCTAATAAAACTATTGAAATTGTAGAATCAGATTATAAAAATGTTTTACTAGGAGTGCCCCAAGGGAGTATTCTTGGCCCTGTACCATTTTTAATTTATGTGAATAACTACCAGACATAACCAGAAACTTATGTGTTATGTTCGCAGATGATGCAACAATATTTATACCTCAAGAAAATAAAAGTAAACAGGAATTTGAAATTGAAATAAATAAAACATTAAATTTAGTAGTAGATTGGTTAGGTAAAATCAACTTAAAAGTAAATATAGACAAAACTAAATTCATTCGGTTTAAAAATTACAAAACGCGATCTCTAGACTTTTTATCGTACAGGAATAACAAAGTAGATGAAGTAAACGAAATTAACTTTATAGGCATAAAACTAGACTGTAATCTAAATTGGAAAGGTCATATTTGTAAAATAAATGGAAAAATATCAAAATATTGTTATGCCCTGTCGATTCTCAGTAATGCATCTTCCAAAGCAATAGCAATCAATGCGAATTACGGACATGTTTTTCCTCATTTAAATTATGGTATCATATTCTGGGGTAATTCTGCTAATGTTCAGTCAACATTCATAATGTAAAAGAAATGTTTAAGAGCCATATTCAACCTACAAAGTACAGAATCACTACGTGATATTTTTAAATGGAATCGAATACTTACATTAACTGACATATATATATTAGAAAATTGCCTCTTTGTAAAAAATAAAGAAAATTACTTCTTTGAAAAAAAGTCTATCCGTGCAGATAACCTACGCAGTAGGCATAGATACAACATTTGTATTCCACAAGCTAACAATGCAATGTTTCAAAGTAAATTAAATGTACACTGTTAAGTGTAAATGTTAACACGTAGTTATACTATAGGTAATAATTTAGGAGATACTAGATGTATATAATTATGTTGTAATTTTTAATTATGTTACCTTAGGTATAGAACTATATAGTACGTCCGCAATGGATAAACTGTAGTAAGCACTAAACTATACATAATAACACCTTGTATACCTACACAGTTCTGAACAATAAAATATTCTTTATCTTTACCTTATACCTTATTTATTTGTGTAGGCAGTATTAGCGATTCCAAGAATTGTTTGGTTGGTAAATGTTCATTAGATATCGATAAATAAGTAGTTACATATTAGTTATTATGAGTTAATGTGTAATTCATGAATTGCATTATATATGATACCAAATTATTATTTAATACATATGCCAAAACAATTAATCTTACAAAAAAAAATCGCTTACTCTAGTTTAAATTTGTCCATAAATGTTTTCGTCGAAATGGAGATATTATCAAATAATGGCGGCACGAGCGAGAAATTTAAGGGTGGCAAAGTTGAAATTCGATAAAGAGCATCGAAATCGATAAAATTTTCAATATTCCTGGAAAACTAAAATATGATTGAAGTATTAAAATAATGTAATCTTAACAGCAGCTTGCGTTAAATTATTGAACAAAAGTACCAGGAGCTCATAACTTTGCCGGAGGTGTTGTGGATATTGAGTTCATGGGTTAGGTTAGTCTAAGCAATACAACTAATGTAAGTCATGAGGCCCCAGTTTCCCAAGATTTTCATGCTTCTAGTTTAGTTCGATAACAATCGAAATACCTATATCAAGTGCCTAAATCAAGCGATTTTATTAGAGACCACGCCTTTGGCCTAGGTAGATATCTAAGTCAAAGATAATTATGAGCTAAACGATCATACACATAGCACTTAAATTGTGAGAAAATAAAACATACTGAAATAAGCACCTATTAACCTTCCTATCACTTATGTATTTCAAAAAGAGAGCCACAAATGTAACCGCAAAATTCGAAGTTTTAAAAATGTTATGTTTAAGCTATAAAGAGGTTATGAAGGGCCAAAATTCGATCGATAAGGTTCGGATCTGGATCGGGCATAAAGTTGAACTTCACGAGGATGAGAAGTAAAAATTAAATTACAGCTTTCTACTCATCGATGTAAATTTCTACTTGAATCCTCACAGGCTTTTAAAAATCTGCCAACACCGCTAGCGTAAATTTTGTTCATCAAATTTTTTATAAGCCGTACATAATATATGAGCTTACAGACTCTACCAAAGCGCCCAAGAGATACTGTTATTACATACCTTTGCATTCAATAGTCCACAGAACGCACGTCCACTTTCGTGGCTGTTTTCACGGTTATCCGAATATCTTATGCTCATAGAGTCCACTGTATAATTAAATTGCGAGAGGCGCGACCCTGTTTTTAAACAAGAGACTACGCTACATCTGTGACGTTGATGCCGGCACACGCAACGCGCGTGCCGGCCGGCTGGCTTTTGTTATGGTAACAGCATAATTTATGTGTTTGTTAAGCGATTCTGCGAATTGTTTTGTTATAATGATGAACTTTATGGTGTAACCTAATACTTAGATATTAGTAATAATCAGTAGGTATCAACTATCATACTTTTATGTTTATTGCAAAAAACTGTGTGTCTATTAGCTGCCCGAAACAACACATTTTATTGAACAAAAGTACTAGGAGTTCATAACTTTGCAGGAGGTGTTGTGGTAAATGAGTAAGGCAATAGCAATGGAAGTCATGAGGCCCTGTCTCATTATCTTTATGTTTCTAGTTTAAATTGCTTTGTCTTATTTATCTCAAGGGCCCGCCCCATACCATAGTTAGCTGCCTAGGAGATCCTACGGCGGGCGGCAATGGGCCCACGCCTACCCTGCTTATTAGAAAAACAAGCTTAATGTTTAAAAAAACTGAAAACGCAACTGCGAAATAATTATGCATTCATTGTCAATTCATTATTCCAAATTAAATATAATCATATAACTTGTATATATTTCTGTTATATCCTTTGAAATACCCTACTCGATAGGTTTGATCAAGAAAAAAATATTAAAGACTTACTATTTAACTCCGAAAATCCGCCATTTTGATTATTTTATATTTTATTTGAAAAAAACCCATCTAAGAACACGGGTGATTGAGAAAAACGATACCTTAACTGTCAAAATCCACCCAGCCGTTTGGAAGATACGAGGTAGCTCAGAAATTTACATACATATATACATACATACATATATAAATACATACATAATAAATACATATATACATACATACATACATGATACGCGCGAAAAACATAACCCATCCTTGGCAGTCGGGTAACAAATCAACAAACTACTAAAGAAAGCTTCGAACAAAAGTACCAGGAGCTCATGAACCAGTAAGATATGTCACTCACTCTACACTCCGCGCCGCGTCACGTGTTGGGATTGCTGGCCTTGAATTTATATTAGTAGTGGGATTTCCGAGAAAAAATCAGACTGGACGTTGTTTTGATAGTAAATTATATAAGTACTTGAATATATTATGTATCGTATCGAGCCGGTTTTTTGGCTCTGGCGTCTGAGTTTCTATATCACCCGGTTGTGATTATTTATAATTCGGTAGAAGCTATTTGATACAGTAAAAAAACTATATATTTTGGACTTGTGAAGGCCAGAGGTTATCGTTATAATGCCCTGCCGTAGAAACATATCGCAGAGAAGTCGAATTTGGCTCATTGACTCATTTATTTTGTGTTATGATACTTACCCACCATTGAAATTTTATTTTACAGAGAAGTACTTCGTATTTGGTAAGCCCTGTTTGGAAATATCTTTTTCTTGAAAGGATGTAAGTAAATACTTTCAGATAAGTCTGATAGAATTTTCATCATAATCGGTTCAATAGTTTTAATAGTTAAATTTAAGGGGTATTTTTTAATGTGTAAAAACAAAATAAGTAGAGACATGGTATTTTCTTTCTTTTAAAACAGCTTCTAAAATAGATAAGGAATGATAATAAATGTTTTGCGTAATTTATCTCAATATTATTATCCGTAGGCCTTTGCCCAACAATAGGACAACATATTATATAAATAAAATAAAATAGGCTAATAAAAAAAATAGGAATATTATCTGTCTGATCGCATAATTTATGTTGTTTACATTTGTTTAACAAGTTAAAACATGGGTGGGTAAGTGTTAAAACTCACGTGTACCGATCTTGTTGGATAGATACCGTTGGCGATTCTCCAAGTTTCAAGTCTCAACATCCACTGGTTTAGCCTGCAGCCTCTCTGTCAGTTAGGTTCAAACCTCTTATAAATATTGAGCGATTTTTCGTGTAACGCTATGTCAATGAGTATCTACGTGAATTAAAATGAGTGTAAATGAGATTTAGTACTTACCTTTTTGATTCTCTTTTACATACATAACGAATAGTTCTTCTGTCCTGCAGTTTTCTCGGCTAAATAATTCTTCTTCCAAAGAAAATTCTTCACTGAAGCACTTTTCACAGTCGCAAGATGTTCTTCGAAGTATTTCATAGCAAAGTTTTTCCATACTTTAATATTTTAAAAAAAGGATTAACAAGGGCAGATTTTATCAAGATGGCGTCTGGTCATATTAAAACAGCTTCATAAACTCTCAGCTTTATTTAGAAACGAGTTTTACGCAGACCAGGATTTTTCATTGTTGTTCCAATGTGCGCAAAATTATATCTTCACGCGTCGTAATAAAAAGGTGACGAACTTAAATTACATTTATATTTGATCTATGGTATCAATTTATGGTATGGTGTTAGTAATTTATTACTTACATTCTAATCTAATCCAAATTTTATTCTTATCTAATTCTAATTTTAAATTAATGTAATTGGTTTAACCGTTTTAATTTGATAAAAAAATAAAAATAATAATAAAATGATGGTAACGAATGTAGTTTGACTAAGGAGCATTCGAACGTAAGTAAATGATACGCTCAAAAAGGTTTTGTTATGCTGATGGCCGTGTTGCCTAGCAACTGTCAGATAACATGTCAAAAATCTGCCACAGATAGTCCTTGCCCAAACTAGGAGGCCACTAGGTTTAGAGAAATAATAATATTTTCCCGTAAGTCATGAATAAAGATGGTCGTTTGGTTAGTCCCAGCTAGTCCTCCTTGTGAAATTTCTTAATTGTAAGAGGAACACTAGTCTAGAACTGGGAAAGTCAGGGGGTGACCTCGAGTTTAGTCCTCGTTTCTAAATAAAGTTGTGAGCCTCTTTGAGGCGCACTCGAAATACTTTAAACCATAGATGAATAACGGTGTTTCTATAGAAAAAGGTAGACAGTACCAAACCAAAATGGATGCCGAATATAGGACCGAAAATTTTCAGACACCCTGTCAATAAAAATGAAATACCTATCTCTATTTTCAAATAATGTTTATAACTTTTTACGATGTAGTTTTATTGACAATGAAAAAGTCTAGTTGTTCTAACATATAATAGTTATTTAGCCCTGTTACTTCTCTTTTTAGAAAATTAGCATGGGACCAAAATGTACTAGAAGTTAGCCAATGTGGTTCTCTTGTCTTGGGCGCATTTTCAATGTACTACATTGTGTTTCTGTACTTTAATACTTCTGAGCTTTTAACGGTTTCCGAAATCCACTGACCTTTCATCATCATCGTCCCCCATGTACATGTAGCTGGCTTCCCTGTTCTTCGTGCCGCCCACGGTCTCTTCGGAAGCGGCCATCAGCCCCGAAGCGTGCGTCATCTCGAAGATGGCGTCTTCGCAGAAGTTCACGAACGCTTCGAGCTTCTCCTTGTCGCCTCCTTCCGTTACGATGCTGTAGAAAAACGCGCGCTTCGATTCCTAAAACAATATGATTCAATTTATTGATTAAACTTATACCAGTCGAATGCTACTTGTCTGCTAATAAATAAACCCTCAATCAATATACGCCAAAAAAAAGCCGTGTTGGCCGAATGGGAGGTGCCAGGTTTTTCAAGTTTTTTTGCCATATCATATCTGTGTTCAGTAACGGCAACAGATAATGCGTATTTTTCTTTCTGGTGATTAAAAATCTACAGTGTATACTTTGTTCGTTCGTACCTTGATCTGAGGTTTCTCCCACTGTTCGATGTTGGACTCCTTGATCTCGAAATAGACCCTCTCTATGCGTTTGGAGCCGCCCATGATCTCGATGCGGCCCAGGAACGGCTCGAAGTAGTTCAGCACCGAGCCCGCCGTCTCCAGGAACCGCGCCAGCCTGGGGGGGGACGATACTCGAGTAGGGGACACTTGTAGTCAAGTGGGGGTACAATTGTAGCTAATTAGGGGGACACTTGTGCTCAATTAAGGGTACAATTGGGACACTTGTAGTCAAATAGGGGGACACTTGTGGTTAAGTAGGAGGACGACAAAAGTCAAGCTGGGGGGCACAAGGAGTCAAGTACGAGGAAAATAGGAGTCAAGTAGGGGACAACACTGGTAGAGTAAGGGGACAAATGTAACTAAGTAGGAGGATAACCATATTCAAATAAGGGCAATAGGACGCAAGTAAAGGGACAATAGGAGTTAATAAGGCGGACATTAGGGGTCAATTAAGAGGATAATAGGAGTAAAATTGCAGTGGTATACGTGTAGTAAAGAAGATAACGGCAGTAGTCAGCTAGGGGGGTTATATTATTCGATTAAGGGGCCAACAGTTGACCCCGACGTCGAAGCGGGTACATATGATTCAAAGAAAAGATGGGACCAACAGGAGCCAAGTAGGGGGATATTGTAGTCAAGTAGGGGTATAATTGTAGTCAAGTAGGGGGATATTTTAGTCAAGTAGGTGTAATTGTAGTCAAGTAAGGGGACAATTAGTAATCTATTAGAAGACAAGCAAGAAAAGAATATGGGTCAAGTAGGGAAAAGATTTCTACCTGGGTTCGTTCGGCATGTGCTCCGACAGGTTGGTGAGCAGCACGGCGAGGTTGAAGCCGATCTCCTTGGCGGGCTCGTGGAAGCGGTCGCAGAACCCGATGTAGTCCAGCTTGCCGTCGTGGTTGGTTTCGCAGCATGCCAGGAGGAACTCTATTTCTTCACTGAGGACAAACATTACTTGTTTTTTTTTGTGTAAACAAGTGAAAAAGGGCGGCCGGATCTCTTACCATCAGGAGAATATAAAGCTGTGTGCCGGTTTGAAGTTTCGAGACTGAGCATCAAAATATCGGTATAGCTACAGTGTTTCACACTCGAATCAAAATCCTGTTCTACTGATCTCTTAGGCATTGTCCTAATAGAACGCGATCACGCGATCATCGCAAGTTCGCGCGAATCCGCGATCAAACATACTAAAGTCAAATAGGCGTCCCAATTGGCATTCGCGCGATCGCGTGACGCGACGCTATGCCGTTAGTATGTTTGATCGCGGATTCGCGCGACCGACGTTCGCGCGAACTTGCGATGGTCGCGTGATCGCGTTCTACCTATTAGGACAACGCCTTAGGTAGTGAACACTGTACTCACGGTGTATAGCTTTTCTGCTGCTCCATCTTCTCCTTGAAGTCTTTGGGCAATACCCAGCCGTCGTTGTTGGCGTCGATCTCCTGGAAGCTGGCGCTGGAGGTGAGGTCCTTCAGCTTGAGGAACATGTCGAAGTACTTAAGGATCAGTTCCACGTTGGAGGCGGACTCTACTAGCGTGTCCACCATTTGTTTGCCGATCGTACCTGGGGTAGAGGATATACATTTTCACTTCTCATGCTCGTAAAGTTCCAGTTTGTGCACGCTTAGCGTTTAGGCTCATGGACAAAAAAGTGCTTAAATAAAGATGTTCTGCTAAAATAGGTTTCATGCAGGAAGTGAGAAAACTTTTTTCGCCTTTGGCTCAGCCTGATAAGTCTTGCATAAAATGGCTTGCTTTAGACTCTTTGTGTACAAATACCCATTTTTTGGTAACTTAAAATAACTCATCGACTAAACCGATTTTAATGAAATTTGTCTCACGATGTTTTCCTTAACCTCTTGACACGTGTTTTTTAATGCACACATACATTTTTAGAACTGAAAAAACCATTGGTGTACGACCGAGTTTAAACTCACAACCTTCAAATCGAAAGTAGAGGCACCTCCCATTCGGCCAACGCACCCTTGCCTTAATAATAGTTAATTCTAGCGCCCATTCATTGTTGCTTCCCAAAATGCCCATTTAAGGCTTGCGTGGCTTGCGTGCACAAGCCGGCATCGGACGTATCGGACGCATCGCATCAAACGGATTAATTAGACTGCGTCCACTGTATCGGCAGCGATCGGATTGCCGACGCAAGTATCAGCAATAGGATTGCCGATGCCACCTTCATTTGCATTTTTGTACTGATCGGTGGGATAGGTGCGGAACGTGTTTGTGAGAATGGAGGATAGCGATGAAGAAGTCGTTATTGCTTGTTTATTAGCAGAAGAAGAAGAACAAGAAACAAAATCTAAAAAAGGAAGCATAACTTCTGGATACACAATATTTTCAAGAAGAGATCGGAACACACTATTCCCTGATTTGTTAAAAAAATCTGTTGCAAATGGCCGACGATGCGGAGCGAGCGCGCGGGTCGCGTCCACTGGTCGGCATCGGCGTATGACGTCATCGGTACGCATCGCATGTAGGCATTGCCGATGAGCGGTCCGTACGCTGCGGATCAGTGGACGCTGTTGTATGAATTTTTATACAAGGCAACCTAAAATCCGTTATATGCGATACGTGTTATACGTCTGATGCCGGCCTGTGGACGCTTAGCTGCTGCAAATATATGTGGGATTTGGGAATAAAAATCTTTGTTCGACAACTTAATTTTATATTTATTTTCCAATAAGAGAATAACCACACGTCTTTACAATAATCTTAGCTTATCACGACCCTTCACAGATTCCATCCCTGTCATTCACCCAGTCACCCGTTCCATCCGTTCACTCACATTCTTCGTACACCTCATTCATACGTTCGGATACAACTTTTATAAAACTCGGATACACACACTATCAATCCCACATATATATAAGTATTTTTGAAGAATCCATTGGTGTACGACAGGTTGTATGTACCAGTACTGACCGTTGACGACGTTCCCCTCCAGCATGGACAGCATCATGGTGATCATGTCCTTCTGCAGGTTAAGCAGTTCCTTCAGCAGGTCCACCTGCGAGGAGTGCTTAGACAGCTTGTCCTGCATGTGCGAGAACAGGAACAGGAACCCGCCCACCGCGTCCCACAGCCTGCCGGACAACCGCTCCACGTTACATACATATTGTACAGTCGGCTGCACAGACATGTATGACATGTTTTATATTTTATACGTGTTTTAAAATTAACCCTACTAACTTAAAAACACGTATAAAATCTAAATTAAAGTACGAAACCTTACTAATATTATGTTGACACAATCGGAAAACATAGACGAAACGAATAGTGTGAAGAAATTACTATAATACGGAGTACTTTTTGAGTATTTGTCCGAAACATTTTGTATGGAATTGGATTTGAGAATTAGCCTTAAGCTGACCTCTCTGGCCATTCATCTTGCCTTCCATCCTCACAAACCTTGACATGATCATGTACAGTCAGCTGCACAGACATATACACCCCCAAGCTTTCACATTTATATTATACTCTTAATTATGCAAAGACATTCTTCTTCTGAGAAGAACACTGACAAGTAAGATGACTAAATTCATTTGAAAATGCTTGCGTACACTTTTCTTTTCAAAATTAATTAAGAGTAATATAAATGTAAAAACTTGGGAGTGTATATGTCTGTGCAGCTGACTGTACATGATCATGACAAAATTTGTGAGGATGGAAGGCAAGATGAATGGCCAGAGAGGTCAGCTTAATAGCGATAAGACCGCCTATTGTACAAAATTGTGTAATGTTTCCTTCTCTATGTTATTTTTTTTTGTCTTATGGTGTACAATAAAGCATTTTCATTCATTCAGCTGCATTCCTTAGATCCTTGATATTATGTTAACAAAAAGACATCTAGCCGTATAATGATAAATATTTTTGCGGCTAGCTTTGCTCGCTTAGTTATTTTTAACAATGTTCGCGCTGGCGAGAGCTTCGTCAAAGAGCACAATGCAAACCAACTTATTGGTACTGGATGTATAAAAATTACTGCGGCTCGCTACGCTCGCTGCCTTAATGCTTATATTCCGAGTTCGTCGCCGTAAAATTGGCTTGCCTACTTATGTTGTAGCTTGAAGTTGTCCACGCTACCTGGTTACCTGGATGTAGGCAGAATACCTGGAAGTAGGCAGGTTACCTGGAATGTGCCAACGCCTGTTGGTTCTGCGTGCAAGGTCCCTGGATGACCTCTGTGAGTGTGTTGAACACCTGCGATGCGACGCCTATCGCCTTGAAGAAATTCGCTTTGCCGGCCGGGTCGATCAGCTCCTACAAATATATTTTTCTCAAACATGCTTGGAAATGCGAACCTTATTTTGACAACCTTCTTTGAGTTAAATCAAGGTTAGGCCGGTCTAGGCAAAATACAACATATTTAAAAAGGGAACGCGCTTATACAATGAGAGTAGCATCTAAAGAGGTATGTACCAAACATTTTAAATTTCGATTGTCTTGTTGCGGGAATCGAACGGGTTAGATGAAACTGTGTGAAATGTAATTGATTGATTCAGGCGTTATTTTGCGGAAATCCATAAATATTAATAAATAGTATAAATTATACAACGAGCCCTATAATGCTAAATATTTTTGCGGCTAGCTTCGCTAGAAAGGAAAAGTTTTCAGCAATTTGTGACTTTTTGAGTACTCCAACGATGGTTGGTCCCATAGAAGTTTTTGATCAGTATTAGAAACCGGATCGATTGGCATCAAAAAATGTTTTGTGTAAAATGGCTATTTTCATGCTAACTGTATTTTTTTGAAAATCTGTTAATGGAGATCAAAATTCCATAAAAAAATATGGATAGTCTCCTAAGACCATTTTCTTTTAGCTGCAACGGATAAGGTACTTCCCCTTACTGCCCCGCTGAAAGTTTCCACCCTGTATACTTATACTATTTATTAATATGTTCGAAATGTCCCAACATTATACATTAACATTATTGAATCAACTAACCTTGCTGGAGTAATGCCAGTAGAAATCCATGATGGATTCCTGTAGCCGCAGCAAGTAGTCCACGGTACATATGACCACGTTCACTGTTGTAGTGTTGCCGGCCTGCGTTCGAAGGTAGTTCTGCCATTCTAAACCACAAACAAGCATATATATATATGTATCAAATCTGTGCAGCTGTTTAGGCGGGCTTAAGAGTCACACATATATAATATTATAATATACTTATAATAGGTCTCTCAACGAAAGCTGGCGCTGTCAAAGTACTCACACTAATGCAATTTCACTACACTTTGACAACCAACTTCAATTGGACTGTTTTAGTGACCGTAAAGACCACAGAAAAGTCACAGGAGAGCAAAATACGCAATTTCGTTTACTTCGACGATATATTTTTTTAAATTATTTTGATATAAAAACTAAACTACTGAACCGATTTTGATGAAATTTCTATGGGACCAATCTGAAAGTGTATCCTCACAAACAAAGATTTTTTCAAATCGGTGTCAAAACAACAAAGCTTTGAGGTAACAAACATTCAACCTAATTGTTAACCTGCTCCTTTTTGAAGTATTGTTTGAAGAAGGAAGAAGTATTATATTCGGTTGAATGTTTTTTTTTTTTTTTTTATGTTTGTTACCTCCGAACTTTGTTGTTTATTGACCGATTTGAAAAAATATTTTTTTGTTTGAGAGGATATACTTTCAGATTGGTCCCATATAATATATCCGTGGGAACCTGTAATTGGCTCTCTAAAGCTAAACTATTGTATACTTAGAAGTATAAAGCTGTTGGTTCTCCAATAAATAAATAAATATAAATTTAATTGAAATCGATTCAGTAGTTTAATTTTTATATCCTAATAACTGACAAAAATATGTTATCTAAGTAAACGAAATTGCGTATTTTGCTTCCCTGAGACCTTTCAGTGGTGTTTACGGTCACTAAAACAGTCCAATTGAAATCGGTTGTCTATGTTTTTGTAAAACCTTGATTATTAATTAGGAAGTGACGTACCCAAGTTGTGTCCCTCGCACGTCAGTTGTATGAACCTGAACAGTGCACATGTGAACTCTGCGTCGTGCATATTTTTCTCGCCCGCAGCACCTTCCAATCCCACGCCCAAACCTGGGAATACAAATATGAATTACTGTCTTAAACAAAATTATATATTAATAATAAAATTAATAATTTGGACATTTCACACAACGCCATCTAGTCCTAAACTAAGCAAACTTGTTCTATTGGAACCAGATAATTGATAGAATACCTATATACCTTTTTATTTGTAAATACATACATAAAATATATAGAAAACACCTAGACTGAGGACAAACACTGATGTTCATCGCACAACTATTTGTCCTGAAGCGGGAATCGAACCCGTGACACCGGTGTGGGAGCCCAACACACTTGTCTCTCGACTAATCGTATCGTCAATTGATGAAATTGATTGAATGACACAGATGGTCGATTGGCAAGAGCGTTGGACTGCTACGCCGAGTGTCGCGGTCTCGATTCCCGCTTCAGGACAAACAAACATTTGTGCGATTAGCATCGGTGTTTGTTCTGAGTGTGGGTGTTTCCTATGTATCCTACTTATGTATTTTTAAACAAAGTATTTATGTATTATATCAGTAACCTGGTTCCCATAGTATGAGTTTGTTAAGTTTGGGACTAGATGGCATTGTGTGATATGTCCGAACATTTTTTTTATGATCTACTAAGAGATCTCGTTTCGGGTTCTGAAGACTCTACTAGGAAACTGGAACCCGCTATCCATCAACTCAGAGTCCTATTACGCTATTTTGGGGAGCTGGGCTGGCTGGGGTAAAGTTAGTTTAAGAAAGGGGTTAAGGGTAATCCTCAAGGCAAATTTCCATACAAAATGTTTCGAACAAATACTCAAACTTAAATTAGTAGTGTTAATATTAAAACACGTATAAAATCTAAATTAAAGTATGACACCTTACTAATTTTTGTTGACACAATCGGAAAACATAGACGAAACGAATAGTCTGAAGAAATTACTATAATACGGCGTACTTTTTGAGTATTTGTTCGAAACATTTTGTATGGAAATTTGCCTTGAGGATTCCCCTTAATACACAATACACTCCACAGCAGGGACGTCAGTGCAGACCATGTAACTTCTAACTTAATAAGAATTAAAAGTAAATTAGCACTAGAGGTCTCAGAGCTTAGATACTAGAGCGAATTGGTGTTAGTATGTATATTTGACGATTACTCTCAAGCCGCTCATACGACCTTTATGAAATTTGACAGGAAGGTGGGTAAGTTAAAAATATTGTTGGCGAACTACCGGTTACGTTATTAGTAAGGTGTTTTACCTTCAGCCTTGGTGTTCCTCTCGAAGGCGTCGAGGTCGAGTACGGAGCACGAGTTCATGAGGCCCGCGATTGACGTGAAGAATCCTACGTCCTTCTTGTCTTTCAGATGGTTCAGCATGCCCTGATGAAACAATGCGTGTAGAAACATCTCATGATTAATTTTAAACTACTTAAAAAGTGACTTATTTATTATAGTAGAGCTGTCGAACCCAGAATCGCTGAACCCTAACTTAAAAGATGTGTTCTTTACTTTACCGTTTAGCTTGTGAGGTGGTAGAAAAACGCTTGTCTATTCTAAATATTAAATGAAACAAGCATGTAAAGATTAGAAATCTTAAAAGCTCGTTTTTATATGTTCTTGCTCTATCTCGCTTTCTTTACGAAATATAGCGGTTTTTATGGTAGGTATTTCTGAGGTTTGGTCGAAATGGTAATAAATGGATTTATTATGCAATATCATCGAGAGTGAGCTACCCTGGAAGTTTCAGCAATATAACCAATCGGAAATTACTCCAAATTTGAGTTGCAAGATTTCACCTGGAACGACAGACAGACAGACAAAAAAACAAGAAAGTGACTTAATGGTACAAGGCTAGGAGAAATGGAGAATGAAGAATGAATTTGTATAGGGTTGGTACTCCGCTATTTCAAGGAGCTAGGAAGGCTGGGGCAGGGTTAGATATCGGGGGGCAATGCACCCTTCAACAGTATGTCAGTGCAGACCGCTGTACCCCCTTTTTAGAATTAGAATATATACAATATAGAAATTAAAAGAATACTTCAATCACTCATTTGGCGATATAAATTTAAGTATCTAGCTTCCTATAATTATGAGAAATACTTAAATATTTTCTTTCTTTTTTCTACTTAAAATCTTTTAATATCGGCCCGCCTCTATTGATTGCAACACCCAAAACGGGTAATATTGTGTAGCTGCTCATAGTTCTAGACAACTAATTAAGACCTGAGATGTAACATACCTGCCCAATATGGCAATAAATGACTGAATACTGAATAAGGGTTTTCTCACCATCTGTATATCGATGTTGCCACCGCGTAGTATGGAGATGCCCAACTCCAGCGTCTTCATCACCATCTCGCTGGGTAGACCTTTGGAGGCCGATATGTGTAACAGCACCATCTCAGCCACGCCGCGGTTGGCGAGCCGGGCTTGGTGGAACAGGAGCTTCTGTTTCTCCATTTCTTGTTCCTAAATATACATTTTTATTTTAAAAATAAAGGAAATTGTTAATGGTGGCTTCACATGGCCTACGTACGCGCCGCGCCGCGCCAAGGTTATCTGAACGGGTGAGCGCGCGCCGCGGACGTGTCCGGATCACCCCTTCTCACGGCCTGTGTTAGTTAGCCTTTAACTATCCCGCCTATTTTTGGGAAATAACCTGGTACGTCCAATGGATTTTTTTATAATTCAATGTTCATACGTCCCTAGAAAATCAAAGCTCTAGCTCACACGTCCAGCCCAGGAAAGGTTTAGTTGCTTTTGGCTAATGTATTAGAATGCACGAACGTCACAGCCAGACCAAAAATGCATTGCATATAATGCACGGACAGTCAACTTGTTAACCGACAATAAGCGAGCGGCCGCTCGCTTCACACGGCCTGTAGCACGGCTCGGCGCGGCGCGGCTTGTGCTAACACAGGCCATGAGAAGCCACAATAATAAATATAGTCAAGATAGTGAAAAAAATGCGACATTTCTTTACCAAACTATTAAAGAAACAGGAAAATTCGTTGTAGACAGCGTAGCGAGAAAATGCGCGCCATCTGCACGACACTGGAGAAAGTGGAACTAACTTTCTTCGATCCTTAAGGGAAGTTAAACACTAAAATTTTACTATAAGCACGTGTCATGGTAAGAAGATAACACATAAATAACAGATAAACATTTTATTGGTAAAGAACATTTCGTCGGTAAAAATAAACGCATGTTTTTAGTAATAATTAGATACATACCATGTACGTTTCCATAGTTTTCTGATAGCAGGAAATTAATAATTGTATGTTAGTGAACACATTGAAATATTATTTATAGAAGTTTTGCGTTTATCGACGGCATTCGCTAAATAGGTATACCTCCATATTTGTATGTGTATGTTTGTCCAATGATAACTTTCGAACCGCTTATTCGATCTTCTTGAAATCTGGCTGATGAGTAGGTAAGTTCAACAGCATTCTTATAATTGTAAATAAACCAAATCAGTTCAGGGGTTTAGGAGACACAGCTCGAGGAAATGCGTAAGGTGTTAGTTCAGGATGACCTACTATAGTTACAGTACTCACGTGTATACTGGCTCTGCCTTCCTCCTCCCCCTCGGCTTCACCTCCTCCCTCCTCCTCCTCGCCACCTCCCTCCTCTTCCTCCTCACCGCACGACTTGGCTATTATGTACGCATACGACATGTACAGTGGATCCTCCTGGGAAACCGTTGAAAACATAAACACGTTTGAAACAAAGTATTATGTAGATTGTGGAAAAAAAGCCATACAAGTTGGTCAAATTAACCAATATATACCAGAGTACATATTGATCCGATGCAAAAATTCGATATATTCGATTGCAAGGCTTTTTGTTAGTAAAATTCTAGAGATTCATCTTGCAAGTTATTTTTCTTTGGTGATAGATAGAGCACCGTAATTAAATCTATGGTTTAAAATAAAATAGAAATAAGCTTTTGTATCTCTGGTCATCTAAAATAACAATATATACATATATATTATATAATATACATCTTGCAGGGGATGCCTCGCAACCCAGCAGTGATTTTAGTATCGGTTACACAAAGCGATGAGCAACAAGAACAAAGACATCCGATTGTCTCTTTCATAACATTTACGTCATCACATCATTGATGATTCAATTTTCGTAGCGCTTTCCGTAGCACATCGTAGCGCTTTTTATAGCGGATTGTAGCTGTGACACACCTCTTTGCTAGTTATGCTGGCCTGGTACTTCGAATACGAAATTGGAGTATAAAATACGTTAAACCGATGACATTGCAACGATGAAAATGACAGCACGAATGAAAGTAGACCCACCCAACTTTCATCTATATTGCAATTCCACTAGCAAAGCATTACTGTGTTCGAATTTGAAGGTAATATAAAAGTATAACAAAATAATGACGCGCGAATCCAACAGTCCAACACTGATTTTACTGACGCATTTTTTCTACGTTTATGGGTGGAATATTTTGCTCACATTAAAACGAGACCAAAGTATACTCTATCTACATTATGGTAGGTACGTACAATATCCAATACAATAAATACTGTACAATAGGAAAATAACGCGGAAACAACCATATGAAAACTCTTTTCTTTTTATTTCGTCGGTTAAAAACCCTATGAGAAACAGAAACAGAGCACGAATACAATAAACGATTGTCTCTTTCATAACATTTACGTCATCACATCATTGATGATAAGAAAAGTGCGATTCAATTTTCGTAGCGCTTTTTATAGCGGATTGTAGCTGTGACACACCTCTTTACTAGTTATGCTGGCCTGGTACTTTGAATACGAAATCAGAGTATAAAATACGTTAAACCGATGACATTGCAACGATCAAAATGACAGCACGAATGAAAGTAGACCCACCCAACTTTCATCTAGATTGCTATCCCACTAGCTAAGCATTACTGTGTTCCAATTTGAAGGTACTATAAAAGTATAACAAAATAATGACGCGCGAATCCAACAGTCCAACACTGATTTTACTGACGCATTTTTTCTACGTTTATGGGTGGAATATTTTGCTCACATTAAAACGAGACCAAAGTATACTCTATCTACATTATGGTAGGTACGTACAATATCCAATACAATAAATACTGTACAATAGGAAAATAACGCGGAAACAACCATATGAAAACTCTTTTCTTTTTATTTCGTCGGTTAAAAACCCTATGAGAAACAGAAACAGAGCACGAATACAATAAACGATTGTCTCTTTCATAACATTTACGTCATCACATCATTGATGATAAGAAAAGTGCGATTCAATTTTCGTAGAAATAGAAATAGAAATGTTTTTATTTGCCAAAAAAAAAAACACAAACAAATTACTCACTTAATGGATACAGTAAGCCTACTTAGTCAACCTACTTAGTGTGATTACAGTCAGAAGTCTAAAGATTTATTGGCAAAATTGGGCTCAACTCAGCGTAGCGCTTTTTATAGCGGATTGTAGCTGTGACACACCTCTTTACTAGTTATGCTGGCCTGGTACTTTGAATACGAAATCAGAGTATAAAATACGTTAAACCGATGACATTGCAATGATCAAAATGACAGCACGAATGAAAGTAGACCCACCCAACTTTCATCTAGATTGCAATCCCACTAGCTAAGCATTACTGTGTTCCAATTTGAAGGTACTATAAAATAATAACAAAATAATGACGCGCGAATCCAACAGTCCAACACTTATTTTACTGACGCATTTTTTCTACGTTTATGGGTGGAATATTTTGCTCACATTAAAACGAGACCAAATTATACTCTATCTATACTGTACGTACAATATCCAATACAATAAATACTGTACAATAGGAAAAAAATACGCGGAAACAACCATAAGAAAACCCTTCTGTTTTTATTTCGTCGGTTAAAAACCCTATGAACATCAGAAACAGAGCAGAAAGACATTATACGATTGACTCTTTCATAATATTTCACAACATTTACATCACCTTTGACGATAATAATAATAAAAGAGTGTGACTGAATGATTTTAAAGACCTACTTTCATCCAGACTACTATCACATTATCTAATCATTACTGTGTTCCGGTTTAATGTGCACTGTAGCTATTGAAATTGCTGGGCTTTAGGGACTGATCATCAAAATGTCTATATTTATCATGATTATTAAGTCGGACGGGCCGTAACAGATCGTAGCAGTGACAAATCTCTTCACTAGTTATGCTAGCCTGGTATTATGAAATCTGTAATGTAAAATACACTACCTTTATCCAGATTTCAATCAAACTGTCACCAACATACACTTTTCATTAATGTGTAAAATGATAAGTGGATATGTAAGCGATGCTGTGTTCCGGTTTAAAGAGCACTGTAACTAGTGCCATTTTACCGGACTTATCATTATGATGCGCCTAGCTCATCTCGTCACTTGTCTATATAATCACTGAACTGATAAGACTAAAATAACTAAGAACGAGTATACTTAAGTAGGGCCTGCAAAAGGACCTAGTGTACCTGTAGTGCCCCGGATCTCTCAGTCATAGCGCCCCGGCAGAACGTGGTGACCAGCTGTGTGAGAGGATCCGGCTTCCCTTCCTCTTCCACCACATCGCTCTTCTTCAGCTCGGCGTCTTCGAACGATTGCTGACAAAACAACCATTGGATTACATACACCATAGATATTTCATCGGTAGAAGACGGCGCAAATGGCCAGGTGGAACAATCGATGGCTAGGGAAATAACAAGCCATCCTTACACCTTGGTAATAAGTTATATTTTTTGGAATGATTCTGTTTACTTCATTTTTCTGAGTTAGGTACCATCTGACGGCCAACTTCCTGTTGCAATTCCGTCCCATTTTCACGAAATAACTCCCACAAATTGACAGAAAGTGGAGAGGAAAGATGTTACTCATCAAAAAACGGCAATTTTTTTATTGTATAATCTAAATTTGGTTCTATTACGAACATTGTGAAGATTACAGTTTGTATCCAGATAAAATAAAGCAAGAGCACAAAAGTGGAACACGTTTCTGATTGTTCGGCTAACTGTCTCCAAAATTAGTTTTGAGCCAAGCTTGCTTCAACCAGCCACACCTTAGATTTCCGTCAAATCTGTTTGCGCTTTAAGTCTCCAATAGTTTAGTTATGTAACTGGAAAAATAAGTTCAACTTTTCCACTTACTATGCTAGATGAACTCTAGACTCTACTATTTTTGTATATATTCTAATCATCCCAGTTTTCTTAAAGCTTTTCACCATCGGGCGACCAGACGATTGCGAATAGATTGCGAAATCGTCAAAATGAAAACGCAAGCTAACAAACAAAAACATATTGTAACACGTAATTGCAACAAACGGTAATATTGCATCAGCTTGTTATGATCTCAACAGAACGTGCCTGAGTGGTTTGTCACAGGGAAGTATGGATACGCCCCCAGTTTAATCAGTGCCAACCTACTTAACAAGTGGAAGTTTCCGTTTGATGAATCATAAATACCTACCATTTATATTAATCATAAATACCTACCATACATGTTTACAGCGCGTGTTCATAAAACAAGTATATGTGAAAATAATAACCGCTAACAGCATATAGTATAGAAATAATAAAACCTATAATCGCGTATTTATTGATAGTGGATTGGTCGGTAATTTATGCACGAGTATACCGATTCAATGGATTGTGTAGGTATCATTCAATAGACAACTTATATACCTACAAGCTGTTTATCATTCAAGTTTTTTCCGGTTATGGAGAAGTAAAAAAACAAATACCTACGAAATAAATTACCTTGATGATAAAACTCTCGTGTAAAAATAAATTATTGTGTATCGATTGAATGGATTGTGTAGGTATGATTCACTTGACAACTTATTGTATACAATATGTTTTTCATTCGAGTTTTTTTCCGGTTATGAAGATTTGAAATAAAAAAACAAGTAGGTACTACGGAATAAATTAACTTGATGATAAAACTCTAGTGTATAAATAACTTCTTTATGGATATTAGGCGATTGGAAAATTGACAATCTAATTAATACCACTTTATTTTTGTCTCACAGCATTTAACTTAACTCACCGTGAGGTCTTCTATCATCACTTCTTGGCCCACATTCTCCTCTTCAAGCCACAATTCATAGTAAGTTCGGGCGAAGATGTTGCACGCGCGATGTCTACAAAAAACATTAATATTATTAACTACTTTTGGGTCAGGAAAACTGACAACAATAACCTTACCATTCTTTAGTCTAATTCTTAGACTAAAATATGTCTACGCTGCTTGGAGAGAGACGAAATTACTTCGATAGGTGTGCATTTTTTACTGCCTGAATTACATACACAGAAGCGACGTATGGCGAAGGCACGGGTGCAGGCAAATCTTTTTCATACAAAATATGTTAGCAACGTGTCATGCAAATACACCGCAAATTTTAAATTACCAGAAAAAAAATCGCATACTCAGTTGCCGATATGGCAAAAAAACTTGAAAAAATTAAGTCGATTTGTTTTAAAAAAAGTATGATAAAAATTTTACAACTGTTTAAAAATTGGTAGTATATATTTGCTCCACCTGCACCGTACCTTTGCCTTAAATATTTGTATAATTCAGGCCTTAGACTTAAACATCTACTTATCTGGTAGAGCAGATAATATAACAAAAGTATTTCAATAATTTATTCAACTTAAATCAATTGTATGACGTATTTATTCGTTCGTTCCACGAGTATAGCAATTTTTTATCAATGTTTTAGTTAAGTGAGGCTTGACCTTTGGATGTATAAATAACTCGTTATCAATAAAGAACTATGAACCAAACTCTCCCAAATAGTGACGTATTCAAATAAAACAGTAATGCTCACAAAAAAAAATTGTGTTTTGATAATTTTATTGGGTTTTCCGTTACATGTTTATGTGCATATGTCTGTTACTAACTGTCACAAATTACATAATTATCTTCATATTTGTGTTGTAAAATTACACAACATACTTGTTATTATATACTACTATTGTTACTATCGGAGTTTGGCGGTATTTATTCAGTTTCAATTATCATTTAATAGGTATAGTAAATATGAGTTGCGAGATTTCGATTTATGCTTTAAACGAGTTTGTGACAATAACAATGATAGATAACCAATGTTTATATATTTTATCACGACTCAATTTCGTCAGAATTATAAGGACGGATGCATGATTGTCATTCAATAAAACCAAATCGGCTGAACTGTGTATTATTGTACCGACCAATAGGTAATATGCCTTGTCAAAAACTCATTAAGGCCAATCCTCAAATCCAATTCCATACAAAATGTTCCGGACAAATAATCAAAAAGTACGCCGTATTATAGTAATTGCTTCACACTATTCGTTTCGTCCATGTTTTTTTGATTTCGTCAACAAAAAAAGTGAAAGGTTTCATACTTAATTTAGATTTTATACGTGTTTTCAAGTTAGTAGGGTTAATTTTAAAACACGTATAAAATCTAAATTAAAGTATGAAACCTTTCACTTTTTTTGAAGGCAGATGACTTACCGTGACAGTTTGTACAAGTGCACTTCGCGCAAGGACGCTATGACGGCGCGCTTCCGTGCCGCGCAAAGCACGCGCTTCCAATTAGTGACGCGCGGTTTAGGCTTTGTCGCCTTGTTAGTCCAATGCGGCATGCAACATCGTCAGTAACACATAAAACACGACTGGCTGCCTACATTTTTCAATTTAGTTTGATCTTAAGTTTGTATTAAGTAAGAAAGTTTGGATTAGTTTTTTTTTATAAATTATTAATAATATAATACATTCCAAACTCTACATAAGCATGGCGGCTACTCCTGAATCTAATTCAAATTCCAATGCAGTTTCAGATTTTGTTGGCAATCTTGAACACAATCACTGCTCGATTTGTCAATCATTTCATTAATTCAATCGCGTTAGGAGGAGGTAGGTACAGTCGGCTCTGTAATGGTCTTAACACCCAGCTTACGCCGATATACTCCTGTGATTAAACCACTTGTGGTTTATATTATGAGTATATGTTAAGTGGTTTAATCACATCAGTAGTTTACCTACTCACACACACACACATGATGTGTTTGTGTGATTGGTTTAATCACAGGAGAACACCGGCGTTAGCTTGGGTGTAAAGACAATTACAGAGCCGACTGTACCTACCAAAGCTGTAAACTTGTAACTGTTTTACAATATTTTCCGAAAAATAATAATAATTACCTATCTAGTTAATCGAGGGAAGTCGCATGCTTTATTTCTATAAGTAGGTACATCATTATTCTTATTTCCATTGAAACTGCTACGGATGTGGGTTATCTATCAAATATCCGGTGATAAGAGCTCTGAATCAACCTTTCCTGGATTTTTAGACTAAAAGTTCTATAATTTAATTTAAACAATAATAACAAAAAAAATGACGTCAATTGGACGGTGTTGTACAGATAAGAGCGTTTATCGTAATAAGGTCGCACGGCGGATTTTCCGTCCATTTCGTATGAGACCGCTCTTAATTCACACGGTGTATAAATTATGTTATATTTATATGTAATAAATATAAAATAATTATATACAGCTAGTGTAAAACCACTCAGGTTATGATAGTTAGGTATGCATGATTGAGTTAATTTTAGTATTAGGTGACCTAAATATTGTACGCCAATAAGGTAAAACATAGAGCTCGACAACTTACCATATTACCATCCTATTAGCTGTGTTTCACAATAAATAAATTTGTATTTATTATTTGTATTCTTTTTTTAGAATAGACAAGTGTTTATAAAATATCAATGGAAAACTAACGAAGTCTTCTATCTGCTTGATAAGATTAGAACTTACTGAGATTTTGAAAAATTGTTAGCATAAAGCCAATATTTTAAAGTTATTACGTAAATAATAAGGCCTGTTGGTGTAAAACCACTCGTATTACAACGGCTCACGGTCTGTATAATGATATTAAGGAATGGATACAAGTTTAAATTTGTATTTATTATTTGTATTCTTTTTTTATTTAGAATAGACAAGTGTTTATAAAATATCAATGGAAAACTAACGAAGTCCTCTATCTGCTTGATAAGATTAGAACTTACTGAGATTTTGAAAAATTGTTAGCATAAAGTTAATATTTTAAAGTTATTACGTAAATAATAAAGCTTGTCAGTGTAAAACCACTCTTATTACAACGGCTCACGATCTGTATAATGATATAAAGGAATGGATACAAGTTTCTCTAATTGAATGAAGACTAAGAACGGAAACTCAAGCGTGTTAGTGAAAAACCACTCTTATTACAACAAACATACAGTCGTCTAAAGATAAAACATCTTCTAAACCCGTATAACGCTCTACGTATTGGTCGTAAGTTTAGACGGCCGGACAAACTTGTTAGTGCAAAATCACTCTTAATACAACGGCACACGGTGTAACCTGGGCAGCGAGTGGATCGAGGTTTGTCTGAAGCAAGCGATGACGGCTCGCTTCCGCTGGATGGAGACCACGGAACGGTACACGTTCTTACTCATTTGTTGGGGGTGGTCGATCTATTTACAAATACATATTTATTTTTGTTAATAAAGGGTTTGTTATTTTTTACAATAATTACATAGTTTATCTTATTTTCATTTAATCTTTTTTACTTGCTTCTTCTATCTTTTGTCTGTAGGTATTAAGACAAATACATTGAATCATTGATTTTTGATCATATATACCCACTTTTGTTCAATTCTTTACTTTTTGTGCAAGAACCAACTTTAGTTGCAAAATCCTTCTCCATGTCTTTCCATTTCTTTCTCTCTCTAACTAAGCTACTCTACTCCAGGTAGTATTTTTGTGTATTTTTTAGTGCACACTAATTACTAATTAATGTACTCTAATACCATTACAATCTAGCCAAAGTAGGATAAGGACGGATTTTTCTTGTTTTGTTTTGCCACACGTTAATATTTACTAGTTTTGGAGTAAAACTATCGAGTAAAACCGTATGTAAGTTGAGTACGGAGCTTTATACGTATACGCGCGTATACGTGCGACACGCTTTTGAAGTTTCCTGAATACAAATCCACTTGTATACGCGCGACAAAATACGCCAGTATGAAATACCCTGATCATATAATGCTAGGTAAATTATCCTATTGGTATTCTTCAATATCACCCCACCATTTAAATGCATTACAGCAAGATACCACGGTAATCATAGTAGGAGGCGCTTGCATAGAGATATCAACAAACGTCTCTGATTGGTCGACAGACTGTCCAATAAGGGCTTGCAATTGATGCTCGTCACAATGCTACCGCGTTAAGTGCAGTGTTTTTTTTTAGATATACAACCAGTTGAAGTTAGTTTTATCCTTGTTTCTCTGGTTGAATTGTGTCACGTCTAAATGAGACGAAATAAACACATCTTTTGGCGAGCCATTTGCATTTTGGCGTCCATTTTGAAATATTATTACCCGACTACGGCGAAGAATAAAATGAGGGTTAGATATGATTTTGTTTTTTTGTATTAAAGCCAGTAATTTACTTCAGCGCCGTTCAAACCTAAGCACAGTAATTATTAAAACATACTGTTTAGCGGCAGAATATCTGGCACTGTGTTGGTACCATATCTCAGAATCCTGCAGGGGACACCTCCTAACAGTAATGTATTTACTGATGATGCTTTTACCGTAAAAGTGTGCTAACATCACTGTGCTCCAGTTAAAAGAGCACCTGTACCTAGTGAAATTACTGAGCATACAGAAAATACATTCAGAGAATGAAAACCAGAGACAACTGTAAATAGGTAGGTTAATCTATAATTTTAAGTTTTTATTTTAGTATGTCACTTTTTGTAAATACGTATCTATAGGGTTTTTATGACTTGAAATAACTTTTTTTTTATGAATTTATAGCAGGGTCCGAGTCTTAAATATATCCGATATATACGACTCTAATATATCTGATACATATTATTTTATTTTTTATAAAATATTGCATTATAAAAATGGTTTAAAAATTCATATTATTAAGTAATTCTCAGCGTTTGTTACTGTATTTCTACTTCCCAAATGTAGATGGCGTGGAAATAGAGTTAAAACATACTCTCTAACCGTTGAAGCGATTTGAAATAAAAAAAAATACAATTGACTGATAAGAATTAAACACAATGACTAAGTTTACAAGTCCTATTAGACCTTTCTAATTTATAAGTCTTGCGTAGCACTGTTTTGGCCATGGGCAGGCGTGGTATCGGTCACTCACCATGTGCAATCCGAAGAGCACCTTACTCATGGCGACGATTCTCTCCACGGTGTCATCTATGATTTTCGCTTTGTTCTCAGCAGTCTCCATTGTTTTGTCAGTCTTATTCTTTGAGCCCAATTTGCTGAAACATAATTTGTATTTACACAGTTTTGTTTAGAACTTGCTATACTGGCTGCTATCTGTGGCTTCATTTGGGTTGTGTCGAGATAGGAGGACGTGGTGGTCGAGTGGATGAGGCAAGGACCTTGCGATCTGATGGTCGCGGGTTCGAATCCCGGTGGCAGTCATGCGTAAATGGGTTTTTTCGGTCGAAAAAATCTATTTACATGCATCCCACGTTCTCGCAACGGTGAAGGAAAACATCGTGAGGAAACCGGCATGTCGTAGAACCAAAAGTTCAAACATGTGTCGAGTGCACGAAAGGAGCCTCTTCGAGGTACACCTGAAATTTTTTCACCACACTGGTTCGAAAGAACTAGTAAAACGATAAGAAGAAGAAGAAGCGGAATTGCGCTTGTGGTTTGCTTTTGCAGCTCGTGTACGCGCGAAAAGTCGCGAGAGACGCCTATTGCTAAGACACTCGCTAGAAAAAACCGAGCGTAAACGCTGTTATACGCGCGTATACGGGCGTTGGGCTTTTGAAGTTCCGGGAGTACCAATCCGCCAGTAGATATACGTGATAAAGATAAAGATATTTTATTTGTCAGAAACACGGTAGGTAAGATCTTATAAATATGTTAACAGTACAAATGCATGTTTCACCAGGAACTGGCATACAAATATTACATTAATTATTAAATTGAATTTTTGTGCATGCTTATTTTTTACTTAGTAATTAGTTGATAAAATATAAACATACTTATTATTTAATTTAGCAATACCTAGTTATAAACATAAAATAAAAACTTACGACAAAAATACGCTAATCTGAAACCGCACTAAAGAAGCATTATCCAGACATGGTCACTGCGTCACTAAACCCCTTCTAAGTAATAAAAAAAAAAGAAGCATTATGTTTTTTTTTATTTACGAAGAATTTTATCTATACGTTTGGCTCTACACATAGTGTATTAAGCCAGTGTCAAGTAATTTATCGCATCCTGGTCAAGTTAGTTCATGCCCCTGTAAAGTGGTGGGGGTGGCGAGTTAACTAGAGGCTTCAATGGAGTTTAGGAGGCAACACGAAAAGTCACCACCGTTTTTACACATTAACACTCAAAGTAATACAATTGTTGTTAAATATTACAATGCCACCGACATCATTCTCACGTTCCCGCCAAAATTCCAACATATGTTCATTATGTAGTTTTTTTTGTTCTTATCGTGTCACTAGTTCCTTCGAACCAGTGTGGTGAAAGGATTTCAAGTGCGATCGATACCAATTTGATATTAGTATCATACAAACCTGTAGAGGTAATGTTGCCATGACATCTCGTCGGCGGGGTCAATTTTGTCCGGCAGGGTCAACTGTGTCTTGGCAAAGTCTGACACATCTTGCTCAGACATTTTCTGTAAACAGAAAATAAAGTAAGTAATAGTTAGAATAAAAACTTTCAGATCACTTCTTACTTATATGCTTGGTAGTTATCAACAGTCCAGATTCTGACTGTTAAGAACTGCCAAGCGAGTAAACTAATTGCTTAGGCACTTTGACAGTTTGGTACAAGTAAGTATTAGAGCTTTTCGCTTCCACATTCACTGGATTAAGACTGTAATTTTCGTTTTTTTTTTCAGATGAACTCTTCCCCTTCAGATGCACTGTTATCCTTCAGAGGCACTTTCATACTTCAGAAGCTTACCAACACTTTAGAGACACTGTTACCTTTCAGAGGCACTATTACCTACCCTTCAAGGGCACTGTTACCTACCCTTTAAAGGCATATTTACCTTCAGGAACCTGTCCTTGCAATGCTGCACCAGCTCCTGTTCCCTGCCCGCAAACAGGTTCAGCCCGACTGGCAGTAACCGTTTGAGGCACGCCACCATTAGAGACGCCTGGACTTCCTTGTCTTTGTCGCGCTTCTTGTCGCGGTGTTTCTTCTTTTTCTGAACAAATTGGAAATTATTAGCATGAAATGCCGATCTCCCCTTACAGACCCCTATATCGCGTAAAGGAATCGAGATAGAGCATAAGCACTTTGTTTTTCGATTTTAAGCGTCGATGACACAAGTCTAGTTTACAAGCTACTATCCAGCGAGTTCGCTTGTAAACTCGCCCTGTGTAATCAGTTTTTTTACAATCTGCTAGTTGACAATCCTTTTTTGAAAGCTAAGTCGTTCACTGGCTAGCTTTTAAACTGTGTATTGACGCTTTCATCTACATTTCTTGTTTGATGATTTTGACAGCGCATGAGCGAACCACATTGAATGATGAGATACAGATACAGATGGATTTTCAGCTCTGCAAGTGGCATTTAACACAAATGATACATAATAAATCCATACAATACTTCTGGTGGTCGATTTATCTTGGTCAAATAAGTAGTAAGAAGTAATTTGTCATAGAATTAAAAATAAATAGGGTTAAAAATCCAATACTGTAGCGGTATTTCTGCAGGCAGTTACAAATTTTAAGATTGTTCAGTGCCTTTCTACAAAGTGTATGTTAATTCCCCTAAAAAAATTTTTTTTCGACCATGTCAGTGTCTCCGGCGTGTGACATTTTTTATTTACTGTATTATTTTTTACAACTGACAAATTGTATACACATATTTGGCCAAGTGCTTACACTCTTGAATATACTAATCGAGCGAATGAACATGACACCTAGCTGACAGATGGTTCGGAACTTGATGCTTCCCCCGCTCCCCCGCGCGTCGCCCTCCTTTCTTCTTCCTCTAAATGCGAAGCCTTATCATTACTTATCATTACCAAGTATTACAGGACCTCTTCTCTATCAACCCTTACTTACCCTTACTTAGTTAACATCCTTATTGCTCGACCCAGGCGTTTTGCGTCAACATTTATATTGAGCACAAGCGAGGAGTGGAACTCGCTACCGGCGGCGTCTGTATTTCCGGACCACTACAATCTTGGAGTCTTTAAGACTAGAGTGAATAAGTTCATACTAGCCAAGCGTGCTCCATCTTCGACCACAGCATCACTTACCACCAGGTGAGGTAGTGGTGAAACAGTTGTCTATTCTTAATAAAAAAAAAAAAAAACAAGATTGTCCAATCTCACGCTGTACTTTGCACAAAAGTCATTCAAGCCAGGTGTCATGTTCATTCGCTCGAATAGTAAATATGTGTTACCTTCCCGCCTCCTTGCGGAGCGCCGTCCACGACTGCAGTCAGTCTTCTAGTTGCCGTCGGCATGATGAGCACCTACGGACACAGGTTACATACACACTGCAATGGATGACTTACTACACACTTTAGTGTACAACATGTGGACATAGGTACAACATAAAGAAATGTACTAAAACTTAACATTGTAAATATGTGCATTATGTGCGACAATGTGCGTACAGATGTCAAGTTTAAATACTACACACATGGGATCTTATAAAATGGCTAATGATAATATGACGAATTGACGACACAGATGCAGAGACTAGTAAGTGTGTTGGCCTGTCCCGCCAGTGTCGCGGGTTCAATTCCCGCTTCAGGACAAACATTTATGTTATGATTATTAGTGTTTGTCCTTACCCTGGGTGGTTTTTTATGTATGTATTTGCAAAATAAAGATTTACCCTTAGTAAGGTCCGATGTACAGTCGGCTCTGTAATTGTCTTTATAACCAGCTTACGCCGATGTTTTTTTGTGATTAAACTACTTGTGGTTTAGATTATGGGTATATCTTAAGTTGTTTAATCACATCAGTAGTTTACTCACACACAAACATGATGTGTTTGAGTGAGTCGTTTAATCACAGGATAAAACCGGCGTAAGCTGGGTGTAAAGACAATTACAGAGCCGACTGTATGAGTCTTTATTATATATTTTCTGTCTGCTGTACTTTTATATGAAGGCACTAATGGAGAACTAGAAGAATAATGACAAACAACATTTATATCAAACTAAATGATATGATTTTGAATGAAATGATGCACAAGATGTATGCATTTTGGTGTCAAAGTTACCAGGCACCTTGTTACCTCCAATATAACCCTATAATAAAAATAGCACATTTTTTTTGTTACCTCAGGCTCGCTTGTATGGTAAATATTAATATAGGATATCTTATGTTATGCCTGTTACGGTCACCCATCCAAAAAGCGCCCACTCAGATTCACCCAGTCTCACCTTGATTACATGTCTGTGTAAATGTTAAAACATACCATATTATCAATTTCGTTGGCCGATATGAAGTTTTGTTCTTCTTTCAAGAAGTACTGACTCTTTGACCAGATGTTGAATATCTCGGCCACGTGATTGTAGAGCTCTTCTGCCTCTGTTGGAAAAATATATTATTGGCATGTTGATCGAAGCTCAAATCACACTGAAATGTTTCGTTCCTCTACATTTCTGGTGGACAGACTGTTATATTATATGCATGTTTCAATTGCCTTCGCCTGATATGAGTTTCCCAGATGTCTTGTCTATCTACGAGTACTTTGCCAGCCGTTATACTTAAATACGAATATATATATAAAGGCAACTCGAAGTAGCTATATCTATGTAGCTACTAATAGCATGATTGAAAAATAAATAAAGAGAGTGTGGTGCAGCCAGCCACAGACCGGAACCGTTGGAGACAGGTATAAAATGGGTGATTGATTGATTCAGGCGTTACTTTGAGGAAATCCATAAATATCAACAAATTAAATAAATATATTTAGTAATAAATCCGCTTAATTTCTAAACAAAGGTTTTAATTAACTTAACTTTAGTTTAGAACTTTAGTACATATTACTATATTATAAACCAAAGAGTCAACGAACAGAAAACCAAAGTTTAAAGATACGACACGTGTTTCGCCTCTACACGAGGCATCATCAGGAGGTGTGGACTCGCCGAAGTTCGAAACGAGAGTCTCTCTCTCTCGTTCTGTTCGTTGACTCTTTGGTTTATAATATAGTAATATGTACTAAAGTTCTAAACTAAAGTTAAGTTAATTAAAACCTTTGTTTAGAAATTAAGCGGATTTATTACTAAATATATTTTTATAATTTGTTGATATAAAATGGGTGATCACGATCTTCAGTAATGAAGTACCGACCATAGAGATCTAAGACTCTAGTTACCTGGCACATTGTTCCTCAGCCAGTGGTTCCTCTGCAGGTCCACGTACTTGATGAGCAGTGGGTAGAACGAGTAGATATCACGCACTAGCAGTTGCCAGTCCTCTTGGATCTGAGACTCTACTTGCGAAGTGTCGTCCGTTGAAGACTGAAACAATTACTCAAAAGTTTATAAAAAAATAAAAACCTGTTAAATTTCTGGACAGCTGAGATCTGTTGATGATGGTTTTTGAGTGTTAGTACGTCATCTTCCGCTGTCTCTTCAACATCGGTAAGAACGACACACGGTAAGAATGACTCTCAATAGCTAAGAGTTGTTGATTGTGACCTGTTGCTAGCAAGGAATACTTACCAACATAAACCCATTTTAACTATCTTTATTGTGGAACATTTATCCTTTCTCTTCCGCACTTTTACCGTCAAAGGTAAGAATGTTCCACGGTAAAAATGACTCTCACTAGCTAAGAGCTGTTGATGGTGACCTGTTGCTAGTAAGGAATACTTACCAACATAAATCCACTTTAACTATCCTTATTGTGGTACATTTATCCTTTCTCTTCCGCATTTTTACCGTCAAAGGTAAGAATGACCCACGGTAAAAATGACTCACTAGAGCTTTTGATGACCTGTCAAGTGTAAGGAATACTGACCTTGATGAATCCCCTCAAACTCTCCTCTTTATGGAACATATTATCCGTCCTCTTCCGCACTCTCTCTGCCAACGGTAAGAATGACTCTCTCAAAAGCTCCTCGGAGCTGTTAATGATGATCTGTTGCGTGTAAGTCGCGATTCGGGTCATCCAGGGAGCACTTTCATTGCCGATGTTCTTTTTGATCAGTTTCAGCACGTTTTTCAGGAGTTGATTCATGTGTTCTGATGTCACCATTGTAACGTGGTTTCTGAGACAAAGAAAGTTTGGTTGGACAAGTAATATATAAAACATAATTAATTAACATATTTCTACTGTAGGTAGATCGACGTCTACAGAACGCAAAAACAAATCCTGTCTATCTTATGTCCTGAAAACCACAATATAAAACAACCTCGCTCAGGATGTTCTCCAAAGTGAGCATGAACTACACTAGAGAGTAAGATTAATGTTAGTAAACATCTAGTGGGCGTGACTTTGTCAGGCCCTTGCCTTGTGCCCACCGAAACGGCAGATACAAGCAGAGCAAAGGCAACACCACGTCGATGATGTAAGGTCTACCTCGCTCAGCATAGTCTCTACAGTGGGCATCAGCGATCTCATTCGCTAGTTAAACTTACCCCCAGTGGGCATGAGGTTGACCTTTTCGCCCACCAGAATGGCTGATATGAGCAGAACAGAGCACGCGTGATGTGGGGCGCTTCGTCTTCTCTGACTCTACTACTCTCTACGACTTACTTAGGTTTCTTTTATATTGTTATTTTTAGATCTATGGGACTTGTACCTGAAATAAACTACTTTTATTTATTTGGTATTATATTAGCTAGTTAAACTTACCCCCCAGTGGGCGTGACGTTATCCGGCCCCTGCGCCCACCAGAACGGCAGATATGAACACAGCAGAGGCAACACCACGTCGATGATGTGAGGCGCCTCATTGTATGTCTTCTCTGACTCCACGAACTGGTCCACCTCACTTAGGATGGTCTCCAGGGTGGGCATTAGCTGCTCCATTTTAGACATTATGTCTGGGGAGGTACGGTTGAGTTACGAATGGCATTGATTATCTTTCAAGATAAGTAGATTATTTAACAGAAATGGTAGATTCATAAATATATTTTACTATTGTTTTACTACTGTGGGAGACTTTTCCCCAAAAATGGGATAATACAGGTTGAATAAAAAAAAAAAACAAAAACTAATGTGGAGGGAGACGAATTAGAAGCTCTCTTGATTGTGAGAGATCAAGCTTGCCCCCTGTAAACTTAATCCTAACAAGCGACACTACAAAATAGTGCAATAATACAGGGTGAGATATTCCTAACACTTTTAGGATCAGGACTTAACAGGGACCAAGCCCAGTTAAAAAAAATAACCTTGTATGAAAAAAACTCTATAAATCCCGACCATATAACTTCTCACTTACCCTGAGCTTCCAAGGAATGGTCTGCAATCCTATTGAGCAGCGAGAACTGGTTATGTTTGTTCAGATGCGGCTCCAGGAATGCCACCGGGAACGTTGAGCTGAACGCACCGAGACAAGAACCCTGCGAATATAACACACATTTTTAATTACCAAAAAAACTTAAAAGGACAATGCAGACGACTAACGGTAACAGTTGTCCAATTTTAAAAATATTTATTTTGAAAAAAATATCGACATAATTTTTGCAATTTTTTTGCTATATCTGCGCTTAATAACGGCAACTGATTAATTATGCATGTATTTCTTTCTGGTAATAAAAAAATTGCGGCTTATAACACTTGTGAACCTAACTAAATATCATAAGTAACTATGAAACTATGTAACAATGAAAAAAAAAAACACATTAAAACTTAGAACGCCGAAAGTATACGAGACCCGTCAAAATATTATTGCTATAATACTAGTTAGGATACTGGTTAAGTATTTAGTCTGCTCTATATTCTATGATTTCTATGTTTTGTTTAGTTGTGCGTACTTATGTTAATGTTGAAATCAAGATCAGAACTCTACAATCTTTGTTAACCAATATTTGTTTTTGTGGTCGTGGCGTTTTTTGTGCTTTTAAATAAATAAAAAACATATCTTCTTCCACTTACCAGCGCAGGTTTATTCCGGTCGATTTCAGTCTTCAAGTACTTCCTGTCGTGTGTCAGAGTTGCGTCAGTGCCGAGAGCGTAAAGAGACCCCAGCATTTTGTATGAAGCCACTTGGATTTCGTCCACTGGGAAAAATGTATCATGTGAAGCTGTGTGTGGTTGAAGGTATTATTTGTGAAAAACATTGTGCGTTAGTGTCAATTACTAGTGACACTTGACATTACGCAAAAGATGAAGAAGAAAATTCGATCTTCTAGTCAAGAGGCGAACGAGAGTAGGCCCGAGTCTCAGCAGTAGAAATATGCGCTGATTATGCATACAAGAATGTGTTCAGGTTTATTATGTGGCCCGATCACGTAAAAATCTGACAATCGAGTTTGTATCCGTATCCGTCACAGAGAACTCAACAGTTAGTGTGACGTTTTGAAGAAAATCATACAAACTAATAACCCTTCTGTGGCGCTTACGATACAAACTTAAAAATGGTCATAATCGGAATTAACGATAATGTTATCATAATGTTTCGTCACAAAATATTGACGTCACAACGATCGATTGGATACTCGTGTTCGATTTATAATCTCAAAGTCAATATCAATAAAACGCACGGTTTCATGTTCAATTTATTTTATAACCCTCACGCGTCGATATGAATATTTCAAATGTGGCTATACGCTGCTACCTGCCTTATACTTTTACATATTGGAAAATCTACACAGGTAATATTTCTATTTTTTGAATTTATAAATATAGTGTGTTATCCCTTGAACCATGAAACGAGACGCCAGTACATGCCGCTGTACCACCGTCCACGAAAGGAGCCTCTTAGAAGCGCACTTGAAATCCTTTCACCACCCTGATTCGAAAGAACTAGTGACACGTTAAGAAGACCGTCGAACGAAACGTACATATGTACCCGAGTAACCTTGGTGAACCCCTTATATTTTAACTGTTAATTTTCAGCAGGTGCAGCACAAAAATCATAAAAATGAAAAAGCAATAGACCCGCCAAAACAGGCAGAAGTCATATTCGCTGACGTTATCAAAAATATATCCAGAGTCAACAACGTTCTACAAGAATTAATAAACAACTACGAACAACTTCAGAAAATATACAAATCACAAGAGAATGTTGAGAGCGAATATTCAGATTCTGAGGTAGACGAGATTTTCAAAAGTAAAAACGGAAAGAAAAGAAGCAAAGATGAAAGTACAACAAAGAAAGGAATCGTAAAAACTTTTGCTGCAACACAGATGTATTGGTCTGATCATGAAAACGATGATGATGCAATTATTGATGATTCTAAAGAAGAAACAAAGACTACACAAGAAAACAAAGATACCATTTATAATGTTGAAACAAAACCACCAACAGTCAAAACGACTACTTTAAAACCACTAAGTGAAGAAAGCAGCGATGAGTCTAGTGATTCAAGTGATGAAATAGGAGGAAAAGTAACATTCAAAAAGCCTGGAATGAAAGAAATAAAACAAAAATTACAACAACTTAAAACTATAAGCGCGCAGAAACCTATACCACCAAAGGCAGAAGTTATATTCGTCGATACCCATAAGAAAATAGAAGAAGAGAGTTTTAGGCCTAAGCCTAAACTTGAGCCATTGCTTCAACTAGCTCACATAGCTCGAATAGTTTCTACGCCCAAAACAAGATACAGCAAAGTTTCCCACAATAGCCAGATTAAAAGGTTTAGGAATATCAATAATAATACTAGAAAAGTGAAACAGATGACTTACTCAGAATCGTTTTCACCCAATAAGATATGGCATGATATAATAAACAACAAGCCGATACAGTTGGAAGCTCATAATGAAATAACGGTGGAGAGAAGAGGCAAAAAGATTAATGGAACTCAGCTTAATGTTAGGAGCAAGAATGGTAAAACTGCACTGGTTATTGTAACTAAGCATCAAGTAAGTAAAGCCAGTTCTATACACCGTACTGTAATACTTTAGCTAATGATAAATAACACTAGAAAGATACACAATTAATATTTGAAGTATTTAGTTGTAAAGTAGAGGTAGTTGAAATTAAGATAATGGTTTTCAGAATAAAAAGAGTAAGGACGAAGAAGAGATAATTCTGACTGAAGATGAACTAACTAGTAAAGAGGAGCTCAAAACGAATGTACTGAGAGAAGCGTACGGTGATGCTTGCATGAAATTAGTCGTGAAGAAATGTTACAAGGTGATTTTAACGTTTGCAATACTTTTATTTTAATTATTATTTTCTGATTCAAAAACAATACAAAGATTTATTTAAATATAGTGAAAATTTGAGCATTGCGTCGCCAACATAAAATAAAAAGAAATAATGATACCCGCAAAGGGGTCGCTGAGTACAGCGACCGGTGGTGACCAAAGATCGTTAGTTTTCATACATTTTGTTGTTAGTTAGTTTGTAGCGGCCGCGCGTGACAGCTACAAAATGTATGAACACTGACAGACGCCAGCCACTGCTAGCTGAAGTCGGCGACCCGTTTGCGGGTGCACTAAGTCTTATCCTGGTGTACATATCCCAGTTAGAGGACCTGTGTCTTATAGTAAATACCAAAGATTGATACTGAATACTTAAAATCATAAGACTTCAAGAAATGTTCATATATTTTTTGATTTGCAAATCAAACTCCTCGATAAATATTTATTACTTTGAAGGCATGTAAAAAAGTGGGCAAGTCCGTGTGTTCCGAAGTCAAATGCAAGAAGGGTGTGAAGGACCGGTTCTTGTCGTTCTCCAAAACAGGATGCCTGAGAGAGTTCCGAGGCACCGAAAATAAAAATATACAAAAAGATGAAACACAGAATGAAGGCAGGACGAGTAACAGAGGAAACGACAGTAAGTGAATTGTTAATGATAATGTTAGTAAGTAAGAAAATTTACAAGACAACCGTTTGACGACACGGATGGTCGAATGGCAAGTGTATTGGACTGCCACGCGCGGTGTCGCGGGTTCGATTTCCTTTGTGTGATGAACGTTGGTGTTTGAGCTGAATCTAGTTGTTTTCTATGTATTCTATGTATATATTAAAAAAAAGTATAAAAGTTATCATCTGGCCATCTGGTTCCCATAGTACAAACTCTGCTTAGTTTGGGGCTAGAGGGCGCTGTGTGAAATATCCAAAATATTTATTATTAATTTATATCAAACGGTTTATTAAAACTGAAAATCCAAATATCAGCAGATATAATAATTATGGATTTTTAACACTTAGTTTGTATTTTGAAATATTTTGTAAACAAAAATTGACATGACTGAAACGTGCACTCTGATACAATTTATTTTCCAGATGATTTCGTAGACATGACAAGAGAAGGCTTTTTATCAGCTGCATGTTTACCTCACATGGAAGAAAACAAGGTAAAAATTATTTTGTACGTAGAGGTTTAAATTTACTCAAAATGTGAGCTTATACATTTTCGGATATAATGACAATAATAATAGTCTAATTGAAGTCGAAAAACTAGTAGCCTGCCCCAAACGTCATGAAAACATGTGTCAAGTTCACAAAAGGAGCCTCTTCGAGGCGCACTTGAAATCCTTTCAGCACACTGGTTCGAAAGGACTAGTGACACGTTAAGAAGAAGAATGCCACCTGTGGTTCGTCTAAATTTAAAATGCTTTCTCAAGAGTTTCTCTAATGATTGACACTGATTTTCAGGAGATAGCCTTACGCAACGACACCCCACACTCAGGCGCCTCCCAACAGCTAAACATATTACGAGACAGATTCGAACGCGCCTGCAAGAAAATATCCAGCAAAAAATGTCACCAAGCCTGCAAGTACGCTTACACACAAACTTGCGAAACACACGAGTGCTCAAAACGAATGAAGAAGTACTTTAAGAAGAATTGTAAGAGTAAATGTAAGATCGCGTACCAGCTGAGAGACAGAGACAGTAGTGACAGTGAGGAGAGTAGTAGTGATGAAGATGATAGTGGCGATGATGATAGCGATAAGGATTCAGATAATGACTCTGATTGAGTTGAATATTGTGTTTTATTGAATCTTTTCTACACGAACCCGAACGTTTTCCTAGCATCATTAAATAACTTCAAACACAATAGTAGATTATGCACTAAGGGGATAAAGCAGTGTCTTATGTCGCGGGTGGCATATTGAACCCTGAGCTAACGAGGGACTCCGTTAACTCCTGAGCGAAGCGAGGGAGTTATGTAGAGTCCTGAGTAACGCGAGGGGTTCAAGCTGCCCAAGACGAAGACAGGCTTTATCCCAGAGGAGCATACTCTACTTTTCACACCTTCTGTGAGGCAATAAAAATCCAGGGCTCCGAACTCAGCAGCCAACACCGTCTTTTGTTTCACAAGCTTTAAAGTCGCGCCTTTTTTCTTTGTCTTATGAGTGGCCAGTTCGATTTTAGAACAAACCTTTTTACAATGTCATATGGGCGTTCTTTTACTTAGAGTTTTCCACGAGTTTCCATACGAATTTTACATTCCAAATTCAAATCACATTACTACCCTAGGGAGTTTCATACAACATTACTTATCTAGGTAGGTAATGCTTTGCTTTACCTTGATGATAGCATGATATGTAATTGGATATTGTCGAGCAAGTGGTGTGAAAAGATTATTTACGCTTGATGTAAATAGCAGAGTTTAATCAGCTTATAATGTTTCCATTGCTGGGCTTAAGGCATATTCACGGCTAAGAGAGCGAATGGGGACACAATGCGAAAATGATGTAGATAGAATATGCATTCACCTTTAATTATGAACAAGGAAAAGAAAATACAAGGGCGGTCTAATTGCTAACTAATCAGCTAAGTTATCTAGAGTTTGGTGGAACAAAATGCTTTTAGCAAATAAGCTTTTGTGCAATATAAATAAATAAGCTCTACAACAGCCTTTGTAAAAAGTTTGTCAAAGATACAAAACATTATAAAAAGTAGGAACGAACGTAGATATATAAATAATTCAGAGGAACTTACGTAGAAGATCAGCTCCATATTCGCAATTGGCCAGATGATCGAACATAGACGTCAGTATGGGCAGCAGCACTCCGTTGATGTAGGCCAGCGATGTGGAGGTCTTGAGGTGCGTGCCTCGGAGGTGCGCGTATTTACCCTGAACGTAACAGGTGAGATATAAGAAACAATAAATACTCAAAATGCTTATAGATCTATGGCCAGAGATAACAGAAGCGTATTTATCTATTGCAACGGTAAAAAAAATGTAAATTGTTAAGTTAAAAATTTATTTATCTAGATAAAGGAGCCTCTTCGAGGTACACTTGATATCCTTTCACCGCACTGGTTCGAAAGAACTAGTGATACGATAAGAAGAACGGGCAAAGTTTGGAGACCGGGTTCATCTGAGATACCCGGTAACACCTAGAATTAACTATCACTAAAGTCATCTATTCAAATTCCCTATGTAAGATTACTTATCTTGATTCAGTGTTTTATATAATTTCAGACATTAGCTAGCTAATATTAGCTAAGCAGTGTAATATATAATTTGGTTTTGGAATTTCATTAATTTAAAGAAAAGTAGCAAATAATCAGTAGTATCAGCCTATGACGGTTACACATATTCAATGCTCAAGTATGGTTTTTTACTCTGGGGAAAAAAATCATGAACATATTTTCTAGAGTTTCATAAATACCTCCTGCAAGTTGAGTATAGTATGTCCCAAATCATCCGCCACATTGTTGAAGAAGGTCAGCATGGATGTTCTGATGAATTCAGGGCAGTTCTTGACGAGGGATTTAGCGTCGATCCCTTTGACCAGCACTTGGAGACAACGGACGGTGATCCTGACATCTGGACCGAAGGCTGCCAATCTAATTGAAAATAAAGTTTCTATAGCTTGACGTTTTAATAATGGCAAAACAGAGCACAGTAATGTTCATGCATTATTATTTCAGCTTGAATGGCTCTGTAACTTATGAAAATGCAATGCAATATCACTAAACTTATGTAAGTATGTGGACTCCCTTTTCCGCACTTAGATTCCTGTTGGTTCTTTTTGCGTCAATATCATTGAGCTTTAAAGTCACTTAAATATGCTAAAACGAGCTCCTGTGTATCACTATTTTGGTCATATGCAAGTGTATTTTACCATTAGGAAAGCACCAGGCTCATCTTTAACTTTGACTACACGAATAACACTTACGTCAGATTGCTGCAAAGTAGTTAATGCAATCTTTCGACTTGAATCGACAAAACTAGATTCATTCGCAACGAATTTGAACCTTACGCCTATGACAATAACGTACCGAGATCTGAGCAAGCTGGCTAGTTTGCAGAACAGCGCAGCCACCATTTCCTTTTCTTTCAAGCTGGCTGCTCCTACATTGTTGGTCGCAGTTGCCACCGCTATGAAGTAGTTGCGATGGGTGGAGAAGTACTTCTCCATTAGAGGCAGGACAACCTGTACGGGGATTTGGACTTTAGTAAATTGAAATAAGGTTGGTATTTGTGTGCTTTTGAATATGAATTGTTAGGGCTGTATGTGGTTTTGAGGTGTGAGTGAAAAATTTGAGGTTTGAATAAATGTGTTTGAGTTGTGATTGAATAAAAGCATTAGCGACAGATTAAAAAGCTTTTGGTTTTGGTGAATACTGCAATTTATATATATAATAATTGTGTCTAGGAAAAATTTTGTGTATTGTGTCGTGTATTTGGTATCAAGAATAAAAATATTTGTAGTGGATATGAGTTAGCTCTATATGCTATTTATGAGATATATGTTTTTGGTTTTATCTATCATACCTAGCACAAAGCACTAGCAAAAACATTTTATATATATTAACAACGTATCTAGCATATTTAGGAAATTTTATAGTTAGATTGATTGCCGGTTTTTTTTAAACAAAGGCAATCTAGGCAATGCCTATTTATGGTTTTATCATACCTAGCACAAAGCACTACCAAAAACATTATATTTAGCCATAATATCAACGTATCTAGCACATTCAAGAACTTTTCTAGTTATATTGCTAGCCTAGGTTTCTTTTAATAAAAGCAATCTAGGTATGCCTAAAAATATCACCTCTTAACATCAAAACACGATTTATAAGGCAGGCGTACAAGCAATGTCGGGATGCATTGATGAGTACCTTCTTAAAGTATTTAAGCTCCGATTTTTGTTGCTTGGAAGGTAATGGAAAATACATAATCATAAATTATTGAGTAGGTAATACAAAAAAAAAACCGGGCACAACGTAATAAAAACTAAAAAAAAAAACGTCAATAATTTCAAGAAAAATCGTTGATGGTCCACCAGGGCCCGAATCCGTTTTTATAATAAGCTTCAAAGAATCGAAACCTTTTAACTCGACTGATTTTAAAGTTTTGACGTGACTACGTCTACTAAATCGATGAACGCCGGCTGCATGCACGAAAACATTGACGTCATTGTCCGGTAACGCTCATTGTCCCGTTACGCTGGTAGTCACGTTAAACTATCGTTCGTAAACCTACTTTACGGACAACCAATTTTTTTATAAAACAATTCGATGGGACTTACTATTCCCTCTCGTAAATTACCAGCAGCGTGGTCTTATATTTTATTTCTTCATTATTATACAAGTTGTGATCTGATTAAGAAGTAGGTAAGAAGTGCGGAAGTAGATATTCAGAATTGAAAAATAATGAAGGCTGACTATATCAATTGACTGGTTTTCACTCATTTCAAAAACTATAAATTTAGTTGTAATTAAATTCCAAGCCAAAACCAACTCTACGAACCTTGGAAAAGAACTTGATATCGCGTGTGCTGGTCTTGAAGCTGGGCCGTCGGCTGAAGGTAGTGGAAGGCTTAAGCAGCTTCATATTGATGGTGGCCCGATCGATGTACTGAATGAGCTTCTCTAGGAGCGAGTACGCGAATCTGAGCTCTATTGCTACACCGGTAGCGGTCTGTTCCGCATCACCCGCTGTTAGCTTGCTTGGCCTGAAGATAAAATTTGCGTTAAAACGAGATTTTTCAATTGGGAGATGTCAACTGCAGGATTCCGTTTTGGTAACTAAATCTAATTCTGTTAGTCCCACTATTACTGACAGGGGGACAGATATAACTTATTCAATTAATAAAAGTTCTACCTGTCACTCTGTTGCTGCAAGGGGGACAAATATATTTTTTTTGGCCCATCTGTCACCCTAAGGGAACAGGGTGACAGGTAGAACTTTTGTTAATTGAATGGAAAAAGAGATGGGAATAATTCTAAGGCTTAGTGGCTTGCTTCAGGTGAAATATATCGCAAGGGGGGTCGGCGGACAATCTACGACAGTAGACAGTACAGACCCTGTCAAATGCTGATGCGCCGTCAAAAGTCTCGTTCAGACGAATGGTTTGATGACGCATTAGCACCAAGGTGATTGAAGGAATATCTATGGGTTTTAAGTCGGTTTGACACGAGCCGCTAGCACTCTGCCAGTAGCGAGGTGGTGAGTCCAACATACCCCTTTCACTCTCCCCTGGCTAAATGGGATGCCTAATAGCATTTTCCCATTGTAAAAAGATTAAATATAGCGCACCGTCGCTGGCAGAAATTTGAGAAGCGGGCTCAGCGGTGTGCCTCTGGAGACTAATTGCGTCATTAGTCAAAATGTTGAAAGACCTGATAGGGATTCAAAGATCGGAATAGTAGAATCTTGAAATAGTCTATGTAGTGTTTGATAACAAACAAATGGATAGGGGAAGAAATCAAACTATTATTAGCAGGGCGTATACATCCGACCGCCATACGTGTCGGAACACCGAGTGTCGAGAAGATCGGGCTCATAGGCGCACACTTTAGCAACAGTCCAGTAGCTATATCTTGAGGATACAGCTACTGGACTGTTGCTAAATTCATAACTTCAATTCAATTCACTTTTCAACCGACTTCAAAAAAGAAAGATGATTGTTACCTTAGAACTTTGTCGTTTATAAACACCGATTTTAAAAATTCTTGAGAGGATATACTTTCCGATTGGTTCCATAGAAAATTCATGAAAGTCGTCAAAGTAAACGAAATTGCGTGTTTTGCTTTTCAGTGGTGTTTACGGTCACTAAAACATTCCAATTGAAGTCTAAGTACTATGTTTTTGTAAAACCGTGATTATTTCATTTCTAATCATATTACTCAGGTATTTAGACAAGTCTTACGATTACCTGTGTAGTTTGTATCCCTGGTACTGCAGATATTTGAGGAACTCTTGTGAACGTTCTCGGTCCTTCTTCTTCTCCTTGTCAGTGAGGAGGTCGTACGGCACCAGTTGAGGGTGGATGCCGCCTGCGGAAGAAGGAAATGGAACAATCAAAACAATTCTTGTTGCGTTTAATTGATGTTGATTGTAGTTTGCGATGGAGTTGTAGTTTCATTGACCACGTTTTATTAGTTTTATTTGAAGTTTGCGTTGCGAATTAGGCCAGGTACTCACTAGCAGTAACCGTAACCATTGCATTATACTGTTACCAAAAATCATAGTGTGTACGAGGTTCGCGAGTCTGCAACGAGCAGTACGCGATAGTCTACGATGGGGCTTGTTTTCTTCTAATAAAAGTTTTTATGCCACCAATGTATTTTGTATTTGTATATATTTATTAACTTTAATTAAAACGGATACACATAAAATAACACATATGTTAACTATACATAAATTTCATTAAAATTATACGCATATTTTAGATAGGTAGATGTCAGTAAAAAGGTACAAAAAGATAAAAAATTACAATGTTCATGGAATTCATACAGAATGTCAATAATTTAGGTCAACTTAAAGTAGTTAAAAATAATCCAACAATCATACACCTCGCTCATAATACCTAAGACATACTAACAAAATACTTGACCATTCATCCGCAAATAAATCACACTCAGGGCTGTCCTTCAGGAGAGCGTTGAGCGTACGCGTACGCGTGGGATGGGTGACCAGGCTCGCGCCGCCGTACGGGAAAATGGCACGGCAAAAAAGTTATGTATATTAATGTTGTAATGATATTGTAATGATATTGTAATGAATATCTAGTCTAGGTAAGTAAGAATACTAAATAATTCAATACAATACGTACTCTTTCTATTGCGCGTGGAGCTAAGTGCCTCTTCTGGGGTTGCGGGGGTGCCTTACGAACGTATTTGTTTGTGCGCAAACAGCTAAAACCTCATAACTGTAACTCATGCAAGTTACAGTTACAGCTCCCTAATGAGTAGTCCCAAGGCTGTAGTTATTCTTACCCCCATTGATAACGAGTTCTTCCTTCTTCTTCTTGGCCCAGATGTCGTGCGCGTTGTCGGCCAGCCTCTCCGCCATGTTTTGCATCTCGCGAGAGAGAGTCAGGTTCGTCATGTCCACCGGATGCGGGTTATAGTTGAATGGGGTGGCTGAGTCCGTCTGTGGACATTGATGAATTGATGATTTTGCGTCAACCTTTATATTGAGCATAAGCAAGGAGATATCTACATATCTAGATATATCATAATAAATTTCATGTATTTCAGTATTTTGGTTTTCAAATAAAAACAACCAAAAATATTACGACATCCAAGTAAACGAAATTTGTTTACGGTCACTATTTCTTACTTTTCAGTTTAATATGAAGTCGGCTAGTTAATTTTTGTTAAAAAATCTTAAGCAATTCGTTTTTTTAAGCTTTAGATTCCTGCGCAAGTGTTTAATTAAGCATGTTAAGCCAATTAAGTACCTACATAACTATTTCAATGATTCGATTTTTGTTGGCTTTTGATGTAGTCCGGTTACTCTACTAGACCAGTTAAAAACTTAGTAATAATAGAAAAAAATAATCTACACTCCGTTAACTCAAAAAAAAAACACATTTCAAGAGAATACGAAGCATATTTGTTTATGAAAAGGTTTTTCAGAAGAATAGAAAGAGACGACACAAATAAGAAACAGAGACAGATAGATTAGACATGGTTCTAAAAAAGAGACATTTACGTAGCGTATTATCGTTTAATGGCCTGCGCAGACTAGCGGACGGTACGGTAGAGGATTTTAAATTTATCAACTAAATTAAATTCTTAATATCCAATCGAAGTAAGGTCAAAATTCAATGCATCTGGAAGCAATTCTAAATCATCTGAATTTTAAAATCCTCTACCGTCGCCAGTCTACGCAGGCCATAATTGTTCGTCTAACTAAACCCAATAGTTTCTAGTAATTTAAATCATGTTTGAAGTTTAGAAGAATCACGTTAGTTTATAGTGGGAGGGATATTAGTAAGCCTATAGTGCTAACTTTTCTTACCAATATGTCAGGACCGCGCTGCAAGTGGAGTGAACGGGGATGTGGAAAAACAACACATTATATATCGTGTTTTATGTACGTACATGCGAACAGACATGCAAACATTTATGGTAGTAATTTATTTAAAGAAACATGTCATGTTTGTTCTGTTCTACAAAGTGGAAAACAAAATTGCCAGTGTCTGCAACGTTTCAGTTGAAAAAATATGAAAATTGAGAAAAAAGTTAAGGGTGCGTATTTAGACAAATTAATATAAAAACTATAGTTTAAAATGCAGGAGGAGGATACCTCTATTTTCTTTACAGTTTCTTCTTCCTGAATGCATGCAACATTGAAAAACTTTACCCTAGAATTCAAAGTCACACACACATTCCGAAACGGTATCACCACAGGTATCTTTATCTGTCGGTATCACAAAATCCTATTTGATAGCTCCAAAATTAGTGCTTTGACCACTTTTCGTGGCGAGGCGTGGAGGAGGCCCGACGCGGAGACTGACGCGGAGCTGGGCGGAGTGGAGAGGAGTCGACCGTGAATTGGCCAACCACAGTGCTCGAAGCTCTAAGCCGGCTTTACACTCCGCGCGCTAACAATGCGAACGGAGAGAGGACGGCTGCTTATCTAGTTCCTCGCTTAATAAATGACCTACCTAAAGACTTAACAGACACTGCAACTTGTAATAACGTTAAATATAAAATTAAAAAACATTTTCTTATTAACATTATATCTTACACATAACATGTGTAGTGTACTTATCATTGCTCCAGTGTGCCTGCATACTGCTCACGCACTTAGTTAGGTACTTACTTATTGAGATGATGCTCGAAATGTCAACTCATAGCACTTGCACAAACCTTATTGGTATATTAGTGTTAACATAAGCAACCTATGTATCATAAATTTTATATCGATACATAAATAAAAAAGCGGAGATTTCGAGCACTGTGATTGGTCAATTCACCTCCTCTCGGGTAAAGAGGATATACTTACTCCTCCGGACTTGGATGCTCGCCGCATGGAGCTGCGGAGCCGATGGGCAGCAGCGCCTTCAGCGACTGGCCTGGCTCCTTGTACCGCTGCTTCTGCTATGCTGAGGGGTAGGGGAGGTGTACTCACTCCTCCGGACTTGGACGCTCGCCGCATGGAGCTGCGGTTGGTGCTGGGGATGTCCACCTCCGAGTGCTCCACCGACCAGCCGATGGCCAGCAGCGCCTTCAGCGACTCGCGGACTGGCTCCTTGTATCGCTCCTTCTCCTATGACCAGAACAACACCGTTTATGAGGTGAACATTAACACTGATCGCTTAAATAGTAGTTCGGTCACAAGAATCAATAGAGTACACACGCCTCCTATTTCTTTAATGTTATAAGTTACCTATAACCCTTCAAGAGTAGAGTGCATCCAGTCCATCTTTGACCAAACCATATGGCTAGTGAAGTGGTGCTCAAACACCTCGCTTTTACTTAAAAAGTAAAAACTTACTGAATTTCATGCACATGTTACGTATGCATTGCTTGCTAATAAATGGTTTTAGAATGCGTTGTTATTGAGTTGTGACTTGAGGTATCCGGAAAGTTTCAGCCAGATATCTAGTCAGGAAGTGCTCCAAATTTGAGCTGCATTCTGCCCGGAGCAACAGACATATTTTCTTGTTTAGAAAGTGACTTTACAACATTCCTCTTCAGAATCCACTTACATAGTCATTGAGCATGTTGTACGGTTTTAGACGGGGATGTGCCTTCTGGCTGTCCGAATACGAGTCACCGTACACCCATCCATTCTCAATCTTGCGCGAGGCCCACGCGTCGTGGTAATGTTCTGAGAACTTCTGTACTATGGTGTTGAGGTCGTTGTTGAGGGCCACTGAGGTCGTGTTGATGGGTTGAGGGTCGTATTGAGGGTTGTCTGATACTGAAATGGAAGTTTTTTAGTTGAAGAAACTCGGCTTAAATTTGAAAATTTTTGAGGAATCAAATTGTCTGCCCTTTATTATTGTAGTGCCCTAAAACATGTGATCCTTCCACTGTAGGTCTCAAGTGCACAAGTGCTATAGCATTGTATGTTGCACCGGACCATGTGAATCAAAGCCCTGTTCAGCACTGTTTTGGTTATGGGCAAGCTCTTATCAAGAGAACACCTAACTCATATCGTCACTTAATAATTTAAAAAAAACACCTTAAGGGCCAGAATTGCCCAGAATCCCCCGCGACGCTATCTTAATCGCACATTTCTACATGTTTGAAGATATAAATTGACTGAGTAGGTATAAATAAAAAAAAAATGGATCGGTGACTTTTTACTACAACATCACAAAATGTTTACTTATATTTTTTGATTTGTAATGTATAAGCGAAAGAAATATGGCAAAACAATTAAGCCCTATTTCCTTCGCTTATGTTAAATATATCAACTCTAGTAGAGTGGTGGGAAGGAAAACTTACCAGTAGTAGGTTCCTTGCCGTAGAACTCATCATCATAGTTCTTTGAAAGAGAATAGTCAGGCGGCAACGCACAACCTGTAACAAAAAACAGAAACTGAGTCTAGTCAAAGATATAGTCAAAGATGTTTGAGAACAGCATCATAGTAAGGCGCTTCTCTTTTCTCCCCAATAGATGTCGCTATTATCAATTTCTCCAGTACCAAAGTTGCACATTACTCTCAATAGATGGCGCTGTTATAAACTCACCAATAGCGATCAAGCAAGACAGCGCTTTCCCAAAAAACTCGGGCTCGTAGTCCATCTTGCTGAGTGAGTCGAATATGTTGGAGAACAGCATTATGGTGAGGCACTTCTCTCCCTTTCATAGCTACCAAAGTTGCACATAGTTTTCAATAAATGGCGCTGTTATACACTTACCAATAGCGATCAAGCAAGGCAGCGCTTTCCCAAACAGTTCAGGCTCGTAGTCGATCTTGCTGAGGGAGTCGAAGACGTTGGAGAACAGCATCATAGTGAGGCACTTGTCTCCCATCTATAGCAGCTATCAAAGTTGCATTTTGTCATCAATAGATGGCGCTGTTACCAATGACTCACCAATAGCGATCAAGCAAGGCAGAGCTTTTCCAAACAGTTCAGGTTCGTAGTCCATCTTGCTGAGGGAGTCGAAGATGTTGGAGAACAGCATCATCGTTAAGCGCTTCTCTTCATCGGAGGAAGCGCCGTAGATGCCCTGACCACTCGTGCTGCCGTAGTATTTAGCGCAGCGTTCATAGTGCAGGGTGAGCAGCTGTGAAACATAATCAAAACATATATGTATGTACCTAATAGTACCGGAGGTTACTTTGGATGTTTTCAATTTACTGAGTTTTACAAACTGTGTACAAATATAATCAAGGTTTTAGAAATACATACAACAACCGACTTCAATCGGAATGTTCTAGTGACCGTAAGCACCACTGAATAGTCACAGGAAAGCAAAATGCGCAATTTAGTTCACTTCAACAACGTTTTTTTTTTCCAGTTACTATGATTTAAAAACTAAACTACTGAACCGATTAGGATACATTTTCTTAGACCAATCTGGAAGTATAAACTCTTCTTCTGTATAAGTTTTTCGGTCGATCGGTTAATAAACCACTAAGTTCTGAGGTAACAAAAAAATAAAATAAAAACATCCGAATTGAGAACCTCCTTTTTTTGAAGTCGGTTGATGACTCAAAGCGGTCGAGCAAAGTCTTCGAATACAAAAAAATACACCTGTAATCTTGTTCCACCAAGAGAACGCATTGATAATTTTATCTATTGCTTATTTCTTGTAAAACCATTGTATACTTACCCTAAGAGCTACAGTGGTGTACTCAGAGAGGCGAGACACGTCCACAGTCAGTTTTCGCAGCAGCTTCAGCAGCATACTCGGCTGCATGGCGGACGTCAGTGCCACCAGGAAGTCGGACACGGCTTCACGCTGACCATTTGTCAGCACCCGGTTCTTGGACAACCTGTGAGCTGTAGGAGTAAGCTCTGTCTATACTTACCCTTAGGGCTACAGTGATGTACTCAGAAAGGCGGCTTTACGCTGATCCTTCGTCAGCATGCGCTTCTTGGACAACATGTGAGTTGTAGGAGCTAGTCTATCTAAACTTATCCTGAGGCTTCAGTGGTGTACTCAGAGAGGAGGCTTCACTCTGACTTTTGTTTAGCATCCGGTTCTTGGACATCCTGTGAGTAGTAGGAGGTAGTCTTTCTAAACTTACCCTGAGAGCTACAGTGTGTATTCAGAGAGGCGGCTTCACGCCGACCCTTCGTCAGCATGCGATTCTTGGACAACCTGTGAGTTGTAGGAGCTAGTCTATCTATACTTACCCTGAGAGCTACAGTGGTGTACTCAGAAAGGCGAGACACATCCACGGTCAGTTTTCGCAGCAGCTTCAACAGCATACTTGGCTGCATGGCGGACGTCAGCGCCACCAGGAAGTCAGACACGGCTTCACGCTGACCCTTTGTCAGCATCCGGTTCTTGGATAACCTGAAAAGTATATGATGTTGAAAAAAACAACGTAGGCCTAACGACACAGGGGATCCTAGTGTGGGCGCTAGTGTGATTATGTTAATTACTTTGTTTTTGGTTGGTATTACACTCCAATCCAAACTTACAACTTAGATTCAAAATTTTCAAAAATTCAAAATTTTTTATACAGTTAGTCAGTTAAAAAACTGTGTAGCAATCTCAACGCCATTTACGTTCTGCGTTAAAGAAAAAACATATATAAGACTAAACGTTAAATTACACCATAAGCACATAATAATTAAAGTTACATACGATAACCGAAATTTCTTATGGTTGTATGTAACGGTTCACTCATTACTAAAGTGTAGTGATAGTGATTCACTCATAAACAGTGTGCGGTGACTCACCTATAAACTGTGTGTAAAGTAGCATCCAGTAGACTAGCGTAGTTCTCAGCTTCATTGTAGAAGTTGGCATGTTTGATCAATAGCGGCAGGATAGAGTTTCCAATGTAGCGGTTCATTGATAAAGCCATATCTGACTCACAGCCGTCATTCTGTTAACGAATTTTATGAAATTATTATTAGCGACATGTAAATAAAACATCTCTCGCTTCCTTTACGAGATATAGCGGTTATTATGATTTTATAGCAAGCATTAATTTTATAGTGCACGAAAGGAGCCTCTTCGAGGCGCACTTGAAATCCTTTCACCACACTGGTTTGTATGAACTAGTGACACTATAAGAAGAAGAAGCAAGCATTGTCATCGAGTTGTGAGCTACCCTGACAGTTTCAGCCGGATAGCTAATCAGGAAGTGCTCGCAATCTGAGTTGCAAGATTCCACCCGAATGAGAGACAGATTAACAAGAAATATTTTTTTGTACTCAAAATTTTCCGTTTACAGCGTGACTTGAACCCGTTACACAAACTTTTGTACGTAACTCACCCTGTCCAGCATAGTGGCAGCTCTCAGATCAGGCAAGAACGCCTCTTCCAGTAGTCTATAGAACAGCTCCTGGGTTTCGATGCCATACACCCTCTCCAGGAAGAGTCCCACGCTTTGCTTGTGCCCAGGGATGAGGCCCGATGGCATATCTAGAGGAAAACGAAATTTTACTTTACTAAACTTTGTCCGAAACATTTTGTATGGAATTCGGATTTGAGGATTGGCCTTAAAGTATAGAAACACAATGTAGCACATTGAAAATATACCCAGTAAAAGGGAGCCACTTTGGCTAACTTCTAGTACATTTTTGTCCGATGCAAATTTTCGAAAAAGAGAAGTAACAGGGCTCGATAAATATTATGTGTAAAACTACAAAGCTTTTTATTGTTAATAAAACTACATCGTAAAAAGTAACAAACATTATTTGAAGATATATTTCATTTTTATTTACAAGGTGTCTGATTTTTTTTGGTCCTGTCTTACGATTCCCTTTTGTTTTGATACTGTGCATCTTGTTCTATAGGAACATCGTTATTCATCTATGGGGGAGGCATGCACTGCAAGCGGAGCTCGGGGGTCGGCGCAAGCCTGCCCTGGGATGGGCCTCACAGCAACGTGCGTGAGGGACACCGGTACGTGTTCTGAAGATATCCCAGGGTCCCTCAATCCCAGGGTCCCTCTAATAAAATTTTGACGACACGGATGGTCGAGTGGCAAGTGAGTTGGACTGCTACGCCGAGGGTCGCGGGTTCAATTTCCGCTTCGGGACAAACATTTGTTTGACGAATATTGATGTTTGTCCTGAGTCTGGGTATTTTCTATTTATTCTATGTATGTATGTATTTACAACAAAAAAGTATTTATGGCTAATTAATCCTCAAGGCAAATTTCCATACAAAATGTTTCGGACAAACACTCAAAAAGTACGCCGTACTATAGTAATTTCTTCACACTATTCGTTACATCTATGTTTCCCGATTGTGTGAACAAAAATTAGTAAGGTTTCATACTTTAATTTAGATTTTATACGTGTTTTTAAATTAGTACCTAGTGTTAATTTTAAAACACGTATAAAATCTAAATTAAAGTATGAAACCTTACAAATTTTTGTTTGCCTTGGAACTTGGAAATTTGCCTTGAGGATTCCTCTTAAGTATTGTATCAGTTATCTGGTTCCCATAGTACAAGCTCTACTTTGTTAGTGGCGAGATGGCGTTGTGTGTAATTTCCAAAATATTTATTAATTTATATAATGCGCAGAGGTCGGCCACCATGAGATTTAATCAGTAAGAGTCTGAAGAGAAATTGGTTAAAATCAGTTGGATTTAAACCAACTAGATCCAACCACTGGCTTCCACTAAAAGGATGTAAGACTAGTGGACTCACCGGACTTGGGTCTCTCCTCCCCGGCCGCGGGGTTGTTCAGGGTGAACCGCAGACTGAGCACGCCCTGTAGGTCTTCGAGCGGCACGAGAGAACGCAAGATGGCGCGCGCTCGGAGAGACTCGTTCTTGCCCTGTAATATATCGAACATGGTACAGTCAGCATCAAAAGTCATCTTCCGTCATCGTCCGGTAACGCTCATTGTCCCGTTACGCTGGTAGTCACGTTAAACTATCGTCCGTAAACCAACTTTACAGACAACATTTTTTTTTTATTTCCGATTTTATTTATTTGACCAATATAACAAAGACCGTTATATAAGGCAAGTCAAAGATACATAATGCAATGATACCTACAGCTTGGTAAAAGCTAATGTAACTATGTATGTGAATAGAAAATAAACAAAATTACGAAACAATTCGATGAACCTAACCACAGAATTACAAATCAATCAAACAGAAAGTTAATATCAAAATGTCAATGTCAAATGTAAATTTAAAATAACAGCGGTTTTGCTTTTTCTTTGTATGCGGTACCTATATGTTTGCAAGAGAAAATACAATATTATGATTTCATTATCAAAAGCCTAAAAATAAAGATTTGCATTTCATTCAAAAGAAGATTCTGCAATAGTCAAATTCATGAATTCATTAAGCGAGTAAAATGCATGATTGACAAAGAAATATTTGATTTTGTTTTTAAATGAATCAACACGTTATATGTGAGTTATCGCATCTGGTAGTTTATTATACATTTTTATCCCCTTGAATTAATTGACATTATCCATATAAATTGAGGATACTTACCAGGGCTATAACGGAGGCCTCGGGCGCGCACCGACCGAGCAGATCCACGAGTGTACAGTAGAAGTTCAATATGGCGGCGCCCGTGTCTATGTAATCTTCGTCTTCATCCGACTCGGGGAGAGGGTGGCTGAACTGAACACAAAATGAAACTCAGTTGGTAGACGTTACAGATGTTGATGAAATGATTTGGCTCATCTACGATCTCGAAAAAAAAAAAAAAATTACCTTTAAACGCCAACTCATCCACATGTGTATCTTGCCTGTCCTAACCTACGGTGCACAGACATTGTCATTGTCCGAGTTCCAGAAGTCTAAACTCAAGATCTGCCAGAGGGCAAATGGAACGCAGTATACTATATAGTATCAAGAGGACCGATCGAATCAGAAACACCACACTACGTTCAAAGCGTTGGAGGGACGGATTCGAGAGGGAATGGTGGGAGGCCGCAAAAGATCGCGACAAAAGGAAGGATTTGGGGGAGACCTTTGCCCAACAATGGGACAGAGCAGATCGAATTCAAAAAAAAAAAAAACCTACCTGCCAAAACTCGGACGATCGGTTCGATAGTTCTAATTCTTATTCTAAAAAGGGGGTACAGCGGTCTGTGCTGTCTTACCGTTGAAGGGAGCATTGTGCATTGCCCCCCGATAACCCTGTCCCAGGTATCCTAGCCCCAGCACTGTTCCAGTAGCGTGCTTGTTGACACGTTAGGTGGAAAGGAGTCCAGTAACTTGCGTAAGCCTGTCCTGACCCTTCTCTCCTCCTTCGCTTGACAGTGGATTACCACATGCTCCTATGTTTCATGGTCTAGTAGGCAGCCTCTGCAGATATCAATGTCTGTGGCTCCTGTCTTGAAGAGGTGATGATTGAAGTCAGTGGCCTGTGATATCTCATACCATCAGGCGAAGGTCTTCGCGTTTGAGTTCCATAGTTATTACGAATGGTATTTTAAACCAAGTCTCATTTATTACACTAATATTATCAAGGCGTACGTTTCCGAGCCGGCCTGATGAGTAATGGGAGAGACCTATGTCTAGCAGCGGACTAAAGACTTAAGTGTGATGATGAAGTAGTTCAAAGCAGCAACTCACACTCATATCGCCGTCCTGCTCCATCTCGCGCAGCTTGCGTCTGTCGGCTATCTTCTCGCTCATCTTGTTAGCGTCCACGATAGCCTTCAGAAGCCCCTCCCCCTCTCCACGCAGCGCGGGTCCGAGACACTCCGGTCTACGGATCAGCAGTCGGATCACCAGGTTCGCGTTCTCTTCCACACTCTCGCCGTTAACCTGACGGGGTAAGGTTCAATTTTGAATGAAAGATAATCAAGGTTTTAGAAACATACAACAACCGACTACAATCGGACGGTTTAAGTGATTGTAGGCAATGAGAAGTAACCGGGAAGCAAAATACGCTATTTTGTTTACTTTCAACGCCATATTTTTTACAGTTATTTTGATTTAAAACTCAACTACCCAACCAATTTTGATGAAATTGTATGGCGCCAATCTGAAAGTATATCCTCTCAAACAAAATAAGATTTTTTTAAATCAGTTTAAAAACAACAAAGTTCTGAGGTAACATCGTCGCCCTACCCTTATCCTACTTAGGTGGGGGCGGAAGAACATGTATTCTTCTTCCATTCGTCTCTATCAGCCTCTGTACTAACGCCTGCTTTCATATCCTCTTTCACACAGTCCATCCATATTTTATTTGATCTTTTCCTCTTCTCATAAATCCAGCCACTTTCTTATCTAACACTCTTCTAAGTTCTGAGGTAACAAACATAAAAAAACCTGATATCCTCCTCATTTTTGAAGTCGGTTGAAATTAATAAATAAATATTCGTGTAAAGTATTCAAAGTGAGGTAGAAAATGGTGCAAAGGCTCACCCAAACGCAGAAACGCAGGAAGTCGAGATATCTTTCTCCCTCCACGGGGTCCCACCCAAGATCCGGGTACCCCTTCTCCACCAGCTCGGAGTTGCTTTGCAGGCCGCAGCGGGAGAGGTACACTGCGATCTTCTCAAGGTAATGCTCTCTGGATAAAGAAAATAACGCGTGAAAGAAGGACTTAACAGTAAAGTTAAGTTTGAAGAAAATAGATGGATGAGCGTCTTTACCCAATCATGCCAGATAACAGAAGAGGCTTAGAAATTTAATACGAGTAAAAAAGAGTAACACCCGTGTTCTAAGACGATTTTTTCAGTCAAGGACATACTTACATTTTAAATTTGACAGGTGATAGCCGAAACATGTTGTAAAGCGGCGGCCATTTTACCACTGACGTAAGGTGAGTTTGAGTTTGAGATTGGGAACTGACTTAGAATACGGGTGTCAAAAGCTGCCTAGATTTTTTCACTCGCTTGACACTTCTTGCTCAAGATATATGGTTGTATGTCTTGGTCAACAATTTACTATTGTACACTACTGTCAAAATCATTGCTTATATATTTCTTGGTTACTCAACTACTGAATGAATTTGGACAAAAACAAACAGTACATCATGCATGACCTAGCCATCGATGGAAGTTACCTCAGAGCCAATGCCAGTTCCGTGTTCTCCATCAGGCTAGAGTAGGCGACGTCCAGAGGCGTGGAGCCGCGCAGCGAGGGCCGAGACAGCAGGATGTTGGAGTTCTCCAGCAGGAAGTCAAAGTGGTCGAACATGGCTTTTTGATTCTGTCTGCCCGTGCGACAGAAGTAGCACAGGAAGCGGCAGCACGCTACCACCATCTCGTGAGATGTGTCCTGGAATATGCGGAGTTAATATAAGTGAAGAGTTTTAAGCTCACCAATTCGCGCCACCGGCGAGTTGTTTGCGTACAAAAAAATGCCTAAGTAAGTTCTAAACAAAACCAGTGCCAACCCGCAATCCGCCCCCGAAGAGGCACTTAACCCCACGCGCAAACGAAGGCGCACGTCTCGTTTTTATTCATATTTCATTTTGTTATTTTACCTACCTAACCTACATTAAAATACATTGTCTACAAAAAGACTTTAATTGGAAAGTACCAAGCCCTATCGTAGACACGAATGAGGTCTTAACGTATTAGCTGTCAATTGTTTTATTACGCGCGTGGAAACAGAGTTTAATTAGAAAACTGTGCCGTTTGAGGTAAATAGAGCATAATTAATAGAGCATATTTAACATGACATCAGAGACCTCACTCTACACCAGAGCCTCTTGCGCCTCAGTGGCAAATTCAATCGCGATGTCTTCTCATGTACCTATTACGGATGGTCACCAAGGGTAGGGAGGGGGTAAATAATAGTCAAAAATGAGTCACGTAGTTTGGGTAAGTTCCCTTAGTACCATACCTTTTCCTTGGTGTCTTCGGTGGGCTGCGCGGGCGAGGCGGGCTGCGCGTCGGACTGCGCCTGCGCGCGGCGCCCGAGCGTGTTCATCATCACCGCCATAACGTTCTCGTGCACGCGAAGCACCCTGTATTACATTAGTTTACTAACTTACAGAATAATAAAAATAACAGCTCCTCAAGACCTGTTCGACTACTCACGCCATCTAGGGTAGAATAGCCGAACTGCCTTCGCACCGGAAAATACTGATATATTAATGCGTCGTACATTTCACATTTGTATGTCAATGTCACAAATGGATAATGCGATCGGGCGACAAAATTGGAAGCTCTCTTCTCCATCGATACCTTGAACTGCGCATATCGGCTCGCAAAATTTAATTCTATACTGCTCCAGATACCTCTTTCTTTGCTCCTGAATTTACAAGACCTAATCAAAGTAACGAGAACAATAAAATAGGTAGGTACTCCAGTGGGCGTACATCATACATGCCTTCGAGCCAAAACCTTCACAACTCTAGCTGTAGATGCCTGTAGATGGCAGTTTGCAAGAAACAGAGGAGATAAAAAATATATAATATATTAACTGAACGTGTCTATTTCATTAATGGCGTGTCTTCCCTTTACTTAGAGACTGTTAGAACTGTGCTACTGGATACATTCCTCAAAATATTTTCATTTGTAAACTATGTTACCGTTTTGTTACTTCGGCTAGATTGGTATGATATTAGAGTACATTTAATCATAATAATAATAATATTTTTTCTTTAAATTATTCATTGTCATTGCGTGTGTGTATCATATTCAGATTAGAAAAATCAAAACATGAGGCAAAATATTATTAAAAACGAGTGAATAGAAAGCTTACCTTATCAAATCTGGATGTTGGAAGAATGTATGGTTGTTCACGAGTTTCCTAAAAAAAAGTAAAATAAAATATAAATAAAATACGTACTTTAACGTACATTAACTTTAACTTATTGACATGAAGAAAACACAAAATTATCTTTATATCTCCTATTAACCACAATCTCGGAATCAAATCTTCTCACCGCAACATCCTCCTCGTAAACTCATCTCACCACAACATCCTCCTTGTCAACTCCTCTATCCACAACCTTCACCTCGTCACCTCCTCTTACCACAATCTCTTCCTCATGAGCTCCTCCTCCTCCTGGCTCATCTGCACCGGCAGCAGCGCCCGGATCTGGCTGAGCCCGACCCACATCTCCGCCACGTCCAGCTTGGTCTTCGCATTGATGACGTACGTCTTTTCTAGAGCGCGGATAAGCTCACCCACTGCATCGTATTGGCGGACTAGAAGGCTGAAAGTTAATAAAAAAAAATATTGACAGAAGTGCAACCGCCAACGCACCACCGACCATAGAGCCCGGAGCGGGCAACCATCTGTTTTCATATATTTTGTTGCTGTAGCGCGTCGCCGCCGCCGACGACACGTGTGAGACACGTTTGAGGCGAGGCCATGTATTTAATAGGGGAAAAATCGAGGGACATGTCGCGATTATTCACGGCACATTTACGTGCAACATCCTCGGTATAATGTCAGCGGACATTTCACTCGTCCACATACCAAGTTGTGGTCAAGATGTCGCCCGAGGAAGTAGTTCACTACTGTCATTTCGGAGATCAGAGCGACACGCGTCCTCACTTATCTTGTCTGGCGACAAGGGCGCGGGACAAATGTTATGAAAACGCGGCTTACACATTACTGCTTGGCGGCAGACTATCTTACTAACCACAGTGGTGGTTACTCCGCGGGAGTCTACTTAGTATTATATTAATTCACTGTAACTCGCACACCATAAATGGTAGAACATAATGCACTAAGACTATTTTAACAACATACTATGTATACTATGTGCTATAATATATTATTTTTGGAAATGACTTGTAACAAATAGTTGCCAATAAAAAACTATGAACTACTATGTTCTGGCGAATACAAATCTTGAATCTTGAATCTTTTTAATTCGTTCTTCTATATCCTGTATGCTTACATCGGGGGTTCCTGGTAAAGTGACAGTTACCTGAACATTTCCCGCACAAGTTTGAGCGTCTTCGGAACTTCTCTTCTGGAGTCTTCTTAGTTGGTTCCTCTAAAGCCTTTATGATTACATCGAAGGTTCCTGGTAAAGTGACAGTTACCTGAACATCTCCCGCACATGTTTGGTCATCTCCGGAGCTTATCTTCTGGAGTCTTCTTAGTTGGTTCCTCTATAGCCTGTACGCTTACGTCGAAGGTTCCTGGCACAGAGACAGTTACCTGAACATCTCCCGCACAAGTTTGGTCATCTCCGGAACTTCTCTTCTGGAGTCTTCTTAGTTGGTTCCTCTATAGCCTGTACGCTTACGTCGAAGGTTCCTGGCACAGAGACAGTTACCTGAACATCTCCCGCACAAGTTTGGTCGTCTCCGGAACTTCTCTTCTGGAGTCTTCTTAGTTGGTTCCTCTATAGCCTGTACGCTTACGTCGAAGGTTCCTGGCACAGAGACAGTTACCTGAACATCTCCCGCACAAGTTTGGACGTCTTCGGAACTTATCTTCTGGAGTCTTCTTAGTTGGTTCCTCTATAGCCTGTACGCTTACGTCGAAGGTTCCTGGCACAGAGACAGTTACCTGAACATCTCCCGCACAAGTTTGGTCGTCTCCGGAACTTCTCTTCTGGAGTCTTCTTAGTTGGTTCCTCTATAGCCTGTACGCTTACGTCGAAGGTTCCTGGCACAGAGACAGTTACCTGAACATCTCCCGCACAAGTTTGGACGTCTTCGGAACTTATCTTCTGGAGTCTTCTTAGTTGGTTCCTCTATAGCCTGTACGCTTACGTCGAAGGTTCCTGGCACAGAGACAGTTACCTGAACATCTCCCTCACAAGTTTGGGCGTCTCGATCTGCGCCTCTTCCGCCCAGGTCACGATGGTGTGGATCAACACTTTACGGAACTTCTCCTCGGGAGTCTTCTTAGTTGGTTCTTCTATGGCCTGTGCGAATACATGGAAGGTAATGCCTACTTGCGCCAAACTGTCGAAGTTCCTAAGCAATTACTTTGCTCGCTTGGCAGTTCTAAGGTCAGAATCTGGACTGTTAAGAACTACTAAGCGAGTAAAGTATTTGCTTAGGAACTTCGAAAGTGTCGTACAAGTCGGCATAAGTCTCACAAGATTAGGTTACATACTCGTATTTGGCTGGAAAACATTTAAACGAGAATTGCTGCATGAAATAATTATTTAATTTAATTTAATAATAATTTTATTTATTGGGACAACAAACAGCTGCAATATACATTTTTACTTAACAGTTATAACATCTTAAGCATATTAATTATGTTTACGTTATCCAGAGATATAAGAAAATTATTTACTTATGAAGACCACTAGAGGGTCGGTAGGTATTATCTATAAGGTGAGCAGCTTCTATCAGTGTTGTAACAATAGTACCTCCTAAACGGTGAAGGAAAACATCTTGAGAAAATCGGTTTGTCATAGACCCCAAAAAGTTAACAAGATTAACAATAGTAATTAACAAATGTAGTTATCCATATTCTTAGAGATTATCTAAAGTAAGTAAGATACCGCCTATATTATAGGCTCCTGCGGTCACTATCGAGTCCCACCTGTGGGAACACTATAGGCCCTATAATGTTCCCACAGGTGCGACTCGAGCCTACTCTCGGCTAAGCGAGCGTATCGGGTATTACTTAACCCAATACGGATTGATAGATGTCACATACAGGTCTGTCAACGAAAGCTGGCGCTGTCAAGTACTCTATCTATCTATCTATCTATCTATCTATTCAGCCGGTAACACCCACTGCTGGGTAAAGGCCTCTTCTCTATTGCGCCATTCTTGCCGATCTTGTGCAAGGCGGATCCACTGTGGTCCAGCTGCCTTAACGATGTCATCCGACCATCGGACTGGTGGTCTGCCCCGAGGCCGCCGCATGTCTCTCAGCCTCTCTCTGTGAGTGCTTTGGTCCACCGATGGTCATCCCACCTGGCCAAGTGTCCTGCCCATTTCCACTTAAGCCTCGCAATCCGTATACCCACATCTTCGACCTTAGTTCGACGTCGAATCTCGACGTTAGGTATACGATCTACGAGGTGTATGCCTAGCATGGTTCGTTCCATGTCTCTTTGAGCCACTCTTAGGGCATACATGTTTTCGTTTGTAAGGGGCCATGTTTCAGCTCCGTAAGTGAGAATGGGCAGCACACATTGGTTAAACACCTTGGTCTTGAGGCTCTGCGAGATTTTTGACTTGAAAACATCATCAAGCTTTCCAAAAGCAGCCCACACTAATGCAATTCTACTACAATTAAAAAAAATTGAGCACTGTGAATGCCAGTACATGCCAGCTTTTGATAATATACTTATACCACAGAACATTTTTTCTCTCTCTTCTATGATATACCAGTTTCATCTCAGATAAGAAATGCAATCTATAAACTAACCTTGTCTTCTTCTTCCAACTCCTTCACGGTATTGATCAGACTGTAAAGTTTCCTAAAAGCGCCGGGTTTTGTTTCAGGTTCTGTCGATTCCTGGGAATAAACAAGGTGTTACAAAAACATACATAGACTGTTTTTGTGACCGTAGGCACCACTGAAAAGTCGTAGGGAAGCAAAATACACAATTTTATTAACTTCAATACTTTTTCTTTTCAGTTAATTTGATTTAAAAACAAAAATACTGAACCGATTCTGTCTTCCCGGACAACTACGATCTTTGTTTTTTCAAGAAGCGAGTAAATAGGTGTCTTCTAGACCTCCGAGATTCATCGTCGGCCACATCTTCACTTAACATCAAGTGAGATTGTGGTCAATCGAAGATCTATCTACAATAAAAAAAAAAAACTATTTTCATGAAGTTTCTATGGGACCAAACTGGAAGTATATCCTTTCAAACAACATTTTTTTTTTTCAAATCGGTTAGTAAACTCTGTAGTTCTGAGGTAACAAACATAAAAAAAACATTCAACGGAATTGATAACCTCATCCTTTTTTGAAGTCGGTTGAAAAACAAAGGAAGCCGGACTCGGTGGCTCATATTAGGGGAGACCTGCGCTCAGCAGTGGACTAAAGTGGTCGACCAAACTGGTTGCTAGACCGAGCCTGTCCATAACCACAACAGTCTTCTTCTTTTCGTGTCACTAGTTCTTTCGAACCAGTGTGGTGAAAGGATTTCAAGTGCGCCTCAAAGGGGCTCCTTTCGTGCACTTGACACATGTCATGTTCTATGACATGTTGGTTTCCTCACGATGTTTTCCTTCACCGTTAAGCACGTGTTTTAATGCACAAATAGATTTTTTGAACAGAAATATCAATCGGTGTACTACCGGGTACGAACCCACGACCTTCGGATCGCAAGTCGAGTGGCCTACCTCAGCCAGCGGCACTTGACACATGTCATGTTTTCAAAGTTTTTAGGTTCTATGACATATCGGTTTCCTCACGATGTTTCCTTTCACAGTTAAACGTTTTAATGCATAAATAGATTTATTGAACAGAAAAATCCATCGGTGTAAGACCGGGTTCGAACCCACGATCTTCGGATCGCAAGTCGAGTGCCCTACCTCAGCCAGCGGCTCCTGCAGCGCATTGAGGGACACGTGAACCATCAGACCCTCGTGGAAGTCGTTCATCCTGGAGATCAGGTCCTCGCCGCATGGACAGTTCTCCTTCCAAGACTCTTCCTCATGATCCATGTGCTTGAAACCTGAACATATACCGATATTTTACCATGTTTATAGTCACTTTCTTGTCTGTCTGTCTTTTGATCTGGGTGGAATTCGTCACACCCATGAATAACGATGTTCCTATAGAACAAGACGGACAGTATAAAACCAAAAGGAAATCGTAAGACAGGACCAAAAAATTTCAGACACCTTGTCAATAAAAATGATATATCTCCATTTTCAAATAATGTTTGTTACTTTTTACGATGTAGTTTTATTTACAATGAAAAAGCCTAGTAGTTTTAACATATAATATTTTTCTAGCCCTGTTACTTTTCTTTTTCGAAAATTAGCAGCGGACCAAAATGTACTAGAAAGTAGCCAAAGTGGCTCCCTTTTAGTGGTTGCATTTTCAATGTACTACATTGTGTTTCTATACTTTAATACTTCTGTGGTCTCACCCCATATCATATGTATGGGATGTCGTTCGGGTTTCGAGCACTTCCCGAATAGCTATCTGGCTGCAACTTTCAGTTGGTAGCTCGCAACTCGATGATAATGCATTTAAATTACAAAAAAAAAAAAAAATATAATGAACCTACATAATATAATCGTAATTAAACACGGTCAATTTCTATTCACCAGAAAAAAATTACACATGGTCAGTTGCCGTTACTCAACACAGATATGGCAAAAAAACTTGAAAAAATTAAGTCGATTTTTTGTCAATTGTTTTTTTATTAAAAATGGATTTTTTTGGTAATTAAAAATTAGTGGTGTATAAAATAACCTCAAAGAACCATAAACATCGATATACATTATAAAGGACGCGAGGTAGAGCAAAAGCATAAAAACGTGGTTTTTAGATTTTAATCGCATTACTTTTATGTCAATGTAGATACAAGAAGCGTCAGGTCAATGCTGATGATGATAATAATAATGACTACATAATATTTAAATATATAGATATATTATTTATTGCTCACCTTAAACAGCGTAATACCATGAAAAAAAATAAAAATTTAAAGTCCAAAGTAACTCACTAAGGATGGCGTTCATCTGTTCCCTGGGCGGACAACGGAATTCTCTCGTCTTCTTGGCAGCGACCGCGCTGGGTAAGTCTGACTGTTTGATCTCTGTGTACCGCCTGGAAAATTATTATGTGGTAAAGTTTGGTTGGTATAAAATGAATGCTAACGAAACCAGGTAACCAAAATTACCAGGTGTAATAAGACTAGTCTCGAAAACCAAAACCACGCATTGAAACCATGATTTAAAAAATGTTAAGACCCGAAAATATAATTATTTTTGCAATCATTAGTTTATGATACAAATTAAACCAGTTTCCCATTACATGTCTTGGGGAACTGGTAGTCTCAAACATATTGATACTCATAATAGCGGCGTTTTCCCTGAAAGAAAACGCATATTAAATACTTACCTTAATATTAAGCTTTTTGCTTATAGAGAGCAGCATTTGATTTTCCGTTCGAGTTAGTCAAGTGCTGATAGTCCATTTCCACCGTAAGTGGCGCCACCTAGCGGCTTTGTGTGGTATTTTTATGTCTACCGATAATGGCCGCTCAATTACTTCTCATTGGCTTTTTATTACGTATTTTCACCAGGCAGAAATCAAACTAAAGCTTAATATTAAGGTAAGTATTTAATATGCGTTTTCTTTCAGGGAAAACGCCGCTATTAAATACTGTACCGTTAATATTAAGCTTTTTGCTTATAGAGATTCTGTTTGCTATCGCCTGGTGACGCCACTTGCAACGTGAAATTTCAGGTTCTTATACGCCAATGTGATGATTTATTGTAAGTTCTTAATAAAACATAAGTTATTATCATTTTTCAATATGAACCTGTAATAAAGTATATGAATTATGATATTTTGTTTGTTTTAATAACAATCATTGTATTTGCTACGTTAAACATAACTCGCAACTTACTGTCTTATGTAATAAGTATAGGATATAGGATATTTAAATACTGATTATGACAGACCTTCAGCGAGGTCAAACAATATTTCAGAAACCACTGTCGGAGGTTGGTTACTCTCATAACACATTTTCAGGGTTACTGCGTTCACAGCTTCGATATAATTATCATTCGGTATACTTGCTACACAGCCATGTGTGCCTAATCAGTTTTGTTCGATACCTTCGAAATATAAGTGAACATTATTATTTACAAATGTATTGTAGTATTTACTAGCATAATACTTCATACTAATTTAATTAAACTGTATTTAAAATACAAATACTTTGTTTCGAATCGAATGAGAGTGATTAAGTTATTATGTTAAATCAATTTTATATATTTTCTCAAAAAAAAGTTTAAAAACAATTTCACATTGCCTTCCTCTCTATATTTTTTATGTGGTTATAATAAACTAGAGGGAAAATAATAAAAATAATCAATGTAATATAATATAATGTTATAGTTTTTTAAAATTATTAGCGTGATGATAATTGGGTGTGTCGACACTATCCAATTATTCGTAATTCCAGTTAGGTAGTTTAATATTATTTAGAGACACTTCTATTATGCTTCCAATGCAGTGATTTTGATCACTGTATCAAGTTAAGTAGATACAATAACATTAATTACTAGACAATTACCGAATCACCTAGTTTAGGTAGCTATTTGGCAAATTAAATGTTAGTGATTCTAAACGAACCTCTTCGAGACGCACATGAAATCCTTTTACCACACTGGTTCGAAAGAACTGGTGACACGATAAGAAATTATTATATTGCAATAGTCAACAATAACAACAAGCGTTAAGGAAAATAGGATAGAATTGTAAGTATTGATTCATGTCAGTTATGCCAAATGACAATTTTTCATTGATGTATACCTTTAACATCAGTTTATTATCCTACTGCGTTTACTCATAAAACTAAGAGTAACGTTAAAAGTTATCATTATGATTCCAGAATCGAGAAATCATGTGAGCTGACAAGTCAGCGTCCCGTCATATCGTTATAATGAATGAGAGCCATTCTTGTTTGCAAATGTTCGCTAGATGATATTAGGATATTATGTCATTTCAGTTGTTTTGTTGTTGTTCATTATAACCATAACATTTTATTTTTCATGAACAAAGTTTAATCAATTAAAGATCGAACGTAGTCGGTATGCAATCGCTTGCGAAGTTCGTTTGATAGCTAACGAATATAATATACAATAAAACTTTGGAATACAGCATTGGTCAACAGCCTGAGTGACAGGCATGTATGATAATTATATAAAATGCATGATCATACTTAAAGTGATAAGATATTGGGCAATCAGTATGTTGGGTTAAGTGATTTGATCTTGCCTATTAAGCAACTCAATAAAGACATGAAAAATTAAGTACCTGCCTAGGTGCAGTCGTTGCCATTCGAAATATTTGATATTTAGGTACTATAAATATAGTTCACTTTAAATACATAATATAGTATATTCCATATACCTACTAACTAGGTATAGGTATAGCAACTGTTTAAATAAACTAGTACTAGTTAAAGGCAATAATATGTTCATGTACAGAAAATTCTTATCATTCGAGCCAGATAAGTGTCTGCTTAGACTAATGCGACCATGTTAATTTAAAACTTTTATAATAAGCTCAAACACTATTTAGTTCATTTGTAACTAAGGTTTGACGTACATTTATATTGTAAGTCTGAAGCCTTTGGGAGGCTTATTTAGAACTCTTGACAACAGAGCCAAACACTCAATTAGGAGAAAACGATTGTAGTTTACAGGCATGCTATTTTGTATCATGCTCTAGTCAGTGTTCATTGTTGAACAGGGTTAATTGATACGGTACCTACTTCCGTAGTTTACGTACCTATATTACGATTAAGAAGATACACAGGCATCTAGTGCATTTATGTTAATTTGGAGGCGACAGCTTAGATCTCATAAAGTACCTACTGACAATATTTGGAAATAATATTTTTGATAAGAGTGATATCGATAAGTAAGTAGGGTACTTACTTGCTTGTTTTTTTTTTTTTTTTTTTTTTTTTGAAACGTTTAATATTACGATACTTTACTAAAATACAAGGTTCGAGCCAATAATGGCTAAGCAAGGGGCAAGACGAGCACTTGTTGTCATTTAAATAAACAATTTTATTAAAAATACCATGAGGGTATCTGATAAAAACATTACGTAAGTAGTTCATTTCTCGAAAGAGAGTTGAAAAAATATCTCACAATTTCTAGCCTAAGTTAAGATGAATTTATAGTATGCTGTAAACTATTTTATAATTATAAATTATTGATATTTTTTATCCTAAACAAGGACTTTCCTTCATTACGTGCTATCGAGCACACAAAGTTCCATTATTTTGGTGCTCTTACCGTGAGTTGAGTCACCCATAAGTTTAGTAAAAAGAGTGTACGAACTGGGAAGTAGCCAATACAACAGTCTTGCGTAACTTCTTTGGGAATCTAGTGATTCACTGGTAATGTTTTGCCGCTTCAATGCGTACCTACGCTACTATTAACATTCCCTGGTAAACCTGGTTATACAAGCATTACAGAACCTAAAATTAAGTTGTTTGCAAATCGTTGATGCCTTGCAGTGAGCAGGTATCCAATAGTTCTATTGTGCCTATTTGAGTCTGGTTTATGAAAGCAGTACGGGCTCGACATCAATATTTAAGATGGAGCAACCGTTTTAAAACTGCTGATGTCTTGTCGTAGACAGAAACATCTATAGATTTCAATGTAGGTACTGGAACTATGTCCTTAAAAGCTAAACTTTTATACTTAGATCTGTTTGCAGCTTAAGGTTTGCCAAAAACAAATGCATCCGGTTAGACTATACAGTAATGTAGGTAGTGGAACACTACAAGGTAAAATATTATAAAAGTCTTGTCATTAAATCAATACTTGCTCCTCACCCTCGAGATGGGAGCTCCAATCTGTCGGCAGACAATCTGTCGACAGATTGTTAATGCCTTGCCGTCAGCAGAGACATCATAAACACTTGACTCGTTGTAGGTACTTACTTTAATAGTGTACGAAATAAAATAAACACTATCTACACCCCGGAGGTTAGTTTTAATCTGTTCGCAGATTGTTTATGCCTTGCGTGAGCAGAGACATCATAAAAACTTGAATCAAAGTCGGTACTTTAATAATGCACGAAAGAAAAATAAATACTTTAAATACTTATATACACCGGACGTTAGCTTTAACCTGTTGGCAGATTAATGATGCCTTGCGTGAGCAGAGACATAAGATTAATTTCCATGTACAGTAAATTAAAGCAGTTTAACATCTCTCAAATTTTGTAATTACTCAAAGTTCCCGAAATTGAAATCCGCGGAGAATTCATAATATATATGTTTTTTAAAATTATACATGTCTTGCTTCAGACACAGTACATCTTTTGTAAAACCATAGGTTACCCTAATGTTAAGCTTTTATTGTTACTATTACACCACTGTTACAACCTAGAAAATTACTGCGTATTCAAATCAAAATTACTGTTCTAAGGAGGTGTGACTCTAAATTATTTGTGTGAGGGCTTGCTTGGTGGTAGAAATGATTTCTACAACAAATCCGAATAATTTTGCAACATTATTTAATTTAAATAAAAATCGGGTAGGTAGTCGAAAAACAATTAAATTAGGTATTATTATTGCTCAAATCTTACGGGTTTTCTGAAGAAAACCTATTTCTCTTGAATAGGTGTGATACCTACTCCCACAACGTAAGGTGCATGTACTTATACGTATTTTTCCCCTTTTTGTTTGTTAGACAATGCCACCTGGAGTGGTCTAAATGAGAATTGTGTAGGAATATTTACATACTAACCAAAAAACATCTAAACGATTGAACCTACATTAGAACTAGTCATCGGATCTTTTGGAACAGACGGTTCCTATGTCAATGGCTTTTCGACAAAAAACTTCGTAGAACAGTTAAGTACTCAAGTTCATACTATCATTAAAATGTTCGTAACGTTGTTTAATATGCAAGTTTATTTCTTTAGTAATAGCACCAGTCGTGGACTTGCGTACTAGGAAAATAAACGTTGAACCACTGACCCGAAAGGACTATTAGAATCACTTCAACAAAATTTAAAAAAGTTTGCGTAGCTCACCGATTTTCATGAATATAGTGCACTCACGCGCAGAATCCTGCTCGGATAGTTCGACGAGCTGCCGTTTATAGGGCTGCATGACCTGCAGCTTGAGCTTGATAGCTATATAGGTAGCTTGTAGCGCAAATTCACGCTATCTAGATCAATAAATTTAAATTTAAACACTTTTTCTTATGTAACTGGGGAATCTCATCAAGTGTTTCTGCTACACAAACCTGGGCGGATGGACAATATCTTTATCTTTATTTTGTATACACATACATGTTATACCGAACGGAATAAACCGTTAAATAATTCAATTTAATAAAGCCATATCGGCTACATTAAGAAAAGAGGGTACTTACATTTTCCCCTTTTGCACTTTTTAAACACTTTATTTCTTTTTCGAATGATAGTTTCGAATTCGATATTGAAAACTTATAATAAGTATGGAACAGTCCTAGGTAGGAGCTGTTCGGACGTGTTAACTCGGCGGAATACAAAACGCCAATGAGAAGTAATTGAGCGGCCATTATCGGTAGACATAAAAATACCACACAAAGCCGCTAGGTGGCGCCACTTACGGTGGAAATGGACTATCAGCACTTGACTAACTCGAACGGAAAATCAAATGCTGCTCTCTATAAGCAAAAAGCTTAATATTAACGGTACAGTATTTAATAGTAGATTATGCACTAAGGGGATAAAGCAGTGTCTTATGTCGCGGGTGGTATATTGAACCCTGAGCTGACGAGGGACTCAGTTAACTCCTGAGCGAAGCGAGGGAGTTATGTATAGTCCTGAGTGACGCGAGGTGTTCAAGCTGCCCAAGACGAAGACAGGCTTTATCCCAGAGGAGCATACTCTACTTTTCACACCTTCTGCGAGGCAATAAAAATCCAGGGCTCCGAACTCAGCAGCCAACACCGTCTTTTGTTTCACAATCTTTGAAGTCGCGCCTTTTTTATTTTTTTATGAGTGGCCAGTTCGATTTTAGAACAAACCTTTTTACAATGCCATATGGGCGTTCTTTTACTTGGAGTTTTCCACGAGTTTCCACACTAATTTGACGTTCCAAATTCAAATCACATTACTACCCTTGGGAGTTTCATACAACATTACCTCCCTAGGTTAGTAATGCTTTGCTTTACCTTGATGATAGCATGATATGTAATTGGATATTGTCGAGCAGGTGGTGTGAAAAAGACTTTGTCCTGACAGACTGACAGACGCACAGGCCAAACCACTGTTGATTGAACTTGAGGGTATAATATGTTCTTCAATATTATTAGTGTAAGCGCGTACTTAGACCTACTAATAATAATGTAATTAAGGTTTTACAAAAACTGACTTACAAAGACTGTTCTAGGCACCACTGATAAGTCACAGGGAAGCAAAATACGCAACTTTGTTCATTTCAACGACTTTTTTTTTCAGATATTTTGATTTAAAATTTAAAGTCGGTTCAACCGATTATGATAAAATTTCCATGGGACGAATCTGAAAGCCTTCTGAAACCTCTCAAAAAAAAATAATCGAATTGAGAACCTCCTCTTTTTATGAAGTCTGTTGCAAAAATTACAGCTAGTAAAGGTAAAAAAATATTTATGTGATGGTGATATTGTACTCTTTTACCTCAACTGATCGCTCTGCAAATCGCCGACGAAGTCGTGTGCGAAAGCTATGATGGCCTCGACGCGGTGCCGCAGCTGGATGTCGTTCAAGTGCTGCAGCAGGTAGCACATCTGCAGCTTTGCGCCTTCCGCCATTTTCATGTGGAGAAGACCTTTTCTGTGTTCGTCTTTACCCTCTGAAAATTTAAAATAAGCATTAAGGTTATGTATGTTCACTCCTGCACAGAGTGAGAGGCAGTCACAATAGCATACTGAATACCATAGCTGATAAGTTTGATTGTCCTATCCTTTGTCATTGGGTTAAAACTGTTATTGTTTCTTTTTAATTTTATTGTTTATTGTTTATTGGTAATCAACAGCATACATATTATAAAAATTATCTTAAATATAGTATAAGTAACAATGCAAATTATAGATTACCCAGTATCTATAGAGAGTAATATCAATGCGAGTTTGGTACTTATTGAACTGACAGGTTACCTACCTACATGAAATTCTACTTCATGAAGTTATAACCTACAGGTTGTAGGTTGTAAGCTACTACATTACAAAATAATTAAAAATAATTATGCCTTCTATCTACTGAATACTAATAGTGAGTTGCCATTAGGCTGAGTTTACATGGTGTACCAAGTTACAAACATAAAAAATAATACAATAATTATGCTTTCTTATCCACTGAACAACTAATATTAAGTTGCCATTAGGCTGAGTTTACATAGTGTGCCAAGTTACAGACATAAACATTAGTTTTATTGTGAGTTCTTTTATATTTTGTGTTCCTAACATGTTGTAGATTGTAAGTAAGAATGGATCTCGTTATCTGAAAATAAAGAATTTATTTATTATTTATTTATTAAGGTAAGATAAGATAAATCATATATTTGCCAGAACGTGTGCCTCGACTTTCGATCCGAAGGTCGTGAGTTCGAACCCGGTCGTACACCAATGGATTATACTATTCTAAAAGATCTATGTGTGCATTTCAAACACGTGCTTTACGGTGAAGGAAAACATCGTGAGGAAACCGGCATGCAATAGAACCTAAAAAGTTCGAAAAACATGTGTCAAGTGCACGAAAGGAGCCTCTTCGAGGCGTACTTGAAATCCTTCCACCACACAGGTTCTAAAGAACTAGTGACACGATAAGGAAGGAAGGAGGCTAGAATGTAAGTATCTACTATATAATAGGCGTGCAAAATTACATTTCAAGCTAAATAATGATTTACGAATAAATATTTTAGTCAGTGATGTTGAAATAGTACAAGCCTAAAGTAGCTTAAAGTTAAAAATAACTAACTGCCAAAATATTGCTGGCTTATTGGAATTTTGACTTAATATTCTATGACACTGCGATGATCAAAACGAATAGAAGAAACCTCATTTACCGATATCCATCATTGTTTTTCTCACTTTTTCTGTACATGATGGTAGCTTATAGCCGTCTAGCCAAATCCATTAAGCCGTTACAGCTGTAGGGCGTAACAAACTAACATACTCACATACATAAAAACACACGAATGCTAGAAAAACATTGCCCTCCCTCTTCGCAGTCGGGTAATAACGTTTTTGTTTACCCTCAGTATGCTTACCTTTAGAGAAAGTAGGGTCCCAAGTCTCAGGGTTGATCATGATGAGCAGTTTCTCCACGTCTTCATCCCGCATCATCCCCACCAGAAGTAGACGGTCTACTAGTTTGATGAGCGGTCTGGAACATTATAGATATATCTCTATTGGAACTAGAACATAATTCCCTTAAAAACATTATTTTTTCTTATTTCCGGCTATGTCAGGCAATACAGGTAGGTAGGTTAGGTACATATTTGTGGTTTGACGGATGCGCCATGCCACACAGTACAAAGTTAGTTAACGTAAAATTGGGAAAAAATTGATTTAAAAACATATACCTAATTTCACTTGAACTTTTTACAATTTATGAATGAAAAACTTTGAAATTTCAAAAGTTGTAGAACACACGTTGTTTGCTAGGAATACCCCCCTTTCGGAGTTATAGGGACAAATTGCAGATTAAGCTGGACTCAGGCCTACTCTCAATTTACAAGGGCGAAGTAATCCAAGATCCAACCAAATATCTAAATCCTGTGGTAAAGGGAAAGCGAGTCTTCAATACTTTTGCTATTATAACTGACGACAATATTTCAAGCTTCGATGTACTTTGACGAGTCCGTTCGTCGTGGCGGTCTATCCAGGCCTATATACCCAGCATTGGTCATCGAGGTAATATTAGTACTCACAAGAAAAGGTTCTCATTGGTGCCTCCGACGGGGTCCCTGTTGTGCACCTGGTTGGTGGTGACGGCGTCGGCCAGGGCTTGCATCACGAACTCTCTCACCACTTCCAGAGGGAAGTATGGAGAGTACAGGTTGCTTATTTCCGTGATACTCTCCCTGTAAAACAACACCGAATAAATAAATACCTTGTCAAATATGGACAAAAAATATTTTGTAATAATCACACATATTACAAAATATTTTTTTTTCTGTCCATATTTGACTTATTGTTCATACAGTCTTCAAACCCGAAACTGCCACAATATTATCACTAAGTTGGATTTTTGATATCTCAATTTAATTCCTTTTTTTTTACAATGATTGTGAGCCTAAGGCGGACCCTCTGCCCCTGTTGGGGGGCGGGGATCTCAATGTCATCCTAAGACAATTCCATGAACAAGATGATACTTTTGATATCTCAACTTTAGTAAATAGATAGTTCGTTCTCTTCTCGTGATTAGATCACTTCATTGTATACCCTGAGGAAGCTACAATATATAATAGATTGACAGACAGACAGGTGTAGTTTTATAAGGCCACTGACAAAAGTTTTCCTCTTTCTAAGATCATTTATTGCTACCATCGACTCGCTTAGAAGTAGCAGCTAATATAATACACAAAATAAATAAAAATACACTAAACGACGTCACTTTACTAATTCCCAAATAAAACCTCTTCTACTCACGTAATATCAGTCATTTTCATCTGAGGTCTCACAGACTCCGTAAGCAGCGAGCGCAGACTGTGTCCCATATCTGGGTCTTCGTACAGTTGCTTGAGCTCCGGTCCTAATGGAATCACGAACTCGTTTTTGCATACTTCCCTGTAAAAAACATGCACAAGAATGAAGTTTTTAATCAACATAAATGAAAAAAATAAATTTCGAATTTCGCTTCGCTGTGACTTTTCAGTGGTGTTAACGGTCACTAGAACAGTCCAATTGAAGTCGGTTGTATTTTTTTTTTTAAAACCTTGATTATTTATTGTTCGCTACATTACTTGCATTCGATCGATAATTATATTAGGTATAGGTAGGTACCTAATCACTTGATTTGACTGGTTGGTTACATAATATGAGTGAGTTAGATAAGTAAGTAATAAAGTAACAATAAAGACCTAAAGATCGACATAGCTCAAGAGGATCAGCAAGCTGAAGTGGCAGTGGGCCGGCCATGTCTGCCGAAGAACTGACAACCTTTGGGGTAAACGTGTTCTTGAGTGGAGACCACGTCTAGGCAAGCGCAGTGTAGGACGACCTTTGGCCAGATGGAGCGATAATCTGCGCGCTATAGCTGGCAGAAAGTGGATGAGGAAAGCCGAGGATCGGGCTCAGTGGCGCGCCTTGGGAGAGACCTACGTCCAGCAGTGGACTGCTATAGGTTGATGATAATAAAGACCTAAAGCGTTAGGTACCTATTACCACAGAGAACTAATATATCTAGGTGAGAAATTATAAAGTATATTAATAAATATAATAAATATATAAATAAAATTATAAAAAAAAAAATATAAATAGGTAAATAAATTAATAAATACAAGATTATTAGTGCTACTTGTATCTTAGTACCTACTCTGCTACTACGGACTTAGACTCGCGAGGTTTACAGCTCGCAGAGCCACTATATTATATTCTTCTTCTCGAACCAGTGCGGTGACAGAATTTAAGTGCGCTTGGAAAAAGCTTTCCATACACCATATATTATTATTTTATTAAATTAAAACGGTTAAACCAATTACATTAATTTAAAATTAGAATGAGATAAGAATACAATTTGCATTTGATTAGAATATAAGTAATAAATTATATGTATGCTCTATGTACTGACATGGTAGTGGCGTGCGACTCCAAGTGCAGAGCGATGAGCAGGTCGTAGAACCCTTGCCGCAGCGGGCCCGACATGTACTGCGACTGGATCGCGTACAGCAGCTGCTTCTGGTCCACGTGCTGGCACAGCGCATGCGCCGCCCTAGAACATGCACAATTTGTATAGAGAAGAGTGACATTCCAGAAACATCGTTTAGGAAATGAATTAATGAGAACTCTTTATTGTACCAAATAACTTAAAGATGAGGACGTGGTGGCCGAATGGATGAGGCCCATGCCTTGCGATCTGATGGTCGCGGGTTCGAATCCCGGTGGTAAATGGGTTTTTTCGGTCGAAAAAATCTATGTGTGCATCCCACGTTCTCGCAACGGTGAAGGAAAACATCGTGAGGAAACCGGCATGTCAAAGGACAAAAAAAAATTTCTATGACTTGTGACATCCACCAATACGCATTGGGTCCGCGTGATGGATTAAGACCCATTCGCTATCCTAGCCGAGAGTAGGCCTGAGTCCCAGCAGTGGGAACATTATAGGCTGATTATGCTTATGCTTATTTTACTACAACATAAAGCCATGTAATCATTAGGGAAAAATGTTGCGGGACATTTACATGCGACACTTCGGCGACAATGTCGCTCGACATGTCGAGACGAGACAGCGACACGCGACCTCAATTGTCAAATTTTGTCGGGCGACTGTCGCGGGATACGAAGTCGCGTAGGGTCGACGCTCCCGGATAAACGACACGCGACATGTCACGAAGATTTTGTGTCGGGCGACAATGTCGTGGGACAACGCTATTTATTTAATTTTATTTATTTAACATTAGACTTACAGTTATAATTCTTCTTATAATATAAGCTATGAAATATATACTATTCTTAAACCAAATCGAGTCTACATTTTGTTTCCTGTACGTATTTAATAATTATAGGTAGGTAAGTCTGGGTAGATAATTAGTAACTCTAACAGCAGTAAATTACAAATTACAAACAAACAACAAATAATCGCATTGTGTTTGTCAGTGGTGTGTGTGGAGTGTGAATGTGATGTGTGTGTGTGTGTGTGCGAAGTAAGTCTTTTCTAACCTAACCTGCAACGCTTGCAACATGAAGTATGCGCTCGAAAAACAAACTAAAATGAGCTAAGATAATTGATTGATTCAGGCGTTACTTTGCGGAAATCCATAAATATCAACAAATTATATAAATATATTTAGTAATAAATCCGCTTAATTTCTGAACAAAGGTGTTAATTAACTTAACTTTAGTTCAACTAAACCAAAGAGTCAACGAACAGAAAACCAAAGTTTAAAGATACGACACGTGTTTCGCCTCTACACGAGGCATCATCAGGAGGTGTGGACTCGCCGAGTTTGAAACGAACTCTCGCAATGGGAACTATTTTTTTAACAAATAACTTAATGATAGAAAATACAAGATAAGGAGCATGTTCGTACATTGTACAATGGGCGGCCTAATGATTTGTTATAGAATAGAATAGAATAGAATATGCTTTATTGTATCACCTTAAAATAAATAATAACAAGAAAAATAAACTAAAATTACAAGGGCGGTCTTATTGCTAGATAGCAATCTCATCCAGACAACCAGATAAGACATATTGTTAACAGAAATACCTACCTACTTGTACTTTTATACTTGTATTCCTACACTTACACTTACAACTCTCGAGGTCAACTCTACTGCGCCGATTGTGACAGAGTATTTAAAACCAAGTTTGGTCTTGCCAGCCACATCAGGGCTCACGCCAGAGAAATTAAAAGTCTATAGTTAGGGGGGCCGTCCTCGAAATCGATGAGGAGCACTATGTAATATATAGTGTACTTTGAATGTTCACAGCTTCAAAGATCTCGTTTCGCTCGGTCAAAAACTGCACTTACCTATAATTACTCTGGTAGCAGAGCGCGGCGTACAGCGTTAGAGTATGAGAGTGGAAACTCAGGAGTTTGTCCATCTCTATCAACTCTAAGATGTCGATACAGCGGTCCTCCTCTGTGGAAAAAATAAGTATATTTCAATATCTCATCCTATACTATATTATAAACGTGAAAATGCATTTATATTACTAGTATAGTCATAGCTGTCAATATTACGAAGTATATGTAGATTTGTCAATATAACCACGTATACGTAGGTCTGTCAATTTTACCAAGTATATGAAGAGCTTTCAATATTACAAAGTATATGTAGAGCTTTCAATATTACTAGGTATATGTAGAGCTGTCTATATTACCAGGTATGTCTAAAACTGTCAATATTACCAGCTATATGTAGAGCTATCAATATTACCCGATTTAAGTAGAGCTGTCAATATAACGAAGTATATGTGGAGCTGTCAATATTACCAGGTATAAGTAGAGCTGTCAATATTACCAGGTATGTGTAAAACTGACAATATTACCAGCTATATGTAGAGCTATCAATATTACCAGGTATATGTGGTTATCTCAATATTACCAGCTATATGTAGAGCTATTAATATTACCCGATTTAAGTAGAGCTGTCAATATAACGAAGTATATGTGGAGCTGTCAATATTACCAGGTATATGTAGAGCTGTCAATATTACCAGGTTTAAGTAGAGCTGTCAATATTACCAGGTATATGTAGAGCCAGCATGGAGACGGCATCTTCACACAGCATGGACCAACCGCGGATGTCCGACAATTTCAACGCGTGCACTTGTAGCGATTGGTTTGGCACCTGAAAAACAAATATAAGTCAGTATTTCTCGACAAAGCTGCATAAAATTAACTGCCTATGCATTCAATTAAACGGGGCACCATTTGATCAATGACCTAGGCGCCCAATTGAATGGCTAATTTAACAAGTTCGCCGCGACACAAGTGTCAAAGCTCTGGTTATATACTCTAGCCCATTGGCGCGGTTGGAGACACTGCACTTTGAGTCGTGGCAGGAACTTGTCACTAGGACAGTACGGTAGCTAACAGCGGCAGACTGGCGGCAGATCTGCTCAGCTGTATCTAACCTACCTACACAACACACTCTAGGGAACGAAACACTTACTCTAGCCCATTGGTGCGGTTTGAGACACTGCACTTTGAGTCGTGGCGGGAACTGAGGCGTGACATGCTTGTCACTAGTGGGCAGAACGGCGGCAGATAGCGGCAGACTGGTGGCAGATCTGCCCAGCTCTATCTGGAGGATCTCTTTAGAGGTCGCTTCTACAAAGATGGCTGGGAAGAGTTTTGTTTCTGGCTCCATCTGGGGAGGAAATAATAGTTTTAGGGGCGAAAATATATCGGAGATTGGACATTAATAAAAGCATATTTGCTGGTAGTGAAGTATGCTATATTATTCATCATTTGAGAATAACGAACTAGGTATTCTCTTTTTTTATTATTATTAATATGTGTTGTAGAGGTCGAAGATGGAGCACGCTTGGCTATAAACTTATTCTCTCTAGATAGACTCCAGTCTCTAACTGGATCACTTCACTGTCAAGCTAGTTTGAACCATAACTATTATGCCCTAAGGTGTAATTTACCTTGAACTGTCGGCTGGTTTCCACCGAATGCCACTGTACCGGTGGAGGTGTCGACGGAGCATCCGATAAACATGAGACGCCCATAGCTATATAGTCACTATCAAGCTAATTTGAACCATAACTCTATCTGCCTTAAGATGTAGTTTACCTTGAACTGTCGGCTGGTTTCCTTCCCCTCGCAAGTGAATGCCACTGTCCCGGTGGAGGTGTCGACGGAACACCCGATGAACATGCCTTGGGACGCGCCCTTAGCTGTCGCTTCCGCCATTACCTCGTTGTAGAGCTCATCAGCACGCACCATGTAGCAGGACTGGCGGTTTACACTAGAATATAAATTTACATACAAATACACAAACAAACATACAAACACAGGGAATCCTAATGCAGATATACACACAGCTGCATATGTTATTATTTATTGTTGTAGGTAGCTAAATACATATAAGACATCTCAACTTTTAACATCCGAGAACATTCATTTCTATTCAAAAAACAAGCAGTGTTGTTATAAAAGCTTAAATAGGTTACGAGTAAGCCTCAATGACGCGAGGCTAATTTACATGTTACAAGCCAGCGAGTTTAAAAGCTAGCGAGTGAGCGAGTAAGCGTTACAATACAATGCATAGTCAAATAGCAGATTGTCAAAACGCCGATGACACAGGGCGAGTTTACAAGCTGCTAGCGAACTCGCCGACTTGTAGCTTGTAAACTAGCCTCGAGTTTTTGAGTCTATAGTTGAGATTATATTTCCAGTCATCAGAACAGGGGTCAATGATATCAAATCAAATTAAATCAAGTTTATTATCAAGAAATATAATAATACTATTAATTTAATGTTTAAAAAGTGCTGCCCACAGCTACGCAAGCTCAGTAAAGGGAGTACAGCAGGTCGCTCAATGAAAGTTGACGCTGTCAAAATACTCAAACTCATACAACTTCACTACACTTTGACAAAATTCAGGATGATAATTTTGACAGGTCACAATAGATACATCCCGCGCTCCTATTCACTGACACTACACAAGCGCACGTGTGAATGTGCTGTTCATGCCAGCTTTTGTTAATATACCTGTAAAACTTAGCCTTGTGTATCATGTCTTTTTCCGTGAGTTTTGGCTCAACCGGTTCAGTATTTTTATCGTGATTGAGGAGCAAACGTATATCCACCCCTTCTCACAAATATTTATCTTTGTAAAATTAGTAAGGACTTACCTCTCGATGACCCTGTCGTATTCATCAGTAATGATGACCGATGACTGCATAACTTTGTTCTGATTGAAGTCCTTCGAATGTAAGTGGTACTGAGTGGTCACCCATCCTATGTACACGTGTGTTGGGTCTTGACCGGGGAAAATCCTGGAAACAATATTAAATCCTGGTCATGGTCACTTATTAATAAAAATAAATAAAAAAATAAATGATATATATTTTAGATATTTCACACAACACCATCTAGCCCCAAACTAAGCAGAGCTAGTACTATGGGAACCAGATGACTGATACAATACTTAAATACTTTTTTTTGTAAATACATACATAGAAAACACCCTGACTCAAGACAAACAGCGATATTCATCACACAAATGTTTGTCCTGAAGGGGGAATCGAACCCGCGACACCGGGCAACTGGCCTATCATTCATCATCATCATCTCCCTGTCCTAATCATACTTAGGCAGGCGTTGTGTGAAATTTCCAAAATATGTATTTATTTAATTTAAAATTTACCTGACGCCATAGAAGTACTCGTTGATGAGCTTCAAGCACTCTGCATCGAAGATCTCATTGCCGACCGTCTCGGTAGTGGACGCCGCCAGCGTAGTGGTGGTCATCTGCTTGCGGTCTTGGGTCGGAGTTTGCATCTGCTGGGGACACATATTTCTTATAGTTTTGTGTATAGTTTTAAAGTTATATTGCTTGGTTATAAACACCTTGTTACACGAAGATTATTAAAAACCAGCTGATGCCCGCAAATTTGTTTTCATTGCGATTTTTTTAGAAAAAAGGAAGCGAGATGGAGCAAAGAGATTTCGAGTGGAAACGCACCCTTAACTTAACATCCCCATTGCTCAAACCAGGCGTTTTGCGTCAACCTTTATATTGAGCACAAGCAAGGAGTGGAACTCGCTACCGGCGTCTGTATTTCAGGACCACTAGAGTCTTTAAGACTATAGTGAATAAGTTCATACTAGCCAAGCGTATGAACTCCATTTTCGACCACACCATCATTTACCATCAGGTGAGGTAGTGGTTAAACGCTTCTCTATCAATCAATCATCAATCAATCAATATAAATAAAAGAAAGTAGTGTTAGTTACACTATTCATAACTCAAGAACGGCTGAACCGATTTGGCTGAAAATTGGTGGGGAGGTAGCTTAGAACCAGGAGACGGACATAGGATAGGGGAGGACGGACTTTTATCCCGATGTCTAAAATTCCCAACGCAAACAAAGTTGCGGGCGTCAGCTAGTTATTAATAAAATAAAATATAAATAAAAAAAATCAGGTGTTTTTTCACAAAGTTTTAGTAATATTAGGGGTTCCACACACGACTTACATTAAGACCCGTTTGGCTGCCATACAAGTTGGGTCTACTGGCGCGCGGTTGCATTCCGTTATGCCTTTGATTGGCCTTCGAAAAAAATGAAAAACAAATGAAAATGACTGTACAGTGCATTGTATTAAATAGTGTGAATGAGGGATAAAGTGCAATTTGAAAATGATAGGGCGATACAAACGTGCACTGAGCAAAATATTTCGTAGGGAGTGAATTGGACTGGGCTACTGGGTTCGCAGCGCTCGGATGTAACACTACTTCGGGTAAAGTCGGCTGGTATAACATAACTAAGTGAAGATGGTAATGTGTCTACTGTCTTTTCTTTTACCTGAACGACATCAAATAATGGTAACGTAACATTATAATACTTCAAAATAAAGTGCCTGTATTGTTGATGCTATGACCGTGAACAAAATGTATTTTTGAATAAGCATCCCTTATACTGTCATGTCCTCAAAATAGTTGTATTTCGTATTATTAACCTCGCCTTTGAAGAAGTTTTCACTTCTATCGTTCAACTTTTATACGCATTAAAATAAGGTTTATTAATGTCTAAACATATTGCATGCTATGTCACGTTGGATTTTGAACCGTATAAATATTAAGATAAGGTTTATTAATGTCAAAATATATTGTATGCTATGTCACGTTGCATTTTGAACCGTATGAGTATTAAAATAAGGTTTATTACCTGAGAGACCTTGATCTGCGGGTTGGGCCTTCTCATGGTTCCTCTTTCTGGAGACACCTCGGTGTCGCTGAAGGGGTCCGGAGTCTTGGATTTCCGACTCTTGCCGCGGTCGCCGCTCTCGCCGCGTTTGCTCCTGAAGAACCTAGTAAGCACAAAAGGCATGTTACTATAGTTTTTGACCTATTTTTGTAAAATAGAGAGGACTATTGACCGAACGAACTAAGATCTTATAGTCTCACTATGGATATACTGGGACCGATCGGCGGTTGATCTGTCAGTGTAAGTATGTATGTTTGTCCGACGATACCTGTAAAACCGTTCATCCGATCTACATGAAATTTGGCAGGTTCAAATATTTTTCAAGTTTGTGGATGAGCCAACTCGGTTCAGGGGTTTAGGCGCTTGAGTTCGAAGTTTGGGGCAAAATACTACGAGTGAAGGATTTATTTATTTATATAGGACAGCACCGTGGCTTAGTTGGTAGTGACCCTGCCTACTAAGCTTGGTGTTCCGGGTTCGATCCCCGGCCGGGGCGAATATTTGTGTGACGAACACGAATGTTTGTTCTCGGGTCTTGGATGTCGTGATGTGTTGTATGTGTCCATGCCACCTGCGACACAGGGAATCCTAGTGCAGGGGTGTGAGTGTGTGAATGTTTTACTCTAGTTTAGAATTTTAGTATCTAAACCAAAGCGCCGAAAACAGAAAACCCAAGTTAGAACTCGACGCGTGTTTTGACTCTACACGAGGCATCCTCAGGAGATGTTGACTCGCCGAAATTAGTTAGTTAATTACAATTATAGTTTTACAAAAGGAGGTCTTACCTTAAAACACGATCTCGTACAGACAACCTATCTATACTACTAATGGTAAGGACTTTGCCGTTAGCCTCAGCACAGTGATTAGAGTCAGTTGGACATTTTCCACCGAACTAGTAAGAGACTGTATCTTAGAGGTCGATTTCCACCTTCAACACGTGCACGGCTGTATACCTTCGGCACTATGGCATGTTACTTGTTTAATAAGGCTGTGCCCGTACTTTATCTTGTGTTTCCACTGTTAAAGTACAGCAGGAACACGTGATCTAAGGGTAGTAAGCCCCTGGAGCTAAAGCCAGGGCAATGAGTCCATACTCGAAGCCCCGACACGACTGGCTCAACTAGCTGGCGTAAAGCAGGATTTAGACGAAGCCAGTAACGCTGGCGCCAGTCCTCAGACAAGCCAACGCTGGCCTGGCCCGCGTTGTTTAGATGAGGCCAATGAAAAATAGGCCGGCGCTCTATTCCCGCCAGTGCTGGCAGCCAGCGCTGGCTTGTCTTGAAAAACTGTTTATACGAGTTCAATAAACCAACCAGCGCTGGCTGCCAATGAAACTGGCAGCCAGCGCTGGCTTCGTCTAACTAAACCCTGCTTAAGACACCAGGATGATGGAACTCACTTAAAAGGCGATCGTCCTCTTTTATCCTTCTTATCATCAGGCGACAGACTCTGCGCGCCGAGCTCGTACTTGGCCATTTCAGCCTCGCTAGTGGTGCGGTGCATGCCGTTCGATTGACCTGCAATATTGAACTTTACGCTATTAGAAATAAGGTTGGGTTTGGCACGTTAGGTTTTGAGATGTGAAGTGGATTAGCGCAGAGAATAAGACAAGCCGATATTTCTAGTGCGATTGTGAAAATACTCATTTAAACTTTAGTTTACATAATGTTTTGGTTAACGTTATGTTGAATGTTTGAAAATATCGTGTAAAAATGTGATGGTTTCTTATTATTATCCAGTAGTGTCTCATGTTCAATAATTTAAATAATGTACAGGGACTAATAAAATTGTTCTGATGAGAAGTGGTTCAAATTTGAATCCTGTTTATATAAATTTAGAAGAAGAAGAGCACAGTTTAAGTTCTACAAACCTGTATTGACCCGTTCAGTTGAAATGCGCGGGTGCCGCGCGGTCGTCTGAACATAGCCTTAGAATATTATATCAAAATCTCCATAGATGGATACCAATCAACAGCGATAGCACAAACAAGACACAAGCGGGTGAACGTTGCAAGACTGCTAGTCTCTCTAGTCTTTTCTTACTCGTCGTAATGCAGCCCTGTATATCAATATACAGTGCAACCTTAATATAACGTACCTCAATATAAAGACTTCTTCGATTTAACAAATTCTTCGTAATCCCCTTGAATTGTCCATAGGAGTCAATATAAAATATACCTTTACATTGCGAACATTCTTTGCGTAATAACGAAAAAACCTCTTAATAACGAATTTTCAACTATCAAGAAAAAGTATTCATACCTCTAATTAACGAATTTTGCCAACCCAAAACCTTAATATAAAGTTTCCACCAATAATATAACTCTTAATCTTATAATGTGATTCATGTCTCGACATGTTTCGACACGCTTTTGTTTGTAAAGTAATCATTGTTGTTTTGATGGAAAGTAATGTAAACACCTCTGCTCGTCACTATTGTTAAAGATTTAAGTTAAAATGGCTCAGAAACGTAAATTACCTCTTTATAACAAATTTTAGACCAATCTAACCTCAACATAACAAACCTCAGTTCAACGAATTACTTGATATTACGAATATTTTCTTGTTCCCCTCCGATTTGTTATATCGAGGTTGCACTGTATATATGTTACTTAACCTTTGATATATGACATACTAATAATTTGTGTTAGATTTTTTTTTACCAATAGATGTCAAAACTCGTTACATATATTCTGTACAATTATAAGTGGATAGCAAATTTAAACGTATACTATAGAAACTAAGAATGTAATGAATCTTTCGTGGTTTGTTGTCTGTCATTGTACCGAATTAAACAAAATAAAATAAATATACACGGTCATTTTTTTGGCGAACACACCCTCCAAATTCTATTCTGCGTTCAGTGGTTTGGCCTTTACGTTTTGTGTTTTTACCTTGCTTGGACTGTTTCTATATAAGCCTATATATATATATATATATATATATATATAATATCTATATATATATATATATATATATAAGTTTCTATATGTTTCTATATATTAAAGCTTGTTTGTCAGTTAGTCAGTCAGGTCCAAGCCTTTTATGCATATTGATGATTGATCTTCACTTAGATTGACTACCAGCTAACAGCGACAGCACAAACAACACACAAGCGGGTGAACGTGCAAGACTTGCAAGGTACAGTGCTACCACCTCTGGGGATAGATCCCTTGCGAGGAGGTCGGGACGGCAGCCGCTTGCCCTTCGAACTAGTTGGCATCTCCTCTTGCTCGTCGTAGTGCAGGCCTTTGGTAAAAAGGGGGAGAATAAGCAACAAAACGGGGGGAAAACAATAGGCTGTGAATTAACATCGGACCGTAGAAATTGCTCGTAGAAGATACAAGTTATTTTATTACTAACAACATGTTACTCGTCATTCAATTATGTAAAAACTCATATACAAATATTTTGACGTGACTACGTCTAATAATAAACGCCGGCTCCATGCACGAAAACGTTGACGTCTTTGTCCGGTAACGCTGACATTGTCCGGTAACGCTCATTGTCCCGTTACACTGGTAGTCACAGTAGTTAAACTATCGTCCGTAAATCAACTTTACAGACAACCAAGTTTTTTATTTACCGAAATGAATAGCTTAGGGCTGAGTTACTTGTGGAGCCCGCACTAGGTAAGATTATATCGCAGGAAACCGTAATTGCAATGGGTTGGTCCCAAAATTCCCTTGATTTTTATATTCGAGGAGATTTTAAAGCTATGCGATGCAAAATTATTGCTTTCATATTTTTGTGTGACAGAGATGAATATTATACTAAGTCAAAATCAATCCATTGTCTCTTTCTAAAGCCCGATGTATAACTTAAGGGGGTATAAATTAATGTGTAAAACTAGGACAAAAGATAAACAATAGTGGGTGTAAAATTGGGGAACTAAAAAGCTACAAAATGGGTGTAACACTAATTGCTCTTATAGGTTGTTCAATAAAAAATCTAATTTATTTTACACACAGGTAACTCTTGGAATAATCAAAGACTACGAACTAGTAACACAGATAAAAAAGTTTATCAACAATAAATCAAAAAGCTAAATCAAAAATACCTAAGAAATAACACATCCAAAAAATTATAACGGAAACATTGGACCATGAGAGCCGAGAATTTAGGCTCAGTGGCGCGACTGGAAAAACTCTGGCGACAATTTACGTAAACTGGTTATACTGATTATGGTATACTGATTTATGCAAGAATTGATTGAGTTTTTTCTGTTTTTAATTGACGATAATGCTAAATATTAGGCTCAAAGACGCGCTTTTAGGGCGTCTTCAAAGAGGCGCCACTGTGGAGCCACAGTGGCGCTTCTACTAGTATTCATACAATATCTAGCGCACCACTATATTACGATAGTGGCGCTGCACCGGCGCGTCTAGATATTTTATGAAAGAAAACTAGTAGAAGCGCCACAATGGCGCCACAGTGGCGCTTCCTCACGTCTCTAATTTGAAGGCACCCTTTTGCCGTAGACCAACAATTCGGCAGTTAATGGAAAAGGGGCAAGCATTACTGCGCTAACCTTTGATGTCGCTGATGGTGAACCCGCTGCGCATAATCTGGTCGATGTGCGCCGGCATCTGCGCCTCGGTGGCTTCCTTCATCAGCATCTGCTGACGCTCCTTGATCTCCACCCAGCGGCGGGCCTTCTCGCGTTCACTGGAAAATATACCTTAGCGTCATGTATATAGCATTAAAAAATAACAAGCGAGCCTCAGGGCTCCTTCAAATTTGAGGCGTGAGGAAGCACCACTGTGGCGTCACTGCGGCGCTTCCGTCCTATTGTGACATAGTGACTTCCTCACGCCTCTTATTTAAAAGCGCCCTTACAGAGTCGCATATGATGTGTAACATCTGACATTACATTGTTTGGAAGGATTCTATTTACTTCATTTATCTGTACCCTTAGTACGAGTTTGATAGTTTCCAAAACTCAATAGTTTTGGTGAGCTCGCTCAAACGAATAGTTTACGTTGTAATCGGCAATACGGGCTAAATTTTTCGTATTAAGTTTACACGATATCAACCATTGACTAGCTCGATTGAACGAACTTCATGGTATATACTTCTAACTCTTTTACACGTCGGCAAAATAAAGAGACGAACATATCCTTTACGTTTGACACTTTGTACCACGCTTTGTTTTTTTTTTAATTTGCGCATAGTGTTGGCTAAAGTCATATGACCATACTGCCTTATCATACGTTTTTTTTTTATGGAGGCATCGTTTTTTTAAAGGAAAAATGAGCCCATCACAATTTAAAATTATGGATAGATTTCATAGAGTGGTAATTATTTCTCTCTCTGGGAAAAAGTCTACAAGATGTGTCTCGAAATTGTATAATAACCCTACCCATATCCATAATTTTAGAAATGGTGACTTAAATAAACCGGCCGAAGGCCCTCATGTCAGGCTGAGAGTAATAAAATGTGACAGGATTTACAAATACTAGCTTGTTCGCGTAGCTCTCACCGAATTTTATCTAGTGAGTGCGAATACTACAAAAGTTTTCGTAAACGTCATAGTTTACTACCGCTGACTTGTCAAAGTTAGAACTCGTACTACCAAAGTGCCATAATCAGCTCGAAAACTTTTTTGGTTTTCGAATACTATGTTTCGATCTAACTCATACTGCCGATTTTAGGTCATGAAAGTTTTCGCTAGGCGCTGCTAGCAAATGTATGGAAGGAAACGAAACTACATAATTTTTTCGAAAACTATCAAAACTCGTACTAAGGGTACTGACGACTAAGTTCTTGATACAATTACATTGCGTTTCTCGAAATCACTGCCATATATTGACAAAAAGCGAGAAGAAAGATGTTGCACACTAAAACTATGTTATTCAAATATGCATAGTTTTGATGTGTAACATCTTTCTTCTCGCGTTATGAACTAACTATAACGCAGGCTTAGATATAGACTATAGACCACAAACGCGTCACCGACCACAGAGCGACCGGTCGCTGTTGGCGGTGGCGCGTTTGCGGCGATCGTAAGTTTACATAACATTGAGTATTTTCATAAATTACGACCCTTATTTAATTCAGGCTGATCGGTCGGTAAATCTTCGGGCGGCATAGAAACTCTGACAGCAGGAACTAGCTTAAAATACAACTTCTTGTAGAGTTCTTCCATTGAGCGAACTAGACAAAATAACTATGTTGTGATACTTACTCAATAAATTCCGCATAACAGATGACAGGTAGAGACAATCTCAGGAATTCCCAGTTAGCTTTCTCCATAGTTTCAAATGTATTGTGGGATATTTTCATACAAGGCGGCGTGTCTGCAAAAAAATATAATATAGGACTTCTCCAGTAGGTATATAGTTTTTTTACGCCGACTTCAAAAAAGGAACTAGTTCTCAATTTGGTTGAATTATTTAATTATTTTTTTTGTTGAGTGGTTATTCTTTCAGATTGGTCCCATAGACATTTTATCAAGGTTTTGTTTTTAAATCAAAATAATTGAAAAAAAGTCGTTAAAGTGAACCAAAGTGCATACGTTACTTCCCTGTGACTTTTCAGTGGAGCCTACAGTCACTCGGACAGTCCGATTGGAGTCGGTTGATGTATATTTTTGTAAAACCTTGACTATTATCGTACCTGAGCCAGCTGGTATTCTGGTAACGTCAATCCTAGTATCCGCCATTTCGTCCGTATTCTCGAAGATAGGCTGGTCTTTGGTATACCAGTGAGTGACGTCACGATTCATGTTCCTACAATAACCAGGAGATTAAAAATCTAAAATATAGTGTTATATGTCAATTGTTACTTATTGATTCAACGAGTTTTGATTTTGAGTCAAATGAGCTCATGAGTCAACTGAATAATTCAAGTTTTGATTCCAAATGAGTCAACTGAGATCATGAGTCAGTTAATCTCAACTCAATTTAGCTGTGAGTCAATTGAGTTCATGAGCAAACTGGGCTTATGGGTAACTTGGGTTTGTAAAAAAATGTAACATTAGTAGGTATACTTACACACAGAACGGCTCGTAACCTTCTTGTAAACCGCATGTCGTGAAGTATTTTAAAGTGTTCACATCTTGACCGTACGTCAACCTAGAAATTATTCATAAATAAATTAAAAAGAGAAGGATTTTAATATGAACTTTTTAAGCCAAATTATTCTACACTATTTGTTTTTATCAGCAAGGCTTCTAAAGTCCAGGACTTGGAATAATATTACGACTATATTTATTATACAATAAGTTGCTTTGCATTCCCGCAATATTTACAGAGATGGGTATACTCCACGAACAGAACACGAATAATTAAAAAAAACACTACCTAAAACTTTACAAAATCTGGAACAAATATCTTAGTAAAAAAATCCATGTTTGTAGAGAGCCTAATTCAAATTTTCCGTGTGAAACACTCCTTGTGCATGTAAAAAGACTAATCACCCAGCTACTAGCTAGGGCGCCTGCTTGCCAATGAGCGAGAGAGAGCACCGGGGTGGTGACGCAAGCGTGTGTGTTCGGCCGGAATCTTATTCTGAATGTTCTTGATGGCTTATTCCGCTTCCTCGAAAAACTATTTCTTCAAATATTCGGCTACTCATTAAACGTGAGATTTGATTTATGGTATTAGGGTGACTTAGTATACCTACTAAAATCGACTGTTCAAAAACACCGCGGGAATGCAAAACTACATATTGTATAGCCAGTCACTTGCTATTGGTTACTTACCTAGCTTTCTGTCCAACTCCCAGAGTACAGGCGGGCACAAAGTTGTCGCCCTGGACATCAGCGAAGGTCGTCTCTCCTCCAAGAGCATCCATTAACAACTCCCCGTTCAGAGAGAAACCTGGTGTTACAATCGTGTCAATTCAGGTGTCACCAAAACAAAACTTAACCAATTTGACAGCAATAAAGGTATTGCTCTTCTTTTAAACGATCGAAATTAAAAGGATGACATAATTTTTAGTGCAGTCAAATTAGTTGAGTTTAGTTTTGGCGACATTTGAATTCACACCAATATGTATGTGATTAATGAGGACATTATTAAGAATGCCCGGGCATTATGATAAATGAGAAGCTATATCAGGCCAAATAATGGATTATTATCATAAACTACACTATTTATCATAATTATAAATATTGCTACATGTATATGAATAGGTTGTGATATTTTTATCATTGTATGGCCAAGAGCACTCAAGCTATCCACAACATGATTTTGATAAGTTAGTAGAGTTCTGAGTCAAATTTAAGTTTTTTTATGAGTCGTTTTGGGATCGCTTCAGAACGCTTGGATTGGGATCGGGCAAAATTATTAACTTAAAAAAAAAATGGTTATCTCTCTTGAAATGTAAATCTTAGTTATTGAAGAGGATATATGAGAATAACTAACGACGAAATATAATATATGAGAGACGATTTCGTTATACTTAACAAAGTAACGTGTTGCACACTTTTTATTAACTCAAGCTGCGTTTAAATATTTACAAAATGATAAAAGAAAAGGTGAAAATGACAATGTTAGTTCATAAAATATTAGTAGGAAACAATTCCAAACCTCGACCATTCTATTTCAAGCTACGAAATGCATTTAGAAGGAATGCATAAACATGCCTAACACACAAATTATCCAACTAGTAGCGAGATGGATTAGCTGAACTAATCTAAAGAGGATCATTTGAGCTAACTTTAGGTGTCAATGAGCTCTAACCTTAAACTCACCTGAGCTTGTTTGAGACCAATAGCTCAGCTAAACTTTTATCTCTGCTCTAGCCAGCTCAGGTTCAAAAAAAGCTATAATCTTTCGTAACTATTTTGTGATACGTTGAGGAAAGACACCTAAACAGAGTTTCAAGTTGTTTTGGTAGGTTTAATTCCAAAATCGAGGTTGTCATTCAGCTAAAATTACTTGATATATCCCAAAATATATTCCAAGGTATCCGTGATGTGCGAATCTATCAAAATGTAGCAAGCAAAAAGCGATGCGATGCGTGTTTCTATCGTTAAAAATTTCACAAGCGTTTTTGAAGCATGTCAAATGAATGAATTTTGGTGGTGGCAAGAACATATTTCTGCTTACTTCATGGATTTTGAAAATGTTTTATATGTTAACTTTTTTGGTTAAATTGAATTAAATGAAGCATATTCTTCGAATTCATGACAAAAACTTAGCAATGCAACTAATTGAGAAATGTTGATTTCATTAATTGTTATGAGGAAGTCATCAAAACTAGCTAAGAACAAGTTAGCTGTGAGTTGTAACACTAGTTATCGAATATTTTAGGATACATAAACTCAGTAAAAATCAGGGCAACTAAAAAAATATCCTAAATTACCAGACTCGTTTTAGTAAACAAACTACAAGCATGAAAAATGTTTCCGCCACCTTCTAGAGAAGCCAGCTATCAGGGCCAAACTGTCAAATCATTGTCAATGATATTTACTTATCGTTTTATCGATCAAATCGAGAAACACTCCGACAACGTCACCCACTGCCCATTGCTTGCCGAAAGACTCTGTGCTACCGCTGTATACTTTTTCCTCCTTGAAACCACGAGAAAAAAGCTATTGTAGACCTTAACACCACAATCATAAAGCTCAATATTTTACTGATGACGTCTTGATGAGTAAGACCTAAGAATCTACAGGTCGGTAACATCAATCTAACTATTACCTACACGATTCTAACACAAAAAATACATATTCAATCGGTTACAGAGGATATATTTTACAAAGAACTCACATAACAAAATTACTCTTTACACATTGTCGTTTAAAGGTAAAAGGGAACACAGAAATAGGCCACAAATGAAAGTATAGAAAAGATTTACAGAAGATGTTATCAGTTAACCACAACACCGACAAATTCTAAATATGGCTTAGTGCTGCTCCGATAAATACGTAATAAGAAATAAACATACGATTCAATACAATAATTACATCGAGTACTACCTAATGTACAAATTGTAAAAAAATATGCGATTACACTTGTTCTCAAAAAAATGTACTATAATCACGAGTAATATATGTTCGACAATAAAGTCGAAACTTTAGGTAAGATAATATTTATCAACTAGGTTCAATAAATATTTTTCGAAGATGAGTCAACTGGGCTCAATTTATTTTTTCTTAAAGTTGAGTCAACTGGGCTCAACCAAATATCTCTTGAATTTGAGTTAACTGGGCTCAAAAATCAAGTTGAGTCAAAGGGATTAAAAAAAATATCAGATATCAGAAACTAATCCAATTTTGATTCAGAAATATTATGACAGTAAGGTATAGTATCGGATCAGCACTTTAGCCCACCAGTGGGCAGACTCACTGATGGTCTGGTCCACGACGTCGAGGAAGCATCCCACGATGTCTCCAATTTTCAGCTGAACGCCGAACGTATCGCACGCGCCGCCGTGCGCTTTTGTCGACTATTTTTTGTAAGCATTTTTATTTATTTTCTACTTATTTTTAATCTATCTCATATTAATTTTAATAGAGACTCAGGTGTTTTTTTCTTCTTATAAATAAGTTAAACTGTTCCCCAACCAGTGACAAATTTAAATGATGCTTTTAGACACTCGTTTAAATATTCAGCTTAGTCGATTTAAGAATAGGCTTAATTGACTCAAAAACTAAGCTCGGTTGACTCATGAACTCAACTTAGTTTCTGATTGAATCTGAGCGAATTTAAAAGTTCACATAACTGAATTTTTGAGTGTCTGTAATCATATAAGTGGCGAATGAATGAGTCAAAACAATATGAACTACATTTATTACGGAATAATGACCATTTTCTTCTTTTCCATGAAAAAAAAACGAAAATACCCTACTCTTCTATGAAAAGTATTAATGTAATAAAACTTACGTTGTATCCATCGAATGCCCAAGAGTTTTCATCTTGGCCCAACATCATGCCAGGAGGCATATCAGCATGGGCCCAGCCAACCTACGAAAAAAAAAAACAATTTGTTATTTGCCAGCTCTTATGCTCAATTCCCACTGAAATGGCAGTGGCCGGCAGAGCACTTTAAGTGGTAAATCATTTTGATCATAATCTACATACTCAAGGCCCCGAATCCCGCGCGCCGTTGTCTTGCTCGCACATTTGTATGTACAAATGTTCAATTATGTAATTGAAGATATGTATAAATTGACTAAGTATAAATAAAAAAAAAGATGTGCGGTGAATTTGTAACTGCAACCTCACAAAATGTTTGAGTATATTTTATAATTTGATATTTTCACATAAGCGAAGGAAATTGAGCAAAACTGTTTTCCCTATGTTAAACATATAGCCTTAGCTTATGTTAAACATATCAGACAAAAACTATAATAAAACATTACGTGAGTCTGTGGTAACAAAATCATCGATCCACTTTTTTATATTTATACTCAATATCAACAAATTATATATATATATTTAGTAATAAATCCGCTTAGTTTCTAAACAAAGGTTTTAATTAACTTAACTTTAGTCCAACTAAACCAAAGAGTCAAAGAACAGAAAACCAAAGTTTAAAGATACGACACGTGTTTCGCCTCTACACGAGGCATCATCAGGAGGTGTGGACTCTAAACTAAACTTTAGTTTTCTGTTCTTTGACTCTTTGGTTTAGTTGAACTAAAGTTAAGTTAATTAAAACCTTCGTTTAGAAATTAAGCGGATTTATTACTAAATATATTTATATAATTTGTTGATATTTATGGATTTCCGCAAAGTGACGGCTGAATCAATCAATTATTTATACTCAATCAATCGCTGCCTTCTCAGTGTGAATAATTAAGCCTTAAGCTATATACTCAATAAGCCTTTAGACGGCTCGAAAGCCCCACTACCCAAGCTACTGGCTCGCACGTTCAGGAAGGAAGCACTCACCCTCATAGGCCCTGCGGTGAGTATTTCAAACTCGAAGTACCATTTTCCCGAACTAACAGCATAGTTTTTCTCGGCTCTGTACGTTCTGAAGTCTGCTTGCTTCTGTTTTGATGCTTCCAGAAGTAATGCTGTGGACAAAACCGAATAATATGTATGTATACTATAAATATGTAACTCTACAGTATATGTACAGTCAGCTTCACCAATATGTATACACTCTCAATTTCGCACACATTATATATTATACTTTTAATTTTGCACGGACATTCTTCTTCTACATTTATTTGAAAATGATTGCGTGCACTTGTCTTTGCAAAATTAGGAGTAGTATAAATGTGAAAGCTTGGGCGTATATACACGTAGGTGCAGCTGACTGTACCTTGATTAAAATTCTGATATTAAATAAATAAATCATTCATTCATTCACTCCAATCATTAATTAGTTTAATTGTATAAAACCAACTTTGACAGGTCATAAACACGCCCTTAGCTATTTTTTTCTTCAGCTTACCTTCATGCTGTTCCCCAGTCGGCGGGTCCAGGTTATACCCGTAAACCAGAAGGGTCCGGACGGTCTCCGAGGCGGTGTCTCGGTTCGCCTTCTTGATGGCTTCATCCACCTTCGGGTACGGCACCAAGTGGGGGGAACGGTGCATATCTGGGTCCTAGAAAGGAGGTATGTTTTAGGAAGACAATTTTTACACCAGAATCATACATAATTTTAAGGCGAATAGAACCCCAGATTCGCCCTCTCGCTCGCGCGTACCTAATTTTTTTAAGAAAGAAATAAAATATTCAGGCAAGGATTTACACATAAAACTTGTTTGGATTGAATTGGATTTTTTACTACAATTTTGTAATGTAATTTTCCAGATCCTGGAGGTCCGTTTGTTTTGTAATTACAAGAAGTAATTTTTAAAATTTCAAAAGTTAGGTACGCGCGATCTAGATGGCAAATCAGGGGTACTAAACGCCATAAACAATACTCTGTCCACCAGGTAAACATGTTTTTTTTCAAATCCATTGGTGTAAATCTTCAAACCCACAACCTTGGGATCGAAAGTCGAGGCACCTCCCGAGGTCCCACTCGGCCAACACGGCTTTAAGGAAAACTTATATTTAAGAAATAATTATGTAAAAATAACTAATAAAATAAACTTAATGAAAGCAGGATCCCACGGTGCGCGATGTAAGGTCGGACACATCACGCTGTGACCCTCACACCTAGTAAACAGTGCACATACTAAGTGTGAGTCACAGCTGACGGGTCCAACATGAGCTTGAACATCTATAGGCAAAAAAAAACTGAAAACATGACAACATAAAGTAAAATAGGTCTTTTAATCCAAGCCTGCAACATGCATGCTGTACATAAAATACAGAAAAAAAAATGTAAAGAAAAAGTGTTATAATAGTGTAATAATTGGTGTAATCTATTTGATGAGAAAACGTTTTTCAGCCCTAAGGACGCCTTCAAATTAAGAAAAAGAGGCGTGAGGGAGCGCCATTGTGGCGCCACTGTAGCGCTTCTACTAGTTTTCATACAATATCTAGACGCGCCACTTTGTCACGAAAGTGGCGCTGTATGAAAGAAGCGCCACAATGGCGCTTCCTCACGCTTCTAATTCGAAGGCGTTCTTAGTATAATAAACGGATCAAAACTGTGTATCCATTTGAGTGCAAGACAGTGGCTTCAAACTTAATAAAACGCTCCTCTTTTGCATTAGGGTCTAAAATCAAGTTCTGCGGAGATTGTCTTTTCATGTACTTTATAATGCTTGTATTAAAGTTTGACCGGAACCGCTGTACCGGGGGCGGCGAGGCGGGGGGAGGGGTGGAACGACACAAGCTAGAGCGTTGTCGGCGGAATGACAGAGACGCACAATGCACATACCACAGGCGTGGCACAACTGTTCCGGTCAAACTAGCTCCTGCGACGGCGGGAGCGGAGAAAGAAAGAGCACGAACTAGAGTCTTGACCCCGAAATGACAGAGACGCGCATACCACAGGCGTTGTACAATGGTTGCGGTCAAACTAGCTCCTGCGGCGGCGCGGGAGTGGCGAAGCGGAGAAGGAAAGAGTACGAACTACAACCTTGACACCGGAATGATAAAGAGTGTATCTTTATACTATAGGTACCTCAGACGCGGCACAACGGTTCCGGTCAAACTCTAGACACTGACCTCGTTGAGGCCGTAGGTCCACCCTTGCTGGATCCTCTCCCGCGCCCACAGGTTGTGCGTGTTTTCGGCCAACTGGTCCACCAACTCGTCCATCTTGGGTGTCAGGGTGACAGCACTCAAGTCGAGCGGCGCTGGCTTGTACCCGTTTGACTGTACACAGAACACTTTTTGTTGACTCTTGCTTTTATGTGTTGGCTTACAAATCATCGTGCAAATATATTAAGATATTTTTCTTTTTTTTTTAAACATAAAAAATTACAAACAGACGACACAGTGGTCGAGTGGCAAGTGTGTTGGACTGCCACGCCGGTGTGTCGCGGGTTCGATTTCCGCTTCAGAACTAAAATTTATGTGATGAACATTGGTGCTTGTCCTGAGTCTGGGTATTTTCCATGTATTCATCCTATGTATGTATTTAAAATAAAAGTATTTAAGTATTTCTGGTTCCCGTAGTAAAAGCTTGCTTACTTTGGGGCTAGATGGCGTTGTGTGAAATGTCTAAAAATATTTATTTATTTAATATTTTTGCTACTAATGAATCATATCACCATACCTGCATGAAGGGCTCGTTTGGCAGGCGGACGTTGCGAATGCGCGCCGGCGGTTTGTCCAGCGTGATATAGTACCCCAACGCCAGGATAGTCCTGAAAATCATATGCGTTCAATAATACTGAAATTTGAGCAGCGCCTTCATCGTACGTAAATGGTATACCTACTACAAATCTTTATAAAAATATTATATTAACCGTATTCGCCGCTTATGTTTTGTTATTTAAGGCTAATCCTCAAATCCAATTCCATACAAAATGTTTCGGACAAATACTCAAAAAGTACTTTAATTTAGATTTTATACGTGTTTTAAAATTAACCTACTAACTTTAAAACACGTATAAAATCTAAATTAAAGTATGAAACCTTTCACTTTTTTTGTTGATGAAACCAAAAAACATGGACGAAACGAATAGAGTGAAGAAATTACTATAATACGGCGTACTTTTTGAGTATATGTCCGAAACATTTTATATGGAATTGGATTTGTGGATTAGCCTTAAACGCGTATAAAAAATGATATTAATGTAATCGTAGGGGGGTAGTGGTGTGTGTCACCTATCTAGGCTGTATTAATACTCACTTGAGCGTTTGCACGGCCAGCTGTATGTCGTATCGCTTCTCGGCGGCCGGCAGTCTCTCGAAGGGAACCAAGCACGGGTGGATCTTGTGGAGATCGTCCCGTTGGTCGCCATACATCCAACCGGCTTCGATCTATTAAAAAAATATCAATTACTATGGTAACGGGTGAAACATTATTAATTAAAACTAATACTTATCGGGTAATCTTCAAGGAAAATTTCCATACAAAACGTTTCGGAAAATACTAAAAGGTACGCCGTGTTAAAAACAAATTAACACTACTAATTTAAAAACACGTATAATATATAAATTAAGGTATGAAACCATACTAATTTTTGTTGACACAATCGGAAAACATAGACGAAACGAATAGTGTGGAGAAATTACTATAATACAGCGTACTTTTTGAGTATTTGTCCGAAACATTTTGTATGGAAATTTGCCTTGAGGATTATCCTTAAGAATAATAATAATATAGGTACACAAAATTTTAATTACTAAAAAAAAAAAATGGGCAATGCAGAAGGCATCACTACAGTCTGAATTGTATCTCTGCAGTCTGAATTTTGGGTTTCTCAAAAATTACAAAGTGACAGCGGCGCGAGTGCGGCGCCCGAGGCGAGCTTTTGCGAGCTGGCTCGAGCTAGGTACCCGAGTTCGCCAAACGATGAATAAAACTTAAATTATTAGGTATCAATGAATGGTACCGATTGACACAAGGCCATAAGAAAACGACTAACGGTAACAGTTATCCAATTTTTATCAAATTTATTTTGACATAAATAAGAGTTAATATTTTAAGTTTTTTGCCATATCTGTATTAAGTAACGGCCACTGATTATGCATTTTTTTTTCTGGTGATCAAAAAATGACGGTGTATAATTATCATGTGAGTTACTTTTTGTGGCGTCTCGAGGGACAACCGGCATGAATTTTGACAAATGACATGTGATTAGATCTGAAGGTCATAAGATACATAAAATGTCGATAGGTTTTTTTTTTTTTTTGGCGGGAACATGAAAAATGGCGCATTGGCGGCATTAAATTAATTGACAAAACTTGTATAACTTTCAGTGTTTAAGTGGTTTTTTATCCATTAAGTGCTCGTGAACGTGTATGAGTGTTGGTGAATAGTGTAATGCTGTAAAACGTGACTTTTCGTGTTGTCTTCAAATCTCCATAGAAGCCTCTAGTAAAGTCACAACCACCACTACTTTACAGGGCCATGACTTGACTTATCGACTCTGACTTATGACCAAATAATATCTCCAATTACTTGACACTGGCTTTGATGTGAAGCCAAAACCGAAGAACTTAGGTTCTTCGAAAGAAAAAAAAAAATGTCGTTAATCCAATATGTTGGTAGCCGCCAAATTGTTTTTGAATAATACAAAAATCGGTTTTTTTTTATCAAAAGAAATAAAATATCAACAAATATTTTTGTCTATGAATTATATTATAATTCTGTGTTAACTTACTTTGTTCATGGCCCACATTTCGTGAATGTTCTCAGCGAGCTTGTCTCTGATCTGTTCGATGTAAGACGACAGCGTGATCTGAAACCACAAAAATAATGACAGCCATTTCGTTTGACTTCTATGGAAATCAAATAACTGATAGAATACTTAAATACCTTCCTTTATATAGAAAACACCTAGACTCAGGATAAACACACAAGTGCTTGTTCTGAAGCGGGAATCGAACCCGCGACACCGGCGTGGCAGTCCAATGCATATGCCACTCGACCATCCGTGTCGTCAAATGATCGTCAATACGTTTCTAGTAATTTATTTGCCCTGAGTCGGCAAAGCACCGCTTATTTTTTGAAATTTGTACTCTGTCAATTTGTATCTTCAAAAAATACAAATGTGGGAGAAATAGCGGCGTGCGGGATTTTGGGCCTTAAGGCTAATCCTCAAATCCAAATTCCATACAAAATGTTTCGGACAAATCAAACTCAATCAACTCAAAAAGTACGCCGTATTATAGTAATTTTTTCACACTATTCGTTTTAATTTAGTAGAGTTAATTTTAAAACACGTATAAAATCTAAATTAAAGTAGGAAACCTTTCAATTTTTTTGTTGACGAAATCAAAAAACATGGCCGAAACGAATAGTGTGAAGAAATTTTTATAACACGGCGTACTTTTTGAGTATTTGTCCGAAACATTTTGTATGGAAATTTGCCTTGAGGATTCCCCTTAACTCGAAGAAGTTCGTTAAAATAAGGTTCGAATTTCCTTGCATGTGTGAAAAAGTGTATGTACCGTGTTGGTGTCGACGGGCGTGGGCACGAAGGCGGTGTCGTCCTGCACCAGCGGCGGGCCGGCCAGCGCGCGCTTGTTGAGGTTGCCGAAGTAGAAGCACGGCTCCAGCGCCAGCACCTGCTGCGGCAGCAGCGACTCCACCAGCGGGGAGTAGCCCTCGGGCGCGGCGTAGCGCAGGCGCCCGTGCTCGCCGCCCAGCAGGAAGCGGCAACTGGGAATACATGCATACCATATGTAATGGAGGAAATGTTACATGCAGGTCTTATATCCTACTAATATTATAAACGCGAAAGTTTGTAAGGATGGATGGATGGATGGATGGATGGATGGATGGATGGATGGATGGATGTTTGTTCCTCTTTCACGTAAAAACTACTGAATGGATTTTAATGAAACTTTACAATAATATAGCTTATACATCAGAATAACACATAGGCTACAATTTATAGAGATACTTGCGCAGACGAAGTCGCGGGCACCAGCTAGTTTATATATATATTTGTACGCTGATGTACCAAAAGGAATCATCATCAACGAACTGTAGTGTAATGTAGTTCACTGCTGGAAGTATGTCTGTCTATCTCAAGGTGGCGTACTTTGAGAGGCGTACAGAGCCAATATTTGGTTCTTTTTATAAACCGATGATCTAGTGCGCAGATCATCGCTCCATCTAACCGAGAAGCGTTATGCACTACGCTAAATCAAGCAGAATTAGCTGATTTGCAACTATATTCTTCAAAAATAATTATTTTATCATATTTCTTTAAAAAAACTTCATATACAGGAACTCTCAAGAGGCGATTTAGTAAAAAAAATTGAAAGACTAAATTGTGTATACGATGGGGCTTGCTTCTTTTCAATTAAAGCCTTTTACAGTCAATGTATTTCAATGTTGAAATAAAAATATTAGTCTAGGTACCAATAAATTAAAAACGAGACAGCGTCTTCTATTGTGCATGGAGCTAAGTGCACCTTCGGATGCCCCACTGGCTTCTCATGAAAGTATTTGTTTGTAAGCAAACTAAGATAATCACCAAATGTGTTTTTACCTCAACTTGCTGGAACAGCTGATAGCGGGGAAGAACATGCCTTCCAGATTGAAGTTGGTGAAGGATCCCGTGACCCTTACGCCGTTGAACATAAAGTTGATAATCGGCACGGTCAGGTCGAGCGCGCAGCCGATCACGTCACCTGGAAATATCAAACTATAGTAGTTCACCACACAAAAATGACAGAAGAGGAAGACCGAAGAAAAGATGGATAGTCTGTGGGAAAGAGGATATGAACAAAGCAGGCGTGAGTAAAGAGATGACGGCTGATAGAGACGAATGGAAGAAGAAGACATGTTGTGCCGACCCCACCTAAGTGTGGGATAAGGGGCGATTATGAGTAGTTCACCAGAACTTAGTAAGACCGCTCATTCTGCTAAATTTTGTAATATTTCCTTCTCTATGTTATTGTTTTTGGTCTTATAGTGTACAAACAAACAAACATTGACACACTCACACCCCTGCACTAGGATTCCCTGTGTCGCAGGCGGCATGGACACATACAACACATCACAACATCCAAGACCCGAGAACAAACATTTGTGTACGTCACAAATATTTGCCCCGGCCGGGGATCGAACCCGGAACACCAAGCTTCGTAAGCAGGGTCACTACCAAACAATGTACAATAAAGCATTTCCATTCATTCACCCAAAACTATGACTCACGCGCCTACTGTCTACTAAACCCTGATTGATTCAGCAATTTGGCATACTTTACGTGTGTAATAGTTGCCTTTATGAGTATTTTAGTTATCTACAGGTACGTGTGTGAAATAAAATAAAATAGTAGTTCAGTTCGAACTTTGTCGCGCCTACTGTCTACTAAACTTCTGAACCGATTTGGCACACTTTATGTGTGTTATATTTACCTATATGTGTGTGTAATAGTTGCCTTTATGTGTGTTTAAGTTACCTATACATGTGTTATAGTTACCTCCGTCTGTAAGTGTGTTAAAAGTCAAATTGTGTTAAATTTATCTTTATGTATGTTATAGTTACCTTTATATGTGGTAAGTTACATCTATGGGTGAAATAGTTACCTTTATGCGTGTAATAGTTACCTTTCTATGAGTCAAAGTTACTTTTATGGGTGTAAAGATTACCTTTACGTGTATAATAATAGTTACCCTTATGTGTGTAAAAGTTACCTTTATGTGAGTCAAAGTTACTTTTATGGATGTAAAAGTTACCAATAAATTAACGAGAGTCATCTCTCGTTTCGAACTTCGGCGAGTCCACACCTCCTGATGATGCCTCGTGTAGAGGCGAAACACGTGTCGTATATTTAAACTTTGGTTTTCTGTTCTTTGACTCTTTGGTTAAGTTGAACTAAAGTTAAGTTAATTAAAACCTTTGTTTAGAAATTAAGCGGATTTATTACTAAATAAATTTATATAATTTATTGATATTTATGGATTTTCGCAAAGTAACGCCTGAATCAATCAATTATGTAAAAGTTACCTTTACCTGTATAATAGTTAACTATATGTGTGCAATTGTTACCTTTATGTGTGTTACAGTTACCTCTATGTATGTTAAAGTTTACCTTCATACATATGTTGTTACCTTTCCTGATGTAAGGTTCCTCAGCGTGCGTCCTATTGACGGGGGTTTTGCGTCCCCCGGACCACAGAAAGGCGCCGTCAAAGCCGAACGAGTAGAGATCGTCCCCTACTCCGTTTCCGCCCCATTTCTCACCACCCCCCGGGTATGGGACGTAACTAAAACAATATCAAAATAAAAATTTTTAATTATATTTTTTTTTTCATCTGATTTCAAAAAAGGAAGAGGTTCTCAATTCGGTTTCTTTTGTTTGTAACCTCAGAACCTAGTTTATAAACAGATTTGATAAATTCTTTATTGTTTGAGAGATTAGTTTATACCTTCAGATTAGTCCCATAGAGATTTTATCAAAATAGGTTCAGTAGTTAGGTAGATGACCTGCCCTGCTTCTGTCTTCCCGGACAATTACGATCTTGGTCTTAGCAAGAAACGAGTAAATAGGTGTCTTCTAGACCTTCGAGATTCATCGTCGGCTACATCATCACTTAACATCTGGTGAGATTGTGGTCAACGGAAGGTCTATATCCAATAAAAAAAAAATGATGATGATACATAAATAGCTTTTCGGCACAAACATCCTGCAGGGGACTTTCTAACGGAAAAACCTATTAAGCATATAGCAAAACAATCCTATTATGGCTTTGTTTACCCGCAGCTCAGCTACGGTATCATTTTTTGGGGAAATTCTGTAGAAGTTCAGTCCACCTTTATCATGCAAAAAAAATGTCTGCGTTCAATTTATAACATGCAAAGTACTGATTCCCTTAGAACTGTTTTTAAAAATGAAAATTTCTTAAATCTCACCTCTTTATATATCTTAGAAATTTGCCTGTTTGTAAAAAATAATCAGCAATATTTTTTTGAAACAAAATCGATTCGGACTGAAAGCCTCAGGGAAAAACACAAACACAACATATGTATACCACAGAGTAATAACTCAATGTACCATAGAAGTACTTTTGTAACAGCTATCAAAATATATAATAATCTACCTCTTGATGTAAAACTTATGGAAGGAATGAGCTTTAAATTGTTTTTAAGAAAGTGGTTAGTTAATAAAGTTTTCTATAATTTAAATGAATATTATAATAAGGATAAATAATAGGGATTAATAATATTATAAAGTTATAAGTACCTACCTATAAGCAAAATGTGATTTGCACAAAAGTTTTTACCTTAATTTGTTAACCTTGTTAGTAGATTAACAAAGTAAATTTATTGTACATCCGTAATGGATAAGACTGTAAAATTACTTGTACCTATTTACATAAGATCTTTATTGTACCAACTACAGTTTAAGCAATAAATATTTTCTGATTCTGATTCTGATTCATAAGTAGTTTTACTCACCCCGAGGTGTTAGCCCATCCGATACGCAGATGCGGCATCATGTGCGTGGTCTTCTCGATGTGGTCCATGGTCACCTCGAAGTACCACTTGCGGTACACCGCGGAACCCTCCACGCGCCCCACGAAGATATTGGGACGGACGCTGTGAACACATACAACATTTGAGCCAATGAATTTAATAAATATATAAATAAACATTTATCGCGTTTTCAAAATGTTGTCAGAGAGTCTGGTCAAAGCGACGCGTGATCAGAGGGCTGGCAGCTATACTAATTACAATGTAACAGTCAAATAAGGCTACTACGGTTTGGTTGTATCAAGTCTGAAATATCGCAAAATTTTCTGGGGTACTTAAAAATAGCAGAATCTGACTATGCTGCTGATAAATAATGAGTCGAGTAAATATAAATAGCTTTTCTTTAGATTCTGAACACTCTTTAACGACGACGACCGAAGTTTTCACTAACTACAGCGTTGATTATTGCTTTTCGATAAAAAAGTGTAAAACTAGGTCTCATTTTACCTTGACACGTGATCGACCAACTGCGTCTGTAGCAACAGGTTCTTTCCCGGCAGTAGGTAGTCACAGATATTATTTTGCGACGACCGCACCGCTACGCCGTTACCGACGCAGAGAGAACACAGCACGTCTAATACTTTGGGATCGCGTCCGTGCTTTTCTAGTAGAGATATTATGACTTTTATGTGTTCATCCTGTAGAAAAAAATATATTTCATCGTTTAAACATATTTAACCTTGTTGAGAACGTGGTGGCCGAATAGATCATGATGACTATGCTTTACGATCGAATAGGTCGGGTTCCAATTCCAATGGCATATGATTTTTTTATCAAAAAAAAACCTGTGCACGTTCTTACAACAACGGTGAAGGAAAACATGGTAAGGAAATCGGCATGTCATAGAACAGAGAAAAAAAATGTTCTATTGCATGTGACATCCACCAATTTGTATTCGGTCTCCGAAGTGGATTAGGAAACATTCGATCTTTTTAACCGAAAGTATTTCTAGCACTGAAATGGAAATTATCTGTTGATTGTTATTATTATATTAATATTATTATATTATTCTCACAGCTTAGGCAGCTCTAAACTCGACAAACAAGAAAGATTTCACATTATATGCGACCTTTTTATTGATGACACTGGTTCCTTATTATAGTTTACTTATTAGTTTATACCTTTGTAAGTGAGCCATAAAACACATCATAGTACATACTAAAACAAACTTTTAACCCGAAATTCTTCAACTAACAATCGCATTACTTTATCGTCAACTTCAGCACCCATTGCTTACCCGCATCATATTGAGCGCCTCGGGCGAGTCGATGAGCACGCAATGTAGCACATCCAGCATGCCCGTGCCCTCGCCGGACGCCTGCGAGCCCAGTCTTGAGAACAGCCAGTTGAGGCGGTTCGAGTTGGCGAACTGAGCGCAGTTCGTGTGGTTACCTTTGATGATTGCAGCTACGAAAAAAAAAATCATTGTGTTTGTTTAATGTAGGCAGGTGGAGGGATACCTACCAATTAATATTTATGTGCCGATTATTAAAAAAAATCTCGAAAACTGTCTATGACGTCTTAGTTTAATCGGGTCTGAGATATTGCATTTTCATTTGGGGACGTGTAATCTTACCCAGCAGTTGATACAGGTAGCCTGAGATCATCTCCCAGCTCTGACCAGACTCGTCTCCCGCTAGGAACCCTGCCAGGAACCCTTGGGAAGTGATCACGTTGATCTTGTCTATGGCCTCCAGAATTAAGTTCAGGATTCCTTCCTCTTGGAACAAGTCTTGGCGGTTTCTGAGTGCACGGAATTTATTCTGCTTTTCTTCATGCTCTAGAAGAAAATAAATAAATTAACTATCGTAACTTTTGGATGATTTCACAGCCATTTCCATTCGGTCCAAAGCTAAGCAAAGCTACGTAGTCAAACTAAAATGAAAGTTACATATCAGTCCCCAGTACTAACGTTTATCAAAATGTAATGAGATTAATGACTATTGAAATTGACATGATGACAGTGGCTGTAAAGTATTTGTAGTATTTTCAGATGAATTTGCTCATACAATGTGTCCTAGCTTATGTTTGTTTATTTTGATCAGTAGTGAGCTAATAATAAATGTGTGTATGTGAGTGAGTTCGAGCTAGTGATATCAAACTTATATCAAGCGCCCCTAGTATACTGCAATTCGTACAACTACAGCATTTTCACTTTCATATAAATACCTCGTAGGCTTCGAGCCTGTCCTAAGTAATGCAGTAAATATGGACAAAGGATATAATTAAACGTCAATGAACGAATCATTCGTATCTGTAATTCTAAGTTTAGTCTGGCGCTGTTTTGGTCATGGGCATATCAGTGCTACAAAGGACGTTTTGTCATAAAAACCGATGCAATACATCTGAAACTCTCGTTAACTCGTCATTTTGACAGGTAAAAAGGTTGACTAACCATGAAAGTCCATAATTTCACTCGCTACATAAAATATATTATTTGTATAAATAATAAAATAAGCATCAACAAATTATATAAATATATTTAGTGATAAATCCGCTTGATTTCTAAACAAAGGTTTTAATTAACTTATCTTTAGTTTAGAACTTTAGTACATATTACTATATTATAAACCAAAGAGTCAACGAACAGAAAACCAAAGTTTAAAGATACGACACGTGTCTACCTAACTAAAGTTAAGTTAATTAAAACCTTTGTTTCAAGCGGATTTATTACTAAATATATTTATATAATTTGTTGATATTTATGGATTTCCGCAAAGTAACGCCTGAATCAATCAATTATAATAAAATAAGCCTTTACTGGCTCCTAAATGTATACAGATAATATATTTATTTATTTATATTTATTTATAATCAGCCTATAATGTTCCCACTGCTGGGACTCAGGCCTACTCTCGGCAGGAGAGGGAATGGGTCTTAATCCACCACGCGGACCCAATGCGGATTGGTGCATGACACATGCTATAGAATAATTTTTTTTTCTGTCCTGTGACATGTTTTCTCGGTTTCCTCACGATGTTTTCCTTCACCGTTGCGAGAACGTGGGATGCATACATAGATTTTTTCGACCGTAAAAATCGGGATTCGAACCCGCGACCATCAGATCGCAAGGCAGGTGATTCGGTCCATACAGGTTCTGCGCCATACTTTAGGCAGATCATCTTCTCATCTTTTGGGTTGTCTCTTGGATTTCTCTCGCTACCCATCAAATTTGAACACAACTAACTAAATTAGAGTTAATTAACATAAAAGATTAATTTCTGTCGTATCTAGCTCGTCTAGTTGGGTATGTTGTCGGAACCTCTAGGTCACCCGAAGGCTTTAACTCACCCATATCCTCGTCAGGCTGTGCGAAGTAGTTGATGAGATCTTCAAGACACATCACCATCTCACCGAGGTTCACTGACGCGAAGAACATTGAGTGACGGCGATTTTCTTGAAGGGTTTCTAGACCACTGGTGACAGAATATTATATCACTTTCTCAATTAAATTAATAAATAAATATACCTATATTGAGGACATCTAACACAACGCCATCTAGCCCCAAACTTAGTAGAGATTGAACCAGATAACTGATAGAATACATATTTTTTTTTTTTTTGTAAATACATTCATACAGATCTCTCAACGAAAGCTGTCAAGGTACTCACACTAATGCAATTTCACTACACTTTGCCAAATCTAGAATGATAATTTTGACAGGTCACAATAGGGACACGCTGCGGTTTTATTCACAGACACTACACTAGCGCACGTGTGAAAGTGTTGTACATGCCAGCTTTTGTTGATGTACCTATACATAGAATACATAGAAAATACCCAGACTAAAGAAACACCGATGTTCATCACACAAATGTTTGTCCTGAAGCGGGAATCGAACCCAGCGTGGAATTCCATTACACTTGTCATTCGACCATCCGTGTCGTTTAGTGTTCTACCCTCGCGTTACAGTCTACCTTACCTTACCTTATTACCTACTACCTCAAAATTACTTTATTATCTTATTTTCGAATTATTCCCTTCTGTCACCCTGCTCTGTCCGCCTAGGGTGACAGATTGGCAAAAAAAGGCTATCTGTCACCCTTTCAACAACAGGGTGACAGATGAAACTTTTAAAATTTGAAAAAGTTCTATCTGTCCCCCTGTCAGTAACAGGGGGACATACAGAACTATTTGATTCCTGTCTGTCACCCAATAAAAAAAATTGTAGATACACTATGATGATTCACACATATAGGTGAATACATTTAGTCTAACTAGGTATTACAATGGTAAAACTACATAGAATATCAAGCCATTGGTATGTGTATTGGCACTAACTATTAGAATTAATTTTACAAATAAACTCTATAGAAATCAGGTTTTTATCATATATAGACCGAGTTATGCAGAAACATTCCAACCCGTAGCATTCTATGGATTTTTCTATAATAATTTACTCACGTGATAAATTTGGTGAAAAGTGAAGAACACTTCCTGATGACTCTGGCGGTTCTGGACTCTTCCTCTTGTGACCTGGAGAAGTCCAATCCGTCATCCATCTTCCCCTCTTCGTGTAGAATTGCCTGTTTTTCTTCTACCTTACCCACACCTTTCTTCTTCGTCTCGTATGACTGGGGAATAAGGTTCATTTGTTAATTCGAAACGCATACGAAGTTGCGGGTGTTAACAGTTATAAAAACTAGTTTTCTGTAAAGTTGGTTTACGGACGATAGTTTAACGTGACTACCAACGTAACGGGACAATGAGCGTTACCGGACAATGACGTCAACGTTTTCGTACATCGATTCATTAGACGTAGTCACGTCAAAAGTTGTGTGCTTAAGACCATACGACAGGTGTGAACACTTCTTCAAGGGCGAGGTTAATACGATACGACTAAGTTATACATAAATAATACGAAATACATTTTATATCACAGTTCGACAGTGAATACATTGACATGACAGTAGAAGGCATACTAATTCAAAAATACATTTTGTTCACACATACAGGCACTTTATTTTGAAGTATTATAATGTTACGCTACCATTATTTGATGTCGTTCAGGTAAAAGAAAAGACAGTAGACACATTACCATCTTTACTAGCAACAAACGCTCGGATTTAAAACTACTTTGGGTAAAGTGTTACCCGAAATAGTTTTAAATCCCAGCGTTTGTTGAGAGACCAGTAGCCCAGTTCAATTCATTCCCCACGAAATATTTTGCTCAGTGCGCCTAAAGATGCTTTCACTTCAAAAACTTTGCTCTCCGTGCTAGTTAAAAACTGTGACACGGCAAGTGCTACTGTGTTCTCACGATAAGCTCACCTTGTAAGACAGCCAGAGTCCCGTCTCCGAGTGCTGCATGATAACGGTGGAGTCTCCGTACTTGATGATGGGAGCCCCTATCACCTCCAAGTCCTTGTCTTCTAACACCTGTTTGAAGTCATCCTTCTCTTGGCGAAGGCAGAATGCACAAGACGATGTTGTTGCTTCCTCCCTGTTAAAGGTACATATTTTTTTTATGAGATAATTTATGCGCTTGCATGATGAGCCATGAGCCATGCCCACTGCTCATGGACAAAACAATGAGGCAGAATTTTAAATAAAGGACAGAGCCAACGAACATTTGAAAATTCATTGGATGCAGTTAGTTGAGGATATGTGAAATTTTGGGGTCGCTGCGTTACATTCTTACTAAGTAACGGTAAGGGTAACAAACTTAATGTTAATATAGTGATAACATGAGGATACTTATCTCGATAGATTTATTTTTTGAAATCGGTCCTCTTAATCTGTTATACATCCATCCTCCGAGTTTAGAGAGTATTTACGGTTATTTTTTATACAATTGAGTGATTAATCAAAGAACTTAGATAAATGTTAAGGTTTTTTTTTTATAAATTCAATACTTTTCAAGCAATACGATGTTTTACCATTTTTGTTGCTTACATCAGTTACTTTTGTGCGACCAAAGTCTATACATATATGACCTCTTTCTTCGTGGTAAAGTGTGTAATTGCGCTTCATCCTCAACCTACCATGGGATATTGAACTCACCTGCTAACCAAATAGAGTTCATTCTGGTCGTTCACGCCGAGGTACCGTCCGGTGGTGATGTGCCGTATCCTCATGGGGTGCATCCAGTTGATAAAGCCGCCGGCCCATTTAGTCCGCGCCAGTTCCAGCCGCCAGAGGGAGCGCGCTTGGGACATCACTGAACCACCCTCGTACACTACAATACTGGAACACAAGTTTATTATTTTGGAGCCTGCACTGTCCCACTGCTGGGCAAAGGCCTCCCCTAATTTTCTTCATTCATCCCTGACCAGTGCCAAACTGGTCCAGTCTGGGCGGGACGCAAAATCATAAGCTCATCTTCTCTATCTTATTATCTATACACGTCAATTTTTAATCACCAGAAAAAAAATACACATGGTTAGTTGCCGTTACTGAACACAGATATGGCAAAAAAAACTTGCAAAAATTAAGTAAAATTTTTGTCTATTTTATTTTAATTAAAAAGGATGACTGTTACCGTTAGTCGTTTTCCTATGGATTTGCACCAGGCGGTACCCTTTATTAATAATAATATAAGTTTTATTCATCGTTTGGCAAACCGGGTACCTAGCTCGAGCCAGCTTGCAAAAGCTCAGCTCGGGCGCCGCACTCGCGCTGCTGTCATTTTGTAGAAATTCAAAATTCTGACTGCACATATACAACGTAGTTCGTTCGTTCTGCATTGCCCATTTTTTTTTGTAATTAAAAAAACCACAAATTTTTATTAACAAAAAAAATCTTAAATGGACAATGCAGATATGCAGAATGTAGTTACTACGTTGTTTCTGTGCAGTCAGAATTTTCGCTTATTACAAATTTGCGTGTGACAGCGGCGCAAATGCGGCGCCCGAGCCGAGCTGCAGCGAGCTGGTTGGAGATAGGTACTCATGAGGATTTCCCAAAAAAAAAGTTATCCAAGGTAGGGTTTGCCAGACTATGAATGAAACTTAAATTATTATAAATGATGGGTACTGTCACAGAGTACAAAGATATACACAAGTACTGTGTACCGATTGACGCAAGGCCAAAAGAAAACGACTAACAAGAACAGTTTTCCAATTTATAAACTTAAAGCTTCTTTACAAGCTACAAAAGAACAAATAAATAAAAATAAAACTTACTTTTGCCCCCCATCCTGTCCCCAAGTACTGGGTATCGTGAGACATTCATCTCCCCCGTGAAAAAAACGTAGTACGTCCCCTCCAAACACGTATCCGACGTACTTCATACGTGAAATTCCCGTACCGTACGGTTGTACCGACCAATGCGTCACGTGGAATGATGCGTTGACAATTGATACCTCATTCTCTTTTGTGGTGTGCTGAAATAGAAAGTAAGGTACATAGATAGATAGATAACACTTTATTGCACACCACAAAACAAGAAAATAAACAGGAACTCAAACAATATAAAAAAGTGAAGCACAATGGGCGGTCTTATCGCTAAAAACAATCTCTTAGGTAAGGTTTTAATTTTAACCGACTTTTAATAATGGAGGAGGTACTCAATTCGGTTGGTTTTTTTTTGTAATGTTTGCTACCTTAGGGCTTTGTTGTTTATAAACCAAATTGAAAACATATTTCTTTGTTTGAGAGGATGGATTTATGTACTTTCAGATTAGTCCCATACAAATTTCATAAAAATATGTCTTCGAAGTAAACGAAATCGCGTATTTTGCTTCCTTGTGACTATTCAGTGGTGTTTACGGTCACTTAAACAGTTCAATTGAAGTCGGTTGTAGTAACCCCAAGAATGCCAAAGATAACAAGTTGTGAGTTCGTTGTTTCCTTATGAATACGATGTTGTTGTTGGGTCAACTGCTAAATGATTCAACTATCTACCCACATTTTGCATGATAATTTTTGATTCCGAAATGTTATTCATGTTTATAATATTTTTGTGATAATGAATTTACTTATTTAAGATGATATGATTGTAAGTACGTATGTAGGTACCTAATACTATTGCACTATTAAATAGTATCATGTAAATGTACAAAGTGTCCAATGCTCAATAATGTAAATAATTTATAAATATTAAGTATTCTCTGTAAGCGATTTATGTATAAATCTTTGGAGAATAAATATCTTAAACCGTAGTTTATTTTTGTAAAACCTTGACTGTTATATTACTATACCCCGATTCAGAATTCAAGATTTTTTTTGTAAACAGAAGTGTGACCACCCTATAAAAATACTTATCAAAGTGACGTTTACTCAATTTTCCTAAATACTTATGGTACGGGTTATTTTCTAGTCAATATCCATAGAATGGAAAATAGCAATGGTTTTGTACTGATTATTATATATATATTTTTTTTTTCAGAAAGTTATAATATCACGAAAAAATATTAGCGAAAAATATTTTAGGACATTGGTATCATCGGAGTAAATCACAGAAGTTCGAAACAATTTTTGGATTTAGACTTAAACGTATGTTTGTAAATTTTATTCGTCTCTTGTCCGTTTACGAAGTCGAATGCGTTCTTTTTTCGCTTCTCGTGTGCAATTACGAATACCTACATCCAATTACGAAGTTTAGTGTCTCAGAAATGCAATGTCGCTGAAAACGATAATGTTTACACTTAGTTTATACTGAGGCCGCAGCTCGCTTTAACATAATTTATAATAGTATAGTTTTATGTTGTTTTTGGGTCCTAGACAAACCTGGTAAGGTTTTAAGGCGCCCTTAGAATAGAAAATATTGTTAACTTTTTAGTAAATAAATAAATACAAAAATACAAAAATTGTGTGAATCGAATGAATTTTTGTTAGGAATCTGCTATGCATCTTTGCGCATAATATTATGATTAATATCTCAGATGTATTAATTAACAAATTCTATTTCCTATTCTACCTACTTTTCAGTGTTCTAAAGTACCTGAATATGTTTGTTTAAGAATTATTTAGGTAAAATAGGAAACTATCGCACAAGCAAAACCGCGCGCCATTACTAGTAATAGTGATCCGTGGTATAAACTCGTTTTTAACTCTGACCTGTCTCTGTTACAGTGACATTATCATGACACTTCTTTGTTTACAAAAAAATCTTGAATTATAAATCGGGGTATGTATTATTTTGGGTTGGGTTCAATTATTGTATTTTAAGTTTTTTATTGAAAATGTCATATGAGATTCTCATATGATATCTTTTATTGATTATTTCTACAGTAAATTCACGATACATATATTTGTATATATTTCACTTACCAAGTATCTCTCAGTAGCGACGGATACTAGAATCAAGTCATCTCCGACTCGTACTTTCTCACCCTCGGATCTGTAAAACACATCTAATTTAAACGAAAACGTTCATAACAAAATGAAAAGAAATGAAATTGTATTTACCTGAAGTATGGAAAATAAGGTATAGTTAGTAACAAGGTCTTATATAACTGTAGTATCACGTACAGAGTTTTTCTGAATTTAAAAAGGAGGTTCTTAATGAGACTATATTTTATTTTATTTTGAATGTTTGTTTCGTAAATACTTTGCAATTATTTATGATTCTTATTACAAGACAAGATGTGTAAAGCCTCGTTCCCACTTGTAGGGTGTCGGGCACTAGAAAATGTCGGATGCTCTAGCTTGTGACTCAACATTTTATATGAAGCTGTTAACATTTATCCAACAGGATTTTGTATCGGCCCGACAAGGATTCATTTAAAATGCAAGAGCACCCGACAAGTTTTTTTTTCTAATTCAAATAATTTATTTGGAACATAAAAGGAGTAGGTACATAGTCTTCTTCTTATCGTATCACTAGTTTTTTCGAACCAGTATGGTGAAAGGATTTCAAATGCACCTCGAATAGGCTCCTTTCGTGCACTTGACACAACGTTTTCGAACTTTTTAGGTTCTATGACATGCCGGTTTCCTCACGATGTTTTCCTTCACCGTTGAGCACGTGAGTTAAATGCACACATGGATCTTCTAGAACAGAAAAATCCATTGGTGTACGACGGGTTCGATCCCACGACCATCGGATTGAAAGGATTGAAAGAAAGTACATAGTAAAGTGGGATTGTTGACCACTGCAAGAGTTAAAATAAAACTGTAAAGCAGCAGTCAGTTGGAACGGTAAGACAACGTACCTCTGTTTGCTGGCAGGATGCAGTGTCCACCAGCAAGCTTCTCCTTGCGAATGCTCCTGCAGACCCACGTCAAAAGCCAACTTGTCTTGAGAGGATGACGTCGACAGGCATGCCAAGTACTAGGAAATACAGAATAATATGTATGAAAGTTTCAGCCGGATAGCTAATTGGGAAGTGCTCGAAATTTGAGTTGCCAGAATCTACCCGGAACTACATACAGACGGACAAACAAGAAAGTGACTTAATGAAAACGTGGTCAAATTCGAGGCCTGGTTTCGATAGGGTTATAACATACCATATATACTACTCGGGCGAATGAACATGACACCTGGCTCGAATGACGTTTGTGCAAAGTACAGCGTGGAATTGGATAATCTTGATAGAGAAGAAGTCCTGTAATACTTGGTAATGATAAGTAATGATAAGGCATCGAAATTAGAGGAAGAAGACACACGGAGGGCGCCGCGCAGGGCAGCGGGGGAAGCATCAATTTACGAGCGAGAGTGTCAGATAGGTGTCATGTTCATTCGCCCGAGTAGTACCTACATATAAGGCAACCTGACAACCTCAAAAAACTGGTTGTAGTGAGAAAGCCAGGTCAAGACACTCACGGGACTCCCTGTCTCTGCCGCCCTGAGACATGCAGAAGGCAGACAAGCGTGGAAGCAGCTTGTCAATCGAGCCACTCAAGTCTTTCAAGACGAGCACGACCTTCAGTAATGAAGAACACGAAGAAAAAGAAGATAACTTACCATGTCGCTGTTCAGATGCCGCAGTAGGATGGCGTTGCCGTAAAGCAAGGTCCTGTGACCAGAGCCGGTGCCTTTACCCTGTAATCAATGCAGATAATACACAATACCACTCAAATTATACAGTTGCTTGAAATCCTATGCCTCTAATCTAAGCAAATCCTCGCTTACGTTAACTCAGAAAGAGACATTTTGAAGGATAAAGACTCAGGGGTAAATTTGACCTGAAGATTCGAGTTGAATTAAATATTCTAAATTGTTAAGGATACTCGATCAGTATCTAAAAATGTGTGTCGAGATGATTTATTTTTAAATCGATAAGAGAAAGTCAACTGGCTGAATGTTTTAATGGACTTCACTATTGTATTCATTAGTGGGGAAGAAAATCATTTAGAAATGTTTGATCTACAATGAGTTTCTTAGTAATAAAATAAATTAAATAAAAAATATCATAAAACAGAAAAAATAAATTGTTTTACAAGCAAAATTGGGTATATATTTTAACAAGGTTACTAATTACAAGACAGTTAAAGAATTTGAGCGTAAAATTCACTAAAAATCTACTCTACTAAAGCATCATGCTACATTAAAGCTAAAATAAATATAAGGCAGTTTGATTATTTTATTATTTTAACGCGATGTTTTTGTAAGACCGAAGTTATATCTTTTTATATTTTTTTCCGATTTTAAAATTTTGTACGTAATTTCCAATATATTCAATGAAATTATGGTTTTGTTATAATGTCACATACAAGTTAATTGAGAGAGGCATTAGTGAGTAAGAAACTCATGATCTCAAAAAAAAAACTCGCAATACATTGAGGTCGTAAAAACGTCATAAGAATTATCTTTGGAACGACAAAAGTTATATTTTCAAGTCGCTCAAAAATCTAAGTCATGTCACCTTGTGTCAAAAAAAAATGTTATACAGGACTTTTCAGATATTTGAGATCACGATAAAATGAACTGGCGCGCATTAGTAAAACGTGAACTTCGACAAATTTAGAATAGCCAATCAGAAAATATCCACCAAATTAATGAAAATGACACATGCAGATTTACCGCTTCCAAAATACTCACTAAATTGTTTTGCCCCTGCAACATTTAGACACGAAACAGAAAATAAATTATTCACAATTTTGAAAAAATGTTAAGACATAGAAGCAGACTGCCAATTGCAGTCTTTTGTGATATATTGTGATTTTAGTCATATACTTGAAAATTATGTAAAGGGTGATACAGATACTTAGGGGAAATCAAAGGTTAATTATCACAAGTCAAAGTAAATTGCTATTGAACGTCAAAATAGCCATTGTATAACACAGTTAATAAAAAATAGTACGAATGATATTAAATATCAGTAATTTTGTTTTTCAACGTGATTCACCCCTTTCCTTTAGCCTAAGATTGCAATTACTTATGAGATTTTTCTATGCTGTGAAGAAGTTTTCTTTCCTTACGTTTCTACCAGATTTTTCTATGCTGTGAAGAAGTTTTCTTTCCTTACGTTTCTACCTTAACAGGTAAAGAAAATGCAACTCCATTTGGCAGTGCCTATCCAAACATACTTAGTCCATGCACTGCACGCACATATCACCTGCATATGGCACCTTTACCACAACTAATCAGGTGTCTTTCAATCGAATTTAACATGGCACCTTTACTGCAACTTATCAAAGTGCATACAATCCTTTACGCCAAATTAAATACCAAGATAGATAGAATATTCTATAATGTATCACCTTAAAATATATCAAAACAAGAAATACAAACTAAAAAACAAGGGCAGTCTTATTGCTAGATATGAATCTCCAGACAACCGTTGACGACATATTACTACTACTTTCATTACGCAGAGGCTAGCCAAAAAAACTTTAAAATTAACAATATTTAATTTCATTTAATTTTTACAGTCGCCGTGCCAGCTGTTCAAAACTTGAAAAGCAGTCGCGTGTCAAATTCTCTAAGTACATTTGCTTTTCAACCGCTAACGAAGACGAATCATGTTACCGTAGAATTTTCCAAACAACAAAAATTTCACATATTCCAACAAAACAATGACATAGTATAGTTATAAAACAGATATTCGACGTTCATAGCGGTTTAATGTAGACTTTGTGTTTACAAGTAGAATACTTACAGTTTCAGAGCCCGCCGCTGTTACTAGTTCTTGTAACGCGCGCACCGACAGCGCCTGTGGACATCAATCATGGTGTCAGTAATGGAATATTGGAACAAAACCTTCGCCATGTCAGCCATGTCTCTCAATTATGGCTCGTTTAAAGAGGGCGAGTAGCCGGGCGAGTTGGGTTGGCCATTAAGTGTTACAGATTGTTGCTATTCATTAATAAGACTAGGAAAATGTGTAAAATATACAAAACATCGGATATTAATGAAAATAATAAATCATCGGTCTAATGTTGAAATAACTCAAGGTGTACTGTTCGCCTTGTTTCTCAATTATGGCTCGTTTAAAGAGGGCGAGTAGCCGAGCGAGTTGGATTGGCCATTAAGTGTTACAGATTGCTGCTATTATTCAAAAAAACTAGGAAAATGTGTTATATATACCAAAAAATAAGAAATGACTAAATTCGCCCCTTACTCGAATTTGCAATGAGTACAGCTTTAACTCAAAATCTATTACAGACTTGGATCTGTTTGGTGACCTATTTAGAGTGTTCAAAAATAAATTAAGAAAATCTTATTCCTGTTCTCAGGATTCTGAATCTTAATAAAAATGTTTTGTGTGTATACTCAACCCTTTGTGTGTAATTTTGTTATATTTGTTTTTTTTTTTCCATTTTATTTCTTGTTTTATGTTGACTTTGTCATGTAGAAAGTACCTACTAGTTTTATTTTGTTTTCGTTCTTGTGTTTTTTTCATTGTGTCATATTTTTTCTTCTAATTAAGCTGTTGCCTGTTTTCTATGTTGTGCAAGCCTATAATTGGTTCACATTTTAGTGTATGCTATTATGTTATTCTTCTGTGTATTTTGTATTATGTGTGCATTGCCTTATTGAATAAATAAATAAATAAAAATAAAACAATCGAAATTTATGAAAACACGTCATCGATCTAATGTTGAAATAACTCAAGATGGGTATGCGGAGCTAGGTACCTACTGTTACTAATCTGCGTTGCACTGTTGGACAGATTTGATCTATACACAAGGAAAGTGACTTGCTTGTTTAATATAATGGGATTGACCATCCAAAAATGGTTGATTTTAGCAATCTCTGTGATGTAGTCGAGCTACTGTCATGCCATGACCAAGTCGGTACATATGACCCGAGCTACTGTATCACCTATGCTAGACATAACATCGAGCAGTAACTTGCTCCGTGTGAACCAACCATAAAACATGATCTTATTATTTTGTTTACGCACTTTATACGTAAAAGTTTTTTACGACTTGCTATTAATGGCCTGTTTTTGTCCTGTGACCTAAAATTGACACTCAGAAAAAAGTGTGCCACTTTACTAATGAGGCACACTTTGCTTGTGACTTGCTAAAAATACACAGTATTAAAAATACGGAAATGACCTGTTAAAGTTTAAAATTCTTAATATGTATCGCCTTTAATCCGTACCATGCCAAAATAATGAGTTCAAAAATAAAAAAATCTAATTGTCTCAAGGTATACCTACGCTGCTAATAACAGTTTTCTACCACAACTTCCACCAGGAACGTGCTTGTTCGTTTCTTCAGGTTTGAAATTTCAAAGCGTTATTGAAGTTTTACCTGGATATTAAACAAGAATATTGGAATTCTAAGTCTTTAAATTTATATCAGAAGAATATACATATTTATTACAGCATAAGCTAACTACTACAATCTACATATATTACAAAGTTGCTACGTTCGTGCAAGCGTGCTACATCCTCGACCACACCGTCACTTACCATCAGGTGAGATTGTGGTCAAATGCTTCCCTATTCAAAAAAAAAATACAAAACGAAACAATTGGGCCACCCATAGACCGTTGCAAACGATCTTTGGTAGTTCAACTGCTCCAACTCGATACCCGATAGCGTGTCTAGGATACTGGTTAAAGCTAAGCGTCCACAGACCGGCATCGGACGTATCGGACGCATCGTACGTAACGGATTAATTAGACTGCGTCCACTATATCGGCAGCGATCGGATTGCCGACACGAGTATTAGCAATCGGATTGCCGATTTCACCTTCATTCGGATTTTTGTACTGCCTTAAGACATTTCTCGCGATAATCGCGATTACGTTTCGTGACAAATGGCTGACGATGCGGATCGAGCTTGCGGGGCGCGTCCACTGATCGGCATTCCGTATAACGTCATCAGTACGCATCGCATGTAGGCATTGCCGATGAGCGGTCCGTACGGTGCGGATCAGTGGACGCTGTTGTATGAGTTTTCATACAAGGCAACCTAAAATCCGCTACGTGCGATGCGTCAGATACGTCCGATGCCAGCCTATGGACGCAAGCTTTTAAGAAGAATATTGGTTTTCCGCTCGCCGCGCCAGACAGACCTCGTCTCCCTGAGAAATACCTCCAGACCTCACCTGTTCGATGACGAACACGCACTGCGACAGATCCGGTGGGATGTTCTTGTCGGCGATGTTCTCGAGGAAGCAGTGTCGGTTGCCGAAGCCTTCCGCCGCCAGACACACGCGCTCGCCAGTCGCCGTGCAAGACAGACAGACCATGTCTTCCTGTGGAACAAACATTGGATCAAAAGCAATCATCAGCATTTATAACAATCTACTATTGGATAAAGGGCACTGTTCCGCGCAACCATATACAAAGTTTCTGTTAAGGCCTACTTCTACTGCCTCGCACCCTTACCGCCCTCAACAAGCTTTTGATGACGAACCCTAATTGTGACGTTTTTATTGATGAATGGAAGAAACTGATGGTAGAGTGTCTGATTTTCTGTGAGAGCGATGAATGAAAGTAATTTTATATCTTGATACTTATCTTTTTTATTCTATTTCTGTAATTAATTTTTTTCACTGACATTTTCTTTTTGACTTATCAATTATAATTACTGCCATGAATTTTTATTTTTTAAATGATTTTAATTTTTATGTGTGACTATATGTAATGAATTGTTCTGTAATGTATTATATAATATTAGTTAGTGTAAGTGGTGTAAAACCGTTCTAATTAATTAAATAAATAATAATAATAATAATTCTAAAAATGGCAGAAAAACCAAAAATTCTCGGTAAAAGGCGCTAAAACATAGTCAATAGATACATATTGGAACAGCTAAAGGTTGGCAGGAAATTGAATTAAAATTGTGTGCATTTACTTTGCCTCGCTGTCGCTATTCCTTAAACAGTGATAAGCTGTATTTTAGTCTCGTGTAGATTTATTTAAGTTACATCTAATGTTCTAAATTCATGCACTTTGCTTTGGTAAATTCTCGTAGACTCTGCTAGACCTTATGTAGTGCACGAATGTTGCAAATTTCTAGGCGAAATGTATCTATGTAGATAACAGATTGTTAGTTTAGTCCATTCGTCACGAAGAAGAATAAAAAGTCTCGATAGAAACAGTATCTTAAAGCAAATGCAGTATTTCACTAGCACCAAAATAAAGCCAACTCTACTAAGCCACTTGAGTGGATAGTGCTCATCAGTGTACACAAAAGATTAAACTCTATATACCTAGTACAATTAAGGGCTGATGAAAGTTTTTGCGCGCCTATTCGGTTGGAAGTTTCATTTGAGGAAATGATTCAGTTTAACTGCTAGGGTTGCCGCCACACTTCAAACTTGTCACTTTTATCTGATAAACAATCTAAAAGTCTATAAAAACTGAAAACCCGGTGACGCGAGTGCTTTATAGGCTACTTTAAATGTCAAAAAATGCAATAAAGTGGCTGTAATTTTTTTGGAGGCACCAAAAGGTATGAAAAATTTACAAAAAAATCAAATTTGATGACTATCGGTAAATTTAAGATTCGTTTTGGTCAAAAAGTCATAGAACAAAAATAAAGTTTCAAATTTCGAATTTGCCGATGTTATTTTGGCGACTGCCACTCTAGTCTCTAAAAAAATATTTTATCACGAAGCCAATTCATAAAGAGTTCAAATGTAAGGGTCAGCAAAACCGGGCTCAACTCTTAACAATGCTCTGCAAACTTCCTTTACAAAAGGCTTCATAAAATAAATAAGCGCTCACTGCTTTCTGCCCCAAGCCATTAACGGCCTGGTTTACGAGTACCTTTTCAACAAGGTTAAACAGTGATTAAGTTAAATGGTTAAACTGGGCGCACTTTATGATAAACATCTCAGGATGCGGATTTAAAAAAAATATAAACTAAGTTTTCGTATAAGACTAATGATATAAAATGCGAAAGTTATTGAGGAAATTCGTATGTCTATTTTATCACCTACTCAATCATGACAAAACTACTGGATTTAAATGTTTGGCATGATAGTTTTAGTATCAGGTAAGATATTATGGTTTTGCTTTGGAAATAAATGGTGCGACAGTGCGACATACATTCATCATACAATGTACAGTGTCAACGTTGATCTATGATGCAGTACACACGCATTCCATCTGCTTGGCCTTAAACCGTTACTTGATAAACAGTGCCAGTGACTATATTAATCCCTATTTATTTATTTGCTTGCATATTTATTAATAGAGAGCCAACCATAGCTCAAGCGCTAAGCGGCTCTACCGACCAATTACCGGCTCTATTCACGCGAAAAGCTCTTTCATTTCAATCGTTTTCTTTTACAGAGAAACCTTTTGTGAAGGCTGTCCCATACTTGTATTGAATCAGGCTTTAATCATTTTGGCATAGAAATTGTATCAGTAGTTTTCCCTTGATTGAGGAACAAACATCCATCCAGACATCCATATATTCATCCTTACACACCGCTTCAGGACAAACATTTGTGTGATGAACATCGGTGTTTGTCCTGAGTCTGTGTGTTTTCTATGTTTTCTATAATATGTATAAGTATTTATATATAAGTATTTACAAAAATTATAACAGATATCTGGTTCCCATAGTACAAGCTCCTGCTTAGTTTGGGGCTGAAATAACCAAAATATTTATCATTATTATTGACGAATTCTTCGACTATGTATTAGTAAGCAGGATAATATGCTATACGACTACATTACTCGTGCCAATTTAAGGTGAATCACTACACATAAATAGACTTCACGTTAATTACTGCACAATCAATTTTCAAAGAAAAATCTCAGCAATTTGTGAAGCAGACATTGCGTTTATTTCTGTCGCTGCCAATCTAGATACTTGTTACGTACTCCGGGCAGTTCGTTGACTTATCAGTCCCGGATAGAAATTAACCTAAAATAATTCACTTTTTCATCAAAATTACTTGGCGACTTAGTGTAAACCGCAAACGGGTCGGCTATACATACATAGATTTGGCTAAATAGTATAGGCGCAATTGATGAACTAACATTTATCTATCTATCCATCTTACAAACTTTCGCATTCATAACATTAGTAGCATTGAATTTATAGGAGGTCCCTATGCTATGTATCAATATACTTTCGAAACGAAAGCGTTTCGAAAGTATATTTATATTTATATATATTTTATATATATAAATATATATAAAATATATATTATATATTTTATATATATTTTATATTTCAAGTGCGCCTCTTCGAGGCGCACTTGAAATCCTTTCACCACACTGGTTCGAAAGAACTAGTGACACGATAAGAAGAAGAAGAAGAATATACTTTTAGAAAATATCAAAGTAAATCTATATACAATGTTCTTTCTTGTCAACAAATTATATAAATATATTTATTTGTTGATATTTATGGATTTCCGCAAAGTAACGCCTGAATCAATCAATTATTCTGTCTTGTCTGTATACAATGTTTATCTTCATTCGTTTTTCGGTTATTATATTATTCGTAGGATTCTCGCAGCTGTTGATAAAGCAGCGGTATTACAAAGGAATTAAAACGATTATCTTGATAACGAAAGGAAAGGAATTTTCAAAGCCTGTTCAATGAAATTAGGAATTCAAAACTTCGGTGCCTTATCTGGACATAAATTTGAATTTCGTTAATTAGTCTATAAATAATTATAAATGAGTTCATTATTAAGGAATTATTAATAAGTTTGTTACTAAATTTCATAGCGTAATTCAGAAAAGCCTTAGTTATTTAAATTTAATACCATTGTTTTTCTGTGACTTTCTAGTGGTGTTTACGGTCACTAGATCACTGAGAACAGTCCCAATTGAAGTCGGTTGTTGTATTTTTATTAAAAAAAATTGATTTATAAAGCCCGTGTATAAAAAACTTAAATACACTTACCGTCCGCAGAAATGAAACATCATCTTGCTCGCTTGCTCCTGCTTCCGCTTCCGCCATCTTGGTTTTTCTATCTCACTTTTCGGATCAAAGAAAAACTCTATTTCTTGTGAAATGCATAACTGAAATGAAAATAAAACAATGTTAGATTGAAACCAAGCTAATACCTTTTAAGAGAAAAATAAGCAATTTCAATGAAAATAAATATTTGGTACATCAGGAAAAAACAATAGAGATATTTTTTATAAATACGAGTATAAGAAGATGCGATTTATTTGTAAGCTCGGGCTTTTATTATATAATTGTAATTTTGATACCAAGGCATATTCATGTCAAATAGATAATCCAATATTGCGGCTGTAAGCCAACTAAATGTGTTAAAAACCTTCCGAGTTGGACGGATAACGGTATATCTTAAAATATAGGTACTTAATAAAATTTTAGCGTCATAAATCCTGTATTCCAATTATATTTCGGCAGTCGGGTTTTAAGTTTTTAATAAACATTCAGGCCGTGTTATGATCCATATTCAATACCAATACTAAATACATTTTTACCCTTTTCAAAAAACTATTACGCTATAATATTATGGTGGGACAGCTTTTGTTAATATTCAGGTCCCTCTATCTACATCGTTTATCATTCAAAGGATGGCCCATTGAAAATGCTTTCTATAAATACCTACATACCGATAGGTACCGACTCCTATCATCTTATCTGTACAGGCAACCCGTTTTTTTGATCAAGCAGTGGACACTGTATGCGCACGTTCTTGGGTTCAATTTGTTTAAAATATTATTTATTTTCTATTATATTTTTAGAAGTGCAGGAAAATAAATAAATGGTGTCGATCTTGAACCCGCATCATAAAAATTACTGGGTTTTTGAGACTGATGATCATCAAAATGTCTCTCAGTTAACAGTGGACGAGCACTACAGCAGTGAACCAGCCAATACCATCCTGTGTAGCACTGTTTTGGTCATGGGTAGGCTTGATCTACTACCATACCACACAAGGGTGGTCCCAAACGCCGAAAGAAAAATATAAAATTGAATCAATCCATCGATTGGGACCGTGGTCCCAATCCGAGTGGTCCCAACGACGGAAGCCTCTAAGTTCTTACAAAGTTTGATAAACTGTCTTTTGTTTAATGCAAAAATAGAAGTATATCTTGAACAAAAACTTACACGTGCCTAAAACAAATCCAAATGGATTATCATGCGTGACCCAAATAGCCTGGAAGAGGTCAAAGGCTTTCACACGCATTTGATGTCGCCAAAAGTTTCATAACACCGCCTGTTAAAATTAATGAACTAATTTGAAAGATCAACAATGTCATATTTACCCGACTGTAAATGAGGGTAATGGTTTCGGGTATATGTTTGTAACTGCGTATGTTTGGAAGTACCTACTCTACTACCTATGTGAGAATGTTTATACCCGGATGCCAAGGAAGGTTTATGTTTTCGCGCGTATCTTATATGTATATATGTAAAATTTCTATGTTATCTCGTGTCTTCCAAACGGCTGAATGGCTTTAGACAGTTAAGGTGTCGTTTGATTCGATTAATGAACCCAAGTGTCTTTAGATAAATTAAAAAAAAATATCATGGCGGATTTTTGGCGCTAAATAGTAAGTCGTTAATAAGTTATCTCCTATTATCGACTGTAGTTCATGCAGTAGCGAGAATGTCATGACTCTCATGTAAGCCAGTGGCCAGCTCTGGGGTCGAAGTTAATAAGTAAATAATATATAAATAAATATTGTCATAAACGAGGCCGAATATTACCATCAAGGAATTTACTTCACTTTAGCGTCCACATATTTTATTAATTTGAAACAATGAATGTTTGCAGGGCCATGGGTTTGAAAAATGAATTAACCAATGTTAATATGTACACAAAACTTCAGGAAGACCTTTTTAGTTCAAATATATGTATTATTTTATTTGTACCATTTTCTTTTTTAATATTTTTTGATTATTTTAATGACTTTTATGTTTATATATGTAATCTCTTGACAATGTCAACTATGTAGGTATCTTTAATTAGTATAATTTCCAATTATTAATTGGTGTAAGAAGCACGAAGTACACGAAAGGAGCTTCTTCAAGGCGCACTTGAAATCCTTTCACCACACTGGTTCGAAAGAACTAGTGACACGATAAAATGAAGAAGAATTGGTGTAAGCCGTTTTAGTAAAGGTAAACAAATAAATACAAAATTACTTAGATTAGACTTACGCTTTTGGACGTAAAATTTTGTTTATGACCAGGAATAAAACTCAAAAATTCATAAAACAATCTCTTGTACGAGACAACCTAGGTCACTGAAAATTAAATCGAGCTTTCTCTTGGTCTCGAGTTCTCCGTTCCATTTCCAACCTTATTATAAAGCCTAAAAGACTCAAAATCGCGCAGATATGTCGAGTTGTGTCGACGATTATTCCATAGCCAAGTACCTCGTCAGCCAATAGGCTGTATCTCAAAGTATTAGAGTTGAAAATGACTCAGCAATTGCAACCAACAGGTTGTGGCAAGATGATTAATGGTCCTTCACGTAACGAAGACCAGTCGATAAATTACGTGAATTAACGGATTTTGTATTCAATTTATTTAGATTAAAATGCCACAACAAAAGGAATTACAATAATAAATCTAATCGCTATGACGGTACCTTTGGCAGAATAAAAACTAGTACACCAAAGCTGAAATGAATCTTATACAAATAATAAGATAAAGATAAAGATATTTTATTTGTCAGAAACACGGTGGGTAAGATGTTATATATATGTTAACAGTAAAAATGCATGTTTCACCAGGAACTGTCATACAAATATTACATTAATAATTAAATTGAATTTTTGTGCATTTCAGAGTTTCGAGTCCGACAAAAAACTTCTACCTATGTCAAAATAGGTGAATAGGTTTTGCTCTCACATTAATAAAATCTTAATTTATTAAACTGACTTATTGCCAAAACATAACCGATAAAAACTCAAAATTAAATGATTTACCTAATTGTTATACACCCTGTTATACACCGGAAATTTTTAATCACCAGAAAAAAAACCGCATAATCAGTTGCCGTTACTGAACAAGTTTATTCATCGTTTGGCAAACCCGGGTACCTAGCTCGAGCCAGCTCGCTGCAGCTCGGGCGCCGCACTCGCGCCGCTGTCACTCTGTCATTTCGTAGAAAACCAAAATTCTGACAGCACAGATACAACGTAGTACCCCTTCTGCATTGCCCATTTAAGTTTTTTTGGTAATCAAAAATTTGTTGTGCACCTATATAACTTAAGGTTACTGCTATGAGCATTGAACCCAAAAGACTGGTAATAGCAATATCTAAGTTTATACCAGACACAGAACAAATTCCGATGTCAAAGTTTATCCCTAGCATTGGCAAATGACCTCAACGACCTCAAGGCCTAAACGACCTCAAATACAAGCCAGATGTCACAAGAGGTATTTTAATTCAGAATGTGGGTCGGAATGAAGGGTCGGAAGAATTTCGGAATGGAACTGCTACGAGGCTACGGTTTTTGCTACGGGGGGCTACGAAGTAGATGGTCTACGAACATTTAAATTTACAATGAGATTGTTTGTTTTTTATTAATTTGAATGAATAGCAGTATGGCACTGGTTGATATTATTCATAGTTCAGTTGACACTGTTTTGGTCATGGGCTGGCGTCATGTTCACTGTTTGTATAAAAAACTTGGAAGCAGAATTTAAATTCAATTAATTTTATTCACGTAAATTATATGCAATGTCCCGTAGCCCGGTGCTGCAGGCTGACGTTTCGCTACGAGCTACGTGAAGGCTACGTTTCGCTACGAGCTACGTGAAGGCTATATTTTGCTACGAGCTAAGGGAAAGGCTACGTTTCGCTACGAGCTCTTCTCAATCACGCCTAAAATATTAAACCGATTGACATAAATTCTGTATAAGTATAGTTTATGAGCTAGAAATGGCCATTGGCTTATTTTTATTTCGATTTCACGCAGTGGTAACCGCAGGCAGCAGCGAGTAGTCAGAAGAAACAAAATAATTCTGATTGTCCACTGAAATAAAATATTTCCATGTACTTTATGAGACTGTTGCAAACAGAGACAAACGACTGAGTCGAGACAAAGTTGATCTAGATTAATGGTGACAAATCTTCAGATCAATGACCTTTGAACCTTTTACGAGGTCATTCAATTTTGTACACACATGAAATTGATGATGAATTTTGAACCTTATTTCCGCGATATAAAGATGAAAATCTATAAATATTTTTCAATAAGGAAAATTATATTTTTGCATCTGCTACGGAAGGGGCTGAAAGAAGTGTGACTGTTACGTGATCTGACTGATTTACTGACAGACAACGCACAGGTCAAACCACTGGACGTTGAGACTTGAAACTTAAAGAGTATGTTCGGTGAGAAGTGTAGGCGCGTATTAAGAAAGGAAAAATCTTGCTATATTGATATTTTATTTGATTTATTTTACTTATTTTTTTTTTTTTCGGTCGATTGGGTCGATTTTTTACGATCGATGAGATCGAAAAAGGTTTGGGGGAGGCCTTTGCCCAACAATGGGACAACATAGGATAATATTTTTTTTTGTTTTTTCTAAAATCTTTATTGTTCTTAGCAATTTGACTCGTATGTAAATACAATATTAAGGAGTACCTATTTAACATTACATCGTTGTTTCACTCTAGTATACGCTTGTTCATTATAATGTCTTCTCTACGTAAACTACGAACTATCTAATTCTACAGAATTAAACATGAAAATAAGTTTATACTGGCCACTTCAACAAATTTACTCGAATAATTGTACGTAAATATTGGCCTTGGCACTCGTGGCGTGCAGTATGCAGACAACTGCATGGTTTATCGTGATTCTAGAAACCAGCCACTGGCTTACACGAGAATAAGAGCTAGGAAATACACAAGAAGTATTTTCTATTTGTGAATTGGGAAAAATGTATAAAAGTATTCTTTATCTAGTTCCCATAATACAAGCTCTGCTTATTTTGGGTAAGAGTTAGCTGAGGATGTAATGTATGTATGAATTCAGATGCGTGTCGATTATTCAGGCCTCCATCGCATTACAAAAATGGTGGACGATTGCTCCCATACATTTTACATGACCATCCGGATAAGATAGTCAGTACGGTTGATAACAGATGATTACGCGATAATCGCGTCGCGATTGTACGATTGTACTGGACAATGCAGAATAGGTACTACGTTGTATCTGTGCAGTCGGAATTTTGGGTTTCCATAAAATTACAGAGTGACAGTGGGGAGAGTGCGGCGCCCGAGCCGAGCTTTAGCGAGGTGGCTCGAGCAAGGTTAGCCAAACGATGAAAAAAACTTAAATTATTATCAATGATGGGTACCGCCTGGCACAAACCCATAGAAAAACGACTAACCATTAAAACGAAAACGATTATCCATTTTTTATCAAATTAATTTAGACATAGAAAAACGACTAACGGTAACAGTTATCCAATTTTTATCAAATTAATTTTGACAATAATTCGACTTAATTTTTTCAAGTTTGTTTGCCATATGTGTTCAGTAACGGCAATTGATGATGCGTATGTTTTTCTGGTGTTTAAAAAATTGCGGTGTATATAAAATTACCCATATTTATTATAGACTCTCTAGCCTCAAAGATTAGCTGGAAAAAAATCGGGGTTACGTTTGCATTTGTACATGTCTTGCCTTTTATCACAGAGTACTACAACTTTAATGGTATGTTTTGTTTGTGTACAAATAAGATCATCCATCCTAATGTTAATTTAATGTTATGAATCATAAAATTTTACCTCAAAAACGAGGTCTCCTATCGTATGGTTCATAAGAAAATGTTTTTATGGTGATAAAAGAGAGTAGTATGGGACCACTTTCGAGTGTCAGTTTTACATAATGGTAGGTACACTGCCAGACAAACAAATCGATGATCCTATAACCTTTTGTTAACGACTGTACAACACGACATGTCTATAAATCTATGACACATTAAATATTACAGTTGGCAACAAAGTAAATACCCCAGCCCAACAGTGCCAGATTCAAGGCTATTAACACTATGACATAATAACCATAGTACCCACTCAGTACTCATCGTATGACAGCTAATATTCTAGCTAGAAGAAGCCGAAGTAGAAATGGGGTGGCCATGGCCATATCAATCAAAGAACCGGTAACCGCTGGGGTTAACGAGTTCTTGAATGGAGACCGCGACTCGGCCAACGATCTGCAAAAGGCTACAGCAGAATATGGATGCGGCAACCCGAGGCAGGCGCGATAGCGAACTTTGGAAAAGGCTTTTGTCCAGCAGTGGACTGCCATAGGTGATGATTCGTCTTTGTTATCCTTTTCGTGTTAATCGCTTCTTAGCGATAAGACCGCCCATTGTACTTTTTTATGTTAATATTTAATCATAAGTTCTATTGTATATTAAAGTATTTCTATCTATCTACCTAATCATCTAGAAGACCAAATAGAAGGTGGGCTGATGATATTACACAAGGAGCAGGCAAAACCTGGACATCACTAAACCGCGAAGAATGGAAGAAGCTGGAGGAGGCCTTCACCCGAGGAGGGATCCACATCCAAAACAAAGACACTAACCAACTAACTTAAGTAACAACTTACACCAATTTACTAACATCATGTAAAAAAAAACAATTAGGAAGTCGAAAATAAAAGCTATTTTATTTAATTTTTATTTATCTATCTATATAACCATCTATCTATATATCTATCCTAAGCAAAATTAACTGCAACTTCAGTAGAAAAATCGGTAGAGGCATTCAAAACTGTTCTTCATCACTTCTGCAACCGATAGTGCGGGCCTTCTGTGCCAAAAGTACTCAGCTGCCCATTCATACGATATGATCCATTTATGTATAAGTAGGTAGGTATGTATGTAATAGGAAAGTGTTGGGTAAAACTGACGGAGGAGTGACCAAATATAGCTCGGGATATTTCAGTCATAGAAGAATGAGTCATGACGATGATTGTAACAGAGACCTTTTTCAACCGACTTCAAAAAAGGATTAGTGATAACCCCTTCTCCTTAATAATAACAGTCGTTTTTTTCCGTTGTTAATAAACCTATTTGGAAAATTCTTTGAAAGGATAAAAGAGACTTGTACTTCCAGATTGGTCCCATAGAAAATTCAAGAGAATCGGTTTAGTACTTTGGTTTTGAAATCAAATTAACTGAAAAAAATGACGTAATCCGAATAAACGAAATTGCGTACCCCTTCCCTGTGACTATTCAGTGGTGCTTACGGTCACTAAAACAGTCCAATTGAAGTTGGTTGTAGTATGTTTTTGTAAAACCTTGATTATTTTTCCACTCTCAAAATTCCATGTGTTACCCAATGAATGAATGATAACCTATTTCGGCCACGGCGACTGTATATTCTGGACAGTCAAATTTAACTCATTTCCTATCGAGATCATCCAGACGCTCAATTTTAAGGTTCTCATCCAAATATAGGTACATTTAGCTATACCTACCCATCTTAACCTTCTATAAATACAGAAGGTGGATCAATCAATCGTATTGTAGTATCCTATGGGGAACAAATTGAGTGATTGAGTTGGGATTACCTTGTTTGTGAAGACCTTATCTGGTAACCCAATTGACTTGGCATAAACGATAGAAAAATAAAGTACTTATAGTTTACAAGCTTCAATCCGGCGAGTTTTTTAAACTCGCTGGATAGATTTTGCTAGCGAGTGAGCGAGTTAGCTTTCGGGAAGGATTGTGAACCAGCAGATTGTAGAAAAGCCGATGACACGGGGCGAGTTTACAAGGTACAAGCGAACTCGCTGGCTTGAGGCTTGTAAACTAGCCCTGTGTCATCGACGCTTAAAGCATGCCAAAGTTTATCACCAGGTCATATTTAATGCACATTTCCTGAAACTACGAGGACATGTTTTGACCTCCACAGAAATATGCCGCGGTAGTCAGGGTGATAGTAATATTTCTGGACTGGGTCCTGAAGATCGGGCTCAGTGACACATCTTAGGAAAGATACAACCACATGCTCATGTGTACAATTTTTTTTTACTGTGCGTTAAGTAATGTTTATCTATCTAGGTATAGCTAACCAATTTTTTGCAAATTGGTTCAGTAGTTTCAGCGTGATTGAGAATTGATCGACGATTGCGTTTTATTGATCCTCACAATTTTTGCATTTTTGTGATTTAGTTTGAATATTTTGGGTGTACTGGATACAATCTAATCTAATATTTCCAAGTAAAGCTACAGAAGTCGGTATTTCGCTTTTCCTTCGGAATGTTTCGGAAAACTTCGGATTACCGCAAAAGGATTAAGTATTCATGGCGTGAAAGCCTCGGACTAGGCTTCGGATAAGCCGTTGAAGGAAATACTATAGTATTTGTTAAGAATACTTAGTTATAGTCGCAAAAATGGTTAAAATATGTAATTTCCTAGCTGACGTCCGTTCAACTTCGTTTGCATGTCGAATTAACAAAATGTATTTCTTAGTACGCACTTTTAGCTTTTGGCTAACACATCCTCTAGTTTCAAGTCTCTACGTCCACTTGTTTAGCTTTTACGCTGTGTCAGTAGTTCGGTCAGTCAGGACTAAGCCTGTACACACCATAAGTATTCAATTTATCAGAAAATTATACGCATAATCAGTTGCCGTTACGGAATAAAGATAGTAAGGCAAAAAACTTAAAAAAATCAGTTTTTTTTTTTTCAAAACATATGTAGATATATGGCAAAAATGTATGGCATACTGTAACCAATTAGTCGTTCTTCTATGGCTTAGCGTTAATCCGTAGGCACCATTATTAATAAGTTATTATTTAAGTTTTATTCATCGTTTGGCTAACTCGCGAGCCAGCTTGCAAAAGCTCGGCTCGGGCGCCGCACTCGCGCCGCTGTCACTCAGTTATTTTGTAGTAACCAAAAATTCTGACTGCACAGATACAACGTAGTACCCCATCTGCATTGCCCATTTAAATTGTTTTGGTAATTAAAAACTTGTGGTGTACTATGAGTGAGAAATGGATTTTCGTATTGCATGTGCAAACGGTGAGAACAATAATTACTAATTAACCACTGTTACATTCAACTGGGATAAAGAGTGCCGTTAGAAAGCCTTTAGGAGAAAACACTACTATGCCTGTAAAGCCGAAATAGATAACTTTCGGCACACCCATCCGACATATAAATAAGTCACTAGCTGACCCACTTCAGAATAGTTTAAAAATACATCACGCTAGCTATCTGTGCACCCTATTACAAGGTGTTAAGGATTATATTCGAGTGCATTTGATTATTGTAGTGTTCGTGAAACTAGGTTCGTAATTTGGCGAACTGCGGATATTTCAGCTCTAGCCGGGATAAACACTAAGTTTATGGAAAACGTTTTGCCACGTGGATGTAGAAATATTATCAGTAAAAAGGCCTTTCTGGCAGCTATTCGCATAATTTGATGCTCACCGTACGATATTGTTTAATATTAGACTAGCTAACCCTCGCAACTTCGTTTGCGGTGCGAAGTTTTAAATTCCTTTCTAAAGCGTCGATGACACACACAAGCTTTTTTACTTGTGTTAGGTTTAGGGAAGGATTGTCAACAAGCTGATTGTAAAAAACGCCGATGACACAGGGCGACTTTACACGCTACAAGCGAAGTCGATGGCGTGTAGCGTGTAAAAAAGCCGTGTGTCATCGTACTATAAGTACTCACTTTCAGCTCTTAGCCTACACCCTCCGAGATTCAAGTCTCTACGTTCAGTGGTTTGGCCTGTGCGTTGTCCGTCAGACAGTCAGTCAGAACTTAGCTTTTTATGTATATTGATGATCGATTGATTTGAAGAAGCGTCTCTTATTATACATAAATGGAAATACAAAATCTCATATTGAAACAGTAGGAATAAGTAAATTGAAATTGAAAAAAATAGAAAAAGAAAAGGTGAAGGAAAACATTATGAGGAAACCGGCGGCATGTCAATAGAACATAAAAAGTTCGAAAAACATCAAGTGCACGAAAGGAGACTCTTCGAGGCGGACTTGAAATCCTTTCACCACACTGGTGAAAGAACTAGTGATACGATAAGAAGAAGAAGTAAATTGAAGCACAATAGGCTGTATTATTGCTTAAAGCAATCCTTTCCAGACAACCTTTGGATGGACTATGACTATATATGGATAATACCTATAACCTAAGATACTCATAAGCGTAAAAATTATGTGGTAGGTATTTGGGTTCTCCGTGCTTGAGGTTATTTAAATATCCTTGAATAGTGCAAGAACGTAGTTTGAACTCTTGGTTTGACCTTGCCAAAGCAAACTCAGCCTTGACATGAAAATCTTATTTCACATTATTTGAAGTCAGACCAATACGTTTTAGTTCGAATACCACTCTTGACTTTCCCGCTATCTGTTATAGCCCATATACCCGCTATCTGTTATAGCCCATATACCCGCTATCTGTTATAGCCCATATACCCGCTATCTGTTATAGCCCATATACCCGCTATCTGTTATAGCCCATATACCCGCTATCTGTTATAGCCCATATACCCGCTATCTGTTATAGCCCATATACCCGCTATCTGTTATAGCCCATATACCCGCTATCTGTTATAGCCCATATACCCGCTATCTGTTATAGCCCATATACCCGCTATCTGTTATAGCCCATATACCCGCTATCTGTTATAGCCCATATACCCGCTATCTGTTATAGCCCATATACCCGCTATCTGTTATAGCCCATATACCCGCTATCTGTTATAGCCCATATACCCGCTATCTGTTATAGGCGGATATTAGTTCCAAAGACTACACAAATAACATTCACACACTCACACCCCTGCACTAGGATTCCCTGTGTCGCAGGTGGCATGGACACATACAACACATCACAACATCCAAGATCCGAGAACAAACATTTATGTTCGTCACACAAATATTTGCCCCGGCCGGGGATCGAACCCGGAACACCAAGCTTCGTAGGCAGGGTCACTACCAACTAAGCTACGGTGCCTTCGAAATGCACAAGGAAAACCGAATTATGGTCTACCTGGACAGATGGACCGTTTATTATATCTGTCACCACGATACCACTAGTTATTCCTACTCCGCTTTCATATATCGGATTTTGGTTCAAGAGTCAGGAATAACTTTTCAGCCCTGAAGAACTGTTCATATCAACACAACGCCTCGATCGCACTTAGCCTATTATTTACCGTATACACTATATCAATCCCGTTTGCATGACCCATAATTACCATTACTTGGCGAACTATCAGGGACGCTACATGAATATGCAACACTTATGCATGGAATACGAGTAGCACTTAATTACAAAACGAGGTCAATTCTATAGTCGGGTATCTAAAACACGGTGTTATAAAACCAGAAAAAACTTGAAGAAACTGACGTTTAAAGGCTTGCGTCCATAGGCCGGCATCGGACGTATCGCACGTAACGGATTTTAGGTTGCCTTGTATAAAAACTCATACAACAGCGTCCACTGATCGGCATTCCGTATGACGTCATCGGCAATGCCTACATGCGATGCGTACCGATGACGTCATACGGAATGCCGATCAGTGGATGCGCCCCGCGCGCTCGCTCCGCATTGTCGGCCATTTGTCGCGATGATTTGCATCATTTTATAGCGAGAAATGTCATAAGGCATTACAAAAATTCGAATGACGCTGACATTGGCAATCCGATTGCTAATACTCGCGTCGGCAATCCGATCGCTGCCGATACAGTAGACGTATTAATCCGTTACGTACGATGCGTCCGATACGTCCGATGTAGACGCTTAGCTTAAATGTACCTAATGTATTTTTGTTAAACCTTTTACAGGATGTCCCATTATGTAAAGCATACATACCCGGAAAGAGCCGATCCTAAACGACCTGTCTGCCGCCCAATGCTGCGATTCAAAGATAGCGTAAAACGCGATATGTCTGCGTTCCAGATTGATTATACAACTTGGGAGAGCAAAGCAGAGAGAAAATCGTGATGCATGGAGAAAAACCGTGGCTGACGGTGTAGCCGCTCATGACAATGTTTGGCTTGAACACTTAGCTTATAAGCGGACTTTAAGACATCAACGTGCCGCTAACCCTGAAACACCTGCAGGGACATTTATTTGTCAAAAATGTGGTCGTGGCTGCCGCTCCCGCATAGGCCTTTTAGTCACGCAAATAAGTGCCTAACAGTTCAACAAACTGACGCCACCTGAATCATCTTTAAATACTTAGATGGAAAAAGGCCAATGAATGAAATTAAACATAAACCCGTAACACATTACTCTCCTTGGCAGTCATCTTCTCATAATTTTATGGATTAATCCCGTTCTTTAGTTATTAAGTTTTAAGTGAATGCTCAGGCCATGGCAACAGGCATCCGTGGCGCCACCACTTTAGGGTTATTGGTTGAAAACCAGCTCTGAGTGAACTTACCCAGCACATGCTAAGCCAACCCCCTGTTTCGCTAACACATGCGTTTATATTTTTAGAATACCTGAGTCTAAGTGTAAGCTTAAAAGCATAATAATGTTAACTATTTGCACTCAATAATCTTGTGTCGAATTAAATATTTTTTTATTCTATTCTGTAGTAGACGCGGACAAACAATTTTGTTATGTAAATGTAAATCCAAAAATAAAGGGAGTCCCCCTTTTCCGCGCTTGTACTCCTGTTGGTCCTTATTGTGTTTTGTATAAATGTTTGCAAATGAAATTGAAGCAAATAAATGGTGTCCTTTGGCGTCGGGTAAGCACAGTTTCACAGAAACCATCCATGATCTGTTACGTTTAGTTATAGGTAGAGACAAGGAAAGAAAGGAGTAGAATATTATAAATTTTTAATCTTCCTTCCATAACTGACCTTAATATCTATGAACTCAGATTGTTTATAATTTTAAGTATTTACTTATATTTATATTTCTAGTTAATTATTGTTTCGTGGGGAAAGCTTATAAGCAGTAGGAGTGTTGCTTATTACAAAATAAAAAGAATATATTGTTTTAATACTCGAAACTTTGCTGACTGTACCCGGTATAATATTTATGTTAATTAGTTCGCCTGACAGAGGCTCCCCTGGAGTTAAAGTTAAACACGGTTAAGTTTTCGCCAAGTAAGGCTTAGCTCAAATTTTTATGTTTTTCCGCATCGAAGACTGAAATTTTTTGTAGTAATATGAGGGTATGATCGGTAGAAAAAGCTTTACAAATAGGCAAGTGAAGTTCAGGCGAAAATGTATGATGATAGAAGTAAGTACCTAACTAAAGTTAAGTAAGTCAGTTGGACAGATAAACATTTACTTTTATCTCGGGGCTTTTATTCGATTTTGATAGAGGTAGGTAGTTAAGGAACCTAAAATAAGTTTTTAGTCCGTTGATCTAAGCCGCCGCGGTCAGAAGCATCTGATAAAGAAATAATACAGAATTGAACCTTTTTTCTTTGTTATCTTGGAGCCTTAACTAACATCCCATTTCCACGCAGCCGCCGAGGGCGTCAATAATTAACACCAATTCTCTAGGGAAGCAGTTTCGATGGTTTATACTGCGGCAAAATATTTCTCGCTTAAAAACATTATTTATAAAGTATTTGTCCTGTCTGACTGAATGACTGACAGATAACGCACAAGCCAAACAACTGAACGTAGAGACTTAAAATTAGAAAGCGCATTCTTGTACAAGGAAATTTTGGTAATGCGCAACGAAAACTAAGTTACCCACAACTCAACCAGCAGTACTAAAGACGTCATATAATACCAACAAACGTTAAACGATTTAATTTCGTAAACTAGGTACTCCTAAAAATTACCTTCATCCATAAATAATCATAATATGCAGCTCGCACGAAATTTGTCCATTAACCTGTTAATTCCACTCTAAGTTATAACTTCACTCACAAACTAATAACATACACTTTTAATCTACACACATACAAAAAAAACTCACGAGAATATTATTTTACACTTCTCTCTAAAATTAATTTATACTCCTCCAAAGTTATTGTTTTTGTTATGCTATTTTTGCATGGAAGCGAGCAAAACGCGTCATCGCGCGACGAAATGACGCAGACGACTGAACCGCAAAGCGAAACCATTGAGGGGAGGAAGTGGAGGGAAAATGCTGGAAACTCGGGAGAATTTTCCTGGGTTTGTGGGTCAACCTCATTCATGGATTGTTCATTCTTGGGCAGGTGAATGGTAACGTCGGTGATTCGTTTATTGATGCTCACTGTTGTGGTAGAGCGCTCTTCTTCTTATCGTGTCACTAGTTCTTTCGAACCAGTGTAGTGAAAGGATTTCAAGTGCGCCACAAAGAGGCTCGTTTACTTTTTAGGTTCTATGGCATGCCGGTTTCCTCATGTTTTCCTACACCGTTAAGCACGTATTTTATTTAATGCACATATAGATTTTTTAAACAGAAAAATCCATTGATCCGGGTTCGAACCCACGACCTTTGGATCGCAAGTCAAGGCACCCACTCGGCCAACACGGCTTTTTGTAGTAATAAGTGAGCGCTGTAAATGGTAGAGCAAACTTGGGTAGGTAGCAATATATAAGTAAAGTTCTTTCTTTTCATCATGTGTAAGCCAGAAGATAAGTAGCTAGGTATAGGGAAAAGACTTTTTGCGTATCGGGCGTTAAACCAGTCTTAAAATCTGCTACTTTTGTAGAGCATCATCTCATTCATTAATTTCTTGCGTTTGACTTTCGCGAACTCATTAACTAAGTACGAAGTCAAATGAAGATCTGCCATTTGTTCAACGACTGAAAAGTTGGAACAAAAGCGGAAATGATAACCAAGTCAGAATGGCGTAGAGCTAAACTTATCCCAAGATCTGTGAAGATAACCGATTGAGTTGTTTGAAATGAAAATATGTAAGTATCTACATGTTTGAACTACAAACCTTGAATACTTTCGGCTTTGCTCCAAAACTTTGATTACTAACACCTAACTTATCTGATACAGAATATCTTTCGTTCGTTTGGATTCATCATATCGACAAAATATTTGTATTAAGTACATACAATTATCTATTATACATAGAGGACGCAGCGTTTATAGATCGAGGTCCATTTATGAGCTACCAGGAATTTGTGAGATGGAAATGTTTTGCTAACGTTGTTTGTTGTAAATGAATTGTATACGTTTTAGTCAAAACTCATTGCCGGTCAAAACCAATATTGACCGCCTAAAGCAGTCAAAATCGATATTGACTAAAAGCCACGTTCAATACTGTTTAACCAACGTCCTTAGTCAAAATCGATTTTGACTGATTTACTATCGGTTAAAACTCATCAAAAGTGAATGGGTAATAAGACCAGCTGCTTTCCGTGGCTTCACCCGTTTCGAATTAGCAAGGTAGCTTGATTTTTTTGCATGGTATATATAATAAATTAAATAATACTTAAATTTGAAATTTGACAGTTGACAGCCGAACCTTTGGTAAAGCGGCGGCCATTTTACCACTCACGTAAGTATTCCCTTGAGGGAAAAAATCAACTTATGCCTACTTGCACCAAACTATCAAAGACCCTAAGCAATCACTTAACTCGCTTGACAATTCTTAACGGTCAGAACCTGTACTGTTAAGAACTACCAAGCGAGAAAATTAATTGCTTAGGGACTTTAACAGTTTGGTGCAATTAGCCATTAGAATACGGGTGTTAAGTCTTCTTCCTACTTTTAAACTACACCCATATCGAATTCCAGCTCTAATGTTACAGTGATTTCGGCGTGATTAAGCAACGACAGCGATCTTAACAAAGCCATCTACACAAACTTTCACATACTTATTTTATTTTAAGTTAGATTTATTGTCCAGTGTTTTCGAAGGTTGTTGTTAATCAAAGGATGATCCTATGAAAATGACATTCTCCCCAATATATGGGAGTTTTCCCAAGTTTTCGGGTAGATATGTGGTCGCTTGGTGATATTTTTATTTACATTTCGCCGGCACGTCTAATAATAATCCAGACTGATTAGTCAACCAGGCCGATGTAGGTTTGGGATAAAACACGCTTTCGGAAAACAACGTCAAATGTTTAAGACAAGAAAACAGGAAACTCACGAATAAGTATGATACATGCATAAAAAAAACGATACTAAAACATGAGAATAAAAAGTTTCCTACAGGTTTTAATGTTATCGACTGGAGAGAGAGGTAACCTAATAAACGACTGAACCGATACAAACCAAACATTGAGGTTAGGTAGTCTTTACCATAGTTTCTTATGCCTACTTGCACCAAACTGGCAAGGTCCCTAAGCAATTACTTTACTCGCTTGTCAGTTCTTAACGGTCAGAATTTGGACTGTTAAGAACTACCAAGCGAATAAAGTAATTGCTTAGGGACTTTGACAGTTTGGTGCAAGTAGGCATAAATCACCTCTACAGAATTAGAAAAGGAAAAAAACAGTCAGGAACCTATATAACTAAGCCGTTATTAGTGAAATGAAAAAGTATAAAATTGACACAATATAAAAATTAAATTACAGATCCCCAACCAGTTTTTCCCCACTGGGAATCAAAATATTTTTTCCTTTCGTCTTTCACCTAGATAGAGCTCGCACATAAAATAGTCTTTGCGGGAACATCACGGGAAAGAGATAGATTGGTGGTAAAATGGGATTGCTTTTTGTTACCGAGTGTAGATCAAAATTAGAAATCAGCGACTTTGACCGCATTCAGTCAATCAGACCATAATTATATTTGGCAATACATATAATTATATTTGTCTAAAATCACCGGCTCAACGCCAAAACTAACTAAACCTATCGCCTTGGTACCAAAACTACAGGATACAATTACATAACCGATTAAACTACTCTAAATTCTATTACAAAAGCGTTATAGTCCAGAATCGCACTTACCACATGTTGAAAAAAAAATCCGAAAAAGCAATCAACGTTGGACACACTGTTCACACATTTTCACACACTGAAAACACAAACCGATCGCGAAAAAACTATTTCCTAATTGAAATTGACGGGTGGCCTTTCCAGTCGATTTCGAAATTAGAAGGAAAAAATCGAATTGACGTCCGGGCTGCTCAAGCGCCGGATTATTTGAATTTAGAACGGGATGTAACGCGCGTGCGTACCGGCCGGGCTATTTATATTTTCGCTGGGCGACACATCTGCCATTGAATTTTGAACTCTATCTTTCTTACCTCAAAGATAACAATAGCTCAGCTCACATTGGTGAAGGAAAACGAAATGCCAGTGTAATTAGACCCAGTTCCAGATTAGTATGTAGTATTGCGAGAGGTCTATTAAAGTTGGTGGCAGTTTTGACCGTAAATACAAGATTGAACCCGGCTGAATACCTGTATCATTAGTTGAAGAATTTTAAAATTGAATTGACATTTCTAATTTCTTTCTAGTAGGTACATTACTGTGTTCTTGTTATGTCGCCAATGAAACAAAACTGACCATCGATGTCTCAAGGTGGACGAGCGCTTTCAAATGGGAATCACAGCCATGCCCTGTGTAGCAGTGTTATGGTTATGGGCAGGTGTGATCTCTTACCATTAGGAGAGTGTCTTACTAGTCTCGCCACTTGTAAACTTAAAAAAACTAACGAGCCATATCTTAAATCTGAAAAAAAAAAACAATTAAGTTTAGGTACACATGTAATGTACTGAAATAAATTATAATTATTCGTATAACAGCCGATGTATTACCAAATAAATGAATGATATACATTAAATATTTACAATTTACATTATTTATTACATTTCAACTTGTGACAGGCACATAATAATTTAAATCTAAGTATTGTATTATATTAAATCATATTTTTAAAATTTATGATTTGTTCTTGTGAGCATAGATATACTAAAACAACCCAAATATCAAATTAAGTAGGAACCAAGCAGAGTGTAAAATGAGAGGAATTACATACAAGTAAACTAAAATGCAGCTAAGCAAAAAACGGACCATTTCAATTAATATTGTTGTCACTTCTCATGCTTGTAAAGTTCAACTTCGTGCCCACTTTAGGGGGAGTAAAACTGAATTTTGGGCCCTAGGGTAAAAAGTGAAGGCTTATAAAATCTGTTCAAAGAGTTTCAGTTTATAATGGGTTTTATGCCGGAAGTTAAGATCTTTATTCATATTTCGAACTTCGGTACTGCATAATACCCATAGATCGGGTTTTATTAGGGATCCTAACATAACCATTTTCGAATTTCGAATATCGTGGTAACATTAGATGGCTGTCTCTGTTTTTGAATCACAAAATGGGCGCTCATTTCAGTAAATTACTCAATTTCCTCGCAATCGAAGTGAAAAATCTTCTGTAAACCTCGATTCTGAAGCCCATTTTATACTCGGCTAGCCTCGACTTTGATTAAAGTCTCGTATAAAATGGCTTGCTTCAGGCCCTTGGTGTACAAATAACTATTTCGAATTATAACTTAACAATAACAACGTTTTTATTATTAAAACTCAATTTTTAATTTAATAAGGACGTCTCATGACTCGACGCCATCTTGTTCACTCTGTCCCGTATCCAAAATGGCTTCCGCGCTCGGTATCACAATAACATCCGTCACACTTTTGGCACATCCCAACTGAAATTCGCCGTCTCCCTCACTCTCGCAGTTGAAACACTGATTCGCTTCTTCTATCTCGCTCACACTGCTCTCTTTCCTATGCTCCATGTATTTTGCCACATCGAACCCTTCGTGTATTTCTTTGGAACAGAAATCGGTTATTTCCGTGCAAATTCGTTTGACGTTTTCATCTAAACACGTTGTGCAAGTAACTTCGTCGTCGTTGTTCGTCGAAATTCGGACTAATTTCGATTCTAGGTTAACTAAAGTTGTATCTTCTCCCAAAGTAAATATGACATGTTCTTCAAGTTGAGATATTTGAGAGTCTGAATTAGTTTTGAGAATTGAGGGTAGTTCATTGGAATTGTTGTGTGTTAGTTTCATGTTGTAGATGTTGGATTCGCTGCCCATTATTGAAGTTGTTGACGCGTCCAGTGTTGTCAGTTCCTGTTGAAATATGTTTTTTAATTACACTTTTTTTTTATGTATAATAGTACCCCTGATTCGCCCTCTCCCTCCACATACCTACATTTTTGAAGATTTAAAAATTAATACTTGTAACTAATGCCTAGCATTAGTTAAAAGTAGTACACATACCCGGCTGAGATAGTGCTCTCGACCGAGAACTAGGTACGTATAAACATAGCGCCGAGTGCTCGGCTGAGCGAGTGGCGAGTGGAAGCTTTCACTATCTCGGCCGAGTAACATTTTACTGTCTCGGCCGAGTACTCGGTACGTGTATTTGTATTTTGTATTTATTTATTCAGAAAAAAGGTTACATATATTGTTGTTTTATGAGTACCATTAAACTTTACCAGGTTTAAGTTTTAAGTTTTAGGTTTAGGTGTGATCTAGTCATAAGAGAAAAACAGACATCCAGGCACTAGAAAATAACATTACAACCGTGCAATAAAAATCCAATTCAATCCAAACAAGTTTTCAATTGCACAGAGAATCTTTGCAATTACAAGTACTCATTTTGAAATTTTTATAAATGTAGGTACGCGCGAGCGAGAGTGCGAATCAGGGGTAGGTTAGGTAAAACTTCTTTAGGCGCACTGAGCAAAATATTTCGTGGGGAGTTATTTGGAATGGACTCCTGGGCTCCCAACGCTCGGATATAACACTTCGAGTAAAGTCGGCTGGTATAATATTACTAGGTAAAGATGGTAATGTCTCTACTGTCTTTTCTGTTATCTGAATCTATTCTGTGGTAAATTACTCGGTCTTTCTGATGAAGTTCTTATGACACAAGAAATAAGGATCAATTTGGCTGAACTACAATAATCTAACTACGACAAACTACTGACGAACTACAAATTAATAAAAAAACATACACTTTATAACGAAAACCGAACAGAAACACACAAATAAAAAAACAAAACGCAACATTCAAATTTGTCTTTCAAGATAATTGATTGATTCAGGCGTTACTTTGCGGAAATCCATAAATATCAATAAATTATATGTAGGTGTGGACTCGCCGAAGTTCAAACTCTCGTTTCAAACTTCGGCGAGTCCACACCTCCCGATGATGCCTCGTGTAGAGGCGAAACACGTGTCGTATCTTTAAACTTTGGTTTTCTGTTCTTTGACTCTTTGGTTTAGTTGAACTAAAGTTAATTAAAACCTTTGTTCAGAAATTAAGCGGATTTATTACTATATATATTTATATAATTTATTGATATTTGTCTTTCAAGACTGATCATCATGTCTCAAAGTGGACGAGCGCTATTGCACTGCTCTGGTTATGGGCAGGCGTGGTTTCTAACCACCAGGAGATCGCCAATCTCTTCTTGATTCCTCTTAATATAAAAAAATAAACATTCGCTCTACTACTCGAGAGTAGGCCTGAATCCTAGCTGTGGGAACATAATAGGCTGGTGCAGAGGTGTAAGTAAAATTTACTGTTAGTTGGTGGGTTATTGGCTTACATGACAAAGTGTTAGTGAGGCCTACTAATTCGTTTACATTAATTCATTAATTCAAGGGTAAAGCCCATCGCATACGTAGCTATAATATATATTAATATGATTATAGCAAGTCATATTACGATATATTTTCTATACAAATGTTCAAGTGACCGCACACGCAGCTATAATATATATTTCTATGACTTGAATATTTGTATAGAAGATAATATCGTAGTATGCCTTGCTATAATATATATTTTAGCTACGTGTGTGACGGGCTTAAATACTAGGTGATTATAAATAAATAAATATTTTTGGACATTTCACACAGCGCCATCTAGCCCCAAACTAAGCAGAGCTTGTACTATGGGAATCAGATAACTAATACAACACTATTTTTTTTTAAATACGTACAATGAAAACACTTAGACTCAGGACAAACCGATGTTTATCACACAAATGTTTTTGTCCTGAAGCGGGAAAGAACCCGCGACACCGCCATGGCAGTCCAACAAACTAGCCACTCGACCATCCGTGTCGTCAAAATAAAAATAAAATTAACTTACATGCTCGTCGTGGTAACTACCAACACTTCTTGAATGGCGATGTCTGCGGACCATCGCCGTGTGGGGAGCATGGCCGTCCACCGCGTCCTGTACACAAAATGGTGTATACTTGAGGAATAACCACAGATCTAAATTTAAGTAGATCCAGCAAGTAGACGTTCCTTGCGCGTTTCAATCCTGATTTATTATCAGGATTGAGTTCGATTGAAATCAGTCTGCTTTCGACCGTTGCCGTGATATCACGTCTCGTTCAGAAACGAAAATAGTCAATTGCTCCGTATTAAGTTGTAAAAATAACTCTAATTTCGTTGGCAGACAAAAAAAGAGATATTTCCTTCCACAGGTAAGTACTTTTTGAGTTGATATTCCTCTTATTTAATTTAAAATGAATTAATTTATATTTTGTTTCGCTGCGAAAGACCTGTACTATGACAATAACGCTGTCTACCTATTGCTACCGTATCGTAACCTCAACACTTCCATTGCGGCTTTTACTTGACACGGTTGTAGGTTTTGTAATACAAAGTGCGCATTAAAAATTGCGACGATCGATACTAAGGGTTACCAATACCATCGTGGTACGAGGACTATGCTCATTTGTCTGTCAAATATAGAGAATAGTGATGTTTTTTTTATATTTTAACTCGATTATTCGATTGAATCAATACTTGAGACAGAAGAATGAAGTTTTTGCCGAATAACATAATTTCAGCTTTCCGAAGGATCCAAAGGCTAAAGAAAAATGGATTTACGCGACTAATACTGCGCGATAATATTTTTATTTTTTTCTCGTTTTAATTATTAAACTCTGTAGGTAGGTACTTAAACATTTCGGTCATACGATATCATTATTATTATCTATTTTATATTTCAATATTATCTAATTTATAAATTTTAGGTATAAAGTAGGTACACTTCATCGGCGGCGATCCCTTTGAATCGGTTTGGCGATGCGTATTCGAATCGAAATCGCGAAGCTTGACGCAGCATTTGTTTCCCATCACTAAATTGCTCTTGTGACGTCATAGTCGGTACGAAAAAGTTGACACGCTTGGTTTCCATACAGTTTGAGGCGGTTGCTGGGTCTACCTAGATTTTATGTCTGTGGGAATAACAATAAAACGAATGGACAAAGGCCTCCACGAAAATATTCTAAAAAAAACGTACGTACGGTCAACATCAAAAGTCGATAACCAAATTCATATTTTCAAAATCGCTATACACCGTATTATATTTTTGACAATGAGGTGTACGGTTAATTTAGAACAATAATGTTGTTCATTTAATACTAGCACTTGTCTGTTTGAGATACTGAGCGATTTAGGGTTAATAAATAAAATATATAATAAATAACAACCATACTTTGAAACTTCATTACTTGCAACCACCATATTGTATATTATTGACATAATATTGTGTATCCTTTACCGTTGGGAGGCGTCTCCTGTAGGGTGACGTCTAGATGAGTACCTACACAGTGCCAGATATTCTGCCGCAAAGCAGTAAAGTGTAAGTATTTATGTGTTCCGTTAGTGAAATTACAAAATATCTTAATGTGGACGAGCCCTTTAGCAGTGTTGCACCGGCCTATGTGAATCAAAGTTCTGTGTAGCACTTTTCTGATCATGAGCAAGCTTGATCTCATACCATCAAAAGAGCGCTATTGAACCTTCTTTCAGCGACCAGGGATAAGCACTCTTATATATATAATGCCATTTGCAACTTTACAGCCCAGGGAATAAAGTTCCAATTCAAATGTAATCGCTATAACTGGTAACGAGACATTATGCACTCTTAATGAATGCGATAAGCAACTCTAAAGCCCACAATATAACGTCCAAATTACCTTGAATCTGTTGAACTGGCGGTACTTCCCGCGCTCGCTGGCCACGAGGCTCCGCAGCGACTGCGTGCGCGGACACTGCCCGTCGGAGAACCAGTGGTGCGCGCCGTACAACTTTGAAGTGTCCGACCTGGGGATAAAGTTCACTTTACATCGACGAATCAAATAAATATTTTGATAATAAAATAATAATATATAAAAAAATTATAATGTTTGAACATACAACAAAAATCCAATTCAATCCATCCAGTTGTCATGTTTAAATATTTTTTTTCACTGTGCAAGGTTTTACACATCAAAACTGTGTTATTTTCTATATCCTGGTAGTTTAATTCGTAATTACGAGTATTATTTTTAAATCTTCAAAATTGTAGGTACGCGCGAGTGAGAGGGCGAATCTGGAGTACTATTCAATTAATAAGGGGTCATAATTATACCCTAATTCCTCTTTTCCTTATCGTGGCACTAGTTCCTTCGAACCAGTGTGGTGAAAGGATTTCAAGTGCGACTCCAAGAGGCTTCTTATATATTATAGCCTACAGCGGGACGGCAGTGCAGACCTTTGCAACCCCTCACCCAAGAAGTAGACTCTCATATACATCTCAAATTATGCACTTACAGGTTGCTTTGGGAAGTGAGCAATCGTTCCAGGTTGAGCAGTGTGGGTCGAATGTCCGCTATGGGCAACCCGCGGCCCGCGCAGAGTTGGCCAATGCACTTGTTCAGTAGGAACATTGCGTAGCGGAATAGCGTCACGTCACCGCTTCGGGTGTATAGAGGTATGCTGTGGACAAAATAATCATAAGTTTATATAAATATTCTAGGAACTAAGCCTAGAATTAACTTAAAAAAAACAAAACAATGAAAACCAACTAAATTTTTGAACCTTGAAAATTAACAATCAACAAATTAACTTAGAATTCAACTTCAAACAATAATTAGGCGGCAAAATATTAGCAAAATGTCAGAATGACAAACACCAGGAAGGTGTTGCCTCGTTGAAAGCTGGCGATTGAATGGGCCCGGCGTTTGCAGCGCGGCGCCTTTAATACTTTTCCGTGCGACTCATCGTGATATCGTCTACAATATATATACTTACATAATTGCGATTTCGCAGTTAAATAAGTTAGGTAATTTTTAGACTGAAGTGACAATTTGCGTCTACTATTAGCCCAACCAAAGTTTATTTTAAATAACCTAAAATTCAAAAATTAAACCACCAGTCTCATCTCCTAAATCTCTAACAGATCTGAGTTCTGTAGTAGAGTTTCTGAGTCCGTAAAATATCTGAATATACAGGATATATACATGTGTTCTTAGGACAATAATACAGGGTGTCATTTTTTTTCAGAATCAACTGTTTTGGTTCTCGGCTAGGTTAATTATTTTTTATAAGATCTGAGTAAGCAGTTTTAATTTTCTTTGATATCAAATGAAGATCCTTTGAGCGTTTTCTTATTCTCCAAATACACAAACGGCCGTCACGAAACTATAGAATTTGAAATGAGGCAGACAAGAAATCATATTGTGCCTACCACCCTGTATTGTATTGTAACTTAGGATCCGACAAGTCGGATGTAATATCTAGTATCTTATGCCTAGAACACACGTACCGAGTACTCGGCCGAGACAGTGATCGGCTGAGCGAGTGACGTAAGCTTTCACTGTCTCGGCTCTACACTCAGTACGTGTGATCTAGGCATATCTCGCATCTCCAGCAGAATTAGCTTGATTGAAAACTAAAGAGTTTGAAATAAGGAAGCAAGGAATCATACCACCACCCTGTATAGTAAGGTACTTACTTAGGATCCGGCAAGTCGGGTGTGATATCTAGTATCTTGCTCGCACTCCCCAGCAGGGTTATCTTGTATCTCAGCGGTTGGTTCAGTACCGCGGCGGCCAAGCAAGTGGCTTGCGCGACGAAACCCACCGCCACTGAATCGCTCATTGGACTCGATCTGGGGTTTTCATCCCCACAAATCGGTAACGGAACTCCGATTATTGACCACGTGATCGGGTTTACCTGGAATTTAGACCTTAGTTTTAATACTATAGAGTTTAAATCATGTCATTTGAAAGTTAAATTGGGTAACGTAGATTTCAGGCATGTTCGGATAAGATTAGTCAATCCTACAGTATGGCATAGTAATTTGGGTAATGTTAGCTTGTAAGAACAATGTTCACGATTCTTTATGATTTGTTCAGACATGATTCTTACTACTGTCCGATACAGATTTCCTTATTTTACAGTATGACATGATCTATCCATAATAAAATATCTGAAATATTGAATTTATATAACACTGGCTGACGCCCGCAATTTTGTTTGGGTTGCGATTTATAAAAAAACCTCCCTTAGTACGCACTTTCAGCTCTTCACGAACACACCCTCCAAATTTCAAGTGTCTAGGTTCAGCAGTTTAGCCTATGCGTTGTCTGTCAGTCAGTCAGTCAGTCAGGTCCAAGCTTTTTTTATAATGGACGAAAATACTGTTTTTTTATCTTACACGGCATGGATACTCAATCTTACAGTATGACATACTTATTTGGGGTAAATTTACTAAACATACCTGTGTAATATAGAATATCTGATGCAGCTGGTTCAGCAGTTCACTCCTCTGCTGACACAGCGTAGCGTGGGACCTCGCAGCTAGCTCACGCAGGGCAGACGAAGCCTGACGCATCTCTTTCATTGAGTCGTTTCGGCGGGAGAGAGTGTGGTAGCTCTGCATCAGCTCTGTACCTGGAATTGATAGAACATCATTATTCGTCAAGGAAATTGATGTTTTTTTTAATCATTTTTTTTATATACTTTGGACATTTCACACAACGCCATCTAGCCCCAAACTTAGCAAGCTTGTATTATGAGAACCAGATAACTGATACAATACAAAAGTTTTATATACAATTTTTTGTAAAAACATACATAGAATACATAGAAAACACCCAGATTAGGACAAACGCCGGTGTTCATCACACAAGTGCTTGTCCTGAAGCGGGAATCGAACCCGCGACACCGGCGTGGCAGCCCAACACAATTGCCACTCGACCAATCGTGTCGTTTGCTTATCGAATAATTATATTGTAATTGTATTATTCTCGTTTCGAACTTCGGCGAGTCCACACCTCCTGATGATGCCTCGTGTAGAGGCGAAACACGTGTCGTATCTTTAAACTTTGGTTTTCTGTTCGTTGACTCTTTGGTTTATAATATAGTAATATGTACTAAAGTTCTAAACTAAAGTTAAGTTAATTAAAACCTTTGTTTAGAAATCAAGCGGATTTATTACTAAATATATTTATATAATTTGTTGATATTTATGGATTTCCGCAAAGTAACGCCTGAATCAATCAATTAATTGTATTATATTGTTAAACAGCAAACCTATATATGTATACTATGACATAATATGTGGCATGAAAACCCCAAACAAACGAAGGAAACAAGACGAACTATCATACTACTCGGGCGAATAAACATGACACCTGGCTCGAATGACGTTTGTGCAAAAAACAGCGTGGAATTAGATAATCTTGATAGAGAAGAGGTCCTGTAATACTTGGTAATGATAAGTAATGATAAGGCTTCGCAATTAGAGGAAGAAGAAACGCTGAGGGCGCCGCGCGGGGGGCGGGGGACACAAGTGCCGAGCGAGAGTGTCAGCCAGGTGTCTTGTTTACTACTGACCAACATTCACACACCACACAACACTCTACACACACTAAACAATAATAATTTATTTTAATTTATTTTTTTAATTTTTGTTTTATATAATTTAATTTAAATTGCATGCTTACTTCTAAATTTTATCTTAATTAATTGGTGTTTATTTTGTATGATTGTTACCATTTGTTCATTATTTTTAGTAAAAACTTTAAAACCTAAGTGAACCTAAATTATTGTTTGTTTATGAATATGAAATAAAACAATGCGAAATGTAATAAATATAAAAATATAATATAATTATTTTAAATTCTAAAGTAATGTTCATGATATGATTAATTATGAAATACCCATCAGGTTTCAAATTGTAATAATATACCTACCTATAAAACACTTTAATTACCATATGCAGCAATCTTAATTTTATTAATTAAATTATAGGAATTGTTGTTAAATTTAATCTAATACATAAACAAAAACTTCGTTATGTAGGTAGGTATCCGTTTTTAATATGTCCAGAAGTTCTTATCAGTTTGTTTAATATAATTAAAGTCTGTACTAGTTAAATAATAATAATATTGGAAGGCACTATTTACCATAGTACAAGTTTTTTCAAACTTAGTTTGGTAACTAGGGCTTATACTAAAATGTAAGTACCTGAGAGAAATAAATAATTTTATTTATTTTTATTTTATTTACTCGCCCGAGTAGTACATTCACCCATTCTTACAAACTTTCCTAGCAAAGGTAAGTGAGATAGTAAAATTAATTAGTGTAAGACGTACCAACATCCTGATTCTCTTCAGATAGCTTCGCATGCCTCTCTTTCAGCCTTCGTATATTAGCCAGTTTACTGTCTCTTTCGTCAGATAAAATAATCCGCTTGAACCTTAGTATTTCTAATTGTTTCGTCAGCCTTATGTGTTCTGCCCTTTGGAAGGGTGAAGGTTTTGCCTGAAAAAAAAAGGAACACATTTCAAAAACACATTTTTTATTTATACTAAGTTTTTGCAAATTGTTTCAGACCAACACAATACAAAATGAAGGCCCGAAATCCGCGCACCGCTATCTCGCTCGCACATTTTACATTTTTGAAGATATAATGGACAGAGTAAAAATTTCAAAAAAGTGGAGTGGTGAATATATTTTTTGTTTTGATGTGAGCGAAGGAGATTGGGCAAAACTCTTTTTCCCTATTTTCTTCGCTTATGTTAAACATATCAATAACTGAAATACTAACCTTAAAAGATAGGAGATCATTCAATTTCAACGCGAGCCGCGGTCCGTTCGATACAGGTTTATCTTCTTTAAACCTACCATTCCTCAAATCTGCCGACTCCTTATTTACACCCTCATCATCAGGCGAGAATAGATTCCTCTGCGATTTACTTCTGCCTTTCAGCTTCGCATCAAAATGATCTTCGACCTGTGACCTGTTCACAGCAGAGTTTTTATAGATGCGTTCTTTGATTTCTTGCACTGCCTCTTGGCGTTTCTTTATGGAGTATTGAAGTAAATGCAGCTTTTGCAGCTTCAATGCGTTGTAGCTAGGTCTGATTTCAGATTTGAGAAAGCTCAGCGCTAAATATCTGTATTTGGGGACGTCCGATTCGCTTCTCAGATCATAATTCTCTGCTGTTTCGCTCAAGTCTATTTTGCTTGCGAACAAATCCTCTTGCGACGTGTTTTTAGATAATTTATCACAGTTCATATCACTATATACCTTTACATCTAAATTGTCCGGTGAATGCTCGTAAATATCGCTAGGATCAGTTTCTTCACTCCTTCTAGCGATATTCAGACTAGCAGACGTTTTCAAAGTGGGAAAATTCTGCTGAAAACCTCGCTCCGATGGGCTTTGACTTTTACTATACTCTCTATCTAGCTTTGGATTTCTACTTGGGGATACTGATCTAGATTCTTTAGCTTGTTTATGGCTAAGAATCATCTTTGATTCTAGGGTGATTTTTGATACATTGGTCCGGCCTGACGAGTCTGAAGATAATGAACCGTGATCTTCATTTTCTGGGGGTATAATGTCTAGTTTTAGACTTTTGTATGAGCAGAAGTATCCACCGTGCATTTGAAATACAAGTGTATTGGATTTGAAGCAATCTGAGTTGAAATTTGAGGCTAGGTTAGCTCCGATATATCTAAGGCCACAAAGGTACACCCCCCATGTTTGTATGACTGTATCTTGCGTGTTTTCGCCACTTGGATGTATGACATGACTCCATATTCGTATTACCACGTTTGTAGACGACATTCTATGAGTGATCTCTGAAAATAAATAAATAAACTATTGTAGAAAGGAAGATTATTCGATTACTTAGCTGATGTCTATCTTGTTCCATGGAACGGTTCTCTTTTCGCGACTTCGCTTGAGTGGTATGGAGACAATAATTAGTATAGGCTGTTTCAGCACCGAGGCTGAATCAATACCGAATCACAGCTTAGATCGAAACTACACTGCTCCGTTGCGTTGCGTTGCATCGCACCGACGCATTCAGTGCCAAATGCCAGTACAACACTGCGACGCACGCGACGGAACGCAATGGAGCTGTATGGCTTCGCTCTTAATCGGTTCAGTTGATTTGGCATATTACTCCTGCAGTAAAGTAGCAACGAGCAGAAATATACATCATACCTACTATCCATCTATACAATACGTTCGTTTTTATACGTATAGTGAGATACAGATTGTTATTGAGGATGTGACGAAGCGATTCACAAAGTACAGACTACAGACACGCCTATTAATTGACATCATATCTATTTGCATTGTAGTCTATCTTTATCCACACTGTACTTTTATCATCGTATTTTCACTCAGTATAAACGCCCTATTTGGGTTTCTCGTCTGAATCAACAAACAACTATTACTTTACTTGGCTCACCTTACTCACACATTATGTAACCAATCCGCATTGGATTCGCGTGGTGGATTAATTTAAGACTAATTCGCTTTCCTAGGAGAGATTAGGACTGAGTAATATCAGTGCAACGGATGGAATCATTAGCTAATCATAAATTGAGTAGCACGTTGGCAAGGCGTATCATTCAGGAACACTTTACTAAAAAAACCATTGATAAATCCTTAATTTGTGGCTGTGGTGCCCAATGATATGCGAGTAGGCAGCACATTACCTGTATTATGCGAATATGTATAAAGTATTTTTTATTTTAATTTTTAATTATCCATTAATTATAGGACACCTATAGATAGACTGATTATGCTATCTCAATAAACTCTGGCCACACGCTCTGTTCAAGGATTCCTGATGGTAATAGTACATTATGATTATAAGTGCGGTAAGTTGATAATTACAGCCGAGACGATATTGCTCATCTATGTTTTCCGATTGTGTCAACAAAAATTAGTAAGGTTTCATACTTTAATTTTGTTTTAAAATTAACCCTACTAACTTAAAAACACGTATAAAATCTAAATTAAAGTTTGAAACCTTATTAATTTTGGTTGACATAATCGGAAAACATAGACGAAACGAATAGTGTGCAGAAATTACTATAATACGGCGTACTTTTTGAGTATTTGTCCGAAACATTTTGTATGGAATTGGATTTGAGGATTAGCCTTAAGAATGGGTCGAAAAATCAACGGCTTTTGCGTTAGAAGCGCATTTTAAACAGGTTCAAAAACTGGGTTACACGCAATCCACTACATCTGACCTATTAGGACAGATTCTAATATGATGGTAATGTCATACGAATGAGTCATGTTGATTAGAAGTCCGGCGAATGTGGGTCACTTGTTATCTTGCTTAGTTTATTCCTGTTTGTGATCAAGTTATGATATAATAAACATACATGATTGCATAATAAATGACGAGACGATTGGTCGAGTGGCGAGTATGTTGGACTGCCGCACCGATGCTGCGGGTTCGATGCCCGCTTCAGTACCAGCACTTGTGTGATAAACGTGGCGTTTGTCGTTTGCGTGCGTCGTTAGCGTGGTGTTTTCTATGTAAGGATGTTTTTACAAAAAAAAAGTATTTATGTATTCTATCAGTTATCTGGTTCCCATAGTACGCTCTGCTTAGTTTGGGGAAAGATAGCGTTGTGTGAAATGTCTAAAATATCTATTTTACTTATTTTTCTATGGTTGTGATCAAGTGCTGCTGTATTTACATGATTGCATAATAAAATAATATCCGGCACAGTAAAAAAAATATACTATGTTCCACTACATATCTTTCAGGTGATGATGGCTCGATGTTTATATCTCAATCACTCCAAAAATACTAAAAATGGTATGTTTATGAGCTGGAATTTAGGGGCGTTGTTGTGACGTAGATGACGTTGTGTAAAATGTCCAAACATTTTTTTACATTAACAACTATCTAGATAAACTAGGCGCTCTGCTAATAGTAAGAGATCACGCCTGCCCATAACCAAAATGGTACACAAGACATCCGCTACATTAAGCCGTAAAACTTTTTTCAATTATTTGAATTTGGTTTTTACCCGAGTCAATTTCTTTCCACTTGGGATGCGGCGAGCTGATTCGTTCGCTGGTGTAGAACGGAGCTGACATGGTGGTATGATGGAAGGTCAGGTAGAAGCTGCATTGAAACCTGCACCATTCTGGTGGTCGGATGTTGTATCCCACTATCTGGAACGGGTAAACAATCAATGTTTAATGAGATAGGATGGATAAATATTATTGTATCACCTTTCCATAAAAATCAAAGGGAGTTAGGTGTGTCCATAGTTTATTTGCGCGCGTTTACAGGCGTTTTGGCATACGCGTTGCTTCAAGCCGAACGCGCGTATAAGGGGGTTACACTTACAACGTCGTTTACGTTCGATTTTTAGGCGGAAATATATTAAAATTATAGTCGCTAAATTAAATCAAATGTGAATCAAAATTTAGGAACAATTTGTTTCATTGATAAGAATAGTTTCAAGACCAATGTATCTATACATATAATAAAGCAGAAGACCCCAAATTTCTGTACATATGTTTTTTTTACGGAAACGTGTTCAGACGATATTAATAAACATGCCCAAAAATTTTTTGTTAGTTTGTGGGTTTGTGTGTTCGTCCATCACGTAAAAACTACCGAACAGATTAAACTGAAACTTTACAATATCATAACTACTAAGCCCGAAAGGGTTAAAGGCTATATAATATTACGCTACATTTCTTCAGAGGGTAGATATAGAAGTTTAAAGTTTGTATGGAAACAGTTTTTTTTTTTAGTGTATCTATCTCAAACTTTTGAATTATGTTATTCAAAACAAATAATTAGATACGGGTTTCAACAATTTTCAAAATTAATGTAAAAACATGTAAAAGTATGGATTGAAGGTGTTTTTAGACCAAAAGTTGAATGAAGCTGTCTCCTCAGATGTACACAGTATCTGATGGAAAGTTGCATATTTATAATCTCCACAGATAAGTACAGCCATGTTTTTCAGTTATTTACTAAATTCAATGTTTGAGTGGGTAAAAGAGGGTTTGAAAATATGCAAGTATTGATTGACTTAATACTGACACTTTGCTATTCTTTGACATTTCTTCCGCAATAAACAATTCTTCCACGGGTGATGAAGACGCACGCGGGTACACTTAGTCTTGTATATGATAGGTGGTTTCATAGTACTTGTTCGAAAGTTGATTTAGCTCAATAAAGAATAATAAAGGAGCCTCTTCCAGGCCCACTTGAAATCATTTCACCACCCTGGTTCAAAAGAACTAGTGACACGATAAGAAGAACAAAGCATAATTATTTTCTTGTAATAACTTTTCAGTAACAGCAGTGATAAGATATCAATGTTTATCAACAAATTGGAGTTGTTTAAATTAAAAATTACTATCTGTTTTTTTTCAAGGTTGTTAATATGTCTCATTGAATATAAATATTATTGATACATTTTGTCAATTTCCAGCTTTTGAGGTGAATGCAAATAATGTTTGAATTTACTTATCTTAGTTATTTCCATCCCCTCATTTGTTATGAAGCTTTTATGTTTCTAGTTATAAAAACCTGGGCCTAAAATATAGCTATAAGTATTTTTTATTACCAAAATTCAGACGTAAATTAGAATCCCATTTAAATATACCTACAAGGAAATCTTGCTATGTTACTTTAGGCATCCTATTCCATTACTTTAGGAAGTTGGGATGGTTCGGATATGGATAGCCATTTTACGGAGGATGATGCACAATGCACCCTTGAACGGCAAGCCAGTGCAGACTGCCATAACACCTACACAGAATAAGCATAAGTAGATACCTACAAAGTAATTCTTTGAAAATTACATACATTATGGTACCTACAGCATCAAAAGACCTAATTGCAAAAATAATCTCCAAGATTTATTTTCCGAAGAGATTTTGTACCGAAAGTGTTTATTGAGTTATTGTTTGATTTTATTAAAGCATTCATGCTTAGGTGTAAAGCAAGCCTTATATTAATACATATTTCTATAATGAGATAACAAATTCATGGAATTTGACATTTTACTTAGATCAGGAAATATTTGTATTGTTTTGTTTGGCCATATTAAGATAGGTATGTAATAATATAAACACAAAGGACCTCTAAATCAGGTCATAATCTTGAAGTTGTAAAGTGCAAGCTACACTGATCATTGCATTTTGTAATTAGGTAGGCTAAATATTTGAGTCTGGTAGAAACCGTGCGTGATAAATATGGGCGCTAATGGTTAATCGTACAGGCTTTAGTCGTTCAGTGTTTACCTGTATCAAACTCCTCAGACGAAGCTGCTGGGTGGCTAGAGGCGTCCATTCTCTGCATCTTGGTCTCCCAAACATTGTTCAACAAACAACAAAGGTAATCCAACAGTGACTAATGTTTTTGTTATATCGAAAACCTCTGTAGCACATTACTGTTGGAAGGATTTAACGTTATTATCTCTATAGTGGAGAATATTTTAGCAAACTAACGCTATCTGTCTTTCAACTTTTATTTACCGAGAAAACGAATGAAATAGCTATTTCGGCACTGATCACAGATTAGTCAGAGTAGCACTGATATATCTACATTTTTTTTTGAGCTATTTTAGCGCAAAACCAAAGAAGGGTTACCATTCTGAAAACTGATAAGTCCTGATCAAGGAACTTTTATTGGATCGATTTGCACTAAAAAACATTCCGTTCAATATAATGGTTTATTATTATATTATAGTCACTAAATATCTACATATTTAGTGATCATAGATTAAATATTTTTCTCGGCAGGTAGGTACATATCCTACGATAAGGGATACCTGCCGAGAAAAATATCAACTGTTCGAAAGAAACAGTACATAATAAAATATACCATTGAATCAGATAATATCGTTGCTATCATATTGAGCAGAACAAGTTTTTCCTTGGTTGCTTGTATAAGACGCAATTAAATTTTATTCAAAGTTCAAAAATTATGGTCACTTTATAGAAAGAGACACACCTTCATAATATTTAGTCTCTTTCGGCTCGCGGTTTTCGTTTTTATATCAGCTTTCTAAATACGTAGTTTCTTTGCACATTACGAAAATGAAGTCAGATATTCTGGCGGGAACATGAAAAATGGCGCATTGGCGGCATTAAATTAATCGACAAAACTTGTATAACTTTGAGTGTTTATGTGTAAAAACGGTGATTTTTTATCCATTAAGTGCTCGTGAACGTGTATGAGTGTTTATTTAAGTGAATAGTGTAATGCTGTAAAACGTGACTTTTCGTGTTGCCTCCAAAACTCCATAGAATCCTCTAGTAAAGTCGCAACCACCACTACTTTACAGAGGCATAACTTGACATATCGACTCTGACTTATGACAAAATAATCTCTCCAATTACTTGACACTGGCCTTTGATGTGAAGCCATAACGGAAGAACTTAGGTTCTTCGAAAGAAAAAAATTTAGTTGTTTCTCGAAGGTAGTAGTACCTAGTGGTTATATTCTCTTTGGTAGTACCAGTAGTAAACGTAGTGGTTATATTCTCTTTGACCAGTGGTACTTTTGTTGAGGCTCCCAACCTATGTAGTAAGATAAGAGCATGCTAGGCAAGGCTGTCTAGAATAATATGCCTAGTGTAGTGGCCATAGGCGAACAATTACAAGTAGGTAGGTACCTACGTATTGAATTGCGCTTATTATTATAAAGCTATAAAATCAAGGCAAGAAATTGACTTTTAAATTGCAATCCCAAAAAACCTAAGTACCTACCTATTATAATTTAACTACACCTAGTACATTTTAGCTATGAAACGCGTTTTTCTGGTTTCCATTTTGATTATCGTCGACTATGCCCATAATGCGGTAAGTTTAAATTGCGTATGAGTGACGCGTAGGGTTGCGTATGGTGCGTTTCCACTGACGCGGAGGCAGCGCGCGGAGGGTCACTCCCGTCGTCAACGCTGTTGACGAGCGGGATTAAAAATTCCCACTCCTTTGTTTTTTACAGCCGGGGAGGGCCAAAGGGTTGTGTGTGTCGGTATCACAGGGCGGTATTATACTTACTAGTTCACAACTAGTACAAGAGTCATCATACATATACTTAGGTAAAAAGCTAATTTCAATGAAAGATATGGACAATACTAAACTAAACTACCCTACCTAGGTACTTCGCTTAGTACCTAATTGTTAAGAATTTATCGATTCCACTGCGCTAGGTATATGTAGTATGAATTGACCCAAATTGGACGAAGAGGACGTGGATGGTGGCCGAGTGGATAAGGCCCTTACCTTTGCGATCTGATGGCGGGTTCGAATCCTGGTAGCAGTCATGCGTAGATGGGGTTTTTCGGTCGAAAAAATCTATGTATCCCACGAGAACGTTGAAGGAACGGTGAAGGAAAACATCGTGACGAAACCGGCATGTCGTAGAACCTAAAGTTCGAAAACATGTGTCGAGTGCACGAAAGGAGCCTCTTCGAAGCCCACTTGAAATCCATTCACCACACTTGTTTGAAGGAACTAGTAAGAAAAAGAAGACCCAAAGTAGGTATTTTTCTACAGCTCAGTGACGATTCCGAAGATTCTGAAGTGGATGCTGACAATCAGAATAAACAAGAGAAGTTAGTTGGCCAGGATTACATCCGTGTCGAAGCTGATAATGATTACGAGGAACCCCAACGCTTTCGAAACAATAAGAATCCTGAGATTGTTGTGTTGGTGAGTCTGTTGATAGCACAGAAGTAGGTATTTATTTTTTTCTTATTTTTTCTCGAGTAGTCACGACCAGGCCCACCATCCGCTAACCGCTTATGCTTGAAAATAAGGACCCGCTGTATTAGATAACAATAATTATGAGTATGAGTATGCCCCTATAAAGAAAACGGTGTCAGATATCCAAAATAGTCCTCAATAATATTTCAGCAGTTGGGTTTTCTTTTAAGTTTTTACCACAGACCACAGAAGTATTAAAGTATTTAAACACAATGTAGTATCTACATTGAAAATATGCCCAGTAAAAGGGAGCCACTTTGGCTAACTTCTAGGTAGGTAGGTACTACATTTTGGTCCGAATCTTTTCGGAAAAGAGAAGTAACAAGGCTAGATACATATTATAAATGTAAAACTTCGTAAGAAGTAACAAACATTATTTGAAAATGGAGATATTTCATATTTATTAACAAAGTGTCTGAATTTTTTTGGTTCTGTCTTACGATTCCCTTTTGGTTTGATACTGTCCATCTTGTTCTATAGGAACATCGTTATTCATCTATGGTTGATAGAGACTTGATGTGAGCGAAAGATGGGAGACGTCCCCTGCAGGATGCCGTCTAAATGGCTGCCAAAACAGTACCAGATATTCTACCGCAAAGCAGTAAAGTGTTAGATTTACTGTGTTCCGGTTGGTAGGGCACTGTAGCTAGTGAACTAGTGGAATTACTGGGCTTTCGAGTCTGACCAAATGTCTAAAGGTAGGTGGATGAACGCTATTATAGTAGTGTTGCACCGGTCTATGGGAATCAAAGTCCTGTGTAGGCCGGGTAGGCGTGATCGTTTAACATTCGGAGAGCGTCTATAGCTAGTCTAGTTACTTGATAAGTTGAGCGCACTGTCTGAATTCTTGATCTCCTGCTAAGTAAAAGGTACCTATTTGCTACTAAAATGGCGAAAGTTTGTGAGGGTAAGTATTTGTTCTTCAATCACGCCAAAACTAGGTACTAAGCCGATTGAGCTGAAATTCGGTATGAGTACCCATGCTACGAGTATGTACTTTAACTGGTACCTATAACTTAAGAGCTGAAAGAATGAAAAGCCTAAGCTAATTTATATCCCGATACCAAGTGAGTAAAACCGAGAGTAACAGCCTGTTATGTAACATAATAGTTAAGTAACATAACAGGCTGCTAATCTCGGTTTTACTCACTTGGTATCGGTATAAGTAGGTACTATATACCTACCTACCTACCTATCATTAGGGCTCATAAAACACAGGTTTATCAAACTTACAAGATGAGTCTCCACAATCCTCGTAAAAATCTACCTAGTTACGTGTAAAATTTGAATACCTACCAAACTTTTATCCTTTTGATTTTTTGTGCTTATATCGTCAAGATGTTCACAGGATTCAACGGAAACCAGGAACTATAAAGCAGAAATTAAAGCAGGAAACAGAGCAGATAACCTCGGCACCAACTCTCACTATTTTCAACCGAACGTTTATCCCGACTTCAGCAGACGTTTCGTGCTTCAATATCCGTATACGGAAGTAAGATACTTACTTACGAACTTATTTACTAAAACCTAATATACCTACTGACTATCATTCATCATCTACCTACCTACTTCTTACCCTTAGGGTGCGTTTCCTTCCACTGACGCGGAGCTGGGCGGAGTGGAGAATTGGCAAATCATTATTATCATCAACCTCTAGCAGTCCACTGCTGGACGTAGGTCTCTCCCAAGGCGCGTCACTGAGCCCGATCTTCGGTTCACCTCATCCACTTTCTGCCAGCTATAGAGCGCAGATAATCGCTCCATTCTCATGATCATTCCATTCAATTGGCAAATCACAAAGCTCCACTTCGAGCGCTATGATTGGTCAATTCACGGTCCGCTCTTCTCCACTCCGCCCAGCAACGCGTCAGTGGAAACGCACCCTGTCTGTCGACTACACAAACGGAGCGGAGAGAATAAGAGCGTAGCTGTGCGACCAATAAAATTGCACAAAAACTCCGCTCCCGCAATGCTATTGGTCGAAAGCTCAGCTCCACTCTTTTACTCCGCTCCCCTCCATCAGTACTCTGACTAATCTGTGATAGGACTGGAACAAAACAAGCTCCAGAACCTTGCGGAAGTCATCGCAGTGAATGATGAATGTGGCATGTAGATTTAATAAAAGTGGCTATAGTAAAGACCCTTGTGAAAGTCAGACGGGTATTATTTATTTGATGACTTACATTATTTTCAATAGGTCAGTCCAAAAACTAAGGAAGAAACTGAAAAAGACAAATTGACGCCGACATTGGTGAGAAACATAGGCTTTATTTTCTGAGTAAGAAAATAAAGTTATAACCATTTTTAAATTTTAGGCATCACCAGAATTGGTTTTGGCAGTTGCTAAAGAATCTGCAATACTCAATGCAGCCAAACCACAAAACCCAACCGACGAAGTTATAAGGAAGGACATACTGAGAACTGGGGTAAGCCTTTGAAATAGCTATTAGCTATTATGGTTGACTAAAATATATTTTTTATATTTTAGGATTACTGGAACAGTATATGGAAAGAAGATGTTGATCCGAAAGTTTTGAGGTCTAAGAAAACTAAAAAGTTGGTAAGTAAATTAATAGACGTACATAAATCAAAGTTTTACAACAACATACTACAACCCTGATACAACCAACTTCAATCGGACTGTTCTAGTGACCGTAAACACCACTGAAGTCACAGAGGAGCAAAATGCGCAATTTCGTTTGCTTCAACGACATATATTTATCAGTAATTTTTTTTTAAAACTTAACTACTGAACACATTTTGATGATATTTCTATGAGTCCAATCTGATAGTATATAAACAAAAAATTTTTTTTTTTTCAAATCGGTTAATATGCAACAAAACATTTTTTTTCTTTAAAAAATTAAAACAAAGTTTTGTAGTTTCAAACAAAAAAACAACCAAATTGAGAAAAGAAAAGAGCTTTTTTGAAGTTGGTTGAAAACTCATCAAAACAAATGCATTTTTTGTTATAAATACCTACTTAATTCCACAGGAACTGGTCAGAACACAAGTGGCGCCGGGCTCCAAGCTCTACGATCTTATGGCGAAGCTAAAACCACTGTCTCCCACACTGTTATACGTGATAAATCAGAAGACAGATTAACTTCAGTATTTTATTATCCAAAACAAGTCTCATTATCTAAGTCACTTACATTTTTTGTGGTTCTTTCTGTCCCCTTATTACTGACGGGGGGACAGATATGACTTTTTAATCATAAAAGTTCCATCTGGGGGGTGGACGGACACCGACCTCCGAGATACAGTCTCTGACTAGTTCGGTGGGAGATGTCCTCCCAATGCACTGAATAGGTACTATGCTGAGACCAACGACTAAGTCATGACCCTTAGTTGTTAAGTTACTTTATGGGTACATAGGTTGTAGGGCCTCCAGTACCGGTTCCTTTTTCCAGTACCGGGATTTCGGTACCGGCACACGGCCGGAACCGGGAGTACCGGGATTTTCGGTATTCCCGAAAATATTTAGTAGCCTATTATTAAGTCAAACAGAAAACTCGTCAAAAAACTATAAAATAAAGAAAAATCGAGCGAAAAATAACGAAAAGTTATGTTATATTTTTATATTTATATAATTTACTGCAAGCATGATTTGTAAGAGAGAAAATTCGCGTAACTAATTTAATATTGCATTATCAATACAGTCCCAATTTTTAAGTTATATATCAAGTATATATGGCTTATAATGAAAGCTTTGAAGTGGATATTTCTTTGTTTGCAGGATTGTATAGGATTACAGTTCAAAAGTTAGTACGTCACATGCGTAACAACACTTCTAAACGAAGGTTGATTTGATTTCTGATAAAATAATAGTTTTTAATCGTACTTTATTTGTTATTTGTTATTAATCTTCACAAGTCAATGCTCAATGATCATGTCATTGTCAATGATCGGCCTCATAAGTATGTTAAAATGAGAAAATGCCAATTTTATTAATTTCCTCTGTGATAAATTATCGATAAGTATATGTCAGTTTCAATTTTTTGTCAAAGACGTAACATAAAGAAGTATCCACTTATAATTTACGGTTGTATCTTTGACACAACCCATTGTTTTTTAACCAGTGCGTCCTACCCATAATGAAATACTCAACCAAGGCGTGAACACTCACTGTTCTGCTAGATATCAGATAAAAGACGCAATAATACACTATGAACCGAGCTACGCTTGGAGTTTGAGATACTTGAAGGGAACTAATGTCATTAACAAAGCTTATAAACCCGTATATCCATAGTTAGCTGGTTTAAATAAACATAAATCACAGTCGCATTGCAGAAAACGGAATCATTATTCATTATTTCTTATTAATAGTAGGCTAATAAACTGTTGATGACAACATCGGAAAAGATGGAGAGACGAGCTAGACTCCTACTTGGAAGACTGGAAGACAGTTGCCCTTGACAGAAAAGAGTGGAAAGAAGGAAGGGAGGCCTTTGCCCTGCAGTGAGACGATTCAGGTTCATAATAAAATAATAATAAGAAATAAAAATAATATGTTCAGTGGCTTAGGTTGTGGAAAGACTGTCACGTCAGTACAAACAACCCCAAAGCCCATGTCATTCTTTAAATAAATGCATTGAGACGACGATACCAACAATAAGCTGATATTGCAACATTTACTAAGTTCTGAACATCAACACCACCTTCAAAAGTTAGTAAGATGGGCGGGTAGGATCTAGTGGGTAGAGGAGTTACTGTCTTTCCTTCTTTGTACTAACAGAATGCACTATTTAGCTATGGTTTTAAAGATTAAAACCCTAAAAAAGCTCTTATACACTAAATTTTAAGTAATCCCGAAAGTACCGAAAATCCCGGTTCTGGATTTTTCTAGTACCGGTGCTGGAGACAGCCGAGAATCCCGGGATTTCCCGGGATTTTCGGTTCCGGGATTTCCCGGTACTATGCCCTAATAGGTTGTCTGGAAGAGATCTTAATTAAGGATAAGACCGCCTTTTGAAAAACCCTAGCTGTACATTGCTACGCCGTTTTCTCGTGGTCCTAATATTTTGTCCTACTAGTAGGACCACGAGGGAGACCAGTTTCAAATCACAATGTAGTACATTGAAAATGCGACAAAAAAAGAAGCCACATTGGCTAACTTTTAGTACATTTTGGTCCGATGCTAATTTTCTAAAAAGAGAAGTAACAGGGCTAGAAAAATATTAATGTTAAAACTACTAGGCTTTTTCATTGTTATTAGAACTACATCGTAAAAAGTAACAAACATTATTTGAAAATGGAGATATTCAATTTTTATTGACAAGGTGTCTGAAATTTTTTGGTCCTGTCTTACGACTCCATTTTATTTGATACTTACTGTCTATCTTGTTCTATAAGAACACCGTTATTCATCTATGATTAATGATTACACATGCTTCAAATCAGTTTATAAAACCATCATTGAAAGGATCTTTAAGAATATTGATGACCATATTATTCGTTTTGTGATGCCTTTCATCATCTTTAAAAGTTTCAATCTTTCTTCTATCGATATAACATTGCAATACATCCGCCTTTACTTTATCTTTATCTGGTTTTTCTAGATATTGCACCATTTTTCTAAGGTCATCCCTTACTCGCCTCTGTCGTTTAATTCTATTCACTTCTTCATACAAGTAGTTAGTAGTCAAATAGTGATCTTGTAGAAATTCCATAATCTCATTAACTTTTCTCTTATGCTGTTCTCTTAACAGTCTTGCTTCGGCTGTGTCTTCTACTACTTGATGCTTCTTGTAGCCTCTTATACTTCTAAGATTTGATCTTTCGCCATTACTTTCCAAATCAACGTCATTTTTTTTCTGAATAATATAGCTAATGTTTTCCTTTTTATTTATAAGAATGATATAAGGCTCGTCATTTCTTCGTACGATTTTGAGGTCGGGATCTTCATTAACAAATAACTGTTCCTGCTTATCCATTATTCTTTGGAAAATAGTCGACCAATTTGACCAAACATTACGTGCTATAACAGTAAAACTATTTACTACTTGAATTCCTGATGTGATCTGTAACAGTTTTTTTTTTATTTAAAACATGAATATTTTATCAATTTCCTATAATATAGACTTACAATGGTAAAAAGTATTAAAAATTTGCAATGCATGACTATTTTAGTTGGATATAAAATATGTAATGTTTTATGGCTATCAAATTATAACGTAGTTTACCCAATGCTATAAAAATGAAATAAAATCAAAATGTTACTAAGGAACCTACTATTTATTTTCACTTTCATTTATCAGGTAAAAATGCGATATTTGACTAAAGTCATTAAGAGAACAAGCTCAATTTCCAACTAATTTATCAGGATTTTTTCACCATTGACTCTGCAGACAAAATCTATAAGGTATGAAGTGGCCCCAGAATTCAGATTCATAAACTACCCACATTTGGAGTACCAAGTACCGAGGAAATGGGTAGTCACTCATAGGACTGAAGAAACTGTTAGGACTAGACGATTATAATTTGCTTTTTAATTATAATAATACACCAGGTTTTAATTATAATAATATTAATATATTATCTAATCTTAAGTATGCTTGTATTATGGAAACCAGATAACTGCATGTAATAGTATACATAAGCTCTTTTTTTTTGGACTGTCAGCTGCACAGATATGTATACACTCCCAAGTTTTTATTTTTGTATTACTCTTAAATTTGCAAAGAAAAGTGCACACAAGCATTTTTGTTTTATTTAGATATTTTTTTTTCTCTAAAAAATTTCCAATGTTAGTTCTAATGCCAGTGATATACTTTAGTAAGCAGTATACTTGTCCAAAATGGTGAATAAAAGAATCTCAAAATCAATATTCTACCTTAGCCTCATCAATATATGTATATAAAATGCTTGGTCCGGACTGACTGACAGACAACGCACAAGTCGAACTACTGAATGCAGAGACTTAAGCAGATGAGGGTATAGTAATAGGCCAGGGGTGGCGAACCTTTTTGTATCCGCGTGCCATTTTTTCTAAATAAATGTTAAAAAGGCCATAATAGACGTGCCGACAAAAAAATTTGACTTTGTGAACTGAAAACTTTATATTTACTAGCAAAAAAGTAAATAAACTGCATTTAGTTTTACTGCATTCAGTGGCGGGTTCAGGTTTTGGTTTGGCATTTTCTTGCCGCGGAGACTTATTTCTAAGTAGGTAGTCTACCTACATCTCATCTTAACAGGAACTTTGTGATCGGTGGCTTGCCCAAAATATTGCTACTGCATTGCGTGCTACTGGTTCGCTATCCCTCTTATAGGCTATAACTTTGTGTTATTTCACTGCATAGCATCATTTTGTTCATGGGCGATGTTACTCTTACCACCAGAAGAACATCATGCTTGTCTTACTTACATAAACAAAAAATTAATCACCATTATATTTCACCATCTTGTAAACTTGGCATGTGCAAAATCGTCAAGTTTAAACTTCTTAATGCTGGGCGGTAAATCGTAACAGCTTTCTAACACTGAGTTGTAGCTCCAGGGTAGGATATGGGCGACTCCGGAGTCATCAACCAGGATGTTGTCATGATCACGATGCTGTGATGACTTCTCTTTTTGAAGCTTGATGTATAGGTCTTGGAAACAAGGCTGGGTTACTACTCTATCGGCTAGAGTCTTTGTGTGAACTGGAAAAAATAATAATTAAGGTTTTACAAAAACAAAGCACAACACACGTAAATACCACTGAAAAGTCACAGGGAAGCTAAATACGGAATTTCGTTTACATCAATGACAATTTTTTTCATTTATTTTGATATAAAACCTAAACTACTTAACTGATTTTAATGAAAATTCTATGGGACCAATCTGTAAGTATATCTTCGAACAAAAAAGATTTTTAAAATCGGTTTTTAAACAACAAAGTTAACAAATGTAAGAAAAAAAAGAGAGTTCCTTTAATTGCTTTACGCACCTCAACTTGCACCATCTTTCAAAGTAAAGGCAGCGATATTGGAGGGGCATTCATTTTGAGACTGAAAGACCTTCATAAACAGTATACAGGTCTTACCAAAGTGTTTTAATCCTTCTATTTGGTCCCTCGAGTAATGTGAAAATCGGCACAGACTACCAAACTTGCATTGTCCATCAAAAAATCGGTTGCATGGGGTTTTCTTGGATTCTTCTGCCAATATTGTAGCGGGATCTGAAATTTTTTGATGCACAAAAATTATGGTCAGTGGTGCGAACAGTGCAACACGTTAGAACCAGATGAATGTATCTTTAAAACTGCTTATACGTCATTTGGTTTTTACACTGTGAAATTTGGTATACATTATTTGCCTAGGTATAATAGCTTACCTGTAAGTTTGCTTGCGTTGCAAATTAACAAGATTCCATGTGTTTAAACATTTTGAGGAACATACCCTCTAAATCTAAGTCACTACCTAACCTACGTTCAGTGGTTTGGCCCAAGCGTTGTCGGTCAGTCAGTCAGTCAGTCAGTCAGAACAAAGCCTTTTGTATATATTGATAAACGGGTACTTCCCCTGGCTTCATCCGCCAGGATAAATACTAGCTTTTTTTCTGCAGCCATTCACTATACCCATAGAATTTAAACTAAATCGGTGCAGTAGCTTTTGCGTGATTGAAGAGGATACGTAGGTATTTTTTCTGGACTCCCAGGCTTGGATCAGCTTTTAAACTGAATGTTGTGCTTACCTTTGTACTTTTGGTAGTGATCTTTTACTAGCTTCTGATGTGATAGGCCACTGTTGTGAGTCCTGATGATAGATAGCGTACAGGACATGGTTTTATCACAATAATCACAGTAATACCTTTTACCCATTTAAAAAACTGTAGTAAATACGGGAGGTAGCGGTTTTTGTTTGTTTACGATGTTTGTTTTTGTTAATTTTTGAGGTTATGCACAGATCAGTCAGAGTACTACGTAAGGTTATGTGACAGAGAAAACAAATACGTTATCATGTCGAAAGACAAGCACAAATAACTCTCACTCAATATTATTTTATGCTTCAAGTCAAAACCTAGAAGAATCGTAATGTTCCAAAGATTGTTGCAGCTATTTTCAGCATTATTATTTTGTCTTTTGTGTTATCTAGTGAATATTATTTGAACCATTAACTTTTTTCTTACTACCAATTTGGTGTATTTTGCGACTACCAGATGGCGCTGATATCAGCGCTATCTAGCCAAAACATTTCGAACGAGTAAATATCTAACTGCATTATAGCGCATAGACTAGTTTTTGGTAGGTATTTCTGAACTGAGCCTTATAAAATATTTCCATTGTATGTAAACGAAACAGTTTAATAAACTTAGCAATTTTATCAATTTACTGCATGGTTTTTAAACAACATAATCTTCCTCTAGCTCTGGTTCGAAAAGATACGCGTTTGCATGAGGGTTGATAGTCGGTGTTTCTTCAGCTCCTGCTACAGCGGTGGCCATTACGTTTTCAAATCCTTGAAGACGTCTGTTGAAAATGTGGTCATAATTTGGGATCAGAAGATCCCTTGGGTTGATGTAACTAAAGGTCATCGGAGGTGGTGTAGCGTGTTGCGTGGCAAAGGGAAACCGGCTGAAGAATCTTGGAAATGGACGGTAGAGGGATTCGCTCAAGACGTTTGCTGGTCCTGTAAAAGGAGAGTCCACAATTATCTTGTCCATAAAAGTAGAGTGGGTACCTAACCTACCTATACCTACATTAAGTGCACCTGCAAACAGGTTGCTGACTAAATCTACCGGTGGCCGGCGTCCGTCAGTTTTCATACATTTTGTTTCTGTTAGCGCGTAGCCGCCACGGCACCGGCGACACCTGTAGCCGGCGACGCGGTTGCCGATGCAGTAAGGTTGTCCATAAATATAGAGTCAACAATTAGGTTGTCGTTACCAATAATTTTGGCATGATTGAGGAATAAATATCTATCTATCATGTAATCTATCTTTAGTCGCAAAAGAAATAAAACGTAGTACCTATTTGTAATCATGAAAAAAAAAACTACCTACCTGTTGGTGTTCTGATGACTTCGAGTCCAGGGCTCCAAAGCCCTGTACGGCGTCCTTTTAAATCTATCACCAGATCCTGTCCCATAAACCTTCTGGTTGGTATTTCCTGATCAAAGTCATCAAAATCATCAAAGTTTTCATTAATATCCTTCTTTTGATGATCGTATTCTGGCTCTAGCATCGGATTATCAATGTCTACCGCTTCGATGTCATCACCATTATCTACCATGTCTAATCTACGACTTATGAGAGTTGGTTCATCTTCTTGAATTTCACTTTCATTCTCACCAACAAGAACTTTAGAAGGATAGTCCAGAATATTCTTGTCACCTGTAATAACAACATCATCATCACCATCGTTAACTAACGTTGTAGTTCCAAGTTCTGCATCACGATTATCTTTTTGATAATTTTCATGATTGATTGATTTCACATCATCTACAGTTTCTTCATTATGAGTCCTTGATTTTATTGTAATTATGTTCACTTCTGCATTTTTAAGATTTTTTTCGCCATTATTATAAATGCTGATCCTGCTGGCGTGGTAGTTCCCATCAAGTGCAGGAAGAGCTTGTATGTAAATTAGTCTTGATTCTTTTGGATTTTCTCCGACAATATCATTATTGATTACATCGATATTTTCGTTTATATTTGAACCATGTTCCTGAAAATTTAAACATTCAAGTCATTCAATTTTTTTAAATAATCTCCACTTACCTATATCATGAAGATTTCCTTTTAAAATGAGAAGTAAGTACTTAGGTATCTTATATTTCGTAAATTCCATCTTAGTGCCACGAAAAAATACTAAACTTTTTCTTCTAATCCTGTCACTAGTTCTTTCGAAACCAGTGTGATGAAAGGATTTCAAGTGCGCCTCGAAGAGGCTCCTTTCGTGCACTTGACCAATATTTTTCGAACTTCTAAGTTCTATGACATGCCGGTTTCCACACGATGTTTTCCTTCACTTTAAAGCACGTGTTTTAAATGAACACAGATATTTTTGAAATCCATTGGTGTACTACCGGGTTCGAACTCACGACCTTCGGATCGTAAGTCGAGGCACCTCCCACTCGGCCAACACGGATTTTTTCTAATAATACTAATAGTTAATATCTACTCTTTATATTTAAAAATCACATTCGCAATGCTTACATTTGCGTCCACTACAGCACTTATAAAGATAACCACAACAAATACTGCTTTATTCATAACTATTTCTATTTATTTTCATTATCACGAGTAACACCAACAACATAACTAAACCAACCAAAGTTAAAACATTATATCTAAGTAAAGCATAGCATTGATTAACTGGATCCATTATCCACAGTCACTGTGATTTTATTTAATAAGTAGATTAATTGTCACGGTGTAAGTACAAAATGATTGCAATCTTCTGAATTCTGATAAGCTTAATAAGGTGAACAGAGTTGGATTAAGGTCAAAAAGCGATGTAAAAATGTCGGAACAAGAATGCTCCCTTGCGTTACTCCGAAATGCAGTGCAATTCTTGTTAAGATTTATGTTAAGGTGATCAATGAATAATAAGTATTCTATGTGTATTACTAATGTTATACGAGCTTAAAATCCAATGCTATTGAAACGCCTGCAATGCGATGAGGCAAATATAAATTTTTCTTTAAATGTCAAAAACCATTGACAAATTAAGTACTGAAATAGTAAAATTACGCTACGACCCTATAGCCGACTGGAAATAACTCCGACTCTGTAAACACTACTTACTATCAGTTATCAAGATTTCAAATCTCAAAACTAAGAATGACAATCTCTATCTAAAATGAAACAAGAAAACCAAAAATAAAAACTGCCAAAGAAATATTATATCAACACCATGGATGAAAAGGTAATTAGGAGAGAATATAGGTAGGTATGTACTCAAGAAAGCATTCAGTATTATAGTAAATCAGGGTTAGATGAAGGCCCCCCACAAAGGACAGGTGCCCCTTTTCCTAGAAACCTTACTTTCGAAAGTAATAATAGGTAGAGTATGAAGCATAAAATATATGCTAAAAGCTTTACCTTTTTTTTTTACGAAATATTTTCGAAAGTAAGGTTTTTGTTAAAAGGGGCATCTATCCTTTCAGGGCATCGAACCCTGTTTTACTGCTTAGCTGTTATCTAGTCAGTAGGTCATGTCCAAGCTTTTGGGCGCCAGATTACAAGAAACCTATTGAAAGTGACAAAATGGTTACTGGTTTTGTTGGCAGGATGCATTGAGCTACTATATTTAGAACATCATCGTAGGATGGTATTATGATGGTTGATATGCCTAATGGTTTAAGGCGTTCATGTTAGAACTGATTATCATCAAGGAGAATTAAAAAAATGGATAGAAATACATAATATGTAGAGGATATTGAAGACCCTTTTAGAACCAGTTCTACAGACTTTGTCTGTTTGTATGTCTAGGTCATGTGGTGGTCGAAGCACAAGTAGCTCGAAGCTAGTAGGACATAGTAGATACTCTACTCTTTGCTTAAAAAATATCATTAGCTATAAACTCTTTTAAGAAGAATTCATATTGAGAGAACTTGTCAATCTTCTTGACATTAAGTTCATGTTTCTTTTAACTTTACATTTTAATTGTTTTGTTGACTTATTTTTGTAATTGTATACATATATATAGAGATGATTATTACATGATATACTTTACGCGCATTTAACCTCAACAATCGTTTGTGATAAATATCTGCACAGGAGCTGAACAATGGTAGCACATCAACCCTCATCATCAGCCCACATTATGTCCGCAATGTGTCCACTGCTGGCTAGAAGCTTTTGCGCAGAACCTGCGCGCTGGTTAATGATCGAAGGGAAAGGATTACATCCCTTTTTACCCTTATCAGTCTCAATATCTATATTCAAGCACCGGTAGTCGACGCAGAAACGGATACTACATACTTACCATTACCATACTTACCATACATTTTGGCATCATTAGTGCCGGTGAACTCCAAGCCGATTCACACTCTTCTATTCTACCATCTTGCAACATCATTGTTCCGTACGGGTTTCCGAAATTATTTGCCTAAGCCGGAACCCGTTGCATGCAAACCACCCGTCATTATTACTTTCTTTCTTTTACTTTCTCTTGTTGCTTTCTAGGCAAATTCACAGTCAAATAATAGGAGCGCCTTCAAAGTTGTTGCGACGACTCAACAGGAGGAAGATGCCTATGATTTTGTGCAGCATCGGACTAATGTCAAGTATACCGGGTACGTACCTAAGCAGCTAAAAACGCCGTGTTGGCCGAGTGGAAGTCGCCTCTACTTTCGATCCGAAGGTTATAAGTTCGACCCCGGTCGAACACCAACGGATTCTTCTCTTCAAAAAATCTATGTGTGCATTAACACGTGCTTAGCGGTGAAGGAAAACATCGTGAGGAAACCTTCATGTCATAGAACCAAAGTTCGAAAATATGTGTCAAGTGCACGAAAAGAGCTTCGAAGCGCACTTGAAATCCTTTCATCACCCTGGTTCGAAAGAACTACTGCCCCGATAAGAAGAAGAAGCAGCTAAAAAGTTTACTCATGAGCATCATGTTCTCATCGGCATTAACTAGAAATATTTTGGACATGAGGAACTTGAGCCGCTTTTACACACAAGCTTCCTGCAGCTCTACAAATATTATTACCTAGCCAGAAGCTCAATTATGTTATGCGTGTTATTTATTATAATCAATGTTATGTTGTCGTTTGTGGAGCCGCGAAAAATACTTTAGTATCTTCTTTTCATTTCCCATTTACTTACTCGAGTGGTTTTTATCATAAGCATTACCAAGGATCACTAACTAGACATCTGACATAATACCACCACCAGTCCACGCCGCTTGCTTAATAGCGGCGTCCACCCACACCAGACGATCCACCGCGCTCCGATCACGCGCGGCAGGAGCGCGCTCCAAATGGAGCGGGCGGTGTGGACGTGCCGCGCGCGATCCGTTCTTGGTCGGTTTTTTGGCCAGCCTCAAAGGCGCCTCAAATGCATGGAGTGCACAGTGTGGACGATTGCGTTTCTGGTTCGCGCGATCCAGTCAATTCATATCACTGTACAAGGAATTTAAATGTTGATGGGACCCGAACGACGGGTGTTACACCAATGGGATGTAAGAGACGATGCTTGCCCTCAGATCTCAGATGTTGATGATGATCGTCAGATGGTGACTCAATCTCGAGCAAGAGTTCGACTGAATCACGGATCGCCTGGTCTTGTGATCGTCTGGTGTAGACGCAGCTAATTAAGCATGCGGCGTGGACTTGTGGTGGTATTATGTCAGGTGTCTAGTTAGTAGGCCCTGGTAATGCTTATGATAAAATCACTCGAGTAAGTAAATGGAAAATTGAAAGAAGATTACTAAAGTATTTTTCGCGGCTCCACAAACTACATAATAAATAATAACACAATATATAACATAATATATTAATAACTGAATCACGGATCGCCTGTGGATCGGTTGAAGCGTAGTTCTGGATCGCAGTCTCGGATCGGCCTAGTGGGATCCGCGCTCTACGCATCACGATCCAACGCGCTCCTGCCGCGCGCAGCTGGGGCGCGTTGGATCGTCTCGTGTGGACGCAGCTAATCACCATTCAATTAAATGCAACGGTCAACTGTTCCAGGTTGATGGGAGCAGTGGCTCATATGGTGAAGGGTGCATTGGGCGCTGGAATTCTTGGTACCCACGTGGCTTACATGAAAGCTGGTCTCGATGTAGCCATACCTTTGAACCTTCTCTTCGCCATCTACATATGTTACTGCCTGCATGTGAGTTTTTCTTTTAAGCCATATTTTCTGGCCACCGATACCGCAGAGCCTCAAGACAAAAGTCTATTATAAATTAGTGCATGTTGCCACTGGTGACATAATAATATGGAACTTCTTCTTCATAACGTGTCACTAGTCCCTTCGAACCAGTGTGGTGAAAGGATTTCAAGTGCACTATGTTTTCGAACTTTTAGGTTCTACGACATGCCAGTTTCCTCACGATGTTTTCCTGCACCGTTGCGAGAACGTGGGATACATACTCACATAGAATTTTTTCGACCGAAAAAACCCATTTACGCATGACTGCCACCGGGATTCGAACCCGTGATCGCAAGGTAAGGGCCTCATCCACTCGGCTACCACGTCCTCAACACATATGGCACTGAAACGTGGTCTATTACTAATTGGCCTTATGCACAAGCTTAAAGTCTCACAGCGGGCTATGGAGAGAGCTCTGCTCAGAGTTTCTCAACGTGACAAGATTCGCAATGAAGAAATACGTTAAAAACGAGCTGCTGATGCAACTTATGTGGCAGTGGGCTGGGCAGGCCTTAGTTACGAACTGGTAACACTTGTTAAATAAAGGTTCCAGGACCTGGCGACCACGAACTGGTCGACGCAATGTAGTATGGGAATACGGATACAATCAGCTTTTTATATTCTGACTCATGTACTAGGTGTGTACGATCGGGAAATAAAAAGTTGCGTTCGTCAACAATATGAACTTTTTTCCCCGATCGTCCACAGTGTTGACGACGGGGTGTTACCGACCGGGAATTACCTGTTTTTGTAAACCGCAATGAAATTGTCACAATTGTATTTTGAAGGAAATAAATAAATATTTTGGACATTACACACAACGCCATCTAGCCCCAAACTAAGCAGAGCTTGTACTATGGGAACCAAATAACTGATAGAATACTTAAATACTTTTTTTTTGTAAATACATACATAGAATAAACAGAAAACACACCCAGACTCAGGACAAACATCAATGTTCGTCACACAAATGTTTGTCCCAAAGCGGGAATCGAACCCACGACACTCGACCTAGCAGTCCAACGCACTTGCCTCTCGACCATCCGTGTCGTCAAAGTTCTACTTACAGTTTTATTTGAGTACTTTAAGATAGATAGATAGAAACCCTTTATTGTACACTCCGAGGAAATATACATTATAAAAGGAAGCTTAAAAATAAAAAACCAAAAATAATAGAGGCTACAATGGGCGGCCTTATCGCTAAAAGCGATTTCTTCCAGGCAATCTTTGGATTTTATTTTCAGATTTTAGTACAGTCAGCACAGATCCTGTACAAGAGAACAAATACGGCCGCAATGTCGTACCCTGATGTGGGAGAAGCTGCTTGTGCTTGCTTCCCTAATTCAAAAGTTGCACGATGCGCTAAATTTTTTAGGTACTTAAATAATTATTTTTCCAAGTCTCCAACAAAGTGTACACGATTTGTACCTACATCGTTTTATTAACATATGCCAAGTTCCATTCACGATTACGTATTACATGCAAATGTGTTCTAATTAAAGTTTTATTCATGCTTTTATACCCAACTGCCAAGAATGATTTCTGCTGGCGGGTTTTTTTGCCACGTTTTTATGAAGTCACTTTCTTGGTTATTTGTCTGTCTGTCGTTCCGGGCGGAATCTTGCAACTCAAATTTCAACACTTCCCGAGCTGAAACTCACGGCTTTCAAAACGCCTGAAATTTCAGGGTAGCTCACAACTTGCTTGATGACAATGCATTCTCAATCCAAAAATATAATAAATAACCTCAAGAAAAACCGAATAACCAAAAAACCTATAGCCTCTTAAAGAAAGCGAGGTAGATAGAGCAAGAGCTTAAAAACGTTGATTTAAGATTTTATTTAATTAACATTTCTTGTATTAATTTTAAGTTTGTTTTTAAGATACTCCATAGACGCATTAATAATATTGGACTTGTATGGATCGTGCGCGTGCTACCAAATCATCATCGCGAAATCAGTGAAACAGCTCGTGGAGGACACTCATGAAACCCACATGGACGGGATGAAAGGTAACTTTGATCAGCCCGAACATTATACATCACCAATTTTAATTACCAAAAAAAATTAAATGGGCAATGCAGACGGGGTACTACGTTGTATCTGTGCAGTCAGAAGTTTGAATTTCTACAAAATGACAGAGTGACAGCGGCGCGAGTGCGGCACCCGAGCCGAGTTTTTGCGAGCTGGCTCGAGCTAGGTACCCGGGTTTGAGGGGTGGCGGTGTCTCCTGCCAATGAGGGAGATCTTGCTGGGTTCGAGAGCGGTCGGAGTGGGGGCTCTGGCTGCATTATACTCGAATCCGGGACGGCTGCAGTGCACGGGTAGGCATGCACTGCAAGCGGAGCTCGGGGTCGGTGCAAGCCTTCCCTGGGATGGGCCTCACAGCAACGTGCGTGAGGGACACCGGTACGTGTTCTTCGGATATCCCGGGGTCCCTCTAATGCGCAGAGGTCGGCCACCATGGGGTTTTAGTCGGTATGAGTCCGACATACCCCTCCGCCCTCCCTCAAGGGCGGTGGGCATCCATGAGGATTTCCCCAATTAAAAAAAAAATAAAAAAAAGGTACCCGGGTTGGCCAAATGATGAATAAAATCTAATTATTAAGAAAAAAGGGTACCGCCTGATGCAAATCCATAGGAAAACAACTAACGGTAACAGTTATCTATATTAATATTATTTTTTTTTACAAAAATTCGACTTATTTTTTTCAAGTTTTTTTTTGCCTTATCTGTGTTCAGTTACGGCAACTGACCATGTGTATTTTTTTTCTGGTGATTAAACATTGACCGTGTATTTTTTTGTTATGATTAAAAGTTTTTTTTTTAAATTGGGAAATGCTCATTGATCCCCCACACCACCCTTGAGGGAGGGCGGACGGGTTATGTCGGACTTCAACCTACTAAAACCCCATAGTGGCCGACCCCTGCGCACGTTGCTGTGAGGCCCATCCCAGGGAAGAAGCTCCACTTGTATTGTATCGTATTTGTATGTTAGTTACACACGAAACATGCATTTGTACTGTTAACATAATTATATAATATCTTACCTACCTATCTTCTTATTCTGATTCTGATACCGTGTTTCCAACAAATAAAATCATTATTTTTATCTTTTTATAGCGGGATACCCAGGCGTTCGAATATACTTGCTGGCCTTCCTCATCCCAGTTATTTGCATCTGTCTCATCAGGCATTTGAAATGGCTAGCACCATTCTCTATGGCAGCAAATTTTGTCATCAGTAAGTTTATACCTCCTAATCCTTTTCCAGCTTGTAGTGCTTGTAGTGTTTTTTTCTTTATTTATTTCCATACGTTTCTTGTTTTCTGTACATTAATTTAATATTAAGGGGAATACTCAAGGCAAATTTCCATACAAAATGTTTTGGACAAATACTCAAAAAGTACACCGTATTATAGTAATTTCTTCACACTATTCGTTTCGTCTATATTTTCCGATTATGTCAACCAAAAATAGTAAGGTTTCATACTTTAATTTAGATTTTATACATGTTTTTATGTTAGTAGGGTTATTTTTTTATAATACGGGGCGTGCTTTTTGACTATTTGTCCGGAACATTTTGTATGGAATTGGATTTGAGGATTAGCCTTAAAGTAAGTATCCTATATTTGTAGTATTCTGCATCGCCATGACTGTCTACTTCGCCATGAAAAACAACCCTACCTTCTCCGACGTGAAAAACAACACTGAGCTGTCCAAAATCCTCGAGTACATCGGCGTGATTGTGTTCAGCATGAACTGCGCAGGAGTTGTTCTTGCTGTGGAAAACAACATGCGGAATCCGAGGAAATTCTCTACGGCACTTTTTATTGGTATGAACCTTTGAATTTAGTATACTACTCGGGCGAGTTAACATGACACCTGGCTGACACGTGGCTCGGAACTTGATGCATCCTCCGCTGCCTCGCGCAGCGCCCTCCGTGTTTCTTCTTCCTCTAATTGCGAAGCCTTATCATTACCAAGTATAACAGGACCTCTTCTCTAAAGCTTATCTATCAAGATTATCCAATTCCACGCTGTTATTTGCACAATCGTCATTCGAGCCAGGTGTCATGTTTATTCGCCCAAGTAGTAAGTACCTTCGACCAGCGGATCTAGGTCGGCATTAAGTTCGCGATTGAATTATTCACACCCGTATTTTAAGTCAGTCCTCAAACTCAAACTGGCCCCTGCTTTACTTAAGGTTTTGGCTGTCGCCTGTCAAATTTCAAATGTATGTACCTAAGTATTTACTTGAGTGAAAAGATCGTCTCAGAATACGGATGTCAGTCTCACTTCAGCATTAGTGTTTGTCGCATATTTCACTCTATAGTATCTGTGTCTAGCTTCAAGATTTCAAAGATTTTCAAAGATTTCAAAGATTTATTGACATTAGACTATAACATTACAGTAACTATTGCACCAAATCGTTTGATCTATACGTAATAGAACAAAAAACACAACACAAAGTGCCTAGCCTTCAAGCCTAGGTACTAAGATCTGCCGGCCGTACTATTGTTAGTAAGGGGCGCGCAGGGCGGATATCACCGTTATTTTGTAACAGACTAGGTCCCAGAAAGCGTTGTGTGATATTTATGATTTTGATATTTTTTGTACGCTGTGGTCGGTGGCTCGTTTGCAGCGATCGTATGACATTCCTCTCTGCTATTTTTTTTTCTTTTCAGCCATGGTGTTTATTTACGTTTCCACATTCATTATCGGCTTCTTCGGCTACGTTGGCTATTTAGAGCATTGCCAATCTCCCATCACTCTCAATTTTCCCATGACCATGTGAGTATCTTTTGTTATTTAATTAACTCTGTTCTCCACACAAGAATATTGATGATAATCATCTTATACCTACTGCTATATTACCGGATGTATAAAGACTAATAAGTCAGTTTTATGATATAACTCACATCACAAGCTACTCCGCTAATAGTGTGACGAGTCGGCTTCCTCGCACGTACAATAAAACATTTCATGACCTGGATCTGTTTTGCTTATCTAAAAATGTTTTCAAATCTAAGGTTCTTACTCACTTAAAGGACCTTCAAAAGCTACAAAAGAAATAATCTCACTTTTCCATAATCCCGAACATATAAGTTTTAGAATAAAATGACCATCATGTAAACCGCACCTAATGACAAGTTTGTTTTTCGAGCGCATACTTGTTGCAAGCGTTGCAGGTTAGGTAGGCAACTCATTAAGACTTCGCACAACACACACACATCACATTCACACTCCACACACACCACTGACAAACACAATGCGATTATTTGTTTGTTTGTAATTTACTGCTGTTAGAGTTACTAATTATCTACCCAGACTTACCTACCTATAATTCTTATATATTTACAGTAAACAAAATGTAGACTCAATTTGGTTTAAGAATAGTATATATTTCATAGCTTATATAAGAAAAAAATGTAACTGTGAGTCTAATGTTAAATAAATAAAATAAAAAAAAAATAAATAAAATATGACAAAACATAACAATTTTATAATAATAATTATTTTCTTATAAACGAACTCTCTATTATTGAAATCCTCTCCAACCTAAAGTGCCTGTAAGAAATTATTTTAGTGATAAGAATATTTTATACGCCAATTTTACCCTTATAATTTTTGTCCTTGTAAAACATTGAATTAAAAATAATGCTTTTTTTCTGTGTTCTTCAATTGTTAGTTATTTTACTCATTGCCCTACGACACGATTCTATGTTTTATCCCTTTCAACAGTGCTCCTAAAGTCTTGAAAGGATTTATCGCTATCATGGTTTACGTGACTCACGCAATCAACTTCTGGGTCCCATTCAACCTCTGTTTCCACTACATCAAGAAGCTACATAAGCAGGACCATATCAACACCTGGGAATTGTTCTACAGAACGTTGTTTGTTATCCTCATTGGAGTTATTGCTATTGTATTTCCCGGTGTCGACGCCTTGATGGGATTCGTAAGTACTGATAATCATCTTCAACCTTTGTGTACCATGTACTGATGGAATGTGACCGGAACCGAGTTAAAAGGCAGAGGATCTTGAATGAACTTAGATTAAATATTGTTGATATTGGTGCTTTATGTAGTTTTTTGTCTTATCCAAGTTCAGTTGAGGCTAAAATGTTGTACAAACTAGTAGATATTAAGTAGTTTAATTTTTTGTTAGAAGGATTTTGTATTTTATGTTAATGTTTTAGTTATTTATTTTATAGTAGATGAATATTTGTTTGTGTTTATATAGGGCTGTCGTGAAAATGTTGTTCAAAAGCTCCTAAAAATTGAATAAAAAAAATTATCAACCTTTAGCAGTCCACTGCTGCTACGTAGGTCTCTCCAAAGGCGTGTCACTGAGAGTGCACTCGTGCACCTGAAAGCTGCTATAGCGCGCAAATCATCGCTCCATCTGGCGGATGGTCGTCCTACACTACACTTGCCTAGACGCGGTCACTCAAGAACACGTTTACACGTCGGTTCTTCAGCAGATATGGCCACTGCCACTCACTGCTTCACTCAGCTTGCTGATTATGAACCACTGCATTATTTTCCTTTTATATTCATCACCATCCACATAAGCCTCGCATACTCATCAGAATTATCTTTCTGCAACAAAGTCAACCGCCAATAGGAGGTCATTTCCGGTCGGTAACACCCCGTCGTCAACACTGTTGACGAGCGAGGAAATAAAATTCCAAAAGCAGATGAAATCTACTTTTTATATTCTGACTCTTGTACTAGATGTGTACGATTGGGAAATAAAAAGTTGCGTTCGTCAACACTGTGAACGAGTGGAATTTTATGCTCGTCAACAGTGTTGACGACGGGGTGTTACCGACCGGGAATTACCCCAATAGGTAGTGTGTTCACTGTTGGCTTCAACCAACTTTAAAATAATTGGAGATTCAATTCGGTTGTATTTCGGTTATTTATAATTTTTTTTACCTCAGAACTTTGCCATTTATCAACCGATTTGGAAAATTATTTTATTTGAAGGGAAATTTTGTACTTATTTAGATTGGTTCAATATAAATTTCATCAAAATCAGTCTGGTAGATGTACGTGCCTTAAACTTTATAACGAAAACACCCTCCAAATGTATGTCTACATTTAGTGGTGCAATCAGGACGAAGCCTTTTAATATATTGATCAACAGGGTTTAATTTCCTTTGTCTTTCAGCTCGGCGCCTTTTGTCTATCAAACATGTGCTTCATCTGGCCCAACTTAATCTATCTCCTTGTCATCTGGAAACGGCCTGGTCTTGGCAAGTACAAGTGGAGGCTGTGGAGGGGGCTGCTCCTCTTAGGTGTAGGGGTTTTCATCCTCGTCTGCGGATCCATTGTCAATGCAGCCGAGTTGATTCACGTGATGCTCGGAAATTGAATCAATTTTAGTAATATTTTTTTTAAGTAGGTTAATTAATTATGTGGCGTTCTCCAGATGGTAAGAGATCACGCCTACCAATAACCAACGCAGTGGGTAACTTTGACCCCCATAGGCCGGAGAACCACTGCTATGGTGCTCGTCCATTAAGCCGTTTTCATGGTCAGTCTTTAAAGCCTAGTGATCACTAGCTACATAGCCCTTTAAACTGGAACGAAGAAATGCTAACACGTGACTGCTTTGCGGCAGGATATTTGGCTCTGTGTTGATACTCATTTAGACGGCATCCTGCAGGAGACGCCCCAAAGTATGCTCGTGATGTAGTTCTACTGAGCAAATTGTTTTACAAGGCTTTCTTTTTATGCAAATTCAAATTTGTTTATTCATGAAAAAATATAACATTACAGATACGGTTCTTGTGTTTCAGAAATATAAAAAATAAACTAACATGCACTGTGTTGTTCAAGTTTGATATTTATTTGTGCACGTAATAAAATATTCATATATACTTGGACTTTTGCTGTTAGTCTTTAGATATACCTATTATATACACTATACTTGACTACACCGTGGCTTAGTTGGTAGTGACCCTGCCTACGAAGCTTGGTGTTCCGGGTTCGATCCCCGGCCGGGGCAAATATTGTGATGTCTTGTATGTGTCCATGCCACCTGCGACACAGGGAATCCTAGTGCAGGGGTGTGAGTGTGTGAATGTTTATTTAAACATTTTTAATCAGGTACCAAAAAAACTTAAATGGACAATGCAGAAGGGTACTACGTTGTATCCGTGGATAGTTCCCTGCAGTCAGAATTTTGATTTTCTACAAAATGACAGAATTACAGCGGGGCGAGTGCGGCGCCCGAGCCGAGCTGCAGCGAGCTGGCTGCTGCTAGGTACCCGGGTTTGCCAAACGATTAATAAAACCTAAATTATTAATATCAATGATGGGTACCACCTGGCGTACATCCATAGGAAAACGACTAACGGTAACAGTTATCCAATTTTTATAAAATTTGTTATGACAGAAATTTGTTATGGAACCCATCATAAGGAATACCCATCGGAAGAAATTTCTATAGAAGCCTAAAGAAACAGACGACACGGATGATCGAGTGGCAAGTGTGTTGGACTGCCACGCCGGTGTCGCGGGTTCGATTCCCGCTTCAGGACAAACATTTATGTAATGAACACCAATGTTTGTCCTGAGCTGAGCGTCAGCTAGTCTTAAGCCTTGTACTTATTCACTGAGAAATTTGTTTATAAACACTGTTTCAGAAACAAAATTTACGTGTTTGTGAAACTAATAAATATGTATCTGAAACACATTCATTTGTTTCGGTAAACACTAGCTAGGTACGTTTTTCTCCCCGCTCAGGATGGAGAGCACAGAAACAAATCAGTTTTACTACAGATGCACATGAGCGTGGATGCGCATGAAACTTGTTTCTCAAACAAGGAGATAGTGTGGAGCGACGAATTTTTTTTCTAATATATTGTAAACATCTGATGATGTAGCCGGCAGAGTTTCCGAAACATTGTTTCTGTAAACATCTACGTGATGTCTCAAAAACAGTGTATCCGAAACATTGTTACTCAATGGCTTCATTTAAAACACAATTTTGGTAGGATGAAGTGGGTATTTATTTACATATTAGCTATCAGCCCCTTAGCGTTCGAGTAAGTGCCAGCTATGAACAGCAACACCCCTACAATCATGACGAGGATATTCTTCCAAAGCCGCCATCTGAAGCGCCCCAGTCCAGGGTCTTCCCACACCACCAGTAGTTCTATCATGGCGGGAAAAATAAACCCGATGTTGGATAGGCAGAATGCTCCGAGCTGAAACAAAAACCATCAATATTAATTTATTCTAAGGCCCTGAATCCCGTGCGCAACTATCTCGCTCACACATGTTTAGATTTTTGAAAATATTAATTGACTGAGTATTTCGTGTGCATCTGAACTGAGGGCCCAAATTTTAAATTTTCGAAAACGCTTTAAGATTTACAGGGCAATTAGTTAAAAATAGTAAAAACTTATAGCAATCAGCCATAAATTTCTTAAACTTGAATTAAAGCTGTTATGATGAAATTACTTGGGCCCTCAATCCAGACGCTTGCGTAAATAGGCATATCCTGAATCTCAGAAAGTACTATCGCTAGGCTTATCATTTTTATTTCAGAATTTAGTTAAGAATTTCTTAAAACTTTTAAGAAATTTACAAATCTGTAGAGTAAGGCATTACAGATTTATAGCGTTTTTACTTGGTCCCTCAGTTCAAACATGTCTGGACTGAGGGACCAAGGGAAATCACCATAAAACTGTAATGTTATATTCTACAAACTTGTAAATTTCTTAAAAGTTTTAAGAAATTCTTAACTAAATTCTGAAATAAAAATGATAAGCCTAGCGATAGTACTTTCTGAGATTCAGGATATGCCTATTTACGCAAGCGTCTGGATTGAGGGCCCAAGTAATTTCATCATAACAGCTTTAATTCAAGTTTAAGAAATTTATGGCTTATTGCTATAAGTTTTTACTATTTTTAACTAATTCCCCTGTAAATCTTAAAGCGTTTCTCGAAAATTTAAAATTTGGGCCCTCAGTTCAGATGCACACTAAATTTCAAAGTGGAGCGTTGAATTTGTTAGTACAACTAATAATATTATTTATTCTTTGGTACAACTTCATTCTGGGCCATGTTGGTGAAGAAAATTTAGTTCTTTATAATCTTAGGTCGGCATTAAATGCTAATGAATGGATAGAATACATTTTTATCGAGTTGTGAGCTGTCCTGAAAGTTTCAGCCGTATAGAAACCTATACTTATCTAAAATTATTCTAACTTTTTAAATTAGGTTTATTGTAATAAGTATCTAATTAAATTTTGAATCATAATAAGTATAAGTTGTGTATATCTTAGTAATCTGTGGTATAAGTAATAAGTAGTAGGTTTCTAAAAATAAATAAAAAATACTAGGTATATTGTGAGCACGGGTAGGTAAAGTAAGCGACTTACAAATTGTCATCCGGCGAACTAGGTGACAATGATCCGCAGAACGAAATACGTAGGTCAAATTGGTTCTGCGCATCCTTGTGTTGTTCGCCAGAGGAGAATTTGTTTGTCGCTTACTATACGCGAAGTTATAAAGTACTTACTAGTCCCATTAAATTCCCCATATTCGGGAAGGCGATGGCTATAGCGGTGATCACCACAATGAACGACCCTCGGTAGACACGCTCCCAAATCCAATGCTTCTTCGGCTCATGGATTTTTGCCACGTAGTGCCAGACTAGGTTGAATGGCGCCCAGAAGTTCAGGGCAAAAGTCACGAATATCATGATTGCCATCAAGTACTTTAGGATGGTGGGGAATCTGAAAAAAAAAACATCAATTTTGACGACACGATTGGTCGAGTGGAAAGTGTGTTGGACTGCCAGGCCCGTTCGCGGGTTCGATTCCCGCTTCAAGACTAACATTTGTGTGATGAATTGGTGTTTGTCCTGAGTCTGGGTTTTTTCTACGTATACTATGTATGTATTAAAAAAAAAGTATCTATGTATTATATCAGTTATCTGGTTCCCGTAGTACAAGCTTGTTTAGTTTGGGGCTAGATGGCGTTGTGTGATATGTCTAAAATATTTATTTATTTATTATTATCAATGATAAATTACTCACATAATTTAAAAATTAAATATTTTAATTTACTTTTAAAAGAAAAATATTACAACCGACTCAGACTATTTCAAATACCAGAAAGTTATGTAGTTTTTGAAAAGCAAATTACGCAATTTATTTTGAATTATAAACCAAACTACTGAACCCATTTATATGATAAAATTTCTATCGGATCAATCCGAAAGTATATTCTTTCAAACAAAAAGGAATTTTCCAAATCTGTTAATTTTGACGAAGTTCTGTTATAACAATAAAAAAAATACTACCGAATTGAGACCCAACTTCTTTTTTGTGGTCAATTGAAAAAGCTTTCCACCACCAGTCTAGTCAGTATCTAAGTGTGCACCGGCAAGGAATGGAACTCGCTACCATCATGGTGTTTTAGGTCATTAAAAACTCGAAATTCTGGGCCAAGAAAAATCTGTTTTTTTTTCTAGAGAAGCTCTATTTACTCTTTCTCTGATCGAGTCAGTATGAATGAATGACTTGGTCATAGACAAGCGAATATAAGGAAAGCGCCTGGTGGTTCTTAAGACCTAGAAAACGATCATAAGCATAACCTTATGACTATATCTTCAAAGAATAAAGGCATCACTCACATTTCCGATGGGAAATTCAGCGTGACTGGTGACTGCGAGTTCTCTCCATAGCCCCAATAACCGAAGAATCCCACCAGAATCAAGAAGGACACCACCACCGCCATACCTTTAACAAACCCACCATACTACATAAATTACTTGGAAATAAAGATGTTTGTGAAGATGGATGGATAGACGACAGATGTTTGTTCCTCAATCATGCTGAAACTACAGATAGGGCTAAACTTTTAGTTTAGGGGCTGGGAAAGTACATAGGCCACTTTTTGTCGCAAAATAACGTAAGCATTGGGAGAGGCCTTTGCAAAGAGTATAGTACTTATCCCATACAGGGCCTATATTCAGCAGTGGACTACGATAGGCTAATGATGACCTCTTGAGTAAGAGCGAGTCCACACTGCTCCGTTGCTTCGATGCAGCACAACGCAACCACGTAGTGCATGCCAAATCGGGCGCTGCTTCGACGCAACGCAATACTACGAACTCAGACGAATCTGCCAGTACAAAACTCACTGCGTTGCTGCTCCAACCACGTAGCGCTTCACCTTCTCCTGCTTCATCTCTGCGTCGATGCAACGCAACGCAACGGAGCAGTCTGGCTTCACTCTAAAACTGCAGATAGCAGCTAGTAATAAGAATATGTACCTATATCGTTTCAAGATCTTGGTCCTACCAAACTATCCCTGTGCAAGATTTCAGCAGTTGTTTTATGTGTTTGAGAAACATCCATCCATGTCGTATGATAGCCAGTAGTAAAGTTCGTACTCACCACCACACAACACTTTTGGAAACTTCGCTGGATCCTTCATATTGTTCTCAATGGGCAGCGATACTCCAATGCCCTCCATAGAGAAGACCACAATGCCGCAAAACTCGAAGAACCCCATCACGTCCTTCCATGCTGGTACTTTCGAGATGGGCCTGTTCTCGCGCAGACTGTAGTATACCGTTGCTATCACGCAGGCCACTGAAAATGTATAATCTCATAAGAATAATTAGTCTAAATGTTCCAACTAAGGAAACTCAGACATAATTACCGCCTTACCGTTGGGAAGCGTTCCCTGCAGGATGCCGTCTAAATAGGTACCAACACAGTGTTGGGTATTCTGCCGCAAAGCAGTAATATGAGAGCATTACTGTGTTCCGGTTTGAAAGGCACAGTAGATAGTGAAATTACTGGGCTTTCGAGACTGATCATAAAAATGTTTCAATGCGGAAGAGCGCTTTTGCAGTGTTGCAGCGTCACTGTTCCGGTCATGTGCAGGTGTGATCTTTTACCATCGGGAGAGCGCTTAGCTCGTCTCGTCCCAATTTTTTCATAAATATAGGCGATTTTCACGTATAATAAATGGGCACACACCTATAAAAACATCAGCAATCAGCGTAAACGGTGCCAAATACTTGAGGGTTCTGATCATGCACAGCAGAAGTATAGGAACTAAAAGCGCCAAGATATACAGCCTTAAGTGAGGCAGATCTTCTGATGAGACTTCTACGGTGGTTCCGTCTTCTGCCAGCTGCTTGATAGTCTTTGCGATGATTATCTGGTAGACGCAGCACGCTCCGAACAGGTCTATACAGATAACTATGTCTACTGCATACCTGAGAAGCAAAATAATATCATTATCGTAAGCTTCGCAGTTTTTGCCCACAGCTGATTTTGGGCTTTTTGCAACCAAGTCCCTGTACCGTTGCAATATTGGCCATTCTGGCCAAAATAACTAAAATGAAGCACCGACTGATAATATATTGGTATTTCATCATTTTACATTCTTAATTAACACCCCATATCCGATAGCTAGGGAGAATTTTGGCTGAGCTAAATTAGAAGTTCAAAAATGTAGTTTTTTTAAACAATTACCTATACGGCTAATGAGGTGGATACAAGGTTGGAAATACTTTTCTAGTACAGTAGAGATCTTTGACTCTAAGAATGCATGTCCCTTCACTATCGCCGTAATACAAATGCCCTTAGACCACGAATCCACCTTAGACTCATCGCGAGAGTGGAAAGATTTCTATTTCTTTAGCATATATGGTTAGCATTGGCCTGGACAACCTAGACGTGTAGGCTCAAACTCTGCAGTCGTCGTAATTTTTTTGGAAACAGATAGTTAATTCAAGATGGGTTACCTGAACCATTTGCTGTATTTTCTTAGACTAGGGAATGGGCCGATCTCCAGTGAGGCCTCTGCTACGTCTGGATATGACAACGCTGGCACATGTAGCCTCTTGTACAGTACTTGTGCTGATTTTACTAATAGCTGGAACATGTAAAGCATCTTGAGTTATTCTTCATTGCAACCCAGGGGTAATCGGACTTTGATTCATCTTAAAGTTTTAAAGGAGTTGCATATTAATATATCCTAGTTTTGGATATTTTGATGATATTTTCAAGCATTTGTAAAATTAACGAAACAGACTACCTATGGGTAGTGGTCGAGTCGTGTCATATTGTCTGGTAGTGTTGTAGTCTACCTTCTTCAGCAGCCTTTCTCAGACCGTCAATGTATCTGGCCGAAGGGCCTTGGACTACACTTTATTTGCAAGTCGCTCATCATTAGGTTGTGGATGTTTAGTTTTTTTTTTTTATAAACATTCACACACACACCCCTGCACTAGGATACCCTGTGTCGCAGGTGGCATGGACACATACAACACATCACAACATCCAAGACCCGAGAACAAACATTTGTGTTCGTCACAAATATTTGCCCCGGCCGGGGATCGAACCCAAGCCTCGTAGGCAGGGTCACTACCAACTAAGCCACGGTGTCGTCTGTTATGTTTTCTCTGGTTTTTCTGTGGACACACTCAAACTCTGTACCACAGAAAACCAGCGCTCAGCAGACATGCTGCTGCAGCATTATGCTGAGTGGATACCATTTATATATCAATTAATATATTTCTATATTTTGCATCTCTCCTATGTTACTGTGGGCTGTGTGTTTTGGTACAAAATAAAAAGTGTTTCTATTCTTTTCCATTCTTATTCATCTTAAGGGGAATCCTAAAATCCGAATTCCATACAAAATGTTTCAGACAAATACTCAAAAAGTACGCCGTATTATAGTAATTTCTTCACATTATTCGTTTCGTCTATGTTTTTTGATTTCGTCAACAAAAAAAGTGAAAGGTTTCATACTTTAATTTAGATTTTATACGTGTTTCATAATTAACCCTATTAACTTAAAAACACGTATAAAATCTAAATTAAAGTATGAAACCTTTCAATTTTTTTGTTAGCGAAATCAAAAAACATGGACCAAACGAATAGTGTGAAGAAATTACTATAATACGGCGTGCTATTTGAGTATTTGTCCGAAACATTTTGTATGGAATTCGGCTTTGAGGATTAGCCTTAATAATAAAACGTTCCTTCTTAAAAATACTTTTTGGTTATTGTGATATTACGAGGTATCACAAAATACTTACATGAATACAATACGTGATGTAGAATCCGAAGACCACAGTGACGACGAGGGAGGTCCACAGTCCGCACTTCATGTAAGCCTCGTGGATTCCCATGATGCCTCCACCGAGGCAGCCTTTGATCAGGTGCCCGGTGGATTCTAGGGTGCTGGAAACAAGCACACAACCAACTCACAATCAACACATAAAATTTACAGCTAAAACTTATCAAACAGCCTCTTTTTTATCCCTTGCCTGACCTTGACTGTATTTTTTTTGCTCATTTGCCGGGAACGCTAGTTAGGGCTGGTACAACGACAATCTCTGCTGAAGATCGCAAGAGACGCTAATACGAGATGTAGGTAGATCTTTATAGGTCGTATATGTTTGAGCTCTTTGACGTTGAGACCCTAGGTCTAGGAATGGGAGCCTTATCAGAGCGTCTGGTCAGGGCGACGCGTGATCAGAGGGCTAGCAGCTATCTCGGCCAAAGAATAAGCCTTGCAATACAATAAGGCAATGCAGTCAGTATCCTCGGCACGCTGCCATCGGGTATCGAGTTGGAGCAGTTGAGCTACCTATAGATCGTTTGCAACGGTCTATGGGTGGCCCAATTGTTTCCTTTTGTTTTTGTAATATAGTTTGATCCAAATTCAAATTAAAGTATCTGACGCTCGTAACTGCGTTTTCGTTGAGAATTAATAAAATTCCTTTCTTAGTATACGCCTGCACTTCTTTGCAGAACACCCCTCCTCAAGTGTCTACATTCAGCGGCCTTAATACTATTGACACTCGCTAGACAAAACCGAGCGTAAACGCCGATATACGTGCGTGTACGCGCGTTCGGCTTTTGAAGTTTTGCGAGTACAAATCCGCCTATCCGTGCGACAAAAATATGCGTTGCTAGTCAGAAACCGCATCCTATAATATTATAAACGCCAAAGTTTGTAAGTATGGATGGATGTTTGTTACTCTTTCACGTAAAAACTAGGTACTAAATAGATTTTAATGAAATTTTACAATAATGTAGCTTATACATCAGAATAACACATAAGCTACAATTTATAAAGATACCCGCGCAGACGAAGTCGCGGGCACCAGCTAGTATGTAATATATCTAATGAACTTATTACTATACTTATTTTCAGGAAGTATTTCAAGAGCCTGTCAAAACGTGAAGGTTACATCAATTAGATATGCGCTATTGTGACAAATGGACTCGTAATGAATTCAAATTGAGAATATCTGGTGTCCGACCGTGAATCTAGCAATGGATGATCGACGCCATTCGCTGCAATGTCCATTGAGTGTATGAAAATCAATCAGAGGCCACAGCTGTGTATGACGCATTGTAGAGATTGAAAAGCTTGCCTTTTTGCAATTATTGTTTACTAATTGACACGTTTTGCCGTTTGCGTTGCAAATAAATAAAATTCCTTGGTATGCACTTACACTTCGTGATGAACATACCCTCGACATTTCAAGTGTCTATACTCTACGTCTACTAGTTAAGTCTTCAGGCTATCTGCTATGAAGTAAAGGAAAGCTATTTTTGAAAATCTTAGTTGCGGTATTTTTAAAAATGAAGGTATTTTCCGTTAGGCAAATATTTCTGACTTCATTTATTTAAAGTACTTGCCCTTCATGTAGTATGGCCGTGAGACACCCTGTATATTGATTTGTCGTGTGGGCTACAAGTGTCTGAATTCATTCCGTATGAAGGTCCTGGACAGAGGGCTAACTATAGATATAGGTACTCAAAACTGGATTAAATTAAAAACGAAGATAAGTACGTAATAAGTTTTCCAAAGTATTTTGTATGAAACTAGTTTCTAAACAGTTTAAATTTACAGCAAATTCAAATCATCATTTGAACCAAACCGAACAAGTTTTTATAGTACCTATGTAATAAAAAAGAAGGTCATGCAAAACCAATTTCTATAAAAAAAAACACTCCTTGAAGCAAATATCGCTGTTTTCCTCCATTTTATAAAAATAAGAGACGACAAAAAAATTTATTCAATGATCTGCTTTTAAAAAATTGGCCTAAAATTGCACGTAATTATATCTTTAAGACCCAGAATCCCGCGTGCCGCTATCTCGCTCGGACATTTGTACATTTATAAGATATACGAGTACTCGCAAATTGACTCAGTTTATATTTCTAAAAAGTATAGTAGTGTTTTTTGTTACTAAACCTCACGAAATATTTTAGCAAAGAGTACTTTTAAGTTATACCTACACCATACATTTTTATTACCAAAAAAACTTAAGTGGACATTACCTACATTGTATCTGTGCAGTCAGAATTTTGGGTTATTAAAAAATGACAGAATGACAGCGGTGCGAGTGCGGCGCCCGAGCCGAGCTTTGACAAGTTTTAGTATTTATTTTGTTTTGATAAATATGTTTAGGCGAAGGAAATTGGGAAAAAACTGTTTTTCCTAGGCAATAACATACTTACAACTTACAAGAAACGATACTCTTAAACATTCCCTAATAAGCTGGCAAAACCACGGTAACATTCATAGATAGATAGAAAATTATTTATTATAATTATGTAAAAAAAGCACACAATACATACTTGGTAGGTTTGGGAATACATCTCTGTGCTACGTAGTCATAGCTGTCTTTCTCAGGGTGCAGCACGAATCTTCGTCTGACCTCGTCGGGAGGAGGTTGAGGAGGTGGCTTGTATGCAGGGTCCTGGCCTTCGATGCTCGTCTGATTGTGGATCGTCTGTTGCAAAATAATATTTTATAAATGTCAATTATGTGCTGCTATTAAAATTAATAATAATTTGTGAAATATGACACTTAACGCATTTAGCCTAAATCCCAAAACTAAGCAACATGTAAAAATAAACTGTAAACTATGTACAGACAGCGTCATAGATAAGTATCTTCCTTGCACAAGACACCCAGCTTCAGATCCCTTCATAACGCTTGCTGCGGCGAAGCATGAAAAAGTTTTGCCATCAAAATAAATTATATTTTTATAACATGTAAGCCTCATCATAATTTAATACTATTTTTTAAGCAATTTGTATCTGGGTATCTTGTGTAGGAATTTGAAGGGGATACTTATCTATGACGCTGTCTGTACCTATACACGATGCACGAACGACATATCCACTTGTACCTAAAACCTGTCTTATTATGGGGTATCCTCAAATTAAAACAAATTCAGGTATCACAAATTATCTAACTAAGCAGAAAACTGGTTTATAGGAGGAAAATTTGCTTCTTTTCCCTCTAAAAACGTTGTACCTACCTGTTCATTTTACCAATTGCACAAAACACACAACTAAATAAGCCAAAACAAAATAAGCAGAAACATAAAATAAAATTAAATAATTATTACTTATCATTTAAAATGCATTTGTCCTTCCAATATGAATAAATTTTTAAATTGGTAAATAAATAAAAAAAGGAAATGCCATCATGGGCTCTTATTTAAAATTAATAAGTATACTATTTTCAAAAGTCGCCGAAAAAAATTTCTTCAATTAGTACTCGACCCACAGAACCAAAAAGGGTTATTCCCAGTAACACTCACTAGTGCAGACCCCATTATTGAACGCTCGATGATTAAAAACATGAGAACTTTACAATTAATTATGATAAAATACCTTCTTAACATTTTAATATACCTAAACTAAATAGAGTTTTTATATTTTTGTTACAATTTTCGCATCTAACGTCTTGGAAAAGAGACTAATTAAATGAGATTAACATTTTCGATACTGGCATGTTAACAAGATTTTTATTTGAGTAAATATTTATGAAAATAGCATTATTTTGAATAAAATGGTTAATATGGCATCAAATTAAGTTAAACATTTATGTTTTGACCTAGTATTGAATTTCCTTGCGATACGACCTAGTCACAACAGAGAATCCGTTGTAATGCCTAATGGTAATGTTATAGAGTTTAGATAGCATCCATTTTTTTTTATCACAAACTGATAACTATCTATTTATTTACTCACATTATTTGAGCTCATCTCCATATTGTATACACTATAATTATAAACTATATGATTGTATGTATACCAATAGTGCTTCGACACAACCTCTCGCCCAGAGCGTCTATACTTCTGTCAATTAAAACAACGGAGACGAGTTTGTGTCTACACTTGAGGATAAGGAAAGAGGAACATTTAGTTTGGTTAATTTAGTTTAGAAGGGCATTTTCAGTGAATACTTTTCATGATCATTAATTGTTATTTGCAATAATCCAAAGGAATAGCCTTGCAATACAAAGAGGCAATGTAGCCATTATCTCGGCACGCTGCCATCGGGTATCGAGTTGGAGCAGTTGAGCTACCTATAGATCGTTTGCAACGGTCTATGGGTGGCCCAATTGTTTCCTTTTGCAAATTTTATAATATAGACTGTAGTAAATTGCAAATAGTTAATAATCAAAACATTACAAGAGGCAATTATTTTCTTTAGCGATTCAGCGCGGGAATGCAGCCAAAGTTCTTGGTGCCATGCCTGTACAAAATTATCTGTTTTGTGTACAAAGTTAAGATATTTTTATTATGTATTATTTTTCTGTCACAAATTTTAATATTGTACATTTTGTACTTGTTTTTTTTTATTAGAGATATACCTTCGATTGATCACAACCTCTAGTATCTCTAAAACTAGTACAAGAATTAGTTGTCTGAATAAAATCTAAATATACATAGCCTTAGTGACTGTCAAGCGGTCTCTTGTCATAGGTAGGGAGAGGGATGAAAAGAGCCTAAATCGATCTCATCGGCGCAACCTAAATATTAACTTGTAGCTCTACAAGCAACAGTAGAGCTACAAGTGTATAAAATATTTATACCTTCTATGAATGATAGATCGATCGTTGTTTTGTTACTCAAACACGCAAAACTGGTTAGGCTGAATACGCTACATTTTTGGTAGCCGCGGCAAAAGCTCATAAGATATTTATCTCCACTAATTTTGCTCTGAAGTGTACACTATCCATGACAGAATGAGAGGTATCATTTCTGTTTATTATCTCAACAATCTCTGCGTTGCTTATCATTACTGTTTGCATATTTCAATGTTTCTGTGTTAAAAATACTGAGGTATTTATTTTACACCAAATCTTCACGGTTGTTAGAAAACGTGTTCTAAAAAACCTTCATAGATTATACAATAATGTGTGTAGTCTATGATTTATTTGCTTTATATGTTGTATTTGTATTTGTATTTATTTATTTAAAAAGATAGAAGCTTACAGTTCTTAACCAAAACACTTACTACCTTAAACTAAAACTTAAAAAAACTAATAAATTCTGGATAATATTTCTAATTTTATCATTAAATATATCGACATGCTGGTGTTCGTGGATAAATTCATTAATGAGCGCGAGTGCTCTGACCGTAGGTGCGTTGGCCGCGTGGTGGGTCCGCGACACGCAGGTATAGAACAGATCGTGGCGCCGACGTCCGGTACGCAAGTATTTGTTCGGCACATACAGAGACATGCTACCTAATGTGTTCGGATCATTTACCCTATTTTGCAGGAACAGACAGTAATGTATAGTTAGATTCAGTTTCCGCCTTAGCCCTAGTGTATCCATACCTATCATTCCTGACACGAATAAGGATGGGTAAAGGAAAGGATAGTACCCATACCGTTGCTTATAGACATATCTACAGAATTTACGTTGTATTCTCTCTAGCATCATGGTATACTTTGCCTCACGGGGGTCCCACACAATAGCGCTGAACTATAGCTTACTACGGACAAAAGCATTATACAACATGATAGCTACTTATTTATTTTTACACAGAGATATAACGTGCTTCCGGAAATCAAGACGTGAATCCACAATGAGCCCTAGGTCACGAGTCTCAGTTACTCTCTCTAACACAGAGCCATTCAGAGTGTACGATGGACTTAGGGGCAGCCGTAGCCTGGTAAAAGTTAAGACTTTGCATTTGGAGACATTGAATTCCAGTCTGTTTGATTGACTCCACTTTGCAACCGATTCTAGATCTTGCTGCAAAGCTACACAGTCCGAGACTTGGCTTACAGCCAGATAAATTTTTAGGTCGTCGGCAAACATTAAGCAATTAGCCGTGCGAAGTACCTGGGGTAAGTCATTGTACATAATGGTCTTAAAGTAAACATGTAAGTAAGGGCACAACAAACTGTAACTTACAATAAAGTTATTAGTAGCCTAGAATATCATAAAATCATACAATACAATCATAAAATTGTCCCTAAGAGATAATTTTGAAAACGGAAATAAAAAATTACTACGTAATTTATTGAACTTTTCGATCAAGAAATTCCACAATTGACATAATTGAGGACACCACAAAATTTTAGTTACCAAAAGTTTTAAATGTGCAGCAATGCAGAAGGGGTATTACCTATACGCTGTATATGTGTAGTCAAAATGGTGTAGTCGCTGTTCGTGCGTCGACATTTTAAGTAAACAAGAATTTGGTTGCGTTTCGTGCGTTCTTTAAAATAGTAAAAAAATACCTTTTTGGTTTACTACAAAATGTGCGAGTGACAGCGGCGCGAGTGCGGTGCCCGAGCTGAGCTGCAGCTAGGCACTTGGGTGTGCCAAACGAAGAATTAAACTTATTATCAATATGGGTACTTATTCATGCAAGGCCATAGGAAAACGAGTAACGGTAACAGTTATCCAATTTTTATCAAATTAATTGGGAAAAATATTTGGCTGATTTTTTTGTCATATATCATAATATATTGTTCAGTAACGGCAACTCATTATGCGTATTTTTTTTGGCGATTAAAAATTTGCGTTGAATATGTATCCATCCAACCAACAATTATATCCAAATGTTGGCTTCCACTCGGATATTATTTTTTTTATATTTTTGCTTGCTTCACTGCTATAATAATGAAACATTTATTACAGCAGTGAACTTTGTACACCACAAATCAATGTGATTGGTTGATCATAAAGATGTCTGTTTTGAGCATTGATCAATATAAGTAGAGTCACATATTTCCAATATTCAACATCATAATTTATAATTAAAGTTAATAAAATATATGTCTAGGAAAAGAGTTTAGTGTTTTTCAAACAGGTAAGTAGACTTTCGCAGGACGTTATTCTAAATTATGTCGTTTAAATCGGCATTAAAATTAAATTTAAAAAATACTTACCTACATTACAATCAGTCTTTTTCCTTAGGAGCTACATTATCAACGACAGAAGAACAGACAAGTATGTAAATTATGTCGGTCGTTTAAATCGGCATTAAAATTAAATTTTAAAAATACTTACCTACATTTCAATCAGTCTTTTTCCTTAGGAGCTACGTTATCAACGACAGAAGAACAGACAAGTATGTTATAGTATAATATGAAACTATTTAATAATTATAATAAATTGCAACTTTTGCTAAGTTTAGTCTCGACTTAAACCTTATCATAAATGTTTAGTACCTAACCCTAGCGTAAAGTTCTCAAACTCATTCCAATTTCAATTTTTACCCAAACAGAACTGGGTAACATTGAAACATTTCTATAACTCGCAACTTAGTCCGTTACGTCCCTTTGCGATCCCTTTTGGGACAGTTACCGGATCGTAATGATAATTGCTGTCCGACGACTTTCTGACAGTTGGGGGAGACTACTCTGGACCTAGAAATGTACTCTCATGCAAGCAGAAAGTGACAAATGTTGCGATTTCCACTGTTTAGTTTAAACATAGGTACCTAATTTTACCATAGATATATTTTCAAGGAAATAAGAGTGTAAAAAGCCAAGTATTCTTATGTTTATTTCTACTGCAGATAATTATTATGCGGGATAATAATTGTTTTCGTCACTATCTAAATGCAATCAAGAACTAGAAAAAGGTTTTTATGTATAGAAAATAGTGAAGAAGAGATCTTTCTGATAGGTATGCCGCCGAAAACGTAACTGTTATTGTGACAGACCCAAAATAGATAAGATGAATATGAATGAATCGATAAATACATGTTCTAAAAATTACTAAAAGAATAAGTAGTGCAATTGACTGCTTGACCATAATATTTCAAGTTTGTATTTTGAATTGTCATTGCAATCGTTTTACGATTGAACGTCGAATGGTCCAGAATAAGCCTGTCACGTGAAGTGCGCAACTTCCGTTCGACTTTCCGTCCAAATTCTTGGCTATTCCTGTCCTGCTTCCTACCCTATAAATGGAAGCTAATAACATAATTACATTACTTTTTACTACGTACATATTTCCGATTCAAGATTTCAGCAGATGTTTCGAAATATCAGGTTGAACCTATAATCTTCCTAAATATGAAAGACAGTGACTGGCTCTGGATTCGTAGTCTCCAAGCTACTTTACGGATAGTTATATCTTGATTATTTTATGTGTATAACCCGTTAATTTAATATTGTTTAAAGTATATTACCTACATTAATTTCTAGGAGCCTCTTTAGGGTGCACTTGATATCCTTTCACCATATTGTTCTAAGGACTTTGCTATAGCGCTCGTCCACTTCGAGACAATATTGGTCAGTCTAAAAAACCCAGTAATTTTACTACTTACCTTAGGTATATACGACACAGCGTATTATAGTGAAATTACTTCATACAACCAAATTTTTTACAATGAACACTAAGGCGTTGTCCTAATAGAATACGCGATCGTCGCGCGAGCAAGCGATGCGACCTTCGCGCGAATCCGCGATCAAACGTACTAACGTCAAATAGGCGTCCCGATTGGCATTCGCGCGATCGCGCGACGCGACGCGATGCCAATTGGGACGCCTATTTGACGTTATTACGTTTGATCGCGTGATCGACGTTCGCGCGATCTTACGATGGTCGCGTCATCGCGTTCTATTAGGACACTGCCTAATGCTTTGATTACTGCTCGGCAGTTTTAGGGAAAAATTTAAGAAGTATGAGAGTCATCGCAGTTTCCAGATTTTATTATTCTTTACATACTACTAAAATCATTCCAAAAATAAAAATATGTCTTAATAACTATAAGTCTAGAAGTGCATAGAAGGCTCCACCACTCAAAATGACTCCAATAAGTGTTAGAAAACCATTCTTGAATAACCTCCATCTGGAAAACAAGTTTTTAGGTCATTACCACAAGAATACCTACATATTTTCAATCCTAAAGCAATGACCTAAGTAACACAAATTAAAGAAAAAACAAGGTTAGTTTTAAAAAGGTTTTAAATCATAATTATTATTATGTATCTTTATCTACATAGTTGTATTTACAACTAGTTACTGCTTGCGGCTTTGCTCATGTCTAAAGCGTCGATGACACACGGCTAGATTTCAAGCTACAAACCAGCGAGTTTATAAGCTAGCGAGTGAGCGAGTTAGCTTTCGGAAAGGATTGTCAACTAGTAGATAATATATTGTAAAGAAGGCGATGACACAGGGCGAATTTACAAGCTAAAAGCGAACGCTGGCTTGTAGCTTGTAAGCTAGCTGTGTCATCGACGCTTTACGACTATACACATACCAAATTTTAGCTTAATTGGTTCAGAAACATCCTATACATAAGCGAAGGATATTGGGAAAAACTGTTTTTCCCAATCTCAACTCAAAAATTCAATTCAAAATTGTATTATAGATGTAGAAACGGTGAGATTACAAAAGTTATAATACTTGTGTAGCAGGTCTCAACGCCCTCCTCCTGGACATATTTACATTTTGCGTTAAAGAAAAAACATAGCTAAGAACATATTGTATAAGACTAAAAGTTAAATTAAAGCTAAAAATGCACTGATATAGAACTTTAAATATAAAGACAAAGCAAGGAGGCTTTCGTCGATTGGGACCACTAGGTTTAGGAACGCGGTCCCAATCCACGGAACGATTAAATTTTATTATTTTTCTTCCGGCGATTGGGACCACTCTTGAAATGAATGAAAAAATCAAATCAAAATGAAAAAATATATCAAAACAAAATATATACCAAGATATTTCGTGAGGATGTAGTATCAAATTCACCACTCCAGTTTTTTAAATATACTCAGTTAATTTATATCTGCAAAATGTACAAATGTACATTTAAATGTGCTTTTTACAATCTGACGGTGTCATATATAAACATAACAATACCTGATTCGTATATGCGGCTCCCTCCATATGACTAGGGTGTCGATCAGGGCAGGAAATATGAAAGCTATGAAGGCCACGAAGAAATTCCCAAACTGGAATGCAAAATTAAAATCCATTTTGACTTCTAAATATCACGTATTATGCTTATGCTTATAAATAACATCATGGTGAAGATGTTAAAGTTGATGTTTATAACGTTGATGGTGAGGATCATAATATCGATGATTTTAGGGTTGGTAGAGATGATAATCATAGTAATGTTATTTTTTACCGAATCACCGCACTGTTGGGCAAAGCATAACTACTGTACTCATTTTTCTGTCTTAGGCCGATGATATAAGAAGTAGTTAAAAAATAAGAATATGAAAGAGAATTATAATGTACTCACAAATATCATAATTTCAGTCATATTTGGGAACGCAACTGACAAACAAGTGATGACCGAAACGTGCATGACCCTGTAGAACCTTTCCCAAATTGCTCTTTTACTGTAATTAAAAAGCAACCTTAAAAGTTTGGCTTATATGTTTGTTTTTAATTAGCATAATCAGCCTATAATGTTCCCACTGCTGGGACTCAGGCCTACTCTCGGCTAAGAGAGCGAATGGGTCGTAATCCACCACGCGGACCCAATGCGGATTGGTGGATGTCACATGCCAAAGAATATTTTTTTTTCCTGTCCTCTGACATGCCGGTTTCTTCACGATGTTTTCCTTCACCACCACATACATAGATTTTTCGACCGAAAAATCCCATTTACGCATGACTGCCACCCGGATTCGAACCCGCGACCGAGCGAATCAGATCGCAAGGTAAGGGCCTCATCCACTCGGCCACCACGTCTTCCACTCGGCCACCACGTCTTCCACGTTTTAATTAAGGGGAATAAAATTAACTCTACTAACTTAAAAACACGTATAAAATCTAAATTAAAGTATGAAACCTTACTAATTTTATGTTTATACAATCGGAAAACATAGACGAAACGAATAATGTGAATAAATTACTATAATACGGCGTACTTTTTGAGTATTTGTCCGAAACATTTTGTATGGAATTGGATTTGAGGATTAGCCTTAAGCTTAAACAGAATGAGAGTAAGTGAATTAAATACCTACCCACATAGTTATAAAAATGTAACCTGATATTTAGAGACATCACCTAATAAATCGCATTTACGATGTAAAATATATTCAGCAACTTTCAAGGATTATATTTATGTAAGTTAAAATGAAGTAGGTGAAGAAATACAAAAATTCATGTAATGTTCACTGTTTCAATTATTTATACCTATTTGCTGTCCTAGTTGTGAGTACGCCTGGATTCCAGCAGAGTAAAAACTATAGGCTGATTGAGCTATATGCTTATGCTGGGTACCTTTTATGCTTCCTTCCAATATAGTGCCATATTATTCTGAACGGCACCCATAAGTGAACAGCAAACGTTACGCTCAGCATTATTGCTAACAAAAATTGTAGTATTATCGGCACTCTAAAAATATTTCCAAGTTAGAATTAAGCGATACTAAAATTATTTATAAAATAAGTATCAAGTTTGCGATTCGATTTAAGGATGAGTCGATGTTTATCTTTGAAGTTCCAACTTCAAATCAGCAATAACATGCTAAGCTGAAGCTTATGAAGTTAGGAAAAAAATTCATGAAGAACGGATCCTGAAAACGAGCAATGATGATAATGGCTTTATGCTAGTCAATTAGAAAGTAAATTGTTTCATACATAGTATGGGGCATGTGAATGGTGATGGGGCTTCTAGACTGTTCTCCCCATCCCCAATATCCGAAGAATCCGGTGATGGTAACACATATTAGCACGATAGGCATGCCTGGAATATCATAAATATTTTTTAGGTAAGTAAAAGTACAAAGTACAAAACCTAAAAGTAATAGAGAAAATATAAAAATGTATTGACAATGATTTTAGCAGTTGGGTCAAAATAGCAAATAGCTTTTGGAAATGATTATCCTAGCTGCCTAATAAGAAAACCATGATCATTAATCTGGCTAAATAAAACTTATACAAATAAATCTATTATATTAGCACTCCAAATATAATAAAAAAGAAGAACATTGACAACTAAATACCCAGCAGCCTAATAATAGTAGATACAGAAAATGTCCTTACCATACCCTATTACGATAGAGAAGTATTTTGGTTTCCGCATGTTATTTTCTACCGTCAAGGTGATGCCAAGTGCGTCAATGCTGAACAAGTAAATCCCAAGGAATCTAAAAAGACCCTGGAAGCTTTTCCACGCCGGCCGATCCTGGATTCTTCCGCCTGCTTCTGTGCTGTAGTACATTGTCGTGAACACGCAAATCGCTGGAAAGAAACGGACCAAGAAGTGACTGACAGATAACGCACAGACCAAACCAAGCGTTAGAGACTTGAAATTACGAGGATATGATCGTTAAGCAGTGTAGGCGCGTGTTAGGAAAGGAAAAACGTTAACCTTTAAATAAGTGACAATCACAGACATAAAACTTAAATGTAGATCTGTGGTGACAATGATAAAGTGGAACCTCAGAACTCGGATCATTATCAGAACCCATCTGCACCCACTGTTGGGTATAAGCTTCGTCTTTATCAAGCCACTTCTCTCGGCGCATGCAGTGCTTGCCTGCTACCATAGCAGTGTCCTCTACATTGAAGTCTCTTACCAATAAAACATTCAGCAGCTAGCGAGAAAGGCGCCAAATACTTCAGATCTCGCACCAAACACAGCACAACCAGGGGAGCTGTGATGATCAGAATGTATATTCTCTCATCCAGGTCCCAGCTTTTCATGGTTGGCGAGACGTCTTCAAACGCCTGTTTTATGGTAATTGCAATCATGATCTCATAGATACAGCACGTCCCACACATCTCGATAAAAAGGAAAGTGTCCAATATGTATCTGAAATTGACGACATTGTCTCTTAAATTACAATTTTTTCAAAATAATTGGATGCAGTTATAAATAGCTCTATTGAAAAGACGCGAAAGATAAAACATTTAACAATATTTTTCGCGCGTATCTTGTTTAATAAGTGTGAGATGGATCTTCATTGGCCAACCAATGATTTTAAAGAAGCAAAGAAATTTATTGGCCTGAACACATAAATAAAATAAAAGCTTTTGATTGAACTTTATTGCCTAGAATCAATGATTTCGGAGAAGCGAGAGATGGAACTTCAATGACTAGAGTCAATGATTTTAGAGAAACGAGAGATTTTGAAAACCATGAGATTGAACTTCAATGGCTAGAACTTCATTGGCTAAAACGGGAGTTTTCCCTTGCCATATTTCAAAGCATTTTAGCACCTAGTTAGTAGCCTACCTGAAGGCCTTACTTAATCGCCTTAACGGTTTCAAAGGACCGGTCGCCAGTGCCACTTCCGCTAAATCTCCATACGTTAGTTTTGGTAGCCTTAGCCTTACGTACATTATCTGCGCTGACTTTACCAGCATCTGCAAATAATAAAAAACTCGTCATTAATATGTTGGATATACAAGCAAGCTGCTCTCACACGACTCAAAATAAATATTTTTTCTATTCTTTTTTATTCTATTCTATTGACATGTTAGTTTCAGTTCCATCGGGAGAAGTCTCCTGTAAGATTATGGGTAATTGTTATTCTGCTACCGTAATATGTAAGCATTAGGTACTATGTTTCGGCTTTAAGGGCACTATCGCATATCTGAAAATGGTGACTTTGCCATTTTAAAACAGTTTGTAGTAGGTACTATTTTGCTCATGGTTAGACGTGTGACATTTTACCATCTGTAGATATGCATGATCTCCTACCATCTGGAGACATAGCTCATCTTCTCACTTGTTAACATAAAAATGTTTACTAATCAATGCTATACATTGTCAAGTGCAGTTCATTAGCAGAGCAGTCACCTCTCAGCTATACGTACCAGCATGGTGTAAAACACAATGGGCCCCAGCAGGAACGTAGCTGCCAGTGACGTCCACAGCCCTCCATACATGTAGCCAACGTGCATGTTCAGGATACCAGCTCCGAGGCAACCCTTCAAAAGATGAGCCGTGGATTCTACGAGACTGTCAATGGAAATAATGAGACATCATTAAATTCATCTGCGAAAGCTTGCAGGCAAAAGATGAATGCGGCAAGCAAAAGACGGAGCGCGATGGCGCACATTGGAAGATGCCTATGTCCAGCAGTTGACTTCTTCTTATCGTGTCACTAGTTCATTCTTTCGAATCAGTGTGGTGAAAGGATTTCAAGTGCGCCTCGAAGAGGTTCCTTTCGTGCATTAATACCTTCGTGTATTGCAATAGGCTGATGATGATAGTGTAAACTGCACAACAATTTTAGGGATGATACTATAAATTCATGTCTTCCTGGATATCCTTTCGTTTTAGTGATTCAAAGACCTGTGTAGCACTGTTTTGTTCATAGGCAGGGTTGATATTTACTTTCATGGACACTTTTTACTAATTACGGATCAGATCAGCGCTATTAACTAGCTAGAACTTGTTCTATGTTACGCCTGCCTACACGCCGTCTTCACCTTTGCTCAGTGTTCTTTACTTCTTTGACAGCTATGGCTGGTCCACTACCACTTCAGCTTGCTGATACCTACTCTGAGCTTTATCGAGTGTCCCTTTAATTTCTCTTTGCTTACTGAAATTCTTACTTGGTGGAGTATAAGTTCAGTCTTTCAGCTGCATAGTCAAAGTCGTTCATCTCGGCTCCAGGGTACACTTGGTAGACCATACTTTCTCGTTCCATGTATTCAGTGAGTTCATTTCCCAACGAGTAGAAGGAAACATTTTTCTAAAATATCAGACAAGAGTTAGCATGCTACATGATGGATGGATGTTTGTCAGGAAATTAGACTAAAGTTTAAACGTTGAAAATTAATTGCTGTTCGTTAGTCTCGCTTAAACTCAAAAACGGCTTGACCGATTTAAAAATGATTTTGTTTTTGTTTTGTTTGCTTTATTATAGGGATGGTTCAAAAAAGCAAAATAATAAGGAAAAATGAACGAAATCGCACGCGGGTCGGCATGTACTTATAAATGTTACATTGCAAAAAACGCTAGGTTTGTAAAAAATGTATCGTTTTATATAATCTTAGAACACCCCGTCTCGTGTGATGTGAACCAGTGATCGATCACTGGTAAGATCCGACACCTGTGCTCAAACACAGGTGTCGCATCTTTCAAACCAACCGTAGGCTGACTCGGTTTAACAACTACAAATATGTTTATAATGTTATAGTCAAAACCGACAATTTAATATGTTTTTCAAAGCACGAATAATAAGTAGAGTTGATAATTTATTTACTTACATCAATTGCCTGAGATCTATTGGCTGTATTCTGTAAAGTAATTTAATTATCAGCTTACAACACAACTCATTTCTGAGTGAAGGGGTTAACGTGATGAAAGTATGTAGGTGAAATTATTTTTCCTTACTTCATTTGTATTATTTCTTACTGACTCTTCTCTTCTCGGTTGGTTCTAGAATAATTTTCAAATTAAATCAGTTAACTTAGATAAGAAAATGTTCTAAAACTAACAACTTTTTAATTGTAATTTACCTTTGCTGGGTCAGACATTTTAGTTTATCTAAAATCTAGGTGGCTCAGATGTCCAAGAAGACATTTTAATAGCCTTTGCTTAAAATTAATGTTTTATTTTCAGACAGGTAACCTTACAATTATATTTCATTCACTTTGAGAATAAAATTAATGGTTTTTGCGAAACTTTGCTGGAATGATATCAAAAACAAACTTTTGCACAATTTTTTTTGTCATCAATGACAACGTGTCACTCACTATGACACCAAACAAGACGTACTTTTTTGAAAACTTTTCTTAATCGAAAAAGGTTTTGCGTGCAGCTGCCTTCTTTTGAGTAGTTTGAGCAAATTGCTTCAAGAAAAGGTGTACGGCCTTGCTCTAGGTGCCTAATGAGCGCCTTATTTATTATCATCCAATTCTCTACCTATGTATTATGTAAAGTAATCTATGCCACTACAATGGCGGGATGAGAACCAATAGCTGCGTCCACACTAGACGATCCAACGCATTCCTGCCGCGCGCGGCTGGAGCGCGTTGGTGGAGCGCGGATCGCACTAGGCCGATCCAGTTTGTAGAGACTGCGATCCAGAACTACGCTCCAAGCACTCCACAGGCGATCCATGATTCAGTCAAACTCTTGCTCGAGATTGAGTCACCATCTGACGATCATCATCAAAATCTGAGATCTAATGCCAAGCATCGTCTCTTACACCCTTATTGGTGTAACACCCGTCGTTCGGGTCCCATAAACATTTTAATTCCTTGTACAATGATAAAAATTGGCTGGATCGCGTGAACCAGAAACGCAATCGTCCAAACCGCGCGCTCCACGCAACTGAGGCGCCTTTGAGGCAGACCAAAAAACCGACCAAGAACGGATCGCGCGCGGCAAGGAGCGCGCGCTCCATCTGGATCATCTTAGATCGCGCGCGGCACGTCCACACCGCCCGCTCCATTTGGAGCGCGATCCTGCCGCGCGCGATCGGAGCGCGGTGGATCGTCTGGTCTGGACCACGCTAATGACTATTATGAATTTAAAATATAAATTATAAAAAATGCTGTCAGGTTCAAGCGGGTTGTCGGGGGTGGAGCACCGCGCAAAATCACCAAAACCAGCGCTAAACCAAAGTGCTAACATAATCGTGTGGTATACCCTAGACCAGGGGTCACCAATTAGTTTCGCTCGGGGTCCGTTTTAAGAAATGCTATGACCGTCGCGGTCCGCACAACATTTTATAGAAAAAAAATATAGGCATAGGTACTAAACAAATTAAATTAGGTATCGATTTAAAATATGTCATTTTTTGGAGTAAAATTGTTGCAAGCTATGTTCATCTCGAACGAACTCTTTCTCGCTTGTTAGCTCGTTACTTCGCCCGGCCGTTTTCGAATTGACATCAACAAAGATAGGTAATGCGGGGAATCGGGGATACATTTTTCTGTAGTGCAAATTGCAGTGTTCTCGCGGTTCGCACAAAATGGGTCGGGGCGGTCCGGATGCGGACCACGGTCCGCCATTTGGGGACCCCTGCCCTAGACCGTTCACCGTAAGATGTCCCCTGCCGTTAAACCGTATTAGGCAATTCCCAAGGCAGACATCTTCTAGTGAACGATCTGTATGCGTTGTCTGTCAGTCAGTCAGTCAGCTAAGCCTAAGCTATCTTCGAGAATCTAGCAACCTTTTATAGATATTATTAATTGATTGATTGATGATATAAATCGCTAGAGTTATATAAAGAAATATATCAATTTGAATCAATTTATTCAGCACCGTTTACACTTGGGCGTTACTGTTACCAGCCGCTCGCCTCTAGTCGACCCGCTTTCGGTACTCTGGTCACATTCATCCTTTTCACCACAGGGGTCTTCCTTCTCTGTTTCCTCACAATCGTATTTAACGTCACATTTGTTTTCACAATCATTTTTCTTCTTCCCATTGTAGTTTTCAGTGCACTCATCCTGACATTCGTCTTTTGCATCGCAGTTCAGGTCATTAGAGATACGAAGTAGGTTTTTGATTACTGATGTTCTGAGGACTCGCTTTTCGTTTTTGCCTTGGTGCTTGACTTGCTCGTCTCTGTCTTCGTCTCTATCTTGATTCTTATTTTGCTGTCGTTGTTTTCTATCTTGGTTGAAATCAGGTCTATTTTGATTTCTATCATCTTTGTTTTCTTCGTCTCTTTCTAGAAGTCTATTCCTTTCTCTCCTTTCTCTTCTTTCCCGTCTGTCTCGTTTTTCTTTCTCCAATCTAAGTTTGAGGCGTAGTAATTCTTCCATTTTATTTCCAGTATCGTGATCATGTTTATTTTCATGTAGCGTTTGGTCGTGTTCTAGTTTCAAGGGTTGACGCTGAAAAACAAAAAGCAAATATTATAAAAAAACATAGACAACTCAGGGATCTAACCCACATATTTCGTAAAAGTAGTGTTTCAATTTTTTCTCGGAAAATAGGAACAAATGACTAATAAAAATAAAAACAAAACATTATTTGTACTCGTTTATTGGAACATTGGAAGGCGTCCCCTGCAAGATGCAGTTTAGATGGGTACAAACACGGTGCCAGATATTCTGCCGCAAAGCAGTCATGTGTAAGCATTATTGTATTTCGGTTCGAAGGGCACTGGAGCTAACAAAATTACTGAGCTTTTGAGACTGACCATCAAAACTCTTCAAAGTGGATGAGCGCTTTATAGCACTGGCCTTTGTGAATCAAAGTCCTGTGTAGCACTGTTCTGGTAATCTTCTTCTTATCGTGTCACTAGTTCTTTCGAACCAGAGCGTGGTGAAACAATTTCAAGTGCGCCTCCAATAGGCTCATTTTGTGCGCATAATATGTTTTCGAACTTTTTAGCTTCTATGACAAGCCGGTTTCTTCACGATGTTTTCTTTCACCGTTATGCACGTGTTTTTAATGCACACACAATTTTTTTTTGACAGGAACGTCTCATGTTTACTTAAAAAAAACCATCTATTTATCCACCCTCAACACTTTTGCAGCGTATTACAAAATATTAGTTTAAAAACTAGTACGAATAGGTACCTTTTGATTAAGTAGGTCCAATAGAGTCATTGGAACGTTGCTGTCGATGTCTTCGTTCAGCGGAAGTCTGATTGGTTTGACAGCGCGGTCTCTTGTCTCCTGGTTCTTCAAGGAGTTGTCAAGTACCAGGATCAAGGGGCGGTTCTCATTGGCTGCCTTCTTATAGAGGCGCGAAAGGATTCCTGAGATTTCAGCTGATGCAGCTAAGTTGATGGCCTGTGAACGAAGAATTAATAATCAAAATTTTACAAAAAGTTACTACAACCGACTTCAATTGGATTGTTCTTATGACCGTAAAGACAAAAAACGTTGACTGGAAAGACATTTTTGAAAAAGAAAATGTACCCGATGCGCGATGTTTAGAAACTAAACTACTGAATCGATTTTGATTAAATTTATACCTCTGAAGTAGGTATGACCAACGCAACAAAAATATAATCATCAAAAAAAAAATTGTCCGGTTGTTTTTGTAATACGCCTATTGCTGGTAATCGCACGTCTGGTTCCCACCACACAGGCCTAGAGCCTAGTGTGGGGCCATAGTTATATAGACCTTTGTATAAATGTATTATGTGATTAAATAAATAAATGAAATGAAATAAAGTAATCGCGTACCAATCATACGAAAAAAAAATTCAATCGAATTGTAAACCTCCTCTTTTTTGAAGTCGGTTGAAATAAAAGGAGTGGCTGGTGGAAAATGGGCAAATACCGAAAAGGGTTGGGAAAAACCTTAGTTAACTAATACAAGTAGGTAGTATAGTACTGCCTACCCTGCTGTATGGCTGCCAAAGCTGGGCATTGACGAAAGAAATAATATACCGAATCCAAGTCTTTCAAAGATCTGCTAAAAGAAGTATGTTAGGCTTAAAACTAGCAGACAGAAAAATAATATCCGATATAAGAAAAATAACAAAATTGATTGACGCCGGAGAAATGGCCTGCAGATTAAAGTGGAGATGGGCTGGACATGTAGCCAAAGCAGGAGATGGAAGATGGAGTGAAAGAGTACTTCACTGGTTCCCAAGAAACTCTACTCGTCCTAGAGGAAGACCAAGGCGGAGGTGGAATGACGACCTCATGGGAGTGGCAGGTGCTACCTGGACTAGACTCGCCCAAGATAGGCAGAAATGGCAGGGGTTGGAGGAGGCCTTTACCCAAAAATGCCAGAAAATAATCAGAAATAAATTAAAGAAAAATAACGGGCAAATACGGCTTAATAATAATAATAATAATAATAGCGAAGAGTCTCGACCAGTACCAGTAGAGGCTCTCGCTTGGTGGCTGGGTCAAGGGCCAGATACAAAAGGTGGTGCTATTAGAGTCGGCTCGCATGGTGAGAAGGTTCCTCACTCTGCAGCCCTAGCCACCGGCCGCTTGGGCTCTACTCCGCGGCTGGTGGTCCACCGTTTTTATATATTTTTTACAATAATACTGCTGTTTTTTTTAAATAGTTTATTTTTTAAATATTATTGTAAAAAATAAATTTTAATGAGAGAAAAATATAAATAAATTATATAATAATAACTTATGCTAAAATAATATACTGCTAAAATCTAAACTACAGTAAACTACCTAAGTAATGGCACAAAACAAAAAAATACTTACAAAAGCCAAGAAGAGTCCTTGAGAGATCTTGAGAGCCGACATCGTAGGCGCTGTATTACCGACTACAATACAAGGCGTTTGTGCTCTTAAATGTAGGCTTTGAGTTTTGATAGGCTCGAGTTACATAATTAATTAATTTACGAGAAATTGGATTTTGTTTTGATTTTTTGGTAATCTCGTTCAAATAAGTAATAATACTACAAAATTACTAAAAAATCTACCTTTTAGCTATTCTAGATTCATTTCTGCACCTGCATTTGCAAGGCCAGTCGCGCTACAGCTACAAAATGTATGAAAACTGATTGTCGCCGGTCGCCAGTCGCTGTGGTCGGTGCAAACGAGCCGCAAACGAGTGTTTGCGGCGACTGATAGTTTCCCGTCATTGACCTGCTCAACTCTGCCCCATCCTGCAGTTTTGAAAATTTGTTAATGTCCTGAAAAATATTTTTATTTCATCGTTATAACTAGGTTCTTTTCAACCGACATCAAAAAAAGGATCAGGTTAGCAATTCGGTTGAATGTTTTTTTTTTTTTTGTTATCTCGGAACTTTGTTGTTTACTTACCGATTTGAACAAAAACTTTTTTTGTTTGAAACATATACTATACTTTCATATACTATCACATAGATAGATAGAAGATAGATAGAAAATACTTTATTGCACTTAACAAATAGTACAAAGGCGAACTTAATGCTATGTAGCATTATCTTCCAGCTAAACCTTTGTGTATTGTGAACAGTTGCGTGGGTAGTGCACAAAGAACAGATTTCATTAAGGAATGATTATTATCCTACACACATATTATAAATTATGTAATATACATAAATATATATATATATATATAATACTATATGTATATATATAAATAAATATAAAGTACCTACTTAAAAGTTGATCTAAATAAAATAAAAATAGAAAATAGTTCCTGGAGATGATTAGCTCAAAGCATTTTTATCGAGAAAATGTTTATAAATTTTGGATTTGAAGACATTTACAGAGACAGCGTCGCGAAGAGCAGGCGGAATGCTGTTCCACAGTCTGATAGCGGTTATCGTGAAGGAATCTGAGTACGATCTCATATTGTGAAGGGGATAACTGAGTAGGAGATGTTGAGAAGAGCGCATGGGACGATTAGAAGTAGAGAAAAGAGAGAAACGTTCCTTCAGGTAGGGAGGAGACAGAGGATTATGAAGTACAGAGTAAAGAAGGGATAAGATGTGCGTATCCCGACGAGCACGGATATCGAGCCACTGCAGCTGCTGACGAAAAGCAGAGATATGGTCAAACTTCCGGAGGCCATAGATGTATCGAATGCAAAGATTCAATAGGCGCTCCAGCCTGTTTAGCTGTTCTTCCGTCGCATCAGGATAGCACACGTCAGCATAGTCTAAGATAGGCAATAGTAACGCATTTACCAGTGTGATCCTCGTGGATTGTGGCAAGAAGTTTTGCATCCTTTTGAGAGAATGCATGGTGCCATACATTCTTTTACTTATTTGTGCAATATGGCAGTCCCATGAAAGATTGTGTGTGATGTACAAACCTAAGTTTTTAACCTCCTTACAATACTCAAGAGGATAATTATTGTATTGTACCGGCGGGAGAGTGCTCGTTTTGAGCTTAGCGATCTGGGGACGGTTGCCAATAATAATAACCTGCGTTTTAGAGGGGTTGATTAGTAAGCCAAATCTTTGGGTCCAGTCGTATACAAAACTAAGATCTTCAGTAAGGTTGGCGATACTTTGAAGCACAGCGTCAGGTACAAAGCTCTGATAAAGTTGTACGTCATCAGCGTAAAGGTGATAAGACGAGTGATGAATAACAGAAACAAGAGTGTTAATAAAGAGAGAGAACAGGAGAGGTGAAAGAACGCCTCCTTGAGGGACACCCGCTTCAATGTTACACCACTCAGAGCTGATATCATCTACCCTGACACATTGCCTACGACTACACAGATAAGAACCAAACCAAGCAATACTAGATGAGGAAAGGTTATAAGTGCGCAAGACTGCTATCAAGATATCGTGATCAACACAGTTGAACGCGTTACTGAAGTCGAGCAGTGCGAGCAGGGTGAGTTTCTGGTTGTCAATTGCACACCGGATATCGTCGGTAATTTTAATAAGAGCAGTAGAAGTACTGTGCGCTGAGCGAGACCAACCAGATTGGAAAGGGTTGAAGAGATTGTTACTTTGGAGAGAAGAGGAAAACTGACGGTAGACAACTTTTTCTAAAATTTTCGATAGGAAGGGTAAAATTGATATAGGTCTATAATCCTTAAGTTCTGAGATAGTGGCTTTTTTAGGGATAGGAATTACAAAAGCTTGCTTCCATGCGGTAGGAAATTTATTTGAAATAAGAGAATGGTTAATAAGATGGGTGATACAAGGGACAACCAAGTCAAGGATGGGTGAAAGCAGTTTACGACCAATGCCATCATATCCGACGGCTTTGCTAGTGATACTTGAAATTATCCTAAGCACCTCATCATCTCCCACCTCCACAAAAGAAAAGCAGGTAAAGTTTTTAACCGGTTGCCTCGCAAGATTATTTATTGTAATTTATTTTAACACCTTGTCAATCTTAAAGGGGACAACAGAGAAGTGACGATTAAGAGCGTTGACATCTATCGTATTACCAGCAGCACATCTGTTCTTGCCAAAGCCAAGGTCATTCAACACCCTCCAGACATTTCTGGGTGTGCATTTTTCTATCGCACTAAAAATACTGCGCCGTTTTGCGTTTCTGATCATTTGGTTACACCTATTTCTCGCTTTTTTATAGTTAAGAAAACTCTCATCAGTAGGGTTCTTTCTGTGTTTGCGGTAAAGGTAATTACGCTTAGCCATAAGCCTACGAATATCGTCGGTAAGCCAAGGAGCTGGTGGCCGCTTGATTCGCACAGGTTTGATGGGAGCATGCTTATCGTATAGCAGAGTCAGAGAATCGTTAAAAATTGAAACTTTGTCATCAATGTCATCTACGACAAAAAATTTAGACCAGTCAATGGAACTTGCATCAGCACGCAACCTATCACTGTCAATGGCAGCATTGTCAATGTCACATAGACTATCATATACTTTTTTTTAGATATACTTTCAGATTGGTCCCATAGAAATCGGTAGTCATAGAATCGGTTAGTAGTTTAGGTTTTAAATTAATATAACTGAAAAAAAAAGTCGTTGAATTAAACAAGATTGCGTATTTTGATTCCCTGTGACTTGTCAGTGGTGCCTACGGTCACTAGAACAGTTCGATTGAAGTCGGTTGTTGTACCTTTGTTTTTGTAAAACCTTGATTATGTAAAATATATATCGCAAAGTCAAAACTTAGTGCAGATAAATAAATGGGCGGTTTGGCTACAGATGTGTCAAATAAGTATCGAAAATATAACAATAAAGTATTTGACGACACCGTGGCTTAGTTGGTAGTGCCCCTGCCTACGAAGCTTGGTGTTCCGGGTTCGATCCCCGGCCGGGGCAAATATTTGTGACGAGCACAAATGTTTGTTCTCGGGTCTTGGGTGTTGTGATGTGTTGTATGTGTCCATGCCACCTGCGACACAGGGAATCCTAGTGCAGGGGTGTGAGTGTGTGAACGTTTATTTATGTATTTATTTATTTATTCCATTTTCATTCATTGCTATACTTAAGTGCCAATAATGTATGAAAGTCTTGAAATTTTTAAGATTATAGAGCAAAATCACTTCTACAAAAATAATTTACAGCTGTACCTACACTACGTACGTTTTGCTACGTTTTATCAGGGATTAAATAATTACAAATTTCCTTTGAATAAACAACGAGGTAAAGCTTGGTTCACAAACATTTCATGGATGCCAGCAATGGTATGCTTTATACACCCACCTTTATGATATACTATCGATTTTAGGATATTCGCTTTGTTTAATTTACAAACCAAACAGAACGCGTACTTCCGCGTCAGGGCGCTAAGTTGAAGCCGCGCTATAGTACCGAACTGTGTCGTACTAGGACGGTATTCTACTGTCACACCGAGCGCCGGCGCAAAGATCTGTCGCGGCGTCAGGACTGTTTGACAGGCTCTCAATATATCTGTACAACACAATGCATCGTTATAGCTCAACGTAACGTTACGCCTTGACGCGCGCTGAGAACGCTTCCTGTTTGAACGAAGCCTTAAAGCTTTTGAGCTAACTTCATCATCATCACCAGCCTATCGCAGTCCACTGCTAGATATAGGCCTCTCCCAATGAGCGCTATCGTGCCCTGTCTTCGGCTTGCCGCATCCACCTTCTGCCTGCAACCTTTCGCAGATCGTCACCCCACCTGGCCGGAGGGCGTCCTTCACTACGTTTGCCGATTCGCGGTTTCCACTCAAGAACTCGTTTACCCCAGTGGTTATCGGTTCTTCAGCAGATATGGCCATCGTGTGGTATCTCGATAAAAATTATACCTATTTAAAAACTAAAACTCTACTATTGTAAATAACGCTTTAAAAAGTATGAAAGAAAAAATATTCTTATCTGAAATTGTTATGTGCCGTAGATATACGCTACTTTGCTCTAGAGGGTGCCCTAAATTAAATTTAATGTGACGTCACATAGCCTATGTTTATCCAGCGGAAAAACGAGACGCTTTTAACGATACCTCATTTGTCAAATAATGATAAAAACTTTGGAAGATGGGTTCAGATGAACACATACCGGTCAAAAGCATAACCAGGCCATATCTTTTTCTAGTTGAAGATTTGCAGCCAGTATTCTTGGCACGCTGGCGTATCGATTTAGAGCTGTTGAGCTACCTATAGATCTTTTGCGACGGTCTACGGCTGGCCCAAGTACCTATAAGTTAGCTCATGCTGTACCTAATAAGAGGTAAATAATTTCTAGTTTATAAACTATACCCACAGCCAATAACATCCCAATCGTTTTAGTCATTTCGCCGTGATTCAGCTATAAATCTATCCGTTCTCACAAACTTTAGCGTAATATTAGTTGGACTATCAATTCCAGGAATTGATTTTTAATTGAAAAGGAAATAAATAAAACGCTTTATTATGGTAAACTTTGTACTTTTGAAAAAAAAGACATGAGTGTTATACAAAGTTTGTAAGACTTCTTCTAAAGAAACTGAACTGAACTGAACTGCAATGATTTTATTTTACCAAAAGGTACCTAATTTTCAAAGAGCCTGCTAGTCATTTTTATGAAGATCTCTACCAAAGAATTATAACAGCCATTTTGGAGGCATGGTCTTTCCACATCTTTTCTTATTGCATTTATTCTTCGGGGGTTCACATAAATCCATATCATCATGTTTCTTTTGGCACTTCTTTGGGCACTTTGGCTCTGTTATTGCACACATGAAAACACACATTGCCACCTTCTTGCACCTGGATCGAAGAGCTTGACGGAGAATTTTTTTTGTATCTTCTAACTGCGTGTCTTCGTCCGGGGAAGTCTGAAAAATAAACCGACGAAAAAAAGCTAAAAATATTTTTTTACCAAAAAGTGTCGTTAAGTTCTTTGCCCGACTGCGAAGAAGGAGAGTTATGTTTTTTAGGTGTGTTTTACTGATTCTATGTGGCGCGTTACAGCCTAAACACCTTAATGGATGTCTAGTTCAAAATAATGACACAGTCTACATTAAATAAAAAAAAAAACAATATGGTCGTTATAATCCACCAAAAGGTGTGAAAAAATAACAAAAAAACATCAAAACTCGATAGATTTTGGTAAATAATGTATCATAAATGCACCAGTTAACACGTAGCATACTACAGATGCCCGGCATCCGTCAGTTTTCATACATTTTGTAGCTGTAGTTGGCGACGCGTTTGCGTTTATATTTGGTTTTGTCATGCAAGTGTTATATAAAAGTGAAGAGTCAAAAATCCAATAACGCGATAATATTTTACCAGTCGGGTTTATAGGTTTTATACGTATATGTAGGTACTTTATTTGGGTAAGCTCACGCCTGCCCCTTACGAAAATAGTGTTACGCAGAACTGAAATGATCTCCGAAATACTCTAAGATCTCTCTAAGAAAAAAACTTACCCTTAAAAACTTGTAGAGCAAATGTTTCGCCTGCTCTTTGGCAGTTGTCTCAATGTCGTCATCATCATCCAAGAGCCCTTCATTGGTCAGCAGCAAATCACCTAAATATTTTTTTTCAGCTTCAGCGACTGATACGCGGATGAAATTAGCGTTAACCTTCCCAGGGCTCACGTAAGCCACCATAGGTTTCTGTTCATTCCTCGCTACTAGGTTTAGAAGAAGATTTACTGGGTCTTTTGTTGCATTTACTTGCTGGAATAAATAAAAATAATCAAATTTATTTACTGAACTAACTAATAACTTCACTGGGCACGTTGCCTTCTAGTGGAGACAACGACCGACTAGGTTATTTATAATTTTATTTTATTTGTTTATATTTAGTGTAATCCAATCTGTAAGTACCTACCTATGAAAATAAATATAAAAATAAAACTAAAAACTAAAATATAATGTACAAATGTAAACTTAATTTGGTTTAAGGTTAGTATATATTTTATAGCATAATATAAGAAAAAAATGTAACTGTGAGTCTTATGTTAAATAAATAAAATAAAATACCTATAAATAATAAGACTAAAATCACTTATCTAGCTATAAAAGAAAAATAAATTTTAAACATCTATTTTTAAATACCCAGAATTTAAGTCACTGTCCGCGGGCAAAGTATCCAAAAGGCTGGCGACGTTACCTCGTTGAATAGTGATGCTAATTCTTTGACCGAGGTAAGCGCCAGCCCTTTGGTCGCTTGATTAAACATTAGATCACATAACTACAATGTGATGTTCAAGATTTTCTGTTTGATTAATCAGTCACAATTAATGAGCTAAAAACAAAGGCAATGTATCATAGTAAAAGGCAATGTAGCAATACCATGCGTAATATCCATTTTGAGAATCTGTTTAATTAGTCTAAATGAAATTTACTATAAGTTTTACTTCGGGGCTAGAAATTTGCGGTAAACTTTTACTCTGTATATAAAATACATTTATGTTTTAATTTTGTATTGAGTTGTTATTCACAGAAAAGAAGAAAATACTTACATAAAAAGTAAAGATTAGAACCAAAACGATATCTCGGGTCGCTCTCGACATTTTCACTGCTGAATTGAAAATATTTCAAACATTGACATGGCCAGTGATTTTAATCAACACGAATCAAAATATTTTTTCTTCACGAACTAAAAATATCAAAGTAACGACCTTACAAAATTTAATATAAGATAATATTATCCAAGTAGGTATTTCGATTTTTCAATGAAATAACATTACAGAAACAGGAAAGGAAATTTACCCATAACCAGATCAAGCAGGCACGATAACTAAAAGATTTATTAGGGCCTTTGAAGTCCTCAATAAATTTGCCAAAGAAAATTAAATTGAGCGAGTCTTCAGATAAAATATTCTCAGCTTTATCTCCGGCGGAGATTTTCCAAAATATTATGATACCCTTCGCAAGATTCTATACATAAACAAGCATGAGGGATCCTAAATACGGAACCCTAAATAAATAAAATGCGATAAACATCGTGGAACCCTTGGAAATTGATCGCTGTGAATAACAGAGTTCTTCCGTTTTATTGATGTCATGCTTGTGATGTCTTACAAATTATTCTTTTTTTTTTGCGAAACAAAATAAATGCATTTAGGTACTTACTTATACTTAACGTAAGGCGTCTCTTGTAAAATTAAGAATGGTTTTGCGGTTTGTTTCTATCTCATTTTGCTACATTACATAATTCGACCTATTCCTTTTTTAGATATAGTTAAAAGTAAAACTAAAATAAAATGATATGTTTATTGAATGTCAAGAAACATCTTGATTAATAAACATCTAGCTGATGCTAGCAACTTCGTTTGCGTTCCAAATTTTTAAAATTCTTTCTTAGTACTACTCACTTTCAGCTCTTACTAAAACATACTACAAGTCAAGTCTCTACGTTCAGTGGTTTGGCCTTTACTTTGTCTGTTTATTTTATTTATTTTATTTTATTTTTTATTATACAAAATCCACAGCTCTTAGTATTAATATAACTTAGACTTATTGTTTAAACTTACAGCCAATAATGGATTTACATTTTTTAGATTTGTCCTAGTGTTGACAGTCACAAAAGTACCTACTAAGTACTGTTAGTTTTAAAGTTTTAGGTATACCTTATAGCAGTAGGTAAGTTTAGTATACATAGCTATTATTACATTAAGCTAGTTTAAGTGTGTACAAAATAGGTATGATTTTAAAATTATACAATAAATATATCAAAATTTCTTTTGTTTTACTATATTTATTTTCCTACCTTTATCTTTATCTGCTTCTTCAATAATTTTGAGGATATTATTTTTAAATTTAGCTTTACTGCTATGAAAGACATCTATAGTTTTGAAACTTTTGTTGTAATTTCTGTGTAGTCTGTTAACGAGTGAGTTATGAGCATAATTTGTGGATGAGAGTGAAACTGCAAAAAGATTTGTGTGCCTAGTGCGAATTTTTGGTGTACAGAAACGCAAAATTTTAGATGCCAGCTCAGGACTATCTGTGTAGCCATTGCAAATGCTGTGCAAAAAGGACATATCAAGTAGACAGCGACGATTAGCCAAAGTAGAAAGATCTGTTAATCAGTTAGTCAGGACCAAGCCTCTTAAATATTTTGTTAATTGATACCTAATAATCAAATGTAGGTTATATTTAAGTAGGTACTACATATTATGTATATTGGATAGTGGATTTTAACTTTTATAAAGTCGGTACATTTTCTTTCATTAATATCTATTCTATCCACTAATTTGTAAAGTCTGTAATTGGAATAACGAAACAACGGCCAATTCCCACCAACTTTCTCCAAAATTTCAGAAGTGGGAGCACGGAGGATCCCAGGGCCGACTCTAGCCCATGTTGCGCCCGAGTGCAATCATTACCCTAGCGCCCTCTAGTAAGCGCGCTAAACAGTTTTTTTTTCTAAGATTAGTAGTGTTATGTTTTGTCATCAAGGGAACATGGAAACCATTGTTTTTTCTTCAATCACTAACATGTAATGTAACAGAGCACCTATTTGCGGCGAGCGAAGCGAGCAAAAAGAAATAGAACAAACCGGATCGTTACGAGTGAAGCGAGCCGCTAATTTTTAAGCCATTTGTTTAGTCCCGAAAATCACTATTGCAGGACCTTGAACATCCAACAGCATAGATGCAATTGAGGCGAGCGCAGCGAGCCGAAAAAAATCATGTTATGGTTTATTGAGGAAAATCGCTGCATTGGGACCTAAAACTACCCACCTAAAGTGACCCGGACGCGGCGAGCGAAGCGAGCCGCAAAATTTTCGCCCCAGGGCGCCCACGGCCCACGGTCATCCTAGGGCGCTCGCAGTCGCCAGGGCGCCCACGCCACTCACCGTGGCCGCGTCGTGTGGCGCTCGGCGCCCCCTAGGACCGAGCGCCCGTGTGCAATGCACACCCTGCACAATAGGTTAAGCCGGCCCTGGAGGATCCACACGGGAGTATAATTTTTAATGTTTATATTTCATTAGTTGCTGGGCGCGGCTCCAACTGGCAAGACCTCGCTCAGTTACCTTAACTGCTGTGTACTTATTTAATTTAGATACTTATGTTTGAATGTTCTACTTGCTAATAATATAATATGAGTTAAAAAATGTTTTTATGAGTAGGAAAAATAAACAAAGGCTCTAATTTATAATTTAATTACTCGTATGCATGGTAAAGTTTGCAGGCAGGAAATTACGACTGTCTTGGAAATCTGAGAGAGTTTACACTACATTAAAAACTAATATTACCTACAAAAAACTATATCAAAAGAAAGTTATAAAAACAAATATTTAAAAAAGTTTCTGATTTTCCTAAGTATTACAGTATGTATTAAGTGTTACAGTCAGCATCAAAAGTCGATGACCATTTTCAGGTATTCAAAACCGCTCTAAACCATATTATATTTTTGGCAATGTGGAGTAGGGTTAATTTTGAACTTTGATGATGTTAATTCAATACTGGCGCTTGTCATGTTGAGCGATTTAGGCATAATAAATGGTATAGACCGTTTTGAAAATCTGAATGTGGTTATTGACTACTGATGCTGACTGTACTACTACGATTTAAATGTTATTTCAATGTAGCTAACTACATTTTTCAATTTAAGTCGGTTAAAAATTAAGAAAAAAATACGTTTTTAAATTCTACATTGGTCGTAAATTTTCGAACACAACATCGATTCTAAACACAGATCTAAAAACCTAAAATAAAGCTAAAAACCATAGTAAGAACCATTCAATTTAATTTTTTTTCGTTAACCTGTGTTGTCCCATTGTTAGGCAAAGCATTCCACAAATAAGAAAAAAATCATAAACACTTCCTCACAATAGAAGCATAGACAAGAGAGCTCATAACTCTTTTGCCTCCACCTGTATGTGTACGGAGTTGATTTAAGAGCAGCCTGTATAACTCGGTTTCAGATTCTGTGGAGCACGGGAGATAAATAAGTGAAGCGAAATGGCTGGAGCTTTCGTGATATGACGCGTACTATCTTATTCTTTTGGTAACTTCGCAGAATGGTTGGGACGATATGAGAATATTTTTTTTGGGTAGGAAACGAGAAATATATATGATTTGTTTTAGTTTTTTATTTTTTTTATTTAGGTGTTTAGATAATTAGGATGTAGGTTACTTTGTTTCATAATTTAAAATTGTAGTAGGTATTGTCATAAAATTTAATTAGAATTTCATTACCTATCAATTTCAAGAATTAAAATTTTGTCCTGGTTGGTAATGTTATTATATTTTGGGTAATCAATATCTATAGAAGGCCTATTTTTTCTGACTGACTGACTGATAATGCACAGGGTAAACCATTGAATGGAGAGACTTGGAATTTCGAGGGTATATTCCTTAAAAAGGAATTTTGTCGATATGCAACGCAAATGAAGTTGCGGGCGCAGGCTAGTAACTCATAATAGGTATTGGTAAAAGTTTAGAGATGATATAAATCGGAATATTAAGAAAGTTTTTAGTCATTTCTTTTTTTTCGATTTAATAAAAAACAACGGTTTGCTCAAGAAAATACACTAATGAGATAAACTAAAATGAGCTTATAGAAAACATTCATCCAATAATTTTGCTAAAATTTTCGCATTTACATTTGGAAATTTTCACGAAGCAATTAGTGAAAAGAATGTGATAGGACTGCTAATTGCCCAATAAATTAAGATACCGCTTAACTGTGTTCCTGTTATTATGAAGCAATGGCCACTATTTAGCACATTCGCTACAATATTTCGCAATAAAATGAGAATTATCGCAAATTAGACCCCAATAAAATACCGATTCAATAGCCGACCACCTGAAGGTTATTGCTAAAAGTCTGCACTACACTCTCGGCGAGGCTACACGTAACATCCCGAATGTGACATTATTTATTATGTAACCGCCAGCAGCTTCACGCGCGTGGTATCGGGCTGAAAAGTAAAAATAAATCTTATGTCCTTTTCCAGCACACAAACTTTCCGTTTTAAATACTCATACCGTTATGACGTAATTGTGGAACTAACATCCATCTCTCCATCCATCTATCTATCCATTCTCACAAATTTCTTTATGAGAATCGATGGATATGTATAACTTTACATAAATATTTAGGATAGTTTAGATATATAGGAGTAGGTATGTATTTTTAAGTATAATATGTCGCAGTAATCGCCATCTGCTGCCAAACAGCACTATAAGTCCATTCGAAAAAAAAACCCGCACTTACTAAAATCCTTACATAGGATTCTATCCTATTAGGCACGAGAGATGTAAGTTGCAGCTAAATCTATACGGTGCGTATCTAAAAATCGGCTGCATCCCATTTGGACAACGTTTCATTTCGTAATCCTCGTTGAATACCTATCCAAAAGTGACATTTCGCAAACTTTTTATTTTTCATTCATTTTGTAGCATTTGGACAACCATGATTTTAGTTAGATACAGTCAGCTTACATTTATTTGATGTACGAGCACGCTTAAATTTGATTATCCGTGTCCTATTTATTATACCTGCATTTGAATCGGACATGACATTTCGAAATGAGGAGTAAACTACAATGTACTGGAGAGCGAAAATGAGCGGTACTCCGCTACATCTTGTAACAATAACATCGCGATGTTGTGTTCCGCTCGGGCGAGAGTGTGGTGCGGGCAATAGCCGATGACTGTGCCGAACACATCTGGTTTGTAATTTGTTGAACGTCTTATGAGAGTTTCAAACTACACTTGTAATTATAACAGTAATTATAGTTGACAAAGTGCGGGACTTTTGAGGTGGGGCCGTTGTGGCAGCGGATATAAAAAATCATTACAAAACCTTTTACGAATTAGTTTTTATGTGACCTAACTAATAGGATTTTTTCTTTCTTTTATTGAATATAAACTTATTCCTTCTAGCTCAATTCCAGTGTACGTTAATTCCTAGAACTAGACAAAAACATATATGTAGTTCATTCTTTTTTTTAAGTACTTATAATGACTAATTTAAAAACTTATATGTAGAGAATGACACATTTAGTTAAGCACAGATTAGTTAAATAATTAGTGTTTCTTTGAAAACATACAATATAATCTCATAATCACGCTAGGTTTTTATACTAGCACTACAGTTAGCAGCATACTTTTAAGTAGGTAATAGATAAAGATAAAGATAAAAGTTTTTATTACAGCATAAGCTAATTACTACAATCTATAAATAGGTATATTACAAAATTTACAAAAGGAAACAATTGGGCCACCCATAGACCGTTGCAAACGATCTATAGGTAACTCAACTGCTCCAACTCGATACCCGATGGCAGCGTGCCGAGGATACTGGCTGCATTGCATCTTTGTATAGCAAGGCTTATTCTTTGGCCCAGATAGCTGCCAGCCCTCTGATCACGCGTCGTTTCGACCAGACGCTCTGACAAAATTTTAAAAACGCGGAAGGCTCCCATAACCCATGGACCTAGGGTCTCGACCCCAAAGGGCTCAAACATGTACGACCTATCAAGACCTACATATTTACGCCGCTTGAGATCTTCAGCAGAGTTTGCCGCCGCACCAGCCCTAACTTGCGTCCCTGGCAAATGAGAAGGTGCCAAAGTGTCTACGCATGTAGCGTCCCACACCAAGGGCCTGCCTCCATGGGATAAGCGTCAAAGATAAAATGTTTTATTTCTAAAAAGGTCTTATAATAAGGTACATAGCATAATAATATATAACTAAGAAAATAAAAAGAAATACAATAAATCATAAAATTATAGGCAAACAATTTAAAATAGAACGAGTAGAGTAGCTTTTATACTTGTAATTTAATATAAATTGTTCACCGTGTGTATATAATATATATTAGGAACTAAGCTTTTCCATTTGTTGTACTTTTAGTACGTAAGTTATTTTAGTTACATGTATGTATTTTGTCTTTATGGTAGCTAGCGGAGCAAAAAATAAATTAATAATTATTACATTACTTACCATTTAAGCTGCTGGTAATATTTTAATGATGCTGTTTAAAACTGCTATCCGCTAGCAATGAGACCACACATCGCTATGTAGCCAGAGAAACTTCACAAAAGGGTTTCAGACCATTTAATGTGTTGATGTCTCTATTAATTACATATTTGTGTAGAGTCTCAATCCCAGTTTGATCTTACAGTCTTAATTAGAATCCTTTTGATCCATAAGTTGTCTGGTAGAGATCGTCTTTAATACCGAAGGATTTCATAAATTGTATGTTATAATAAAAACAAAAAAAAAAGTCTTTTTTCTTATTTTTTCTCGAGTAGTCACGACCAGGCCCATCATCCGCTAACCGCTTATAGTTGAATTTAGGGACACGCTGTATATACTGATACAATAATTATGAGTATGCCTCTATAAAGAAAACGGTGTCAGATATCCAAAATAGTCGTCAATAATATTTTAGCAGTTGGGTTTTCTTTTCAGTTTTTACCACAGACCACAGAAGTATTAAAGTAAAGAAACACAATGTAGTAGGTTTTTTGACCTTTTTTGACTGCACTGTACTTGGTTTAAGGTATTTTTAAGCTTGTACAGTTATGTCAAAAATAAATATTTTTTCTTTCTTTCTTTCTTTCTAGGTACATTGAAAATATGCCCAGTAAAAGGGAGCCACTTTGGCTAACTTCTAGTACATTTTGGTCCGATGCAAATTTTCGAAAAAGAGAAGTAACAGGGCTAGATAAATATTATATGTTAAAACTACTAGGCTTTTTTGTTGTTAATAAAACTACATCGTAAAAAGTAACAAACATTATTTGAAAATGGAAATATTTCATTTTTATTGACAAGGTGTCTGAAATGTCATGGTTCTGTCTTACGATTCCCTTTTGGTTTGATAATGTCCATCTTGTTCAATAGGAACATCGTTATTCATCTATGCCACAGACCTTATTTAATCGATTCTATTTGCTTTAAAGGAAATCTAGAATCTTATGTCCTGAATTTAGTTTCCTTACTCAAATAGGTTTTTAGTTAAACCACTCCCAATCAGAGCTGTTAAAACATTTTGAGTCAGAAACCGCAACTGGATTTCCGGTAGAAATTCCGATAGAACTATTCCGGAAAGTATATTAGACGAGGGTACAGACGACGAGAGAAGCTTAATATATCAATCAGCTGCTGCTTATGGGTATCCTTTTTAAGGTCCTTGGTCTTAAAAAAAGTACTTAAAGCAGACTGGACGTAGGTCTCTCCTAAACCCGCCTGCGAGGAGATCTATGCCTCTCATGATAACTTTATTAGCTATAGGTAATTGTTTTTTTTATCCCTAGTTTTCATGCATAATATAATCCACTTTTTTATTAGCTTATCTAATTTAGGACACGTTTACAAAGGGAAACGTTCCTTTGGACAAGATTACACACTTCCTAGCTTTCTCAGGCGCCATACAAAGACGAGGTCTAGGTAAAAACGAAACACTTTTGTCGATCAGTGTACGTAGAAGCCACCTACGGCGTATGTACGTAACTGCACGCTTCAAACTAACGAACTAGTAGATGAAAACGTAAAAAAACGTAAAAAAACCTGGTGATACCCGTGATCTACCGATACCTGCCCGTGCGAACTAGCCGCTAGTGATGGGGTAAAACGATCAATTTTAATATTTTAGTCTTGTAGTCTTGTGCTTCGGAGGATGATAATTTAGATTGTAGTTCCCGGTTGGAGAATGGAGTTGGAGTTTACCATTATTTCTATTAAACAACAAAAATGTTACATCAAAATAATCGAATATTTTAGGATAATGCCTATAATGCTCTTACACTTGTGGCTCAGGCCGTGTCTCGTCGACTAAAAGAGCGAACGGGTCTAAATTATTTCAGACTTCCTTTAAGAGTCACTTCTGCAGATTTGTGCTGAGAAAAAGTTGTTTAAGTGCAATGAAGACTAATAGTAGACGTACAATGAATTTTGAATCAATTTAATACTCTTCAAATTAAAAAAAAAAACTTTTCTCAACCCTTTCTTTAGGGTGCCCTCAACGTAGCTAGATGGGCATAGTTTAAATCTACGCTTTAAAGCGTCTATATAAAAGGGCTAGACTACCACTCTAGTTCCAGGTTCCCATCCCTAGTCCCCTGAGTCCAGCTATCGAAACAGTAGTAATAAAACAAATACGACAGCCGTATAAATAAAGGTTTGTTCCAGTTGGTGCCAAATTCATTTTACCTTTGTTATCCTTACGGCTAAATTGGTACATGGTGTCATGAAATTACGTAAAATTCAAAATTTGGTTATGCGTAGTAAATAGGTGTACCTACATAGTTTACAGATAATTAGACATTACCCTTCCAGGTTTAAAAAAGACAAAGTAAGTTCTTACAGCTAAATTAAACAATAACAGGAACTCAATTATTATCAACATTGAACTCAAAATTAAAAAAAATATTGATACCTAAGGTGTTTTAAAAACGGACACAACGAGAGTAAACTTATGAAGATAACCTAGATTTTAATAATAATAATACCTAATAATAATAATATTTTATTTCAGACACAAGAAAAGTACAATGTAGCTTAACTAGGGCCCATATGATATATACCTTAGAGACTAACATAAATATTTATAAAAACTTATCAATTAGCGTGTCACTGTCTTTTTTTTTTGTGTATTTTGTGACATATTTTAAAAACTATGTTGATTTGAAGATTGGCTCCTAACTTTCGACCCCTACATTCTAGAACCAAAAAAATTATAATTTCTATATGGCTTTATAGCCACAAGCAGAAGCTATTGATATTAAAATACGGAGTAAAGATGAAAATTTATTAGACCAAGTAGATTATTATGTTCATTGAAATGCAAATATGCACGAGCTTTGAGAGGAGTCCAAATATTGGTAACTTGCTCTCTGTATCGATCACCAAACTGTTTAGAGAGGAACTTCTATAGAAGTATTGAAGTTTATGGGAATTTTCATAGAAGTATAAAAGTTTATAGGCATTTTCATAGAAGTTATAAAGTTTTTAGAAATTTTCACAGATGTATTAAAGTTTTAGGACTTTTCATAGACGTATTAATTTATTGATAGTTGATAGGAATTTTCTTAGAATTATTAAAATTTATAAGAATTTTTATTAAAGTTTTTTTTTTATGTAAACATGGGTTGATTATGGAATGGGACATGAGGACTTCTCATGTCCCATCCCATCTTCTCATTGAGAAAAATATTTAAGTAAAAAGGAAATTTCATAGAAGTATTAAAGTAGGTATAAAACTATACCATAGTACACAGAAAACACGCTAGATAAGTTAACTACTTGGCAAGAAACATGTAAACATGTTACTCTGATGCAAAATTTCAAAAAGTAATAGTGCTAGTGAAGCGAAGATTTTTGGTTCACTACTCGCGGGTACATCACTAGACTTTTACATCATTATTAGAACTCCATCGTAAAAAGTATCGAAAAATATAAGAACGAAAAAAAACCGTAACAAAATTTGATTTTCTGTCATTCTATAACGCTCGCTACGCGCAGTTACGCGCAATTTCGTTAATTTTCAGCTGGCATTTTGTAAACAATTCGTTCAACTAATAACGGGCGTTGCGCTTCAGTTCAAATATTTTGTGTTCATTTTAAATTCAAAATATTTTCGCCGTTTAGTTTATATCTGGGTGAGTTTGTTGTTTAAATTTTCAGAATTTATTTTAGGGTATCCGATATACGTACCTAAGTCTCTACATGGTTTTAATTAACAACAAAAAATACACAATAATGTCATAGAGCGGCCTAAAAATAACCGAATTGAGAACTTCTTCCTTTTTGGAAGTAGGTTGAAAAGAAAAATCAACCAAAAATCTGTACCAAAATATGGTGCCAATGGCCGTGTCATGGAGGAAATAATTAAAATTCAACCGGAAATTAAATTTCAGCTTGCTTTCTAATCAAAGGGTTGAATTGGAATTTTAAATGGGGAAAACCACATCCCACCTCAACCAGGCCATTGCCGTGCCACTTTTTCAAATAACTATCGATTTGTTTCTCACTTTCTTTTCACTTTTTATTTCACTATCATAAAATTTGTGTCGTAAGTATCGTAATAGTACAAGCGTATATGAGGTGAAAACCCTGAATGCAGAAAGCCCAAGACAGGCTAAAATGTCGTTTGAGTAAAGAGTCTAAAACCAAACTGCGAAATGATGATATTTTAATTTAATTTATTTCATATGCAATGCCAACAGCATACATAATTTTCATTCTCATAAAAACATACAAAATCAAGTTCTAAAATGTATAACCTATTACCTACAGGCTTGCACAACATTGACTGTAAGCGACAGATAATGATAATCGTCGTAGAGTGTATTATGTGAATTATATATTAATTTTCTTTATATTTTTTTTAAGCAACAATACAAAGATTTTATATTTTATTAGAGATTATGAGATGTTTTTATGGCATTTCCATACCAATAAGTGTTCGAATGCTGGTTCTTGAGTAAAAGCCACAAATCAACAAACGTATTTCTACCAATTATAGGTACTTATGATTGAAAATGGGTATAGGATTCTACCAAACCTTATTTTCTTGACATAATAATTGAGGGGCTTCAAAGAGTATATAACATACACGATATGCATTTACATGTGTAATCAATTCTGGATCGAGTTTCGAGCTTCAACTTCGGCAAACCAATGGTAGAGTCGGCCAGCGCTAATATCCATTCCACAGAAAGGGTCGAAGCCGGGTCACAAGGCACTGCCAAATTTATGATTCCCCTAGATTTACAGCTGTCATAAAGTATTCAGTGGCCCGGCAGAGCAAGCTAGCGCATTTGGAGGTGCTTTTGGAAGGAACTTAAATCGATAAACGTTTTAGTGATTTCTACATCGACGCTTACCCGCCCCCGTATCATCCATTTATATTAAAGTCTTAGTCTTGAATGAGTGATTGACTGACAGGAGATATACAGGTTAAACTACTGGATGTAGAGACTTGAAATTCCAGGGTACAGTCAGCTGCACAGACATGTATATACTCCCAAGCTTTTACATTTATATTTCTCTTAATTTTGCAAATAAAAGTGCACGCAAGCATTTTCAAATTAATGTAGTCATCTTACTTGTCAGAAGAAGATCTTTGCAAAATTAAGCGTATAATATAAAAAAAGCTTGGGAGTGTAAATATATCTGTGCAGCTGACTGTTCGTTCGTCAAGAAGTGTAGGTGTGTACTAAGAAAGGAATTTTTATAATTCGCAACTATTACTAATGGAAAAGCAACCAATCTTCATCGTCTTTATAGAAAGTCCTATAAATAATACTTAAAATATTTTTGACGCTACTACGTCTAATAAATCAATGAACAAAATTCCATGCACGAAAACGTTGACGTGACGTCATTGGTAACGCTGTCATTGTCCGGTAATGCTCATTGTCCGATAACGCTGTTATTGTCCGGTAACGCTCATTGTCCAGTAACGCTGGTAGTCACGTTAAACTATCGTCCGTAAACCAACTTAACAGACAATCAATTTTTTTTTAATTTATTTATTTAAACGCACAAAACACATCACAAACACAAATAAAAATTAAATATTAAAAAGATTATACAGTTCTGAACTTGATTCCCAAAACAATTTCAGAAATCATTCAAATAGAGTGCGGAAAGTAGTTAAATGTATTCTAATAAACTTATTTTCAATAGATTACCCAAGCACCCACTTAAATTACCAACTTAGGTACTGAGTCCAATCCACTCGGCGACATACATAAATCCAAGTTAACCTGCCCTAACTTACCAGCGCAAGTTTTACTAACTTAATTCTAATTTAAACTAGGTAAGTAAGTGTATTAAATTATAGTGCATAGTTTTATTAGGTAGATGAAATGGGCGCAGTTTCGTTTGGCACGGTTTTAAGTTAACCATTTTGTATGTTACTAGTTGAACTACCCATATTACCATGGAGTCTTTTGCTCGACTCCGAAAAAAGAACGTTATGTTTGTATGTGTGTGAAGTATTTAAATTGGTGAAAAAAGTAAACGGGAAAGTTCATACAACGACATACGATTATTTTGAAAAAAAGTAACACTTATGTTTTTTTTAATTTCTCAATAGATTCCGCGGTTTCCATTTAAAAACTAATGAAATATGAAGCTAAGCTACCTATAACTAAAATAGTGGTGCAAAATGGGTACTACATAATTTAAGCTAAAGGTGAATAGTGCCAAGAGCAGAGATTTAGGCAAGTTTATGTTGCTTTACTAAGATGAACTTAGAGTTCATAGTTCACCGCACTTCTGTTATGTAAACATCTCAATATTCTAAACTAGCTGGTGCCCGCGACTTCGTCTGCTCAGTATCTTTATAAATTGTAGCCTAAGTATAAGTTAATTCTGATGTTATAGTTTCATTAAAATCCATTCAGTAGTTTTTACGTGAAAGAGTAACAAACATCCATCCATACATTTTTACAAACTTTCACGTTTATAATATTAGTAGGATTATACACCTACCTACCTATCAACCTATCTACCTACCTACCTAACTACCTTCCTACTTACCAACCTGTCTACCTACCTACCTAACTACCTTCCTACTTACCAACCTGACTACCTACCTACCTTCCTACCTACCAACCTGTCTACCTACCTACCTTCCTACCTACCAACCTGTCTACCTACCTACCAACCTGTCTACCTACCTACCGGCGACATGTACTTTTCGAGATAGCACGTAGTAGGTCCCGAGGTGGGGGGGAGTTGAAGTTTTCCTGAACTCCCACCCCCCCCCCCCCCCCTTATACATTCCCGTATTTACATTATACTTTTTTCAACTTCATCTAGCAGAACAATGATGTCAATGAGTCAGTCATTCAGTCTAGCTGGTGCCCGCGACTTGGTCTGCGCAGGTATCTTCATAAATTGTAGCCTATGTGTTATTCTGATGTATAAGCTATATTATTGTAAAGTTTAATTAAAATCCATTCAGTAGTTTTTACGTGAAAGAGGAACAAACATCCATCCATCCATCCTTACAAACTTTCGCGTTTATAATATTAGTAGGATAGTAGGAAGGATAGTAGGAAAGTAGGATAGGATAGGATATACGCGGGCAAAGTCATAGACAGAAGCTTGTCTATTTTATTATAATGCCTGTTAACGTGTAGCCTTACTGTGTTACTTTCGGCCTTAAAATCCTGTGTATCACTGTTTTGGTCAAGGTCAGGCGTGATCTCTTAACATCAGCAGAGCACTTAGCTCGTCTCGTCACTTGTTTACATAAAAAAGGTGACACCTACAACTTCGTTTGCGTTGCGAACTAACAAAATTCCTTTCTACTACACTTCATAACAACATACTTACCTTAAAAAATTCAAGTCTCTACGTTCAGTCAAGCAGGACAAAGTTTTAGTAAAGTAACGTAAAAGTAAAGTTAAAAAATCTTTTATTTGTGACAACTGTTATACAAAAATTACTATGCTACTTATATATAGGTATAATACCATGCTAATCTTCGAACTAACTTAATTAGCTACTTAACTTAAGTTGACACAAAATGGCGTCCAACTCAGCTCATTTGCTGGGAAGCATGGCATCCCAGCGCTGATCTTCCGTTAGAACCAAAGAGTCTCACGGATGTCAGCGGGTTAGTGTACATTAGCCACTGTAGCGATTTGCCTTTTTTAATGTAGGTACCTATATTGATTTCAGATACGTACTAGATTTATCAGAAAAATATAAGCTTTGATTTTTAACATAAGATTTATAAATATTTTCAAGCATAAATTTCTTCTTTATAAAGCAAAAATTAGCTCTACCTGTGATTTATTTCACGTAATAAACCAGTAAAGTTGTTCATAAATATTTTTAATAACATTTACTCAACGACATGGTTTTCCTCTAAAGGTGAGTGAAATAAGCTTTTTATGGTTTTAAAAGCTCGAAAAGAACAAGGTTCTTGTATTAAAAAATTAATGGACTTTGTGTGGTAGTTGTGTAGATGTTACGAAAGGGGACTCTACGTTCATTCAATTTGTTTTCTTATAAAAACCCAATATACCACCATATTGGATTTTTAAATGAAATGTAAGGCACCAAAACGTGTAAATATACAAAAAACTATCAAAACTGGGTGGATTTCGGTAAATGAGGTGTGTTTAGATTCGTTTTGTCATAGTACAATAATAAAGTGTAGTTCAATAATTTCACAAAATTTTTCAACTGACTTCAAAAAAAGAGGTTAACAATTCGGTTGAATGTTTTTTTTTTCAACGTTTGTTACCTCAGGACCGATGTGTTTTTTTTTTGTTTGAGATGTTACCTCTACTTTTAGTTTGGTCCCAGAGAAATTTTAACAAAATCGGTTTAGAATTTTCGTTTTGAAATCAAAATAACTGAAAAAAAAAGTTGTTGAAGTGAACAAAATTGTGTATTTTGCTTCCCTGTGACTTTTGTAAGTGGTGCCTACGGTCACTAAAACAGTTCGATTGAAGTCGGTTGTTTAACCTGTTTTCTATGTACTAAAGTATGGTTTTATATTGAAATACTTTTAAGCCTGTACTCATATTTCGCGGTGAGAGTAAACCTCTTTGACGCGCAACAAAATTTAATTTCATTTCAGCTCGAATTTTCCACCTCATTGAAGTTACGTTGCTCAATTAATTAATAATGAATTATGAGAATAATTAATTAATTAATTCTTGTATTTATTTGTTTCGGCGGCCTTTTATCTCTAGGATTTTGTTGGAATCCACAAGCAATATTCTGTTAAACCTATTCGAAATTGAATATTATTTTGTAGTAAATAATTAATTTACCAACCAAATATATAATGCATAAAGACTTAAGAGATTTAACATAATAAGTGTGGTTTCAGACTTGCGTATGTTTGTCGCGTATATACAGGCGGATTGATAGTAAAATGTGTTTAGCTGTTTAAGTTATATTAAACCATATTTAATCTATTTTTTTGAATTATTTTAATATCCGTCGGTTGACCGATATTAATAATAAGGTTATTGATTAAAACATAAAATAATAACAAACTACAAATAAATAATAACAATCACAGTCTTAAAATAGCTTAGGCTTATAATAATTAGTAATGGAGTAAGTCCAAGTCCTATAAATTTATTCAATATGTATAGGGACACATGCAATCTTATTTCGAATAAACGTCACGTGGTTTCTGGTCCCCATCGATGGATTCAAATATGTTATCCGTCGAGTCGGTCAGACGGAAGCCTCTATATCCAAATTTTCGCTGCAATATTTTAAATATTTTTTTTTTTTCATTTTTATTTTCTTTCAACACAATGATTTATAAAAAAAATACTTAGATGACAAAAACAAAGTGGAAGCCGTTGTCCACACGGGTTGTCTGAAATTATCCAAAGCTTCAAGCGGGCCGCAACCGCAAGACCATTAACGAACCCTGCGTCTAAACCCGCGTACATTTCCCAAACCAACTTGCTAAGTCTCCTCAACTATACTGTAGTGACCATTTTAACTCGACCCATGCGCCAAACAAAAATGCACCCAAATTCCTGTAACATAGAGTCGTTTGAATTCGGGTATGAAGTATGATAACCAGTTATGGACTGTCTTAGACTAGAAGTCCCGGGTATTGGAAAATTAACTTTAAAGTCTATGTGGTAAGGTCGGGGAAGATGAAAGTAGTCGGTGGCTAGGAGTTGAGGATTAATGTGCTGATTTGGAGTTGTCTTAGACAATGGCGTAACTTTTAAGTCGTTTCCTTTGATTAATAAGATCAACCATGATCAACAGGATGGGTAAAGTTTTTTAACCATTAAAGTGTTAAAAACAAATAATTTATAGAACGACATTGCCACATTTGGTTACGTACAAACAATACGAATCGATACGATACTTTCAGCACATTATATTAATGTATAAAAATAATATTTTTTTTAAAAGTTTTTAAGTTTCATATATTATTAATTTAGGACGTGTTTATACTGTAAATCAAATATTGCATGCCTGCGATGAATATGGTAGAATACATTGAAACTCTATAATTTTTTTCATCTTCATGTATATTCGGCTCTATAATTGTCTTTACACCGGTGCCGGTGACCTCCTGTGATGAAACCACTTGTAGTTTATGGGTATATCTTAAGTGATTAATCACATCGGTAGTTTAATTACATACACTAATGATGTGTTTGTGTGAGTGGTTTACTCATAGAAGAACACCAGCGTAAGCTGGGTCTAAAGACAATTACGGAGCAGAATATGTACGATGTATTTCACGCAATAAATAAATACTTTACTTTACTATGTAAAATAATGTAAAAAATGGTAACTTTTATATTTTTAATATTTTACAAGTAGAACAAGTAGAAGTTTAGAATCAATCGATATTCTCTAAATAGCCGACATAGCCGTCATATTTGACGAATCCATTTATAAATAAAATGTTCATTTCGCTAAACCGGATACTCGAATATCCGAATAATAATCGATCGAATCCGACTACATGAGGTGATTGGTCATGCATTTTATATCGCAGCCTGAAGGCAGAACCATTTGTATAGGGGTTAATTCAGTTGCAAACTTGACTTCCTTTCGGCGCGTAATTTCCGGAAGTGCCTTAGCAAAGTTCTGACTACTTACTTAAGCATTCTGTGGGTTGCCGTCACCTTGGTGTGTAGTTTTTTATTTTACGGACAGAAAAAACTATGTACCTAAACTTATACACGGTCAATTTTTAATCACCAGTAAAAAAAAATACGCAAAGTCAGTTGCAGTTACTGAACACATATACGGCAAAAAAAATTAAGTCGAATTTTTGTCAAAATAACTTTGATTAAAATTTGATAACTGTTACCGTTCGTCGTTTTCCTATCGATTTGCGTTAGTCGGTACCTTTTATTGATAATAATTTAAGTTTTATTCATCGTTTGGCAAACCCGGGTATCTAGCTCGAGCCAGCTCCCAAAACCTCGGCTCGGGCGCCGCACTCGCTCCGCTGTCACTCTGCCATTTTGTAGACATCCAAAACTCTGACTGCCCAGATGCAACGTGGTACCTCGTTTGCATTGCCCATTAAATTTTTTTTGGTAATTAAAAATTGGTGGTTTACTACTTTACTTTCTTAATAGGTAATTAGATATGTTTGTTAAGCTAATATAGTTCGAGTAGCATGATATTTTCTTAGTAATAAATACATACCTATCTACACTATACTTAAGAGTCTTAAATGTGTTACAAGTTTTAAGAGATACTTCTAACATACTTGAGGTTTTAGTAACAAATTCTAAGCCTAGAACATTAAAGACAATTGTCTTATCTTTGTTGTAAAATACTAATAAAATATTAATATTTTTATAATTTTGTCTTTATATTTTATCTGTTATTACTAGGTACTATTGGAAAGATAAAGAAGCATTTATCTCAGGTTCTTGTAGCAGTGAAATTATTGTAATAGGGTTGTTATATGTTATTTTTAAAGTCAGTGTGTTATTGTAAAGTCTATGTTATTCTAAATCTATCTATGATAAAAAATAAACGTAGATAGGTACCTATGTTATTTAAGAGACATCGTGTTATTTATTTTAGTTCAAATATATGGTATTAATAATGCAGGTATATAGATAATGCAATTTAATTTGTGTTCTAAGCAATACTAAGCGACAAACAAGTTGTCCTCTGGCGGACCTCGTGACAAAGATGCGCAGAACGCGATTCTTAAGTCAAATTGCTTCTGCGCATCTTTGTCACGTGGTTCGCTAGAGGACAATTTGTTTGACGCCTACAAGTATTATAAATTTGGTTCCATCGAATTTTGCCATTGCCAGTCCGTTTTACGCAGACTCAAAACAGTTTTGACCACTCTGACGTAATCAAAACACCCTCTTTCCCCAAACTAGAATGTGCCAAGTGCAAAAACATAAAACTTCTTTTTAATGCCGGGTCTGTGCCTTAAAAACAAAATGGCAATAAAACGTACCGAAAAACGGCCTACTAAAACATGCTGGAGTCCCATAATGTCGGTTTACGCGTATTTCAGTAAATTCTTCTTCTTAGTCGGGCACTCTTGACAGAGTGGTCGTGGTTATAATTGGGTCCATAAGAATGGCAGCTCCAGCTATGCGCCTCCACCTGGCTCTGTTCGACGCACTGTGGGAGCAGTCGGTCATGGTTGCGTTTGTGAGATTTTTGATGAGGTCTGACCATCTAGTTGGAGAGCGGCCACGGGATCTCTTGCCCTCCATTCTTCCTTGAACCACTAGACGCTCCATTGAGTCCTCTTTTCGAGTAATGTGTCCAAAGAACTTTAGTATACGTATTTGAACAGTCGACGATAATCTTTATTTTATGATGAGTTCTTTTAGGATTCAGTAAATACTTACTCTGAAAATACTCGTTTTAGTGTTTTTAAATGTTAGCCTCTATTCAGATGGCTTAAAAGACTCATAGAAATCAATTTTGTCCTGACTGATTGAATGACATAAAGCCCAGACTAAACCACTGAAAGTAAAAGTAGAAATTAATAATAATCATAATAATGACGACACGGATGGTCGAATGGCACGTGTATTGGACTGCTACGCCGTAGTCGCAGGTTCGATTCCCGCTTCACGACAAACATTTGCGTAATAAACACCGGTGTTTGTCTTGAGTCTGGGTGTTTTCTATGTACGTATTTAAACAAGTAGGTATCTATGTATTGTATTAGTCATTTGGTTCTTATAGTACAAGTGTGTATATATTAGTACTCTGTGGAACAAGCTTTACTTGGGGCTAGATGGCGTTTTGTAAAATGACCAAAATACCTATTCATTTATTATTTATTTGTTTATGTATGTAGATGACAAAAGGTATCAAGTGGAAATACGGATCAATGTATACTTTGCATTATAGAGTAAGGGATAGTGAGAGTTAGGCCATCGCGGATCGAGCTATAGCCAACGCCGGCTTGCACGAAAACGTTGACTTCATTGTCCGGTAACGCTGTCATTGTCCGGTAACGCTCATTGTCCCGTTACGCTGGTAGTCACGTTAAACTATCGTCCGTAAACCAACGTTACAGTTAACCAATGTTATTTCTGTGTAATAAACATTTTTACTTTACTTTAATTTCGAGGGTATTTTCATCAAAAAGTGTAAGGGAGTAAATAAAGGAATTTGGTTTATTCTCAACAAACGAAGTTGTGGGTATCAGCTAGATTATAATAAACTGGTCAAGTGTGGTGTCGCACATTACAGTCTGCGTCAGAGGTCCTACTCCTCATAAACGTCAGCGCGGGTCTTGCAAAAACTATCATAATTCAAACTCGGCGCCGGCTGTGATTTGCCTTTGTTTTATATAGAGCTAGCAACTCTTAGAAGTGTCTTAATTATATGTTTTCAGTCGCCATAAACGAGCCACTGATCATAGCAATCGGGGCAGCCGGCGACAACATGTATAACTCGGTCGAATTAACATGACACCTGGCTCGAATGACGTTTGTGCAAAGTACAGCGTGGTATTGGATAATCTTGATAGAGAAGAGGTCCTGTAATACTTGGTAATGATAAGTAATGATAAGGCTTTGCAATTAGAGGAAGAAGAAACACGGAGGGCACCGCGCGGGGCAGCGGCAAGCATCAAGTTTCGAGGCACGTGTCAGCCAGGTGTCATGTTAATTCGCCCGAGTAGTATGTAAGCTGATGGTCGCCAGCCTCCGGTCACTGTGGTCGGTGACTCGTTTGCGACCACAGCTTAGTGGACACAACAAGTTTTTAGATTGTGTTTAGACTTAGACTTCCGTTCTTGGATCAAGAGCCATAGCATACCTACCTAAAAGTTCTTATTCCTCGTTATATTCCATACACCACACAGCACATGTAGGTAGGTAATAAAAAATATAACCGCCTAGTATCTAGACTAGACTCTAAGACACGCGAAGGACAGGACAAATGGAAATCTTTGGAGGCCTTTGTCGAATGACAAGCTGTGGATTAGAAGGAAACAGTTGTCGATACTTAGACCTTATGTAAACAAAAAGCAATAAAGGCTTATTTTATTTATTTTTATTTAGACTTTTTTATTTTATATATTTTATTTAGACTCTGAGATCTATTTTCGTCCGTTCAAAAAATTGGTTGTCTGTAAAGTTGGTTTACGGACGATAGTTTAAACTGACTACCAGCGTAACGGGACAATAAGCGGTACCGGACAATGACAGCGTAACGAGACAATGAGCGTTACCGGACAATGACGTCAACGTTTTCGTGCATGCAGTCGGCGTTCATCGATTTATTAGACGTAGTCACGTCAAAAAAAGTTATTTTAAATATTATTGGTGACTCTACCATGTTCTTAACTCTACCCAAACGAGGTTACAGTTGTTGAACAAAGGAGTGAAAAAGGTAGGTCCTCGCTTTTCAGTTGATTTGCATCGTGTCCCTTTTATGGGCCAACTTTGTGACAATGTTGATTTATTCCTCGACTTTTGCATGCGTTGCGGCCATTATAGGTTGTTTCGGGTCACTTTTGGGTAATCATCATTCATGGTTCTGGGTTAACATGACCGTTGTGACAAAATGTTGTAGCATTTTGTCTTGTGAAGTATGTAAAGCTCTAAAAACTAAAATGAAGTAGGTATATTGTTGCGTTTCTATTGTTATTTTGAGGGTAGTTTGGTAAATCACCGCCTGCCCGAACGTGAAGAGCTCGAGGCTCTCGAGTGCATTGGCGGGAGTCATTGTGATCGGTTGCGTGTGGACGTTCTACTCAAAATCCGTCGATTTTCCCTCCAATTTTGGCCGTGCCAAATTTGCATCTCAACATTTTAATACGAGTGAAGTGTCACGGATTCATAGCCGTGCTGTGTGCTTTTACAAAGACTTTTTGAACCTGGACTCGCCGTGCGAGTCCACAGGACCTTGCCACCAAACCAATAAGCCAGGAGCTGCAGTTCATAAGGTAGGTGGTGTTCAATTGCCTTCGAAAATCAGTAGAAACGTTTTCAGCCCTAGACACTGTACTTTCAAAATTCAAAACACGTATTCTAAAATCGCCAGCATAATAAATCTCAAAAGGTTTGGTTTAAAAACCGCACATATGTATTAGTAGTTGACTTGTGCAGTAAAAAAAGGATTTGGTAATTTAGGTACAACTAAATTATCAAATCCTTTATAAACAACAAAGTTCTGAGGTAACAAACATAAAAAAACCGAACTGAGAACCTCCTCTTTTTTTGAAGTCTATTAAAAAATATACAAAAATACAGAAGTTTATTTAAAGATTATAATATAAGATTATTATTAAGTTAGTACAAATAGCAGTAGGTACACTTAGCGAACGATAAATAATAGCAAACGCTTATATCCCTATAAACGTTAAATAATTTCCACGTTTAAGTTTATACAGCCACATGAAACCCTTTCCGGCCTTTTTTAATTCATAGCGGCCACTAGGGGAGGCTATTTTTAGGTCGAGGGAATAAACCTGAGGGAATAAACAATGAGTTTTACAATTAGATTGTTTTGTTTCTTTGTACGTTGTTCTTTGTAAAGTAAAAAAGACATTTAAAAAAACAGTGATAAGAGAAAGTGAAGAAATAATTCAACGACACTCACTTGACACTCGACCAGAGTGGCAAGTGCGTTGGACTGCCACGCGGAGTGTTGCGGGTTCGATTTAATTAATTGATAATTAATTGATTTTAAATATCGGTGTTTGTCCTAAAGCGGAGTCTTGGTGTTTTTTATGTATCTTATGTACTCGTATGTAGTTACAATAAAAGTAATTAAGTAGGTATTCTATTAGTTATAATGAAATCGATTTATGCCATATTCGTCCCGTGGAAGTTCGAAACAAAATATAAAATCTGCTTTCGTCCCGAATTGCATGCCATATTCGGCCCATAGTATATTTTAATATATTCTTATTTCGTTATAATTTTCAGCTCCAATCAAATAAAAAACCCTTATGTTGAATATGCAAAAAAAACAATTTTCGCAGTAAATAAACGACTTTCTTGATATTTTTAAATGCAATAGTTTTTCGTAGACTTTCGCGATTATCACACATAGTTTTTTCTATAACTATAGCCTTTTAGATTTTTCCCTCAGAGGGCGATCGAAAGTGTTCATCCTACTGTACTGTATAAGTTAGTCCATAGATGCTACCAACCAACTAACCAAACTAAAGAAAAGTAATCCAACCTGCTTTTCAATAAAAAAGATTCCATCCCTAATTATCCGCCGCATCAGGAACCCGTCGAGCGCGTCCAAAGGACTCTGAAAAACTCTGGTCTGCGGTTGTGCAAGGTCAGTTGCATTGCTGGTGTAGTAAAGGGCGAGTGAGCAGATAAATCAACAAAAATATCAGTATTCCACAAATTACACTAAAATTACTCTTCAGACGTAGTGTATTTATCTTTCATATGTAGTGGCTTCTTCTTATCGTGTCACTAGTTCTTTCGAAACAGTGAGATGAAAGGATTTCAAGTGCGCCTCGAAGCTCCTTTCGTGCACTTGACACATTATTTCGACCTTTTTATGTTCTATGACATGCCGGTTTCCTCGCGATGTTTTCCATCACCGCTAAGCACGTGATTTAATGCACACATAGTATAATTTGAACAGTGAATTCCATTGGTGTACGACCGGGTTCGATCGAACTCGCGACCTTCGGATCGAAAGTCGAGGCACCTCCCACTCGGCCAATACGGCGTACGTATGTGCGAGACGATAGTTTGTGAGGTTAGATGGATAAAAATATATTTGTAACTTATTCAGGCGAAAACTGTTGAACGAATTGCGCTGAAATTTGATATGGTAGACTTGAATACGAGTATAAGCAAGCATTGATCCCGATCAAAAAGGGTTTATTTTTTCTCTAAATTTACACTTAAATTTTAATAAGTTACTGTGCCAAGTGATTTTTTTACTTAGGCTATTCTTTATTCTTTTTCCTCCGTGCTTAGGTGTAGGTTAGATAATAGTAGTACAAAAATTTTTTTTTTGTTGAAAATTTCGTTTGTCTGAAGTTTATAATTGTACTACATTACACCTGCATCGAATAGATGCTGATCTGACAAGATCTGCAAACTGCTGGCGTGCGAAAGAGACCATTCTAGAGAAAGAAAGAGATATAAGAGTTTCAAATACACATCCATCCAACTGTTGAAATAATTCCCATAGTAATTATTCATGGTACCTATTTTAATTAATTTATCAGTCGTTCGATGCCTATTTTGTCGTGCAAATTTTGTCATTCCTTGTATGTGTTTAGGGTTTACCTGTGGTTTAGGGTTCCGTTTATAAAAAGTACACTACCTATTAGTAATTAACTTACCCGCCTATTTACCATCTGTATGCCTGTCGGTGCCACTTTTAAAAAGCTCTTTCTTGAAAACCTCCCAATTCTGTGTAGGTAAACTGTATACAACATTTTTTTTTCCCAGAAAATATAAAAAAAAACTTATTAAATAATGCATTTCATTTAATCGTTGATAGGTGTTTTTAGGTAGGTCTTCTATTGTACGCATTTAAAAAAAAAGTATATAGGTAAGTAGTACCTATGTATTTTATCAGTTATCTGGTGTACAAGCTCTGCTTAGTTGGTTTGGGTAGATAGTAGCTAGATAGAGTTGTGTGAAAAACCAAACAAACATTATTATTTATTTATTAATAATTTTTTTTTTAGATTTTTGTATTAATACATAAGTCTCTTATAATATACTTTATGCCTAGTTGGTAAGTGGAGCAAGTGAATGACAATATATTTTTTAAAGTACTTCATCTCACTCAGCGGGTGAGTAACCTTTGGTCTCGGACCTGCCCCAAACACAACGGTAGTACGCACTAACTAAACCCTAGCTAAAGTTTAGTAACTAAACCCGGGTCTAAATTAGATCCTAGGAGTATGTTTGCATTGCATAGATTGTGATCATGTTATTCCGCCTATTTGCAACTGGTAATTGCAACGTGTGTTCCTTGTAGATCTTCTACGTCAATTTGGTCTAATTGCACTATGAATTTTGACGATAAAAAAATATTAACGCACTATAAACCTATGATTTTATTAAGAGCGGTGAACTATGAAAGGGTTAAAATATACATGGTGTATAATTTGAAGATCCAAAAATATACAACGTTTTGGTCTACGTGAACAATGAATTTTGACAATAAAAAATTATATACGCACTGTAGACCTATGATTTGATTCAAAGCGGTGAACTATGAAGGGGTTAAAATAGACACGGTGTATAATTTGAAGATCCAAAACATACATATACAACGAACTCCAAAATTGTGTAAATACATATTATCGCTGTAACCAAATACCTACAAGCTTTTCATTTTATCCTTCTCTTGTTTAAAAATTACTTTTTATCATATAATTAACTATGTAAGTAAAAATACTTCGAAGATTAAATAAAACAAATAAGTACTTACAAAAATATGAAACTAATCGCTGATACAATAAGGCGTGTTCGTAATTAGATTTCATAAGACAGATAATAAGTAATTTAACATACAATTTCTTAATGAAAAATGACGTTATGCAAAATCAAATTAAACTCGCAATGTCAACATTACAAAACTGAAATGAAATGTCATGTCTTACATTATCATTCGTTAAAAAGCTATAAATGTCATTATTTTGAATAAGCATGTTTTAAGTAATTAAACTTGACTGTAAGTTTGACACTTTGATTGAAGCTTTATAATCATGAACGACGTTATGCAGAATCAAATTAATTTCGCTGTGTCAACAAAACATGAATCAAACTGTCATGTCTGATGTCATTCGTTATTCTTTGACGCTAGGGCGGGAAAGTAGAGCCGACTTTATCCGGACAGTACCCTGCGAGGCATCGCGCCTAGCGGTCGCGGGAACCCTGCGTGATTTGAATTTCGAACAAAAGAACGCGTATCAACCCTAAATCGAACCTTTTTTTTCAATGACATTTTATTTTTTGAATTTCCAATGACATTATAGTGCAGTTTTTGTGACTTGCAACATTTTTCGGGATTTTTGTTACATTGTTATTGTTGTGGACAATATTGTTGATTGGATTTTGTTGTTTTACGCTACGGTGAGTGACTTTGTTTGTTTGTTTAAATATTTATAGTTAATTAATTTATACAGGATTGTTTTTGCTTTTAATGCTTTGTTTTGAGTTGTTTGTACAAGTTCTGCCAAAACTTTGTAATTGATATATTTTTTAGGTGATTTTAAATATTTAACACTTGGAATTGACCGCAACCTGGCTTGGTAGGTAGTTATTTACGCTAGTATTGAACAAAACTGCTTATATGAAAACAAATTCTACACCTGGTTTATCTTTACACCCACCCACATAAAAGTGGTTCAGAACTAATGTAAAAAAAAATTTTAGTAAACATTCACGCAATAGTAAAGCTTAGGTTAGCCTTGTACCTTTTTAGCCATTTAAATTAATTTGAATTTTTTATGTAGAGTAGCATAAAGTAGTAGAGTTTAAATCTACTTAGGTACCTTTAAAATGTAGCAAGTAACTTGTGTTTTTAATAAAGCAAATGTATGTAGCGGCATATTAAAATAATGTATCTATTATTTACCGCGACACCCTGTATATTTAAAATAAGGGTGGTATGTCACTTTGCCACAGTTCAACTTATTTTGGGGCAAGAGTATTATAATAGCAGCGGCATGACCTATAATTAAATAATTATAAAGTAATTAATTTATAACAAGGAAGATATAAATTATACAATTAATTATGGATAAGTAACTCTATAACTTTATAACCACTATAATTTAACTGTTCTATCTCTTAATAATATGTCTTGTCTGGTTGTCTGGAAGAGATCGCTATCTAGCAATAAGACCACCCTTGTAATTTTAGTTTGTATTTCTTGTTTTGAGTTATTTAAGGTGATACAATAAAGGATATTTTATCTTTCTATCTCTGGAATTATGTGATCTTTATCTTAGTCATCTTATGTATGTTCATGAGTTACTACTAAACTTCAACTCAATCGGCTAACTTTTAAGTTATTACCTAAGTATGTTTTAGACTATGTATGTAATCAATAATACCGACGTTTTCTTTAAAATACTTACCATACTAAAGTATAAACCGAAGTTTTAATTTACCAAGCAAATCTAAAAAAATCTATAAAATTATAAGCTTTTAGCATAGACTTTTTTATTGTGCTTTTCTAAGTTCTATGGCTTTTAATAAATTAAGCATTTACCAGGACGACCTTTGATCAACTTTGATCTTTGAAGCGAAGATCTATGCGCTATAACTCGCAGACGGTGGATGAAAAGCCGAAGATGAGGCTAAGTGGCGCACATTGGATGAAACCTACATCCAGCAGTGGACAGCTATAGGTTGATGATGATGATGATGAAATTTACCATTACATACCAAGTACCTACTACTCGGGCGAATGAACATGACACCTGGCTGACACGTGGCTCGGAACTTGTGAGTACGGCCGCTTCCCCGCGCGGCGACCTCCGTGTTTCTTCTTCCTCTAATTGCGAAGCCTTATCATTACTTATCATTACCAAGTATTACAGGACCTCTTCTCTATCAAGATTATCCAAATCTACGCTATAATTTCCACAAATTCGAGCCAGGTGTCATGTTCATTCGCCCGAGTAGTAATAATTATGACTGTAATACTTTATTATGCGTCACTCCAACCATATAATTAGGTTGCCATTTATATTCCATTATTTATATCCCAAAAAATAAAGGCTCATTCACACTGACCCATTAACACTCGTTCAACAAAGACGAAAATTAAACAAAATTCGTCACAATTTCAACATAATTGGTCACACATTCGACATGCAACAGTATTTTACGCACGTCCCAATTTTATCCTAAATCAACGTCCTTAACATAACCTGTTTTAAGGGTATGTAATCAAATTATTTTAGTGGTTCCGTAGAAAATGTTTTCGATTTCTACTTCTACTGTTTTAGTTTTAGAAGCGATGGATGTTTGTTTCTTGTGATCGCGTGATTATGCGTGATTAAGCCACGCCTAAATGATAATAATTAAATTATAATTTAAAATAATAAATATTAAGAGCGCTAGTAATAATAAATTAATTGTTAAAAAAACATGTCATTTTTATGTACACAATTGACGTAACTAGTAAGACGCTCTTTTGACGGTAAGACATCACGCTAGCCGATGACCAAAACAGTGCTACACAGGATTTTGATTCGCATAGGCCGGTCCAATAAATACTTCTATAGCGCTGGTCTATTTGAAACGTTTTGGTGATTAGTCTCAGTAATTTCACTGGATATTATTCGTACTTATTTCACCCATTACACAAAAAATAAAAAAAGTAGAGCCCCATATTTTTAACTAATTAATTTTGGATTCAAAACAAACACTTTCTCCTAAATAAAACAACGTTTTTTTACAAACACGGTACCCTAAAACCCGAAATCATTCAGTAGCGTAACACCTGTTGTCTCAAGACCTCTTTCCCAGACTCCCTGATCGAATTTCAAACTCGTTTTTAACAAAAAATAAAAAGATGGCCGCGCAGCGTCTGAGGGAATTATTTTGTATCTTATTTTATCGATCGCAGGTGGTTTTTCGAGAGTATTTTTTTTAAATAATACTTGGTTTTTGTACAGCCTTTCGGGATTGGTTACGAGAATTTGTTATAGTTTTGTTTTTGATAGGGATCGTTGAGATTTAAACAGATCCAGGATGCTCGAATCTTTTGAAATGCTTTTTTTTCAAAGAATAACCAGAAGTATTATGTAGTGCTTTCAACTCCAATCGAAATAATAACGATTTCTTTTAAAAAGTACCCACGCAACTTCATTAATACACCACCAATTTTTAATTACCAAAAAAAATTTAATGGGCAATGCAGACGGGGTACTATCTTATATCTGTGCAGTCATCAGAATTTTGTATTTCTATAAAATGACAGAGTGACAGCGGCGCGAGTGCGGCGCCCGAGCCGAGCTTTTGCGAGCTGGCTCGAGCTAGGTACCCGGGTTTGCCAAACGATAAATAAAACTTAAATTATTATCGATGATAATCTGACGAAAATCCATAAGAAAAAGACTATACTAGTTAATATCTAATTTTTATCAAATTTATTTTGACAAAAATTTGACTAATTAAGTAAAGTTTAAACTAAGTTTTTTTGCCATAATGAAAAAAAAATTTGCATAAACAGTTGCCGTTACTGAACAAGTAACGGCAACTGTTTATGCAATTTTTTTTCGTGGGTCTATTACAGTTATTGTAAGAGTCCTGTTTATAATTTTTCTGTGGTCTGGTTACAATTTTCAGAATCCCAAAAATACAATTCATTGTTTTACTGCCACAAAAAAAGGTCTGTACGAAGTAAAATACAAGTAACTTTTATTTATTTCTTCCAAGTAAAGATCTTTGTAAATCGAATCTATCAATAGTTTTAACGACCGTGGAGAAACATCTCACCCTCCTCTGAACTGAAAGAAGAGTTCACGAGAATTTGTTACTGATAGTATCGTAAGTGATAATTTTGTGATTTCTTAAAATATCCTTAAAAACAAGAAAAAAAAATAACTGTAACTACGAAATAGTTGCCAAAATGTCAAAAGAGTTAAGTATATTTTTTTCTATCGTTTTTTTTTTGTTTTAAGCATCGATGACACAAGCTATTTTACAAACGAGTTTTAAAGCTAGCGTGTTAGCTTTTGGGAAGGACAACAATAAGCAGATTGTAAAAAAGCCGATGACACTCGGCGAGTTTACACGCTACAAGCGAAATCGCTGGCTTGTGGCGTGCAAAAAGCCATGTGTCATCGACGCTTTATGTACAGTTATTATTATTATTATATTATTTATTGCACAAAATACAAGATAAGATGTACAAAAGGTAGGCTCAAGCATTTTCTACCGGCCAACCTATAGGTACCTTATAAATGGCGTGCTAACTTATTTAAAACATAAACATTGGTATTCTTCATATCCAACGTTTCGAGTCTTCAAAATACTCGTGATCACTTCTGGTGGTGTCTGAGCTAATCTAAATCTGGACTCAGTCTAAGTCAATAATACTGCCGCTACAGTTTTATTGTACCAACTGGAATTGATAGACTGAAGCTAAGTTTGCATTCAAGTCGTTTATTGTTTTATGTCTTGATCTGTGACTTCTGTGAGAATATTTAGGTAGAGTCTGGTATTACATCGCATTAGTCAATTTTAGAAAAAAGGCGTGCCATGGTTTGGGAAAAAAGTAGAGCGCTCTGATTTATTTTCCTACAAGGCAAGGGTGCCAAGCAACGGGTTTAATTTTTTCTCAAAATTTATACGTGCGAGATAATTAAATTTTATAAAAAAATATTTAAAAAAGTACACGTTACATGTAAGAAAGGAAATGTAAAGATTTATGTTAAAACAGAGAATTCCTTCGGTTGAAAAATCATCAAAAACATAAAAAAACATAAAAAAAAATCTCTCAATAGTAATAATCAAAGCATAAATAAATAGGCATGCAAGGCAGAATTTAAACTTACTTGTTTAGACTATGAGCAAAACTACTTTACTTTAGGAACTATTACGTAAGAGTCTCTTTATGCACTCGGTTACATTATCCGCTATTTTTGTTACAAAAAAGAAACACAAAGTAATAAGTTTCAAAATCCCCAAATTAATTATCTCACCGCCTACAAGAGTTTCCAAGAAATCACGATCACATGGTTTTGCTGACAACATAATGGCTCTTTGATAGAAAATAACCGCAGGTAATCACGGGTTCGGTTCCCGGATTGGGTGGTTTTTTGACCCATTTTTTGTTGTTTCGGTTGATTGGACTACTGGTCATGATTTTAATCAAGGATATTATTTGGTTTTTGGTTGTGAAGTTGTTAATGATCGTGTGAGTAACAAAGTTAGGTTGGTTTGTTTTTGAAGGCATGCCATAATCAGCTTATGTTCCCACAGCTGGGACTCACTTCACACAAGCATATTCTCGGCTAGGAGAGCAAATGGGTCTTATGCCGCCTTGCACCAAACTATCAAAGTTCCTAAGCAATTACTTAACTCGCTTGACAGTTCTTAATGGTCTGAATTTAGATCGTTAAAAACTGGCAAGCAAGAAAAGTAATTGCTTAGGAGCTTTGACAGTTTGGTGCAAGTAGGCATTAATCCACCAAGCAATAGGACCCAATGCGGATTGGAGGATGTCATGTCACATACCACAAAACATTTTTTTAAAAGGTTTTTAAACAGCGACGTTCTAAGGACTCAAAATAAACATAAAAAAAAACCAATTGTTTTTACAACTTCCTCCTTCCTTTGTCAGTGCACACGTCCTTCACTCGCGCAATCAGTTATTCACTAGTTCTTACGAAACAGTGTGGTGAAAGGATTTCTAGTGCGCCTTCAAGAGGCTCCTTTCGTGCACTTGACATGTCGGATTTTTTAGGTTCTTAAACTGAAATGTCTCTACATCATCATGCTCATTTTTGTTTTTAGTAATACTATCAGTTATCAGTCTGAGCTAACTATAATTTGCTAACAAGGTAGTTAGATATTTGATTAGTCTGTCTAGCTTGTTATACTTATCAAAACATACATCCCAATAACTATTAACCACTTACCTAAGCAAAGAGACACACGTCAGTATCACTTTGTTATTCAAAGTAACTGAATACAGTTTGTATTGAATTTCAAACACCTGGGATATTGCTGAATTGTATTTATTATTAGACTAGCTAACAGCTGTATCTTCGTTTGCGTTACGAACTAACGGAATTCCTTTTTCAACCGACTTAAAAAACGGAGAAGGTTCTCAATTTGGTTGAATATTTTTGTAGTATGTTTTTAAGTACCTCATTTTGATGGTACTTAAAAACATACTGATTGGATACAGATTGGTCGCATAAAATTTAGATTTCATAAAAATCTGTTCACTTTTTTAATATAATAATAACTGAAAAAAAATGGGTCGTCGAAGTAAACCATTTAAGGCTAATCCTCAAATCTGAATTCCATACAAAATGTTTCGGACAAATACTCAAAAAGTACGCCGTATTATAGTAATTTCTTCACACTATTCGTTACGTCCATGTTTTTTGATTTCGTCAACAAAAAAAGTGAAGGGTTTCATACTTTAATTTAGATTTTATACGTGTTTTAAAGTTAGTAGGGTTAATTTTAAAACACGTATAAAATCTATCTATCTATAAATCTTTTGTATGGAATTCGGAATTGAGGATTCCCCTTAAAAAGTATTTTCTTTCCCTGTGACTTGTCAGCGGTGTTTACGGTCACTAGATCAGTCCAATGGATGTCGGTGCTGGTATGTTTTTGTAAAACCTTGATAATTATTACTTACTCGCACGAGCATTTTAGTTAATGCAGTGAATTATTCCCATCTGTCACCCTGCTCTGTCCGCCTAGGGTGACAGATTGGCCAAAAAAGTTATATCTGTCCCCCTTTCAGCTACAGGGTGACAGATGAAACTTTTAAAATTTGAAAAAGTACTATAGAGGGCTGTGCATATTTAAATTGAAAGGTCCATTTCGAGTCTCTACGTTTAGTGTTTAGCCTGTGCGTTGCCTGTCAATCAGTCAGGACAAAGTCTTTTATATATATTAACAATGTCTATTTTTGTAGACAGGATAAATAAGTTCGAGAATTGATAGCATTTTTGCTTGATATTTTACCAGCTGTTGAGTTCATCGCTCATCTCGGTACCTTGTTTACATGAAAAAATGTTTATTACTTGAGATTCTATCAAGCTATGTTAGGAATAAATGGCGTTGTATAATATATCCTAATACTTATTATTAATTGAATTACTATGGTAGAGTAATCTTATACTATAATAATCTAGACTTTTAATAGGTGCTTTAAGGAAATGGCTACAGTAATAAAATGTCTCTACATTACCACTTAGATAGGAACTTCAATCGAACAAGGTATGGGGGTATTTCCGCCGCTTCCTTTAGACCCCGATGCAGCCAGTATCACGTAATTAAGAGGCTCTTTTTATCATTTCTACCCCCACTCTATGTTAGGGTAGAGTAAGTTCTTCTTTGTATTTTTTTCATTTATGTAGAGTTACAGAATTGCACTCGTTACCCATGTGCTATTTTTTTTCGTTTATACCTAAAGCCATTTTTATTTCTGCTTATGGCAATAATTGTTTTCTTATTACCCAAAAAAGCTTTTCATTTCTATCAAAACGATACCATCAAACAACAGTACAAGACCAATATAAAAGGCTTATACAAGGCATTCTACTGACTGACTGACTGACAGCCAATACACACACAGACACAGGCCAAACTAATTTTTTTTTATCAAGAAGTGATAGCGCGAAATGAATTTTGTTAATAATTTGCAACGCAAAATAAATTATGGTGATAGCTAAATTATAATAACTTCACTAATGAATATCACTGTTGGTAGAGACACAGATATTTTTATATATTATTTTATTTATTTATTACTAAGAAGTACACCAATACATTTTTTTCGCAAACATGATACATAACATTTATGTCTGTACTTATTAAGTAACTCCAACATAAATAATAATGTAATTAACTAACATAGATTTAAGATTTAATTAAAAGGCGATTAACTATGGATCTGTACTGTACCTTTGTCGTTTGACGACACCGTGGCTTAGTTAGTAGTGACCCTGCCTACGAAGCTTGGTGTTCCGGGTTCGATCCTCGGCCGGGGCAAATAATTGTGACGAACACAAATGTTTGTTCTCGGGTCTTGGATGTTGTGATGTGTTGTATGTGTCCATGCCACCTGCGACACAGGGAATCCTAGTGCAGGGGTGTGAGTGTGTGAATGTTTATGTTTATTATGTTTATACCTACATTACTGTGTTATCTGAAAAATAAATATAATTGAATTGAATTGAATTGAATAACAGGCCAAGTGTCGCTGGGATTACAGGGGAAGACGACTTTAAATGATGTCACGAAATGACCTAGGAGTTTCGTCTCATACATTTTATCATTTTCAAGCGGTTCTCAGGCAATTTTTAGAATCATTTGCTTTAATTCTAGTGTTGCTTTAGGAAGCTTTGAGTTGTGTCGCAGTGTGCCTAGGCGAGTCTAAGACCTAGGTTTAGTCCCTAATGGTTACAAACGATCTGTGGGAACTTAATAGTGTTTGATAGCGACTTATATTGTTGGTGCAGCCTTCCCGATGCGTGTTGGTAATTGTTTTACTGTGTCTTATGGGAAATAATTGAGTATTTGTTATGTGGGAAGCTCTGATAGCTTAAGATGGGTGACCGCAAATGGGTTTTACAGCTTAGTACACACTGCCCCTTGTAATTTGATATTTAGTATTTTTTACCATGTTTTTTTCTTGATATATTAGTCTATCTGTCTGTCGTTTCGGGTGAAAGCTATCCGGCTGAAACTTTCAGGGTATTTCTTGACTCGATGACAATTTATTCTAACACCATAAAAACCGCTATATCTTGTAAAGAAGAGAGGTAGAACATAAAAACGTGGTAATTAGATTTTATTTTATCTTGTTTGTATTTGTTTTTTTTTACCTACATTATACAGGGTGGGCCATGAATTAGTTAACATTTATATCTGATTTCCTGCGCAAATCCGAGCGGCGCGGGGTGCTTGGAGAGGTCAAACAGCTAACTCGTTTCAGGGAAATTTAGTGGCAATAGATCGGGACACTGGGTCTCAAGGCGACTTTAGCGAAAAAAAAATTTTTTTCTATCACTTTTTTAATACATTTGTTGAAAAAATAGGAAACATAATATTTTCCCTAATTTTGTATTATGTGTTATGTTATGTGTGGTGACTCTGTTTTCCACAATTGAACTTGTTAGGCGGTCCTTTTTGCGTGAGAATGTTACCTGCTGGCTACGGATGTAGCCAGCCTAACTCCGTCCAGAAGCGCAGAAGATTCCTGGGCTCTTCACAGGCTTCGTGGAGCGACCCCGGTTGCCCGAGGGTTTCGTGTCGTTGTGCTGTTACTCCCACGCATTCCAGGACTACGTGGGCAGCTGATTCTTCTTCTGTTAAGCAGCCTCTGCAAAGTGGGCTGTCAGTGTTCCCAGTGTTGTAAAGATGTTTGGTCAGAAGGCAGTGTCCTGTGATCGTTCCCACGATCACGCGTAAGTCTACCCTTTTTAGGTTTATCAGACGACGTGTCAGTCTCGGTGTTATGGTTGGCAGGGTCATTCTCGATTGTCGACAGTCCGCGGTGTTAGTCCAGCGGTCGTTGTGTTGTTTATGGGTGATATTCCTTATCTACGCTCGCATCTGAGAAAAAGGTAGGGGTAGGAAGGGGAGGCCCTGCCCTGGTGGTCTCGGATCCCCTTCTGGCTAGCTCATCTGCGGCGTCGTTTCCTAGTGATATACTGTGTCCTTTTATCCATTGTAGAGTCACCTCGTTTACTACCGATATGGCCTCTAGGGACAGATGACATTCATGTACAAGCCTCGAGCTACATGTGTAGCCTTCCAAGGCTTTTAATATTGCCATACTGTCAGAGAGGATTCTAATCTTGTGATTCCGTACGCCTCTCCAAACTATGGCGTTGGCAGCTTCTGTTATTGCTACGCACTCGCATTGGAAAATAGAACTGTGCGTGCCTAGTGTCATACTTATGTTCATATTAAGGTCAAGCGAGTGAATACCCGCTCCTGTGCCTGTTTTTGTCTTGGATCCATCAGTGTAGATACGAAGTTCGTCTATTCCTGATTGATCGTGTTTCTCTTCGTATACGGTATCTGTATACGGTATTGTTTATGGAAATGGTATGTCTTTGGTGTCTTGTCGCATGGTGCAGCTAAAAGTGGTTCGTTGACCATCGCACGATCTAAGATAGCCGTGTGCATGCTTTGACTGTTCCCCCACAGCCCTAGTTGTTGTAGTCTGGTGGCGGCCATTGTCGCTTTCTGCTGTATAAAGAGGTCTAGTGGTGTAAGACCCAGAATGTCCTCAAGTGCTACGTGGGTGTTGATTTCATACATCCTGCGATTGCTAAGCACGCTAGACGCTGGTATTTTTGTAGTTTAGATACTACTGTGCTCAACTCAGTTCTTGTCCACCATACGATTGCTCCGTATGCTAGTGTCGGTCTAATTACTGTTGTGTACAGCCACTTTGTAAGTCTTGGTGATAACCCCCATGTTTTACTAAGCTTTTTTTTACATTGGAAGAAGGTGATGCAGGTTTTCTGCAGTTTATTATCAAGATGTTTATTCCAAAGTAGTTTGCTGTCTAGTGTTACACCTAGGTACTTGACCTCATTAGTTAGTGTTAGTTCTGTATTAGACAGTTTCGGCAATCTTAGTCTGACTAAGTTCCTCTTGTTGGTAAACAGTATGAGTTCTGTTTTAGTGGGATTGACTGAAAGCCCGTGTGTTTTACTCCAGGTTTCAATGGTCTTGAAAGCAGTGTTAATGAGGTCACATAATATGTTTTCAAAACATCCCGTGGCCAGGATTGCCAGATCATCGGCATAGCCCACAGTATAGAGACCTTTGCCGTTTAGTTTTCTAATAAGCTCGTCCACCACAATATTCCAAAGAAGTGGGGATAGTACTCCTCCTTGTGGGCATCCTCTGGCTACTATACCTCTAGTGGTTGTGTTGATAGTGAATTGTATCGCTCTATACTTCAACATGTTGTTAATCCACTCTGCTAGCGTTGGAGGGACACCGTATCCTTCCAGTGCTTTTTTAATGCTCATAAAGGTGGTTTTATCAAAGGCCTCTTCAATATCTATAAAAGCGCCTAGTGTTGGTTGCTTATTGGCGAGTCCTGCACCTATGCGCGAAACCACGCTATGTAGGGCGGATTCCGTAGATTTACCCTGGCTGTAAGCATGTTGATTCTGGTGTAGTGGCTTTAAAAGGAGAATGTTCCCTCTGATCTCTCTGTCACAGATACGTTCCAGGGTTTTAAGGAAGAAGGATGTGAGGCTTATGGGTCGGAAGGATTTGGCTAGGGCCTAATTTTGTATTAATGGAACTTGAATGTTAAAAAATAATTAAAAGTATTTGGTCAATTTAGTCCAATTCCAATACTTACATGCAAAATAGTCTGCAGTTTTATGCAAAATTTCAAAATAGAGATACTTATCTGGTTTTGATATTTTAACAGTATACAGGATGGTTTTTTGAGAAAGGCACTGATGACCAAGTCCACATGAGTTAGAAAAAAAGTGGTGAAAGAAGTCATGCCCTAAATTTATATGAAAACAATAACTGCATATTTAGTTTTTTTTTTAATCTATTACTATTGACTGAGTGCCCTTCTAAAAAAACCATCCTGTATATTTGAAATTGCATATATGAGTATTTACCGTTTGATTTTTTTTTAGCGTGTTTTTCGACGCCATCTTTATTTGATGCTAAGTATTCGAGTGTTCAAATAATAATATGGATAGTAAAGGCATATTAATTATATAAGAACCTCAAATAACGTATGATTGTATAAACAGAGCATTAAGTATTTCTTTTTCATTCGATTTTACATTTAAATTCTTGCTATGGTTCCAATACTATAATGATTGAAAGGCACTTATCACTAAAGTTCCCAGTCAAACTCGTTATAAATGTAGCTACAGTAATATCTCATAATTATAACAACTGTGCTTCGAACACTTATAACAAGAGACACAGTCTCTGGTCAGTTTACTTGAAACCTAACATTGCTATTCAGCTTTCTCTACGTCTCAGTTCTAATGTCAAATGTTTACATGTTTATTTATTGCATAAAAATATTTCAGATAAACATAACTAAATACTAACTTAATGCTTAAAAAAAATAACTTCACTCTTAACTCTGTATAAAAATAAAAATAGATATCTAAAATTATAAATAAAACACATAATGTCCGTCACTGTATTATTGCATATAAAAACACTTAAATTATATCTAGTTAGGGTAATAAAAATTAGAAGATTTTTGATTTAGGTAAAAAGCTAATTAATCTGATAGCAAAAAACTACAGGTTGTATTTTGTTTTATAACTCTCACTTAGCCTCGGTGTGTGTTCCTTAATTATTATTTCTTGAATATACTTATGTAAGTATTTGACTCTCTAGTAATAAGTGCCTGTGTCTTGAACTTAAAGTAATATCTCGTAATTATGAGTTCTGTGCAAGAAAACATGCCGCTTAAATGTCGTTTAAATTATCGGTAATAAGTAAAAAAAAAATTCATTGGAATTTATAAAATGCTCTTTGTGTTAATAATAAATACTTAGATAAAGCTAATAATGTGAACCTTGCAATTATTCTAATAGTATTATTATCTCAGTGGTTAAAATGTTTGTGCTACCTATTATAAATGAATCTAAATAAAAATGAATGTAATATGTACAGACAGCGTCAGAGATAAGTATCCCCATTGCACAAGACACCCAGCTATAAATCCTTTGAAAAAATTGTAATACTTAAAATTATTTTTAGGCTTACATACGGTTATACAAATATAATCAATTTTTTAAAGGTAAAACTTCTCCATTCGCCGCGACAGTGATTTTGAAAGGGATTTGAAGCTAGGTATTATAATGCAAGGGGGATACTTATCTATGACGCTGTCTGTACCTACTTGCTAAAATTAATTGTTAGGAAGTCAAAAATTGTAATAAAAATATAATATACACTACAAATTTTGAATCACAAAAAAACTTAATGCAAAAGGGGCACTACGTTGTACCTGAATTTGGATTATTACAAAATGACAGAGAGCAAATTTATTTTGCCAAAAAAACTTAATTTTATCGTATCGCCATCGGGTATCGAGTTGGAGCAGTTGAGCTACCTATTTCTTTACTTCACGGAATAAACTTGTTTCTCAACATATTCATCTCATCATCAAATGTATCGGTACTCGGCAGCTACTATAGATCGTTTGCAACGGTCTATGGGTGGCCCAATTGTTTCCTTTTGTAAATTTTGTAATATACCTATATATAGATTGTAGTAGTTAGCTTATGCTGTAATATATCAGTTTATTTAAATATAATCTAACTTAATTTTTTGAAGTTTTCTGTAATGGCAACTGATAATTTGTATTTTTTTCTGGTGATAAAAATTTGCGGCGTTTTTCAATATTTTTTTTTATTATATTAGGTACTACGCTACGAGCTACAATTTGGCAAGATGAACAAAATATGTTTTTTTTTTCATACATTTACAGTCCCACTGCTGGGCAAAAGATCTATCCCATAGGTACTTTTCCAAGTTTTCCGATCGCACGCCACTTCCAACCAATCGGTCTAAAAATTATGAATTAAATTATGAAAACAATATGATTTAAAAAAAAACTGCTTTGAAGATTAACTACCTTCTCCATACACGCTTGTTATTATTTTATTTTGATTTATTAATGTCTATTTATTATTATAATACAATTTACGAAATGTATGAACAAATAGAATGTCAATACAAGTTAACTTGCACAGTATAATAAAGTTGCAAAACGACAGAGCTCTAGTATTAAACTAAAAACTTGAATTTTCAACCGCTGTATAAATTGAGCTCTATAATTCCCTATTACTTATACAGCTACCAGATCTTATTAGACTGGTCTTACTTACCAATTTAATGAGACCTGCAATTGCTTGGAAAACTCAGGTAGAGATGATTCTGGGAACTTTTGCAAGTTTCTAAGATCGTCCAATGTAAGAAGAGATGTCGTGAGCTAGACTAAGTGCGGAGTTAGAGGTCAAGTTGTTTTTGCCGATATCGTATGGGATATTTTCTTAGGGTCAATAAACTGTAGTGTAAGTGAGACTTTATTATGTGGCGCTATAATGTACAGGGTGCTTTTAATTACTAGGAAAAAATATGATTTTGTCATAACAATATTCGAGATTTTTTTTAACCTAACCTACTAACTAATTAATATCTCTCGTTTCCTTTTACGAAAATAGTTTGTTTAAATGCTTTAAGATTAAAAACTGCATTACACCTATATTATTATTATTTAATAATAATTTATCTATAATAAAACTAAGATTTTTTTTTTTTTTTGCATAACACTATCGAGAAAACACTACCGTTCTCTCAGTTTTATGTAATAGGAAAATCTATGACTGTACCTCTATAATATTTAGAGATTTCTTATTTTGACAGCCCTAGTTGTTGAAACAGTTCGTCAATTGACTCATTGCGAATGCGAATTCGAACAGTCTAGTTCCTATTTTGTTTTGAATAGACGTAAAATTCAATTTATTTCGCGTTGCCGTGAAAGAAAATTCGCTTTAAAATTTATTTGAATCCGTAACCATGTTTAAGTATTATGATTCGTCGAGTTGATCGAATATATTTCGTATCTAAGTATTTAAATTTTAGTAACAGCACATAGGTATGTACCTACTAATTTGAAAGACTTACTAAATTATTAGTTTTGATGTAGAGTTGATAAATTAGATTTTTGAAAATTCTTTTTTATTATTAAATTATTATATACGTTATATATATATAATATATAATAATATATATATATATATATATATTAAATAAAATTAAACATACCGATCCAATTCAGAAGAACTTAACATACTAATTAAAATCTGTACTAAAATTAATACTTATACCTTTCGAAATATCGTATGGGTTCGATATGTTTCATATTTGTAACTATTCAGAAATAACATTTTATTGAATGATTTTAATTTTTATTTTATTTATTCGGGACAACAAACAACTGCAATATACATTTTACTTAAATAAATAAATAATAATTTATTGACACAAAAACTTAAAGGTAACTAGTAGGTACTTATATTATATTATATCACTATTAAACTAATGCTAATGCTTAGAATTAGAATTAGTGATAGGTATAAAATAGTGATTTGTTTTTAGGAATACATTGTTATGTTCATACTAGGTACCTACTTCTAGACAGATGCGCTAAGAACCGGACAAGTTTTTACTGTATCCCGGTTCAAAGCGTCTTCCGACGGACAGTAATACTATGTATTCTTCCTTAGGATTAGCGCCAGATGCAACGCACCAGCAATCGTGCAATACTCACATACATAGATACTTATATAGATATCGTGCAATAGTAGATGGTACTATCTAAGTAAAAAATAAAGAGGCTCATCGAGTTACAGTACCTACAACTGGTTGCATATTTTTATTTCCAACGAGTCACATCCGGTGTTATTCGTTAGTTCGTTGGATTCGTTAAGATACAGGCCAAGAGCCTAGTGGGGGGCCACCGATAACTGACCTAAGTGAAATGTTTTGTTTAATAAATAAATTGAATTGAATTGAAAAATCGCAACAATAAAATGTGTCTCGTTGGGATCCTTTTGATGCAAGTAAACCCCAAAGTGTGGAAGTAGAATTTTTTTCAACGAGTCTTCTTCTTTTTACCTTCACCACACTGGTTCGAAGGAACTAGTGAGACCATAGTCACTAGTTCCTTCGAACCAGTGTGGTGAAAGGATTTCAAGTGCGCCTCGAAGAGGGTCCTTTCGTGCACTTGACCCATTTTTTCGCGCTTTTTGGTTCTACGACATGCCGGTTTCCTCACGATGTTTTCCGTCACCGTTGCAAGGACGTGGGATTCATACATAGATTATTTAGACCGAATAAACCCATTTACGCATGACTGTCACCGGGATTCGAACCCGCGACCGCGATGGCAAGGCAAGGGTTCATCCACTCGGCTACCGCGTCCACAGGCAACGAGTAAAACTGTGACTTGTTTAGACATTTTCAAATTGCAAGTCCATACATTTGGAACAACCTGTAGAAAAGTAGTTTCCATCCGCGCACCTGCCGATACACGATGCTTTGATTATTTGTTCGTTCAGATTTAAACTTCGAATGCTTTTGAATATCTTCCAGAATGTTTTCTATGATGGGGTGAAATAAAATTCTGTTTTATTTGCTTTCAATCTTATTTAGGTATTATTAAACTGTTGAGTTTGGTAGAGTATGTAAGTAGGTATCAAGCTATATGGATTTTATTTATTTCGATTGGTACTTTAGCAAAAATTGTTTTAAATATTTTCGACGTGACTATACGTCTAATAAATCGATGAGCGCCGGCTGCATGCACGAAAACGTTGACGTCATTGTCCAGTAACGCTGTCATTGTCCGGTAACGCTCGTTGTCCCGTTACGCTGGTAGTCACGTTTAACTATCGTCCGTAAACCAACTTTACAGACAATCATTTTTTGTTTGTTTGTATAGGTAAATAAAAACAGGAATGCTTCCAGTTTGAACTACATTTAATTTTAATCAATTAAAAAAACTTAGATATTTATTACCTTTCCTAAAAAAAAATATCCGTCCATTCCATCCCTTCTGCAACATTTTGTAGATTGTAAGTTTTAAGCTAATAAAAAAATGCATAACGCAAAAAAGTAGGAGCTAATTCACTTAGTACAGAACGAAGTGATCTAGCTGTTTAAAAACTGCATCCTTTATTAGTCGAGAATCCTTGATTCCCCTATTCCCATAAGCGTCATTCACGTTTTTCACTCCAAAACTTTAAAATCGAACCTTATTTCGACGGCATAAGTGTTCAAATCCAAGTGACTCTACCGCTTCAAGAAAGGCGATACATTTTCGACTATATTTTCATAAGGGTAAGGTGTATAATGCTTTGTATTGTGACCAATAGGAGGCTGTATAAATCGTGTGTGATCGCTAGATGCACCTGGCACTGTGGAATGCTACTTGAGCGAGAATACGGTGCAAGGTGTAGGATAAAGTATTGCTAGATACACAATATTTTAGTACAACCGTCATTTAATAGTCTAACCTTACTCCCAGTTTGGTCAAAAATGACTAAAATACAGATTCGGAGGTAGCCAGTATTTAACTATAGTAGTACCTACTTCAGAATATAACGGAAGTGTTGAAAGAATAGTTGACTGAATTATTAAACTAAAGTAAACTATTATATTCTCTCAAAAATGCGAATAGTTAACTTAAGTCTAGTACAAAAGTAAATTATGTTCTCAACACTAGCGAATAGTTTACTTTAGTTTAATACTATAGTTAACTATTATCTCATCACTTGCTAATTGTTTACTTTAGTACTAGACATGCAAATAGTTTGCTTAAGTCCAGTACCTACTCAAGTTAACTATTCTCTCAACACTTATGAACTGTTTTTTTAGTTAAATACTAAACTGTACTATTATCTTATCACTTGCTAATGGTTTACTTTAGTACTAGACATGCGAATAGTTTACTTATGTCCAGTATTAAAGATATTTTCTCAACACTTTATATTTTACATAAGTCTAGCACTAAAGATAACTATTCTCTCAACACTTGTGAATTGTTTACTTTAGTGTAATAATAAACTGAATTATAATCGCTTCACTTGCTAATTATATATTTTCGCAAGTGTCTAGTACAAAAGTTTACTTTTGTACTAGACACTTACTTTTTTTTTGTAATAGATTACTTTAGTTAAATACTAAACTAAACTATAATCGCAGCACTTGCTAATAGTTTACTTTTGTACTAGACATGCTAATAGTTTACTTAAGTCCGGCACTAAACTATCCTATTCTCTCATCAATTGCGAATAGTTTACCTTAGTACTAGACATACTAATAGTTGTAAAGTTCACTATTATCTCAACACTTGCTAATAGTTTACTTAAGTCCTAGACAAGCGAATAGTTTACTAAAATTAACTTTTTTCTCGACATTTGCGAATAGTTTACCTTAGTTTAATATTAAACTAAGCTATTCTCTCAACACTTGCATCGTACAGTTATTATTCTATTGTTGCTGGTAGTTGCAATTTACTGGGCTCGTTACTTACCTGCCTGCTATTACTGTACCACGCTTGTCTCGTACGGGCCTTTATTGAAAGATAACCATAATTATGATAAATCCACTAATTTCTCTACAATTCATACATACCTACTTTCTTGTTTGTCTGTCTGTCTGTCATTCCAGGTGGAATCTTGCAACTCAAATTTGTAGCACTCCCCGATTAGCTATCCCTCTGAAACTGTCAGGGTCTTCGAGAATCTAGCAAAAGGAGACGTCAAACGTCAGAATCTGCAAACATACATTTCTACCATTTTTTACGGGGGACGAGGTAAACACGCATTTCACACGCGCCTAACAAAATCTAAACGCACACTATAATAATCTTGCACACTATCTTATAATATACACACAGTTATTAAAATATTAAAATACAGCGTATTGTTTTATTTAATGTGAGTGGCCAAGAAGGTTATATGGCCAACAGAGGGGTACGCCTTGCATTAACATCTCCTTTGGCTAGATTCTCGAAGGAGTTATATCAAGAAATGTACATTTAAATATAAATCGTCCCCCGTAAAAAATGGCAGAAATTTATGTTTGCAGATTCTGACGTATAACTTCTCCTTTGGCTAGATTCTCGAAGTATTACTCTGTAAGCCACAAAAACGGATTAGCCCTCAGATAAGTTGGATTAACCTTTTTAATTGGAATTGACTTAAACGGGGGTGTGTTTAATCATTTCCACAGATAATCTCTAATTCGGCCAGTGATAGAATTATTGCACGCGAATGAATAGCTTGGAAGCCTTCCAAGAGTGTACCGGCCACTATAGCCTCTTTACGTTCAAACGATAATAAATCCTATTAACGAATAGCCCAAAGTTCAAAATACATTGGCCTCTGTTAAGGATTTACTGCAAGCGATTTTAGACTTCATTTTCAGGGATGAAAGAGGAATTTTCTTTGGAAGGTGTGTAAAATGAACGAGCGCTGAAAATAATCTTGAAAGGAATAAAACAAGAGTGTACAAGCTTGAGCAATTATTTATAAGGTGTACTTTTAGGCCGTAATCTAGGTAAGACTTCACTTTTTTAACCCTAGGTAGTAGGTATTTATTTTAGTGCTTTGAATTTTGAAAAAAAGCTTGAAATTCGGCCGCCTTGAGGTTATTTTGCAATTAAATGCTCTTTAATTCTTTATTGCACACATAAAAAATATTAACACACGTAATTAATAAAAGGCATGTAAGTATACGTACACACAGCGTCATAGATAAGTATCCCCCTTGCATTATAATATCCAGCTTCAAATCCCTTTAAATCTCCGTCGCGGCGAATGGAGAAGTTTTGCCTTTAAAAAATAGATTATATTTGTGTAACCGTATGTAAGCCTAAAAAAAGTTTTTAGTATTACAATTTTTTGAAAGGATTTATAGCTGGGTCTCTTGTCAAGGGGGATACTTATCTGTGACGCTGTCTGTACATAGGCGAGCTTAACCCTTAAAAGAGTTTTCTTCATCAAAACTTTGAGTATAGAGAGACAGTGTTGTAATGGTTGGTTTGTATATAATGCTCTAACAATATTTACGGTTTTCAAGTAATTAATTGGTTAATCCTAAGTTTGTGGGGATGGATGGATAGAAAAATGGATGTTTACTGCTCCATCATGCATAAAATAGAACAAAACAGATTGAGCTAAAATTTGGTATGGCTTATGCGCTGGAAAATAACATAAGACTGGATACATTTCGTGAGCAAAGTCGCCGACACCAACTATTTACCAACACTTTTAAAGCACTGCCTGTAAGGGCTATAAAGGAATCAAAACCCTGTAAAAACAAACAACTGAAATTATAACCTCCTAATTTTTTGGAAGTCCGTTAAAGAGAAACAAAAGTACCTATTTTATTTTCCATAGAAACTTGTTGATTATTTTTTTCAGTAAGATGAAATAGCTCTAATTTTAACTGGTTATTTGCAACAAAATGACATTTATTTTGCAGCGATTATATTGCCTCGGAAAGGCTGCGTCCGCGGTCAACATTATTATTATATGATGCCCAATTTTAATTTGTTTCGAAAGTCATACTTTGAAAGCACTGACTTGTACAGCTCATAATAACGCATGAATAGTCAAAGGCAAATTAAAATATTCATATTACAATATACTAAAATATATTATTAAAATATTCATTACGTTCCAGGCTTTTCATGATCACTAATAGCATTGCCCAATTTTTGATTTGTAACATTTTTCTTCTCGCTTTCTATAAAATTGTGGGAGAAATTTCATGAAAATAATGCCTACTTGCACCAAACTGTCAAAGTCCTTAAGCAATTACTTTACTCGCTTGGTAGTTCTTAACGGTACAGATTCTGACCGTTAAGAACTGTCAAGCGAGTAAAGTTGTTGCTTAGGAACTTCGAAAGTTTCAAAGTTATCAAAGTTCCTAAGCAATTACTTAACTCGCTTGACAGTTCATAACGGTTTGAATTTGGACCGTTAAGAACTGGCAAGCAAGATATAGCAAGATTGCTTAAGAGCTTTGACAGTTTGGTGCAAGTACGCATTACTCTTATTTTCATGAAATTTCATTTTCATTTACTCTTCTTGAGTATGTAAGCGGAAGTCGGTCGTCAGATGGTACCAACCTCAAAAAAATTAAGTAAATTGAATCATTCCAAATTTAAAAAATGTGATTTTCACCTAATATTTCATCACACAAGGTGATCACCACTCACATTAGGTGAGATGTGAGGCAGTGCACGGGGAGGCATGCACTGCAAGCGGAGCTCGGGGTCGGCGCAAGCCTTCCCTGGGATGGGCCTCACAGCAACGTGCGTGAGGGACACCGGTACGTGTTCTGAGGATATCCCGGGGTCCCTCTAATGCGCAGAGGTCGGCCACCGTGGGGTTTTAGTCGGTATGAGTCCAACATACCCCTCCGCCCTCCCCCAAAGGCGGTGGGCATCCATAAGCATTTCCCCATGAAAAAAAAAAAAGGTGAGATGTGAGGTGGTGCATCATTATGTGACTACTTCTTCTTCTTATCGTGTCACTAGTTCCTTCGAACCAGTGTGGTGAAAGGATTTCAAGTGCGCCTCGAAGAGCCTCCTTTCGTGCACTCGACACATGTTTTCGAACTTTTTAGGTTCTACGACATGCCGGTTTCCTCACGATGTGACCACTGTAAAGCGTCGATGACACACGGCTTTTTTACACGCTACAAGCCAGCGATTTTTTTTATTCTTGCGCTGTGATTCGTGGATTATCTCTCACTGATTTGCTTGATTTTTTTCGAAAAAAAATAATGCTTTAAAAGACTAATGACTTAATTAATTAATATTAATTAAGGGCCTCTAACATTGCTACACTTGGCAAATATAATTGCTTCAACTTGATCAAGTCCTTAATTACTGAGTCAGTTTATTAATTTTAATCCAAGATTACTGGCAGGAAACTAAACTGGATGCATGTATCAGCTGTTTACTGTATCCGTTATAACAGTACCGCTACTTTTAAGGATTGTAGAAAATAACAAGTCTGAGATTGAAGAGATCTAAGGTTTAGTATGTATACCTCAAATTAATAATACAATGTTTAAAAAAAGCTCATAAATAACTGCAATAAAAGTGTTCAATCATTTACCTACAGAGTTTAAGCAGCTATCTGGTATTGGATTTAAAAACACTTTGAGAAAATGGCTTGTTCAAGAAGTTCATTACACACCAAAAGAATATTTTGAAAATGAAAAACTAATGTCTAAAAAATACCTAAGTACTAGTTAACTAAAAAAAAAAAAAAAAAACAAAATGTTTGCACCTATAGTCTACTACATCTGATGTAATAAAACTAGGTAGGTATCTATTTCATTTTAGTTGTAAGTACCTATATTATTGTATCTATCAGTATATATCAGGATAAACTGTTGTTTCCCCGAGTTGGCAACACTATTGTTTACATCAGCTCCGTAATATTAATGTGAAATAAAATAGATTTACAAGTATATTCCACAAACTACGACCGAAATCTAGTGTAGAAAATTGTGAAGATCCAGGATAATTGCTAGCAGCTCACAATTGTCATTATATGAAGTGCAATCATCAAAAACCATCAGCTGGAATGCGACCGTGTCATCATGTATCTAATAACAGAAGATAAACACAGGATACTCGCAATTACATACGAAGCACAGGTCTGTCACTTAATCATTAGAAAACAAGTGTTCAGAGAAAGCTTAAACAAACACCTTCAAAATTATAACCCCAAATAATCTACAGAAGTTGTCATTTCAACCACTCAAGCGCCTATAAACCTTGCGACTGCATTTTGTATTGGAAGCTTTTACCAGACAATTCTTAAAGGTTTTTCATAATGAGCTCGAATACAAGAACCTGCTCTGGCTGCACAGAGGAAATAATGAGTAAAGAATTTATGAATTGTGAAGGCTGTAAGAAAAAATATGATTTGCAGTGTGCTAATCTCTCACCAAAGCGTTTCAGGAAGCTGCAGCTTAATGCCGTGGAAAAACGCAATTGGAGATGCATTGAGTGCAAGAGCAAACTGCCAAAGAAGGACAATAGTAACACACCTGTGCGTGCTTCAGCTAATCCGGACCCAAAATTGGAGACTGAGAAGGGCGTTGAGACCTCGACATCGGCCAGTTATAAACCGAATGTGGCTATGCGTAGTAAGGTTGATCCCGTGGTACCTCCTGCTGATCGTGCAGTGGAATGTAGTTCTTCTAACCTAGTGGGGCACAGTGGCACTGCTCCTGAGCCGCAGTCGATTGACTGTGTTGTGGAGGACAACTCTAATGTGACAAGAAGGAGAAAGGTTGACCCTAAGACTAAATCTGTCGACTACATCACTGAAGACAAACTACGTGCAATTTGGAAGAATGAATTAAGTCAAGAAATGAAAACTATGTTGGAGGCTACAATTGAAAATTCCATTACTAATCAGCTGAAGTCCATAAACAACCAGTTTACAGGATTCCAGGAATCGATTACCTATGTCTGTACGCAGTACGAGGAGATGAAGAAAGAATTTACTGATATGAAAAAACTTCTAAGTAATAACTCATCTGAGCTGAAGTCCATGAAGGAGGAAAACAAGATCCTGAAGGATAGTCTGGGTACATGCATGTCTCGAATCAAGATCTTGGAGGACGAAAATCTTAGACAGCAGCAATGGGTTAGACTGCAGAATATAGAAATAACCGGCATACCTGAGAAGAGTGATGAAATCACAACAGATATAGTGCAAAAATTGAGCCAGCACATTGGAGTAACCCTCGAAACATCTGACTTGGAGTTCGCCCACCGAGTGCAGCCGCGGCATGCAGCAAGTGCGGCCCGCGCGCGCCCGATCGTCGCCCGTCTAAAGCAGCGAGCGCTAAAAGACCTGATCATTGCCGCTGCCCGCAAACGCCGCAACTTGACTGCGGGAGAGTTGGGAATCGGTGGTGAGACTGATAGAGTATTTATTAATGAGCACCTCACTAAAGACAGTAAAATGCTGCTAAGTTCTTGCAAACAGAGAGCAAAAGAGGTCAATTATAAATACATTTGGACAAAAAACTGCCGTGTCTTTGTAAGAAAAAACGAAGGCTCTCCTCCGATTCCAATAAACTCTGCGTCGGACCTAGCAAAGATAGTTTGAACTGTCATTATCCAAATTTGACATGTTTATTTTTACTTGTTGGTGCTATGCCTTGCGCTCTAATTCAGAGATATTCATGCAAGTATATTTTTTATAAAACTATAGTGTTTAAAGGGTATATCAACATCTCTATAGTAGGCATGCACCAAGCCACTACACAAAAATCTACACTGTACAAAAAACAACCACACACTAACTATATTTATTTCTTCATTATATATCTTACATTTCATTTCTATGTTAAGACACACTTATATATAAACCTATTTAAAATATTTGATCTTTTCTGTGCATATTTGTATACTTTTGCTAAACTTATCATAGTTATATTTACTACTGCAGCTGTAACTTCATTGTTTCAATTAACAAACGTCACTAATGTTTTAAATTTCATTTCATATATTGTTAACAATATCAGTGCCATTCGTAAGTGTAAATACAATCTGGTTTCAAATTCGATTTAAGTAAACTAAAACTATTTTATCAAAACGTGAGAGGTTTGCGCACTAAGACTAATGCATTTTATAATAATTTGTTATTACTTGATGCTGATATAGTATTGATAACAGAAACCTGGCTTTGTGATGGGGTTTTTGATGCTGAACTTAGCAGCGGTAAATACAGTGTTTCGCAGAGATCGTGGCTCATTGGGCGGCGGTGTTATGATTATGAGCGCTACTCACCTACAAGCGTGGGCTAGACCGGAGTGGCAAAACTGTGATCTTGAATGTACTTGGATAACTGTTCCTGCGCGAACTCTAGGTTCTAAGAATGATATGCACATAGCTATAGTATATATTCCACCAGGTGCCCATATCTCTACCCGCATACAATTACTTATAGATAAGATATCACTTGTCCGAAATACTCATCCTGATGACCATCTCATAGTCATGGGTGACTTTAACCTACCGTGTATAGACTGGAAAAATGGTGAACCAACAGTGCTGAAAAAAGGATCTGTTGAATTACAGAATTCAGCTACAAAACTTATTTCTCAAACTGAATTTCTGGGCCTTTCTCAATACAATACGCTTATCAACAAAAGCAACAATACTCTTGATCTTATTTTCTCTGACTCGCCTATTATGGTACAAAAGTCCGAATCGTCACTTGTTAACGAAGACTTATATCATCCGTCGTTATCTATTTTGGCTACTGACTTTCTTGTACCTACACTAAGACCCCAGCCCCGCACAAAATATCAATTTAATCGCGGTGACTATAATAGCATAGGTGAGTCGCTCAACCAACAAGACTGGGAGTTTATCGTCACTGACAAGAATTTAGAAGACGTTATAAATCATTTTTATTCTATCTTACGCAACCTCATGCAAACATTTATTCCACAGGTTCGTTGCTGTGGCTCGTATGTGTATCCTGTTTGGTACAGTCATGCCCTTATACAATTAATAAAAGAAAAATCAAAAATTCATAAAAACTGGAAACGTTTTAAAAACCCTGTTGACTATGATTTGTTCTCTGAGCTAAGACAAAACCAAAAATTACTACAAGCAAAATGTTATGAAAGCTACGTTCAAACATCCCAACAAAAAATTAAATCACACCCTAAGTTTTTCTGGTCATACATAAAATCTAAAAGGCAGAGCAATTCTAATTATCCTCAGCGCATGACGTATGGCGGTGCAGCAGTTGATTCACAAACTGGGATCTGTACAGCATTCAATAAATTCTTTGAAAGAAACTTTAATAATCAGGCTGATCACTACTGCTTTAAACCTCCAAGAGACACTAACTATAATTTAATTAATAGATTAGCAGTTGACACGGATGAAATCTTAAAACTTCTTAGAAACCTAGACACTTCTAAAGGTGCTGGTAGTGACAAAATTCCACCAGTCTTTTTTAACAAGTGTGCAGATTATTTATATGTCCCTATTACTTTAATTTTTAATCGCTGTCTTAATGAAGGTTATTTCCCTAGCATATGGAAACAAGCCTATATTGTACCTATACATAAAAAAGGACCCAAAACTTCTATTGAAAACTACCGTCCTATTTCTATTCTTAATGTTCTAAGTAAGCTTTTTGAAAGAGTGGTTCACACTTATATATATCCTGTCATATCTAACTCTGTCCCCATCCAACAACATGGTTTTATTAAAGGCAGATCAACAGCGACAAACCTTGGAGTTTTTGTTGATCACGTAGCTAGCAGTATGGATGGTGGTTCTCAAATTGATGTAATTTACACTGACTTTGAAAAGGCCTTTGATCGCGTGGATCATACTATACTCCTACACAAACTTTATGAACTTGGCATTAGAGGCAACTTGCTTAGATGGATGGAATCTTACTTGCGCAATCGTTCCCAAGCTGTCGTTGTAGGAGGTTTCTGCTCAAATTTCATTGAAATACCCTCAGGAGTACCGCAAGGCTCTGTACTAGGACCTCTATTATATACTGCGTTTCTGTACGATATTGGTAGTTGTTTTGAAAATGCACGCTTTCTCATGTATGCCGACGACACCAAAATCTTTATGAAAGTAAAGGATCAGTCCGACTGTTTGAATCTTCAGGCGGATTTGAACAAACTAGCAACCTATTATGCTAGTAATCGTATAGGTATTAATATAAGTAAATGCTCTGTTGTTTCATTTACACGGAAAAAGCAACCTACTGAATTTGAATATCAAATCAATGGTGTTAAAATAGGCAAGGTCAACTCTGTTAGAGACTTGGGGGTAATAGTGGATTCAAAGCTTTCATTTGTTGAGCACGTGGAAACTATAGTTTCTAAAGCTTTTAGAAGTTTAGGCTTTATTCTAAGGGTATGTCGGCCCTTTTCCGATATCGGTTGTTTAAAAATCTTATACTATTCCTACGTCAGGAGTGTTTTAGAGTATTGCAGTCCAATATGGAATCCCCATTACCTAACCTACATTCAGAACCTTGAAAGTATACAGAGTAAGTTTTTGAAACACCTAAAATTTCGGTGTTATAATGATCTTACAGATTATGATGATTTGTGTCGTCATTTTCATCTTTCTACTTTGGCTAATCGTCGCTGTCTACTTGATATGTCCTTTTTGCACAGCATTTGCAATGGCTACACAGATAGTCCTGAGCTGGCATCTAAAATTTTGCGTTTCTGTACACCAAAAATTCGCACTAGGCACACAAATCTTTTTGCAGTTTCACTCTCATCCACAAATTATGCTCATAACTCACTCGTTAACAGACTACACAGACATTACAACAAAAGTTTTAAAACTATAGATGTCTTTCATAGTAGTAAAGCTAAATTTAAAAATAATATCCTCAAAATTATTGAAGAAGCAGATAAAGATAAAGGTAGGAAAATAAATATAGTAAAACAAAAGAAATTTTGATATATTTATTATATAATTTTAAAATCATATACCTATTTTGTACACACTTAAACTAGCTTAATGTAATAATAGCTATGTATACTAAACTTACCTACTGCTATAAGGTATACCTAAAACTTTAAAACTAACAGTACTTAGTAGGTACTTTTGTGACTGTCAACACTAGGACAAATCTAAAAAATGTAAATCCATTATTGGCTGTAAGTTTAAACAATAAGTCTAAGTTATATTAATACTAAGAACTGTGGATTTTGTATAATAAAAAATAAAATAAAATAAAATTTCCTACTAAAATATGTTAAGATTTTTGTACACAGTTTTATACAATAAATGTTTCTTGATTCTTGATTCTAGTTCTAAATTTGTTTTCTAATAAACAAATACAATCATGGGTAAAGTTTATAGAAACAACAGTTTCTCATGTAAGTGAAATGTTATTTCTTTATGAGAAAATAAAATCTTTAACCTGAGAAACAGAAAACGTAAGATTCCAAAACAATATTGGATTTTTTACATTTTATACAATATTTTTTTCAATTTAATTTTTATTCTGTCAGGCTCGTTACTTTTCCCGTTTCCGTCACTAAAGCCTCGATGACACAGGGCCTACAAGCCAGCGAGCTTAAAAGCTAGCGAGTGAGTGAGTTAGCGGTCCGGAAGGATTGTCAACTAGCCGATTGTAAAAGAGCCTATAACACGGGGCGGGTTTACAAGCCACTAGCAAACTCGCTGGCTTGTAGCTTGTAAACTAGCCCTGTGTCAACGACACTTAAGTAATGCATATCGTAGGTAGACCGTTAGAGTCAGTTATTAGGGAACTAATACTTTCAGTGGGCTAAACCCTGTTTCATCCCTAGTTCTAGGCGACCACAGACTACTTAATTAAGACCGACCTCCACACTGAGTTATTAACTAGGAACAGGTCCGCTAGTCTCCTAGGAAATTAATACACAAACGGAGTAGAAAGGCGATAGGCGTACTGGGATGGCACACAGGTTAGACAAAGACAGCTGGAGTATTTTCCAAATCTGAATGACAGTTAGAAATAAATTTCCATCTAAACCAAACAAAAAGTTAACAAAATTATATACTTAAAGATTAATTTTTGTTTTTCGAAGATTATCCAAAAAGTTAAGTTGGACAGGTTTTATAAAAACATTGGTTATACTCCGTTAGTTTATCAAAATTTTGGAAAATTAATATAAAGTCATTTTTCCAAACATTCTCACGTTATGGAAATGAATTACACAAAATGCCCGCTTTAGTGAACCATTGGTCTTTTGATAATAATGTACAAATTCGCCAGTTTATTCAAACGGCTCTCTATTATTGATTTCCGTTCTTTGTACCTACCTACTATTTGTATTTGGGTAGTGGGGTTTGTCGTACAGCAGTACATAAAACTACAAAATGATCTCAGCTTGTGTGGATCTAATTACATAATTATAGGTACTTATTATTACTAACTGTTTTTTTAATTATATTCTGTATGAAATATAAAAAATGGTCTATTTGTTGCCCCCACCCTAGGCTCCAGCCTTCTTAGCCTATTGGTGAATCCACCACTGATAAATAAATAAAAGTTAATCCCATACAAGTTTTGCTGTAGACTATAAGTGAATTATCTAACTCAAACATTTGTTTTTGTTGTTATCTTGTTATTAATACTTGAGTTCTTATTTTATAATTGTTTAGATTAAGTTTATTGCTATGTTTATGGGACCGACATGTAATAAAGCTTCTTAAAATAAATGACATAAGTAAAAAGTGTGAAGTGATCAAGCCGTCGCCTTCCTAAGCTGTGCCAAGTCTAGATTGGGTGTAGGCTACATAGTTGATGATACAAGTTAATTGGAAAATTAGGTTTAGCCAAAGCTAAAATCGAATACCTTATTTCATTAATCAAGTTTCAGGGTCGAAAAGGGCCTACAGCAGCGTCTTGATTTTTTGAAGAGAAAACTTTTTTGGGCGCGCTGAGCAAAATATTGTGGGTGATACTGGGATCGTAACGCTGAGTTTTGAAACGCTCCTTCGGGGTCCCTATGGGTATTGAATGAGACTGATAGTTATGGCATTTCTAAGTTGAATTGAGAGAGGTCAGCATTTCATGCAAAACTTTAATATAATAAATAAAATACATTTGATGAAGTTATACATTACATTCTGTTGTTTTCAGTTTTCATAGTGACATAACGAGAGATCTTTCAGTCTAAAAATGCACGCCCCTCCAACATCACACTTACAAATGCCCTTACTTGCAAACTGATAGGTGGCCTTTTGATTTTGGCGATCGCGACACATGACCACGAACGGGTCGCGCGACCCACTTAATATGAATTTATAAGAAATACTGTCGGATGCAATCGACCACGTCGCGATACTCGTGCATACATATCCGGGTTGCGAAGTCTCGTGTAGCGGTCGACCAATTTTGTAATACGTGACGGTCGGTAGGCCAAAAAACTCAGGTTTAAAAACTGATAGCCGTCAAAAGACGTTAATAAAAACATTTGTCAAGATAAAAGTTCAAATAATATTATTACTTTTTTTTTAATTATTAATCCCCCTTGTAGCCTATTGGTTTTTAAACCTGACCATTTTGGCTTACCGTCACAGATTATAGAAAATAGAAATAGAAAATATTCGCGTGTAGTGGTTGCCCGTAGCGGAACCTAACATCGGAACGCTACCTTATAGTACGATGAAACATGGCTTTTTTTACACGCTACAAACCAGCGTTTACGCTTGTAGCGTTTAAGTCACCCAGTGTCATCGGCGTTTTTACAATCTGCTTGTTGACAAGCCTTCTCGAAAGCTATCCCGCTCGTGTGAGCGGGTTAGCTTTTTTTTTTTGCTAGCTTTTAAGCTCCGTACCTACTCACTTACGGTTTTGCTCGATCGAGCTATCATGTCGAGTAAAAACCATGGCATGAACTTTCGTCCACACATTCAGCATTATCTATCGAGTGACGCGCACTGTACAGAATTCACCGAACCGTTCGAGCCTTAATTCCATCGAGCCGGCTCGATGCGAGCCTTCGAGCTTTAAGTTTTGCGGTCCACACGTTAATATTTACTCGTTTTGGAGTAAAACTATCGAGTAATACCGAATGTGAGTAAGGAGTTTTACAAACGCCAACATGAAGCTTGGATAAAAAGCTTGTGTGTCATGGACGCTTCATGCGTTTTATTTCCACCAACTAAACTTCCCTGCTCTCTTTGTGGGTTAATTCTTTGAATAGTTGAGTTAATTTAGAATTCAATTAGGAATACAATTCTCCGTGAATATGAATAACGTGAGATATGAATATTCAGTTCAGTGGTTGAGGTAATCCGGGTTACTTACACGTTTGTTCACTAATAACGAGCCACGTTTCACGGAAACCATTTTAATTTCAACAGACTTCAAAAAAGGGTTTTTTTAAGAACTTTGTTGTCTAAAAGCCGATTTGAAAAAATCTTTTTTTTTGAGAGGATACACTTTCAAATTGGTCCCATAGAAATTTTCTCAAAATCGGTTCAGTAGTAACTACACAATCACAATAACTCAAAATAATATGGCGTCGTAGTTAACAAAATTACGTATTTTGCTTCCCTGTGACTCGTCAGTGGTGCCTACGGTCACTTAAACCGTCTGATTGAAGTTGGTTGTTGTATATTTTTTGAACGTATAAGAAAAAAAAATCATGTGGATTTTTTTTTGTAACTGTAAAATCGACAGCAAGAACCTAATTTTCATTTTGTAGAAACCTAGGTTATGATCCAGGGTTTATAGAGCACATCTCAAAGACACTAAACTGGAATTGAAATCGTGATATTCAATAGTAACATTAGTTTTACGATGGAACATAAAATGGCGGGCTAATGCGGAAAGAGATAAAGTTCCTTAGTGTTTATAACTTCAGCACCGTTGCTTTTCATCTAGTATACTTCTTAGTACCATTTTAATCTTCTAATACCATCGTTTATTTTTAAAGCTAGTTTAGTAATTTTAGATTTATTCTATTTTAGTATTTAGTGAGCGTAAATAAATCTTATGGCAGGTACCATTTTTAATTTTAGTTTGGTTTGAAATAGCTATACAGAGAAATAAAAAAACAAAAAATAAACACGGTGTATAAGAATATTATAGAATACTTTTCCTTATTTGTAGTTAGAAGGGAGGACATAGTTTAGAAAAAATACAAAATAATTTTTTTTATTTCTTTTCAATAACTAAATTCGCTTCAAATTGATACTGCATGGTTTTGATTCTGCGTTTTGGCACTCGGAAAAAAAAACCAATAGAAAACTCTAAACACCTTTGTTACCATGATGTGAAAAGTTAGTATCTATCGCCTTGTTGTTCTAAATATTATTGCCTACATCTCATAAATCAATACATATAAAGACTGACTGACAGCCATAGGCTAAACCATCGGACGTAGAGATTGAAATTTGGAGGAGGTGTTCGTTATGAGAGGAAAATGCGTACCAACTATTAAAATAAATTAAGAAATTCTCAACGCAAAAAGTTGCGTAAGTCAGTAGTCATTATTTATGTATAGCTAGTAATGAATAACACTCAAACATAGTCTTGTAAGAACACAATTACCTCGACTATATCACAAACATTGAATATAGTTAAAAATATACAAAGTGATTCCAACTCAAACACAAAGCAGATTCTCAATAGTTAAAATCTTACAATATATCTCGATTCCTTTGGGAAAGATCCCTCAAAGACTATATCCTATCTCGTTCACACATATTATAAAACTGTTAGAGAGATAGAGATGAAAATGTTATTTTGTCCGAGCACTGGAAACGAGACCACTATTTTCGTAGAACCTCTACTAACTGAAGAGCTTTGAGAAATTCGAGTAGATACATTAATTAAATTGTTAAAATGCATAGGTATTTTATTATTAAAGTGACAACTTTTTTATGACCCGTAGAGCACTTTATTTTCAACAGACTTCAAAAAAAAGAGAAGGTTGATTACGAACCGGTTTTAAAAAATATTTTTTTCGATGAAGGTTTGATCCCATAGATTAATTTCATGGAAATCGGTTCAGTACTTTGGTAAATATCCAACAACAACCTAACATTAATTTAAAATTCACACATAAAAGCTAAGGTCATATTAATAATACAAATTCAAGTTTTTTTACAATACACTTTAGTTACAATTAATTTACATAACTCACTATTAGTAGGTACCACACCTACTAATCAAATAGTGGTTGGTTATTTACAATTTACAATTAGGTACGTACAACAAATACATACTAGTCTAAAATATTAAAAGCAGAAAAACTACATAGTACAATAACTCTGGTTCTAGTTTAGACTGTGGTTTAAACCAGTGGTAAGACCACTTCACGTTGTATATCAACTTCCTTCCGTTGCAGTACTGTAAACTCGGTGCAGCAGAAATGCCACCTTTCGCAATAGCTGGGCTATGATTTATTCAAACATCCTCTTCTATAATACCACACGTATTCAAGGAAGGTTCATCTTTTACTCACAAGACATCTACAGATGGCGTGGTTTCAGATTAGCGGATTGACCGAGTGGATTCGTCGTTATGTTTTGTTTTTTGCAGCGCGTGTACGCGTGAAAAGTCTCAAGAGACGCCTCATGCTACAGACACTCGCTAGAACAAACCGAGCGTAAAAGGCGATATACGCGCGTATACGGGGTTACGGGCGTTGGCTTTTGAAGTGTAAATCCGCCCGTAAACGCGCTACAAAATTACGCTAGTCTGAAACTGGACTTATAAAACTGAGATATGAGACAACATGTAAGCCGCTTGGAACTGTATGTAAGATGAAGAGGCCAAATGCTTTGATATCAAAAGGACTCGAATAAAAGGGGGAATAACATTTTCCACCGAATATTTTTCTAAATAAAATCTAGTGTATTAAATTTTTAGATAAAATTAAATAGTTGAGCGTATGCTTTTTCAAGTCAGACTGCGGATGATGACAATTAGGGATAGATATCTAGAGCAATGTAAAACTAGAAAGAATAATATTTTTTATTTAAGATATTGTACAAGGTGGAGTATGTAAGGGTCAATCTAAGAGTGCCCATAATGTAATTTTTTTTAGTAAGTACAGCTACCAGGTTACCAGTCATAGTAGGACCAATGATCTAAAAACAAGATGTTCCTAAACCTCAGTTTCATGCCAGCTCACGTCCTGTCATAAGCTATTAGCAGCAACACAAATTTTCGCGCTTTCTAGAACTTTATTATGAGGAACTATGAAGGTTACTTGGTATTTGCATGTATTTGCGTTCGCTTACTCCCGCACGATGGACAAGAATCTAATAATATATATTTTTGTTTATTGAATATTAATTTTGTTTTTCTTTGTTTCAGATGAAAACCAAGTGATATCTAAACTCTCATGGATAGGGATATTCTTTAAAATGGACGCGACGCAAGAGTCACGGGACAGTCATACAAACATAGAAGGCTCAAAATTTAATAATAATTTTAGCATAAAACGAATTAATGAAAGTGATCCAGATCAAAATAATTTGATACAAAACAATGAAAATGATCCAAATTGTACTACAAAAAATACAGAAAACGATAAAGTATCAATGAAATTCGCTATATCAGTAAATGAATACTGTGCCGCAACAAATAACCTATCAAAACATTTTGACCTGACAATGAATAGGTATCGCCGGAGATTTACAAGTAGAGCGAATACATTATACATTTTGTTGAGGATGTGCGCGAAACACAATGTATTAATAACGCAGTGGTTTTTGTGCCTATTGTTGTGTTCCGTGAGTGGCTATAGAGAGCAGAGATTTGCAATGGAGCCACAAGACCAGGTATGTACACAAAATTTTGGTATTTATCTTTAGGAACAGACTATATTGCTAGTAATTTGTGTACAAGTGTATATAAACAGGGTGGTATATATATTGTTAAAACGACATGGCTAATGCTCTTCTAAGACTTCATATGAGTCATTTCATACACATTTTACGTATTGTCCTTCAATTTGGGGGAAAAAAATGAACTGAACAATGCACCTAAAATTATTGAGTAGGTAGATCATTTTAAAATCCATCGCTACTATTTCTACATTTTCACGTTTATGAAACAATTAAGGTATTTCAATTTTGTTCTTCTTCTTTTTTTTTTTTTCCTTTTGAAGAACCTAAGTTCTTCGGTTTTGGATCCACATCAAAGGTAAATAGCCAGTGTCAAGTAATTGGAGAGATTATTTTGTCATGAGTCAGAGTCGATAAGTCAAGTCATGCCCCTGTAAAGTAGTGGTGGTTGCGACTTTACTAGAGGCTTCTATGGAGATTTGGAGGCAACACGAAAAGTCACGTTTTACAGCATTACACTATTCACCAACACTCATACACGTTCACGAGCACTTAATGGATAAAAAGCCACCGTTTTTACACTTAAACACTCAAAGTTTACAAGTTTTGTCAATTAATTTAAAGCCGCCAATGCGCCATTTTTCATGTTCCCGCCAAAACTCCGTTCTTCTTCTTATCGTGTCACCTAGTTCTTTCGAACCGGTGCGGTGAATGGACTTCAAGCGCGCCTCGAAGAGGCTCTTTTCGTGCATGCAAACTGATTACACTATTAAAAAAGATCAGTCTCGAAAAACAGAAGGAGAGTGTTTAATGGTGTGTAATAACTGTAGATATGTACCTAATGTGACTATGCACTACTTACCATACAATTTTGATTTGATTATAATAAAAATCTGTTTTAAATGTGAATATAACCGCAATCAATTTGCATTATTTTCAACACTACAAAATGTAATTGTCAATAATCTACTTACTTAATATTTTCCATTCAGTACGTAAAATTAATTCCATTTTCGTAATTGGGGTTAACATTTTAAACAAAATGGAAATTTGCATGAAAGTAAGTAATTAAAATTGGTTTATTTAATAGAAATCGGGATTTCGATTAACGAATTTACCTAAATTTTTAAAGTGATTTTAATTAAGTTCGGTTAAAACACTTTCAGTGTTATAGAGGGTGATAAAAACTTGTAAGCTACATTTTTTTTGCATACTAAACTAATGTGATAATGCGTAGGTACTATGTAGTATGAATCAATCAATAAAATTTATGATAAAATCCGGGAATAAAGGCTCAGAAAAGAACCAACATTATCTCTCAGGAGAAGAAAGAAATCAGGCTAAAACTCTTGGAAGAACTTAAATATAAATAAGCATATTTTTGTGCCGCACACACGAGTGCCACACTAAAAGCTGGTCATTATACAGGGTGTCCTAAAAATATATTTGACTAGCCAATACCCGTAACTTCGTTTGCGTTGCGAATTAACAAAGCTCGCTTCACTTCTTGACGAAAATACCCTCGAAATTTCAAGTCTCAACGTTCAGTGGTTTGGCCGATTCGTTGTCTGTTATTCAGTCAGGACGAAGCCTTTTGTATAAATTGTTTATTTTTATATACATTAATTTATGATTTAAAATAAACTAATTTGTATTAATATATTAATCTTAACAGATCGATAGCGAATGTAACATGTATTGTGATTGTGACAAGGCAAATAAAAAGAAAATAATAATTTCATTCTGTATCCAAATAAATAATAAACATTATTCTCAAACGAAGAAAAACATAGAAACAGCCGCATAAAACAGAAGTATCGGAAACATCTGCACAAAAAACATTACCCAGATTGTTTTATTTCAAAGAAGCTACCAAAATTATGGGGAAGAATAAAAGAAAATTCTCTCCAAAATTCTGCCATAAACAAATACATAAAAAGATGGGGAACAAGCTTGGCTGGGAACTCGGAAATTAGTCCATCCCGTTACATAAATCAAATATTTCCACGCTATCCCTAAGGGATACAAATTAGTAAAAATTTAAATAGCTGCTTCACTTTGATATTTCGCAAAAACAGTCTTATTAGACGACGCGGATGGTCGAATGGCAAGTGCATTGGACTGCCACGCCCGGTGTCGCGGGTTCAATTCCCACTTCAGGACAAACATTTGTGTGATGAACATCTTTTTTTGACCTGAGTCTGGGTGTTTTCTATGTATGTGTTTATAAAAAAAAAAGTATTTAAGTATTCTATCAGCCATCTGGTTCCCATAGTACAAGCTCTGCTTAGTTTGGGGCTAGATGGTGCTGTATGAAATGACCAAATATTTATTTATTTATTTAATTTATTTATTCAATAAATAAACAAAATCAATTTTTTTTTTTTTTGGTTTTCTTATATTTTAGTTACTTAGTTTATTATTACTATGTTTTTTATTATTAAAAATAGGCTTACGATTGACTACGACTCGCCTGATGGGAAGCGATCTCCTTATTCTTATCGTGTTACTAGTTCTTTAGAACCAGGGTGGTGAAAGGATTTCAAGTGCGCCTCGAAGAAGATCTCCTACCTATATTGACACGCTTAAACTCATACTTCTCTGGTTTCTTCTTTTCGTTATAAATAATCCAGCTGCATTGTTGATGGCCTAGGATTAGAATCGTATTATTCTTTCCTCAGGACCCAAGTATTTGACATTGAAAAGATATGTATTGTACATGTGGATATTAAAAATTCCAAACCCTTTTGGACTTATTGGAAAAAATATTCCAAATAATTTATGCCGGATACAGAGGTACGGAAATGTTAGCGAAATTAATCATTTGGTACTTTTTAGCGTTCCGTTCCGTATCTAAAAGGTAAATAAAAAAGAAACAAGTCGCTTTAGGATACTTTTTTTGTGTCATTTTAGCATAAGATTTGTTATATTACGAGTATGTATGTTTTCTTAAGGTTCTTCTTCTTATCGTGTCACTAGTTCTTTTGAACCAGTGAGGTGAAAGGATTTCAAGTGCGCCGTCGAAAAGGCTCATTTCCTGCACTTCTCTAGGTGTACAACTAGGTGTAAAGTGCTTTAAAGGGATTAGGCTAGGTACTTGTAATACTTAATGAAGTGAAAACTTTATTATGCGCTGTGCACTTTATTTAATGATACTGAGCCGTCATGCTCGGCTATGTAACGCTTGTTCGGGTAAAGTCGACTCGAGTCGCCGTGATAAAATGTTTACTTCTGTTATGTGGTCTTAACTTGAGCACACACCGTTTTTTTTTATTGTAAAACTTTTTCCAGTGCACAAAAGTTGTTTTCATTCATTGTTTTGTGTTTTATAGAGTGCAGTAGTCGGGTCCAGGGTTACCCTCCCCTGCAGAGTGGAAGAGAAGTCAGGACAATTACAATGGACAAAGGATGACTTCGGACTCGGCACCCATCGGCACTTAAACGGCTATGAACGGTACCGGATGATCGGCAGTGATGAAGAAGGTGAGAAAATTTTGTAATGATTTTGTTACCACGTTTTATTAAGTCATTGTTTTATTAAGTATGTATCTTTCTTGTTTTTCTGTCTGTTTGTCTTTCCGGGTGGAATCTTGCAACTTGAATTTCAAGCACTTTCCGATTAGTTATCCGTCTGAAACTTTCGGGGTAGCTCACAACTCGATGACAATGCATTCTATTTCCATAAAAAAAATGTATATATTATACATAATATTATAATAATAATTATATAAAAATAAATATACATGAAAATATCTAGCTATATCTCGTAAAGGAAGCAAGATAGAGCAAAGAATGGCTCAAACATTTTTCATCTACATTTGCTTGTTTCTTTTTAAATCCCTTTCTAGCTAACTGTACCATTTTTTGGAATTTGAAGGTCATTTAAAGCGGGGCAAGTCAAAACTAAAAAGTTTCCAACGGGGCACGTTCCGCGTGCCAAGATTACACTCGCCCCTGATACGTAACGTGGCTTGTTATGAATCTGTATGTTGGTCAGTGGCTTCATAGTGCACGCATCTTCGAGACGCACAGGGAATCCTTTCACCACCCTGGTTCAAAAGAACTGATGACACGATAAGAAGAAGAACTGGCTTCTTAACTGTGAATAACTTTTAAAATGTGGCTCTACATAGCACTTCAACAAAAAACTACGGATTTACCGCATTACAAAATCAGAATACCAATAGTTTTTGATGTGTAACATCTTTACTCTCGCTTTCTGTCAATTTGTGGAGATGATTTCGTGAAATACAACGGAAGTGTGTAACCTGAAAAAAAAAATAGGTAATTAACATCGTCCAAATTTAAATGAGATGTCACACGTTACACATCTTTTCGTTTTTAAACCGTTGAACTGGAAGCTTACGGTTTTTATAATGTTAAGGTGACAATATACACATAAAAACCAAAAATTTTTCATTAAATTATTTGAAGATTTCATATTAAATTAGAATTAGCCTCGCCTACTCATGCCCCTTATGCACGGGTGGCTCCCTCTGTACGCTACATGTATGTATACATACATACATACCCTTCAACAGAAACCTCAGTCAGCATAAAATATGACTCCTCGTTACGGAGATGTTCGTCGATTAATACGTGTCGTTTGCATTATCACGTAATTGTCGTCATGGTACTGTAACGCGAAACGTATTACGTTATATGGTATCAGTAGAGGGGTGGGTGCAATTTTTCAGGAGATATTGTACCTTATTGAGTGACGTAGACAAAAGTCACTCACATCCGTATTCTAACACCCGTATTCTAAGTCAGTATCTGACTAGTCTAGGCCATACTTACTGGTGTATTAGCCTTACACACGTAGTATTCTAATGCCGACTTGCACCAAACTTTCAAAGTTCCTAAGCAATTACTTTACTGGCTTGGCAGTTCTTAACGGTCAGAATCTGGACTGTTAAGAACTACCAAGCGAGTAAAGTAATTAATTGCTCGGGGACTTTAATTGAATTGAATTGATAGTTCGCTAAAAGTAAGCATAAGTCTATCCTCCAACTGTAACTCACCTTACGTAAGTAGTAAAATGGCCGCCGCTTTACTTAAGGTTTTGGCTGTCACCTGTCAAATTTCAAATGTAAATATATCCTTGACTAAAAAAAATGTCTCTTATGTATGTTTGTGAAATAAACAATTTTGTATTTGTATTGTTGATGCTATGACCATGCACAAATGCTATGACATTTATTTCCGAATTAGATTCATTTCTACTGACAATGTACTCAACATCAAACTGAAAAATAGTTGTATTTCGTATTATTAACCTCGCCTTTGAGAAGTTTTCACTTGTGTGGTATGGTCCTAAGCACACACATTTTTTTTTTATATTTTAATATTTTCTTGTAACTATCCGATTCAATCTATTATCTTTATAGTTACTATTTTTTTATCAAATAAATAATGCTACATCATACCCATTTAAAGTTCAATTGAATTGCAAAACCTTATTAAGTACATTGACTAAGCTCAATTGGAATGACGAAGAACTGGTAATGGGAAACTGGAATCGCCATTTCAACTGATACAAAAACCACAGACATTTGATCAGATACTTACTTCTAGGAATGTCGGTTGACGCCATTTTTAGAATCTACATTAGTAAGGAAGATACGTAATAAGCGCGATTTTTTGCAAAGAATGGGTACCTATTATCTTTTGGAATACCAAAATGAAGGTGCATACGAGTTTCTAGCTTGTTATCTCTCATTCCGAGGTCCCTTTTTTCCTTATTTTACTGGCCTAATGAGCCCGGTCATTGGTTTTATGCATCCACTTTTTCCAGCCTCATTTCATAGACGATTTCACCTCACTCACACTACTGCAACAAAATTTAGTTTATAGCATGTCGATAAAAAATCTGCTAAGGGTTTTTTTGGTTCAAACTTCATGATACTTTTTGTTACAGGAGACTATTCGTTGGACATTCAGGAAGTGACCTTGGATGATGATGCTCTGTATCAGTGCCAAGTCAGCTCTGGACCAAGAGGTGAGTACCATCTTATCGGTATATTCCCAACGAGTAACAACTAATGCAGTAACACTGTTACTCGTTGGGATTTTATCTCCAACAAGTAACACTCGGTGTGACTCGATGGAATTATTAGAGTTATTTATCCTACAGGAACAGAAAGTAGCATTCCTAAAATGTTGAATTTGCAAAAACTTGAATTTGCACAAAGATAATTTCCTAAAACGTTGAGTTTGCAAAAAGTTGTGTAGTAAAATATAATAATGATATTTTCTGAACTACTACTACTACTAATTTTAATTTTAAAAAATGCCTGTGGTCAGGTTATAATAATTACTTAGATACTAAATTCAAAGCAAAGATTATATCCTAAACTTACGAGTCCATTTTAGTCATGCTTTTTGATAAGTATACCTATATTTAGATGTACTATCTTAATGTAATTCAATTGACATTATTAATGATATATTTTATATATACCAGGTACCTTAGAATCATCGCAAATATGTAGGTAAGGGTTACACTGTGTACTTTTCAATCACCCGTTCTATTCACTGCCCAATGTGGCGTAGGGCTAAAAAAGAAAATTGCCATTTATGTCGTGCAGAGATTTAATAATCACGGATACGGCGTTTTTTAAAATATTGATTTTATTTTGGATCTTTTCTTAAAATCTAATCTTAGCTCTATCTTATATATATATATATATATATACTTATTTAAAAAATAGAAATAAACCTAAAAACCTAATCGATGATCTTCAGTACAGATCATCGATTTTTTTTAGGTTTAATTATATAAAAGCCAAGATATTTTTCAAGATTTATTTTTATCCTTAGTTTCACACAGTACAATAAGGTACAGTAAGATAAACACAAATAATATTATCGTTCTTATTCGTTCACGATTAGACAGCTGTCACTGTCGCCGCGTTTCTCACATCCGTAACGTGCCCTGCGGGGTAACGTCCGTTGTCTCGCTACAAAGCGCGGTTGGCTCAAAGGAATAATCTCCTCTTTTATAAGACTTGTTTCAGCGACAGAAGTTGATGCTTTTCTATGAAAACTGTGAAAAATTTGTTAATGCAGTGATGATAAGAAAATGGATAAAATTATTTTTAAATCAGGTCTAAGTTTACACTTTAGTGTTAATTTTATACACAGGAGAGCTTAATAGGTAGGTAGGTATAATAGGTTAATAATATCAGCTCTCTACCCGGGTAGATATAGTGAGACCGTGAAATTCATATACCTCATCATAATTAGGTACCTATTAATAATTCATATGAACTATATACTATACTGGATGGCTAATAGGTACCTATTTAATAAATATCAACTCTCTACTTGGGTAGATAAAGTAAGACTTACTTACGGTCTCACTGAAAAACATCATCAGGTAAAACTATGAAGTTGGTTGAAAGGCCTACAAATATGAATCCGGTTTTTTGTGAAAATAGAAAGATAGACAGATAGCTGGTAGATACTCCTTAATTATGCTACTTACTACTGAACTAATTTGACAGAAATTTGTGGTATAACTGAAAAAGTCAGAGGTAACTTTTAACTTTAATAAACAGAAAAAGCCGCGAGCAGTAGCTTGTGGTTTTATAAGGATAGATAAGTTAGTATAATAAAACATTTTTTTTGATATGATGGGAAGCTCCACAGGGATTGGTCGAGCCCTAAATAGCACTTGTTTTTTTTGGTTTAGCTCTTTGAAACTATTTTTGGTTCGCATGTGTGTGACAAAGTTGATAGACGTATATTAGGGTTGTCACTTTTACCACATTCAATAATTTATTCATCATACAAATATTAATTTGTTGAGATAACAATATATGTAATAAATATATATTATCTTTGAAATGTTTTTATATTATTATTACTGAAGGTATTTTTTATTTCAACAAAACTATATTGCTTATTATTCTATTAAAGGATACTTACCTATTATTAGTGATATTCAAATGGTAAGTGCTCTTGCAACATAGGTAGGTAGGTATGCAAACATTAATGAACTTATAGTAAGTTAAAATTAGCTTCAACATTTAAGAATCTATTTAGGTTCAACTTTGTAATTAATTTATTCAAGTATCTTTTTGACTTATCTTAAATTAAAGTTTCACCCAATCTCAGAACTATAAAGATCACTAACTTTTTTCAAAAGTTAGACATAAACTAAGTTTAATTGGCATTAAAATTAATGACCTTTCAGATTTTATCCCACAAAGTTACAAGTACCTACTTTCAACCAATTGCGTTGAAGTTTATTCCAAAAATAGTTTTACTAGCTTCAGACGACTTAAATTGGAGTTTTGATTGTTGTCTAATAGTTTTGGCCCTATTTAAGAATATTTGAATTGTGAATGTTATAACAATGATTGGACATTTAGCTTAAAACTTATCAGAGCTTGCTGATAACATCAATTTTTTATTAAATTAGTGGAAAGATGTGTTGTTTTCACAATACTTTGAATCACATACGCCAATGAAACACTGCTATATCGCCAATCCACTTTTTTTTTAAATAGGCAAGCATTTGACTACAATCAGGCTTGCAGGCTTAGCACGGACTGGGGATAAAAATTTTGTCCCCCGGTTTTATCCACCTTCAAGGAATAAAATTTACTGGAAGGTGGATAAAAACGGGGGACAAAAATTTTATTCCCAGTCCGTGCTATCGGTGCTGTGGTGAGTGACGGTGTGGTCGAGGATGTAGCACGCCTGCCTAGTAAGAACTTATTCACTCTTGATTTGAAGACTCCGAGATTATAGAGTATCGGAACACTTTTACACACTTTAGACATTCTGCTGACCAGACCCAAAAGCCAAAAGTAATTTCACCAGTAAAGTGTGTTTTTTTCTTTGAAATAATAAAAAACTCATTAAACAACGAAACTTTTACGATTCCATTGACTAATTTCCCAGTTCAAACAAACCAATTAAAATACCAACAAAGATTCGGGGTTCAACGTTACGCGACAACCCTAATTCTGTCCCTAATTACAAACAGAGAGGCCGCGGTTCGGGTATTATAGAAAAATACATCGTTAAGTATTCCATACATGTGTCTGTCACATTACTTTTTTCTCAAATAAGGTGGGAAAAGATGAGAAGGACTAGATTTTGGGGAGATAAGATATAAATAATCATAGCTGTTTTGTCTGAGTGTATGTATATTGTTGTATGGCCGGAACGCTATGGGCTCGCTCAACACAAAATAAAACTAGTGGAAAGATAAAGATAAAGATATTTTATTTGCCAAATTTGAAAAAAAAGGGGGATGCCTTTTACCAGAAGTGGGATGATCTATAACAATGATAACTCTTACAAAAAACTACTGTTACATGCTTAAATAAATAAATAAATATTGTAGTATATCACAAGTGGAAAGTTTTTTTTTTGTTTTAAAAAAGTCTAAGTAGAAATCCAATCAGACTAACATTAATTTCCACGTAGCCTACGAGTATAAATTCAAATTCAAATGGTTTTTTTTCCCTTAATATAGATACATATACACCATTATAGATTTACCTATATCCAATGCTGTTTCTAAAGCAGTGTTGCACCTGCTTTTGTGAATCAAAGACTTGTGTTGCTCTGTTCTGGTTATGGGCAGGTGTGGTGTGCTTTCTTACCATCAAAAGAGCGCCTACTTACTCACTTAATAGAAAAAAAACTAATACCACTTATATTCGATACCTTAACAACTAATGTAACGTGTATCATCCAAAATAAAAATCTAAATCTTAATATAAAACATTAAGGCCTGCTTGCACCAAATTGTCAAAGTACCTGAGCAATTACTTTACTCGTTTATCAGATCTTAACGGTATGAATCTGGACTGTTAAAAATTGTTAAGCGAGTAAAACAATGGCTTAGGATCTTTGTCAGATTTGGTGCAAGTGGGCATAAGTTAAGCCACAGCGCTGCTAGTTTTAAGAAACAATGATATAAAGAAACGAAATTGGAATCAGAATCTGAATTAAAGTCGCCAATAAAGTTGGTGGTTGAGTTCTTATCGTCGTAATTTGCGGTGCGAGGTGAAAAACGCCTGAATGTGCCGCGGTTTGGCGACAATTGGACACGGATCTAGGTCACTGGATAAGACCGAAATACTACATACTAAAATATATTTTAAGTATCAAAATAATATAGCCGTGTTGGGCTAGTGGGAGGTACCTCGACTTTCGAATCGAAGTTCGTGGGTTCGAACCGGGTCGTACACCAATGTGCCACGAGTAAATGTGCATTAAAACGCGTGCTTAAATGCCTAAAAAGTTCGAAAACATGTGCCATGTGCACAAAAGGAGCCTCCTCGAGGCGCACTTGAAATCCATTCGCCACACTGGTTCGAAAGAAATACAATAAGAAGAAGAAGTATCATAATAGACGAGAAAGTCGTTTTCCTGATTGTAAGGAATCAAAATCAATATATATAAAAGGCTTAGTCCTGACTTGACTGACTGACAGACAACGTACAGACTAAACAACTAGACGTAGAGACTTGAAATTTCTAGGGTATGTTCATCAAGAAGGGTAGTTGCGTATTATGAAGAATTGAATTTATGGAATTTTGTTAATTCGCAATGCAAACAAAGTTGTGGAAGACCACTAGTAATAAGTAAAATTCGAGCCAGATGTTTTCCTGATTGTAGGACATCAAAATAATCAATAAAATCCTACGACTAAAATTTCATAAATTGTATATTAGAGCATTTTTATTTTTTAAGTTACTTTCCCTTGAGGATGGTTGAAATTGCTTATGTAATAAGTGCAATGGACAGACTGTTGACAAATAGCATAATCATTAAACACACACAAATTTGTCTCATTAAATACAAATTTATTTCTGGAAATGAAACTATAACTTAGCACGTTATAGCGTAAGTTTTTGCAAAAACCTAAACTTGGAAAATTGGGTATAGATTGTACCTATTCGTACAATTTATAAAGCAAAATATTTGAAATTCTAGTCTTTGCTAAATACGAAAGAACTTCACATACTTTAACCAAGACATTCACTTCGAATCCATGGGGAGCAAAACGCCGTATAAAATTAGATTTCCTATCCAGCAAAGGCGACATCTCAAACAAATTACTTGTGAATAATGCAAAATGGCTTCTCCTGTGACGCTATCTCTAGGTACGGGGCACTGATTCCCCCATGTCATTTCGGAGACGCTGCGGGGCTTCAGGGAATCCCACGGCTTCTTACCCCCTCGACGTTCAAGGGGAAATGGATACGATTTTCATATTATCCTTGAATATTTACATACTTTGCATATATTTTATATACCTTCAGTGCAGCAGTGGTATTTGTAAATTACAGACAACTTGCTGACACCTGCGACTTCGTTTGCGTTACGAATCAACAAAATTCCTTTCTTAGTTTGTGCACATACACTCGAAATTTTATGTCTCTACGTCTACTGGTTTAGCCTGTTGGCTGTCTGTCAGTCATTCAGTCAGTCAGCCTTTTATATTGATTGATTGATTACCACCGATGAATTTCATTCAACAACGCTATTTGTGCTCCGATTCGAGGTCATTGGTTGATTTTTCTGGTGGTAATGGTTTTCAAGTTACATTCTTCAGTAATTTCTATCTTCAGCTTTTATGTTTTTTCTCTATGACACCAAATCAAATAAAAATTGGTGTCCGTTACAATGAGACGAATTCCCCGGGCCTAGATTACAATCAACCAACATATTATTACTCCAATAATTAAAAATTTTGTACTTCGGATGAATGTAAGATAATGGTATTATACCTAAAAAACAGAAGAGAACCGATTATAATCAGCAGTCTCTTCTGTGTGTAATACAATTATATCTGGGTCACATTTGCACTCAATTTATGCACGAGCAAGTGATAATTCGGTACACAACATAGCATTAGACCTACATATTTAGATTATAGACAATCATTTTATCTTAGGAGGACTATACTTATGTATAATTTAGCCGTTCTTTGCTAAGTCTGATAAAATATAACAAGTAGAGGAAAACTCGCAAAAGTAAATTTTCCTAGAGCACAAACTAGGAGCTATTTACTTATTAAAGATTCATCTTTTGTAGCGTTTTGTGACAAAGACATTTTTCAAGTCCGCCGAAGTATTTTTGAGCGGGGAAAGGAAAATATTTGTCTGAAAACAAGACACCACTTTGTAAATGTTGAGATAGGATTCTGGGAATGTTGTTTTTGAATTTGAATGGCATAAATAGTGATTGGATATAGTAAAATCGTTGGACTCAATCGCAGAATAATATTCGAGAATAATTTTTATTTGGTTTTACTTTTTGCGATGCTGTTGTGTCGAAATTATAAGATACTAGGGCTACTCGTATGTAGTGGTGATAATAGAAATTACATCAGGGATGGCTGAGGTTTGAGACGCTTACCGTTTCTTGAGGTAGCTGTTGGCTGGCTCTTCATATCACCAAAGTTCGTTTTGAAACTTTTGAATACACCAAGTATAAGCACAGGTAGCGGAGAGTTTTGGAAAATGTTTATAAAGCACCGTACGGGCGTAATTTTGAGTATTTTTGTCACAGCGGAGGAAAAGCGTATTTTTTCGTTGCACCCGATTCAAAACGCACACAAAGAGAATATAACCACTACGTTGAAGAGACGGGACTTCAAACAAAAAAACAACAAAAAAAAACATTGATCATTCTACGTCAAAACGAGGAAGAATCGCCATTACCAACATTCTAACAAAATAATAGTTAGGAGCCTTACCAACATGAAGAAAAAACTAGTGACGTCCTGGCAAAATTATCGATAGCTTACATATCGATGCTTGTCTAATTTAATTGAATCAGTAGAGATTTAAAGTCACACATGTTTATTTGAATATAAAATACCATGTTCATTAAAATGCGAGGTTTCTAACATTTTATTGAACATAATATTTTTTGTTCAAATAATCATTGTGTGGCTTTAAATGAAAATAAAAATGTAAATATATTTGGAATTTACAGTTTATATATATAATATATATATATATACATTACATCTCAAATGAACGCATTATTATTATAAGGTCTCCTGCTGCTTCCACAGCCAGTCTAGAGCAACGTCCAAACGTCCCTTTGCATATTTCAACGCGCACGGTGCTGTATCCTGCAATATACAATATATGAATTGGACTGTTAGCCTCAAAATTCTAGTAATAATTAAATCAAATTGTGTTAACTACAAGTTTCTTGTCAGACTTAGACTATTACTATTACTGTTATTATTATTATTACTATTACTATTACTGCAACAAAAGTAATATTAAATTAAAATTTCTCGCATATCGATAAAGTACTTTATGAAGTTACAAGATATATCACTGTATAAAAAAGTATATAACTTACTAGGATCACATGTTGTGATTTCGACAGTATTCTTTATCGGAATTTCATACTCATGGTATATAATTAGCTCCTCGTGAAACATATCTGTAGCATGGGCTAATGAATGTTCTGTAATGTTGTTTAAAAAACAAAATAGCAATATAATTTGATAGCAAGTGTGATAGTAGTCCAATGCAAAACAAATACAAATAAAGAAATCTGACACTTAACAATAAATAGGTACTATTAATTGTCGTAAAGTGGTGGTTTGCAAGGCCTCTTATTTGCAAATCACCCATACAACGAGCCTGGTTCACGTCTAGTTAACACATACCTTCATTTGTTGTACAACTTTTATTTAGGCTCAAACAATCAGAGAAAACATGATATGGGAACTCTGATAGAATCTTGTCTGATAGAGGTTGAGCTGTTAGTCGTAATGAAGGTACAGCAGTATTTTTCAATAGGGTTTTTTTCTTTTTGAAATCCTTGTCGTGGAAATGTTTGCCACATATAAATTTATTTGCGTATAACTTTTCAATGGGTATATACGCCAAATCTTCTTTCCCTGTCATCTTAACCCACAGCTTGCACCTGTACACATTAGAACAAATATAATTTTATCGATATCGATATTTTAATTTGACGCACTATTTTCCAAATCCACTATTTTACAAATAAAATGTAAATAATATGATGTGGTTTAAACACTGTTTACCATTGTATCATTTTACTTGTGTTGTACTTACCGAGATTCATCATTTCGAGGGAATCTTGCCATGAAATACCTTCTTTTACCATCTTTTCTTTTCGATATCAAACCACAAATTTCACACTTTCGGTACGTCATAGTAACATTCTACAGTCATAAAACTGAAAGTATTTTGTAACAAAACCACTAATATATGATATAAATCACATAAGAAAATTTAGAAATAAATAAAGCAATGATCGGAATGTCGCGAATGAATGACGTGAGACAGAAGAGCGAGAGGTTGGAGACGTGAGTGAAACGTATATATAGCCACCATTAAAATTTTGCCTCCGTCCATACAAAGTTTTTTTTAGCCCGTAGTTTCGACAGCCTGAACGCACAGACGAAGTGAGTGAGCGGTTGAATTTTCTTGTTCGTTCGAAGCATTCGTTCCGCTGCTATCCATTCAGTCTTCTTGCGTCTCATTCAAGGTAGGAAGGTAGGAGCAGGACAGATATACTTACATAGATAATATAATTCGATCTCTGATTGAAAATAGTTTAGTGTGTGTCTTATAGATGGCGTTACCATGTAGTACAAAGAAAATAAATCTATACTTACATTATATTCTATAGTATTAGTATAGATTGTGAAATTGTGATTGAATAAATAAATGAAATGAAATGAAATGAAAATCAACGAATCTCCTCTAGATAAATCAGTCATTTACTTAAATTCTATTAATACCTACCATTCAAAGAGAAGCCAGATCGGAATCATTTCAGTGTTCAAAAACATTATGTATTTAGTGTCATGTCACTGTTCAAAGACGTCGTTGGCCGTGTGGGAGGTGCCTCGACTTTCGAACCGAAAGTCGTGAGTTCGAAGTTCGAACCCGGTCGAACATCAATGGATTTTTCTGTTCCAAAAATCTATTTGTGCATAAAAATACGTGCTTAACGGTGAAAGAAAACATCGTGAGGAAACCAGCGTGTCATAGAACCTAGCAGGAAAGGAGCCTCTTCGAAGCGCACTTGAAATCCTTTCACCACACTGGTTCGAAAGAACTAGTGACACGATAAGAAGAAGAAGCTTCGAAAACATGTGTCATATGCACGAAAGGAGCCTCTTCCAGGCGCATTTGAATTCCTTTCACTACACTCTAGATCGACAGAATTAGCGACATAAAAAGAAGATGTCACTGTTCTTAACAAAAAGCAGCACAGTAATACTCACTCTGAACATAATATCTGAAGCTGAAACAGTAACAGCTTCCTCATAAAGAGCTCGACGAGACGTGAACGTGACGAGCGGCCATCTAAAGGTGGGTTTACACTAAACGAACAAAGAGCTAGAGCTAGAACAAGAGCATTCTTTCTTGATTTCTTAGTGTAAACGAAAGCTCGTTTTCAGCGTTTACACCAAAATATCAACAAGTACCAAGAACTAGAATCGCAGAACACAAAAACACTGAAGATACCGCTCCAGGAAGCGAGCACGTGCGAACACGTAAGAACGTTCTAAGCTACTGTTCGCACGCTCTATCGTACCATTTACATCAAGCGAGCGAGAATTCTTAGAATATTCCATAAAATCTATGCAAGCTAAGATAGATCAACGAATGTTCTGTTTCTGTTAATACTAATAGAATTTGACGGAGAGGGGATAGAATGAGCAATGAGCATTCGCTCGTCTGGTGTAAATCGGCCTTAACTCTATGTTGACCCCGCGAAGAAAATGGCACTTTTGCCGGCCAAAGGCGCAACCACAAATTGTCTCACCGCAACAGCTTTGTCGAGGCTGTTCCAAGTCATGACCTGATGAAAACTACATTAAAATGATAAATAAATATTTTGGACATTTCACACAAAGCTTCTAGCCCCAAACTAAGCATGAATATTTATTTAATGGCTTTTGCAATTAGACTAATGCCTACTTGCACCAAACTGTCAAAGTACCAAAGCAATTACTTTATTCGCTTGGTAGTTCTTAATAGTCAAATTTCTTTGCCAGTTTGGTGCAAGTAGGCATATGTATACAATGTTTACACTTATGCCTACTTGCACCAAACTGTCAAAGCTCCTAAGCAATTACTTTTCTTGCTTGCTAGTTCTTAACGGTCCAAATTCAGACTGTTAAGAACTGTCAAGTTAGTTAAGTAATTGCTTAGGAACTTTGATAGTTTGGTGCAAGTAGGCATTAGTGTATCACTTGTGCTGTAGACACTACAATCCTTCCATGTGTTATTTAGAAATAGCCAACACCGAGATTTTAAACGAACAAATATATGTATGTATAGAGACTGAGCTTGTACAATTGGAACCGGATAACTGATAGAAAAAAAAAAATTATACTTTTTTTGTAAATGCATAATGTAGAATACATAGAAAACATCCAGGCTCAGGATAAACACAGATTTTGATCACACAAATGTTTGTCCTGAAACGGGAATCGCACCCGCGGTACCGGCGTGGCAGTTCAACACACTTACCACTCGACTATCCGTGTCGTCATAATATAATGAGAAAGTAGATAGGATCTTCCAATATTTCAGTTATTTTGATTTAAAAACTAAAATACTTATCGGATTTTGATGAATTTTTTATGGGACCAATCTAAAAGTATATCCTCTCAAAAAAAAAGACTTTTTGAAATCGGTTTAGAAACAAACATTAGAAAAAAAAACAACTGAATTGAGAATCTCCTCTTTTTTTGAGGTCGGTTGAAAATTATAATGGCGGTCTTATTGATAGACAGCAATCTCAGACAACCGTAGTAGACGACATGCTGTTGCGAGAAGAACAATTCAAGTGGAATAACGGTGTACCAAAAGCTTATATAATAATTTTATGGTAGAGTCAGTATTCGTTTTTGGCTGAATATATGCAAATTCCCATACCTTCAGCCAAAAAGCTCACTAAAGCCGAATTAAAACAGCTACACTGCCATTGACTTAAACGACGCAAAGTTGTTCCATCTAGTCCAGGCGAACAACGTACAACAGTTGTTTGTTCGGTTGTTCCTTTGTTACGAGGCCACCATTAATTCCGTTCGTGTATTTTGAGTGACAAACAGACAAACATAGTGTCACTTTGTTGTGTAAAGTCCTTAAAACCTGCCACAGCTTTTGCGTGCACTTTGAGCAGGCATGGAAATGATTGCTACTTCTTTTTCATTTATCACATGGTGATAGAACTTCATTTTGTAACAGCTCTATAAACGGTGATTTTGTCATCAGTGATTTTTCATCAGTGACCTAATGTGATAATGACGCGACGTCACGCAATCACTCCCACTCACAGTCAGCACTCTACTGACTGACTGTTATTGTTATTTACGATACGAATTAAATTGTAATCGTAAGGCGTTGTCCTAATAGAACGCGATCACGCGATCGTCGCGCGAGCAAGCGATGCGACCGTCACGCGAATCCGCGATCAAACGTACTAACGTCAAATAGGCGTCCCGATTGGCAATCGCGCGATCGCACGACGCGACGCGATGCAAATTGGGACGCCTATTTGACGTTAGTACGTTTATCGCGCGATCGCGCGATCGACGTTCGCGCGAACTTGCGATGGTCGCGTCATCGCGTTCTATTAGAACACTGCCTTAGTATCATGACATGAACCAATCACAGCGACCGCTGGCGAACAAAATCACCTGCCGGGGCGCGCCGGGAAGATATCAACGGTGATTTTGTAACAGACTTGGTCTCAGAAAGTAACAAGTGTTATTTGTGATCAGATTTATACCATGATAAATAACATGTTACTCGATCTACCTTCCATGCCTAACTTTGAGTAATTAGGTCGCTTGCATAGAGACACGTTAACTCATAACGAATATGTAAACGGGCGTTATTTTTGTCGTTGGGAGGCGTCCCCTGCAGGATGCCGTCTAGATGGGTGACCAACACAGTGTGGTATATATTCTACGTCAAAGCAGTAATGTGTAAGCATTACTGTGTTCCGCTTGGAAGGGTACTGCAGCTACTGAAATTACTGGGCTTTCGATACTGACTATCAAAGCGTCTCAATGTGGTCGAGCGTTATAATAGCAGTGTTGTACCGGCCTATGTGAATCAAAGTTCTGTGCTCTGTTATGCATATGGGAAGGCGTGATCTCTTACCATCAGGAGAGCGCCTAGCTAGTCTCGCCACTTGTGATAACATAACAGCACAGTCACTTATTTGCCTGACTGTTGCTCACCTTTATTTTAATAAAAAATTGTTTGTTTATATATTTACTACTATTTGGAATGAGGGGCACATCGACACTCTAAGAATTAGGTGCAAGAATTTTTGGGACAAGGTTATACTCACCCTATCCATCCTCGTAGAAAATACTACGTGAAAAAACGTCGGCTTGAGTGTATATAGGAAGATACTACTAGGTACTTAATGCTCCTATCTATTTTCGTACAAATAACACGTAAAAATAAAGTCAGCTTGAATTTATAGGAAGTTACTATTATCGCCGACCCTCTACTATTTAATTTTTGCTTTGTCAGCCTATTTAAGCCGTAACCTAGAACTACACAAAGTTAACCAATAGAATAAATCAAAAGTTTGAAAACCGCTCATATGTGTTCAGTTGCACAAAAGTGTGTAGAAATAAAAAAAACGTTATAACGCTAAGCACGGGAAAAAAAAATGTCTTCTCATACTGGCAAAGTTCGACTATAAACAAGGTACAGGGAGAATAGAACTGAATTTATGGCCCTAGAGCAAAAAAGTGATTGTTTATAAAATCTGTATAAAGAGGTTTCATGACACTATTTGAGAAGTTTTTTCATGATTTAATATTTCGGTCCTTTATAATACCCATAAATTAGGGTAATATTAGACCCAGGAGCAAATTTCGCATCACATTGCCAATCTCAGCCAGTATCAGCCCACTGCTGGACATTATGCCCATTATCTTTAACCATAACTAGTCTGTAACTAACCATACTTGAGACAAATAAATAATTCACTCATTCATTCATTCATATGAGACTGGCATCAAATTCCAATCTCATCTGTGCAAATTTCGCATAGAAAATATTATTTTTATTATTATTTGTTAATATTTGAGAATGTTTATTTCTTTACTTATTCACCCCTGAAACTAAAGCGATTTTTTTATATAAGAATTTTCAAATTTAGTAAATCTCACTTTTTTAGCTTATGCGGTACATTTTGTGATTTTTAACGTAACGTAGCACTTCCAATCAATATTATTCATTTCCACGGTTATTACTAATTTTTTTGCCCATTCAGTATTACTACACATTTACCGAATCACGTTGTATAAAATGTTTTAACGACTACATTCAAAAGTTGTACCGGGTTATGTGGGTCTATTCGAAACTTTGTCCAAACGGGACTCAGTACAGTTTAATTGGAGAGTTTTTTTAGGTTTTCAGTTTTTTTCGTTTTTTTTTACTCCTAAAAGATTTTTTTTTTTGGTATTTTTGGATGATGCGTCACATATTTTTCTTGTGAATATCAATATTTTCAATCCGTGGTTTTGTTTAGATTTTTTTTTCAGTACTTCTATTTTCTGAAAAGGATTTTCTTTCGATTTGGATTTCAGGGATGACTCAGGTATCGGTACAAAGTAAAATCAAAAGTTATCATAAAATATTTCGAAAATACTAAATTATTTGGTACGATGTTGGGCATTATAGTTTTAGATCGTACATAGCCGAAACTATTGAAAAAGTAGGGATGCAATTTGGCTTAGATGCTCTTTTTGACTCCAAATATCAGTTTCTAAGAGGTTATCGTCATGAAACGTATGGTATCATGTTTATTCTAATACCGTGGACGAAACCATAAATAAAACGTTATTCTAAATTATTTAAAAATCCTATTGTATATGCTAGAACCGATTACGTAAAACGTAGTAATGCGATTTAAACTAAACCAACAAGCTTTAAATTTAAGTCCACACTAAAATCGCGCGAAAATTAAATTATACTACAGTTAGTTCGCACGCTGTAAAATAATAAGGGTTTTCACGAAACCAGGTCACACTAGGATAGTAAATATCCGGATATAAAGACCGCAATAACATTATAATATTTGAACATCCAGAACAATGAAAAAAGTTAAGTAATTTTATGCAGTTTTTCGATTTTCTTTATGTTATTTTTAGCTGCCCAACAAAATAATTAGACGTTATCTAATGGTCTATTCAAGATATACACCACATGTTTTAAATTATGAAAAAACTTAAATAGGCCATGCAGAAGGGGTACAACGTTGTAACTGTACAGTCAGAATTTTAGGTTTCTACAAAATGACCGAGTGACAGTTTGAAAAAATATCGACATCATTTTTTCATGTTTTTGTCATATCTGTGTCCAGTTACAGCAATTGAGTATGCGTATTTTTTTCTGGTGATAAAAAAATTGCGGTGTTTTTTCCTTTTTTTTGTGTGTGAAAACTGTGAACCCATTTTTTTTATTTATTTCCAATATAATAATTATGTAGCTAGTTCCAATAATAATAAATTACATAATAAATCGAATATTAAAATATAGAAAACGTAAGGGTCTAAAAAGTACAATGCGTGAATCTGTTGTCCACTTAAAATTTGATTATCTTGTAGATAATGAAGCTATAAACCTATTTAAAACTATGCTAATGCGTTTTATGTGTTTGTCGAGGGACCCCACCTTGGGTTTGATTAAGTAACTTGGAAGTCGAGTTAAGTTTAGGTTTTACGATGGTTTAAATGTCTGTTGCTTCATCTATTCGGGTCCGGGATAGGGGTTAATAAGAAATTCACAAAGTTGTTATTTTTTGCTATTTGAAGTAATACTGTTTTAAGTTCCAATTTATCTAGGATCTTAAAACTGAAAACAAAACTAGGTTAAAAACTGGAACTACACAGAAATGCTTACGTATTACTGCTTAGTGGTAGGATTTCTGACACTTTTGAAATCCATCTAGACTTACTGCTGAAAGGGACGCCTCCTAACGGTGTACTTTCATGAATCTTACGCAGATAAAAATGTCCATGATGATGATGATAATAATGATGATGGTGGTGGTTAGTACTTAGTAATTATGGTGATGATAATAATGATTTAGGAGATATTGATGATGTTAGTAATAATGATGATGATAATGATAATAATGATTATAGTGATGATAATTATTATGGTAATGATAATGATTATGGTGATAATAATGATAATGATGAATATGATATTCGTGACACTGTTTCTTTCCCTGGCACAGGTGAAGCACCAATCCGTTCAAGATACGCCCGTCTCATAGTGCTAATGCCGCCAGACCCGCCGAAGATATCACAAGCTCCTGTCCTGAATGCTATTGAGGATCGGGAGGTCAATTTGGAGTGCGTGTCAGTTGGAGGCAGACCAGCAGCTGAGGTCAGTCAATTTTGGGCAGAACGAGTATTGGTTTTATGTTAATTTTTGAGCGAGTAAAGAGGGTAGGATAAATATTTAATATGACGACTGGAAGCGGCCATTTTGTAATTATAATTTAACATAAACGATCATTAGGTACAGTCAGCATCAGAAGTCGAAGACCATATTCAGATTTTCAAAATCGCTTTACACCATTTATTAAACCTAAATCAATCACTAAAGCGCTAGTATTAAATGAACATTATTTAGGTACTAAATTAACTGTACACCACATTTTCAAAAATATAAAATCTGAATGTGGTCATCGACTTTTGATGCTGACTGTACTTGATAAATTTTGAATGAAAATTCAAAGGATTCCTGTTGATTATATGAATAAAAAAACTGTCTGCAAAATAAAAATAATAAATAAAAATGGTTTAAATCAATTGAAAAAGTCTGAACTATTGATATTTGTACTCAATCTACTCAACAGATTGTCAGACCATAGATAAAAAATAATTCAAAACTCGAAGATAAAGTTTTCAAACTAATCATTCAGTCAGATTGGATTAAACGGAAATAATCGCTCTAAGATGAAGTTTTATTACTTTCAGAAGAAGTTGTGAGATCGAAGATTGTTTTATCTAGAGCTAAGAGGCACTTAGCTCACACAGATCACCATTAGCTTTTCTTCTCGACCTTATGCCCGGGCTACATGAGGCTAGTATTTTAAGCCATGATAGCAAGCTACTACTCGGGCGAATAAACATGACACCTGGCTCGAATGACGTTTGTGCAAAAAACAGCGTGGAATTGGATAATCTTAATAGAGAAGCTTTGGAGAAGAGGTCCTGTTACACTTGGTATGGATAAGGCTTCGGCAAGAAGAGACACGAAAGGTGCCGCGCGGGGTAGCGGGGGAAGCATCAAGTTTCGAGCCACGTGGCAGCCAGGTGTCATGTTTACTCGCCCGAGTTGTAGCAGCTCCAGTTTTGTGTAGGCAGAACTAGCTTACGTTTTTACTAGTTTACTAGCCTAGAAATGAAGCTAGTTTTGTCTGCACGAAGCTAGAGCTGCTAGCTTACTAGTTTACTGCTATCTTGGCTTGAAATACTAGTCTCGTGTAACCCGGGCATTAATGATCTTGCTAGTCGATTAGGAATTTTGTATGGGAGCTTTCAGAGCCTTATGTTCAACCAGATAGCCTTATTATGCTGGAAATACAAATAACGAAGACATAAAAAATGGCCTTTTGTGAAAAAAGGAGCTTCCTTGTACAACTGAAAAGAAGTTTTCATGAAAACGAGTTCTTTACGAACGAAAACGAATTCTTACATTAGCTAAGAAAAAAAATATGCTGCTTAAGATTATAAAAACAACAAAAATCCGCTTGCACAACACTGAAGCCATTTTAGATTTTGACTTTTTGATTCTATTATATGCAAAGAACTAGTTAATAAATTCCTTGATTATATGACACTACGATCAAGAAAGACAAATCCATTGGTGGCTGACTTGATACAATCCAAGTACCTAGCTACCTACCTAGCACCATCTTCTAGTAGTTTGATTAGTCTATTAGTAAAAGCTAATAGACTAATCAAACTACTAGAAGATGGTGCAGCGCTTACCTCGGTCAAAGAATTAGCGTCGCTTTTCAACGAGGTAACGTCACCAGCCTTTTGGGTACTTTGCTCGTTGACTGTGACTTAAATTTTATTCTGTGTATTATTTATAATTTTAGATAAGATATATCTTTATCCCACCAAAAACAATAATGTGAAGCATCGGCAAATTCTTAAGTATCGATGTACTAGTCGATCAAAAAAGAGTGGAAATAAAGACCTAAATGCAAGTTCGAAAGCGTTTCATTGCGTATTGTACTTAATGATGCACACGTTGTAAGATATGATTTAACACGTCAAGTTTTTTAATTAGATTTAGGGTTACGGAGTGGGTCAAAATGGCTCGAAGCGTTTCGTGTAAAAGTACCCTGTGCGCTTGCAGGCGTAGAACTTGCCTGCGCACTTTGATTTTTATAGATAGTTATTAAGTAATTTTAGTTAAATTATGTGTTAGCTAAAATAGTTTTTGTTGCATTTAAAAAACAAAATGGCTGTTTGCAGCTGTAACGCCGCAAAATCGGTAGCTTTCAAGCAACTCATTAGCTTAGACACAAAATATGTCTACTGGCCATAAAAGCTGTGGATTAATGCTGAATTTTTCTTACAGATAACTTGGGTCGACAACGATGGTGGCGTCTTGACACAAGGAGTCAATTACACAGTGGAACCTATGACTGATGCACGAAGATTTATTGCAAGGTACTTATATCAGGATATTTCCACACAAGCTGATGCCTGTGAATTCCCCTGTATCTACTAAAATTATATTTAGTTTTTTTTATCCATTTCTCATCATATTCATTTTTTAAATAAAAACAAATGAACAAAATATGTCAACAATATAAAAAAAAACTGCGTATTTTGCATTCCTTGAAGTCGGTATTTTTTTGTAAAATAAAATCGTCATATCTATTTATGTCTTTAGTTTTGCCAAGTCTATCTTGATCTTATCCTAATTCTTCCAGTAATTTTGGGTACAAGCAATAAAACATTTATTCTCGAAACCATAATTATCACCTCATTAATAAATGTTGAATCTTTCTAATAAAAATCTATAGTTATCATAATTCTAAGCTTTGCTTTTTTTTTTCCAATAACCAAGTAAGAAAGTTATATTCTTTTCCCGCAAGTGGCAGTGGGCTGGTCATATCTGCCGAAGAACCGATAACCGCTGGGGTAAACGAGTTCTTGAGTGGAGACCGCGAATCGGCAAACGTAGTGTAGGACGCCCTCCGGCCAGGTGGGGTGACGATCTGCGAAAGGTTGCGGGCAGAAGATGGATGCGGCAAGCCGAAGACAGGGCGCGATGGCGCTCATTGGGAGAGGCCTATGTCCAGCAGTGGACTGCGATAGGCTGATGATGATGATGATGATGATTATTTTCCCAGGTCTGTGCTTCGTCTCCGTCCAAGAATATTTCACCACAATCAAACCTTCACGTGCCAAGCTCAGAACACAGCAGACAGGGCTTACAGAGCCGTCACGATAAGGCTACAGGTAAGTGGCTTATCCCACAACAACAATGTAAAACAAGCTTAAAGTTTAAGAAAACTGAAAACCCGACTGCGAAATAATTATACATTCATTGTCAATTCATTATTCGAAATTAAATTTAAACATATGACTATTATATATTTTTGTAATCTCCTTTAAAATACCTTCATTTTGATACCCTACTCAATAAGTTAGGTAAACAAAAAATTATTAACGACATATAATTCTATTTAGGTGCAAAAATCCGCCATTTTGATTATTTTAAAACTCATCTAAGAACACTCGGGTGATTGAAACGAATCTATAATACCTTAACTGGTACATAATATTACTTATTCTTCGCCTTAACTATGAAAATTCATCAAGCCGTTTGGAAGATACGAGGTAACCCAGAAATTTACATACATACATACAAGATACGCGCAAAAAACATAACCCTTCCTTGGCAGTCGGGTAAAAAATCAAAGATCTAGGAATCGGAAAATAACTGAATTTATTCTTCTTAGCCTCTATGAATATCATTCATTTACATCGTCAGCCCTCTTGATGATATCTGTTATGTAGGCAGCCCACTTAATTCCACAAGCTGGTCTCTTCCAACACGTACCAATGAGCCTAGTCTCTGCATTCTCTTTTTGCCGGCCGCCTTTCTTAGAGCGAAGCCACACTGCTCGGTTAAGTGGCGTTACAATTGCGAGTACGAAATTGCGACGCATGGCAACGCAATGGAGCGCAGGGGTGCATATAATGGAAAATACCTAAATGTTCTGAACCACAATTTCGTTTTAAAAGAGTATTAAAAGGAACCATTATTCTCTCAAGGTACAGTCGCCTAGACTAAGATTTTCATAAAATTATAATAACAGCGTAAACTCAAAAACTATAACTATGTCATCATGATTTTTTTTCATGACAATGTACCTTTACCATTTTGTGAACATCATTATGAGAAAATGTATTATGTCACCGTAATTTTGTAAGAACCGTACAATTTAAAGGTTTTGAGTAGAGACACGTTAAATTACAAATTGCCGAAAATTTTAAACACTACGAAAGTTTGATAGACCAATCAATGGACCATTCACAGATTTAAAAGCTCAAGTCTGTAAATGATTACCAAATATTGGTCTGTTATCTTTTTCTTCGTGTACTTCATTACTGAAGGTCGTGCCCGTCTTGAAAGACTTGAGTGGCTCGATTGACAAGCTGCTTCCATGCTTGTCTGTCTTCTGCATGTCTCAGGGCGGCAGAGACAGGGAGTCCCGTGAGTGTCTTGACCTGGTCGGACCAGCGGCTAGGTGATCGGCCGCGTGGTCTTTTGCCTTCAACCTTTCCCACTACAACCAGTTTTTCGAAATTGTCGGGTTGCCTTCGGGCTATATGGCCAAAGTAACTAAGGACACGTTGATAACAAACGGTTGATGGTCTGTTATAAAGAGCATGATACACGTCACATTTTTTTGAAAGTTTACAATTCATCGGGTTTAAAACCCTTAAATTGTAACGTACGTTAACTTATACAAAGCTGATAATGATATAACTTCTGAGTTTTCGCTGTGTACGTATATCGTATTGAAATTTAATGCTGCGATTTTCCAAAATTTTGGACGTGGATTTCTTAGTGCAGGTGACTGTACCTGAATCATTATCAATACATTAACCTTCCATTTCAGAATAACGAGCGGCTTAACCTCATTCGAGCAATAAACTTATACTGAAAGAGAATTACAGCATTTATAGCTGCTGGGAATTGGTGGGGTTTTCATTTTAAAAGATAAAAAGTTCCAATATAAATAGATAATACATAGATAAAGAGAAAACATTATATACCTACTTACAACAAAATAAATAAGATTCAATAAGAAATTAAAAAAAACCCGACACAGGATTAGTTACTGACAGACAACGCACTACCATAGACATAGTTACTGTCATACTATACATACCATAGACATAGTTACATACATACCATAGACATAGTTACATACATACCATAGACATAGTTACAATCACTAGACATAGTTACTTTGTATCTAACTCTACTAATTTCAAGGGTATGTTGTGAAGAAGCGTAGGCGCCTAATAAAAAGGAGATTTTGTTATTTTACACTTCAAACCAAGTTATGAGCGCAATACTAGTTATAATTAAAAGACAAACAAAACCAAGTTATAGAAAATAAATATTATACAAATAAAAATAAATAAAGTTCTTCAACCTCACAGCCCGTGTAATCACCATGGCTGGCACAAGTAGGTTTGCTGACACATCGCCACGAATTAAATCCTATAGGCTGCGTATTTTCACTTTTTCAGTATAAAATACGACCAAATTCAAAGAACCCTCTCATGGTTAACGCAGAGGAGATTGGGCAAAAATATCTCATGTCGAAAAATACGGAAAAAGATCCTAACTAGTTACTCTTCACAGGTTGATTCAAATTTAATACAATTTTTCTATCATAATTTTATACAACTCAGCTCAAAAAATAAATTTGAATCTACGCATATAGTGCGTTGCTTTGTTTAATTTTCGAAACACATACCTTGCGCGGTACTGGCGCTGAATAGGGGAGGTATTAAGTTAGATCAGTAGCTACCTATAGATCGTTTAGAACCGTGTATGGCTTTCTTTTGTAATAAAACTTTGAAGCATCTCCTAATTAATTAATAATTTAATTAATGAGTGATTAATTCTGTTATTTTACCCATATCAAACAGGTTATTCTTAATAACAATACCGACTAAAATTTCTGAATTTTGTGGCTGACTTGATGACGTGTTCAATAATTCATCAAGTCGGTGACAGTCAGTGATTCTATGTGTAATTGCAAATGTATAAAATAAACACAATTGAGCCAACTATTATTAAATTTTAGTTTATTAAAAAAGTGACATGTGTTTTTGTTGTACTTCAAGGTATAGCTATAATAACAGCGCTGCAGCAGCGTGCTGTCAGTACGCTGCAGCATTAAAACTGAGCTAGGCACCCATTGTCTGCAAGACTTCAACTACGTTTATTATCCTAAATTTATTCTATTATGATTATTATGTAATAGGTAGTCTAGTTTTCTAAAAATAAAATTATTTCTTTCAATTGGGTGTCGTTATTTGGACAACCGGTCTGTTCATTTTTGCCCGTTATCCTTTACCGCAATGGTAACAAGTAGAGCTCAGGTATCGCTGGTCGAGCGAAATCGCTGAATTTTCCGGGGATGTACGAGATTTTTTTTCGATGTCTGTTTCCTTATTTCGTTTCGTTTTTCTTTATATCCTTTCATTGGTTCTCGGCTTAAGAAGTAATTTATGTGTGCAAAGTAAATTAGGAATGTTTTATTTTTATGAATAAGACATAGGGTAAGTTATGTAATTTACTTTTAGTATCTTTTACAAATCAGTATCTCATTGTACTCATTTTTCTTATTTTCTTTTGGTCATGATGTAGTTTTTTTGTTAGCAAAAATTGTGTAGCATCTAGACAAACAGCTTAGGTATACTACAATTCTTTGGCAAAATTACCACAGAATAAATAAATAATATTTTTTTTCTCCAATCACCATTTTAATGTTCTATAGGAACTTACTTTTAAATAGTATAAGAGCACATTTTTTTGAAGAACCTTTTATAAAATTACTAGCTGACACCCGCATCTTCGTTTGCGTTACGAATTAATAAATATCCTTTCTTAGTAGGTACCCGCCTACACTTTTTAACGAACAATCGAACATACTCTCGAAATTTCAAGTCTCTCAGTGGTACAAAACCACTGAGAGATGGCCTGAACGTTGTCTGTCAGTCAGTCAAGCAGGACTAATGGCAACTTGCACCAAACTATTAAAGTTCCTAAGCAATTTATTAACTCGCTTGACAGTTCTTAACGGTCTGAATTTGGACTGTTAAGAACTGGCAAGCAAGAAAAGTAATTGCTTAGAAGCTTTGACTGCTTGGTGAAAGTAGGCATAAGTCTCTTATATAATTGCTACTAGCTAGATAAAATCCCTTTCTTAGTACGTACCTGCACTTCTTGACAAACACACCTTCCAAGTTTCAAGTCTCTACGTTCATTGATTTCGCGTTTACGTTGTCTGTGACAGTCAGATCAAGCCTTTTATATACATAATGTATATTGATAGGATACCGTAACCTTCTTCAATTCAGTGACTTTTCCTAGTAAAATACTTTCAAAGCGAAACCTACAAAAGTACACCTCCGCAATATTATAATATTTTTCTTTGAAACGCCCACACAAGACAACCTGGAAATATATTTTATCGAAAAACCCACACTTTTCAGGAATTTCTAATTAATTTACCTACTTTTTCTTCTTATCGCGTCACTGGTTCTTTCGAACCAGTGTGGAGAAAGGATTTCAAGTGTGCCTTGAAGAGGCTCCTTTCGTCCACTTGATACATGTTTTCGAAGTTTTTAGGTTCTATGACATGCCGTTTTCCTTGCGATGTTTTCCTTCACCGTTAAAACGTTAACACGTGTTTTAATGCACACATAGATTTTCTGAAAAATCTATAAGAGTACGACCGGGTTCGAACCCACGACCTTCGGATCGTAAGTCAAAGCACCTTTCCACTCGGCCAACTCGGCTTTTTTTACCTACTGACATAACCAAGCAGTGAACCTACCTCCTTTCAAAGGAACTGTGGTAGGTCATTTATTATAGGGTTTTAGCTAAGACCAGAAGTTTACGTGAACGTAGATAGATAGATAGAAAATGCTTATTGCACAAAGTAAAAAACAAGTACATAGTTAGCATTCTCTTCCAGCTTACCTCTGCGTTATTATATGAGTTTATATGAATGAATGTAATATTTGTTAGTTATATAAATTATGTGTATTTCCAAACATAATGGCAAATGTATCTTTACTTACATTTTTATTGGTAAAAAATAAAAACGTTTACCTACCGATATGCGTTAAAAATTACACTAGAAAACAATGTATTTGTTTCTAGAAAAAACTTAAATGTTGGCACTATAAAGTAACTACCTATGAGGTTACCTAAAGTTCATCAGGATAATAAAACAGTAAAAATCACGGATTTATTTTCTTACCATAAAATTTACATTTCACATGAAGGCTTCTAATCGTTTCAAGATTCAAGAATTTTGTTCCCAAAAACACAGCTTACATAATATGATATGTATAAATATGAATAATATTTAGTTCGTCCTATAAATTAATATTTTAATTATAATGTGTATTTGTGTTATTCATCAGAATGAGTGCTGTATCGTTATTAACCATAATTTTACAACATTTGAAATGATGTATTTTATTTAATAAAGTTTTATGTGTTAACCTTCTGTCGTTGACTGTACTCCACACTTTGTTAGTTTTAATTCCCTTTCCTAGGGCTTCGTCTAGACGTCATTGTGTCTGGCGCCTTTGGGTGGATTACAATTTGATAGCCATTTAACCTCTGACAGTCCACCTTCAGAAAAGTCTTGAGTCGGAGAAAATACCTATCTCTGAAAGATACAATCAGTATTTTAATTCGTTCGATTTAAACGTTTTCGTGACAAGGCTTCTTTTATAATAAACAGTATCAGAATCAGAATATTTTGAACAGATTTTAAAAAAGGAGGAATTTTAAATCTTTTTTACATCAGAACTTTTTATGCATAAATCAATTTGAAACATTCTTTGAAAAAAAAATTCTAGTGTGTGAGTATTCCAATGAAGTTGTGGGTGTCGCTTACTTTACTCAAAAGCTTTTTTTTTATGATAACAAGTGGTGAGACTCTCCTGATGGTAAGAGATCACGCCTGCCCATAACCATAACAGTGCTACACAGGACATTGAGTCCCAAAGGCGGTCACAACACTACTATAATGCTCGTCCACCTTGAGACATTGTAATACTTAGTCTGTCTCGATAGCTCAGTAATTTCACTAGCCACAGTACCCTTCCAACCGGAACACAGTAACGCTAAAACATTACTGCTTTGCGACGGAATATTTGACACTGTAACCGCCTAGACGGCATCCTGCAGGAGACGCCTCCCAACGGTACAGTTTTTTTAAAATGTAAAATAAATAAAAAAATGGTTGCCTGTAAAGTTGGTTTACGGATGATAGTTTAACGTGACTACCAGCGTAAGGGGACAATGAGCGTTACCCGACAATGCCAGCGTTACAGCACAATGACGTCAACGTTTTCGTGCATGCAGCCGGCGTCCATCGATTTATAAGACGTAGTCACGTCAAAAACACGCATACTTAGTTAGCTCTATTTATATCCAACTGTGAAGCTTTGAATCGCAAAGCACGTCCTAGAGTGCAGCTTTTAGAGTTACAAAATGGAGTTCAGATGTTACAAATTACCTGTCGTCGCCAAATACAATCCAAGCTTGGCTTCGAACGAAAAACTACACAAAATTACAAAACAATTTATTTTACATGGCAAAAAACAGTCGCAATCAGAAACAGCTCAAGTCAACAAAACAAGAAACATGGCTTCCGCCATCTTCGATGCCTCTTTGTGTCTTACAAAAAACAAGTGTAGATAGGAAAAGGCTTCAAGGTGGAAAATGTCAGAGAAAACGGATATAAGTTGTAACTTTTAGATAAATCAGTGATTAAGTTAAAATTGCGTATCATCTGACATAAATGTGCCTTAGTTAATTTGATCAAAATTAAAAATATTAATTTTTAATTTTTATTTAAAAAGTAAGAATCTGTTACTGGCAATAGGATAAGTTTAAATAAGTATATACATACATATGGAGTGCTGTTAATTCTATGATAAATAAATAATAAAAAAATAAAAAAATAGGTCACCGATTTCATTCATTTCAGGGAACTTAAAATTCATGTAATTACTTTCATAATAAAATATTTAAGTATTTATACTAAATTATTGTACTTATTATAGATGTATTATATTTAGTATACTTACGTTGAGCTACCTATAGATCGTTTGCAACGGTCTATGGGTGGCCCAATTGTTTCCTTTTGTAAATTTTGTAATATACCTATATATAGATTGTAGTAGTTAGCTTATGCTGTAATAAAAGTATACTTATAGGTAGGTACCTATTTAGTTTAATTATGTACCTACTTCTTATTGTGTAATTAGTCTGATACACATACCTACATAATATATTAGATATATCCTTTAAGTTACCTACCTACTGTTGGACTATAGTGGCTTACTTGCTTATTTTATATCTGGGTAGAATGTACGTTGTGTTGTGTATCTAATATGTTGCAACAACTAGGTAACTTGATTTATAACCTTCTTTAGAAATTAGCTAGATGAATATGTTAGCAATTCATTTTTTATCTGTTATGTACTTTACTGTTGGATATGTTTAAATATTATTTTTCCTGTTTTTTATGGTCCATGCTGAAAATGCAGCGTTGCAGTCTACTGCAACACATGCTGAGCATGGACGTTTTTTGACTGCACTGTACATGCACAAACTATTAATCTGAGTACCTACTTGCCTATTATTTTATCATTGTGTGTTTGTACAGTTTATTAAGTCAAAATAAATATGTTTCTTCTTCTTCTTCATCTATTATACAAAACGCAAATATAATACATGTATTAAACATATATGTATACAATTTGTTAGTTAATATCCCTACAATGCCGAAGGGGGGGTATTCTGCCCCCCGCGGGAACAACGAATGTTCTACGACTTTTTGAATTTCCATGATTTTCATTGAAGAACTGTGCACCAAAGTTCAGCTGATGTTTAACGTTGTGATTACCCTAAAATCAGCTGTTTGGTGAACTTTCCAAGACCTTGACCTCAGTAATGTTAGTGATGAGACAGATTAAGGCTTATCTGACAGAAAACTTAACAGCATCTGAGAGGCAAATGGTTTTTTTTGTGCTAGGTTTTGTTGTTTAACTTAAATGCCATTCGTAATGGTGTACCTACAAAACATCGTGAGGAAGTTGCATTTTGCGCCACTAAGTAGGCACTCCATAAATCCGCATTTTGGTCTATGTGTTAGAGAAACAACGGTCACGCTAGTGAAGAGTTTGACCCTAGTCCAGGTAGTGGGAACATGGACATCAATTGTGTCAGAGTACTTTGGATCGAGGACAGAAACAAAATTGTTTTCAATTCTGGTTCCTAAATACTCAATTATTTATAGGTACCTAATTCAAAACTTTTCTCAGAATCACAAACACTATATTTATTTCAACGGCACAGTTATATTTTATACTAAGACAAGATTTATACAACGCTTTATACAAGGAAGTAAAATACTTATCTCTTCCCGGGAATCAAGTAAACCCTATTGTGCATTGTTTCATAGGAAAAAACGGATTAGCTAAGCAGTTTTGTAAGTGGGAAGTGAGGAAGTAATCGATACTTAGTGCTTTGTATTCTTAGGAAGTGAGTTTTCTAGGAATGACACCGATCGATGAGACCATTTTGTTATTTCTTTGAAGAATAATGAATTTAAACAATACGTCTGGATTACATACAACAATTCCTAACTACTTATGTAGTTTTAGCTAGTTTTCGCCTGTGGATTTGCCGTGTTCTACGTAATTCCCTTTGCAGGGTTATAGTAATGACATTTTCTTAGATACGTAGGTATTTATTATAAACATTTTCTTTAATATGTAAACTTATTAATTTTCTATAATATTCTAACAAAATAAGACCCATTGTTATTTTACAGTATTTGTTTGTTATCAAGAAGCAGAACAAAACGAAAAAAAATTTTTTTTTTCGAAAAGTACATTTTTTAAGTGCATTTTTTATTTTTATAAAAGTACAGCATGTGAATCTTTAACAATTTTTTTCCACAACTAGAGTCGTTTATATTTTGCCTCCAGAAGGCAGTTGAAAGTATTCACCCTGTATAAGATTAATACCTACTTATAAATAATATTAACATATTTTTTTGCTTCAGGTTCAATACGCGCCTAAAGTCCAGATGTTCGTGAAAACTGGACTTTTGAAGAACAGGATACAGGAAGGAGACACTGTTGTTATTGGTTAGTTTTTTATATTTTTTATTTATATTTAATTATTTAGTATTCGTTATTATTATCATTCTAATATGCCTGTTAATTTTACTTTAGTACGTACTTATATGTGTTTGCCCTGAGTGTATGTATTATATCTATGTGTCCTATTCGTGTATTAAAAAAAAAGTAGGTATATAATATGTATTCTATCAGTTTTCTTATTCCCATAGTACAAGCTTGCTTTGTTTGGGGCTAGATGGCGGTATGTAATATAAGAAAGAGAAAGAAAGAACTAAAGAAAAATATTATTTTGACATAAAAAACTGCATAAGCACATATTTGACGATAGAGTAATATCCAAAATACTTATGACAGTTATTTATATTCATCATTATTATTATATTATTATCCAGAATTCTGCTAGGGAATACGCTAAGGTAACAATAAAAATCTTCTTTGCAGGATGTCGAGCTACAGCCAACCCTAGCAATTTGACCTACAAGTGGTTCATCAATAGTGATGAGATTTACGGAGATTTAAGAAATGAACTAGTAAGTAATATTATTTACACCACTTAAATATATGTATACATATACATAAGATAGAGGATCGAAGTAGGCAAAATAAAAATTGGTATTTTTTCAAAATATTTTATTTTTATTTTCGAATTCAGTTCTTATTTTCATCGAAATCGAGCCCGTGACTCCTAACAACATTTTTCCATAACTATAGCCGTTTAGATATTGGCCTTAAAGCGCGGTCGAAGGTATTCACCCTGTATATTGATAACTGATTGTGACGCGTTTCTTGGTTTGCCTATATTTCCAAGACTCTACATTTACTCTTCTACGTGTTTTAATCTTACAACATTTTACCACGGAAGCCAAACGTTGCATTTCCACAACATTTCCATATTAAATTTCCCATATTACATGTCACCAAAAATATTTTAAAAACAAAAATTTTCAAATTTCGCCAAAGCTCGTCTATATCACAGTTTTGGAAAACAGCAAGATCACTCTTACCTGTAGATTCGTAGAAACAAGGTATCAAACATTTTCGGCTACTTTCGGATTTAAATAGTGGGCAACTTCTTAAGCTTCTTCTTCTTGTCGTGTCACTAGTTCTTTCGAACCACGGTGGTGAAAGGATTTCAAGTGCGCCGCGAAGAAGCTCCTTTTGTGCACTTATTATTTTTTTAATTTGCCAATGATGTTGATGATGTTGATCTCAGCTGAAAGAAATACAAAACTGCTGAATTTACACAGGAATGAGTGACAGAGACGAAGTTTTATGCCTAGATCACACAAACCGAGTACTCGATCGAGACAGTAAGCTGTTACTCGGCCGAGACAGTGAAAGCTTACATCACTCGCTCAGCCAGGCACTCGGCGCTATGCTATGTATATTATACGTACCGAGTACTCTGCCAAGAGCACCATCTCGGCCGAGTACTGGTACGTGTGATAAAGGCATTACAAAGCTTAGGAACCTCAGTTGTATAACATAAGGCGTGTTATTTATTTTTAGAGCTGTCTTAAAACACAGCAAATAAGGCTCGCAATCAAATACATTTTTCAATATAATATATTTACATATAGTTCTGAGCTTTGAAATACTATTTGACCTTTAAACTCAGTGATATGAAATGACCTGGCTGTTTCTTGTCGCCTATGGTTTGGCACACTGTATACCTGCAGTATGCATTTTGCATTAGCTATGTTTCATAAAACTGCACTATCTTCTTCTAGACGTTCCACGAAATTGGTCATGAGAGGTATACTAGGGAACAACATTACAGCCGTAGGTCTAGTCCAGAATCCTATACTTTAGGCGTATAGGATTCTGGACTGAAATGGTTATTTTTTCTTTTTTCGCACAAAAAGCTGGAGAAACCATAATTTCCTTTTTTTGTCAATTTTCGTCTAAAATGTTATAAAATGGTTTTTGTCTTTCTCTCCTTTATTTACTTCAAAAGGGTTTTGTTATAAAAAAAACTCACATATTTGTAGCAACATAATTAGGTGTTTGCGTATTTTTGGATTTACTCGACTTGACTCTACATTTTTTACCTTAAAAGAAATGTTTCTTTTTTATAAATACTCACTTATTTTTAGCAAATTATTTAAATTTATGTAAGCTTACTTCTAGAATTTCTATGATCGAGTTGTTAGGACCGGATTTACGTGTTGGTATTGTGTAAGGAGTGTGCAAAACGATTTAATAGATTTGAGTCGAGTAAAATCCGCGGACCAACATTATATTATTACTTATCCTTCTATTTTTCCTAAAATATTGGTCTTGCAAGATCATTATATTGACTTACAAGAAATAATGTAAAATCCAGACGTAGCGTTAATAGTAAACAAAATGTGCATTGCAGAGTAGGGACAAACATAAAAAAATATGTACAAAATATGTTAAAGATAAAGATAAAGATATTTTATTTGTCAGAAACACGGTAGGTAAGATGTTATATATATGTTAACAATACAAATGCATGTTTCACCAGGAACTGGCATACAAATATTACATTACTTATTAAATTGAATTTTTGTGCATGCTTATTTTTTTAATTAGTAATTAGTTGATAAAAACATAAATATATTATTTTATATAGCAATACCTAGTTTTAAACATAAAATAACAATTCTAATTAATTACATACTTTGATTGAAAAATTATTTTAAATCATAAAAACATTTCTCATGTAACCACACTCTTAGTTAACCAAATAATGTAGGTACGCTATTCACAAAGATTTATTTCACATTAGATTACAGCATTACAGTTCTGTTTAGCACCAAATCGTTATACATAAATGCAATGGAAGTAATACGCACAAAAAGAGACACAAAAAAAGTACAAACACAAGACTAGACAAAGAAATAGTAGAGTTCACTCATCATCATGAACACAATTCTACTTAATCGACGGTGTATGAAGGTTTTGTTAATTAAAACACAGCGTAATCGCGGAACGCGTGTATTCGAGAAACGCACATCTTTCCCACTGAAAATGCGCCAGAGGGATGCTTATACGGCGAGCATAGTGCTGCCAACTACATTATATAAAAGGGTCGATACGCATATCGACTAAAGTCTGTGTTCACCATCACCAACAGATAATCGGAAGATTAGGCCTCTTCGTCCGTTATGTTTGACGTTTAATCTATGAAAATTCGTGTCAAGAACGTCAAAACAACTGTTTAAAACTTAACCGTCTGTTGGTGAACTCGGGTCTAAGTAGGCAGTCCGTAATCGAGGTTTATCTCCTAGAAAGGTTTATTTTATTTTGCAAGGACTATATAAAAATATTTCAGGTTCTATCGAATATAACTCGCAAGTTCAACGAAGCGACGATCAAATGCGAGGCACACAACAGCGTCGGCAAGAGCGCCGACACGAAAACTTTGGAAGTAGCATGTGAGTTTTAGCTTTAGTCTGTAAGTTTAGTTTGTGAAATTTACGATACCGCATGAACCTGAAAGCTTTGGGGACGAGTTGGTTCAACAAATAACTACTTCGGTAGGTACCTAATATTTTTCTGAATTCGCAATATTAACGAAGGTGTAGCTAGTGTTATAGTGTTATAATAACCATAGTTTTATAGACATAAGAAATTAATACGACACTATTTTGACGACACAGATGGTCGAATGGCGGGTTCGATTCCCGTTTCAGGACAAACATTTGTGTGATTAACATCGGTGTTTGTCCTGAGTCTGGGTGTTTTCTATGTATTCTATGTGAGTATGTATTTTAAAAAAAATAAGTATTCTATCAGCCTCAGGTCCCATAGTAGCTCTGTTTAATTTGGGGCTAGATGGCGTTGTGAGAAATATACAATTAAATAATACCCATAGTTTCGTTTTTGTTACAACTGACAAAATTCCTTTCTTAGTAAGCGCCTACACTCCTCGACGAACATACGCCTTAAAATATTTAGATTCTATGTTTAGTGGTTCTGCCTGTGCGTTGTTTGTCAATAAGTCAGTCAGACAAAATGAAATAGTAACTGCATGATAATTCGAAGTTTTTCCCAACTCAACACAGTACTATATAAAAAAAATACTTTATTTAGGCATCTCTATTTGCCCCAATAAACTGACCTATTTACCCTTAACAACTCAACAAGCCAATTATACGCGTATTAAGTCATCAAGCCAATAAAAGTACAATTTTTCAAATCAGGACTGCAATCGTAGTCGTTGAAAGCCAATTACGAGCATTTAAGGTTAATTTTGGAACTTTAAAGTTATTATTATTATTAATAGCCTGACATGTCCCACTGCTGGGCAAAGGCCTCCCCACCTTTTCTCCAGTCCTTGTGTGGAATAGTCCCTCTTAAATACCTCTAACTCATCTTTCCACCTGCGCCTTGGTCTGCCAAGAGGGCGTTTGATTCCTTGAGGCTTGAGGATTGTATTCGTCATGCGGCAGACGTGGCCAGTAAAGTTGAAAGTTTTTTTTAAAGTTACTTGGGGTTTTTTCAGGGTGGTTTTTTGAGAAGAGCACTGATAGCCAAGTCTGAAACCACGAGAGAAAATTTGCTTTTTCCTTTAATTTAAAGTAATAATTTTTTTGCAAAAATTGATACTCATCAGTAACATTGATCAATATTACAGGGTGTTTTTTTTTGAATCATTTAGGTCGATTTCCTTCAAAAGTAAAAGATTAAAAAGAAAACTAAATATGCAGTTATTGTTATCTTATAATTCGAGGCCATGACTCCTTTCACGACTTTTCTCCAACTCCCGTAGTTTCGGACTTGGCCATCAGTGCCCTTCCTAAAAAATAGAGGCGTTTTGACTTTCATGGTATCGTGATAAATCTATAGCATGTCTCCCATTTTGGTTACTTTATTTAATCCATACCGAATTTGAGTTCTATCAATTTAGTGGTTTCAGCGTTATTAAGTTACAAACATCTATATGACGATTTCCCGTGATATTTGTCAGCAACGTTGTTAGCAGTTAATTAGCACTCTAATTTTTAAAAATAAAAAAAACACTAATTTGCTATACAAACACCGATGTTCATCACACAAGTGCTTGTTCTGAAGCGGGAATCGAACCCGCGATACTGGCGTGGCAGTCCAAAAAACTTGCCACTTGACCATCCGTATCATCATTTGCCCTTTAGATTGATCGCGCGAGTGAAAAGAGTCGTGCATTTTTAAACAAAAAGATATTCTTAATTTAGCCACAATAATATCTGAAGCTGGTTTCTATTAAAACATCACAGTATTACAAAATAACACACTGTACTTAATTAAAACATAGCGAAGGTAAAGATAAACATGAACTAAATTGCAAAGCGCTCCCAAATTTTGACTTTAAAATTCATCAAAACGAAATGTACGAACAACGTTTATACTAGTCTTTTAGTATAATGTTATGATGTATCATGCCCGGGCATTATGCATAATGCCCCCATTTATCACTTTGTTCTTAACATGTCTATCTACACAAGGCGAGATAATTTCTGATGACTTTATTTTAAGCGTTCAAATTTTATAAACAGCAGGGTTTGAAAATGTAAAACTTTTTAGTCTACATACACGCTTCTGCACACAGTTTTAGTCACAAAGTAACGTGATAATTTTTTTTTTTTTCAGGTCGTTAACTATTCTCATCAATATGATGACCTATAAATACAAGACTAAGTTTTCTTCCAGATGGACCCTCATTTTCGCTGAGACCAGTAAACGTGGAGGCAGAAAGAGGAGCTACAGCCACCCTGACATGTGTGGTGGACGGTCACCCATTCCCGAAGATCACTTGGCTACGATACGAGAACGAACGGTTTATTGTGAGCTATTTAAATAACCCAACCATGTAGGCCTTTTAGCTATGAATGCAAGTTTTGGTGGTTTGGTGGTTTGGTAGAGGATTTTTAATTTATCAATTACAAAAACCTTTGAAAATTTACACCCCTTATGATATTTTTAACTAACATGACGCACCATCCACCACCCGCTTATCGATTGAATTTAGGGATAATTTATTGATTCAGGCGTTACTTTGCGGAAATCCATAAATATTAACAAATTTTTGTGACGTCGGGTCATACGACAGGCGACTCATCGCCATAACGGGTATAAATACGGGCCGGGCAACGTTGTTTATTCACTCTCGTTTCGAACTTCGGCGAGTCCACACCTCCTAATGATGCCTCGTGTAGAGGCGAAACACGTGTCGTATCTTTAAACTTTGGTTTTCTGTTCGTTGACTCTTTGGTTTATAATATAGTATAATATGTACTAAAGTTCTAAACTAAAGTTAAGTTAATTAAAACCTTTGTTTAGAAATCAAGCGGATTTATTACTAAATATATTTATATAATTTGTTGATATTTATGGATTTCCGCAAAGTAACGCCTGAATCAATCAATTATCCATAAATATTAATAAATAGTATGAAAATATTTAGTAATAAATCCGCTGAATTTCCAAACAAAGGTCCCAATTAACTTAACTCTAGTTTAGAATTTCAGTATCTAAACCAAACCGCCGAAAACATAGAACCTTATTTAAAACTCAACACGTGTTTCGTCTCTACACGACGTATCCTCACGAGACGTTGACTCGCCGAAGACTGAAACGAGAGTGCCAAACGCCGAAACACGTTTTGAATTCTAAATTAGGTTCTATGTTTTCGGCGCTTTGGTTTAGATACTGAAATTCTAAACTAGAGTCAAGTTAATTGGGACCTATGTTTAGAAGTTTAGTGGATTTATTACTTAATATATTTATACTATTTATCAAGAATTTAGGGACACAGTATAATAAAATAAAATAAAATTATCGTTTTGTTCTTGACTTTTGAGTTTTGTTTCAAACCACTTATTTTTGTCAGAGGGTGGGCCAATCGTCAGCACTCTCTGTGACGGTAACTCCTCAATCTGCTGGTCAGTACTGGTGCCGAGGCAGCATTGACGGCCGACCGGATGTGGAAGCTCCAGCCATCGTTTACATCAGGGGTAAGTTACTTCTTCAACCGTCATCTTTCATTATCATCGTCATCGTGCTTAACGTGCTTAAGGCGAATAGTTATGACGACACGGATGGTCGAGTGAAAAATGTATTGGACTGCAATGCCGGTGTCGCGGGTTCGATTCCCGCTTCAGGAGAAACATATTTTGTGTTGTGTTTGCCTTGAGTCTGGGTGTTTTCTATGGATTTCACGTATGTATTAATAAAAAAAAGTATTTAAGTATTCTATCAGTCATCTGGTTCCCATAATACAAGTTCTGCTTAGTTTGGGGCTAGATGGCGTTGTATGAAATGTCCATAATATTTAAAATATTTATTTATAGTACCTGATACGCGCTCTCGCTCGCGCGTACCTACATTTTTGAAGATTTAAAAATACTAGGTACTTGTTATTACGAAAAAAAAGACCCCTTAGACACTAGAAAATAACATTACAAACAGTAAAAAGTACAGTAAAAATCCAATTAAATCCAAACAAGTTTTCATGTGTAAGACTTGTACAGAGAACAAAAATCTTTGTGCAAGGAGTACTATTCGCCTTAACGATGAAGGAAAACATCGCATCGTGAAGAAATTGGTATGTTATAGAACCTAAAAAGTTCAAAAAAACATGTGTGAAGTGCACGAAAGGAGTCTTTTTAGATGCGCACTTGAAATCCTTTCACCACGCTGGTTAGAAATTACTAGTGACACGATAAGAAGAAGATCGTCATCGTAAGCATAACTGTGTTTTGGTTTAAAAGGCACTGGTAGCTAGTGAAATTACTGGACTATTGAAACTTTTTTTTTTTTAATCTCCTTGGTATCTTGCAATCTGCCCCTACGGGCATTGAGCTAGAGTTATGGCGGTTTAGTTGGATATTATGACATGTATGGTGCACTCCCAGTGAAGTACCCATTTCTAAATTTCTCCTAATCCTTGATTAGGTCTTGAGGAGCTCTTCTTTTTATTCTGCGGAATGTTTGGGTTTCTGCATTCATGAGGTTAGTGGCTAATTCATTCGGGTGATGTTCAATGCGTTTGGCGTAAGAATGTAATGCCCTTTTAATGTCATCTTTGACTGTCAGTATTTCCAGGTCTCGGTGGAGTTGGCAGTTTGTGATGTACCACGGAGCGTCAGTTATTATGCGTAGTACTTTTGATTGGAAGCGTTGTATGATCTCCAGGTTTGAGTTAGCAGCAGTTCCCCAGAGTTCAATACCATACGACCACATAGGCTTGAGAATACATTTGTAGATTAGAAGTTTGTTGCTAAGTGACAGTTTGGATTTTCTATGGATTAGCCAGTACAGTTTGCGGAGTTGAATGCCCAGAGCCTTTCTTTTGGTGAATATATGTTTCTTCCAGGTGAGACGCCTGTCTAAGTATATGCCAAGATAGCGCACATCGTCACTACGAGGGATTTGTATTCCATTTAGTTCGACTGCGGGGCACATGCCTTGTCTGAAGGTGAAAGTGACTTGAACAGATTTAGTTTCGTTTGCCTTGATCCTCCAGTCTTTAAGCCAGTTGGAAATAAGATTTAGGCTTTTCTGCAGCATGTCAGACGCAGCTTTTGGGTTTGTGTGGGTAGCGATAAGGGCGGTGTCGTCCGCGAATGTGCCCACAAGAACATCTTCCAGTGTCGGGAGGTCATAAGTATATATTAGATATAAGACTGGGCCCATGACACTGCCCTGAAGGACACCAGCTCGTAGCGCATGTAGTCCAGTTACGTCTCCTCCATGCTTCACATAGAAGTGTCGTTGATCCAGGTAGGATTTGATCAGTAGGTAATATTTGATAGGTAGAGCTTTTAGAATTTTGTACAGGAGTCCTTCGTGCCATACACGGTCAAATGCTTGGGAGATGTCCAAAAATGCGGCTGAACAAATTCTTTTAAGTTCGAAGGCGTTCAGGTGCTAATCTTTGCATAAAGAGAATCTCAAATATTTTTGAAGTGATTGGACGGAGACTTATTGGTTTTAGTATTAACATGATTTCAGATACTTTCCACTGTTCCGGGACGAATTCTCTCATAAGAGCAGCATTAAATATGTATGCCAGCAGGCTGATGCTGGAGTCAGGAAGTTCCTTCATAGTTTTGGCAGTTATAAGGTCATATCCGGGGGCCTTGTACAGATCAAGTTTCTTGATTACCGATGCGACTTCATTTTTGGTAAATTTTTTGATTGGTGGCGCTACCTGATGCGTTGAGGATAGGCTATACAGTACTGCGTCTAGTTTGGTTGACCCTGAGTCAGCGTTAGGTGTGAACACGTTGTACAGGTGTCGTGCAAACAGATTGGCTTTGTCCGAGTCTGTTTTAGCCCATGTGCCGTCATTTTTACGGAGTGGAGATTGGAATGGGATGGGTTGTTTGAGAGCGTGTAGCGTGTAAAGTCCAGTGTCATTGGCGTTGTTACAATCTGCTTGTTGACAATCCTTACCAAAAGCTTACACACTCACACGCTAGCTTTTAAAAACGCCAAGAATCAGCGTGGCAAAAAGATTGTGTGACATCGACGCTTTACTAAACCCAGAAGTCACGTGTAAGTATTATTCCAGTCTTGAATAAAAGTACTTGCTAACTTAACATTCATACAGCCACGGTCCAAGTTACCAAGTCTAGTTGGCGCGATGTCTGAATGACCTCGGTAACGACCCGCGCTTGTCGACTTTGAATCAGACGGGGAACTTAGAAACTTGGCGACAATTGTTTGAACTTTTAGCACTTTTAGTTACAGCGGGTGATCTAAGTAGTTAGGGTTGACGTGACATGTTTTACAAAGCCGCTAAAGATTGTCTCTTGTTAGAAAAAATGATAATATTTGAATTGTCCATGCATATATTTATTTTAGGGGTTCGGGGTATATCATCAATTATATCTGTCCTGAAAATGTTCGGAGAAAACTTGCCTAGTGCCTTATTAACCCTCGGCATGCCTGGTGGAAAAAAGTTACATGGTATGCCTGGTGGGTATGTGAGACCCGAATCTTTAAATTTTTCGCCAACAAATTGGTGTCAATAATTAAATATAAAATTTATTTTTAACCATTAAAACAAGAATCACGAAGAGAAACTAAATTAATATCTACATAAAAATGTCACGCCGTATGCTTGGTCGGGTCAGTGAGACCCGAGCGCACTTTACATACGTTCTGTCACTACTGGAACGCACCCTGGGCTGAGGTAGAGGGCTACGGTCTGCTACTGAGAGCGGTTACGCGCGAAATTCAATTTTGAATGAATTGTAACGGTTTAACTATTAAAATTAATTTAAAGTATTTAATACTTTATTGCACACACTTAAAAGTAGTACAATAGGAGGACTTAATGCTAGAAAATTTTCTACCAGTCAACCAGTTGATGGTAGAAAAAAGAAAAACTGGCGTACAACTTAAATGCTAATTACCTAAATATATATGTTATATAAAAATACTTAATAATTATGTATTTATGTATAAATTTATAATAAAAAATGACTAAATAAATAATATATTAATGTATATTATAATATAGTACAAACATATATTATTTTGTGGATTTTAAATATAAAAGTATATAAAAGTATATCTCGAACAAAAAAATATTTTTTTCAAATCGGTCTATAAAAAAACAAAGTTCTGAGGTAACAAACATTAGAAAAAAACATTCGACTGACTTGAAAACCTCCTCCTTTTTGAATTCGGTTTTGTTTATTACCCTAATTAATATTCTATTCCCGACGAATACCACTCATAAACGAATCCCAAAACAAGTTAAACGGTATGAAATACAGTGAATTAGCTCACTCGAAGTGATGGCATGACGGCTGCCATTATTGGGCAGATAACAAACCCATTAGCAATCGTTTCATTCATTGAAAACTAGAGTTACGGTTTGTGAAAATAGAGATTTCGCGTGTGGTAATATCATAAAACCAGTAGCCTAAGCATAGGTTTATGTACTGTTTGATTTTTCATATAAGCAAGTGTCAAGCTGATCATAGCGCTCTCCTAATGGTAAAATATCACGCCTGCCCGTGACCAAAATATCGCTACATAGGATTTTGAAACAAAAAAGCCTATACTAATAAGCAAATTAAAAAAAATGAGTGAGCCTTACAGTTTTTGCGTAATTATGATGGGTAACATCTGATATCTACAGTGGTGGCCATATAATTAAGAACGCTTATTTATAGTGAAAATTTTATCAAACTAAGAAGTATAACTAACTGTTTGTATTTTTTTGTATTTCACTCGGTATCGCAAAACTTTACCATACTAGCCGTACATTCGTTTATACACATGATTTGCTAAAAAATGAATAGGTAAACTTTTTACACTAGATCTAAACCTACTATTACTACTTACTGGCTGGTCACATTATTAAGAACGCTGAATAGTTTTTTATTTATTCAAATTTAGATAGAGAACTCTCTGTGGCTATGAGGTTGTAGTTCACTATAAATTCGTATAATTTTGGCGCCATTTGGTGCAGGTGATTGCTTCATAGAAAAAAAAGGGGAAAAATAAAAGTTGTGATAAATCTACAAGGGAAGTAATAATAAAACTTCGAGAGAAGGATTGGTCGTATAAAAAGATAGCCGACCACCTGCAATGCTCTAAAACGATGGTTTTCCATGCTGTGAAGCATTTTGCCACGCATCAAACTACCTCAAATGTTCCGCGTATACCTAAACAGAGAAAGTCATCTCGTCGAGATGATCGAAGTATCGTTCGTTTGGCAAAACAATATCCTTTTAAAGGGTCTAATGAGCTGAGAAAGGAATATTTTGGTGAAAACAACCCTTCAGCAATCTCGGCATGCACTGTTCGAAGGCGTTGGGTAGAAGAAAACTTGCACGGAAGGATAGCCAAGAAGGTGCCCATGTTGCAACGATGCCATAGGCAGGCTCGGCTTGCATTTGCAAGAAGGTATGAAAACTGGACAGTTAGACAGTGGAAAAATGTTCTTTTTTCTGACGAGACAAAAATAAACAGGGTATGTTCTGGTGGAAAAAAGATATGCACGACGCCCTCCGAATAAAGCATTTTACCCTAATTACACAAAAGTGACATTAAAGCATGGTGGGGGAAATGTGAAAATTTGGGGGTGCTTTTCTGGGTATGATATTGGACCTGTTAAGCTGATAGAAGGAAACATGGATCAATTCCAGTACAAAAATATACTAGAAGAGACAATGTTACCTTATGCTGAAGACGTGCTTCCGGTTATTTGGACATTCCAACATGATAATGATCTAAAGCATACTGCACGCACCGTTAAGGAATTTCTCACATCGCAATCAGTTTCTGTATTAGATTGGCCAGCTAACAGCCCAGATCTTAACCCTATAGAACATCTTTGGTGCGAAGTCAAGAAGAAGGTTTCAAATCTAATCTAAAAATCTAAAAATGAAGCCTATGCTGCAAGTCATGGCTTAAAATATAATGTAAAAAAAAGTGAATTCATGTTATTCTGGCCAGGCGGCAAAAGTCCCGATTCTGTGCCTCCGATTACTTTGAATGGAAATGCAATTAATCAAGTAAAAAAGTTCAGATACTTAGGCCATTTAGTGTTGGACAATCTTAGAGATGAAGAAGATATAGAGAGGGAGCGAAGAGCATTGACGGTGAGAGCTAATATGCTGGTCCGCAGGTTTGCTCGTTGCTCAGAGGAGGTAAAAATAACTCTTATTAATTAATTCAAATCTTTTTGTCAAACATTCTACACGAGCAGCCTGTGGTTCACATATACTCAAAAATCTGTCAATGCTCTTCGCGTCCAATACAACAATGCATTCAGGATGTTGTTGGGGCTGCCGCGGTTCTGCAGCGCGTCCGGCATGTTCGCCGAGGCGCGCACAGACGGGTTCGCCGCCTGCATGAGGAAAAAGGCAGCCTCACTGCTGACCAGAGTCTGCGGGAGCTCCAACAGCATCCTGCGCATGATAGCGGACAAGTTTGATGGTCCGCTATACAGACAGTGTATTTCTGTACTAATAAGTAATAAGTAACTCCACCATAAATAATAATGTAATTAACTAACATAGTTTTTAAGATTTAATTATAAGGCGATTAACCCAATTATGGATCTGTACTGTACCTACATTACTGTGTTATCTGAAAAATAAAATATAATTGAATTGAATTGAATTGAAAAATCGACAGTGTGGCAATTTAAGAGAGCTGTATGACGTTTTCTTAGAAGAATGGAACTCTATCTCTCTTGCGAAATGTCAAAACTTGATAGAGTCAATGCCTCGCAGGTGTAAAGCAGTTATTAAAAGCCGTGGACATGCTACTAACTATTAGTTTTAATTTAAAATGTATTAAATTGCTTATTTTTTATACGCACTTCATATTAATGCGATTTAATTTAATATGAGTTTCATATAAAACAACTCTCAAGCAGTATAATAAATCGTTCTTAATTATTTGTCCAGCTCCATTATTATATGAAATTGTTACTTATGAGAATAAATAAAGTTTGTTACAAAAATAGTGAGTGATTTTATTCTGTAGTCCTAATTCCGTTAGCTCTATTCTTGTGGCTATTTCATAACATAACTAGTTACTTCTAAGAAGCAACAATAACTACACATGACATGACTCAGACAAAAAATTCTGTAACTTCAAGTCGTTCTTAATTATATGACCACAACTGTATATTTAAATTTGGAAGGATTCTATTTTCTGAGGTCAGTTCCATCTGACTGCTAACTTCCTCTTCCTGTTCACACTTCCGTTGCATTTCGCGAAATCACTGCTACATATTGACAGAAAGCGTGACGAAAGATGTTACAAACAAATAAAAACGTACACGCGATTATTATTATTCTTATTATCGTGTCACTAGTTCTTCCGAACGAGTGTGGTGAAAGCATTTCAAGTGCGCCTGGAAGAGGCTCCTTTCGTGCACATGACACATGTTTTCGAACTTTTAAAGGTTCTATGACATGCCGGTTTACTCACGATGTATTCTTTCACCGTTAAGCGTCGATGACACAGCTTTTTTACACGCTGATTGTTACACGCGATAAAAACCGTAAATATTTGATACCAGCTGATACCCGCAACTAACTTTGTGAATTAAGAAAATCCCTTCTTTAGTAAGCGCTTGTATTTCATGACAAACAAACCCCTCCAAGTTTCAAGTGTCTACTTTCAGCGGCTTAGCTTGTTGTCTGTCATTCAGTCAATCAGGTCCAAGGCTATTATTATTGATGATTAAGATACTTTGAAAGCACTTGCTAACTATGTAATAAATATTATAATTGTTCAGATTTTGATAAACGGTTTTTTTCTAGGTCCACCCAAAATAATGTCGAATCAAACCCAATATGGGGTAGAAGGAGACAGCGTGAGGATAGAGTGTATCTCTTTCTCTGTTCCAAAGCCTGATTACGTCATGTGGACCTTTGCTGGGAATGAGATCAATTCATTTTATAACCAGGTGAGCTTATTTTTTAGTTTTGAAAATAGCTTTGGAATAAGATGGTGTTTAGAATTTGTTTCAGCCTTTAAAATTTGTCTTGAACCTTTATTAAAACGATTGTGTACCACAGAACAGATATTTTAACCATAATATATGTATTTTGTTATGACCTTCGATATTAATACTTTTGGAATGCCGCAAGGAGGTATGGTTTGCCTCGACCTATTCCTTATTCATATGGCTGTTAGTGTCGTTCGATCTTAATATGTAACTGAATATCCGAACATTTAAAAATTACATTTTGTAATTTTACAATAACTTATCAATACTGCAACAGATGGATATTAAAGTGATAAATCCATTCAAACAACTGATTGAATTCCAAAAGATAAATAAACGATCCGCAAAGTGAATTTAAAAATTCTATTTTACTTGAGGCGTATTTCTTTACGTCTCTCGAAAGTTTTCCTTGAAAGTTCTAGAACCATGCTAGGTCAAAGATGAAAGAAGACGATAGAATAGTCTTCATTTGCTTGATTTCTTCTTTCTTGTGTAAGCCTTTGTCTAGATTTTCAACTCGTGTAAACTACTTATAACTTATTTTATATTAAATTACTTTATATTAAAATGGTGTAACCGGGCTGAAAAAATTATGTGTTCATTGCACAAACATACACATATTAGTGTTTTACTTGGGTGCATACACATACATATACATACATATGTGTAAACTTCATTTCAAAACTAATAAAAAGCTGTAACTGGGCTGAAAATTTATTAATTAAAAAAGTGTGTACTTACTTGTACCAATTGCACATACTTGCGATGCGTGCACCCAAGTAAAAAAAAATTAATTAACCCATTCTATAAACAACTCGAGACTATCATACAAAATACTGTAACATCAACCGTTCTCTACATTATTAAAAAGCCATTCGCTGACTCTCTTATCTAAAAGCTCATCTATCGTGTAACATTTCTGTGGAAAAATCGCTACAAACGCGTCCTTCTTTCCAGGAATATGCATTTTTAGAAGAAACTTTAGCCGACAGGATGACAAAATCCACGTTGATTGTGCGAAGGAGCGAAGCAAAGCATTTTGGACCATATAACTGTACTGTTATGAACTCTTATGGCATGGACAGCATTGAGATCACGTTGGTGCCAGATAGTAAGTACACATTTTTAATGAAGGAAGAAAATTGGTGCTTAGAAAACTATAATGAGATCGCAGACAGAGAGAGACACTTGAAAGTAACTGTTCAAAGCATACACCTATCAAGGTAACAAACAAAATCTACACTTATTACCCGAGAAGCAGCAATATTCCTTCTAAAGAACCGTACATGATTTTGCATTAAGATAAAAACGTACCTACATACTTTCAAAATTGAAATGATGAAAATTAAATATCTTTTCTACGTAAATCACTAATAAAAGATAAGCTGTATAAGATGATTAAATAATTTACTTTTAAGGGTAAGAAGACCTATTTTCTATTGAAGCTCTTGGTATTCAATAGAGGTAACAGAAAACTAAATTCACAGAATTTGTGATACCAATCTTTTCGAAATAGTTTTCAGAAAAACGTCTTTCACAAATTATTCAATTACCCTTTTCATCTCTTACGAAATACATATACATCTCAGAAAATCTTTTTTAGAAATTTTAGAGGAGCTTGTTATATAAAAATGTTCTTTCGGAAAAAGGAACATTCTATAAAAAAACATCATGAATATATGGAATAAACTACACAACATTTTATAGAAAAAAAACGCAGCCCACGCATCTCGCTCCCACATTTGTCCATTTTTTGATATATAAATTGATTGGAGTATAAATTTCAAAAAAGTGGAGCGGTGCATTTGTTACACAACCTTACGAAACGTTAAACGTTAAGCTTAAAGTATTCAAAATTGAAAACCTACCTACAGAATCACTTCACAGCTGCTTTTTATATTTTTGAATCTTGAATGTAATGATAATCTTAAAAAATTAATCTTGTAATGATTTGTCAACATCTATCACGTAATGATGATAAAATATTGTAACTGTTACAATAATCCAATATTTATAAAATTAAATTTGACAAAAAGTTTAACTTGAGTTTTTTTTTCCATGACTGTGTTCAGTAACGGCAAACAAATATATTATTTCTGGTGATTAAAAATTTGCAGTGTATAATGCATACATACATTAATTCATCACTCAAAAAACATAAATCAATTCAATTCAAATCTTTTATTTCGGTATTACACCATATTTTGTTAATATAAGGGCTTATTCTAAGGTTAGTAACATGCATACATAACCCTCCTTCTTCGCAGTACAGTTAAAACATACCTAATGGTAATCTTCCGTTTATAAATTTCCTTTGGTCAATAAATCTAACATATTAATAACTTTCAGAATCTCTCCCCATCATCCTGATCGTGACAACAATAGCATCCATCATAGTCATGATACTTATCATCATGCTAATCATAATGCTGTGCCATCGGAAGGGTAAAGACGTGAAAAAAACTGATATCACGATGGAGAAGACTTGTGTGGACTTCAAGGACAGTGATAGACATTCCAACATCAGTGATTTGAAGCTTGAACTGAGGCAGGTGGAAGGAAATTGCGAAATCGTGAGTTGAAGTTCGAACCTTTTTTGTTGAAAGTAAACTGTAGTTAGTATAATCAAGGTTTTACAAAAATTTTGATCTGACTGTTGTAGTGACCGTATTTACCACTGAAAAGTCACAAGGAATCAAAATAAACTCAAACAGGTCTCCGACTCAGCATTATGTTGGCAATATGGCAACCAACGCTGGTCTACCGTAATTTTTTCAGTTATTTTTATTTATAAACATAACATATGCACATATATGGGACCAATCACAAAGTGTAATCTCTCAAACAAAAAAAAATCCAATCGGTTTGTAAACAACAATAATCTGAAAAAAAAGTAGTGAGAACCTCCCCCTTTTTCAAGTCGGTTGAAAATTACGAGGCTTTCAAAACTGACGATTGACTCCATAAGTAACATTAATACTCAATACTCAATAATTTTATTGTTTTCACATGGTAAGAGGGTAACAGTAATTCACATACAGTGGTAAGATCTCATGCGAGCCCCTTTAGGGCACTACGATATTATAGAACGCTGGCAGATCGAGACATTCACAACTATATAGCCCTATCATCAAACTTTGACAAGCGTATTCGTATCGAACTATTCTAACTATTCTGTGATCAGAATAGTTAACAGTCTTGTGTCAAGAGTTTTTGTGTATCATTTACGCTTAAAAACCAGATATTTAAAAACCTCCCCACGTATTCAACGGAATTTTCAAACCAGTTTTAAAAACTGCGAGAACTGTCTTCGCATTTTAATATCTGTCTGAAAATGTTCAGTTCACTTATTTCAGACTCTTGGGATTCAACGAATTAGCTCTTACTTATTAATTATTAAATCCTACTTGGCTTTAGCGTCCGGACTTTATAAGAGATTGTTCAATTTATCCAATTGGGAAGTTTCCAAAAAGTAAAGCAATATTGAATAAGATAATGATAACGAATGATAATATACTTGAAAAATAATTATATCCTAAAAAAAAATAGAAAATTTAGATTTATAATTATACAGGGTGAGACCGCTCTCTGCATAGTACGATGACACACGGTTTTTTACACGCTGATTGTTGGCGTTTTGAAAAGCTAGCGTGTGAGCGTGTGAGCGTGTTAGCTTTCGGGAAGGATTGTCAACAAGCAGATTGTAAAAACGCCGATGACAACGCGACTTCACGCTACCAGCGAAGTCGCTGGCGTGTAGCGTGTAAAAAAGCCGTGTCATCGTACTATGAGGGGAAAATAGATTAGATTCCTTCAAAAGTCGGTCGAGAGTAAACACCCTGTATAGCAATTAGTTAATAGATAGCAGGTCGGATGCTTATTAATTTGACCTAATAGGATCTAAACTCGATTCACCATAGGTATCCCAATCAAAATGTGTTTTGATCTTTATTTTCTTTAATACATGGTGAGTTTTGATTTGAAGTACTGTAACTAAATATCTGGGCTTAAGGGTAATCCTCAAATCCAAATTCCATACAAAATGTTTCGGACAAATACTCAAAAAGTACGCCGTATTATAGTAATTTCTTCACACTATTAGTTTCGTCCATGTTTTTTGATTTCGTCAACAAAAAAAGTGAAAGGTTTCATACTTTAATTTAGATTTTATACGTGTTTTTAAGTTAGTAGGGTTAATTTTAAAACACGTATAAAATTTAAATTAAAGTATGAAACCTTTCACTTTTTTTGTTGACGCCTTGAGGATTACCCTTAATACTCAATACCCAATACATTTATTGTCAACACATGGTATGATAAGATGGTAACAATAATACTTGAAGCACATGTGAATTCCTTTGAGGCATTACAATATGGTAGGAGGCAGACCGAGGTTTTTATTATTACGTAGTTACCTAAAACAAGCAGCCAATTTCAATTTAAGCCCAATCCTTAAATCTCAATTCCATACAAAATGATTTGGACAAATACTCAAAAAGTACGCCGTATTATAGTAAGTTTAGATTTTATACGTGTTTTTAAGTTAATTATTACGTGGGTTAATTTTAAAACACGTATAAAATCTAAATTAAAGTATGAAACCTTTCACTTTTTTGTTGACGAAATCAAAAAACATGGACGAAACGAATAGTGTGAAGAAATTACTATAATACGGCGTACTTTTTGAGTATTTTTCCGAAACATTTTGTATGGAATTCGGATTTGAGGATTCCCCTTAATGGGCTTGCAAGTCTGAACATCAAAATATCTACTACATAAATGACTATACATTTTCAACCGAATCCAAAAAAGGAGGAGGTTCTCAATTATTTTTCTTAATATTTATTACACCAGAACTTTGTTGTTTATAAAGCGATTTTTTTTTTTTATGAAAACTGAAAATAAATAGTTTTTCTCGTATTTTGCTTCCCGGTGACTTTTCAGTGGTGTCTGCTGTCATTAGAACGGTCAATTTGAAGTCGGTTTTTGTGTGTTTTTGTATAACCTTGATTATTAAAAAAGCGTGTTGGCCGAGTGGGAGGTGCCTCGACTTTCGATCCGAAGGTCGCGGGTTCGAACTCGGTCGTACACGGGTGCATTAAAACACGTGCTTAATGGTGAAGGAAAACATCGTGTGAAAACCGGCGTGTAATAGAACCTAAAAAGTTCGAAAACATCATACATATGTCAAGTGCACGAAATGAGCCTCTTTGAGGCGCACTTGAAATCCTTTCACCACATTGGTTCGAAGGAACTAGTGACACGATAAGAATTTTATTATTAACTGAATGAAGATAAAAGCGAAGTGGAAAATTCCAGGAAAATTTGAACAGTTCCGAGACAGATCTCCATCCGACGCAGCACCTGACTTCAAACTTGGGTCTTCCATTGGCTGGACCCGTGCCTCTACCAGATTCGGGGTACGAGAATGAGTTAATGAAGTACCAGCGGTACAGTGGGGACTTCAACCAGGCTATCACGCATTTGAACTTCAAGGTAAGTTTTACGGAAAAATAATGATTTAAAAAAAAACACTAGTTGAACCCGCAACTTCGTTTGCATTATGATTAAACAATATCCTTTCATAGTAGCTACGTGTCTGCACTTCTTGATGAACATACCCTGGAAATTTCCAGTCTCTACATTTACTGGTTTGGCCTGTGGGTTGTCTGTCAGTCAGTCTGTCAATTATGACTAAGCTTTTTAAATGTTTATTTAGAGCATCAAAAAAAAAACACTGTTGAATATTAAAGCAGCGTAATACAAATCTATCCATACCCATTTCTTGCATTTGAGTAACAGAAGGCAACATTAAAACCATTTTTTTACCTGTAGGCCATACCAATAACTTTAGTGCGGTTTCAGACTAGCGTATTTTAGTCGCGATTGAGGGGAATCCTCAAGGCAAATTTCCATACAAAATGTTTCGAACAAATGCTCAAAAAGTACGCCGTATTATAGTAATTTCTTCACACTATTAGTTTCGTCTACCCTACTAACTTAAAAACACGTATAAAATCTAAATTAAAGTATGAAACCTTTCACTTTTTTTGTTGACGAAATCAAAAAACATGGACGTAACGAATAGCGTGAAGAAATTACTATAATACGGCGTACTCTTTGAGTATTTGTCCGAAATATTTTGTATGGAATTGGATTTGAGGATTAGCCTTAAGGGTGAATTGGTATTCGGGAAACTTCAAGAGTTGAAATCACGTATACGAACGAACACCGGCGTTTACGTTTGATTTTTTCTAGCGAGTGTCAGTAGCGTGAGTGTCTGGACTGTGTATGACTTTCTGCAGGAAACAGAAGAGAGGGAAAGAATTAAAACATAACTCATCAACTATTTAACAACAATGTACTCAAATCAATTTAGAAATCGTTAACATAATGACATCCTAGAACAAATAACAAACCCTGTAATTTTGTTCTAATAAAATTATATGAAAAGCGCATTTCTTAGGATTTCTTCGCTCGTAAAAGACATGACATGGCGCAGTCGTTGTGGGATATAATTTAATACGTGGATAGAATACAGTTCATATTGTAGGGACATGAAAATAAAAATAGGATTTCTTACTGCATCTAGAACTGTCTTTTGTAAAAATAGACTGTAAATACGAGTGTAAACGACATAATCCAAATATTTACTTCGAGTTACAGTCGATATTTAGTTACTGTGATAATTGTGTGAATATATTGTTAAAATATATTTATGTTGAGTTCGACGACACAAATGGTCGAGTGGCAAGTACTATGTTGGACTGCCCTGCCGGTGTCGCGGGTTTGATTCCCACTTCAGGACAAACATTTATGTGGACTCTACCTTTCATAAACCTTCTACATTTTATTTACCGAGTAGGTCCAAATTTATGCTATCTATCACTTGTATTTGTAAAGTATACTCTTATTAAAACGGATTAACCAATTATAATAATTATTAAAGAATGATACCTATAATAACAGATTCTATAATAATAATATAAACTATACAGGTTTTTTAGATTTATGTCATTAAGATGATATAAAATAAGTCAAATAAGAGATAAGAAAAAAATAACTTTATTCTCCTATAGGGCCAAACTTAGGCTTCTTATACCATTTTTTATTTTTCTATAGGGCCAACCTGAAACCAACGGCTACGTCCCTTACGTAGATTACTCCCGAGACTACGCCCCTCCAGACTCCCTCTCCGGGTCTCTTTCGAGGAGCATCGACGGGTTCTACCCAAGCCAGGAGTCTCTCAGGCGCCAAGCCAGCTGTGGACGGCTTGGTGGCCTAATTGGACCAGACGGTAAGGCACCTATCTCTGGCAAATTTTATGTAACGTTGAAGTCCTCTTCGGATCTCTTTCAAGGAGCATCAACGGGTCCTACCCAAACCAGGGGTCTCTCAGGTGCCAGGCTAGCTGTGGACGGCTTGTTGGCCTAATTGGACCAGACGGTAAGGCACTTATCTCTGGAAAATTCTGTGTAATGTTCTAGTCCTCTTCGAGTCTTTTCGAGAAGCATCGACGGGTCCTGCCCGAGCCAGGGGTTTCTCAGGCGCCAGGACAGCTATGAACGGCTTGTTTGACCAGATGGTAATTGCCAAAAATCTTAAGCAATTTCTGTGTCTGCTGTCTATGGCTTCGTCCGCACGTTATCAAGTTGTAATGTAGCTTTAGTCTTTTGTTACCGAATTTTAGCAGAAGCCATTTTGATGGTGTGATTGAGAAATAACCTTCCGTCTATCCGCTGAAACTTGTACTTTTATCATATTATCTTTTTTTTTCACACTTAAATATGTGAGGGAAAACGTATGCCTACTTGCACCAAACTGTCAAAGTCCCTAAGCAATTACTTTACTCGCTTGGTTTTTAACTTTAATTCATTAATTTAATTTGGTTCTTAACAGTCCAGATTCTGACCGTTAAGAACTGTCAAGCGAGTCAAGTAATTGCTCAGGAATTTTGAAAGTTTGGTGCAAGTCGGCATTAATGCTATACCTAATAGCACTTTTCTATCAATAAACCGGGCGTGAAAAAAAAATATGTGGTGTCATTTAATACATTACAAAAGAAAGGAGTGTAAAAGTGTTTATTAAGTATTAATAGGATTGCTCAACAGTGATTCCAATGTCCAACCCTGGGGTGGTCATCAATGGAGGCGTTGACGTCAGATACGCTGCTACATACGGCAATCCTTACCTTCGAGGGAGTGGGCCTTTATGTGAGTACCATGCTCAGAATATCATATAGCTTCTTCTTCTTATCGTGTCACTAGTTCTTTCGATAGCTACGTCAGATATAAAGATATGTATATTCCTGTTTCGAGGTGATCAATATTTTGTTTTTCTATTTAACATTATTTTCACGAATCCATTTGGTCTATCCTCCATTTGTTCTATACAAGCATAATCAGCTTATAATGTTCCCACTACTGGGACTGAGGCCTACTCTCGGCAAGGGAGCGAATGGGTCTTAATCCACAATGCAGACCCAATGCGGATTGGTGGATGTCACATGCCATAGAACATTTTTTTTCTGTCCTTTGACATACCGGTTTCCTCACGAAGTTTTTCTTTACCGTTGCGAGAATGTGGGATACATACATAGATTTTTTGACCGAAAGAACACATTTACGCATTACTGCCAACGGGATTCGTACCCGTGACCATCAGATCGCAAGGCAAGGGCCTCATCCACTCGGCCACCTCGTCTTCCTTTTGTTCTATATGCTCTAACTATATTAATATACTATTGTGTGTCAATCTATTAAATCAATTAATAAATAAAGGAAGTCTAATTTTTTGTTCTTAGGTAACTCATGTAATCATTTCGTTCTAGCATACGTACAGCATAATACTCCACCGGGAAAACATGCGCCCCCACCGTACTACACAATACGAAATCCGAACCACACATCATCAGGTACACTTAGATTTCATAATTATATTTATCAGGAGTATCGTTATAATCAATAGCATATAGCATGTGCTGCAGCATCAACTGTGATGCAGCAGCACATGCTGAGTGGCGTCCAATTTTAGGAATACTGGTTAATTTTTAAGTTTTATTTAATTGTCAATGTGTAGTGTTAAGGTATCTCAAAATAAATATTTTTTCTATTCTATTCTAATTTCTTCTCTCTTCTCTTTCTCGAAATCTTGGCATAAATTATTTCAACGGTATATTGATTGATGTTTTATTAGTTGATAATGCCAGCCTTAAGTTGTGCTAAAACAAGATTATCAACATCATCATCATCTAACTTTAACTGTCCTCATCACACTTCTGGCTACATAGTTGTAGACGACGTAGGTCTCTTACAAGGAGCATCACTCAGACCTGTTATTATTTTCGTTGATTACTTGGATATCTAGTTTTTTAAGTTCTTGTAATTTTCTTCCTATTAAGTTAAGTTCTTTTGAACCAGTGAGATCAAAGGATTCCAAGTGCGCCGAAAAGGCTCCTTTCGTGCACTTCGAAGAGTAATTTTAATAGGAATACATTATTATCATCAGATATTACATCAATTTTGTTTGTCTTTTCATCGTCAAATAGATTCTGATAAATATTTAGATTATCATTAGTATCTATCGTTCAGTTTCAATATACATATACATATTCATTTATTGTGAAACACAAGTAATGGGATGGTAATAATGGTTTGTCGTCGAGCTCTATGTTTTACCTTATTGGCGTACAATATTTCGGTCACCCAATTCTAAAATTTACACAATCATGCATACCTAACTATCATTACCTAGCCTCACTCCAGTTTATCATCAAAATACGAGTATTCCTTGATTGAATAATAATTGTATTCTGTAGTATCTAGAAGTTTTACTGATAGATCTTTCTCATCAGGTCCATCGATATCACCAGCTTCATCATCGTCATCGCGGCCCATCACCAGTCCTTTAGCATCATCATCATCTACCACTAGCGGAGCTCAACCCCAAGTAAGTTTATTTACATTAACTACTTTTATATTTATTTATTTTTTATTTCTCTGTTGTGTATCACTGCTAAATTGGTATCCTCTTTTATTTATTTTCACGACATTATTGGTCGAGTGGCGAGTTGGACTACCACGCTGGTATCACGGGTTCGATTCCCGCTTCGGGACATGCACTTGTGTGATGAGCAGAGGTGTTTTTCCTGAATCTGGGTGTTTTCTATTTTTGTATGTTAAATACATACATACAAAAATTTAAAAAAATACAAAAAAGTATTCTATCAGTTATCGTTTCCTTAGTTCAAGCTATGGTGGACAATTTTTTTTTCTTTCTTGCTTGAAATATCCCCTTAATAAAAGTTTAAATATTACTTATAATTAAAAGTTTCCTAAACTAATTCCTATTAACCATAGGTGCCTAAAGCGTCGCCCCAAACAGCCGGTGCCCTATACATCCTTCCACCAAGCCAAGGAAGCTCGTCAACTCAGAAAATTATCAAAGGTACGTCGAAGGGAATTGTGTATCTTTAGGTTATCTAGTTTTTGAGTGCGGTAATTAGTTGAAACAATGTTGTAGATAACTAGTTGTATTTATAGACCGCAAGTTTTTGATTACCAAAAAACTTAAATGGACAATGCAAGAGGGGAACGATTTTGTATCTGTGCAGTCAGAATAATTGGTTACTACAAAATGACAGAGTGGCAGCGGCGCGAGTGTGGCGCCCGAGCCGAGCTGTTGCGAGCTGGCTCGAGCTAGGTACCCAAGTTTGCCAAACGATGAATAATACTATTACCAATACCAATTGTACCAATTTAAAATAAATAAATAACGGTACCTAACAGTACGTCCGTCATCCGCCGTCGTTTATCATATTTATATCTCCATGAACTATTTTTTTATTTAGATCAACTTTTTAAGTAGGTACTTTATATTTATTTATTTATATAAATACATATAGTATTATATATATATATGTATGTATGTTATTAATTTATAATATTTGTGTAGGATAATAATCATTCCTTAATGAAATCTGTTCTTCGTGCACTACCCACGCAACTGTCCACAATACACAAAGGTTTAGCTGGAAGATAATGCTACATGTTAAGTGCAATAAAGTATTTTCTATCTATCTATATTTATTTTCCAAAAATCTCGACTGAATTTTTTTTGACGTATCTATGTTCAGTAACGGAAACTGATTATGCACAATTACTGTATTTTCTGCTAATTAAAAACTTGTGGTGTATAATAATGCTTGATTGTATTTGTGTTGTAGATTATTTATGAACAAATTTTGTGTGAGTTTTAATCAAGATATTAATTACTTTGATGAGTTTTTGGTCTTAAAAATGTGACTGAGTTCATAAGCTTTATTTTGGTAGTGTAATAACAGAATTATAGAATAAATTTATTTGCTGGATAAATTGAAATATTGGATAAATTGCGTATTATCCTACTTGGTGTGAGCTTTAAGTTACGTTGAAAAATGTAGTATTTTTTTACTCGTATAATTAAGTTTTGTCTTTCTTGAAATTTCGTTATATTTTACAGGCAGCGGGTCCAAACTCACTCCTGGTACTCATGTTTAAAAAATAAGTACATAATAATGCACTTATTAAATAAAATTGTGTCAATCATTACAACAACTGCTGAAATGTGTATTGCTATAAAAAAATCATATAAAACATCAATTTTCTATAATTCAAATAGAGATTTACGTATTATGATGTTTTTCAATTTACTAACTGTCTCAAAGAGGCAAAGATTTTTTTCCGGAACAATGATGTTGTAGTATAAATATCTTGTTTTCATTTTGATATTAAATTAACATGAACAGCCTTAGGCTTGGTTCAGTCTAGAATGTTAACAATCTTTAGCTAATTTCTATTCGGCCTTCGAACGACCTAGATTTTAATTTAGAACGAGCCTAAAATTAAAAAGCTTTAAGACTCAATATCAAAGAAAGATTTTAAGAATTGTATAAAATGTTATTATTTAAGTATCTCTAGGTTAAACTACATCAATCTTATATTAGTATATTTGCTCACATGTAATTGAGTACTGGTTTTATAACTGTAACGTTATTTTAATAAACGAGATTTTATATAAGTCCAGACTTGTGTATTTTAAGTATTTGGAAAAATATTAGGTTTTAGTTTAGAGCTATTGTATGAATAAAGATAACCTACGCCAAATATTATTTGTGCTTATACCTAATTTACAATTATTTTGTGCATTGGTTTCCAAACTAAGAGTGTTTTCAGACTAGCGAGCGGATTCGTCGCTCGTGATGATTTTTTTGCAGTGCGTGTAAATATAAAATAATAAATAAAAATATTTTATTTCGGACTACTAAAGATCGATATTTCACATAAACATTTTTAACATTCAATAAAGCTACCAAAAAATAATAAATTATAATTACATATTATAAGTATCATATAATTATTATTATTTTATAAGTACAAGTAGCGGCACATTATAGTCTAACGCTGAACGATACGCGGGGAGGTTACTGCGCATGTTTACCTTACTTTTTACTTCTGCGCAATAACGGTCAACGCTGAAGTTACGTGCCGCTTCTGTAGGCGCGTGGCGCAACTCGTACGAGTGTTGTCGCGCTTACGCGTACGAAACCCGCGTCACTTGCTACAATAAAACCAGGCGTAAACGTCGGTGTAAGCCCGTAAACGCGCGTTTAGCATTTGAAGCCGCGCGTATGCCAAAACGCCCGAATACGCGCGTAAAAAAATCTCTAGTCTGAAACCGCTCTTAAACTAAAACCCTTGTATTTTGTACTGAATTCGATTATAACGTTTTGTCATTTTATATGTAGGTACTATTGATATCTCTTTAACTGAGACTGAAAATTATTTTAAGTAAATATTTGTAAGGTAATTTGTAAATATTAAAATATTATCTTTTTAAACTATGTGTGGTAAATGAATACTTTTATAATTGAAAATGTTAAATTTACCCAAAACTGTTTTACGTTGTTCAAGTTAGTACAATCAACGACAAAAGTAACTGAGCAGTTCTCTTAAAATTAAATAATACCTAAACGAAGGAGCACCTACTTGAAATGTTTATCCAGTTTCTATGTAGAATACAGTCAGTATTCTAAGTTATTTCTATGTGTGTCAAAATTGCCAATATGCAAGATTGTGTAAAAATCCAAATAAGCTGTCTAGTTTTAGAATTTAGTGATTTTCTAAAAAAAGTGATTGGTGCAAAAATAAACCATGATGTTCTTAAACGTTTATGAAATAAAGATTTTTGAATAGTTTTTCTTTTAATATATTCCGCTTATCTATTATAGACAAAAATCTAAAAGGTATTATTATGAATAATTAATTATAAATAATAAAAAAAACAAAATAATAATTAACAATTAACAAAATAATTATGAATTAGTCAGATGGTTTTTACTAGGCTGACCATCAAAATCTCGAAGTTCCAACACTATTACTTATATCTTATCACTTCTTAACTTCTTGGTTAACACCAATAGTTCCCCATCGGCCTATTCAAAGCTCTGTGTAGATTTATTCTGGTCTAGGGTGGGCGTGAACTCTACTCTACCATAAGGTAGCGCCTAGCTCACCTCGTAACTAGTTTTAATTGAAGATAATTTATCATTATTGATATTTGATTTAGATAACTAATATACAAGTACTTGTAATATACTCGTATTAATAGCTTTTTGGACTAAACGTAGTCTAGGCATTTGAACACTATGACATCATCTGACTCTAGCTACAATATTGAGCTCGCAAGGCCATTCGTATTTTTGCTCCAACAGTCTAACAAAATTCGGCGTGGAATTCACACGTCGGCGTCTCGCCGCCATGACGTCATGTTTGCATTGATTTTGCAATCTATTTATAGTATAGTCTGTGAACAGTGTTTGTGGATGATATAACGTATAAAAGGTATGTGTTGATGTCCTATTTTTGCCTATTCCATTATTAATTTAAAATATAAAATAACAACACGCGAACATGTTATTACGAATGTTTCTAGTACAAATGTTTGAAAGCCAAATGTATGGCACTCAATCACGTAGATACAATATTTGAAATAGGAATATTTTGCAGTACCAAAACCTAGATTACTGGCTGTTTGTATCTTGCCACCACAAGCAGACACAAACTGAAAGCCTATTTGAATGGCGAAAGTTAGCCAGCAAAGAAAATTTGACTACATCATTTTCTAAGCGAAATTATTTTTCTTTACAGATTTCTGAGTAAAGCCAAAGATCAAAGAATCCGTAAAAAATGGCTTTAGTTATTCCAATCATTTTGGCCGGAAATAATCTTGGAAAACGACACAAACAAATAAATGCTTTGGTTAAAGATGCCTACGACTCCAAAGCCAATTTGAAAGACTTACAAAATCTACCAGAAAAGTCTGCTATAGATAGACTTTTCAAAATAGATCTCGCTTCAAAACATCGTGATGTGGACTACATTTTTGCAAATCTTAAGGATTGTGATCTTCTCTATGTAAGCAGAGCTCTGAAATCCAAATGGCTGCTGGAACCAAAATATCAAGACATTATAAATCCAAATCATCTAGAAAACCATCTTTATCCCTTCATGGTTACAACAGCTGTAACTAAAATGAAACACTGGGTTCATTTAAATATGAAATGTTCTGATAGATGTGCAGAGTTTTACAAGTATTATTTGGAAAAAGAATTTGAAATTGCAATGAAATTCTTAGTCAAATGCTCCAAGGAATTTATACTGAAAGAATTTCCAAAAATTATAAGTAAAGTAACGCCACGACATTTCAAATTATTGTGCGAAAGTAGTTCTGAAGTTGCAAACCTATTTTATCAGCATTTGAATGCAGACGAAAAACTGAAGTCAAGATATTTGAATGATCAGAAAATGTTCTATAATGGAATGAAGTGCCTATTGAAAACAAACACAAACTTATACCTAAACATCACTGAAAAGTATTTTAATGTTGATAGTTTCGATCGTTTCAGTTCAATTGCAACCAAGTTTATTATGACTCAATACAAAGAGAGATTTTTAAAGAAACCTGAATTGTACACTGCCTGGATCTTAAACATACCTGCCTTAGCTGAAAGCCTCAATGTCGAAGAAGCTAAAGATGTAGTAGAAAAGCTGGCAAGAGCTTCGTATTTAGGATCATGGTTTGATTACAAAAATGTAGAACCTTTGATCAAGCGTTTGAAGCCAGAAGAAAGGGCGGCATTCAAAAAGAAGGTTTTTGTTAAAAACGATGTAGGTAATAAAGTTGAAGAGTGGCCGTACAATCCACCGTCAGCGCCACAAACTGAATGTATAGAAACAGATATATTTGTTGACCAAAAGCACGACCCACGGGAATATGAGAGGTTGAGAGGTCTATTGAAAAAAAAAATGTGCCGATATAAACGTGGTGATAAATTTGAAAACTGTGAAATTGTAAGCTGTGAAAAGGTTAGAACATTGTTAGACAAGTTGTTTGATGAGTATCGTTACGTTGGTTTTGAGCGGACATTTTATGAGCTACGGAAAAGAATTTTGGTTGAAAGCACTCCTCAAAATCGCCAGTTCATCATGATGGTGCTTATCAGTAAGACTGGTGGTCGGGATGATGCTATCGCTGCTTTGATGGAACTTTTAGCACGACATAGCAACGAACCTGCTAACCTTAGAGCATCTGTAATCAGAAGTTTAGTCAAAAGGGCATTTATTTGGCGTTTGCCAGATGAAACATGGAATCAACTTTTACAGTTTGCACAAGGATTGGGCTTAGATGGAAGAACGGCAGAAGCTGATTGTTTTGAAGGTCTACATTCAGTTGTTATCCGTAGTTTGCTTCTAACCAATTCGTGTGAACAGACTATATTTAATGCATTTTTAAAAAACTTTTCCAAATTTACAGAGTACTCTTTGACTTCAACTGAAAAAAAATCTATAATAGGAACCTTACCAAAGATGTTGCTCTCAGCAGCCAAGGAAAAAACTAATGTCAATGATGCGACAGTCATAATAAAAAAGCTCATAGACGTCCTCAATGCCTTCAAATTAAAAGCAGATAAATGTCCTGGTTTACTACAGACGGTAGTACAATTGGCGGAAAATGATTTTAACGCTTGTGTTGACCTTTTGTCGGAATTATTCAGGAACAAAGTAGGTCGTAAAGAACTATTTTTATTTAATTCAAAGCTAATTAAAACCGATCACAGCTGTATCAATGCCTTGAAACATGATATTGGCGTGTTAAATTTCGAGAACTTTGATGAAGTTTGTTTCGGGTTTAAACATTTTTTTAGTAAAGTCTCAATTTACTTTAACGATAACGGAGGCTTACGCAGGCAATATATAAACAAACTAAAAGAAAAGGATCATAAAAAAGAAAATAGTCGTCCTCTTGCAATTTTATTTGAAGGAAGCGAATTAGATTCCTATTTACAAGAACTAGATAAAGCAGAAACAATTGAAACAAAGACGTTTGCAGCAGCCATCAGAGCTAATGCTCATTTGTCTAGACCAAACATAGATATTGAAACATTTGGATGGCAAAAAGCGGGTGCGAAAATGATTGCGAACAAAATTATAACTTGTCCGTCAGTAGATATAGATAAATATATTCAAAAGCTTTTGGAATGGAAACAAACAGCAAGGCTGGCTTTTATTTTGTCAAAACGAACTAAAGATGAAACAACTGTGTTTCTTTCTTTAGCTAAACTTCGTCCTACTATTGGAGTCAAAGTAGGAATCAAAAATATTAGACAGCAAGGTGATAATTTCGATCTCAACGTGTGGGAAGCTATCAAGCCTATCATTGAAAAATTTGATTTCAAAAATGACAACAATCAGTACATACGTAAGTATCTATCCAATGTTAAATCTATGCCTATGAAAATAAGACTTGAATATTCTATAATTCTTTACAAGGCATATGATAAAGTTGAACCTGAAAAACGCTACAAGGCTATGCCTTATCTCTGTCATATAGAAAATCTTTTCCCCAATACCAATGAAGATTTTATTGAAAATTTGCTCTCGAATTTCCTTGACGATTTGATCCCCGAAAAAATATCAAAAAAGTATGATGACAAGCAGTGCACCTTGATGTTTTTAAGAGTCATTACTAAGTATATTTTATTTTCTAAATCAGAAGAAATACAGAATCATAGATTTGAAAATTTTGGAAAGAGGATGTTTTCGCGTTTGGAAGCAATTTTTAAGGATCCAAATACAGAAGAAATGTTTTTTGAATTCCTGAATGAAATAATTCTTAATTTCAAAAACACGCAAATGTTTATGGACCCTGAATACGTATCATGTTTACCAATGATGGAAAAAACAGTAATTTCTTTACAAAAGATTTTGCCAATCGAACAGTATTTTGAATACTACGTCTCTATACATCTGACAATGCTCTACTTCAAAGTGATTAGACAAACAGTCAAACAAGCACCAGAAATTTTTGAAAATGAAAAACAAAAGAATACCAATGGCGTTAAAATTGTAGGGAATCTATTTGGAAAATACATAGCAAGAGAACTGAAAGAATTGATCGCAAAATATTTTGAAAGTATAATAGATTTGTATGCAGAAGGCGTTATTAGCTATTTGGATGATTATTTTAACTATACGCAGTCTACAAACTTCTTTGCGTCCATTATTAAAGGTATCTTAGAAAATAGTAAGGGCGATGAAGTACGTTTAGGTATGTTTGTGTTAAAAGAAAAGTATTACAGCATAGGAGAAGAGGTTTCCGATGGATTAAAAGAAAAATTCAAAGAATTAAAAGATGTCAAAAATCAGTTCTTTGTTTTTGGTGATTTATATTCATGAATTGACGAATAACTTTTAAAAAATAATGATGAAAATGTCATGCGAAATAAAAATATGTTGAATTTTTCATTGTAAACTAGTAGTTTTTTAGTAGCTTAACCGCATCATAAGATATTTGATTTTGTTTGTAATAAAGCTTTGGAAACAAGATTATCTTTTTATTACCCGGACGGTCCACATCTTGATCTCATTTACTGAACAACTGAATCACCGATTTATTTACAGACCTTGAAATCTTCAGAAATCAAATTATTGTTTATTTAATACAAATATACAAATACAAATATTTTTATTCACCAAAAACAAATAATTACAAAACCGAGATACTTGTGGACCCTGCACTAGGTCAGACCTGTATCTCGGGAGACCGAATTACGAACTAGAAACTACCATTTTAAGAATTAAGAATAAACAGAGCAATAAAATAATCAATTCAAATACAAGTTACCTTCACCAAAAGTAATAAAAAATATTTAACTTACCTAAAATAAGCCTAAACCTAAATTTAAAGTAATAATAAAAATCGACACAACCTAGGACTGAAATAATTAAGGTAACATACTCAGCTGGAACAGTAATAAAAAAAGCCTCAATCTTTTTCTGGATAAAGATAAAGTCGGGCAATTAGATTGGTTGAATATTTTTCTGCTCTTAGGTCACCGAAATCTTGGAGCAACTTTAATACTCTGACACTGGAGTCAATCACTCTCCTATAGGTCGTTCCTACGGTAAGCAAATTTGCGGACAGATGCGAATGGCCGACGAACAGCTACTCACCGCACACAAGCCTCTTCCAACGCAACAGACGATTCTGCGCTACCACGGACGATACTCTTCTCATAGTGCGTCGGTGCGCGTTCGTCTGTAATATCATTCACCGTGAGAACGACCCTTATAGGGTCGAGGAGGAAGGAAGATGGACCAACCATTAACAATAGTTCGTAGGTAAAAAAGTTATTAACTAAGAACACGGAGAAAAAAAAAGGGATAGCAAGACTAAATTAGTAAACTATAAATATTTTTTCTTGTATCACTATATAACCTTTCGTTAGCTTCTCTTAGAACTATTACATTGTAATCGTTACTTAATTTCGTTGGCAGAAATTATTATGATTGTAATCGTTACTTAATTATTCTCGCTGTCACAAATTTAAACAGAATTTTAGTAACTATAACTAGATTTTTTCTCCGTGTAAAAGAGTGTCTTTTGCGAGGGCATGGCTAGCAAAAGTCACAGGTCTAATCGAGCTACGTTTCAAAATAACGGGCGTTATTTAAGAGCGCTCGGCTCGTTACGGCACTGAAAGCGTAAAAGCGTAACGGTTTTCGTATCAGCTCTTCTGTTATTTTCTCCAATAGGATCAATATTTTAATCAAATCCGTACGTGCTTCAACAATCAAGCTACGCAGATTAAAACATAGTCAGTAAACATTCAATCGCTGGAGATAACAGAGTTGGTGTAGGTTTCTAGACCAGGCGAGGTCAACAGCGCCCAGATAATCCTATTTTCATAAACTATTGACCCCTACCAAGGGATGCAAGTCATGAGGCGAGCTAAGCGCGAGATTACGCTTGGCCATGAACAGTTCTATAAACAGAACTACACTACAGAACTTTGAATCTCAGAGGCATTACTATTAGTAGTGCTCGTTTTCTTCGATATATTTTGATATCTCGAAAATTTAGTTTAAATGAATGAATGTTTGAATAATTAATTGAACTAGAAATGAACGTTGCCAATAAAAATAATATAGAAACTACCAAGTGTATGGTACATTCGACGGAACTTTTCCAAGTAAATTTTGGAAGGTGAGAAAAAGTAGTTAATTATTTTTCTAGCGATAGTTCCTTGCAAACCTTAACACCTAATAATCCAGCAGAGATCGACTGCCTCGGTAAATTACTTTATTAAGTGTAGGTATTCGTTTTGTCTTGAATCTAAGTAATTGATAGTAAACAATCCAATAAATCGGTTTAAGGGTAAGTAGAATCGCTTAAGTTTCTGAGAAAGTTGCTTTCGAGTTCGAGAATTTATAGTAGTTGTTTAGGCTTGAGCATCTAGATTGAACGTAAACATTATACTTGATTGGTTTTGGATACCATAGCCTCTCAGGACAAGTAGCTTCATGAAGAATGAAGACCAGGTAATCGAAAACTCATACATATAGCCAGCTATATAATCTAGCCCAGGCTAGATTTCTTTTATATCGTCGACACGCAAGATTTCTTAATCTTTACATTTTATTCAACTGATTTATTCACAGTTTCACCCTTGGAAAGCGGGTACTACCGTAGTACCCGATGTTCTGCCGCAAAGCAGTAACGTGTAAGCATTACTGAGTTTTGGTTTGGAGGGCACTGTAGTGAAATTATTGGGCTTTCGAGACTGACTAGTGTTGCATAGGCCTACTGTGAATAAAATATCTGTGTAGCACTGTTTTAATCATGGGGTTGTCAAATGTGACGAAACGAAGCTGACTGAGCGCTAAATACACTTAGCTATGACCAGAACAATATCAGAAAAATTAATCACTTAAAATTTTGTATGTGAGATATTTAAATAGCAATTTCTATTTATTTAAGATTTTCTAAAGTTATATAAACAACCGAAATTTATGCCGCGTAAATTTAATTGAATAAATAAATGGCGAATGTAAATTTAAATTACAAAGTGAGTCAAACGGAAGTGGAAAGCTGACAGGGCATTTCAAAACCGGAAACACTATTTGCCACCACTTCCGTTTGCAAATGTGTGTCTCTCGGTATGATCAATTAAATATTTATTTTGGTAGCGAAGCCAACAGTTCTATTTGTGAACCAGTTTTCTTTTTTTGGTTATTCGTTACTTTGTTTGCGTTGAAAAATAACAAAATTTTTAGCTACAAAAATCTAACAAATCTCATTCAAAAAACAATGTAAAAATTATGATAAAATGACGTACTTATTAAAAAACAAGAAATGTAGATTACAACTCTATAAACTAAAAACCGTATTGTTATCTTTGTGCTCTATCTCCCTTGCTCTACGAGATGTAGCGGTTTTTAGGGTTTTAGAATGCGTTGTCATCGAGTTGTGAGCTACCCTGAATGGTTTTTTCAGTTATTTTGATATAAAAACTGAACTACAGAACCGATTTTGATAATCTTTATCTGAGACCAATCCGATAGAAAAAAAAAACGCTTTTAAAACACCGCTTAAGTGTCCGGATGTCGTCAGTGTGGTGTGCCGACCGAACATTTTTAACGACCGAAATGAGGGTAGTTCCCTCATTTCACCGCGACGGTAGCACCAATACGCCAGTCAACCCGTGACCACGGCTGTTGCAATACACTCGAAACGTCGGGACACAAAAACATACGAAGTGAGCGCGATAAATACCTGTTATAAAATAATCAAATAACTAAATCCGAAAGAATATCCTCTTAAACAAATATTTTTTCAAATCGTTCATAAACAACAAAGTTCTGGGGTAACAAACATAAAAAAAATATTCCCTCCATTTTTGTAGTTGAAAAACGTGGTAACCTGAGATTAAAATCCTAGACCATGTAAGTTTTATAACATAAAGTATCAAAACTCATTGAGGCGATAATATTTTGGTAGTCTTATTTCATTTATTATAACTATAAGGCATGTTTCTTAAGTACCCATGATGTAAGAGGTGAGCTCTTATGTCGTTTCTTTGCTCTTAACTCTACAAGACAAGACTCCATCGAAAATTCCATCAAAGCCGCAGACCAACTCTATTGTTTAGCTTATCAAACCTTTGTCTAGAGTTGGGACAAAAGGCTCTACGGGATTAGGCGCCCATATAGGCGGGTAATTGAAAAGCTTGTAGACGTCTCCCAATCGAAGTTGTAGTGCCAAGTTTATTGCAAAACTTTGTCCAAACTTAGATGCTAGATTCAGGTGAAAATGTCAAATTATACAATAACATTTAAGTTTAAGTATTAGCTTAGGTAAAACTAAAGGTTCTTTGGAAATTTCACCAAAGAACTTCAAAATTGATCCTATAGAAGATTCTTGCATTTCACACAACGCCATCTAGCCACTAGCCCCTAACAAAAGAATAAGTAATATTATGTACCATACCCTAACTATGCAGAGCTTGTACCAGATATCTGATACAAAATACTTTTTGTTTTTGGAAAAACATACATAGTGTACATAGAAAACACCCAGACCAAAGAATAAGTAATATTATTACATAAAGAAGCTGATCTCTTTTGAGCAAAGTACGATATTTTGAGTGCAATTGTCACGATGCTAAAGTTCATATTGTTTTACTCGTGAGAAGCGCATCGGCTAACATAAAGGCAACCGCTCCCACCAACCGCACCTACCCCGCGGCTTCCCTCGAGAAATGTCACTTTACGTCAGGTGTAGAGATAAGGGTGTGCGTACTTTTAACGTTCGAAGAAGAAGGCACATACACAAAGACCTATAAAAGCTTTATAAAAGTATAAATGTATGTTGGTACATCATCATGACATTTGTATTATTACACATTAGACATACAATTTTATTAGATGCTTATTGGTTTTTTTAAACATACCACACTTGCAGCGACTTATTTTCAGCAAAAGAGCTACAATACACAGTCTTTTTGTTTCGACTTGTAAGTACCTTAGGTTAAGCGCACACTTACCTCGCGTGCTCGTGTGCCTAGCTGTGCCTCGTTCGTGTTTTGTTAGCTTAAGTCATATTTACGTGTACTACTTGATTCGATCAATTGCGCTGTGTTATGGTGGCTACTCATAGCCTATATTAACACAAGCTGCGCAGCGCCGAGTTGATCTGTACGGGTGAGCCCGCGCTGCTGACGAGCCCAAGTGAAGTCACTCCATCTTACGGCGCGTGTTAACACGGACCAATAGGACGTGCAGCCACGCGACTGCCAGGGTTGCCCGAGCCATTGGCTTCACATGGCCCGTGGCCCGGCGTGCTGCAGCCCGTGTTAACACAGGAGTGAGAAGGCACCATTAGTGAAGATGGAGATGCCTGTTCAGCAAATTGTGATGTATCTACGTCAGAATTTACTGAGCAGGCGTCTCTCTTTCTATCTAGATAATGAGGAGTACAGGAACTTTGTGCAAAATGAGCGAAAATATTGAAGACTTTCTTTGGCCATTTGTCATTTGTCTTGGTCATTCATTGAAAGCCTTTATGCAGACAATGTATTTTAATTTTGTAATGAAATATAAGTCTAGGTAAAAATAATTCAAAAACAAAACGTGCGCTTTCAATTGCGCGTGGAGCTAAGTGCCTTTTCGGGGGCGGTTTCAGGGTCGGCATTTCATAAACGTATTTGTTTGTTCGAAAACAATCACAGATTTTTCAATATGCTGAGAGCAGACACAATGACTTCTTGGTTTTGTTTCAGGTTTGATTAGATCTGTTCCACCAATTTTTTGCAACCACAGGATACGCCTAAAAATAAATTACGGATAAATAACTAGTATGTCGTCTAAGGTCTTATAGTTGTAACGTCTTATCGAATGAGGCCGCAGTGAGGCGCGACTCGCGAGGCATACGCCGAGGCAAGTGTGCTAGATCGTAGCAAAAAAGCGCATTTTTGATGAAAGTTCGTCTATTTATCTAGATAGATAATGTCTATTGTCGGTAGGTACTTATTTAAAATAATAAACTTACAACTCTTCGTCTTTTGGAAGCGTAAAAACGACAATGTTTCATTGCTTATTCTGTTTTGGCATCCATGAACCGCACAAAAATGCCTGTTAGGCTTAGGCATATTATTTATTTGAATACCTTGTAGGTAAGTTTATGAAGTAATTAATTTTACTTATTCAAATATAATTTTATCTTTTCACTAATGTCAAATCATATTTATTTCAAGAAAACGTCAAACAGAGTATGATGAAAGCTGCGCGCCGCTGTACCGCGCAAGCGCGCCGCGGCTGGCAGCCCATACATTTTTGTACAGTCTGCTGTACATGGAATTTTAGGTATATATCGCCGAACCAAGCGCGAGTTACGGAGCAATGCCCAGACTAAGGATAAACACCGATGTTCATCACACAAATGATTGTTGAAATGAACTGTTCCCGGTTTGAATGTCCTTCAAACCGGAACACAGTGTGGAAATCACTGTTTTTCTGAAATACATACAATAGAAATGATTATTGGGTACTATACATTTAGTTTTCATTTTTACCACAAACACTTTTCTTCAGTACAATCGTACTATTCTACGAACAACGGAGCACTTACCTTAGGTTTACAGCAACATTAGGATCAGAAATCCACTTTAAAGTATTTGATAAATCATAAGCTCGAGTCTGTTCAATAAAATAAGGGAGTGGTAGTGAAAATAACCAGTGTTTGCATCTTTAGAATAAAATCATAATCAAAATTATACCTTTATAAAAGGTTTGGATCTGCCTAACTGACAACCTGATAGCCTCGTACAGGCCAATCCACTGAATGTAGAGACTTGAAACTTGTGTAATGTGTTCGTCAAGAGCTGGAAGTGAAAGGATTTATCTTAATTCACAACGCGAATGAAGTTTCGGGCGTTAGCTATATAATAATAATTTTATTCCATTGCATAAAAGCTCCCAAATCGCCTCGTCTTAGCCCAGATCACCTATTCTCTTTTAGGTATAATATCTAAACATCTATATCAGGAGTCTTTGAATATTTGGGCTGTCTACTTGACTCATCGAAAAGTAACATCCTTCTTAATCTAAAAATAGGACTGTAAAATTACCTCGTGTTTATATCGAAGAATTTCTGCTGCTAATGTCACTAGAAATCACACTATAAGATGATATTTCTCACCTGTTCCCCTCACGAGTATCTTCAGCTCTACACAATACCAAACATATTGGATTATATTTTTAGATGTATCTAGGTATTTACCTACTAGTTTTAGGTCAAGGAAATATAGGTTTATTTACCAATTTTCTTTAAACATTAATATATAGTCTATATTATTATGAAAACTAGTAGGATATACACCGCTACCCAGCTCGAGCCGGCTAGCAAAAGCTCGCCTCGGGCAACGCACATCATTTTGTAATAACCATCAATTCTGACTGCACAGATACGACGTATTACCCTGTCTGCTTTGCCTATTTAAGTTTTTTGGTAATTAAAAACTTATGCTGTATATTTTTTTGTAAGATGTAGGTCTGGTGTAGCTAGGCCATCTCTAAAATTTGAAAACCAGGACAAGACGCGTGAAAACCCAGGATTTTAGAGCCCAGAACCCGGATATGTGAACAGGTTTTCAACTGACTTCAAAAAAGGAGGAAGTTCTCAATTTATTTGCTTTTTTTCATGTTTGTTACCTCAAAACTTCGTCATAGATCAACCGATTTGAGTGGATATCGGTAGCTCAACATTTTTTTCTCGCTCTACCCTAGTGCGGGCACAGTGCGTGTGTCGCAGGTGGCCCAAGACTTTTTTAAACCCGTACTTCAAATGAAATCCGGCCCGGCGGCGCTCCCCAGACGCCCTGTAAACTAGGACAAATCCGGGGAAACCCGGACGGATGGCAACCCTAGGTGTATATAAGCTACAGCTTAATGAAAATATGTAATTATTTATAACCTTGATACTGTAAAGACAAGTGGCGAAATGTGCTATCCTCATGGAGAGAAATGACTGCCTATGACCAAAATGGTTCTACACAGGTCTTTTTTGGCTAATGAAGCTAAGCTCCCGTTACTTCTTATCAAGCTTCGGGCCTGAAAAAAATGCAGATGCTCTAGTGGCTGAACATTTTGTATAAAGCCGTTTACATTTATCCGACACGATTTTTCGTCGGCTTAAACAAGGATTCATAAAAATATTTTCATTCTAAAAATATTCTGCAGTATTCTAAAAGCAAAAGACATAAGCATAATATATCAAGAAAATGTTTTATTTCTAGGTACTAGTAGATTAATGTCGTTTATCGCAACAATAAAATACGTTTCGCGTGTGGAACTACTTAGTATAAGCTAGTAAATTGTTTAAGAGAGGCTTCAGGTAGCGATAAATATATTAAATCCAAAGCCGATTATCAGATTGTCAGCAGTTAAACCAGTCAAAGTCCATTAATCGACATTAAATCGACATAAACTACAAAACTTTAATCGTAAATTTAATGTCCAACTGTAAATTTAACCGTAAAACGAATCGAGTGCAAACCGAAATTGTCGCGTTGATTTGGATTTAGTCCCAAGTTGGTAAAGATTGTTTCCTCTATACCAAAACTCTTTTTTACTACTTATGGGGAATCCTCAAATCCGAATTCCATACAAAATGTTTCGGACAGATACTCAAAAAGTACGCCGTATTATAGTAATTTTTTCACACTACTCGTTTCGTCTATGTTTTTTTAATTTCGTGAACAAAAAAAGTGAAAGGTTACACATTTCAAATTAACCCTACTAACTTAAAAATACGTATAAAATCAAAATACAAATACGTTTAATGTATAAAACCTTTCACTTTTTTTGTTGACGAAATCAAAAAACATTGACGAAACGAATAGTGTGAAGAAATTACTATAATACGGCGTACTTTTTGAGTATTTGTCCGAGACATTTTGTATGGAATTCGGATTTGAGGATTAGGCTTAATTGAGCTTTCTTCTTGGCAAAATGGTTATTATCGAAGACTATAGATGAATAACGGTAGAGTTAAAGATGAATAACGGTGTTCCTATAGAACACTAAGATAGACAGTATCAAAAGAAATGGATGCGGGACAGAAAGTTTTCAGACACCCAGTCAATAAAAATGGAATATCTCTATTTTCAAATAATGTTTGTTACTTTTACCATGTATTTTTATTAAAAATTAAAAAGCCCAGTAGTTTTAACATATTATCAAAATTTATTCTCGGACCAATATGTACTCATTTCCATTCGATTCAATTATTTGGGTCATTAACAAAATTTACATGGTGTCGTGCATTTCTTATTTATCTAATAGTAACTAAGTTGCATGCAATTTCAATTATAAATGACCACATCGTGCGTAAAACTTGAGGTACACAAACTATACCAGAAGTTACTACTAGAACAAGTTACTAATTGTACTACAAGTAAGCTAATTTAGATCCCTTTTTTGGCGCATTTTCAATGTACTACAGTGTGATTCTATACCTTACTACTTCTGTGCGTAGATCATAATTTTCCTGCCCTTACAAACGCTTGGGTGGGTGGCACAATATACATATTGTGCCAACGATTGTGATAGAGACGAATGGCAGTAGAACACATGTGTACTCATGATTCTACTGCCATTCGTCTCTATCAGCCGGCATCTCTGTACTAACACCTGTTTTATTCATATCTCTTTCTATATTAATTAGTAGCCGACGCCTACATCTTCGTTTGCGTTGCAAATTAATTAAGTTCTTACGCGCCTAAACTTCTTGACGAACACATTCTCCAAATTTAAAATCTGTACGTTCATTGGTTCGGCTTGTACGTTGTCAGACAATCAGTCAGTCAGTCAGTCGGGTCCAAGCCTGTTATATATATTTATTGATCTATTGATTGTTACAGACCAACATTAAATATTCTCTAGTGCTCGGATTTTCTTCTCTTCTTAAGACTCTGTGTGTGTCTTGCAAAAGAGATTATGAGAATATTAAATAAATAAATATTAGGGCCATTTCACACAATGCCATCTGGCCCCAAACTAAGCAGACTTTTTACAATGGAACCAGATAACTGATTATTATTTATTTTTTGTAAATACATAGATAAGACCCAGACAGACGGATAAACACCGATGTTCATCACACAAATGTTTGTCTTAAAGCGGGAATCTAACCCGCGACACCGACGTGGCAGTCCAACACTCTTGCCATTCGACCATCCATGCCCTCAAACTTTTCTTTTAAATAGTTTCTTTTTTAAATAGTTTCTTCAAACATGTCACCATTATAAACAACATAAAAAAAACAATTAATATAACAAAAAACTTAAATATCTTTCTACATTAATTGAAAAATAAAAAAACATGAAAACAAAATAAAACATTATAATTGCATAGCTATGCCATAAAGAGTTCCTAGCTCTTCATTTCATAATGTCACAACTTCATAAGCAAAAGCGGCTTGTTTACCTAACTTTTTCTATTTGTCGTTTACCGGCCCTCAGAAGGTTTAATCAAAATGTTGTGAGCGGTTTATATGAAAAACTTCAGCAACTTGGTTGTTACTGGAAATTGCTTGTTTAGTTGACTTTTGTATTGTATACAGGGTGTCCTATAGCCCTGCCACATGGAGGGCAAGTGGAGAATTACCTTCATTTTTGAATGTTAGTATTACTACTTAATCGATTACTATTTAATCGATTTAATTTAATTTTTATTCAATTCAATTTAATTTATTTTAATTAAATTTGTTTTATTTTTTATTTTATTGTTTGTAATTTAATAATTTATTGTAATATGTCATGTGAAACTTTATATGGATCTTGTAGTCCGAAATAAAATATTTTTATTTTTTATTTTATTATTTTATTACTGCATTCAATTATTTTATAAAAGCTTGCGCAAGCCAAAATACGAACCTGCTAAATAAAAAAAAAAACAATTATTTTAATGATATTGATCGAAAGGGTACATAAATCAAAAATTAAGGAACACCATCAAATTAAAGTTAAACCATTTTCGTGTAAACTCCTCCCAGTGTCATCGGCTTTTTTAAAATCTGCTTGTCTATCCTTGCCAAAAGCTAACTCGCTCACTCGCTAGCTTTTAGCGTGTTTTTTTCTCTCTGGTTCCGGCCAAAAGTAAACACTTACCTGTACATCGCTCTACACAATTTTAATCTAAATACGTAGAAAAAGTTAAGATAAAACTATAAAAGTTCATAGAAGTTGTGCATAACCTCCCTCTGAAGATCTTATTGCAAGAAGAAGCACGGCTGTTGGTAATTACAGCTGAAATGAGCACATAAACACATCAAGTTACTTGGTATAACGGATAACATCCAAAATCACTGATTTTGAAAAACATTCCTGAGCAAAAACTGTGAGTACGATTTTCAATTGTAAATCAGTTCAGAAGTACGCCAATAAAGCTGACATTTGCATCAGCTGTTTTGTGCGATTGACTTACTTGACAGATGACATTTAATGACTGTTATACCAACATAAGAATAAGGGACCATAGAGATAAGTCATCGTTCACACTACAAAATACTAAAAGGTCGGATTCGGACCGGTCGGACGAGCGACAAACGAAGTGCACACACAGTACATTTTGCGCATGCCTTTTCTGAAGGTCATCAATGAATATGAATAGCCAGGAAAATGTAACTTTTCGTCGATATCGCAAATGTAACTCACAACCAGATCTATCTAATTCTTCAATATTTGAATCGACGATGTTAAGCATAAATAACAATTCATCTGAAGACTCACCTTGTCATACTCTCAATGACCAATCAGAGCAGATCAAAATTCTTACACAAGAGCTGATGCTATATAAACTTGAAAATGATAACTTAAATTTAGAAAAAGAAAGACTCCTCGAATCAATTGAGCGTTTTGAGAGTATAATGGAAAAATGCAAAAATGATGAATGCTATATCAGTCCCAACTCCGCACCATCTGGTAGAAAGCGCAAAAGGAAAACTAGGAATACATTAGATAAGATTAGTGAACTAGGTACTCCTAAAACATCAAATGATCAACAATTAGAAACACAAACACCACAGAACTCACACAGTGATAGTATTCACACTCAAAACGAAGAAGTCCAAACACAAGTAATTATTGATAGTGAACACAAGAGCACAGGAGAAGAAATAATGTACAATGTCTTAGGAAATAATGAACAGGAACAGAGTAATCACGATACACACAAAGAAAGAAGACAAATTATTATCGTAGCAGACGAGCAGGGTCGAAATGTACAGAGAATTTTGCAAAAACTGATAGGCGAAGAATATTTAGTCCGTTGTTTCTGGAAAGAAGAGGCACCACTACAAGAAGTGATTGTATCAGAAATGAATGAAATAAAAAAACTGAATAAGAGTGATTTTGTAATAGTACTAGGGGGTAGTAATGATAAGAACCCAGATGATGTTCAATTTTGGATGCGACATTTTCTGATGAATGTTACAAATACAAACGTAATCGTTTCCGAAACGCTGTTCAATCGCTTTTTAAACAAGAGAATGTTAAATAATATGCTAAAATTTGTTTGTTTTAAATTTGACCATGTTAACTTTGTAAATATGAATATGTCATCTTTCATACCTGGACGTATTTCTTTGGTACTACATAAATGCAGAATACTTCTTCAAAATATTCTCCGTTTAGACTATAAAATGAAATATTTAAATCATATGAGGTCACTTAAACATAACAATATACAAAAAGTGGATAAGAGCACTCAGTATAATAATAATTATGTGTCGAATATGTTGATGGCTTCTAGGCCAATGGTAGAAATGGGCACCCAGACGCACACAACCAGTATTAGTGATAATGTATGTATCCAAACCACCAATTCTGTTGTTGGTGATGCTATGATCCAAGTAGACGCAGTAGACGTCCAAATAAGCACAGATGTTGCTGCGAGTACACAACCAGATTCACTTGATGCTTTTAATAGTTCGAAAAAATCTCAGGATTTTTTTCGTCTATAAACATATTAATATCCTGCATCAAAATATAAATGGTCTTATATCTAAATCGGATCTTTTGTTAATTAATTTAGACAGTTTAGAGGAGCCCATTGATATAATCTGCATATCAGAACATAATATGATATCTAATGATACGAACATGCTCAAAGTTACAAATTATACCCTTGGTTCATTCTTTTCTCGTAAATCTAGACATGGCGGTGCATGCATTTTAATCAGTAATAAACATGTGTATAAAGAAATTAATGAAATAAAGAATATAAGCATGGAAAGTATTATGGAATGTGTTGGAATAGAGCTATTGGAACATGGCATATATATCGTATGTGTTTATAGACCGCCACGATCAAACTTAGAGGACCTTGATAAGTTTTTTAAATCATTCAACACTATACTTACAAAATATTGCCGTCGAAAGAAAAAAATTGTCGTATGTGGAGATTTTAATATAGACTTACTAAGACAAACTAGGGCCTCAAGGGAATGTTTACACATAATATCGATATATAACCTTAGATTAGCTATTAAAGAACCAACTCGAATAAGAAGTGGTACATGCATAGACAATTTTGTTCATAACGTCCGTGGCAGTGTAAGCAAAGTGCGTGAGTTTGCCCTTTCAGACCATACAGCTCAACTCTTGAAATGTCCGGTAAAGCAAAGTTACTCTATTAAACACTGGTTTATTGAAAAACGTGATTATAGCCAAGAAAACATTGACAAATTTGTTGAATGCATAAATTCTCTTAGTTTTAGTGAAGTCTATGAATGTGAGGACCCAAATACTGCTTTTGACATCTTTTATGACTTATTTATACTTTTTTATTATTTGTGCTTCCCACTAGTTCTTATCAAGATTTCAGCTCACAAACGTCCTAAATGGTTAACTAAAGGTATAAAAAGTTGCTGTAGGCGGAAACGTCAACTTTTATGGCATTATCGAAAATACCGCAATGACATTAATAAAAATAAGTTTACTACATTATCCTCTAGACTAAACAAAATCATAAATCTGACCCAGAAATCTCATAATGACCATTATATATCTAATGCTAAAAACAAAGGTAAGGCAACATGGGATATCATTAATGAAACAACCAAGACAGTTGTTAAAGAAGATATTCAGGAATTAAAAGTTGACGACTGTGTGATAAATAATCCATTGGATATAGCTAGAGCATTCAATAATTTTTTTATTGATCAAATAGATAAACTAAATCCGTCTAATGATTTACCTACAATACCTCGAGAATCAGCAACACTCTTCATGCTCCCAACCATCCCAGACGATATTGATAAAATCATAAAAGGACTAAAAAATACTGAAAGTACAGGGTATGACGATTGGCATTGGGCATTGACAAAGTGAGGACCTAATTTTAGAAAAATACGTCCTCATTTTATGTATAGGTTACTTGTACGACGACACCGTGGCTTAGTTGGTAGTGACCCTGCCTACGAAGCTTGGTGTTCCGGGTTCGATCCCCGGCCGGGGCAAATATTTGTGACGCACTCAAATGTTTGTTCTCGGGTCTTGGATGTTGTGATGTGTTGTATGTGTCCATGCCACTTGCGACACAGGGAATCCTAGTGCAGGGGTGTGAGTGTGTGAATGTTTATGTTTATGTTTATGTTTGTGTGGTTAAAGTGACAAACATCGTGTGTTGCAGGTTTCTGCACGTTTTCGTGTTTACGGACGTATGAACACAAACAACATTGATTACAATACTGACACTGTTCGTTATGATAGCGTTATGCAACAGTGATCAATTCAATTTTATTAAAATGTATATTATTACCGATAATGGATTCTAAAACAAAGATATTAACTCTTTATTTTTACTACAGGTACCTAAATACTGGAATCTGCTTTTTTACTTATGATTCAGTCTACAATAATTTAAATTATAACCACGAGACAGCGTTTATACACGCAAAGTATATTGACAACCCCTCATACTTACTTAGATGGCGCGACGATCTATATGCTGTTAAATATAATATTAATAACAATAATAATAATATAAAAGAAGAAGATCGGGTTTTTGGCAACTTTTGGTTCTTTGGCATGCCGGTTTCCTCACGATGTTTTCCTTCACCGTTAAGCACGTGTTTTAATGCACACATAGATTTTTTGAACAGAAAATGCATTGGTGTACGACCGGGTTCTGTTTTTAATATTAAATAAATAACCTAAAAAATCAGGTAGGCAAAACTGCGGGCAGTAGATAGTAACAAAATACCGTAAGCTGTGCACTAGCTAGCCGCTAAGATATTATTAGTGTGGGATCGTTGCCAAAGTCTAGTTCTGGAAGCAGATCGTGCATTTTTTAAAAGCAATAGCAATTTGCCTAGGGATTTAGTCTAAATGATGTTGTTACTGCAAGGTGATATCTCTTCATTTAAATTTGACCTCCAAGACTGTCTTGGGAATTGGGATATAGCTAACTACTACAATCTATATTACAAAATATAAAAAAGGAAACAATTGGGCCACCCATACACCATTGCAAAGGATCTATAGGTAGCTCAACTGCTCCAACTCGATACCCGATGGCAGCGTGCCGAGGATACTGGCTGCATTGCCTCTTTGTATTGCAAGGCTTATTCTTTGGCCGAGATAACTGCCAGCCCTCTGATCACGCGTCGCTTCGACCAGACGCTCTGACAAAATTTTGAAAACGCGGAAGCTCCTATTCCTCATGAACATTCGACCTAGGGTCTTGACCCCAAAGTGCTCAAACATATATGACCTATCAAGACCTACATATTTACGCCTCTTGAGATCTTCAGCAGAGTTTTCCGCCGCACCAACCCTAACTTGCGTCCCTGGCAAATGAGAAGGTGCCAAAGTGTCTACGCATGTAGCGTCCCACACCAAAGGGCCTGCCCATTTTCCATGGGATAAGCGTCATACCATCAGGCCGCTTACCATCGTCACGACTTAGACCGTTCGGCTCGAGAACGGCTGGCACATTGGCGCTGGTAAGAGCCCGGCGAATGATTTCGTTAAGACTACTATTAATATTTATTAATTATTAATATTTTAATTCTTATTAATATTTCTATATTTATTTTATTGCTGATGTTGGCACAACTGCTGACTGCTGGTGCCTGAGGACGGGTGACGACGCCGAGGCAGGCCTAAGAGACGCTGGCGTGACGACATCGAGGCATACCAGGTAGATTGGTGGGAGGCGGCTAGCGACCGCAAAAAGTGGAAGGAGATGGGAGAGACCTTTGCCCAATAGTGGGACACAATAATAGGTTAATAAAAAAAATATATTTTATAACTTCCGTTGTGAAGATCTTTTCCTGTAATTCCTCCAAGGGTAAATATAATAAAGAACAAGCCAATTTCTTCAGCACGCTGCCCACACGTGTCGAGTTGAATCAGCTGAACTACCTACCCTATCGATGATCTGCATTGATTTAAAGTTAATGAAAAAAATGAAAAATAATGAAAAATAATGAAAAAAATATTTATTTACTAACAAAACACAAATCTATTAGCTAAGCTTCCCAAGCTAAAATTAAATAAAGTGTATTTACTATTATTAACAGTGCATTTTGTAGAGAGATTCAAACATATTTGTATTTATTAACGGCCCCACACTAGGCAAGCCTGTATCGTGGAGACCTTGTATTACGATAATTCAAACAACAAAAGTTAAGGCAACCTTGAAAATATCTGAAAGAAATGAACATTTTCGCTATAATTTGAGTGAGAGAATTGCCTCAGTCTTAGCGAACGATAGTAAAAATAACCAAGTAGTGGCAATGTGATGATGTTAGGTCAATGGTTTCTTTTCATTATATTTGTAATAATTAAAAAATCTTAATTGCTCTTCGAGCACGTACAGGCAGCTGCACAGACATGAATACAATACCTAGCTTTCACATTTTTATTACTTTTAATTTTGCAAAGAAAAGTGCACGCCCGCATTTTCAATTAATGTAGTCATCTTACTTGTAGAAGAATGTCTTTGCAAAATTCGGAGTAGTTTATAATATTATAAATGTGAAAGCTTTGGAGTGTATAGATTGTTGTGCAGCAGACTGTACAATAACAAACAGATTTTTAACGTTGTTAAAAATAGTTTTTCGTAGATTTTCGCGATTATCACACATAGTTATTTGATTATAACTGGTATTTATCGCGCTCACCTCGTATGTTTTTGTGCCCCGACGTTTCGACTGTATTGCAACAGCCGTGGTCACGGGTTGGCGTATTGGAGCTACCGTCGCGGTGAAATGAGGGAACTACCCTCATTTTGGTCGTTTAAATTGTAATAATTTGGTTGTTCAAAATAGTAGTACGTTGTATTTATTAGCCTAAGCTGTAATAAAAATAAAATGGTGATAATTGCATAATACAATTTCCATTTGGATACGCTTGCAAACAGAAACGCTAAGGGGCAGAACCAATAAATAGCAACTTAATGAACGCTTGACTTAGTAGGCACTCATTTTGTCTTACTATTATTAATTTTAATAAAACATTAGAACATGGAAGCAATTTTTAATGTTTTTCTTGTTTAGACTTATCCTGAAGCAAACTACTGAGAACAACCCGAGTGCATAAATTTTAAAAAGCGCGGCAAATTTCAGCAAATTGGTCCGTCCTCTTACAAAACCCAAATACGATGAAGACGGTATGAAAATTGCTGATCTTTTCAAAATATTCGCTTGAATTACGCCCCAGGTTATTATACCTGGACGTAGATGCACCGGGGATGGACTAAGGATGAGTACATCAGGGCGTTTCCCTTTTTTTCAGGCACTGAATATTTTCACCATTTTCACTAGAAAAACCATCAATATTTCAATATAGACTTATTTTCATACCTTGAACAAGTTCTTTGTTTTATTCTGATACACTTTTTAAGAGACGGTAATATGCTACGCAAAACATTATTTTTCAGTCATCCCTTATTTGAGACATGAAAGTTTTTAGCTAAGCACATTCCACTAAATGAAAAGTTAACCCAATTTATACTATAATATATCTAAACTAATTAAATAGAAGAAAAAAAACTAATAACATAAACAAATAATTGTGTTTGTTTTTCAATGCTTACATTTTTACCCTTTCCTTTTATAAATAAAATTAATAGATATATAGACAGATAAATAGTTGAACTTAATTGTATTTAAAAGTTAGCTAAATTAAAAAATAGAGGCTACAGTTTTATTGTGGCCTGAAAAGCAAAATCAACTTTTTTGAATTTGTTTAAAACTGATTTTAAACTCATACCCTGGATACGTCCACATCAGCCGTCGTTTTATCTGGCGGCCATTTTGTCCCACCTGATCGTAAAAAATAATTGGATTGCAAGACGTAACGGTCCATAAGAAGGAAAGCGGGGTATTCAATTAGATCTGCTATATTTATTAACATTAATATAATAGATATCGACATGTGGACCGAAAAAAGCTTAAGCGATTATTTTGTAACATAACAAGAAACGAAAGTTGTAGAATAAAAATATTAATTGTTATTATAAAATTAGTTGTTATTAATTACGCATCATTGACAATTATTCGAGTTTCATTCATCGTGGCAAACTCGGGAATCTAAAGAGTTGGTCTGTTTTAAAGAGCATGGTACTTGCATTAACAGTTTTTCGAAAGTTTACAATTTATCGGTTTTAAAACATTAAATTGAAAATTATCGGTTTTCACAATTTTCCGTTGGCATATTCATTATTCTTCATATATTCTTCATGCAGTCAGTCTTACCTTAACTACCTATAGAAATATACTTATAGAAATAAATATACATAATCCTCCGTGGTGAAAGGATTTCAAGTGCGCCTTTTGAGGCCCATTTTGTGCACTTGACACATGTTTTCGAACTTTTTAGGTTCTATGACACATGCTGGTTTCCTCACGATGTTTCCTTCACCGTTAAGCATGTTTTGAAATGCACAAATTTGTTTGTGTTTTACGAACAGAATAATCCATTGGTGTACGACCAGGTTCGAACCCATGATCTTCGGATCGAAAGTCAAGGCACATCCTACTCGGCCAACACGGAAAAATTTTAGATTAACTTTCATCCATCACCAAACCGGTTACCAACATTATTTCTGTAAAAAAAACACTTGTGAAATTCCTTTGCCTTTTTGATGTTAAATTCTGGAGACCCGATAAATTACCTTTGAGAACTTTCCCGACTTTCTCAACTTGGGTAATTGTGAGTTTCTATCGGGTAACATGTTAGGTTTCTTTTGAGAGTAGAACAGATTATACGAGTGCTTCACTATTTAGACTTTTTTAATTAATGTTACGTTAACATAAATATGTTTTTCAACCGACTACAAAAACAAGAGTAGGTTATCAATTCGGTTGTTTTTTTTTAATGTTTTTTACCTTAGAACTTTGTTATTTATAGACCGATTTGAAATTTTCTTTTTTTTGAGAGTATATCTTTTCAGATTGGTCCCATAAAATATCATCAAAATCGATGAAGTCGTTTAGTTTTTATATCCAAATAACTGAAAAAAATATGTCTTCCAAGAAAACGAAATTGCGTATTTTGCTTCCCTGTGACTTTTCAGTGGTGCTTACGCTCACTAAAACAATCCAATTGAAGTCGGTTGTCCATGTTTTTGTAAAACCTTGATTATTATTTATACATTCACTTATTTATACAAATAAACAGAAAATCTACTGAAAATAGAATTAAAAAAAAAAACAAACATTCCGCAGAATTCCTCAAGACCTAATCAAGGGGTACTTCACTGGGAGTGCACCATACATGTCATAATATCCAACTAAACCTCCACAACTCTAGCTCAATGTCCGTAGGGGCAGATCACAAGACACCAAGGAGATAACACAAAAAAAAAAAATATGCTAATGATACAGCACAATGAATCTAGGTCAATGTCGCGGATAGTCGCGGACAAGTCAGTGATCAAAAAGCTTGCAATACCATACTTCGTTACATAGCGATAAATAATTATTATTATCTAAACGAGGTTGTGCTTGGTCGTTCGATTTATAAGTCAACCACTTTGCTAAACCCCTCGATAATAAAAAACGGAGGTACCTAATGTTTATCCCCAATAGGTGGAGAATTTAACAATTGGCGAGACATTCATGCCTTATGAGATGTTAGCTTATTTGTTTCAATCCAAGCCCTATTCTTAGCCCTAGCGCCTTTATAAGTAGTCTAAAATCTCGAAAACCGACTACACTTGTCTACATCCTAAAAAAATCTATAGAATCAGATGATAATCGAGGTTCATGAGTAATTGTAAAATCCATAAGAAATGTAGGATCTAAAAGCATATTATTACCAAGCAATCTTAAGCGTAAACAAAAATGTATCATGATAATAAATCCTGACATCCTCACGTTTCACGGAATCTAGAAATTCACCTTCGAAAAGGATATGGTAAAATATTCTTGTAAGATTTGTCGAGCCTAGATTAGATTTGGTATTTAAGGACTTTCAGTAAGTTTTCAATAAATGATGAATTTCTCATATTATGTTGGTGTAGTCGCTGTTCGTGCGTCGACATTTTAGGTAACAACGAATTTGGTTGCGATTCGTGCGTTTATAAAAACAGTAAAAAAATACCTTCCCAGTTGGTTGCGGTTCGTGATCTTTTGAAGTACATTGCGAGTAATGCCATAGACCTACAAACATTAATTGTTACTGACATGTATTTATATCAATAAAGTAATATTATTTTTTTAATCATTAATTTCATCTATACTCTAAGGGGTTTAGGAGGCGACTTACCTAACAAAACAATCAACGATGGGTGAGTTGACTATATCTGAAATTTGAAGGGGTTTTAGGTAGGTCGACTCATCCATTTTTTCCCCCATAGGTATGTGTAGTATTCAGTATTCAGTATTCAGTATTTTTATTGCAGTCAATAAGTCTTAGTTTTAATTGTTTACAAGTTACACAGAACATACTCATAGAACATATTGAACCCTAAAATAGGGCATGGCAACATTAGAGCAGGAGCGGACCGGATCATAAATTAATTTTACATACCTATCTAATTATATAATTTGTCAAGTATTAAATCTCAAATTTGTCGTTAAAAAATTCTTGTATACTGTAATAACTTTTTTTAAAAAGAATGTCTTTCAGTTTTCTTTCAAAATTTACTTCTTTCTCTTCGTCTTTTAATTGTAGTAGGTATTGGTTGAGAATAGTCGGCATTGTAAGCAGGAGTTTTTACCTTTGGTTTAAATAGTTTATCATCTGGGGTCACGGCAGTGCCTCCGAAGCCGGGACGAGCAGAACGGAAGTTACTAACTTTTCTTGAATCAACTCAAAGCACTTTACAGCTTCCTAAGTCTCAAAAGCTTGAAAATAATGCTACAAAGAGAAAATCGTTTATAACACCTAGTTCTAGGCAGAACTAGGGCGGATGACGTACTTCAGAGAATATTAGGCCTTAAATGGAGTTGGGCCGGCCACATACAACGCTTGGACTCAAACAGGTGGAGCCATATACTTACCAACTGGACACCCAGAGACACAAAAAGAAGAAGGGGAAGACCTTCAACAAGATGGAGTGACGACATCGTGAAGGTGGCCGGAAAACTCTGGCCAAGTAGAGCAAGGGATAGAGATAATTGGAGAACCTTGGAGGAGGCTTTTACCGCCACAGGCGGTCCGTACACAATCGAACCTTAATATATTTTTAATATTTAGGTACTTTTTTAATTTGTAAAGTGTTATAGGAAAATAAAGCTTTTTTTATTTTTATTTATTTATTTTATTTTATTAGTTCTAGGTAAGCGTGCTACATCGTCGACCACATCGTCACTTACCATCAGGTGAGATGGTGGTCAAACGCAAGCCTATTATAGTAACAAAAAAAAACTTTCCGAAATAGATTTAATTTATCTGTTATTTTCCTCTACACACGTTTCATACTCCGCGCTTCACTGAAGCCTAAGACTGTAATTTGCAGGGACAAACATTAATTTTCTCCCGAGTAAAACCAGTCTCGCTCAGAAAAATCAAAGTTTACCTTACATTTCCTCGGAGTTCTAATAAAATGAAGCGCAGTTATTTTAGTATTTTTTAATATAAATTGCACTTTGAATTTGCACAGCTGCGTACAAAATCTACGATGACCAATGAAATTTGTGGTAATGAAAATAGACGATCACAAAAGCTAGTTTTATTAATGTAGTTTCCTCAATTACTTAATTACGGGGTACTCTAATTTAGTAGTCAGTCAATTACATGGGAACACGAAAACTGGTATTGTTATTCCAACACAAGCTAAATTAATAAAAAGAAATACAAGGTTCAAATGGCTTATTCCGGAGGAGGTTCACGACTCCATTGTTATCAAATAAACTAGGTTCATACTTTGATTACCTATATATAATATTTCCTATGTATAATATTTCCTTCCCCAACGGGTCCATGGGTTTGCTTGGTACAGTTAGCAAATTATTACTAAATGCTTAAAGTATGTTGAGTATAGCAATCTAATATTCCTAAACTAATTTATTTTAGCTCTATACTACTTAAAACGTTGGTAAAAGTTGCAATACAATTATATAAGTAAAGAAAGAAAGAAAGAAAGAAAATTTGTTTATTGGCTCCTTAAAGTAGGTATAGGTACAAATGTAATTAGGTACATAATAGTACATTATGATATAAGTGCGGTAAGTTGAGAATTACATCCGAGGCGATATTGCTAGCCCGAGCCGTAGGTGAGGGCTACAAGAAAGCAGAGGCTGTAATTATCAAAGCGCACGTATGTCATACGACGTTTTATAACACATTTGCGAGGAAATAAACAAATAAATTCATCATTACCTTGACGACATTTTCAAATAAAAACAAAACTGCGGAATAATTTCTACATGTTCTCAAATTAGCGAAGCGCGCGCATCAGCACAAAAACAGCCAGTATTATTAATAAAGTAAATTAATATTTTTGTGTTTTGTTACATTTAAATTGTTGTAATTAATGGTCAATATAATTTAAATTAACGAATTAAATGTTTATTTATTATATTTTATCTCACAAAGTTAATTTTATTCATAAAATGTTGACCACTTTATTTCTGACATAAAAACTCTTTGCTAAGATTCAAAAAAGTACCGTTCGTTTTAAACGGAAATCCTTGATAAACCTTCCTTTTTTAATTACATTACCGCACTAGTGCGTTTTACATTACATTACCGCACGAGTGCGTAATGAGATACAATACGATATTGAAATTGGTGCAATAATAGACCCTTTACGAGCAAATGTGTTATAAAACATTATAACATTAATTAGGTATGCCTTAATAAGTCATGGAGACCAATAGGTCCGGTCTCAGCATAGTGTCTCCTACAATGCCTAGGTACCCAGCAATCTAAATACCTAGAGAAGGCAGGACACCGCTGTTTTCAGCCCGGGACTAACTTAAACTACCTAGTTATTAGTATGACTATCAATCTGCTACGAACTTTATTCATCATTGACATTGACTTACTGACAGACAACAGACAAACTATTAAGGCTAATCCTCAAATCGGAATTCCATACAAAATGTTTCGGACAAATACTCAAAAAGTACGCCGTATTAGATTTTATACGTGTTTTTGAGTTAGTAGGGTTAATTTTAAAACACGTATAAAATCTAAATTAAAGTATGAAACCTTTCACTTTTTTTGTTGACGAAATCAAAAATAATGGACGAAACGAATAGTGTGAAGAAATTACTATAATACGGCGTACTTTTTGAGTATTTGTCCGAAACATTTTGTATGGAATTCGGATTTGAGGATGCCCCTTAAACGTAAAGTCTCAAAATTTAAAAGGAATGTTCGTCAATAAGTGTAGATAACCGCTGCGTTTTATGAAATAAATAAATTTTGGTTATTAGCAACGCAAACAAAATTGTGAGTAAATCATGATAAATGTCCGTGAAAAGGTCGGAAACTTGTCATTTCTGAGTGAGTCTGTCGTAAAAATGCTGAAACAACGAAAAGGTACCAACTATTGTCTGATCCAAGTCAATTAGCGTCCTGTAAAATGTAGTACCCGTTATTTTGTCTCGATACGCCATAAGTGGTAAAGGGAGTTAAGAGGTCGGGAACTTGTCATTTCTATTCTAGGGAATGTATTTTGTTCACTCCACAAAATTTCAAATGTATTATTAGTGGGGTTACAAAATTATTATGATATAATCACGCCTATTAAACGTTAGACAGCAAAAATGGTTGACACCATAAAAAGTTACAAAATGGCGGGTGTATTATACCCTAGAACAATGAGCCGCCACTTGAGGGGTGGAGAAGCACCCCTGAAGCACCCTCGACGCTTCGTAAGTGGTGGCAGTCTCAGAAGCGTGCTGAAAAATGTCAGACGGTTACTCTTAATTTTCAGGATTTTCGGATTGGAAGGTGCTTGGTTTTGTTTTTATTTACTTGTGCTACATTATGGGTATTACTTACTGTATTTAAGGCTTAAGTAGGCAAAGATAATTTCTTAAAATAAAAAGGTTAGGTTCTCATTAGTTTTGGGAATTTTGAATTTGGACGAACTTTATTTTATTTTTAGTTAGTTGTCATGTATTTTGGGTATTATTTCATATTTTTAGCTAAATTGGCATTTTAATTCAATTTCAATTTATTTATTTGTCTCAATTATGGTTAGTTACAAACAGGTCTTAGATTAAATGAGTAAATGGTAGACTATTTTAAGGTTTGTAAATAAAATCGGCATTATTAAAATAAACCTTAAATTTCCAAATAAAAAAACCTATATGTTTTTAGCTAGATTACCTAGACTAGACCTTTAGAAAGGTAACCTAAGTTTTTTAAAATTTTATTTTTGTAAAATAGTTTGCAATAAGAATCATTTATTACGGGTATTTATTTAACACTTCCGATAGTCCTTCAAAAGAAATAAGATGGACCCATTACGTTTTATACATTTAGTTTTTTACGTTTTATTACGTATTTGTACAGTTCAATAACTGTACAAATTAACATTAAAACATTTTTCTCACTAAAACAGGTTTAGCTTTCAAAATCAACAAATAAACACAAAAGTTAGGGTCGACCCTTGAAAATAATGCAAAAGCTTTGCGAGATTAAATTTCCCTCCAAAAAGCGGCCATGTTTCAAATCGAACTTGTCAAATTACCATGGAAGTTACCTAATAGGTGCGGTTTACACAGATTCGACTCGGTAAAATTGCGGATTGGTAAACGCAGTGTGAACCAAGCCCGAGCAGTTGGAGCAAAATCCAGAGAAGAATTTTTAAGAAAAAGTAAAAAGTGACGAAGACTAGGCATTGAGTGTTCTCATAACCTGAGTTGAGCTGCGGAATTTTCGGGCCAATTGTCTTTACTTTTTTTTTCAAATATATTTTTGCGTCAAAACGGTTCCATTCAGTCAGCCCGAACCAAACGCGTCGAATTAGTGTGGAATTCACTCGTAAGTGAAAAGGAAAACCCATCGGCTCAATTTTTTTTCTTATTAAAAGGGGAAATTTTTCTTCCACTCCAAATTTTAAAAGGTAAGATTATGGAAATCGGAAATAATGCGATAAATTGAGTGTTTAGTGACAGTCTTGGTAGGACAGCTAGTATACGCAAAAACATGTTGTGCTATCGCGAGACCTAATACTGTTTTACTGTCTGTTTTAGTGTTAAGTTAAACAATGTCAAAGTTACCTTAAATATAAAAATAAAAAGAGCAATAACAAAATTTTGAGATGTAATTTTTACCCGATGACATTTTTACCCTTACCTTCCATTATTACCAATCAAAAACCCACAGCTAGGCGTGATAGTTCCGAATCAGACGCTGTATTCCTAATTTATATAGACTAATGTATGTAGAGTCATTTTTTAATTATTACACCAATCTAGGATTGTGCTTCTAGCTAAAGCGGTAACTCTGACACTATATATGACAGTGGGCAAAAATGTATGGACCAAGGTCGCGATTTTTTTTCAACCTGCATGCATGAAACTTTTTTGTGACACTGTACTAATAGCGTAGAATACAAATATATGCTATTTATGTTCCAAAGCAGCGGGAATAATAAGTAATTGGCTTTATAAAAATGTAAACAATGGCAATAAAAGTTGAAAAAACTGTGATAAATCTAAAGATTTGTCACACAAGACCTACCAAGCTATGTATTTAGTCAGTAAATAGACTCCTTAAATCCTTTAAAGGTAAGTAAATTCAGAAACTAACCTGAAATACTTATAAATCCAAGTGCATGAAGCGTATCCAAGTTGTTGGGCTACAGGAAATCGTGGCACACTTTTTTAAAAATACTTTATAAGTTCACATGTACCTTATTTACAATATTTTATTATATTTTTATATCCGAATTCACTGATATACGATACAAAAGCAATCCATACGACTAGCGATTTTTTTTTCTTTTTTAAACAAATAGGTATGGAATGGTAGGTAGATATTTGTATTGATTTCATATTCTAGCTTCCTCAGATAAACTTGAGGTAACAGTTTTAGAAGATATCTCGCCATTTGTTTCCGACTAACATGTTTACACCATCATATTGTACGCCATTTTACCATCGATACTACGATACTTATATCAAATTAAGATTATATGTTTTGTAAATTTTTAAAACCTCGCTGCTTTAGAGACTTCCATGGCTGAAAATAATACTTAAAAATATCGAAATGAATTGTCAAATAGGTAAAATAATTGCAGGCAAAAACCTGCCTGCAGTTATTTTACTTAGAATTCCGAGATCAAACTAAAATCTTATATTTTGATCATTTTGTGAACCCCGCTGCATTAGAGACTTTCATGACTGAAACGAATACTTAAAAATATCGAAATGAATTGTCAAATAGGTAAATTAACTGCAGGCCGAGACCCGCGATGCCCATTCTCCTTTCAGTTTACCTTGTATATTTATGAATAATGCCTGAGTAATACGGAAATACGGATAGAAAAACAGACAAAAGGACAACAAAACTTTTAAATAGGGTTCCTTGTCGGACTCGGAAGCCTAAAACCAACAAAAAACGAACACGTAAAATAGCTCTTTTTTCAGCTTTTTTTCGTTCTTTGCTGTAGTCAATGGTAGATTTTTATTTTTTAAAGCAATTTACCGGTATTTTTGGTGGCTGATCGTTTTAATGGCGACTCGTTACCCTCGTAATTTATGGCTGCCTTTGAGCAAATGTTTCCGGATATCAAATGTCACGTGACAGATTCCGTTTGATGTTAAAACCGTCGTGGTGGCGGGTTGTAGATATATTTTTTTTTTCAATCTTCCTGTAACTTTGAATTGGTAGAGACAACTTTACCGTATTATAATGATGGGAAAATCCATACTTAAGAAAAAACGAAAAAAACATGTATAACAAATTAACGGCTGACAAACCCACCTCGATTTATCATGGCACGTGATGCGCTGTAGTTTCTAGTTCGGCACTGGTATACCTTTGTTATTTAAAGATCTGTGTACCTCGTGTTTAGGACCAACCAAACATAGAGTGTAAATACCAGAATAGAGGACTAGGATACAACATAATTGATTGATTCAGGCGTTACTTTGCGGAAATCCATAAATATCAACAAATTATATAAATATATTTAGTAATAAATCCGCTTGATTTCTAAACAAAGGTTTTAATTAACTTAACTTTAGTTTAGAACTTTAGTACATATTACTATATTATAAACCAAAGAGTCAACGAACAGAAAACCAAAGTTTAAAGATACGACACGTGTTTCGCCTCTACACGAGGCATCATCAGGAGGTGTGGACTGTTAAGTTAATTAAAACCTTTGTTTAGAAATCAAGCGGATTTATTACTAAATATATTTATATAATTTGTTGATAGGATACAACATTTGTAATACTAACGAGAATACCATTAAATTATTTTATGTACCTATATGGCAGCACTAAAGATTTTAGCACAGTTTTCGTAAGCTGGCAATAATTTTATCTATTCTCAGAACTATATAGAGGCTTGTGAACAGCTAAAATTGTATTTTTACTTTCAATAAAAGTTAAATTCCTACATAAATACGCTAATATAATTCTTATTTATAATAATATTTCTTTAACACCTAGTACTGTTCTGGTCATGGGCAGGCACGATTACTAACCAAGAATAAGCACGCTTATTTACACGTATGAAATAAAATATCAAAACATTAATAAAAAATTCTCAGTGCAATTGGGACGCGCCCTAAATAATAACGAATAAGGTGAAATCCCCGAAAATAACCGTAAAAATATTCTAAAAATCCCCCATATCAAGATGAGATTCGCAATGGCGTTCAACAAGCCCCTTTAATGGGTTCCGTATAATAAATCGGCATGATAATTGCTTTATCCGTGCAAACGTTGAATGGATAATATTGAATAGGTACAAGTAATATGTAATTGGTCGTTAGACATTCAGTTTATAATGGAATTTTTTGGTATTTCATAATTGGAGGTATAATATAGCATAATGGGAAAGATTTTTTTAAGGGATGATGATAAATAAGTGGAAAAAATCTATGCCCTTTAATTCGTTAAATAGATTAAAAATAAATCATTATACTAAATTGGTCTGTTGCAAAATGAGTAGAAGAATTTATCGATAAAAAAATTATTTAAGATTGTAAATAGTTTTGCTGTTTAATTTTTTTATTGTTAAATTCTAATTCGTTAAATAATATTATCAAATGTGCAAAAGGAAACAGAAGAGTCTTACGTTCAGCAGTGAAAAAAGATTTTAGTTTAAGTTTTTGAAAAATTTGGAATTCTCTACTTCTAGACAGGATTTTTTTTATACCTAATGGCCCATCTTACCAGTATTATAATGGCAAAGGTTTTGAGAGGATATTTCACGTGCATTTGGTATAATAATAATATAGTAGCCCAAAAACACGCAATAGGTATACAGAGGCGGGGCGCATACAAGGAAATCCACTTTGGTAAATAGGTGCCCCCGTCTCAGACACCCTAATTAGCCTTTATGGTAACGACACTGCACTTAGCTTTGTTTTGATAGTTCAACCATAGAATAATAACTAACAGTTAGCTAAATATAGGGTAGTCAAAAAGTACCTTTACTATGTATATGATTTGAGCGCTATTCTATTCTAAAATTTCCCAAACCTTAGTGCGGTTTCAGACTAGCGTACGTATTTTTGTCGCGGCTTTTTCTAGCGAGTGTCAGTAGGAGTCTCTAGCGACTAGTCGCGCGTATACGCGCTGCAAAAAACAGAATACGAACGGTGAATGCACTCGGTTAATCCGCTATATATTATTATATATAATATTTATATAATATTAATAAATAACAAGGTACTGATTTTTTTTACATAGGAAAGATTTGTTTTACCTTTCTATGTTGTTGCTACGAGGTATTAAACAATTCTTGCATGTCGTCTTCACCTGTAATTGCAATGGCACTTGACCTGTTAATGTACCATGTTCCTGAAATGTATTAGTGTACTCTGTGTTTGTGCTAAATAAAAAAAAAATAAAAAAAAAAATCTGCTGCTTAAAAAAACATTATTGTCCCTTGGTATGAATAGCACCGTCGCTTTTTTAAATTACTGCACTTTCAAGACTGATCAATTAAATATCCCTAAGAGGACGGAAAGAGCGCTCCACAGTGTGCAATATGCCCATAGAATCGGATATTCTGATTGAAGCTCAGCATTCGATGCGTCTTATTATTCTATAAGCTAGAGTAGAACTCCCAGAAGCCAATTCTGTATAGTTATTGAGGAATAATTTTTCAAAGTGTAGCTACTTTGGCGGTATAAAAAGTACAAAAACCCGATTTCCTCGAAAATTAAATATTTAACTGTAAATTTTAAGAGAGAGCGCGCTCTAATGTATAACGCACCTATACCACACATGAACCAAGGAGTATAGAAACACAATGTAGTACATTAAAAATATGCCCAGTAAAAGGGAGCCACTTTTGCTAACTTCTAGTACATTTTGGTCCGATTCGAAAAAAAGAATTAACAGGTCTAGATAAATATTATAATGTTAAAACTACTATCTAGGCTTTTTCATCGTTAATAAAATTACATCGTAAAAATTAACAAACATTATTTGAAAATGGAGATATTTCATATTTATTGACAGGGTGTCTGAAATTTTTGGTCCTGTCTAACGATTTCCTTTTGGTTTGATACTGTCCATCTTGTTCAATAGGAACATCGTTATTCATCTATGGTGTAGCAGTAGGTATTCTGGTCATAGACTGGCGAGATCTTTTGCCATTAGGAGAGCGTCTAGCTCATCTCGTCTCTTGTTATTGTAAAATGTACCTATTAAGTTTTTTTCTTTTTTTTTTCCTTTCGAAGAACCTAAGTTCTTCGGTTTTGGCTTCACATCAAAGGTCATCAAAGCCAGTGTCAAGTAATTGGAGAGATTATTTTGTCATAAGTCAGAGTCGTTAGGTCAAGTCATGCCCCTGTAAAGTAGTGGTGGTTGCGACTTTACTAGAGGCTTCTATGGAATTTTGGAGGCAACACGAAAAGTCACGTTTTACAGCATTACACTATTCACCAACACATACACGTTCACGAGCACTTAATGGATAAAAAACCACCGTTTTTACACTTATACACTCAATGTTATACAAGTTTTGTCAATTAATTTAATGCCGCCAATACGCCATTTTTCATGTTCCCGCTAAAAACTCCTCCCTATTAAGTTAGTTTGCTAGCTATTTTTGTTTTCTATTGTAAAAAATAAGGTTTTATCCTACTACGAAAAAGTATAGTTTGTGTTTCGGGTGTGGGTATGTATTTGCTATCTGTCTATTAAGCGCCTTTTAAAAAACATGAACATATTTACTAATCAAATAGATTTTTTTTGACCTAAATAAAAATAAGGTTGTTTAGGATTGTGCTCACAAAGCCAATATTTCATAACCTTACGTCAACCCTTATGAGAAAACTGGGCACAACACGTCCAACGCTTTTTCATACCATTCCCCAAGCGAAAGTTAGAAGTTAACCCTTTTGTCACGCATTCGTTATGGGTCGGCTCGTCCGCTTAGGGCAGAAAGTTTTAGAGTGAAGTGCTTTAGAGCTGGAATTTTATGAATACATTTTTTTTTCATTAGTAAACATAGGTTTATTAAAACGAAAAATATTGGTCTTCAATCTTGGTTTCTGATTTGACAAAAAAATTTTTTAGTGTCAACAAATGTTTGTGACAAGTTGTTTACTTTGATAATAAAAACGATCAGTGACAAATCTATTCAAATATTAAAATCGAAAACGTTTTGTGCAGTTTTTGTTTATTACTAGCTATTTTATATTTTATTTTACTAGCTGGTGCCCGCGACTTCGTCTGCGCAGGTATCTTTATAAATTGTAGCCTATGTGTTATTCTGATGTATAAGCTATATTATTGTAAAGTTTAATTAAAATCCATTCAGTAGTTTTTACGTGAAAGAGTAACAAATAAACATCCATACATCCATCCTTACTTACAAACTTTCGCGTTTATAATATTACGGGCGGATTGGTACACGCGATACTTCAAAAGCCGACCACGCGTACACGCGTATACGAGACTACGCTCGGTTTTTCTAGCGAATTTCGCGGCTTGTCGCGCGTACACGCATTGCAAAAAACCAAACACGAGCGGCAAATCCGTTCGATTAATCCGCTAATCTGAAACCGCACTTTCAGTGACGAGTAGGTACATTTGGTAAACAGAACAAAAATCCCGTCAGTGAGGAGTAGCTGAACTAAATCACTGGTTGCCGTGAACACTGACGTTCGGGAAATTAAATCTCAATAGTGTGAAGCAATTTCCAGGCGGTTATTTACCCGTTCGGAAATTAATCAGACATTGCTGTTGTGGGATTATGTTGACGCGGGAAAATGAGAATGAAATTATAAAATGGACAATCGACGAGACGATAATTATAAAGTGAGGTATAAGGTAATTTTCCTTTTCTTGCTGGATCCGGACTACACATATGTGTATAGTTTCAGACTTGTAACTGCATGATACAAGATAATTTATCTAGAACACCATGTTAAATTGGAGTTTTAGGTTTCTGTAACATACCTAAATAAAATAAAATAAAAAAAAAACCTTTATCGCTATTGCTTACAAAACAAAACTGCTTAAATCTAATTAAAACTATCTATTTCTTCTGCAGAAGACGCCTCATCGGCGTAAGCCTCCCCTTAATTCCTCCATACGTCCTTTCCTCATCCTCATTCTCAGAGTTACAGAAGGGATCCCAATAAAAGGGAAAAGGAAACAGGTAAGACCAAAAAAGAGATGGAGGGACATTCTTACACATTCTTATAACATAGGTACCTATATTATGGTAAATATTATTATGAAAACATTTTTGACTACAAGCTCGAACTTTTAAAAACAAAATTTTTGTTGAATTCCAGCTCGAATAAATGTGATTGAGTTGCATTTTGGGTTTTGACTCAGTTTATGTGTCTTTTTTGATAATTTCATGGTGTCAATTTTTTGATACCATGTTATAGAGAAAGAATCGGCCTTTGTTATGTACTCCTTAAAATAGCATCATAATAATATTTTTTTTCTCATTTAGCGGATTCGACTTTGTATTGAATATCATTAAATAACGTACCTATTACCAACTGACTTTAAAAAATGAAGGTGAGTCTCCAGTAAGGCAAGATTTCTTGCTCTATTATTTAAAGTACATGGCGGTAAGACACTCTGTATAATCCATTCTCATGCAGTACACAATTTATTTTGCACTGGAATCAACTCTCTATTTACGGAAGCTGTCTACGAAAATTCCCAATCAATGGCTTAGAGCTTCCACTTTTTACAATTTTCATTCAATTATCTTCCATAGAGCTATATGAATAAGGTTTGTTTCCGTTTGATGGCCTCGATAGCATTGTAAAAGGCTGCCATCATTGTGCTCGCTAACAAAGAGCACAGTAGCAGGAAAATATTCAATAGACAGCTTTGAAAATAAGTGCTTTATGGAGGTCAGCTTTGGTGTCTGGGGTCCAATTCTGTCACATACTTCCGAAAATATGTCGACAATCATACTTCCTTTGCCTGTGGCTTAACCCAAGTGGCTTTGATTATAGAATAAAATTTATTTTCCAGCCAGTAAACTACCATTTTTTGCCGTCCAAATTTATTTAATAATTAATTGAGAATCAAACATCCATATATTATGTATATCTAAGTCGCAAGCCTAATGCGTGCGCTCGTACATCATAATTATAATTTAATCGTATACGTAATCATTTAAAAAAAATAGTGGTCACACCAAGAAGAACCTATTTTTTTTGCATCAGGCTAACAATAATAATTACTTACATATAGATAAAAATTGAGACTGACAAATACTCTCGCATACAACATAGTGAAAAAAAGGACAGTTGATAGACAATAAGAACGACATGTCGAATAGACTTAAAGGCGAATATTCAAGAATCGAGCCGTTGATTTTGTGATTGGCTGAATTTTCCTTCATTAATTTATAAAAAAACGTTTTCAATGATATTACGCACTTGTACTGAACTTGAAAGAAAGTGATTTTCAGGGTTTTCTCGGGGTTCCGTTCCTGGAAAAAGCAAGAAAAATATTTATAACTTCAAATAATTCTAACATGGTGAACCCTTTAATTATGACAATAAGCGTTATATTTTTTTCATTTAATATAACAATATTAACAATACGTATAATAATACCATTTTAGTTACATAGAAATTTTAATGTTTTTTTCTTTTGCCTCGTATTTGACTAATACTAATATTTTGCCATAACTCTTACTATATATATTTTTTTAATGATAAGAAAATATAGTAAATTATTCTTGATGCTTTTATAGGGTTAAATTGTACTCAAAACAAAACCCACTGTTTGTAAACGGAAATGTCAAATTCCCCAGACTTACCAGAGCGAGAATTCGCACAAAACTATTCTCTCCCCCAAAACTGTTAGTAGTTTCACAACAGAAGTCATTAAAATTCTCAATTAACCTTCAAGAATGTAAACACTTACTTCCCTACTTAGAAACTCAGAAGTACCTATAGAGTCTATAGGTATTACTAAGTTTCTATAGTAGGAGTATAGGAGGACGTGGTGGCCGAGTGGATGAGGCCCTTACGTTGCGATCTGATGGTCGCGGGTTCGAATCCCGGTGGCAGTCATAAAACCAAATAAAAACCAAAATGAATTGATAACCTGCTCCTTTTTTGAAGTCGGTTTAAAAAAACTTTAGACTTATTTGAAATACCTACAGGGTGCTTACAGAATAATTCAAAGTGTAACGAGGAACACTAGGTGCCTTATTTGTGAGGCGTTTGTTAAGACCTTATCACACCATTTTTTTTATTTTATTTAATTTTAGGGTTCCGTAGGCGATATCCTAGGGCTGCCTATACAAATCAATTAACATGGGTGAGACTGCGGGTAAAAAGCAAGTTATGCAATAAAGGCGAAAATCCCATGCGGCTTACTAATTATTTCATCAAAATAGAACATCGCGAGCTCACCCGAATTCAGGCGAAATGGCGCTTTATGGCACATAAGCTTGTCCATTACCACATTTTATAGGGTTATGCACCGTGCGGGTGTAATGCAAATTAATGCCCAGTGTGAGACGTTCGCGACCTCAGGGCTGCCACTCACATTTTTAGCAACTTATGATTTTTTTTACATTTCTCAATATATATATAAGTAAGTAAGCTGGTATTATGGGAACCAGATAACTGGTATAATGCTTATGTACGTTTTTTTATTAAAAAATCGTATTTTGTTGTCATGAAAATTATGTTTTGAAATAATTTGAGATAATACTAATTTCATTTATAAGCTTATATGATAACCTAAAATAAAATTTTCTATTTAAAAAATTAAACACAAGCTTTTGCATTTCTATAGTTTAACCATTTTATTCCTTTATTTATTTTATTTTATTTTATTGCTTTGGCTAAACTAGGTACTTACTAAACTTATTTGTAGGTTTATTATTCGTTTTGATTATTTTATTGTGACAACCCTAGCATTCAGTAGTTGAGTTCAAAGGTTTAGGTTTTGAACACGCGATCTAATTAATCTCGATGAAATAAAAACCTAAAACTACTTATAACATTACCTAAATCCAGTATTATCCTGAAAACTGAAGCAGAACTGAAATCAAAATTTCATTTTCATTACCTAAATTTAAATTTTATACATATTTGCATTGTAAATTATGTTTCTCGTGGTCGTGCTAGAACTTATTAAAATAACTATCATAATTTTACTATTAAATGGTATTGTCATTTATTGACACACAATAGTCATTCAGTTTTGAGTTTTTTTTAATAGGTATAATAGTAATTTTTTTTTTTTATTAAACCTAAAACCAACCACCAACCCTAGCAAACACTAGACTATTAATCTAGGTATACTAGGTATCGAATCTCTTGGCATTGACAAAGAATAAGAGTAAATCACGTCGCTTCTGCCTAAGTATAAAAAAACTATTTATCCTTGTTTTTTAAGTAAGTACCTAAGTAGAGATCTTTTAAACTAAAAATAACGAGCGAGCTTTACAAAAGTCGCATTATATGATGTGTAACATCTTTCATCTCATTTAAATTTGAAAGGATTCTTATTACTTCATTCTTCTGAGGTTGGTACCATCTGATGGCTATCTTCCTGTAACACACTTCCGTTGCATTTCACGTAATCACTGCCAAAAATCAATGGAAAGCGAGAGGAAAGATGTTACACATCAAAAATGAACTTCCCTCTAATATGCCTGCCTTCCATAATTATGTAGGTTACCTTGCTATACCTATTTCTATTTTTTTTTCTATAATTTGTAGCTTAATTTAAACTAGTTTAAATGAGAATACCTACCTAAATGTATTAATGTCTTTCTGGTAAATATTTTTTTTTTCTTTCTTTCTTTCTTTCCTTCCTCCTTCGCCCGTGTTCCGTCAGGGGCTTTCTGTTCACACATCTCAGGACCGTGATCGGGCCGTGACAGTTTATATTTCGGATTAGTTTGTATAAATTTCGAATGAGACAAGCCGTACAAAACGCTATATACGCGTACTTCCTCTATTAATAGCTCGTCATTCATATTTTTCATGAAAAAATTGCACCCCGTGCAAGTCACGGCGTCGGTCCGGCCACTGAAGCCCCGTCGTCAGCCCGGACACGGACGTATGTGAACGAGTTCATATAAAATGTGCGTCACCGCTTTTCGGCCATGCTCTGTCAGGAGCACGTCCCGGCGTCACTGAGAGATATCCTTATGAATTTTCTATACTGAGTGTAAATTTTGATATTACCCTCAGCTCCAGACTTCCCGCTATCCAATTAGTTCAAGAACTACACTATGCAAATAGAACCCTGCTCCACTTTTATTAGTTAAGGGAGGTTTGATCTTTCTATTTCTGTCTTTATTTTTGACTTCTATAACGTATGGAAATACACGGCTGGTACAATGCATTTTGATAGGTTTTTTATTTATAACTCGTTTATTAAATTGAGGTATATTAAGTGATAGATAAAGTGGTAAATTATTTTAAGATTATAAACTAAGATGACCGTTAAAAATTATATGAAAAAAATGGTAAAAAAGTGGGTGAAATTTATCCGGTTAAATTACGTTTTTCTAAATAAATAATCACACCATGCCGTCACATGAACATTTAATTCTGTTTTGAGTTTTTCATTACAAAGGTGTAAAAAATTAGGATAGTTTTCATACACTTTTAGTAAGATATTTACTTGTTAGGTAATTAATATACTTTTGATCTTTAATAATAAAATTAATACAAGAGTTAGAAAGAAGAGTGCACGTAGCAGAGATGCGAATGTTGAGATGGATGAGTGGAGTGACGAGGATGGATAAAATAAGGAATGAGTATATAAGAGGAAGCCTGAAGGTAGCGCCAGTGATGGATAAATTAAGAGGTAACAGGCTAACTTGGTATTGACACGTGATGCGAAGGGAAGAATGTCATGTGACTAGAAGAGTGCTGAATATGGAAGTGTATGGATATAAGAGTAGAGGAAGGCCAAATAAAAGATGAATGGACTGTATGAATGATGATATGAATAAAACAGGTGTAAGTACAGAGATGACGGCTGATAGAGAAGAATAGAAGAAGATAAGTTGTGTGGACCCAAGTGGGAAAAGGACCAGAAAATGATAAAAATGATGAGCTAAAAAACCTATCAAAATGCATTGCAGCAGACGCGTTTTAATAGACTAAGGCATTGTCCTAATAGAACGCGATCACGCGACCATCGCAAGTTCGCGCGAACGTCGATCGCGCAAACCGCGATCAAACGTACTAACGCGACTGAAGTTCGCGCGAACTTGCGATGGTCGCGTGATCGCGTTCCATTAGGACAATGCCTGCGTTTCTATTGTTATTTTGAGGGTAGTTTGGTAAATCACCGCCTGCCCGAACGTGAAGAGCTCGAGGCTCTTCAGTGCATTGGCGGGAGTCACTGTGATCGGGTGCGTGTGAACGTTCTTCTCAAAATCCGTCGATTTTCCCTCCATTTTTGTCGTGCCAAATCTGCATCTCAACATTTTGATACTAGCACTAACTAACTACTACAGTACTAAGATATACACAAATACTAGTGAAGTGTCGCGGGTTCATAGCCGTGTTGTGTGCTTTTCCAAAGACTTTTCAAACCTGGACTCGCCGTGCGAGTCCACAAGTGAAGTGTCGCGAGTTCATAGCCATGCTGTGTACTTTTCCAAAGACTTTTCGGACCTTGCCTGCCACCAAAACAATAAGCCAGGAACAGCAGTTCAAATCAAAGGTAGGTGGTGTTTAATTGCCTTCGGAAATCAGTAGAAACGTTTTCAGCCCTAGAAACTGTACTTTCAAATCTCAAAACACATACCCTAAAATCGCCAGCATAATTAATCTCAAAAGGTTTGGTTTAAAAACCGCACAATGTACCTATATTATCTATAATATAATAACACGGTCCAGCTGCTTTTTTTACAAAAGGTCGTATTCATAGTCCAACAGTTCATAATAAACTAACATAAGGAGAAATGAGAAAACAATTCTGAAATGAACTTACGTTCGTAACACAATTTGGCCGAAATTAAATGCAAACATGTGAGTTGTAAAGCTAATTATTCTCACTCCGCTAAACTTAATGTTCGGAACGTTAGGACTCGTGTTAGATGGTTCTGCTTTCGGCAATGTTATGAAATTCGGCTTCTCTATCAGTTAATACCGAAAGGTTCACATGTTGATTGCGATATCAGCTAATTGATTAATATCGTCATGTATAATCTACTTTAAAAGAGAGTCCGTCGGCGAGTCATTGTGATCCCGCCATACAGGCTTTTTAGACCTAGTGCGGGGAACATGGTTTACCAGTGGTACAATTTTTGAATATAAGGTGTAACTTAGTATGTACCAGTTTTTTTTTTGTGTTAATAAACGTTATTTTTTTATTTTGATTATGTAGGTAATGATTATTGTTTTTCTTTAATATTTCTCCTAAAAATGACAATAAATACCTAAATGTATTCAGGATGGTTTTTTGAAAAGGGCGGTGATGGATAAGTTAGAAAATAATCGTGAAAGGAGACATGCTCTCGATTTATAAGAAAACAATAACATATTTAGTTAAAATAATAAATTGTAACTTGTGCACTGTTTTGTAGGATAAAAATATTTTCCCGAAAAATTAAGCCGAAATTCGTAATGTCTCATTGTATTATAATCAAATAAACCATACATTTATATAGAAAAAATATCAATCTTTGCAAATCAAGCATTATAAGACATGGTTAAAAAAGTGACACAAAATTATTAAAAAAAAACAAACATTGTGTGACAAAGCCACATCTGCGAAAACTGCTCTTCTATCAGCAAATAAATAAATTAATACAATTGGTGTATAATGAGAATAAAATTGTCAATCATTTATTCGTAAATAAAAAATTACGTATGAATATGGATTTTGAAACATAGTGTTTGTATTTTCAATGTGTGCGTGTTCCTCGGTAGGGTATGAAAAGTTGATGTTCGTTGTGAAGTTAATTTTGCTCACGCCTCGGGTTTGTCGGAAGGAACTTTCCCTGGGTATAAAACAACTAACATGCTAACGTTATCAGGCATGCCACAGAACTTAAACTACTAGACATGGCATTCATTATAAATAAAATTAAAAAAAAAATTGGTTGTCTGTAGTGTTGGTTTTTGGACGATAGTTTAACGTGACTACCAGCGAAACGGGACAATGAGCGTTACCGGACAATGACGTCAATGTTTTCGTGCGTGCAGCCGGCGCGGCGGCGTTCATCGATTTATTAGACGTCACGTCACGTCAAAATATTTTGGACTTTTCACACAACGCTATCTATCCCCAAACTAAGCAGAGCTTGTACTATGGGAACCAGATAACTGATTGAATACTTATATACTATTGTTTTTTGTAACAACATACATAGGTTTCATAGAAAACACACAGACTCAGGACAAACATCGGTGTTCATTACACAAATGTTTGTCCTAAAACGGGAACAGAACCCGCGACACCGGCGTGGCAGCCTAACAAATGCCATGCGTGTCATTTATAAATCAGTTGTTGATTAAAAATTTAGACACATCTAGTTAACAGAGATCGTTGTAATACATTAAATAGGTCTAAGTAGAATTTAGAAGCGGTGTATAAACGGCGCAACACACTTAATCCATTCTTTGTGTGGCAATTTTATTGTTACACCCTGTAGACATAGGCTGTTGATCCTTTGTAACACCCTGTAGACAAAGACTTGCTTTCTGTATTCACTCTGTACATACATGCCTTTCAAAATGTATCAGTCACATATTTTTATGTGGAAACTCTTACTTGCTTAATTTTTGTTTTTTTATCGTTATAACTCTAATTGAAACGCTAGAGCGATGTTTAAGTTTTTACTTTTGACTTGCAAGTCGTGAAGATATATTTTAGGTATTTCACATAAATATTCAGCTATAACCAAAAGAATGGGCAAAAATGTTTATTTACATTATTCACAACTAACTACAGAAAAAAATGTTAAGATCGCAAAATGGAGTGAATAGAGGGGAATAAATAACACATTTTTTTTACCACGTAACATAAGATCCATCACTCAACTTTAAATATTATAAGTATCAACTTTTCAAACTTTGCTGATTTCAAAAGAAATTAAACATAAAAAAACGAGAAAAATTATATTCCAAGAATGTTTTAAGTATTAAAATTTTTACGGACTTTTAGTTTAGTAAGAACTTTTTGTTATGTAAAACAAAACTTACACAATTCTTCGGTTTTAAGTTATATCGCAAGTTTTACTTATAAATGAAAATACAGTTTCGTAAATTATTTGTTTTTCGGTTTTCGGTTTCGGTTTATCGTGGTAGTTATTTACTATAATTAACTAAGCTCATTGGTAAAAAATGCGTAATTACATTTAACACGTATAATAAATAGATTATTTTAAATTATACAGGTATAATTTTACTATAAACTCTCATGAATTTCGTTTCGTAAATAAGATGTGCCTTTCTTGCAGGGCAGCAACCATTTGCAAAAACTTTCAAAACATTTCCGCCTTTTAATTATCCTAAAAAAACTTGAAATGCCTTGTAAAAACATCCATTGAACGTTTTATAGGAAATGATCCGATCAATATACATTCTAAAGCCCTTATAATTAATGAACCATCCTTTCAGGCGCGTAATGAAGGGATGGAAACACAAGGGGGCGAACTCGAGCGCGCATTTTGATTCAATTTACACGAGTTTTCAGATTTTCAGAGAGATAATTTAATAGGAGTGAGTTAAAACGTGAGTTTTAGAGTACTGGAAGGTGACGACGTACAATAGTATCAAAAAACAGAAAAATAAATTAAATGGCGCACATTGGGAGAGGCCTCTATGTTAAGTCTGTGGACTTTATAAATATAGACGCACAACGACCGTTAACAATAATACAAGTGCACTACTAGCACGCGCCACCAGATAAGACCTAACTGTACACACACACGCACATGACTCTTCTATCCTCTCATTGTATCGTACAGCCACACTATTAAACTATTGAATACCACGTTGCTAACTGTGTCAGTGTGCGTTGCGATGTTATACACTACGATAAACAGAAATGCATGTAAATTGTGCGAAGTACAGTTCTATGAACATCGTAGGGTAGGCCCATGATGTTCATAAATCTGTACCAATAAAAACTTATAAAGATACTTATTTGTCGGATACACGGTAGGTAAGATGTTAAATACCTATGTTAACAGTACAAATGCATGTTTTACCAGGAACTGGCAAACAAATATTACCTACCTACATACATTGTTAAATTAAATTAAGTTATTTAATTTACTACTTTAGTATTTGAAGGTATCTTGGAAGAGACTAGCCGCCCACGACACAGGCTATCCTAGTGTGGGGGCTAGTGCGTACCTAATTATAAGTACCCAAACTGTAAATTACAAATAAATATATTTTCATATTTTTCACTTTGATAAATGATCTTTTTAATTTTATTTTATTTTATTTATTGATCACCAACACTGAGTACACTAATACATTTCTTCAGGAACATAATACATAACCGGCCAAGTGTCACTGCAATTACAGATGAAGACGACATGCAAGATCTAGTTGAGTGAGTGACTTTAAAAATAGCTATGAAATATCTAATATTATTAAAAAAATAAAAATATATAACTTGGAGCGAAATGTTAGTTAAATTATGATGATATTTTTAATGAATTCGATGATTATTTGACTTGAAATATTTGTCTTATAGAAAAAAGAAATAAATAATGTTAGTCTAGTTTAACTTGCTAGCCAACATGCTGGTTCGTCTCCAATCCCCTACCGACCCTGGAATAGATTCAGCCACTCCAAATGGATTGATTTACGAAGCCTTATAATTATCAGTGAGGAGTCTGCAAAGTAAATTACTGTGTGCCCAATATAGACCATGAGGTTGATTTTTTGAGCAGTATTCCGTGTTTGAAAACCAACACAGTTCCAGATATGCTGTCGCAAAGCGGTTGCATATGTGCGAGCAGTAAGTATCAACATCGGTTTGAAGGGTCATTAATCTGTGGTAATATCACGCAATTTTTCAGTAGGTTAATTATTACCAGGTAAAAAATACTACTGGTTCCTAGACTAGTTGTAAAGTAGACGAATTAAAAGGGATTTATTCTAAGAAAATGTTTGTTACTTTGTAACAATATTTGGAAAGTTACTCGATTTATTGACCATTCTTCATTTCAAGGACTTTCCGCGAAACCGTTTCCAGAAATAACCAAAATAGCTTTATTATTCCCGTTTTGGCGCTAACGTTTTTCATGGGTTTCTTTGTAAAATATGCGGAAAATAACAAATCCATTGTGGTGAAAGTTAAATAATAGATCATTTGTTATAACAAATGCGGTTTCAGATTAGCGGAATTAAGCGGCGGATTCACCACTCGCGTTTTGTTTATTGCAGCGCGTATAATCGCGAGAGAAGCCTCATGCTACTGACTATAGAAATGATTGCTACTTCTATTTCATTGTCACATGAGGATATGATTTCATTTTGTAACAGTGAATTTTGTCACATCAGGCCAATGATGAAAAACCACCGGTGATTTTTCATCGACATGTGACAATGTCACATTTTGTTAAAATAATTCACGCATGACGCGGCGTCGCGCAATCACTCCCGCTCACAGTCAGCACACTACTGACTGTCTTTTATTATTTACGATATGAATGAAATTGTGAACTGTGACAAGTATCATTAATCATTAAGCATCACAGCGTACAAAATCGCCCACCGAGGCGCGCCCGGGCGGATATCAACGGTGATTTTTTAAGAGACTTAGTCTCAGAAAGTAACAAGTGTTATGTGCGATCAGTTTTATACCATGATAAATAAAATGTTACTCGGTATACTCTCCAAGCCTACTACTGACACTCGCTGAAAAAATAAGCACTAATGTGAGTCCAGCCGTTAGAACAATAATGTACTACCACCTTATCCCGATCAACATTTCTATGATCTAAAAATGGTCTGTGTGTCAGTTTGAAATGTGTTGAAATACTTTTTTTTCTGTTCCCTGACGATCTTACGTTATTTTACCAACGGTCGTTATCAAGAATCAAGAAACATTTATTGTATAAAACTGTGAACCAAGATCTTAACATATTTTTAGTAGGAAACAGTCTATCCTGATAGGATATACAATAAGATAGGTACTTACAATTAAAATGAAATAGATACCTAGTTTCCGTTCAAAACTTTGAACGCCTCTGATTCTATGGTATGGTAATAATGTTAAAATAAACTAGTAACAAGCGTAAAATGAAACTGTATTGTATGTAGAACCTCCAAAAACAACGAATTAATATTCAATTACTTTCTAGGAAGGAAATTCAGGAAGACAACCCTACTTAGCGAAACAATTCAATTTGCATTATTATCTAACTGAGAATGGGGTCACTATTTCATTGGTAGAGCTGGCTCGAATACTACTGTGCTGGATTATAAAATACTTAATATATTTTAATTGGGTATTTCACTTGAGAAAAAGTTGTATGAAATGCAATCGGATGACACGTAGATCTCTACTTTTTAAGGCCCAGAATCCTGCACGCCACTATCTCGCTCTCTTAGTACATTTTTGAAGATATAAATTGATTGAGTATAACTTAAGCATACTCGTACATGTTAAACATATGGACTTACCTAGTCTGAAATAAAAGTGGGGAGTTAAATTTTTTACTACAACCTCACGAAATGATTTAGTATATTTTTTTGTTCTGATATGTTTGACATAAGCGAAGGAGATCGGGCAAAACTGTTTATCTCAATCTCCATCGTTAAAAACCACCTAAAAAAATTATAATTATCATAATAATCATCATCATCATGTCAGTTTTTGGAAGTCCACTTCTTTTTATCGTGTCACTAGTTCCTTCGAATCAGTGTGGTGAAAGGATTTCAAGTTTGCCTCGAAGAGGCTCCTTTCGTGCACTCGTCACATGTTTTCGAACTTTAGGTACTACGACATGCCGGTTTCCTCACGATGTTTTCCTTAGCCATTGCGAGAACGTGGGATGCATACATAGATTTTTTCGACCGAAAAAACCCATTTACGCACGACTGCCACCGGGATTCGAACCCGCGACCATCAGATCGCAAGGTAAGGGCCTCATCCACTCGGCCACCACGTCCTCTCCACGGAAGTCCACTGCTGCATATGTATATTTATATATATACTAATGTATATCTATATCGTGTCACTATTTCTTCCGAACCAGTGTGGTGAAAGGATTTCATGACGCCTTTAACAGGCTCTTTTCATGCACTTGACACATGTTTTCGAACTTTTTGGGTTCTATGACATGACGGTTTCCTGCCGATGTTTTCCTTCACCATTAAATATGGAATCTGTTGGGCCGATCTGTAGTGAATATTGACAAATCGTAATCGGCTACAGTTCTAATTTCTATTGTTAGTCTAAATGAACAGAAATTCTTGTTCAAATAGCTTTTCAATTTGGTTAAACTCACTACAAAATACCAGAGCCGGCTGGCCTAGCTGCTTAAACTACTGGTTATCAGGGCTCGGCACGCCATTGGCTTAGGTACGTCTGACAGCTGTCATTATGTTATCAAAATGGCGCCGATAAAATGCTCAGTCACCCAATCCATCACTACCGTTTATGAATTTCCCATTATAGCGAGTAACTTGCAATTTTTCAAAGATAATAATGAACTCAGGATTTTTCCATTAAACTGTTTTCTAAAGGCCTCGACAAAAAGGCGGGAGCGACGAAATCGTTTGTGTCTAAATGAGCAATTTGGAAATAGGTAATTTATGTTCTTTTTTGTCCGATTCGTAATGAATTGTAAAATTGTTTCTATGGCTGGTTGAATTTTCTTTTACAAGTTGAACCCTAAAGGCGTTTGAATGGTGTGTCTTTGTCACTATAGCCTTTTTTAATGGGGAGGCAGTAAAAACATTATTTCTTTCTTTTCTTATTTATTTTCCTTTTTTTTGTAAGTACAATATTTTTCTACTCTTGTTGGTAGAATGAATGAATGAATGAAAACTCTTTATTGTACCAGGAAACTTAAAGATAAATACAAGATAATTACATTTCGGTCACCATGCGCTTTCATGTGCAAGGAGCGCCGGACGAGTGCCCCGTCATAACTCTCTCAATGACATCATCCGCCGGGCTTTTACAACCGCCAACGTCACTGCTGTTCTCGAGCCAAACGGCCTAATGCGTGACGATGGTAAAAGACCCGACGGTATGACACTGGTCCCCTGGAAGCTGGGACGGCCGCTAGTTTGGGATGCAACTTGCGTTGATACACTGGCACCGTCCCATCTTCCCGGTACATCCGTGCAGGCCGGCTCTGCAGCAAGATCAGCGGAGTCCCTCAAACGGCGCAAATATGCACTTCTAGATAATGGATACATGTTTGAGCCGTTTGGGGTAGAAACATTAGGCCCTTGGGGACCAGGGGCACACAAAATCTACAAAGATCTGGCTGATAGGCTAAAAGAGTCTACACGTGACCAGAATGCTGGTTTCTACTTTGCACAGCGTATAAGTATTGCCATTCAACGTGGCAATGCCGCCAGCGTTCTGGGCACGTTGCCGTCTGGTGGTGACAACGAACGACAAGGTTATTTATAGTTTATTTTTTTTTATTTTTTTTTTATATTTCTGTGTTATTTATTATTAATCTCTGTACTAACTAATAACTAAAAGCTAAAACATAATAAAACCTAAATTACTTTATTAGTGAGCATGTACAATGGTAGATACCTATATAATAATTTATTGTACATGCACAATGGATAAAACTGTAAAATTACTAGTAATTTCCTTTGATCTCCATTAGATCTACTACACAGTTTGTGCAATATCATGTTCTGATATCTGATTTCAGATTACGTATTTATTGTTTAATAACATAGTATACCTTAGTTTTTAAAATCTATATATAGGTATATTACAAAATTTACAAAAGGAAACAATTGGGCCACCCATAGACCGTTGCAAACGATCTATAGGTAGCTCAACTGCTCCAACTCGATACCCGATGGCAGCGTGCCGAGGATACTGGCTGCATTGCCTCTTTGTATTTATTGTATTATATTATTATATATAATATATATTTATTATAATTTATTATAATTATTGTACGTATTTATTGTTAAAGTATTGGGTAAAGCTGCTGCACTTTGCGTTTTAGAATCTTCTATAAGTAGGTACTTATTACTATTTTGGTTATGGGCGGACATTGTCGTATCATCAAGGAAAAGGGAGACTACTTCGTTTTTTTATTTAATTTTTCTCTCCCCTTGTATGTTATTTTAAAAATCTCACGGGATATTTGTCGAACTTACAGTACCCAAATTAATCATTACAAAATACTTAATAAAAGTGCAATATATATCGTTACTTGCCTGTTTGTCTAAAATGGCAGAGAATCGTTTATTTTTACACTAAACTAAAAGCTCTAAAATGAGATTTTGAAATTATAAAGCTAACGTCAAAGTTTAACGACCATTTTCAATTTGCTCACGTCTCGCGTAGCGCGTAGCAGACAATAAGCAGTTTACGAAATAATTGATGGCGATCTAAATAATATAACAAGGGCGCTACTGAGAGTTTTAAAACACTACACTCTTTGAATGATATCTAGTTGAATTTTCAATACTTTTTTAAAGAATATAGGTGACTGTAGCGATAAGCAGTTTATGCTTCCGAAATAAAATATGGCGATCTAAATAATATAACAACGATGCGACTACGACGTTATCATTTTGACGACACCGTGGCTTAGTTGGCAGTGACCCTGCCTACGAAGCTTGGCGTTCCGGGTTCGATCCCCGGCCGGAGCAAATATTTGTGTGACGAACACAAATGTTTGTTCTCGGGTCTTGGATATTGTGATGTCTTGTATGTGTCTATGCCACCTGCGACACAGGGAATCCTAGTGCAGGGGTGTGTGTGAAAGTTTAAAAAAAAACGATGCGACTGAAGTTTTAATACACTACTCTTTGAAAGATAGCTACTTAATGTTCAATACTTTTCATAGAATAGATTTTCATCATTTTTTATAACCAGGAGAGCGCCTAGCAAGTATCGTCAGTTTTTTACATTAAAAAAATATCTTAATAGCAATTTCTGCCTTACGCCCTTGGTAATTATGGTATCTTTTTAAATCTATAAAAACCTTATTTTATTATCACAAAATTAATACATCAAGTACACACAAGTTTGACAGAGTCTAAAAAACTTAAGTAAGGATATACTTTTTCTATTCTAACTGTATGCTTCCCATACAAAATCGTCATAAAATTGGCCCATTTGTGAGAGACAAAAGTCATTCTTTGTAAGGCCAACGTGTTTTGAATGTTAGAATAGAACAGACAAGGAAAGTTGAACGATGACAAATTTCCCAATAGGTTTCAGCTGTATTTTTTTACGTTTTGGCAGAATTGCAGCCACATTTTTCCAGAAATTGGATGAAATGCAGGGATTGTGTAAAAAACGACACGTCGATTTAAAAATATTTTAATTCAATAATAACTCTGTTCATATCTTGTTTTAATATCAGAAGACTTTTTTCTTTGTACCAAGGTAATAAAAACGACGTTTTTCTTAGTTTCAAGTTTTTTCATGATGTTACAAAATAATTATTTTTTAAATATATTTTAGTTTCTATGTTATAGTTTAGTTAACATGTTTGAGCCCTTTGGGGTCGAGACCCTAGGTCCATGGGGAATGGAAGCCTTCCGCGTTTTTAAATTTTTAATTTTGTCAGAGCGTCTGGTCGAAGCGACGCGTGATCAGAGGGCTGGCAGCTATCTGGGCCAAAGAATAAGCCTTGCTATACAAAGAGGCAATGCAGCCAGTATCCTCGGCACGCTGCCATCGGGTATCCAGTTGGAGCAGTTGAGCTACCTATAGATCGTTTGCAACGGTCTATGGGTGGCCCAATTGTTTCCTTTTGTAAATTTTGTAATATACCTATATATAGATTGTAGTAGTTAGCTTATGCTGTAATAAAATAAAACTTTTAGTTTCCCGCCGGCAAGACGGAGTGACGATCTGCAGGTAAAAGATAATTTTGAACATTTTGAGAGAATTCTTTCTCCAGTAGTGGGCTGCGATGGGCTGGTAATAGTAAAACATGTAACAATATACAGCTAGGGTTTTTACAAAAGGCGATCTTATCCTTAATTAAGATCTCTTCCAGACAGCCTATTATGGTCAAATCTATTTGCCTCTTTTATTTGTCTGGAAGACTTTTACTTCGTATAATATCCTTTATTTGCTTTATTATCATTAATAATAATGTAATATTTAGCCTAGTTTTCCAACAATAAAATTGTTTCTTCTTCTTGTTCTATTGTTTTAGCTGAAGGCTTATTAAAGAGTGTTTTCAATTACACTTTTTCCAGTGCCTGAAACATAATTCCATTTATTTACAGTGGTCTAACAAAAAAAAACTCGTAATCCCAAAAATTTTAGAGCAGCCCTTTATCAAATCAATTCTACCCGCGTTTTTATTTTATGTTGGTCGGAAACTTGTAATTATTTTTAGTGCACTCTCTGTATGAGTTTTAAACGGTGGTTTTAGGTGTTTCATTCGTGTTCTGAGTTATAAAAACGTGAATTGCTGTTACGGATGGTAGTTTTATTTCAGTTGAATACAAGCTCGTTACAGTTTTGGAAAAAGTTGAAATGTTACTCTGTGGTTTCTAATTTCTAGTAATCATTTGGGGGTAGAAATAGATTATCTATCTAGAGTTCGGTGACACAGTAACAGCCATCTGCGGTTAACTGCATTAAATGTCCATCCGAAAAAAAGAGATGAAAATCTAAAAACCAGGTTATTAAGCTTTTGCTCTATCTGGATTCTTTTACAAGATATTACAGTTTTTATGGTTTTTGAGGTAATTTAATACGTAAATTATTTTAATACTTAAATTATTATTTACTACTCTTTACTCAATTGACACTGACCGTGAATTATAAAAATAAAAAGGCTGATTATGAAAATTCACCACAATCATGCTACCCCACACTCGATAAATCGTTCACGCAATGGTCGAACCTCCAATAATCGCTTTGCGAACAATCGTTGTCTCAGCACAACGGGTAACGACGAGTAACGGCGGGTAACGGTGATTTTATGACAGAGCGGTACGTGCTAGCGAATTATTGTCAGACTCGGTCACACCTGGATGGGTCACCAATTCGACAATAATATTTTTGTAAAGTACGCGAGTTTTTTATGTGACAGATTGGTAAATGTTATAAATGTTAAATCATCAGATTTCATTTCCAACCGACTTCAAAAATGGAGGAGGTTATCAATTCGGTTGAATGTTTTTTTTTAATGTTTGTTACCTCGGAACTTTGATGTTTATAGACCAATTTGTAAAAATATTTTTCGGTTTGAGAGGATATACTTTCAAATTTTGAGTAATTTAGATTTTAAATCAAAATACCTAACTTAAAAATAAGGTCGTTGAAGTGCACAAAATTGCGTATGTTGCTTCCCTGTGACTTTTCAGTGGTGCCTACGGTCACTAGAACAGTCCGATTGAAGTCGGTTATTGCATGTTTTTATAAAACCTTGATTATTCTTTATCTTCTTCATTTGCTACCTTTACTTTTATACTCGAGTAGTCGCTTTTAAAGTCCAGCGAGTACCAATTCGCCCGTATACGTGCGAAAAAACAATAAATAATCTTCTTCTTATCGTGTCATTAGTTTTTTCGAACCAGTGTGGTGAAAGGATTTCAAGTGCGCCTCGAAGAGGCTCCTTTCGTACACTCGACACATGTTTTTGAACTTTTGGTTCTACGACATGGCGGTTTCCTCACGATGTTTTCCTTCACCGTTGCGAGAACGTGGGATGCATACATAAATTTTTTCGACCGAAAAAACCCATTTACGCATGACTGCCACCGGAATTCGAACCCGCGACCATCAGATCGCAAGGCAAGGGCCTCATCCACTCGGCCAACACGTCCTCTACAATAAGTAGTAGTAAGTAAAAATATCTACACAAATCGCACTAAGACGCGAGGCAAGGACAGTGTTGTACTCGAGTAAACAGGCCATCAAATCAGGGAGGGACTCAAAGCATTGTTTGTACAACAGACTACTGTCTGCAAGTAAGTACGCCTTGCCAGCTACTGTCTAGGTGTAAACTAAGCATTATAGCAGAGATTATGTCATGTAATTGAAATTAATTCAAATTAAGAATTGTTACATTTAATTATTACGAATATATTTTGTAATACAGATTGTAGTAGTTAGCTTATATGTTGTAATAAAAAAATTATTACGTTATTATACAATGTTGTAATTGAAATAATTACATAAAAATAACAAAATAACTACGAAAACTCATTCGAGGGGATTTTTTTCGAATTTGTGACATTTATACGCAATGAGAAAGTATTTTTTACTTCACTAGAATAAAAATAAAATACTTTTACTGTTTTATGACAATAATAAACTCTTTAGTTTGATACTATAAGCTTGAAATACTAAAAATAAAAAAAATATTTATACTAATAGTAACAAGGAAAATAATTTTACTCAATAATTTTCAATTCAAATTATTACCCTCACAACCAACTTGAACCTTCTTCGTCGGTAACAGTGTTTAAATTTCAGTGCGAATAATTTCAATCCTGAAATATGGATGTTTACCGATTTCCCTTATCAATTCAAACAGAATCGGCATGCGTCGAGCAATTTGCATCAGATATCCGGAGCGCATAACATTGTTCTGTGGTTTTATATGTTTCGCCAATTGGTATGAACGTTTAATAATTTTAAATATTAAAATACAGGGCATTTAAATAATTTAAAAGAGCAGGATTTGGGCACTATGCCACAGAACACAGTTATCTGCAGATACGATTAACTCCATACATCCTAAAAGGTTGGCTGCCCAATTAATTTTTTCATTCGTTGACGTTTCGTGACGACATGCGAAAGGCTGCAGGCAGAAGGTGGATGCGGCAAGCCGAAGACAGGGCGCGATGGCTTACACCCATATTCTAAGTCGAATTTTTCAAGGGAATACTTACGTGAGTGGTGAAATGGCCGCCGCTTTACCAAAGGTTCGGCTGTCACCTGTCAAATTTCAAATGTAAGTATTCACTTGAGTGAAAAAAGCGACTTAGAATATGGAGAATATGGGCATTAAAATGCCTACTTGCACTAAACTGTCAAAGTCCCTAAGCAATTACTTTACTCACTTGGTAGTTCTTAACAGTACAGATTCTGACCGTTAAGAACTGTCAAGCGAGTAAAGTTGTTGCTTAGGAACTTTGAAAGTTTGGTGCAAGTCAGCATAAGTCTCGTAATCATCATAAAAAAAACTAAGTTCACACATCTATTTGAGCTACAATTTTTGTATTATTTTGTAGTACTCGTAACATTGTCCCAAATTTTCATTGGACCTGTCTGGCCGTAACTTTAAGCTACTTAGCTTAATTCGAGAACTTTTTATGTGACCTAAGTTGAGGTCATTTTGAACTACACGACAAAGTTGTAGCAACTTTTGAAGCCTCTGAAATAATGTATGAAAAGTGGCTTTGGGTTGAAATTTGGTAATGCAGTCTGAAAAAGTTTTACAGCACACATAAAAAAGTATGACGGTGAATAAAATGAAATTGGATTGTATTTATCGAAAGGGGCTTTTATTTAGGTAAGTTTTACATCAATATATTTTTACTATAAAGTAGGTATAAAAAAATAAAAATCAGAAATCTTTTATTCAAAATCAACCTGTTGTTTTTTACAAGGTTTGGAGACTCTTCTGGTAAGTTTAATAAACCTGTGTTAGAAGAGCCCCCTCTTATTCTCTATGGTCTATCTTAGTTATATACATCAATGTTGTTAGTTTAGGTACTGAAAATTTAGCTTACTGCAGTAGGTATGTATGAAAGTAACTAAGTGTAAGTTTATAAATAAGCTTATTATATATGTAGTATCCGTGTATGATATGTATGAGTGTTTGACTGATTCTATATGAAATAAGGTAGGTATGTAGGTGGGTTTGTTTTTAGTGAAGGTGTTATCTATATAATATAGTATAAGTACAAAATAAGGAAAAGCATTAAAGCGAAGTAGGTATGTTTATTGGCAGTCGGGTTTTTTGTTTATTAAACGGGAATTGTTTCATTGTTTCATGTAATAGATACACAATGGCCATAGTGACTTCTTCCTAAATATGAAACCTATTTGCGTGACTGCGTGTTGCAAGTCGAATAAAATTTTCCTGCACGTATGGAAAATTTCAATCTCGTTTCGGGGCAAATATACCTAGGTATGTCCTTAACCTGGTTTCGATCTATGATTCTACCAAGATAGTAACATAATATTTATAATCCATCCACACATTCTTTCGCATTTAATAAATAGGTGTGATATAAAGCTGTAAACTTAAGCTTGGAACTAACAAAAAGTATCCCATGCATTTTTAACAGCTCATAAAGTATACCCAATACCCCATATGAGAGCTCAATCGGCTCAGTAGTTTTGGCGGGATTGAGGAAAAATATAAGGACAAAGTCTTCATTTAATGTTCTGTGAGGATGGATAGATACAAGATAACTTTCCTCATAAATCAATAAATAAAGGCTTTGACTGACTGACTGACAGTCAACGTACTGGTCAAACCTCTGAACGTAGAGACTAGAAATTTCAAGGGTACCTATGTACGTCAAATGGTAAGCGCGTAGGTACTAATAAAGTAAATTGTTAATTTGCAACAGTAGGTACCATAATAGGTATATAAAATATTATACAAATCCAACAGACAGAATTAAGAATAATAAAAAATGTAAGTATACCTAATCGTCAGTTTTTTCTTGACCAGTGAAGTAAAGTTACATACATTTCATCAAATAGATATCATAAATTTAATTAGGTAAAATTAACCTTACTCAATAATTTATTTACAGATAGAAAAATTAGGTGATTTTTAACTCTAAGCAGAATCAGTAAAAAATAATTTCCAGGTATTTTATTTTTATACGTGTGGCAACATTTGACGCAATGGCGGCAATCAATCAAAATTGGTGAAATATTTTTCTGTTTAGTGGAAGTTTTACAAGTCAATAAGAATTAACAGGTTAAACTTAACTTACCGATGGAAGATTATTATTATCGTTTATTTGTTTTTTTTCCGTGTAGTTTAGCATCCGTTTAACAAACAATAAACCATTTTCGCCAAAAATCTGTTGCGTAGTTCTCGCTGCACAATCATCATTGACACTGAACCATGTTTGTAATAATTGCGCCACTTTGGCGACTTTCTGTAGGGCCTATATTCGTTGTACTGAATTCAGTTTCTTTCTATAATACTTCTATGGATTCTATTTATTCAAAATAAAGTATCGGTTGATAAATGCTTTTTTTGGTTTTGTTCATCTAATAGTACGATTCTTCTTCTTCTTATTACTAGTTATTCTTATCGTGTCACTAGTTTTTTCGAATCAGTGTGGTGAAAGAATTTCAAGTGCGCCTCGAAGTACAATAGTACGATGAAACACGGCTTTTTTACACGCTACACGCCAGCGTTTACGTTTGTAGCGTATAAAGTCGCCCAGTGTCATTGGCCTTTTTAAAATCTGTTCAATTTCATATTATTATATCTCTGGTACCTAACTCATATTAAAAAAGACAATCAAAATACAGGATACTAGCACACTTTTTCAATCTCCCTACATAAAAATAAGTCGCTCAATCGTCTAAATATTGAGTCTATCTATCTATATGTTATTTAGAGCAAAAGCTAACTATTATCTAAATGCTAAAATGTACTAAAGGAAACAATTGGGGATCCCATAGACCGTTGTAAACGAGTAGTAATTAGGAAGCTCAACTGCTCAAATGCTCTATACCATGATTTTTAGTCTCAGGAATACATATAAAACTCTTTGCAACTATATTATCCCTGTCGTACAACATCGAACCCGCTACCCCACCACTTAACCTCTCAACGCTACCATGACTGGTGGTTTTAATTTCCCATCTTCACTTTTCATTTATCATTCACTCATCAATCATTCATCGCTCACCTTCCCGCAATGTAACGAATTCGTTTACATCGGCGTTTAACGGTGATTTTTCACGGAACGTCAATATGCAAACCTTGCATCAGATTGGGAACACGCAGTTTTTTTAACTTTTTAACATGATTGGGTTTTTTTTCTCTCTTTTGGCCAAAACCTTACAAATTTGGCAAAGATTATATAGTTTTGACTTTTGATTAGGTATATCTACCATTTCGCTTGCTTAGGATAATTATATTTTCTATGTAAATTTGTAGCATTATTGTGTTTTGGTTTGAAAGGCATTATTGCATTGGCATTATACGACGACACCGTGGCTTAGTTGGTAGTGAGCCTGTCTACGAAGCTTGGTGTTCCGGGTTTGATCCCCGGCCGGGGCAAATATTTGTGTGACGAACACAAATGTTTGTTCTCGGGTTTTGGATATTGTGATGTCTTGTATGTGTCCAATTGTCCATGCCACCTGCGACACAGGGAATCCTAGTGCAGGGGTGTGAGTGTGTGAATGTTTGTGTTATTGAAATTACTTGGCTTTTTTGTCTGGCTATTAAACTAGCTCAAAGTGGACGAGCGTTATAGTAGTGATGCTTAGGCCTGTGTGAATGTGTCATGTCATGTCATGTCTCTTACTATCAAAGAGGACCGAGTTTATTTCGTCACTTAATAACTTAAAGAAATCATCGTAGTAAGTTGTTGTCAACACGGATAGTCGAATGGCAAGTGTGTCAGACTACCACGCCCGGTGTTGCGGGTTCGATTCCCGCTTTATTCAACATTTGTGTGATGAACACTGGTGTTTGTCCTGAGTCTGGGTGTTTTCTATGTATTCTAATTATGTATTTACAAAAAAAAGTATTAAAGTATTCTATCAGTCATCTGGTTCCCATAGTACAAGCTCTGCTTAGTTTGGGGCTAGCTGGCGTTGTGTTAAATGTCCAAAATATTTATTTATTTATTTGTTATAATTATACAGCCCGTCACACACGTAGGTAAAATATATATTATAGCAAGGCATATTACGACATATTTTCTATACAAATTTATTTAGTATTTATTTTATTTATTTTACTTTAAATAAAACGGTTAAACAACCAATTCCATTATTTAAAGATTAAAAATAAAATTATTAAAATACAAATTAAATTAAAAATTAAATTACAAATTACTTAAATTATAAATTTAAAATAGTCATCAAATATATAATACACTTAATTAATTATATTTATGTCAAAATTTTGATTGGCAGTACCAATGGAAATCAGAGGTGAGCTCTTTCCATTGATCCGCAAATATGTCACTATGTGGACTGGCTTCTAGGAGGTTGTTGAGGGCAGTTAGGGACCTAGGTATCGGTGAGTTGACGCGCGCGACAGTACGGCACAAGGGCGGAGCAAAGAGCCTGTGCTTTCTGCTTCGAGTGTAGTTATTAGGCACGAAGAGTAGAAGTGACTCACTAAGTAGATTAGGCGCATCAATTGTACCGCGGAACACTTTGCAAATAGTTGTGATCTGATCCTGCGCTCTCCTGGTTTCAAGAGAGTTATAGCCCAGACATCCAAGAAGAAATCTCGTCGGGTACATAAATGGATAGTATCCCAGCCTGTGTTTGTATAGAAATCTGAGAAATGCCTTCTGTACCTTCTCCAAAAGGAGAGCATAGGTGCTCTCGTATGGATTCCAGATGCAAGAGCTGGACTCTAGTTTACTGCGAACCAGCGCACTAAACAAAAGTCTGATAACGTGCTCGCTTTTAAACTCACGAGCATTTCTGAGCACAAAACCAAGTCTCTGGAAGGATTCCTTAGCAACGATAGTGATATGATCGTGGAACGTAAGCCTCTGATCGAATGTTACTCCTAAATCTTTTACCATAGTTGTTCGAGCGATTATGTGATTATCTAATGTATAATCAAAAGTTATAGGCCGCCTCTTTCGACCAAAGGTCATTACGGAGCATTTTGCTGAATTAAACTCCATTTTGTTGTCAATGCTCCATTGACACACCGCATCAATGTCCCGCTGGAGTGCCAAGCAATCCTCCAAAGACTCAATAGAGGTATACAACTTGAGATCATCCGCATAGAGAAGACATTTGGCAGACTTCAAACAAGTCGGTAAGTCGTTTATCATTAGAACAAAAAGTAGAGGCCCTAGAACTGAGCCCTGGCTAATTCCGGAACGCGTGTGATATGGTCTTGACTCGTAGATTCCAAGCCTGACATACTGTTGGCGATCGCGCAGATAGTCGGCAATAAGTCGCAGCAGGTCTGGCGCGAAGCCTATGGCACTGAGTTTAGCCATCAGTATGTCATTATTGACCCTATCAAACGCCTTCCAGAAATCAAAGTAGAGCACATCCACTTGACGTCTGTGATCAAGCTGCGTAGAGACATACTCTACCAGAGTAAGTAAATTGGTATTCACAGATCTCTTGCCTCTAAAGCCATGCTGTGCACTGTTTAGGTATTTTTCGACCTGCTCGTATATTAGCTTGTGTAGGATATTTTCAAAGATTTTTGCAGACGGAGATAAAATAGCAATCGGTCTGTATTCCTCCACGGCAAGTTTGTTGGAGGTCTTTGGTATCGGCGTTACTCTCGAGATTTTCCACTGTGAGGGATACACACCCGTTCTTAAAGATAGATTAAATATATGGCACAATGAAACAGAAAACGAACGCTTAGTGCATTTTATGACATTGGGTGGAATACCGTCCGGTCCAGTTAGTAAGAGTATTACTAAATTAAAATCTAGTAGCTCAACTAGATTTTAATTTAGTAATACTCTTACTAACGTCCATGGGAGTAAAATGGAATATATTTATATAGTAACTATTACAGCTATAGTCATGGTTATTGATAGTTTCAGCGCACAGCAATGGCACGTCCGGAAGAAATACACTTGCAAAAAAGTTTGCAAAGGCTTCCACTGCTTCAACTCCACACAAATATTCAAGTCATCGAAATACATATATATTATAGCTGCGTGTGCGGTCACTTGAATATTTGTAAAGAAAATATATTTTAACATTATGCATTGCTATAATCATAATATTAATATGTATTATAGCTACGTGTGTGACGGGCTTAACCGAATAAGTCTCAACACTATAATACTTGAGCACGTCTTTTTTCAACCCGGTAAACTTTTCACCCCTTAACAGTGATCTATCCCAAGAAACTATTTGAACCATGGACTAAAGCCTGTCACATCCTCCGATTAAAGAACCCAAGTTTAATCTACATAATTGTATCACGTCCTCATATAAATTTTATGTACGTGCCCGGTTTGCAAATAAATAATAATAAATAGGGGTCGTAATAATTTTTAAGCACCCTATTTTGTTGTCATACAATGGAGTGTCATCTATTTTTTATCGTTGAAAGCTTTTGTAAAAGCTATTCCGTTATATGAGAACTATTCGAGTAGGAACTATGACATTATTCAAATTTCAACCGAGTTTAATAAAAGGAAAAGGTTCTCAATTCGGTTGTTTTTTTTATTGTTGATGCCTTAGAACTTTGTTGTTTATAAACCGGTTTGAAAAACATTTTTGTTTTTTTCAGTACCATAGAAATTTCATCAGTCATCTGTTCAGTAGTTAAGTTTTTAAATTAACATAGTTGAAATGCACATAATGTTCTTACTCTACAATAACTGTTTATTTTTAAAATAGTTTTCAGGTACCTGAGGAAAAAAGAATAGGTACTCAATTTTTAAAAAAATTTAAAGCAATTTTATTATACTTAACCCTCCGCAGTCGCGCAGTCGGGTAAAAAATAGATTCTGCTCTATCCTAAGCAAAAATAGTGTTGTGTATTTTTATCGATATCGATAACAATCTTTAAAATCACACAGAACTACATACTTCATTTTAAATTAAAATGTGCTGGTATTGTATATTTGACTAACTTATTTCTTTAGTTTAGAAGTTTTAGAGATAATACATACAATTTTTTTTATGATATCAAGACTCAAATAAATCTCAATAACTTCTTCAGTTTATAAGGTTACAAATTTCAGTTCATTCCGCTAAATAGTTTCGACATAATTGTTTAACAAAAATCCAGCCTATGTATTTGCTCATCTATCTATTCAACTTTTGACACATTATTCATGGAAAAAGGTTATAGGATAATGTGATTGGATAGTATTTTCATCGATATCGATATTTATAGTCACGTCACTATTATCTTGTAGCAATCGGCGCGTCTGTGACGTATTGCAGTACATTCTTCTAGCTCAGAGTTAGGTAGCTATTTATTTCGAAGGATTCCTCTGGATTTTATGGAGTGATGCCAACTGCTTTTGTGGATTTATCGCTCTTGAACTATTATGTAAGCCGTGACTTTGGTATAAGTTGTTTTGTATTTGAAAGTATATAATATGTGGTTTTGAATCCCCGCGGTACTTACGGAGATAGGTACATCTCACGAACAGAACACGAATAATTAAAAAAACATATTAAAACATTATAAAATCTAAAATAAATATCTTCTTAAACAAATCCATGTTTTTAGAGAGCCTATTCAAATAACCCCATTTATACAATTATCAGTAAATAAATCTTAATGAGTAACACAGTTTTTTTATTAATATGAATTCAAGAATATATTAAAATATTATTTATTGTATCACCTAAACATAAATAAAGAAAACCAATTAAACAAACTAAAATTACAAGGGCTGTCTTATTGCTAGATAGTTATTTCTTTCAGACAACCGTAGACATGCTGTTGCGAGAAAAACAGATATATTTAAAATGGATGCCAAAAGCTTAAATACAAGCTATATTCATATTAAGCCCGTCACACAAGTAGCTATAATATATGTATTTTCATATAAATTATAGCAAGGCATATTACGATATATTTTCTATACATATCCAAGTCATAGAAATATATAGTAAAGCTGCGTGTGCGGTCACTTTAATATTTGTATAGAAAATATATCGTAATATGCCTTGCTATAATTTTTATTAATATATATTGTAGCTATGTGTGTGACGGGCTATTTAAAATTCGTTTTCAATACACAAAGTAGACTTAGACACACTTTGGTGTATAATTTTCCCAGAATTCCAAGGTAAATGCTGTTAATCCTTTAGATGTTAGAATCCCATAAAATATTCATAGCCAACCTTCGGCTCACGAGATGCCTGCGGTTTTTCTAGCCTGAGGGTTGGGACATAGTACAATTTTGTTAATAGTACTACAACTTTAATAGTAAATAATTGTGCATTTATAAGACCTTTATTTTATGAATCAGACTCCAAAAAAGAAAGTTCTCAATTCGGTTATATTTTTTTAATGTTTTTTACCTCAGACCTTTGTCATAAAACCGATTTATGATTTTTTTTGTAAGGATATACTTTTAGATTGGTTCCATAGAAATTTTAATTAAAATTGGTTCAGCAGTTTGATTTTAACTGAAAAAACTACGTCACTAAAGTGAACGAAATTGCGTATATATATATATATATATATATATATAGTCCCAAACGAAACCGGTTGTAATATTTTTACCACCCGCAACTCCGCTTGCAATTTTCTTAGTTCGCACTCACACGAAGCGCAACTTTTTTAATTTCCAAACTCTACGTGCAGTGGTTATCAGCACGAGAGTGCAGCGGCTTAGCCTGTGCGTTCTTTGTCAGTCACTCAGACAGTCAGGACGATGGATGATAAAAAAATCTTTTAAGTAAGCTGATAAGTAATATAAATAGATAATTTTTGACATGCAAAATCAAGAGACGCAAAAGTAATCGCAGGTCGATTTTAAATATAAAAGTTGCGCTACTGTTTATATTTGCTTTACTATGTTTGAGGTCAGAAATCCCATTTGATGCTTTGTCCGTCGGCGGCACATCAAAATTTAATTTAAGCGCAAATTAATTACTCTTCGTCAAAATTTGGTAGATAAATTGTATCTAGTTTCGGTAAGCCGTTTAGTAAAATTGCACGAGAGATTTAGTTTATACTAAAATAAATGGAATTTAGCTCTGTTTTATGATGGTTAATTTGCAAAATCATTTTCTTTAAACTCACGCGAACTAATTTTTTAAGAAATATACTTATTATTTGTCTTTGAACCAACTTGAACTATGTATTTTTATTCTATTAATAGGTACATTAATTTAAATATTAATCTAGCACTACCACATCTCCATATTATACAGAGGTTAGCTGGAAGAGAATGCTAACTAGCATTAAGTTCGCCTGTGTACTTGTGTTTTTTACATTGTGAATTAAAGCATTTTCTATCTATATACCTATATTTGTTCAAGCAATTAAAATATTTATTATCAATATAGGTAAACTCAAAAAACTTACTTGAAACAATAAATTGGCGAGAAAAAAAAGCTGCGGAAAAAAGTATCCACCCAATATTTCCACATCTGAATTCAACCCTAAAATCGTCCAAACGGGGTAAAATATACCACTCGTTATGGTATAATTACCGTCATTTAAAAAAGTCCCTCTGGATCGTTTAACTTGGCCAAATCTGGGGTCAAATCTCGATTCGAATGTGTGGTCCTCCTGATTGATTGGAGTCCAGCAGCCAAACTCTCTTCGGAAAAATATGGCAGCCATTTATTAGTTGTGTGGTACAACGGAACGAGCACAAGCCAGTAGAGTTAAGTCGATGACACAGGGCTAGTTTACAAGCTATAAGCCAGCGAGTTCGCTAGTAGCTTGTAAACTCGCCACGTGACATTGGCTTTTTTTTAAATGTGCTAGTTCACTATCCTTACAGACCGCTAACTCGCTCACTCGTTAGCTTTTAAACTCGCCGACGATAGTTTAACGTAACTACCGTTAACGGGACAATGAGCGTTACCGGGCACTGAGCGTTACTGGACAATGCACGTTACCGGACAATGACGTCAACGTTTTCGTGCATGCAGCCGGCGTTCATCGATTTATTAGACGTATTTACTTCAATAACAATATGTATAAAAATTACAGGAATAATTTTCAATTTATTTAGTCACTGACTTTGTAGATTGTCTTTTTACAAGCCACTATTTTGTTTTCTATTTGAAGGATTGTGTCGAGTTCCGTTTCCAATAGGCAGCAAGCAAAGAGCTTCTATACTATGTATCTAGAGAGCTAACACGCCATTTTGTTTTATTTAAGGATTAAGAATTCTGAACCTTATGACTTGGAAATAAAGTTCTTTTTTAATTCAATCTAAATATAAGGATTTTAATGCTTGATAGAGACCCCCTCGTTAAGGAGTGTGTCTCGTTCACACAGTTGCGAGCATACAATTAAAATTAACATGGCCATATTTTTTTAAATAAGTGGGACAATTTTCGAAATTAGACGATTTGCTCTAAATGTTATTCAGATTCATTTGAAAGGTTTAGTACAGTCGCTGTCATGTAAGTTAGGTACCTAACTGCCGAGAAAAATAATTACTGTTCGAAAGAAACAGTATTAAAACTGGAAAGGTATGGGCATTAACATAAATGGCCAATGCATCTCACACTTACGATTTGCCGACGATATAGTCTTAATGGCGGAGTCGCTGGAGGAGCTACAACAGATGCTGGACGGCCTAGCATCAGCCTCGCGACAGATAGGTCTCGGCATGAATTTGGATAAAACCAAAGTCATGATCAATGACCACATTGATCCGGGACCTATCGTCGTAAATGGCCACCTTCTTGAAATTGTTTCAGAGTACACGTACCTCGGGCAGATACTGCAGTTAGGTAGAAACAATTTTGAAAAGGAGGCCAAGAGGAGGATTCAACTGGGCTGGGCAGCATTTGGAAAACTGCGTCGGGTCTTTTCGTCACCCATACCGCAAAGTTTAAAAACGAAAGTTTTTAACCAGTGCGTCCTACCCGTCATGACATACGGAGCTGAGACGTGGACACTCACGGTACGGCTAGTCCACCAGTTTAAGGTCGCTCAGCGAGCTATGGAACGGGCTATGCTCGGCGTCTCTCTGAAGGATATGATCCGTAATGAGGTTATCCGACAGAGGACCAAGGTTACCGACATAGCTCAGAGAATTAGCAAGCTGAAGTGGCAGTGGGCTGGTCATATCTGCCGAAGAACCGATAACCGCTGGGGTAAACGAGTTCTTGAGTGGAGACCGCGAATCGGCAAACGTAGTGTAGGACGCCCTCCGGCCAGGTGGGGTGACGATCTGCGGAAGGTTGCAGGCAGAAAATGGATGCGGCAAGCCGAAGACAGGGCGCGATGGCGCTCATTGGGAGAGGCCTATGTCCAGCAGTGGACTGCGATAGGCTGATGATGATGATGATGATGAGTATTAAAACCATTGAATCAGATATACCTCACTAGAATGCGGCGCACCGCCCTCTTTTTTGTTGATATTTTAATGCACCTATGTATAATATAATTTTAAAACAATAATGCAAAGTAACGTATGTATATAACATTGATAGCTTATTGAGCAGATTGAATTTTCCCTTGGTTGCTTGTTTATGTCTCAATGAAATATTCAAAGTTCAAAAATTATGGTCGCCCACACTCCTTACTAACACACACGAGACACACTCCTTACTGGTTCTAGCTCTTTCGGCTCGCAGTTTTCGTGTGAGTCGGCATTCTAGATACATAGTATACAAGTTCTTTGGCAGCAAGTTATATATCTATTTTAGACAGAGTAAAAAAACATGATGTCTCTTGTAACTTGGACCGTAAAAAGGGTTCACAGTAATCTCACAAGGTCGGATGCTGTTATTTATTTGATCACTTGTCACTCTGGGATTATGGCGTGTGTTTTACAAATGTTGGCTCTACGTCAAAGCGAAGACATCTCGCGTCAAAGACCTTAAGAAATGTATCCCGCGAAAAACACAAAAGTAAATGTAGGCAAGTTTTTTAGCATTATGCACTAATATTTGATAAAAGAATACCCTGTAGAATAAACCTACAGCAGCCTACTTAAAATGCTACCATTATTATAAAAGTCTTAAATAAAATTTAATTCTTATGATTCTACCGACTTTACCCCAAGTAGTGTAACATTCGAAATATGTGTGAAATATGATCACATTTCTCAGTATCGCACTATGCTCAAGTGGTTGCCCATCCGTCTCCGCCGGAATACCCATATTCTTTGATATAATTGATTGATTCAGGCGTTACTTTGCGGAAATCCATAAATATCAACAAATTATATAAATATATTTATTAATGAATCCGCTCGATTTCTAAACAAAGGTTTTAATTAACTTAACTTTAGTTTAGAACTTTAGTACATATTACTATATTATAAACCAAAGAGTCAACGAACAGAAAACCAAAGTTCAAAGATACGACACGTGTTTCGCCTCTACACGAGGCATCACTTTTTGACTCTTTGGTTTATAATATAGTAATATGTACTAAAGTTCTAAACTAAAGTTAAGTTAATTAAAACCTTTGTTTAGAAATCGAGCGGATTTATTACTAAATATATTTATATAATTTGTTGATACCCATATTCTTTGTCTCCTTTACAATATATTATTTAACTCAATTGACCCTTCTTATCTCAAAGAGCGTTTCGTATATTTAGATCAATCCCATTCCCGTTCTCTTCGGTCATCAGAAAATCTTGCCTTTAAGATACCTGTGCACACCAGCTTCTTCTATGGAAACTCATTTACAGTGCAAGCTGTCCAGCTCTGGAACGCTTTGCCTCTTGAAGTAAGACGTGCGCCATCTCCTCATACCTTTAAGGCTAAGATCAAAGAGTTATATCTAAGACAAACATCATCGACTAGTAGTATCGAGTGAAGTAAGTAATATTTCAGGTCTTATACTTCTCACATTCATCAAGCATTATCTATACGTACATATATTTATATTTAATATGTATTAGTTTATTATAGGTTATTTATGTATTAGGATTTTATAAAACATAGTATTCTTTATTTATTTGGAAACAGTTGTACGCCCTGCCCCGCTACTTATATTTAAATCATCTCCAATGCCTGTTGGTTGCCTGGAAGAAATCGCTCTCAGCGATAAGGCCGCCAATTGTACCACTCATTAGTTTTAAGTCTTGTATTTGTTATTTTCTATGTGTACAATAAAGAATTATCTATCTATCTATCTATTCGAGCGTTGGGAACAGTCCAATTAACTTCCCATGAAATATTTTACTCAGTGCGCCTAAAATTTGGAAGATATGTTCTTCAATAAAATGTAAGCGTGTAGTGTTAAATGTAACAGAAAGGAATGATATTAATTCTCAACGCAAGAGAAATTGTAGATGTCAGCGAGTTTGCAAATAAATTAGTTTTCTCTACAAGTCCTGCTGAATCACACAAAAAGACTCGAAATCAACCCTCTATCGGAGGTTAACCCTCAAATCTACATCCAATCACACGAGACGTAGATCAAAACATTCGTCTATGGCCCTTAGTCCAAGTGGATACGCGTGACCAATTAGGGAATGATAGCGCTTGGATAGGGAAATAGGGTTATATGGGAAAAATAAGGAAAAATTGGCTTGGGGCAAATAATATTGTGATGATAAATATAAGAATTATCTGCCGCGGTTACGACTGCGCATTATCAATATTAAAGTATTCTAATAGTACGATGACACACGGCTTTTTACACGCTACACGCCAGCGACTTCACTTATAGCGTATAAAGTCGCCGAATATCATCGGCGTTTTTACAATCTGCTTGTTGATAATCCTTCCCAAACGCTAAGACGCTCACACGCTAGCGTTTAAAAACGCCAACAATCAGCTTGTAAAAAAGCTTTTTTGTCATTGATTCGCCGAGCTGAAGATCGGGCTCAGTCTGCATTAGGTTGATGATGATGATGTAATTCAAAGTTCTGTGAATTCGGATAATATGATGTGTCGCATCAAACATGTCACATTGGTAATAAGCAACAAAGAAAGCGTTTCTTTTAAATGCATGATTCTATTTACTTAATGTTTCTGAAGTTGGTACTTCCGCTGTTCCACTCTCTTCTCTTTTCACGAAATCACACCTATAGGTTCCAAAAAAAGGAAACTTTCCTAGTAATGTACTTACAATCACATGTAAGGGTTCATCACAGAGTTACAAGGCTAGGGCTAGGGTTAAGGCTAGGGTTCCGTAAGCCACTGAAAGTCACGTTTTGAATTGTACTCGTAATAGGAAGAGATTCTTGATACTGGTACTTATAACCCTTCATGGATGAGCTATTGATTTGTTAAGTTATAAGCGGTAGCGATTACTTTAAAACCAACAGTTTGCTACGAACCTTTAACCAAATGTAACCAACCATACTTGAGACAAGCAAATCATTCATTTATTCATTCAAGCATTAATTAATTCATTCATTCAATAATTAATACATTCATTTAATAATTAATTAATTCGTTCATTCATTCATGAAATAATTAGTTCATTCATTCATGAATTAATTAGTTCATTCATTTATTCATTCATTCATTCAATGCTTCTTAACCCCTGAACTGATTTGGCTTGTTTACGGACTCAAGGTTCAGTATTCAAGTTTTAGTTCAGTTCAGTAGTTTTTGCGTTATTTGGAACCATATAACTGATATTATACTCTATTTATTTACAAAAAAAAGTATACATATTAATAATTTTTTTTATAAATACATACATAATATTGAATACATAGAAAACACCCCAGACTCAGGACAAACATCGATGTTCATCGCTCAAATATTTGACTTGAGCGGGAATCGAACCCGCGACACTCGGAACGGAAGTCGGACACACTAGCCACTCGACCATTCGTGTCGTCTAAAATTGCGTTTAAATGCCGCGGTTTCTTATGTCTTGGACCAAATAGTCATAAAATCAAGTAGTATTGCGCCTGGATTTGTTTGCAGTTCGGCATTGATGACTAACAGGGGTTGCTTTACGAGTACCAAGTACCAAGACCGAGTACCCAGTACCGACTTTAAGTTCCACTCATAAAGTTAGGTTTTACGCGGGTTTCTGATCTTTGTGAGCACCATTTCTAAATAAATAATACACGTATATTTAACTAACTAGATAATCAGGTAGAGATAAGAAAAAGTTTATCTTATGTAGACATTCGCTATTTTACTCAATTTCCATTACTCAAGTAGTCTGAGATATGTCTCATAGTCATAATATGGATCATAAAATCAGTGTTGCCAACTCAACTGTACAGTACGCATTGTACGATATGATTGAACTTGACAAGTTTTTGTAATGATAAATTAAAGTTATATTCAATTACACTAATGATATATAAAAATGAAAGCTAAGCTTGTTCAATCGTATTATTATAATGTATACATTATTATAATATGTAATTAAGTTTTTTTATAACAATTACATTACTTAATAAGAGCTACATCTAAACTCTAGGTACTCAAAGCGCATTACATAAATTTATTATTATCTAATAAATAAATAATAAATATTTTGACATATCACACAACGCCATCTAGCCCCAAACTAAGCAGCGCTTGTATTATGTTAACCAGATGGCTGATACAATACTTACATACTTATTTTTTGTAAATACATACATAGAATAAATAGAAAACACCCAGACTCAGGACAAACACCGATGTTCATCACACAAATGTTTGTCCTGAAGCGGGAATCGAACCCACGACACCGGCGTGGCAGTCCAACACATGCCTCTCAACCATCCGAGTCGTCACGCGTTTTATTATTATTTAGCTCTTTAATAAAATTAAATCGTTTTTTTTTAATATGGAATAGGCAAGCATTTGACCACAACCTCACCTGATGGTAAGTAACGGTGTGGTCGAGGATGTAGCACGCTTGCCTAGTAAGAACTTATTCACTCTTGATTTGAAGACTCCGAGATTATAGTGTGTCGGAAAAACAGACGCCGGCAGCGAGTTCCACTCCCTGCTGGTGCGCACCATAAATGTCACATTTGATATTTTGGGTGGTATATTATTATTCTGATACAGCCAGGCTTCTATCAATTTGCAGTATAACTTCCGCCTGTCTGACGAGGCATTTCATGCATCTAAAGTAGGTTTTCCTGTACTCACTTTCCTAACTTTTCGCTCTTCACAAGACTCTCATTACCTTTGTTATACACATACACGTAGACGTGCATTGCCACAGCTTATTTAAAATAGCTTGTTTAAGGTATGATTTTTATGTGAAACCTCATTCCTCTGGCTTTCCTGCAATATGTGGGATTGATTTTGTGACAAGAGACGGCATTAAGTAACAACCGTTTACGTCCAATTCCTTACCGTAAATAGAATAATTTAAAACAATGCTGCTTATTAATAAGGTGATGTCAGAAGTAACATGGACATCATTGTTTTGTGACTACCAGTACGGCTGGTTCTTTTTTTGATGTAAAACATCTTTCCTACTATTTACAACCTATTTCAATTTGTACTAGAACTTTTTAACAAAAAAATAATGTAACCCACTTTGGTTTAACACAACAACATAATGTAACCCACAGGAAAGCAAAATACGTATAATCGTTTTTTTTCCATTTATTTCGATTTGAAATCAAAACTAAATTTTTATGAAACAAATCTGAAAGATTTACCCTTTAAATAAATAAAATCCATATCGGTTGATAAATGACGAAGTTCTGAAGTACCTTACCGTACCTTAGAACAAACTAAAAAAAATACAACCAAATTGGGAACCTACTCTTTTTTCGAAGTAGGATGATAATTGCTCGTATAAGCAAAGAGGGGTGAACTAGTTCGCCATATTGCTCAGTGATTGAAATTTAATGCCTCGGTTCGCAGTTAGTTTTGAGAACTTTTCTGTAGTCTACCGCAGGCATAGTAGAGAAATAAAATCAGTAACGCAATTATTATAGAGACACCGATAGTGTCAGTCATAAACAGCTTGAATAATACAGAGGTAAATTCAAAGCTACTATAGTAACCTTAGTGTAGTTAAATTATTGATATTTCTGAGAGCTATGGATTTTGTAGTAAAAATACATTACATAACATGGTTTTTCTATAAAATCGGTTTGAATTCCTGCTTAACTAGAAGGATTTTATTTAAAAAAAGTTAACGTGTTTTTGATAAATTTCAGCGCTACAAAACCTATGTCAAATAGATATACGGACAGCAGGCGAGCATAAAAACTATAAGCGTTCTTTTCACTTCTCATCTTCACATTCTCATAAAATCTCAACATTATGCTAGGAAACGAGAAGTAAAAAATAAGATTAATTCCTGCAAATTAAATTAAAAATCTTATGTATAACTCGTTACTGAAGCTTTAGGCACTTGGGGTACAAATAACTATAACTTGTAACACTCGGACCCCTAAAATGATAACTCGAACTTAAAAAGATATAGTACTGAAATGTTGTATTTACTATGTCATAATTTTGCGGCGCATGTGAACTTGTAGGTAAGTTAGAAGTAGGGTCTAAGTTCAGGTTAATGACCTCAGATTTACCTTTGCCAAAGTTTGTACTTCGCATAGTAATGTACTTGTCCCACCGCCGACGAAGAAGCGATTAGTTATCGACTATTTTCTCGCTCAAAAAACGAACAACAGATGTTATTATATGTATGTACTTATTAATATACAAATATATAGCGATCAACTATTAATATATAAATATATATTATTCACATTGCCGGTGAGAACTCTCTCCCACTAGTTTGTCGCAGCGACAAGAAGCTATCAAAGATAAAACTCGCTCAGCGATGCTGACTTGGTGGGCAGAACACTCGCTAATGCTTGGATCACACGTACCGAGTACTCGGCCGAGACAGTAAAATGTTACTCGGCCGAGACAGTGAAAGCACTCACTCAGTCGAGCACTCAGCGCTATGGTTATACGTACCGGCTGAGACAGTGGTCTCGGCCGGTACTCGGTACGTGTGATCCAGGCATAACCGTCCATCGCACTCGCATATAGCCCAACGACTAAACTATCGGAGCTTTACACTCGCTTCTCGCTGGTCGCCAACTTTTTTCTTTGGTCCAAGCTGTACCTAACCTACTCGCTTCTCGCTCATTGTCGGCGGTGGGACAAGTGCATTATTGCAGAGGAAACGGAGAAGTTGAATTTTCCTTTCCCGAGCTTATTTGGCCTTTTGAGCAAAACTTAGAAGCAGATTGTACACTTTTCAACTACAGGGTTTCAAGTAGGTCGACTTTTTTGACAAATAACTAGCAAGAATGCAAGAATTTGCCCCTAAATAAAGTTTGTACTTATTTAGCATTATTTCCTTAAAATCTAGTTTTTTTTTATTATGTTTCTATAAAATTCAAGGGAAACTTTTTCAAGTCCCTGATTTTAAAATGATGAATAGACAAGTTGCCGGTTAAGAGATACCTAAAAAAGTAATCTAAAAGTCATTCAGTTATTAAATCTACTATGTATACAATATAATCTGTTAAATACATATATTAGACATTTTTGTTATGAGTAAAATTTGCATGTCGACTACCGACGAAGTATGTGATACTATATTCATAAAAAACCTTGTAATGAGCATACTTCAGGCAATTAAAATCTCATTTCATTTCAAAAAACTTAAAAAAAGTATCGTCGAAGTAAACGAAATTGCGTATTTTGTTTCCCTGTGACTATTCAGTGATGTTTACGATCACTAAAACATTCCAATTGAAGTTGGTTGTACATAAATGTTTTCGTAAAACCTTGATAATGTAATTAAATTTTTATGCATTAAAATTTTTTTATTTTTTTAAATTTTCTGCTCAATCCATTCGCTTTTCAGTTGTGTTTACGGTCACTAAAACAGTTCAATTGAAGTCAGATGTAGTATGTTTTTGTAAAACCTTGATAATACTATTAAATTTTAATTTATGCTCAATCCGTTCAGTAGTTTTAGCGTGAGGAACAAACATCCATAAAATCTTATAAAATTCGCCTTTTTAATACATAATTAGTAAGAAAGTTCTGGCTTCTAGATTAGGTTATTATTTTTATCATCGCAAAGAAAAAACAGTCAGGAAAATAAAATAACGCAATACAATAATTTTCTTATCAATGGTATTGCCAACTATCAATGCTCGTGCTGAATAGTGCGGGTACATAAAAGTCGTACGTGGTCTGATAGCAAAGCGCCAGTTGAATTAGGTATTATTGCGTAGGGTGGTGATATAAATATTGGTGAATTAGATATAAGTTGGTATTTGTTTTATTGTTTATAGATAGATATATATAGGTATATATTTATATTTATTATATTTAAGTTAGTAGGGTTAAGATAATTGATTGATTCAGGCGTTACTTTGCGGAAATCCATAAATATCAACAAATTATATAAATATATTTAGTAATAAATCCGCTTGATTTCTAAACAAAGGTTTTAATTAACTTAACTTTAGTTTAGAACTTTAGTACATATTACTATATTATAAACCAAAGAGTCAACGAACAGAAAACCAAAGTTCAAAGATACGACACGTGTTTCGCCTCTACACGAGGCATCATCAGGAGGTATGGACTCGCCGAAGTTCGAAACTCTCGTTAAAACCTTTGTTTAGAAATCAAGCGGATTATTACTAAATATATTTATATAATTTGTTGATTAGTAGGGTTAATTTAAAACACGTATAAAATCTAAATTAAAGTATGAAACCTTTCACTTTTTTTGTTGACAAAAGCAAAAAACATGGACGAAACGAATAATGCGAAGAAATTACTATAATACGGCGTACTTTTTGAGTATTTGTCAAATCCCTTGGGGGTCATGGATGATTATCAGGAATTATCACGACACAAATTTTGATCACAATTATAATGATAGAGATAGTTGTACAGTCAGCTGCACAGTCATGTATACACTCCCAACTTTTCACATATATATTACTCTTAATTTTTATTTTTTTTTTGCAAAGAAAAGTGCACCTAAGCATTTTCAAATTAATTAAGTCATCCTACTTGTCACAAGAAGAATTATCTTTGCAAAATTTAGACTATAGTATAAATGTGAAACTTTGGGAGTGTATACATTAGTGTGCAGCTGACTGTACTTATTGCACTTTATCGGAAGTGTGATTGTGATTTCCAACTTAACAAAAACCACCAGCATTTTTCATTTTGTTTAAAAATATTTCCATAAAACTAGGTCATCCCTGTCAATACGCCGGTTAAACCGAAGCTTGAACAAGCAAAATTAACTGAACCATTATTTTTCATACACGTAGACTCACACGGTTCCGTAGCCAAGCAGAAAATTGCTTGATTGGTAGGTATATCGGCGTTTCGGAGCCCGACACAAACTTAATTATGCGAACTCAAATCGATATCAAGTGTACCAATTTTAGTGCTCGTCGTGTATAATTTTTATGTAATTAAAAGAATGTTTTATTTGCTAAAAAAAATGTAAATTATTATCCTAATCTTTAAGGCTAAATAAGTGCTAAATTAGTTGACATACGATTGCTATTAACAAATAGTATAAATATATTCAATAATAAATCCGCTTAATTTCTAAACAAAGGTTTTAATTAACTTAACTCTAGTTTTGAACTTTAGTATATATCATATATAGTACTATATATATATTACATGTACTCCATATGTATAATATATATAATATTATATATTATTCCATTGCTATTTGTGTATTCACCATTGACAGTGCATTCTGTAGAGAGATTCAAATATTTATATATGTAGGTTCGTACTTAGGCACCACACTAGGCAAGCGTATATCATGGAGTAAAATGGTATTTTCACACCACCTGCTCGACAATGTCAAGCAAAGCAATGTCAGTAAAGCCAATCATTACCTCCCTAGGGAGGTAAATTTGTATGAATCTCCCAAGGGAGTAAAGTGATTAGAATTTGGAACTTCTAATTTGTATGGAAAACTCTAAAGAAGTAAAATAATGCCCATATGACATTGTAAAGAGGTTTGTTCGAAAATTGAACTGGCCACCGTAAGCAGAACTAAAAAAAATAACAATAGACGTGATTTCAAAGATTGTGAAACAAAAGACGGTGTTTGCTGCTGGACTCCTGGCTTAATATACATGGCATATAATAAACTACAAGTGGTTCAATCACAGGAGAACACCGGCGTAAGCTGGGTGTAATTTGTCAGTCAGTCAGTCAGTCAGAATCAAGCCATAGTTGAAGATTGATACAAAGTTTTTATTAAGTATCTATTCCTAAGGTAATAAACGTTAGGATTTAGTGATTACGATTATAACTTGTTACCTATTGGAGACAATTATTATTATAGTGCCTGGATTATGTCAACCAATTTATTGAATTTTCATCATAGATTCGCAACATTTCATCCCTTAAAACCTTATCCCTATCAATAAATTTAAAGTTTGAACCCCTTGAACCCTTTTAAGCCAGTATTAGGTAATACTAATTTGTAGGCGTTAGGGTAAATAAGCAATAGCTTGGTAATTACATTATCAAATATTCTATTAACCAACTTCTAAAACAGGAGGCGGTTCTCAATCCGGTTTTTTTAATGTTTCCTCAGAACTTCATATATTCATTCGATTTGTATTTTTTTATGACAATAATTTCAAATTAAATTTCAAATATATCAAATCAGCAGAGAAAAATAATATATAAAACAAACAAAAAAAAAAAAAAACCTTATTCCACCGCTCGCATGCACTACCGACCCGAATGTAATTTTTCATAAAAAAAGTATTTCGTTTTTCCAAACTGAATTTATTTACATATCAAACTAAATGCTTAAACATATGGCTAATCCTCAAATCCGAATTCCATACAAAATGTTTCAGACAAATACTCAAAAAGTACGCCGTATTATAGTAATTTCTTCACACTATTCGTTTCGTCCATGTTTTTTTGATTTCGTCAACATAAAAAGTGAAAGGTTTCATACTTTAATTTAGATTTTATACGTGTTTTTAAGTTAGTAGGGTTAATTTTGAAACACGTATAAAATCTTAATTAAAGTATGAAACCTTTCACTTTTTTTGTTAACGAAATCAAAAAACATGGACGAAACGAATAGTGCGAGGAAATTACTATAATACGGCGTACTTTTTAAGTATGTCTGAAACATTTTGTATGGAATTCGGATTTGAGGATTCCCCTTAATAAAACAAAATTAATTAATTAGCTATAAAAAAATAATGATTTAACCTATTTATTTATTTAAGAATTTGTTCTAAATATTTATTAGTAAACAATTTCTCATCTTTATTTAATCTGGTTTAAGACGCATAAAATAAACCAGATATTTCAATTCGGCTGTGTCCAAGATATCTAGCCATCTACATTCTACAGAATGACGTTATTTTATGAGAACTGCCAAATGAGATTGTATACTTATAGGCTCAAATTCGGTAAACTTCGGGCTTAGGTAGGGTTTATGGGACTTATGATTTGAGGCGATTATAAAATAATCGCCTCAAATCATAAGTCCATACCAAACGGTAATTCAAAATCAGCGTAAAATCGAGGTTTAATAAATAAACTGATTTTGAATTACCGTTTTATCGACATCTACGTGTTAGTAAGTAGGCATAGAAGAAGTATTTATGTATAGAATAGGGGCAAAACTGTTTTTCCCAATCTCCTTTGCTTATGTTAATCAACTGACTTCAATATCAAATCAAATATATTTACTTTTCAACAGACACATCTTGGGTCTAAAACTTTACATACATAGCAGGTGATATCTATATATATAAATTTAACCTAGCGGGGTCGGTTTACTAGTTTGGACAAATGTATCTCGGAGCGTATAACTAGCCGCCTCGCAAGTGTGCTGTTCAGTGTGTGTAGGTACTGTAGCAGATATTAGTACTGTGCCTAAGTTATGAGTATGTGTGTTTGTTGTGCAGTGTTTATATTATTAACAGAGTATAGGTATGACCTTAAGTACCTATATATAAGAATATATTCTTCAGCCCTACGACTTCATATATAGGAGAAGGTTATCAAGGTTGAATGTTGTTTGTTACTTCAGAACTTTGTTGTTTATAAACCGATTTGAAAAACTAGTATTTTTTAGTATTATCTATTTTTTTGTTTGTGAGGATATACTTTCAGATTGGTCCCATAGAAATTTTCTTCCCAGGTAGTCGACGTGACAAAATTCGTCAAAATCGGTTCAGTAGTTTAGTTTAAATAAAACACAATATTGTGTATTTTTAAATTGCGTATTTTATATACGCGGTCACTTGAACCGTCCGATTGAAGTCGATCGTTAAGTATGTTTTTGTAAAAACTTTATAAATACATAGAGACAAATATTATACTAAAATATTTCGTAAGCTTATAGTAACAAAGATACCCCTCCACTTTTTTGAAATTTATACTCAATCAATTTATATCTTCAAAAATGTACAAAATATGTGCGATTGAGATAGCAGCGCGCGGGATTCTCGGCCTTAAAGTAGAGTCAAGACGAGCCCGGTGCTTTCCTAATAGTAAGATATCACGCCTGCCTATGACCAGAACAGTGACAAAATTTTAAATAACATAGGCCGAAGTTAAACTGTTTCAGCGCTCGTCCTTTGATTAAAACTTCGAAATTTTAATGCTATTTTTGACTTTTACTGTACAATTTGTCTCAACGCATAACTATGTTATAAAAACTCATTAGCAACAACGACAAGTAACGACCACGACAAAGCGTTGCCAACGACAAAACTAAGGGAAGGTAATTTCCATGTCGTGGAGACGCAGGATGCAGGAAATGAGTTCCGTTTCCATTTCCTACGAAAGTAATAATACTGACATTACTGTGTTCCGGACTTGAAGGCACAGTGCAAGTAGGCAATGTTATTGCAATCAAGACTTCGTTATAATTATAAAAAAAATGTTTGTATTGTAGTTCATATATTAAGAATTATTTTATTTGTTTTCACTACATAATTATACAACATTAAAAAGACAAATATGCATTTCAAAGATAAAAAAAAGTTCAATCCAAAAAGGGAAGTCACAAAGAGGACGTGGTGGCCGAGTGGATGAGGCCTTTACCTTGCGTTCTGATGGTCGCGGGTTTGAATCCCGGTGACAGTCATGCGTAAATGGGGTTTTTCGGTCGAAAAAATCTATGTATACATCCCACGTTCTCGCAGCGGTGAAGGAAAACATCGTGAGGAAACCGGAATGTCGTAGAACCTAAATTTCAAAAACATGTGTCGAAGTGCACGAAAGGAAAGGCGTGCTTGAAATCCGTTCACCACACTGGTTCGAAGGAACTAGTGACACGATAAGAAGAAGACTCAGAATTTATCGCAGAAGAAGTAGGACCTACTTTTATTCTCTTAATTTCTAGCTAATATGCACCCATTTAAGCAATTTTATCGATAACAATATTAATATTCACATTTATCAGAGAATCCATAAACGAATAATCGAATTAACTCGTAGGTATAACTTTATCAATGAACATTGATTTAATCGTATAAGTTAAAATTTATCGATAACCAAAAATATCTACTGAACTGGTAGAAAATCGGGCTTAGTAACGCGCCTTGGGAGATACATTTGTGAGGGTTAATAAAGCATAGAAAAACGACTAACAGTAGTAAATGTTTTACCATATCAATTTTGAAAAAAAAAAACATCGTATTTTTTTAGTTATTTTGCCATATCTGTGTTCAAAACGCAAATTTTTGACGTGACTACGTCTAATAAATCGATGAACGCCGACTGCATGCACGAAAACGTTGACGTCATTGTCCGGTAACGCAAAATGTCCCGTTACACTGGTTATGACGTTGTCACGTTAAACTATCGTCCGTAAACCAACTTTACAGACAACCAATATTTTTTTTCTGGTACTTGTGGTTTATATGAATTCATGAATTATGGTTCGAGGTCAACTCAAGTAAAAATTCGTTAACAGAATAGTAGTTCATCATCATTTTCTAATCCTTTTCCCACTTACGTGGGGTCGGCACAACATGTCTTCCTCCTCCACTCGTCCCTATCACCCGTCATCTCTGTACTTACACCTGCCCTATTCATATCATCCTTCACACAGTCCATCCATCTTTTCTTTGGCCTTCCTCTACTCTTATATCCATCCACTTCCATATTCAGCACTCTCCTAGTCACATCACATTCTTCCCTTCGTATCACGTGTCCATACCAAGCTAACCTATTACCTCTTAATATATCTATCCATACAGAATAGTAAACAGAATAGTAGTAAACATCTTTAAATAAGTAAATATTAGGGTTCCGCATTAAACAATACAAATTAACAATTATCCGGAAGTGACAAGCTCAGGTGGTACAAACACCATGCGAGGATGACAGACGTGATGAGGGTCCAGTACCCTAAGATAATTTATATTATGAGAAAATACAGTCCATTTCATTAAGTATTGTAACTGATTTATCCAGTGCCAAGTAAGAACTTAGGATCTTAATCAAAGTAAGAAAAGTTTCTTAGGGTAATAAATAGTGAGCGAGCCCACATTAGCGCTTATAATGTGTATCATCTTTCCTCTCGCTTTGTCAATTTGTGGCAGTGATTTCGTGAAATGCAACGGAAGTGTGTAACAGGAACTAAGCCGTCAGATGGTACGAACCTCAGAAAAATTAAGAAATAGGATCCATCCAAATTTAAATGAGATGTCAGATGGTTCACATCTTTATGCAACTAGTTCACATAATGTTAGTTTCGCTCGCTAGTTTTTTATTTTAAATTTTTACTTGTCTATAAAATTTCATGTTTTTTTTAATCAAAATAAGCCACATATATATCAGGGCAAAGGTTTTCAAAAACAAAAAGTTACCGTTTACCTAAATCTCAGTGTTACAGTTGAACCCTTTAAAAACATTATTTCAGGGGTAAACGAACTCAATTTCCTTATGTCATGGGGTAGTACTTCATTAGTGAATAATTTATTGTTCTCTCAGGTAATGTACAACCATTGTTTCAGGCACAGTCTTAAAACAGCTAGTTCAGTTCTAATATGCACTAAAATATAGAGAAAACAAAACTATTATTTTTATTGTTGCGTCATTGTTACGCCGTATTAGGTGTTACATCATTTAAAATATACCAAAACCCTATCTCGCTGTATATCTTTTTTCTTAAAATAAATGGATATTTTCTTCATAATTACGCCAAACCTACTGAGCCAATTTTGCTGAATATCTGTGTATAAGAAGTTAATAAGATGGAAATGGATGAAGGGTACTATTTATCTCGATACCAAGTATTAAACGACTAAGGATCTAGTTTTTGTGAAAGTCTACGAAAAATACGTCTTCTCATTGTTGAGTTCTTATGTATTTATGATCACTTCAGATCAGAGTAAAATAGGTTTCATCGAGCCACTAAAATCACAATCATCATCAGATGGATGTCCAAAGGCTTAACTGTTCTGTTTTGTTTCTCCATTCAAAACAACGAATTTTTATAGAACGTTTGAAACGGTACCAACGCAACGGAATAAATATTTTTTCATCGTTTTTTAAAATGCACAAAACGAGATCAACGGCATTGTTTACGCAAATTGCGACAAACGAATCGAGACTACACTTGTTAGTGAACTAGCTTAACATTTTCTCAGCTGTGTACAGGTTGTCGTGAGTTCTGTATGCTGGCGGATGTTTTATATTTAAAACACCTCATTTTCCTCTGAGTAATGAGGGTTTTTTGTTTCAGCGTTGAATGAGAATAACTGAGTGCGAGTCGAGATCAAACATGTGATTTTGTTTTTCGCATTTGATATTTTGTAACTTACTTTAGGATTTTAAGCACTGATGCAATATAAGAGTGATAAAAGTTTTTTATATGTCTGCAACGAAGAAGAATAATAATATTTGTATTTTTCTCAAATATCCTGGGAAATTCGAACCTTATATTGACAACCTTTTTTGAGTTAAATCTACTTTGCCGGCCTAGACCTAAATAAATTACTATAAAATGTCGTGTTAGGACGTATTCAAAAAACGCACTTTCTACTCTGAGATTATGAACTCTCATATGCGAGCCTCAGCTGCGCCTCGGCCCATATTATCACGTTCGTCCATTTATGTCTGAAATGCAGGCCGCTGCTGTGTAATGTAGGCACTATTTTTTTAATTTGGAACTCAAACGAAGTTGTAGTTGTCAGCCAGATACATAAAGAACATGAACTTAGACAAATATGGAGTGAGTTCTTAGTACATTTAATGCGATTGAAGAAAATATCCGCCTATCTTAATCCAGCTTATTTGCTTTGCCTTCTCTATCAATTCGCTCCAGTTGATAGATAGGGCAAGTCGAATAAGCAGGTCGGAGATATTACATGTACAAAAACTCACCCCATATTGTATCTAACTTCATGAGAATAGCAATAGAATAGCATTCTAACGTAGAAACTAAAAGAAAAATGACTGATCAAGACTTCTTGTCTCTTTTATGTTCCAATGCAAAAGAGACATGAGTCCAATCGGAATGGTATCTGTAGACGGCTGGCATACTCTAATGTGCCAATCGACGGAAAAATCCATCTTGGGACGGTGTTCGTAGAAATGTAACCAAGAAATATAACTAATGTATGTATCAAACAATTATTTTCCATAAGCATTAATGTTAATTACGTTTACAATGTGAGCCAATTAATTTTTATATCAAAGTTTTTTTTTCATTTTTTAATGCACCTATAAAGTGTAAAGTTTAAAATAAAATAATTTAAATTTTCTGCTAAGTATATCAATCATCAATCCATATACATAAAAGGCTTACCTGGACCTGACTGACTGACTGACAGACAACGTATGTACCACTGAATGTACAGACTTGAAATTTGGAGGATGTCTTCGTCTTTAGCTGAAAATGCATACTAAGAAAGGAATTTTATTAATTCAAATTATTACCGATGCCAAAGTAATTATTCTTAAAAACTGGCTTCATCTCGCATAACCCATTCACTACGTGCCTAAAATTCCTACAAGGGGTAGAGCGATTCTCCAACTTTCGACTGTGCCCCGCGAATTGTAATGAGCCCTAATACCTGCCCCGGAAATGGCGGGGTTAACTGATTGGGGTATTATTTGGAAATAGATAACTGGTATCTTCTATCTTTGACAACTAATTTTGACATCTGGCTTCATATACACGGTGAATTTTTCATCTGCGCTTGGATGAGAGTAAGTAGTATTTTAAGTGGTCTAATTGTTGTATTTGAACATTTTGTAATAAAGATTGTTAGTAGGTTATGCTGTAATAAATATGTTTTTTTTTGCCATAACTGTGTTCAGTATCAGTAACTGATTATGGATAAAAAAATCTGGTAAATAAAAACTTGTGTTAATATTTTAAACAAAAACTTGAATATTGCTCAAAGCAGCCTCAGAGCTGATTTAAAATAAAATTTAAACTGTTTACACCTAATAATATAATAAAAACAAAATTGTCCTAGCCCTAGCTAACTGGCACCTATAGCGAAAATTTAATCTCAATACGTTCAGTAGTTTTAGCGAAAATAATTAACAAGAGTACATTTATGTACTACATATTCACGATATTATAACATAACGCAAAGAGTAAGTACACTTAGAAACAACAAAGTATAATATAAATGAGAGAAACAACTACATAATCAAGTAGCGAACGACCCTTGTGAAGGCACTGCAGTGGACTTTATACTACGCTATTTGTACAGGGCTGCCACAAACTAGAAGAAAATGTTTTTTTTTTTTCTCGAAAATATTATAACTTTTATTGTTTAAAATTAAGTAAATTTTCTAACCTAAGTTTAATTTAAAAATTGATTTAAATTATTTCCCTTTGTAATAGACATAACCCAAGAGAAGACATAAGACTCAGGCTCCTGAAATACAGCTTTCTGCTAGTTCGGGACCTGTGGATTCACTCTTTTGTAAACATATTATGTCCGAATAAATATTACTATTACTATTACTATTTATATTATTTGTAAAATTGAATGGTGAAAATCCCATAAATTAAAACAACGCGGCTGGATTTGGGGGAGGCGTTTATCCTGAGATAATAAAGTATCATCATCATCATCATCATCAACAGCCAGGTAGAACCCACTGCTGGGTATAGGCCTCCATTTGCTTAAGCCAGCCTCCACAATAAAGGATATTAAAAAAAACATAATTGTAATAAAAAACTATTTTCTTGAGACAATTTAAAAGACAAGGAACTTTCACCACTTTCTATGGCTACCTGCTTTATATCTTTCTTTACCGTCATCATCAGCTCGATTGAATATTACTTATCAGTAATTGAAATATGGAAGTCATCGTCAAGCTGGCATTGTCATTAAAGAGATAGCAAAGTTTTAAAGCATGAATTGTAAGAAAAACCCATAAATTTTAGCTGAAGGTAAATAAAAAAATATATAAATAAAACTTATTCAAATTTCATTTTTTTTATTTTAGGATACAACATAACAGATTTATATCCAATGCGTTATAGCTAGTAATAATTAAGTATATGTTTGTACTTATCTCGTTTTATTTTCGGTACTACCTAAAATTTTTAGGAAAATGATTTGAAACAAGTACTAGAAAAAAATTGCCAACCCTACGCTAAAACTGCGAATTGTATATTTACACTGCTAGAATTGTTAACCATGCTCATATGAATGCTTGCAGTTCTAATTCACTTTAAATTAAGAAAATGTAAGCAAGTTCGTTTGTAATAATTAGATTTTAAAGCAGCTTTAGAGATAGAAGAGAGAAAAACCAGATAATAATAATAATATAAGCGGCTCTAAGCTTATATTATTATTTATTTTATTAGCACTATTTAGTCACCATTTGTCGATTTTTTTTCGTAGATGCTCTACGAGGTGCTACGGCGTTACTACGTTACGACGTAGCTCGTAGTAACGCCGAGAATTATTAAAAAAATAGTCAACTGGCATTTTTCACTTAGATAACTTATGTTATCTTATTAAAATTAATTAATAGCCATGATATTTCATAAATAAAAATAGATTTGTCAACTGGCCTTTAATTTTAACCTGTGATAATACCTCGGTCAAAGAATTAGTGTCGCTATTTAACGAGGTATATAACGTCGTATGCCTTTTAGGTACTTTGCCTGTGGACAGTGACCTAAATTCTGAGTATTATTTATAATTTTACATGAGTTTGTGATTTTTTTTTATAGCTATATAAGTAATTTTAATTTCATTATGTTTAAGCATTTAGTTTGTAGTTAGTTATGTTAATAAATAAACCTGTAACAATAACAATTACAACGAAAATATTAATTTTCAAGGACAAAATTCTTATCCTCTTTCTCTTAGTCGGTTAAAAGACCACCGTATCAATAGCTCTCATGAGCTCTTGAGACTATGAAGAGCCCTCGGCTTTGTGTGCACTGCATTGTTCCAGCCACTGAACAATAGGTGTCTAGTTACTGAAAAGATACATTTTCAGACTTGGTAAAGTTTAGAGAATATTTTTTTAGACCAAACGATGAGTAATCTGTATAAACTAGTTGTTAAAATAAAACTCTATCGTATAAAGTAACTTATATGAAAATGGAGATATTTTTTTTCCTGTTTTTCGCCTCGATCTTGCTTTGATACTGTTAATCTTGATATTCTATTGAGACACCGTCGCACCGTTAATCATCTATGTTTGCTTATGTACAAATAATTTAGTTTTATTTAATCTAAAGTAGTGACAAGTCATCCTAGGAGCTCTCTTTATTATAAAAGATTACTCTGTACATGACCAGAACAGTGCTATATAGGACTTTAAATCACAACCAAATGAAAATTGTCTGTTAGTAACATGGAATAAGCATACATAAATCCAACATACCAATCAATATTCAATACTAGCTGGTGCCCGCGACTTCGTCTGCTATATATATATATATATATGATATTTATTCAATATCTCTATAAATTGTAGCCTATGTGTTATTCTGATGTATAAGCTATATTATTGTAAACTTTCATTAAAATACATTCAGTAGTTTTTACGTGAAAGATGAACAAACATCCATCCATCCATCCATCCATCCTTACAAACTTTCGCGTTTATAATATTAGTAGGATAGTAGGATAGGATATATAAAAAAACTTGCACCTGACTGTATTATACCTATATAAAAGTAGCATAGTAAATTTTGTACAACAGTTGTCACAAATAAAAGTTTTTTTACTTTTACTTTTTTTTTTTTTTTTACTGACTGATAGAACAGACAATGTATAGGCCAAACCGCTTAAGTTCAAAGTTCAAAGCTAATTTATTGCATGAAATATATGTTTTTACAGATCTTAAATATTTACATTGGTATCAATATATTCTGCCGTCTCGGGCGTGCAATGTTGTTTTTACAAACAAAAAGTATACCTATTATATATGTACAACAACACTTTATAACATTTATCTTAAAAGACAAAATCGAAAAAATACAAAATTAAATAAAAATTAATAATATATACCTATCTTGAGTTTAAATTAAATTATAGTGTTTTTATGAAGTTTTTGTCAATTTTAAATTCATTTAACGTGTAGTAACATTTGGGGAATAATACCTCTCTCAGCTTTCTGTGGAACAGCGAACAAGGCAGCTCTCTTATTGACTTTGGCAATTGATTAAATTTATTTATATTAAACGTAGAGACTTGAAATTTCTAGAGAATGTTTGTAGTTTAAGCTCATACTAAGAAATGAACTAAGTTGCGGGCGTCAACTAGTACCTACATAAAAGACCTACATAATAGTCCTGACTGACTGACAGACAACGCACAGGCAAAACTACTAAACGAAGAGACTTTAAATTTGGAGAGTATCTTCGAAGAGAAGTGTAGTGGCGTACTGACAAAAAAAAATTGTTAATTCCCAACGCAAACGTAGTTTTGCAGGCGTCAGAATCAGTCTGAATTTACAGCAACACAATCCAAACACTCCCAATGATAAACCATTCGATTACACACAGGCAATATTTTTAAAAGCCCCGGTATATATAAATACCCCAGCTTTGCATTAAAAAAGTTCAAATATGAACCGGGGCAAGTGTAGTTTGTTTTATTATGCCCTAGGGAATGCACGCATACTGAACGAGCTCGAGAAATATTACTATTGCAGTGCTCGTTAATTCAGAGGCTACAGAAATGGGTTTGGGTCGTCATAATAAAAAGTTATTTATATTTTTTTATAATTTATAATAACTCTTGAGTTTTCAATTGATGGTGGTTAATTTAGAATTTTATTTTTAGAGCGTTCAAATATGGAATTATGGATTGTTTTAGAGTTAAGGGTAATCCTCAAATCCGAATTCCATACAAAATGTTTCGGACAAATACTCAAAAAGTACGCCGTATTATAGTAATTTCTTCACACTTTCAAAAAGTGAAAGGTTTCATACTTTAATTTAGATTTTATACGTGTTTTTAAGTTAGTAGGGTTAATTTTAAAACACGTATAAAATCTAAATTAAATATGAAACCTTTCACTTTTTTTGTTCACAAAATCAAAAAACATGGACGAAACGAATAGTGTGAAGAAATTACTATAATACGGCGTACTTTTTGAGTATTTGTCCGAAAAAAAAAATTGTATGGAATTCAGATTTGAGGATGCCCCTTAATAATCAAATAAAACTTTACTGTATTCTAGTTTAAAGTACTCTGTAGGTAGTAAAATAAGTACACTCTGGAAAATTACTGGCAAAATGTCAGCTTTATGCATCGGCCTTCGTAATTATTCTAAGTCCTGTTTTGGTCATAGGCTGATCATTTATGATCTCTTACCATCAGAAGAGCACCATGCTTTATTATAAAATAAAATGAAACGTCTAATAGTTTTTGGTTAATTTACCATATAAATTAAAATGTCTTGTGAATATGTGAGCTATTTCTGTCATAAAAAAATAAGTGGGCCTTATTTTTGTGGCATATGATATATGCAAACATCTGGTATCATCTCACCTTGGTGATAAGCAACATTTAAATTTGGAAGGATTCTATTTTCTGAGTCAACTTCTTTTTACGCTTCCTGCTACACACATCCGTCACAAAGTCACTCCCACAGATTACAAGAAAAATGCGAGAGGAAAGATGTTACACATCAAAATATGTCAGTGTCTCTGAGTTACGTAATACTACATATGAGTTCATAGTACATTTGTCTTAGTTTTATTAGTTCGGCGCATTGAGGCGAGCATTATTGTACCTAGTACCACGCCTGTGTCATTACTCAACTGGGACTAGCCTTATAATTTTAGTCATTACCAAAACTTCATAAGTAATATTAAAACTGCTACATCTCGTAATAAAAGCAAAATAAAGCAAATGTATGAAAAGTTGTTATTAGATTTAAATCTATTCGCTTGAAACCTAAATACCTCTCTAACCTATATGTCTCTACATTTTAATAGTTCTCATGGACATATTACGCAATCCGTTGAGATATGAAACATCAGAGAGTAGGAAGAAACGTCTTAGTACAAGGAGAAAAGACCTTGAAGTCCCAAGGTGTCCGAGGCTAAATGTAGCAATGCATGGCTGTCAATATCAGGCTGTTAATGCTCTCCCTACTGAGTTTAAAGCTATCGAAAGTCCAAATGTATTCAAAAGTAAATTGAAAAAGTTTTTATTAGCCGGTTGTTATAACTCTATCGATGAATACAAGCTGCAGAAATTAACGAAATAGTAAAATTTTATCATGTTCTCTGATTTTTAGTATTATGTAGTATTAGGTAATTGATTATAATTTAATGTAGGTGTAATATTAAGCATAATTTTAAGTTAAATGTTCAAATACGATTGATAAATTGTTTATGAATAAATGATATGATATGATACAAATTCATCTAGATTTTTTGTCTACATCAGTGTTTCTTAGAATTTTAAAATTTTTGAACAATGGTCTGCCGGGATCTTGAAAGTGGGCACCGCATAAGGATCGTAAACACCTTTTCTGGGCTCTGAACGCTCTGTTAGCTTCAACACTATTTCCCCATATCAAGAGGCCGTATTGTAGAGCTGACCCAACGTAGCCATGATATGCACCAAGAGATAATTATTCCTATCTGTCACCCTGCTCTGTCCGCCTAGGTTGACAGATAAGCCAAAAAAGTTCTATCTGTTCCCCTCTCAGCAACAGGGTGACATATGGAACTTTTATTATTTGAAAAAGTTCTATCTGCCGCCTGTCAGTAACAGGGGGACAGATAGAACTATAATACCTTTATGGAGGCTATTTCGCGCAATCTCTTTAACACGTACGCATATATGCTAATTTTTGTACAAACCATATATCTACATATTTGTATTTTCCAATTTAGGTTTTGGTCAATGTAAATACACAATAATTTTATAGACTTTACTTCTTCATATGTTGAAATATTATGTTTTTAAATTTTCAATAATTTTGTTTGTAAATATTTACTTTCATATTATTTATTAGTTAAATATTTTACCTTATTTAGTTTTTGAGTGGCCAGAACTAACGATCTTGTTTGTCAAAATTCTCGTGCTTTCACATGTGCTACACAATAAAGTAAAGTTCGAAAATTTACAAAGTTTCCCACACGTATGTCACTCAAAGTCAAATCAAAATGGTTTTGTTATTCGTCACAAGAGACCCCACAAGTTGTAAAGGTACTATTCAAATTGAGAACGATTTATATCAAACGGAAATCCGTTATTTCGCTTTTGAATTTAAAAGCAGATTTAAAAATAAATGTTTATGTGTAAATATCTGAATTCAATAAAAACAATATGAGTTATTGACGTGACTACGTCTAATAAATCGATGAACGCCGGCTGCATGCACGAAAACGTTGACGTCATTGTCCGGTAATACTGTCATTGTCCGGTAGCGCTCATTATCCCGTTACGCTGGTAGTCACGTTAAACTATCGTCCGTAAGTCAACTCTACAGACAACCAATTTTTTAAATTAATAAGTAATGAAAAAGCCCATAACACTTCTCACACCTTACACTTTTGGTAGTGTAAGTTTCCTACTCTTATGCCTACTTGCACTAAACTGTCAAAGTCCCTAAGCATTTACTTTACTCGCTTGGTAGTTCTTAACGTTCAGAATCTTGACTGCAACTGCTTGACTTGCAAGTAGTCATTAGTGTTATGTGAACTTGCTACACTTTTGCATTCTATACTAGTGATCCGTGTACTAGAATGGGCAATTCACAGTCAAAAACAACAGAGAGCATTAAAATTGTTTTAATAATGCCAAAAACTGTAGCTCAAACATGAACTTTTGCGTTGACGTTAATATATTGTATTCGTCACAGTAGTTACAAGTCATCAGTTTGTAAGATAATTTTTCAAAACGTCATAAAAACTACCTTCTCTGTGACGGATACGATAAGTTAACGTCAACGCAAAAGTTCATGCTTGAGCTACTGTATTAATACCAGTAATCCGCGCTCCATTCACAGTAGTGCTAGATGTACCTTACTTCTCACTTAGACACTAGTTCTTCCCAAGCCTCTTACTGTACTTCTTACTCCGACACTAGTGTTCCAATAACACTTAAAACTTTTGACTCACTTTTCAACCGACTTCAAACAGGAGGAGGTTATCAATTTTCACAAATTGTTTTTTTTTTTTTAATTTTGACTTCAGAACTTTGTTGTCTATAAGCCAATTTGAAAAAATCTTTTTTTGTTTGAGAGGATATCTCGTATACTGTCAGATTGATTCTATTGAGATTTATCAAATTTGGTTGAGTACCTAGTTTAATTTTAAAATGAAAAAATTATGTTCTCGAAGTAAACAAAATTGCGTATGTTGCTTCCCTGTGACTTTTCAGTGGTGTTACCGATCACTAGAACAGTCCAATTGAAGTCAGTCGTTGTATGTTTTTGTAAAACCTTGATTATTCACACTGAAAATAATCAAAGTCACTTACAAAGTTACAACCTCATTCTCACTCTCCTAACAATAGTGTTACGTGTAGTTCCCACTCCGACACCAGTGTTTTAGTGCCACACTAGTACTTGTAACTTGCTTTGTACAGTCAAACACAGCTCAGAGCAATCAAAGTTGCTCGCAAAGTGAATTCGCGACTCATATCTGCCGGGTTCACGAGTAATTACTCCTCGAGCCGCTAACGGCGGGTATAGCATCAGTTTTAATCGACATGGTATCAAAGTTATGTAAATGCCACTATTAAAGTAAATTTTGAGATCAATATAAATCTGTTTGTATCTACTATGCCTACAGCCTACAGCCGCTTACCCTGATAATAATGTAAGCAAAGACGAATCCAAGTGTTCTTGTGCGTTCCTATAGAAAATAAAATAATTTAATTGAATTGAATTATGAGAACCAGCCTGAATACAGGGTGGTTTTAGGGAAGGGCACTGATGGCCAAGTCCGAAACCACGGGAGTAAGAGAAAAGTCGTGAAAGGATGCCCGTCGTGAATAACTGCATATTTCATTTTTTTAATCTTTTACTTTTGACGGAAATCGACCCGAATGATGACGAAAACGGCCTGTATTATTGAATTAATAGATTATGTTGCTGATAAGGATCATTCTTTGCAAAAAATGTATTACTAATTAATTATAGGACATAGAAAATTTTCACAAATTCCTTTAAATATCTCATTTTTACCTAAATAATAAGTTGCTCCGCGATCCAAAAAAACTTTACTGCATTTGATACCATGAAAAGATTTATCATTCATAAAATATCTGTATCCGCTGAACTGAAATGCTTACTAAAAAAAATGTGATCCGGGCATTAGTCTTGATAACAATAAACTCAAATTTCAAGTATTTTTTTGATGTTTACGGATCGATATTGTGGATCTTAAATCTTGTACTAACCCTACAGAGCTGAGTTGTGGCTGAGTGCATGCGTCTCGTGATGTCGCGACACAGGATCTGTAGAGACGACTTTACAACTTAACATATTGAAAAAATTTAAAGCTCTTTGAGAAGTCATGTTATGATTTCCATTTCAAGAAAGAAATTATCAGAATCACGACTTCAGTTTCAAGAAAGAAAGTTTGAGAATTCGATCGTTCCTTCAGTTGTGTACGAGGTACTTATGTTTGGTGTGTCATGACGTTCAACATAATTTTTTTCAACCGTTTTTAAATAGGAGGAGGTTGACTGATTGACTGACAGACAACGTAAATGACAACACATTGAACATAGAGACTTGAAACTAAGAAAATGTTTGTCTAGAGCGGAAAGTGAGTACTAAGAAAAAAATATTATAAATTATCAACGCAAACGAAGTTGTGAGTAACAATGGCTCAATCACGAACTTTAGCGTTCACATTATCGTAGCATATCCGTCCAGAAGTAGAAAGTTTGTATGACATTTTTAAAAATAATCACTCAAACTTTTGACTTCTCAGTGTCGGATATGCTACGATAACGTGAGAGCTCTTCTTTCTTCATTCTCACGAGCGATTTAAAAACGCGCCTTAAATCCGTTCAAACAGAAATATTAGTGCATTTTGGGCGTTTTGAACAGCTTCTTGGAAATGCATTTGTTCTATTTGAACGGATTTTTAACGTGCATTAAAATTTAAATGATGTTCTAATGCGAAAGTTTTTGAGTAGGTCTCTATTATTTTATAAATAGTCGTCTCTACTCTTTTTTTGTTCATGAAAACATTAACATTCGCAAATCCTGGTTGACGCGGCCCGCTGCAATCGTTTGCATATGTTTAGGTAATTGTGGCCCGCACTGGGAGTCAATCTGATGTGACGTCATTGTGCCCTAATTAGGTCATGGGGCCTAATGCTTTTTGGAAAACATGAAAATCTCTGGTTATGTGCAATTTTTAATATGTTGCTAACCTTAGAATAAGCCGTAAGAAACATTTTTTATTGATTGATTGATATAATTATTTTCAAGCGACTTAAAAAAAGGAAGAGGTTCTCAATTCGTTTTTTTTTATGTTTTGTTACCTCAGAACTTTTTTGTATAGGTACATAGAAACCGTTTCCAAAAAATATTTTTTTCTTTGAGAGACTATAAATTTTATTAAAACCGAAATTAGCTAAGCGTTCTCCTGGTGGTAAGAGATTACGCCTACCCATAACCACAACAGTTGCACATGACTTTGATTCACATGGTCCGTTGAAACACTACTATACATAGTGTATAGTGCTCGTCTACTATGAGACATTTTGATGGTTAGTCTCGAAAGCCTCAAAATCAAACCACAACACAGTAATGCTTACACATTTTGCTGCAGAAATAATTTTAATTTGTTGATTATAATTATATCACTAATGCCGACTTGCACCAACCTTTCAAAGATCTTAAGCAATGACTTTACTCGCTTGGCAGTTCTTAATGGTCAGAATCTGGACTGTTAAGAACTACCAAGCGAGTAAAGTAATTGCTTAGGGACTTTGACTTTTTGGTGCAAGTAGGCATTAGTCTCTTCACCGCGTTTGCGCAGATGGGCTCTAGGCCTATAAAAGACCAACTTATACTAAAGTTTTAAGAAAAGTAGGTAGGTACGTATGTTTCTAAGGAAAAAAGCGTAAAACCCGGAAAGATCATTGTTTTTATTATCATTAAAAATATTACAACAACACTTAATTTAAACTTTTTAGGGAGGAAAAGTCGTTAAAATTTCGGACTTTAAGTATTATCATAACAAAGTGTGTTTCTTGACAAATGTACCAGTGGGTGCATTAAAAAACAACTCTGAAAAAGATTTTTTTTTGTTTGCTTATAAAGAGACTGTAAATGTCCGTTGAAGTGTCGATGACACTGGGCGAGTTTACACGCTACAAGCCGTATGTCAAAAAAGCCATTTCATGTCATCGACGCTTTACATTATACCTACTATTCTCATGTTCCACCTATATTGAATTTTTGAAGTGCAAACTTCTTTAGGCTCGCTGAGAACTTTATTTTGTGGGTATTGAATGAGAATGAACCGCTCGTATGTAACGTTTGTTTGGGTAAAGCCGATAAACATATTTTTAATGGAGTTTTCACTTTTTACGCACACCGTTTTTTTCGGTTTAAATATGGCGAAGTTCCGAACCGAATTGAGAACCCTCTTTTTTGAAGTCGGTTGAAAAAAACACAACTCAGTGAATGAATAAATGAGTTATTTGTCTCAAGTATGTTAGTTATAGACAGGTCTTATGAATGTATAGAGTAGAGTCACATACTTCACTGAAGAATACAGTATACAAATTTTCTTTTATTTGATAAGGTATAAGTTTCTTATAATATTGATCCATGTATATATCTAAAAAAAAAATCATACATTTTAATTTTATCACAAATAAGCCTAAGATACTAAGTAGATAGACCTATTTGGTTAGAAATCTTAAAAGAGACAAAGTTTATTTAATGCCGGTATCACACAGGCAAATTCGCGATCAGAAGCTAGTGATAAATATAAAAAGCAACTGAAGAGCAAGAGCAAATACATTTAAATCAAGAACAGAGATTGTCTCTTCAACCCCCATCTCGAGCGCTCAGTTCATTTGAAATTTAGATCTCATAAGGGCTCCCTCACGATGGGACAGTGGACTGTCAAGTGACCATGATAGTGGCTCTTTATAGTATTATGCTTTTACTCACCTATTTGTTACTGTCTTGTCCTCTTTTTAATCTCAACTAATATGTTCACTTGACCATGTGTAAAACTGCACTTGCAACTGATATGTTTATTTGAACACGTGTTATTCTTTACAAGAAACATGTTGACTTAAAACATCTAAACTCACACTCACAACATTTGATCACGTGTAAGCCTGAACTTACAAATTATATGTTCACTTGATCACTATGTAATTCTGCACTTACAAATGAAATGTTCAGTTACCACGTGTACTTGCAACTGATTTGTTCAAATTATTAATCACTTGTAAACCTGTACCTTCAATTAATTTAAATTCACTTGAACACCATGCAAACCACAGGTGGTACAACCTGTACCTACTTACAAATGATAAATCGCATAAACAATTGAACACGAGTAACCCCTTACTTACATTACAACTGACGACGTGTTCATTTAAACACGTGTTATTCGATACTTTCAACTGATTTGTTCACTTGATCACGTGGTCAATTGTACAGACACTTGACCATATAATAATTATCAGCACACTTGACAATGTTCTCTTGTACTTATAAAATCACTGTCCTCGTGTAAAACAGGCTTTACACCGATGTCAAAATTGTTACCCGTAATCAATTCAACCTTAATTCCCCGATTTAAGGTTTACTTTTAAATGACAAAACGTGAAACATGACAGATTATCCAAAGAGGAACATTTTGTAGCGTTTGGAAAAGATTTTGGATTCGTTTTATCGATGCTAATGTGGATTTACGATTTTGGTCATTTGGCTTGATGGCGGATTCGATCAATTTAATTTATGTCGCTTATGGTACTTTCCCATTAGTTGACGTATATTTTACGTAGCATTGCGATCTGATTTTTTTTAACGAAATTAATTTCTACTTGCAATCTGTAATAACATAATAGCAATAACTTTACTTGCTTGGAAGATTTTTCAGTCCAGATTCAGACCGATAAGATCTTACTAGCAGTAAAGAAATTGCTAAGGTAATTTTACAGTTTGTTGGAAGTAGGCATACGTGTATCTAAGTGTTTGGCAATAAATTGTATCGTTTTGATTTATTTCAGATAACCATTATTGATCCTTATCACATAAATTATAATTTAATAATTCATTTTATTAAATAATCACCATTTTAATTAACAAATGGCAATTAAGAATAATATGACTATGTATATGACTAAGACCCGAGTTCACCAACAGACGGTTAAGTATTAAACAGTTGTTTTGACGTTTTTGACACGAATTTTCATAGATTAAACGTCAAAGATAACGGACGAAATCCTAATCTTCCGATTATCTATTGGTGAACACAGACCTAAGGCAATCTTTAAATTAAAATAGTTTCTAATATTCAATCTAAGTTTGAAGCTAAGTCTGATTGAATCATACCAAAACCTTACGTGTTGTGTGTGTGTGATGTGTGGCTGAGAGGGAAGGAGAGGCAAGGGAAGGCGAAATTTTTAAAAAAGATTAATATATGTAAAACGTTGCATGAATTTATCAAACTTAACAACATAAAAAATAACTTACTTATAGTGTTTAAATAATTTTTTGAGCTATGTCTTTGTCAAAACAGAGTTCTAATATAAATTTTCACCAGTGAAATCGCGGTAAAGAAGCATTTTTCTTTAAAAAAAAGTAATTAAGTACATACGATTGACTGAGCTCGTTTTTTTTAAATATCGTCATTTAAAATAGTAGATCATTTACCTCGACAAAGAAAATATAAAGCTGAAAATATCTTTCATAAAGAATACCCAGAAAACAAAAAGTATTCTCAAAAAAGTCGTATAAATGACTGTTACACAATTATTCATAATTTACATAATTGTCGACTCACAAAAAGTTGAGCATTCAATCTTCATTGTGTAAAGAAAAAGCACCCTTTAAAGGGTGGGCGTTCACTTGACCTACTACGATTACGCTATTGTTTTCAAAGGTTACTAAGTCAAACAATTTGACACTCAGTAGAATGAACTGAAACTTCAGCTGAAACATTTACATTTCACCCGTTTTTAATGAAATTAAACTTATTTAAAAAAATCGTTTCATACTAAAAATTAACTTGACACTAACACCTATTATAATATACCTACACCTATTTTCTGACTAAAAATGTTCGGACCGGATGGAAAACCTATAGTTTGACCGGAATCGCTGTAACGCGACTTAGGTATAGGAGTATCTGTCATTCCGCGATCAACGCTCTAGCAAGTGTCCTTACTTTTCTCCACCTCGTCGTTCCGGTCAAATTATATGTTTCCCATCCGGTCCTAACAATTTTGTTTTTCACTGTACCCCAACCGACCACAGAGTATAAATAGCTGCACTAAAACCTTTGTGCAATCAACTCCCGGCTTCGCGTGGCGTTAATATATTCCGCTATTTATAATGCAATTATTCAATCTGTGTTCGCGAAATTAGCGATTTTTCAGAATTAAATTAACTTTCCGGTCAAATGTGTATTAGAGTTTAGTAGGAAAAGTTTCATTTACATAGAAGTTTTCGGAATTAAATCAACTTTCCGATAAAATGTGAATTACTCGTAGAATTTATTAGGAACGTTTTTTTTATTTTTATTAATTTTTATTCTTCTGGCAAGTATCTATCCTGCATCGACATTTTATTGTAATAAAAATATCTACTTATTTATTTCCATAGGTTTTTTTTTGTATTTATTTGGAAATTGGAATAGACAATAAACACCCCTGAAGTTACCTGAATGTAAAGGCATGGTAAAATTTCATTAAATTAAAAAAAAATACAACTCTGCAGTAAAACATCTAGTACTGTATCGTACTAACCTAACTAAAATCCCCCATCTTAACACTAAATCGCACTTCAAATCGCTGGAACTAGCAAGGAAGGAAACCATCTTACCGCTAGCAATTTGTCTTGCGACATCTGGCCGGAACCAGTTCACACCAGATCGGAAAGGTATAGTAGCAAAGTTATTCAATGGTTACAAACGATAAAGAACTGAAAGGTGTTGGACACTTTATGGGTTGTAATTTCGTTTAATGTTACAGGAGCCCCTTATTTAAGGGCTAATGATACACGGTAGGAAGTAGAGCGATCGCCGATTCGAGTCGATTAAGGTAGAGCGCCATCTGCGCTCGCCGAGAGTCCGGTGACGCAGTTACAGCCATCTGCGGCTAACTGCATTAAACGTCCATCCGAAAAAAAAAAAAAAAGGTAGGAAGTTGGTTTTCGACCGCAACAATATTAAAACAAATAAGCTTAAAGAAAAAGTTAAACCACGCCTGTTGGAATACAGCTAATAGGTACCTATTTTACACTTTTATTCTTAAATTTAAACCTGTGATTACTGAATTGAATCAATTGATATCATGTCTTAGTTCTTTGTGCATCATTGTAAAATCAAATGGCAGATTGATGTTGTCATATGAGTTTTCTTATAATATTATGGAAACTAGCTAACGCCCACACTTTCGTTGGTGTTGCTAGTTAACAAAATTAGTACGCCTTCATACTTCTTGACGAACATATTCGTGACAACACGGAGGACGTGGTGGCCGAGTGGATAAGGCTCTTACCTTGCGATCTGGTGGGTCGCGGGTTCGAATCCCGGTGGCAGTCATGCGTAAATGGGTTTTTTCGGTCGAAAAATCTATGTATGCATTCCACGTTCTCGCAACGGTGAAGGAAGACATCGCGAGGAAACCGGCATGTCGTAGAACCTAAAGTTCGAAAACATGTGTCGAGTGCACGAAACGAGCCTCTTTTCGAGGCGCACTTGAAATCCTTACCTACTTACTTAATAAAAAACACCACCCTCTTTCTTGGCTAAAATGCATTTATGATCTCCCTCCAAGGTTCAGATTGTATAAAATCAATATGTTACCTACATTTCGCGTCGATACCAAAATTATGTGACCATTCACATCATAAAGAACAATTATTCCTTTCAGCCGGGAAAATGGCGGCGATTCCGGCTCTAACTAGTTATAACTGGAACATCGCCGTTCGTTTTTATTGGTTGTAATCGTTTGTAAGTGATTTTTGATGGGTTTTCGGTACGTGTGGATCGGGAACGGACGGTTAGCTTCGATTGGGCTTGAAATAGATCTGTAATTTCGGATTTTTATTGTTAGCCAATGTATTTTGAACTGATTTAGGGTTATAAGTGACTCCTTATCGCACAAGATCTAACTTTTGTTTGTTTATGGTTTGGTACAAGAAAATCATAACAACTGTCAGTCTGAAATGATTTTTATGGTTTGATTTATTAAGGGTTAAAACCGGCATATCTTTATATCATTTTATATCAAATCGATTTTCTTTTCAGGTTTCTGGTATAAAGTTGATGCGAAAATCTTAAAGCACTTCCGGAAATTTTCCACACACACGAAAATTTACCGCTTTTTTGAGGAAGTATTTCAACGATATAATAAAAGTCAATTTTCCTTATAAATGATTCCATAAAATAGGTGACTTCGTAAAGGCTTTGTCGCGCTCCGATGAGACAAAATAACATTTTGATGGATTGAAGAAAAGTTTTGGCAAAATTTCGCCCCACATCAAAACGGGGAAGACGTTTCAGTGGAGGCGAGCATTATATTTTTGTCGTTACCATCGTTACTCAATTTATCTACCTTGTATCTAGGTATATCGGACTCAAATAAACATATGACACACATTATGTAATAGAATCAAACGTCCAAAGGGCTGGCGCTTACCGAGTTCAAAGAATCAGCATCGCTATTCGCAATGTATATCCTTCGCCGTTGCGAGAACGTGGGATGCATACGTAGATTTTTTCGACTAAAAAAACCCATTTACGCATGACTGCACTGGGATTCGAACCCGCGACCATCAGATCGCAAGGAAAGGGCCTAATCCACTCGGCCACCACGTCCTTCTTCAGCTATGCCTCTCCATCTAATGTTATTCCTGGTTACAAAGGAGATTGGGCATCGCAGGTCTCGGCCTGCAGTTAATTTACCTATTTGACAATTAATTTCGATATTTTTGAGTATTCGTTTCAGTCATGAAAGTCTCTAATGCAGCGGGGTTTAGAAAATGATCAAAATATAAGATTTTAGTTTGATCTAGGCATTATAGGTAAAATTACTGTAGGCAGGTGTTTGCCTGCAGTTATTTTACCTATTTGACAATTCATTTAGATATTTTTAAGTATTATTTGCAGTCATGAAAGTCTATTATGCAGCGAGGTTTAGAAAATGACCAAAAAATAAGATCTTAGTTTGATATAGGTATCGTAGTATCGATGGTAAGATGGCGTACAAAAGTGATAGTGTAAACATGATAGTCAGAAACAATTGGCGAGATAACTTCTTACTGTTACTTCAAGTTTATCTGTGAAAGCAAGAATATGAAATCAATACCAATAACTACCTACCATTCCATACCTATTTAAAAAAAAAAGAAACAATTCGCTAGCCGTATGGATTGCTTTTGTTTCGTATATCAGTGGATTCGGAGATAAAAATGTAATAAAATATTGTATATAAGGTACATGTGAACTGATAAAGAATTTGTACAAAAATGTGCCACGATTTGCTGTACCCCCCAACAACTTGTTTACGCTTCATGCACTTGGATTTATATTTCAGGTTAGTTTCTGAATTTACTTACCTTTAAAGGATTTAAGGAGTCTTTTAATGACTAAATACATAGTTTGGTAGGTCATAGGTGACAAATCTTTAGATTTATCACAGTTTTTTCAACTTTTTTTGCCATTGTTTACATTTTTATAAAGCCAATTACTTATTATTCCCGCTGCTTTGGAACATAAATAGCATAATATTTGTAATCTACGCAGTTAGAAAAGTGTCACAAAAATATTTCATGCATGCAGGTTGCAAAAAAATCGGGACCTGGGCTCCATACATTTTTGCCCAATCTCCTTTACGTTTTGTTCCGTTTCACGAGTGGGTGCTGGCAAAAAACTCAGCTGCCTACTTTTTCTGGAGACATCGTTAAGCCTGTCGCAAACTTCCGTGCCGTGATCCCTTTGAGCTGACAATCTCGTTACGTTTATCGTTTTAAAACTGCATGGAACTTGAAATAGGTTTCTGAATGGTAATTGTTACTGCGTATTTGAGTTGGAAAGAAAAAAAGTAATTTTCAAAGTGCTTTATGAAGATCCTAATACCAGCTTTGTTGCAACATAAGCCGTTCTAAATAGACGAGGACGTACACAGTCAGTGACAAAAAATTCTGTTCCATTAGGTACTGTGTTCCGGTTTGAGGAGCACATCGCTAGTAAAATTACTGGGCTTACGTGACTATCTCAAAGTGGACGAGTGCTATAACAGTGTTGCACAGGATTTTTAAAATAAAAGCAAGGTATTTATTTGACGCGCGGATGGTCGAGTGGCAAGTGTGTTGGACTGCTACCCCGGTGTCGCGGGTTCGATTCACGCTTCAGGACAAACATTCGTGTGATGAACCTAGGTGTTTGTCTTGAATTGTGATGTATTCTATGTAAGTATTTACAAAAAAAAAGTGTATACGTATTGTATCAGTTATCTAGTTTCCATAGTACAAGCTTGCTTAGTTTGGGGCTAGATGGCGTTGTGTGAAATATTCCAACATTATTATTATCAATCTTTATGGTTTATAAATCGCTGGAAAAGGATTAAGGCTTCTTTTAAATCCCAATACCAAATGAACAGAACCGAAGACAGCAGCTGGTATAAATTAATCGCTACAAGGAAGTTTTTTATTCAATGTTACTAAGTGCGGAAACCTATTGTCGGTGCGCAAGAGTATTAGTAATTGTGGGAGAAACCAAGATGATCGAAAGATGGTAGGTGGTATGATGTAACCATTTACCTATGAGCTGTTAACATGTCTATGTATACTCACAACCATTAGGTACTATTTAGTAGAAAAAATAGACATCATTTTCGTAGTAAATTAAGAAGTTTTCACACTACTAAAAAAATATTTTTAATTCTTCTTATCGTGACACTAGTTCTTTCGAAACATTGTAAAAGTGTAAAAGAACTTAAAGTGCGTTTTAGGTTCTATAACATGTCAGAACCTCCCTCTCGGCCAACAGGGCTTTTTAATTATAACAATAAGAGGAATTGAATAGGTAGTGATTTATTTTTATTAATAATACATTTTGGGTTAGGGCTGATAAACAGTGAACAAGCCAAACCCTGAAAGTAGTAAAATTCGAAATTTGGAGTGTTTGTTTGTTAAAAACCGTAGGCGTGTATAATAAAGGAACTTTGTTTATTCGCAACGCAAACGAAGTTGTATGTGTTAGCTAGTTCTAATTAAAAATATATCTACCCATAGATGAATAACGATGTTCCTATAGAACAAGATGGACAGTATCAAACCAAAAGGGAATCGTAAGACAGGACCAAAAAATTTCAGACACTTTGTCAATAAATATGAAATATCTCCATTTTCAACTAACGTTTGTTACTTTTTACGATGTAGTTTTATTAACAATGAAAAAACCTAGTAGTTTTAACATATAATATATAGCCCTGTTAATTGTCTTTTTCGAAAATTTGCATCGAACCAAAATGTACTAGAAAGTAGCCAAAATGACTCCCTTTTAGTGGTCGCATTTTCAATGTACTACATTGTGTTTCTATACATTAAAACTTCTATGTATCTACACATTTATTTCATAATTTTTACGGTACCTACCTACGGCACGTCAGTACTATACTTCAACAAAGAACAATTTACCCATTGAGTAAATCCCATCAAAATGTAATGCCATATCCTATTTTCATCACTCTACGTGGCTCATCATCATCATGTGAACTGTCAGCTCTGATCTCTTCCCTCTAACGGGATGCGACGGTACCTTGGGGACAAGTTACCTTTGCTTCTACAATGTTTCCTATTCAAAAAGATAAACTACACTATTATGATAAATAAATATTTTTTGATCATTTCACACAACGCTATCTAGCCCCGAAGTTGGGAATAGGTCGAGCTAAGCATGCCGATACAATGTTTGTTCTCGGGTCTTGGGTGCTGTGATGTCTTGTATGTGTCCATGCCACCTGCGATACAGGGAATTCTAGTGCAGGGGTGTGAGTGTGAATGTTTATAATATTTATTTTAAAGAGAACTAAAAAAAAAAGAAATACCATACTTGAGACAAATAAATCATTCATTTATAATACCATCGACTTGCTAAGAAAAAAACGAAATTTTCATCACTTTAGCAGTCTAACAAATAACTATAGTTACCACGATAGATAATTATTCACAAACCAATTATTCTACCACTAATAAATTGTTCATTACATTAGAGATTATAAATTACCAATGATAGATCGTTAGGTATTAATTAAATGACAATTGATTACTCAGCTCGACTTGGGCTGACGCGTTGCTTACGTAAACATTTAAATGGGGTGACTACACTGTCTATGTTCCATTTAGATCATCATCATTTTCTGGTCCTTTTCCCACATACGTGGGGTCGGCACAACATGTCTTCTTCTTCCATTCGTCTCTATCAGCCGTATCTTTGTACTTACACCTGTTTTATTCATATCAGTTCATCCATATTTTCTTTGGCCTTCCTCTACTCTTATATCCATACACTTCCATATTCAGTACTTTTCTAGTCACATAACACATTTAGGATAACCATTTTCCATTTAGGATAATCAGTCTATAATGTTCCCTCGTCGGGACTTAGTCGAGCACTTGCTTGGGAGAGTGAATGTGTTTTAAAGCCCAGAAACCCGGCCGTCTCTATCTCACTCGCACATTTGTACGTTTTTGAAGAAAAAAATTGACTGGTTATAAACGTGTTCAACCTCGAGATTTTTTTTTGTATATAGATTGGTTTGATATGTTTAACAGAAGCGAAAGAGATTGGGAAACACAGTTTATCCAATCTCCTCCGCTTATGTTAAACATATCAAAACAATAAATATATATTAATATAATAGGTAAAATTAAGTGTAGGCGGTAGTATATAAATTATAAGGATTTTGAATAATATTATTTTTCGTCCAATAATATGGCCACCCTACTGGCTTTTACGTGTATTTGACACATGTCTGAGGTAGGACTTTACACATCAATTACGTTAAATCCACGATACTTTAATCAATATCATTCCAAAAAGGGTTAAGTCTAATCCTAGATTAACTGATTAGTCTCATTCCCTAGACATTTGACGTTATTTGATAGAAAATAATGCTGATTCCAATTTATTTGGTAATCAAATAAATGGAATTGATTAAAGTAAATGGATTGTATTAAATTTAAGAATAGCATTAGCATCTTTAATATTTACAAAGACAATTTTATTATCATCTCTCTTCACCCGACTATGAAAAGGAATGGTAATGTTCAATATGACATTATAACTTAATAAAAAGCAAACAAAACTTCATGGATTTTGAATATTGAGGTAGGATTAATCTAAATTCTGTATTCATATGTGACTTTAATTTCGTCGATGCTACTAAAAAAAAATTGGTTGGTTTGCGGACTATAGTTTAACGTGACAATGAGCGTTACCGGACAATGACGTCAACGTTTTCGTGCATGCAGCCGGCGCGGCGGGCGTTCATCGATTTATAAGATGTAGTCACGTCAAAAATACTAGATATTCACAGAAGCATTTCTAAATCGAATTACTTGTTAAAATACCTCATTAGTATAAAAATAACATCGAATTGTCATCAAGGTGTCAGACAAAAATTATGCTTATTATTTCGTGATTTGTAACTAACCATAACTCTATTATGCATTGAAAAATCATCCATATTGTTTAAGTTTCAAGGCTCAATTTCAATTGATTTTCGTTTGCGTGTTACCGCCGCATTAGTACCTTCCGTGTTGACATCATTTTTGAAATATATCAGGTTTCACCAAAAATTTCTTATACATTGACGGTTTCGTTCGCTTTTTCGCACAACGCTGGTAGAGCTCACTTCAATGTATTGCAAAGCTCATTATTTTACGTAAAAAATGCGATGGAACTGTTGACACGATTCTAGGAGTTTTATTTGGTGACACCATTAAGGTATCAAGTAGAAAGATTGAGTGGATAAAGCCATTTTTCAATTGGACATTGATTGAGGAATTCGGGTCGTATAGTTATCAGTGATTAGGGCTAATTTCCTTTGAGATAGTTTTGTTTTGGTTTAAAAGCTTCCTGGGCTATTATTTAATTGATAATACTCGTGACTTTGTTTAAATGACCTGAGTATTTTGTACTAAAAATTACTTCAGATTCTCTGATGATCAATTTTGAAAGCCCAGAAATTTCACTAGCTACACCCTTTAAACCAAAACACAGTAATGCCTACACATAACTGCTGGGTATTGGTACCAGATTTAACAAAATACTAAAATTCTGAATTAAAATCATTCATCGTCTGGACACCGAAAGAGTAACTGTTCGTTTGAACTTCACTACGTAAAATTATGTTACTCTTTATATTGGTTTTTATAAATGTTGTGTTTACCTTTAATTGATTGTGCAATTAGCAAGAAAAATACTTTTGTAAAGCTAAAAAAGTCGATAAGTATCTATGTTTCATTGTAACAATTATTGTTTGTAGACCAATAAAGTAAAATAAAAAAGAAAAAAAAACATCATTGAAGACTCTACCCAAAACCTACCGACAGGTAAGAAATCTTATAAATATTCTCGTTATCGATTTGAACTTAAATTCAGCTAGTTTCTGTTCATAAAACTTTATTAAAGCATAGAAAGGCGTACAGTATGAAGTCAATTTAAAACACATCCCCGAAGAGCTATAATAATAGAATCTCATGTGCTAGAAAATTGGAATTCGCAGTAGCAAGATCTTGCAAACTTTGTAAGGAGCGAATTATAAACTTGTATCGCGAGTGTCTGACATGCAAAAGATAATATTATACTGTTCTATCTAGTTTAAAAACTGAAAACCCAACTGAAAACTCACTTAGGATACAGTGAGTGAGTTAACTATAGTTATGTCGCAAAAGTAGCTGGGTTATCAGTTTTTTATAATTATCGTAGAGTGTCTGACATGCATAAGATAATATTATACTGTTCTATCTAGTTTAAAAACTGAAAACCCAACTGAAAATTTACTCTCAAAACTAACAAACTCACTTTGATTTTAAAAAAAGAGCCATAAGGAATTGAATACTTGACAATAATTTAATGGTCAACTCACTCATGGTACTTTAAAATTCAAAGTGAGTGAGTTAAAAAAGATCTTAACACATTAAAAAAAACACAATAAGTCTTCTACTTTACTTTAATTACTCACTACATTAACTTTGAAGTTAAAGGGAATACAGTGGGTGAGTTAACTATCAGTTGTGACACAAGAGTGCCAGAAGGGTTTTCAGTTTTTAAATTATCGTAGAGTGTCTGACATACATAAGATAAAATTATACTGTTCTAACTAGTTTAAAAACTGAAAACTCACTCAGAATACAGTGAGTGAGTTAACTACAGTTGTGTCGCAAGAGTGTCAGTTGGTTTTTCTATGCAAAGTGACTAACTAAAATATTTGCTAGTACTTACCTACATATGCCCACCATTAGATGGAAAACAAACACAACTACTAGTAGTCAACTCACTCATTGCACTCAATTCTACTTTAAAGTGAGTATTATAATGACTAACTAAAACATAAACATTCACACACTCACACCCCTGCACTAGGATTCCCTGTGTCGCAGGTGGCATGGACACATACAACACATCACAACATCCAAGACCCAAGAACAAACATTTGTGTTCGTCACAAATATTTGCCCCGGCCGGGGATCGAACCCGGAACACCAAGCTTCGTAGGCAGGGTCACTACCAACTAAGCCACGGTGTCGTCGAGCTAAAATATTTGCTAATACCTCTATGTATAAGCTTACCATTAATTGGAAAGTAAACATAACTATTATTAGTTAACTCACTCATAGCACTCACTCAAAACCTTAAAGTGAGTACAATGACTCTGAAAAGTGAATGACTTTTGCAGTTGACTAGTACATAAAACCCTCCATTATTTGGAAAACAAACAGAGCCTCTGCGGACAATAATTTTTCATCGCCGTAATTAGATAGTTTGCCAGAGCAGTAAAGTAAACAGGGTCGTTACAAGTGGCAGTGCGGGTTTATTGGTGTTTCCGTACTATTACTATACCTGGCCAATAAAACTTGTACGACCCTGGAGTAAAAAGGATAATGATTTTAGTACTTAATTATTATATTTTTTTATGTAAGCAAGCGATGAGACGGGCTAGGTGCTCTTCTGATACCGGGACGGCTGCAGTGCACGGGGAGGCATGCACTGCAAACGGAGCTCGGGGTCGGCGCAAGCCTTCCCTGGGCCATCCCAGGCACCTCCCTCACGTCAGGCAGGTCCCTCACGCACGTTGCTGTGAGGCCCATGCCTCACAGCAACGTGCGTGAGGGACACCGGTACGTGTTTTGAGGATATCAAAACTTTATATCCCAGGATCCCTCCAAAGCGCAGAGGTCAGCCACCATGGGGTTTTAGTCGGTTAACGTCCGACATAACCCGTCTGCCCTGCTCAAAGGGCGGCGGGATTTCCCCATGTAAAAAAAGGTGCTCTTCTGATGATAAAAGAAACGCCTGCATATTACTATTTCTACTATTTATAATTTTAATCACTTACGTAGGTTGTTGCAACACTGTAAATTTGATGAAAAACCATGTAGGTTTTTCATCAAATTTATTATAGGCACTGTTAGGCCGAAATGAAGCAAAATGTCGTTCAAAAAGTAGTAGAGTTCAAGAACCGTAAGAAGGCGTCTGCTAAAGGATTCCTTCTAAATTTATAAGTAACAACATATCAGTATCAAGTATTCTACTTTAAAGCAGTAATGTACAAGTGTTACTGAGTTCCGTTAATTTTCTATAAGTCTACAAGATTCCGGTAATTTACCCTAAGGTAGTGTAAAAAAAGTAAAGTAAGTAGTGTAAAGTTAAAGTGGGTTCTGCTTAAACCCATTGGTCCCACGTCTGCCTTTCGGGAATCGAACCTGCCATATTCAGATCGCAAGAGACTCATCCACTCAGCCACCACAATCTCTGGTTCTATATTATGCATTCTTAAAAATGCACAGAATATGCGGCAAGTTACAGCAAAAATTCAATTCCATTTATGCAAAGATGGCAAATATCGAATTGGCAACGGAAATATCATGTTGCTTTGTGGAATAAAGTGGTTACGAGTACTTATTTAAAATATATTTTTAACCGACTTCAAAAAAGATGTAGGTTCTCAATTCGCTTGAGCTTTTTTTATGTTTGTTACCTCTGAATTTTGTTGTTTATATTAAACCGATTTGAAAAAATATTTTGTAGTTTGAGAGGTTATAGTTTTAGATTGATCAAGATTGCGTATTTTGCTGCCCTGTGACTTTTCAGTGGTGCCTCATTAGAACAGTCCGATTGAAGTCGGTTGTTGTGTTTTTATAAAATCTTGATTATTATTTTGTGTTATATAAATTATCTTTATCTTAACTTCCTATTATATTATATTATATTATTCCTAACGATTCAGCTTATTATATATGTTCACAAGAGATGCAACCTTTATGTACCTTGATATGATCTTACTGGTATAGATCCTAGATCTGTGGTAAAGATAGATTTTCTTCCATGTTATTAACTTTTGTTAATAACAAGTGATAGCTGTTTTTGAAAAGAATGGACTAATAAGCTGAGCATTAGGTATTTTTTTTTAAAACCCACTGGATGTAGCTGATATGTTAAAATTACAGCATAAGTAAATGAATAAAACCATTCGTAAGTTGTATATCGTATTATTAACCTCGCTTTTGAAGAAGTTTTCAATTCTGTCATGTGGTTTTAATGCTCACAATTTTTTTTACAATAATCCACGCCTTTACAGATTTTATTATAAGGTGAAAAGTTAGGGACCTTTGTGTATCGTTACTTTCCGAATAAATTTATTTATTAGGCAATTTTCTCTTTAATTAAACCACCTATTTCCTACTTAATGGCAATTCCCCGGTTTCACCCTAATTTGGCAACTTTTGAACTTTTTACTGTTTACGCGAAACTTTGCTAATTTATACTCGTGATGTAGCGATGTTAACCTTTTTTAAACGAAGTGTTTATTTATGTTAGTGAAATGTTTTAGAGCTAATATTATAGGTCGACGACACGGATGGTCGAGTGGCAAGCGCGTTGGGCTGCTACGTCGAGTGTCGCGGGTTCGATTCCCGCTTCGGGACAAACATTTGTGTGACGAACATTGATGTTTGTTCTGAGTCTGGGTGTTTTCTATTTAATCTATGTATGTATTAAAAAAAAAAAGTATTTAAGTATTCTAACAGTTATCGTGTTCCCATAGTACAAGCTCTGCTTATCAACAAATTATATAAATATATTTAGTAATAAATCCGCTTAATTACTAAACAAAGGTTTTAATTAACTTAACTTTAGTTCAACTTAATCAAAGAGTCAACGAACAGAAAACCAAAGTTTAAAGATACGACACTTGTTTCGCCTCTACACGAGGCATCATCAGGAGGTGTGGACTCGCCGAAGTTTGAAACGAGAGTGAATAAACAACGTTGCCCGGCCCGTATTTATACCCTTTGTGGAGATGAGTCGCTTGTCGTATGATCCGACGTCACAAAAATCCTCAACAAAGGAGACCTTGGAATAATCGTATTTAAATCATTCAACAGCGTAATATTTGTTGTATTGTGTTTTAAAATTTCTAAACACTCCAAAATATTTAACCTAAAACCTTTTTCACATGTATGTAATATATTAAAAGTATTGTTATCGTTTAAAGAATGACCAGTGTCTATTAAGTGCTTTGCAAAATGTGATTTTTCTGGACAGTTATTTCTATACGCTGAAACATGTTCTTTGTATATTGTCTGAAAACTACGACCCGTTTGACCTACATAAACAGCATTACAATCATCACAGGTTAATTTATAGACACCAGCTTTTTTATGATTCTCTAATTTATCTTTCCCGTTACAAATTGAACGCGATGTATTGTTTGTTTTAAAAGCTACCCACCCTCACCTTATTTTTAGATAATGTTTTTGAAATGTTTTCAGTAATTGTTCCCATATAAGTAAGACTACCTAAATATTTCTCAGACCTATCCGGTGGCAATGCATACAATAATGAACGAACAATGTTACGACGTTTATTTTGATCAAATTATCAAGCATGTTTTTATTGTACCCGTTATTTTGTGCTGTGTTATAAATTATGTTGAGCTCTTCTTTGAAATCTGCTTCTGATAATGGCAACGACATTAACCTGTGAACAAAACTTCGATAAGCCGCTAATTTGTGTTGGACTGGATGACAAGATGAAGCTGGAATTGTAACATCAGTGTAAGTAGATTTTCTATAAATTTTAAATTCATGTTTCCTATTGACCCTAGTTATAGTTAAATCCAAAAAGTTGAGAGAATTCTCCGATTCCAACTCTAGTTTGAACCTAATTTTTGGATGAATGTTATTGATTTTTGTCAAAAGAACATCAATTTGGCGAAGAGTACCTGTCCAACATACTAATATATCATCTACATAATATCTTTAATAGTAAAGAATATTTGCCTGATTTACTAAGTATTTATTTTCGAAATGATCCATGAAAATGTCTGCCATTAACGAACTAAGAGGCGAACCCATAGCTAACCCTTCTTTTTGCTTAAAATAATTATTGTTAAAGCGAAAGTAATTTTGTTCCATGCATACTTTTGTAAGATTAAGCAATTCCTCTACCTCTTCAGGAAGTAAATGTTTCTTCTCAAAGTGTTCCTTGAGAATATCTAAACATTCCTCATATGGAACATTTGTGAATAGACTCTCAACATCCAAAGACAACAACCTACATCCTGGCGGCAGATCTAAACCCTTGATTTTATTTACTAAATCAAAACTATTTTTCAAACTGTATTTTGGATTGAAACCTGATTTTGACTTAAGAACATTATTGAGATATTTCGACAAGTTTTAGGCAGGAGCACCAATATATGAAACAAGCTCTGCTTAGTTTGGGGCTAGATGGCGTTGTGTGTAATGTCCAAAATATTTATTTGCGTAGAATTAGCAGTCATTTGATTTGACTAGGTCTGTTTAGGACAGTCGCTGACGATACGGACACAAAGTATTCGACACAGGATATCTAGGCTACATGAATGCAATATATATATATATATATATATAGGACTTAGTACTGACTGACAGACAATGCACAGGCTTATACCTCTGAAACTAGACAATTATAATTTCTAGGGTGTGTTCGTGTAGAACTGAAAGTGCGTAGTAAGAACATTGAGGCACTAACTACTTAGTCGTTGAGGTTAGTACTAACTACCTCAATGACTAAGAAAGGAATTTTGAAAAATCACTTTTTGCCAATTTGCCTTTTGTATAAAACGCGATTAAAAATTATGAATATCGAGAATATTATGTTTTTTTTTTAAAGCTATGTAGTCCCAAACTAAGCAAAGCTTGGTCTTAAATTAAAAAAATCAGCTAGTAATTAATATGTTAATAGATTATAATAATAGCAATGTTAGAATGTCTTTTTTATAATAAACTTTAAGCTTAGTACTTTAAATCAATTATTAAATTTTGCTTGAAATAAATTGGCCTCATTTTTACTAAGAACTACAAAATTGAAAACAGATAAATTAGAAAATCTGTCGATTGTATTGAAATACCTCAAAACTTTATTTTACGAGATGATGTAGGTGTAACCGTTATGTATTACCAACCAACAATAAATAAAAATTGGTGACTCACACCGTGCTCTGTTTTAATTTGAAAAACATAAAATGAATAAGTTTTGGGTAAAAAAAGTAAAGAGGTTCCGTATATATTACGTTATGTTAAGGTTACTAATTTTTTTAAATATTTTTTTTTTTACTAAAAAAAGATTTCTAAGTTTAAACATTAATAGGATCAATTAAAGTCCTTCATTTAACGAATCTTTTCAAAAGAAATCTAAAAAATTATAAGAATTACCAATATCTTAAAAAACAACTTAACCAATAAATTAATTGCAATAAGTATTTGAAGAAAAACACATTTGGTAATTTTCGTAACTCCTAAAAGCAAATGTCTTTCAATCGTGCATTTTGCGGAATAAAATCTAAAAAAAATAGCTTGTGCTCCAAAGTTCAGACAAACACAGTTCTGTCTACAAATTCTAAAACAGAACTCAAAAGCTCAAACAATAAACAATAGGCAACTACTCACCGCCATATTAGGATTTTTAGTGCGCGTAAACAATTCTATATTTCAAATTTGGAAACTGACGCGTTGCGCAAGAGTCGGATTTGGTGGCGCCGTAGATTAGCCGACGGCAAAGACGATGCCTACTCTATGAGAAAAAATGATGTAGATAAGACTCTAAATTAATCGCTAGCCACAGATTTATAATGGTGTTTATAAAACTCGCAGATTTAGCCACACAGCTACAAAGTAAAACTCCGTATGAAAACACGCATTAACCTATCGGAGTATGAAACAACACGAAAATATATCTACTGCTCCTAGAGCGAAAATAAAATAAAATAAAAAAGCATTTATTCACTATTAATCAAAATAAATATAACTTAGTTATTTATAAACATAATACATTTATTTTTCTGCAAAAAACCAGTGTTATTTCACAATGAGAACGAAAATCACTTACAAAATTATTCGTCTTAGACTTTTTAGTGTTAAATAATTTATTTATCTACCTAATGATAGTACCTTCCTATAATAGTTAATAAATTATTTTATTTATTGTACCTACTTATTCATGGAAATATTCAAAAATAAGTCTGAAAACTATATTATTGTACAATTGGTATATGCCATAAATACCTACTATTATTTTATGGTATATGTATGGTAGTATAATACAATAATTATTATGTTTTTTTTACTTTAGTACCTTAAGTATTCTGCAGCGCTAATAAAATATATTAAACTATTCAATAATATGATGTGTAGGTATCTGCTTTTAACCTAAAATTTTTGTAGACAATAAAATGCGAAATATTAAAGTTTATTTGGTTATGTCCACACTAAATCGTCCATCATAGTAAACAAACATTACAACCTTGTACAATTTGCGTAGGTGTCAAGAACCAGGTCACACTGACGCAACAAATTTACGTTGAAAGAATTTACGCAAAACTTACTTTATAGCTTACAACTTGGAATAACAATAAAAATCCTAATATCACCAGTAAAACTATTACGAAACACCGTTACCGTTAGGACCGTTAGGTGGCGTCCCCTGCAGAAATGAAAATTAAATGAAATATTGTTTATTTACAAAATTAAACAAAACAATAAATTAAATATTAAATACAAAATAGGTAGGTACCTACCACCTAATGTAAGTTTGTTTATTTTTTTGTTATTTTCTTTGTTGACAGTGCCAGATATTCTGTTACAAAGCAAACGTTGTTTGTGAGGTGTCCCCTTAGGATTCCGTCTAGAATCTAGATTGAAACGCAATGCCATATTAATTAATAATCTGTTACAAAACACTTATGTGTAAGCATTACTGTGTTCCAATTCGAAGGTCACTGCAGCTTGAAATTACTTGCTTCCGAGAACGCCTAAGTATAAAAAAATCTTAAAGTGGACGAGTGCTGTAGCAGTATTGCACTGGTATTATTATGTGATCCTGCAGACATACATGCTATCATATCATCAAAATATTTTCATTTTTACGTTATAAAATTCTTATAACAATAATAAATATATATAATTAGTATATGTATACCTAGATTAAGATTCTCAAAATAAATCATTCATTCGCTCAAATATTTGTGGACATTTCACACAACGCCATCTAGCCCCAAACTAAGCAGAGTGTACTATGGGAACTAGAATTACTAATAAAATACTTTAGTACGTAAATGTTACTTATTTACATAAATAATATCTGAAAAAAATGTCACAGCAAATCTTTTATTTGCAAACTTGAACCAAACCCAAATCTCATAATTTTAAACTTAGCCCTGAAAGCCACGTGCCGCCATTAATTGCGATTTTCAACCAACAAGAAGTATTTTATCATTTAACCTGAGAATTTCACAAAAAGTTGGGCCAAGTTGGTTTATCGATTCAAGTCACAATCCAATACTGTTTGGGACAATGATTTTCGTTTACTAGAATGAACAAGGGAATAAAAAAAATGCAGGCAAAGCCACGAGCAGCAGGTTGTATGAAATACAAAATTACTATGTTAAGGGGAATCCTCAAATCCGAATTCCATACAAAATGTTTCAGACTCTCGACTCGACTCGACTCAAAAAGTACGCCGTATTATAGTAATTTCTTCACACTATTCGTTTCGTCCTTGTTTTTTGATTTCGTCAACAAAAAAAGTGAAAGGTTTCATACATAATTTAGATTTTATACGTGTTTTAAAATTAACCCTACTAACTTAATACCAAAAAGGTTTTTCTTTGAAAAGCTATTTCTTCGCGTTTTTTTTGCTACGGTTTTTTCGAAAATCTTATTGGAGACTGTTTCAGTCTTCAAGCTATTTAAAACAGACGAAAATAAAACTATTTTAGTGTTGAAAAAATCGTGCAATATATTTGAAATATACGCATTCTTCTCGCAATCATTTGGTCATTCATAAAATAACGGAAATAAAATTCTTACACCACTACATGGGATAGAACGATATGAAAAGAGCAAGTATTTTTTTCAATATTTTAAACCCTAGTCTTAAGAAAATAAAACATTTTTACTTAGTTAACCCTAGATTTAAGAAAAGGGTGCACATTTACTTACTTAATTAACCCTAGTCTTTAAAAAAAGGACCGTTTAACTTACTTAGTTTTAACTAAGTAAGTTAAACGGTCTTAAGACTAGGTAAACCTAAAAGGGTGCCTTTTAACTTACTTAGCTAACCCTAATCTTAAGAAAAGGGAGCCGTTTAAATTACTTAGTTAACCCTAGTCTTAAGGGAGCCGTTTTACTTACTTAGTAAACCCTAGTCTTAAGAAAGGGAGCCGTTTTACTTACTTAGTAAACCCTAGTCTTAAGGAAAGGGAGTCTTATTACTTAGGTACTCAGTTAACCCTAGTCTTTCACATCTAGTTACCCCATATCTCTGTTCGGAACCCCCTGACCTACCGACTGGAACTTTTGTACTGAACTCCAATTAATTATATCGGATAATGAGCAGGGTTCCGCACAACTTTGCTTGTACGTGATTTGGCGGTTGAAAACGGAATTCCAATTCACTGAATTGTACCGAAAGTGTCGAAATTTGATATCGATTCTAAGAAATATGTGTGTTTGAGGTTTTAATCATCCGTTATAGGAATAGGTGTCCCTACGTCATATATTAAAAACGGTGTTTCTATAGATAGAACACCAATATTGACAGTTTTAAACTACAATGAAGGCGGAAGACAGGACAATACAAATTTTAGACAACCAGATATTTTGTGAAACAAAAATGAAATATGTCCACTTCGAAATAAATAATTTTACTTTATAATATATAAGTTCCTTTCATTAAAAATGTAGTTCGTACTACTCGGGCGAATAAACATGACACCTAGCTCGAATGACGTTTGTGCAAAGTACAGCGTGGAATTGGATAATCTTGATAGAGAAGAGGTCCTGTAATACTTGGTAATGATAAGTAATGTTAAGGCTTCGCAATTAGAGGAAGAAGAAACACGGAGGGCGCCGCGCGGGGCAGCGGGGGAAGCATCAAGTTGCGAGCGAGAGTGTCAGCCAGGTGTCATGTTCATTCGCCCGGGTAGTATACACTACGCTTGCCTGGATGCCGCGGTCTCTACTAAATCCTCTGGCTAGATGAAGTGGTTTAATTTGCACGTTATTAGGAACTGTTAGAATGTGGATAAGAAGAGCCGAAGATCAGGCACAGTGGTGCGTTTTAGGAGAGACTTCAAGCAGTATATTTCTTTACCAGATCTCGCAAACCAGCGGAGCCTAAAAAAAAGGGAAAAAACGAAGTAGGAGCTCTTCTGATGGTAAGAGATCACGCTTTTATATAACCATAACAGGGCTTGGATTCCCATAGGCCCGTGCAACACTATTACAGCGCTCGTCCACCTTGGGACATTTAGATGGTCAGTCTCAAATGCCAATTTCACTAGCCTAGTTTTAGTACCCTTACAACCGGAACACATTTCTGCTTTGCGACAATATCTGACACTGTGTTGGTACGTATTCTAGACGGCATCTTGCAACGGAAGCCTCCTAACACTAAAAAGTTGTAGGCGTTGTCCTAATAGAACGCGATGACGCGACCATCGCAAGTTCGCGCGAACGTCGATCGTGCGATCAAACGTACTAACGTCAAATAGGCGTCCCAATTGGCATCACGTCGCGTCGCGCGATCGCGCGATTGCCCGATTGGAAATTGACGCCTATTTGACGTTAGTACGTTTGATCGCGTGATCGCGCGATGGTCGCATCGCTTGCTCGCGCGACGATCGCGTGATCGCGTTCTATTAGGACAACGCCTCGGTCAGTACTAAGCAAGTCAATCAATACTTATAATTGTGTATATCTTAGTACTCTGTGCTTATACTGCTATATCTACCCTCTGAAGAGATGTAGCGTAATATAAATAGCCTATATCCTTTTCAGGCTTAGTAGCTATGGCATGATATCGTTAAGTTTCAGTTAAATCCGTTCAGTAGTTTTACGTGATGGACGAACACAACACAAAAACCCACAAACAAACAAACAATGCTACTAAAAAAAAAAAAACTTGGTACTTGTTGTTGAAACTCATCAAAACATGTTCCCGTAATAGTAGATTATGCACTAAGGGGATAAAGCGGTGTCTTATGTCGCGGGTGGCATATCGAACCCTGAGCTAACGAGGGACTCTAGAGTCCTGAGTGACGCGAGGAGTTCAAGCTACCCAAGACGAAGACAGGCTTTACCCCAGAGGAGCATACTCTACTTTTCACACCTTCTGCGAGGCAATAAAAAGCCAGGGCTCCGAAATCAGCAGCCAACGCCGTCTTTTGTTTCACAATCTTTGAAGTCGCGCGTTCCTCTCTTTTTTTTATGCGTGGCCAGTTCGATTTTAGAACAAACCTTTTTACAATGCTATATGGGCGGTCTTAGAGTTTTCCACGAGTTTTCACATGAATTTGACATTCCAAATTCAAATCACAATACTACCCTTGGGAGTTTCATACAACATTACCTCCCTTGGTTGGTAATGCTTTGCTTTATCTTGATGATAGCATGATATATAATTGGATATTGTCGAGCAGGTGGTGTCCAAAAAAATATAATATGTACCTAGGTACAGGAATTCGGAGTCATCTGCTTTATTATACATACGTATAGATAGATAGATAATCTGATGTCATTTAATCTCAACAATACAAAGTAAAGTGCCTATGTTTTTATTCCACCGACATTTTTAATTTAACTTTCCTACCAAGTTCTGCATCGGATGGAAAATACAAGAAAGTATTGGATTCTCGCATCTCCGCTGGGAATTTTTAATATTTGATACGAGAGCGTATTGTTTGTTAGCACAGCGAAATAGGTTACGGAGTAAGCAGTTAATAATATAAATAACTAAACAACAGTAAAATAAAATAAAAATAATAAATATTTTATTTCCGATGACGTCATAACAGTATTTCAATAAAATACAGCTAGAATTAAGAGACGGATTGAAAAGCGTTACGAAATAACTAAATAATATCGACTTCTAAAAAAAATTATAAAAAAATATTAATTAAAAAAAACAAACGACTTCAATTGGACTGTTCTAGTGACTGTAAACATCACTAAATATAAATATACAACACACGCAATTTCGTTTACTTCAACGACATATTTTTTTCAGTTATTTCGATTCCGACTAATAAGCAATAAAATTTCATATAACCTCAAAACAAAACAGAATCACCAAAACGGATGAACTCTTTTTTTTGAAGTCGATTTAAAATATTATTATTAATTTTTTTTTATCATATTTAACATAATTCATTACATTTTAGTTAGATTTTAATATAGGTATTAATTCTTAAATTTTGATTTGGTTAATGCTCTAACCAAGTTATTTTTAAATTACCTACACATCAGTCCTACAACAAAAGTAAAATTATAATAATTATTATTAACATACATGAAAGTAAGTGAAATCATTTATTATCCAAAAAAAATAAGTCTTGTACTCCGGTGTGACCAGAAATCCAGCAGTAAAAACAAGCTTAAAGGTTCAGAATCCTGCCCGTCGCTATCTCGCTCGCACCTACATTTTTTATATGTACCTACATTTTTGAAGATATAAATTGACTAAGTATAAATTTCAAAAAAGTGGAGCGATGAATTTGTTACTACAACCTCATTCATGTTTAGTGTATTTTAAGTGTTGGTGTGTTTAATATAAATGAAGGAGATTGGGAAAACAGTTTTTAGTGGTATTGAATGAGACTGAGCCGTCACGTTCGGCTATGTAACGCTCGTTCGGGTGAAGTTGGCTCGAGTCTCCTTGATGAAGTTTTCACTTCTGTCACGTAATCTTCACTGTTTTGTGTTATTTTTTACTCGACTACGGCGATTCAAAAAGGAGGGTTATGATTCCCTACTTGACAGGCGTAGTGTAGGATACCTTTCTAGACAGGACAAGAAAAATGTGTAAAAAGCTTTTTTTATATATTTTTAGCATAGCATAGTCTTGCCGTGGACAATAGGTTTTATTATTGCCTAAGGCATTGTATAAATTAACAAGGTATGTTACTCTGGAGACCCCACCTATACCTTAATCTGTGACCGACACTGATCTGCGTCACTTTTTGTCATTTTCTACAACATTATTACGCCATCCACGAATAAAAAAGGGTTTCAATTATTTTTCTTATAGGTATTAAATCATCTACAATTTATTGGAACAATTTTTCCTTTATTCTATTAAATTACGGCAATATATCAGCGATGACGCAAAATCATGTCCATACGTAACTGATTAATAGTATCGTTTGAAGAGAGTGTTTAGCAGCGCTCGTCACTTCTCTTAAACGACATTCGATTTCTCAGAGTAGCATACTTCATGTATTTGTACCATAGCCTAAGGGAAAGCACGTGTCCAGTCTATGTTTATTTTTAATATGAATAACTCAATTATTTAGAGAGGTTCTTGTTATATTTGTTTTTGTGTAGAAATGTTAATGTAATAGTCACGCATGACGAAGAAATCGAAGTGATGTTGAGCAATTTTTAGACACTTTTGTTTAGTGACTAAGAACAGTAAACAAGTAGTTATTGTATTTATTTATTTAAAAAGATATGACCAGTTAACTAAGGCGTCCCCTGCAGGATTCGTCTGGATGGGTAGTAATGGGTACCAACGCAGTGCCAGATATTGTTTTGTTCTTAAAAGTTCTTTATTCAACATAATCACTTATAGCTAAAGTTGGAATCCATTCAGTGACCTACACTACAAAACCAAAATCAATATTTATTTGTCAAAAGTAGGCACAGAACGCAAACCTGGTGACTAGATAAGCTGTGGCACACCTTATGCCTACTTGCACCAAACTGTCAAAGACCCTAAGCAATGACTTAACTCGCTTGACAGTTCTTATCGGTCAGAATCTGTATTGTTAAGTACTACCAAGCGAGAATTCAATCTACATTTTGGAAACTGCACAATTTGTAAAACAAAACTTATATATGTATAAAAAATATGAAAGCAAACGGCACCACCTAAAGATACGTTATCCTGACATGAAAATGGCGCAATTTAGCAAAAGCATATTTGGTATGGCTCCTAGGATATACAATCACTTACCAGTATCAATATTGGAAATAGCATCTGTTAATGTGTTTAAATTTAAACTAAAAAAACTGCTTTTAATGAAATATTATTATACTTTAAATGAATATTTTATGGACAATCTAAATGACATTGTTATTTAAAAAAAAAACTAGTTTTGTAGGTGTTATGTTGGTGTGTTGGTATTTGATTTTCTATTCATTTTATTTTCTATTCATTTATTTTGACACATGGAAATTTGACATTTAAGTTTTAAATTATTTAATTATTATTATTTTTTTCAGTTTTGTATTGCATGCTGATCATAAGCTGACTAAGGAGAACCTCATTCATTTATGTTATTATAAGATCTTTTTGTAACCACCCTTATTCGCAATAAATAGTTTTGAATTTGAATTAGAATGAATTTGAATTTGAGAAAGTTAAATTGCTCAGGGACTGTGACAGTTTGGTGCAAGTAGCCATTAGTCTCTAGTAGTGCCAAATAAGGAGTGCCGTAAAACAGTACCTAATGGTGCTAGTATTATAGTGTTCTGGTTTGAATTAAGGGGCGTCCCCTGCAGGATTCCGCCTAGGTGGGATACCAACGCAGTGCATGATATTCTGGCACGAAGCAGTAATGTGCTAACATAACTGTGTTCCGGTTTAAAGACACTGTAAAAAACGGATTTAATTATAAAAAAAAATTACAAATTCTCCTCTGAAATACGGACCGATAAAAAACAACTGATCCCACCATTACCGATCCGTAAACGATACGTTTTTACAACGTTATCCGTTCTACAAATTAACGTGGGTAACGTAATTAAATAGAACGTTAACGTTGTAATTTGCGAACCACCCTGTAGCAGCGTAAATATAGTCTTCCAGTGTTAACGTTAAAACTTTTGTCAGACTCAAATTATATGGCTGTATGTCACACAGAGGTGTAACAAAGTGGCTTGGTTTTGTGGTTAGAAATCGTATTCTTGTAATATTATAGATTTTTCTAAAAAAATTGCACACGTAAGGCCGCATAAGGCATGTAGATAAGGCTTAATTCGTTTATTGTGTTTTGTAAATAAAAATACTCTTGACTCTTACTGAGTTACTACTATAAAAATACGTATGTGTATTTTTTTTTTGACAATAAGGCAAATCTTTTAAGAATTGATGGTTTCTTTCTTCTATGGTATGGATAGTAAAAAGATCAATGGTAGCTCCTCCTCACGCCTAAAATACTGAAACGCTTATACTGAATTTCGTTAATATATAATGGGTACCTATAGTTACTAATTTCATTACTGAGCTAAAGCTACATTATAATGCAGCGCTTGATCCCTTTGAAACATTTTCGTGGTCAGTTGAAGCCTTCTAAACGGTGCACAATATTGCTACATGTTACAGCTTAGCGACGAAATACCTGGTATATATTTTGTTGTGCCTCATAAACATCATATGGGCAAATCTCTCCCCGAATTATAAATATTAAAAGTATAATAAATTAAGTAAAATTTATAACCGACTAGGCTATATTTTTGTAATATATTTTTGTTTTTTTTTTTTATTATTATCCATTCGGTGTTTTTTTTGTTAGCGTTATAGTTTATAATTTTTTGTACAAAAAAGCCTCTGCCAAAACCAAATCTAATACCTATGTGTAATAATCGCGAAAGTCTACGAAAAACTTTAAGTAAGTTAACAAATACCTTATGTATATTTAAAACCATGTTACACGTTCACACGGTTTGTTCACATGTACACGTTCGGTGTGACGTGCGCCCTCGTTTGTTAGTAAACCGACAAATAGTCAGAGTGCTAACTTCAACTTTCGAGTTTTAGTTTAGACTAGTTACGTTTTATGGGGACTACTCACGATCCTGCCTGCCGCTTCTACGCTTGCGTACAGTCGGGGAAACTATTACAAGGAATCGTGCTCTTTTTTATGCATTTGGAGGTATTGTGATGGTTGGTCGAGGTAAAGCTTTTGTGAAAACAAGCCTCTCTGTCGTATCATAATAGTAATTAGATATATCAATGATAAAAAACCGCAAAATACAAAATAATAATTCATAACTCTCCTAACTCTTAAACATTTTTCTTTTTCTTTTCATTTTAAAACGCTTACGTGCTCTTACACAACCTATTTTTATCTAAAGCAACACCCAGTAAACTTTAACTAATTTCTGTAAAAAACTTTGAAATATTTGAGAAAAATCTTTTTTGTTAGTAACTTTACCAACACAATGTAAGCTCAAGAATACATTCAATATTTTCCCCGACAGTACTTTTGTAATAATACAACGTGTGGTTTCCATGCACCTGTTTATAGGCGAAATAAAGTTAATTATTTTACTAGCTACAGTCCGCGGCTTCACTCGCCTTATATCCTATCTGATTTCAGCAATTTTTTTTATGTTTTCAAGTGGCAGGACTAGCAAGGCGCTCTCTTGATAGTAAGAGATCACGCCTGCCCATAAGCATAACAGTACTACGCAGGGCTTTGATTTCCATAGGCCAGTGCGACACTGCTAAAGCGCTCGTCAACTTTAAGACACTTTGATGGTCTTGAAAGCCCAGTAATTTCACTTACTACAGTACCCTTCCAACCGGAACACAGTAATGCAAACACATTACTGCTTTGCGAAAGAAGGCACTTTGTTCTGCAGTTTTGGTCCATCTATCTATCCATATATCCATACAAACTGTTTCCTTTATAACATTAGTAGGATATTAACATTGTGTAGAATCACATTGTAGTACATTGAAAACGCTTCAAAAAGGGATCTTAATTAGCTAACTTCTAATACATTTTGGTCCAATGCTATATTTCGAAACAGAATACTAACAGCGCTATGTAGTATAATATTTAAGTGAAAAATTAAAAGGTTTTTTCATTGTCCATAAAACTTCATCATAAAAATATTTCAAAATGTAGATAAGTATTAAATTTTTGTTGACTAGTTTGAATTTTTTTGTCCTGTCATGCCTGCATCGTGATTTAATACTGTCAATCTTGGTGTCCTATAGGAACACCTTTTTTAATCTATGATTAATTAAGGCTATGGGGAAAAATGGCGTGCAAAATCGTTCAACCCTATTGTAGTGCACAGGTGCAAACGGTGTTTATTTTCTGGTGTTTATTGGTTGTTGGTAAATAGTCCACACAATTCTATAATACTTGTTTTTCTGTTTTACTTTAGTTTCATTTGTAAGCTTCGTTGAATCAAAACAGCAGAACTTCTTCGTTAATATCTTTATTCTCAACACATTACTTTTATAGACATTTTCTCCTCGTTACATTTAACACTTTGCGACTGACTCGCTTCAAAGTCAAAACCAAAGAGAGTCGGCGGGCTGCCACCATCGCCTTTTATAAGATTCCTTAGAATATTGTCAACAACAAGATGGCCGCCAAAATGGCAGCTCAAGCAGGTGACAGCCAGCCGAATTGGATCGTTTCACATTTGTATTTTATAATTAGACTCTTACTTCAAAATTAGGCAGTTATAGTCATCAATAAATCAATATAATATTTATAAGCTAACACATTTACAAATAGAAGTTACTTTCTTAAGTACTTTCATAGTGGTAGATTTTTATTTGACAAACCAAGTAATTGGTTCAAACTTTGACCTCATGCGCCGAAAATTCTGGACCAATTTGGCAAAGTCAGTAGAAAATATTTAGGGGTCCTTGACTCAATGTTGTAATATTCGGTAACTTTCGAGTCTCGGATATCGCTGACCGCAAACGAGAGGCGCTTGACGTAAAATATAAATAATTTGTCAAACTTGTCTAACGGGTCTGCTACTCGACCGCAGGGGGCGCTGATGTACAAAGTTTTGGAGAAGGCTTTCATCTAGGCTATATGCTATTTAAGGGGAATCCTCAAGGCAAATTTCCATACAAAATGTTTTGGACAAATACTCAAAAAGTACGCCGTATTATAGTAATTTCTTCATACTATTCGTTTCGTCCATGTTTTTTGATTTCGTCCTAACCCTACTAACTTCAAAACTCGTATAAAATCTAAATTGAAGTATGAAACCTTTCACTTTTTTTGTTGACGAAATCAAAAAACATGGACGAAACGAGTAGTGTGAAGAAATTACTATAATACGGCGTACTTTTTGAGTATATTTTGACCGAAACATTTTGTATGGAATTCGGATTTGAGGATTGGCCTTAAGCCAGTCGCAAACATGCTACCGACCACGGCGACGCTGTAGGTAGGTGCAGTCAGCGGCAGAGACATGTATAAACTCCCAAGCTTTTACAATTATATTAAACTCTTATTTTTGCAAAGAAGTTCTTCTTCTGATAAAAATTCAGACAAGTAAGATTACCACATTGATTTGAAAATGCTTGCGTGCACTTTTCTTTGCAAAATTAATAGTAATATAAATGTGAAAGCTTGGTAGTGTAAAGCGTGTCGCGGCTGGTAGTTACGCGCTATTGCTACAAAATAATATGTAAACTGATGGTAGCCGGATTCCAGTCGCTGTAGTTGGTGGCTTGTTTGCGGCGACCGTAACGGTGAAGAAAAACATCGTAGGCAAACTAAAATACCACATGGTTTGAACATAAAGTTCACAGCGACTTTGGTAATCAGTGGAAAAAAGTAGCTCTAAACTATTTTTGGATTAAATTATTAAAATTGATTTTATTTAGATAATAGATTGTAACGGGAATTTATCGCACTCACCTCATATGTTTTTTGTGTGATAATCGCGAAAGTCTATGAAAAACTATGGATTTTATTGTTCAAAACTTAATAGGGCAAAAATACTAAGTTTTTTACCCGACTAACCGCAAAGCAAAAAGAAGGGTTATAAATGATTTCCTACGTGGGTATGACCATGGACTCACGACAATAACAGATGGGAATATATATTTTTTTCATACTTTTTAAAGCATGTTTTTTCAGTAGTAAGATGATATGCGAAAGCATACAATCAATATTTAATAGAAATATAAAAAAAATAGAAGCTTTTGGAATACCACCTCCAATTATTTTCTTCGCTTCTTGTATAGATAGTATCACAGTACATAGTCAGTTAACGCGTATTAGCCTCGTGATCGGTCTAGAGCTGTAACATACAAGTCGATCCACACGACTGTTAAGGGGCTTAGTCTATGTTTATTCTCCACTAGCTGTTGTCAACGACTTTGCCCGCGTGGTATCGGGATAAAAAGTAACCTATCTCCTTTTTCAGGTTATTAACTATATCCATTAAAAATTTCAGCAAATTGGGTTCGGTAGTTTTGGCGTGGTTGTGGTTCAAACGTCCGTCTAGCCTTCTATTCTCTTAGATTTTAATCCCACAGTAACTTTTGGCCTAAAATTGCATTTTTCTCGTTTTGATAGATCAGATTTCGTAGATATTCTGCCGCGAAGCAACAATGTGTAAGCATTACTGTGTTTCGGTTTGAAGAGAATTCTATGTAGTAAAATTACTTGGCTTGCGAGACTAACTATCAAAACGTCTCAAAGTGGACGCGCTATAGCAGTTTTGGCCTGTGTGAATCACAGTCCTGTGTAGCACTATTTTGGTTATGGGCAGGCGTGATCTCTTACCTTCAGGAGAAAGCCTAGCTCGTCTCGTCACTTAAATAGGTACAAAGAATGGTTTTTTTCATTAATATTCTTCGAAGCATTGCTATTTCAAACTTTTTCCCTTATTTTCGGCAAAATTTAATATCACTACACTAGTTTAGGCTTCAGATGCTCCTTAATTTTGATTGCAATCCGGTTATTGCAATGTCTTGTTCATATTATAATAGATACAGGGTGCTAGATTAGCGCAACTATGTAGATTAAGCTCGAATTAGGGGGAGTGGCGAACAGGGTGTTTGTAATTTGCGTTAGTTTAAGCCTGAGTGTATGAAGTTATGTTATATATAACTAATTGGAAATACAATTATCTACAGGTAATATACGTAGCTGGAATAATAGTATATAATGTTTAAGATTATAAGAAGAAAAAATGGTGCAGTTCTTTTATCCACTATGAAAAAAAATCCAATTAGAAAAAATATTATAAAAATTGCATACATTATTATGCTTTCAAAGTAGAGCCTAGTTTTTACTAATTGCTTAATTGATTTTGTTCGGTTAATCGACTTACATATTCTAATACAATGCCCATGTCCAATTTTAATCATATTTTTTTTGAAAAAAAAGACGATTTTTTTTGCCACATTCGTTTCCAGACATAGACATAGCCATCAAGTACCAACTTATGGTAAGGGGTTTACAAAAATAGATAGTTCAGCACATTCTCTTTCCTGGCATACAAATATTGTTTCACTTATACATATATATCGACGCTTGAAAGGCAATAATTACCAAGCGACATATTGGCAACTTTACAGGAGAGCGTTTTAAAGTTTTTTTTTTTGGAAAAAAATTCGTCATAAATCGCCTTTTAGTCGTAGTCACTTGATTCCAACGATTTTTAAATGTAATTAAAACGCTTTATAAACTGGCATTTAAAGATGATGCATTTTCTCAATACTTTAAGAAATAGTGTCGGTTAGTAAAATATTTATCAAAATCACAAACAGGTAAAAACTACTTACCGACAACAATATTTTTTTATAAAACATGTAAAATTAACTAAATTCTAGTAGTTTATAATTGTGTTTGAAGCAAAATGATACATCCAGATCTAAAGTATGTTTGACACATAGGTAAAATTATCTAAATAAAAACAAAAAAAACTTTTCTGTCAAGCAATTTTAACCGAAGTACAAATTAAATGAGGTATGTGTAGGATTTTTTTGAACAAGTAACAAAACAATTAGGTTTTATTACACAAAATTAACAATATCGCCGAACTTGCTCATCTTGCTGCACATACAGGAAACCTGAAAGAGCTTTATAACTACTACTTTATAACTATAACTTTATGTAATAAGGCCACAAATACCCTGGCAGGAAAAATAAACTTCAGAAAAGTACCCATCCGTGATAAAGGAGGTAAACCTTTAGCTATTCCTTCAGCTCGATTGAATCGATGGCACGAGCATTTCCAGGAAGTATTTAACCAGGGATCTTGTGAGGTACCAATAGACCCAACAATACCAGCGATGCCGCCTCACTTATCGAAGACGCTAGAAATAACTGGTGATCCCCCTTCTAAAGACGAAGTCGCAAATACCATTATTGCACTAAAAGCAGGTAAAGCCCCCGGAATCGACCTGATCCCTTCAGAAATGTTACAAGCTGATCTTACAACAGCCGTCAACTGTCTAATACCATTACTGGCCAAGGTCTGGGATACTGAAACTATACCCAATGACTGGAACATGGGGCTTCTTGTCACTCACTGTACCGAGAAAAGGTGACATAAGCCAGTGCAGTAACTGGAGAGGCATCGCACTTCTCTCTATACCATCGAAGGTTCTTATTTCGGGTAGTACTGGATCGACTTTCCAAGGTAATAGACCCGCTACTTCGCAACGAACAAGCATGGTTCCAGCGGTTAGCACGCTCCTGCACCGATCAGATAAACACACTGCGCATCATTGCAAGAACGAACAGGCATCAGAATGGCAAAGAAAGCAATCTTACCTAGTAGATTTCGAAAAGCTTTTGATACTCTTCAATGGCATAGTATCTGGGCGCGTCTATACACTCTAGGAGTACCGCCAAAGATAATCAAAGTGATCCAAGCTATGTATGCAAAGTATGCCTGTAAAGTGAGCTATGACTGGTCTCCGACAACATCATTGTGCAGGCAGGTGTACGCCAGGGCTGCCTCCTCTCACCTTTGCTGTTCCTTGTGGTATTGGATGGAGTGCTGGAGCGTGTCAACAAGAACAAACGCCGCGGAATAGATAACCTAGACTATGCCGATGATCTTTGTCTTTTCAGGCACAGTTCTTTTCAGACGAGCAGACAAGCAAGCCAAACTAGATGACCTCAGAAGAAGAAAGAAGCAGCAACCACAGGACTTAAAATTAATACAGGCAAAACTAAGGAGATGAAACCCGGCGTAAGCGACACAACGCCTTTGATTGGCCAGGAATAGGTGGAGCAGGTCCATCAATTTGTCTACCTTGGGAGTATTGTATCTGAAGTTGGTTGTACCGAACAGGATATAGACACTCCTGCATACCTCAAAGAACGTTTTACGTATCTCTGGATGTCCCACTCTCGATCCGTATGCTCTTCATCTTCAAACCCCACTTCATACCCCGCATTTCTATGGCAGCTCTTTTACGATCCAAGCTACTAATCTATGGAATGCACTGCTAGTGTCAATTCAACATGCTAAGTCCCTTCAAATTTTTAAAAGGTTGGTCGTTGAGCATTATTTAGCCACACCTACGAAATAATAAAATATTTTTCACAGCTCTTGATTTATTGTTAATTTTTATCACTCATTTATCTGATATTTATATTTTTATTTTATTTATATTCGTTTTTTTTTGTATATACCGCCATATTAGTTTTTCTTTTTCTTAATTTTTCAATTTAATATACCTATTGAATAATCTGTTTTGTAATAGGTACTTTTTGCTATTATACTTTTTAATAAGCTTTCGTTCGAGCTTCGTCCTCATTTGTCCAACAGTATCCAGTCCATGCAAAGATTGTCTGGAAGAGATCGCTCTTTAGCGATAAGACCACCCATTGTCCACTGTTATATACCTAGCTTTATTTTCCCTTTATAATGTGTTAGTACTAAGATGGTGAGCAATAAAGTATATTCTATCTATCTATCTATCTATAGAATCTAAAAAGGAGCCTTTGCACAATTGCGTTCGATATGGCAGTCACGGAAACTGACGACAAGAGTGAAGCTCAAGATATTCCAGTTCAATGTGAAAACCAATCTGCTGTATGGGTGCGAGACGTGGAAAGTAACGAAAAACATCACGCGTAAGATCCAGGTTTTCATAAACCGGTGCCTTCCGACAGATTTTTGGAATCTTTTGGCCGGGCAAAATGACCAACGTCGACCTGTTAGAGAAGTGCCATGAATCGCCCATGGATTCTCAGATAAAGCGTCACAAATGGAACTGGATTGGCCACACGCTACGCAGAGTGCCCGACCACATCCCAAAGCAAGCTCTAGACGGGAACCCGCAGGGCAAGAGAAAGCGTGGCCATCCCAAGACTTGGCGAAGATCAGTGGAGTTGGAGGTCAAAGCCATAGGTAAATCTTGAAGCGAAATCAAACGTGAAGCTCCAGATAGATCGCGATGGAAGCTCACTATGGACGCCCTCTGCCCCACTTGGGGGTCATAGGATTAAGGCAAGACACAAAATTAAAGATCAAAGTGCGAAAAATCTCTCGCGTGGATAGCTGATCTTATAAAGAACGCGGACTGTCGTAGTAAATAAATAAGGTATTTTAATTTTATACATAGTTCTTATTAGAAATTTCAAAATTAGTATGCCTACCTAGTTAATTAGGTAAAATGCATTTTTTATGAAGAAAAAATGGCTAAAACTACTGTTACAATAAATTAAAAACTGGAATGGGTTTCTGGTACCTATTCTTACTCATTTATAGTACCTATTATTTCCAATGGAACAAAATTTAAATCTACCACATCAAGTATTAAGTTTCAGAATACCCTTTTTCAGCAGTCTTACGAGTATATCCTCGATATCTTGACCCCTAGAAATTAAATACGTTTCGATTGAGAGAATAAATGATTTAATTATTCAACTAAGCAGTTACATTACCAAAGTCAAATCTCTGCTAACCACCCCAGCGTTTGACATAGCTAGCTAAATGATGTTAGGTATCTATTATCTTATTCCGATTCGTTATGTGCCTAAAACAATAAATTTAAATCAATATAAAATGCGCATTCAAAAAGCTAACATTAGTAAAATCTTCATAATGCACTTACCAAGTATACAATCCAAGCTACGCGATGCACTATGTGCGATACGCGCGAGCACGCAGATTGCCTATGCGACAAGACTAAATCATTATTATGTTACCACAGCCACTCAAAATTTGCTTTACAGCGCGGATAAGCGACAAAACAAAATACGAACATAAGGGATAAGCTCAGTTTTATACAAATTTTATTTCAGAAATAGTTATCTAAGTAACAAAAACAGTAAAAAAAACGGCAGGTAAAAAATTACCAAACGACAAAATATATCATTTTTAGGCAGGTAAATATTACTACTTTACGTTTGCAAGTCCATTGCATTTAGGTTAAAAGTACTAAATGACAATGAATACATAATTAAGGAGTGTTAGAAAGTCTTTAATAACGAGGAAAAAAATAAATAATACAGGTAAAATTTCATAGGTAATCTTTATACCCTAGGTACCGCCAGGCAAAAAATACTCTATGTTCAAACATATAATTTCGAATCTAGGCAAAAATTACTATGTAAAAAAATTAAAGATCGAATAAATACTAAGTGAAAATTATTCATAAATCGCTAAAATTTTAGTCGCTTGGACGCCGAAAACTGTGAAAATGTGCATTTTTTTTAAATTACCAAGCGACACCAACTTCGTCCTAGCGACATGAGAGTAGGACCAATCGACGCAGAATATTTTTCTGATTCCAATGATATATATAACTCAATATCGCCCAAAATGTCGCTTGGTAATTTTTGCCTTTCAAGCGTCGATATTATTTTAAATTTCGAACTATTTTATACATACAAATCACAAATATTCTTAGAACCAAAAATTAACACAATTGACATCTACTCACACTAATTCTATATATATATCTCTATTTCTATCTATCTTTTCTTTCAATAAATTCTTTTATGGTATAAAAACTATTCATGACAACGAGTAACGGCAATTGATTATGCTTATTTTTTTCTAATGATTAAACATTTGCGGTGTGTAAAGTCCCCTTAAATAAAGCATGAGAAAATTGTCTTCTATCCGCTTAAGAAAGCATAAAGATGGAACAATTATTTTAACTATAGATAAAGATCACCGATAACAAAGCCCGACCATTTAGAAAGTACATACAAACATCCATTCTTGATGTCTGATGACCGCATTTTTTATTTAATCGCTTGTTGACAATCTGATAATAACTGACTTTATTTTGATTTTATCTTGTGTGAAAATTTTAATTTGGTGTTTAAGGCATGTTGTTACATTTGGTTTTTAACCGATCTAAGTTTATAAGGCAATAATAAAGTATATTTTTTTAATTAAATTTGTTAATATTTTTTTTAATTGTATATTTTTTTTTAAGTAAGTTCACGATTTAACGTTAACTAGATAAACTTTTGTTTGCGGATACTTTTTTTAAGGATAGTAAATACTTCTGGGCTTTAAATTAGTCAAGAAAATACGGGCTGCACTTGTCAAATTGGGATTTCGTAGTTTTGGTATTGTTTAAGGCCCTGTTCTCTGACGAACACTTAAACTTCATGAAGAACATACCCTCGAGTTTGACCTTTACGTTGTCTGTCAGTCACTCAGTCAGTCAGATCTAAGCCTTATGATATGGAGTCAAATAATCTTTCTAAAAGAGCATAAAACAAAATCGCTCTCCATAATAGCTCTACATAAAATAAAAAAAAAACAATCAAAATCAAAATATTTATTTCGGACAACTTTAAATGTAGATCTATATAAAAACATTAATTAAAATCATTAACAAAAATTTACAAAAAAATAAATTTAAACCTATCATCATGAGCACCTCCAATCGAGCTTTAATCCAATAGTGGAGCAGCCTATTGGATCACAACTCGATTGAAAGTCTGCATGATAGGCGAGTCATATCTGCGCCCAATGACTTGTAGGATGCTGTTGGTACTGTTCCACGATCTGCATAGCAGTGAGGCGTCATAAATGAACATCAAAGTTCTTACCGTCAACACAAAATATACCAACATTTGAAAGTAAAATATTATATTCATTTACAAAGCTACTAATTAAAACACGATTCAAAGATGCGCCTGAGGCTGTATACTTAATAACAGGTCTGATATTCAAATCAAAACGATTCCAAATCTCGGAGTAAAATAAATTATGTATAACAATAGACATTGCAGTGTATCATTTTGAAGCCTTATTCTGGACATTTCATCTTGACAGCTATAATAATTATTTATTATTAGATCAAAACGTCTGGCTTACCGTATTATGGTTTTTCGTTATACCTACAACTAAGAGTTTTGCAAAAGGATGGTTTGTGGTTTACAACATACAACTAACAGTTTTGCAAACGGATCAAACATAAATTAATAAAGGTGTTCCTAAAAAAACACCCGAATAAAGCTTCAAATAAAGATGGCGTAGTGAAACAGTAGAAAAATATTGCAGACAATATATTGTCGTCAATAAAATAATGATGTGTATACTTAAATCCATTTTTTAAAAATTGTTTTGTAAATATATTTATTAAATTTACCTATTTTATTATATTTACAGCAATTATTTATATGTATGTACCTTATAAATTTATAAGTAATAAATTGAATACTGAAGATGTACAATACATTTTCAGTATTCAAGACAAAATACATTTTATAATACTAAGAGTAACTACTGTAGTTGACAAGAATTTGTTTGAGTTTCGTATTTTCAAAATTCCTTTCTTATACGCAATTTCAGCTTTTGACGGACACATCCTCCAAGTTTCAAGTCTCTACGTCCAGTGCTTTGGCCTGTACGTTGTCTGTCAGCCAATCATGACCAAGCCTTTTTATATTAATTGATATTCATAATGAGGTCATAACTCAAACAGTATTTGGTGTTACCATTAGTTAACCATAACAATAAGTACCAAGAACATTATCGTTAAAGCGTATTGGAGCATACGCCACGGCTAATGATAAATGCAGTTCACACACGATCGAACTGGACACAATTAAGGCTCTGTTTTAGTTAAATATTACCCGACTACAAAAAAGGAGGGTGATATTTTTTGAGTGTACAGTCAGCTGTAAAAACATGTATAGTATACACTCCCAAGCTTTCACATTTAACTCTTAGGCGGCGGCGTCCTAATTGGCATTGATCGTACGATCAAACGATGCGTTTTGGTCGCGCGATAAAAATTAGCCATATGAATGATCATACAATCATACAATGCGAGTTAGAACACTGAAGTGATAAGTGTATTTAACCTCCTCGACCAAATCAAAATCGTTTGCTCGTTTTTTCACTCAAATGAATACCTACAATTGAAATTTGATTGGTGACAGCTGCTGATACCTTAAGTAAAACGGCGGTCATTTTACTACTTATGTAAGGTGTGTTTGAGTTTGAGGTCGGGCTTAGTACGGGTTGTTAGTTTTGCAAATAAAAGTGCATGTAAGCATTTTCAAATTAATGTAGTCATCTTACCTACTTGTCAGAAGAAGAATGTGGTTCACCGTCCACCAGTATGCGCAGGCCATAAATCGCTCCCGCTTCTGCTTATCACTCTGCGCAAAGTGAATAGTGATCACTTAGCAGCTACACTTACAATAGAACTCCCTCTAATGCGTATCGTTTAACTGGAGCACATGCCTTTAATTATCTTCAGTAAATAACGGCCATTTTGTTTTTTACTATCTTTTGTTTTTTTTTTAATTGTGTACCCGTAAAATATTAGTTGGTGGATAGAAGTATTATTAAAAATTAACTACCTCACGCCCATAACTTCGTTTGCATTGCGAATCAACGGAAAATCCCTTTAAAGTACATGCAAATTTTTTATCAACAAAAAAACATGAAAAAATCAAGGCGATTTTTTACTGAATTAATTTTATAAAAATTAGATAACTGTTACCAAATGTGTACCCATGTTGTAATCAAATCCACTGGAAAACGACTAATGGTAAGTCGTTTTCCAGTGGATTTGCTTCAGGCAGTACTCATCATTGATAATAATTTAAGTTTTATTCATCGTTTGACAAACCCGGGTACCTAGCTAGAGCCGCATTCGCCCCGCTGTCACTCTGAGTGAGTGAGTAATTCCCACTGGTGTACGAAATAACTGCGAGGAAAACGCAGAACGACTCAGTTGCCTTTCGATTGTGGTTTGATATTTTTTTCATTTGGAAATATTATATTATACCTACAGTAAAAATGAAGGATAATACAAAGAAACTCAACAGAGACGAGAACTAAATACGTGTCATGAAAATGTATGTATGAGGTGATTACGTGATGTGCGAAATTTATGTCTATCACGAAAATTCATTTTCATCCGGGCCGTCACGTCTTCAGTTTGATTGAAAGTAAACTCTGAGAACATAATAATATATTTTATAAGAAAGATAGGACAGAATACAGGCTAAACTAGTAGACATGAAACTTGGAGGATTTGTTCGTTAAGAGATAAAAGTGCGTAGCTATTATGATAGGAATTAAGAAAATTCGCAACGCAAACGAAACTGTGAGTGTCGACTGTCATAATATAGTCATTATATCACGAAGAAAACTCATTCTTTTATTTTTTTAATGTAAATAAGTGATGAAACGAGCTAGACGTTCTCCTCATGGTAAGAGATTACGCCTGCCCATGACCAAAACAGTGCTAAACCAGACTTTGATTTACATAAGCCGGTGTGATGCGGAAGGGTGAATGCCATGTCACTAGAAGAGTGTTAGATATGAAAGTTGATGGATTTACGAGAAGAGGAAGACCAAAGAAAAGATGGATAGACTGTGTGAAAGAGGATATGAACAAAGCAGGCGTGAGTAAAGAGATGACGGCTTATAGAGACGAATGGAAGAAGACATGTTGTGCTGACCCCACCTAACTGAGGGGATAAGGCCAGGGAGATGATGAGGTCGGTCGGATTGCTATTGAGCGCTTGTCCACTTTGAGACATTTTGATGGTCAGTCTCGAAATCCCAGTAATTACACTAGCTACAGTGCCATTCAAACCGGAACACACGTGTTTTGCGGACCTCGCGGAACATCTGACACTGTTTTGGTCTCTCTAGACGGTATCCTGTACGGCACGCCTTCCAATGGTAGAATTAATATTTTAACAATTTATTTTTCAGATAATAAACGGCTTGGGAGATTTATAAAGTTTTTTTTTTTCATAGGAAAGGTACTTTTGACAACCCTGTATTTAAAACGATACAAATAAATACGTCTCTACTGAAAACGTCCTAGTGAACTAGAAGAATTTCCCCATTCATTGTTATTCACGTGAAATTCACACGTGGGATTCCCTAAAGCCAAAGGACGTGATTTGAGTACAAAATAATAATTATTTACCCCGAGCCATTGACACAAAAAAGTACGGATGTGGTACATTTGCTATGTATCTTCTTGTGTCTTAAGCGTCAATGACACAGGTTTAGTTTACATGCTACAAGCCAGCAAGTTCGCTTATAGCTTGTAAACTCGCCCCGTGTCATCGGATTTTTACAATCTGCTTGTTGACAATCCTTCCCAAAAGCTAACTCGCTCACTCGCTTAACTTTTAAACTTGCCGGCTTGTACCTTGTAAACTAGCCCTGTGTCATCGATGCTTTATGTGCCAACAGGTGGCTCAGGTGTCGGCGCTTTCAAAGTGCCCAAATGCCTTTGACTTAGTTAAAATCCACTATCCATAATACGAAATAACAGCGAACTAAGTTGGTCGACATAGTTCAATAGATTGATGTATCCTATGTATGTTTTCAGAAAAAAAAGTAGGTATGGAAGTATTGTATCAGTTATCTGGTTCCTATAGTACAAGCTTGCTTAGTTTGGGGCTCATCAAGCAAGCTGAATTGGCAGGGGGCCGGCCAATCTGGCCATATCTACCGAAGAATCGACATTATTCTTGAGTGGAGACCGCGTTTAGGCAAGCGTAGTGTAGGACAACCTCTGGCGATGATCTGTGCAGTATAGCTGGCTGAAGGTGGATGAAAAGTGCTGAATATCGGGCTCAGATGCTCGCGTGGCTAAGATGAGACCTACGTCTACGTATACTAAACATCTAACAAGCTGTTCTCTGGCGAACCACGTTGAAAAAGATGCGCTGAAGAACCAATTTGACCTAAGAATTGCGTTCTGCGCATCTTTGTCCCGTGGTTTGCCAGAGGACAACTTGTTTGACGCGTAGTATATATACACGGAAAAAATATTGGGATAGATTTCATATTAAAATATTAACTGATAATATATTTTCTTGAACCCTTTACTAATTTTTGTTAGCTAGTACTATTATATTGTAATCGTTACTAAATTTCGTTACCAGGAATTATCATTATTGTAATCGTTACTAAATTATTCTCTCTGTCACAAATTCAACTAGAATTTTAGTAACTATAACGAGATTTTTTTCTCCGTGTACGTCCAGCTGTGGACTGCTTTATATTGATTGATGACAGTATTTGTACATCCATTTTTCTTACGTCAATGTCTTCAAAGGTAGCTTTCCCAAAGACTTCGGGACGTTGGGTTTTTCATGAACATTTTCAGGCAAAGGCTTTTGAAAGCACCTTCATGTTTTTGTTATGGTTTGTGTGGGCTCCTATTTGTACAAAGTCCTTTATAAAGGACCTTGGAAGGTGTTTTTGAAAGGGTATCATATTTTACTTGAGGTGCTACAAACAGGTTGGCACGAAATACCGTTTTTTTATAAATTCCAGTTGATGTTTAACCCGTCTACACCCATCGATTAACTTGAGCTTCTAAGAGATGCTACACTTTTCAACCGACTTCAAAAAGAAGGAGGTTATCAATTCGGTTGAATGTTTTTTTTATGTTTGTTACCTCAGAACTTTGTTATTTATGAACCGATTTTAAATATTTTGTTGAGGAGGATATACTTTCAGATTAGTCCCATACAAATTTTATGAAAATCCATTCGGTATTTTAGTTTTTATATCCAAATAACTGAAAAAGAGAATGTCGTCGAAGTAAACGAAATTGCGTATTTTGCTTCCCTGTGACTTTTCAGTGGTGTTTACGGTCACTAAAACAGTCCAATTTAAATCGGTTGTCTATTTTTTTTTTGTAAAACCTTGAATATATCATGTCAAATTTTTGTAAAAAAAAGTATTTTTACTTGCCATTATGATTTTAATTTCGCAGATAACTATTGGTTAAAGAAAATTCCCAATTTGTTTTTTTATACCATAATTTTCAATAACAAGTAACTTACATTATTAATTTTATTACAGCATAAGTTAACTACTAAAATCTATATTAGATACAAAATTTACAAAAGGAAACAATTGGGCCAGCCATAGACCGTTGCGAACGATCTATAGGTAACTCAACTGCTCCAACTCGATACCCGATGGCAGCGTGCCGAAGATACTGGCTGCATTGCCTCTATGTATTGCAAAGATTATTAATCAATAGGTATAATTAACAAGCCTAATTGAATAAAACTCTCCTGATTTTTTTACGAATATAATAATAAAAAAACTCAAAACAGCCAATTTTGTTTATGTTACATGGTGCCTAGAATACCTACTTAATTTATCGTATTAAAAAACCATGTTCGTTCCTGATTGTACAAGACATAATTGAAAGTAACATAAAATTACATAAAATAAGCTCAAAACTTAAACTCAAGGTTAGATTTAAAGTAATGAATATAATAAGTTAACCTGATATGGAAGCCTTTCATTTCTGCCGCCGGTTTTTTTTGATACCGAACCTGTATTGGTAGGGGCTTCTCAAGTGTGGAATCGGCTTTTTATGAACCATGATTATTATGAACTTTATATGAACCATTAAAACCGTGCGTATACTATTTTTTAATTATTTTACTTGTTTTCGACAGACAAATTAACAAGCTTAAAGTTTAAAAAATATGAAAACTCAACAGCGAAATAAAACATTCATTGTCAATTCATTATTCCAAATTAAATTTAAACATATGTATAAGTTATATATATTTTTGAAATCTCCTTTAAAATACCTTCATTTTGATACTCTATTACTATTTAGCTCCAGAAATCCGCCATTTTATTTTTTATTTTTTAAATCCAAGATATAATATTTATATATTATTAAAATATATTTATATATTATTAATGTAAAATATTATTTAATAAGCGAAAAACAAGTTTTCCTTTGGCGTACCACGAGACAAAGATACGCAGAACGCAATTCTTAGATCAAATTGGTTCTGCGCATCTTTGTCAGTTGGTTCGCCAGAGGACAACTTGTTTGTCGATTATTATAATATAATGTAGGTAGTCTCAATCCATACTAACCAACCAATAGGTAGAACGGAAGCGCCCATATTTTGGGTTTTGGAGCTAGCAATCAAGCAGTACGCCGACACACCTCCCATACCTTCATTTTACACATCTATGAAGCCCTCTACATAGAACGATTGGTTTGTCCGAATGTATTGATTATTAACCAACAAGAATAAAAAGAGAACGTTCTCAATTTGACTCGTACTTTTTTATTAGCCTAAGCCTACGATCCATGCAAATCATGTTATTTTTTAAAAGAAAATTCGTTACATAATAAAATTAAAAATCTCTGATATATTTTTATTGTGGTAAAGATTTTTTAATCTGTAACATCTTTCTTCTAGTTTTCTGTGAATTTGTGGCAGTGATTTCGTGAAATGCAACGGAAGTATGTAACAGGATGTTAGCCGTCAGATGGTACACACCTCACAACTTTTAAGAAAACAATAATCGATTATTTTATTTATAAACGATTTATTTATTTCAAACTGCAAACAAAATTCAAACCCAAAGTTTTGACTTATTAGAGTTGTATCATCATTGCATAACTCTAATAAGTAAAAACATATGTAGGTTTGAAATTTGTTTACAGTTTGAAATAAATAAATCGTTTATAAATAAAATAATCGTTTATTGTTTTCTTAAAAGTTCTGAGGTTTGTACCATCTGACGGCTAACATCGTGTTACACACTTCCGTTGCATTTTGGCTAATAAATGATTGAATTGAATTGAATTTATTTAATTACATGAGCAAAACCGTCTGCAGAAGCTACCACATAGAACCTTCATGGATGGAGAATGTTGATTGGGATTCGTACGATCCAGCTCTTCAAAGCGAGCCTTTGATGCGTACTGCCTAGCTACTAATTGGGATACGTATCACTACGTAACTCACTATTTCACATAAGATCGCACAGTGAGAGTCGGCATGAACAACACATTCACACGTTCGCTTGTGTAGTGTCTGTGAATAAGAAATCGGCGTGCGTGACTTGTTAACATTATCATCCTAAATCTGTCAAAGTGTAGTAAAATTGCCTTAGTGTGAGTACTTTGACAGCGCCAACTCTTGTTGCGTGACCCGCTATTCACTGATATTAGAACCGTGTTGCCGCGATGGCCGAGTGGGATGTGCCTTTACTTTCGATTCGAAGGTCGTGGGTTTGAACCCGGTCGTACACCGATGGATTTTTCAGTTAAAAATCTAAGTTTGCATTAAAACATGAGCTTAACGGTGGAGGAAAACATCGTTAGAAGACCGGTATATCATTGTACCCAGTTTGGAAACATGTATGTGCAGGAAAGTGTTAGTTAGTCCTCAAACTCAAACTTACGTAAGTATTAAAATGGCCGCCGCTTTACTAAAAGTTTCGGCTGTCACAGGTCAAATTTCAAATGTAAGTATATCTTGAGTGAAAAAAATCGTCATAAAATACGGGCGTGAGACCTCGCTTCGTTAAGTCAATTACCTAGGTATAGGTACACAAACGAAAGCCCAAACTCATTCGTCTGTTAAAATGGCCGCCGCTTTACTAAAAGTTTCGGCTGTCACCTGTCAAATTTAAAATGTAAGTATATCTTGAGTGAAAAAATCGTCATAAAATACGGGCGTGAGACCTCGCTTCGTTAAGTCAATTACCTAGGTATAGGTACACAAACGAAAGCCCAAACTCATTCGTCTGTTAAAATGGCCGCCGCTTTACTAAAAGTTTCGGCTGTCACCTGTCAAATTTAAAATGTAAGTATATCTTGAGTGAAAAAATCGTCATAAAATACGGGCGTGAGACCTCGCTTCGTTAAGTCAATTACCTAGGTATAGGTACACAAACGAAAGCCCAAACTCATTCGTCTGTTTCACTATAAAAAATGGTTTTCATCTCATCGCGTCAAATTTCAGCTGACCCAGTGGTCCGCTATGAATCGATAACTAGACACGCTCCATTGATTCCTATTGAAATGAATAACTTATGGAAGACTTGGAAACTATTCGAAGTACGTGACCTTTCTGTAATTCTGTAATTCTTTATTGTACACAAAACACGATATGGTATAAAACATAAAAGAAAATATATGTACAAAGGCGAGCTTAACCCTAACAAGAGTTTTCTTCCAGCAAACCTTAGAGGCTAGAGAGAGGCTATGGTAAATGTGGGGGAGTGTACTGTAATACACCCTGTGAAATAAGTTGGAGAAAATATACAAATTTTGGTCACTTTTATGCCAATTCTTGACCACGCAATATCACATCGCTTAAAATTGGTTTTTTAGTTTCTTGTCGAGAATTGGTTTACCTTTTCACTTAAAATTTCGTATAATTATCAATCATAAGTACCTATCACAAATTATTTTTGAAAACTGAAGGACGGAAAATAATATGTACCTATGTATGAAATGTATAATGTCTCTTTTTTGACGTGACTACGTCTAATAAATCGATGAACGCCGCCGCGTCGGCTGCATGCACGAAAACGTTGACGTCATTGTCCGGTAACGTTCATTTTCCGGTAACGCTCATTGTCCCGTTACGCTGGTAGTTGCGTTAAACTATTGTCCGTTAACCAACTTTACAGGCGACAAGTTTTTTTACCCGAATGTGAAGTAGGCTTTTCTTTTCAGTCATAATTTTGAGTAAGTAGGCACCTACCCGATGTTTGTTTTATAAACTAGATATTTGAGCTCTTTTTTATACACTACTGAAAGTAAAATCTCTACATAATGTAAATTAGGCAAACAATAAAACTCATAAAGACAGAATCGAAAACAATTAATTAAAGAACTTCAAAGTGATGAGCAGAACCCTCAACTTCTAAGAATTCAACACCCTCTTCATCAAATGGCAACTCACAGAATAAACACTTACTCAGCGTGCTTTTCAACTACGATGATCATCAAAAATCCGCTGCTTGATAATGACATCGAATGACGTAACGTAGATACAGAATGGCAAAAAAAAATATTATTTTTGGACGTCTGAACTACGTACAGTTTCATGTAAGTATGGCTTTTATGATTACTCGTAGAATACCATTATATGATGTAATTTTACTGAAAAAACCATAAACTAAAATTAAATATATTAAACGATAAAATTGACCAAATATGTAGGTTTTAGCGCGATAGCTTATTCATTAGTTCAGTTGATTATGTGGTGGTTCAGAAGTTGATTATGTACAGACAGCGTCAGAGATAAGTATCCCCCTTGCACATGACACCCAGCTATAAATCCTTTCAAAAAATTGTACTTAATACTCAAAATTATTTTACATACGGTAATACAAATATAATACATTTTTTAAAAGCAAAACTTCTCCATTCGCCGCGACGGTGATTTTAAAGAGATTTGAAGCTGGGTATTGTAATGCAAGGGGGATACTTATCTATAACGCTGTCTGTACATAGGTACCAAAAAGATATGCAGTTTTTCAGTCGACGACTTCTCTGAACCGTATCACGTTGCTAACGTTTAAAAAACAAAATTCCGATGAAAACTTTTCAAATAACCGGCTTGTGCAAACGCTATTAGCGTTCCGGTGATCTTAGCAGATCTAGAAGTTTAGCCAGGGTCGGAGCAAGGACGAGACAAAAGGCGTAATATTGGGAGATAAAAGGGGTTTTATTAGGAGACAAAAAAAGAAATATTTTTGGCTCGTAAAACTTGTGACAGTTTTTTATTCATATATGTATTAAATTTAACAATTTTTTTACTGTGCGCTTGCTGATACAAAAATACTACATCATACTGAACGGATTGAGCTGTTGAAATTTTGGTAAAATTATAGTCCAGGTCTTGAAACAATAACATAAAATGCTTATAATACTTCGTAATACATTTCCACCAGCTAGTATAGAATATATATATTTCCCGAAAACTCCAAAATCATAACCCGGCTTGTACCCGGCTTTAGATTGTACTTAGTCCGCCCCTGCTAGCTGACCGAAATTTAAGCTCCGAAAGAAAACTTAGATTGGACTTTTGCGGGGCCCTGCTCTCTAAATTTTGTTGTTTAGGCGAAGTTTAGACGATGCGATGATACGCGACGTGTGTGAAATAGACGACACACACGTTGCAGCGCGGCGTCCAAACCGTAGATTTTCAAGGAGGAGAATCTAAGTCGGATGTTTTTTTTTAATGAATATAAATTTGTTACGTCAGAACTTTGTTGTTTGTAATCCGATTTGAAAAATTATTTCTCTTTTTTATTTGAAAGGACTTCCAGATTGGTCCCATGGATTTCAGAAAAATCGGTTCAGTACTTTGGTTCTTAAATCAAAATATCTAAAAAAATTGATGATCGTCTTTTGTATGAACGTTATCCAAGTAAACGCTGTTGCGTATTTTGCTTCTATGGCTATGTAGTGGTGTTTATGGTCTCTGGAACAGGTCAATTTTTAAGATAAAGATCATTTATTTGCGTAAACATGGGTAGATTAGGTTGTTACATTATAAGTTTTAGACACATCATATTTTACCAGTGCAGGTGTGCAAATGGAAAGAATAGCATGCATTTGTCAACAGTAAACAATAAAATATAAGAGAACATTAAAGCAATAAAGGCAATATGAAGTTGGTAATGTCAAAACTTAGTCTAATTAATAGAAATCAGGATCCGTTATCACATTAAAATTTGAATTTGAATGAATTGGAGTCGGTTGTTGTAAAACCTTGATTATTACGGCGAAAACCCGTGTGTGGACTACAGGCCTTACGCCTTCTAAATAATTTTGGTACTTAGACTTGTTAGAGATTAGTTTCTCTAGACCTTGTTAGTTAGATGGAATAATTGTCGGTCTACATTTACTTGCATTGAGGTTTAATATTCTAATATAATTTAGAAATTACAATATGATATAATAATGATCTAGCATGATGAAGTAAAGCGACACACAAGCTTTTTACAAGCTGATTGCTAGCGTTTATCGATGACACACAAAACTTTCTACACGCTCAGAAGCGAACTAGCTAGCTAGTATGTAATACGCAAAGATACTCGCTACAAGCCAACACGCCAACGATGATGGTAAACAGCTTTTTTCAAGCTATAATCCTACTCGCTAGCGAGTGGCCTGTAAATATTTCCGGTTGTCTATCTTTTCACAGTTTTTTTACAAGCGGATTGTAAAGAAGCAGATTGAAAAACGCTGATGACGGGATTAAATTCACAAATCAATGTTATAGTACGATGACACAGGCTTTTTTACACGCTACACGCCAACGACTTCGCTTATAGCGTGTTAAGTCGCCCAGTGTTATCGGCGTTTTTACAATCTGCTTGTTGACAATCTTTCCCATAAGCGTGTCATAAAGATTTTAACTTTAGCATAATGTCAACCTTAAACAAAATTAGAAAAAAATTACACAAACATTGCAATTCATTGACTTCAAATTATTTAGGAAAAAGGTTACTAAAAATATCTATTACTTTAATTCAGTGTTTTTGACTAATTCTCTAAATGCTAAACATAATATATATTGTTTAATTTGTGTTTACTGTTTACCTACTGTTCATTTAATTCAAATCTCCCACAATCTCCGCAAGCTCTAGATAATTTCCATTCCTATTTGTATTCCACATAAATAGGTATTACTGAGATTAGTTTACGTAATTAAGCCCTTGTTTGCGAACGCTGCTAAAGCAATTGCTATTTTGGAAATAATTTGAATTAGCAATTAATTACTCAAATTGCCTTTAGAGTGAGCTCTGACGTTAAATATTTAACCTTATAGACCTGTCCTTCTATTGTCAGTCAGTCTTTCAGTCAGCCAGTCAGTTAGATATTCAGTTAATCAGTTATTTAGACAGTTTGTCAGTCATTTTATCAGTCAGTGAGAGTTTAGTGAGAGCTAAGCTAAGACTAAGCCTTTTTATTAATTATTGTTTTTTTTATTCCTGCGAATTGCAAGCTATTAATGCTTAAGTATGTTTCGACCGTAACATAGTTATGATTATACATCACTGTTTGACCTTATTAGAAATAAAAATACTTATTATTCAATCTTGAACTGAAAATGTTTGTTTTCTCATTTTTTTTTCCCGAAAAACTCCATATCAATAATTTAAACTGGACTCATAATGATCGCCATTTTTTATTTGGATTACTATTTGCTGTAAGCGTACAATTTTGAATACTGGAACTTCGACTAAAATTGTGGATATACAATACGTCTTCGATATTAGTTAAGAGACGCCAGATAATGTTGGTGTGGTGTTTGCTTCTTTACTTTTACTACTTTTACTGAATTATGTTCAGTGTAGTCACAGGCTCCACACACATAATATCCACTCTGAGCACTCCTGCGCTGCGCCCGTCCGGTCGACAGCGCTGCTTCTCGCATACTGATATCATGAGCTTTGAGACTGTGTATGTGTGTGTACGGTCTGAAGATAGCTATGTGTGTGTACATGTATAGTATAGGTAGGTACATACACTACAGTTGGGTAGTAAATTACTACAAGTGATGTTCCTACATTATAGGATAACACTAGTTGTGATCCACGGCTTTACCTGTACCAATTATATCGAGATAACTAGTAGACGAGTGCTAATAGGAGTGTTGCACCTTAGTACAATAGTATAGCGTAGTCTGAAGGCAGCATTAAAGGATCAAGTTTACTCCTTATTTCATTATTATGTGAGTGCAACCGTTGACAAAAGATAGTATTAAAAATACCTACACTGGTAGCATTTTTTTGTATGTATGTTAATGTAGCACATTTTTGCTTAATGACACTCACGTGAGGTGTCTGCATAGATTACTATGAGTTTCAAGAGAGTTGGTACTATTGAAGATCTATTATAAAATAGAGCCTTATAAAATAAGCAAGATACGCAATTTGGCTCACTTTAACGACTTTTTTTTCAGTTATTTTGATTTCAAAACCAAAGTACTGAACCGGTTTTCATGAATTTTTTATGGGACTAATCTAGAAGTATTCCTTTCAAATAAAAAAAAATGATTGATGTAGAGAGATTTTTTCAAATCGGTTTATAAACAGCAAAGTACCGAGGCAACAAACATTGAAAAAAATACGACTCGTAAAATCACGCTCTAAAAAGTAACCAATAAAAAAATATTATCATCTGAATTTGTTATGTGCCGTGGTGCGTAGTCGTATGTCACTTTACCTTAAGGGTGCTTTTCCACCAGAGATGTGCTATGCTACGTTGCTATAGATGCGTTTGATATCCACCAATCATATTCATTGGTGCACATAGCTTAGCACTGGTGGAAACGGATTCAACTAAGCTATGTTTTTTAGGATGCGTGCTATAGATGCGTGCTGTGGATGCGTGCTATGGATGTGTACTATGGATGCGTGCTATGGATGCATGCTATGGATGCGTGCTATGTATACGCTTCCCTACTATCGATACATCGCATCGCTTGTTCGAGCTGCGCATCTTTCTCGCACAGCTACTTTGCGGCAGCGCATCTTCATAGCGCATCTTCCTCGCACAGCTACATAGCTTAGCATTGGTGGAAACGGTCACATATTTTCGTAGCGTAGATTTCACATCTTCGCAGCATAGCTGCATAGCACATCTCTGGTAGAAAGGCACCCTAAAGCTTATGATCGCTTTCTACTGGTGTTGGCGGGTTCCCATCGAGTAATACCCAAACGAGTTACAGTGTTACTCGTTGGGATTTTTTTTCATCATAACATTCTGACCCAGGGTGTTACTCGTTGGGATTATTTTTCACATCTTCGCAGCATAGCTGCATAGCACATCTCTGGTAGAAAGGCACCCTAAAGCTTATGATCGCTTTCTTCTGGTGTTGGCGGGTTCCCATCGAGTAATACCCAAACGAGTTAGTGTTACTCGTTGGAATTTTTTTCATCATCTCATCCTGACTCAGGGTGTTATTCTCACTCGTTGGGATTTATTTCATTATCAAATCCTGACTCAGGGTGTTATTCTCACTCGTTGGGATCTTTTTTCTCAACGAGTAACACCCTGACTCGGGGTGTAACTCGATGGGGAGGAAATTTTATTTATTCTTGACTATAGGCAGATTTTCAGAACTAACTCACCTGAATTTCTCAGATACCATTACGGTGTAAAAAAATGATTGTCGCATCTTGATGAGCGTTTGAGAATGACTCAGTTTTGAGATGGGATTGCACTTTCACGGAATGTAGGTGAGATTTAATAATCAAGGATTTACAAAAACATACAACCGACTTCAATTGGACTGTTTTAGTGACCATAAACACCAATGAAAAGTCGCAGGGAAGCAAAATATGCAATTTTGTTTACTTCGACGATATTTTTTTTTCAGTTATTTCGATATAAAAACTAAGCTACTGAATCGATTTTTATTAAATTTGTTTGTGACTAATCTGAAAGTATATCCTTTCAAATAAAAAATATTTTTTAGATCGGTTTATAAACAACAAAGTTCAGACATAAAAATAATTAAAATAATAATCAAGGTTTTACAAAAACATACTTCAACAGACTTCAATTGGACTGTTCTAGTGACCGAAAACACCACTGAATAGTCACAGGGAAGAAAAAAACGTAATTATGTTTACTTGAAATGACGTATATTTTTCAGTAATTTTGATTTCAAAACCAATGTACCGAACCAACTTTCATAAAATTTCTGTGACACTAATCTGAACCATTCAAATAAAAAAAGATTTTTAAAATTAACAAAAAAACATTCATCTGAATTGATTACATCCTCCTTTTTTGAAGTTGGTTGAAAATCTCCAAACTCTTCCATCATTGTCAATAGTGATAAAGTAATTTGTGAGAACTTTTTACCCAACGCCAATTTTCTCTCGCATAATGATAGGTATACAGCTTCTTAACGCCTTGAGGCTGAATGAAGTATCTTTGATCTTTTTATTAAATACACGAGGACGTTGTAACCGTCCTAGCCCATCCTAATAAAATATTACCTATTTGATTCTGAACTCTAATTATTAATGATGAATTTGGCCAGTTAAGATGTGATCGTCTAATGGAATTTACTAATGTTGCACATAGAATAAAGGAGTAACACGAATGAAAACAGTTTTATTGAAATACATTTATTTATAATTTAATTTAATACAACAATTAAACAAGACATTATTAAATTGAAAATAACTAATTATGATATTCTAAATTTAAATGGACGAATTTGAGTTAAGTTGATGGAAATTAAAGTGATGCAGACGTAAGTGAAATCATAAAACAATGCTAGCGTAAAGAGTTTCATAACTAATACGCGAATGCGGAATGAGACTGAAGAATGCGCGAGGTGGTACGATCAACTGCGACGGCGGATGCCAACACCCGATGACTCGCGTCGTTGTACATGTGGAGAGAACATAATTATGATATAAAATCTGTCTATTTAATCACCGCATTGTGGTTTTTTTTTCATGCTTCTCGTCAACCCCGCAAAGACCTCTGATATCGTGCTTATCAAATGCCTCGCCCCGGGACATTCTTTAACCAACCAGTTGTATGTTAGTGTTCTCCGATTATTATTTACTGATAGGTAAACTAGTACCTTAGCAAATGGAGATCACTAACTTCTAACCTGTTTGGGTGAGGGATGACGTGCCCCGTTGGTTTGATTTTTTTCCATACTGCAAAAGCAAAGGAACCCGCAGGGGTGACCGGTCATTCTAAACACATGCTCCCCACCAACGCGGATCCCTACCTGTCTGTTCAGTAAGAATACCTGAGGCCTACAGCACCAGTGTCGCAGGACAGAACCCCTGATGATTTAGGCCAGTCGGACTCTCCCGACGTGATACCATTAAACCCTCATTCAGAGATGAAGATTTGCTTTGTCAAACAAAACGCAACCTACATTCCAAATGGCGGTTTTATCATCATACAAGTAACGCCATCAAAGATGCGGAGTGATTCCCCAGACATTCTATTAAACAAAACAGTGCGTTGTAATAATATTCTTAATTGTGGATGACAAAAGTAAAAGATAAGAGATATTTAAAATCAAACAAACATTTGCTAATCGATTCCCCGTGCTCTAAAGGATAGGCAGAAAGCTATAGCTCGATGCTCTGGAACTCTGGAACGAAATAACCTAGGGGAAGTTACTACATGCTAACAAGCCATGCGTTCATTAACCTAGATCATCAGCTTTCTCGTTCAACACATGTTTCCTAAAGGAATGCAAAAGACAAAACAAGCAGGCAATAAATTGGTTAGTATATAATTACGGGCTTCAAATATTTTGTAGAAATCTAGAATCTAAGGAATAATTACAAACGCATCGAAATAAAATAAGACAGACGGACGATACGAATCTACTTCTGTTTATCCTAAATTCTAAATTGAATAGTATTTGTAAAGTTAAATTACTCGCTCGCCCCTAATTTTCTAATAAATTACATTACCGAATCAATCAGCATCTCTCGAACCACTGAACACTCGTCGCGACTTTAGATTAGACTATATTTGACTCTATCTTACGTATTACTCTTTTAATCTAATTTTAGTAATTTAATATCAGAAAAATCGAACGCGCACTCCTAAGCTTAAAATTTTTTAGCCTCGCAATTCTGAATCAAAGACGGGAGATCTTGCGACCCCAACCAAAAATTGTCTACCAACTGATCCAGTATCCCCATCTACTTTCGTTTTGTTCAGTCACCATCCCTTCCTGACGGGATACATTTTTTTACCAACTCCGGTGTCGTTCTCTACTAATTAACCAATCAGCTCCTTCGAGCTCTTTCTGGGCGTGATTCAATTTCGTTCTCACAACTTACCAAAACTTATGATTTTTTATATGAAAAGGCCCCCCATATTTTATCCAAATTTATTGCTTGAAATCTTAAGGGCTGATAATAAATATCCTATTTTATTACAAACACCTTTTAACATGAGTGCTAAATTAACATGTCAATGCCCAATTTATTATTCTGAAGTGATTTGGTCGCGAAGTTTGTTTACAGGAATAGAGCGACCTATTTTAAACCTTAAATTTAATAAGATAGAAATATTATTCAGAATATTAGTTTTCTAGCCAGGTTTATAGTTACTTATTAAGTAATATTACAAGTGGGGCCTCTGTCAATAATTTATGAACTTGAGATAATTTTTTAATAATATTATTTTATTTGATTTCTGGATAGAATCGTTACAACGTGGTGGCCGAGTGGATGAGGCCCTTGCCTTGCGATCTGAAGATCGAGGGTTCGAATCCCGGTGACAGTCATGCGTAAATAAATGGGTTTTTTCGGTCGGAAAAATCTATGTATGCATCCCACGTTCTCGCAACGGTGAAGGAAAATATCGTGAGGTAACCGGCATGTCGTAGAACCTAAAGTTCGAAAACATGTGTTAAGTGCACGAAAGGAGCCTCTTCGAGGCGCACTTGAAATCCTTTCACCACACTGGTTCGAACTAGTGACACGGTAAGAAGATTAAATTCATAGCAATATTCAACAAAACATTTTTAATAAAAAAAATATGCAACCCACTTCAATTGGGATTCTAGTGACTGTGAACGCAACTGAAAAGTCACGGGAAAGCAAAATGCGCATTTGCCTTAACTTGAATAACATATTTTTGCAAAGGTGCATACAGGATTCATAACAAATATTCATACTATTCGCACAATAACACACAAGCGGCGAAAAATGAACACATTCAACTTAACTTAACGTAAACGATCAAGAGATGAATAAAATTTACAAACACGTTTAGGTCAAAATCCAAAAATTGATTCTAACCTCTGTGATTTACTCCGATGATACCAGTGTAGTAAGATATATTTCGCTAATATTTCTTAGAAAAAATAAATATACCTATATAAATAGCTTATAACTTTAATAAAAAAAATATAATAAACAGTTCAAAACCATTGCTATTTTCCATTCAATATACAATACATGAATATTGACTAGAAAATAAACCGTACCATAATAATGTATTAAAAAAAATTGAGTAAACGTCACTTTGATAAGTATTTTTTTAGTGTCGTAACGCCTTTGTTTACAAAACAATCTTGGATTATGAAACGGGGTATAGCTAGGAAAATGTCCTCATTATAGACATGTTTAATGTCTACACAATTGACATGCCTGTTCCATAGACAATGTCTACACAATAGACATGTCTGTGCTATAGACATTTTGTAGGTGTACACATTTCTATTGTATTAGATAATATACATGTCTATATCTAGAAAATCGTTATTATAGTTAAAAATGTTATCATACACATCTATGGAACAACCACACGTATGTATAATACTCGGAATACGCCATAACGGGCCATGCTGAACGCGGTATACAGAATGACATGGTATACAAAATTATATGGGTAAGTACAGTCAGCTGCAGAAGTTGCTAGATCAATGTTAGGACTTTCCTAATTATTATTTTTAAGATATAATCTAGAGACACCATTTCAGTTTGTTTCATCGACTTAATTTTTACATTATGTAGAATATGAGATATAAAATTAGTTTTTTTTTAACCTATTATATTTCCTATTTTTGGGCCGCACACATAAATATGTGTGCTATGTATCAGAATTAACTTAACAAACTACAAGCTAATGTTATCGTTATTTCTTTATTAGCGAAATTACAGATTTAAAGTCCAAATTAGATTTTATCCAAACTTTTGAGTTACATACAATTTTATTAAATAAGTAATTTTATAGTTCGAGCATTGATATGGTGTCTTGGATAAATAAAGTAGATTGCGGGTGCTAAAAAAATATTTTCATATCCTTCTGCTGTTGACTGTACCTATTATTGTTCGTGACTGTACAATAGCACCAGATATCAATATCGTCGATCGACACTACCGTGAAAAGGCCGGTAGGAAAAAAAACAGTGATTTATTAAGTGATGTGATTATATCTTAGGCATCTTTTGTTCCAGAGGTCCGATCACTAAAGATTCTGACAGTTAAATTCGTATCGTATACATCACAGAAGGGTAGGTACTCAGTATGGTATGATTTTTTTTCAAAACGTTATGTAAACTTAATATGATAGTAACGGGTATTTATCGCGCTTATCTTATCTATCTGGCTGTTGCAATACAGCCGAAACGACGAAATAAAAAAAGATAAGGTGAGCGTGATTAATACCACGATAATCGCGAAAGTCTTAGAAAAACTATGTCGTACAAACTTTTAAATTCTCTATGACGGATACGATACGAATTCAATTGTCAGAATTTTTCGTGATCGGGCCCACAGAATCGATAACAAAGATAAATACCGGTTTCACATATTATTTCATGTATATTTAAAACTTTAAGAACTTAAATATAGAGTTGAATTTATTTTTACTATGGCTTCAAGGGCTAGTTTATTGTTGTTTAATACTATGTTTTTGAAAATACCCGTTAGTATCATATGGTTTTTGTTGCGTATGATTGGTCTCATTAAATTTTGATTATTGATAACTGTTTTTTTTCTCATACCAATTGATGTGTATATTAATATTTTCCTCTGTCTTCACCTACAATTGATCCACTGAGTCGTTTTATTTAATTTATTTGAATTAAAGTTTATGGTAACTGACATAGAATAGGTAGGTGTATTAACAACAATGTTGAACAACCAAAATAGAATAATTTGAATTTAAACTTTTTTGGTCAAATTTTAACGAATCTGAGTTCATACATAACTACATACAATCTTATCCTACTGAGTTTAGTAATACGTACCTGAGTTTCAATTTTCATCAATTTTCTGTTAACTGCTTTTACATATTAAATTTCTTTGTATAATAAAAATATTGGTACAAAAATCAGTTTCTTAAAAAAAACATTACATATGTCATTTAATTTAATTTATCAATAGACTTTTATCTAAAAACTTGCAGAATAATTTAGACTCTGATACAAAGACAGACAATATGGCTTCCTTTTGATATAGATACCATTATAAGATTGATTAATTAACCATGATGTTAATTATTCTAACGACATCTGAAGCGAATCAATCTACCATTGTTTTCATATAATTGATAACCGATTAGATTTTTGATCGATAGCTTAGATAAAAGGATTTTAGGGGTTATATGAACAATTTTTTTTATATAATCGAGGTTTTACAAAAAAATACAACAACCGACTTCAATCGGAATGTTTTAGTGCCTGTAGGAACCACTGAAAAGTCACAGGGAAGCAAAACACTCAATTGTGTTCACTTCAGTGACCTTTTTTTCAGTTTTTTTGATTTCAAAACCAAAGTAGGATGAATCGATTTTTATGAAATTACTATAGGAACAAACTGAAAGTACATATATCCTTTAAATAAATAACAAAGTAATAATGAAACCAACATTAAAAAAAAAATTCAACCGAATTGACACTTCCTCTTTCTTTGAAGTCGGTTGAAAAAATACTAATTGCTAATCGAATCGTAACTTATTCTGTTTTCCATTTTATATCCTAGCGAGTAAAGTAATTGCTTATGTTTGGTGCAAGTAGGTACCTATAAGAATAATTCTTAAATGTGTTCATACTCATTCTTAGGGCCGCCAGCCGGCGCACATACAGCAAAGCGCAGCGCAGAACATTTTTCATTGTCGAACTCACAGATATAGATATTCTAGATCTATGTATGTGGTCGAACAAGTATCGAAATTGTCCTCATTGAAATAATATCCAATATCAAATAATACAACAATTAATTTCTCGTTTCGATGCTCTATTCATATGCGCGCCGGCCCTTCGACTATGATACTGTGATTACCTACTTAAACTATGATACCCCGCAGGCAAACCCACGAGCAGTACCTAGTTAACCAACCTTACAGTTAAAATATAATCTCAACTGTCATGTAAAGTGAAAATTACTGAAACTTATTAAATTTCCCTAAAACCGTGACTGCATTCGCATCACGTAGACCGCGGCACGCGTCCCCAAAACTATCTAAACTCACCACTCTATAGTACTCTATTGACTTTGCAACTGACACAGCTCATTAGTAAAACGGCTGGATCAGTGATAGCCCGAAAACGTGAGCATAGTGCATGAAAGGAGTTTTTTCGAGGCGCACTTAAAATCCTTTCGATACACTGGTTCGAAAGAACTAATGACACGATAAGAAGAAGCCCGCTAACCTGTAATAAATATGAGGTATATCCGTAAATGCAGAGTTTTGGTAGCCTGTAAAAAATTGAGGTAGATAGCGTTTTTGATGTGTAAAGTCTTTCCTCTCACTTTCTGTGAATTTGTGGCAGTGATTTCGTGAAGTGCGACGAAAGTATGTAACAGGAAAATAGCCGTCAGGTGATACCAACCTCAGAAAAGTGAAGTAAATAGAATCCTTCCTTTAAATGAGATGTCAAATACATCATATTATGCGACTACAATGAGGTTCGCTCGTTTTTTTTAGGGGATTGTGGCGATTAATGCAATGTTTTTTTTTTCATTTCTTAGGTTTATTATTAATATACTCAAATATTTAGGTATTTCCATTGGCCCAATGTAGATACTAATTGTACTAACCAGGGTTGTATCAATGACACGAAGAAAAGAAAAACCTCTATCGGCAGTGTCTTGCACGTTTTATTTTTAATCATTTGATCCAGCTGTATATATTTGGCTGTGTCTCAGCCAACATAGGAAATTGCATGAGCCGTGTGTGCCGGTAACTAAATCCGGACATTCTATTACGGATATACTGATAGCTTTAAATGCATTTGCCATGGTCCGCCGGTCTTCTGTTATGCATTGTACTATGGGGATGGACTTTTGCAATATGGAATAGTGTTTTTTTTTTAGTTTAGAAGAAATTTTTGATAAGCAAAAAAAGAGGTAACCACGCATTAGTTTTTACGGAGTTCTTAAAATTGTCTTTTTTTGTAACTGATACAGTAGTACGGTATAGGATACGGTATTAGAGGAAGCCTGAAAGTAGCGCCAGTGACAGAGAAGTTGAGGAATAACAGGCTACTGTGGTATGGGCATGTGATGCGGAGGAATGAATGCCATGTCACTAGGAGAGTGTTAGATATGAAAGTTGATGGATTTACGAGAAGAGGAAGACCAAGGAAAAGGTGGATGGGCTGTGTGAAAGAGGATATGAACAAAGCAGGTGTGAGTACAGAAATTACGGCTGATAGAGACGAATGGAAGAAGAAGACATGTTGTGTCGACCCCACCTAAGTGTGGAATAAGGGCAGGGAGATGATGAAAGTAGTTACGGTATAGGAACTTCAAAGGTTCCCAGCTTTCTTCCGATATTCTTCCGAGATATATCACAGTAAACTGCAAAGCTGAATAGCAATTTTTGAGGATTGATGGGTTTTTTTGTATTCAAATGGTATTTTGAAGGAAGCTATTGTATTAAATATTTAATACAATAGCTTCCTTCAAAAGACCATTTGAATACAAAAAAACCCATCAATCCTCAAAAATTGCTTATTGGTAATTCCTTAGTAGTCTTCTTAACGTGTCACTAGTTCTTTCGAACCAGTGTGGTGAAAGGATTTCGAGTGTGCCTCGAAGAGGCTGCTTTTAGCTCTCTATATATGTTTTCGAACCTTTTTAGGTTTTATGACAAGCCGGTTTTCTCACGATGTTTTTCTTCACCGTTAAGCTCGGTTTTAATGCACACAGATTTTTTGAACAGAAAAATCTATTGGTGTACGCCCGTGTTTGAACCTACGACCTTCGAAACGAAAGTCGAGGCACTTCCCACTCAGCCAACACGGCTTTTTTTAGTAGTAATTCCTTAGTTTCCAAATTTTTTTTTTACTAATTTCAATTTATGTAGAGATTCGGTAGATACATACCTATATTTTTCATAATCTTATGCAGCTCGTGATTTTTATCTAGATTTTGGTCGCCTTTATTGCCTAACACTTGCTTCAATACCCTAATTACCTAATTACCACCTGAAATTGTAATCACAGAGGCCTAACTTCACAGAAATTCAGATATCGTACTGTTCGGGTGTAATTTGTAAAATTACACGTTTCCTGCACGAGGACACAGTAAACGAATACAGTAATCCAACTTTGAGAATTTTTTTTAGTTATAACATTTTATCACATGCCACCTTATTTTCTGTGCCAGATAAGGTGCGGCACAATAGCAATAGGTTTTATTGATAACGAGATTTTTACCTCGATTACATTTTTTTTTCGTTTTGAAGATCTTGTTTTTACCTAAGTACCTAAATGCTATATATATGCAACCATTTATTGAATGTAATTCCATTATTAATAATCAAGGTTTTACAAAATCATACAACAACCGACTTCAATCGGACTGTTATAGTGACCGTAGGCACTACTGAAAAGTCACAGGGAAGCAAAATTCGCAATTGTGTTTACTTCAACGACTTTTTTTTTCAGTTATATTGATTTCAATACCAAAGTTTTGAACCGATTTTCATGGTTTTTCTATGGGGCTAAGCTGGAATTAGATACCTAAATATGCTTTCGAATTAAAAAAAAAATATTTTCAACCGAATGGATAACTTCCTCCTTTTTGAAGATGGTTGAAAACCTGCTAAAAACATCGCGCTAAGAATTGGAGAAATTATGCAATATGAGTAAGAAGATGTCTGTATAACCGAGTTATTTATTTAAGTTGTTTTTCTGCAGAATTTGTTCTACTATGTCAGGGTTGCGTGCTACGTGACCTTACGTCTCCCATTTTTGTAACTTGTGCCCATGTTTTCAAGGTTGTGAGAGTACGTGAAAATGGGCCAAATTGCCCGGGACAACCCTATCTGTGCTTTGAAATGCTTGTATTTTTTATCCAATATGTTTTAAAAGAACACTTTTTTCAGTAGGTGCCATGATTTTGCTTGGTTTTCGGGAAACACAGGCGATTAGTGTACAAATGAAATAAGAAAGATTTTTTCTGTTTCATGGGTTGAAATTATATAAATACTTTGGTTATTTCACACAACGCCATTTAGCCCCAAACTAAGCAGAGCTCTTACTATAAACAAATTAAAACCAGATAACTAAAAACAAATTAATATATGGAGCCAACACCCGACAAATAGTTTTGAGTGTCTCTGTGTTAAATTTGATAAAAAAAAACGATTGTTTTCAACTTGTACCGTCGACATAAAAAGTGCTTGAATTAATGTGTTTGAAATACCTTACCTAAAAATCGTAGGCCTGTACTCTATTATAAAATTGATTATTTATAATCTCCGTATGCGTGTAATGATTATATCCGATAAATATAACAGCTCATCTAGGTATCCACAACCGTTAACCAAATTGTCCGGCTATTCAAATGTCCAGGTAACCAGGTGCCCGGGTAACCAGGTGTCCAAGAACCGCAAAACTGTCCACAATCGATACGAATATCACCACGAGTGACATTGTGAGTTATCGATACGGAAATATCGACATTTCTGGTTATTCATGGCGGGAAATTTTGTATGATGTTAATTTTAGCCCGCGGCTTTTTGGTACTGGGATAGCATTATACTCTGATTACCACCAATTTTTTTTTGACAGATGATTTTTTTTAATTAATAATAGACATGCATTTATACAGGATTAATTTATTTGTTAGACTGATACATTTACGGATTCGAGTTAACAATTCTTAATATAAATAATTAAATATTTAAGACATTTCACGCAACGCCATCTAGCCCCAAACTAAGCAGAGCTTGTACTATGGGAGCCAGATAACTGATAGAATACTCAAATACTTTTTTTTGTAAATAAATACATAGAAAACACCCAGACTTAGGACAAATACCGATATTCATCACACAAGTGCTTGTCCTGAAGCAGGAATCGAGCCCGCGACACCAGCGTGGCAGTTCAACACACTTGCCACTCAACCAATCGTGTTGTCATGTATGTCGTCAATATAAAAAGCTTGGTTCTGACTGACTGACTGACAGACAACGCACAGGCCAAATAACTGAACGCAGAGACTTGAAACTTGGAGGATGTGTTTTACGAGCTGAAAATAAACAAACAAAACAAACAAACATTCACACACTCACACCCCTGCACTAGGATTCCCTGTGTCGCAGGTGGCATGGACACATACAACACATCACAACATCCAAGACCCGAGAACAAACATTCGTGTTCGTCACAAATATTTGCCCCGGCCGGGGATCGAACCCGGAACACCAAGCTTCGTAGGCAGGGTCACTACCAACTAAGCCACGTAGTAAATGAGTAGTTATGTACTAAGAAATGCATTTAAAATAAATGCAAAGCAAACGAAGTTGCTGGCGTCAGCTAGTCTGATATTAATAATTAGATTTATTTATTTAAGGTAATTTCATTAGCTACAGTACCCTTCAAACCGGAACACAGTAAAGTAAATTTTCATTAACCTCATAATTCATACTACTCACTAAGTACAGATCACACAAAGCACATATATTAATACAATCCACAGAATAAATGCCTTAAAACTTAATTACTTGTTTTATATAGAAAAAATATTAAAAATACTTAATATCAGATAATTGATTGATTCAGGCGTCACTTTGCGGAAATCCATAAATATCAACAAATTATATAAATATATTTAGTAATAAATCCGCTTAATTTCTAAACAAAGGTTTTAATTAACGTAACTTTAGTTCAACTAAACCAAGGAGTCAACTCTTTTTTGACTCTTTGGTTTAGTTGAACTAAAGTTAAGTTAATTAAAACCTTTGTTTAGAAATTAAGCGGATTTATTACTAAATATATTTATATAATTTGTTGATACTTAATATCAATTTTAATTAATTAAATTACTATTGCATGTTTGAATAAACTGTAAATGAATGTATACCTATATATTAGTTAGTACGTATTTGTAATAATATTAAGGAAGGCACTAATTACTAAGCTACAAGTTTTTTTTTATAAAACTTACATTAGTTAATTAGAGCTTAATCAAAAATGTATGTACTCAAAGAGCAATAAAGAATTTTATTTAAAAAAAAATGCTTACACATGACTACCATGCTTTGGAACATAAATCTGGTGCTGTGCCTTACCCACCTTGACGGAATCCTGCAGGGAATTGATTTGATTGATTTAGACTAGGTAGGTAAGTCACAATAATGTTATTTCAATGAAATAATGAGCTTACATTTTTGCAAGAACGCTAACTCCCACCCTAGGATAACCTGTGTTGTGGGTAGTTAGTCTCTTTCGTCGAGAATTGATAACAATAACAATTTGAGAGTGCGTGGCGCGCTGATGCACGCACGGTAAAAGAGAGTGCGACAGATAGATACATATTAATTAAACTTTTACATATAAATTATTTTTGCAATCTTTGTTTAATTAATTGTGTGTGTGTGTATATGTATGTATTTATATATATATTATGTTAATAATTGAATAAAATATTGTATAGAATGTGTGTTTGAATGTGAGGCGACTTATAATATTAGTATATTTTACAATTAGGTACGGTTAACTTCTAGTTCAAAAGTAGGTAGTGACCTGTTTTGAAATCAGTGTAGATTTAAACGTGAGTTATACTGTATAATAGAAAGTTTGAATGGTAACACAGTTGGTTGTTTAGAATGAATGCTACTAAATCCTAATAAATGTCCATATAAATTGGTTTTCCTCTCAGTCTTCGCAAAGTGTACCTACATGTGATTAATCAGCTTCATTCATTAAATCTGAGATCTCTGTACCCAGTTTCTTACTCTGATTACAAGTGCACGGGCACCAAATAGCTAATAGAGAATAGCTAGTTTACGTCTATTCCCGATTGTCCCTAGTTTTTTTTTGGGCTTTTAAACAACATGTTCATGCCAGCCCTATAAAAACACAAACAAATATTTGTCGTCTGTAAAATTAAATAACTATAACATTAACATGTTATCAAGGTTTTACAAAAAACAACCGACTTCAATCGGACGATTCAAGTGACCGTAGGCACCACTGTCAAGTCACAGGGGAGCAAAAATACGCAATTTTGTTTACTTCGATGCCAAATAAATGTATGATCAATCTGAATATATATCCGAAACATTCAACCGAATTGATAACCTCCTTCTTTTATTGAAGTCGGTTAAAAAAGTTGTGTGACTAAAACCACGCGAAAAAATAAATTAATATGACAGTAGAAATGATGCGAACACAAAAATACATACGTAATATTATAGCAGCCGACTTTGCCCGAAGTAGTGTTAAATCCGAGTGTTGGGAGCCCAGTAGCCCAGTCCTATTCGTTACCCACGAAATATTTTACTCAGTGCGCATAATTAAGTTTTCTCTTCAAGAAATTTATAGGTAGAGAAACCTTTTTTTCTCCTAAAACTGTGACCAACCCTATAAGAATGCGTGTGTTACAGCTGTTCACAAAGGACTGTGATGTAACCCAACAGCGATTGTCTTAAATTCTACCTAATGAACCCATTTATTCGATAAACGTGTGTATTTCACACAATGCTGTATAAGCTATCAATCTTTCACACAAAGGAATAAGCGCACGTTTCAACACAACATTGAATCTTGCTAATTTATGAAAATGAAATTCTGTTCTCTTTTTGATGTGCAACATATTTCCTCTCACTTTCCGTCAATTTATGGGAGTAATTTTGTGTAAATGGGACGGAAGTTCGTAACAGGAAAAATGAACAAACTAAAATCATACCAAATTTAAATTTTGCTTATTTTATTACCAAGGCGAGTTGTCAGATGTAACAATACATCACACAATACTCTCGCATAATGAAGCTTCAAACTAAAAATGCTGTCTATAAAATAAATCCTCTGAGTTTTTTACCCAACTGTTTTGAAAAATAGAGAGGAGGTAGTCGCTCTATTATGACTAGCCGTGACTAGAACATGGCTGCACTGCACAGGACTTTGAAACGAAAGTATGAGAGAACGTAGTAAAATTTTGTTATTTTGATATTTTAGACTCTATTCTCGACTATTACTAAAAATAGGGCTGTTTTCAGTCCCGTAAAAACCTCTTTCACAGTGGGTATTATGTTTTAACTTAAAAAATAAAAGGTGAAAAGAATATAGCCGGTTCGTCATTTTTTCTGTCTGTATGTCCCCGCCATTTCAGGGAATCGCTCATTCGATTGACGCATCGGGGTTTTTTTTTTGGCCAATCATTATAAGTGACTCACTCACTCACTGAAAAAAAATATAATAACTCCTTTTCAACCAACTTCAAAAAAGGAGGAGGTTTCAGTTGTTTTTTTTTATTTTCGTTTCAGTTGTTTTTTTTTTACTTTAGAACTTAGTTGTTTATAAAACGTTTTGAAAAATCTTATCAAAATTTTATCAAAATCATTTCAGTATAGTTTAGTTTTTAAAACAAATGACTGAAAAAAAATCGTTGAAATGAAAACAATTGCGTATTTTGCTTCCCTATGACTATTCAGTGGTGTTTACGGTCACTAAAACTGTCCCATTGCAATCAGTCATACTATTTTTTTGTAAAACCTATCATCCAATTCCTAAACATAATTCAAGTACTTAACACCTAAGAATACATGTCATTTATTTCAAGCAAGAAATTAAAAACAAAATGATCCGAGCTACCTAATCATTGTCGATAGAGTTCGAATTTCAAAATAGTCTTTTCAATGGATGCGCAATGCAACGATATTGAAATGAGTACTGGCACTCGAAAAATTAAAAATAAACGCACTCGAAATTCAAATTATAACCATTTGCTTTCGATCTCTTTCAATTGCAATGAGTTCAAGAACCGCTAGTTCTAATGAGATTTTAATCTTTATTTGCTTGAAAATAAGGTTGAGAATAAGCTAAATAAATTACATTCAATAAGTACCTAGCCATTTTATCGCTTCCGTTATGTTACTTGACCGGATGGAGATATTAAAGTTTATGATATTACCACTATTTTGTAGAACATCCTATAAAGGTTTTGCATTTTAAAGTAGCTATAGAGGTAGTGATACTTTCCTTCCTTCTCGTGAATTCCAGTGGCTATGTGTTAGAGATTTTATTCCTTCTTAAATTTAAAGTAACGAATGCCTACTTGCACCAAACTGTCAAAGTTCCTAAACAGTTACTTTACTCACTTGGTAGTTCTTAACAGTCCAGATTCTGACTATTAAGAACTGCCAAGCGAGTAAAGTAATTGCTTAGGAACTTTGAAAGTTTGGTGCAAGTCGGCATAAGTATTTAAGTACCTAGGTACTTAAAAGTTAGAAACCCAGTGAGCAAGTTCTTAATAAGCAATTTTTAATACCCACTACAATTAATAAGTAACTAAGTTTGTCAGTGTGACTAGTAAGGAGGTCGTATAAAACGGGGCACGTCGACACAAAAATAATCAAAGTTGGGGCACGTTTACAAAGGGACACGATCCTCGAGATAATATTAAAAAGTGTTATTATGGCAGATATTAAAAACTTCGAAAGAAACGTACTTACTTTTATGTTATTTCTTTTTATTGCTGGTAAGAATTATACACATTTTGGAAAAAAACTGGTAATAAAAAATTCATGAATGGTGATTAATTTCATCTTATTGAGGCTATAACTTAACACTAAAATCTTCTTATGAGTAATTTAGAAAATAGTGTTTCAGTCTTTTTAGCAGTGTATAAATACGGTTATCATAACCAATTTGTGGTTGCAACCAACCCATTCACAGCGTCAAAGAAAATTGGTCAAGAGAGATTCAACTGGCTGTTGGTTCCGTATGATATTCTAAACCAGATGAATGTTCCACAAAATTAAGCGACAGAATGCTAAGAAAGAATAATATTAAGAACGTTTTTATTCTGAAAACTAGTACAAAAGATTTTTGTAACAGTATTGTTACGGAAATAACAAAACTGTTTAGTTTTATCCATTTTGAATGTACCTTTCTAAACTACCTACATTATTTTACATTGGTACCTTACTAAAATCATAGGTAAGTATCATAAATATTGCCGATCAATTTTCTCCGTCCGACCGCAACATAAAAAAACACATTTATATCATAAAAAATAGGTCATTTTCAAAATTGTAACGGAGATGTTGAAAATGAGAATGCTAGTAAAATTAACGTTAATTTGTCGTGTTTAGGTAAATATATTGCAGAATTTATGTATCGTGATCATATCATAAAATTAATCTTGTATAAAGAGATAAAAAGTAACTTATTCAATTGAAAAAAACCTTACTGATAAATTATTATAAGATGGCTTGTGTTGCGTTATATTTGATGTGCACTTATTAGAACACTAGTGTTGTAGACATTCGTATTATACATAGGATCTTGTTAGGTAAATATATAGGTAAGTCATCTCCATAAACTATCCTCTACATCCCTATCTACTATTGAATAGTCATGAATCACGATATATAAGTACTAAGAAATAGTCTCGTAAATTATTAAGCAGAGGGTTTCCCGTTTTACGGAACCCTAAAAAAGCTTGACCTCTAATTACTCGTTCGGAACACGTAGCAAAATACCATATTTTTACAAGTAACGATTCCAATTTGACATTTATCGTCTCATTTAGAGTAAAGACGGCCATTTTGGATTCGCATGGCATTCACAAAATGGCTGAGCGTCGATAATTGTTTTTTTTAGTTCTTGTTGTTAGTTATCTGATTTATTTGAACGTTTTATGTTTTTTGGTAGAGTTAGAGAGTCCTTAGATAGGTCTATGGTAAGTACGTACCTAATGTTGTAAAGTAATGCCGAATTACGCCAAACTTTCAAAGTTCCTAAGCAATTACTTTACTCACTTGGCAGATCTTAATACTCAGAATGTGGACTGTTCAGAAGTAACAAGCGAGTAAAGTAATTGCTTATGAACTTTGACAGTTTGGTGCAAGTATAAGTCAATAAAATATCGGCTACTTCCCAGTTCGTACACTTTTGTCGTCCTATTTTCGTCTCGCTTTATATACTTTCTAGAGTTCCTAGTTCCATGAATACCGATTAGTACCTACTCAAAATAAATCTACACAAATTATATACCTACCCAGGTGCTTATGTTTTATGTTGTGGCGAACTTATAACTTTCCTTACATAAATTTATGTATAATTATTTATAATCATTCACACACTCACACCCTGCACTAGGATTCCCTTGCCTACTTGCACCAAAATGTCAAAGTCCCTGAGCATTTACTTTACTCGCTTGGTAGTTCTTAACAGTCAAGATTCTGACCGTTAAAAACTACCAAGCGAGTAAAGTAAATGCTTAGGGACTCTGACAGTTTGGTGCAAGTAGGCACCTGTGTCGCAATGTGGCATGGACACATACAAGACATTACAAAGTCCAAGGCCCGAGAACAAACATTTGTGTTTGTCACACAAATATTTGCCCCGGCCGGGGATCGAACTCGGAACACCAAGCTTCGTAGGCAGGGTCACTACCAACTAAGCCACGGTGTCGTCATTTACATAGACCATTGAGAATAAAAGGGAAGAAACTTACCAGAAGAGCCTTATAAAAATCTAGGTAGGCACATATAAATTGAATAAAATATTTGTTTTTTTTTACATTTGTTTTATATAGGTAGAAATATTTGCATTATAAAAACATGTATTAAAGTTCTAGTTGAATAAGTGAATGAATATACCTATAAATTTAATGAATGAACGATATATTTTTCTCTTTTATGGTTTGTTACAGACGGGTCTTATGAATTATATATAAAGTAGAGTCACATTCGTCACTGAAGAATACAAAATACTAATTTTATTTTATGTTACACATAATCTCGTTTCTTATAATTATAATAATAATAAATTTATAGTTTCTTATAATTCTGTCTCTAAATATTACAAAAAAAATAAGTTTAAGAAGGTATAATATTGTGGGCAATTATAATTTCTGGAAAGTTTAAAGTTACTTATTGTGAAACTAGATGGCGCTACTAGTTTGTTAGAACGCGCTATCGTTGCGTTTCAGGCAGAAGTAGCGTCTTCCGTGAATTTTCTTCATCTTTGCGTTTGACATTTGATTGTCCTTTAGAAACATTAACATTTATCTTGAAAGGGTCTTGATTGGCTAATTGACTGGTCAGGACTCACGGAAACTATAATCTTTAATACATTAGCCGGCAAGCACCCGATGAAGTGCCGTGCAGCCCTATTCTCCATTCTATGGTAGAGTCAGGTCGCAGTAATACCATCTGCAGCCAACTGAATTTTAAAGGTCCATACTAAAAATCCCTATCCTATGGCTAAGTAAAAAAATGTTTCATAGATGATAATTAAAAATAACTATTCATAGTACTATTTTCCACTCTATGGTAGAGTCTCAGGTCGCAGTAATACCATCTGCGGCCAACTGCATCATTCATACAAAAAAACCCTATCCTAGGGCTAAATGGTAACACAATGTGACATAAATGATAATTATAAAGAAAAATCAATGTAACTAACTAGTCATAGTACCTACTTACTACTTATAACCAAAATGTTTGTTTACAGTGAATCTCAGTTATTTTTATTATATTTATTTTCAATTTAAAACAAAGTACCACATTCATCTTCTATCAAATCAAGTTTCCATTTTCATAATCAGTGCTTACTATACGAATAAAACCTCTATCAAATTAGCACTAGGTTAAACCAATCGTTTTAGCAAAAGTGTAAGACCTAGGCGCGTCCGAGATAAGTAGGGCACAGCATTACACAATTGAGCTGATTCAATATTACCTGTTTGTATGGGAACAGAGGCATTCACAGTTCGCACCCACTCTAAATTTATATAGAGTTAGGAATGTTTAGAATCTGAACATATTTTTTTGTATGTATGAATTAATAAATACTATTTAACCAAGGCAAATACACAAGAGTTGTGTTAGTAATGAGACGAGCTGCGTATGTGAAGCAAAACCTTGTTGTAGCTCTGTACTGTTCATGGGCTGGCGTTATTTCTTTCCACCAGGAAAACGTCTCGTCTCGACACAGACTGCGTTTTTACCAGAGATATGTGGATTTGTAGTAAGGTGTTATGTACGAATAGAATCTTCATTTACTTAGCCTCGTTCAACGCAGCTCGTGTGAAAACGACTCAGCAGAGCGAGGTTTTTGTACATACAAAACAAGGGAATGATGTGTGTAAGCGATGTTTTGAGAGGCGAGGGATGTGTGCGAAGAATATGTTGCGATGGATGTATGTGAGCGATGTTTTGTGAGGGATATGTGTGAACGATGTATTGCGAGGGATGTGTGCGAAGAATGTGTGCTAGGGACGGACGCGAGCGCACCCTGCTCGCTTATTATAAAATTATATATATTATAAAAGAGCCCGCTATGCATCTCTGCACCGCTTAGCTACCTCGCACATCATTGGTGGAAACGCAGCCTAAACCGGGAGAAAATAAATAATTAGGTGACATTCAATTTCAAGTCTATATTTTCGTAACACCTGGCGTTAGTAGATGCAAATCGAAACATCTACGTCAAGCAAATTTATCGTTATGCAAAATCTCTTTGGATGTTCTACACTGCAGTGCAATGTGCATAATCTGGAACGCGGTGTCTCGATAATATCGGACGTTGTACTATGTAGGTACACTTGACGACAAGAAAATGTTGTGTTCGAACCTTGAAAGCAAGTGTGCGCCACTGAAGATGTTAGTAAAAAACAACAAGTCAACAAAAAAAAAACGTGTTATGAAAAAACTGATTCAAAGTATTACAGTGCAGTTGTTGTCAACATAATCATAATTTTGCTGTCACTGGAATTATAAAATTGTAAGAAATAGAGCGAATTTAATTTTTTTTTTGCAGTGTAGACTGCGTTAGTCTAGAACAAGGCTGGCTAATAAATTTTCCATGTGACCAAAATTTCGGCGTAGAGGCCCGGCGTCGCCACAGTCTAAAATAGGCTTCACCGCGAACAAAGCGAGTCAAATTTTTTTCATGCTTTTAGCTCAGTTCAATCTAAAACAACGATTACATAAACGTTATTTTTTACTATCTTATTATGTTAAGACAATCACTATCGCATATATAGTGAGCCACAATATTTTAAACAACTTTAAGTAAGATATAGAAAAAAACACGACGCCGCCGCCGCGCTGGCCAGCCACCTGACCACTTGACCAGTGCTGGCGGGCCACTTCATGGTTCGCGGGCATAGGTTTGGCCAGCCTTTGCCATTGCCCAAAGGAAACGGGCCGAGTCAAAGCGAGGATACCCATAAATTAAAACGGATTGATTAATTTATTTTACCTTGCATATGCATTGCCTAAATTCTGATAGTGTGATACAGACAATTTTTTTTAAATAAAAATAAGGACTATTTATTTTGCCGTGCAGTGTAAACTGGTTTGTCTAGCAACACATTCGCAATGTCAAAGCTGGAGACGTGTCAAAGGAAACGGGCCGAGACGAGGCGAGGCTAAAGAATTCACCCTTCACTTAGAACGGATTCAATATTGGAGCGAATGCACGCTGTTGCCGTCGAGTAATTTTGATACTGTAGTTTTGGCTTTACGCTTACCTGTTTATTATGTTATTATAATGGTGAAGATTTTTCAGTGTAAGAATGCACGCCCGGTACACCATACATTTTTAATTACCAAAAAACTTAAATAGGGAATGCAGAAGAGGTACTAAGTTGTGCAGTCAAATTTAGGATTTCTACAAAATGGGCGAGTGACAGCGGCGCCCAAACTGAGCTTTTGCGAGCTGGCTCGAGATATGTACCCGGGTTTGCCAAACGATGAATAAAACCTAAATTATTATCGATAAAAGTTATCGCCTAACGTAAATCATTAGGAAAACGACTAACGGTAACAGTTAGGTTTAATTTTAATCAAATTTATTTTGACAAATATTGACTTAATTTTTTCAAGTTTTTTTGGTTTACTCGTATCTGTGTTCTAATTCTCTGTCATATCCTTTTTATATTCATAAAATAAACTCAAGAAATAACAACGAGAGCGTTGTGACGGTAAACGGTTAAAACGCTGTAATCGCAATCTTTCCGTAATGTAATTAGCGGTTTGATGTATTGCCTACGAGAAACAACATGCAACAGAAAATAATTATATAACTTCAAAAACATATTCAAGGATAAAAAACTAAAGAATAAAACGATGTTTACATACGTTGTACTAAAATGTTAGAAGCATAATTATGTTTATTAATAGTTAGGTAGGTAGGAGTGTATATTTTTCAAAAATATGATCGCAAATTTTGATTACCCGAAAAATTACGCATTTTCAGTTGCCGTTACTGAACACATACCTATGCCAAAAAAACTTAAAAAAATTAAGTCGATATTTTTTCGAAATGTACATGATAAAAATTGGATTACTCGTTTTAGTCAGGTCGTTCATGGATTTGGGTCAGGTGGTACCCATCATTGATAAACTAATTTATCGTTTGGCCAACCCGGGTACTTAGCTCGAGGCAGCTCGCAAAAGCTCGGCTCGGGCGCCGCACTCGCTCCGCTGTCACTCTGTCATTTTGTAGAAATCCAAAATTCTGACTGCACAGAGACAACCTTGTACCCCTTCTGCATTGCCTATTTAAGTTTGTTTGCTAATTAAAAAAAATGTGGTGTTTATAAAAGGCTTGATCTTGACTGACCAACTGACTGACAGACAATGCACAGACCAAACCACTCAACGTTAAAACTTAGAGAGTTAGTTAGTAATAAGTAGTTTGGGTAATTAAAAATTTGTGGTGTATATGATAAAATTGGACAACTGTTCCGCCTTGCGTCAATAGGTAGGTATAATTGATAATGATAAACTCAGCCAGTAAAGAAACAACTTAATAAAAATGAACTCAAAGTTATTGCGCCCTTACAGGGTTCATGTTCATGTACCTTTATGCTACTTACACCTAAGTTATACTACCTGTATGCAAATGAAACATTAAACTATGAATATAATTATGAATATGAATAATATCTGGTATTGTTCCCATACAGTCGGAATCCTGCAAGGGACTACTCCCAACGGTACCATAAGTCTTGAAAATTAATGATATTGCATACGACAGGTGCAAGGCAAGAATTTCACTTGGTCAGGGACTAAAACCGTACTAAGTGCGGTTTTAGACTAGCGTATTTTAGTCACGCTTATACGGACGGTTTGGTACTTACTAAAAATAAATAAAATAAAAATAAAAAAAGCTTTATTTTTTATTACACTATATTAAAAATTAAAAAGTACATACTTAAAATATATTAATGTCCGATTACAGTGTATGGAGGAAAAAGCCTCCTCCAAGGTTCTCCAACTGTTTCTTTCCCTTGCTCTTTTTGGCCAGAGTTTTCCGGCCACCTTTACGATGTCGTCACTCCATCTTGTTGAAGGTATTCATCTTCTTGTGCCTCTGGGTGTCCAGTTGGTAAGTATATGGCTCCACCTGTTTGAGTTAAAATCCCGGGTAAGAAACAAAAAAATTCGAGGCCGAACTAGGACGGATAGTAGTAGTAGCTTTAAATGGAGTACGGAACTTCCAAAGCGTATACGCGCGTATACAGGTCGCTCAACGAAAGCTGGCACTGTCAAAGCACTCACACTAAATGCAATTTCACTACACTTTGACAAACTTAGGATGTTAATTTTGAAAGGTCACAATAGGGACACGCCGCGATCTCATTCGCTGACACTACACAAGCCCACGTGTGAATGTTTTGTTCATTCCAACTTTTGTTAATATACCTCCCACGTGTGAATGTTGCCAGCTTTTGTTAATATACCTTGAACCGGGGTTTACGCCTCAGTTTTTTCTAGCGAGTGTCTAGCATGAGGTAACTTTCGGGGCTTTTCGCGCGTACACGCGCTGCAAAAACAAAAGACGAGCGGCGAATACGCACGTATAATCCGCTAATCTAAAACCGTACTTAACTCAGAGGTTTATTTTTAAACCTGTGACTGACGCAAAAAATGGTTGTCAATCAGGTTTTGTATTGCATGAGATGGATTTACGGACTGCACACTGACGGTACGGATTGGAAAAGGAGATATAATTTAGATAAATATTTGTAACGTGCAATTAAAAAAATGCGTCTACATAAGAATATTTTTTTGATAATAATAAAAAGCGTTTCTTATACTTAAATAATCGTGTTAAATAATTCAAATTAACAAAAGTTTGTTCATGATTCTTCTTTCATGTAGAGTTCAAGTTTCAACGAGATCTTTTTCAGATTTCTAGACTTTTTTCTCATCTTGTGAGCAAAAAAGATTTTCAAACAAAATTTAATAAAACAGAATAAACTCACAAGATGAAGAACAAAAACTGATATTTTAGATTTTTGAAAAAAAAATACACAAAGTTGTCAATATAACTTACTTTTATACTGGCTGTAGCTGTATTTAAGCAAGTGAAGAGATGGTTTTTGCTTCTTCTTATTAAAAACAGTAAAATTCCCTTTCCGTGCCATCTCATCACTATACGCCCGACCTAAGCGTGCCGGTAGAGCAAGACATCTATAAAAACAACATGAAGTTAGACAGAGACAGAAAATATCGCGTGAAAAACCTGTGCCATGGCTACAGGGCTGTCAAAGTATAATTACACTAAATTGCACAGAATGCAGAAAGTCATTGCAAGTAATTTATTCCTTTGGTTTATGTGAAGTCATTTTCAGATTTTGCAATTTGATATTGGTATTAATAAGGATGTGTATGAAAAGTGTTTTGATGATATCTTACAATATCATAACAGGTATTTTATGAATGAAGAAAATGGATGGATTGATGCATAAGGCTCAACCACACCAAATTACTGATGACTGATTAGATGTATTCTACGAGTATAATATGTACTACTCGGGCGAATGAACATGACACCTGGCTGACACGTGGCTCGGAACTTGATGCTTCCCCCGCTGCCCCGCGCGGCGTCCTCCGTGTTTCTTCGTCTTATCATTACCAAGTATCACAGGACCTCTTCTCTATCAAGATTATCCAATCCCACGCTGTACTTTGCACAAACGTCATTCGAGCCAGGTGTCATGTTAATTCGACCGAGTGCTGCACAATGCACTTAAAATGCGTCCAAAAAAAGAGAGCCACATTGGCTAAATTCTAGTATATTTTGGTCCAATGCTAATTTTCGAAAGAAAGTGGTAACAGGACTAGATAAATAATTATTATATGTTAAAACTAACTTAGGCTTTTTTTTTTGTAGGCTTTTAAACATCGATGTTCATTACACAAATGTTTGACCTGAAGCTAGGATCAAAACCCGCGACACTCGGCGTAGCAGTCCAACACACTCAACCATTTGTGTCGTCGAAATTGGACATAAACTTCGTATTTGGTCAAAACTTATAAAAAGGCTTTTCTTTTAAAAGCCTATCTTGCCGACAGACAGTGGTAGAGGTCTCATAGGCAAGATACGAAATAGTGGATTCCGTGACCTAGTTAATTATCGCATGGCAATCAAAGGCAAAATAAGGGCAGTTATAAGTCAAAGATTACGTTATGGTGTTTCTATAGAACACCAAGATAGACAGTATTTAAGCTAAATGTAGGCGGAAAACAGTAGAAACATACAGAAAAACATGAATTAAATATCTCCAGTTTTAATTTTTTTTTTGTACTTTTGACAATTGTGATTTATAAGCAATGAAAAAGCCTAGAAATTATAGAATACATTATATACATATTTTTTTGTATGATTGTGTTATTTTTGTATTACATTAAGATAGAAAAGACCCAGATTCGAAACAAACATAGATGTTCATTACACAAAAATTGTAGGTATTAACAATGAAAAAGCCTAGTTATTATGAATTATGATATAGGAATATAACTAATTAAATATAGGTACCTATAGGTATAAATACATTTTTTGTAAATATATAATTATGATACATAGAAAATACCCAGACTCGAGAATAATATCGATGTTCATTAAACAAATGTTTGTCCCGAAGTGGGAATCGAACCCGCGACACCAGCGTAGCATTCCAACACACTTGCCACTCAACCATCCGTGTCGTCACATGTATAAATACATTACCTACTAATCTACCCGTATTAATGTTACTTGCAAATAATAAATGCATTCGGATTGCAATAACAACAGCTAAAGGCCGATTTACACCAGACGAGCGAATGCTCGTTCTATCCCGTCTGCGTCAAATTCTATTAAAATTAACAGAAACTTATCATTTCTTCGTTGTTCTATCTTAGCTCGCATAGATTCTATGGAATATTTTAAGAATGCTCGCTTGCTTGATGTAAACTAATTATTCCCATCTGTCACCCTAGGGGGACGGGATGATCTAAATGCGACAAAAATGTTCTATCTGTCCCACCGTTGCTGTAAGGCGGACAGATGGAACTTTTATTAATTTTAAAAGTTCTATCTGTCCTCCTGTTAATAGGGGGACATATGGAACAATTTATTCCCATCTGTCCTCCATTACACACTAGAGTAGCTTAGAACGTTCTTACGTGTTCGGACACGAAAAGTGTTCATGTGTTCCAGCGATTCTGGTTCTTGGTGTTGTTAATATTTTGGTATAAACGCTGAAAACGAGCTTTCGTTTACACTAAGAGATCAAAAAATAATGCTCTCGTTTTAGCTCTAGCTCTTTGTTCGTTTAGTGTAAACCCGCCTTAAAAAGCTTTACATAGAATCAATTCGAGTTTAGCGGAAGCATTGAACAACAGGTTAGACACACAACAGAATTGCTTCGGAATCGAACGAATAAATACATTTAGCTACGACTTGTACGGTGTAAGCAGCTAAGACACACACAGTACTAAGCATGGAAGGTAAACCGAGTAACATTTTATTTATCATGGTATAAAACTGATCACATATAACACTTGTTACTTTCTGAGAGCAAATCTGTTGTTGTTAAATCACCGGTGATACCAGCCTGGTGCGCTCCGGCAGGCAATTTTGTACGCCGGCGGACGCTGTGATGTCATGATACTTGTCACCATTCACAATTTTATTTGTATTGTATTGTAAATAATCATAACAGTCCGTCAGTAATGTGCTGCCTGTGAGTGGATGTGATTGCGTGACGTCGCGTTATGCGTGAATTATAATATGACAAACAAATAGCAGTGTGTTACAAAATCATCTGTGATTTCACGGTTATAAAATGAAATCATATCACTATGTGACAATGAAATAAAAGTAACTTTCCATGCACAAATTTCAAACGAGTGTTTCCGAAGTTAGCAGCAAGCGTGCTGTAGCAAAATTTGCTACAAAGCATTTAAATTTATTTTTTGTTCTGAAGCGGGAATTGAATCCACGACACCGGCGTGACGTGGCAGTCTAAAAACACTTGCCACTCGACCAATCGTGTCGTGTCTTTGTTTTTATTAATACCACTATCTCACTTTTTGATAATTGGGACACGGCTATTTTCAGTTCATATAAAATTTACACAATCATAATAAATCAAACCTGGGGCGAGTTTACAAAGTGACTCGTTTAGCAGGACAAGGTTACACGGGTACAAGGGGTACCCCTTTTGCAGAAAGCATGCAAAAAACCCTTCAAATATTCATCGTGGATGTACCACCTCTACAGAGTTGTCGAAAAACTTTATATTGGTACAGTACTGGCACACAACAAAATCGTATTGAAAATATCCTCAGAATCCGATGTTTTATTCAAACCACAGCCGACCATCCGACTGGCATACTAAATCAACAAAAACCAGTCGGTTTTCTACATCTAACCCTTTTTTGTTCAATTTCTTAGCACTTGTAAGTTGAACTAGCAATAAAGTCTAGTTTACTCGTAGTTTTTCGTAGACTTTTGCGACTATCACACATAGTTATTAGCATCCAATGATTGCTAAGTACACGAGGAACGCTTTTTACCCGACTGCCAAGGAAGGGTTATGTTTTTCGCGCGTATCTTGTATGTATGTTCTTTGTTAACTCATACCTTCCAAACGACTGGATGGATTTTGACAGTTATACCGTTAGATTGGTCTCAATAACCCGAGTGTTCTTAGATGGGTTTTTAAATAGAATTACCCAAGTCGCCACTTTTCGATAAGTCGGATTTTTGGCGCTAAATAGTACGTAAGTCGTTTATAAAGTTGTATTTACCAAACCTATCAAGTAGGGTATCAATATAAAGGATATTAAAAGGAGATTACAAAAATATATAAGTCATTATCATGTTTTAAATTTAATTTTGAATAACGAATTATTGGCAATCAATGCATAGGTAATATTTTCGCAGTCGGGTTTTCAGTTTTTATAAAATTTAAGCTTGTTGTTCAATTTCTTAGCACGTGTAAGTTTAACTTGAAATAGAGTCTAGTTAGTCGTAGTTTTTCGAAGACTTTCGCGAAGACATATACATAATTATGTGTGTTAGTATTGATTATTCATCCAGTGATCGCTAAGTGCACGCGGAACGCTTTAAACACCGATTCAATGGATTTCGTGAGTTTAGTATGCCGACTGATTAAAAAAAAAATATGTGTGAATCAACAAACACGTGCTTAATGGTGAAGGAAAACATTGTGAAGAAACCGGCATGTCATAGAACCTAAAAAGTTCGCAAACATGTGTCAAGTGCATGAAAGGGCTTCTTCGAGGCGTATTTGTAATCCTTTCACCACAGTGGTTCGAAAGAACAAATGACACGATAAGAAGTGTGCCGACTCGAATGGCGTCCACTGTTCTTGCGATATAACGTATAATAATTCCTTGTCGCAAGAAAAAATAGCGTATCATTAAAGCTTACGCTTATTTTGAGGTATTTTTTTTGCCAAGCTAATGGTTTAAAAAAAGATCGAAAAAAAAAACATTCAAAAACAGCTTTGTTTTGGGTTATAATTTATTATTTTTAAATCAATTCAGATCATTTTAAATATTTTGATTAAAATTATCAAACGTGCGATATGAATATAAAACTGATTTGGAAAACAAAATTTAACTTACATAACAAATGAAATAGATACTACGTAACTACTCCAATAATTTATGGTAGTACCTACCTTAATATGGAAAATCAAATTGAAAAACATTCCCAAATTGAAAAGCTCTACGTTAGCACTAGAGCACAGAGCCATGGCAATGGCTATACCAGGTATTTTAGATTTTTTTGTGATCGTAGATTTAAATACTTATTATTAGTTTGATTTTGAAAAACCAGTGTTTAGAGTTGCAATATAACAAAACAAATGAACCCAATTGAATTAGTTTCTGCCTGGTGTAAAAAAATCTTATGCCATACGCACACGTTGATAGTAAAAAGGCTCTACCTCGTTTTTGAGGCTCTGCAGTGATGAGGAAATGAGATAGCATGATGTGAAAAGTACTTGTGAGAGCAAGAGGGAGTTATTGCACCGGTAGTGAGGAGTGAAAGAGATCAATAATGAGAGGCACGAGGAGTTGAAAAGGGATTTCAGATTAAGGTCGTTGTCGAGTCAAAGAGTAGGTGGTCGGGAAAATTCGTAGAAGAGTGGTTAGTTTTAGTGGTGGATTGTGCGTGAATGAAGCATCAGTGAGGGCAGTCTTGTACAGATGAAATTCACGAAATGTTTATTAATTTAACTTCAGACTAGTTTTGTACGTTTTTTTTATCAAATTGTTTATTTACGTATATATGAGAAGAAGTTCGTTAGTGCAGATTATGTTAGTTAAAGCAACAGCTGAAGATAAAAGAACTGAGTTAGGAATAATAAGTTCAACTTACCAAAATTATTACTGTGATCATTTGTCATAATATATTGCGTATTCATTACTTGCTACTTATAATAATACACCGGATAGACATTTACGTACAGACAAATAAGATTAAATGCTTTAATTTTTAATTGTTAGCTCTGAATGGATAAACTTGCAATTTTGTCACAATTTGACTATTTTGACTATCCTAAAATTAAAAAAAAAAAAACAAGTAAACACAATATATATTTTTCTAGTCATGATAGTATCTCACAATCTTGCTGACACTTTATTTGCTCTTCAATTCAATATCGAAGGTGGGTCAAATTTTCCTCACTATAATTGAGTTCTTTCTATTCGCCTAATCTTTGACCCTAGCCTGGCCGGGGCTCACTCGCACACTCGTCTACCCTCAGTTACCGTCCGGGCTCTCTCGCAGCGTGTCTGTGACCGACCTCCGCGCGTTTTTACGCGGCATTCCGAATTCAAATCGTGCAATTTCAAATATCGAAGTGTCAATTAAAAAAATAAACAGTTGATTGTGGGTTGCCAGTTGTTGTGACTTGTGATTTTTAGCGTTGTGTTTTGACGTTTGAATTTTGGATTTTTATGTGGATCGACGGATTGTTATTTTGCGTTTCGTGAATGGCCAGGTTAGTAACTATTTTACTATACACTAGGAATTAGTACCCTACATACATTACAGCTGTATCACGTAAAATAATTCAACTAATTCAATCAATATTATGTTTAGTAAAATGTAGAGTGGGTTTCAATTGAAGGAATATTTTCGCATTAAGGGGGAATTCTAATTCCATACAAAAATGTTTCGGACAAATACTCAAAAAGTAACGCCGTATTATAGTAATTTCTTCACACTATTCGTTTCGTCTATGTTTTATTATTTCGTCAACAAAAAAAGTGAAAGGTTTCATACTTTAATTTAGAAAATTTTAATTTTAAAACACATATAAAACGTGTTTTAAAATTAACCATACTAACTTAAAAACACGTATAAAATCTAAATAAAAGTATGAAACATTTTTTCATTTAGCCCTATTTGTAAAAGCTCATTCTAAAAAAAGGTTTTCATAATAGCAGCTCTATTACCTATTATTAAGTAGGTCGAAATAGATGAAGGTTTTTGTAATTATACGCGATTTAAACCCTAACTAGACTCTAATAAGGCTAGAATACCAAAGAGGGGATTATGGAAACTAGACAACTTTATATAATACCTATCCCAGGTATCTACTTATTAAAATACATAATATTTAGAGATTAATAAAACATCCTGACTTAGATGAACACCTAAAAAAGGATATATGTGAAAGTATGTGCTTACGATAAGTATGAATTGTAACACAAATATTACAGTACAATCCATATGACATCAAAACATTATCGGCCTTTGAGTGGTTGTTTTTTTTATCAACCAATCTTGATTTTTTATGCAATCCAATCCAACGTTAAGCAAGGTGATCTAAATTTAATGAAATTTTCTTAAATTTTGATATTTTTTTTCTAATTAACTATCGCTATTAAAATAATTATACAGCCATAATCGAAATTGTGGCAACCCAGAAAGCTGTTCCATATAATTATTTTCCCAAAACTCATTAACATAATCTCAATGTTCTGCGTTGTCTCAAAGCGTGTACCTTCAGACACCTTCTTGGTGTAATATTGTACTAATGTGAGGGAATTATCAGCTGTGTGGGCCTTCGAGAATCCAGCAAAAGGAGGGGTTAACGTAAGGCGAACCCCTCTGCCGGCCATATAACCTTCCATAAGACCAATTACCATGATACTCGTAAACCACGTCTAATCAATAAACCTTAGTCTTTGTTCTATAGAAAAATCCCTTGCGGTCCTACGAGGGTTTACTTATTACATATTCATTACCATAACTTGACAAGGCATGTACAGACATTCTATACAACCCTCTACCCTGAGGGGATGTTTGTAAGTTTCATACAATCGTGTAGTGAATGCATGATAAAATGTACAATTTTCAACCCTATGACGATAATATAAAAATCTATAACTTATTAATGTGAAAACTTCTTTAGGCGCACTGAGCAAACATATTTCTTGGAGAGTGAATTGGACTGGGCTACTTCGGGTAAAGTCAGCTGGTACAATATTACTAAGTGAAGATGGTAATTTGTCTAGTCTACTGTCCTTTCTTTTACCTGAACGATATCAAATAATGGTAGCGTAACATTATAATACTTCAAAATAAAGTGCCCGTATTGTTGATGGTATAACCGTGAACCAAATTTATTTTTGAATTAGCATCATTTCTACTGTCCTGTCAATATACTTACTCACTGTCAGACTGTGAAATTGTAACTGTATTATTTTTAAACAAGGTTTTGTTTTACTTTGGTTACGCCGCTGCTCGCGGCTTTGCCGGCGTGGTATCGAGATTTGTATGACATATATGTCTCTCATTCTATTTTCTAATTTAGATTAGGGGTTACAATAGTCTGCACTGATGTCCCTCTATGGAGTATATGATGCATTTACCCCTTATTTAACTAATTGATAAACTATTTCATTTAACATCTCAAAAACCAAATATTAGTTTTTTTACACACATTCCAAATATAAGAATTGGATTCATACAATGATGCTCCTGATTACAACATTTTAAATGAAAATAGAGCAGCAGCTATAACAAAACGGTTAAACCTGACCTAGCATCAAGTCTAGCGAAAAAAGAGAGTTTAACCCACGACAAAGGTAACTAGGCCTAGGGGTGGGAAAAACATGTTTTGTACTGAAAACAGTAATGCTTTGTTCTGAGTTTATGATGTACATTACCGCATTTTGTTCTCATTTTTGTTATAAATTACTGTCTTGTTAGTTGTATGTAGTAAAAAGTAGAGCAAGGTTAGTAGATAATATTGTTTGTAATTGAGTTGATTTTGATTGTATTGACGTGAGAGATTATAAAGTTTAGATTTGATCAAAACAGTTTAGGTCTTTAAATCTTTATAAAGTGGTTAAAACGAGATACTAAAATCCAAAATAAAAGTAATAGTATAATTTTATTATACCACGTTTTCAATAAGTCACTGTTTTGTTTGGTTGTAATAGTTTGTGTGTCTGTCGTTTTGGGTGAAATCTTGCAACTTGCAACTTGCAAAAATACCACATCCCGGTTAGCTATCAAGCTAAAATTTTCAGAGTAGCTCACAACTCTTTGACAATGCATTCTAAATCTATTAGAATATATATCAAATAAAATAAAAATTAATAATAAAAATCCCGACCTAACCTCGAAAAAAAAATATAAAAACCTCTATATAATCTCGTATAGCAAGCGAGATTGAGCAAAGGCATAAAAACGTAGTTTGTAGATTTTTAATCTACAATGCTTGTTTTAATATCAGTTGCCTGAAAGAAATGATTATTATCATTAAAAATGCCTTACCACCATTTCAAATGGATCATTATTTGTTATCCCAAGGGTAAAAATACCAGTTCTCGGCCTAGGGAAGAAAAATAAACATCAGTAGCTGACACACCTGTTGGGCAATTAGGGTAGGGTACAAAAAGTGGTCCATACCAGACTTGCCGGTACTATAGTCACTCGATATGCTTGATTTGGTGAGACGCGACCGTGGCGAGTTTATTGTGAGTTTATACTTTTTTTTTAAGGATGAGCGATATTGGAAAGTTGAAAAAAATCTGTCTTTTAGACGAGTCATTCAGATATAGGTACCTTTTGTTTTTTGTTCGTATTTAATGTGACTGGTAAGAATGAGAGTAAATAAAATGCTTTACGAATGATAAGACTTTGGTCTGGAATTCTGTTTTAGAGTCACCTAAAATAACAAAGTAAAAGCTTAGAGTTTATTAAAATTGAAAACCCAACTACCAAAATATTATTAGATTATTGGATTTCTGACACTTTTATTTTATTATATTATGACATGCTCACGACGAAAAAGAATCTAAAGATACCTAATTTACTATAAATGCATCAAATTTTGATATTAGATTGTTTGGCATTTAAGTTAGCCTATGTCACTTGTATGACCAAGACGAATCTAGCTACACCGAATTTACCAAAATCCATTTAGCCTTTAAGCCTGCAAGAGCGCCACATAGAGCCACATACATACATACACTCGAAACACATAACCCTCCTTTTTCGCAGTCGGGTAAGTATAAATATCAAAGCAGCTAATCGTATACTTTAAACACAATGTTCAATACATATTGTAGGTTGCAGGGACAAGAGACATTCTTCTTCTTCTTATCGTGTCTTATTTAGAACCAGTTGAGTGTGTTGAAAGGATTTCAAGTGCGCCTCGAAGAGGCTCCTTTCGCGCACTGAGGTGCATTTAAGAAGCTTATAGTACGCGTAACTTGTAGGGAGTTCTGAAAATTTTGCATAACTTGTTCGCATGATTCAAGAGTGAGATTTCATAGTAAATTTGAATAGCCCTTTCAAGGTAGCTTTTAGTCGATAAAAATCAGTTACGCCTTTGATTTTTTGTTATGTTTTTGGAGATCCTTGAATAAAAATTATATGAACAGGTAAAAATTATATGGTGGGACCTTTTACGTGTAAAGCCGCATCTCGTGTTAGAGTGTTCAGTTCAAGCAGCTTCACATTTTGTTGAAGCCCGGACCAACAACTTTATACTTGATTATTTTCTCGAATAATCATTATATTCATTACCATTATCATCACCAATGAGAGTTCAATTGCGATAATGAAATTATATCAACATTTAAATTTTGTAGATTACACTTAATACAAGTACATATAAAATATAAAAAACGGCAGTTACAAAAATCTGGGGAATAATAACTACTTTCAATAATCTGTCAAAGTTCCTAAGCAATTACTTTACTCGCCAGGAAGATCTCAATCCTTAGGTTCAGACCGTTAAGATCTTCCTAGCGAGTTAAGTAATTGCTAAACAATTAACAAGTAACTTTCCTCTACAATATTTTATTCATTTTATAAGCTATTTTTACGTTCCTTACTAACATTTGCTTCTATTCGGTCGAACGACTCGCTCTTAGCCATTTTTTGTAAAGCGCCTTTGACTTTGAGCTTCCGTTTCTTTGTTAATTGTGAAGTTAATTTCACAGAAAGCGTTCTATTTTCGTTCGTCATGATCATGATAAAGAAATACCTTGGAATCAGACAGTGGAAAGCTTCATGAAACCTTTTTGGACTTTGTTAAGTTTATGTACTATAAGTATTTATGTATTTATTTATACCGGGTGGTTACCGGGCATTCTGTATATGTATATAAGTAACCTTTTTAGAAACTGTTGTATTTATGTTTATCTTATGGGTGGCCTAATTGTTTACCTTTTGTAAATTTTGTAATATAGATTGTAGTAGCTTATGCTGTACCTAATAAAAGTTTATCTAATATAAGTAGGTATTTAAATATTTATTTATATAAGTATTTAAGTTTCCTCTGACGGCTAACTTCCTTTACACACTTCCGTTGCATTGCACGAAATCACTGCCACAAATTGACAGAAAGCTAAAATAAAAAATAAATCGAATAAGTACAGGGAGGTTTGTACTATCTGACGTCTAACTTCCCCTTACACACTTCCGTCGCATTTCACGAAATCACTCCCACAAATAAGCTCCCATCAGTTACAGGAAACAATCACTAACAACATAAATGATTAAATCATTTCATCACGCCATAAATAGCACATTACTATTGTGTTCACCAGTGCATAAATATTTTCAATTCACAATGCATTTTGCGTTATCAAAGTACTAGAAATTACTTCATTAACTGCAACATGAGACTTCTTATCGGTCACGTAAGCTCTTGACCTAAAGTTATTCAAAATTAAACCATAAATGTATGAAATTTGTGATCAATTTTCTTCAGCAGTCTATGCTGGCTTTAAGTTTTTAAATATGAGCTTTGAATATAAAACTTTTAGGTTTAATTTCAATGGTGTCGTTGAAGTTGGGACTGTAGAAAATGCATCCACTCTTTCTCACAGAAATTGCATACTATCTTGAATTTTTATACCTATAGGTACGTATGCATACCTACCTTACATACGTACCACATAATTTTTCAGTTTAATCTTAAGGCTATCTTACGTTACCTTTCTTTTTCGTAGTCGGGTACAATACCTAATGGTAATAATAAGTAGCTACTCCTTGCATACGTATGGAAAAAAACTCTGTTTCACATCTCATGCTCATAAAGCTCAACATTATACTAGGCATAGGGAGAGTAAAACTGCATTTTAAGCCCTAGGGCAAGAAGATTGCTTATAACATCTGTACAAAGAGGTTCATTTTATAATGGGTTTTAAATGGAAAGTCTTCTTCTTATCGTACCACTAGTTCTTTCGATCCAGTGTAGTGAAAGAACTTCAAGTCCTCCTCAAAGAGGCTCCTTTCGTGCACTATGAGAACACAGAGTTGAGAACACAGATGCAGATCTAAGGTTGAGAACTTTTAGTTTCGAACTTCGGCCCTTGGTGTACAAATTACTAATACCTATGTATGTATTCGAATGGTCCAAGTAATTGTATTCAATTGAATAAAACACTTTACTCGACCATAGTATTAACCCCATTTTCGTTCTTCTGAGTTTTTCCTAAATTAATTTCAAATTGAAAGTTTTCTTACAAAACACGCTTACAAAGAGGCATAGTACGAAATTCAACAACAAAAAGTAGCCAATTTGGTTGGCCCCTAAAGGCGGAAGAACAGCACAATCATAAAAGGCTGATGCATTCAAAGTCTGTAGGTTTTTTGTAATATTTATAACAAATAGGTAATAAAAATTAACGGGCTTTATCACAAAGCCCATTTAACCCTTAACATTTAATTTAAATTCTATGCAAAGCATGACATATTATAAATTATCGGTAAGCATAGATAGATAGAAAATGCTTTATTGCATAGGGTAAAAAACAAGTGCATAGACGAACTTAATGCTAGTTTTCATTCTCTTTCAGCTAACCTCTGCGTATAGAGTGTGGTAGTGCTAAGTAATAAGTATACAGTCAGCCTTAGGCCAAGCAGAAACTTTATAAAAATAATAATAATAATAATAATATTGAGTAAATCTAGAATAAAAACTGAAAGTCTAAGCAATAAAGAAAGATCTTCTTTCTTCTTTAAACCGAAAAGACGTAACTTAAGTTAATGAGTTTTATTTATGACAGCAATGGGCAAAAATAATAAATTATTAAATATTAATTATGGCAAAAGTGGTAGCCGAGGACTGGCCACCGAAGTTTCTGACGTCCGATCTTTCTGACTTCTGGGTCAAAGTCAAGTCATGTTGCGGATCATGATGATGATGTCAAAAAATATTGATAATTAAGTACTTCGTCATTAAACCAGCTGTTCTGTAAAGAGCTGTGTGTGACGGCACAGCGTGGGCGGATGAGATGGTTTCTCCATTCAACAGCATAACGGTCTCATTCCGCAATGCTCCAAGAATACTGATTGCTTCAGTGTTAGACTGCAGTGTGATTGCAATAGAACCTACATTACCCCTTATGTATTTTTAGTGAACACCATTTTGGTTTTCCGGTTTGAAGAGCACTGTAGCTAGTGAATTTACTGGGCTTTCGAGTCTGACCATCAAAATTACTCAATGTGGATAATCGTTTTAGTGTAATTCAATGTCGTAATGTTTTGAGCATGAGCAAGCGTGACTTCTTGCCAGCAGGAGAGTTCTTCTCGTCACGAGACGAGCTAAGCGCTCTCCTACTTGCTTTTTTTGTAAAAATGTTTCTATAAACAAGCTTATAGTTTAAAAAACTGAAAACCCGACTGCGAAATATTCATACATTCATTGTCAATTCATTATTCCCAATTAAATGTAAACATAACTTATACCTATATATATTTGTAATCTCCTTTAAAATACCTTCATTTTCATACTACCCTACTCGAAAGGTTTGGTAATCAAAAAATTATTAACGACTTACTATTAAGCTCACAAAAATCCGCCATTTTGATTATTTTTAAAACCCATCTACAGAACACTCAGGTCAAACTGAGACGAATCTAACGATACTTACTTAACTGTCAAAATCCATCCAGCCGTTTGGAAGATACGAGGTAACCCATAAATTTACATACATACGCGATAAGATACGCGCGAAAAACATAACCCTTCCTTGGCAATCGAATAAAAAAAGGACTTGTTCTACGTGCGGTTTCAGATTAGCGGATTGTTTTGTGCAGCTCGTGTACGCGTGACAAGCCACGAGAGACGCCTAAGGCGTTCTATTAGGACAATGCCTCATGCTACTGACACTCGCTAAGAAAAACCAAGCGTAAAGCGTCGACGACAAAGGGCTAGTTTACAAGCTACAATCCGGCGAGTTTAAAAGCTAGCGAGTGAGCGAATTAGCTTTCGGAAAGGATTGTCAACTAGCAGATTGATAAAAAGCCGATGACACGGGGCGAGTTTACAAGCTACGAGCGAAGTCGCTGGCTTGTAGCTTGTAAACAGTTTAGGCTAGTCTAGCATACACATATCTGAAATCGCACTTACACAGAATTTCTCTCAAATAACCTGATGCCCCATTTTGTACATGACCATTTTAAAACTATTTCATCCGCAGCCCGATAGTTGCGGTTTTTGGGTTTCTATAAATTCTAGCTACTATCAAAATAATGCTCACTTTCGGCGAATTTCATCAAAACTTTTATGACTGTCCAACGTTGTTCGGACCGCAAATAAAATCCAATGTCTGAACATGGCAATAGGGTAAATCCAATCAGCTAGTGGTCGATTGACCCTATTTTATAACGAGTAGAAAACAAGATGCTAATGGTAGAAAGTTAATAACTTTCCTTATGAGGTTGTAAGTCTATTCCAGAAGACAGGTCAGGGATCTCTTAGATTAAAAATGCTCGCCTTTCCACTCACCCGATCAATCATGCAACTTCTAAAATAAAAATACTTATAAATGATTTCAAGTGTTTTAATCTAAACTTTTTTGTTTCATCCTCATCAGCCTTTTAGCAGTCCACTGTTGGACGTAGGTCTCTCCCAAGGCGCGCCACTGAGGCCAATCTTCGGCTTTCCTCATCCATCTTCTGCCAGCTATAGCGCGCAAATCATCGCTCCATCTTGATAAAGGTTGTCCTACACTACGCTTGCTAAGACGCGGTTTCCACTCAAGAAACGGTTGACCAACGGTTGTCGGTTCTTCAGCACATGGCCGGCCCACTGCCACTTCAGCTTGCTAATCCTCTGAGCTATGTCGACCACCTTATTTTGTTATTTGCTAACGTTTTATGCATAAATCAGTAAACCAATCAAATTATAGATACAAAAAACTAAGTCCTGACTAACAACGCACTATCCAAATCACTGAACGTAGATACTTGAAATTAGATGGACATGTTTGTCAAGAAGAGTAAATGCGTACAAAAAACGAATTTTGTAAACTTTCAACGTAAATGAAGTTGTAGGTGTAAGCTTGGATTTCTTAAACGATTCGGTGCCTGTTCTATTTTATTTCCTAGAAATTCGTCTTTTATTACCGGAATATAGCAGTCAATATTCCGTTAACATAATGAGGCATTGAGTTAGGTGTTGGCCTAATCATTACAAGACCAACCTATGGCGGTTACCTTCGAGTTAGTTTGACCTGCTTCTATTCAGGGTTACTTAGTCGATATAGTGCGTACTGGATTACTCTGCGCTTTTGTTTTGCACTATCTTCTGGGGAGTTCGCGATTTGTGTCCGTCCGCATACAATGCAAAAAAATATTACTTGACATGGTATTCAGTTGATTTATTAAAATAGTATGATAACACAATTGATTTATCAAGTTTTACACTTAAATACCTACTGTAAATTTTTTTAGAATGCTGTTTTATTAGAAAAGACACACCTTTTCAATCTCTCAAAGTTTCACCGGAATGCTTTTAGTCACACCCAGCTACTAAAATATTAAAAATGAAAAAAAAAAACATTTATTTATATGTCCCACTAAAAACAAACATTACTGATCCCATCAAAAATCCAATAAAAAGAGTTTTCAATGGTTTTAAAATTCATTTCAAAGTTATTTTATTGACTTAATGCAATATGTTACATCAGTAAATTGTACAATAAATTCCGCATTAATAAATTTGACACCCACGCAAATTTTTGCGGCCAAAATTGTTGGGACTCGACCCAAACTGGTTTGGCTGGGCGTAACTGCCAATTGCAATTAAAACCATACCTAAATACATGCATATTATTTTACAATATGATAAAATTCTGCATCACAACAATTGAAACGAGCTTAAAAAGTATTAGGTAATAAATAATTAATTCATTAAATTATACTAATTTTTAAGTTTGCTCTGGTAACTGGTCAATTTATGCGGATTTAGTACTTTAAAGTACATTTTGAATGTAGAAATCATGCAAATACTCTGTAATTTCTAGAAATCTGATTTTTTTATGGATAAAAATTTACAATTAAAAACAATTAGGTATTGACGTTCTAGATACAGCAATCTAATAATTAGCTTCATTCTTTCTCGTTCGCCATACACGTCAGAGCAAGACGAAATAAAAGAAAAATAAATTCACTTCTAATGAAAAACAGTTAAGTGCAGTTTGAGACACTTTCAAAGAAAAGGGTAAGTGCTAAATGCTGAAAATTATAGCCCTTTTACTTAACAAATAAAGCCAAGTGTCTAAACACCGCAGCGACAAAATTCGTCCAAAATTTATAGATATTTCCAATTTCACGGTAAATCAAATCTTTAGAAACTTTACGATCCAGCCTTCGTAAAGATTTATTTTAAAGATAAATTGCTTTGCGCTGATAAAATTTCGAGTATAATACGGGGACAGAATATTGCCAGAATTAAAGCTAACTGTAGCAAGTTTTTTTTATGATTTTGGGAAAGAGCTTTGACAAAATAGATGTTCGTTGTTCGCTTTTATCAAAAACAAAGCATTAAGAATATTATGTAAACTATACACTACTACTAACTACTACAATTTATATTGCAAAATTTACCAAAAGGAAACAATTGGGCCACCCATAGACCGTTGCAAACGATCTATAGGTAGCTCAACTGCTCCAACTCGATACCCGATGGCAGCGTGCCGAGGATACTGGCTGCATTGCCTCTTTGTATTGCAAGGCTTATTCTTTGGCCGAGATAGCTGCCAGCCAGATACTAAGCTAAAGTTGCTAGGAACATAGCAGACTTTGACACAGTATATGCGGTTTCAGACTAGCGTATTTTCATCGCACGTATACTCGCGAAACTTCAAAGCCCAACGCCCGTATACGTGCTTATACCGGCGTTTACCCTCGGTTTTTTCTAGCGAGAGTCAGTAGCATGAGGCAGTGTCCTAATAGAACGCGATCACGCGATCGTCGCGCGAGCAAGCGATGCGACCGTCGCGCGATCGCGCGATCAAACGTACTAACGTCAAATAGGCGTCCCGATTGGCAATCGTGCGAACGCGCGACGCGACGCGATGCCAATTGGGACGCCTATTTGACGTTAGTACGTTTGATCGCGTGATCGCGCGATCGACGTTCGCGCGAACTTGCGATGGTCACGTCATCGCGTTCTATTAGGACACTGCCTAAGGCGTTGTCCTAATAGAACGCGATCACGCGATCGTCGCGCGAGCAAGCGATGCGACCGTCGCTCGAATCTGCGATCAAACGTACTAACGTCAAATAGGCGTCCCGATTGGCAGTCGCGCGATCGCGCGACGCGACGCGATGCCAATTGGCACGCCTATTTGACGTTAGTACGTTTGATCGCGTGATCGCGCGATCGACTTTCGCGCGAACTTGCGATGGTCACGTCATCGCGTTCTATTAGGACACTGCCTGAGACGTCTCTCGCGGCTTGTCGCGCGTATAATTGTCGCGCTGCAAAAACAAAACACGAGTGGCAAATCCGCTCGGCTTATCCGCTAATCTGAAACTGCAATAATAGGTTTACAGAATTAAATTACAAAGTTCAGTAGAGTACCAGCTAAAAAGTATTTGCCAGTTTCTAAACAATAACATAACAAACATGTTAAAAAATCTGTAAATAGTTTTTAGCCATACTCTACGATTCGGACGAAACTTCAAAAAAGCGTTTCGGATTTCGAGTAAATCTTTGATATATTATTATATCCGTACGAGTTATTGTTGTACCATTTTGAGAATACCTACCATGCACGTTAAAAAACATTATCACATGAATAGATAAAACAAACAGTACGGGCAATAAAAAAAAAAAAAAAAAAAAAAATAAAGCTGTGCCTTGTAGAGTTCTAAATTAAATCCTATTCATACATATTTCAATTTTGCATTCGTATTCCGACTGCCGCCAAACTTTCACAGTTCTTAAGCAATTACTTTACTCCCTTAGCAATTTTTAACGGTCCAAATTCATACCATCAAGATCTCCCAGTAAAGTATTTGCGATGCATAAGAACTTATACAGTTTGGTGCAAGAGGCAATAGTGTCCTTTCTTATGAATTGATATAAATTTTAGGTATAATTAGAACGGAGTTTTTTTAAGGACACAGCTTAATCTAGATTTAAGAATTATAAGAAATCTTTCTGTTATTTTAAAACAAGTTTGGTTAGATACGTAGAGACAGAGTTCATAGGGATATTAAAAAATAATATCCTAATAATATTATTTTTCCTTACCTACTAAATATACATCTTATTTTTTCTGCAGAATAATATAAAACGTAATTTACGATAGTTTTTGCGGCTTGTCCAATCGGTTTTATCGTACGTTGTATCGTTATATATGGTAATAAAGGCCAATATTGCATGGCAGGCGATTTTTATAGATATACGTTAGAAAGATAAATTAAATGCGGCGATTTCCGGAGTGTTTTTAAGACCTTCTTCTTAAATTAAGATGACGGTCTCTTACCTACCTGATTTTGTTGGCGCCGAGACGGAAATGATTAAGTAAAACCAATGACGCATACCTAATCATAATTTGAAACCTATATCAAACTTGGGTCCGTAAACCAACTTTACAGACAACCAATTTTTTAATGTAAACAAGTGGCGAGACTAGCGAGGCACTCTCCTGGAAGTAAGAGATCACGCCAGCCTTCCTTATCAGTGCTACACAGGGCTTTGATTCCCTTAAGCCAAAATAACTAGCTAACGAATAAAATTTTCCACGCTCATAATCAAAGTCAAAATAATTATTACTTAAAATACTTATACATATACATACATAATGTGTACCAACAAAGTTGACAAAATAAATACAGTATCAATAACTGGTTCCCAAAAAACCTAATTCCCCAAATACTCAATAATTTTGAAATAAAACGATCATAGCAATTTTTTTATAAACCTACCTATTTTATTTTCAAAACTTAATATAAAACGACTCGCCGAAGTTTCTCTCGAAGACTCTCGTTTCAAACTTCGGCGAGTCCACACCTCCTGATGATGCCTCGTGTAGAGGCGAAACACGTGTCGTATCTTTAAACTTTGGTTTTCTGTTCTTTGACTCTTTGGTTTAGTTGAACTAAAGTTAAGTTAATTAAAACCTTTGTTTAGAAATTAAGAGGATTTATTTCTAAATATATTAATATAATTTGTTGATATTTATGAATTTCCGCAAAGTAACGCCTGAATCAATCAATTATCTTAAAAATAAAATAGTAAATAAATTAATATTTAGGGTCGCTGGTCGATGGCCATAAAAATGCGATCAATGTATCCTACCGTCTCGGGCTTGCAATGCTTTTTGTTAACATAGAAATGAACATTTACAAAATACTTACATAAAACATAAAATAACTCTTATTTAAAATGAGTGTCTCTCCATCCCATGGCAATTAAACTTTTCATAAAAAATATAAACATTCAAGTTGGATCCGACGGACAAGATTGTCTGATTTCTACCGCGTTGGAATCTAAATTGTTTTTTGAGTGGGTGTCAGCGGAAATACCAGTTTTTGTCATCATCTGACAAAGAATACGAAATTGCCTTTTTAGTCGATGTTTTAGGCGGTTGAGTGATCTATTTCGGTTTGATTAAATTGAGACATTCTTTATATAAAATATTACTTAAAAGCTTTTTTGCCAATAAAATGGCACTGGAAGTAAGTACCGACACTACCTACTTTTAGTGCTAGATATAGGTATTATTATACCTATTGCAGATAGGTACGAGTGTAGAGGTATCTGTCAACGTAAAATTTCAAAAAACAAGGTTTTCAAACACGTAGGTACGTTCACAAATATACGGTTATTGAATTGTTAATTTGCAAAAAGAAATAAGAAAGAGCTTATATGGGAAGCAGATAACTGAAAAAAGCTTGTTAACAGTTAACTGCTCAAAGCAACGAAATAAACATTATTAACGTTTTTAAACAAAATATTTTACTTACAAACAAATATGATACAAACGGCTTATGTAGGTCTTTACTTTACTACTTATATGGGTAGAATAATTTACTAGCGCACATTTTTTCGCCTTCCGAAAAATATATTTTTTAAAGAATTGTAAAGAAAAATATTTGAGGGCTCAAGAATCTAATGGACACGAGTAAGATTTTTTTTCTTGTGAGTAAGTAATGAATATAAATATAACGAAGAAAATATATTTCATTTTGTTATTATTTATATTTTACAAAAATATTGCTTAACCTACTTACAAATTTTGTTTTTTTTTCTGATTTAATTCAACTTAGATCACGAAATGTCACGTATCTTCTTCTCAAAGGTTTAAAATTTATGTTGTAAGATTGTAGTAATTTTCACTGTTCATACATTTTATGGCTTACAGCATCATTATTAACAACAACTGTATCTTGTTATCTGATCGGTAAAAGATAAAAAAAATATATCTTACATTTTCCCATCACTATCGACACTCTACTTGATACACAGTTTTTATAAAACAGCTGCTCCGCCTCATTCATTTAATTTTAAAAATGATACAATAACCAATTTTGTGAGAAAAAAATAAAGCTTCTTTTTAGCAATATCATTATTATCAGCTCACTTTATTACTCTACCGGTCGTTGATCACTCTCAATAAAATAAATAAATTAATATGAAATAGTTTATTTGCGACAGAAAATAAAAACATAAAACAAAAGGAAAAAAAGGCTGTGAGATGCAAACAGGTCTCTGACTTAGTATTATGTAGGCTGATTATGACAACCAACGCTGGTCTTCCGTCAAAGCCAATTTGTTGATGCCACGGATAGTGGCAACATGCACAGTAGAACTCTGTCTTCGGTTCCTCGCTATGCGTCCAGTTTACGTAGGTCGTCGCCAGCTACCTCTAGTAGGTCGTCGCTCCATCTGGATTATTTGAATATGTTTTTTAATTACAGAAATTCAAGCAACTAAAGTATTTACTACCAAAAGTTTCCGTTAAGAAAGCTTGGATCTTTTTAGGCAAAAAAAAAGAATAGAGACTACTTTCCTAGGTCGAATTTAATTACTCAATATATTTATTGTCATCACAATGGTTTGGTAAATGGTAACAATTACAATATTTTGATTCACATGTGAATCCCTTTGGGGCATTACAATATGGTAGGAGGCAGACCACCAATTTAGCATCGTACTAGCTTATATTGATGTAGTAACCCAGCTGTTTTAAAATTCACTCAACTTTCTTGAGGCGTTGATTGCAAACAGGTTTTTCAAATAAAAACCGTATTTATTTGCATTTGCGTGCGGTTTCTGATTATGTACTTTTGGACGATGAACCTGCAAAAAATTAGCATGTTGCCAAAGTGTTTTTTATTTCTTTTAATGTTTATTCACAGATTCAATAGAGAAATAAACCTCGTTTGTATGAGAGGAAGGTTTTTGTGAAGCAATATTTACATTTCGGGTTATACTGGCAAAAAAATACAGAGATGTAATTGAACAATTTAGTTGAGAGTACAGAGAGATTATTGCCATCTACTGGGCCAAATTTAGCCCATAAATTTATCAATAAAGTATACACCGCAATTTTTTAATCAACAGAAAAAAAAATACGCGTAATAAGTTGCCGTTACTGAACATAGATATGGCAAAAGGACTTATAAAAATAAAGCTGAATTTTTGACAAAATAAATTTTATAAAAATTGGACAAGTAACTGTTACTGTTAGTCGTTTTCTTATGGATTTTCAAGCGGTACCCATAATTGAAAATAATTTAAGTTGTATTCATCGTTTATCGAACCCGGGTACCTAGTTGCAAAAGCTCGGCTCGGGCGCCGCACTCGCGCCGCTGTCACTCTGTCTTTTTGTAGAAACCCAAAATTCTGACTGTACAGATACAACGTAGAAGTACCCCTTCTGCATTGTCCATTTAATGTTTTTTTGGTAATTAAAAATGTATGGTGTAGAGAGCGCTCTGTGATAATGACTATAGGTACATGTTTGTACTTTGGTTAAACAATCTGTACAATTTCGTCAAAAACATAAAATCGTATGATAAAGCTTACGACCGCAAATGTATTCAAATAACAAGTACCTACCTACATATTTTATAATGTAAGTAAGATATAATGTCTTGTTATAGAACGTCTGAAATAATATTATCGCGGCGAATAAACCAACCGCTCTTATTCTACGAATAGTCATACAATATCAACTTCTGACTTGACTGTCATAAAAGAACACGTTTACAATATTCTCAAGGTATCTGTACAAAACAACGAAATGAATGTTGCCCTTACTTATCCACTGGTAGACGCATCGACGTAAAATGAAACGCAAGATAAATTTTATTTAGAGTAATGATAAGCAGTATGTGGAGCAGAGAGAGTATCCCTAATATTAAAAATGTAAATGTAAGTTTGTTTGTTATGCTTTAACGCGAAAACTACCAAACAGAATATTTTTTCAATTTGATTTAAGAATAGTATATACTTCATAGCTTATATAAGAAAAAAATGTAACTATGAGTCTAATGTTAAATAAATAAAATAAAATAAAATAAGATCATCATGAATGTACATATTTTTGGAGGTTATTAGAAATTACATAGGATACTTTCCATAAACCTTTTTTTTTTTGAAAGATAAAAAAAATATATAATGGCTTCAATACGAGCGAAGCCAGTAGAAGCTAGTATTAAATAAGACGGTTAAGAGATTTTCGAGTCTTCGTCAATCCTGTCCTCCACTAAAATTCATCCAACTCGGATGATGTGACGAATTCAAATGTATTCGCCAAATCACCCAAACCTTTTTTATTATCAGTTTTTAATAAAAAAATTGTTACGTAAAAAAACATCTTCGTCAATTTATAGTTGCTTAATACTTCATAGCAGAGGTACTCGCTAGCCAGATGATAGTAGTAGGTACTTCAACCGTTATTTTATGCTTTGTTCAGTATATTTGCGTACTATCTAAGAATACAATTCTATCAAATTGTTAGTCTTTCCACTTTTTAACATTAAAAAATCTCTTCAGTGTATCTGGTTTTGCACCAAAAAGGTAAACATTAGGAATGAAATAAAGCTACTCTTAGAATTTATGTCTGTCAATTCTGTCATACATAAGTAATGCAAAGTTTGTCGTATTCTGTAGAAAAATTTTCATTGTTCATAGTTTTAAGCTATTATGCGCAAGTACCTCATTACTCTCAGTAGCTGCTAAAGAAAATAAGAAAAAGAAAACCAGTTGCTACAGTACATTACGCGTGGCGCAGCATTATTCTATACGGGACACCCTGTATAGCTTTTTCCTTTCAACCGAAATTGGCACTTATTTCCACAATATAAAGTCTAAAACAGCTGTTTCGGAAACTGATTCGTTCGCGTGGCTGTGAAGTCGACACAACGCTATAACGTTATACCTTAAGAATAGTCGGAATTTGAACTTTATTCTGAAGACAACAAGAGCGGTAATGGTTTGAAACTATCATAGTTTATGGCCTGAGATGTTTTGTGATCCGAGCCGTCATTTAGCTACCAGTTTTCTTCAGCGCCTTAAACCTAGGAGTACTAAAGGATGTGTGCGGAACCCAAATTGGTTTCGTATGTTTTATGGGTATTCGGTTTACGATCGAGAGAAGTGGCGGGATATGGTTATTTGAATTTGGAGCTTTGCACCCCATTTGATAATGAAATCGCTTAAGAGATTCGGAAGATTTTATCAAAAATTTGGTTTAATAAATTCTGGAACGTGAAAATAATACTTTTTTAGCGCAAATTTTACCCAAAATAGTAAAATTATTTATAAATATTAATAATATCTTACGGGTTTATTCAAATGTGTTGTCAATGGATTCGTCTTGATTATAAAAATGTCCTATAGATAGAATCAAAGTTTAGAAAATCCTATTTAGCCAATCATGTACGAAAAGTAAATAGATTATACAAAGGTTAGTTCTAAAATATGTAGGTTTTAGAACGAACCTTTGGATAATCTATTTTTTTATATCTCATTTTAAAAAATAGCTTTGTGAAGAACCAAACGCCGGCCGTAAGCGTGAAAAAAACCGTGTTTGCCAAGTGGGAGCTGCCTTGACTTTCGATCCGAATATCGTGGGTTCGAACCTGGTCGTTCACCAATGGAATTTTCTGTTCAAAAAATGTGCATTATAACACGTCCTTAACGATGAAGGAAAACATCCTGAGGAAGCCATCTCATAGGACCTAAAAAGTTTGAAAACATGTATCAATGCACGAAAAAAGCCTTTTCGAGGCGCACTTGAAATCCTTTCACCTCACTGGTTCGAGAGAACTAGTGACACAACAAGAAGAACAAGCGCCATCTATAAAAATTCCATGTGCACCTAGTGTGGGACTATAAGGTCGATGCACACGACAGGTGCAACAACGGATGCTCGACCGGTTGGAAGCTGGCTTTCGAAACGATATCCATGGAATAGGTATTCGAAAATAAATAAAAAAACATACTGACCATTGACAAAAATAACAAACTGGGAAACAGGCGTTTGAAAATAAAACCGATATTAGTTGGTCGTACTAAAAATTTACTGGTGGTTGGTGGAAAAACGAAAATATTTGATCTCTTGACGAAAAATATGTGAAATTGCTATTTGAAGACAATTTGACACACTAAGGCGCTGTCTTAATTGGCTAATGATCGTACGAGCAAACGATGCGATTTGGTCGTACGACGAGATTAAATATAGGTACTAATCTCTTCAGAGTGTCCTAATTGGCATTGTATGATCGTACGATCATTCATATGGCTAATTTTCATCGCGCGACCAAATCGCGTCGTTTGATCGTACGATCAATGCCAATTAGGACGCCGCCTAATACACCCATTTTTTATTTTATATATATGTAATTTGTTTAGAATATACAGAGTGTACATGTACCACTTGCAACGGGAAGGGCTCTGAATTCTGTAATACAGTTTATAAAAACTAAAACGGAAAACAGCGACTGTACCATAACTTTGGACAAATGTTTTTGAAATAAACAATTTTGTATTTGTATTTGTATAGTGTATACTAATAATCCATTTATAACATTCGCATTTAATATTAGTTCACATTTTTTAATGGTTTTTTTTGTAAGTAAATGTTTTGAGAATCTATATACAGGGTGGGATAAATAGTCTAATCTAAGATGCAAGTTCAGCTCAGATGCTATCGAGTTGGTTCGGAAACCCGACCTATAACCAATTTCCGCTGAATTATGGCCGATAAGCCTTCCGTTCCTTTCCATTAATAAAATAGATTGCATTTACATAGGACGTGATGGTATCTCTAAGACAAAGTGTTACAAAATTAGTTGGCTTCCTCTTAGACCTCCCAACTTTTCAGAATTGATGATTCATTAGAATTTTTGGATGTTATTAGATAAATAAACAGTTTAAAAAAAGTATACGTTATTTCATTGAAATTAAACTTAAATATTTAGTTTTGGACTTATAGAATTTGTTTTCTAAAAAGGTAAATATTAATAATTTGGTATTAAATGTACTATTTATTCTAAGATTGTTCATAATATAACTAAACCTAGATTTAATTAATTTATAAAAGTAATTTTACATTTGATCCTCATTAAGTATGTAACGAAATGAGTTTTTATTCGGTACACCCTGTATATTGACATAGATCAGCCATTTCATTAGAAGTAATTGAAAACTGTCAGAAAATAATTGATATTCCAATACAAATATTTGAGTTATTAGAACAACAGTCCAGATTAATAGACGAAGTGTGTACTGTAGAACGTGAAAAGTGTATCAAATTGGATCTACGTATATTTGGGTTTCATTAGCATATTGATTGGTATTGGAATTTCGGCTACCTATGGTGTAACAAGCATATCAATCTATAAACAAACGTTGTATGAACGGACATAACATTATTTATTTGCCTATTTATTATTTTTCCCCCCCCAAAACTTTTGTTTAATTTATTTTTTTAATCAAATGTAGTAATGTAATTGGATCTTTAATTAATGTAATTGGCTGCTGCCGTCTTAGTTAAAGTAAAATAAATAAATACAAATTATCATCAATCAATATGACTGACTTACTGACAACGTAAACCTAACTGCTGAACTTAGAGACTTGAAACTTGGAGGTTGTGATTGTCAAGAGTTTAAAGTGAATACTAAAGCCTCCATGACACATGATGAACGAGTTCGCTAGCAGCTTGTAAACTCGCATGTCATCGGCTTTTTTAGAATCTGCCAGTTGAAAATCCTCACCACTAACTCGCTCACTTGCTAGCTTTATACTCGCAAGTAGTTTACTTACCCATGTGCCATCGACGCTTAAGAAAGGAGTTTGACTGTGTTAGTTCGCAACGCAAACAAAGTAGCGGGTGTCAGCTAGCATTTTATAAAAGGTTTGGACCTGATTGACTGATTGACTGACAGACAACGTACAGGCCAAACCAATGGCCAAAGAGACTTCACGAAACGAATGGTCGAATGGCAAGTGTGTTAGACTGCCGTGCCGGTGTTGCGGGTTCGATTCCCGCTCAGGGCAAATATTTGTGTGATGCACATCGGTGTCTGTCCTGAGTCTGGGTATGTTCTATGTATTCCATGTATGCATTTACAAAAAAAAAAGTATATAAGTATTGTATCAGTTATCTGGTTTCCATAGTACAAGCTCTGCTTAGTTTGGGGCTAGATGGCGTGTGGATTGTTCAAAATATTTATTTATTTATTTATGACTCGAAATTTGGAGGGTATGTTTGGCAACATGTGTAGGCACGTACTAAGAAAAGAATTTAGTTAGTTCGCAACGGAAACGAAGTTGCGGGAATAAGCTAGTCATAATAAAAATTACAGTCATTTCCATCAGTCACCCCTAGGGCGGAAATCAAAATTGACCTGCCCTAATGAAATTTCCCCCGTTTTTCCGCCCATTCTACCTAATTTCAACGCGATTGTACTTTATTGATTTACGTCACCTCCTTGTGAGTATTTAGGTTGGTTTGATAAGATTGTACCCTTAATTTTTTTTGTTAAAAGTGGGCTTACGTATTCGTTCATTCTTATTACTGCGATATACCATTTTTTTAAATGTCACAGTTTTTGCTGAGAGAAATCGAGGTTTTAATAACATTTATAGTTAACTGAGATAAATGTGTTATAGCAACTTTTTTGAGGACGTGGTGGCCGGATGGATGAGGCCCTTACCTTGCGATCTGATGGTCGCGGGTTCGAATCCTGGTGGCAGTCATGCGTAAATGGGTTTTTTCGGTCGAAAAAATCCATGTATGCATCCCACGTTCTCGCAACGGTGAAGGAAAACATCGTGAGGAAACCGGCATGTCGTAGAACCAAAAGTTCGAAAACATGTTTGTGTCGAGTGCACGAAAGGAGCCTCTTCGAGGCGCACTTGAAATCCTTTCACCACACTGGTTCGAAAGAAATAGTGACACGAAGAAGAAGAAGAAGCAACTTTTTGAAATTACTTAAAAAAAACTATCAAATGTACATTAAGTACAGCAAAGTCTGCCATCTGGTGGTGTTTATTTTCACAAAATTTACAGTACAAGATGGCAGACTTTGTTATATATATTTTTTTTTTAATTTAAAAAAGTCGTTTAAGCCATATTTATGCATTGTCGCACAGCTCTACTGACCTCAATGGACCCTACTTAAATATTAAACACCCTGTTTAGCCAAAACATGCTAACTGCTCTATGAAATATTAATAAATTCGTAATTTACTTTTAAAAATAGATATCTACTTATTAAGTTATCCAACATTTTGTATAAAAACAAATACAAAACCTTATTCTCAAGAAATACGTACTTTGGCATTTAAGGTACCATCGAGATACAAATTTATAATATGTAAGCAACAACTTTTGAACCTTCCTGACTTTATAATAAGGGTTATTTTGCATTGTAGAGTTAACAGGTGGTAGGTTCGATGCGATTAAACGGATGCTGCGTAACATCCGTTCCCAGAAGGATTGGTAAAAAAGTTGAAAGCCAGCGATACACACAGGCTTTCAATTTGGTGACCAATATACAGACAGGTTACCAATTTTTTTTAAAAAATTAAATAGATTGATAATACTCTCTATTGTACAATGGAAACATCAGTATAAGTCATAGATAAAAAGTAACAAATAAAATAAGGTCACAGTACTAGCTTGCTACCGGCGAAAACGTCACGTGTCTTCTATTGCTGTAACCACTAGTTAACTAACTAAATAAATTAACAAAGTGTTTATTTAACTATACCAATAAAGTTTATTTTAATTTTTAAATAATCATTTAATTCATAGACTAAGTAATTAGGAACTACCAAATTTCAAGATTAGAATAACGGTTCGAGAGTTATTTGCCTCTCAAACAAACGCACATTTTTAAAAAAACATAACAAAACACATCTAAACACCGATTCGCTTAATTTCGAGGCACAGAGACCCCACCTCACTTGATCAGCCATTAATGAAAATAATGGTTGCTTTATACAGTGAATGTTCGTCGAAATATAAGGCAGTGTGTCCTACGTCTTTACCATGTTCTAAAAAGGCCGCTTATAATAACATAATAGCTTGAAAAAAATATTAATTCTCTTGTAAAACTACCTACCTTTCACCAAAAAGGTGGGTCAGAACAAATAGTGTAATGACTAGGCGGCTCTTTAACCAACTTTGGAAATTGAGGTATAATGATGACTGAGGTTTATTTATACAGGTTTTTGGTATCATATTTTGAGGTTGCAATTATGGATAAGCATTAAACTTTTTATGAATATATTTTTAAATCAATTTTAGCGGGTCTTTATAACTCAATATCCTGGGTTCTACTTATAAATACAAGTCATTTGTAAGTCACATTATAAGTTGTCAAAATGATATCATTCAATAGTTAGGTAGTTAAGGAGAATCCTCAAATCCGAATTCCATACAAAATGATTCGGACAAATACTCAAAATGTACGCCGTATTATAGTAATTTTTTCACACTATTCGTTTTGTCCATTTTTTTTGATTTCGTCAACAAAAAAATTAAAGGTTTCATACTTTAATTTAGATTTTATACGTGTTTTTAAGTTAGAAGGGTTAATTTTAAAACACGTCAAAATCTAAATTAAAGTATGAAACCTTTAAATTTTTTGATGACGAAATCAAAAAACATGGACAAAACGAATAGTGTGAAAAAATTACTATAATACGGCGTACTTTTTGAGTATTTGTCCGAATCATTTTGTATGGAATTCGGATTTGAGGATTAGCCTTAAGTTAAAATAATATTCAATAGTTAGTTATGTCAAAATTATGTCAAAATAATATCATTCGATAGGTAGGTACTCGTAGTAAGATCGAAGGATCATTCGAATGTTTAAAAGGATTGATAATTTAGTTTTTGTATGATTTGACGCTCGTATATCTATCTAAATAAATAATTATTCTAATAGTTTTTACGACTTTAATAATAATGGATATATATATTTACACCAACTACTAACTAAATGCTAAAACATAATAAAAACTAATAGAATTTTTTAAATCAATAAAATTATAACATAATGGTATTTATACATTTAAAGATCAATGAAAAAAAAGAAACGCTTCAAATTGTAAAAAAAAAAAATCTATAATAATCTATAAAAAACATTCTTTCTAATATTTTTGAATAATACCGAAGTTAAGTGAAGTTATTTTTGAACCAAAATTTTAATTTTCTTATGCCTACACTTCGAGAAATAATAACGATAATTTGATGAACGGCATGAATAAAATTATATATATTTACCTTTACAAAGCGGTAACTTTTACCATACCAAAACGGTAACGGTAACAACTTAGAATAACGATTATCTAATCATAGACCAACGAAATAGTCGGTCCCACTGTTATAAACGTTATAACTATGCATAACTTTATAGATATTAACAATTGATTGATAATTGATTGATTCAGGCATTACTTTGCGGAAATCCATAAATATTAACAAATAGTATAAATATATTTATTACTAAATTTATTATTAAATATATTTATACTATTTGTTAATAGATATTAATAATTATCGTCTGGAGGCGTTCCCTGTAGGATGCCGTCTAGAAGGGTACCAACACAGTGCCAGATATTCTCACCCAAAGCAGTATTGTGGAAGCATTATCGTGTTCCAATTCGCAGTGCACTGTAGCTAGTGAAATTACTGAACTTTCGAGAGTAACCATCAACACTTCTTGAAGTCTTTTGCCATCAGGAGAACGTCTAGTAAATCTCGTCAATTATTTACATTTTAAAAAAAACTAAGTGAAGAAACGGGTCATTATCAGCTGCATCTGATCCATTGTTCTCGAAAAAAATATTTTTATACATTGATTCTCATCGGCTGCAAAATTTTTAGTACCAAAAAATAGAAAATATTTTTATTCCCAAATTGTATCCGAAGAGTTCTATTACAGTTAAAAAACTTTTTTTTTTATACAGTTAGGTAGCAAGGAAAGTTTCAATACGATTTTTTGTTGAACTACTGGGTCCTTACTTTAACGTAGATAGATAATAATCAAGGTTTTACAAAATCATAGACAACCGACTTCAATTGGACTGTTTTAGTGACCGTAAACACCACTGAAAAGTCACAAGAAAGCAAAATACGCAGTTTCATTTACGTCGACGACATATTTTTTCAATTCTTTTGATATAAAAACTTAACTACTGAACCGATTTTGATGAAATTTGATGAGATCAATCTAAAAGTAAATTTTCTCAAAAATAAGTTAGCTTATGGAGATATAATACGATTTTTTTTAATCATGGACGAACTTAAATAGGACAACTTTACTTTGAAGGGTATACTATAGAAACTTCTTCTTCTTCGTGTCACTAGTTCTTTCGAACCAGTGAGGTGAAAGGATTTCCAGTGCGCCTCCTATGCTCCTTTCGTGCACTAACTAAATTAACATCAACTAATTTAATATTTAGAGCTGACCAACTATTTCAATCTAGACTGTGTATTGTATTCGAGAATGCATTCCATTTCCGAACGAGTGAGTAGTTTAAATTTAGAACATTTTAAACTAAGTGAGAACAGCTGACGTGGATTTATGTTGTATCTCGAGGCACGAGAGTGCATTTTAGATTAATGCGAATGTTGCATTCGTCAATTTGTCACGAAAGTCCCGGAAATCAGGGAAATAAGGAATGGAAATCAAATGTAATCGTCTAAACTCATAGAGTGATTAATTTATATAGGTCTGCTAGTATAATAAGCGTGCAATTATAAAAATGTCTATCTTTAACTAATAAATTATTAAACACTATTAATTATTATATTGTTAGATATTTTTTAATGGTATGCGTTCAGCGTACTGCGTATAAGACTCAATTCTAACTGAAATGTCAGCGTCTGGATATAACGTTACTGTTAATTTTTTTACATGTGATAAACTAATTAATGTGTAAAATCGGTCAAAACTTTTATTTAGCAAGGGCCTTATGTATAACCTTTTAACTAAATTTCGAAGTCAAAATCAGTTTTGAGTAGACCTTATGTTACACATTATAAAAAAAAAAAACAGTATATGCCTAAAACCATACCCGAAAGAAGTGATAACTACATCGTGGCGACTCGAGCTGGCTAAAGCCATCGGGTAAACCCGATCGAGCGTTACATAGCCAAGCGTGACGGCTCAGTGTCACTCAATACCCACAAAATAGTAAGAGCTCAGCGCGTCTAAAGTAGTTGTAAAGCTTTCTAGTTAGTAGCTTTTTTGTTCAGACTTCAAATACTTCCTTCATTGTTTCAGTCTATAGCTAAGTAAAAATAACTCTAATTCTGAAACCTTTCAAGCCTAAACTTCAGCTCGTTATAAAGCTAATGTTTCAATAGAATTCATCCATTTGAAGTTGCTGGAGCGTTTAAATTTCGAATTTAGTGAATTGGTGTTTTCGGGTTAGTATAACGATAATTTGGATTTCGTTTTCAAAATCTTTTGTTACTATTCAGATCATTTGGTATTTATTTATTTGAAATAAGTATTTTATTATTAACATTTACAAAAACCGACTTTAACAAAACTGTTAAAGTTCCTAAGCAATTACTTAACACGCTTGGCAGTTTTTAATTGGTCCAGATTCGGACCGTTAAGATGTTCCTAGACAAAGTAATTGCTAAGGTTAGGTGCAAGTATAGGCGTAAAGGTTTAAAGCGACTGATAGAATGCCAAAAATAAATTGACCAATGAAATAACGGTTCTCTTCCAAAAGAGACAGGCATTGTAGATTCCTCTGCACTGTTCTAAATTTAAACGCAGTTGCCGGCAACTAATGATTCAGACTTGCGAGGGGGTAAGTTAAAAATACTTCCATTTTCGAAATAGTCAGACAGTCGCGGCAGTGCTTGGAACGTGTCCATTTTCAAATATCTGTGCTGTGATTGATCAGTTGATGTAATTGAATTCATTGCGCTTCCGTTAGAAGTCAATTGAGTGTTTTATTAATTTTGTTTCAAGATTTTTTTAGTTAGGTTGGTGTTAAAAAAACATTGATAATATAGGTGAGTAGCCCACGTGTTTTTGGTTATTAGATACTTATCATTGCTAAGTTGCTGGTTGTTCTCAATTGCATCTGAGGCTATTGTTCTCGAAAAATAAAACATACATTGATTCTCATCGGCTGCAATTTTTTTAGTACTTAAAAAAATATTTTTATTCTCAAATTGCATCTGAAGAGTTTTAGTACAGTTACCAAAAAAAGTTTTCGATAAGATATTTGTTTAAAAACTTGGTCCTAACTTTAACTATTGTAACTGCTGAGTAAATAAATAAGTATTGAAGACACAAATGGTCGAGTGGCAAGTGTGTTGGACTGCCACGCGGGTGTCGTGGGTTCGATTCCCACTTCAGGAACAAACATTTGTGTGATAAACACCGGTGTTTGTCCTGAGTCTGGGTGTTTTCTATGTATTCTATGTACCTATGTATTTAAAAAAAAAGTATATACGTATTCTATTAGTTATCTGGTTCCCATAGTACAAGCTTGAGGCTAGTAGCTGTGTCTGGAACCCTTACGAATCCACTTACGCACTGCTACTCGAAAAAGTTCAGAAGGCATTCCTCAGGTTTATGTACAAACGTGTCTTCGGATACTATCCGTACATGTATCCAACCAAATTCCTCCTGGGATGTCTCGGATATAACTCCCTTAAAACCAGAAGAACTTGCGATCAGATGGCGTTCTTTCGAGGAGCTATCGACGCTCCCGATTTACTTAACGACTCGTTTCGGCTGTTCACTCCTAATAACTATACACGTGCTAGGAGGCACAGACTTTTTGCCGTACCAGCAAGCCGCACCGTGGCTCGCGCCAACTCTCCACTGCCTCGCACCCTTACCGCCCTCAACAAGCTTTTGATGACGAACCCTAATTGTGACGTTTTTATTGATGAATGGAAGAAACTGATGGTAGAGTGTCTGATTTTCTGTGAGAGCGATGAATAAAAGTAATTTTATATCTTGATACTTATCTTTTTTATTCTATTTCTGTAATTAATTTTTTTCACTGACATTTTCTTTTTGACTTATCAATTATAATTACTGCCATGAATTTTTATTTTTTAAATGATTTTAATTTTTATGTGTAATGAATTGTTCTGTAATGTATAATATAATATTAGTTAGTGTAAGTGGTGTAAAACCGTTCTAATTAATTAAATAAATAATAATAATAATAATAAGCTTTGCTTAGTTTGGGGCTAGATGGCGTTGTGATAAATGTCCAAAATATATATTATTTATTAATCAGTTGCCATTTTCGTCTGGCATCAGATTTTTTAACAAAGACTCTTTTTTACTTTATAGTCTACAAGATCTTCAAGTGGCAATAAAGTGTAACCTCTATAATTTCAAACCCAAAACACTTGGCATGGGTAATTAAAAATTAATTCGTTATCTAAACAGACCAATTCAATTAACTTATCATATCACATTTTAATCAGGAAAGCTGAATGTTTTCGATTTAGAACAGGAGATAAATGTAGATCAAAAAAGCCGGATGATAAACCGGCTACAAATTGAAGAAAGGAGGTGTGTGCAAGGCACTAATAACTGTACAAAATTTAATTTGTTCACAATTTTTGCAATTCATATTTTTAATTCTATTTAAAATGGTGATTATTGAATGAAATTAATTTAATTGAATATTATTTGGTGTAATTTATTATTTATGTGTAATGATTATGAATCAAAAATTGTTATCATCAATATTAGAAATGGTTTGAGGATTTCGGGCACTTTCTGATTAGCAATCCAATCCGTAGTTCATAACTCAATTACAATGCATTAAAAATGAATTAAAATAATTAAATAAAAAAATATAATAAATTTCCGAACTAACTAAAAAAAAACCTATATCGCGAAAACCGCTACCTATTAAAAGAAGCAAGATAGAGGAAAAGCAAACGAGATTTCTAGATTTTTAATCTTCATTATGCTTGTTAAGAAGTTATACTTAAATACTAAAACAATTTATCGGTTCAGCCTGATAAATTATCATTCGTTTTATATTTTTTTGTCGATTATTTCTAATTTTATCCGGAATAAACCAGTAATAGCCGGATTCAAAGCAACTCTAGTTGATTGTCTTTCAATCAAGTCACGATAAAAAAGCTGTGGACGATTACGTACAGTTCACACAGAGTACATTACAATAATTTTTAATTGCGTCAGATAATATCCAAATTAAACTACCACATACTGCGATGCCGGCCATAGATTTTTTAATTTTATAGTGTTTATTGGATTGGCCGTAAAGTTAAGGGCCAACTCTATGTCTCATATTTTTGTAGAATTTTTTTCTGGTGCCTTTTTTCTAGGCCAATACCATATATGAATAAAGGTGTTCCTATAGAACAAAGATAGACATTATCAAATCAAAATGGATGCGGAATACATGTCAGAAAAATTTCAGACACCCTGTCAATAAAAATGAAATATCTTCTTTCTCTATTTTTAAATAATGTTTGTATCTTCTATTTTTTTTTTATTAACAATGAAAACGCCACGTAGTTTTAACATGATAATATTTATCAAGTCCTGTCACTTCTCTATTTCGAAACTCAGCATCGGACTAAAATGTACTAAAAGTTGTGTATATTTTAGTACTCTGTGCTAAAAGTTAGCCAATGTGTGTGGCTCTCTTGTGGCGCATTTCCAATGTACTGTAACTACATTGATTTTATACTTTTATACTAATTTTAATCAAAACTCTACGGCTAAATCTTCTCAATCGACATGTAAAAATTTAGGAACGTCAAACCGTCACTAAAGTTGAAAATTATGTTAAACATGTAATGATAACATTCATAACAACTTGGACTAATAATTATAGAGCAGAGTACATCTTTACGGCAGCGTTTTGTATAATTCCTACATTTATAAAACGCCGATTGTAGGTAAGTACATTTTCTAAACGCCGACAACGCCGATTGAAGTTCTCGGGGCGGCATTTCGACGCCTTATCGGGATAATAAGTAGAAGCTATTAGTAGTTCGATATTTTAATAGATTACAAATCCAAACTGGAAACTGTTTATTGTATTGGGAGATTAAAATTAATTAATTCGTTTTGTAAGCGGAAAAATAACACGAAAACGAAATGTGTTTTATTATAGTACTTTTCCGTGAAATTTGGATTATTTAAATTTATAAGTCCAATTGAGTTTTGATTGGTATCCCTTATTTTTAAAGTGTTTTTTCGTAGTTTCCATATTACTATCTCAGAATTTCCGATAACTTATAAGAGTTTAATAAAGATTTTTACAGAAATCGTACCATCATAGACCTAAAGTCAAAGGCAAATAATTAACGCAAAAAAATGTGGTAATAAATAAGTCGACTGGAAAATGTTTCTAATTTTTTGTCAGTAAAATGTCATATATATGAGCCTATATTTTTTTTAAATAGGTACGATAAGTCATTCTCAAAAAAAGGACGTCAAATGACTCAACGAAAATAGTTAATAACTTACCACTGATTCAGCTGTCTATGGGGCGGTTTCCGTGTAAAATATCCGAAAACCCATAAACTGACATTCGAAACTATTCAAAGTGAAGCCCACTTGATTGAAAAAAAAATCCCTTTGATACCGCCACGCGTCATTCTAATTTCCGTCAATTTTACTATTTCCTTCCGACTGTCATTCACACCATTTCCTAACCACCCTCTTTTTGTTTCAGATTAAAATAACCATGGCGCCTAAATTCACTTCTATTTTCAAATGCACGCGCGAAGGGGACGCACTTCCGTTCAACGTTTGAATTTTGAAATGTGATTCGATGCAGTTGTCTTGAAGATGTGGTGTAGGGTAGTGAGGACACGTTGTAGGGGTGTGAATCCACTATTTCTGTTACTGCGGACTTGTGTGTGTTACGTTTTTGTGTTTTGTGTTGGTGTTGGGGGGTATACGGAGCAGAAATTTGCGATGGAGCCGCAGGATCAGGTAAGAAATTTAATTTTATTCTGATATTAATTATACCTATGGATATTATGAATAGAATATGTCAACAACACACATTTTAATTACCAGAAAAAACACGCATAACCAGCTGCCGATAGGTACTGAACACAGAAATGGCAAAAAAACTTAAAAAAATAGTCTATTTTTTTTTCAAAATAAATATGAATAAATAGGAACAAAATTAGCCTAGCCGGTACGCATCATTGATAATTTTTTTTTTTTATTCATCGTTTGGCAAACCATACCTAGGGGCCCTAGCTAGAGCCAGCTCGCTGCAGCTCGGCTCGGGCGCCGCACTCGTGCCGTTGTCGCTCTGTCATTTTGTAGAAACCCAAAATTCTAAATACACAGATACAACCATGTACCTACCCCTGCTGCATTGTCCATTAAGTATTTTTGGAAATAAAAACTTGTAGTGTATAAAAGGCTTGATTCTGACTGACTCATAGACTAACAACGTACAATATGTCAACTCACTGAACGTAGAGACTTGAAATTTGTAGGGTATGTTCTTCAGGAAATGCAGACACGTAGCAAGGAATTCCGTCAATTTGCAACGCTAAAGAAGTTGCTAGTTAATACCTACATAAAATATAGATAAGAGTAGATGATAACTTAAAATTAAACTAGAGGTTACTTATTACTTTTACTGTATGCATGTTAGCTTATTTTAGTCTCAGATGTCCAATCTATTTTTATGAAAACCTACTCAGCCAGAGCTATCCTGAAAGTATTTTTATCTGAGGATTATGACAGCCCCAAAGGGTAAGAAGGCCACAGAACAGATGTTCCTTACACATCGCCACGTGCCTTTCACAGCTGTTATACGGTAACACGTGATATCACAGATTAATGTGATGTAGTATTTACTTATCAGAGTATCTAGTAACTAGTTTTTACGAATCGTCTAAGATAACGTTTGGTTTGTAATTTGTCACCATGAAATTGTCTCCAAGTGGTTTTGCTATATAGCAGTATTGCACCAGTCTACATATGATTTCAACTACTTGTGGCCCCATAAGAATGAAAATACCTATTGTTATTAAATATGAATATGTATTATGTACTATGAAATATGTAATTATGAAACCGTTCGGTTTTATTTTTAACATTTTCTGTGACAAATAAGACGGGTCTAGGCGTAATCTACATTTATTTTATTGGGTGACAGGTTTTATCTATAGTTCTGTCTGTCCCCCTGTTGCTGACGGGGGCGGCAGATAGAACTTTTTCAATTGATAAATGAAATCTGTCCCCCTGTTGCAGAACAGGGGGAACATATAGAACTTTTTTGGTCCATCTCTCCTAGGGTGAGTAGAGCAGGGTGACAGATAGGAATAATTCCTCGCTTTATTTACAAACAAAATTTTAGTTTGGTATCGTATAATAGTTACAAAGTCATTAGATAAAATTGTGTTTTTTTTTCACAGACTGCGGTTATAGGATCTAGAGTGACTCTACCGTGCAGAGTGGAGAAGAAGGCAGGTCAACTGCAGTGGACGAAAGACGACTTCGGTCTCGGTCTGAACAGAGACCTGAGTGGCTATGACCGATACAAGATGATCGGCAGCGATGAGGAAGGTGAGTAATTTGTGCCACAGACGACAGTAGTAAGATCTAGAGTGACTCTACCGTGTAGAGTGGAGAAGAAGGAACGTGCTTAACGGTGAAGGATAACATCGTGAGGAAACCAGCATGTCATAGAACCTATTAAATAGTTCTAAAAGATGTGTCAAGGGAACGAAAGGAGCCTCTTCGAGGCGCACTTGAAATTCTTTCACCACACTGGTTTGAAAGAACAAGTGACACGATAAAAAGAAGTATATTTTTGTCCACAGACGGCAGTGATCTAGAATCTAGATCCTATCACAGCGATACCATGTGTAAACAGGTCTAGGAATATCTGTTTCGAGTCACTCATATCATATCATTCTTATCGTGTCACTAGTTCTTGAACCAGTGTGGTCAAAGGATTTCAAGTGCGCTTCGAAGAGGCTCCTTTCGTGCACTCAACACATGTTTTCGAACTATTTAGGTTCTACGACATGCCGGTTTCTTCACGATGTTTTCCTTCACTGTTGCGAGAGTCACTCTAAGATCTAGCTAGATCTAAAAATGACTCGAAACCGGGGTTTGAACCCGTTTTTCACAGACAGTGGTTGTAAGATCTATCTTGGTTCTACCTAGATCTAGATCCTACAATAGCAGCGATACCATGGGTAATCAGGTCCAGGAATATCGGTTTCGAGTTGCTCTAGCATCTAAATAGATTCTAAAGTGTCTCAAAACCGGGATTTGAACCCGCAGTATCATGAGATCTCACAAGGCCTCATCAACTCAGCTTTATATGGTCATATATTCTAAATTATAGTACATGGTTGACTACCTTTATTATGTTCTCCATTACATGAAGAGTTCATAACTCCTAATTAAAAAAGACCACGTCTCCTAAAGGCTAATAATTAATGTGAACATCATTCGAGGAAAACCTTTTTGCCGTCCGCATAGAAATATTACATGTCCTATGGATGTGGCGTGTAATGAATCAACTTCTTGTGCCATCTGTTAATATTACCAAGAGAAGGTTTGAGTGTAAGCTTTTTGTTACATTGTTTGGACTTTCGGGACTTGTTTATATTTTTTTCACACCACCTGCTCGACAATGTCCAATTACATATCGTGCTATCATAAAGGTAAAACAAAGCATTACCACTCTAAACTCTCAAGGGTTGTAATGTGATTTGAATTTGGAACGTCAAATTCGTGTGGAAACTCGTGAAAAACTCTAAGTAAAAGAACTCGCTCAGGAGTTAACTGAGCCCCTCGTTAGCTCAGGGTTCAATATGCCACCCGCGACATAAGACACTGCTTTATCCCCTTAGTGCATAATCTACTATTTCACACCACATGCTTGACAATGGCCAATTACATAATCATGCAATTTCAACGTAAAATAAAGTATTACCTCCCAAGGGAGGTAAAGTTGTACGAAACTCCAAAGGAAGTAAAAGGAGGCAAAGTCGTACGCGGGTCTACTGCGGGTCGTAGTTTTCAATACAATTGAAAAGCTTTGTTTTATAATGACCTAGGTTGAAATCAGATTCACCTTTCTTTGTAGTGTCTAGACAATTACCTATTTTTCGTCTATTAACTAAATGTTCGTTATAACCTTTTGTCCTATAATTTTATACTTTTCAGTTTTCTAATGAAACCCTCAATTATAATGACAGAACGACTTTTGATTACAATTTGGATTGAGCTGACTATAATTATTTATTTTGTACTTTTTTATTTAAGATTTAAGTTCAAACTAAAATTAATTGACCTAGTGAAGCAAGGTCTCAAAGGCAAGATACTAGAAGTCAAGTATTAGTCTTGTCTGGTTGTCAGGAACAAATTGCTATCTAGCAATACGACTGCCCTTGTAATTTTATCTGTCATTCATGTTTTTTATTTAATTTTAAGGTAAGGTAAGAATATTCTATCTATCTATCTAAGAGGAACAGGCGGTTGTATGTGTGTATGTACGACATATTCGTATGTATGAATGTGTGAATGAATGTATGTTTGTCTAACGATAAATTGACTGTCGAACCGCTCATGTGATCGTCATGAAAATCAGCAGGGGGGTATGTAAGTTCAAATTATTTTTTGAATTTGTATATGGGACGAGGTAAACACGCATTGCACACGCGTCTAACAAAATCTTATTCATGTAAACGAGTAGTAAAGTAAACACCATAATAATCAACAAATTATATAAATATATTTAGTAATAAATCCGCTTGATTTCTAAACAAAGGTTTTAATTAACTTAACTTTAGTTCAACTAAACCAAAGAGTCAACGAACAGAAAACCAAAGTTTAAAGATACGACTCGTGTTTCGCCTCTACACGAGGCATCATCAGGAGGTGTGGACTCGCCGAAGTTCGAAACGAGAGTTCTCTTCTTTAAACTTTGGTTTTCTGTTCGTTGACTCTTTGGCTTAGTTGAACTAAAGTTAAGTTAATTAAAACCTTTGTTTAGAAATCAAGCGGATTTATTACTAAATATATTTATATAATTTGTTGATATTTATGGATTTCCGCAAAGTAACGCCTGAATCAATCAATTACCATAATAATCTCGCACACCATCTTAAAATATGCACACAGTTATCAAATACAGCGTAGTTTTATTTAACGTATATGGCCAAGAAGGTTATATGGCCAACAGAGGGGTACGCCTTGCATTAACATCTCCTTTGGCTAGATTCTCGAAGTCTGCAACTGTCCTGTACTCTGCTCATAAAAAATATTTTAATGAATTCACGTCATGTTTTTATAATAAAAATCACAAATTTAACTTTTTTTTTTTTCAGGAGATTATTCGTTGGACATACGAGATGTTACGTTGGATGATGACGCAAAATACCAGTGTCAAGTCAGCACGGGACTCAAAGGTACAAGATAACTTTATAGTGATAACAATAATACTTGTAATAATGTTTCGACATTTCACACAACGCCATCTAGCCCCAAACTAAGCAGAGCTTGTAATATGGGAACCAGATAACTGAAAGAATGCTTAAAACTATTTTTTTTAAATACATAATAGAACACATAGAAATAACCCAGACTCAGGAACAACATCGATGTTCATGACACAAAAAAATGTTTGTCCTGAAGCGGGAATCGAAACCGCGACGTGACATTGCTGCTGATGCGCTTTTGTAGTAGTTAACTTATGCTGATAATAAGTAATAATAATTATAATGATAATAATTATAATGATAATATAATATAATATATACTTATGCTGATAATAATTATCGAAGCGACGCGTGATCAGAGGGCTGGCAGCTATCTGGGCCAAAGAATAAGCCTTGCTATACAAAGAGGCAATGCAGCCAGTATCCTCGGCACGCTGCCATCGGGTATCGAGTTGGAGCAGTTGAGCTACCTATAGATCGTTTGCAACGGTCTATAGGTGGAAGGAAACAATTGGGCCACCTATAGACCGTTGCAAACGATCTATAGGTGGCCCAATTGTTTCCTTTTGTAAATTTTGTAATATAGATTGTAGTAGTTAGCTTATGCTGTAATAAATGTTATGCTGTAATGAAATCGTTAATTAATTTTGGAATAAAAAATAACCATATAATATTAATTAGTAGGTACCTACTCTACACTAAAACTATATGAAAGTTGAAAGCACACACATTAGGTATAGTGTAATTCTTATCTTTCTGGGTCACATTATTATCATTGTTGGTAACTTGTATTATCTTATATATCCTGTGTAAATTATATTTTGTTGATTATAGACTCTATGAATGTTTTACTATTGATCGACTTGCATATAAGTATTACGAGTATGTTTTCAATGAGTAAAAATTACAGTTTTTTAAATTACGAGACATGTTTTGAAAGAGTAAATATTACAGATTTTTTCAGTTTTTTAAATTACGAGACATGTTTTGAAAGACTAAAATGTTTTTGCTCTTGATTCGAACTTGCAACATTGTTTGGCTCTTATATATTGAAAATGGTTGCCATTTTCTCCACCTTGTATTGATTTCAGTAAATAGGTTAAGGTATTTTGTTAGCCTATTCTCTTGTTATTTCTTTACGTTTTGTTTGAAGCTCTGATCTTGGTATATTTATTTTTATAACTATTGAATTGAGTACGTACCTGACCCTGAATTTAATATTGTATTGTTAATTAGCTAACGCCCGCAACTTTGTTTACGTTGCGAATATTAGAAATTCCTTTTTAAGCGTCGATGACACGGATCCTTCTCATCCGCTGCAAAAAAGTTTCCCAATTGCATTCGAATCTAATTTAAATAAATTTGCATAAATTATAAAAATATTTTTTATTCTCAACCGCTGCAGTAAGTTAGTGCAAAGTACAGTCAACAGCGGAACGGCAACAACATCAAAATGTAAGAGCAAGTTAAGTTTGTTCAAAACTAAATATTTTATTCCATTATTATCCTTTCCCTGGTAACATTAACCCACGGCTTATTTACACGCTACAAGCCAGCGAGTTCGCTTGTAGGTTGTAAAATCTTTTTTACAATCTGCTTGTTGACAAACGCTAGCTTTTAAACTGACCAACAAGCAGTGTTTATAAACGCCGTGTGTCATCGACCCTTTAGTACTAATTTCCAACTCTTGACGAACACATCGTTCAAGTTTCAAGTATCAACGATAACATAAATTAATGTTTGATTATGCAAAAGTTACTCAGGTATGCTATGCCAAGAGACATCTTTCCGCCAAGGGGTTGAAATAACAGCTATTGATTAAAAAACAACATCCGTTTTCGACCTCATTGAAAACGGCTGGTCAGCTCTTAATTTATTTTTAATTTTCCTCTTTCTCTTCTTCTTAATTTATTTTTTTCCGACTTATTTGCATTCTACAGTCGTGCCATCTCTTTATTCTTTTTCGTTTTGTGCTTTCCGCTTAAAATGTCGTCGGTTGCTCAAGTTTATATAATATAAACCTTTTAATAAAATAATTGATTGATTCAGGCGTTACTTTGCGGAAATCCATAAATATCAACAAATTATATAAATATATTTAGTAATAAATCCGCTTGATTTCTAAACAAAGGTTTTAATTAACTTAACTTTAGTTTAGAACTTTAGTACATATTACTATATTATAAACCAAAGAGTCAACGAACAGAAAACCAAAGTTTAAAGATACGACACGTGTTTCGCCTCTACACGAGGCATCATCAGGAGGTGTGAACTCGCCGAAGTTCGAAACGAGAGTAAGGTTGATACTTATAATAAAAGATTGTTGTTTTTTAATTCATCATCATCATCATTATCAATGGCCTATTTCATCTATGGAAGATGATTCAAGCAGCGTTCGTTATTGAGGTGCGGCACCTACGAGAATGACTAATAAAGTCACATTCGTACATACCTCAAGATTTTTTGGCAAAAATAATATAGGACTACTGAATGGGTCTCAAAAGATGTTTATTCTTGTCGTCTTCCAAATTGACAAATAATGAATGCTATCTGAAAACCGCAAAGAACAGAAAATTGAGAGAAGAGGCTACTGGAACTCGTTATTATAGGGACTAAGTACACGAGGAACTACAGGTATATTAACCCAAAGCTGGCGTGAACAACTCATTCACACGTGTGCTTGTCCAGTGTCTGTGAATAAGAGCTCGGCGTGTCCCTATTGAGACTAAAATTATCGTGCTCAATTTGTCAAAGTGAAGTGAAACTGTACTACTTGGGCGAATGAACATGACACCTGGTTGACACTCACGCTCGGAACTTGATGCTTTCCCCGCTGCCCCGCACGGTGCCCTCCGTGTTTCTTCTTCCTGAAATTGCGAAGCCTTATCATTACTTATCATTACCAAGTATTACAGGACCTCTTCTCTAATTCCACGCTGTACTTTGCACAAACGTCATTCGAGCCAGGTGTCATGTTCATTCGCCCGAGTAGTACTCTGACAGCGCCAGCTTTCGCTGAGCGACCTGTAGTTGCGGCAACAGGCAACTCGCAACTAGAAGTTTTTATATAAAGAGTTGCGGTAACCGTAAACAGCAACTTTTTGTTACTGCAACTGGCGGAAACATGGGTAAAATTGTCAGTTGCGGCAATTAAAGTTGCTTTGTGTGCTGAGCCACTTAGATAAATATGAGAACAAAAGACCCTTTGAACTACATATAAGAAGAATTATGCAAGTCTTGCAGGAATAATAGGATCATTAAAACAAGATGATCCTTCATCAACATAATTTAATCGTTTTCAAAAGACGGTAATCTCCGTCTTTCCCAAAACGGAATTTCCTTATTATATCCCGAATCAAAACAACACGATTGTTTCAACAATTTCATCCATACAGGATTACTGGTATACTGTATTGTATTCTGTGGATGGATTATGACTTCTGTGTGAGCTTTGTGAGAGTAGCTTAGGATCTTATACTTCAAGGAAGGGCTTAGATATTTTGCAACGTCTTTGTAAAATGTTATTTCATTTTAAGTCAATGTTTTGTTTGTCATGAAATAAACAGTACTTTACTCGAACAACAGCTTTGGAAAAAAACGCAATTTTAGTCTTAACTAATGGAATGGTTGCAATTTGAGCTAAGATATTTGTTCGAATACTTACATCTGAGGGAAGTCAATATAAAAAATTAGAAATTAGGCTAAAAGTAAAAGTAAAAATATTATAACCATCCAATAATGAGGAAAAAAGCTAGTACTCATGCAATTTTAATATAATTCCTTTCTTAGTACGCGTCTGCACTTCTTGACGAACACAACTTTACAATTTTCCAGTCTTTACGTTCAGAAGTTTGGTCTGTAGGTTGTTTGTCAGTCATCCAGTCAGTAAGTTAGTCAAAGCCTTTTACATACACCGCTAATATTTAATCACCAGAAAAAAAATTTGGTTGTCTGTAAAGTTGGTTTATGGACGGTAGTTGAACGTGACTACCAGCATAACGGGACAATGAGCGTTACCGGACCATAACGGAACAATGAGCGTTACCGGACAATGACGTCAACGTTTTCGTGCATGCATGGCGTTCATCGATTTATTAGACGTAGTCTCGTCAAAAACATACTCATAATCAGTTGCCGTTACTGAACACAGATTATGTCTATTGATTGATTAGGAAATTCGTAGGAAATAATAAGATGATTTTTGTAAGTTATCCGTCTTTTGAAAACGAACAGGCCAAAGACCTACCTTCCAATCCCATGTCCGTTCTAAATCCTTGAACAAAAGCTGAATAGCTCACCGAATCCGGGCAAGACGAGATAAGCGAATCCAAAGACAAACGTACAAAGACGTTCCTTCAAAGGTTACGAGACAATGGGACTATGTAAATTAATTTGAAACCTTTTGAAGGATCATTGGATAAAGTAGCTTAGGATTATCTTGGGCTAAGATTTGGTTTTAGCAAGAGGCAAAGAGGTAGGAAGAAGAAATCACAGAGTAATTGATTAGGAACGTTAAACGTCAAGCAATGTGTAGGTGTATAGGACACTAAATATTATTTTAAGGAATACACGTATATAATAAATAAATACATACTTTCCAATAAGCTATGCAATGTTCTCGCTCTCACACTCACAATACACCGCAAATTTTTAATCGCCAGAAAAAAAAACACAATCAATTGTCGTTACTGAACACAGATACGGCAAAAAATTATTATCAAAAAAATTTCATAAAAATTTGATCATTGTTCCCGTTAGTCGTTACCCTATGGATTTGTGTCAAGCGGTACCCATCATTGATAATAATTTAACTTTAATTCATCGTTTGGCAAATCCAGGAACCTAGCTCGAGCCAGCTCGCAAAAGCTCGGCTCGGGCGCCGCACTCGCGCCGCTGTCACTATGTCATTTTGTAGAAATCCAAAATTCTGACTGCACAAAGGCTAGGCTAGTTTAAAGATTGTATCCTATTTATCGATTTGGTGTAATAAATAAAAATAACACATTTATCTGAATTGAATGTAATATTTTCTAGACTTCAACAATCATGAAAAAAAAAAGATTTTCCATTCCATGTTTTATAACTGAAAAGCGATTAACATAGAACGAATTCGTTTTTTAAAGACAATGTTCAACTTGTACCGGGGAATTCTTTTATTTCCGGGAAATCTCCCGGCACTATTTAAGTTGAAAGTTTCCCGGTAGAAATGGCGGGATTTTCATTGTCTCGTTGAAGTATGATTTTAAAACTAGGGTTGCTGACTTTTGAAATACTCGTTAGTACAGCAAAGATATATATAACGAGCAAGCCATACAACAGTACTGTTACTGTAGTCCTAATAATTTTGATGTGTAACATCTGACACCTCACCTTGGTAATAAGCAATATTTATATTTGCAATTTGACTTTATTTACTTCATTTTTCTGAGGTTTGAGGTTGAAATTGACAGAAAGGGAGCGAAAAGATGTTATGATCAAAAATCGTATACAATAAATTCTAACTACTCTACGAGTATTATTACTAAAATAGCTGATCTTTAAATTCTGTTTGTGTTAAATCCATTCTTAGTACGCCTTACACTTCACTCTCGAAACTTCAAGTCTGTGCGTTTAGTGTTTTGGCCTCTGCGTTGTCTGTTAGTCAGTCTGAAAAATATACTCTAAAATAATAGGAGTAACAATTTAAACCGTTTCAAATAATCTGGCAACTCAACTGATCCGATTCAAACAATAATTTCTTACTCATAAGATAAGTTTCGTTTAATATTTTAGTGTCTTCTGAAACGATTTGTTTAATCCAACTGTTTACCACCCTGTATAAATTCATATAACATGACAACCCTATTCGGACAATTCTCGGAACCACGAAATGGCAAACTCTCGACTTATTGTGTTAAGGAAAATTAATTTGAAGGATAACTTCGAGTTTTGAGAACTACTCACTTGAAGATCTTCAACATTCTGTCGACTAAACCTTTCGAATCTTTTGCAACTTCAAAATCTTACTGGTTTAACTTTACTTAGTGCTACTAAGTACAACATTATTTTTAAGAACCACCAGTTTTAATAATTAATTGATTGATTTTGATCTACCCTCAAATAATTTAATAAATTTTGACGACACGATTGGTCGAGTGGCAAGTTTGATGAACTGTCACGCATGTGTCGCGGGTTCGATTCCCGCTTCAGGACAAACATTTGTATGATGAACATCGGTATTTGTCCTGACTCTGGATGTTTCCTATGTTAATACTACTATTAAAAAAATCTATCAGCTATCTGGTTCCCATAGTACTAGCTTGCTTAGTTTGGGGCTGGATGGCGTTGTTTGGAATGTCCAAAATAATTATTTTATTTATTTATTATTTAAATAAAACTCTTTTTTCAGGTGAACCAGCAATCAGATCGCGGTACGCTCGCCTCACCGTCTTGGTGCCACCAGAACCGCCCAAGATCGTGCAAGGGAGTTTCTACTCTACCTCCCTGGATAGAAATATCAAATTGGAATGCGTCTCTATGGGAGGGAAACCACCTGCTGAGGTATGTCAATGAAACTTAGACTTTATTGTTATAGCTATAGAAAACAATTTCAATTCTATGGAAGGAAGCTATGGTCAGTATGGTAACGCAAGGGAGCTTCTACTCTATGTCTTTGGACAAAAACATCGACTTAGTATCGTTTTGATTTTTTATAATTATGTTAAACATAAGCGAAGGATAAAGAAAGAAACAGTTTAGCCCAATTTTCTTTCGCTTATGTTAGACATATGGGGCAAAAAAAATACCATTTCGCGAGGTTTCGGGAACAAAATTACCACTCCACTTTTTTGAAATTTAATTTCAATTTATTATATAAAAATTTATAAATGTGCTAGTGAGATGGCGGCACGCAGGATTCTGGACCTTATGCACAAATCGTTTTTTCTTTAAAAAACGGACCATAATACCCTTTAATTTTAAAAGAGACTTCTTTCTGTGGTTTCAACATTCCGTTGATAAATAACTTAGTTAGGACTGATAATTATTTTCTAAGTTAAGTTACGACTGAAACATCAGGCTGAAATTCGTACAGGAAAATCAAGGAAAAATGTAACCTGTTAACGATTTTCAACTTTATCGAAGTACGAATAGAGTTTTTCGTCCAGGATTCAGAATGGACACAGGTAGACATGTAGGGAATTTCCAATCTTATCTGTGAAGGAATACAGTTGAAATTGAAATGTGACTTCAGGAATTTCAGGATCCTTCAGGCGACAATTTTGAGGTCGTGTCGCAAGTGAATCGACATGTTGTTGTCAGAGTTTGTTGATTTCGATTTTCATTTCTTCTTTCTATATTTTCATTTTCGTTTATAAATTCCAGTTTTATATGTTAGTTGTAGAAAAAATACCTAGACGTATGGAAAATATATACCTAGTTGTAGAGAAGTATTACTAAGTAATGTTATTTTATATTATTTACCTATACTGTATGGTTAATATTGTTTTCTAGTGTTCATTTACAACGTGAATCTTTCGTCAAACAATATTATAGTAAGATTCGGTTCGGAGATATTCGTTTTACGGGTAGGTAGGTATCTAACTACTGAAGGTAGATTAGTGAGGGTTCATGTTTTAAAAATATATAATTTATTTAAATGCCACGTTTTGTACGTACAATATTATTTTTTGTACGTTTTGTAGTTCATAATTTTTACGTTTATCTATAAATATATATAGAAAAATGTAAACGCGCTTAAGATCCGTAATAATTTAAGGACATTTCACACAACGCCATCTAGCCCCAAACTAAGCAGAGCTTGTACTATGGGAACCAGATAACTGAAACAATTCTTAATACTCATATTAAGACTCAGGACAAACGGTCATTACACAAATGTTTGTCCTGTAGCGGGAATCGAACCCGCTACACGTGCGGTGTAGCAGTCCAACAAACTTGCCACTCGACCATCCATGTTGCTAATGCAATAATTATCTAATTATAATAAATCGTATCTCTTTATTATTCAATTCATCAAATTAAAAAGTAAGCATTAATAAAAAAAACCGTGTAACCCCGCTTTCAATCATAATAACTCCAAGGGGCGAAATAAAAACCATAAAAGTATGCTAACACTAAGCCGAAAAAATGGCGGCCATTATTATTCACTCCTAACAAAGCTTTAAGAATTTCACTTTGTCATTCAAGAAAAAGCGTGATTCAAGCGAAATTGTGAAAAATATGAACAGGGCGAGGTGAGCGTAGGTACATAGATAATGTTATAGTACTGTAAGGTTGTGGCTTTGGAAAAGCGGAGCGATAAGCGTAGCGATAAGCGCAGCGATGTTTTGTGTCTGGTTGTCAATAAATAGACGCCCTCGTTTATTCAACTATTTGGTTAAATTATACCTAATAGTGAGATGGGTCGACGACAGCTTAGCACCGGGCAGCATGGCGAGAGCAGAGAGAGGCCTATACCCAGCAGTGGGCCAGTCAGGCTGCGGATTTTGATGATGATGATGATACCTAGCATAATTTCAGCGTTTTGTTTTATGTAGCTATTAAATTATTCTCGCGTTTACCTTTTTCGATTTATGACTTGACGTGGTTTGGCTGTATTTTAACAGCCATAGTTGCGGGTGACATTAAAACTCGTTAAAATCCATAATAAATTAAATAATCTTTGTGTGAAAATGGCGTCTAGGAAAAACTTAACTATTAATAAAAATAAATATTTTTCCGTTTTTGCTTCAAATCTATTAATATCGCCCGCCTCTAATGATTGCAACATCCCAAACGGGTAAAATTGTGAAGAGCTGCTCTTATTACCAGACAACATATTAAGACCTGAGATGTAATCTACCTACCCAATATAGCAATAAATGACTGAATACTTCTGCAAAATGTCCGAAATGTAGTAATATATTATTTTTGCGTCGTGGCAAATCGCTATGCTGATCGCTCCGCTCATGGATTCGCCATACGTGATGAGCCTAAAGGACAAGCCTCCGAATTCCATTAGTCCATGACATTGATTAATTAATATTATGAAACCCGCTGAACGAGGACAAAGAAAGACTACTTCAATTAGTGTATTGATGCCTGAATTATGATGAAAATTATAACGAATCATTTAGTATGTAGGATGACTCCAATTATCCATTTTAACAAAAACAATGATTGGAATAGCAATTTATATTGAGCATACAATAAAATAAAAATAGCAACATTACTACCTAATATTTTTCATCCTCGCACTTTCATCTACTATGTAACAACCTATTATGTACAGTCAGCTACACAATGTATACTCTCCCAAGCTTTTACATAAATGTTTATTATACCTACTCTTAATTTTGCAAGATAAGTAAGATGACAACATTAATTTAAAAATGCTTGCGTGCACTTTTCTTCGCAAAATTATGAGTAATAAAGAGTGTTTACATGTATGTGCAGCTGACTGTATCTACATCCTTGCCATACAGCAAAAAAAATGATTATCTTATCTTATCTAATCATCAATCAATATCTTTAGAGTACTTATTCCTGACTGACTGACATCATACAAGTTAAACCAGTGGTCGTAGAGACTTGAAACTTGGAGGATGTGATTATCCAGAGCTAGAAGTGCGTACTAAGAAAGGATTTTTCGTTAATGCGCAATGCAAACATAGTTGCGGGCGTCAACTTGTATGTATATAAAAGGCTTTGTACTTACGGACTGACAGACAACACACAGGCTAAACCGCTTAACATAGATACTTTAAAAAAAGGGCATATCCTACTTCCTACTATCCTACTCCTACTATATATATATATATATATATATATATAATATTATATTTATTTAATACTTTATTGCACACACTTAAATGTAGTACAAAAGGAGGACTTAATGCTAGAGCATTTTCTACCAGTCAACCAGTTGATGGTAGAAAAAAGAAAAACTGGCGTACAACTTAAATGCTAATTACTTAAATATATATTTAATATAGTAATACTAAATAATTATGTATTTATATATATATTTATAATTAAAAATGACTAAATAAATAATATATATATTATAATATATACATACATATATTATTTCGTGGATTTTAAATAGTGTTCACGGACTAATCTTTTGAAAGCTGGTTTGGTGGGTATCATTACTAATATTAATACTGAGTGGTAGAGAATTCCACAGCCCCACTGCAGCAACTTCAAAAGAGTTTCCTCGAAATGCTGTAGAATATTTGGGTATCTGTAAGCATAGAGTATTAGAGGATCTGAGATTGCGGTCATGGGTGTCGGACATATAACTAAACATCTTTTTTAAGTACTGCGGAGAGTTGGGATCCTTCAAAACTGAAAACAGGAGACACAAAATTCTCATGTTTCTTCTATCCCTGATCTTTAGCCACTTTAGTTTTTGACGGTACTCAGACACATCAAGCTTGTTTAGGTGATCAGCTGAAAGATCAAGAAACGCCACATCGGCGTAATCAAGGATGGGAATGAGAAGAGTGTTCACCAAAGAAATTTTAGTTTTTACAGGTAGAAAGTTTTTAAACCTGATGATAGTATGGAAACTAGCAAAGAATTTACGTGAGATCTCTTTCACATGCGCATATTATAAATGCGACAGTTTGTAAGAATGGATGGATGGATGGATGTTTGTTACTCTTTCACGTAAAAACTGCTGAATGGATTTTAATGAAACTTTACAATAATATAGCTTATACACTAAACATCAAGATAACACATTCTAAGACATAACTTAGTTTCATATAATAGGCGCCTCTGAATAGGCTAGCCTAACTACTTAATAGGTATTACTCGTATTAATTGCTTTAGTAAAATCGATCGTATAAATTACAGGATAGGCACTATTTTAGATTGGCTACAAATCACTGTCAATCGGATAATGGGAATAATTTGTCTAAACCCTTTTGAAATGCTTTCTAAATAATGAACTCGTGAAAAACGATGGTTTAGTTACGGAAAGTAGCTGGATATTCGAAACACTTTATAAGGTTGGTTTTTTGCCAAACATCTACGCACCTGGTGCCAGTTACTAAGTAACAAGTAGTACCTTAAAACTAGGGTTAATACAAACATTAATAAATAGATTCTTCTTCTTATCGTGTCACTAGTTCCTTCGAACCAGTGTGATGAAAGGATTTTAAGTGCGCCTCGAAGAGGCTCTTTTCGTGCACTATTATATTGTGTGCAGTATTCAACATTGATAATAATTTAAGTTTCATTCATCGTTTGGCAATCCCGGGTACCTAGCTCGAGAAAGCTCGCAAAAACTCTGCTCGGGCGCCGCACTCGCCCCGCTCAAGGCGGGTTTACACTAAACTAACAAAGAGCTAACTAGCTAGAACAAGAGCATTATTTTTTTATTCGTTAGAACACAGTGCACTCGACACATGATTTCGAACTTTAGTTACTACGACATGCCGGTTTCCTCACGATGTTTTCCTTCACTGTTGCGAGGACGTGGGATGCATACATTGATTTTTTCGACCAAAAGATCCATTTACGCATGACTGCCACCGGGATTCGACGCGACCACCAGATCGCAAGGTAAGGGCCTCATCCACTCGGCCACCACGTCGTTAATAAATATGTTTGTAGTACAACGAAATGTCTGTATTAGGCTTGTGTATAAATAATGTACACGGAGAAAAAAATATTGTTATAGTTTCTAAAACTATGATTGAATTTGTGACAGCGAGAATAATTTAGTAATAATTACAATAATGATAATTCCGTGTTGGCCGAGTGGGAAGTGCCTCGACTATAATTTGGGTGTCTTCAAGGCAAGAGTGAATAGGATTATTCTAGGTAAGCGTGCTACATTACATCAGTTGAGATGGTAAAAAGTTAAAAAAAAAAAAACTTACGATCTGAAGGTCGTGGGTCCGAACCCGCTCGTACACCAATGGATTTTTCAGTTCAAAATATCTATGTGTGCATTAAAACACTTGCTTAACGGTGAAGGAAGACATCGTGAAGAAACCGGCATGTCATAGAACCTAACCAGCTTTATTAAGAAACGAGTTTTACACCGACCAGGATTTTTCATTGTTGTTCCAATATGCGCAAAATTATATCGTCGTAGTAATAGAAAGGTGACATGAATTTAAATGACATTTATTTATATTTGATCTATGGAAACGAATGTAGTTCCACTAAGGAGCAAACGGAACGTAAGTAAATGATACGCTCAAAAAGGTTTTGTTATGCTGGTGGCCGTGTTGCCTAGCAACTGTCAGATAACATGTCAAAAATCTGCTATAGATAGTCCTTGCCCAAACTAGGGGGCCACTAGGTTTAGAGAAATATCCAGATTTTTTCCATAAGTCATGAATAGAGATGCTCGTTTGGTTAGTCTTCCTCGTGAAATTTCTTGATTGTAAGAGGAACTCTAGTCTAGAACTGGGAAAGTCAGGGGGTGACCTCGAGTTTAGTCCTCGTTTCTAAATAAAGCTGAACATGTTCGAAAACATGCGCAAGTGCACTAAAGGACCCTTTTCTAAGGCGCACTTGAAATCCTTTCACCACACTGGTTCGAAAGAACTAGTAACACGATAAGAAGATGATAATTCCTGCTTACGAAATTTAGCAACGATTACAATACAATAGTTCTAGCTAACGAAAGTTTTTAAAGGTACAAGATAATATATTATAGTTAACTATTTTAGTCTTGCTTTCTCATTTTTTTATCCGTGTGTATATTAAACTCTACATACCTACAAGACTACTTTTATCTAGGTGATAAATAAATCTTGAAAATATATTATTATTTTCCAGCTAGTTCACTTCAAAATTTCCTCCTAACTTGCATTGAAAATCCATAAAATACGAGTAGGACCCTTCCATCAAACTCTCTAACTTCAATCTAAATTCAAATCATTTCAATTCCGAACTACTCTTTGCTTCAAGCGAGATAAGGATAGGGAATCTGTTTATCTCTTCATCTATTTATTCTTATCTGTTTAACTTTATTTGGGTAGACCCTCTGTTGGGTAAAGGTGTCCTATTTTAAATTTGATCGGTTTTGGTCCAAACCTGATCCATTGCTGTGCAATTGCACAAATGTTATATTGTTACGTTATTTTTTTTTTCACTTTTGAATCAAATGATTTCGCGTTTGTAGTTTTATGGCTAAAAAATGAAATGTCAATATCCGTATACTAACATTTGGAGGTGAATTAATGAATAATTCATTATTTAAAAAAAAATGTTTGTGATTTTTTTTTTATTTATCAAACGCCTATACATTTTATTTACCAAATTTATCATTATCATGTCTGAACTTTTTTTTAAACTTACCAGATCCATTTTTTGATTCACTCAGATTGATATCATTATCCAAATGGCTTAAACATAGTTAAATCCAATTTATAAGCCATCATCATCACTTAACATATTTTTTATGCGTATTTCTATTTTGTATCAATCAAGATTTTCTCTACCACAATTCGCGCGGTATTCTACGAAGCAAAATAGCGGATTTCAAGATACAATCTCACGTGAAAACGTTGTCAAAGCAGAAACTTAAATCTGCGGCTTCACAGGCCACGATATTGTCGCTGCTTCATTTTCAATTTACCTCCTAATTGTACTATTCTCTAGAGTGACAAAGCTATTCACTTACCACATAGCTTAGTAGCAAAATGGAATTATGTGTTCTTCTTCTTCTTCTTATCGTGTCACTAGTTCCTTAGAACCAGGGTGGTGAAAGGATTTCAAGTGCGCCTCGAAGAGGCTCTTTTCGTGCACTATTATATTGTGTGCAGTATCCAACATTGATAATAATTTAAGTTTCATTCATCGTTTGGCAATCCCGGGTACCTAGCTCGAGAAAGCTCGCAAAAGATCTGCTCGGGCGCCGCACTCGCCCCGCTCAAGGCGGGTTTACTTACACTAAACTAACAAAGAGCTAACTAGCTAGAACAAGAGCATTATTTTTTGAATCATTATTATTATTATTATTTATTTAATTAAAAAGGTTAAACCAATTACATTAATTTAAAATTAGAATTAGATTAGAATAAAATTTGCATTAGATTATAATATAAGTAATAAATTATTAACAGAACAATTAAACAAATTAAATGAGAGAGAAATAATAATGAGAATTACATGATTTTAGATAACTAAATCATAAGTCACACAAAAATTAATTTAATTTCTACAATTCACAGAACCTGAGGCACTCTGACATAATATACTTCCATTCATCTGCAAATATATCATAGTCAGGATAATCGTTAGAACACAAGAACAGCGAGCACGTCCGAACACGTAAGAACGTTCTAAGCTACTGTTCGCGCGCTCTAGTGCCGTTTACATCACGCGAGCGAGCATTCTTAGAATATTTCATAGAATCTATGCGAGCTAAGATAGAACAACGAAGGAATGTTCCGTTTCTGTTTACGCTATTAGAATTTTACGCAGAGGTGTAGAGTAAGCATTCGCTCGTCTGGTGTAAATTGGTCTTCACTCCGTTACCTCCTGTCATTTTGTAAAAATCCTAAATTGTGATTGCACAGATACAACGTAGTACCCCTTCTGCATTGTCCATTTAAGTTTTTCGTAATTAAAAATGTGTGGTTTATACGGGCAGAGGCGATGCTCTATACTACATACATATAAGGTCGAAAATGTCTCTTATGATGCGCTTATGACGCACCAGCTAATTCCTTTATTGTCTGCATACTTGCCTCCCTAAATAGAATATTTCAGTGATTTCGTAACAACAAATTGAGATTCAGTCTGAATTCGAGATATGCCAGAACGTTGTTTCATAATTCCTTCATAATTGAAATACGAAAGATATATAATGATTTTATGTAATTTTGTTTGTTATTCCATACTAAACTATTGAAAGCTTAAAGCTGAAATTCAGCTAAAGCTTAGTTTACGATTAGGAGTAATAATTTCTCACAAACCTTCTGTTCCCTTAACCACTGCACCAATTTAGGCAAAAACTGTATTGAATCCTTATTATAAAATTTCATGGAGTTTGATTATTTTTATATTTAAAATTTAATAGGCAATGCCAACATCATACATAATTTACAAAAACTTATTTTAAAATGTATAGGTCCCTATTAAATGGCTTGCACAAAACTGACCGCAAAAAGCAACAGCAGAATAGGTATCTATAGTTTGGTCAAATGAGTTCAAATAATATGTTGGAAACACCATTATAAATTAACTGTGAAAAGTCCCCAGCAATCTCACATCCGCAAAGAAAGTTATTCAAGCTCAAAGGACACAGAAATCGGCTTATCGCAATTATCTCGATTTCTACAGCCTCAACGATGTTAACATCTATTAAACGGTTATAGAGGTATCTTGAAGCGATATAATTCATCAAATTATATTCATCTAGACTGAGAAACCTTCACTTTGTTCGTTTAATAATAAAACCTAATTTATTATCTCGAGTCTCAAAATGAAACAGCGAGTAATATCCCAAATTCTCCGGCAACAATTATTGTGTTATAGAATGTCAACCTCCATAATTCAATTTTACTTTGGCCTTGAATGAATTGGGATATTCCAAAGGGACAAATCAAATTGGAACTGAAGACTTGTGTTCCCTGTGTTGTATTTGAAATTATTGTCTTTCCTTCCCTCCTATGAAAACCAGAATTTATTTCTAATGTACTTCAGGTATTTTCAACTTTTCAACAAACCCGAAGCCCAAATTAAAAGGAAAAATACTCGTACACTATTATATTCAATTAATCTAGCAAGGCAATTTTTTACTACAAGACAATTGATTGATTCAGGCGTTACTTTGCGGAAATCCATAAATAAAATCATAAACTAGAGTTAAGTTAATTGGAACCTTTGTTTGGAAGTTAAGCGAGATTATTACTATATATATTTATACTATTTATTAATATTTTTTACCACATTTTTATGTAGTCATTTTCTTGTTTGACTGTCTGTCGTTCCGTATGGATTCTAGCAACCGAAATTTTGAGCACTTACCGATTAGCTATCCGTCTGAAACTTTCAGGGTAGATAGATAAATAAATTAATAACACATTATTGCATATCACAAAACAAGAAAATAAACATGAACACAAATCATATAAAAGTGAAACACAATGGGCGGTCTTATCGCTAAAAGCAATCTCTTCCAGACAACCTTTGGATGAATCTGGAAATGATGGGAATAGATCATGACGGACGGAGGTGTGTTTAAATAAGGGTAGGTCACAGCCTAATAACAATGCATTCTAAATCCATTTATTAGCAGGTATGCAATGCCAACCTTACCTCAAAATACTATAAAAATCCATCCGATTGAATTTTACGACTCGAAAACCATAAAACTACTGTATCTAGTTAATAAAGCGAGATGGAGTTAAAGCATAAAAACGTGTTTTTTAGATTTAAATCTACACACACTTTTAGCATAAGCATAATCAGCCTATAATGTTCCCACTGCTGGGACTCATGCCTACTCTCGGCAGGAGAGCGAATGGGTTTTAATCCAGCACTCGGACCCAATGCGGATTGGTGGATGTCACATACCATAGATCATTTTTTTTCTGTCTTTTGACATGCCAGTTTCCTCACGATGTTTTCCTTCACCGTTGCGAGAAAATGGGATGCGAACAAAGATTATTTTAACCGATAAAACCCATTTACGCATGACTGCCACCGGGATTCAAGCCCGCGACTATCAGATCGCAAGGCAAGGGCCTCATCCACTTGGCCACCACGTGCTCACACGTGCACAGAAACTCTTGCATAACCTTATTCTTATTATATTGTTCCAGATCACATGGGTGGACAGCAACGCAGGAGTGCTAACCCAAGGAGTCACATACTCAGTAGAAGCGCTGCCAGACGGTCAGAGGTTCACTGCTAGGTAAGAACTATCATGACACTTAGCAACCATCATTATCTTTACTGCTCTTATGAATTTAACTATGTTTTCCTCTTTAAACATGTTGAAATATTTACGTAAGACTTTTGCGGGTTTGAGTTTGACCTACATTTTAGTATCTTCATTTCATCATGAGACAAAATCAGTCCATCGCTAAATAGATCACTCCCAATGCTCAAACTACGCAACCATTGTCTGCAGCACCTTAAGACGAAGAGGAGATTGGGACAAACTGTTTTTCCGAATCTCTTTTGCTTATGTTAAACATATCAAACAAAAAATATACTTAAATATTTTGTGAGGCTGTAGTCACAAATTCACCGCTCTACTTTTTCGAAATTTATACTCAGTCATTTTTTTTTATTCAAAATGTACAAATGTGTGAGAGAGATAGCGGCGCGCAGGATTCTGAACCTCTTATTCGACATTCAGGCGAAGAGAAAACCCGTTGACAATCTTTATCAGAGTTTTATGCTAAGGGTGTAATTTTAGCGAGTTATTCCTGTTATCTGCCAAAGCTAAATCATTTCCTATTGCTGAAGGCTTAACCATTTAAGCAATCTCATAAAAACAACTCGTATATAAATCATAACGGTATTTATAAATGTATTATTCCCATATGTCAACCTGCTCTGTCCGCCTAGGGTGACAGATGAGACAAAAAAAAATCTATCTGTCCCACCGTCGCTGAAAGAGTGACAGATGGAACCTAAATGTGGGTGTCAAGAATTGCCATCTACAGGCCCTTTGTTTTCAGGTCTGTTATCAACATGGCACCTAAAGAAGAGCATCATAACCAAACCTTCACGTGCCAAGCTCAGAACACGGCCGATAGAGCTTACAGAGCGGCTAGCATACAGATAGAGGTAAGTGAGGAGTATGGGCGTCCAACGGATATGCCACATGGAGGGAAAGGACCTTAAATATTGTAGGTGGAACACTTTACTGAAAGAAGACATTATTTGAATTAAAAAAAACAATTTAAACATTCATTGATAAATCTATGAATGCAGTTTAAATTGTTTTTTAAATAATTACATGGTTGAACCGGAAATCGAACCCGTTACACGAGAAAAATAATCACCCTGTAGATTGATCATACCGATCGAAAGGCTTCATCATAAGGATTATTTGTTATTAAACAAAAGGAAGACCATGAATTTTAACATTTGATGTGAAATTTTGTTCAGAAAAATGAAAAACTGACATTGCCTGTATAGTAAGTTGCATATAAATATAAAAAAAAACCTAACAGGGAATCTATTTGACAACATTGATGGTCGAGTGGTAAGTTTATTGGACTGCTATGCCGATGTCGCTGGTTCGATTCTCGCTTCAGGAGAAACATTTGTGTGGTGAATATTGGTGTTTTTTCCTATGTATTCTATGTATTTTTACAAAAAAAGGATTTAAATATTATATGTACTAGTTCTGCTTAGTTTGGGGCTAGATGGCGTCGTGTGAAATGTCCATATATTATTATTTATTGTTTTATTTGGCCGGTATTAAATGCTTTAGAATTAAGCCCACCTTTTGTACATTTTATCTTGGATTTTGAGCAAAAAAGAATATAATAATAAGCATTCAACCTCTCCTTCATAATGAAGTTCAGACACGGATCCATATCTTGCAGCCTTTTTTTAAAAAATTACGTATTAATTCAGATTATTTATTCAGAGATTATCTCAAAAGTGTGGTAATGTTGTGCATCAAATACATCCTCCTTCAAAACTTATAACTAACTATGAATGATACTATCGCAAGTAAAAACCGTTGGTATCTTCATCCATTATCCATCACAAACTCAAAAAACCATTCCCAATCGCGTTCATCGATCACTGGGTACTTCTAATTTTCCCAACGTTTTCGAGCGCGAATTTGTATTCTCCGGCTGCCCCGGTGTGTACTCTGCACTTGGTTGTTTGACCTGAATGAGTAGGTATTTTTCAAATATCTACACGTAATGTGCGTTGCAAACAACTCGGTCACGGAAATAAAACAAAATAATCTTAGACCAATATGATTATTTTCTTGCTGCGATGTTAGTTATCATTAATTCTGAACGAGATATTGTTTTGTTTGGCTTTCTGTGTGCCTCCGTTTTATATAGGTTTAGCATGTTTTTTACTTAAAAAAACTTATTTACTTGGACATGATTTCACAGACGGATGAATTAATGACTAACTCTTTATTGTATTGGCAAAGAAATAGACAACAAAAATAATATAAAACTACTTTCTTACTTGGCTTGGTTAACTTCGTCTTCTTCTTCTTATCGTGTCACTAGTTCTTTCGAACCAGCTTGGTGAAAGGATTTCAAGTGCGCCTCAAAGGGACTCCTTTCGTTAACTACGTTAATTCTTGATAACCATAGATATTAATTAGGTTGATTCTTCACCTGGATAAATGCACACTGCTTTTGTGAAATTTAAAATCAATTCTTCAATCGTTGATTTTCTCCAAGATAAATGCACACTGGATTCGTAAAATTTAAAATCAATCCTACAATCGTTGAAAAATGGCGGAATTTCGTGACCAAGTTACTCAAAACGACTAGCGCGAGATTCAAGTCAAGAGATCAAGTGCCCAGCGTTTTTCTATTTTTGCTGGCTGTAGCTTCTGTTTGAGCAGTCAGTGCCTTATAATCTGGTGCATGATACTTGACCTAAAAAAATTGGTTGTCTGTAAAGTTGGTTTACGAACGATAGTTTAACGTAACTACCAGCGTTACCGGACACTGAGCGTTACCGGACAATACAATACAATAATTTATTAATAATTCCCAAATTACAAGTCAAATACAAAATAAAATTAGCACATAAAATAAAATATTTTTTTAACAATAGTACCTATAGGTATAATGATATAATATTTTTTATAATTATTTCTGGTCATATCGCAGGGAGTTTTAAGAACTCGTCTACGCTATAAAAACTGTGCTCAAGTAGCCACTTTTTGGTCTTAGTTTTGAATATTGGCCGAGAAGCTGCATCCCTTATCTCTTCCGGCAATCTATTAAAGACTGAAGGGCCCATTATGTAGACGGACCGCTCCGACTTAGCTAACTTGTGTGGCGGTGTAACTAGCTGGTGGTGGTGTTTGTTACTGCGGAGGGCGTGAGACGCGTTGACGCCACGACGCTTGAACAAGCCCAAATTACCAAAAGTGAATATGGCCACCTGGTACAAGAGCTCACACGGCAAAGGTAGGATACCGAGCTCTTTAAAGATATCTCTACAGGAGACATCGTTTGGTACACCCACAATGGCGCGCACGGCTCGCTTCTGCATAATACAATGACAGCGTTACCGGACAATGAGCGTTACCGGACAATGACCGCGTTACCAAAGACGTCAACGTATTCGTGCATGTAGCCGGCGTTCATCGATTTATTAGACGTAGCACGTCAAAAAATATCGAAAAATTTGGGCTTTAACTCAACCAGGCCTACTGAACTCAACTCTGATTGAGTATTATTGGGACTGACCTTAAGGGGAATCCTCAAATCCGAATTCCATACAAAAATTTTCGGACAAATACTCAAAAAGTACGCCGTATTATAGTAATTTCTTCACACTATTCGTTTCGTCCATGTTTTTTGATTTCGTCAACAAAAAAAGTGAAAGGTTTCATACTCTAATTTAGATTTTAAACGTGTTTTAAAATTAACCCTACTAACTTAAAAACACGTATAAAATCTAAATTAAAGTATGAACTTTTTTTGTTGACGAAATCAAAAAACATGGACGAAACGAATAGTGTGAAGAAATAACTATAATACGGCGTAATTTTTGAGTATTTGTCCGAAACATTTTGTATGGAATTCGGATTTGAGGATTAGCCTTAAGATCTGGGTTTTAATCACCGGGGCGTTCATTTTTACTTTACGTTAGTTCTTGAGTTTTTGATTTTGTAATCTTCTAGAAATTTCTACATGCTTTTGAGCTTCGCAGTCTGAAGTTTTTTTTGGTTTATCTAGATTAGTTATTATATTGGGATTTAGGACCATTTTTTTTGAGGGAAGACTTTCTAATTATTTTTTGTCAAATGATTAGGCAGGCTTAAACCAACGATTTCATTTTCGCAATATTGCTGCATTTTTGCAATAATTAGCTTGTTGACAATCCTTCCCAAAAGCTAACACGCTCACACGCTAGCGTTTAGAAACGCCAGCAATCAGCGTGTAAAAAAGCCCTTTGTCATCGATGCTTACCTTTCACCTCTGTATCTCGACACACGACAGTGTGTCAAGCCACGGTCAGGCCCAGCGAACTGGCGATTAGCACTGTGTGTAAGTTTACACGAACCATTTGGAGCCATTTTTGACCTTATCATAGCTAAAAAACTAATCAATATAAACACACCAAATTTGGTTTATGTATTGAAGGCCAAATTTAATGAAGTACTTAAAAATTCATAAACACAGCTTAAACGGATATTTAGATATTAACTTATAAATAATGTCTATAGTAGACCTTGGCAAGCCATTTATATGTAGATCTCAAGTCTTTTTTCGGGGATAACGACTTCTCTATCATAATCCGATCCATCTGATCGTGGCTCCTATTTCACATATTATAATATATGTTTTGTTCAGATCAGCGTATACTTATTGCGTTTCCTAAAAAAACCAACTACTGGTTATTTTGACAAATTAGCCGTATATCGCGATTCTGTTTTCTAAATAGGAATGATGAGCTGAGCAATGATGGCAACAAATTGTCACACAACATCGACCTTCAGCCTCACGAGCTTTTTCATCTAATTAGGGTTGCCCCTCGCGTCACACAGCGCCAATTTACCATTGTTTTGCGTCATTTTTACGTATTCCGGCCGCGTATCAGGGAAGACCTTTTTTCGTAAGGTGTTGCCATACGGTGCTTTAATGCTATTATTTCGCTTCCTTTTCCTGTGCCTTATCAGGGTTTTGGAGCTTTTTCTTTGTGTAGGCTTTCAGAGATTGAAAATGGGAGAAACTTAATGCTGAAATTTTGAATTTGCTTTTTCACTCATTGATGTTTTATATATTGATTAAATACCTACCTAAGTTTATATTGAGGCTTAAAATAAGTATAGAGCAACACTAAAAATTCATGAGGGGTTTACATATTCATAAAAAAGTAACCACACACGATTAATACGCTTTAGTTTTCATTCGAATTCAAATTTAGTTTTAGATAAGTAAACAACCTATGAGCTTCTTATTCTTCTAGGGTCACTAGTTCTTTCAGACCAGTGCGGTGAAAGGATTTCTAGTGCGTCTCGAAAAGGCTCCTTTCGTGCACGTATGAGCTAAATGCTAAGCATTTTACGACTAAACTATTATAAATACCCTATTGTCGTATTGTGTTGTATTTATTGGGTTAAATTAGGCTAAGTTTAAACAGGTTAAAACAAAACCATGGTAGGTGAATCGAATCTCATCCTCGAATCGAAAATAAATAAACTGAGTAGGATAGAAGAAAAGTAGTTACTACTCGGGCGAATGAACATGGCACCTGGCTGACACTCTCGCTCGGAACTTGATGCTTCCCCCGCTGCCCCGCGCGGTGCCCTCCGTGTTTCTTCTTCCTCTAATTGCGAAGCCTTATCATTACTTATCATACCAAATATAACAGGACCTTTTCTCTATCAAGATTATCCAATTCCACGCTGTACTTTGCACAAACGTCATTCGAGCCAGGTGCCATGTTCATTCGCCCGAGTAGTAACTACTTTTCTTCTATCCTACTCAGATTATTTATTTTCTATTCTGATTAATTTCCCAGTTGTGTTTTTATCTGATACAAAATCACAAGAAAATCCTCATTTTTTTGTACCAATCTATACAAGAGAGAGACAAGAAATTTATTGCGCAAACAAAAGAGTGTCTCTCGTTATTCACCATCCAATAATATATTTTTTGGAAACGTCGAACCGGGAAATGAAGTGTTCTTACCCTTGTTTATGTTCACAAGAAATAAGCTATTGTATGTTTTTCCTGATTTCGCTTGAATTTACCGTCTGCCTGATTTTGAGGAGAAAATCATGTTTAAATAAATCAAATTTAAGATATAATTAATAAATAAATCATATTTGTTTGAATTTGAGTCTAGATTTTGACTTTGCTACTTTGTATAGAAGAAAAAGTAGCATGGTTATGTACCATCAGGAGACCGCTTACTTCGTTTCGTTCCATGTTTACATTAAAACTACTTTCTTACATTCATACTTATGATTAAGAAAAACAATGAATGTAAGAAAATCATTATTAGATTCCTTTACAAAAATATGTTGAAATTGAACCTTAAAAATATTATTTATAAAAGGAATGATTTTTACTGTATATGAAAATATCTAAGTAAAAAACTGTAAAGTTGGTTTACGGACGATAGTTTAACGTGTAACGTCATTACCAGCGTAACGGGACAATGAACGTTACCGGACAATGACGTCAACGTTTTCGTGCATGCAGCCGGCGTTCATCGATTTATTAGACGTAGTCACGTCAAAAAGATAAGCGTTTAATTAATTGTGTCTAAAATAACAAAAAAGATGGTGATTTATGATAGATTATCTTGATAATTGTAATAATCTTGATATATTCAATATTTTCAACAGTGACAGAGAAAGTAATACCTATTTCAAATTACTAGGTACTAGTAGTTTAGTGGATAGTAATAAATGATTTTCGATTAATAATAACCTAAACCGAAGGAAAATCATACGGCCATGATAGGTACTGTATGACGGAAAAACATTGGGGGAATTAGGAAAATGATATGGCAAATATTTAAAAAGGTGTAGTAATACTGTATGTCAGTCACATTTTATTGTGTATCAACATGAACAAAGTAAAAACATTTACAAAGGCCTAACAGTACGATGACACACGGCTTCTTTACACGCTGCACGCCAGTGTCTTCGCTTGTAGTGTAAAGTCGCCCAGTGTCATCGGAGTTTTTACAATCTGCTTGTTGACAACCCTTCCTAAAGACAACACGCTCACATGCTAGCTATTGAAAACGCCAACAATCAGCTTGTAAAAAAGCTTGTGTGTCATCGACGCTTATCGAAAACCAAACCGTCAACCGTAGGTCCATGTTAAAAAATCAGCATTGCAGTCTACTGCAATACATGCTGAGCATGAACCTTTACTACACTGTACATGCATGGGTATTACCATTGTGAGTACCTACTTACCTATTATTTTATTATATTTTAATGTTATTGTATGCTCGTACTGTTTTTAAGTCAAACTATATATATTTTTATTTCTCTCTTCTTGCTAAATTATACATTATTTTTATATTTATGAAGTGAATAATAGGAATACTCTACAACACTTCACGTATACAGGGTGTGTCGTAATGAGTGGATAATCCTTCAGGTGCGGGTGGGGGACTTCAGGACTGATCAGAAAATGAAATTATGTACCCAGTAAAAATCCCACAGATTTCGAGTTACTGGACGTTTTCGAACCAGAACACGACAGAAAGAGAAAAGATCAGAACAGAAAAAAAACTGTTAAAATAGGTTCAGTTTGTATAAGATTTTAAATCAAAACTTCTAAAAATTTTGATATTCTGTCTTGTTATCCATAAATCAGGGTACTATATATATATACAGGCATCCCCAGCAGGATTCCATCTAGTACTAGTAGTAGTGGTAGTCGTCTGTGAAGAATTGTTTTGGTCATGGGTAAGCATGATCTCTTACCATCAGGAGAGCGCTAAGCTCGTCTCGTCACTTATTTAGATAAGAAAGAAGATGCATAGCGTGCCTTACAGCTAGGGGTAGCCATTTTGAGCTCCTTCTGCAGGAAACACTCATAAAACTCATGCAATAAATGTGTTTTAGGTATCTAATTTATTTAATTTTCTTGTTTTAGTAAATTAGTTTGTTAGAACATGAATTTTTTTTACAAAACTCGAATTCACCAAGTAAATTTTTACTTAACTTTTTATACGAAAAAACGATATTTTCCGTCTTAACAGGAATCTTCTCAGTATTGGTAGCTGGAAACACCAAGTGCTATACCATTTCGGAAAGCCAATGAAGTAGGCAAGTTTTTCACAAATTGGTCACTAGGGTCACGATACATTTTTTTGGCACCACAGGGGATGAAACTTTTGGAAAAAAATTAGCAAAACACATTTTCTTTGCTAAATGATGCTGTACCAAAAAAACTGTACCTGTGGCACATAAACAAGAAATACCATTCGATAGCACAGTTATCCAGGAATACTCTAGTAAGAAAAAATAAGAAAATACCAAGATTTGTAATCTTGGCAGCAAAAACAATGGACAAAGGTAAAAAAAAGTGGAAGTTTCGAAAACGTCCAGTAACTCGAAATCCGTGGGATTTTTACTGGGTACATAATTACATTTTCTGATCAGTCCTGAAATCCCCCACCCGCACCTGAAAGATTATCCACTCATTACGACATACCCTGTATTTACTTGCTACATAGTCGACTGCATTATCACATTTATCATATATTGCATAAATGAACAGTATTACTACACGTTTTCACCTATTGTATAAATATCAATACTATAAGCCGAGGCACAGAAACAATTGTCCTCCGTAGATTCAGAAGGAAATTACTATTCCGGCCACAGATTCCGTTCACTGGATACGACATTAATAATAATATCGCTTTCTCTATATGGTTCGATGGTTCCATTTTGATAGAAAAAGGTCAACTGAACGTGGAATTGTCATTAAAATTGATTATCTTTGTATCGCTTGGGCAGATGTTGGATTTATTATTTACCGATGAATGGAGATAGTTAATGGCGGTTATATTAAATGGATTAGTTCGGATTTGCCACTGTAGGGATTCACCACCGCAAAAAAGTTATAGGGATTTGCTACCGCTCAAAATATTTTAATATCTTTAGATTTCTTGCATACTTGTGTCACGTGTGACACGTGTGTTTGACTTGTATTTACATAAATGCCTTTTAAATAGATTTTCATCCACTTACGGAACACAGTAATGTTTAGTGTTAAAATTATTGTGTAGTTCATTGATGTTAGCGAAATAACTGGTCTTCTGGTCGAGATTATTCAATCATAAATCTCAGGCGCTAGCTATTGGAAGTGTTGCATTAGACTTCGAAATTCACATCCTTCCGTAGCGTAGCTCTGATCTGGTCATGGGCTAGCTCGATCTATTTACGTTTATTTATTTCAACCCCTATTAATAACAAAATTAAGTATGATATCACTTAATTTTACATTATTCATCGCGTCATTTTAATTTTAGTAAAATTATAACGAAAAAATATATTTTTTATAAGTAAACCCAAACGTGACATACTTTTTTTGCCATCACGATGATAACATCATTTACAATAATAAAAGTGACATCAAAATATAATCCACTTTACCGAGTCATCAAAATTGCCAAAACGATAACCTTTCTAGCGGCTCTATGTCCGTAAAACCGGCCGGGGCATGTTTATCATGTATTTTTCTTCGCTCGTAAAATAAAAACCCCTTTTACTGGCAACCCAATTACATTTTACGATCAGATGGCCGACCATGCTGGTTGATATCGGGACTTGCCATTGATACACGTAATATAGACCGAGCCATTCTTTTGGTATATATTCATTGACGTGTCAAAATTTTATATTCAGCTATGTACTAACAATGGGTTTTAAACTTTAAACTTTATGCTTATAACGCTTTTATTTATATTGTGAAATGTATTTTAGATCAGTTTTCGTAAAAATATTGGAAACATATTAAACATAATCATAAAAATATTAGATATTGTTATGTTGGTTAGTAATAATGTTAAAATATGTTGTAAAAAAATATTATCGGAAAATATTATAGGAGTAACACTCTGGTAGTTAGCATAAAAATATAGAGCCAACCTCCTCGTTAAAAAACAGATTTTAACCCTCATTCATTACCCTCTCTGTACTTTGACACGGTAAAGTAATCATATACTTATCTGTTGTCGCCATTCACAATAACCTCTCTAACAAAATCCATCTAACTAAAAGCTCTTTCGTATTATTTACAACTGCAAAACAAACGTTTAAAAAACTGAGTTAGGAACTAACTGTCATGGCGTCAAATTTTTGTTGAACATTCAGAACAACAAACAAGAAAATGACATGGTATTTCGCAGAGCTCATCATAATTGAGACTGATAGTCGAGTGACAAGTGTTTTATCGCGGGTTCGAATCCATCAGGACCAACATTTGTCCGATGAACATCGCTAGTTTAATTTATTTGTTAAACACAAAAATGTTATTTATTTACAACTTACTTATTTTAGACTTAGGGCAAATTCGAAAGTAAGGAATAGGGAAAAAGCTTAGAAGATGGCTGAATGTGTTATCAATACTAAATATTTTTTCTGCTAATATTATTATTAATTAAATTAATATTAACTATTCTCTGCTAATATTATGTACTTAAGGGGAATCCTCAAATCCGAATTCCATACAAAATGTTTCGGACAAATACTCAAAAAGTACGCCTATTATAGTTATTTCTTCACTCTATTTGCTTCGTCCATGTTTTTTGATTTCGTTAACAAAATAAGTGAAAGGTTTCCTACTTTTTTTTTAGATTTTATACGTGTTTTAAAATTTACCCTACTTACTTAAAAACACGTATATAATCTAAATTTTCATCAGATTTTTAAAAAAATATCTAGGAAATAAATTGGTCAACCAGTTATCGTATGTTACCCTTTTTTGAAATAAATATTTTGTATGAGTTTGTGTTATTAAATTTATTTAGAGTGATACCTGCTAAAATTATTTTGGTGTTATTTTCATCAAAAACCTCGTGCTAGCCCACAGCTCCATAGATTATTCTGATAGTTACCGGCTTGCTCGTTTGGCTATCACGTTTATTTATGAGTATTTTTATACTCCAGTTTTAGCCGAGAATTTATATACGAGACCACTTTTTAAACAAAGCTTTTTTAAATTGAAGTGATAAAAATGAACTGTATCGTATAGTATATGGATAAAATACTTAACAGCATTTTTATTATTGTTTTAGGAGCTATAAAAAAATCATAAGTTAAGGGTAATCCTCAAATCTGAATTCCATACAAAATGTTTCGGACAAATACTCAAAAAGTACGGCGTATTATATTAATTTATTCACACTATTCGTTTCGTCCATGTTTTTTGATTTCGTTAACAAAAAAAATGAAAGGTTTAAGTTAGTAGGGTTAATTTTAAAACACGTATAAACTCTAAATTAAAGTATGAAACCTTTCTCATTTTTTGTTGCCGTTTGCTGTTAACTGCTGGGTTCTAAAAAATACATTTGTGACCACCACATTCACAAAAAAAAACTGATTGTGTTCTATGTAAAGTACTAGTCAAAGTTACTTAGCGGAAAAAAAATATTTTATGATGCAATAAAATAAATTTTCGAAAATGAAATTTTTAAAATGCCTTATTCACTAACTACCATCAAGACTAACCAATTAAAATTTTTATTAAAACAAATATTTTTATTATTACACTGATTGACTTTTAAGCGATGTTTTTTTTTAATTTCTACTTTCTACAAAGTTTTAGTAACATTTTTGCTTGTTTCACGTTGTCAACAGGTAAAATACCCACCAAGAGTGAAAATTTACATCAAATCTGGAATTAATGGAAAGATTCCTGAAGGACAAGACGTTGTTATAGGTAAGTCATAACTATAACCATTAAAAAAACAAAAAAAAAACCGTTATTTTGTTCCTTCTCTTCTATAATTTTACAAAAAAATTTTTTCTGCCAATGCATCTTCAACAAAAACAGTCAAAAAATTTCACATTTTCATTATTTTCATGTTGTTTTCATAAAAATCAATTAAAAAAATGTATGATGTCAAACTTCAACCTTTAAGGCCCAGAATCCCGCGCGCTGCTGTTTCACTCGCATTTGGTACAAATTCCACAAGTTTCCCAATCTCTTTGGCATATGTTAAACATATCTAAACAAAGAATATACTACAACATTTTGTGAGGTTGTAGTAACAAATTCATCGATCCACTTTTTTGAAATTTGTACTCGTACAATTTATATCTTCAAAAATGTACAGATGTGTGAGTGTGAAAGCGACGCGTGCGCTTCTGGGCATCTTTAAACTGCAAGAAAAATTATATAAACTATCAACAAATTATATAAATATATTTAGTAATAAATCCGCTTGATTTCTAAACAAAGGTTTTAATTAACTTAACTTTAGTTTAGAACTTTAGTACATATTACTATATTATAAACCAAAGAGTCAACGAACAGAAAACCAAAGTTTAAAGATACGACACGTGTTTCGCCTCTACACGAGGCATCATCAGGAGGTGTGGACTCGCCGAAGTTCGAAACGAGAGAACTCTCGTTCTCTTGTTAACCAACCTTTGTTTAGAAATCAAGCGGATTTATTACTAAATATATTTATATAATTTGTTGATATTTATGGATTTCCGCAAAGTAACGCCTGAATCAATCAATTATCTTATATAAACTATCTGATAAGGTTTAGTTTAGAATATTGAATTCATCATCATCAATATCAACGTATAGCAGTCCACAGCCGGACGTAGGTCTCTACCAAGGCGCGCCACTGAGCCCGATCTTCGACTCTTCTCATCCACCTTCTGCTAGCTATAGCGCGCAGATCATCGCTCCATCTGGCTGGCGGTCGTCCTACACCACGCTTGCCTAGACGTGGTCTCCATTCAAGAACACGTTTACCCCAACGGTTCTTCGGCAGATATGGCCGGCCCACTGCCACTTCAGCTTGCTGATCCTCTGAGCTATGTTGACCTTAGTTCTCTGTCAGATGACCTCATAATTAATTAGTAAATTACTAAAGTTTTAGTGAGTAATGTATATAAATTCACAGCTTGCAAAGCAGACGCAAATCCCTCCAACCTAACTTACAAGTGGTACATAAACGAAGAGCTAATTAGTGGAAACACAACTGAATTGGTGAGTGTAATGGCTTGGTTACTGTGTTCCGGTTGAAGGGCACAGCAGATAGTTATTTAAAGGGCTTTGATTGACCATCATATGTCTCAAAGTTGACGAACGCTCTAGCTAACGTAAAAAACCATTACCAAATATTTCTTTGTGTAAAGGTAAACAAGTAACGAAACCAGAAAGGTGCTCTCCTGATGGTAAGAGATCGCACCCATGACCAGAACATCTTCACACAAAAATGTTCTGATTTTGAAGCCAGTATGAAAATGAAAAAAAATGAAAATGAAAATATTTATTTGCACACGATACAATATAGAAGAATGTGTGTACAAACAGTTATAGACACATTTTTTATCAATTGTATATTTTTTGTATATTTAAAATTGTATTTTTTTAACAGTTTGTAAGATTCGTAAGCTTGTTGTACCTACGATTTGTTTTAAAACGTCATAGAAACTGTTGGCTTCTCTTCTAGATATAACCGTTTGTAAGATTCGTAAGCTTGTTGTACCTACGATTTGTTTTAAAACGTCATAGAAACTGTTCGCTTCTCTTCTAGATATAACAGTTTGTAAGATTCGTAAGTTTGTTGTACCTACGATTTATTTTAAAACGTCTTAGAAACTGTTGGCTTCTCTTCTAGATATCACAATTTTGACTGTTTTGGCTTTGTTTTCTCACACTTTTGTAATTTCAGAGAATAAATAATGTCACAAGAAAATACCACGACACGGTCGTAAAGTGTGCAGTTTACAACGACGTTGGCCAGGTGGAGGAGACTGAAACTTTGGAAATCACATGTAAGTTTTATCGTTTCTGGAATTCTAGCGAAGTAAGCTTAAAGTATGAATGTTTAGAATTTAACGAATTTTACAGGACTAGTATAAAACTATGCACAGAGAAAAAAAGTAGGATAGCAAGACTTAAATAGTAAACAAAATATATTTTCTTGTACCGTTAAATAAACTTCATTAGCTAGAACTTCTTTAGCAGCAATCGTTACTAAATTATTATCGCTGTCACAAATTTAAACATAATTTTAGTAACTATAACGATATATTTTACTCTGTGTGTGTAGGATCATTTTACGCTTGCTGTATAATGACGACTCGGATGGCCAACAATTAAGTGTCTTACTGCCAGGGGTGTCGCGGGTTTGATTCCCGCTTCAGGACCACCATTTTTGTGATGAATATCGGTGTTTGTCCTGATTCTAGGTTTTTCTATGCACACTTGGTATTTAAAAAAAAAGTTTTAAGTACTTAATCTATCAGCTCTTTTTAGTTTGAGGCTAGATGGCGTAGTTCAATATGTCCAAAAATTTTTTTTTTTATATTTTTATAAATTGTTTATGTTGAATTTGTGTAAGGTTTTGAGTAGCGACTGATTTTTATCGTGCATAAATAAATAACAACGATACGATAATTTTACGTTTTCTTTTTCTTGTACTGAATGTCACTTTAAAAGGTATTTTAATGTTTATTGCCTGTTGCTAATCGACACAGTTTATATCCTGTAAGACCAAGTAACGTAAATAGTTTTGAATTTGGTTAAAATAAACGAATTCTTTAATTAAAATAGATTTGAGAATAAAAATTGACAAAATAAATCATGTTAATAACAAGAATTACATCAATCATTTTGAAAAATAGACATCGCCTCAGGTGAAATTACATTAAAAGTTCATTATTGGAAGAAGCTAAAAGCAATTGTCCAAACAGTGATCAATGATGAAAATAATTTGATTTAGGATCATCCTAAGGCTAAATATATTGTGTAACGACAGTTTTAATTCCAATAATATGAAACAAGTTTATATTTTAAAGGAGATTTTTTCCATTAAAAAGTAGCCTTTGGCATAAGAAGACTCATTTCACTGCAATGTCATAAACGAGTTCATCACAAAACTAGTTTTGTAAAAAAAAACAATTCCAAGCCTTGATTGTTTTTCTCTGTTGATCATTATTATGCCATTTGCATTATAATGTAGAAAATATTAACTTGGAATGTTTGTATAAAATTCTTCTAGCTGATTATGAAAATTATTTTCTTTCATTTCTCTTATTTACTTTAAGGTGTCTCAAAAACAGTGATTTCTGAATCCTTAGTACATAAATTCTTAAATGTATACCTACCTAAAGAGTGAATTTTGCAACTGAACTTATTATTGCCAATTTTTAAAATAAGAGTTATATCGAATATGCTCATAGGACTTCCGGGACAGATTTCGGTGAAAACTAAAACTGCGTAGGTACTCAGATTTTATAAAAAATATTACCGTAGCCAGGAATGAAACCAGTTATTTTTGAAAAATAAGCACTTCCTGTATTATTGCGTTTTCCTATGGCAAATATATATGATGGCAAAATCAATAAAACGTGTCATATTTAATAAAGCCCAAGTTTAAACCTAAATTTTAAAAAAGGCCTCCTGCCTGACTCACTGACTGACTGACAGACAACGCACAGGCCAAACCACTGCACGTAGAACCTAAAAATTTCAAGAAGTGTAAACGCGTTCTAAGAAACGAATTTAGTTGATTGGCAACGCAAACGAAGCTGTGGGTGTGTCTACTAGTTTATTATATTAATAGTATACCGAAGATTTATAACGTTTTAAATTATAAATAAAGGAAAATTATTATTTTTTTAGATGCTCCATCATTCAGATCCTTGCCCAAAGATGTGGAAGCAGAAATAGGAGCCAGTGTGACTTTAAACTGCGACGTGGATGCATTCCCCATCCCGGACATACTTTGGATGCATTACGAAGAGGATCAAATTATAGTAAGTGGGGTTTCAACTCCTCTTTAACAATTTCCCAAAAAAAACACTGCAAAAAAATCTTCGGAATTTTTCCAGATTTTTTTGTAAAATTTCGCATTTAATTGATTTGATTGCCTACAAAGAACTTATAATAACTTCAAAATCATTTAATTAAAGTCGTTAAAACAGATATTTGTAATATATTTTTAAATTCAAATACTAATAATACTCTAGGGTAAAACAGGTTTACGATTTAAATCATTACCTATTATTTACCTTACTAAAGTTGTTTTTCTCATCTTTCGTCTTATAAGTTTTCTGTACCTGATATCTATGTTTCCAAGGAACCCAAAGGCCTCCAACTTGGCTTAACGACTAATTAACTGAACTTTTTTCCCTAGGAAGTGGGAAAAACAGCCCATCTAACACTTCAAGTGGACACCCACACCTCTGGAAGGTATCTCTGCAAAGCCAGCCTGGAAGGATACCCCGAGATTCAAGCTGAAGCTTCAGTTTACATCAAGGGTAAGTCTGGCAATAAATGTTATTTGAATATATCAATATATATATCAATATACATGAAAAGCTTTTATTACAGCATAAGCTAACTACTACAATCTATATATATTACAAAATTTACAAAAGGAAACAATTGGGCCACCCATAGACCGTTGCAAACGATCTATAGGTAGCTCAACTGCTCCAACTCGATACCCGATGGCAGCGTGCCGAGGATACTGGCTGCATTGCCTCTTTGTATAGCAAGGCTTATTCTTTGGCCGAGATAGCTGCCAGCCCTCTGATCACGCGTCGCTTCGACCAGACGCTCTGGCAAAATTAAAAAAATATTATTGAAAAGCTTAGATCTTACTGACTGACAACGTTTTTCGAGGGTTTTGCGGTTGTCAATTAGTCGATATTAATTTTGATTGTGACCAATCGAAAAACCTTTATAGGAACTTAATATAATATATGTATAGGCAATGATGGTGAATAAAAAAATGATTATATTGTTAAAATCGCGTAGATTAGTCGTTGAAGAGTGATTTCGGTAATTTGTTCGGTCGCGAACTCGCTATTTGAGGAAATGTGGAATAGATAAATAAACATAATACAATAGAAATTTAAAAATACCTTTGTTCAGCATTGGGATGGTATAGGTTAGAAGAAAAAATAGTGAGCTAGAAGAATTCGGTGAAATTACTTTCGATATAACGAAATATACTTTCAATTGCTGAAAGTTGGAATGTTTCATAAAATATTCAACTATTTAGGTAACGATATCGATCGGTTTCTTGTCCTTGACTAATGATATGGAATTACTATCACGACTTTTGTTTGAAGCTTAATCAAGGGTGATTTAACTGTGGCTTCTGTATTTAACCCATATTTTCAACCCACATGCGAAAAGCAATAACATTTTCACCCATTTCCACCCGTGCAAATTCATTGAAAAAGGTTTTGAACTACGCTTAGTTCAAAACCTTTTTCAATGAATTTACTTAATAAAATAGGTCTCAATCTTTGAGAAAAGGTTGGCTATTTTATAGAAATTCTTATTTTCGTAAAGAAACTCTATCTAACATAGCTCAAAAAGCTGTATTGTAAAAATACGAAGAAAAAATCCTAACGATAGGTATGTTGTATTGTATGTATGTTAGTCTGTTAGGTATATATTTCTATGAGCCTATTGCATTTCTGTAATGTTGGTGCCTGAAATATATGGTTATTATTATTATTACATTTCTTATTAAAACGACCTCTTAAATGATTATAAATCTTCTTAAACTCACTTTTCAGTTCAAACATAAAGGTAAACTGAAAATTCAAGAACGTTTCATGACAAACATAATTGGCTGTTTCAACAGAAAATGTTTTGAAACAGAAAATGTTTTGAGACAGTTAATTTAAATTATTTCTCGAAACAAACCATACGTTTATTTCTCGGTAAAAAGCTTTAATACTTGATACGGAAAATTGAATGAAGCTATAGTACCATCAAATTACTTCTAAGAATTGTTTCATATAATATTGTTATAGGTATAATATTAAAGTTACCTAAATTATAAAATTGTTACCAAATATCATTCAGATAAAGGGTTATTCCTTATATATATCTAGATTTCTATATTCCGTAAATTTTAAACACCAGAAAAAAAACGTATAATCAGTTGCCGTTACTGAACACAGTTACGGCAAAAAATCTTAAAAACGTTACGTCGAATTTTTGTCAAAATAAATTTAATTAAAATTGGATAACTGTTACCGTTAGTCGTTTTCCTATGGATTTGCGCCAGGCGGTACCTTTTATTGATAATAATTTAAGTTTTATTCATTGTTTGGAAAACGCGGGTACCTAGCTCGAGCCAGCTCGCAAAAGCTCGGCTCGGGCGCCGCACTCGCGCCGCTGTCACTCTGCCATTTTGTAGAAATCCAAAATTCTGACTGCACTGATGTAAAGTAGTACCCCATCGGCATTGCCCATTTAATTTTTTTTGGCAATTAGAAATTGGTGGTGTTTAAAAAAGGCTTAGTTCTGAATGACTAATAGACAACGTACAGGCCAAACCACTGGATGTAGAGACTTGAAACTTGGAGGATGTGTTCGTCAAGAGCCGAAAGAAAGCTGAGTACTAAGAAAGGAATTTTATTCTTCTTCTTATCGTATCACTAGTTCTTTTTCGAAGAAGTGTGGTGAAAGAATTTCAAATGCCTCAAAGAGGCTACTTTCACGCGCTCATTTTATTTCATAACGCAGACGTAGTTGCAGCCGACAGCCAGTAAATAAGAAAAGACCATCATACGCGAAAACCTACATAAATCCCGCCAAATGTATGGAAGCTTTCATCGAATGGATTTAACAAGGAATCCAACGACAAATATTACACTTTATGAGTTATGAACTCTCTATTTGTTAGCAATATCAGAAAGGCTTTATATGAGGTCAAAAGGTACTTCCCTAACTCGCAGTCATTAAATAACGTACCCACCTATAGTCAGTGTGCCATGTTATTCCCATCGAGTAACACTGTTACTCGTTGATTTTTTTCCCAACTATTTAAACCTATATGGTGTACGGAAAACGAAAACTATTTTTGTTATCAATTACTGAAATAAGCCATTAACCACCGTTCTTACAAGTTATAGAATTGGTTCATAAACTATTGACCTTATACGTCATAACTAATACATATGTCGGTTTGTTGGAAACTAATTTGTAATTATAATAGCAGGTTATGTAGGGTATCAAACTGGGTTACAAAGGGTTGATAGGGTTGACCTTGAAAGTAGCAGGGCGGTTAACAATCCTACACGAGGCTTAGGGTTGTACTACATCCGGCTTTTGACGTGTAAAGTCGTCAAACCGAAGGTACAAAGATTTATTCATGATTCGATTTAAAAAATACGATTTATATTAAAAAAAATAATTAATCACTGTAATTTTATAACGCTATTATCTTCAGAATCAGCAACACCTGTGGTGTTGCAAGTGTGAATCAGATGAAGGTTTTTCTTAAGAAATGGATCGGTTGCCTGTTCCTAACATAAAAAAAAACTATCTTCTGTATAACTTTGTGCTACGTTAGAAACAATATATGTACCTAAAACGAAGTATTGATAGGAATTAACAAAACCGACAGTTTTAAAAGTAACTTAGCATCTCAACCAAGCAGAAAAAAGAGGTGCATTTTTTCTGCTTGTCAGTATAAGAGACAATCAATAATTTTTTTTATTTACACACAAAACGATTGCAAGTAACATGATTTACGACACAGCCTCTCAGCCAAAAATTTACGATTTTTGCTTACGATGAACTATCAAACTACAGTTTATATACGGCAAACACTACGATTTTTATGCGGCAATCATGACTTTTTCCGGTTAATATTCATTCATATTTTGACCGTCCGGCTTTTGTTGCCCAGTTCTACGCCTTAACCTTGTTAATTAGCTGGAAAATATGGACAAAACTTACGGTAGAATGCCGAAATGGGAACTGTATTTTATAAGCTATTCGGACTTGATCCAAAACGGATAATACCGATGTAATTATTTGATACACAAATCAGAAAAGGAACTACATTTAAACATACTATTTTGAAACGTTTTGACCTAACAATATTCCCAACAAACGACAAATTGTAATAATCGCTTTATTAGTTCATAATGTTGAATTGAATTTCATTTTAATTCTATTGGTCGCTTAGCCACCTTCCCGCCGTCTCGCCTCACCTCACTTGCGCAGAGCTCCCCACTTTCACCGAGCGCTAAGACACTTATACGAAGATATCTTCATAGCCTTCACGTATAATATTAGTAGAATATTAAGTATATTTTGTTTCAGGTCCTCCGAAAATAGTCTCAAATCAGACACAGTTCGGCTCTCAAGGAGATACGGTAAACATCGAGTGTGCTGCATTCTCCGTGCCTCGCATCGACAGCATCGTGTGGACTTTCGATGGAAAGGAAATCGACGCATTCCATGACCAGGTGAGTAGATTCTTTTAAAAGTCATTCATCATACGAACGACACGACGAAACAGCTGGTCATGAGGCAAGTGCGTTGGACTGCCACGCCGGTGGTGTCGTGGGTTCAATTCCCGCTTCAGGACAATGAAAATTAATGTGATAAACATCGGTGTTTGTTCTGAGTCTGGTCTGGATGTTTTTAACCGACTTCAAAAAAGGGGGAGGTTATCAATTCAATTGAATGTTTTTTTTTAATGTTTGTTATCTTAGAACTTTGTTGTTTATAAGCCGATTAGGAAAAATCTTTTTTTATTTCAAAGGATACTTTCAGATTGGCCCCATAGAAATTTCATGAAAATCGGTAGAGTACTTTGATTTTGAAATCAAAATAGCTGATAAAAGTCGTTGAAGTGAATAAAATTGCGTATTTTGCTTCCCTGTGACTTTTCAGCGGTGTTTACGGTCACCAAAACAGTCCAATTGAAATCGGTTGTCCATGTTTTTGTATCTCGATTATTAGGAAGATAAGTCTTTTAGACATAGGCAGTACGATAATTTAACAAATGTAGAGCAGCAACTTCAACATGGCTCTACAAGTTAATCTCCCCTGCAGGATTATGCATTCCTCGAAGATTTACAACCCGGTGGAGTGGTGAACTCTACGCTCATAATCCGAGAGAGTCAATCCCGACACTTTGGGGTGTACAGATGCAATGTTTCCAACGACTACGGAAGCGATGCTGTTGAGATTTTGCTGAAACCTAATAGTAAGTCTTTAGAATATGAATATTGTTATATATTATAATATACAGGTATATCTTTATTTAAAAGTATTTGGTTCACATAATGGTTTGGCTTGGTTCGTTTTGAACCGAGACTCAGATGCCTATTGCAGAAAAGAAAAGTAATGTAGATCTTACTAAAGCCTAATTTTTCTTCTTATTCTTATATATCGTGTCACTAGTTTATTCGAATTAGTGTGGTGAAAGGATTTGAAGTGCGCCTTGAAGAGTCTTCTTTCGTGCACTAAAGCCTAATTAAAAGTCTTTAGAGTATAGTATAAGGTTTTTAGAACGCCCAGAAATAGGTTCATTAATAGCAACTTAGAAGTTAATTCCATTTTTTTTTTGTTATATCCTTGTGTTTTTGGTTTTCTTTGATTGACCTGTTGTTTTATATATATATTTTAATATTGATTTGGTAACAAAGCAAATTACTATTTATAGTTATTCTTTTGAGGATATTTTTAAGATAGCGTTGTCTTCTTAATTAATTTGCCATCCAATGGCTTAGTAGATCAAGTTATCAATGAAAAATCGTATCCATCACAATTGTTTTTTTTATTTAAAACGTCATACAATCTGTTGACTTCTCTGTGACGGATACGATACGAATTCAATTATCAGAATTTTTCGTGATCGAGCCTATGATGTATTAATCATACATACCATACTAATTTGACAGAAATGCATAGAAGTAGTATACACTAGCTTTTTTACTAAATGTTAAAGCCATTGAAAAAAACTTATACGTCTCTTGAGGTGATGAGAAAGATCATTACCTGGAGATCACTGTTATTAAGTACTTTCAAGTATTTTACGACACTTTTTCAAATTTACGAGTCTTTGGAGGTATAAGGAAATTGGGGGGAAAAGTAAGCTTATTTGATGTCTTTTGTTCTTATCAGTGAATGGAGTTTTTTTATCTAAATTACATCGGTTATCTATTCTTGGGACGATGGTATTATTAACCGATTTCAAAAAAGAGGAAGTTATCAATTCGATTGATTCCCTTGTTTTATGTTTGTTAGGTACAGACAGCGTCATAGATAAGTATCCCCCTTGCATTATAATACCCAGCTTCAAATCCCTTTAAATCACCGCCACGACGTATGGAGAAGTTTTGCCTTTAAAAAATAGATTATATTTGTATAAACGTATGTAAGCCTAAAAATAATTTTAAGTATTACAATTTTTTGAAAGGATTTATAGCTGGGTGTCTTGTGCAAGGGGGATACTTATCTCTGACGCTGTCTGTACCTCAGAACTTTGTTGTTTATTAATTGTTTTTAAAAAATATTTTGATTAAGAGGCTATACTTTCAGATTGGTCCCATATAAATTTTATCAAAATCGTGGTTTTTAAAAAAAATCAAAACAACTGAAAAAAAAGTCAGTGGAGTGAACAAAATTGCTTATTTTCCTTCCTGTGAATTTTCAATGGTACTTGCAACATTAGGTTGTAGTTTTATTTTTGTAAAACCTTGTTGATGTTTATCTTATACTTATTTTAAGGGGCATCCTCAAAAAAGGTTTCATACTTTAATTTAGATTTTATACGTGTTTTAAAATTAACCCTACTAACTTAAAAACACGTATAAAATCTAAATTAAAGCATGAAACCTTTCACTTTTTTTGTTCACGAAATCAAAAAACATGGACAAAACGAATAGTGTGAAGAAATTACTATAATACGGCGTACTTTTTGAGTATTTGTCCGAAACATTTTGTATGGAATTCGGATTTGAGGTTTACCCTTAAATGCAAATACCTTAAACAAATATTATCAGTTTTTGTAACATATCAAAACTAAAAAAATTTTTTTTATTTAATTTTGATTTATATCATAATATAAACCTATTGGTATTTAATCCTTGCTCTATCTATGAACAATAATAGTATGATAATTTTAACATAAGTACCTTATTCAACTTCACACTAAGTAAAACTGTAACTACACTACTTTGAGCTGTAACCGTCTCGTTCGATAAAATTTATTGTCGGATATTATCTTCACAGTCTAGACAACATGCCACATAACTACTAACTTACCTACCTATTTCAAAGTCTAGAGTCTAGAAAATCTAAAGAATAGGAGAACCATTAAGCATATCCCACTTAAATAAGGTAATAACAATTAATACTAGACACATTTCCATCAGATACGTATTGTAATCAGGAGCCTTAAGGCGAATCTAGAGTCCGGTGACGCAGTAACAGCCATCTGCGGCTAACTGCATTAGAAGTCCATCCGAAAAAAAGAAAAAAAAAGGAAGGGGATAAGGCGAATACCTCTGATTCGTCCTCTGTCTAAAATAATCAATACTCAATGGTTTATTTGCATAAAACAAACATAAATACCTTGCACAGAGAAAAAATCTTTGTGCAAGTTACACATGAAAGGCGAATCAGGGGTAGGTTCGTCTATGACGCTAACCGTACTATTCACCTTAATAAGTAAAAAAATGGTACGTGATACACGTGTGACTAAATTCACCCCTTACTCGAATTTGCAATGAGTACAGCTTTAACTCAAAATCTATTCCAGACTTGGATCTGTTTGGTGACCTATTTAGTGTGTTCAAAAATAAATTAAGAAAATCTTATTCCTGTTCTCAGGACTCTGAATCTTAATAAAAGTGTTTTGTATGTATACCCTTTGTGTGTAATTTTGTTACATTTTTTTTTCTCATTTTTTTATTCTTGTTTTATGTTGACTTTGTCATGTAGAAAGTACCTACAAGTTTTATTTTGTTTTCGTTCTTGTGTTTTTTTTTCATTGTGTCATATTTTTTCTTTTAATTTACCTGTTGCCTGTTTTCTATGATGCCTATAATTGGTTCACATTTTAGTGTATGCTATTATGTAAGTGTTCTGTGTATTTTGTATTATGTGTGCTGTTGGCATTGCCTTATTGAATAAATAAAAATAAATAAATAAAGTGACTGACTCCTGGCCAAAGTATAAGAAATAACACATTGTGTCAACAAAAATTAGTAGGGTTTCATACTTTAATTTAGATTTAATACGTGTTTTTAAATTAGTAGTATTAATTTTAAAACACTTCTAAGTATGAAACCTTACTAATTTTTGTTCACACAATCGGAAAACATAGACGAAACGAATAGTGTGAAAAAATAACTATCATACGGCGTACATTTTGAGTATTTGTCAGAAACATTTCGTACAGAAATTTGCCTTGAGGATTACCCTTAATCCATAAAACACAAATAATTTTATTATATTTACAAAACCGCTTAATTCTCTTGTGAAAAATGTCTAGTTGACAGCATTAAGGACACACCGTAACTACGTCGAACCGCTATTACTCCAGCAATGGGCGAACATTATCCTAAATGTATTGCCATTTTAACTTTATGGCGCACACATAAGCACAGGCCATCCGTCTGAGCCGTCTTTATAATAAATTTGACGTTTTTTAGGGTAGTTTATTATGAATGGCTTACGTAAATACATGGGATGGATTATTGTGGATTATTAGTGTTATTGCGGGTTTTCAGTTTTGTAATTTTCCTACAATTTTGATGACAGTTGTAATACTCATGAAATGATACGTAAGGATTTTTGACGTGACTACGTCTGATAAATCGATGAACGCCGGCTGTATGCACGAAAACGTTGACGTCATTGTCCGGAAACGCTGTAATTGTCCGGTAACGCTCATTGTCCCGTTACGCTGGTAGTCACGTTAAACTATCGTCCGTAAACCAACTTTACAGACAACCATTTTTTTTTTACAATTTGATGATGGACTGTCGTTATACTCATGAATTGATTTTTTGATTGATGACATAAGGCTTTTTTTATCACAAGCAATGAATAAAATGATATTAGAAGAAAGAATGCTGTACCTTTATTTATTTGCAAGATTAATTTAGTTTTTTTAATAGGTACGTTAATGCAAAATAAGATACCTACAACTTAATGCCAAAAAAAAAAAAAAAAAATCACATTCCTACATTAGGAATGTTTATAATTTTTTTTTACTTTCTTATCCTCAAACTAAGCTAATTAGGCACTACGCTAAGAATAAGTTAAGAGCCAGTGTTTGGTATTAAAGTTAATTGGAACTTCACCAACTTATAGAACTCGGAAATCCGAATGTCGAGGGCTTAAATACCGCATTGGTAATAAATAAAACACCAGCTCATTAAAATAGACATAACAAATAGAATAAATAAAGCTTAAAGTTTAAAAAACTGAAAACCCGACTGCGTAATATTTATACATGCATTGTCAATTCATTTTTCCAAATTAAATGTAAATATACCTATATGTACATATATATTTGTGATCTCCTGTAAAATATCTATACCCCAGGTACTCGATAGTTTTGGTCAACAAAAAATTATGAACGTCTTACTACTTACTTTATTAAGCTCCAATAATACGCCATTTTGATTATTTTTTAAAACACCATCTACAAACACTGGTTATTGATACGAATCTAACGATATCTTAGTTGTCGAAATCCATTCAGCTGTTTGGAAGATATAAGTAAACCACAAATTGACATATACATACAAGATACGCGCGAAAAACACAACCCTTCCTTGGCAGTCGGGTAAAAAGTAAAAGATCATTTTTTGTGACAACTACATACATTAGTACCTACTAACAATATTATGCACTATGCTGTACTAATCTGACATCTAAATACAAATGCAAAAAAAAAAAAAACTAACTCAATCTAAGTGGGCACAAACTGGCGTCCAACTCAGCATTTGCTGGGAAGCGTGGTATCCCAGCGCTGGTCTTCCGTTGGAACCAAGAAAAGATCTCACGGAAGTCAGCTGTGTAGGAGGTGATAGGTAGATTATAGTTAAAATAAGCATAACAAACAGACCAAAATAAAATTATTTCTCCAACAGAATCATTCCCACTTTACCTCATCCTATTCGGCGTAACCTCGGGGACCATCATGGTGGCAGCCGTTATCATGTTAGTCATTCTCTGCCAGCGGAAGCAACGCAAGAACAAACAGACTCAAGTAACGGAGAAACCGGATGTGACGGTCACCGCTGAAGAACTGTACAAAGAAAACGACCGAAACAGTAACATAAGTGATCTGAAGTTGGAGCTACGACAGGCTAACGGAAGTTGTGAAGTGGTAAGTTTATTTCTAAGTTCAACTTGTGTATATCTTAGTACTCAGTGGTTCAACAACTTGCCAGATATTCTGCAAAATAATGTGTAAGCATTACTGTGTTCCGGTTTGAAGGGCACAGTGTCAGTATTAGATATTAATTTTGATCTTGTAAATTATAACTCAATGCCAAAAGAGTGAGAATGAGGACGTGGTGGCCGAGTGGATGAGGCTCTTGCCTTGCGATCCGATGGTCGCAGGTTCAAATCCCGGTGGCAGTCATGAGTAAATGGGGTTTTTACGGTCGAAAAAATATGCATCCCACGTTCTCGCAACGGTGATGGAAAACTACGTGAGGAAACCAGTATGTCAAGGACAGAAAAAAAAATGTTCTATGGCATGTGACATCCACCAATCCGCATTGGGTCCGCGTGGTGGGTTAAGACCCATTCGCTCTCCTGCCGAGAGAAGGCCTGAGTCCCAGCAGTGGGAACATTATAGGCTGATTATAGTGATTATGTTTAAGCTTTTGCTAAATGATTATAACTCTACTAACATGTTCCAAAATTAAAGTTTTGTTCAACAAGATTAAAGTAAGCAAAATGTTCATAATTTTCAGCAACAAAAAAATATTGTACTAGTAAATAATTTACAAACGAACATAACCGTCTACTCCTTACACATAAATAAAGTTAAACAAGGTTTATGTGTTATGAAAATTGTATTTACGATGACATAAATAAGCTGACGTTTGTATGACTCCCTTTTGAAGTATAGTCTCGTTTTATTTGCAAAAATACGGTTTGTACATAAATTATTGTATTGTTTCCTAGTTTTGCGTGTCGAAAGTTAAGAATATGTAGTTATCAGAATATAGTTTGAGGTTAAAGAATGTTTTTTTCAATTGTTTTCTAAAAATTAGGAGAAACTCCATTAGGTTTTATACGACCTATTCCTTTCTAATACCAAAAACTAATACCAATGGTATTTGTTTATTACCCTAATTAATATTCTATTCCCGACGAATACCACACATAAACGAATCCTAAAACAAGTTAAACGGTATGAAATACAGTCAGTAACAAAAATGCTTTTCAATGTATTTTTAAGTAAGTAGTGTTTATTTTTTCAAAATCAGTATTTTTAATCAAATTAAAGTGTAGTAAGAAAACGTTCGGTTCATTGTTATAATAACACAGACAATCAGACAAACATATACGTAATTAAATTACTTAAATTCTTACACACGTAAAAATAAAGTTTGTCCTTACAAGAAATCAAATTGATATTTTAGAGACTATATTTTTTTTTTATAGTCTCTAAAATACAACAATTGAAGAATATCACAAACGATCAACGTTTAGATTTGTTGTATATTATGTTATTTAAGTAAACTGACTACTTTTTAGTGGTTTTTATAGTCACTAAAACAGTCCAATGAATTTTTTTTTGTTAAAAACTTTGATTTTCTGATTATGAAATGCCTAAAATGATTTGCAATCGTTATTTTATGATGGTTCAATGGATTCGAAATAGGAAAGGAATGTAGGAAAAATAGTAAATGTTTAATCAATTGTTGAAAAATACAGAAAAAACTTACAAAATCAACAAGAGTAAAATTGCATTTTTATTTTTCGTATCTACGCTTGTTTACATTAAAACAAAACGTTATATACTTCATACCATTCATACGTTTTCATTCACTCATTTTCTTTTAGGACTATTCGAACACTGGTTCAGACAGTACGCTCTGTTCGAATGCCAAGCTCGGCAGCGGGATTCCCTTGGCCGGCAGTGTGCCAATGGCATCCATTAACCAGACGGGATACCAACCGTATAGGTACAGCAACGATTACACGGATCCCACCTATGCCGACTGTTATAAGGTGAGCTCTATGGTAGATATGCTATTTAGGACTATTCGAACACTGGTTCAAACAAAAAGCTCAGTTCGAATGCCAAGCTCAGCAGCGGTATCTCTCTGACCAGCAGTGTATCCATAGTAACCATTAACCAAACAGGATAACAACCGTATAGTTACAGCAATGATTACACGGATCCCACCTATGCCGATTGTTATAAGGTGAGTTCTACGGTAAATATGCTATTTTAGGGCTATTCGAACACCACACATATGGATCTCACCTGTGCTGACTGCACAAGCTGAGCTTTACGGTGGATATGCTAATTGAGGACTATTCAAACATTACTTTGAACAGTCTTTGGGTTACCTAATTCTGTAGATTAGGTTTTTCATTAATTCTTAAGTTTGAATCAAAATATGAACCCTCTACGAGGCTCGGTAACGGAGTAGGACCCAATTTTTTAAAAGCAGGATTTTTTAAACATACCCCTTTACTTTTAAACATACTCTGAAAATTTAAACTCTTCACAGGTCAACGGGTTTGGTAACGGGTACCAAACGTACGTCCATTACGGTCACGACTACACCCCCGGATCGCTTCGGGTGCAGTCACCCACTCTGACCTCTGATAAATTGACCCCTAACAGGTAAGTCTTGTAAACTATGATCTCTGATAAATTGACCCCTGAGTGACAAGTTTTGTGAACCATCTTATCACATAAAGATTACAAGAACGATCATTAACGGTTACTAAACGTATTTGTTACGGCCACAACTACACCTTCGGATTATTCCGGGTGCAGAGTTCAACTTTGGTCTCTGATAAATTGCCCTTAACCGGCAAGTTTTGTGATCTATCTTGTCAGATAAACATTTCAAATAACGATAATTAACGGTTACCAAAAGTTCGTCTGTTACGGTCACGACTTCACCCCTGAATTGCTCCGGTTGCAGTCGCCCACTCTGAACTCTGATAAATTGACCTCTAACTGGCAAGTTTTGTGATCCATCTTGTCACATAAAGATTTGAAATTATGTTCATTAACGAGTAACAAAGGTACGTCTGTTACGGTTACGACTTCACCCCCGGATCGTTTCAGGTGCAGTCGCCCACTCTTGACCTCTGATAAATTGACCCCTAACGGGTATGTTTGTGATCCATCTTCTGACAAAATGCTTTTAGAGAAACTTCATCTCCAACTCAGTATACCGATGTCTAACACCAATTTCTACTATGACTCGTTCTCTGTGCAAGCTGTTAAATTGTGGAATGAACTACCAGTATCTTTGCGAACAATACGGTCGCTGCCTATGTTTAAGCTCTGTAAAGAAGTTGAAATTGCTGTCATAAACGTTTTGTAATAATTAGGGTATATAATATATATATTATTTATTATAATATATAGTATGTAGGTATCTGTGTATCTGTGTAAAAATTTGTATGTATGTATCATACATATTATTATTACGACTCACCCGTCCAGACGCCAACTACTATCACTCCTCTCCATCCAAAGGTTGCCTGGAAGAAATCGCTTTAAGCGATAAGGCCGCCCATTGTAGTCTCTATTATTTTTGGTTTTTTTATTTGTTTCCTTTTATAATGTATTTTTTTATAATGTACTATCTATCTATCTATCTCCAATGAAAGTTGAGGATTTATATTGATGAGTTTTGAATTTCAGTTTTGTGAGGTTTTAATACTAGGTATAATAGGTATTGGTAATATCAATCTGTATTTGGGGTTGTCTAGTCAGATTATTTAATAAAACTTTAAAAATAAAATGTTAATATTAACAATTTATTTTCCTTTTTCTCCCTCAGATGTATTTAATTTTCAACCGACTTCAAAATAGGAGGAGGTTATCGATTCGGTTGAATATTTTTTTTATGTTTGTTACCTCAGAACTTTGTTGTTTATAAACCGATTTGTTTTTTTTTTGTTTGAGAGGATAAAGATTGGTCCCATAGAAATTTCATCAAAATCGATTTAGATTTTATATCATCATAACTTAAAAAATATGTCGTCGAGTAAACGAATTGCATATTTTGCTTCCCTGTGACTTTTCAGTTGTGTTAACGGTCATTAAACAGTTCAATTGAAGTCGGTTGTCTATATTTTTGTAAAACGATTTTTTTTTTTAATTACTTCTTATAGGGAGAGAGGCCCATATAAAATATTTGTGACGTAATAAGTGTAGTTCGCAAAAAACAGACTTTTATAGTTCGATGACACACAGCTTTTTTACACGCTACGCGCCAGTGACTTCCCTTGTAGCGTGTAATGTCGCCCAGTGTCATCGGCGTTTTTACAATCTGCTTGTTAACAATCCTTCCCAAAAGCTAACACGCTGACAGCTAGCGTTTAAAAACGCCAACAATCAGCTTGTAAAAACGTTTGTGTGTCATCGTACTATAAGAGAAACATAAAGGAAAAACAATGGAAGAGCAGGAAAATAATAAATACTACAAGTTTTTTAATTATAATTTAGCTAATGTTTTTTCCCACCTTTAGATCAATAAACGGCAGCCTACCCAGAAGTGTAGATACAACGTCTACAGTCCAGTTCAACCCCAACAACGGATCTCAGAATAACTCACTACAGCGGCCGAAACGGCAGACCAGCAGTAGTGCACTCAATAATCTAGGTCTACCCACAACGGAAGGTAAGTCTCTCTCTTCTTTTTAATCGTATCGTGTCTTTCGAACCAGTGTGGTAAATGGATGCGCCTCGAAGATGCTCCTTTCGTGCACTTGACACCTGTTTTCGAACTTTTTAGGTCAATGACATGCAGGTTTCCTCACGATGTATTCCTTCACCGTTAAATGCACAAGTAGATTTTTTGAACAGAAACATGTATTGGTGAACGACCGGGTTCGAACTCACGACCTTTGAATCGAAAGTCGAGGCATCCCACACGGCCATCCATCACGGCTTTTTCTAATGAATTATTTACTGTACCTTTATCAACATTATATAATTTACAACTAACTAGTCCACATAGGTGACGATAGCTTTCTGAATACCTTCTGCCAAATGCATTTTCTATTTCAATTTTTAACATTTTCTTTTCTCTTTTTTGTTGGTAAAATATTTAAAAGTAGTCTTATTTTGCTTCGAAAGCCCAAAAGTTCCTTAAATATGAGTACTAGGAGCTAAGACAGCTAAACTATGAATAATTTAAACTACCTCCAAAGGAGACTGAAATAAGTTCTAAATAACACGGAAAATGCAACGCTCCTTTTGAGAATTTTTAATATTCTAAAGTGGCCTTAAAAGGTTGTAGTTTTACAGTCGCCTTATGATGTCAGTGTTTTTATTTTTAAAAAGTCCCATTTAAGAAAAATAAATAACTCACATAATATTTTTACTGTAAATATATCTGGCATCATAATTTAACTTACACTTTTTGTTGCTTACTTTAAATACATCTAAGATTTAAAATATTTTTTGACGTGAATACGTCTAAATTATGAACGCAGACTGCATGCACGAAAACGTTGACGTCATTGTCCAGTAACGCTGTCATTGTCCGGTAACGCTTATTGTCCCGTTACGCTGGTACTCACGTTAAACTATCGTCCGTATACCAACATTACAGACAACCAGTTTTTTTTCAAATAAATCTCGCTTTCTGTCAAAAGTGAGAAGTAATCTCGTGAAAATGAGATGGCAGTGTGTAACAGGAAGTTGGCCGTCAGATAGTACCAACCTCAGAAAAATCATGTCAAATGAATAAATCCAAATTTAAATGTTGCTTATTACCAAGGTTTGACATCTTGTCAGATGTTACACCATCATTATGGGACTACTGTAAGTGTCATACTACACGGGCGGTTCTCCAGCCGCGGGAATCCGCTTCTGAACCGCACTAGACACAATTATTGTGGAAGTGAACCGCGTTGGGAAATCGCGCAGTGTGCAGCATACAAATTTAAGGGGAATCCTCAAATCCGAATTCCATACTAAATGTTTCGGACAAATGTTTTAAAATTAACCATACTTACTTAAAAACACGTATAAAATTTTAATGAAAGTATGAAATATTTAATTTGTTTTGTTGACGAAATCAAAAACATGGACGAAACGAATAGTGTGAAGAAATTACTATAATACGGCGTACTTTTTGAGTATTTGTCCGAAACATTTTGTATGGAATTCGGATTTGAGGATTAGCCTTAATAAACTTAATAATTAAAACAACTTCCTTATTAATTGTGTCTAGTGCAGTTCAGAAGCGGATTCCTGTGGCGGGAGAACCGCCGGTGTAGTATAGTACTAAGGCTCACTGATTTTTTTTATATCTAAAATACATTTTTCTTTTTCAAACAGCTCTAACCCGTGTGCCTAACGGCCTCATTCACGGCGTGGACGTACGATACGCAGCGACGTACGGCAATCCTCACCTTCGGACGGGTGGCGGGCTCGGCTTTACCGTGAACACAGCAAAGCCTGCATCTACACCCGCGCCTCCACCTTACTCATCAGTGAGAAACTCCGTGATAATGCCTTCAGGTGAGTTCTTTGATTCGTGATAACGCCCTCACGTGAGGGATTTGATCCGTGAAAATCCCATCACTTGAGTACTTTGATCCGTGATAATGCCCTCACGTGTGTCATTTGATCCGTGATAATGACCTCACGTGACTCATTTTATTTTTAATTTTGACTCAATTCAAAATTATATATCAGAATGTCAGTCCATAAAAATAAGTACAAATTTCATTTTATCCAACATAAACATTAAATTTAAAACACACACAAAAGCTAGGTCACAATAATACAATTGATACTTAACATAGTCTAAAATATAAAAAGAATTTAAGAAAAACTATTAGATTGAAATGAATCCTAGCAGAATGCCCTCATCTGAGTAATTTGATCCGTGAAAATGCCCTCACTTGAGTACTTTGATCCGTGATCATGCCCTTACGTGAGTAATTTATCCGTTATAAATATATATTTAAATATGATTATTCTGGATGTATGGATCAATGGTTTTGTGCCTCACTCACAAAAAAAAACCGAGATATTAGCTCCATGAACTTTAGGAAAATTCTTAGGTATATATTGTTTCAGGTACATCATCCCATTCAATAACATCGCCGACAAGCGTGGCGTCCCCGCAGTGTGCAACTAGTCCTATAACCACCTCCACGGTTTCCAACGATAGCACCCAGCCGTCTACGGTAAGATTATCAATATACATAAAAAAACTGACTGACTGACTGACAACGAACCGGTCAAACCACTGAACGTGAGACACGAGACGAGACTTTTTTTATTTTTATTATTTAGGTAGTGATACTAAGTTATTAATAGGTAAAAATAAATTTTGAAAATTTGAAACGCAAACGTAGTTGCGGGCTTCAGATAATATTATATGAATTGTGTTTTTTTTAACAGTATTACTAAGCTGTCTCTCAAACTCTTTCCACTTTTTTTCTCGTAGGTACTAAAAATGCCTCTTTGGTCGATATTTATCCTTTTCTGTTCGTGAAAAATTAATAGTTTACCAATTAGACACTGTTTCACCCTCTCAAGCCTCGTCAAAGCCGCAAATTTGGTTGGGTTGGTGCCAAAATACATTTTTTTTGTACGCAATGGTACAAAAATCAGCAGTTGTTCTTTAAACCTAAATAGAAGGAGAAATTGCATAAATCTTAGGACCACTAGGAAATCTTCAATCTTTCACTATTCCACTCATTTTTTCCGCCTAAATTTTTTTTTTTTTTTTTTTTTTATTATTGTATAAGAAATTAGTACATAAAGATAAAAACAAAACATCTAAAAAGCCACGAATAGTTTGTCCTAGATGTGTGCTGGTTAAAATTACTTTAAACTTAATTGCGTAAACAGGTTTGGGGAAGACGCTAGTGTAAGAAAAAAAAAAATATAGGTATCGTAATGTGTAAAAGAAAAAAAGAAAGTGTCTATTCTGTAAGTTGTAGGTAGGTAGTAGGTAGGTAGTAGGTAGAATGAATATTAATGTGTAGTTAATAGGTATTAGTTATTGTTGTATATATATAGATATTTGTATAGGTAGTTTCTAGTTATTTAGGTGAGTACGTGAAGGTTTTTATTGTATTCGAAACAGCTGATTTATTATTCGTTTAATGTTTATTTTGGTGATTTTGTCGTGTGTTTCAAGAGGAATTTGGTTTTTTAGTCTAGGTATAATATAATCAGTTGTTCTCTCTCCAAAAGTGTTTTTGGCTTTTTTTTTATCAATCTAAAATTCAATGTTTTGCTTTTACTTCATTCAGTTTTGTAAACCTCAATAGAATTATGTCGTACACAGATTGGTGTAGCCACAACCTCGGCGACACCACAATCTCCGGGTGCACACTACATATTAGCCCCTTCTAATAGAACTATTAGTAATGCGACTGTCACCAAAAAAGGTAAGAAAATATATTAGAACTTTTATAACTATTAACTTAGCTCTTATACAGGTCGATCGACGAAAGCTGGCGCTGTCAAAGTACTTACACTAATGCAATTTCTCTATTACTCACACAATATATAAACAGTAGCAAAAGCAAAACAATAACTGTCTCTTTCATACTCATAAGTTTGAGCGCGCGCGAGAGAGAGACAGACTTTTCAAGATGCGCATGCAGTGTGACGTCACGCCGCGCTCTCATTCACAGACACGACACAAGCACACGTGTGAATGTGTTGTACAGTCAGCTGCACAGTATTGTATACACTCTCAAGCTAAAATACATTCTTCTTCTGACGAGAATTTCGACAAGGACTACACTAATTTGAAAATACCTATGTGCATTTTTCTTTGCAAAATTATTAGTAATTAAAATGTAAAAGCTTGGGAGTGTATGCATGTCTATGCAGCTGACTGTACATTCCAGCTTTCATTAACAGACCTGTAAAACATGAATAAATCCAGCTCCGAAGATTGAGAAGCGATACATTGAAACTATTTCTTACTTGCAAACTTTGTGATAAGTTGTAAACTTAATAAAATATTGATTTTTCAAAGAACTTTTTATAAATAAAAAATAAGATTTTTTTATAGTGTTTTTTTTTTCAGGGAATTGTCTACAATCACCTTTAGCGACGCATGTTTAAACATTAACTAAATCATAATTAATAAAGACTTAGAACGCATTTTTGTGAGAAAAAAAAATGTTGGCTGTAAAGTTGGTTTACGGACGATAGTGTAACGTGACTACCAGCGTAACGAGACAATGAGCGTTACCGGATAATTAAGTCAAGGTACTCGTGCATGCAGCTGGCGTTCATCAATTTTTTAGACGTAGTCACGTCAAAAAAGTGTTTAGTACTTAGAAAATGTGAAATATTATGGAAGTAATAAAATATATTATCTAACGGCCTAATTTGTAGGCCTGGCATATTTTTTCCTGAACTTGTCAATTTGATTTGAGAATTTCGTCAATTTGAAAATGTTTGACTGACTCTATACTCTTGTTATCTATGTAAAATACTGTAAATTTAAAAAATAGTCAAAATGTTCTGCTTGCAAAAATTATTAAAATGATAAATGGAATTTACATTATATCGAATCTTTATTAGTTAATATATTTGTATTAGTTATTAGTCAATGTTTTAGGTAGTTTATAGAGAATAGATTTTCTCATAAAAAATACTTTTGTTATGATTTTCTAAACTGTAAATTATATATAGTCCTTAGAAAATGTTTAAAATATTTTATACGTTTTATAGAAAAATACCGAAATAGCAGTAGGATATCAATTTATAGTTTACAACAAAAGTAAATAAACATACATAGACTGTACATATCGGATTCATAAGAACCCAACTATATTCAAAACTAAATTTTAGATTTAGTTTAAGCTAAAGTAATTGTGCCATTTGTCATATCTTCTGCATATCTTTTTTGTAAATCATAAAAAAAATACCCAATCAGATAATATCATGTATTATTATAAACTTAGATTTACTACTCACAGATTTTATATTGATCATTTAATATTTCTGTAAAACTTTATTATCATTAGGATTATAGAATGATAGATATTAATATTAATAACAAACCTTTTTTTTTGGTATTTTAACTTGCTTGTGTTATGCAAAAACTTCATCAAAAAATTTAAAACTATAAAAAAGTAACTGAAAATTTTATCACAAAATACTTATTAAGATTTAATATTACGGCTTATCACTATGCTCAATACTCTGTAGTCGAAGAATATCGTTTACATTTTTCGATCTAAGACTGATTAGACTTACCTTAATTAAATTACCTTCCATGACGTGAAAAAGAACACAACACTGAAAATAAAATAATCATAGCAACAGCATTGATAAAACTTAATTTTAAAATCTCTCAAAAACACACAAACATCTTAAAATTTAAATGTTTTTTTTTTCTATCTAATCAATACTGTCACATTGTTGAAAAGGTCTCCTTTTCTCTGTTCTTTTCTACATATTATGTTTTTACAATCAATCATTTAAACCTTAGTTTAAAAATGAAATCACTGTCGATGCTGTGCTATTAATATGTTCAAATTTTATATATTTCTCACTGCTGTATATAAATTCAGATTATCCTGAAAGCTTATTTTAAATTAGCTTAATATTTTTCATGTTATGGAACAACACGTTCTAATTTGTGAAATCTATTTTATTTTTTACTAATTCAATTTGAATTACATAGTATGAAAAGTTCTAACTCTGATTTATAGAAAAAATATTACTTTATTATTAAATAAATAAAGTCAAATTATTACTAAAGGATTGTAAAAATGATTGCAATGGTAATTTAGAAATATCAATTTTATTCGTGTTTTAGTGTTATTAAACTTTGATAAAAAGCTTGTCAATTAAAACAACTTTCAAAAAGTTAATGTAAATTCATTTGCTGTTAAATAATTGCTTGAATTCGGTTTTTGTTTTAAGTAATTTGTTATGTTACATACCTACTTTTATACTCAGATACATTTTTAATAAAATATAATGTATAACTGACTTTTTTAAGCTTGAAATAGCAAAAACAGCAGGCAAAAAGTAATGTAAAATAGCAGCTTGAAGTCATCCCATTCGTCTGTAGATTATATATAAATTTAATTTTAAATTCATATATATTTCAATGTGTGTTTCAATATTCAGGAAGAACTGAAATTTTATAACCATAAATTCTATTAGTTTTATTTATAAACTATGGTTAAAATTTAGTTGTCAGTCTTAATTAATATTTATATGAACGCGTGAACTATAAAATATCTTGTAAACTATTATGCTAGGAATAAAGTTATGTTTTCTGTGATACATAGAGTAATTTTTGTAAATACTATTGCTACTACGAGTGAATTGTTATAAATGTAATGTAATAAAGCTTTTGGAAACCTAAACTTCACTTTGACTAGTATTAGTGTGTTGAATGCTGTTTTTATGGAGTGAGAGTAGATAGAGGATGAATTTGAAAGTAACGCATTGTAAAGTTAGTGTACAAATACTTTTCTAAATAAAATGAAACTTTGGCCTATGAACCTGTGTTTATTGTTACCAACCTACCTGAAATCTACGTTAGCTAAATCTGTTGGCGCATGGAGGAAATCCACGTCTAGGATAGCATATTGAATTTATTTATAGGATGTTATTCTCTTATTTCGGATATGTACCTGACGACGACTGTATAATTACGACACGTGGTTTGTGGTCCCAATTGCTGGATTTAAAAATGTTATCCGAAGATTCGGACTGTGGTCTTACGTAAGTTTAATCTGTTAGCGCATGGAGGAAATCCACGTCTACGATAGGTACATACTGAATTAAATTATAGGATGCACTCTTATTTCGGATGAGTACCTGACTACGACTGTATAATTTACGTCACGTGGTTTGTGGTCCCAATCGCCGGATTTAAAAACGATATCCGCCGATTCGGGCCGTGGTCCCAAGTAGCTCATTCTTGTTATTTTCATGTCATTGACATAACTCGTTATTATAGATCATTATGTGGTGTTAAAAGCCAAATAGACCCAGTATGTGGCGACTTCAACACCCTGTCAGCAAATCAGTAAAGCAGCCTTTTCGAGGCGCACTTGAAATCCTTTCACCACACTGGTTTGAAAGAACTACTGAGTATCAACAAATTATATGAATATATTTAGTAATAATTCCGCTTAATTTCTAAACAAAGGTTTTAATTAACTTAACTTTAGTATATATTACTATATTATATACAATAATATCTACTATTTAATATTATATACTTATATAGTATATACAATAATATTATCTAAAATATAAATTAATATAAAAATATAATTATTATATACACTATTTTTATTATATACTTATACACTTATATATTTATAAAGCATATACAATAATATTATATATATATATATATATATATTATTTTATATTATATACTTATATAGTACATACAATAATATTATATATGTTATATACACTATTTTATGTTATATACAATAATATATATATACACATTTATACAATTTTATATTATATATATATTTTCAACTAAACCAAAGAGTCAAAGAACTGAAAACCAAAGTTTGAAGATACGACACGTGTTTCGCCTCTACACGAGGCATCATCAGGAGGTGTGGACTCGCCGAAGTCTAAAACGAGAGTCAAAGTAGTGAGTCACTAACACACACTAAACAGTAAGAAAGAAGAACACGCTGTCTGTAACCAGCCATACTCAATTCCAACGTGCAATGGTTTAAAGTTTAGCTTCTAAACTAGGGTGTACTTCTTACTTTAGTCCAGAAATACCCTTGACTTTAGTTCAAAGGATTTTTTGCCAATTTTCGAAACTCGAAGAATTTTGCATCGCATAGTATCAAATTTTTTATTAGATTTCAATTCAAGAGGATTCTAGAAATATCATATTTAAGTTTCTGTATCATCGTGTCAGCCTCTAGTCGTACACTGCTGGATATCGTTCGTCACGACGAGCGGCGGATGACCGCAACAATGTCGTCGGTCCATCGCGTGGGGTGCCGTTCTACTGCGTCGACCAGTTCTGTACCTTTTTATACTAAAATTAACTTAGGAGGTGCCTTTCAGAAAACCTTTGATAATAATAAATGGAGAGATTGTTTCGTAGAAGTCACAAGTCTCGCGAGTCACGCATTTCATTATTCATCTCCAAACTTTGTAATAACGTTTTCAGAATAACTTATTTGAACGTTGACAAAAGTCACTCGAAATCATAAAATACTAGATTCTGCCCCCAGCTTCGCCCGCGTAGTATCGGGATAGATTTGTCGTATTTATTGTATAAACTAGTAATAAGACGAGCCAGGGGTTCTCCAGCTGGTAAGATCAGCCTGCCCATGGCTAAACTACGGACTTCACTGGGATTACCTGTAATAGAATAGAATGGATGGATGGATGGATGAATGGAATAAAATGGAATGGAATGGAATAAAATGAAATAAAATGGAATGGAATGGAATAAAATGCAATAAAATGGAATGAAACGGAATGAAATTCAAAGGAATGGAATGGAATGGAATAGACAAGATATTAATTTCGAGTTACCCCTAGCACTTTCAAGCAAAATAAGTAATGAAATGGGTTTAATTATTATGAAACACAAAATTAGTTTGTTAATATATATTCTTTTGATCTACATAACCTGTCCGTAGGCAGTATCTAACTCTAGAAACCTTTTTTGAGCCAGTCACGTCTCTCAACTTTAATCCCAGGCATAACCCTCACACAACGTATTCACAAAGAAAACTTATCGTTTTAACTTTGGCCCTTTGACACGGTGGATTTGGGTGCAAAGTTATATTGCTAACCTACGCGAGGTGCGAACTAAATGCGCAAGTTTTGTCCTAATCGTACAACTTTAGGGGGTTAAGTGCCGTTACACATGGCGCGTCCTACCACGCGGCGATTGAGCGGTGGTGCTGCGGTTTCCTGCAAAATAGACATCTGTGGTTTGCCACACGGTGCGCTTCGGCAGCACGCACGCATATCGGACTTGCAACCTGCAAGGCGATGTGGGTAGGGTTGTTAGAAGTGAGGTGCCATCAGTATTGTTAACGGACTGAACGAGCGAAGCCACACAACTTCGTTGCGTTGCGTCGCAGTTTTGTAATGGCATTTGGCACTGAATGCGTCCATATCCAACGCTACAACCCAACGTAACATAACGCAACGGAGCGTCGGGCTTCGCTCTAAGTCCAACACTCTTTTCGGCGTCACTACGCGCCGCCGCAGCGCTGCCGTAACAATGCCGCGACGACACACCGCGCCCGGGTGATCGCCAGTGCGTCGAAATCTTGGCGGTGCCGCAACGCCCCGTGTGGAACGGCACTAAGGTAGGTATACTTAGTCAAAAGTAAAGAATATAGTAAACTTTAAGTCAATGCGCAAGTTGTCGATCACGCTAGAATACAATACATACTCATTATCCTGATTTTTTATATGAAACTTCACGAATGAAAAGGACATAGGTAGCTACGATTCATATAAACATCAAGCTAATAGCGGATCTGCCCACCACTAGTTGTAAAAACATAAAATGAACTAAATTTTTCCATCTATGTCAGTGATAAAATATTTATGAGTAAAATATTATTCTCGTTTCATATAAGTCCCTAAAAATATACAAATCCATGATGAGAAATATTTATTCTACACAGAGGGAAGAAATTACATTACACCGGTACTACTTTGCATTTTTAATAAAAATATGGCTACCTACATTCTGTCGCCATTTTGTAAGGAATATTCTCCCGACGATATCAAAGTACGACATAAGATTTCCATATTTCGTCGCAGAGACCGTATTAAATCTTTATGAAAAACTTATACGTATATAGTAGCATTTTATTATAGTTACATAGTCATGTTACTTCATGGAAATGTCATAAAGTAGCGTAGATATGGGTATCTCTTTATGCGAATATAAAAAAATAAATGATAGACCTCGCTCTATGAAAAGATTTTGAATCATGTAAAATGTATTATACCTACTTAAATTTGACATTACACCCCTAAAATCCAAATCTGGAGATTAATTCACTTATTCTTCTTATCGTATTTATACTAGTTCTTTCGAACCAGTATGGTGAAAGGATTTCGAGTGCTTCACGAAGAGGCCCCCTTCGTGCACTTGACATCTTGTTTTCGAACTTTTTAGGTTCTATGACATGCCGGTTTCCTCACGACGTTTTCCTTTAAGCACATGTTTTAATGCACACATAGATTTTTGGAACAGAAAAATCAATTGGTGTACGACCGGGTTCGAACCCACGACCTTCGGATCGAAAGTCGAGGCACAATTATTGCGCAAAAGAGGCAATTCAGTTACCTCACTAAATTATAATAAATACTTCACTAAGCTCTATTCTCATAAATCGATGATTATTTACAAACGAACATAATCATTTTGATCGATATAATGTAATAAGTTATTATTTATCTATGTTCATTATTGCCAAGACTTGTATAACTCGGTCGAATTAACATGACCCTGGCTCGAATGACGTTTGTGCAAAGTACAGCGTGGAATCGGATAATCTTGATAGAGAAGAGGTCCTGTAATACTTGGTAATGATAAGTAATGATAAGGTTTCGCAATTAGAAGAAGAAGAAACACGGAAAGCGCCGCGCGGGGCAGCGGGGGAAGCATCAAGTTCCGAGCCACGTGTCAGCCAGGTGTCATGTTAATTCGCCCGAGTAGTAGTTACTAGTGACTTATAGTTAGACCTATTAAAAACACCTATATCACCAAAATACATGTCTATTATCGTTTTACAATACTATAAATAAACTCAGCAATCACTTAACATCAGTGTCGATCGACTGTAATATTCTCGAACTCGAATAATATAAACATCTAAGCTGAAATTCAGCTGAAGATAAAGAACAAAGGTACTATCAGCCACACAATGAGGTTTATCTCGACGGGAGCAAACCGTAAAACTCGTTTTACGTCAAAAATACGTCTACCTATAAAGACACTACGTGATATTTTTGGCAACCACTCGGGAAAATACTTTTTGAAATAATATCTGCAACTACGTACCTACAATATTTTTCGGAAAGTTTCTTTTATTAAGACTGTAAAGTGTTATGGTTTTTGTAACAATGTATTTTTTTTAATTTACCTTTATGATTTGGGACATAAAGCACCCTTCATGAAGTATGTTAAAACTGTAGCTAGTTTATAGCTACATAATATTTTATATGGCAATACTTAGACCTGCAAAAGAAAATACCAATCAGGGAAAATACCATTTTACTCATAGTAAAATGAGTACCTTTCGTAAACTGAATCAGTAGGTTCTTTATACTGACGCCCTCAGTCATAACAAGTTCTGATCGATTTCCGCGGTCAATATTGGTTTTGACTGTAACATTATTTATACACCGTAAATTTTAAACGCCAGAAAAAATACGCATAATCAGCTTTTGCCGTTACTGAACACAAATATGGCAAAAAAACTTGAAAAATTAAGTCGAATTTTTGTCAAATAAATTTGATAAAAATTGGATAACTGTTACCGTTAGTCGTTTTCCTATGGATTTGCGGCAGGCGGTACCAATCATTGATAATAATTTAAGTTTTATTCATCATTTGGAAAACCCAGGTACCTAGTTCGAGCCAGCTCGGTGCAGCTCGGCTCGGGCGCCGCACTAGCACCGCTGTCACTCTGGCATTTTATATTAAATCCAACATTTTGACTGCACAGATACAACGTAATACCCCCTTCTACATTGACCATTTAAGTTTTTTTAGTAAATAAAATTTTGGTGGTGTGTTTTTTATATAGAATAGGTTTCCATAATGTAGAGCTGGTAAGAAGCTAAATATCTATCTAATAGAAGTATATAAACATAAAAATATGTATTATAATGTACCTAAACAAAGAACCTCGTTCCATTAGGTACTGATAATAATAGTTTCATCGACAATAGTAATTACCAACCTTTTTGATTGAATACTCGTATTTCAATAAAGCTCTTTTCGTGTTTCATAATAATATTGGGTTGTTTGAACCCAATTAAAAACCAATTGTAGTTTTATTGTTGTGTAGGTTACAATGGCAGTTAAATAATACAAACAAAATTTTTATTTTAATGGGGTAATACTCTTGGATGGGCATCCGCCGCCCTTGGGGGAGGGCGGAGGGGTGTGTCGGACTCGTACCGACTAAAACCCCATGGTGGCCGACCTCTGCGCATTAATTATTATTTTCCCCGGGATATCCTCAGAACACGTATCGGTGTCCCTCACGAACGTTGCTGTGAGGCCCATCCCAGGGAAGGCTTGCGCCGACCCCGAGCTCCGCTTGCAGTGCATGCCTCCCCGTGCACTGCAGCCGTCCTGGGTTCGAGTATAATACAGCCAGAGCCCCCACTCCGACCGCTCTCGAACCCAGCAAGATCTCCCTTATTGGCAGGAGACACCGCCGCCCCTCATGGGGCGGACGGCCTGGGAAACCCGCAAAAGCTGCCTCGTGTGTCTCGGACGCCGCACTCGCCCCGCTGTCACTTCGTCATTTTGTAGAAACTCAAAATTCTGAATGCACAGATACAACGTATAGTAACCCTTCTGCATTGTCCATTTAAGTTCTTTGTTAATTAAAACTTGTGGTGTATATCAACAGATATGTTTATGGCTAAGAGATAAGATCTCAAACCTTTTTTTCAAAGTCGCTTGAAAGTAGATTGTACCCTAAAAGTGTTTACCATTTTGGGTGACTCCAAAACAGGGTTCCAGAATGGCCATTCCCAAATCAACGACCTTATTAACTAAAGAAGTTTCAAACCCTACGTTTTAAGGAAAAAGGTTGGTCTCATATCCCGTAATAGGGTGGGAAGGAAAAACGATGTTTTTCTTTAAAAAAAAAGTTTTTGAACCTTCGTAATATTTTTGCAAACAATATTTATATGTACATTTATATAGATATTTATTTAGATAGATACAAACTTATCGGATTTTTTTTTTCAAATACCTACAGTTATTTCAATTATGTTCAAAAAAATAATTTAAATTAGATTTAAAAATAAAAAAATATATATAGGTACAATAAAAATAACAAGAAATATAATTATAATATTTTTATTTAAATAATCTAGTTATTTTTATTTTACCTATATATCGTCGTTGCACTTGCCAAAAGTGGATAGTGCAGATTTTCGAAAAAAAAAATATTGGATCCTTTACGTAGTAAACTTATTAAAAACATTTTTTGTAGGTCACATCTCTATCCCATATAAATTCATGGTTCCTTAGGCGCACTACGTCGCTAAACAATCTGAGGACTGTAACATTATGCAAAAACCTGAGAAAACCTATCACAGTATGAATCACAATATAACGAACCAATAGTGACACTGCATTCAAGTTTCTATTCTCACTTTTCACAATAAAAAAAAATATACAGGGTGGAAACTTTCAGCGTGGCAGTAAGAGGAAGTACCTTATCCATTGCAGCTACACGAAAATGGTCTTAGGAGACTATCCATAATTTTTTATGGAATTTTGATCTCCATTAACAGATTTTCAAAAAAAATACAGTTAGCAAGAAAATAGCCATTTAACACAAAAACATTTTTTGATGCCAATCGATCCTGTTTCTAATACTGATCAAATACTTCTATGGGACCAACCATCGTTGGAGTACTCAAAAAGTCACAAATTGCAGAAAACTTTTCCCTTACATTTTGTAAAGAATTTGTGTAACTGAAATACAAAAAAATTAAATAAAAGACAAATGATCACGTAGAATTTTACACATATCAAAAAGAAGACGTTTTAATTTACTTAATATATACAGCTAGTTTATAATAATAGACTGATAATTCTGTAATAAGTAGATACCTGTATTGCTTGATTTAGTTTTATTATCCTATTCCTTATTCTCAATGGAATGAAAATGCATTAGCAGGTAACTGGAAGTCACCTTTGTAATTATACATATTATTATGTATTCGAGAAGTGGCTGGTGTTCGTACAAATATAAGTAATATTAGAAGGTAAAATAAGTAAAATATTTGCAATTTTACCTATCTTTTGTTCATACTGATTGTTATTTTTCCATACTTGATGGGTAGAAAAAAATGTCACAGGCTGTTTGCGAAACAATGGATAGGTAGACTAGAACCATGTAGCTCTGGACGCAAACTTTCTTATAGCTAGGGCTAAGCTAAAGCTTGAGAGAGCACTTGACTATTTGCAAAATTTATTTTTTCAAGAGGCGTCAATCGCATATTCATATTTTCTAGATTGTTTCTATTGTGTTCTAAATACTTGCGTAGAAAAGTTAAATTCAAGTTGAACCTATTTTATTTTGAAGGTTAATGGAAGCAAAGAGAGTTCCAGTCTTTTAGGTACTCTTCTCATGATAAAAACTCGTAAAAGGACACATTCGCAAAGGTGGCATTTCGTAATTTTTCTTACTTGATCAGACTCTAGGTTTGGAAAACAAAAATCTGAAGACGAACTTATTTAAATAGTACCTACCTTCAGTGGAATTTTAGGAATGACAACCCTTGTCACGCAAAATATTTTGATTGAAAAAAAAAACTAATTTACGTAACATCATAAAGAATACACTGTCGGTGGTTTTGAATATCGCGCTGGATGACAGGGCATGGTCGCAGGCCTCCTTTCCTATTAAAATGGGAGGCTTTGGTTGGTTGGATCTTTGGTTGAAAAAATTTTAGCTCCGACGGTTTCAATTCAATCTGGCAACATTTTCAAAATTTCACATTTAGACGAGGCCAGGAACGCTTGGCAAATTACTTGCCCAAATACTACTCCCCCCAAAACCCTTTCGTCTCAAAGGCAATGGGACGGGCCTATCTGTGAGCTAACACGGAACTGTCTGTTACAAACGTGCTCTAGCCCCTCAGATCGTGCTCGCCTCCTAGCCGTTTCCAAATGGGAGTCAGGACTTTGGCTGCAAGCATTGCCCTCACAAACGATTGGCACATTATTGGACCCTTTAACTTTCCGCGTTGCAACACGTCTGCGGTTGGGTGCTCCATGCTGCGCTCCACATAGATGCCGGTGTGGTACTGCGGTTGAACATCTTGGTCACCATGGATTATCGTGCACTAGGAGTGCTGGCAGAATTTCCCGCCACAGTAGTCTTAACGAAATCATTCGCCGGGCTTTTACCACCGCCAATGTGCCAGCCGTTCTCGAGCCGAACGGTCTAAGTCGTGACGATGGTAAGCGGCCTGACGGTATGACGCTTATCCCATGGAGAATGGGCAGGCCCTTGGTGTGGGACGCTACATGCGTAGACACTTTGGCACCTTCTCATTTGCCAGGGACGCAAGTTAGGGCTGGTGCGGCGGCAAACTCTGCTGAAGATCTCAAGCGGCATAAATATGTAGGTCTTGATAGGTCGTACATGTTTGAGCCCTTTGGAGTCGAGACCCTAGGTCCATGGGGAATGGGAGCCTTCCGCGTTTTTAAAATTTTGTCAGAGCGTCTGGTCGAAGCGACGCGTGATCAGAGGGCTGGCAGCTATCTGGGCCAAAGAATAAGCCTTGCTATACAAAGAGGCAATGCAGCCAGTATCCTCGGCACGCTGCCATCGGGTATCGAGTTGGAGCAGTTGAGCTACCTATAGATCGTTTGCAACGGTCTATGGGTGGCCCAATTGTTTCCTTTTGAAAATTTTGTAATACACCTATTTATAGATTGTAGTAGTTAGCTTATGCTGTAATAAAAAAAAATACGTAAATACATGATATGAATGATTAACAAACGAGCAAGCCTTACAGTAGTCGCATATGATGTGTAACATCAACATCCCATTTAAATTTGGAAGGCCTGTTACACACTTTCGTTGCATTTCACGAAATCACACCCACAAATTGACAGAAAGCGAAAAGGAAGATGTTACACATGAAAAATTTAAAATTGCATTTCAGGTTGAAAAGCTAAAACTAACCAATATTCTTATATTATAGACGCGTGATCAGAGGGCTGGCAGCTATCTCGGCCAAAGAATGAACCTTGCAATACAAAGAGGCAATGCAGCCAGTATCCTCGGCACGCTGCCATCGGGTATCGAGTTGGAGCAGTTGAGCTACCTATAGATCGTTTGCAACGGTCTATGGGTGGCCCAATTGTTTCCTTTTGTAAATTTTGTAATATAGATAATTGTAGTAGTTATCTTATGCTTTAAATAAATAAATTACCAATATTCTTTGTCCAATACGAATATGGTTCTCGATCCCTCAAAAGGCCTGATACGTGGGTTAAGAAGGTCGTATGTAAGCAGTGGCTTGAAGACTTTCGTGAAAATGATGATAATAGTTTCAGGAATGGTATAAAAAGTAATGGTATGGGATGGAGTGAGTACCTACTCTATATTCCTTCAATAGAACCTTGATATTTTTTACAAGTAGCTATTAAACATAATGTTAAACATTTGCATCAAAATAGATTATATTAAGGGGAATCCTCAAATCCGAATTCCATACAAAAAAATTCGGACGAATACTATAAAAGTACGCCGTATTATAGTAATTTCTTCACAATATTCGTTTCGTCCATGTTTTTTGATTTCGTCAACAAAAATTTGTCCGAAAATTTTTATATGGAATTCGGATTTGAGGATTTCCCTTAAAAGATTGCTAGACTGTTTTTATGCATCGCAATTTCATTGTCCTAGGTTGTTACATCATTATAATTTATAATTTGCCTTGAACACATTAAATATAATAAATAATAAAAAAAAACCCGTTAGGAGGCGTCTCCCTAAAGGATGCCATCTAAATGGGTACCAACAAAGTGTCAGATATTCTGCCGCAAAGCAGTAATGTGTAAGCATTACTGTGTTCCGGTTTGAAAGGCGCTGGAGCTAGTGAAATAACTGAGCGAGTCTAGTTATCAAAATGTCTTATATTGGACAAGCGCTTTAGCAGTGTTGCACTGGCCTATGTGAGTCAAAGTCCTGTGTTGCACTGTTCTGATCACAAGCAGGCGTGATCCCTTATCGTCAGGAGAGCGCTTAGTTCATCTTGTCCCATGCTAACATAAAAAAAATGATGTACAGCTGCACGTAGGTCCCTCACAAAGCGCGCCACTGAGCCTGATATTCAGATCTTCCCATCCACGTTCTGTCAAATAGTGCTTCGATCATCGCTCCTGGATCGATGGCCCCTCGCATCGAGGATTCCTCGCTATCCTCAATGGCTGTCTGTAAAGTTGGTTTACGGATGATAGTCTAACGATGGACTACCAGCGTAACGGGACAATGAGCGTTACCGGACAATGACAGCGTTACCGGACAATGACGTCAACGTTTTCGTGCATGCAGCCGGCGTTCATCGATTTATTAGACGTAGTCACGTCAAAAACCTTTTTACATTCGATAAACGTGAAACGCAATGTGCTACGGCTAACATAGGTTCGTAGCTATTCGTAGCAAATTATAGCAATTCGTAGCACGTCATTTCACGTATCTAAAACATCTTGGGGTTTTCTGGCAGAGATCACATTCATAAAATCAATATTTTACAAAAACATACTATAACTCATGTTAATTGGACTGTTCTAGTGACCGTAAGCACCATTGAAAAGTCACTGGGAAGCAAAATACGCAAATTCGTTAACTTCAACGTCAATTTTTTTTCAGTTATTTAGATTTAAAAACTCAACTACTGAATTGATTTTGATAAAAAATTGTGGGCGCAATCTAAAAAATCCTTTCAAACAATATTGTAAAAAAAAACAAAACAAATCGGTTTATTAATAACAAAGTTTAGGGTTAACAAACATTAAAAAATACAAACTAAAATTAGTTTCTCAAATGAGAGGTCAGTTTAATAACTTAAAATCCTACAAGCCAATCACAAAGCAGTAAAAAACACGAGGCTAAGAACATCTTTATCTTGAGAAAAAGAATTCTCTTAAACTTAATGAACAAAGAAATTGAAATTCCTTACTCTTTCATTCTTCAGGCGGACACTAATTTAGCTTGGAACATAGAAGTATTAAAGTATAGAAACACAATGTAGTCCATTGAAAATGAGACAAATAAAAGAAGCCACATTGGCTAACTTCTAGTACATTTCGGTCCCATGCTAATTTTCAAAAAAAGAAGTAACGGCTAGATAAATATTATATGTTAAAACTACTAGGCTTTTTCATTGTTAATAAAACTACATCGTGAAACGTAACAAATATTATTTGAAAATGGAGATATTTCATATTTATTGACAAGGTGTCTGAAAGTTATTGGTCCTGTCTTACGACTCCATTTTGGTTTGATACTGTCCATCTTGGTGTTATAAAGGAACACCGTTATTGATCTATGGCTTGAAACGATTCCGGAACAAAATTTACAGCGACTCCTTTGTTAGGTCAGTAAAAAACGGACTTATTGCTCGAGTTTTAGGACATATTCTATTATACTATTATACTTTATAGGTAACATACATTACAAGTCAGTTTTCATTTTATGGTAGGAATACATTTTGTATAAGTATTTTATTAATTTGTATATAGTTAGGTTAGTTTTATTTAAGTTGGTTAGATTTTTTTTTAATATGTTCCTATTATTGTTGTAAAAAAATATATAGTCATATGTTTCAAAGTAATAAATAATAATAAATAACTGGCTCAATATTATTAAATACCTTAAGTATAATTACAGTTGTAATTAAACTTTGCTTGCTTTATCATTTAAAAATTCACTAACATAGTAGTAAGGTTTTTTATTAAAACAGTTGTTAATCTTTTTTTGAAGATGCTACCGGTAGCAGCATTTACAATCTCATTTGGAAGTTGATTGAAAATATCAGTACCCGCCAAATAGACAGATTTCGTAGTCTTAGTAAGTCTGTGGCTAGGCATTAGTAGTCTATCTCTGTGTATAGTGTAACTACTGTGTTAGGCATACTGATGCGACCTTCCTAGATTCGCGAATTTATCCGAGTTTGTGCGTACAAACCAGCTTATCTGGTAGAATGATGATCTGGACATACACTAGTATATATGGTATAGTTGAAATAAATAAATTAACGCTAGTTATTACTATTTTATTACAACATTAGTAGTAGTCAGATACTACAATCTATATAACAAAAAGGAAACAATTGGGCCACCCATAGACCGTTGCAAACGAGCTATAAGTAGCTTAACTGCTGTAACTCGATACCCGATGGCAGCGTGCGAGAGAGGATAGTGGCTGCATTGCCTCTTTGTATTGCAAGGCTAGTAATTGCTAGTTATTCTACTCAAAGCAGTTCAATTCAATGACTTTACTTATATATTCCGCTAGTTGTAACTCCGTAATCGTTTGCGATTCGAATTAACAAAATTTATTGTTGTATTATACAAATTTCAGGTCTCTTCGTCCAGTTGTGTGCGCTGTGCTTTGTCTGTCAGTCATTAAATCAGTCAGGACTAAGCGTTTTATAAATATTGATGGGAATATTTATGAAAACTTGGATTCGTCTTTATTTACTGTTTGTTTACAATAATAAGCATTTCTGTGTTTTGGTTTAAGGGACACTGTAGCTAGTGAAGTTACTGGGCTTTCTAAAACCCATCATTAAAGTGGACGAGCGCAAACCTATGTCAATTGCACCGGCCTATGTCAATAAAGTCCTGAGTAATACAGTTTAGGTCAAAGGCAGGTGTGATTTTATACTATTAGGAGAGAGCTGATCTTTTTCATACAAAACTAAAACCTACTGGTCGTGCCAAATCGAATACGTATCTAACGTTCATTAAAAACGTGTTAACTCAACCGCAGCTAAGCGACGACTGACACAAAACGCGAAATTTAAACCATGTTTTAGCCGCTCTTTTTCAAATTTCGAATGCAGTAAGTGAAAAATAATGCAGCGTGCAAATAGGGTAGTTGCGGGTTTTACTGTTTTCATTTGAATTTATGTTTGTTTTAGCATTTTCATGAATTGCTAGGCAGTTGGGTGGGAATAGGGGAGAATTGTTTCGAGTATCCGGTTTTCTTGTTGCTTCAACTTGACTTCTTCCGATGCAAAAGTCCGGGCAAGAAATCATATTTTTTCTCTCTATTTTGACCGACTTTCAAAAAAAGGAGGTGGTTCTCAATTCAGTATTTTTTTTTATATTTGTTACCTTCGAACTTTGTTGGAGGTATACAAAGCGATTTGGTTTTTTTTGAATCGGTTTATAATTTGGTTCAGTACCTACTTTGGTTTTGAAATCCAGCATGGTTATATTGGTTATAGCGAGCTAGTTTGCTCTTGATTTCAAAATAACCAAAATATATTATAAAGTTAATGATAGCCATAACAAAAACCTTTTACACGTGCAAGGCTTTTCCAATACTTTTTCGAAGAAAAAATATAACATTGAAAACAACTCATTCTGAGTGTTTAAAGTAATCTCAAAATACGAAATTACGAATTGAATATTTGATACTAAGCTTTATGCTACTTACGAAAAAAGAAAACATTTTATTAAATGTATTCTGTTTTGGAAAATTAAGCTTTTTTTTCAGCAAGTCTAGTTAGAGACGGGGTGGCTGAGTCGATGAGGCCCTTGCCTTGCGACACGATGGTCGCGGGTTCAAATCCCGGTGGCAGTCATGCGTAAATGGGTTTTTTCGGTCGGAAAAATCTATGTTTGCATCCCACGTTCTCGCAACGGTGAAGGAAAACATCGTGAGCATTGAAAACCGGCTTGTCAAAGGACAGAAATATATGACATGTGTCATGAAGACCTAAAATACAGACATGTGACATCCACCAAATCCGCATTGGGTCCGCATGGTGGATTAAGACCCATTTGCTCTCCTGCCGAGAGTAGGCCTGAGTCCCAGCAGTGGGCACATTATAGGCTGATTATGCTAACTAGAAAAGTAACTAAGGCAGCCGGTAAAAAGTGGATGCGGAGAGCCAAAGATCGGGCTCAGTGGCACGAAATGGGAGAGGCCTACGTCCAGGACTAAAGTGGGCTGGTGATGATTCTTCTTCTTCTTATCGTGTCACTAGTTCCTTCGAACCAGTGTGGTGTAAGGATTTCAAGTGCGCCTCGAAGAGGCTCCTTTCGTGTACTCGGCATATGTTTTCGCTGGCTGGTGATAATGATGATGATGAACCAAACAAGCAAAACAACATTTTGATGATGCCTGCCCCATGACCAAATCAGAGATACAAAGGACCTACAATGCAACACTGCTATGTCAATTTTGATAAATTTTGGTAATCTATCTCTGCAGATGTAACTTAACTTGACATATCGTTCAACGAGTAAAGCTCCATATATATAAAGTTTTTTTAAAAATTTAAGTCTTGAAGAATAGAATAGAATAGAATATAAAAAAAACCTTTATTTTGACACAAAACATTGGGTGCAAATAACTTATCATCTCATGAATTATAAAAACTTATACTTTTAGTTTTTTACTGTATTTTTTGTGATTTAGTGCTAGAAAGGAGCCTCTTCGAAGCGCACTTGAAATCCTTTCACCACACTGGTTTTAAAGAACTAGTGACACCATAAGAAGAAGACTGTGATATTCACTCCATCGTAAAATTTGTATGAAAATTATTATTTTTTATAGTCGTCTCCGCGCTGTTTTCCTTTGAAGCTATGCATCGATGGGTTTTAGAAACACATCCTTTTAATCTGTGTCGAAAGCCTGTTTTGCGTCGCATTTCTCCTAAAGCCTATCAGATTATCCCTACAAAAGGCTATCATAGATTCAATTTCTATGACCTATAGAATTTTCTCTAAGACGCCAAATCGAATGGAAAACAGAGTTCGATAAGGAAAGGGCAGAGATAAGGGCTTTGCGGTCACTGAGTAGCACAGTATTGACGAAACTTACCTTTAAATGCAGTAAGAACAGTTTTATATACCTAGGTCTTCGAGAATCCAACAAAAGGAGGGGTTAATGCAAGGTGAACAAATATGTACAGACAGCGTCATAGATAAGTGTCCCCCTTGCATTACAATACCCAGCTTCAAATCCCTATAAAATCACCGTCGCGACGAATGGAGAAGTTCTGCCTTTAAAAAATAGATTATATTTGTATAACCGTATGTAAGCCTAAAAATAATTTTAAGTATTACAATTTTTTGAAAGGATTTATAGCTGGGTGTCTTGCGCAAGGGGGATACTTATCTCTGACGCTGCCTGTACCTATAATGAATCTGTTTGTTTATTTCTTGTTTATTTATGGTGATATTTTTTATTCATAAGATATACTTCCAGATTGGTCCCATAGAAATTTCATGAATATTGGTTCAATACTTTGGTTTTGTAATCAAAATAACTAAAAAATGACATCATCCAAGTGAACGAAATTGCGTATTTTGCTTCCTTGTGACTATTCAGTGGTGTTAACGGTCACACAGTCCAACATACAACAGCCCAATTGAATTCGGTTGTACTATGGTAGGCTGCGGGAGGCTTTTGTTGGTTCAGACCAAAGAAAAAATACCTGTCTGGCATATAAATTGGGACTTACGTCACCTTTGATAATTTAACATAGTGTTTATTTTTATTTTTATTTTTTATCTATTCTAGAACAATAATTACATAATAATATCTTTATCACGTCGTATCCGCCTAACCATTCTTATGAAATATGTATGTTACCTCTTGTTTATACATTACTTATATTATCTATGCAATGGCTCAGCGACCGCTCCCGGCTGGTCGTGTCTTCACTCACACTGGGATCAACTGAAAATCAGCGCTGGATCGATGGGGTCATAGAACCTCATGCTCCAGCACAACGCTGAGTTGAGCCCAATTTGCCAATAATCTTTAGACTTCTGACTGAAATCACACTAAGTAGGTTAACTAAGTAGGCTTACTGTATCCATTGAGTGAGTAATTTGTTTGTTTTTTTTTTGGCAAATAAAAACATTTCAATTTCTATTTCTATTTCTATGTTTTTGTAAAACCTTGATTATACTAGCTACAAGGCTATTCCAAACCGGAACACTGTGTGTGTGTGTACTGCAACTGCTTCGCTGTATATTACCGAGTTTTTTCATCCCATTATATCATTTTATATTCCGTGGTGTAAGGGTCCTTTTTAACAGGTTTTTAGAGGTTCACTGAACATCCTTTGGTAAATCGAATTTATAGGGATAAGTAGTTTCAATATTTCTTTGTAATATATTCTTTTAAGTGCGGTGTTTTGTTTGATATTGGCATTTTTATGCTCAATTTATCTACGTAGTACATAGTTTACAAACAACATTATATATTATACAACATTAGGTACTACTTATTTATGCGAAACCTAAAATTAGTTTGCTAAGAAAACCAAGTGCAAAAAAGAAACTAACCCCTGTTAAATTTGGTAACAAATCTCTAAAATATATTTATTATTATTTTTTCGTCACTAAAAAAATAAGAATAAACGGGTCTCTGCTTTTGCATTAAGGCCAATCCTCAAATCCGAATTCCATACAAATTGATTCGACAAATACTTTAACTAAATTACTATAATACCTAATTTCTTCACACTATTCGTTTGGTCCATGTTTTATGATTTTGTTAACAAAAAAAGTGAAAGGTTTCATACTTTAATTTAGATTTTATACGTGTTTTTAAGTTAGTAGGGTTAATTTTAAAACACGTATAATATCTAAATTAAATTATGAAACCTTTCAAATTTTTTTAACGAAATTAAAAAACATTGTGAAATGAATAGTGTGAAGAAATTACTATAATACGGCGTACTTTTTGAGTATTTGTCCGAAACATTTTGTATGGAATTCCGATTTGAGGATTCCCCTTAACAAAAAGTAATCAATCAATATATTTATTCATAAGTTTATAAAAAACCTGGACCTTTTTGACTGACAGACAATGTACCTACAGGCTAAACTGCTGAATGTAGAGACTTAAATCTTGGAGGATGTGTTCGTCTTTAGCTGAAAGTGAGTAGGTATATAAAAAAATAATGTTGTTTATTCGCAAGGTAACCGAAGTTGCGGGCGTTAGCTAGTGTGGTGTAAATAATAAATTTTAATTGAAAATAAAAAAGATCTAATTAAAATAAAAAAAAATTTAAATCGTTTTCAAAATGTTGTCAGAGCGTCTGGTCGAAGCGACGCGTGATCAGAGGGCTGGCAGCTATCTCGGCCAAAGAATAAGCCTTGCTATACAAAGAGGCAATGCAGCCAGTATCCTCGGCAGCTGCCATCAGGTATCGAGTTGGAGCAGTTCAGCTACCTATAGATCGTTTGCAACGGTCTATGGGTGGCCCAATTGTTCTCTTTTGTAAATTTTGTAATATAGATTGTAGTAGTTAGCTTATGCTGTAATAAATACATTAAAACCTTTAATTTATGTTGCGTCAAATTTTAAAATGTAAAAAATAAAATTGATTGTAAATATTAGAGCATTTGTAACTTCATCACGCATAAACTACAGCAACTGGTTGGACTAATACCTACGTGGCAAACGTATGATCGATGAGTAATATAAACGTATGAGTAATTGCATTAATAACTATGCTAATTACAGTGCCATTTAAACATCATATTTATACCCAAGAGGTTGAGGAACTAACCAAACCAAGAACTCATCAATTCCAGGTACGGAATATCAATTTGACAAATTAAAGTTAGGTACCCGCAGGAATCAGGCTCTTCAATATGAGTGAAACTTCTCAGCGGGGCCACGACACGGGGTTTATATACATTTTTTTTATTTTAAAATAATTTTTTTTTACCCCAAACAAAATTAATTGTACCCGAGTAGATCCCGATATTTTGAGGTCAGCTGTGACCCCGCTAGATAGAGTATATGGCAAATGTATGAACGGAAAAAAGTCATTTTAATCCAACACAGCCAAGTAATTACTTGATGAGTTCTGAATTACTGAATTACTGTAATTTTATTATTAATGCAATTGCATTAAAAGGCCATTCAAACATCACATTTATACCCAAGAGGTTAAAAAAGTTTGAGGAACTAAGCAAACCATCAATTTAACTTACCAAGAACTCATCAATTCCAGAAACGGAATATCAATTTGACAAATTAAAGTTACCGCAGGAATCAGGCTCTTCAATTAGAGTGAAACTTCTAAGCGGGGCTATGACAACGTAGGCTGTTGATTTAAATTTAAAAAAATGTATTGAAAATTGGCTTTTTGGTACCCCAAACAAATGTACCCGAGTAGATCCAGATATACTGAGGTCAACTGTGGCCCCTACCTACCTAGCAGGCTAGGTAGAGTTTTATTCTTGGCGAAGCCACCGAAAAAACTACCTATATAAATACCAGATAATAAAATAAAAATTAGGGGTACAACTTGGGTACAAGCGACCTCGATATCTCAGGATCTACGGAGGAACAATCTGTTTGGGGTAAAAAATATAGTTTTACCACAGCATAAGTTAACTGCTAAAATCTGTATTAGGTACGAAAAAAGCAAATGAAACAATTGGGCAAACCACGGACTGCTGCAAATGATTTATGCTATACGAGTAAGTACTAAATATATCTATGCTGAACTGGTTCATACATTTTGGGTACATTTTTTTTGTAAATCATCTGCGTACGTTATTGTGGCCCCGCTGGGAAGTATCACTCCTTCAATTAAGTTATCGAACGTCACTTTTGAGTCCTCACAGTGAATGCAGTCGGTAACGAGCCAAGTTGAGTGGTTTACTTAGCAATCACTTAGCCCGGAATTGAGAGCAAGTTCTATGGAATGGATTTCAATAATTTCCGGAAATTAAAGATGGATTTCTAGGTCCGGGAATCAAAGCGGTAAGAGAATATGGTATCGGTTATCATTTCTAATGGTGTTATATGTAACACTAATGCCTACTAGCACCAAACCGTTAAAGTTCCTAAGCAATTACTTTACTCGCTTGGTAGTTCTTAACAGTCCAGATTCTGACCGTTAAGAACTGCCACGCGAGTAAAGTAATTGCTTAGAAACTTTGAAAGTTTGGTGCAAGTAGGCATAAGACTTCATTGATTCCAAAGAACAATGGCGCCGTATTACACAGCATAAAAATGTTCAGTTAATGTCATTAAAAATGTAATTTAAAAAAAATTACATTTAGCCTCAAACTAGCTTGTACCTACTATGGGAACGAGATAACTGATTTCATACTTTATACTCGTACTTTTACAAACATATAAAATAAACAAAGAAAACACCCACAAGTATACAAATTTCGTCACTTTTCACGATAATATAGAGAAAATTATATTTCGCTACATGACTTTTAGGGATGAACAATAATTTACATAAAAAACATTACTATTTTATACCCTGATTCAGAATTCAAGATTTTTTTTTGTAAACAAAGGTGTGACCACCCTAAAAAAATACTTATCAAAGTGACGTTTACTCAATTTTCCTAAATACTTATAGTACGGTTCTCTCGGTTCTAGTCAATATCCATAGAATGGAAAATAGCAATGGTTTTGTACTGATTGTTATATTTTATTTAATTTTTTAAAAAGTTATAACACGACGAAAAAATATTAGCGAAAAATATTTTAAGACATTGGTATCATCGAAGTAAATCGCAGAAGTTCGAAACAATTTTTGGATTTTGACCTAAACGTGTGTTTGGAAATTTTATTCGTCTCTTGTCCGTTTAAGAAGTCGAATGCGTTCTTTTTTCGCTTCTCGTGTGCAATTGTGTGAATCGAATGAATATTTGTTAGGTATCTGCTATGCACCTTGGCATTATTATGATTAATATCTAAGAAGTTTAGATTCACAAATTTTAATTCCTATTCTACTTACTTTTCAGTGTTCTGAAGTACCTGAATAAGTTTGGTTAAGAATTATTTAGGTAAAATAGGAAACTATCGCACAAGCAAAACCGCACGCCTACAATTACTAGTAATGGTGATCCGTGGTATTAACTCGTTTTTAACTCTGACCTGTCTCTGTTACAGTGACATATCATGACACTTCTTTGTTTACAAAAAAAATCTTGAATTATAAATCGGGGTATAGTTCACGAGTTGGTAGGAATAAAAATATTTTTAAAGAGTACCTTTTCTCAATTGCTAAAAAGTCTAACATAAACATAATATCTTGTATTCTAAGCTCAAAACAGAATATGTAATTCGTATGTAAGTTTGCACGCACTTCGCTACGCCTCACACGTTTTTCATTTGAGAAAGTCATAAATATTTTATCTGTGGAAGGCTGAACTAAGAACTCTCTCTCCCCTTTTTATAAAGTTCATAGTCTACTTTTTAATACGGCCTAGCAAAAATTCAAGCACTAAAAGCCTGTAGCAGTCCATTGCTATTGAGAGGACGTGGTGGCCGAGTGGATGAGGCCCTTACCTTGCGATCTGTTGGTCGCTGGTTCGAATCCCGGTAGCAGTCATGCGTAAATGGGTTTTTTCGGTCGAAAAAATCTATCCACATTCTCGCAACTGTGAAGGAAAACATGTCGTAGAACCTAAAGTTCGAAAACATGTGTCGAGTACACGAAAGGAGCCTCTTCGAGGCGCACTTGAAATCCTTTCACCACACTAGTTCGAATGAACTAGTGACACGATAAGAAGAAGAAGTCTATTGCTATTCGTATGTATCTTCCACTAAACCTCATCTTCGGCTCTTCTTCACCTTCTGCCATTTGATTGCAGTGCGCAGATTATCACTTCATTTTCTTTCATTTTAAATCCTGTAAACCACCAACACAGGTACAGTCAGCATCAAAAGTCGATTACCACATTCAGATTTTCGAATCGGTCTCAGTGCTGACTGTACTACCATTTTTTTTATTTCTAATGGTTATCTTACTTAAAAAGTGTTATGGCTTTTTAAGATGGAAAAACAAGTAACCTATTATCTAAAGCTTAGACTAAATGATTAAAAAAATTATTGTCTTTAAATGAATAATGTTAAAAAATTACGTACAAGATGGATGGACATTATGGATGGATGGATGGACGATTGGCTTACACATAACTGTACTGCTCTCTGATTTTTCTTTAAACTTTTCACTCTATTTCGAATTGTTTGCAAACCTTCAGATAAAACAAAACAGCAAAGTGTTGCCATAAAAAAACTAAGGGGCAGAACTTTTTTACCGTTATTAAGAATTTAGAAAGAATCGCGGTCGAGCTGGTCTCCCCGGAGAAATCAGCGGACCTCGACCGAGAGGGAAGGAACACCCGTTAGTATGGAAACTTGGATGAAAATATGGCTTTGTTGTTTCCATTTATAGAAGTGACAAATGAAGTAATAGTTAACTTTAAAATTTCCAAACGGTCCAAACGGGGGGTCAAAGTTTTCACATAAATGCTGTACATCTCTGAAATCAATCATTTTAGAAGCTTGAAAGACTCATTGACTAATATAAGCAAACAATTTTATTGTTTCAGATTTTTTTTTTTTTTTTTCAAAACCAGAGGTAAGAGTGTTTTTCATTTAGGTTCAGGTTTTTTTTTTATATAATAATAGTTAAGCGTTTGACCACCACCTCACCTGATGGAAAGTGACGGTGTGGTCGAGGATGGAGCACGCTTGGCTAAAAGAAACTGATTCACTCTAGACTTGAAGACACTAAGATTGTAGCAGTTTGGAAAAACAGACGCCGGTAAGGAATGCCATTCTTTACTAGTACTTATAATAAAGGTCGATCCAAAACGTTTTGTTCGAGTCGGTGGAATGTTGACTAGGTATGGGTGGTATGTTCCTGTACGCCTGTTTGTCCTATGGTAGAAGGGGGAGGAAGGGATCGTTTAAACATACTTAGTTTCAGTAAGTACCTACATAAGATAGATATGTTTATAAAAAGCTTGAACCTGACTGATTCACTAACTGTCGGACAAGGTACAGACCAAACCACTAGCCGTAGAGACTTGGAGGATGTGTTCGTCAAGAGCTGAAAGTGAATTTTAAAAATTCGCAACGTAAACGAAGTTATCAGCTAGTATTACATATTTTATGTGTTATTGACGACACGGATGGCGAAGTGGCAAGTGTGTCAGACTGCCAAGCAGGTGTCGCTGGTTTGATTCCCGCTTCAGGACAAACATTTGTGTGGGAAACAACGGCGTTTGTCTTGAGACTTGGTGTTTTATATGAATGTATTAACAAAAAAAAATTTTTTGTAAGTGTCAACTTTGCACGCGCAACCCTGTATACAATTAATTGCACATAACTTTTTTCTTTCCTCCGCTGACACTTTACATTGGCAAGTGTATAAATCAGTCTAAACTATTGGCCTCTCGCCAGAGGTTGCCAACTTTTAACATCAGTTAATCTAACACAAGCACTTTGGCGGGCTTTCAATTTTTCTATCCTTTTTTTTTCAAAATTTGGCAAGGCACAAACAAAGGCATAAGACTTTATCACTTAACCTAAATCGAGTTTGAAGTAAATTTATATGTAAAAAAAATATTATCGGGCGTTAAAATAGAAATAGGTGGGTAATAAGTACAAGTGTATTTTTCAACCGACTTCAGAAAAGGAGGAAGTTTTCAATTCGGTTGATCTTTTTTCAATGTTCTCTCCCTCAGAACTTTATAGAAATCGATGTGATTTTTTTTATTTGAATGGAATTTTCCATATTGTTCTCATAGAAATTTCATAAAAATCGGTCCAGTTCTTAGGTTTTGAAATCAAAATAGCTGAAAAAAAAATCATTGAAGTAAACAAATTGCGTATTTTGCTTCCCTGTGACTTTTCAGTGGTATCTACGGTCACTAGAACAGTGATTATTTTATATTTGGGTGGTCTTTTAATCGCTTTTGATTTGAACACCTTTTCAAAATCGAAGTTCTATCATTACAAAGCTAAGATTACACCTACAGGCTTGTAATAACAGTAGCAAGGTAATGTTATGTCGTAATGTTTACAAAAACCATTGGTGTGTGGCGAGCGTCATTACTACAGTTATTACACATTTGATGCGGTAGCCGCGTTTTTTGTACACCTGTATATGGTACGGGAGGGAGAACGTTCTGAGTCATATTATTTGAAGACTGTCGTCTTGTTATAAAACATATAATGATAGAATAATAGAAGGATAGAATGCGCGTCACTCTTGTTTTGGTAAAAAGGAAGAGTGAAAATGCATTGATTGGATCCGGAAACAAGAAAACAAAATTTCTGAAAGTCACTAGGGGCGGTAACGGTTCGCTAATTATAATTTAACATAATATATAATTCGCTGCTCCGCAGAATATTCCAACAGCTCTTGAAATCAATTAGGACCCAAATTCTAAACTTCTTTTATTTTTAATGTTACTAAACGAGCCCTCAACTAACTTTAAAAACATTCGATATTTTTTGCAAAATAAAAATCTTTATCTTATCTTACCTTGTCTATGAATTTCCTTCAGTCATCAAACACTTTCGACCTCCTGTACACTCTATAGCCACAAAAGAGTTATTACATCAAATGTATCTACAATTGAATTAAGATAGCGCCATTAGGCCTGCGGTCCGGATGAAAACATCAAAGTAATAAGAATTCTTGTGTTAGAAAACATCTTGAGTTTGAAAAAAAATCTAGCCAAAAACAATTGAACCCGGTTTGTCTTTTTACTGTTTAGTAACCGAAGGCTAGGCACCACTGAAAAGTCACTGGGAAGCAAAATAGGCAATATCGTTTAGGTACTTCGACGATATATTTTTTTCAGTTATTTTGATATAAAAACTAAACTACTGAACCGATTTGGATGAAATTTCTATGGGACCAATCTGAAAGTATCTACCATCAAACAATAATTTTAAAAATTGGTTTCTAAACAACGAAATTCTAAGGTAACAACGAAAATTGGTTGTCAATAAAGTTGGTTTCCGGACGATAGTTTAACGTGACAACCTCATAACCGGCGTAACGGGACAATTAGCGTTATCGGACAATGACTTCAACGTTTTCGTGCATGCAGCCGGTGTTCATCGATTTATTAGGCGTAGTCATAGTCACGTCAAAAAAATATATAACCGAACTGAGAGCTTGAATGAATGAATGAATGAAAATGCTTTATTGTACACCATAAGACAAATAACAATAACAAAGAGAAGGAAACATTACAAAATATTTAGTAAAATGGGCGGTCTTATCGCTATTAAGCGATCTCTTCCAGACAACCAGTATGGAGACACTGAGAAATTCCTCCTTTTTTAAATTCGGTTGAAAACACGCAAAAACTACTTAAACGATTCACCTAAAATTTAGTACAGTTATAGTCAATGAGCTGAAAAAACACAGGCAATTTTCAATACCTTTATATCTACCAAAATAAAAACAGAATGATATACTGAGCTCAGCAAGCGTAAAATAGAGGTATTATTCTGGTCCATCGGTCTTGATCCGGGAGCTTTGAGCGAAATCAATTATCTTAGAATACCTATACCTTAGAATTTTGAGCAAAGAATGAATGAATGAAATTTTATTTGCGTAATACAGGTATATTGTGGTCTTACTTTAAGGCTAATCCTCAAATCCGAATTCCATACAAATTGATTCGGACAACACTCAAAAAGTAAGCCGTATTATAGTAATTTATTCACACTATTACTTAAAATTAACCCTACTAACATAAAAACACGTATAAAATCTAAATTAAAATATGAAACCTTCCACTTTTTTTGTTGACGAAATCAAAAAACATGGACGGAACGAATAGTGCGAAGAAATTACTATAATACGGCGTACTTTTTGAATATTTGTCCGAAACATTTTGTATGGAATTCGGATTTGAGGATTCCCCTTAAATTAGAATCACTGCATCAACATTTGTCGTGCAAATGCTTAAAATTAGAGCTAAATAATAGTTAATAATTCTTACATACATTGCTAATAATTAATATTATTCTTACATTAAAATTCGTCAAAAAAAACATTAAAATTAATTTAAAAAAAAAGTAAATATGGCGTTGAATAAATACTATTTGTACCAGACTAAATTCCGAAACCGACTTTAACAAAGGAGTAGGTTATCAATTCGGTTTAATGTTTTTTTTTTATGTTTGTTACCTCAGAAGTGTTTTTTTTATAAATCATATTTAATATTTTTTTGAGATATACTTTCAGATAAGTCCCATATAAATTCATCAAAATCAAGTCAGTTTCGTTTTTATATCAAAATAACTGTGCAGCTGACTGTACGTATTTAAAAAAACGTTGGTATAATATAAGTTTTGTTTCAGTTAGCTGGTTCCCATAGTAATTTTTATTTTTTACTTGTCAAAGTTATTATTTACTTGACTTATTTTAATATCATTTCAATGACAATAATCTAAAATACTTGTATATTTTTTTATAATCTATTACATTTAAGTACCTATCTTTCTTTGATTAATATACTCAGTTAATCCGTTTTATATAAAGGTAATAAATATATATAAATACAAATGGTTTTATTTATTTGTTCGGAACGTTGAAATGGAGATGTGCGAAACTTGGCTAAAAAGGATAACGGCGGGAGGAAACTTAACTGAGTAGTTTACCTACATGAAAATACTGGTAGGATGTAGGTAAATACCTTATTAGTTTAGCTTGTCAAAAGCAATTACCTTATAAGCTTGCACAACTACCTGGCTAACCATAAAATGGCATCAAGCTATACACAGTATGCGCTACTGAACTAGGCAATATATCATATCTTACTAATATTAAAATGATGAGGGATATATTAATGGAGACACAGGGATGGATAGATAGATAATTTATTCCTGATGCACATCATTATAAAAACAAACAAAATACCAAAAAGTAGTTTTTTTTTTCACCTGATATTGTGTCCCACTTTTGGGCAAAGGTCCATCTCATATCAGATAAAATAAAATCAATACCTACCTACCCATATTTTTTTTTAAAGTTGTAGAACAAACGTTGTTCACTAGGATGTGGGGAATATCCCCCCATTCTTATACCTAGGGACTCTAAAAATGAAAAAGTGTTATCATTGGTGGAGTGTACAACAAGGGGTAAGATATAAATAATAATTAAAAGAAAGAAAATAATAATAATTCGTCATTATAGTCATCTGAAATGTCACGTACTGCGAGTGTCCCTGGATGAGATCGAGCCAATGTCCCCACATAAATGAACAGTGGTTCGGTTTATTGCCGCTCGCAATAGTGCGGTAAAATTCAAATGGTGTTCATGTACCCATGTGGGCCTTAGTTGAGCTTCTGTAGATTATACTATGGTCTAATTCAAAAGCGTACGATGGCACATCTTCAATTATTATAATAATATTAATAACAATAAATTTTAAATAGGTTTCATAATATATGGATCGGGTAAATTGTAATGGATATTTTTACCATGTCAGTAGGTACATCTAAAATCTAAGATTCTTATCTTAGATATTTTAAGATAAGAATCTTAGATTTTAGATGTACCTACTGGAGCTCTGTACCCTATACTTGGTCTCCTCAAGAGCCTGTATTGTAAGGGAGCCTGTATCTTCTTCTTATCGTGTCATTATTTCTTTCGAACCAGGGTGGTAAAAGGATTTCAAGTGCGCCTCAAAGAGGCTCTCTAGTGCACTGATGGCACTTCAATAATAACAGAGGCACTTTTTATGTAAAGAAGGGACGAAACGAGAAATTCATGTAGAAAAGGGACACTATTTTGGGTAAACTTTGGTTAAAAACGCAGTAGTGCAATACAATTTAAATGGTGTTCATGTACCCTCTTGCTCTTAGTTGAGCTTTTGTAGATTATACTATGGTCCAATTCAAAAGCATAAGATATATTTATCTTATTGGTCTTAAAAATTGGTGCTTATTTAGAAGCTCTCTACATGGTTAAAGATCATGCCTGCCCATGACAAGAATACAGAATTTTAAATCACATAGGCTAGTGTAATGCTCACTAGGTTAAATTTAGCAAGGTTACGTAACTTTAGCCCGCTTCGAAAGACTTTCAACCCGGAAGTAATTGTACACATTGCCAAAATTTATTCTAAGGCACAGACCAGTGTTCAAAGATTGTCGTTACCGTCTCCGTGGGAATTGAGCCTATAAGTAAAAATAGAACACTAATTTTGGTTTAAATTGATAATAATAACGTTTTTTGGGTAAAAGGGAGAAATTGATAATCTTTTCCATTACTTTTCTCAACACGGAAGGCTGGAAAAAAAACTTTGTACGTTTTAATTCTAGGTCCTAAGCTTGTGACTTGAACCACAATACAAGTTGATCTTGTTGCACTGTGGCCATTAAACCGAATGTGACAGAGGTCGTAGACTAGTTAATAAGTATACTGGTATTAACTTTACTGTGTCTTTATTAGAACTTGAGTATTGTTATGTAATCTGCCTTGAACAAGATTGAAAAGTAAACATATTTTATTTTACCATGTTTTTACTTAGAGGACGTGGTGGCCGAGTGGATGAGGCCCTTGCCTTGCGATTTGATGGTCGCGGGTTCCAATCCCGGTGCAGGCAGTCATGCCCATCGTCATCCCACGTTATCGTAACGGTGAAAGAAAACATCGTGAGGTTCGGCATGTCACAGGACAGAAAAAAAAAATCTATGGCATGTGACATCCACCAATCTGAATTGGGTCCGCGTGGTGGATTAAGACCCATTCGCTCACCTGCCGAGAGTAGGTCTGAGTCCCAGTAGTGGGAATAACCAAAGCTCTGGTCAGTTTGGTACTAAATGATGTTGAATGAAATATAAAAACAATTAAAATTAAAAAAAAAACAATTTGCCGTGCCCTACTTTCTGACTTCTTTGAAATGAGAAAAAAATGAATAAAAAATATGTTGGTTTTGAGTTAATTTCAAGTATAATTTCAACATCAAACGGGAAATTTTGTGACACTTTCTTGCACTAAAATACAATAAAGCCAAAAACATAAAATAATAATAATAATGTATACCTATTTTTATACTAGTTTCAAATATGTATAAGAGCAGAAAGCACTTACTCTGCCCGTGTTTCAGTTGAGAAAGGGATGAAAGTAGGACGTTCTAAGTCGCAAAGGATCCGCGCGTAGCCCATGCAATTGCCTTACTTTGCATGTCTCTCAAAAACATGGATGTAGTAAATAAGGCGATTGTAAAAATGGATATGGTTTTTATTAAGGGTTTATTATTCAGTATTTTATTTTATGGAACTTATCCTACAATATTGAAGAAGATATCCCAAATCAATAGTTAAAGTAATCCTATATGAATTATTGAAACTATTCGGTCATATGGTCAAAACATATACACCACCAATTTTTAATTACCATAAAAAATTAAATGGACAATGCAGAAGGGATACTACGTTGCATCTGTGCAGTCAGAATTTTGGATTTCTACAAAATGGCAGAGTGACAGCGACGCGAGTGCGGCGCCCGAGCCGAGGTTTTGCGGGCTGGCGCGAGCTAGGTACCCGGGTTTGCCAAACGATGAATAAAACTTAAATTATTATCAATTAAAGGTATCGCGTTCACCCGAAGAGGGATCCACAGCTTAAGTAACAACTAACACCAACTTACTAACATTAATGTAAAATAACCAATTAGGATGTAGAAAATAAAGGCTATTTTATTTTAAAGGTACCGCCTGACGCAAATCCATAGGAAAACGACTAAAGGTAACAGTTATCCAAAAATTCGATTTAATTTTTTCAAGGTTTTTTGCCGTATCTGTGTTCTGTAACGGCAACTGACTAAGCGTATTTTTTTTCTGGTGATTAAAAATTGTCCGTGTATAATACAATGTGCTCTATGCAAATTTATTCAAAGTAGGTACCATAAAATAAATCTATTTATTTTTTAAGAAGAATTTCGTTGCAAAATTAAGAATATAATATAAACGTGAAAGCTTGGGAGTGTAAACATAATATTAATTACTTGGATGGGAACTTGACCACACGTAACTTGGCGTATCATAGACCACTTTTCGCTAGCCTATTGCCGCATTCATTTAGTACTAAATATACCTCCTCCTGTGCTCACTACATCATTATATATAGATATAATATCATTATTTTAGCTCAATGCGCTTCCATGTCTGTCTAATGCGTTTTAGTTTGAGTAGCTCTGTGGAGTGAGTGTTTTATCGGACTTTTAGAACTATTATTTGGAATTATCGTTTAGAGTCAAAACTTTAGACATATCGCTTATAGCTCTATATTTTAGTCATATCATTTAGACTTATTGTTTAGATATATCGTTTAGATCTATTGTTTAGACTGATCGTTTAGACCAATAATTTAGACCGATCATTTAGACATTTTAGTCCAATGGTCTGGATCGCTTAGAACAATCGTTTAGTCCTATCCTTTAGTAAGACCTATCGTTTAGATCTCTAATTAAGATCTATCGTATTTAGTATTCAGTAGTTCATTGTAACATACTAATATCGTTCAGACCTATAATTCATATTTATTATTTATACCTATCGTTTAGACTTATCGTTTGCCACATCCATAGATACATGCTCTTAGTTCAATACTCGCATCGGATAGTACGCGCCAGGTGCATCGCCGACACCTAATGAATCCATCGCGCCGCTACAGGGGGCGCCTTTGTACACTCAGACGGAGAAATCTTTTGTACCCAATACTCTAGAATATTTATATAGATCCTATTTGTAAAAATACAACACTATTGCTTAGTTTATTATTATTAGTTTATTTGCGACACCGTGGCTTAGTTGGTAGTGACCCTGCCTACGAAGCTTGGTGTTCCGGGTTCGATCCCCGGCCGGGGCAAATATTTGTGACGAACACAAATGTTTGTTCTCGGGTCTTGGATGTTGTGATGTGTTGAATGTGTCCATGCCACCTGCGACACAGGGAATCCTAGTGCAGGGTATGAGTGTGTGAATGTTTATGTTTATGCATATGTAGTTTCTAAACTGTGTTAGAAGCTATTGGCTTTTTTAGTTATTATACAATGTACCTACTAGCTGATTATATATTACCTATACAACATTAGTATTTGTTTATGCGTTTTGTAATAGTTTTATTGATTATTTTTTATAAAATATGTATTTATCTATGTATTTGTGCATATATTTGTACCTATATATTATATTTAGAATATGACTCACCCGACCAGACGCCGAATTCATATTACTCATCTCCATCCTAAGGTTGCCTGGAAGAAATCGCTTTTAGCGATAAGGCCGCCCATTGTAACATCTTTTATTTTTGGTTGTTTTGCATAAGTTTTTGTTTCAATGTGTATGTTTCTCCGGGGTTTACAATAAAGAGTTATCTATCTATCTATCTATCTATCTATGCGAAACCTAATATTAGTTTGCTCAAAATCGATTACCAAGTTCAAAAGAAAAAAACTAACCCTTGTTAAATTTTGTTACTTATCTCTAAAAAAAAGTTATTTATTATTATTTTTTCGTGATTAGACAAAAAAATAAACGAGCCTCGTCTTTCGCATAAACAAAAAATAACGGTAAGTTTTTGTTAAGTAGGTTATGTCTTTAAAAATGTAGGAGTACGAAGCAACATAAGCATAGATTGTCTCAGTGAGTTTTAGAAAAAATATATATATTAATATTTTTTCGTGACTAGAAAAATAAATAAAAATAAATGGGTCTCGGCTTTCGCATAAACAAAAACTAACGTTATGTACATTTTATTCATCTCATGTATTCCAGTACATTGTGTTAGGATATTTTAAGTACTAACTAACACTTAATAAATATGTTAATATCTAGATACTTACAAATTCAAAACTAGTTTATATTATCAAATTGGATTTCCAAACACAACGTTATCATTCTAGCACCAAACTAAACAGAGAACGAGGAACAATTTACAAAGGTAACAACAGTCTGTAAGTAAAAGTTAAAAAATTGAACATAAAACTAGCACTTTGCCCCAAACTTTGACCACATGCGCCTAAACCCCTTAACCGATTTTACTCATCTATGAAATCAAAAATTGTTTTGGACTTACCTACATAACCACCAAATTTTAAAGCGATCAGATGAGTGATTCGCCAATTATCTTCAGGCAAACAAATATACATACATACCTGCATATAACCGCCGATTTGCCATAATATCCAACTTTCAATATTTCATTTCTCGGAACACCCTGTGTTTGAAGAAAACACAGTCGTAATCAAGTTTTATTTTATGTATGTGAAAGTCTGAGAGTAATGAAAGCTCAATTGTGTTACTATTTGCAAGTTACATATTTTTTTATTGAAAACATTATACGAGTACCTATTGATAATCGATGTGAAGTAAAAATCGTTGTATTAAAATATTATGTAAAAGAAAAAGTCGTTTATAAGGCCGAGAACAATTAATTTTGAAAAAGGATTTGTCACTTTTTTTATTAATTTTTACAACATCTATGGTTATTAATTTATTTTTCATTGTTTATGTAGTTTTAATATTGCCAATACAAATAGTTTTCCTTCTTTTTTATAGGAATATTTAATTTTTTTGTATAATTGTTTATAGCTACAATTAATCCAACTGTAAATTGTTATTTATTGTGATTCTGAAACTTTATTCTATTCAATGTTAAAAAAAGTAAAAATGTATTAAAAGACTATCTTATTTCAAATCCGTTTTTTTTTAGAATAGATAGCTTTTTCATTTTTCTTTTTATAATATTATTCTTATTGATCTGAAATATAAACCTGTTCATACCTTACCTTCTACAGTTACCTCTCTACCACTCTACGGTACGTGGTTTATTAAGATGGCAACTGGGGAACCGCGTATGGTTGTATTGATTTTCTGAGTGCGCTTTCTGTTATATCTGGATAAAAATGTTTTGAGTGGTAAGACTGTATACAATACAATAAAATACTAACTCTATATTCTATTTTGATACATTTTCAATTAAAATTATCATTATTAGTTCTAGGTACAGTCAGCGCTAAAATTATCCACAATTTTTTTTTAAATATTTTTATTCATAAATATAAGAACTCTAGCTACCTATATGGTTTGTAAATAAACTTAAAAAAGCAGATGGTATTTTTTTTCATGAGTAACGAAACGGGGCGCTTCCCGAATGGTAAAAGATCATGCTTGTCTATCCATGACCAAAACAGTTCTACACAGGGCTTTATTGAGTTATCAACAAAGTCTTTGTACCTACGTATTAACTAATTTATTTTTGATATAATTAAAAAAAATAGTTGAATTATTAGGCACTTATCTTAAAAGATCTTCTAAGAAAATTGAAATGAAAATCCTGTCGAGCATTACTAAATTCAAATAAATATGTTCATTAATATTCTATTTTATTCTATTCAATTTGGTTAAAGTAGATGACGATATAAACAAAATTTATTTCAAAACGTCCATTCAAATAATTTAAAAGCTTAAAATCTGTGTGTGGTCCTTTTACAATACAACACATTTAATTTTGAGATAAAGAAATGATGGGCAACAAATCCTAAACAAGTCCTAAGTGGTTTAGGTTGTAAAATATAAATAATATTGTTTTTATAACGAGTGTATTTAAAATGGTGGAGATTTAATTGAAACAAATGTGTTTACAACTTATCTAAAATCGATTTCCATAAAATTATTTCAATTAAATGTTTACAAACTTTTTTAAACCTTTGTATTGTACATACCCTTGTATAAGCATAATAAACTATAAAATAATGTTTTTTCTTCGACACATTTAATTTATTGAGAGATCATTAGAAACATGTTTATTTCTGAGAGAGTTATTAGATATTTTTTATAAAAACAGGTAGGACTGTACTGTATTTTTTTTTATAATACTACAATAAATAAAACAGATAATGCATAAAACAGAAAGGACAATCAATTTAAATACTTATTAAAAATTTGATACAAAATATTTTAGTTTTATTCGAATATAAAAGTATGTAGAATATTTACCTATAATGTACAGACAGATAAGTATCTCTCTTGCATTATAAAACCCAGCTTCAAATCCCTTTAAATCACAGTCGCGGCGAATGGAGAAGTTTTTTCTTTAACAAATAGATTATATTTGTGTAACCATATGTAAGCCTAAAAATAAGTTTAAGTATAACAATTTTTTGAAAGGATTTATAGCTGGGTGTCTTATGCAAGGGGGATACTTATCTCTGACGCTGTCTGTACATGTAGATTTAATCTTACTTCTTTATTTTGTAGGAATTACTTTTAAAACTACTAAGAAAGACCTATAATTGGCTGAATTACTATATTACATTACATTAACCTGTTTTTATGTAAATTGCTGTTGGTCTTTTGAATAAATAAAAATTAAATCAAAATAAAATTATAATTTAAAAGATCGACGGTAGGTATATATAGACAAAAAAAGTGTAAAGTTTCATACTTTAATTTAGATTTTGTACGCGTTTTAAAATTAACCCTACTAACTTAAAAACACGTATAAAATCTAAATTAAAGTATGAAACCTTTCACTTTTTTTGTTGACAAAATCAAAAACATGGACGAAACGAATAATGTAAAGAAATTACTATAATACGGTGTACTTTTTGAGTATTTGTCCGAATCATTTTGTATGGAATTCGGATTTGAGGATTGGCCTTAACTAATCCTATCACTTAAAAATACAATAAGTATTTAAAACTTACCTACATATATTTTAACAATTATCTGCCCATCGAATAAAATTATTATAATAACCATCATTTATAAATGAGATCAACTTCATTTGGCGCCTAAAAAAACTCGTTTAGTAGCGGTTATTTTCGGGTTAATTAAACTTTATCTTTTTTGATTCATTCGTGCCGGGCTTTAGGCTTAAAACCGGTAATAATTATCGTAACGCATACTCAATCTGACACGGTGATGTAAGAGTGACTTTACATTGGTAAAAATGCTTTTTTGTACAGCGTATTTTTTTTTATCACCAGAAAAAAAATACGCATAATCAGTTGCCGTACTAAACAGAGATATGGCAAAAAAACTTTAAAAATAAGTCGAATTTTTCTCCTTCTGCATTGCCTATTTAAAGCCCAATAAAAACATTTTCAATAATATACACCACAAACACCTCAAAAAATGTTCTGCATGTATTTTATATTTACTGCCATATTCTTTTATTTAATATCATAGCTAAAATGACTGGTTAGGTATGAGCGTGACTCTAGAAACTATTGAAAGCCCAGTCTTCGATACAAACTTCAAAATCCTGTGTGTAAAGACACGAAATTACAAAAAATACTTTGCTAGTCATATCCAGATACGATTCAGCGTTGACAATGTCGTCTTATCTCGTTATATCAAAAGAAAAATGTATAAAAGAATTGTAGAAATTTGCAAAAGAGATCCTTTGTAAGGTAACATCTTGCAGCATGCCCACTGAGCACGATCTTCGGCTCCGAATTCATTTATGCCGCCGGTCTATATCGCCTCTTTCCACTCGACTTGGCAAGGAGCGTCCTACGCTTTGGAATCTACTGTACCTATTGAATTCACTGTCTAGTTTTTTGATGTATTTTATATAAGTAGATTGCAGATAGTTGCCAGGCTAGTGTCGTGGGTTCGATTCCCGCTTTGGGACAAACATGTATTTATAGATAAAATGTATAATTATAAGTATTCTATCACTTATCTGGTTCCCATAGTACAAGCTCTGTTTAGTTTGGGGCTAGATGGCGTTGTGTGGAATGTCCAAAATATTTATTTAATCTTAGTAATAGGAGTAGAGATAGAGTACCTATATAAAGATATTAAAAAAAATACGCCCTTACTAAAATACCCGTATTTTGGTGTTTTATCCAATATTGGCCTACATTTTACGGCTATAGTTACTTTTTAACCTACTTATACCTACTAAAAGTACCCAAAAAAAAAAGTTTTTTGGCAAAACACATTGGAACAAGAAGAAGAAGATATTTTCATTTCGATAATAATTTTAGTTTGAAAATCTATCACTTTTTTTCAAATGTGAAGTCGTCTTTACATTTTACTTACAAGTGTACATTCAAACAAACAAATTCACTCACGGTGTTGATAAATTGTTAATTGATACACATAGATAGATAATTTAAATCAATCCTCGTATATTTGACCGAATAATTACATTAAAATAGATAACTCAAGAAATAAATTTAAACGTGTTTTAATGAAACAAAAAAAAACAATGTTGACCAAATAACTTGTGTTTTAAAAATTACCCCTCTTATTTAAATTATAAATTTTTAATGCGTTTTCCTGATATACATAGACAGGTTGTAAACCAAACTAATTTTACAAGACTAAAGTGCATTTTGCCAGAATACCTACTATTAGTTTTAGACAAATTGCGAAAAAAATTATAAGAAGATTTTGAATTTATTTTATTTGATAACATCGTCATATTAGAGTATTTAGTTTTTGACAAATTACGATAACTTTTAATTACTTAGACAAAATAAATATTCTGATTTTGCGATTATTTTTTTCATAAATTGGTTCCTACCTATCTCCTTAAGGGGAATCCTCAAATCCGAATTCCATACAAAATGTGTCGGACAAATACTCAAAAAGTACGCCGTATTATATTAATTTCTTCACACTATTCGTTTCATCCATGTTTTTTGATTTCGTCAACAAAAAAAGTACGTATAAAATCTAAATTGAAGTATGAAATCTTTCACTTTTTTTGTTTGCTTTTTGAAGAAATAACTATAATACGGCGTACTTTTTGACTATTTGTCCGAAACATTTTGTATGGAATTCGGATTTGAGGATTAGCCTGCGATTAGGCTGCGCAGTCCTGTCAAAAAGGCATATAGGGTTGTCCCAAGCCGCGCGCGAAATATTTCGCGCGGACTCCGCTGCCGTGAACTCTGAATGACCCCGCCAGGAATTACAGTACAGAAATAAACAGTAGGATAATTTTATTTTACTTTAGAAATGCATATTTTATGATCAAACTTTGTTTTTAGCTTTTTTTTTTGTTTTTGAATCTTTGTTTATACATTAGAATTTTGTTTGAATATATAGGCTGGTTTTTTGAGAGGGGCCAAGTCTGAAACCTTTCTTACCTTTCTTAATTTTAAATTTAAATATTTTTTTATATTTTAATTAATTATTCTAAAAAATTGTGTAAAAGTTTATCGAAACAAGTAAAATGTGCAATCACCTCACCTAAATCCATAAAAAAAAATGCACATTTGACCACCATCTTGAATTTAAAATATAACACAAAATTCTTAATCATCATCCCCATATTAGTCAAAAACGACACCCATGAGCAAAAATTAAAAAAAAATGGTCCATCATGTTGGATTTCAAATCCGACACAAAATATTCAACTCCATATTAGTAAAAAACAATACCCCTAAAATAAATTACAAAAATAAAAATTGGTCGCCATCTTGGATTTCAAATCTGAAACAAAATTATTAATCCTCAACCCCTAATTAGTCAAAATCGACACCCATGATAATAATTTGAAAAAAATAAATCATCCGCCGTCTTGGATTTGAATTTTGACACCAAAATCTAAATCTTTGACCCTGAATTAGTTGCATAATACACCCATAATTCTCAGGTACTTGTCTCATTACGCTCGGGTCGGGAGCTCGCTTTAATGCAAAGCAGCTTTTGAGCAAAGCGAGCTCATCTCGATGTGACGACAAGCAGCGAACGGATAACCTTCGCTTCGCTCAGGTCGTTGCTTCGCTGCGATCAGTGCTGTGTGATGACACAAATTATTTTTACTGATTTTAGGAATTTGTAAATTCAGTGATTTGTGACATTAGGACAGTTTTACATCAAACATCATTATTTTTATTGGCTGTAATATGTTTTTTTTATGTTTTGAACTCCCATATCTCCGCCATTTCGAAAAAAATCCAGAAACAGAATCGATAAAAAATTATATTCAGTTACCAAACCTGCTTACAAAATTTCACGAGTATCTGATGAAAAATTCGACTTGAAGAGGAGAACAGCCGGAGCTTGGACAGTGGCTGGTGGCCGGACAGTCATACACAAGCATATTTGGCCAACCTGAAGTAGAGACCTTCGGCTTTCGCTTCGCGCTCGTTCGGTCAGCTAATAATACTACTATAAACTACTATAGGTATATGCAGCATTATATAAAGCTAAAACTAATTAATTATGTAGGTACTATACATATATAATTCTACAAAAAATATTTCTTGTAGGTATCTTGTACCCGATACAAGCATAGTCGGTATCTGTGTGTGGTGTTTCAAAAGAATCTGGTGGTGGTAGATTCATTACTGTGGCGTCCATGTCAGTTTCCTGAAGCTGCCTCATTGACTTGCAACGATCTTCAGTATCTAGTCATACTGATTTTCATAAACTATGGCACTATGACAGACTTCACAAACTAAATAATGTCGTGCATGATTTAATTTGTGATATCTGTCATCGAGGGAAAACTGACACAGGTCCGGCCTCCGTAAGCGCCAGCGCGCGACTGAGCGAGCCTGCCAAGCCGCCGCGCTCGCGAATTTGTAGTTATTTAAACTTAGTAAAAAAGAAAATCGTTTTATCAAATCAAATTCTTCGAAAATGTCTAGAAATATTTATTGTCTATAGTTACGTGCAAAAATTAATTGTAAAATATCATTAGGCTAGTCATAGTTTTGTAAAACACTACAAAGAACTAACTTAACTTTGGGGTAACTTTGGGATTTTTTTCTATAGAGTGAAGTACTTATGATCTTGTAACTGGCTACGAATTTGGCTAGACTATATCCTCAACTTATGCATTTATTTTTTCAGAATTTATAACACTATTTTCGATGTCTCAGATGGTTTTAAAAAACTCAAAAATGCGGCCTAAGTGTGATTGCGCCCCCTTAATACACTTATTTTCCAAAATTATTATTGTTTCCCTTGGACAAAGTCCCTTTCTCCCAAAATAGGGGACAATGAGTTCACATCCAAGACTTATCACAACTCGCTAACATAATTTGGCTGAGTTGCCCTGAAACTTTGCACTCAACAAGAAAGTGCCGATGAAAAAAGGTGCTTCAGTTTGACACAGATCAGCGGTTCCAGAGGTGACAATGAGCGGGTCTTACCATTTTTAATACCTAGTTAGACTAAATGTGTGAATCATCATAGTGTATCTACTATATTTTTTTATTGGGTGACAGGAATAAAATAGTAATGTCTGTCCCCCTGTTACTGACAGGGGGACAGATAGAACTTTTTCAAATTTTAAAAGGTCCAGCTGACACCCTGTTGCTGAAAGGGGGACGTATAGAACTTTTTGGCCCATCTGTCACCCTAGGCGGACTGAGCAGGGTGACAGATGGGAATAATTTGTTATAAAGATAAAAAAACAAGTGATAGTAGTCGCATATAATGTATAACATTTGACAACTAACTTTTACTCACCAACCTCACCAAACTGACTTTGTTGGTGAGGGTATGTTTGTCAAGATGTGTAGGTGCGTGCTTAGAAAGGAATTTTTCACACCACATGCTCGACGATGTCCAATTACATATCATGCTATCTCATAGTAAAGCAAAGCTTTGGCTGGCTTTTTATTGCCTCGCAAAAGGTGTGAAAAGTAGAGTATGCTCCTCTGGGTTAAAGCCTGTCTTCGTTTTGGGCGGCTCAAACCCCTCGCTTCACTCAGGACTCTATATAACCCCTGACCGAAAATATGTCACCCGCGACTTATTATCTTTATCCCCTTAGTGCATAATCTACTCTTCTTAATTCGCAACGCAAACGAAGTTGCGGGTGGGTGTCAGCTAGTTTTTTACAATTACTGAACAAAGTTACATTGACAGAGTATCCTCTGAATGGTATAGCACTGTGATAACTTGTATGTGAGTTGACGATTCGTGAGAGAATTATAGTGGCGTCAATAAAAGTGTCAGGAGCTTCCAGCTCGGAGCCTGACACAAGGACAATGGGTCTTATTTGATTGATAGATACATAAGAAATACTAAGATAAGATAAATAATTAAGTACCTAAGGCCAGTCACAAACAAACGAACGAGCCACATCTATACCACATCTAGACTATAACGATAGGCCAGCACCAGTTTTATACATTTTATTGTAGCTGTAGCGCGCGGCCGTAGTCGCCGAAGGCGATGCGCTGGACTGCGATGAACTGGTTGTCGCCAGCTACCAGTCGTTGTCAGTGGCTCGTTTGCGGCAACCGTAGGTATGTAATTAAATAAAAAAATATTTGTTTGATCTTTGTATTCAAAACTTATCCAAGCGGTAGGTATTTTATGTGAAATAAATCGAATCTGGGACTTTCTACTCTTGGATACAAGATTTCAGTTTCTTTCACCCAGCTTTTGTTTTATTTTCCTACGGATAATATGCACAGTATTTAAAGTACAGTAAATTAAATCATTTTTTGAATTGTTTTACGTTAATAACACCGTAAAATTGAAACATAAATGAGTTTACAATTTAAAGGCTTTCAAACACGTTGAATTGTAAACCTAACTACGGTTTTTACAAGTTACAGTATAATTTAAAGTTTTGGTTAGTGATATTGAAATTTTACGATGAAATTTAAATTGATTATTGTAACAATATTACCTCAAACTAGCTATAATGTTTGCTGTTGTGTCTGTTTGATATCGACCAAAATTAACGAACACTGAAACAGCGAGCGACTGAATTAATACAAAACTCACCTCCAGTGCCTTAAACCTCCATGAACCCAGGCTTTTTATAGTCCATCCTCGCTTCAATTTTAATTATTAAAGCTAATTTCGTTAATTACGCTGAACTTTAGAGCCTCGACGGTCTCTGAAGCCGCGTTTTCACTTTGGCTTCGTAATTAAGTAGATCTGATTACTTGAATAACGTTGGATCCAGAGGATTCTATGTCAAAGGCATATTTACGAATGGACTGAAAGAAATACGTTTTGATACCTGGCCACTTGATAATTTTGGATGTGTAACATATTTCCTCTTCATACAAACTTAACTTAACTTAACCTCTATATCTGCTCTTTGAAGAGATGTATTGTAACATTATACAGCCTATAACCTTTTCGGACTTAGTAACAATGATATGGTAAAGTTTCAGTTAATTCCGTTCGGTAGTTTTAACGAACACACAAACCCACAAACAAACAAAGTCTTCCAATAAAATTTTTTTTTGGGACATGTTTATTAATCTCAACTCAATTAACACGTTACCGTTAAAAACATATGTACAGAAATTCGGGGTCATCTGCTGTATTATATATATAGACTTACCACTCCACTTTCTGTCATTTTGTGAGAGTGGGTATGAACTGCACAGCGCGTAAAGTAATTTCTTAGGTAATTTTAGAGAGATCATCTGGACCGTTAAAAACTGCACAGCGAGTAAAGTAATTTCTTAGGTAATTTTAGAGAGATCATCTGGACCGTTAAGAACTGCACAGCGAGTAAAGTAATTTCTTAGGTACTTTGAAAGAGATCATCTGGACCGTTAAGAACTGCACAGCGAGTAAAGTAATTTCTTAGGTACTTTGAAAGAGATCATCTGGACCGTTAAGAACTGCACAGCGAGTAAAGTAATTTCTTAGGTACTTTGAAAGAGATCATCTGGACCGTTAAGAACTGCACAGCGAGTAAAGTAATTTCTTAGGTACTTTGAAAGAGATCATCTGGACCGCTAAAAACTACACAGCGCGTTAAGTAATTTCTTAGTTACTTGACAGTTTGGTGCAAGTTGCCATTAGACTCGAAAGTTATACAAAATTCTATTTATTTTTTGTAACAAAACTTCTAAGACCTCATTTCAATGCTTGATGACACAGCAAGTATGGTACATATATTACTTATTCTTTGGCAAGGGTATTTCAAATAAGCAACGAAATACCGGTTTCTTATAAAATAACCTCATTTCTACCTCCATTTTTCACAGGACCTAGACCTACACAGTAGGTTTCTATTCGACAAATTTGTAACCGAAATTCTTTAAGGACAGGCTTACAATAATACGATTTAGCACCTGAAATCAAGCCTATTGTCGTACAAAATAAATGGCAGACCATTTCTGAAGATTCCCACTATTCATAACATGGTTCTTAGCTGAGGAAGGGTATGAAACGGTATGAAGATAGGACGGTTTGAAAACGTTTTGTAAACGTGATCGAAATTAAGGGGAATCCTCAAATCCGAATTCCATACAAAATGTTTCGGATAAATACTCAAAACGTACGCCGTATTATAGTAATTTGTTCACACTATTCGTTTCATTATACTTTGTTAAAATTAACCCTACTAACTTAAAAACACGTATAAAATCTAAATTAAGGTATGAAACCTTTCACTTTGTTGCTGACGAAATCAAAAAACATGGATGAAACGAATAATGTGCAGAAATTACTATAAAACGGCGTACTTTTTGAGTATTCGTCCGAAGCATTTTGTATGGAATTCGGATTTGAGGATTAGCCTTAAGTGCTTTTATTTTGATTGAAAGTTTAGAGAAGAAAGAAAAATATTTTTTTTTTACTTAAAAACTGTACAAGCACACGATGATTTAGGAGTTAAAATAAAAGGTAAACAGGTACTTTTATTATAGATATATAAGAAAAAAAAAGAATTTAGAACCTCCTCCATTTTGAAGTCGGTTAAAACAAATTCTAGTAATTATGTAATTTAGGTTTTCAATATAATTTTGATAAGGTACTTTTAACGAAGCAAAGCTTCCAGATAAAAAAAATTATGAACTGTTTTTATATCATTTTTTTTAAATTGTAGGCAATTCCGCATCAGGACCAACATTTGTGTGATAAACATCGGTGTTTGTCTTAAGTCTAGGTGTTTACTATGTATTCCATGTACGAATATGTATTTACAAAAAAAAATGTATTTTATTAGTTATCTGGTTCCCATAGTACAAGCTATGTTTTGTTTGGAGCTAGATGGCGCTGTGTAAAAATGTTTATTTATTAATATTCAAATTACTTACTTATAATTTTCCTGCCTAGAAAGTTTTGTTGAAATAACAAAAAATAGTAAGTAGGTATTCTTTTTATTTAAAGAAAAAGTAATTTTTCTTATAACGTTTTATAAGGGTAGGAAAAAACATTCGGATTGGATTTTCTCAGAAAAAAACATATTCAAATAAATCTAATGTGACCGTAACACACCTCATACTCACATTAAATATCTTTGATGTTATATGTTACATTCTCATAAGTACGATTTGAATATTAATATGAAACTCATAAAGGTGGCCGTGTACTTGTCAACATTATGATATTATTTTTTCGCTTTCCATCAATCTGTGGGTGTAATTTCGTGAAAAGGGACGGAAGTGTGACTTGGAGGAATGAGCGTTGGCCGTCAAATGGTACCAACCTCAGAAAATTAAGCTTGAATTTAGTTTAATTCTAGCAGGATATTTGACCAGCAGTTTCTTTTTCTTTTAGATATGTCTAGCGAGTAAAGTAATTGCTTAGGAACTTTGATAGTTTAGTGCAAGAGGGCATGTATTTTTTTTATTGGGTTTATATAATAAATCGGTTCCGAGGTTTTTTTTTGTTTAGCTAGAAAGTGCATTCGATTTTTGTCACGAGCATTATTTTTTTTTGTGTTACACATTTCTTCTCACTATCTGTTAATTTGTGATTTCGTAATATGCAACGGAAGGGTGTAATATAAAGTTATCCGTCAGATGGTACCTGTTGCGTTTATATTGTTATTTTGAGGGTAGTTTGGTAAATCACCACCTGCCCGAACGTGAAGAGCTCGAGGCTTATCAGTGCATTGGCAGGAGTCGCTGTGATCGGATGCGTGTGGACGTTCTACTTAAAATCCGACGATTATCCCTTATTTTTGGCCGTGCGAAATCTGCATTTCAACATTTTGATACTAGTGATGTGTCGCGTGTTCCGTGCTGTGCTGAGTGCGTTTTCCAAATACTGTCGAACCTGGATCCACCGTGCGAGTCCACAAGACCTTGCCTGCCACCAAACCAACAAGCCAGGAGCTGCAGTTCAAAGGTAGGTGATGTTCAATTAATTGCCTTCGGAAATCAGTAGAAACGTTTTCAGCCCTAGACACTGTACCTTCAAAATTCAAAACACATAGGTACTCTAAAATTGCCAGCATAATCTCAAAAGGTTTGGTTTAAAAACCGCAAAGTACCAACCAAAGAAAAATTAAATAAATAGAATCCTTAATAAATAAGGCTCGCTCTTTTTTTTATTTCATATTTTTTTCTGTGATGAAATATAATAAAAAGAAAATAAAAAAAATCTTAAGTATTACTGAATATATGTACGATCATCCTTATTTCAGTAATATTGAAACAGGGTTCCGTATAATTCAGAAATTAACCGCCTTCTTATAACATTGAAAGAATACGAGGCTCGATATCAAGAAATGGGTTTATCTCGAAACATAGTAATGATCTGATTTTCCTCAAAGGAAATTAACTTTGCTGTACGATAATTGGATGCGGCATTTGTATTTGTTATGCAAAAGTATAAGTTTATTACGAATATTTCTCGCACCCAGTTTACCTATTTATATCCCTACGTACCTAATAAATAAGGTGAGAGCGAGAAATACCATTCATAATCTAATATGTATGTATGACAATCGCGAAAGTCTACGAAATACTATTGTCATGATTAACTATCAAGACTGATTAAAAACCTGTTGTTTTCTTAAATTTATATCTTTATTAGAATCTTTATCTAGATTTAATTTACTAACAGGTCTAACTAACTAACTACTGATAGTTCTTTATATTTTTTTTCGTATAAGATCATTACCAATATTTTTTATTATTTATTTATATAATTATTTTTATGTTTTCCCATCATTGGGCAAAACCCTCCCCCAAATCTTTCTACCTTTCTCCCCTTTAATAATAAGAGTGCCTGAGTAATTTTTTTTTACAGATTGTAACACTCATTAAGTTTTTAAAGGTATTATTTAAGAAATAAATGGTTATGAATTAGCTGTTTTATGGAAAATAAAATATTTACTTTCTTTACATCAACGAGAGTACAAAATACACTCAACACAAGAACAATCTATCTTACGCTATAACTTTATCGACATTTAATCTTAATCCAAAGAAAAGGAAAACAGACGATTTGCCATTTGGTAACATCGAACAATTTGTCAACGTCAGTTTAGGTATTATTAGAAACAACAAATGACTTGGCTTATCTATTGATTCGTTCATCTTTGGTTAGGATGTGTTAATAGAGTAGGTTTTTGTGGGGTACCGTAACTAGAGTGAACTATTTTTTGGTTTTTGAAGAACCTTGATTTTTTTTAAACATCTTTATGCTTCTGTTATGAAGCTCGTCAATGGTCTCTTGATTTTGTGTTATTGGTAAAAAAACACTTTGTCCACTGGTTTCGTTCTCCTCTGTCTTGCATGTCAAACTAGGCAGCAAATTTTAAAGCATAGATGACACAGAGCTAGTTTACAAGCTACAAGCCAGCGCGCAGCGACTACGCTTGTAGCTTGTAAACTCGCCGTGTCATCGGCTATTTTACAATCTGCTTATTGGCAATCCTTCCCGAAAGCTAACTTGCTCACTTGCTAGCTTTTAAACTCGCCGGATTGTACCTTGTAAAATAGCCCTGTATCATCGATGGGTTCCCATCGAGTAACACCCAAACGAGTAACACTGTTACTCGACGCTTAAAAGCTAGCGAGTAAGTGAGTAAGCTTTCGGGAAGGATTGTCAACTAACATATTGTAAAAAAGCCGATGACACGGAGCGAGTATACAAGCTACAAGCGAACTCGCTGGCTTGTTGCTAACTAGCCCTGTGTCATCGACGCAAGTCATAGGTAAACGTGATCTCTTCTGTCGTTAAAAAACGTCATTCACTAGTTTATTCATCAAATAATAAAATTTACACACCCAAATTGGGTTTTTTTAAATCGCAGTAAATAAAAAGGTCATTTGCCTTTAGAGTGTACTTCTCGCGTTAATTCTACAATTTAATAATTACAAAAGATGCTTTTAGCAACAATAATTGGCCCTTAAAATAAATAATTATACAGAACCCTCGCTATAGAAACAACACGCTTATAATTACGTGACCATATTTTTTATTACCAACTCGGGTCCTGTTTATTACATGGAACCCAAAGAAAATATACTATGGAAATACCATATTATACCTCTAATAAGCAAATAAAAAATACTTTGATTATGTTTCTTATGATGTTCGTAAACCAAAGAACATGATTATATAAATCATGTGTTATTTATACGTCAAAATTCGTTACCTATTTTCTTTTTTTTCTACTTTTTTCCTTGTATATTTTACAAAAATGAATTGCTGTTCGTCTTGCTAAAACTCAAAAACCGTTAGACCGTTTTAAATAATATTCTAAAATAATAATAATATACTTATTATTTTTTTTGTTAGTTCGCTTTTATACAGGGTAGGTTTGTAAAAATAATCATGAGGTATAATTTAACGATAAACATTTCTTGTAGGGCGGACGAAGTAACACACGGTTATTTTTGAAAAAAAAAAGTAGTAAACAATTCTGGTATTTCTCTCTGCATTAAAAACTTCAAATAAAATAATGAAGGTTTTACAAAAACATACCAACCGAGTTCAATCTGAAATCTAGGGATCATAGGCACCAGTGATAAGTCACAGGGGAGCAAAATACGCAATTTGGTTCACTTCAACGTATTATTTTTCAGTTGATTTAAAACCTAAACTACATAACAGATTTTGATAAAATTTGGGACCAATCTGGAGTTATATCTTTTCAAACAAAAAAATATTTACTTAAATCGGTCTATAAATAACAAAGTTCTAAGGTAACAAACATTAAAAAAAAAAAAAAAACATTCAACCGAATTGATAACCTCCTTTACAAAAAAAGTGAAAGGTTTCATACTTTAATTTAGATTTTATACGTGTTTTTAAGTTAGAGGGTTAATTTTAAAACACGTATAAAATCTAAATTAAAGTATGAAACCTTTCACTTTTTTGTTGACTTACATTAGAAATTACTATAATACGGCGTACTTTTTGAGTATTTGTCCGAAACATTTTGTATGAAAATTTGCCTTGAGGATTCCCCTTAACACCTACTTGATTACAAGTTGCTCTCCATTAACACCTAATCTCTTAGCAGAAATTACTTGGGCAATTCTTTCTGAGGGCAAAAGACATAAATCAGCCCTTATTCGTTACTCATTGCGCTAAAAACCTCATTTTCTCTCACAATAATTAAGTAACAAAAGCTAAGTAATTATGCAAGAAACGAAACAATCTACTAGGCGAGGGCGAAGAGGTAGAGATTTTGGAAGAGATTTGCCATCATCACTGGTCCCTCCACAGTCCGATTTTTGACTGCGGGTAAGGGTCTTAGGAACCTTTCGCCCTGACTTCAACTCTCGGAAGAAACTTATTGTGGATCGATTGTTATGCTGTCTAATATACTATAATTATAATTGAAACCCTGAAAAGCAACGGTAATTTGTGTTTAAAATTAGATAATCATCTCTTTTATTCTGAAAATGTTTGTTTTTTTTTTTAAAAAGACCGAGTTCCAAAAGGCCCAGAATCCTGCGTGCCGCTATCTTGCTCGGACATTTGTACATTTTTGAAGATATAAATTGACTGAGTTTATAAGTTTCAAAAAAGTGGAGCAGTGAATTTTTTACAACAACCTCACGAATCCAATTCAGTCCAAACGTGGATGACACACAAGCTTCAAGCTTTTTTACAAGCTTATTGTTGGCGATTTTAAAAGCTAGCGTGTGAGCGTGTTAGCTTGAAGGATTGTCAACAAGCAGATTGTAAAAACGCCGATGAAACTGGGTGACTTTACACGCTACAAGCCAGCGTTTACGCTTGTACCGTGTGTCATCGTACTATAAGTGATAAAGATGTCTCTTCCAGTCTCTCTGGATGTTACTGCTATGCCGCTAGTGACATCAACGCCGGGTTAATTCCATTAAAAGATTAACAAACCACAGGAACGTAGATCGACGCTGTATATGCAAATGTTACTATAGCTAAAACACTTTGAATTAAAAGCTCGGTGCTATAGTGCCCACTGTTTTACTTTTTAAACTTCAAGGATGGTTATGTTTTTCGTTTTTTTGTTTTATAATACAAAAAGACATTGTTTAGTAAAAATCTGATAACATTTTAACAGTGTTTTTCAAACTGGAGCATATAAATACTGAACAAACTTCTTCTTCTTATCGTGTCACTAGTTTTTTCGAACCAGTGTGACAAAAGAATTTCAAGTGCGCCTCGAAGCGGCTCCTTTCGTGCACTTGACACTTGTTTTTCGAACTTTAAAGGTTCTATGACATGACGGTTTCCTCACGATGTTTTCCTTTACCGTTAAGCACGTGTTTTTAATGTACACATAGATTTTTTTGTACAGAAAAATCCATTGGTATACGACCGGTTTCGAACCCACGACCTTCGAATCGAAAGTTGAGGCACCTCCCACTCGGCCAACACGGCTTTTAATAAGCAAACTACACCCACACTAACTACAGTATAAACTAGTATTTTGCTAACTAAAATATGATACAGGATAGAATCCGAAATGAGGTCATCCGATAGAGAACTAAGGTGGTCGACATAGCTCAGAGAATCAGCAAACTGAAGTGGCAGTGGCCGGCCATGTCTGCCGAAGAACCGACAACCGTTGGGGTAAACGTGTTCTTGAGTGGAGACCACGTCTAGGCAAGCGTAGTGTAGGACGACCGCCGGCCAGATGGAGCAATGATCTGCGCGCTATAGCTGGCAGAAGGTGGATGAGAAGTGCCGAAGATCGGGCTGAGTGGCGCGCCTTGGGAGAGACTTACGTCCAGGAGTGGACTGCTAAAGGTTGATCATTGTATGTTTTCCCTGTCTTCAAAAATACCCGGGACTAACAGAATAAAGGTTCTAAAAACAGAATAAAAGACTATTTGATTATATTTGCAAAAGGTTATCCATTAGAAAGTTCATCTTTCGAATTTTCTTCATTATATTAAATTTTCCATGTCAATCAACGAAAAATTTTAATTATAAAAAAACGTTAAAGGAAGGAAATTCAAAGAAATTTCTTTCATCTCTTGATCTTTTGATGAATTCTTCATGTCTGGTTGATTAGCTTTGAATTAAATGGAATAAGAAAATACTTTTCTCAAAAAAAACTTACTGAAAAGATGAAAGGCATATGACAGCTCTTCATTGCTTCAATGCGAAGAGGTTTAAACAGAGATAAAAAAAATATAAAAAAAAACTTTGAAATTTTGTTTTGTGAGAACAAAAAGGTATTTTAAATATTAAAAAATGAAAAGTTGAATCTTGATTGCTACGGATTATGACCACACCGTGATAACAAAACTGTTTTTTTTTAATAATAGGTAAAACCCACATCTTGAAATTACTACTTTTGGAAATGACTACTAATTTTTTTATTACGCTAGAAATAATTACATATCTGAAATTTTAATAATTCTATGACATAAATATTTTAGGTTTAAATGACATGAATATTTTACATTTTTATTATAATTAACAATCAACATGACTTTTGTAATTGGTAAATAACAAGTAAGTTGTAATCTGTCAGCTTTTCCTGTGTTTTCCTAATAAATATAAATATAAGATGTATATTATTTAAATATTGACACAACTTTTTAATTAAATATGTATCTACAACATAAATTTATTCACAATACAAGATAACTTATCACTACTTTCTATAGCCTACAGGTAAATATCTAGGCTACCTAAAGTCAGAACTCATTTGCTACAGGCTGTACCCAGTCGTGCGTTATCGCGCACCCTGTATACCGGTCATTAGTTAAATCAAAACAATAGCTATTCCGTTACGGTAATAAATTGGCAGAAATCAACCCCTAGTTGTTCATATGCAAATTTATCCTTTGTTATCTGTGATCCTACTATGGGTTTGTGCCTAAGTTTTTTCGAGTTTCGTTCGAGATGAATGAAATCGCGATGGTCTAGGCGAGCATCACAGTACCAGGCTCGATCACGAAGATATCTGACAATCGCAATCGTATCGTATTCGCTACAGAGAAGTGAACAGTTTGTATAGTTTATGAAAACAACTCATACCAACTGATAGCTCTTATGTGACGGATTCGTTACGATTGCATTTGTCAGAAATGTTCATGATCGCGGTTCAGAATCCGCTGAAAATTATTTTTCAGTCCATTAAAAGTATCCATTTAATAATCTCTTTAGCTATTCTAGGCCAGAGTTTTTCAGTCACCTTTAATAAGTCGTCGCTCCAACAGGTTGCTGGTCTTCCTCTCCGCCGATACCTGCCTTGGTGAGTCCAAATAGTGATATACATACTAGAGCAGTAAGTGAATATACAAATGAGGAAATATGACATGAAATATTTTCGAATATGAACGTCGATTCTAAATACACCTGTGAAACACATGGTAGGGGTAATCGGTTGCAGGTTGTTTCAATCGAAATCAGGTTTTAATCCCTAGCGTAAAGATTCAAAATCACGTACAGGGTATTGTTAATATTAAAACTTTGGAATCCACGAGTATGGGGTCATATCGTGTTTTTGTTTTGAAAAATCGTTTTGAGAAAATATTTTGCGGTTCAAAATTGATTGCCGGATATTTTGATAGAGTTAAAAGGTATTTTCTCTTTCGTATGTTTAAAAAGATACTATTCTTCACTATTTTACACTTTCCATGTTAAAGTGAAAACTTCGTAAGGCGCGCTGAAGAATTTATTTTGCGGGTATTAAATGAGACTGAGCCGTCAGGCTCGGTTTTGTAACGCTTGGACGAGTAGAGTCAGCTCGAGTCACCTTGATGAAGTTTACACTTTTATCATGTTGTTTGAAGTACTACACGCCATTTGTGAAATTGGATGGTTGTTTTTCAATCACGTCAAAAGTACTGAACCGATGGACCTGAAATTTGGCATAGGTAGGTATAGTTTATGGGATGGAAATCCTTTTCCTTGTACAGGGTTACTTTAATACAGGGCTTAAATGGCCTAATATAAAAAAACTAGGCTACTTATATGTATTTATATATGTTAGTAGTCAACATCGAAAAATGCTCAAAGAAGTCTCGGTGCCGATTTTGATATTTTATGTAAATTAAACTGCATACCTACATACTCTTTGTTTATTAATTTCTGAAACAATAAGGAAACAGAAACAAATAAGGAACTTATTATAGTAACATTTTTTTTTTAATATTTTATCCAGCATCAAGATGACCTCTTTTGGCTCTGACTGTATAAAAACATAAATTAAAAGCAGAACAGCCTTAGTAACTGGGTTCGGGGGAAACACTGAAAGGAAATAATATTTATTTTGAAATTCAGTGATTCCCCCATTCGTACGAATAAACTTCGTGGGAAACGCAGAACCAGTCATTTTTAATAGTCATCATGCTTGTATATTTGAGTTTATCATCGTTGTCATCTTAATCAAGGTTATGGTAATCAGTGTGAGATTGATCATGGATAACGATTATGTCATTTACCAACGTTAGGTTTGTAATTTATGTTTTTATGACTTGCTAGCTGCTAGGAGCTAGCACAGCGACTTATAAACAAATCAAACGACCAAAGGGCTTGCGCTTACCTCGGTCAAAGAATTAGCGTCGCTATTCAACGAGGTAACGTCGCCAGCCTTTTGGGTACTTTGCCCGTGGACAGTGACTAAAATTCTGTGTATTATTTATAATTTTTATTTTTATAGCTAGTTATGTAATTTTAGTTTTATTAAGTTTGAGCATTTAGCCAGTAGTTAATTAAGTTGGGCGTATTGAATATGGGCTGAAGTCAGATTAGCATTCGTATTTTGTTTTGACCCTTGTAACGCTGTCCGGCTGTCAGGATTAAAATAATTAAATTATTTCTAAGTAGCTGATGCCCGCGACTTCGTCTGCGCAGGTATTTTTCTTTATAAATTGTAGCCTATGTGTTATTCTGATGTATAAGGTATATTATTGTAAAGTTTCATTAAAACCCATTCAGTAGTTTTTACGTGAAGGAGTACCAAACATCAGCCCCGAGAGGGCAGCCAGGGTTCTGCACTCCGGGCGCCAAATTCAGGGGGCGGCAAATCCGAAAGATTTTTTAAGTTTAATGAAGTGATTTTTCGAACTAAACATTAGGCGTTAAAATTTTTCGTCTCGCTTCGCTCGCCGCGGTTGCCCGGATGCGGCCAGCGAGCGCCACTCGCCACGAATGCCCTGGGTCGGCAGCGGACGCCCTGGCCGATCACCAGGCGAGTGGTGCTCTGCAATTTTCAGGTCTAAATCAAAGGCGTAAAAAATTTGCGGCTCGCTTCGCTCACCAAGATCAGATTTTTATTGGGTGGTTTTGGGTCCAGAGAAATTTCTATTTTTCCTAGATAGATAACCAAATCACTGAATAATTTCCCTAGTTAACTAAAAGCCCTAAAAATTTTGCGGTTCGCTTCGCTCGCCGCGATCGGTTTTCATGAAGTAGACTTTTTGAGTCCTTATAAAGCAATTTTCCCTGTAGTAGGTATATTAATACCCTAAAAAAAATAGCGGCACGGATTTCTTCGGTCGCCGCAATCCGATTTAACATACTGCTTGTTTTTGGGTATATACAGTGCCCTATACAGTGATTTTTAGAACTAAACAAAAAATAAACAGTAAAAAATAAGCCTAACACAGATAGAGCAGCGCTAGACCGGTATTGTACCGTTTTTTCCGGGAGGCCTATGTCCATCAATGACCGTCAGATGGGAAAATGAGGATAATGATAAAGGTAACAATATCCGGCTATATTGTCGCCGCGGGGGGGGGGCGGCATTTTTCAATTTTTGCCCCCCTACGAAAATTTCTAGATCTAGGGCTGACAAACATCCATCCATACTTACAAACTTTCGCGTTTATAACATTAGTAGGAAGTAGGATATACAATATTGACATGAATACCTATATTTAAAACATGTTTTCATCGTGAGGAAAATGTGTTTCGTAAAATAAAACATAAAGTAATAATTTACGAAAATTTAATTCAAAATTCACGGAGCAAAGTACCTATATAATATTTTGATGCCACTAAGGAATAACTTAAAATGAAAATAAACAAGCAATCTTGCTTTATATACTTACTTTCCCTTATTTAGCTTGTTAAAAAAGATATTTTTCCAACTAATTTCTTTCCGCCACTTGAAATCAAATTTATCTTTCCAGCTTCTTAGATACGGAACCCAAATTATGAGCAGGATGCCTCTAATTATCCATCATCAATTAACATTTGCTTAACTTAGTACGAAATTGATTGTTATCATTTGGTAGAGTTTGAAATGACAAAGGGATTATTATAAGGCCTTTCTGCAATAAAAAAAAAGCAGATAAGTATTTAAACTCTGAATTATAGACTAATATTTGATGCTAGTTAAATTAATAAAAATGAAATTCTATGTTTGAGTTTTCTGAAGAGATTAGAAGAAAAAACATATATATTTTTTTGTATTTTCTTAAACTTTTTTGACATTAGTAAGTAGGCTACGCATCAACAGCAAAAAGCAAAAAAAAATCTACACTCAAAAATAATAATATTGGTAGGTAAATAGTATCGAAATTATTTTTGACAATTTCTAATTAGGCTGTGTGTTTGTTAGGAGAGTTAGGTAGAAGACCCATATCGGATCCATGCTTGGTACTTAATCGCACCAAAACTAGAGAACCGATTGGGCTAAAATTCAGTTTAGAACCTGGATATGAACAAACATGTCTACAAGAGTCGTACTAACAGTCCCTTTTCCATTGGACATTTTTTAGTAATTATCTTCTTATTTCATTCACGCTTTTAAAACTTCAATGACTACTAGATTGTCACTTCTGCATGACTATTCTCTTTGATTTTCATTGATCTGATTGTATGTCTAGTTATAGGTGGTCGAAGGTTGCTACCGAATTTATGTAGGTTAATAAGTAATATAAATGGAAAGGTTTGTTGAGCAAGCATGCTTTTTTTCTAGTATAATTAATTGAAAGAAACCTCTTATTGTATATTAAAAAAAAAACAGTTTTTGAACTGACTTTAAAAAACGAGGAAGTTCTCAATTTTTTATTTTTTATTTGTAATTTTGGTAACTCAGAACTATGTCATTTATAACCCGATTTTAAAAATTATTTATTGTATGAAAAAATATAAATTTCAGATCTTTCAGATTGGTCTCTTTATATTTTTATTTGAGTCGGTTCAGGCGTTAAGATTTTAAATCAAAATCACAAAAAAATATATCGTCAAAGTAAACGTAATTGCGTATTTAGCTTCCCTGTGACTATTCAGCGGTGTTAACGATCACTAATAGTCCAATTGAAGTCAGTCGATTTTATACGAATAAAATAAAAAAAAACATTGACGGACTCATTTTTGTCGCCAAAGCTCCTAAACAGATTAGGATGTTTAGCACAAATTATTATATATTTTAACTTGCTCTACTATTACACAATATTTTTTTTTAAATTACTAGCGAAAAGCTAGCGAGTGAAAAGCTAGCGAGCAACGTCAAAATAACGGTTGCAATTTTCGTGTGAGTACTTATAAGCTACACTTTACTTTGCTATCCTCAAAGCATTACACAGCACGTATTACGTCGTCTAAGTACGTACGTAGTACTACGTAGGATAGGTTATAGTCAAGAAGGTGGATGTGGTATTAAAATGGTTACTAAGTTATGCGTAGTTACGAAAAACTATTTTCTTACCTTATTTAAAACAAAAATGCAACATGGCGCTTGCCAGCCTACGGGATTTAATAACAATAATAATAAATGATAAAAAATATTTATTGTTAAACATGTAACAATGTACAAAAGGCGTAATATTTAATAGTTAATTACTATTTCTTCCAGACAACCTATTATTGATAATTATGCAACTAATGTAAGGCTCGCTCGTTTTTTATACACTATCAAACAGAATAATAAATGGAATTTGTTTGCCATACGTTTAATAATAACATATATTTATAATTATATATTTACAGTAAACAAAATGTAGACTCAATTTGGTTTAATAATAGTATCTGGGAGCCCGGCAGGGCTGCCACCAAGTCAAGCAAAAATGTGGCATGGCCGTACTATCCTTTTCTCGAAGCAGTTCAGGCCATTTTCGACCCCCTATAGCTTCGTTGTGGATAAAACTAGAAGCCTGAATTTTCAGTACCCAAGCAGGCATTGTATAAACACGGTATATTTGAAATTTCATTCAATTTGAACCAGTAGTTTAAGAATTATAACTAGTCAAAATTCTTAATTTTGTCACTGACTGACTGACTGACTGACTGGCTGACCGATCATCAAAGTCTAAGGCACTTCTAGCAGACATAGAAGCTTCAAATTTAGAATGCAATTAGTGTTTAGTGTATAAATCAAGGAAAAACTAAAATATTTTGTAATATCCGTCCTAAACAATTTTATTTCATATATTAATTGTATTACTTGTGAGATAAAATAATGTTGTCATGCGATGGCTAAGTCAATCTATTTTATTTAAAACATAAAAGATTTTTAATATTCATAATGGTCACTATAAGATGTTGTTAGGTTAGCTAATTACGTAATAACTAAAGACAGTAGGTCCCTTAAGTAGGGACTTAATAAAGTAACCGGCTTGGTGTTACATGGATCTGACAAATTTTTACGGTAGAAAGCGAGACTTTTTACAATTTTTACAAAATTGGTTTTGATGGCATATATTTCATAGCTTATATAAGAAAAAAATGTAACTGTGAGTCTAATGTTAAATAAATAAAATAATTAGGTATAATTTATTTCAAAATCAATAAATATATTTTTTATAAAAATATTTTTCGATATAAAACGATTATGCCAAATCAAAACATGCAAAATCTCATAAAAGTCGAAAAATAATATATCCAAAACTCAAGTGTCGTATCTCCATGGTCACTATGAAACCGCAAGGGCAAGCATTTTTGCTGACTCACAACTAACGTGGCTGGAATGCAGATCACTAGCCCAATCATGGAAATTTTTGACATGCTCATTCGTACCGAATCGAAAAGAAAGGTACTGGAATGCAGTAGAGTAGATAGCCGAATCATAAAAAAAATTGACATTCTTATTCGTATCGAATCCGACAAGAAAGGAGCTGGAATTTGTATTTGTATTTTGTATTACCAAAAAGCTTGGAATGCTGATTACTAGCCCAATCACGAAAATTTTTGACATGCTCATTCGTTTCGAATCCAACAAGAAAGGGTTACCAGAGGCCCGATCACGAACATTTGTGACAATCGCAATCGTATGGTATCCGTCACAAAGAAATCAACACCTTGTATAACCTTTAGATATATGATCATAAACTTAACAATGAACAGTAGTCCATTAGGTAGGTACAATGTCAAAAATACCTCAGTTCTGATACCTACAGCATTTTCTGTGTACCGTTGAGGTGTTTATGTAAACATTAAAGTTTATTTTATTTACATATACCTAGTAATTATATATTATTAAAACTGTTGATTTCTCTGTGACGGATACGATACGACTGCGATCAACAGAAATGTTCGTAATCAAGGCTCAGTTTTTATAATTTTTCAATTCTTCATACTTAAAAACTGTTGACTTCTCTGTCACAGATTCGTTACGAATACCCTTGTCAAAATATTGGTAATAGGGCTACGTTCCAACTTAGACGCTTACGTCGGCTCCAGCCTGGAATCTTAGATAAGCTATGAATTGAAGTTTAACTGGTTTCAAAGTCTAAACTTAAACTTTGAAAGTTAAGAAAAGTTATGTTTAGTGGGTTAAGTAGTTAGGATATTTTAAAGAATCGGGTTAGCTGAAGATAGAGAAAAACAGTTTTGCCATCCATTTAAGACCAATCCTCAAATCCGAATTCCATACAAAATGATTCGGACAAATACTCAAAAAGTACGCCATATTATAGTAATTTCTTCACACTATTCGTTTCGTCCATGTTATTTAATTTCATGAACAAAAAAAGTGAAAGGTTTCATACTCTAATTTAGATTCTATACGTGTTTTTAAGTTAGTAGGGTTAATTTTAAAACACGTATAAAATCTAAATTAAAGTATGAAACCTTTCACTGTCGTATTATCGTATTAGGTGCGTTCAAACCACGTTGGCTTAGTCTCCGATAAAACGGTATCCACTTTCCAAAGACACATTTCATTACACGAGACAGACTGGGAGATAATCGCGGCGTTTTATAAAGAATCTTCCTTCCTTGCACAGAGGGCTGACTAGTATTGAAAAGGAAAACTTGTTTGTTTGGTAAAATGTATTATTTAAGCCCAGAAGCAAAAAAAAATTGGTTGTCTGTAAAGTTGGTTACGAATGATAGTTTAACGAGACTACCAGCGTAACGAAACAATGAGCGTTACCGGACAATGACAGCGTTACCGGACAATGATGTCAACGTTTTCCTCAACGCAGCCGGCGTTCATCGATTTATCAGACGTAGTCACGTTTTATATCAGTCTTTGACAAATGGGGGGTTATGTGTTTTGGTAGAGTCAAAGTACAAGAGATAAGCTGCACCTATATTAATTTAGTCCTAGTGGTAAGCGTTCCCTGCAGGATTGTTTCTAGACGGATCTATCTAGATTAAATTCACTGATTCACTGCAAACAGAGTCCAGTATCACAGTAACGGCCATAGAGTCGGGTGTCGCAGTAACTGCCATAGAGTTGGGTGTCGCAGTAACGGCCATAGAGTCGGGTGTCGCAGTAACTGCCATAGAGTTGGGTGTCGCAGTAACGGCCATAGAGTCGGGTGTCGCAGTAACTGCCATAGAGTTGGGTGTCGCAGTAACGGCCATAGAGTCGGGTGTCGCAGTAACTGCCATAGAGTTGGGTGTCGCAGTAACGGCCATAGAGTCGGGTGTCGCAGTAACGGCCATAGAGTCGGGTGTCGCAGTAACTGCCATAGAGTTGGGTGTCGCAGTAACGGCCATAGAGTCGGGTGTCGCAGTAACTGCCATAGAGTTGGGTGTCGCAGTAACGGCCATAGAGTCGGGTGTCGCAGTAACTGCCATAGAGTTGGGTGTCGCAGTAACTGCCATAGAGTCGGGTGTCGCAGTAACTGCCATAGAGTTGGGTGTCGCAGTAACTGCCATAGAGTTGGGTGTCGCAGTAACTGCCATAGAGTCGGGTGTCGCAGTAACTGCCATAGAGTTGGGTGTCGCAGTAACTGCCATAGAGTTGGGTGTCGCAGTAACGGCCATAGAGTCGGGTGTCGCAGTAACTGCCATAGAGTTGGGTGTCGCAGTAACGGCCATAGAGTCGGGTGTCGCAGTAACGGCCATAGAGTTGGGTGTCGCAGTAACGGCCATAGAGTCGGGTGTCGCAGTAACTGCCATAGAGTTGGGTGTCGCAGTAACGGCCATAGAGTCGGGTGTCGCAGTAACTGCCATAGAGTTGGGTGTCGCAGTAACGGCCATAGAGTCGGGTGTCGCAGTAACGGCCATAGAGTCGGGTGTCGCAGTTACGGCCACAGAGTCGGTGTCGCAGTAACGGCCATAGAGTCGAGTGTCGTAGTAACGGCCATAGAGTCGGGTGTCGCAGTAACGGCCATAGAGTCGGGTGTCGCAGTAACGGCCATGTACGGCCAAGTACATTAAACGACCATCTAAAAAAAAACATTCTGTTACATTAGTCGCGAAAAATTGACAACTCTAATAGTACATTATGATATAAGTGCGGTAAGTTGATAATTACAGCCAAGGCGATATTGCTAGCCCGAGCCGTAGGTGAGGGCTACAAGAAAGCAGAGGCTGTAATTATCAAACCGCACGTATCTCATACGACGTTTTATAACACATTTGCGAGGAAATAAATAAATAAATTCATCATTACTTGACGACATTTTCAAATAAAAACAATACAGCGAAAAAAAAACAGTGCTCGGAATAATTTTTACATGTTCTCAAATTAGCGAAACGCGCGCATCAGCGCTTTTTTTTTAAGGCAAAGCACAGGCAAAGGCACAAAAACAGAGAGTATTACTAATAAAGTAAATTAATATTTTTGTGTTTTGTTACATTTAAATGGTTGTAATTTATGGTCAATATAATTTAAATTAAAGAATTAAATGTTTATTTATTATAATTTATCTCCCAAAGTTAATTTTATTCATAATATTTTGACCACTTTTCTGACATAAAAACTCTTTGCTAAGATTTAAAAAAGTTACGTTCGTTTTATTCGGAGAACCTTGATAAACCTTCCTTTTTTAATTACATTACCGCACTCGTGCGTTTTAGATTCCATTACCGCACTAGTGCGTAATGAGATACAATACGATATTGAAATTGGTGCAATAATAGACCCTTTTACGAGCAAATGTGTTATAAATACTATTATCATTTCAGTTGAAATCGAAATGATGCCCGATTTAATGTAAATTAAATTCAAGGTTTGGATATTTCACACACGTTATCAAGCCAATTTATGTTTAGGACAAAATAATTTTAGCGATACATCAGGCAAAATCACAGGAAAAAACGAGTCTCCTATAAAAGAATCCCCCTTCTTGCAAGAAGGGGAGATAAAAGAAATTTATTGGCAAGATTAAACCGGCCGGCGATTGTGTGGTGTCAATCTGGTCCAGGGAAAATACCGGCTTGTCGCACACAGAGCTCGGCTTTGTTCGCTCGGGGAAATGTTATTGGTATTTTATTGTGGCTGACAATTTTCTTTGGATGTTTGTTCAGGATGAGTAACTTGGAGTTTTTGTAACAATGAGGCCGCGTATGTACTTACCTATCGCTTTCATTTTTCGGGAGAAGATTTATAGTGAAATAAATGGGCTTTCGTGACCAAAATGTTTACCAAAATGTCTAAATCTGAATGATCCTCCGATAACGACACAATCCAACGTCAAAATTGAAGTAAAGGCACATAATATTTAAAATCCACGAAATATTATATGTATGTACTATATTATTATATATATATTATTTATTTAGTCATTTTTAATTATAAATATATATATAAATACATATTTTTTTAGTCTTTTTATATTAAATATATATTTAGGTAGGTAATTAGCATTTAAATTGTACGCCAGTTTTTCTTTTTTCTACCATCAACTGGTTCACTGGTAGAAAATGCTCTAGCATTAAGTCCTCCTTTTGTACTACATTTACAAGTGTGTGCAATAAAGTATTAAATAAAAATAATATTACTTATTCTTTGGTAATTTTTTTTTTCGGATGGACGTTTAATGCAGTTAGCCGCAGATGGCTGTTACTGCGTCACCGGACTCTACCTCCTCTTTGGTAAAGGCTTGACCATTTGTCATTTTGTTTTATTTACGGATTAAGAATTCTGAACCTTAGTATTTGGAAATAAAGTTCTTTTTTAATTAAATCTAAATATAAGGATTCTAATCCTTGAAAGAGACCCACTCGTTAAGGAGTGTGTCTCGTTCACACAGTTGCCAGCATACATTAAAATTAACATGGCCATAATTTTTGAAATAAGTGGGACAATTTTCGAAATTAGACGATTTGCTCTAAATATTATTCAGATTCATTTGAAAGGCTTAGTACAGTCGCTGTCATGTAGGTTGGGTACCTAACTGCCGAGAAAAATAATTACTGTTGTATGAAACAGTATTAAACCATTGAATCAGATATACCTCACTAGAATGCGGCGCACTGACCTCTTTTTTGTTGATATTTTAATGAACCTTATTATAATATAATGTAAAAACAATAATGCAAAGTAACGTATGTTTTTAACATTGCTATCTTATTGAGCAGATTGAATTTTACCTTGGTTGCTTGTTTATGTCTCAATTAAATATTCAAAGTTCAAAAATTATGGTCGCCCTACAGAACGAGACAAACTCCTTACTAGTTCTAGCTCTTTCGGCTCGCGGTTTTCGTGTGAGTCGGCATTCTAGATACATAGTATACAAGTTCTTTGGGCTTGACCAAACCTACGTGTTAAGCTCGCGTCCGCGGTGGCGTAAATCTATTGGAAAAAAGAAAGGATTAGAGACACACCACACTCATAAAAATATGTAAGTCCTTCCCCCCATATTCATGATATTAATCAATGTTCTTTAATATTTTTGTGATCCAAGAAAGAGTCCTGATTTATCTATTCATTGTCTTTTATTTCATGAAGAAACAAATATTTGTCCTATCCTATTTATATTGCTTTTTATTGCTAACTGTACCAAACGATTCCATGGAGCAGTTGGTAAAGGAATAATAATTTATTTTAAAAGCCCTGGAGCCGTTGGTAATCAAAGTAAGAACCTATTTTTTTAGAACAATGGACTCGTGGATCTATCTTGCATATACACACATGCATACATTTAAAACCATGCTCAAAAAAAGAGCTTCAAAAACCAATTTTTCGATTCCAACCGAAATGATAATGGTATTCGGAGTTGTCGATTTTTATGCGTACGGGGACCATTACCATGTAAATTGGGCGACCAATGTTTGAGAAGCGAATCATATCCCTGTCAATGTAGCGCTAAAAAAGAGCTAGGGTTGCAATAATTCGCACAGATCTAAAAATGTATAAAAAGTCGAGAATACCATTATAGATGAACTGTTAAAGTCCCCATCGATCCCACATCTGCAAGTTTTTTTAAGGGTAAGAGTAGGTCACCAACATCGCTTTTCACAACATTCGTGCAAATTTTCAGCTCTGTGCGAGTTATTGCAACCTTGAATGTGTACTTTAACTGGGTTATTAATAAATAGGAAATTTCGTAAAGATAAGTAAACATAATCTTAAAAAGATAACAGATACCTAGTATATAATTTCAAAAATAAATTTATTTATTTTTATTATTAGTGAATGGGAAATTTCGTAACTATGACTCTAAAAAAGCAAGTGAGTAAAGAACGAATAGACATCGAAGTCATAAGAGTGCTTTAGTATTTTGATACAAAACCTAACTACAGAATGTTTGCTGTAGAGTCATGAACCTTATCTCTTTCTGGCTTATCGCGGTTTAGATCCTTTTAAGGCCCTATAAAGTACCCGCAACTTATCTTGAACTTATGATATATCTCTTCCCTTGGATTAACAAACGCCCCCAAGAGGGGCATTCCTGTCAAAATCACTTAAATTAGAACCATCACTATTTCTTTCTTATCCCGATACCTCCCTCGAAATATTTGCTACTCAATCATGGACTCTATGTCTTAAGAATACGGAGAAGATTGGTTTGTGTGGGCGTGAAATATGTCATAGTAGTTTTCCTTATACCCCAGGCACGTAGGTAAAATTGATTTATAGGTATCGCTATATTTTGCTGTGTCGAGTTCAAAATTATGTTACTTCGATTGTATGGAAGAGAGTTACTGCACACCTTTTTGAGGGGAGAAAAGTGACTGCTATGAATTCATAGGTTTGCTGTTGAATTCATATTATTATACCAAGGAAAAAAAATACTTTTAAATATTGATTTCGGTTTTCCAAAACGTAAGTATATTATAAGACAAGACGTAATCATGTTTACAATGGATTTTGGGTTTCAAAACCTATTACATTCCTGACAACAGTGTTTTTATTTAGCTATGTAAAAATATTTATTTAAATTCCAAAATAATTTACAAACAATCTTTTTTCATGAAAAGTTTGGTTCAATCAATCAATACGCCATCAATTAAATCTGCAAAAATATACGAACCTATCAATATCACCCAAAATCTGTTAAATCAACAACCCCTGAGATTGGGGCACAACGGTTAAATTAGGACAGAAGACAAACTTCACACATAAGCTGTGAAACAAGCAATATGATAAAAACAAAATCACACAAAAAGTGCCGCAATTTTGGATTTTTGACACCATAGTTCTATTCTAATATAAGTTGTTCATCAAAGTTATGATCATTTTATTAAAATTAAGCCAAAATGCAGCCGCCATTTTGGATTTCGGAATAATAAATAATTAAAAGTTTTATTGGCATAAAAATAATACATCAAGTACATACAAGTTTGACAAAAACTGAAAAACTTAAGGCTAATCCTCAAATCCAATTCCATACAAAATGTTTCGGACAAATACTCAAAAAGTACGCTGTATTATAGTAATTGCTTCGCACTATTCGATTCGTCCATGTTTTTTGATTTCGTCAACAAGAAAAGTGAAAGGTTTCATACTTTCATTTAGATTTTATACGTGTTTTTAAGTTAGTAGGGTTAATTTTAAGTGTCTGTCGCGCGCTTCAACTACTTTTGTAGCTGCGTCAAGCTTTTTGTGGCGGCGTTTGTGGTTGTGGCCAGTGGCCCGTGTGCGGTGACCCTTATGCTTCATGCATGCTGTAATACTAACATTTGTTATAAGATCACTGATGTAACTATAGTTCAGGCAAAATAAATAAAATATCTAATGTCTACATACTTACATCCAAAGCACACTACCTTCCTTTTTTGCAGTTGGGTTAAAAAAAAAAAAAAGTGTCCTGTCTGCGTTTCCTAATGTGATTGGAGACAGTCGTAGGAATTGGAAAATACGGGAAACATCAAAATTGTATACCAATGAGACGAGACCATTTCAATTTCCATAATAGCTGCCTTCAGGTTCATTTGATTGCGGCATCTGTTATAAGCGGAAGCGGTTTAAATTTTTTCGATACAATATAAATTGTTGAAAAAAAAATATTGTGACAAATCAAGCATAGGATAATTAGATAAAAAGGGTTATTCCCAAAATCACCTCAAGCTATCTCCACGATTATGATAATGAACAAAATATTTAAATAATACACATGTTTGGAAATTTTTTATACAATCACAGATGACAGACAACCTAATTTTGTAATATTGCAAAATTATTATTTAGTTCTTATTTAGCGTAAAAATCAACTTGTTACCTGTGAATAGTCCGATAAAAAAGGTAATGGTACAGATAGATTGATACCTTACGGTATGTAATAGATAACTAATGTAATAGTTATATACATTTTTTTGCATACATAGATTTCATAAAAAAACACCCAGAATCTGGACAAACATTGATCTTCATCACATCCTTCAGTTTGTCCTGAAGCGGAAACCGAACTCACGAAAGCGGCGTAGCAGTCCAACACACTTGCCACTCGACCAACCGTGTAGACCGTAACTTGGGCCACTCCAGCCTATTTCAAGAGTAGAGTCTGGTGGCGTCTCGTAGGGACATCAAAAGATGGAAGAATGTTTGTACGTGACGTTAGGTTTTTTGTAATTGTTATTTGCATTCCACGATACGTAAGGATTAAGCATATTACATACGTATGTACGATTTGTACGTACCTATGTATGTATGAAGCAAATCCTTGTAAAATGTTTAAATGTTAATATGTCGAGAAAAAATACCTATACATTTTTGTAGGTTCTGTTTTATGCTAATAGGACCAGGAGGACTACAATTGTATTTTAAGCCCAGTGAAAAAAGTACCTAATTGGTTATAATATCTGTTCAAAGAGAATGAAGCTCTTAAAACAAGCATGAAACCTTTGTTATAGGTTTCATGTCTTTTATAAGTTGACTTTTATGAACTTTTAAGAATATTCTATGCCATTAGCAGTACTGTGTTACCTAGCATTGTTGTTGTTCTATAGGTTTTTGAGATTTTTCGTATACCTACTGGTCTCAAAGAAAGGCAACGGCCTTTAATATTAAAGTCCTGTGGAGCACTATTCTGGTGGCAGGTGTGGTCTCTTATCATTTGTAGAGCACCTTTTTAATTTTGTCACTTTTTTACATATCGCGAAAATTTGGACTGACTTTGGTATTTTATACAAAATTTCCTTATGTCATGAATGAAAAAATACGTTTGCTAAAACATTTAAACAATTCTGCTAAATAAATCATCCCTGAATAAGCTAAATCTATCCCGCATTCGCTATCTTAGCGAGTAATAAATCAGTTTAGCCGACAACGAGTGAATTTGCCACGGCTCACGGACGCCATTTTGCGCGTGATTCCGTCTGAATCGAGCTCATTACCGTGTCACCAGTTGTTTAGTTAGTCAAACGGATTTACGATTTGGTGACGATGCTTTAGAAAGGGATGGGGTAAGAGTCCTAGTTAACGCAGCCCGAGACGGACGGGACGCGATTACTTTTAATAAGGCGGAACGCGACGTAACATCAAAATGCGACCCAAGGTTGCTATAAAAATATCATGTTTGTAAGGCAAATTCAGCTGAAAATTTAATAGTACATACTTTATAGAGCGTGATTTAGAATAGGTTAAAAAAACATTGTTGGCGCGCAACAAAATTTAAGGAGTACATAAATTCCATTTGCAAACCCAGTCCTACATTTTAAAAAATGTAGTACAAAATAGTACCCATTTGCAATATATTCACCGCTACCAATTTAATAGAATTTTTGATTGTTGTATGAACCTTAAAAGTTGGAATTTTCAGGCCATCTGAAGGTATTTTGCATAAATAACTGTTGTGTATTTAGGCCTGACAGAGATGCGAAATGAAAGACAGCTTATAGCGCACTGGTTTATTACAATGACTGCATGAACATTTATCTTGTGGTGCAAACACCGCTACCCTCTTGTTTTACTTATGACTACCTACTCATACATAACAATAATCATACCTACTCTTGTGTATAACTTAGTACTCTGTGCTTACACTAAAGATGCTTCGACGCGTTTCGTCAGCGCCCGGCCGACGCATCGCGCTCTACTTGTGACGGAAAGCGATTCGTTTTGCCCCGGTTTTCGTTCGGCCCAAGCATAATCTCATCACTAAGATTTATCGCTGAGCCGTTGATAATTATAAAAGCAAGGGGTGAGATAATTAATAAGTTTAGGATTTTATCTTGTAATTTGCACTTTATCCTTTATTTAACCTTTTTAGATTGAGCTCTTTTCAAGTGTTTTCATTAGCACTTCTTTGGTCGTAATTGATAAATTAGAAAACAATTTGATAATCACAGTTATATTATGTTTCGTGTTTTAAAAAAAGAGTTATGTGAAGAAAACAATAATTTTAGTGTTTTGTGTTGCATGAAAAATCTACCATTTTTATTTTATAGTGTGTGGAATGTGTATATTCTGTATTTAATGATTAAAATTAAATAAATAATATTTGAATATTAGGTACCTATGTATAAATCAGTATGCTATTTTTCTATACAATGTTATTTGTATCAAAAGAATCAGTAACATTTCTGATTGACCGAGCGAAGTAAGACTCAGAGAGTATACTGGGAAAATCAGCGTTTGTATGTGTGTATGTTAATTAATGTATGTATGTAAGTGGGTAGATAGATAATATGTTAAATATTCTGTGTGAAAAGATACCTGTCGATCCTTATCATCCGATCTTGATGAAATTTGGCAAGTGGGTTAGTAATTTCAAAAAAAAAATCGAGTTCGCAAATGAAATAAATTGGTTCAGGGGTTTAGGCGCGTGAGGTCAATGTTTTGGGGCACACTACTAGTTAGTAATGTTCTATCTATTTATTTAATTTAATACTTTATTGTACACACTTGACAAAAAAATGAGGTACATAAAAATAATTCATTTGTACGACATATTTTATTGTTATTTTATTTATTTTAACCATTACAATAACCTTTATTATTATTTTAACTATTTATTAGCCATTTAATGTATGTAGATACAATAGACGGTATCTATATTAAATGATACAGTCAGCTTCAAAAGTCAATGACCACATTCAGATTTTAAAAATGTCTTTACACCATTTATCATACCTAAATCGCTCAACATGACAAGCGCTAAATAATTCAATAAGAATGAACATCATTAAAGTTCAAAACTGTACGTGTACATTGTCAAAAATATAATTGTTGAATAGCGATTGTGTCTGTTGTCTCTTGTCTGTTATTTCAATGAGTGTTGTGCAAGCCTAATTGGTGCACATTTTAGTGTATGCTATTATCTAAGTGGACCGTGTATTTTGTATTATGTGTGCTGTTGGCATTGCCTTATTGAATAAATAAAATAAAAAAAATTTAAAAACTGAATGTGGTCATCGACTTTTGATGCCGACCGTACATTAGAACTATCGTGCGTGACCTACAAAGATCACTCAAAAACTATGAAATACGAGGAATGAAAAGTAAGGTTTTCGTCAAGGGACGTGACGACCGTATTATTTATCTAAGCAACTGTGCCATTTTGCCACAGGGCAATGTTGGATAATGTCGTATATTTGAACATGAAAAGGTACAACTTGGCCTGGGGATAGGGGAAAATACTTCCATGTAAATAGCTTCAATTGCAAATGCGAAAGCGGAGACCCGCATCACCAATTCTTAATTATAAAAAAATAAATGGGCAATGCAAACTGGGTACTATGTTGTATCTGTGCAGTCAGAATTTTGGGTTTCTACAAAATGGCAGTGACAGCGGCGCGAGTGCGGCGCCCGAGCAGAGCTTTTGCGAGCTGGCTCGAGCTGGGTACCCGGGTATGCCAAACGATGAATAAAACTTAAATAATTATCAATAAAGGGTACCTCCGAAACGACCAACGGTAACAGTTATCTAATTTTAATCAAATTTATTTTGACAAAAAAACGACTTAACTTTTTCAAGTTTTTTTTTTGTCTATATCTGTGTTCAGTAACGGCAACTTACTATGCGTATTTTTTTTTTATTAAAAATTTACGGTGTATAATGATTTTTTTTCTAAAACTAGCCGAGATAATCCATGCTTGTGTTGCTTCGTTGTCCTACCTTTTTCATAGACAACCTGCGCTATCCTACTCAACGAAAACTAACCGTTAGTTTTGGAGACCCGTTTAGTTATAAAAGTTAGGCTCCTGGATAAAGTGCAGAGTACTAAAAAATACACAAATATTACTAAGTGAAGATGGTAATGTGTCTACTGTATTTTCTTTTACCTGAACGACTTCAAATAATGGTAGAGTAACATTATAAGATAATGTACTGTATTGTCGATGCTACCATGAACAAAATCTGTTTTTGAATTAGCATCCTTTCTAATATTGTCATGTCAATGTACTCATTGTCAAACTGTGAAAAATAGTTGTATTTCGTATTATTAACCTCGCAATTGAAGAAGTTTTCACTTCTGTCATACATGTCTACATGACTACAGTCTTGAGCACACAACTTTTTTTACTTATAATAAGCACAAGTATTTTTTTTATTAAAATGTCTGTGATTGAAATTTAACGTAGTATTTCTCTGTTTATTAGGAATCATTATTGCCTGAATTCTGATATCCGTAATGAGAACAGAAATTGATACGTCAATTAGTCAGTTGCCAATAAGCCTCAATAGGCACAAAGCATCGATGCACCTTGTCAATTAGTGCGCGAATAGCGGACAATGCAATAATGTGTAGCGACGTACAGTTGCGGGCTTTATACGTTATACATACATAGGTACCCAACATCATGCAATAGGTATATATCTGTAAAATTTATAAGAGCTAGTTTTTGGATTACGTGAGGAAACGTAAAAAAAATTAGTATTTTTTTACTTAGAATTTTCTCAATTGGTTTAATTTTGTCTGATATGCCCTTAGTACCAATACAAATGGTATCACGATGGCTAAAGTAACCTTTTATAATAAATAACATATAAAAAAATACAAATAACATCAATTTCATATTTCTAGGACTCATAGATAATAAGTTATGGTCGTTTTCGTACACGAACTGGCGTAGTTTTGGTTAAAATATAAAATGGCTGGCTTTTCAAGGGAAGTGGGGTAGGTCGTGGGGAGAGGGCGGATTTACCGATAAAAATACTTGAAGGACAATCCCCTCAAATATCGGTAACGCAAGACCAAACACATTGTATAACTGGTAGTATTCCTATAGATCTATTGCTTGAATTGCTCGACCCGTCTAGCAAAAGGAGTTAGATGTATGGGGTCCATTGCTTTCAAAGGGGCTAGTGCAATCTAATACTCGACTCAAATGACCAAAGGTTACCCGTACTATGAGCTCTCACAAAATTGTGAGTTCTTGATAATATCGATCAGGTAGGTAAATATCACGAGCCTGTGTGTGTACTTACAATGCATTTTGTGTATGTATACAAACAAATTAAAGGATTTGATGTTTTTTTTTTTTTATTTCAGAATCTTAATCTAGGTACACGCCACCAATTTTTACTTACCAAAAAAAATTAAATGGGAAATACAGACGGGGTACTACGTTGCATCTGTGCAGTCAGAATTTTGGATTTCTGCAAAATGGCAGAGTGACAGCGGTGCGAGTGCGGCGCCCGAGCCGAGGTTTTGCGAGCTGGCTCGAGCTAGGAACCCGGGTTTGCCAAACGATGAATAAAACTGAAATTATTATCAATAATAGATACCGCCTGACGCAAATCCATAGGAAAATGACTAACGGTAATAGTTATCCAATTTTAATCAAATTTATTTTTAAAAAAAATCGACTCAATTTTTTCAAGTTTGTGTGCCGTATTTGTATAACGGCAAAAGACTATATGTATTTTTTTTTCTGGTGATTAAAAAATTATCGTGTATAATTTACTTATTGCAGAAAAGTACCTGCTAGAGTACAGAGGTATTAATTATGTGCCTAAGTTGTGAGTTTAGATTGGAGTGTAGATACCAACCAACAACAAAGTAGTAAACATAATCACGCTAGCCCCCACACTAGTATTCCCTGTGTCGTGGATAAAATACAAGAATATAATTTGTTTATTTCTATAAATAATAATTATATTTTTTATCAACTTTAGCTTGATATTTTTACTTTTATTTTATTTCAGAAGATTTTTAGGAAAGTACAAGTCATACTATTTTATTGCGCCACTAGTTAAGCTGTATTGCCAGTATGATAATGCCGTAAAGTTTGTGAATGTATAAAAATCGAATGAACTTCGAGTTTGAATCGAAAACAAGTAGTATGGGTTTAACCTTTTCTCAGTTTTATCTCAACGAAGATTTTCCGAGCGATTTCAGCTAAATGACGGCTATTTATTAAATAGCGGCTTAGCTGATTCAATACGATAGCTTGTTTACTGATGCTTTTTAGATTGTTTTTTATGGTATTTACGTGACCTGTTAAAATTACAATAAAAAACCTGAAAGCGAAGAATCAAAAAGTTTTTACAACAATCTTAGATAGATATTATAAACAAAAACTATTGAAAGTTCGCAATAAACAAGTTTTTTTTTAAGAAAAACTTGAAGGTGAAAATGAAAATTTAATAATTCTTATTTAGGGCAATATTTATCCCAGGAACTTTTGCTATATACGATCTCAGTGTTTTTTGGATGTGTAACATCTTTCCAGTCGCTTTCCTGTCGAAGTCTTTTCACTTGTTACTTTGTGGCAGTGATTTCGAGAAATGAAACGGTAATGTGTATCACCACCAACTTCAAAAAATTAAGTTATTAGAATCCCTCCAAATTTAAATGAGAGGTCAGATATAAGACATCATAAGCAACCAATAAGGCTCGCTCGTTTTTAACCGACTTCAGTAAAGGAGGAGGTAATCAATTGGATTGAATGTTTTTTTTATTTATTTTTTAGTTTGTTACCTCAAAACTTTGTTGATTAAGAACCGATTTTAAAAATTATGTTTAGGTATTCGAAAAAATATATCTTCAGTTAGGTCCCATAGAAATTTTATCAAAATCAATTCAGTAGTTAAGTTTTTAAAACAAATCAACTAAAAATAAGGCGTTGAAGTAAACAAAATTGCGTATTTTGCTTCCCTGTGACTTTTCAGTGGTGCCTACGGTGACTAGAACAGTCCGATTGAAGTCGGTTATTGTATGTTTTTGGATTATTTTCTTGATAATAACCACACAAGCAAAACACAGACAGAGGATATTAAAACTTGCATTATAATTCTGAGTCATGATAAATACAGAAATAACTTCATTTAAAGTTTTACTTTGATCTTGATTATAATAACTTAGTCAACTTTATAGCATTAATAAAGGAAACTAAGTAACTGCAGTCGTTTGCAATTATTATGGAATTAAAGGTTGCATTTCAACGACTGCGGTTTCTTTGAAGTAAAATACTTTAGGTAACTTATTTTGACCTGGTATACCACCCACGTGAAAACCTTCGAAAAAATACATTTATTTATTACCCGACTGCGGAAAAGGACTGTCATTTTGTATTTGTTTAAACATTGAATGTTTTTGTAGGAATTGGTAGCGGTATGTATTGAAATAATCAAGGTAAGACGGGATAAATCAAATTGCCGACTAATGTAGCGGTTTTATTTACTAAAATTTTTGGCAAAAAACGAGTAGTAGATTTTATTTATTACCTACGTAATTTTTTTTTTTTGTTAAATTGTAAAAAATTTTTTTAATGAAATTTGAGTGCTTCTTAGTTTTTTTACAGCATAAGCTAACAATTACAATCTAGTACGTATAATACAAGATGTACAAAAGGAAATAATTGAGCTATCCATTGACCGTTGCAAACGATCTGTTAGTAGCTCAACTGCTCCCTGTCGATACCCGATGGTAGCGTGCCGAGCATACTTGCTGCATCTATGCTCTTTGTATAGGCTTATTTTTTCGCAAACTATGTAAATGCCAGCCCTCTGACACGCGTCGAATAAGTATTTTTTTTTCTATAAATATTAAACGCCTAAGCTTGACGCAGATATAAACACAAAATTCCTGTTAAAATAAAACGGATACCTTATTATCGATTACACCTGTCTTTAAGATTATTATCTCGGATATTTACAATCGATTTTATAATCGATCCTGACAATCGATTCCCTACCGATGTTAATCGATACTTTTGTAACCAAATATTATTCTAATGGTCGATTTCTCTTGATCAATGGTTTTGACACCCAGTTATAAACCGTTAACGCTGGAGATTTTATCCATAATTATTAATTTGTATACTGATATTATAAATTAATTTAACGCCTTTTGTGTCGAATAAAAGACTCAAATCATTATTTTTTTCCTCAAATGTTTATTTAGACAGCAAGATAGATTTATTTATGAAATAGTTGAATGGGAATTGTTCCAGTCCCCCTGCTCAAGACAAAAAGTCTATTTGTCCCCCTGTTGCCTAAAAGGGGACAGATAGAGAGAAAAAGGCGACTTTTGTTAATTGAAAAAGTTCTATCTGTCCCCCCGTCACCAATACAGGGACAGACAGAACTATTATGGTGGCTGATATTTAATTACGATGAAACTCCTAAACCAATTGTTTTTTATGAATATAAAATAGAATAGAAAAAAAAATATTTTGAGTTACTTTAACACTACACATTGACAATAAATAAAACTTTAATAATATTTTTATTAGAGCCAGTGGGAAATAAGAAACAGTAGAATCATAGAGCTCTGGGAATAAGCCAAATTAACAGGTATCTCTAAAATTGGACGCCACTCAGCATGTGCTGCAGAATCACAGTTGATGCTGGAACGCTGGTTTTCTGTGGCATATAATATCGTGAAAGATGTTTTTAGCCGGAAGTTAGCATGAGATCCATCGGTAAGATAATTATTTTAAAAATAAAATCTAACGTGATAATTTGATCGTTACGTTTTTACGTTTTATTTCGCTAACATTGCAGGCGCAACCGCGGAAATAATAAAAAAGTTGTATTAAGACATTCTCGTTTATTTACTACCTAAATTAAGTCAATCTGCGTATCGAAGTATAAATATTAATAACGTACCTAGTTGGCATATTTTGGGTAGGAAATATTAAAGTAGTTTTTTCGATTTCACACGTTCCACGATTGAGGTTTCTGTCGATTGGGACCACTAAGTTTAGGACCACGGTCTCAATCGAAGGATCGATAATTTTATAATTTTTCTTCCGGCGATTGGACCACCCTCGATATGAATTAAAAAATCTATGTTCAAGTCAAATGTAGTACAGTCAAAGGAAAAAGTATTAAGGACAATACTTTTGAAAAAATAATTGATTGATTCAGGCGTCACTTTGCGGAAATCCATAAATATCAACAAATTACATAAATATATCTAGTAATAAATCCGCTTGATTTTTAATTAAGGTTTTAATTAACTTAACTTTAGTTTAGAACTTTAGTACATATTACTATATTATAAACCAAAGAGTCAACGAACAGAAAACCAAAGTTTAAAGATACGACACGTGTTTCGCCTCTACACGAGGCATCATCAGGAGGTGTGGACTCGCCGAAGTTCGAAACGAGAGTGAATAAAGATTTTTTTTTTTTTTTTTTTCGGATGGACGTTTAATGCAGTTAGCCGCAGATGGCTGTTACTGCGTCACCGGACTCTCGGCGAGCGCAGATGGCGCTCTACCTTACGCAGATGGCGCTCTACCTTAAGTGAATAAACAACGTTGCCCGGCCCGTATTTATACCCGTTATGGCGATGAGTCGCCCGTCACACGATCCGACGTCACTTTGTTTAGAAATCAAGCGGATTTATTACTAGATATATTTATGTAATTTGTTGATATTTGAAAAAATATTTTTATCCTCAAACAAGATAGAATGCAATCTAGTGTTCAAATTAACTAAACCATCATCTTACATCTTACGAAGTTTAAATAGATTATTAATTAGTGAAGTAAGGTGAGTAAAATTAAGTTAGTTAGGTAACTACAACAACTTCCCCAATCTGAATTTATTCGCAACAAATTTAAACTGTCATTTGTTCAACAAAAGCTGGTAAAAGCCGTTCATTGTTGGGCAACATTTGTTTTGTTTAGATTAGGCTTAACAAGTTTTGGAAGTATTTCTTCAGATGAAAATTTATTCGTTTCTCGACCTTCTTCCTGAGCCCTTACAATTGGACAAAATGGTAAATGCGGAAAAAGTTCCGAATAAAATGTACATATACCTACTAACTTACCTGAAAGGGACAAAATGGGTTCTTATGTCGATAATAAAGGCATGTTTTACTGGTAATTTAATCCACTAGATTATTCATAATAAAAAAATAAAAATTGGAAGAGTCCATTATTTGGACCCTCAAATAATGCCCATTATTTGGACTCTTAAATAATGGACAATAGAGAGCTGATAGTCATCATCTTTTGCTCTTATCCCACATTTAGGTGGGGTCGGCACAACAAGGTTTCTTCTTGCATTCGTCTCTATCAGCCATCATCTCCGTACTAACACCTGCTTTGTTCATAATATCCTCTTTCACACTGTCCATCCATCTTTTTGGCCTTCCTCTACTCATATTCCATCTTCATTCATATTTAACACTCTTCTAAGTGGCATGGCATTCATCCTTCCGCATCACATGCCCTAATGGATAGACAAGGGTGAAAAAAATATATTTAGGCAATAAAACATTTTTAATGAATGAACAACAATGTATCGTTGAATAATACCTATTATATTGATTGTAAAACTGGTGTTTATACGTTTCTGTTTCTGTTAGTACGTGGTATGGCGTATAATTCGTCAGGTATCGTTAAAATAAGGTAGGTATCTGATTAACTAATTATGTTCCTCGATATTGGTGGCGATTCTGTTGTTATAAAACTAAACTAAAACTAACTAAAATTAGCTTTAGAAATGTCAAAACATGTTTCCTATTCTGTTGGTGCCAAACTAACCTAAATTTTAGAGTGACAGTTCTAAAATTGCTTTAGTCATTCAACGTAGGACAAATGACTATTTTGCTATTCTGTTGTACAAACTTTTAGGCAGTTTTGCTTAAAATTAGAAACGTCAAACTAAAATTAGTCGCGATGTAAAAAGGTGTCGACTAAAATATTCTAACGTTAAAATCATATCCAGAAGGCAGGCTCACTCAACTAATGAAATAATTATTTTGATTTTCGAGCAAAATGGATGCGTATCTGGTTGCAGAACTTGTGGATTCCTCAGAAAGGTTTGTTTTTGAACAATCTTTTAGCTCTACGTTCCTGAACCTAACCTTTCTATGAGTGTAGTGTTACTTTAAATAAATGTATTAAAATTTGTTTTATTTTACTTATATAAGACCATTTCAAACAATCTAATTGCAACCATCAGGTAGCTCAACTGTTCCAACTCAATGTCCAATGGCAGCATACCGATGATACTAGAAATGAAAAAAGTGTATGGATAGGTACTTGCTGTATAACATTTTTATATATCTATAATAATAATAAACATTCACACACTCACACCCCTCCACAAGGAGTCCCTGTGTCGCAGGTGACATCACAACATCCAAGCCCTGAGCACAAACATTTGTGTTTAGCACAAATATTTGCCCCGGCCGGGGATCGAACCCTGGACACCAAGCTTCGTAGGCAGGGTCACTACCAACTAAGCCACGGTGTCGATCTTTGTTATGTATTACCTACTTGTTGCAGATATTGATGAGATCACGAGAACCTTAGGGATGATAAAAAGAACCAGCTGCTCATGATCACATTGATATCCTCGCTGAATTGAACAAGCACACTAAGATGCTTCTACCGAATATTGATAAGAAACTGACAAACTCACTCATGCAGATGAGAAGATAAGAACTACGTACAATGGTAGGAATCATAACCGGCCACTGCAACCTAAACCACCATCGTTTTAGATGGGTGCGACGGACAGCGTGATCTGCTGCGGTTGCTTCGCAGGGGAGGAAATCGTAGAACATGTGGTTGTGCACTGCACAGCTACAGAAGAAACCTAAACGAAGATTGGGCTGAGGAAAATCCTGGATACCTACTACCTACTATTCACCAACACATTCACATTCACAAGCAATTAGCTGGTAAAAACAAGGACCACCCCACCATTCTACACCTAAACACTCAAAGTAATACAAGTTTTAGAAAAATTATACTACGACACAACACGATATTTTCACGTTCCCGCCAAAACTCTATAAAATCATTCCGTTCTTTAGCAATTAACCACAGATTATGTGACGCAATCGCTTTTTAGTCAATTATTGGACGAAATGCTGGCAACCCTTTCAATTCAACTTAGACATGTCAAACTCGAATTAGTAATGTCATTTTACGATTTTTTAGTTAGTTTGGTGTAACAACAGAATAACTTTGGTAAATCCTAAAATTAAAATTAGGAAATTTTAGTTAGAATTTTAAGTTAGTCTGTGTACAACAGAATCGCCACCATTGTATTGTGAACTGGAAAACATTCAATCTCTCCTCGCAGGAAAGAGACATTTTCTGCGCTTCAGTCTTTTCTATTAAGAGACTGCCTCACCTATAAAAAATAAAAATATTTATTATTTTTTTCTAAATTTAACTTCTTTTTTTAGTTGTGTTCACTTCCAGTAGGTTGAACACTTGCTTTCTTTTAACAATTTCATTAGAAGTAACTGTGTCACATCCAATTTATAACAGAATGAAAACAATATGACGATGTATGTATTCTTTACGAAGATTCCTCATTATGAATGAATGAAAATGCTTTATTGTTCACCATAAGACAAATAACAATAACAAAGAGAAGGAAACGTTACAAAATATTTAGTACAATGGGCGGTCTTATCGTTATTAAGCGATCTCTTCCAGACAACCAGTATGGAGACGGTTACGATAATACAAGATGGTCAGGGGTGCACAGAACGAGTAAAGCTAAAACTGAACAAAAGAAAATAATAATAATATAAATACTTAAAATATAATACAATGTATAATAAACGTATAGGTATATATAAATACATGTAAATATATATAAAACGTTATGTTCCAAAATGCAGCGTGTACTTGTAAAAACCTGTGATTTGATGATCAAAACTGACTTACTTCTGAACTTTTCACAGGCTTGGAAGTTAAAGCAAGATTTTTTTAAGTAGGTAAGTTTAGTACTTATATTGTTATCAAAAGTTTATCTTAAAACAACACTAATTGAAGTTTTTCAACAACGAACAAGTTAAAGTACAATAAATCGATACTGAAAGGAAAGTTACGCAAAGTCAACGTAACTTTCTAAGTGCCCCTTTGCCGTGGTTCAAAGGATGACATTTTAGCGTTTTAAAGTCCTAAGAATATAATTATTATAGTATTATAATATAGGTATAATAAAGTATTTTTTTACTTGACTGATATATTGAACAATTACATAACCGATGGTCTACCATAATATTACTGTAAAGGAGTAGGTACTGAGCCAGAATTATAACTGCTTGTAGGGTTACATAATGTAACATAATGAATACTTAGTATATTATAAATAAACTGACACTCTCCGTCTGTAGAACGATTACTAAATTAACGTATAATATATAAAACCAAGATTTTTATTTACACAACTAACTAATAACAGAGAAGCATAATAAATAACTCTAAATAAAAAAAAATTAAACTATAAATAACCTAGTTGGTCGTTGTCACCACCAGACAGCAACGTGCCCAGAACGCTGGCGGCATTGCCACGTTGAATGGCAATGCTTATAAGCTGTGCAAAGTAGAAGCCAGCATTCTGGTCACGTGTAGACTCTTTTAGCCTATCAGCCAGATCTTTGTAGATTTTGTGTGCCCCTGGTCCCCAAAGGACTAATGTTTCTACCAATTTATTTATTGAATTGATAAATATTTCGCTGATAATTAGGTAGGTACACCTTTTCAGTTCTTGCCCCCAAAAAGGCGCTGAAAAAAAACGCTGTCTCTCCCAATTTAAGCCTTCTCAAAAACTAGGTCAAGATGCCTGAAAAGGTTTAAGCGTAGATTTAGCCTTCGCGACGTCTAGGAAATGGAAGTGGAGTGTTCGGAGACGGAATATTTCAGCTTTCTGCCATGAGATGTGGAGAGCAAAGCGAGCCGAGCGAGGACAAAGCGAATACTTAAAGCGGTAATGTATATGGAACAGTTTTAAGTTTAAGTTAAGAAACGAAATAGATCAGTCGTTTTCTTAAACCAAAATATCTAGAATTCAGGTCTACCTAGATCTAGAACCTGAAAGTAATTAAGGGTTACTACTAGCTACAGAGTCTTTCTTAAAGAAATTGATTAATTGATTGATTCAGGCGTTACTTTGCGGAAATCCATAAATATCAACTGACTATATAAATATATTTAGTAATAAATCCGCTTAATTTCTAAACAAAGGTTTTAATTAACTTAACTTTAGTTCAACTAAACCAAAGAGTCAACGAACAGAAAACCAAAGTTTAAAGATACGACACGTGTTTCACCTCTACACGAGGCATCATCAGGAGGTGTGGACTCGCCGAAGTTTGAAACGAGAGTTTTCTGCAACAGCAATGCTTACACATTGACTCTTTGTTGCCACAAAGAGTCATACCCGGTACTATGTTTTTACTTTTTCTTATCGTGTCACAAGTTCTGTCGTACCAGTGTGGTGAAAGGATTTCAAGTGCGACTTGAAGAAGTTCCTTTCGTTCACTAATTCGTGTTGGTACTAATCTAAAAGTAATCCTGTAAAAAATGCTTCCCAACGTCCTCTGCAGGATTCTGTCTAAATCGGTGGATAGAAGATTTTAATATTATATCCTATAATTATGTGCGAAGAAAAAGATGGATGTTGGATCCCCAATCACGCCAAAACTACGAAGCCGATTGAGCTTAAATTTAATGTGGATATAGTTTATAAGTTTAAAAAACACATAAGCTATTTATTCCGATTCCACGCGGAAAAGCCGCGGGATGAAGCTAGTTGAAAGTAATGCTAAAACACTGAAAATATACTGCTAAATATATATATATTTTATATATATATTTGCTAAATGTTTTGTTCGCATCGTAAATCATATTCACCATTGTCGGCCAGAACGCGTAAAAACCCGCGGAACCCTAGGCACAGCCTAAGTTCCGATACCCTAAAAATAAATAATCTAATAAAGACTTTATTTTCTAGGTGATAATGCTTGTTTTGGCCGCAGTGAGATTTTTGCAGATTCATATTTATAACCCACATTGGCAATCTTATATTTGCTTACCAAAAATGTATAATCAACTCTATTTTTTGGTCATAAGGTTCATAATAATGGGGCTGTGTGTCGATAATATAGGATGTGTTTGTTTTTTATAGGTTGTTGGGGAATCCAAGATGAGATTTATGCATAAAAGGTGATTCTGTTTATTTTTTGCGTGCAATATTTTTCTCTCAAAAGTCCATTCTGTGGATAGGAGATTCAGATAAAGTTTAGTGTACATTGTAGCAATTTTAAAGATACCTATGGCTTTTTCTGTTTTTATTTTAATATTAGGTACTTGTTTTTTTATGTTCAATAAGCAGGTAATGCTTTTAAATAAGCCGAGTAAAAAACACAAGCTTGAAATTTATAAAAAAAAAAAACAATAACCCAACTGCTATTATAGGCTTTTGAAAGAAAGAACGAAGAGTGCATGAAAGGAACCTCTTCGAGGCGCACTTGAAATCCTTTCACCACACTGGTTCGAAAGAAGTAGTATCGTGTCAATAAAGAAGAAGACCATAAAGAGACAAAAACTCTTTATTCTAATTTAACTAACCGAGCCTATCTAAGAGTAAGACATTAATAAAATAAAAAAAAACCTTCGTCCTGACAGACTGACTGACTGATGACGCACAGATCAAACTACTGCACGTAGAGACTTTAAATCCCGAAGATATGTAGAGTCGAGAAGTTTAGGCACGTATAAAGACATTTGTTAATTCGCAAGGCAAATGAAGTTGTGAACGTTAGCTAGTCGTACATAAAAATATTATTGATCTCCGTATAAATTAGAGTTGGGTAAAAATAACACAAAAATATAATACAAAAACTCTCTCTCGTGCACTTGACAACTCTCCCAATAATATGTGAGAGAATAAGATCGCAGTGCGACATTAGCCGGAACAAAGTTCCCGCAACACTTGTCACGAGTTATCTCCGGCTAGAGTGGCAAGAAAATCTTAGTTTCTGTGAGACAACACCCTGTACTATGAAAACTGAAAATGCCGTTTCCGACTAGCGTATTTTATCGCGCATATACTACTCGGGCGAATGAACATGACACCTGGCTGACACTCGCGCTCGGAACTTGATGCTTCCCCCGCTAACCCGCGCGGCGCCCTCCGTGTTTCTTCTTCCTCTAATTGCGAAGCCTTATCATTACTTATCATAACCAAGTATTACAGGACCTCTTCTCTATCAAGATTATCCAATTCCACTCTGTACTTTGCACAAACGTCATTCGAGCTAGGTGTCATGTTCATTCGCCCGAGTAGTACAGATGTATTGGTACTCGTGAAACTTCAAAAGCGTGTCGCGCGTTTACGCCCGTATATTGGCGTTTACGCTCGGATTTTTTCTAGCGAGTGTCATGTCCATGCGTATACGCACTGCAAAAAATAAAACACGATCGGCGAATCCGCACCAAAGCACGCGAAAGGCAAGAGTGTCTTTGTAATACTTTCATATCTGATCTTTTTAATTATGTAGGTATTTATTTATTTCACAAAGCGGAAATACAATCGAGTTCAAAAATAAACTAAGTTAATTATAAAGTTTTGATCCAGATTCAACTTCAATTATGTGAACATGTCAAGTTAGAAGAAAGTCGAAACTAAAATTCTCTAAAAACGGGGAAAATGGGTCTTTTTTACAATGATCAACTGAAGTTAACTTATAGATGGCTGGTTTTTTTTTGTTTTAAGACCGCTTCTGCGAATTATGTCTGTTATGAAATTATGTTATTTTTGCTTCATACTAAAAAAAGGTATTGCATTGGAAACGAAACATCTATCGTTCGGTATCGTGGTGCAGGGGTGAAAGAGGAAATCTTTTTCAATTCGGGAAGTCGATATTTCTCGTGGTTTGGCGACAAGAAATAATTACTAAGCTTGTAGAGGGTTACAGAAAATGCGGCTCAAAGTCAGTGACAAGGGACTATAGTCTTCTTTTGAGGAGAACTATAGTATAGTTAGATTTAGTGACTTTATAAATTGACTCTTGAAATTAGGTATACTTACTGTTCCATGCCTTTATATCCTCGTACTCTTGACAAATCTTATCAAGAACATCCACAAATTTGAAACAGTTGAGGAGAGGTCTGTGAGAGTAAATACGAGAAGGATGGACATAAAAAGCTACTATATTCCAAAACTACGTATTGCAAAACACTCTGCGCGATATCAAGCAATCTACCTTTTTAATAATCTACCAACAACACTTAAACCTTTCGATAGTACATTTAAATTCAAGAGTAATCTTAGGGAGTTCTTATCAAAGAAGTGCTACTACTCTATAGACGAATTTTGTAATGACAAATCGGGCATTTGATGACATACTAGAAACAATACTGTAATAACTATAACTAGTGACATTTTAGTTTTATTTTTAAATTAGAATTAAATTGTTTTGACATACCTTGTAAATCTATAACCGATGACATAAGTCTAAATTTTCTTAAATTATCTGAATTTGACTATATTTTTATTTTTTGGTAGTAACTTTTCTTATATGAGCTGGAAACACTATACTATTCACAATTTATGTTATGCTATTGTTTGTATTCCGACACAATGTAAAAATTGTTTGAGAATAAATGAAATGAAATGACTCGAGTAGTAAAGTAAAATTGAGCTGCAATGGACGTATATCATAGTTCTTTCGTTATAATACACCACAAATTTGTAATTAACAAAAAAACTTAAATGGATAATGCTGAAGGAGTACTACGTTGAATCTGTGCAGTCAAAATTTTGGATTTATACAAAATGACAGAGTGACAGGGGTGCGATTGCGGCGCCCGAGCCGAGCTTTTGCGAGCTATCTCGAGCTAGGTACCCGGGTTTGCCAAACGATGAATTATAATCATTAATGGGTACCGCCTGACGCAAGTCCATAGGAAAATGACTAATGATAACAGTTATCCAATTTTTAATTAAACTATTTTGGCAAAAATTTGACTTAATAATTTCAAGATTTTTGTCATATCTGTGTTCAGTAACGGCAACTGATTACCTATGTTTTTTTTTTCTGGTGATTTAAAATTTGCGGTGTATCAGGATGACCCTTAAACAATGTGAAATTTGGTTTAAGAAGAGCCCTAGTCATGACAGATGGAAATAAATAGTTCTATCTGTCCTCCTATTGGTGACAGGAGTACAGATAGAACATTCAAAATTAATAAAAGTTCTATCTGTCACCCTAGGCGGACAGAGCAGGGTGACAGATGGGAATAATTCATAAGTTTTGGTTTCTATTAAAAATCGACTCTGAGACGCAGGCAAAGCTACGGGCAGTAACAAGTCAATATTACCAATCATTGGTAAGGATGCTATCCAATCATAATCAATCCAATCTTTATAAAAGGACCGATGGATCCATAAACCCAAGCGAAACTAATCCCGAAATATGTATCTCGCAAAGGCTTCAGTTTCGGCTGAAACAATGATAATATTGAGAGCACCCCCGAGGTTTCTTGGGGAACCGTTGTTTTCCCGTTACTGTCTCTGAATTTGACTTATGCGAAATAATTGGGGCAAAACTGTTTTTGCCTAGGTGAAACATATCAAAACAAAAAATATACTTAAACATTTCGTGTTTTTGTAGTAAGAAAATGACCGATCCACTTCTTTTAACTTCTTACTCAGTCAATTTATATCTTCAAAAATGTACAAATTTGGGAGCAAGATAGCGACCTTAAGGATTCTTGGCGTTAAAGGGTTCTGTATTGAGAAATGTAAAAGGAAACCAGATAAATTTGGTGGTCCCAAAACAAAAAAAAACGTCTTTTGAATTTGTTTGTTTTTGGTGTGTTCTTGTGAATTTGTTTCACACGAATGCAAGAAGCGCTTTTAAAAAGGTTATAACTCTAGTAGACTTTCTTTTGTTTGACGCAGTGTACAAAGCTAGGAGTTTTTTATATGAATACACAATGTAAAAGTAATTTACTGCAACGCAAAATGAGACAACTACGGGTAAACACGTTTTTATTTATTTAGTAGACCGAAAATAAAAACCCACTTTTGAGTTTCCATTAAATTACAAACTTAAAGTAAATAATATGATTAAGCTAACACATCAAGAGGCTTTCGTTTCGTTTCGTTTTTGTGTGTAATTTACGAAAAAACCAGAGAGAGTCAGCTTGATATCGTAATTGAAAAATGAATGACTAAATAAATTAATGAAAGTAGCATAATTATTTTTTCTGCTTATAAACTATACCTAGTCATACCATATAACAGTTTTGATGTGTTTGTCAAAACTAACATTTGCCTTAACTATCTATTGTCTTTAATGTTAAAGTAAAATAATATTAATAAAAAGAAACCAACGAAATTGTGTAAACTAACATGAAAAACCCATTTAGATTTACATACTAATTTATTTTAAGTTAGCGAACATGCTTAAAATAGGTTGTTGGCCTATTTAATTAATTGCCTCCTTTATAGCTATTTACTAAATGAATCCTCGAATCCTCTTTTGCTTTTAACAAATATTGACAAATTTTATAAAAGCTTATAAGATAATCACAATATTTTAATTAGATATGATCAAATTTTAATAATTTTTGATTTTGAAACAGAATATTGTCTAAAACGGTGATAATGATTTATTTATCAATTTAAAAAAAAATAGATGTGTCGTCATTTCTTTACGAAACAAATGTAGAATGATACGAAAATTACGTGTTCTTCTCTAAATATAGTCGTAGATTCCTCTTACGAGTCGTTCGTTCGGTGTGCGACATTGCGCACGGACGCGCACGTGAGGTACCGCAGACACGTCTGTCGCGTTGGAAGAGGCTTGAGTGCGGTGCGTGGCTATCCGTAGTCTTCGGCCGTTCGCATCCGTCCGCAATATCACGCACCTTGGGAACGACACTTTATAGGAGTGGTTTGAATCGACAGTCATTAATGAGAATGTACCGGTGAAGAACCAAGCTAACTTATTGACATGTGACGACAAACGTATTGACATTCGTCAGTGTCTGCTCGCCCTTTGCTTCCGTTGCTGTTATTGCAATATTTCTTGTCAAAGAACCTTACTGCTATTGTAACTAATGCCAAATCGCGGGTTCGAAACCTTGCAGAGATGTTTGTCAGTCACTTTGAAAACAGTAACATGTTTATTTTGTTTAAGTTTCAAAAAAAATCCTGTAAGAAAATGATAATTCGTATTTTGCATTCTTGTGACTTTTCAGTAGTGTATGGGGTCATTAAAAAATGGTTCTTATATGTTTTAGCTAATAACTTTGAATATAAGTAGTATTTATTAATTTATATAGCCAAATAGCGATTGTATAGCCAAATACTTACGTCAACGATGACCTCTATACAAAAACTGAATTAACTCAAAATAAAAAGGCATTCACCCCGTAAGTTTTCACAAGAAACTTACAAGTCATTTGTAACGACTAACTTGTACAAACTAACATCAAAAATAGTCCACAATTACCAAGACGAAAAGTTGTGATACTGATAAATTGTCGTGGCTCACAGACTTGCTCAGAGACGGTGTTTAAAACTAAGTTTTGTCGTAATAAATATGTAACAGCCAAATAACTTAATAAGTTCAAAATTAAAACAAAAAAAAAGAGGCAATGCAGCCAGTATCCTCGGCACGCTGCCATCGGGTATCGAGTTGGAGCAGTTGAGCTACCTATAGATCGTTTGCAACGGTCTATGGGTGGCCCAATTGTTTCCTTTTGTATATTTTGTAATATAGATTGAAGTAGTTAGCTTATGCTGTAAAAAAAAAAAAAATTAGGTACCTACACAATATTAAAGTGTATGAAATTACTGGGCTTTTGAGTATGACCATCGAAATGTTTAGAAAAAGAGAATAAAAGAGATCGCTTCATATCGATAAGCTTGTCTTTTGTGTATAGATTCCTATAATTATATTTTTTTTATGGCGTACAACAAGCAAATAAAATAAAATAATAATAAGCATTTTCATTTATTCATTCATTCAAAGACCTATGTTATTTTTTTAAATACAGTATGTATTAAAAAAAACTGTGTTGGCCGAGTGGGGTGTGCCTTTCGATTTGAAGGTCGTGGGTTCGAACCCGGTCGTATAACAATGGATTTTTCTGTTCAAAAAAATTATGTGTGCCTTTACCACGTGCTTAGCGGTGAAGGAAAACATCGTGAGGAAACCGGCATGTCGTAGAACCTAAAAAGTTCGAAAACATGTGTCATGTGCACGAAAGGAGCCTCTTCGAAGCGCACTTGAAATCCTTTCACCACACTGGTTCGAAAAAACTAGTGACACGATAAGATAAAGAAAATGAGCAATTAAGCAGGTGTGATCTGCACCTTAGCTGATGGTCCATCGACTACTTCCCAGTTCGTACATTCTTCCATCCATATCATCCTGCAGGGAAATGCCTACAAACTGATTTTCAAAAATACAGTATGTATTATATTCCTCGTCGCAATATAACCCTAAGCTCCCTGTGAAAATACCCGTTTTGAAATAATAAAGACATTACGAAATAATTTTACGTACGGTGCCTCAGGAAGATTATATTTACTGTCCTGTGTCAGCAGACCTCGGGAATATACGGGAGTTTTTTTCAGCAAGCATGTTCGACTTATTAATAGAGAACAAGTTGAAAGCGTAAATAGTGTACCTAGTTGTAAACTATTATCACCTCAGAAATATATACGGGAGCTTTTTTCATCAAGCATGTTCGACTTCTTTATAGATAACAAGTTGAAAGCATAAATAGTGTAGTTGTAAACTATTATCATGACACAGAGAATCCTAGAATGGGGGCTAGAGTGTGATTATGTTAAAATACTTTGTTGTAAGTTGGTTCCTACACTTACACTCCAATCCGAAACATAAACTTAATTAATAACCCTCACTTTGTACTCCAGCAGGTATTTACTATAAATAAAAATGTACCTAAATTTTATTAAGATTCTGTAATAAATCATTCATTCATTCGTTCATCAAAATAGTAAATATTCACTTAGTGTAACGTTAAATGAAAGCTTTCTGAGCTTTGAAAAAGATCTTAGCAATTATTTTAAGAACATTCACATATTCAATTTCACAGCTAGGATGTCAAAATAAATATCATCTAAAGTTTTAAATATTAAAACGCAAAATTTATGAATTTATATACTTCATAAATTTTCAATAAAATTAAATGTTTTAACGAAAGATTGGAAGTGCTGCAGGGGTGGTAAGAAAATATTATTTTTTGTAATCTAGTGATTCTTTATTGTACACACAAACACGTTAAAATATAAATCATAAAAAAAGACATGTACAAAGGCAGGCTTAACCCTAATAAGAGTTTTCTTCCAGCAAACCTTTGAGGTTAGAGAGAGGCTATAATTTTCTTGTTTGGCCGATTTGATCACCGTGTGTCACCATCCTTCCTCGGTATAAAACTTGAACTTACTGCCTTAATACGGCTTAAGTTTGACGTGCCCTGCGCAGGAGTGCAATTTTATTCGGATTTATAACATGTAACCAGTTTTTATTTAAAAAAATAATTCAGTTATAGTTTTTGGAAGCATATTAGAGCACAGTTGTTTTTCTAGTACCCTACAATAATAAACATATTATTAATAAAACGCAGCACCCTCTATGTAACTTTGTATGTTTAAAACGAATCTTCTTCTTATCGTGTCACTAGTTCTTTCCAATCAGTATGGTGAAAGGATTGCAAGTGCGTCTCGAAGAGGCTCCTTGCGAGCACTTAAAACTAACAAACCATCGACCCACGAATGAAAACTAATACAATTAATATATTAAGCCTTGGACCTGACTGACTGACTGACAGACAACGTACAAGCCAAACCGCTGAACGTAGAGACTTGAAACTTGGCGGGTGTATCGACTCGCCCCGCAAATCGGACGCACCGCGACGGACGTGTCTGCGCTACCACGGACGATAACTCTTCCCATGGTGCGTGTTGGTGCGGGCTGGTTTATTTCCGTCCGCAATATCGCGCACCGTGGGAAGCAGCCTTTAAAAATACTCAGAGTAATGCCTAGATCACACGTACCGAGCAAACGAGCGAGACAGTAAAATGTTTCTCGGCCGAGACAAAGATGTAAGAGAGTAGCTTATATTACTCGTGGAGGTGGAGGACGTGGTGGCCGAGTGGATGAGACCCTTACCTTGCGATCTGATGGTCGCGGGTTCGAATCCCGGTGGCAGTCATGTGTTTTTCGGTTTTTCGGTCGAAAAAATCTATGTATGCATCCCACGTTCTCGCAACGGTGAAGGAAAACATCGTGAGAAAACCGGCATGTCGTACGTAGAACTTAAAAAAGTTCGAAAACATGTGTCGAGTGCACGAAATGAGCCTCTTTGAGGCGCACTTGAAATCCTTTCACTACACTGGTTCGAAAGAACTAGTGACACGAAAAAAAAAGCTTATATCACTCGCTCAGCGGAGCACTCGGCGCTATGTTTATACGTACCGAGTACTCGACCGAGAGCACTGTCTCGGCTGTTTGCTCGGTACGTGTGGTCAAGGCATTACTCTGAGTATTTTTAAAGGCTCCTTCCCACGGTGCGCGATATTGCGGACGGAAATAAACCAGCCCGCGCCAACGGAGCATTATGGTTGATTATGCTATGCTATGCTGAAACTATCAGCATAGCCATAATGTTCCCACTGCTGTGACTCAGGCCTACTCTCGGCAGGAGAGCGAATGGGTAATGGGTAATTACTTAACCCACCACGCGGACCCAATGCGGATTGGTGGATGTCACATACCATAGAACATTTTTTTCTGTCCTTTGACATGCTGGTTTCCTCACGATGTTTTCCTTCACCGTTGCAAGAATGTGGGATGCATTAATATATTTTCAGACCGAAAAAACCCATTTACGCATGCCTCCGGGATTCGAACACGCGACCATCAGATTGTAAGGCAAGGGCTTCATCCACCCAGCCAACACGCCCTCGTTTTCCTAGTTTCAGCATTTTCCATAAATTGTCCGCACGACTGTACCGGCCCTTATTATTTATGAAAAAGGTCCTATTCTGAAGGTCAAAGGCAAAATTATTTAAGTCGATCTTCCTCGAAGCGTTCAGTTAATATAATAATTATGTTTATGATACTTTATTACGTTAAGTAGAGCTTATCTTTTAAGCTTGAACAAAATTTACTGTTTAGACAGATTTCCCAGAATATTTTGATTTGTAAACAAAATTTTCGTGTTCATTTTAATCTTTGCAATGAAATGATAATCAAAGTTTTACAAAAACATACTATATCCGACATCAATTGGACCGTTCAAGTGACCGTAAACACCACTGAAAAGTCACAGGGAAGCAAAATACGCAATCTCGTTTACTTTGAAGACGTATTTTTAAACTACTGAACGGATTTTCAATCTGAAAGACCTTTATTTTCTCAAATAAAAAAATACAAATCGGTCGATAAATGACAAATTTCTGTTGTAACAAACATTTTAAAAAAATCTACCGAATTGAAAACCTCTTTCTTTCTTTGCAATCGATTGAAAATGTAATAAAATTGCGTTATTTATATAAATACAGATACCTACATTGGGTCTTACTTATGATACTTATAATTATTAGAGACTCGCTTCTTCTTCTTATCGTGTGACTTGTTCTTTCAAACCAATGTGGTGAAAGGATTTCAAGTGCATCTCGAAGAGGCTCCTTTCGTGCATTTATTTATTTACACTGACTCACTGTAGTTACTCAGCTTATCAGCAGTTTAATATTTTGTCTCTCAAACCACGGTTATCAAAAATGTACTAAAGGTTGATTAAATTGACCATCTATTTTGGCGCGTTTTCTATGGACTAAGGTATGATTCTTCAGTTTAATACTTCTAGGGCTATCAAGAAACATGAGATAAGATAAAGATAAGCAGACAAGCACACCGTAGCAATTTGCCAGAATAATCTGAACTACAATATGTTTGTGCTGTCTACTTTGACGAGGGTAGATGATTTATGTCCTAGAATGGAGCTCAAGGTCTGATTTTCTACCGACTTCAAAATAGGAGGAGGTACCACACATCTAGCATATACCACATCTTTTTAGTTACACAGAGGTTAGCTGGAAGAGAATGCTAGTCAATATTAAGTTCACCAGCATACTTTTTTTTATCGCATTTTCTATCTATTTTATTAACCGACCTAAAAAAAGGAGAAGGTTCTCAATGCGTTTCTTTTTCTTAATGTTGGTTACCTCAGAAGGTTGTTGTTTCAAACCGATTTTAAAAATATTTTTCATACCCATATGAAATTTTTTTTTATAAACCCATTTGGATAAATAATTTTCGAACCCTATTTGAAAATTTCTTTTACAAATCGGTTTCCAGATTATTCCCGTAGCAATTTCATGAAAAGCGGTTCTCTAAGTATTTAGGTTTAAAAAACAAAATAACTAAAAAAAAATACGACATCCAAGTAAACTAAATTGCGAATTTGCTTACCTGGGACTATTCAGTGGTATTAACAGTGGTCACTAGAATAGTCCAATTAGAGTCCGTTTTTGTTTGTTTTTGACAATCCGTGATTATTTATACCGGGATACTGTTGTTAAAGCCCCTATTTTAAAATCCAAAAGTTGATAAAATTCACCCTGAATTTCAAATAAAATATATATCTCACTTCATTTCCTGCATTTTGAATCCCCGGCACCCTTGTCAACGTAACGAGACCTTGTTGGTTGGATTTTCTTTCGAATACTGCCTTGTTACCCAACTGCGAAGAAGGAGGATTATGTTTTTGAAATGAAATGAAATGGTATTTATTTGCCTATACAATACAATGACAGTCAAATAGAGAAACTTATAACTACTTATCTAAATAATTCTAACTTAAAAGACTTATTAGACTTATTCTAACCTACTCGTAGGTATATGAAGTGTATGTATTTATATGGCAAAAAAGGACTCAACTCAGTGTTATGCTGGATAGATGGGGTTACCCACCTATCCAGCGCTGGTTTTCAGTTGAGCCCTGTGACGACACCGTGGCTTATTTGGTAGTGACCCTGCCTACGAAGCTTGGTGTTCCGGGTTCGATCCCCGGCCGGGGCAAACATTTGTGACGAACACAAATGTTTGTTCTCGGGTCTTGGATGTTGTGATGTGTTGTATGTGTCCATGCCGCCTGCGACACAGGGAATCCTAGTGCAGGGGTGTGAGTGTGTGAATGTTTGTTGATGTTTGTTTGTTGATGTGTTGTTGATGAAGGTTAACGACACGACCTATGACTATTAACCTACTTATTCTAATAAACAATCAAGAAATGAAAACAAAGAAAAAAAAAAAAGGAAAAAGAAAATAGCAACCTAACAAACAAGATGAACAACAAAAAATGAAATGATATGCAAAGTATGAAACAAAATAAAAATTCATATAAACCAAATAGTAGAAAATATCAGTAAGTACCTATTGTAATTATATGTACCTATTGTAAACAAAACAAAAGAAAAACAAAAAAACTATTTAACGACTGACAGAGGGAGCGTTAAGTGTTATGAGTATAATATGTATATGTATGTATAAGGGTTTGAATATGTATATGTATTATATTATAGTATATGTAGTATATTTTTCGAGTGTATGTAAATAAAAGTTTTTTTTTTATAAATATTTTGGACATTTCACACGTCGCCATTTAGCCCCCAACTAAGTAGAGCTTGTACTAGAGGTATGGAGGCTATAGGTACTAGATAACTGATACAATACTTACCTATATACTTTTTTTTTGTAAATAAATACATAGTATACATAGAAAACACCCAGACTCTGGACAAACACCGATGTTCATCACACCAATGTTTGTCCTGAAACGGGAATCGAACCCGCGATACCGGCGTGGCAGTGCGACACACTTGCCACTTCACCATCCGTGTCGTCAAATTACTATGTTATTGCTAAAACATAATTAAAATAGAATGACTTAACTAGGTATAAAAGTAAAGAATTAACCTATCTAAAATTATAAATCTACTTGCCACTACTTGGTTATTTTTACTATCGTTCGCTAAGACTGAGGAAATTCTCTCGCTCAAATTATAGCGAAAATGTTCATTTCTTTCAGATATTTTCAAGGTTGCCTTAACTTTTGTTGTTTGAATTATCGTAATACAAGGTCTCCACGATACAGGCTTGCCTAGTGTGGGGCCGTTAATATATACAAATATGTTTGAATCTCTCTACAAAATGCACTGTTAATTATAGTAAATACACTTAGCTTTATTTAATTTTAGCTTGGGTAGCTTAGCTAATAGATTTGTGTTTTGTTAGTAAATAAATAATTTTTTCATTTTTCATTTTTTTTTTTAAATAAAACGCAGAATTTAGGTCACTGTCCGCGAGCAAAGTACCCAAAAGGCTGGCGACGTTACCTCGTTGAATAGCCGTGCTAATCCTTTGACCGATGTAAGCCACAACCTAGCCCTTTGGTCGTTTGATTTGTCTATCAGCCACTTTGCTAGATCCTTCTGTAATTCTGTAATTCTTTATTGTACACTAAAACACGATATAGTATAAAATATAAAAGAAAATACATGTACAAAGGCGAGCTTAACCCTAACTAGAGTTCTCTTCCAGCAAACCTTAGAGGCTAGAGAGAGGCTATGGTAAATGTGGGGGCGTGTACTGTAATTTAAATAATAATGGCTAAATTATAAGAAGAAGAAAATATACTATTTATCCTTGTACAGGAGCTAGCAAAAAAAAATTGCGTAATTTTTTCCCTGAGACTTATAAGTGGTGCCTACGGTCACTAGAACAGTCCGATTGAAGGCGGTTGTTGTATGTTTATGCAAAACCTTGATAAGTTTTGTGACCTTTGTTCACATGGAGCGATGATCTGCGCGCTATAGCTGGCAGAAGCTGGATGAGAAGAGCCGAAGATTGGGCTCAATGGCTCGCTTTGGGAGAGACCTACGTCCGGCAGTGGACTACTATAGGTTGATGATGATGATTATCTAAATTTTGTAATATAGATTGTAGAGTTAGCTGCTGTAATAAACTTAAATCATACATTAGTGTTAATTTTTCTTTGGCTTTATCTTAATCTAATCTTTAATATTATACTTTTGAAAATGTCCAGTATTAATTAAGCATGGAAAATATACCGAGTAACATGTTATTTATCATGGTATAAAACTGATCACACAATACCTGTTAGGTACATTCTGAGAGCAAGCTTGTTACAAAATCACCGGTATATCCGCCCGGCGCACTCCGGCAGGCGATTTGTACCCGGTGGACGCTGTGATGTCATGATACTTGTCACCATTCACAATTTCATTTGTATCGCGTCGTAAATAATTATAACAGTCAGTCAGTAGTGTGCTGCCTGTGAGTAGGAGTGATTGCGTGAAGTCGCGTTATGCGTGATAGCGTGAATTCATCTGGTCCTTTTCCCACTTATGTGGGGTCGACACAACTACTTTTTCTGTGTCTTCTTCTTCCATTTATCTCAATTAGCCGTCATCTCTGTACTTACACCTCTTTTATTCATATCATCTTTCACACAGTCCATCCATCTTTTTTTTTGGCCTTCTTCTACTCTTATATCCATCCACTTCCATATTCAGCACTCTTCTAGTCACATGACATTCTTCTCTTCGTATCACGTGTCCATACCAAGCTAGCGTATGGCGTGAAGGCGTGTATAATATGATATTTAGTCACATTAGGCCACTGATTAAAAATTAACAGTGTGTTACAAAATCACCGGTGATTGAGCTGTTACAAAATAAAATCATATCACCATGTGACAATGAAATAGTAGTTACAATCATTTCCATGCCTAGTATTAATAGTCCTTGTCTCTTCGGCCCATACTTCCACACGAGTGGCCGTACAGCCTGTAATGTATGCGCATACATTTGTACCGAAACTGCCGTCAAACAACGTTCTACATAGCAGGTGAGTTATGTTACACAATGTATTTGAGTGTTTGAGCTGATATACACAAGTTTATTGATGGCACTGTGGTTAAGTTGGTCTTGACTTTGTAGGTCTGTTCAGAAGTTGGGATAAAAGCATTTGGTAGAGACAAGTACTAATTACTTATAGACTAAACATAATGTTTGTTTTAGCGTGACCGTCGTATGTAGAGCAGAAATATAGGGCTAATTTATTATTATATGCTAATAATGGAAAAAAGGCCTAACAATGGGATCCAGCGTGCTGTTAAGATATGAAGATATGAATAATGTTGCGCATACGCTTTCAAAATTGTCATATGCATATTATCTATAAATTTAGATGCTATAGGTTTTGTTACAGTACTAGCATTTGCTAGGTAATCAAATATAATATTCATGTACATAACATAACAGGGAATCCTAGTGCAGGGTGTGAGTGTGTGAAAGTTATGTTATGTATTTTTTATTTATTGTTTAGGAATAAATAATACATACATAAAAAATACAACAAAACATGTAAAAAGCCAAAAGTATTTTGTCCTAGACATATTTTTGTAGAGATATATTTTTGCGCTAAAAAAAAACACCGATATAAATATAATTTATTTTATTTCTGGTTGTACATTGTTACTGTTATTAAACTTTTCTTTACATCTTGATATCACGGCAGGAGACTGAAAAAATTAAAAAATAGGTAAGTATATTCATTGTTAATCGAGATCACACAAGAATTTGTAGCTCTACTTTGTATTTTGGTTGTGGGTTATCACTATTTTCTTGTTTTATTGTGCACGAAAGGAGCCTCTTTGAGGCGCACTTGAAACCCTTTCACCACACTTGTTTGAAAAAACCAGTGACACAATAAGAAGAAGAACTGTTTTTTTACTATCATGTTATTATTCAACCTGCGACATTGTACTTGTTGTATATTTTTTTTTTATTTATTTAATTATTAATAATTTAATTGAAGGTTTGTTCAAAACTTCGAGAATCCAGCAAAAGGAGGGGTTATACGTCAGAACCTACTAACGTATTTTTCTGCCATTTTTGACGGAGGCGAGGTAAACGCGCATTGCACACGCGCCTAACAAATATATTTCATGTAAACGCACAGTATAATAATCTCGCACACCATCTTAAAATATGCACACAGTTATCAAATAAAGTGTATAGTTTTATTTAACGTGAATGGCCAAGAAGGTTAAATAGCCGGCAGTGGGGTTTGCCTTGCGTTAACCCCTCCTTTTGCTGGATTCTCAACTCAAAGGTTCAAAATGAAAAAAATGAAAGATTTTCAAGGTTTGACATAAGTGTCATGTAAACGATCAAATTGTTTGTTGAATTTTACGTGTTTGTCAATTTATTTGATAGTGTACAGCAGCTGTGTTTGAGGCGTTTGTCAAACAATCTACGTGTTTGTCGCGTTTGATGAAAATCTGGATTGATGTCAAGTTTGACAAACAAGTTTGAACGTGAACAGCGGTCACGAAAGGAGAAACCTGAATCAACTAGAAAGTTAACAAATATGTTTGATATTTTGTTTGATCGTTTAAGCTATTGTTTGATGAAAACGTGAAGTTTGACAAACAAATTTGTCAAGCAAATTTAACCGTTAACAGAGTGCTATAGAAATACCATTTTGACTTTTCACTGACCTATTGGAAGTAGGACTTGCATCTAATTTTGTCCAGTCTAAACGTCGGAAACTTCCTCGGTCGTACTATTTTCACTTTCTGGGCAACGCGTGAACTAAAACAAAAATGAAAATTTAAAACCTTAAATAGCAATTATTCCAACTAAACAAAACTAAACTAAACAAAAAAAAAAAAAAAAAAAAAAAAAAAAAACTGAATTTCATGGAATATATAATTCATGCCAAAAAAATACACGAAAATTTATATTTATAAAATGATTTGTCCTGACTGAATGGCTTACTAATCGACAATGCACAGGACAACCACTGAATGTAGAGACTTGAAAATTCCAGGATATATTCGTCAAAAATTATAAGCGCGTACCTACTTAATGTAGTTTTAGACTAGCGGATCAACAGAGCGGGTTTGCCGCTCGTATTTTGTTTTTTGCAATGCATGTACGAGCGACAAGCCGCGAGAAACACCTCATACTACTGACAGTCGCTAGAAAAAACCGAGCTTAAGGGGAATCCTCAAATCATTTTGTATGGAATTCGGATTTGAGGATTAGCCTTAAACGCCTTTACGCGCGTTCGGCTTTTGACGTTTCGTGAGTGTCCAATACGCGTGACAAAAATACGCTAGTCTGAAATCGCACTAAAGCGTCAGTGACACACGGCTGTTTTGAACGCTACAAGCCAGTGAGTTCGCTTATAGCTTGTAAACTCGCCCAGTGTCATCGGCTTTTTTACAATCTACTTGTTGACAATCCTTTCCGAAAGTTAACTCGCTCACTCGCTAGCTATTAAACTCGCTGGCTTGTAGCTTATAAAAAACCCTTTGTTATCGACGCTGTATAAAGAAATTCTATTAATTTGCAACGCAAACAAAGTTGTAAAAGGGGGTCATTTAGTTGTAAATATAATCTCCGTTGCTTGCTTACCTTATGAAAACAAAAACGGCATGAACATGAAATCCCTGCTAAGTCTCCTCGCTGGTTTTTTCTTTCTAGTCATAATTGAGGCTAATCTTTTTGAAAAACAAAGTAACAGTTGAAATAATATTTTCATAAGAAAAATTTCGACGTGAAATGATTCGCTACTGGACGCAAAAATAGCGTGGGTAAATATTTTTTTCATGATTTTTCTTTTCAAACTAAACAATGAACACTAGGATGGTGTTATGTGATCATTTTCCAGGGTACGTGAAAGTGTAATTATTATGTTATTAATGAAACATGAAAGCTGGATAAAAGCGATCATGATGTGTTGGAATTTCGAAAAAAAAAAACAATTTTTTTACTTTTTTCAGTTGTGAGTATTGCGTCCATTAGTAAAACATTTCTAGACCTTAAAAAATATACTGACCTGCTGAAATAACCCTTATTATCCGTTTTTTCCGCGGTCCTTCCAAATGACGCCGAGAACTTTTTCTTTCTGTAATCGAATCAAAGTAGAGCAAATTAAAGGTAAAGGTAAAATAAATACCTCGCTCGCGCGTGCCCATATTTTTGAATATATAAAAAATACTACATGTAATTACGGAAAAAAATGACCGCGAGGCACTTAACTAGAAAATATTTAGACGCGGTATTTGTACGTGCATATGTAGTTGCGTTTTTGTAGTCTATTTATATACATACATACCTCCTAGATACCTACCATAAAATTTTAGCCGTGGGTAGGTGCACTTTTGAAAAAAGCACTCTGAAAGGCTCGTAATAACTAAAAAAAATCAACGTACTTTTGAGGGTAATGTATGGTGACTCCTTTAGGTGTAATCTTCTGTTTGCAAGGGCCTTTATTGCCGCACGGACATCCCTTTACTGCTTTCGTAGACGCTTGATATGCTGGGATTGGTCGGACTCTAAAAAAAACACAAATTAAATGGTTTTTATTTCATAAAAACACATACCTATTAAAAACTACACAACACTATACACTGTTATAATATACTTAAAAATATAATGTATTTTAATTTAGACGGGGATAAGCTACCAGAACTATAAAAATATTTGAAAACTAACTCTTTTTTCCGAAACACTATCCATTTTGGTTTTTCGGTGATCACGTACCGTAAATTCGATAAACTGAAAAATCAAATAACCGATGAGAAACAAAACTAGCTATACTTTATTATAAAAAGGGTTGATCCCACGGTGCGCGATATTGCGTACGGACACAGACGGCCAACGTCGACAAATTATAGACACGGAGCGCACATAAGCTTCTTCTAACGCGACTAATGTATCTGGGTAGGGGTATAGCAAACTGGGCACTGAGTCAAAAATCTAGATGAAAAACTTGCTTCCTAATTAACACCTCCTTATTATGGTATCATCAAAAAGGTGGCGTGAGGAGAAAATTTAGGTCAGGAAATTTCAGCCAGAGGTCAAAATCTACTATACTCCGATTAATAATTCAAGATTTTTTTGTAAACAAAGAAGTGTCATGATATGTCACTGTACCGAAGACAGGTCAGGGTTAAAAACGAGTTTATACCACGGATCACTATTACTAGTAATGGCACGCGGTTTTGCTTGTGCGATAGTTTCCTATTTTACCTAAATTATTCAGGTACTTCAGAACACTGAAAAGTAGGTAGAATAGGAAATAAAATTTGTGAATTTCAACTTCTGGGATATTAATCATAATAATGCCAAAGTGCATAGCAGATACCTAACAAATATTCATTCGATTCACACAATTGCACACGAGAAGCGAAAAAAGAACGCATTTGACTTCTTAAACGGACAAGACACGAATAAAATTTACAAACACACGTTTAGGTCAAAATCCAAAAAATTGTTTCGAACTTCTGTGATTTACTCCGATGATACCAATGTCTTAAAATATTTTTCGCTAATATTTTTTCGTCGTGTTATAACTTTCTGAAAAAAATTAAATAATATATAATAATCAGTACAAAACGATTGCTATTTTCCATTCTATGGATATTAACTAGAAAATAAACCGTACCATAAGTATTTAGGAAAATTGAGTTAACGTCACTTTGATAAGTATTTTTTTAGGGTGGTCACACCTTTGTTTACAAAAAAAATCTTGAATTCTGAATCGGGGTATAGATTAAAGCGGGGTGACGGTAGGTTATGGTTTTTTTTGCGTCCACACACGAATGAAGCGAGCGTACACAGCCTTATGCCAATAAAAAAATCTTAATTTCTTTCTAATTTTACTTTTCTTAGTACCCCGTTTTCTACACTTTGGCCCATGTATGTGCTACCATGGACGATACTCTTCCCATGGTGCGTCGATGAGTCTATACACGTCCGTTGCAATATCGCTCACCGTGAGAACGACCCTTTAGGTCAATACTTCCTGAATAGGACAATAGTACTCTACTTTTTAGGCCATACCTTGAGTTGCTTGTTGCTTCATCTATTTTCTTTTTGGTATCTTTACTATTAAGCATGCCCATGTTGGCCCAAGCAACAGTTTTCAAATCACCAATAGCAGTTTTTTTTACATCGTCGTTATAAATTTGTTTTTCCAAATTGATTCATAATTTTTCTGGTATTTCCATCCTGGAAAAGATTTTGATTTTGTATTGGAAATATCTATTTTTGTGCCATAATACATTTGACAATAGCATTGACGTTGCTAAGTCACATAGAAGTTTTCTTTACAAAAAGTTATTTTGATCTCAACAATAAGGTAATGTATTCTCATTGAGGTAGAGACAAAAATATTTGTATTTTACTTTATTGAAGTATTCTTTGGTATTTTATGTTATTCCCAGATGGTACGAGGATATTTTTTCAATTCTAGGACAGACATAAGATTACGCATGAAATGATATTTTGTTTCGTTAAATAAATAATATTTGAGGATAGGTCTGTGTATTTAATTTTATTTTTATATTATTTGTTTAACATTAAACTTACAGATCACAGCAACATTGCTATTTTTACTTATATATTCTTACGCTAATGAACCTGTGATAAAACTACTATAATGGGTACTCCAATGCCTCCATTTCTAGTCTCTTATTAAATAGCAAATCTTAACTATAATACCAAAATGTTAATCAGCTATTTAAGTACAATAAAAACTAACATAAAAATAAGTCAGAGCAATCATTTTCTTATTGTTTTATTGCTGTAATTAGGTAAGTCTTTGCTACGCCGCCAGTACCACCTACGAAGCAGCGGCCTACGCCGCAGCGCGTAGCATCTGATGTAGGCAGAACTCTACGAATCACAAATTTGATTACTTTGCTATATAGAAATAAAAAAACACCTGTCAACAAAATTAAAAAACAATACAGAAATAGTATACCTCTATCTATCTGTACCTATGTACTTTTAAAAACTAAATTATCTAACTTAAAATTAGGATATCTAATTTGATAGAGGTATGATAATCATAGTGAACGCAAAAATACTTTGTTACTTACATAATTATTATTCGAAACAAATTATGTAACCATTACAATAAAAACAAACAAAAATATAATATTAAGTCAGGAAAAATATGTGAAAAACACGCTAAAAGTACTCAACTAAGTTAAAATAGTTTTGAAGCTAAAAAAGGATATTATTATGATACTTTTATCCCGGTATCACGCTATAAATACCGGGAGCAGTACATAGTTTGTGATAACGTAAAAAAAATTACTTAAGGTAAAAATAAAATTGGATAGGAAGATGATCTAAAAATATCTTAAAAACCCAGGTGGGAGACAGATCATCAATCACAAAGGTGACATGAGGAGCGCGAATCAATACCCTAGCTACCCACATAAACGATATTGTCCATTGAAAAGCCACGCCATTTTCAACTCAAATATAAAGGCATAAGGATGTTTATTGAATGAAGATGATGGATGTAGTAATTGACGGTGAATGATGATGACATCATAGTGACGATTGAAGAGCTCTTGAAGGAAAGTAATTTTTAATAAGGAAATGGGTTTGTAGACCTTTTTTTATTCTTGTATAGTATACACCATAGAAGTATTAAAGTACAGAAACACAATGTAGTACTTTGAAAATGCAACCAAGAAAAGGGAGCCACATTGGCTAACTTCTAGTACATTTTGGTCCGATGCTAATTTTCGAAGAGAAGTAACAGGGCTAAATAACTATTATTATGTTAAAACTGTGTTAGCGTTTGTGGACTACGAGAAGGCCTTTGACTCTATCGAAACCTGGGCTGTTCTGCAATCATTGCAAAGATGCCAAGTTGATTGGCGATATATCGAGGTCTTGAGATGTCTGTATGATGAGGCCACCATGTCCGTCCAAATCCAGAGCCAGCAGTCTAAACCTATCCAGTTGCGTCGCGGAGTGAGACAAGGGGACGTCATATCCCCCAAATTGTTTACGAACGCACTGGAAGATATGTTTAAGACGCTGAGTTGGAAAGGACTGGGCGTCAACATAAATGGCGAACACATCTCACACCTACGATTCGCTGACGACATCGTCATCATAGCAGAGTCACTGCAAGAATTGCAACAGATGCTGAACAGTCTAGCTGCCGCTTCCAAACGTGTCGGCCTAGGCATGAACATTGATAAGACGAAAGTCATGATCAATGATCGTATCACCCCAGTGCCGATCACGGTCTCTGGAACTCCCCTCGAAATTGTGCAACAGTATGTCTACCTCGGACAGACAATCCAGGTAGGAAGGCATAATTTTGAGAAAGAGCTAAACCGGAGAATTCAGCTAGGCTGGGCGGCATTTGGGAAACTTCGTCAAGTCTTCTCATCGCCCATCCCCCAATGCCTGAAGACCAAAGTCTTTAACCAGTGTGTATTACCGGTTATGACCTACGCTGCTGAAACGTGGACACTTACGGTAGGGCTGGTCCACAAATTGAAGGTCGCTCAGCGAGCTATGGAGAGAGCTATGCTCGGGGTTTCTCTTAAGGATAGAATCCGAAATGAGGTCATCCGACAGAGAACTAAGGTGGTCGACATAGCTCAGAGGATCAGCAAGCTGAAGTGGCAGTGGGCCGGCCATGTCTGCCGAAGAACTGACAACCGTTGGGGTAAACGTGTTCTTGAGTGGAGACCACGTCTAGGCAAACGCAGTGTAGGACGACCTTTGGCCAGATGGAGCGATGATCTGCGCGCTATAGCTGGCAGAAAGTGGATGAGAAGAGCCGAAGATCGGGCTCACTGGCGCGCCTTGGGAGAGACCTACGTCCAGCAGTGGACTGCTATAGGTTGATGATGATGATGATGATGATGTTAAAACTACTAGGCTTTTTAATGTCAATAAAACTACATCGTAAAATGTAACAAACATTATTTGAAAATAGAGATATTTCATTATTATTGACAGACTCTGAAAATTTTCGATTCTTGTATATACCGCATCTATTTTGGTTCGGTATTGTCCATCTTGTTCTATAGGAACACCGTTATTCATCTATGGTTTACACATAGTATTATAATTATAGGTATATTTCATAGATATAGCCTTTTTCTTACATGGGGAAATCCCTTGGGGGAGGGCGGGAGGGTTATGTCGGACTCTAACCGACTAAAACCCCATGGTAGCCTACCTCTGCGCATTAGAGACACCCCGGGTTACTCAGAACACGTACCGGTGTCCCTCACGGACGTTGCTGTGAGGCCCATCCCAGGGAAGGCTTGCGCCGACCCCGAGCTCCGCTTGCTTGAGCGTGCATGCCTCCCCGTGCACTGCAGCCGTCCAGGGTTTTATAGCCCAGCTCGCCTCGTCACTTGTAAAATTATAATTACCGGGACGAGGCATGACCAGAACAGTGCAACACAGCACTTTGAATCACATAAAGCAATACACTATAACAATATAACACAAAGTACACTGCTTAAAAGCGCCTCACCCATCAAGGGGCTTGTTTACATTATAGAACATTTTACATGAAAATAATCTTATTTTTCAGCTTACTTAGTAATTTCGAAAAAAAATATGTGGATGTTCTTATTTTTAAACGATGTAAGTAAAAATCAAGGTTTTAAAAAACATACTTAGTTCAACCGAATTCAACTGGACTGTTCTAGTGATCGTAAGCACCACTTAAAAGTGACTAAGAAGCAAAATACGAAATTCGTTTACTTCGACGACATATTTTTTCAGTAATTTTGATTTAAAGACTAATCTACTGAACCGATTTTGATGAAATTTCTATGTAATGGGACAAATCTGAAAGTATATCCTCTCAAACAAAAAGATTTTTTTTTTCAAATCAGTTATAATAAATAACAAAGTTTTGAAGTAACAAACATAAAAAACACACAAATTGAGAACTTCCTCATTTTTTTGAAGTCGGTTGAAAAAGAAGGATTGTTCTCTATATACCAACCCTCAAAGATTAAGTATACAACTTTAAACAAAAGTTACACAATACCGGAAGCCTCCTAAACTTCTAACCCGTATTTCAAACAGATAAGTACTCCCAAGTAGACCTTTCAGCCCTTTGTGCCTTCTGGATGTAGGCTATTCTGTGGCTTCGATAGCAACCTTGCCACAGTATAGCTATAGCAGTGTCGACACTTGCATAGTATTTTTGTCAAAATAAAAACCGTCTTGAAGCCTAGTTTTGCTTTCTATTATCCAATCCTGGCCTGAAATGAAATCTTTATATGTGCAATGTTTGTTTTGTTTCGCTTTTATATATTTAAATTTAAAATTAATTAAAATACTTAATGTCTTTCTATCATATAAAAACAATTTTCTTTTCTTGCTTTCTTTCTTTCAAATCTTTTATAATTAAAATTGATTTATTACTTTATTATATTATAAAGTTTAATTACAGGTGCTGTGTATTTCTAAGATGAAAAATGAATTAAATATTTGTAATGGGTATGGAATTCAAATGCGCTTAGATTTAGACTATTCGATACAAATTAAAAATTGTTTATCAATAAATAAATATAAATCAAATATATTAAAAGACCTTAACAATTATAGACTAACCAACGGTCAGATAAACATAAACATAAACATAAACATTCACACACTCACACCCCTGCACTAGGATTCCCTGTGTCGCAGGTGGCATGGACACATACAACACATCACAACATCCAAGACCCGAGAACAAACATTTGTGTTCGTCACAAATATTTGCCCCGGCCGGGGATCGAACCCGGAACACCAAGCTTCGTAGGCAGGGTCACTACCAACTAAGCCACGGTGTCGTCATTTTTCAGTTCTTTTTCTTCTTCTGTTCTTTTTCAGTTCGTCAGATTGAACTTTATTTTTAGAAGTTATAATTTAAAATATACCTACACTTAAATAGAACAAAGAAGCTTGGTAGCGTGTCATTCTATTTCAAAAGGCTAGTCAATAATCACATCTCACAACCGACGCTTTTTTTTTCGGTTCTTAAGATACTATACTGCTACTTTATATACTATGTTGATGAAATAACGTTACACAGTAGACGGGCATTTTAGAGCTGTTACGCTCATGGATTACCGAGAGTTAATACTGTAAACATATTTACTGTGTCCCACATATATTGAGACTATCCTAACCAAACACTGCTTGAAAAAAGTTGTTTTGTATTGAAATTGCATGAGTTTTATTGTATAGGACAAAAGTCTAAGGGCTACATTTTCTTGTAGTATATTTGAGGGTAAAAATCTAATCCCAAAGAGGCCTTGTTTTATTTTATTTCTTATAGTACCTACTTTCTGTCTCGTTTAACAAAAAATATAAAAAAAAGCAAACAGTAAGATTTCAGGAAAAAACTATTTACTTAAAATAGTTTGATGTAAGCGCCACTAGGACTTCAATTTAGTTAAAACACACACGTCTAATTTTTTGACGTAAATACGTCTAATGAATTGATGAACGCCGGCTGCATGTACGTAAAAGTAGACGTCATTGTCCGGTACCGCTAATTGTCCCGTTACGCTGTCAAGTCAGCAAGCAGTTTATTCATAAAAGTATGTAACCAGTACATCTATGTTTTGTTAGGGACGTTGTCACGAACTCTTTTTCTAAATTCCATGCATCCTGTAAAAATCCTTTTTCTAAATTTTACAATTTCATGTGTTTCATTTTTCCTACGTCTAGGTTTTTGATATTATAAAGCTGCAAGGTAAAATTTCCAACTAAATATAAAGCTGTTCTGAGAACTAAAAAAACTTCAGTTAGATTTCCTTTGTAGTTTAGTGGAGGGTGAACAAAGACACAAAGCGTCACTCGAGGCCACTTGCTGTCGCCGCTTCTCTTCGCTACATTCAAGTGGCATGACTGAAGATAACTGAATCTAGATCGATATGGTTTATTTTCAGGCGTTCTCCTGATGGTAAGAGATTACTCCTGTCCAGAACCAGCTTAGACTTTGATTTACATGATCCGGTGCAACACTGCTTTATCGCACGTCCAGTTTGACTATTCTTTTTTTTTATATTTATACTCAGTCAATTTATTTCTTTGAAGATGTACAAATGTGTGAGCTAGATCGCGGCGATTCTAGACCTCAAGGTAGATAAAAAAAATATATTAGAAATACTAACATAAGGATTTCATAATCAAAAAACTTGCAAAATCAAATAAATTTACAATATTTACTTATTAATTTCTACTTGTCATCCATAAAACTGACTACAAAAAGGTAGTGCACTTAAGGAGCCTTTTCGAGACGCACTTGAAATCCTTTCACCACACTGGTTCGAAAGAACTAGTGACCCGATAAGAAAAAGACAACAAAATCATATTTTAATTCAGATAGAACATCGATTTGTCATTATAATTTATATATTACTAGATTTAGGATGTTTATAATAGAATATATCTATGGATATTTAGCAAAAAAAGACAATGGTGTAATATTATCATAACTAGCAGAACACTTTAAAAAACTGCTCTGTTTATTTCATGCTCTGTTTTTACGAATTTAGGAAAAAACGTATTAGTAAGTAAGTAGATAAGTTTTATATACATATTTGGCTTTCCGCAAAAATAACATAAAAAGTGTAATATTTTCACACCTTTCCCAAATCCGCAACACAAACAGAAAACAAAGAGCCATTGAAAAGTTATAATGAAATCCATGTCACAAAACCACAGTTCAAATTAAACAGTATAAACACTCTGCCTATCGTAGTGATTATTTCTGTAAATACCTACCTACTGAATGACGACACGGCTGGACTAATGCCAAGTGTATTGGACTGCCATGCCCGGTGTCACTCGCGAGTTCGATTTCCGCTTCAGGACAAACATCTCTGTGATGAACATCCGTGTTTGTCCTGTCTGTCAGTCTGGGTGTTTTCTATGTATTCTATGTATGTATTTACAAAAAAGTATGTAAGTAGGTATTCTAACAGCCATCTGGTTCCCATAGTACCAAGCTCTGCTTAGTTTAAGGCTACATGGCGTTGTGTGAAATGTTCAAAATGTTTATAAAAAAAAGAATCATTTTTTGACTTATAATTCAGAATTAGAGGCATTTTGGTAAAATATAACATGTATAATATAGATATGCCAATTTTATCCAAAACTTTACAGTAGTTTTGGCATTAATAGGTAATAACGGTATAAAAATATCAAAAATTTTACATTCTGCTTGTTCCACCTGCGCGGAAAAAATGTCACAGAATAGCAAAGTGTCAATCAATACTTGCACTTTTTCAATCCCTATTTTCACCCACTCAAATATTGAATTTAGTCGAAATAGTGTCACTACTGAATGTTATCGATGCTATGAAAAAACCGAATAAATATGACAAATTCTCACCAATTCAACTTGGAATTTACCAATTCCCACTTATATTGTTAGAGAGTTTTATAGATTGCCTGCGATTTTTCTCAGGTCTAGAAACATAAAAGTTACATGATTAGGTTTATTGTATGTGCATATGACATACCATGGTAAAAAACGATTATTTCATTTCATAGCCAGAACTATCGCAAATTAAGGCTTTCAAATTTCAAATCTACACTCCCTTATTTAAAAAAAAAACTGATCTGTCTCCGAACTTTTTGTCCAAAATAACCTTGTTCGAACTTTAGATATAGGTAAAAGAAAAGTGTTAAGTTATTTTAAATTACCAATTTGAGAAGCGCAACACTCGCGCTTCTCAAAACGAGTTCCGCCATTTTTAAAACACTTATACCAAAATACCTTTGACCACGATTAAAATCCTTTCAAAGTATAAAATTCCAAAAACTGAATTTTCAGCGTCAAATTAAACCCGTTTTCATAAAAAGTGAAACAAATTAAAAACTCAGCCTTATTGCAGGAAATTTCAGATGACTGCAGGTTAATGAATCCTTCGTGACAATATGCTCATATGGTCACAGAACAAATAACATCAGTAGTACTACTGGTATTATAATATATTTATTACAATTTAAAATTGAGTTACATTTCGTTCTGTAATTTTGTATTTGATATGACGAAAGAACCACAACGATAACAATTGATTGATTCAGGCGTTACTTTGCGGAAATCCATAAATATCAACAAATTATATAAATATATTTAGTAATATATCCGCTTAGTTTCTAAACAAAGGTTTTAATTAACTTAACTTTAGTTCAACTAAACCAAAGAGTCAACGAACAGAAAACCAAAGTTTAAAGATACGACACGTGTTCTCGTTTCAAACTTCGGCGAGTCCACACCTCCTGATGATGCCTCGTGTAGAGGCGAAACACGTGTCGTATCTTTAAACTTTGGTTTTCTGTTCGTTGACTCTTTGGTTTAGTTGAACTAAAGTTAAGTTAATTAAAACCTTTGTTTAGAAACTAAGCGGATATATTACTAAATATATTTATATAATTTGTTGATATTCACAACGATAATCATTTTTTTTCTTACTTTTACATGAATTCAAAGTTTCCAACCTAGATCAAGTTATACATCAACTACTTGTAGTTTTTTATTGTAGAGCTAGAATATTGTTAATTATATCTTAGTGTGTCTAAGCTTACAGAAAAACAATATTCTTATGTCAAAGCCAAACACAAATTCTTTTTTACAAACAAGGCCTTCTGACGTCACTATGGCGGATCAACCATGCAACGTCATAAAACAGGGGCCGCCAATTTGTTACTCCTCGAAGGTCCGTAAATGTCGGACAGTATTTTTCAAATATGGCGGACAGTATTTTGCAAAAATGCCGGACATTATTTTGTAAAATTCATACGACAGGTGACACGACGCTTTATTAAAGTCTCACTGTGACAGATTTCACTGCTTCAGTTAATTTTCAGTACTTACCTTAATTAATACCTACCTTAATTAATTAATTTATGTTTCACGTTTAGAGCCTAAAAATCATCCAAATGACCCTAGACTTCAAATATACATATCTCAACATACTTTTTTTTTATTTGAGAAATAAGTACGCATTTCTGTATTTTATGCAATTACTTTACTTTCAGGACACAAATACTTGTAAAATAGGTTATAGGATAAATACTCGCAGTATCAGTTTTTTTTTTTTTTTTTTTTATGGAATAGGCAAGCATTTGCCCACAACCTCACCTGATGGTAAGTGACGGTGTGGTCGAGGATGAAGCACGCTTGCCTAGTAGTCAGATTGTCTGAAAGTGCTATACCAGGACTATGTCCCTCATAAAATTGCACCCGATGGATAAATAAATAAATTAATATTTTGGACATTTCACACAACGCCATCTAGCCCCAAACTAAGCAGAGCCTTGTACTATGGGAACCAGATGGCTGATAGAATACTTATTTTTTTTAATATATACATAGAATACATAGAAAACACCCAGACGAATACCGATGTTCATTACACAAATGTTTGTCCTGAAGCAGGAATCGAACCGGGCGTGGCAGTTCAATGCACTTGCCATTCGACCATCCGTGTCGTCAAATTGATACTACTGAACTGAATAAGCAGAAAGGTAACCTGTCTAGGTACAGTTTATGAGACATGATGAGACAGGTAGATAGAACTTTAAATTATTTAACACTGAAAGTGCGCGCCGCGCCGCTGCCATCTCGGTGTAAAATGAGCCTTAGACATACCTAAACAAATCAAATTCGGTAAACAACAGTTATTTGCTGGGCATCGCCAATCGAATGGAAAACAAACATGGACGCGTGTGACACACCTGGCTTGTGTAGATATTCCACAATAACATGGCCCACGCAGAAGATTTTCATAAAGCTATAATAATATTATCAATTGCGTCATCACTAATGGACTAGTTAGTTTTAAATTATATGATGTTGATATAAGTCGGTATTGTAAATAATTCATTAGAAAAAGCCGTGTTGGCCGAGTGGGAGGTGCCTCGACTTTCGTTCCGAAGGTCGTGAGTTCAAACCCGGTCGTACACCAATAGATTTATCTATAAAAAAAACTATGTGTGCATTAAAACACGTGCTTAACGGTGAAGGAAAGCATCGTGAGGAAACCAGCATATCATAGGACCTAAAAAGTTCGAAAACATGTGTCAAGTGCACGGAAGCAGCTCTTCGAGGCGCACTTGAAATCATTTCTTCACACTTGTTCGAAAGAACTAGTGACACGATAAGATGAAGAAGTGCTAACTGAGGACATAGAACAAATCGGAATTAGTGAGAATCAGATACAGTATCATTTGTCAAAGATTTATCTACAATTCTACATAAATACTGCCAAAATCAACTGTAGAACAATTGACGTATTTTGTACAACTGTAAGATAAATAGCCCCAAGCTTCACACCCGTCTGCCTTCCAACGGTTTAGCGCTAACTGAGGACTTAGAATAGAACAGGATTAATAAGAAACAGATAAAGTATATTTTGTAAACATTCAATCAATATGTACAGACAGCATCATAGATAAGTATCCCCTTGCATTATAATACCCAGCTTCATATCCCTTCAAATCACCGCAGCGGGCGTATGGAGAAATTTGCCTTTAAAAAATAGATTTTATTGTTTATGTAATATTATGTAATCCTTAAAATAATTTCAAATATAACAATTTTTGAAAGGATTTATAGCTGGGTGTTTTGTGCAAGGGGGATACTTATCTCTGACGCTGTCTGTACATATAAAAGGCTTGGTTTGACTGACTGACAGAAAACGTACAGACCAAACCACTGAACGTAGAGATCTGAAACTTGGAGGATGTGTTTGTCAAGAGTTGAAAGTTAGTAAATTTCGAAAATATGCAACGCTAACGAAGTTGCGTCAGCTAGTTAGCATAAGATGAAATGAGATTAGAAAGAATCTTATTAGCGTACATTGGGTTAAAAAGTATATTTAAACTATGGAAAAAAAATAGGTGGGATTTAACAGGTTTTTTTCTCATTGACTCTCACCGGACTTGTAGTCGGATAGTGAGCGTGATTTTTTTAAAAGTTTTAGAAAATAATTTACTTAACTTAACTTAACGACAGGGGGAGTTCTTTAATGTTTTTCTCAAAAAAGTTAACTAATCTATTTATTTATGTATGGAATTTAAAACATTTTTTTTTACAATTAAAAAACATCAAGTCACAATTAATAAGCATTTACTTGAATTAAAATTTTGTACTACGTTAATAATAATTTATCCCTTAAAATCCTTTACCATCCTTTAGATACCCCAAATTTGGCATGGAACCATATTCGTACAGTTTCATTTACATTGCGGTAAAGTTTAGATATTAGGATAGTTACGGGTCAACTAAAGTTTCAATCCAAATTTCAGTTTGCAAGTCAATGTTTGATCAAACTCCAGATTACAAATGAATTGGGCACACAATCTTCATCACGTACCTATTATATTTAAGACTAGCTATTGTCCGTGGTAGAATAGAATCTGAAATGAGGTTATCCAAAATGAGGTTATCCGACAAAGAACTAAGATGGTTGACATAGCTCAGAGGATCAGCAAGCTGAAGTGGCAGTGGGCCGGTCATCTGCTGAAGAACCGACAACCGTTGGGGTAAACGTGTTCTTGAGTGGAGACCGCGTCTAGGCAAGCGTAGTGTAGGACGACCGCCGCCGGCCAGATGGAGCGATGATTTGCGCGCTATAGCTGGCAGGTGCATGAGAAGAGCCGAAGATCGGGCTCAGTGGCGCGCCTTGGGAGGGACCTACGTCCAGCAGTGGACTGCTAAAGGTTGATGATGATGATGACTGCCCGCGGTTCAACCTATGATTGAAAAAAATAAAAACCCGACTACTGAAATATTATTGGAATACTGGATTTTTGGCACTTTAATTTTATTCTATAAAAATAAATAAATAGAATGAATGAAAAATGAATACATAAACTATACACATTATTACCATTTATTATTATTTTATTACCTGGTAAGGTTTTAAGGCACCCTTAGAATAGAAAATATTGTTAACTTTTTAGTAAATAAATAAATACAAAAAAAAAAACCAAATTTCACCTTAATCTCGATCGTTTTAGTATTTTTGGCTTGATTGAGCTACATACATCAATCCTCAACAAATTTTCGCATTTACAAAATGAGATTCATAAAAATGTAGGTACGAATCTATTACAATTTGAAAAAAATAACTTTTGCATCGAAACTGTTGAACTAAAAATAATTTGTCAGTCAGCACAATACGTTCATTCGTTCATTCATTCATTCACTCATTCATTGGAGCATTCGTTTTCATTGTTCCAATTTGGATCCGTGACGCGTCCGCTAGAGATTACATAGATCTAGGAAAAAACAGATGTGGCATCATTCATCATTAATCTCACTGTCAGAAAATCGCCTAAGCGTAACACGCCTACCTATGACCAGAAAAGTACTGCAAAGGATAATGACGGCCAGAACTATTTTGACCTTCGCTTATTTTTAAGTGTCACAAGTAAGGTCAGGAAATAGGATTGCCCATGTTTGAATTAGATGGTTGAGATTATTTATAGACCCTCCGAATGGTGATCTCTGGTATTCGTCCTCACAATTATAGTTCCTCAGTTTTGACTGACAAAGTTGCAACTTGTACATCGCCTTTGAAACCTCATTAATTTTACTATAGAACCTCAAAATGGTACTGCTCTGGCGTCACTCCTCACAATGGTTCGTCAGTTCTGACTGACAAGGTTGTAACTCGTGCATTACGTTTGAAACCTTTTTATACCATAAAACTTCCAAATGGTACCGATCTCTGGCAACGGTCCTCACAATGGTTCTGACTGACAAGGCTGTAACTCGTGCATTACGTTTAAAACCTTTTATACTATAAAAACTCCAACTGGTACCGATCTCTAGCATCGGTTCTCACAATGGTTCGTCAGTTTTGATTGACACAGTTGCAATTTGTGCATTGCCGTTCAAACCTCATTTATTTTACTATAGAACCTCAAAATGGTACTGATCTCTGGCATCGCTCCTCACAATGGTTCGTCAGTTCTGACTGAACGAGGCTATAACTCGTGCATTGCCTCAAAAAGCTTTTAATATTGCAGTATAACCTCCAAAGGGTACTGATATCTGGCATCGGTCCTCACAATGGTTCGCAAGTTTTGACTTTTAAGGTTGCATCTCGTGCATTCCGTTTGAAACCTTTTTATACTATAGAACCTCCAAATGGTAATAATATCTGGCATCGGTCCTCACAAACTGTTTTTGACTGACAAAGCTCGTGCAATGCCATTAAAACCTTTTTAATATTACTGTAGAACCTCTAAATGGTACTTGTTGGTCAGTTTTTATTGTCGAGGCTGCAACTTGTGCATTATTTTTGAAACCTTTTCAAACTATAAAACCTCCAAATGGTACCGATCTCTGGCATCGGTCCTCACAATGGTTCTGACTGACAAGGCTGTAACTCGTGCATTGCCTTTAAAACCTGTTTAATATTACTGTAGAACCTCCAAATGGTATTTATTGATCTCTGGCATCGGTCCTCACAATGGTTCGTCAGTTTTTATTGACGAGGCTGCGACTCGTGCCTTGCCTTTGAAACTTTTTCATTTCAGCGCAATGTACCTACCTGTTGACACTACGTTTTTGGCTTCTAAATATATTCTATATTTTTAGTATTTCCCGACTAGCCACTAGGTATTAATTTATCATTAAATAAGTTTCAAATATTCCTGTGTAATACAGATAATATGGTCATGAACAGAACCAATTTTATGAAGTCACTACGTCTAATGAATCGATGAACGCCGGCTGCATGCACGAAAACGTTGACGTCATTGTCCGGTAACACTCATACGTTACGCTGTCAATGTTTTATTATGACGTTGGCACGTAAAACTAACGTCCGTAAACCAATTTTACAGACAACCAAATTTTTTTATGTTAATTAGTGGAGAGACTAGCTAGGTGCTCTCCTGATGGCAAGAGATCACGCCTGCCCATAACTAAAACAGTGCTACACAGGGCTTTAATTCCACATGCCGGTGCAACACTTCTATAGCGCTCATACCTTGAGACATTTTGATGGTCAGTCTCGAAAGCCAATAATTTTACTAGCTACAGTGCCCTTCCAACTCAGTAATGCCAACACATTACTGCTTTGCGACAAAATATCTGGCACTGTGTTGATACCCATCTAGACGGCATCCTGCAGCGAATGCCTCCAAAAGATCGCTGTAATAGAAATAAAAAAAAATATATAAATATATTTAGTAATAAATCCGCTTGATTTCTAAACAAAGGTTTTAATTAACTTAACTTTAGTTTAGAACTTTAGTACATATTACTATATTATAAACCAAAGAGTCAACGAACAGAAAACCAAAGTTTAAAGATACGACACGTGTTTCGCCTCTACACGAGGCATCATCACACCTCCTGATACATAGACTGAATATAGTAATATGTACTAAAGTTCTAAACTAAAGTTAAGTTAATAAAAAAAATATTTGTTGTCTGTGAATAAGACCATATAATTTTTGAGCACTCTGTATAATACCTAATAATGTAAAGGGTAGTAGGTATTCGTGTATCCCGCTTTGATAGTGTATCAAACAAAAAATAAACCCAATGAAACCAAAATACAATGGTACAGCCTAAATACACAAAAGCATTTCACCACAAAGAACACAAAATATTGTTTGGAGATTCCGCCCTCAGGGCCTGCGACATAAATATGTAAAAAAAAATCAAAGGGTAGGGTTGTGCCTAAACATTACCTTGGGGTATAAAGGTCTAACGTCGTGTTTAAGTGCTTTCATGGCTTCATAAGAAAATGCCCAAAATTGTGTGTTGTTTTTCATAGGGTTGACACATTTGACACTTTTGATCCTTTGAATATAATGATGAACCTTTTGTCCCTTAGGCGCCATCTCCACGAGCGAGAGAATCGCGGCGATATTATTGTCGTGCCATATACTCTCTATGAGCGATAACATCGCCGTGTGGAGACGCGTTCATAGAGAGTTCTATACTTCTAGTATAGAAATACGTGGCACGACGATAATATCGCCGCGATTCGCTCGCTCGTGGAGATGGTGCCTTAGGGGTATAGATATGGGTAGGAAATATTAATAGGTACCCCTGATTCGCCCTCTCGCTTGCGCGTACCTACATTTTTGAAGATTTAAAAATTACTACTTGTAATTACGAAAAAAAATACCTCCAGGGTCTAGAAAAGAACATTAAAAACGTGCAGTAAAAATCCAATTCAATCCAAAAAAGTTATTTATGTGTAATACCTTGACAGAGGAAAAAAATCTTGCACCAGGGCATGTACAACATATACATACATATAAGTAGTATAATATACATACATTTGAGCCTGTGTAGTGTCTGTGAATAAGAACGCGGCGTGACATCGCACTGCATGTGCATCTTGAAAAGTCTGTCTACTGACTCTCTCGGGCGCAATAAAAAAAAAAAACATCATATATACAGTCGGTTCTGTAATTGTCTTTACACCCAGCTTACGTCGCGTCGGTGTTCTTCTGTGATTAAACCATTTGTTTTTTATATAATGGGTATATCTTAAGTGGTTTAATCACATCAGTAGTTTACTCACACACACATGATTTGTTAGTGTGAGTGGTTTAAAAACAGGAGTATACCGGCGTAAGCTGAGTGTAAAGACAATTAAAGAGCCAACTGTACATGCGTACTAGTACTACAATAATAAAATTGTTTAAAAACTGACGGAAGCTGGCCACCGGTCGCTGTAGTTGGCGACCCGTTTGCGGGTTGCATTAGTTAGTTCACCAAGTCTTTCATAAGCTTAAACTAACTAAATCAATTCAAGTTGGGTGCAATGAAGGCGAGTGGACCGCGGTGTCGTCGACTAGTGAGATATAGAGCCGAACTTTGTTCCACTGAAGTTGAGTCACAGATAAATGTATAGATAAGACATGATAGCACTGAATTACTGAATTAAAATATAGATACAAACTGTTAAGATATATCAGTAATTATTTCCACTATAGTAAACCACAGCCTTCACAGGACTAAAATAATAAGTGTTTTTATTTTTCGATCAAAAATAATAATTAATAAAACATGGTAAAACTGTACCATATCGTTTTGTTTAAAGCGTCGATGACACAGGGCTAGTTTACAAGTTACAAGCCGGCGAGTTTAAAAGCTAGCGAGTGAGCGTAACTTTCGGGAAGGATTGTTAACTAGCAGATTGTAAAAAAGCCGATGACACGGGGCGAGTTTACAAGCTACAAGCAAACTCAATGGCTTGTAGCTTGTAAATTAGCTTTGTGTCATCGACGCTTTAGAATATCAGACGAAAAATATCTTTAAAAAATGTTATCTTGGCCAAATCTCGACACACGACAGTGTGTCAAGCCACGGTCAGGCCCAGCGAACTGGCGAGTAGCACTGTGTGTAAGTTTACACGAATCATTTGGAGCCACTTTTGACCTTGTCATAGCTAAAAAACTAATCAATATAAACACACCAAATTTGGTTTATGTATTGAAAGCCCAGAGTTACTGAAGTACCTCAAATTTCATAAACACAGCTTATACGGTTATTTAGATATTAACGTTCAAAAATCGTCATTTTTATCACTGATTGACTGACATATAGACGTAAAACCTAACCCACTTCCAGATGACCTAGAAAGTTCAAATTTGGCATCCAGCTAGGTAATTGTGTGTATACATAGAAAACAGTAAATTTATAAGATTTGATTTTTTTTTCAAATATATTCGATTTTATGAGGAAAATTTAGCGCCTTGCAAATTATGAGAGCAATTGCCTTGCAAATTTTTGCAGGATATTTCCATAAATTTATTTACAAAAAGCATTGATATCTGAACAAAACCACATATAATAGGTGAAAATGGAGGAGCCACGGTTCGATGGACCGGATTATGATGTCGTTTTCCCCGAAAAAAGACTGAGATCTACATATATGGCTAGCCAAGGTCTACGTTATAAATAAAGTAATACGTTTTTATAAATAAATTTACGAATGTCTATAGTAGACCTTGGCAAACCATATATGTAGATCTCGGTCTTTTTTCGGGGAAAACGACATCATAATCCGGTCCATCGAACCGTGGCTCCTCCATTTTCACATATTATATGTGGTTTTGTTCAGATTTGACTGTACCTGTACCACTTAAAATTTTAAATGAGAAAATTGGCATAAATCTACCAAATTACATACAAGTATGTGTAGTTACGGATCATAATTCGTAACAATAGATTAATTGTGTGTCAAAATATCAATAAACACACAACACAAAGCTAATATATAAACGACAAAACTAAAAACTGCCCTCATCGAGGACGCCACAAAATAGGCAAACATTTCACTTTCACAAAGAAACGCAATAGGCGATTTAGCAAACGCCATTGGCGTCCCGCCAACGCCTAATGTAAAAACCGTAATAGTCTACGGTTCCGTATGTCTTTATTGGGCCAATTTCGGGATGGAATTGTCTTTGTACATTGGAAATGGAATTTTAGCTTCTAATTTTGCTGACGCTGAAAATTGAAAAGTTCGACTGAAAAAGTGTTAGTAGTTTAGCACTGCCTCAGTGTTGCGTAAATACAAAGCTGAAGTCTCTTTTACAAAGGCTGTGTTATGGGAACTAGATAATTTTTAACCACTAGAAGAAGAAAAACGCATAATCAGTTGCCGTTACTGAACACAGATATGGCAAAAAAACACAAGTCTTTTTTTTTCTGTTACCGTTAGTCGTTTTACTATGGATTTACTTCGGATGGTACCCTTTATTGATATTAATTTAAGTTTCATTCAACGTTTGGCAAACCCGGGTACCTAGCTCGAGCCAGCTCGCAAAAGCTCGGCTCGGGTGCCGCACTCGCCCCGTTATCACTCTGTCATTTTGTAGAAACCCAAAATTCTGACCGCACAGATACAACGTAGTACCCCTTCTGCATTGTCCATTTAAGTTTTTTTTGTAATTAAAAAAATGTGGTGTCTATTTTTTTTCTAGGGTCTAGTAAATAGGGCCTTTGTAAAATCTGAGACTTCAGCTCCGGGTCATCTCGATAAATTGGTTTATTTGAGGTTTTCTCTGTATTATATGTAAGTATGAATGTCTTTGACGACACGGACGGTCGAATGGCAAGTGTGTTAGACTGCCACGCCCGGTGTCGAGGGTTTGATTCCCGTACAAATATTTGTGTGATGAACATCGGTGTTTGTCCTGAGTCTGAATGTTTTCTATGTATTATTTGTACGTATTTACATAAAAAAGTAAACAAGTACCTATTCTATCAGTTATCTGGTTCCCATAATACAAGCTTACTAAGTTTAGGGCTAGATGGCGGTATGTGGAATGTCCAAACATAAAAAAAAGTCTGAAAGTCAGCAAAAGTTAAAAGCACTTAACTATACCTTACGTTGGTACTATTAAGTGATGATTAACATCACTTAATTGTGCCAACATTACCCAGAATAATGAATGGATTTAAGTCTCACTAAATACCTATCCTAAATAAACCATGACAAAATCAAACAAAACCTCAGCGAGTTACTAAGACGTTCCCTAGCTAAGTGGGTCCATAATCTTGGGCACAGTGCTGTATAAATAGCTCACACATTTCATCACATATTTTTTTTATACACAAATGAGCCAAGGCCAAAGTGCCCAAGTGTAAATTTGTGCATGTTTAGTTACTTATATCATTCAGCTCTATTTAACATAAAAATACTGATAATGTGTTTTGTTTTGAATTTAGTAATTTACAATTTAGTCAACAGATGCGACAGCACGAGTAGATTCCTTTAATGCCATCTTGAGGAACAGAGTTGCTAAATTTATGTCCAGAGTTGACAAGGTGTAAAAATTCTATTAGCGAGTCTGGCAGACACGATCTTCTTAACTAATGTGTACAGACGATGGGTGCAAATTGCATCCTAACAAATCATACAATGATTTTTTTATTTTATTTTATTGTATTTGTGTGAGCCTGAATAAAAAAAAATATTTGTATTATTATGTTGTAATAAATGTACCTACCTACAGTCTGAACTCTAATTACCTATCTTTCTTCCTTTCGCCTTCGTACTACACAGGCGGAAGCTGGATGTAAAGATAATTAGAGTTCAGACTGTACAAGTTGTATATTTATATCGATCTAACCCAGCCGTTCTTACTTTCCTTTGGTACGGGGTTCTTTTGGGGTTATGGCCCTGGAATTACAAGGGTGCGAAGCGTTATGGTGAAGTAAGTGATTCTCAGCTACTTATTTATGTTTTGCTTTGTAATTACTTGATGTCATATAACTTGACATGCTTCTAATCCAGTAAAGTAAGACGTTCGAGCTTGCATTAATTCGGACAGAGCTGAAAATTGGTATGAATGTTGAGGACAACATTATAAAGGAACTGTAAAAAGTCTTCGAAAATCCCACGTGTCCAAAAAAAGTTATTCAAGGTAATCAACGTCGGTTTTTCGCAATTACCTCGGTTTCTATGGCTCCAATGGTGTTACCATGTATTATAAATATGTAGAACATAACATTTGAGAATAAATATGACTCGATTGTTCGAGACATAATAATTATTAATGCGAAAAACGTCAACGTTGGTTCCCTTGACCTTAAATAACTTTTTTTGCACACGTGGGATTTTTGAGGACTTTTTACAGTTCTTTTATAATGGCCGAATTAGTGCTAGCTTACCCCTCGTTTTTCAATTGATCGGATTATTCGTTATTTGCTATCAACATAAAAGTGTTTCAATTAATAATCTAAATTAAAAACTTTTTTTTGATGTTGCATACAACATCATTTAGCCCCAATCTATTATAATAATAATATAAATATACTATAGAGATTTTAAAAAAGGTACCTTTTAACTGATTCATGTACCTACCTAATATTTATCACAGCAAAATATGCTTTTTGGGCGAAAAAACTGTAATGAAAAACCTACTGGCTTAGACTTAAAAAAAATGTACCAGTTTATTTTTATGTTAGCAATACTTTTATAGACAATACATTGTCATTTATATTTATTTAGGAAAGTAAATGATTAATTTTCTCATCTAAAAAAATAGAGACCAAAAGAAAATAATACCAAAATACGAGCTTTGAATTGTTTTACTTAGCAAGCTCAAAATAAACCATTCAAACCTCATTCCGAATTTATTTTGAAAAAATGTAAATGTACTCATAAACAAAGCAGGTAGCTTTACCACAATCTGAATACCGTCATGGCGGACAAAAAGGAAATTTATATGAAAACAATAAAACTGTGATGTATGGGATCTGGGCTGGACGCAATTTATAGGAATATTCCACCATGGAAGGATTATGGATCATGGAATCGAGAAAAATAGACAAGGCATTTTTGAAAACTACTACTGAAAAAAAAAAGAAAAGTGTATACAGACAAATAAAAATAAATTCCCTGAAAAGTTAAAAAAACTTTTATAAGAAACATAATGAGAAACATACTAATTGGGTGCAGTTTAAACAGCCTTAGTAAGACGGTTCGGGGGAGTCACTATACGCCCAATCGTACGAGATTACTCGAGAATGCGTGGGAGACGCAGAACGAGTATTATTATTTTTTCAATTCTTTTTATTTAATTAAATAAGATTTTACGACTACACCAATTATGTAAAGCAAATGTAATCACATGGCTGGTCTTGGCAAATATCTAAGTCTAAATTATTAATAATTGTGAGCTGTGTCACGGGCTGTGTGTGATTTGTACATTAATATAATATCAAATAAAAATTCTACTTTTTCTTAATCTGCCATATTTCTTATAGGTATCGAAACTAAACGGTTTCTAAATTCAACTGTTCGAAGGAGTTAATACCGCCTTTTTGCTTACCACATCCAGATATTTACACACCCTGTTCTACAGGATGATGCATTATGTACAAACTGAGCAGAGCGCAATGATAAACATACTCAAACAACATACAAGTATACTCATACAAGCGTAGTCATACAATTTTAAACAAATTGCCCATAAAAATGAGCCATGTTTCGTTTCCAACGTGAAATGAGTGGGGAAAATTAATTTTGCAAGAGTAGCAGATAAATTAATTTACTCACGTAATATGTCAAATATATAAGACAAACTGAGGATCTTCTTTTAAAGTTGAGTTTAAATAATGAGGATTAAGGTCTGTGTTCACCAATAGATAATCGGAAGATTGAAGACGGCCTCTTCGTCCGTTATCTTTGACGTTTAATCTATGAAAATTCGTGTCAAAAATGCCAAAACAATTGTTTAAAACTTAACCGTTTGTTGGTAAACTCAGGTCTAAGTACTGTTAATGAGTAAACGCTGATTAGAGTCGGTCAAGTTAGGAAAAATCGACTCGCGCAAAGGGCTAGTACTTACTCGTATCTAATCTAATCTTCCGGTTAGGGCCTCCAAGGACCTAAGAATTCGGGAATGAATCCTGCCTCGATTTATATTCTTTTTTTTTTGTAACGAGCCTTTCAGAGGCGCCCAACGTGTGTTAGTAAATAAGATGTGGAAGATAAGCTAAAATTTCACTAAACTTTCTTTTCTCACACTCGTACGAAATAAATTCGAGAGAAACGCAGAACGACTCTTAATATAATTCTGTAATGAAATTTGTAGTGCCTGATTGATTAAACTCATACCCAAAATCTGATATTTTCTGTATTCTATTAAATGGGTGTTTGTTGCTCAATCACGCCGAAAGCACTGAAACAATTGAGATAAAATTTTGTTTGGTTAACATCAAAAGCCACAGAAAAGGCTACTTTAAGCCGATACTATGTATATAACCACGTTTAGAAGGTTAGAAGCTGGTTTGCAATATTTGCGAATTCAATTTTTTTATTAGGCGCAGTTTACACCGCCTCTCTGTCCATGGCACTCGTATTCATGACTGAAAGTAGCACGGTGGCGGCAAAATCGCCGCTAAAATGGCGACTGTATGTTTCTTTATTATTTTCTCAATATTTTATTGTTCTACCATCAATTGAAATAAGTTATCTAAATAAAATAACTTACTTTTGAAAACGCGTTGAATAAAATGTGATAAAAAACATAAATATGAGTATTTTTCGTAGACTTTCGCGTTTATTACACATAGTTATTAGTTTATAACGGGCCTTTATCACGCTTATCTTTAAGCTATTAACCTCCAGTATATATTTTGGTAGAAATTCAATAGGAATAAACAGTAAAATTAATATATCTATAACATCAGCTAGTTTCAACCCTTTTTTCAATGTATTACGCTAAAACTACTACACTGACTATGTTGTATTTAATTGTGGATTAAGTATATTAAGTAATTTCCAAGATGGAAATAGACACAGGTACCTTTTTTTTTTTTCAATGGGAATATTTATTTATTTATTCAATAAGGCAATGCCAACAGCACACATAATACAAAATACACAGAACACTTACATAATAGTATACACTAAAATGTGAACCAATTATAGGCTTGCACAACACTCATAGAAAACAGGCAACAGCTAAATTAAAAGAAAAAATATGACACAATGAAAAAAAAAACACAAGAACGAAAACAAAATAAAACTTGTAGGTACTTTCTACATGACAAAGTCAACACAAAACAAGAATAAAAAAAAATGAGAAAAAAAAAATATAACAAAATTACACACAAAGGGTTGAGTATACATACAAAACACTTTTATTAAGATTCAGAGTCCTGAGAACAGGAATAAGATTTTCTTAATTTATTTTTGAACACACTAAGTAGGTCACCAAACAGATCCAAGTCTGTAATATGCAGTTTACGCATATCCTCCGGCCCGGGGAGGACCGTAGGGGCGTGTCGGACTCACCACCTGGTTACTAGCAGAGTGCTAGTAACTGGTAGCATACCGACTAAAAACCCATTGACATGCTTTCAATCACCTTAGTGCTAATGCGTCGTCAAAGCACTTGTCACCAGACGAGAGGCTCGACGGCGCACCATCACTTGACAGGGTCACGGGGTCCCGATCGGATTCGACCGCGGCGGACACAGCTACCTACGTTATCTAGCCTCATGTATGAATGAAGCCTAAGTAAGGTATAATCCAATGAAGATGTAATGAAGCCTAAGGCTACAGTTAGCTTTCAACAAGCTAAATAAAGCAAAGCAGCATTTTAACACCACCTAAGCCTATCTGTACACAACACAATAATGTATGTGCATACATTTGTCAGTGATGTCGCTCGGTCGTGTGTACGCACCCTATTCTTATGCATGCGATTTTTTTCAATAACCCATTGAGTCAAATTCGTGATATAAACGAATGTGATATGTTTTTATGTCAAGATAAATAGAGTAGGTTTTTTTTTATACTTCGGATGCTTTTTCAATAATCGTCTTACACCAAAAGGTCCTTGTCTTGCTATCCAGTGGTAGCGGGTTCGAATCCCGGTGGCTTTGAATGTACGCAATGCACATACCAGTGCTCATAACGGTCGTTATAGGAAAATAACGAATGATAACCTGCATAATATACAGCAGATTTTTTTTCTAGTATAGAATATTACATTCACCATTCCACATTGGATCTGCGTATAGGTGATCTAATATCCATTTGCTCTCCTAGACGAGAGTAGGCCCGAATTATAGAAGTGAAACATGTTGACGATACGATTGGTCGAGTGGCAAGTGTGTTAGACTGCCACGCCAGTGTCGCGAGTTCGATTCCCGCTTCAGGACAAACATTTGTGTGATGAACATCGGTGTTTGTCCTGAGTCTGGTTGTTTTCTATGTATGCTAGGTACATTACAATATAAATGTACTCTACGTAGTTCAAGCTCTGCTTAGTTCGAGGCTAGATGGCGTTGTGTCAAATGTCCAATTTTTTTAATTTTTTTTTGTGTTATGCTAAGGCTGGCCAAAATAACTACATAAGAGGAAGTTTTAAAATCGCACCTATAGTAGATAAAGCAAACGAGAAACGACTTCGATGGTACGGGCACGTCCAGAGGCGCCCGGAGGACCATATGGTTAAGCTTGCCCTAAGTTTGCCAACGACGAAACGGGGACGTAAAAGACCACCCTCCACTTGGTTAACGACGGTTGATAAAGACCTGAAAGAAGCTCAACTCGACACGGACACTGCACAAAATTGTGCAGAGTGGAGAAAACGGACAAGGAAGGCCGACCCCAAGTAAATGGGATACACGGTCGAGGGATATATGTTATGCTAAGGCTGGCTAATGATATACATATTTGGCTGGCAAAGTCGTGGATACTGGCTTAGAAATAACAAGGTCTTACCTCTTTTTTAAATATTTTGTCCCACTTTAGGGCAAACGTCTCCACCTCTACCCATTTGTTAAACTAAAATAAACCTACACCTCATTGTTTAAAACGCAGGGTAAAACTAACAGAAACACCCAGATAAAAGTAAACAGGGAACCCAACCTTAATTTCTCTATTTTCACCACTCCAAATTTTTATCAAAAACATCTTTTATTTCAACGGCTTACAGTTTACTTTTGTACAACCAAGTTATGTAGGTGGACACAATAATTTCCGAAATGAAATTATCGCCGGTAGCTTGCCAATTCTGGATCCCTATTTACTGATACCCATTTACTAGGTAAAGGGGATTTGACAGTAATGTTGCCAACTCGTCAGGATTTAGGTGATAGTCTGTGAATATTGGCAGGGATTTAAGAAATGAATTGGGTTGGACAGGTGATCTATGCACTTCAGTTTGCACAGATCACGATGCGAAAAATTTCGCTCGCGCTTTTGCACTTTTACATTTTCAGACGACTTAAAAAAGTAGAGGTTCGCAATTCGTTTTTTTTTGTAATGTTTATTTTCACAGAACTTCGTTAGTTATCAACCGATTTGGAAAATTCCTCTTATATTAGAAAGCTAATACATTCGGATTGGTCCCATAGAAATTTTATTACAAGTAGGTTCACCTTAGGTTTTAAATTGATATATTTGTAAAAAATATGTCATAGTAAACGAAAATGCGTATTTTGCTTGCGGTCGTTATCGAACGTTACGAGCCCAGTTACATTCTACCCCACAAAATATTTTGCTCAGCTTACAGAAGTTTTCACTTCAAAAACGTCTGAAAAAAATATTCAAAACGAATGGACTATGATAGGTACGGTACGGTCAGCATCAAAAGTCGATGATCACATTCACATTTGCAAAATCGCTATATACACCATATTTTATTATATTTTTGACAAAGTGGTGTACATTTTGAACTTTAACGATGTTCATTCAATACCAGCGCATGTTATGTAATTCGATTTAGATATATTAAATAGTGTAAAGCGATTTTGAAAATCTCTATGTGGTCATCGACATTTGATGCTGACTGTACCTACTAAGTATAGTCTCATTTCATTCGTTGCTTTTAAAAAAATACAGTCACTGTACCTAACTGTACGACGACACTTACAACTTAACTTAGTAGATAATTTTGCTCTAATTAGCATTTTTTGTTTCTATGTACCATTACAATGTTTCTTGCATCCGAGCCACACCGGAAACACGTCAAAATGAAGCAACATTCTACATTTGTGACTCTTTGGCCGGATGTGACCGTAATTAAGGTCTGTACGTTTTATCCCGTGTCTATGGTTCGTCATACCAGGCCGTAATAGTGTTAAGAGTTTTAGAAACTTTGGGTTATCTCGTAGTTTTTAACCTAGAATTTTTGCAGCTAGCTGCCCTAGAATGAATAATAAGGCAAGGGTGGCAAATAAAAAACCATGTTAGTCGAGTGAAAGGTGCCTTGACTTTCCATGCGAATGTTGTGGGTTCAAACCCGGTCGTACACCAATGGATTTTTCTGTTCTGGACTCTAGAGCTCTATTATTAAGGCAAGGGTGGCTAGTAAAAAGCCTTGTTGGCCGAGTGGAAGGTGCCTTGACTTTCGATCCGAAGGTTGTGGGTTCAAACCCGGTCGTACACCAATGGATTTTCTGTTCGAAAAAAATATGTATGAATTAAAACAGGTCTTAACGGTGAAGGAAAACATCGTGAGGAAGCCGGCATATCATAGAACCTAAAAATATTGAAAACCCCTTATACTACCTACCTTAAGGCCTTTTTATACTTGTTCCATTATTTTACTCTGCTTTGTTCTTGTTTTAGTGTACAATAAAATGTTCATCTATCTATTTATCTATCAAGTGCACGAAAGGAGCCTCTTCGAGGCGCACTTGAAATCCTTTCACCACACTGGTTTGAAAGAACTAGTGACACGATTTACTGCCACTCTTAGTTACGTTTCTTGTCATCGCAAACAAGAGTCAAAGATAGGTGCAACATAAATGCTCAATTGATTTGACTTCGTTAAAAAACATAGGTCAATCATGATTTAAAAAAAAGTAGAGGGAAAGTCAATGCGAGCAAAGTTGCGGGAATTAGTCAAGTACAGCATAAATTTCCACTTTTCCACTCAGAAATTCTATTTTACCGTCAGACCGTCAGTCATACGACTCACACTGACATATTACGTGAATAATTTAATTGTTAGCGCACACGAGCGACTTACCCAAGTTACAAAAGTATATTTCAAGGTTTTAATATTCAAACATGTACGTAACCTTATTATTATCAACATAAAATAGTTTACTGCTGGACGTGCCATAGTCTTACACCCGTATTCTAAGTCAGTCTTCAAACTCAAACTCACCTTACGTAAGTAGTAAAATGGCCGCCGCTTTACTAAAGGTTTCGGCTGTCACCTGTCAATTTCAAATGTAAGTATTTCCCTGAGTGAAAAAATAGTCTTATGCCTACTTGCACCAAACTGTCAAATATCCTAAACAATTACTTTACTCGCTTGGTAGTTCTTAACAGTCCAGATTCTGATCGTTAAGAACTGTCAAGCGAATAAGTAATTGCTTAGGAAATCTAATAGTTTGGTGCAAGTCGGCATTAGAATACGGGTGTAGGTCTCTCCCAAAGTGCGCCACTGAGCCAATTTTTGGCTTATAACAATTCAATTCAACTCTCATCACTTACCATGCATGATGACAGAATGTTTATGATTCATACAAATAACGTAACTAAAATCATGATTGATTGTAAAATATTATATACCTATACACTCTTATTTCGGATCTGTATCTGACGACGACTGTACAATATACGTCACGTGGTCTGTGGTCCCAATCGACGGATTCAAAATTTAATCCGGCGATTAGGACCGAGGTCCCAATACCTACTGGTCCCAATCGACGGAAGCCTCTAAACACATTGAAGCATTCATTCATATAGGTACCAATATGGTTTCATGATAAACACATTAGTAGGGTTAATTTTTAAACACGTATAAAATCTAAATTAAAGTATGAAACCTTACACTTTTATTGTTGACGAAATCGAAAAACATGGACAAAACGAATAGATAGATAGATAGATAGTAGATAGTAACTCTTTATTGTACACCCCGAGGAAATATACATTATAAAAGGAAACAAATAAAAAAACCAAAAATAATAGAGGCTACAATGGGCGGCCTTATCGCTAAAAGCGATTTCTTCCAGGCAACCTTTAGTGTGAAGAAATTACTATAATACGGCATACTTTTTGAGTATTTGTCCGAAACATTTTGTATGGAATTCGGATTTGATCCCCTTAAAGCATTCATTCATATAGTTAATTCAATATTTAATTTCATTTTAAAAATAATATAAGTGGCTCTTGATTCGGCTAAAATACAACGGTGAAATAAAATACCAAATAATAAAGTCGTATTAAATATACAAGACTCTTGAAAAGTCGTCCGTCTGCGCCATTACTTCACAAAATATTTACAAAAAACAATATCCTGTTAGGAAGTTAACGTGATGGAAATGTAAATATAATTTGGCCCATATTTTATTCTAGCTGTCATACCATTTAACTGCTAAATTTATACGTAAGTAATCAATATTTATAAGAGGCTTGGTCCTGACTAATTAACTGACAGACAAAACATAGGCTAAGCCACTGAACGTATACTATATACTTAAAATATATATTAATATATGTATACTTAAAATTTCGAAAGAGTGTTTATCAAGAGCTGAAAAACAAGCTTTAGAAAGTTGCAGGCGTCAACTAGTAGTAAATATTATTATAAAGGTATGCGAAGGAAATTAATTTTGCGATACACTCAAGAGGTGCTCTCTGCAGGATTCCGTTAGTATATACTGGCACCAAGCAGTCATGTGTTAGCATTACTGTGTTCCGGGTTCCGATTCAAAGAACACTGCAGCTAGTACAATTATTGCGCTTTCAAGACCATTAAAAGCCTTAAAATGGAAGTGCGCTTTAAGTAGTGAATTGGACTTTGCTGTAAATAAACCGTACCACTGTTTTAGTCACGGGCAAACAGTTATTATATTATTTTCATTATCTTCTTCGTATCGTGTCATTAATTCATTCGAACCAGTGTCGTGAAAGGATTTCAAGTGCGCCTCGAAGAGGCTCCTTTCGTGCACTACTACTACTACTATCCTACTTATTTTGAATCGCGACGCCTTAATTAATATTTTTATGTATGTTTGTGAAATAAATAAAATCCAAATTCTAAATACTACGTTGTCATGTTTATTCCCAATAAAATGTTCATAATAATAATGTAACGATTTCCGTCACAAAATAACAACCTAATTTTTGTCATGCTTTGGCTTGATTTGTGAAAAATTTTAAGGATTTTCAGAGAATATTTGAAACCGTCATCCGTTGCGAAGTTGTGAAGAGTACAGGATGAGTATAAAAACTTTGTTATGAAAGCGAGAAGGTCTGAAAGCGTCTAGTCTCGCATTGTGAGACTCAATTCTGAGACCGTTTGAAGAGAAAACACGCTGTATGGTGTACTGTCGACTGCAAAAGTGCAATCCAATTTTAAATTTTTTGATACTTTCGAATTGACGGCCGGCGGCAAACGAACAAGAACGAAAATTATTATTGTTAAATTCCAAATGAGACAAGCAAGGTGCTTTCCTGTCGGTGTAAAATTAAAAAGTGCACTTCTTAATCACAGAGTAATGAAGAATGAACCTACCATAAAAGTAATTTCAATAAATACTAACATACTGTAAACAAATTTGAAGTTGAAGTTTGAGTACTGTTTGTTAAAAACATAAAATTTTATTTATTAGGTATAGTGAATCTTTCATTTTTCCATTCACTCGTTTTGCTAAGAGAGTTAGAGAGTCTGTAATTACAAAAATGTTCACTCATTCTTTCCATTCATTTCTTCACTCCCTCCATCAAAAGCTGAAACACCTACGTTGGACAAAATAAAACAAAATCGAGAATATTTTATTTGTCTATAAATGTTTCCAAACAGCTACATTTGTAGGTAATTAGAAATTACGAGTACCTTATAATTATATCTTTGATTAGTTGGTCTCAGCTCGAATCTAAATCGAGATCAAATAATTTTAGTGCAAATCAAAGCCCAGACATGTAGGTACTAGTACATTAATTATATCTATTGTTTGAACGACAAATTAATATCGCCCCAATTATCATGGATGACCTAGGACCCAAATTAGATAGACTGAATGTGAAATCTGTGATGCCCGAGATAAACGAGGCTAGTTCTTCAAGTCAGGATAACATGATAATGATAGTAAGCTAGCAAGCTAGCAAGCTAGAACTAGCTTCGTTTTTAAACTAGAAAGCTAGTGAAAAAGTAAGCTAGTTCTGTTTACGCGAATCTAGAGCTGCTAGCTTACTTTCACTATCTTCTATACTGGCTTCAAAAACTAGCCTCGTGTTATAAGGCATAACAGCCTTATCTAATATTAAGCAATTTTATGTATTTATTATTAATATAAGATTGTCATGCTTTATTGCACTTATTTGTTTCAGTGAATAATTATTATTGTGCTAATATAATTTATTTTCACGCATTAACCTGGCTATCTTTTGTAGGATTATGGAAAACTAGGTTGTATCCTTAGCTTCGTTTGTGTGATATCTAAATAATAAGTATCCTTTCTGTTTTTTCAACTCATAAACTATACCAACACTGAATTTCAGCTCAATTAATTCATTCGTTTTTGCGTGATGGAGGAACAAACATCCATCTCACAAACTTTCGTCTTTACAATATAAGTACGACTAACATTTTCTTAGAAAACGCATGAAAAGCGGAATTAAAACAACTGTCTAGCACTTTTCTCTCCGACAGTACCATCATACACACCCGTCAGCGGTGCTATGTCAATAGATCCAACAGACACAGAAAAAGTACTTGTGAGTTCAGATATAACAAAAAGATAGGTACCTACATACATACAAAGCTAAATTACGAGTTTAATGAATATACTCAATGAATGATAATATTTTATTATTATTTTAAAGGCATTTGAAACATTCCCATTCGCATTTTTTTTTTATTATTTGTTGCCTTCAGCCCTTCGTCATTATTAACCGATTTAGAATTTTTTTTATCAGCCTATGCTGTCCCATTGTTGGGCAAAGGCCTCCCCCAAATCCTTCCACGTTTCACGGTTCTTAGCCGTTTCCCACTATTCCCCGTCGAAGGCTACGAGATCGTCCCGCCAACGCTTGCGCGGCCGACCTCGACGACGCCGTCCGTCCTCAGGCATCCATGGTGTTACAGTTTTGAAAGTTTATAATTTCATATTGTTCCCGTTCAAGTTTCACCTGAATTGGTCCGGTAGTTTATTTATTAAATCGAAATAGCTAAATAAAATGATGACATTTAAGAGTAAGCATAAAAATATGCGTATTTAGCTTTCCTGTGGCTTTCTTTTCGGTGTTGACGGTCACTAGAGCAGTCACAGTTAAAGTCGGTTTTTATATGTTTTTTAAAACTTCTGTAAGTTCTGTTAACATATTTTTAACGTACTGCAGTCACTGAATAACTGCAGTTCATTAATTCTGTGCCAGCATCGTACATTGCTCCTTAACTTGCTTCCTACGTGTGTTTAGCTTAGATGTAAGATGTAAGTATATTGAAAACTCATTTCTGAGCACGTGATATGAATATCTCTCGTCATCCGAGTGCAAGAATCTGTTTTGGAAGAGATATTAATAGACGTCAAAACTATTTTCATTTTACGTTATAGATACTATTTTTATAGATTAGACCTCCTTCATCTGAGGTGGAAATATTCATTTCGCAACTTCGTTTTACGAATGCACAAAATGCCTTTCTTAGTATGCGCCTACACTACTATTTGAACATACACTCAAAATTTCAAGTCTTTTATATATGTTTATTTATATATTTTATTGATTTGTAACTTAAAAATTACGCACTTAGTTATAGTTACAGATGGTGGTATATTTGTATTTGAAAAAATGTTTTTACCTATATAAATCAAGAATAGTTAAAAGATAAAAATTACATTGCTTAGAAAACAGATTTGTGAGGACTTATTTAAACTTATAATTAGTTAAAACGAAAAAAAGTAGAAAAAAGTAGAGACCTAGGACGTACAATCAAATAATAGTGAAGTGTTTTAGTGGTCGTAAATACCACTGAATAGTCACAGGGAAGTCAAATACGCGTTTTCGTTTACTATAGTGACGATATTTTTTTTATTTATTTTGATTTCACAACCAAAGTACTGAACCGATTTTCATGAAATTTATATGTGACCAATCTGAAAGTTTATCTTCTCAAGAAGTTTTAAAATCGGTTTGTAAACAACAAAGTTTTGAGGTAACAAACATTAAAAAAAAACAACCGAATTGAGAACTTCCTCCTCATTTAAGTCGGTCAAAAAACCGTTTCTATAATTACCCCCAAGTAATCTAAAACAGTCCAATTCACTATCTTGGAGCCAATTAATCTTCCACGTCGCCTGAGAAGGGTCGGCCCCAGGTGGCTGGCGCGACTTGACTCTGTTTGTCATGATGGATCAGCCGAAGACAGGTCCTGACTCACTCTGATTTCAGACTCATATTTCTGAGACAGAATGCGTATTTGTTTAGCAGCTGTGGACACAAATAGTAAAGCAACACAAAATATGTAAATTACCTTATATGTAATTACTAATTAAATTAATATTTCTGATTAATGATAGGTCGTACATGTTTGAGCCCTTTGGGGTAGAGACCCTAGGTCATGATGTAAAAAGTGAAAATTATAGAAATGCTTTAATACTATGATTTTAGTTTTATTGCTAAAATCACAACAGTTGGTCATGATGGATCAGCCGAATATAGTAGCAGCTGTAGACATAAATAAAAATTAATAAATTTCAACCAACACAAAATGTATAAAAAAATGCCTTAGCACAAAGTAAACGCTGTCACCGACCTAGCACAAAATAATAATTAATAAACACCGTTTTATAAGTCTATAATTAAATAACGTCAAAGCCGACTCTTTGGCAAAACTAGTCCCTAGTTCATCGGACAAAATCCTGACACAACCGCCAACAGCGGAAATAAAAGCTAGACTGAATCAACATTCAGTACAAGAACACCAAAAATTTTGGAACAAAAGAACGGACTGCAAGCACACTAAGATGCTTCTACCGAATATTGATAAGAAACTGACAAACACACTCATGAAGATGAGAAGAGAAGAACTACGTACAATGGTAGGAATTATAACCGGCCACTGCCACCTGAATCACCATCTGTTCAAGATGGGTGCGACGGACAGCGTGATCTGCCGCGGTTGCTTCGCAGAGGAGGAAACCGTAGAACACGTGGTTGTGCACTGCACAGCTACAGAAGAGGCCAGAAAGAAGACTGGGCTGAGGAAAATCCTGAATACGGGTCCGGATGACCCTACCGGGAAACTGGAACACACCATCCATCAACCCAGGGTCCTGCTCCGCTATTTTGGGGAGCTGGGCTGGCTGGGGTAAAGTTAGTACAAAAAAAAAGGGGTCAATGCACAATACACCCCACAGCGGGACGTCAGTGCAGACCACTTGCAACCTCTTACCCAAATTGGAATTAGAATTAGAAGTCTATAATTATGGAAATTTCTATAAAATCCTCAATAATTTAATTTACTGTCTTCCAAAGACAATACCCGAATATCTTCCATTCGAATCTATTTTTTTAGACATTAATCCGAATGAGGATATTCGGATATTATTTTCCCAAGACAACCATCCGAATATCCTGTTTCTTATCATCACCGTCTCTTTTTCTCTTACTCTACTTTTCATGATTGAAAATGAGAGCAATAACATCGACTTGACTCTGTTTGATATGATGGATCAACTGAAGACAGGGCCTGACTCTTTCTGATTGCGTAGCAGCTGTGGACTAATATAGTAAACCAACACAAAATGTAGAAAATAACGCCTTAGCACAAGTAAACGGTATCACGGACTTGTCCTAAAATAATAAATTAACACTGTTTTTAATAAAAATGGAAATTTCAGAAAATCATTTTGATTTAGAGACCAACCTACTGAACCGCATTTGATGAAATTTCTATGGGACCAATATAAAAGTATTTCCTCTCTAACAAAAAAATAGATTTTCAAATCGGTTAATAAACAACAAAGTCATAAAAAAAAATTGGTTGTCTGTAAAGTTGGTTTACGGATGATAGTTTAACGAGACTACGTCATCAGCGTAACGGGACAATGAGCGTTCCCGGACAATGAATTGAACGTTTTCGTGCACACAGTTCATCGATTTATAGGTCGTAGTCACGTCAAAAAAACAAAAAAAAACATTCAACCGAATTGATAACCTCCTCCTTTTTTTGAAGTCGGTTAAAAAACACCAAACAAATCAGTGCACGGTAAACAGCAATAAATCATTCGGCCGCCGCACCTGACGGATTAGAGCGATTGTTTCATTGAAATAGAGATCACGTGATAAATGGATTTTACGCCGTACGTTTTTTGGATTAGTGTCGTATTTTCGTCAAAGCTTTTACGAAAAAGTCGCATGACAGGATAAAGTATATTGCTTGATTCAAGGTCACAGCTTATTAGCACCCGGCATTACCCGGCACCCACTCCGCACCGCCTCGCTTCCTGTGGCTACTATTCTTTATATGGACTTGTATGGGTAATGGGTATGCACTCACTATATCAACTCCGTAGCGTCTCTCTCTCATACACACGGTAAGAGTATACGGGCACAATTCTCGTGCATACAACTTAAGGCTGTTTCCCACGGTACGTGATATTGCAGACGAATAAAGACCAGCCCATACCGATGCACCATGGAAAGAGTATTATCCAACTCAGTAGTAGTAAAGACACGTCGATCGTAGTGCGTCAGTTTCACTGCAAATAAACTTCAAATCCGCAGAATAACGTACCGTAGGAAGAGCCTTCTGTGTGGTGGGTGTCCGTGGTCATTCGTCGGTCGTGCGTTTGCAGTTTGGCGGAATCATGGACTGTCGGAAGCAACCTTTATAAGTTTCGAAGTCAGTCAGGATTTTACCAAAACATACCACAATTGACTTCAATGGGACTATTCTAGTGACCTTAAAAAGAGCAAAATATTCACAATTTCGTTTACTTTGACGACAGTAATTTTGCTTTAGAAACTAAACTACTGAACCGATGTTGATGAAATTTATATGAGACCACCTCTGATATATAAACGATCTAACAAAAAAACATAACTCTTGAAAACCTCTTTTTAGGTCGGCTAAAAATGCAGTAATGGCAGTAATTTTTCAAGCAGCTTTATCTTGAGACTTTTGACAAACAAAAAACAGTCTATTAGTTCTTTTTGGTCTTCTCATCTGCACATAAAATTTATATAAAATGACAAAACAGTCGCTCGCCCTTCTCACAGACCTCAAACAGGGTCGGACTAAATAATTCATGACACGCTCCAGGGACGAACTTCGGTCGGAAGTGTTCGCATAAAAAAAATATGACATCTGAGATACATGGGTTATTCCAGTTTTATTTGGGTCGTATTGTTTTTAATAGCGCAGTAAGACAATATGCACAAATATTTCGACGACATTGATGGTCAAGTGGCAAGTGTGTTGGACTGCCATGCCGGTGTCGCGGGTTCGATTTCCGTTTCAGGACAAACATTTGTGTGATGAACGCCGATGTTTGTATTGAGTCTGGGTGTTTTTTTATGTATCCTAGGTATGTATTTACAAAAAAAAAGTTTTGTATTATGTAAGTATTCTATCAGTGTAAGTAATCATCAAGGTTAAACAACCGACTTCAATTGGACTGTTTTAGTGATCGTAAACACCACTGAAAAGTCACAAGGAAGCAACGCGATTTCGTTTACTTGGCTATTTATATCTTTATATATTTATGGTTTATTTTATCAGTTATTTTGATTTCAAAACCAAATTACTGAAACAATTTTCATGATTTTTTTATGGGCCCCTTAGATTTTATAAATCGGTTTATAAAAAAACAAAGTTCTGAGGTAAAACACATAAAAAAATAAAAATTATTTATCAACAAATTATATAAATATATTTAGTAATAAATCCGCTTGATTTCTAAACAAAGGTTTTAATTAACTTAACTTTAGTTTAGAACTTTAGTACATATTACTATATTATAAACCAAAGAGTCAACGAACAGAAAACCAAAGTTCAAAGATACGACACGTGTTTCGCCTCTACACGAGGCATCATCAGGAGGTGTGTGAAAGTAACGCCTGAATCAATCAATTATCTTAAAAATTATTTATTCTTCTTTGCCTGACTGGATCTTTTATTTTATTTCTCAGTTAAGGTCCACGAATTAGCTGTCTAGATCTAATTTAGACTTTTTGCGACCTTAAAGTATATAAAACGACTTCTAAATAAGGATAAGGCGTTGTCCTAATAGAACGCGATCACGCGATCGTCGCGCGAGCAAGCGATGCGACCGTCGCGCGAATCCGCGATCAAACGTACTAACGTCAAATAGGCGTCCCGATTGGCATTCGCGCGATCGCGCGACGCGACGTGATGCCATTTGGGACGCCTATTTGACGTTAGTACGTTTGATCGCGTGAAGGCGCGATCGACGTTCGCGCGAACTTGCGATGGTCACGTCATCGCGTTCTATTAGGACACTGCCTAAGAAAAAAAAATAGGCCGGAAATGAGAGGATTATCACAAAGTTTAATTTAACCTATAATAAATCACCGACGCTCCATTAGCGTTTTAAACAAAAGTAAATTAGTTTACCGCAATTAGAGCAGGGCGTTAAAATATTGTTTAATTAATAACTAATTGAGGATCTCACGGTCATGAATATAGAAATTTTGAATGTGTTTTGACTTGACCGGTCAGTTAATAAAGTACCTACCCTAATTATAATTAGTTTCATTGTAAGCCCTTATAAAACATAATATTTTGAAGTAAAAACTTATTTAGGCGCACTGATCAAAATGTTTCGTAGCGTGTATTGGACTGGGCTACTGAGATCCCAACGCTCGGAAGTAATACTACTTCGGGTAAATTCAACTGGTACAATATTACCATATATTACTAAGTGAAAATAGTATGTCTTTTCTGTTACCTGATACTTACCTCGATTTTTCTTATAAATATATCATTTATTATTAATTTAATTATCTAATTTAATTGATTTATTTAAATCAAATTGCTATAATTTGACTTATAATTGAACAAATTAGTAATAAAATGTTTATTCTGTTTATTCTTACACGACTTACACGACGTCAAATAAAAACAAAATGTATCTTTGAATTGGTATCGTTTCCACTGTCATAAAAAAATTGTTGTATTTCGTATTATTTACCTCGCTTTTGCAGAAGTAATCACTTCTGTCGTGTGGTCTCAAGCACACATTTTTTTTTTTCCATGTAAGTTTTAATAAACTACATAAAACCTCATCAGTGCAGGTATGTGACCTCTTTCGTAATCAGCAAGTTCCAACGATCCTCGATATCTCCTACACTATCTAGATCCAGGTAACGAGGGTTGTTAGCATAGAATTATTAAAGTAAAGAATCATACCGCAAGTATATTGAAACGCGCCAAAATAATTTAGCTAACTTCTAGTATATTTTGGATGGATGCTAAATTTCGAAACAGGTAACAGCGCTTGTGAAATATTATACAGGGTGTAATAAGACTACTCCCAAAAACGAAAACCACGCTTAGAGCCATGATTTTTTTATAAAATATTAGGACCAAAAATTAGAAAAAAATAATAATAACACAATTTTTTATTAGCTATACCGGTAGTTAAAAGTACTATGTTTTTTATTTGTACAAAAATCCATCGTAAAAAGTTTATTTCAAAGTAATGATATGTATTTCATTTTCGTTGACAGGATGTCTGAATATTTTTGTCCTGTTTTCTGCTTTCATCTTGCTTTGATCAATCTTAGTGATCTATAGGACACTTTTTTATTTATATTTTTTTTATAAATAAAAAAGATACAAGACGAGTTGGACTCTCCCGTCTGATGGGTAACACTTTCCTATGACCTAAACAGCGCTTTAAAATATTGAACCACAAAGGTCGGTACTATAAATTAATTTTAAGACTAAAGATTATGAATCCAGGAAAATACCATTTTACAAAATCTCTTTATAAAATCTCAAAATTTGCGCCAAAACATTCAGCAACAATTTAGAGAAGTTGCACAGATTAAAACCAAAAGTTTTCCGAAATTTTATTACCCGCAGGCTGATAGAGTGAGAAGGGGCAAGTTACACGAACTTTAAAATAAATGCGACTTGTTTGTTTTGGTGCGCTAAGGGCCTTTTTAGACGCATCACTTTATAGCAATTGATACTCGATGCATTTAGAAAGAACCAACCAACATGATCCGGTGAAATATTTTTTTGACATATTTCTACTCGCTTTCTGTCAATTTGTGATGTGTGAATTCATTAGTGATTTCGTGTAAATGGTACGAACATTTGTAACAGGAAATTGGCAATCAGATGCACCTAAGCTCAGAAAAATAATTAGATAGAATCATTACAAATTAGGTTAGATGTCAGATGTTACACATCGTTACAATAGTCGCATATTATGCCACTATTGTAAGGCTCGCTCATTTTTTAATATATAATATTGAGTTTTACTTTTATAACATTTTTATTATAGTTTTCAAAGATTTTTTATTTATTTCCTGCATTATTTAATACGCAAAAGTTTGTCAGGATAGATGTTTGTTTCTCAACAATGTTTTAACTGCAAAACCAATCGAATTGTTATTTGGTATGAATACAGTTTATCGACTGTAAAAACACATAGGCTACTTCTAATCTCGATACCACATAAACAAAGTCGCGGGCAGCTTATAAATCTAACAGTTCATTCTTTGTGGTTTCGCTGATATTTAAAAATGTTAAGTTTAAAACAGCCTTTATAGATAATGGATGCATCAAACGTTTAGGGAATGGCCCCATTTTGAATTTTGTTGGCAACATCGAGAATAAAATAAAAATGTTTTGATGGTAGCATAAAGCTTAATGAGCACAGTTTTTTGCTCTTATTTTGCTAATTTTATTGCTGTTCTGGTGAGAGGAAAACTCAAAGCTTAGACAGAGAACACGACACAGAGGTAGTATTTTTCAATGCACCACTATCACAAATCAAATTGGAACAATTTAGCTACTTTATTTTACAAGTTTAGTATTAAATTACTTCAAAACCTTCTTTCAAGTTTAAAATCACGAAACCTGTTTTTTTCCTATGATTGTAAAATTTTAATAAAATGATAATTTAATTAAGTTGATTTTACCTATATATACATATATTTTTTCAAATATTAATTTAAAATAAAATATATCAATATTTTTACCAGACCAGATAACTGATAGCATACTAACGCACTTTTTTTTGTAAATTTATACGCACACACAATACATAGAAAACACCCAGACTAAGGACAAACACCGATGTTCGTTAAGCAAATGTTTGACCTGAAACTGGAATCAAACCCGCGACACCGGGGTGGCAGTCCAACACACTGGCAACTCGACCATTATATATTTTAAATTAAATAGAAACATAAATATTTTTATGGGTACTTAATTTATAGGTATTTAATTTCTAAGACAACCGGCGACACGGTTGAGTGACAAGTGTGTTGGACTGCCACGCCATTGTCGCAGGTTCGATTCCCGCTTAATGACAAACATTTGTGTATCGCCAGAACAATCTGTATGAAATATCTTGTCACTTTAACATAAAACCCCAGATAGCATAACTCTCCCTGCAGTTGGGTAAAACCACCTCCCCTCAATCGTAACGCCCCCTTTATTATTATATCCCCGAGTTAAACACCTTTATGGCAGCTATAAAGGAAATCGAACGTTTTTCCTGGCTAAATGGCCCCGTTTGGTGTGTAAGACTATTCTACTTCTGGACTTGTTGCGCCTAAATCCTTGCTACGCGTTGGCCGCGTTGGCCGACCGCAATAGTAGATATTCGAAAATGCTGCTGGTATGTCCGCTAAAACTACTACTACTATCAAATTTCTATAGTAGGGGTGGGGTTACATACCAGAAAAATATATCTAAGTATAGAATTTCGATTATAATTTTCAAAATAAAAAAGTCGAAGAAATAATTCAGTTTTTGTTATCTACGTGTGACGTAGATGTATTTTATTGGTGCATTTAGTTTTATTTTTAAAAACAACTACTTTATGTTTTTTGAAGTGAAAACTTCTTTAGGCGCGCTGAGCAAAGTATTTTGTAGGTATTGAATGTAACTGGGCTCGTAATGAAACGTAACACTCAATTATGTAACGCCACTCATTCGGGTAAAGTTAGCTTGAGTCAGATTCAATCGTAATAAAACTTCTCTGAACATGGTACAATGTAACCGCTATCCCGGAAGTCAATCAGTGCCTACAACACAAGTATCTACTTAGTCACTGCGAACCAAATTATGCAACACCAGCCATCAAAAATGAAAAAGAAAAAGTGAACCACCAAAATTATCACCATCTTGTTTAAAAGGTCTCTAAGCGTCCGTGCGTCCGCTTTTCAAGTTAGGGTCTGAAGTGTAGTTACTCCAAGGTTGGCTTTATATTACCGGTTACGATGGTTTGGTCGCGGCTATACGCTTTTGTGTTCTAAATTATTTCACGTCCTAGGCATTTCCAGTCTGTCTGGAACTAAGTTATGTACCTATTTATTTATTTAATTATAAAATTACTCTTTTAAGTACTAAAGTAGAATTTAATAAGACTAACTATACAAATTAAGCTTGTTTATGTAATTAAGTACATGTAAGCTAAGCTATCTTTTGAAAACTTATTTGAAAATCTAAAATTAAGAGTTAAGTAGTAATTTGAATAATATTTTGACAAAATTATTTTCACAAAGACTTTTTGAATGAAACTTTTACACTGCAAAAAGTGTAGAAACTTGAAATTTGGAGGGTATACATATTTGTCAAGTAGAGTAGGCGAGTACTAAGAAAGTAAACTTTTGTGTATTCGCAATTCAAACGTAGCATCAGGTTGTATCAAATAAAAAAACAAATGTATTTTTTTAATAGTTCACTGTAAAATATTTACCATTTCAACTATGTTAGAGGTACCTACCTATTAGACCTGAAAATTCATGAAATTTAAGCAATAAATAAAGTTCAATGTCTATTGGCTTTAATCAATATGGCTCAATTTACCGGCGCATCCATTAAAGTTGTTCTAAACGTACAGTGTTATACTTTTTGGATCTAAGAATATTATGGATATTCTATTTTGGATAATTTTTGTTAAGTTTTTGCGTATATTTATATTTTTTTTTTTATGTATAGACAAGTAGGTAACGAGATGGGCACCGGCCTTGGTAAATCAAAGTCCTGTGTAGCACTGCTCTGGTCATGAGCATGCGTGATCTTTTACCATCAGGAGAGAGCTTAGCTCATCTTATCCCATGTTTATATTATATTTAGATTATAAATCCGAGTGTTCAATTCACTCCCTACGAAATATTTCACTGAGTGCGCCTAAAAAAGTTTTCACTTCAAAAAATTATATCATATCGTACAGTGAATACGGTAAACAAGATAAAGTTTTATTGCTGTTGAATTCATAGCTCTATGTCGCTGCCAATATCGGCTCATTAATTATTGGCACGCTCTGAGTGGTACCTTTAAAATAAACCGCAGTTTGACTGACAATCAACAGAGGCATATTGTTTTGATTTGCCGAAAATTGTGTAAATTATTTATTTTTGGCAAACCTACCATAGGAAAACTAAATTTTCTGAAGTAATACGAAACGAGGTTAGAGTTTTTTATAAAATTCAATGATGTGACAAGACGAAGAAGTAGTTCTTCCTGATAGTCAGTTTATTTATTAAAATGAAATGTAGAGATCAGGTACCTAAACTGTTACATTTACTCTCTTTATATAACTCCAAATTTTTTTTTGAATTGGACTATCCATTTCGATATGAGGAGAAAACTGCGATTGTACTGGACAGCGAAAATCATCGGTAGGTACTCCGGGGTACTATATTTAATTTTTTAAATGATGTTGACGCTTTCAAAAAATTACCTTTGTGTAAAGGTAATTTTTTGAAGGCGTAGGCGTGATTTGAATTGATTTGAAACCATTTTTGTATTAGGAATATAAGTAAAACTGATAGAGCTGTGATTAAAATTATTCGACATGAACGATGTTTTAGATATAATTTTACCTGACTGTACTATTCAAGCAAAGGGTTTGCCAAATGGCACAAAATACACGCTTCTTTTAAAAGTTGTCCAAATGCTACAATTTGAATGAAAAATAAAAAGTTTGCCAAGTGCCACTTTTGCGTAGGTATTAAACGTGTGTTACGAAATGAAACGTTGTCCAAATGGGATGTAGCCTTAAATATATATATTTAGGCCAAATAGAGCGATGATTTAAGTGCTATAGCAGGTGGATGAGAAGAGCCGAAGATCGGGCTCAGTGGCGCGCCTTGGGTGAGACCTAGGTACGTCCAGCAGTAGACTGCTATAGCTTGATGATGATGATAATATATGATAAAGCTGACAAAACTGCACAAGGGTAGCACAGTTACTAATAAATATATGAAATTAACAGCTTATTCTAATGGCATTCATCACTCTTGGAAATAGCTCATACTCTTCAAAATTAATTTCTTGGAGCGAGCGTTAATTGAGAGGCAGGAGAGGTTCATCCTATCCTTTGGGAAACTCATTATTTATTCTTATAATGCCGCTAACCCACCGGCTTGGACACAGTGAATATGAGAATAGCTAGGCTGTTCATTATTATTATGAGTTGCTGACGATTCGGACACAAAATATTCGGACACTGTGTCCGATATCAGTTACAGTGGAAATATCGATGTTATTTTAATTTTCTTACTAAATATCATACAAGAAATATATATTATAATGGATGAATGAACAAATGGGAACTCTTTATTGTCCAAAGAACGAACTTTTATAAATAAATTTAAATAAAGCAACAAGTTTCGTAAATTGTAGGTGGAGTCAAAGTATCTTTCTTACACTAATTTTATTGATATATTGTGAAAATATAACAGCAATTAATTTTTTCACGCGCAAACTGAGGGCCTAATCTTTGGCACAAAAAATAGCTTCTATTTTTCTGAACAGTTTGACATTCAAAACCTTTAATACGTACTTCCTTAGTTGCTACTCTCAGAAAGGAAAAATAATTCACATTTTAAATATGCCCTGATACGATATAAAATTTCCTAGTAACCTATTTAGCCTAGGCCGGCAAAGTCGATTTAACTCGAAGAAGTTTGTCAAAATAGGGTTCGAATTTCCAAGCTTATTTAAGAAAATTAATTATAACACAGCATTTTAGCTCCTTAACACTGACTTGCACAGCAGCTTTAACAGTGAAGTGTATAAGCTTTTTATTAAGTACCTGTGACTTCGGGTTAATTTGTTAAAGGCCTTGCTAAAAATTTCGTGAACCGAATCCCAAATTTTGGATCATGTTTAGCTAATCAAAGTGTCATTAGGTTTGGATAAGGGAAATTATTTTACCATTGTTTTGGTATTCTCCATTATTTTAGGATGAACGTCTATCCTCGGGAAATTTTCATTGAATTCTATCATAATATTCATAATACAAGAGTTTAATCTTCAACAAGTAAAATACTGGATCTTTAATCAAGAATATTAATAAGTTTGGACTGTTATCTAGGTAACTGATTTTGTTTATCTGAAAATTTATATAATATTTTACGAGTTAAGGCAAGAATTTTCGACTAACGAATACTTATTACTCACTAATACCTACTCGCTAATATATTTATACCAGCTTTACTCCGCAGGTTCATATGCATTGCAGATAACATAATTAAAATTATTACATTAAATCACATTTAAGCCGTTAAACAATTTAATTGAATTGAATTCCTTTCATAGACTCACTTTTAGCTCTTTACGAATACACCCACAAAGTTTGCCAGTACCAATGCTATACAATATAATTACAAATACACTTTTTCAATTTTTTATCACCAGAAAAAAATACGCATAATCAGTTGCTATAACTGAACTAACATGGCAAATCAAATTCAATTTTTTGTCAAAATTACTTGATAAAAATTGGATAACTGTTACCGTTAGTCGTTTTCCTATTCCTATGGATTTGCGACAGGCGGTCAACATTGATAATAATTTAAGTTTCATTCATCTTTTGGCAAACCCGGGTACCTAGCTCGAGCCAGCTCGCAAAAGCTCGGCTCGGGCGCCGCACTCTCCCCGCTGCTATTCAGTCATTTTGTATAAATACATAATTCAGACTACACAGATACAAAGTAGTATTGTTCTTCATTGCCCATTAAATTTTTTTGATTATAAAAAATTGGTGGTGTATAGGTACTACCCGGGCGAATGAACGTGACACCTGGTTGACACGTGGCTCGGCGCCCTCCGTGTTTATTCTTCCTCTAATTGCGAAGTCTTATCATTACTTACCATTACCAAGTATAACAGGACCTCTTCTCTATCAAGATTATCCAATTCCTCGCTGTAATTTGCACAAACGTCATTCGAGCCAGGTGTCATGTTCATTCGCCCGAGTGGTACATGCATAATTAAATAAATATAAACAAACTGAAATAAACTTATACATACATGCATACTTAGATAAGGGTGTGTCTTATGTGGATCGCGTGCATGAATCTAATTTAACTACGGATAAGATTATGGTTGAAATACTTGGCTACTTAATAATGCCTGGGTTTCGTATTAAAGGGGTAATGGAATTAAATTGTTTTAAAATCAAATAAGGGAGTAGTGCCAGCTGAAAATTGATTAAGATACCGCATTCTGACGAAATAAAAGGGTAAAACAGGGATAGATGCCCCAAAAGGATAGGTGCCTCCATTTTTACTTTAAACCTTGATTTAAGCGTTGATGACACACAAGCTGTTTTATACGCTACATGCCAGCGTTTACTCTTGTAGCGTGTAAAGTCACCCAGTGTCATCGGCATTTTTACAATCTGCTTGTTGACAATCCTTCCCGAAAGCTAACACGCTCACACGCTAGCTTTTAAAAACGCCAACAATCAGCTTGTGAAAAAGCCGTGTATCATCGTACCTACTATTAGAAAATCAAAAGAGTACTAAGTTTTGTGTTTATGCTTCATTCTTTACCTATTATTGCTTTTATTGGATTTTTGATAGTAAGGTTTTAAGGAAAAGGGGGAGCCAATCTTTTGGGGCATCTAACCCTGATTTACCCTATACATAGTATTTCTTGGATAAATGTAACGGAATAACGTTTCAATATTGACAGAAGAATTGAAGTAACTTCCATTCGGTCACCCATCCGAATGGCAACTATGATCTGTCAAAAATTTAATGCCAGTTTAGGAGCATTACCATAGTAAATTACCATTTTACTGTTTTTTTGTGAGTTTTTTGTGATTATAACTTTTTTCTGACAATTTGTGGTAGATAGTAATTTCTTGAAAATGGGACGAAATTGGAATTGGAAGACAAGAAGTTTGCCTTCAGATGGTAGTATAGTACCAACCTCTAAAAAATGAAGTAAATATAATTATTCCAAATTTAAATGTTGCTTATTACCAAGGTGAGATGTCAGATGTTACACATCATTTGCGACTAACGGTCGTTTTTTAATTAAGTTAAATTTGTATTATTGTTTTTATTTCCAATAAATAAAATGTAGGATGACCACAAAACAAACCAAAAGCCACAATTCAGTGATAAAAAAACCTGTCCCAATTTCGAGCAGTTTAAACCAATACCGCACACGCGCTAGCCGGTTAAAGTTTTTAATTTCCTGCCAAGTTGTTCTGTTCTATTCTATTCTGTTCTGTTTAGCTTGTGTGAGATGTTCTTTATGCACGGTGATAGCATTGTCTGTGTCCAGCGGTGGGTAGGGAAACCATGAACTATGAGTAATTTGGGACTTTCAAAAAGATTTCAAAATAATTTATTTAGGAAATATTAACAAAATGTACTTTCATATTCTTGATGATTGCATTGTTTCACTGAGTCAGAAAACTAAGTTTTTCTTCTTTTTCTTATCAATTGCAACATGTAGAGATATTTTTTGGTAAGTCGATTAAAACGATTTTTTGTTCCTTAAGACGTGTAACATTTGATCTCAATCTAAATTTGGAAGGATTCTACATAAGTAATTATTTTTTTGAGATAGTTACCATATGACAGTTAATGTTCTGTTATACACTTCCGTTGCATTTAATGAAATCACTGCCCCAAATGGACAAAAAGCGAGAGGAAAGATGATAGGTATACTTAAAAAAATTACAAATACATTTTAAAAGTAAACTTTTTTCATTAAATAGTAATGAACGTAGTCTTTCGCCATTATCACATATACATAGTTATATTAGACTATAACGGGTTTTTATCTCGCTCACCTTACCCATTTTTTGTTTCGAAGTTTCGACTATATTAAAAAAATCGATAAGATAAATACCGTTATAATCTAACAACTATGATTATAATCCTCAATGTACACAAATTTTGAAAGTTATCCCTCAGAATCATAATGCAGGGTCACCCTACAGTCTCCGTCGTCGGACCACCCTATTGTTTTAGTTTCCAATTCGATAACAAATTCAAAAAGTTTCTCTTCTCTATACATCGACAACGCCGACAAGCCTGAATTTAAAGCACCCCAGGCTATGAAACTGCAGAGCTCCATTGTTCTCTAGTTATTTCAGCCAACAAGGTGCCGAAAAAACAGAAAAACGGACAAGAAATAATGATAGGCTATTTGAATATTGGGGAGAAAATTTTGGATCGGAATTTTGGACTTTAGTTTTTGTACAGGATATAACAAATATTACGGCGATTCGTGAGTGACTAGGAGTCATGGTTTTACAACAACCGATTTCAATCGGACTGTTCTAGTGACCGGGTAACAAATATATAAAAAAAACATCCGATTAGAGAATCTCTTCCTTTTTTTAAGACGGTTGAAAAGCTTAGAAATATTAGTGAGTTTGCAATGGGTTACTGTTACCCGATGATTGCGTAACATCATGACATTGGGTGTTATTTGTAGTCGAAGAGCTAAAGTCGAATTTTTTACTATAAAAAAAAAATTACCATAATAATGAAGATTATGATAAGATAATAATTTATTTGCAAGAATTTAGGTTCATAATAGGTTGTTACATAGTCAATTTTCAAGCGGTACTATACTTCTGCCTCCTTTCGAGGCCTGCAAAATTATAATACATTTATGATTAATATTATGAATTAATGAAAACCATTTTTTTGTATTTATTATAAATAGGTACGAATGAATGTGTAGCCGATTTCCTATCCCATAATCTGTTTTGCATTAGCTTGTTTAGCATTCTGTTTTAGCGCAACTGAAAACAAAAATCCATCTATCCATCCATCTATCCTCAAACAAGCTTTCTCATATACCTATTGTTGCATAAGTAGTGTTTTCTATGATTAATATTTTTTAACCTGATGTACCGCACCGTTCTTTAACTGCATCTCAAATACCACCGGCCGTAAAACCGGCCCCAATTAGGTACTTGCACGTAAAACCGACAAACGTGGGTTAATTCCGTCGAGTCAGTAACAAACTGTTATTGGTGCAATAACAATAAAACATGTCAGGTACTTGTATTTATGTGAGAATTTTTTTTCGGTCGGGAAAGTATTGATAAGAAAAATTATATTGGGATGATTCGGCCTCTTTTACTTTAGGTTATAGTTATTTGCGACACAGGTTTTGTTAAATGAGAGTTTTATCTCATAGTTTTTTTTTCTTTTACAAAGATTTGTTTAGAACCGTGAAATATTTATTATAGCTAGATTGACAACCAACAATCCATGTATTTTAACTAACAAATTTTACTGTGTTAAGTTAGGCATTTTCTTCTTCTTCGTGTTCTTCATTACTGAAGGTCGTGTGAAGTTAGGCATAATATTTGCCAAAAAAAATATAAGTTTGGTTTTTCATTTTGAACAACACGTTTTGCTTAAAAAATCTTCTCTGATGGTATCTGAATGATTAGATACTTATTATGTGATGTTTGTCAATAAAACTAGAGGTAATTTATTATCTACCTTTATTAATTTTTGTTCTTCTTTCAAACTAAGACTGAAAATTACTTTCAGTTCATAATGCGCATTGGCTCGAATCGGGATGAGTACCTACAACAGGGTTAAGACTCTGGTGGACTGAATAAGAACTATACAAATATAGGATTCCTCCATTATTTTTCCCAAAATAGGACAACAAATTTTACCCAGAAGAGGACACCAATTTTTTCCAAAAAGAGGACACCAAATGTTATCCCAATTTTACCCAAAATAGGAGTCCCAATTTTTCACTACATCAACTCTTATCAGTACCTTCGTTTCCTGTAAAAGTTCTATCTGTCACCCTGTTGATGAAAGGGGGACAGTTAGAACTTTTTTGGCCCATCTGTCACCCTACGCGGATAGAGCAGAGTTTCAGATGGGAATAATTCGCTATATACCTCCTGATAATATATATGGTTTCTGGAAATATTCATGCAACACCAGATAATAATTTGCCAATTAGCAAAGGTGAGCCAGTGTGACGGACAGTGTATCTAAGCGTAAACTACTGGCCTTTAGTAGCTCTATCACCGAACTTTTGACAAGCGTATTCGTTTTAAAGTCGTCACAGAAGGGTTATCACATTGTAAGATTTTTTTCAAAGCGTTAAACAAACTGTGGTACCAGTCACCAAAATTTTTGCTAAGCGTATTCGTATCGAAGCTGTCACAGAAGGGTTATCAGTGTGTAAACTTTCCAAACGTCATATAAACTGTTGAGATATCTGTAACCCTATCACTAAACTTTTTGACTAACGTATTCGTATCGAAGCCATCATAGAAGTTATAAGTTTGTCTGATTTTTTCAAAACATCATTTTACACAGTTGACTGCTATAATATGCCAACTTCAATACAAATACGCTTGTCAAAATATCACAGTACACATTGTTTAACGTTTTATAAAATGTCATACAAACTTTTGACTTCTAAAAATACTTTAAACAATTTCTTGAATTTTCTGTGCCGGATTCGATACGAATACGCTTGTCAAAATGTTTCGTAATAGTGATACAGGTCACTATTACCACTATTACTAATAACGGTATGTCATACTAGTAGTAGCTATTGATATATGTATAGTTTGACTGACTGTATTAGGTTCAAGTAACTTGGTACTAGAAGAGTCAAGACGGAATAGAAACCTCGCTCTGCATGTTATGTATGTTATCAAAAATTCACGAATACTGCAGGGTTTGCTTTAATTTTTGCAGCTGACATTTTGTCTACTGTAGTACTTGCTTAGCTCAATTGGTTTAGAGCGTTACACACAATACGTATCTTGACGACAAGCCTGAAAAGAAACACAAAACAGAACGTAGTAACGTAAACGATTTTTTCAGGGACACGTAAGAGCATAAACTTAATTTATATAAATTGATAGTGACATTATTTAAACTCTCTTTTCTAATAAATACAATTTTTTTTTAATTTTAATTAAAGCTTTATTTTCCCTTAACACTACATACTTTACAAATTAAAAAGTTTTATAAATATAAATATTAATGCTCAATTTCAGTGTAAGGACCGCCTGTGGCGGTAAAAGCCTCCTCCAAGGTTCTCCAACTGTTTCTTTCCCTTGCTCTTCTTGGCCAGAGTTTTCCGGCCACCTTTACGATGTCGTCACTCCATCTTGTTGAAGGTCGTCCCTTTCTTCTTTTTGTGCCTCTTGGGTCCCAGTTTGTCAGTGTGTGGGACCATCTGTTGTGGTTCATCCTTTGGACATGGCCCGCCCATTTCCATTTAAGCCCTAAAACTCCTTGCAAATACACACAATTATTTATATAAAAAAAATTGTCATATTACCATATGACAAAAAATTTGCACGCCTTATACATGCCCGTAGCTTGCACACTTGCATACCTGCTTCTTGCACGTGCCAGCTACTTTCATGTGTATACGCTAATTAGCATGCCTGTAACTGGCATATCTGTAGCTAGCACAACATTGTATTTACTTGCATGCCAGCTGAGGAAGGAGTCGCGGGGGGTTGCCAACCTGGCACGTGTGAACAGACGTGACGGCTACGGGCATGCCAGTAGCTGACTCGGTTGTTGCCGTTGGCGCCAGTGTGGTCAACGTAGCGATTTATCGCCATTTAAGCTACTCTGGACTAGAATCGGCGATTAAAAAATCTGAAAGGCGACTGGTCGCCTCTTAATTAGGGTACCTCAGGGACATCCCATTTAAATTAGCCGAATCGTAAATGAACTGTTTTTATTAAAAATCATAGTCACCCTAATAAACGCAGAACATGGAAAGCGTTTTGTTATTGTAAAACCAAACCAATCATTTTCTTCGCTGTCAAATTCAATTTACGTAATAAAAAGTATATAAAAGGCCAAGGTACGTTAAAAGTACATACGTACAGGGGACAAAAGGTACGTAAATCTGACTTTTTAGTACGTACTGGCAACGCTGGGTACGAGTGTCTCACACTTACTGTCCTGTGTATACGCAATGGTAATACTGGCATGCAAGGGCACAACTTGCATGCCAGTATTACTTGCAAATGTATCCGCAGTGTGCCAGTTACTTGCACATGCCTGTAACTTGCATGCCACCTACATTCCCGGTTTACTGGCATGTGTATCCCCAGCTTAAAGGTAGAAAATACATAGGACATAAAATTTAAGACTATTATATTGTAGGTACTTGTGTTTTGGCAAATAAGTTAACTTTATCTTTTGACAATAATGTTAAATTTTAAAGTTTTTCCGTCCAGTGATTTGGACTGTGCATTATGCGTCAGGCAGTCAGTCAGCAAGACTAAGTCTTTTATTTTAATAAAATTGATGTATATAGTTCCGTATAGGGGCCTGAAAATATTTAACTAGCTTTACTTTCATGACCAAGTTAGCTGAAGTACATACGAGCTAGGAATGAATAATAGGCAAGGGAAGACAGTGGTAGTGTTGCCATCTTGACTCGAGACGTTGTGTTGTGTACAATTTATGAAGTTTGTACTGATTGGTTTGTGGAGAAATTATTTGGTACCGTTGCGTTGCCTGAAAAGATACCTACATAGATATTTATTTCTTTATCTCTTCAGTGTGTTAAACAATAAAGTACTTATTAGATATTTTATTTTCATGTTTATTTATTCAAATGACAACTTTACTATAAATTGAATTACAGGTATTTCTAAGTAGGTATGTAGTTTTTAAAAAGTATGCATATAGTAGTAACACCACTATTATAGGATATACTTAATCTAAAGGGCGGTTTTATCGTTAAAAGCGATCTCGATGAGTAATGAATAGAGATTTGAAAAAAGGTAGTTTAAAAAGGCTTTCAGAATTTTCATTTTGCCCTTAGATACTTAGTAGATTCTTATTTATAAAAATTAGGTAACTGACTTCAAACTAAAATAAAAATAACCATTTTCGTGCAGTATACATATCTGAAATAAAATATTGTAGCAAGTATCCTCGGCAAGCGGCCATCGGGTATCGAGTTGGATCAGTTGAGCTACCCATAGATTGTTTGCAACCGTCGATGAGTGCCAAAATGGGTGTCAATTGTTTCTTTTTGTACATTTTGTAATATTGGATTGTAGTAGTGAGCTTATGCTATAATAAAAAATCTGATAGTAAATACATATAATTTAAATTGATTAATACATTTTTATGCATATTTTGCTCATATACCTACGTAAAACGTATCTTATTATGTCGTGGGAACATTAAAACTAACCTTAAATAAATACGTTTCATTTGTTATTCAAGAGTCTAAACCTAATTTATTTTATCTTAAGGGTTTCCAGCTACAACCTAGCTCAAAGGTCTAGTAAATTACCCGAATAGCAAAGGACACGTGAAAAATTCACGAGCTTTCCGAATTAAAGATTATCCACTTTAGTTTGGTCTAACCTACCGATTATCTAACTATAGTGGAATTTTTGTAAATACGGTTAATGGGTTTTTGTAAAATAAGTCGATTTAGTCAACGGTTCTAAAGTGGATCAAAATAATCAAGATTTTACAAAAACATACTACAACCGTCTTCAATAGGACTGTTATAATGAGCGTAAACACCACTGAAAAGTCAAGGGGAAGCAAAATACGCAATTTCGTTTACGTCGACGCAATTTTTTTCAGTTGTTTTGATTTCAAAACTAAACTACTGAACCGATTTTAATGAAATTCGGATCAATTTATCGATCAATTTAAAAGTATGTCCTCTCAAACAAAAATATAAATAAATCGGTTTATAAACAACAGAGCTCTGGTTCTGAGGTAACAAACTTAAAAAATCGACTGAATTGAGAATCTCTTCCATTTTTTTGAAGTCGTTTCATAACGTAGAAGATCTCTTCTCACAGTGACATCTAAACATCGGTCTTCTGAAGAAGAATCATGTTATTTTTTTCATTTTGCTTCGCTTTGGGTGGAACTTGGATTTGATCACGCAAATTACACCACAAAATTTTAATTACCAAAAATTTAAAAAAAACATCTGTACAGTCAGGATTTTGGTTTCTACAAAATGACAGAGTGACAACGGAGCGAGTGTGGCGCCCGAGCCGAGCTGCAGCGAGCTAGCTCGCAGAATTTTTGTCAAAAAGCGGGAGTCGAAGCCGTAAAGAAGAGGGTAATCAGTTTAAATGTTTTTTGAAACGCTAAACTTGCTTATATCTTAGTACACTGTGGTTAAACGAACTGTTGAATTATTTATGAATAGCTGGTGCCCGCGACTTCGCCTGCGCAGGTATCTCTATAAATTGTAGCCTATGTGTTATTCTGATGTATAAGCTATATTATTGTAAAGTTTCATTAAAATCCATTCAGTAGTTTTTACGTGAAAGAGGAACTAACATCCATCCATCCATCCATCCATCCATCCTTCGCGTTTATAATATTAGTAGGATGGATTAAAAAAAAATGAAAGATTTATTTGGAACATAAAATGAGTATATTTAATAAAATGGAAGCGTTTACCACTAATAAAACTGTGTTGATTTGATGCTACTATGTGTTGCGTTTCTATTGTTATTTTGGGGGTAGTTTGGCAAATCACCGCCTGCCCGAACGAGAAGAGCTCGAGGCTCCAGTGCATTGGCGGGAGTCATTGTAATCGGTTGTGTGTGGACGTTCTACTCAAAATCCTTCGATTTTCCCTCCATTTTTGGCCGTGACAAAACTGCATCTCAACATTTTGATACTAGTGAAGTGTCGCGGGTTCATAGCCGTGCTGTGTGCTTTTCCAAAGACTTTTCGAACCTGGGCACGCCGTGCGAGTCCACAGGACCTTGCCTGCCACCAAACCAACAAGCCAGGAGCAGCAGTTCATAAGGTAGGTGGTGTTCAATTGCCTTCGGAAATCAGTAGAAACGTTTTCAGCCCTGGACGTTGTACTTTCAAAACTCTAAACACATACTCTAAAATCGCCAGCAAAATTAATTTCAAAAGGTTTGGTTTAAATACCGCACTATGCATATCAAAAATAGGTGATAGGTCAACTGAACTGGCTGACGTGCCCACTGAATCACTGTTATCATCACAAACACTCTGGTTTTACGATATACATATTATTATGTTTACACAAATGTTTGCGCGGCGAGTACCTACGTTACGTGTATACATTTGTCACAAACATACGTGGTGTGCGTTCGTGTTTATTTACTAACGATGCCGTCTATATGGGTATCAACACAGAGCCAGATATTCTGCCGCAGAGCAGTAATGTGTAAGCATTACTGTGTTCCGGTTTGAAAGGCACTGTAGCTAGTGAAATTTCTAGGCTTTTGAGACTGACTATCCCAATGCATCGAAGTAGATGAGCAGTGTTTTACTGATTTATGAGAATTCATGTTTGTGTAGCACGGTACTGATCATGGGCAGGCGTGATCTTTAGCCATCAGGAGAGCGTCTAGCTCGTTTTATTACTTGTTAACAAAATAACTTGTACGAACTTTTTTCACCGAAAAATATTAACTTTGATCCACATTTCCTAATATTTAGAATGCGGGCACAACGACAACCTCAGGAATGCAGGACCAAGTTACACTCACCCTAATTAGGTTTAAAATACAATAAAACTCATAGACTGAGGCGTATTTTTTTGAGTATTAAGACGCGTAAAATGAATCGCAATATATGTACTTATAGTAGGTATGATGACACACGGCTTTTTACACGCTACACGCCAGCGACTTCGCTTGTATCGTGTAAAGTCGCCCAGTGTCATCGGCGTTTTTGCAATCTGCTTGTTGACAATCCTTCCCAAAAGATCACGCTCACACGCTAGTGTTTAACAACGCCAATAATCAGCTTGTAAAAACGCTTGTGTTGTGTGTCATAGACGCTTTAAGTTCCATTAAATACCTATGTTAACAGTACAAATACATATTTTGCCAGGAACTGGCATACAAATATTACCTACCTACATACATTGTTAAATTAAATTAAGTTATTTACATTACTACTTCAGTATTTGAAGATATCTTTGGAGTAATTTGGAAGAGACTAGCCGCCAACGACACAGGGTATCCTAGTGTGGGGGCTAGTGCGTACAAGTACCCAAACAGTTTTTTTTTTTCATTTTCATTTGCACCATATGCAAACTACAACAAAATATAAATAAATGTCTTTTAAATTCATATCACATTATCATATCATAACTACGAAGATATACGAAACCGAATGAAGCGTAAATTACGTGAGTCATTTTACACGAGTCATAACTCAAAAAATTACGTTCTTTTGGCCTTAGTCATAGTCACTGAAATACCTTAAGAGAATATTCAGTTTATAATAAAATAGTGAACTACTACAATAACGTTGCGGACCCTTTTCCAATCCAATAGTTTTTTAAGCGGCGATTCTGTCCGGTACATTGATTCTGATGTGCAAAGAAAAATTATGAGAGTGCGTACCTGGGTTTTATCTAAAAGTTTATTGAAAAGGAGTTTATTATTTCGGTTAAATGTTAAAAATATTCCGATTTTTTATTCCAGGAATTAAATTCTTACACCCGTTTATTTCAGATCCGGTGTAAAAAACGCTTCCTTTTAATAATTGCCTGTAGTTCAAAGTTTGAAGTTCAAACTTAATTTATTGCATGAAATATATGTTTTTACAGATCTTAAGTATTTACATTGGTATCAATATATTCTGCCGTCACGGGCATGCAATCTTTTATTTACAAACAAAAAGTATACCTATTATATATGTACTACAACACTTTATACTATGTAAGTCAAGACTAATTGGTGTATTTTAAAGATATTGATTGGTGTCACCGAAGGTTTCGCCTACTATGATGTAGGTACCTCTATTTAATAGGTACTATCTTGACCTACCGTGACATATGTTTTTAGCATCTCGTTAATTTTGAACATAAAATAAACAAAGACTCAATGGAGAACAAAAAAAAACACTCCATAGCATTATCAGTATTATTTATTATACTCCACCCCATTTTCCACCCAGTTAGATTTTTACACCCTGCTAGTTTTTTTTCGCAATAAACGTTTACGCCGGCGATCGTTACAGTCGGTAAAATTAGCATTCAAACGGGACTGGAGTAATGAATTTCGAAACGAAAATAATATTTTTTCATAACCCCATAAAAGAATAACGACCAAGCAAAACCGTCTAAAGAACCACAAGTTTCACAATCGTTGAGAGAATAACATAATAAAGTGTTTTGTATATTATGTAATTACAAAAATAATTTAAAATTATACATCATCAATTTTTAATTACAAAAAAAAATGGGTAATGCAGACGGGGTACTACGTTGTATCTGTGCAGTCAGATAATTTTGAATTTCTACAAAATGGCAGAGTGACAGTGGCGCGAGTGCGGCGCCCGAGCCGAGGTTTTGCGAGCTGGCTCCAGCTAGGTTCCCGGGTTTGCCAAACGATGAATAAAACTTAAATTATTATCAATAAAAGGTACCGCCTGACGCAAATCCATAGGAAAACGACTAACGGTAACAGTTATTCAATTTTAATCAAATTTATTTTGTCAAAATTTCGACTTAATTTTTTCAAGTTTTTTTGCCGTATATATGTTCAGTAACGGCAACTGACTATGCGTATTTTTTATGGTGATTAAAAATTGACCGTGTATTGTAATTTTCCATTAAAAATGATGAATTGGTGTTCCGGGTTCGATCCCCGGCCGGGGCAAATATTTGTGACGAACACAAATGTTTGTTCTCGGGTCTTGGATGTTGTGATGTGTTGTATGTGTCCATGCCACCTGCGACACAGGGAATCCTAGTGCAGGTGAGTGTGTGAATGTGGATGAGGTTAAAAAAATTATGATTAGGATTCTTTGTAATTCAGTAGATATGTATTAAAATCCATTAAGGTAAATAGTTTGTTAGCCGATATATTGGATTCTTAATTGTCTTGTTTCGTTAAGAGGATATGTGAAAATTTGGAGTCGCTGCGTTACATTCTTACACAGTAACGGAAGAGGTTACAAACTTGATGTTTATACAGTGATTATTAGATTATGTAATCTAAATAAACGTGAGACAGAAACACGATTGTTTAAACTTTTCGCAATAGATTTATTTTATGAAATCGGCCCTCATAAAATCTCTTTTACATCCATCCTCCGAATTTAGAGAATATTAACGGGTATTTTTTATACTATTGAGTGAGTAGTCACAGAACTCAGATAAAAGGATTTTTTTTTAAATTTTAATACTTTTATACGATGTTTTATCATTTGTCGCTTACGTCAGATACTTTTGTGCAACCAAAATCTATATCTAACCACTTCCCTCGGGGTATAGTATGTAATTGCACTATCACTGTCTCGCAACTCGGCCGCTTTCATTTCTGTCGAGTAACATAAACCACACAATGAAATTCTGAAAAAAGAATCTAATGAAACCACGTCAAAATCCATCCAATCTTCTCACAAAGTTCATACTCACATTCATTTCTACTACGTATCAACATACATCCACCCGAAAAACATTACACTCTCTCTCGCCGTCGGGTGAATAGGAACTTTTTATAACCGTATTTAGTATTACAATTTCTTGCGGCGAATTCGGTCTTTGATGTGAAAATTTGTTAGACATCATACGCGGTTGCCGTGTGTGTAGGTGATTTGAATATTCAGTAAATGGACTCAAATAACCAAAAAACAGTAGAGGCTACTTTTTGTCAAAATCTAAAAATCACTTAAAAAGTTCTGAATTACTTAGCTCGATCATCGAAAAAAAACTGCAATATTATGAATTTACAAAATTTAATCATGGTAATAAATCCTGTAATTGTCCTAGGTAATAAATGTTTGAATTAAAATTCGCCCCTGTTATTTTTGTTAGATTTATATTATTTTACATTTGTGACTAAATTGTTGTTTGATACATATATAATATGTTAGTATTTATGTAATTATTTCGTATCTAAGTAAATAATAAATATTATTTGTAAATTGTAAATATTTATTTGAAAGTATAAAAATAACTGTAAAAATTTTTTTTTTCGTGTTCAGTAGTTATGTTCTCCAAGTATCATCTAATCCTTTGAACTGAACATTTGTTATAATTAAATTATACACAATTTAATATTGTGGGATCGACTTTAATTATATAATTGTGGACTACTTTGTATCAAAGAACCTTTGAAATTTATTAAATATGTGTAGTATTTTGATCCTGAAAATAACATGTTTTACCTTTCATAATTTTTAGGTACTTTTTTATGTGTAAAATTTGTCCTCTTGCTTTCTATCAATTTGTGAGAGTAATAAAATATACACACAGATCAAATACAGCGTTGTTTAACGTGAATGGCCAAGAAGGTTATATGGCCAACAGAGGGGTACGGCTTGCATTAATATCTCCGTTGGCTAGATTCTCGAAGCCTTATAAATTATTATATTATGAGTTAACTTTTTACTGAAAAGTAAATTTTGCACATTATTCTTTGAATTCATACGAATCCGCGAACAAAAACTAGTTCACAATAACTTCACGATAAATCGATACGAGTGACTCGTCAAACTTCTAATTGAAACGTGGCGCGGGAATCCATAAATCATAACCAAAACACGGATCTAGAGTTGTAAGGTACAGAAAAAGCCAAACTAAAAAAAAATGAAACAGGGTGTTTTATTGTGATTAGTGAGGCTTTTCCCTAACAAAATATTATCTCAAATTAATTTTGCATATTAAAAACGAGTTGACACCAAAACTTCGTTTGCGAAATTCCTTTTTAGTAGGTACGCACCTACACTTCGAACATACCCTCGCAATTTTATGAAATTCAATTAAATAAAAATATATTGTTTATTTGCTAGAACATATTATGTGTTTACAATAAGATTCTACTATAATAATATAAACGCGAAAGTTTGTAAGTATGGATGGATGGATGTTTGTTTGTTACTCTTTCACGTAAAAACTACTGAATGGATTTTAATGAAACTATACAAAAATATAGCTTATACATCAGAATAACACATAGGCCATAATTTATAAAGATACCTGCGTAGACGAAGTCGCGGGCACCAGCTAGTCTTAAATAATCACGGTTTTACAAAAACATAGACAACCGCCTTCAATTGGACTGTGTTTTAGTTACCGTATACACCACTGAAAAATCACAGGGAAGCAAAATACGCAATTTCGTTTACTTCGACGACATATTATTTTTCAGTTATTTGGATATAAAAACTAAACTACTGAATCGATTTTGATGAAATTTGTATGGAACCAATCTGCAAGTATATCCTCTCAAACGAAAATGAGAAAGTTTTTTTTAAATCGGTTAATAAATAACAAAGTTCTGAGGTAACACACATTAAAAAAAAATAAAAAGATTTTTTTAAATCGGTTAATAAATAACAATGTTCTGAGGTAACAAACATTAAAAAAAAAACATTCAACCGAATCGTCGGTTCATAAAATAGTAAAAATTGAGTCCATTTTATGTCGTACTAGTCTACGTTATGACGTTATGTATAATGGTCATGTCTCTACGTTATTGGTTTGGCCTGTAACTACGTTGTCTGTCAGTCAGTCAGTCAGCCAAGTCCAAGACTTTCATGTGTCGAGGCCGGATCAAAGAAATGGCCATTTCATGATGTGGCTGGCCATTTCATGAAATGGCTCTATTTTATGTAAGTATACAGGTGGTTTTTTGAGAAGGGCAATGATGGCCAAGTCCAAAACCACGGGAGTAAGAGAAAATTCGTGAAAAAAGTTATGCCCTCGATTGATAAGAAAAGAATAAGTAACTGCATAATTTAATCTTTTGATTTTGACGGAAATCGACACGAATAATTTTTCAAAAAAAAGACGCCTGTATTATTGAACCAATAGATTCTGTTACTGATAAGAATCATTCTATGCACAAAAATGTATTACTAAAAAAGGAAGTTGTAAATATATTCTCTTGGTTTTTTGAAGATTTTGTTATTTAAGAAATAAAATCTAATCTATTTATAGCCCACTTATCTTACGTGCCTTCCAGTTTTCATAAGACAGGCCTCGCTCTTCGCGTTGAAAGGTGAAAAATGCCAAGAGTCGAAGGTAATTTTTCACGTCCCGCCTCGCAATATGAAACTAATACACATCCTTGTTCACGCCTTTGTAGGCTGATCTTTTCATTATTCTTTTTTGAGGCAATGTTTTTTTTTAGTGAGATAAAGCTCGTGTGGTTTACTTTTTCTTTTGTAAATGTTCAAGGTGAAATTTTGTCTCGAACACGTGTAATGTGTACTTTTATCAATAACAATTTTAAAGTAAACGTTCGAAGCAAGCCTTTGTCTAGCAGTGATATAGAATTAAAATAAATAATATATTTTATTCATATATATTTTGGAAATTTCACACAACACCATCTAGCCCCAAACTAATACATACAAATACATACATAGAAAACTTAGAAAACACCTAGACTCAGGACAAAAACTGGAGTTCATCCCACAAATATTTGTCCTGAAGCGGGAATCGAACCCACGACACCGGCGTGGCAGTCCAATAGACTTGCCATTCGACCATCCGTGTCGTCAAAACTAGTGGCAAGACGATCCATGCGCTCTCCTGATGATAAGAGTTTACGCCTGCCCAAAACCAGAACAGTGCTACACAGGGCTTTGACCGGTGCAACACTGCAATAGCGTTCTGAATGAACGCTATTGCAGTGTTGCACCGGTCAATTGAGAGATTTTGATGGTCATTCTCGAAAACCCAGTAATTTCACTAGCTACAGTGCCCTTCGAACCGATACACTGTAATGCTAACACATCACTGACACTGTGTAAGTACCCATCTAGACGGCATCTTGCAGTGGATGCCGCCTAGTGGTAATCAAATGATTTGGACGATTTTTTGCTGAAATTAATTGTAAATATTGATGAGAACGATTTCAAAAACAACCCATGTTAATTTGTTACGTTTCTAACATGATAATTTCGGATTTTTACTTGGGTTTTTTTTAAATTCAGCCCTTTTCTTGGATTTGATAAGACATAATTTGTTACATATATATTTATTATTAAATAAGGTCTCAAAATTAAATATATATTTTCATTTAAAACAGACGCTACGTATATGAACATTCTCTACGCTGATTCGCTAGAGAGCTACGGCGTAGCACTTTACGCATCACAAAACATATTCTCACTATAATATTTTTATCCGATTACGAAAAAGGAGGGTAATGTGCCTTGTTTGTTCTGGTATACTTGTTTATTGTTTTGTATTCTATGCACTTCCGTTTATTTCTTTCAATCGAATTGCAAAAAGGGTAAGTATATCCTATTTAATCAAACACTCAATATAACAAAGAGAGCTTAGGTTTATACGGTAGCCTAAATCGGATCGTTTTCTATCACTGTTTTACAAAAATTATTACTATTTTCACAAATTAAATCTCAACACAGAACAACTTTAAATATCATAATTAAAGAAAAATTCACGTACCCTATTAAAATGAATATGTTTTGAATATGTGTACAACCAATAGCGCTAAATGTACTATTAATTAGTGTATTATTTGTATTACCTAATCATTTGATAAATAAATTGATTTGATTTGATTTGATTTCATATGAATCGATATTATCTCTTTAGTTTTTACAGTAATAAATTCATCTAAGATTGAAACGTAGAGTTTTACATTATTAACAATCCATATGACTATTGTAATTTGTAGTTAATAAGTAATTTTAGCATTAAGTTTGAGTGTAATAACGTTTGGGTTTTTTGGAGTAATCTGTGCCCTTCCTGGGTTTTTTTTTTATATAATAGGTATCAAATTACATAACCTCATATTTTGATTATTTCTTTGACGGAAATGCAAATACTTCATAATATTTTCATAGCAGGCGACCCAGATACCCCTGTGGCATGAGGGTCTGAGGGTCGAGGGTTGAACAGAGTTAATGAGATGTGCACGAATGTTAAATATTTAAGTGATAAGTGGCCTCGCAGGGACCGGAATTAGCGGGCTCAATTCTCACGTTGTATTTGATTATACGAATAGGGCCTAATTATTATCATTTTGGTGAAGGGAAGAGATTTTTCTGTTTTTTTATTTACGGAGAACATTTTTTATTTACTAAGAACTTATGAACAAAGGAGTACAGAGATGACGGCTTCTTCTTCTTCTTATCGTGTCACTAGTTCCTTCGAACCAGTGTGGTGAAAGGATTTTAAGTGTGCCTCAAAGAGGCTCCTTTCGTGCACTTTACACCCATTTACGCATGACTGCTACCGGGATTCGAACCCGCGACCATCGGATGCATGGCAAGGGCCTCATCCACTCGGCCACCACGTCCTCACAACGATTACAATATAATAGTTCTAGCTATCAAAAATTAGTAAAGGATACAAGAAAATATATTATCGGTTACAATTTTGTCTCGCTACCCCATCTTTTTTCTCCGTGTAGATTTTTATTTTCAATAGAAACTTTAGTTTTTAAAATGAATATAACTGAAAAATACGTATTTTACTTTACTGTCTGTAACTTGTCTGTCAGTTTTTGAGTGGTGTTTACGGTCTCTAGAACAGTCCCAATTGAAGTCGTTTTCAGTATATTTTTATAAAACTTCGATTATTGAAAGTAGACATTTTAACCGAATCCAGAATGATTTATACATGTTAGGTAGAAAACAAATTACTGCTCTAACGTTAAATGCAGGTGAAAGCACTTAAAAAGTAATTGTTTATGGATAAACCGAGATAAAGTTTTACAGAAACTGTCTAAAACAGGTTGCTTTTCGCTGCTAGTACGGTCAGCTGCACAGACATGATACTCTCTCAAGCTTTCACATTAATACTACTCTTAATTTTGTAAAGAAAAGTGCACGAAAGCATTTTCATATTAATGTAGTCATCTTACTTGTCAGAAGAAGAATAACTGTGCAAAATTAAAATTAAAGTATTAAATATGTGATAGCTTGTGTGTGTGTGACAGTACCTATCAAAGGGCACGAAATAGGGTTATCACAACGTTACTCCCACGTTGGGGTACGGTACGTACCGTTGGGTTTCCCCTGCAGAATACCGTCTAGATGAGTACCAACACAGTGCCAACATTCTGCCGCAAAGTAGTAATGTGTCAGCATTACTGTGTTCCAGAATGAAGGGCACTAGTGAAATTACTGGGCTTTCGAGACTGACCATCAAAATATATCAATGTAAATGAGGGCTTTAGCAGTGATACATGGCCTAAGTGAATCCAAGTCATGTTCTATGGTACCTACCATCAGAGATGGGGTGGCATGATAAAACTTTAGTTCAGGGCCAATGCCCTGAACTAGATTGATCTAGATTTAAATTAACTTATGGGTGGAGGATAAAACTCAATGTGGTCAGAATGTCGCAAACGGGGCTCTTAGGAAAGTAAGATTTAGATTTTTAAATTGTCATAAGGTTGAGCTCGCTCGCTTCGCTCACGAGTGGACACAAAATTGAAATCAATACAACCTACTGTCACCCAGCTTTTTTATATATATATACTTATATCGTGGCAGCCCTGATCAGTATCAGGTTTCAAGGAAATGAGCTCAGGTTCAAAATAATTACGCTAAGCAATAAGCAATTTAAAAATAAACTGCTGTTTATAACAATGTTTGTTAATTAATTCTATACTTTGTACAACATTTTGGCTAATTAGAAGTTTGGTGTTTTACCGGAACTGTCTTAGAAACGTTTTCTAGCGATAATAAGCTGAGCTTGTACTATGGGAGCCAGATAACTGATGTTTTTTTTCAACCGACTCCAAAAAAGGAGGGATTATCAATTAGGTTAAATGTTCTTTTTTATGTTTGTTGCCTCAGAACTTTGCTCTTAAAGCCCGTCACACACGTAGCTATGATATATATTAATATGATTATAGCAAAGCATATTACGATATATTTTCTATACAAATATTCAAGTGACCGCACACGCAACTATAATATATATTTCTATGGCTTGAATATTTGTATAGAAAATGTATACATCGTAACCAAATCGGGCCAAAGAATAAGCCTTGCTATACAAAGAGGCAATGCAGCCAGTATCCTCGGCACGCTGCCATCGGGTATCGAGTTGGAGCAGTTGAGCTACCTATAGATCGTTTGCAACGGTCTATGGGTGGCCCAATTGTTTCCTTTTGTAAATTTTATAATATACCTATATATAGATTGTAGTAGTTAGCTTATGCTGTAATAAACACATCGTAACATGCCTTGCTATAATATAGGTATATTATATCTGCGTGTGTGACGGGCTTTATAAACAGATTTGAAAATTTATTTTACTGTTTGATAGGGTTTCAGATTGGTCCCATAAAATTTAATCGAAATCGGTTCATTCGTTTCAGTTTTTATATCAAAATAACTGACAAAATATGTAATCGAAGTAAACCAAAATTGCGTATTTTGCTTCCCTGCGACTTTTCATTAGAGTTAACGGTCACTAAAACAGTCCAATTTAAGTCGGTTTTACTATGTTTCTGTAAAACCCTGGTAATATTTCATCGAACCTGCAACACAAACCTTGCAGTCATCGTCACCAACTAGCCACTAGTCATATGAATCACGGGAACAAATGCCAGCCTTGGCTCGTGGGCTGGATCGTAAATCGTGATAATTAATCTCTGGTGCGATGACGTTGGAACTGCGCCAGGAACCTAGCATTAGGATTACTTACCTGTATTCTGGCCAAGTATGTTACTAAAACAAGCTTAATGCCATACTACACGTGCGATTCTCCAGCTGAGAGAACCGTCTGATATCAGCTTTAGATTCGTCTCAATAACCCGAGTGGTCTTACAATAATAAGTGTAGATGGATGTATTAGATGGATAGAATTTATTTTTATATAAATTACCGAAATGGCGGATTTTTGGCGCTAACTTTCATTAACTTTAACTAGTTAGTCGCTTACAAAAAAATTGTAAGCGAGTTACTTACTTTCCTTGTTTCGTAGCGTCGGACCAAAAAAGTACTAGAAGTTAGCTAATTTAGATCCTAATACTCTGCGCCTGAATCAATCAATTATCCTAATTTAGATCCCTTTTTTGCCGTGTTTTCAATGATGTGCTTCATTATGATTCTATACTTCTATGGATATAGGCTATTACTCAATAAACATGAACAATACTTAAGACGTTTTTTTTTTTTTTTTTTTTTTTCGAAGAACCTGAGTTCTTCGGTTTTGGCTTCACATCAAAGGTATATAGCCAGTGTCAAGTAATTGGAGAGATTATTTTGTCATAAGTCAGAGTCGATAAGTCAAGTCATGCCCCTGTAAAGTAGTGGTGGTTGCGACTTTACTAGAGGCTTCTATGGAGTTTTGGAGGCAACACGAAAAGTCACGTTTTACAGCATTACACTATTCACCAACACTCATACACGTTCACGAGCACTTAATGGATAAAAAACCACCGTTTTTACACTTAAACACTCAAAGTTATACAAGTTTTGTCAATTAATTTAATGCCGCCAATGCGCCATTTTTCATGTTCCCGCCAAAACACACTTAAGACGTTGGCAACCTCTATTACAAGACTTTAATAGTTGTCAAGTTGACATTGACAAGTGACAGGTAAATAATTTGACATCAGAAATAGCTGCGCATCAATTATTTGGTAGAACGTCGTGTGTCGAGAGCCGCCATAACTTCAATTAGCAGTTTGGACGGCATTATGCTGAAAGGAACTAAAAATATTAAAACAAGTAGGTAGTAAAATAGGTAGGTTTATTTTCCATGAATAATAGTGGTTGCGCAGCCTGATTCAATGTCTAATTTTGCGTGTAATGAATTTGCAAATATTAGTCTGGTCGACGCAACTTCCCGTAATGTCCCATCCTACTCCCGCACATAGCCTATCTTCAACGTGGAAAAGAGACATTGTTCTCACCAAAACGAACAGAGAATCAAATATGGCTGAATAACTCGGATGCCTAACGTGTCGTGTCGTTCTCAAATCGCTATCAATAAAACTTCAAGAAGTTACTGTGCTGTGTGTGGTGTATTACATAACCGGTGAAGCTGCCTCCCGCATCATCCAAGGTACTGTGCACTCCTCCTTTGTCTGGAACAGCTGTATATCACTTTAACTGGCTGTTTCCAGTTCTTCCTTTCACACAACGCTGACCAACTATATCTATCAATTTTCGTTTTAAAACACAAATACAGTCCAAAAGCTCTCCGCGCATCCAATTATACACCACCAATTTTTAATTACCAAAAAAAAAATGGGCAATGCAGACGGGATACTACGTTGCATCTGACTATGCGTATTTTTTATTTATGGTTTAAAAATTTACCGTATATAGATAAATATATTTATTTTTTGTGATCAATAAATTACTAAAGAACTCCAATAAAAATTTGGTGTCTTACCAATGACCATGATCAATTAAATGCTGAATAGTAAACCACTGCAGCTAAATATTTAAAGTGATACCCTAAATCACACCATGGATACACTGGACTTTAAAGCCCAAAGCCCTGAGTTACGTTGTTGTTTGTTGTTTATTGTTATAAGCTGGGAAGAGTATGTTACGAGTACAGACTGCTACATCAGCAGAGCAACAGCGCGACCTTCACACGTCGTAGCTTCTGCAGCGTCAGCCCTTACGTGATGATCCACTTTACGAGAACGAGAGCACGGCGCTCGATATGCACCGTGTCATACTTCGACCGGTTGACACTAGGTTAATTAAATATTAAGTTATATTAAATCTTGATTATAAGTTTCACAGGAAGAAAGGCCTTTTCCTGCAACCCCGGTTGCCTCCTACATAATTGGCTCAGCCGGTAGGATATTCCTGTGTTCCCGTTGGAAGCACGAGGACCTGGAACCGAACCTACAAGGGAGCCGCAGTCCGGGAGTGATCCAGAAATCGATCGTCGCTGGTACCCGAAAAAAAGATCAAGTAAGTACTTTAGTTTCTACCTGGAGTTGCTTCCTGTTAAATATACGAGGAGGAGCAGAACAGACACAAGTGAAACCAGGGCTAGTTCGCAATGCACTGCTTTATTGTACACGTATATCTGTAGTGGTGAACGCAGTCACGCACACATACACAACATCTCTCCCCTAAGTACAATAACTAATCCTAAATAAACAATTAGGTAAATAACTAAAAGAAGTCTTTATAAAATCTCTCAGGGAGCTTGCGTAACAACATACGAGTATTTGTTAATGCCGAGGAACCCTGTGGTTCCCTCTGGGCGTCTTCTGCATTCGTTTCTATGGACTCATCATCTGACTGCCTCTCTACTGATAAGTCTTGTATGCTGCTGGCATTTGACTTATCTGAAGTCTCAACAGAAGACTGTGTCGAATCGCTCTCTTCTCCTTCCTCTCTCCTCGGCGAAGAGTCACTGGGTATGTACAACTCCGCTCTTCTCTCTCTTGCCAACTGCCGTGGCATGTCCGACGATGGGGATTCTTGCTGGAACCCCGACACGCCTGCTGTACCCTGCGGTATGGGCGCCGGCGACGGCGACAACAGCGGCGGCTGAGGCGGCGGCGACGGCGGCGAACACGGGCCAATCAGTGGCGAAGAAGGTGGAGTCCAATCAGGTACGTTTAATTCTGTACTTTGTACCATATCACCAGTGTTGTTACTTGCCCCTTTATACAATACTAATTGATTAATGTGCCGTTTGTGAATTTCTAAGCTATCATTATCTTTTACTAAATACACAACTTTTCCTAATCGTTTTTGTATAATTCCTTTACACCATGTAAACTTTGATTTATTCAGATATTTTTTATAAAGTACAACATCATTTTTTTTCAAATATTTTGTTTTATTTTCCTTTTCCTTAGAATGTAAACACTGTTGGTCATCAACCGTGTCAGGTGGAGGCGGTGACGAGGGTGCCGATGATTTTGGATCAATCAAATCTAATCTAGATCTTAACTTGTGCCCAAATACTAACTGGGCTGGGGAAACACCAGTGGTAGTATGAACGGAGTTACGATAATCCATCAGATATTTCAGTAATTTCGTGGATGTATCCTTCGCGTTAAGGCCTGATAGCAAACATGACTTTATTCCTTTCTTCACTATCTTTACAAAACTTTCGGCCTGCCCATTGCTCGAAGGCTGGTACACCGGTGATGTTATGTGAGAAATACCGTTTGTCGCACAAAACAATTCAAACTCACGCGAACAAAAAGCAGAAAAATTATCGCTTACTATAACTTTTGGAACCCCAAATCTTGCCATAACCTCACACAATTTACCAATTGTAGCAGCTGATGACGTAACCGTGTTCATGTTATACACCTCCACCCACTTAGTATATGCATCTACTGCTACTAAATATACACAACCGTTAATCGGACCAAGGAAGTCAATGTGAATTCTTTCAAACGCGCCTAACGGATATTCCCATGGGGCTATCGGGGCGCGGGGGGGCGAAGGCCGCAATTGAATACACACATCACATGACCCTATCATTGTTTCCACCGCCTTATCAATTCCTGGAAACCAGAATCTTGAGCGAGCTTCAGCTTTAGTTTTAACTACACCCAAATGTGAAGAATGCAACTCTTTTAAAATTACCTCGTATAGACTCATAGGTATAACGACCTTATGACCTCTCATGACGCAGCCATTCTCATACGATAGTTGTGACCTACACAAATGATACGGTCTTAATCGTATATCACTGACTTTCGGTGGCCACCCATCCAGAATACACTTTGTAACCATTCGTAAAACCACGTCATTTCTTGTCTCCTCGCGCAATCGCTCTAATGTTATAGGCATGCTTCCGTCTACAACGAAACAAACGTAAGTAGCTCGATCGTATGCTACCTCACAATCGCAGCATTTACATTGTTCGGTGCACGCGCACTCATGCACTTCTCGCGGTAAACTCGCGCGTGACAGATAATCCGCACTGTTATCTGCGCTACGTACGTACTCAATTTTGTAGTTATAGCTACTTAGGAACAGCGCGTACCGTTGCAATCTATTAGCCGACATTTCTGGAATGCCCTTATGTGACCCGAATATCGATAACAATGGCTTGTGATCTGTTCGTAATATGAACGGTTCGCTTCTACCATACAGAAACTGATGAAATCGCCGCACACCATATATAATAGCGGTCGCTTCTTTCTGGATCTGAGCATATCGTTTTTCTGCAGGATTTAATGTGCGTGATACAAATGATATAGGCCTTTCAACACCATCCGACCCTATTTGAGACAAAATCGCTCCTAATCCCTTTGGGGACGCGTCGACGGTCAATATTAATTTCGCGGATGCATCAAAATGTACAAGAACTTGTTCTGACGTCATCAACTTTTTAATTTGAATAAATGCCTTATTATGTTCCTCAGTCCAATCCCATTTAGAACCTTTCTTTAATAAGTCATATAACGGACTGAGGATCATAGATGCGTTTTTAATAAAATTTCTGTAATAGTTGATAAGCCCCAGAAACGACTGTAATTCTGCTACATTTCTTGGAATTGGCGCTTCCACCATAGCCTTAATTTTTTCAGGGGATTTTTTTAACCCGTCTTTTGAAATTACATATCCTAAATACTGAACTTCATCCTGAAAAAAACTACACTTACTCTTTTGTAAAGTTAATCCCGCGTCCTGCAACCGTGTAAGAACCGCGTTCAGCCGTCTAAGATGCTCTTCCCTATTTTTACCTGTGACCAGAATGTCATCAAGTAGGCACACGACTCCATCTAACCCTGACAGTACACTTTCCATCGCGCGCTGAAATATTGATGGTGAACTGGCTAAACCAAAAACGAGACGAGAAAATTTAAATAATCCTCGATTTGTATTTATTGTAGTAATGTTCTTTGACTCATCACATAAAACAAATTGGTTGTAAGCCATAGATAAATCGAGTTTCGTAAACTGTTCACCCCCATGAATCTTCGTGAACAACTCACTCGTGGTGGGAAGTGGGTATTGTTCAATGCGTAACTGTTTATTTATAGTTCCCGAGTAATCTACGCATAACCTAACCGAGCCATCGCGTTTTAGAACCGGAACTATCGGAGATGCGTATTCTGAGTACTCGATGGGCTCCAAAATACCTAAACTTACCAGCCTATCGATTTCCTTATCAACTTTCTCGCGTAAAGCGAAAGCTATGGGACGTGCTTTACAGAAAACCGGTTTTACATCATCTTTCAACAACAATTTAATTTCATACTTGTTGAAAGTTCCTAACTTGTCCGAAAATAGCTCTGCGTATTGTTGTTGCAACCGTACGACTGTTACATCGGAATCGTCACAGTAATGTACCGGTATCAGCTGTAAATGAAACGCCGATATAAAATCCCTACCTAAAAGCGGCGGCCCGCCGTCGCGAACCACGTATAGGGTTATATCGTGTGTTTGCCCGGTGTACCTAATCGGTAATCTCAGCGTACCTAGGCATGTAATTTTTCTTCCGTTGTACGTCACCAGCTGCCTGGACGTACTCAATAATGGCATATCTCTAAAATTAGCTTTATAAAACTCCTCGGAAACTACCGTAACTGAAGACCCACTATCTACCTCAAACTGAAACGGAATTTCATTTAGTAGAACTGTTTCTACCATGGGTTCTCCCCTCAATGAACGGATATGAAAAAGCTTACCGTCATCGCCTTCATCATCCTCACCCTTGTCACCGTAATCCATCTCTACGTAATTCACTTTTGTGCACATTTTACGTAAATGGCCTTTGACGTGACATTTTTTACACACATAATTAGTAAATTTACACTCTGAAGTTTTGTGATTTGTAAAACCACAAACGTTACACTTCACTTTCGCTACACTTCCACTTTTTCCTTTGCTTGCGATTTTGAAGAGCTGATCATCTGCCGCGGCCGCCTGGGAAGCGGCTGAACGCGCGGCCGCGGCGGAACGCGCGCGGTGCTGGTTCTCTGCCATCTCCACGACCTTGGCCAAGGTGAGGTCGGCCAGGTCTTTTGCATATAGGTCTTCCTTCTCACGACCCGGCAGCATCCCCATGATGAACTTATCGCGTAGCGCCTCCTCTACGTTGAGGAAGCCACACTTCGCTGTCAGCCCTCGTAATCGCGCCGCCCACTGCGAGTGTGATTCACCAGCTTGTTGAACGGCAGCGTAAAAGTTGTGACGCTCGCCAAATCCCACACTTTTGGGTGTGAAATGAGCATCAAGAAGCTTCAAGAAATCTTCGTAGGGCACATCTTCTACTTCTTTAGGTAACGCCAAGTCCGACGCTAGCTTGTAAGTACCCTCCGCGAGTGCACTGAGAAGAATCGCTTTCCTTTTCTTGCCGGTAGAATCTGTCTGCTCGTTGATATCGTTAGCAACAAAATATTGCTTGATTCGACCTTTATACGTCTTCCACGTTTGCAAATTGTGATCGAAAGTATTCAGAATTCCGAATTGCGTATTAGACGTCGTCATTTTTTATAAACACGAGGGTAAAACGTCGCCACTGTTAAATATACGAGGAGGAGCAGAACAGACACAAGTGAAACCAGGGCTAGTTCGCAATGCACTGCTTTATTGTACACGTATATCTGTAGTGGTGAACGCAGTCACGCACACATACACAACACTTCCCTTTCTTCCTTAGTCTTAGACCAAATTCTAGATCTCTTGATATTCCTATGTCCCTGAATTCTCTTCATTCCGTAAGGTAATTTCAGTTTCATAGATAAGATATTAGGTACTTATTATATTTTATGACACGGAATAATATCTAGATCTTTAGATATTCCTGTCTTGAATTTTGTCTATTCCGTAAGATTGTTTCGTTTACCTAGATAATTTAGGTATTACTTCTTTATGAAATGAAATTATATGTTTCATGAAGAAATAGTAATTTAATTATAAATAGTAGTTTAGTACGAGTAACATAGATATAACAAATTGTACCAACTGATAGGATCAGTAGTAGTATATCACTGAGAAAAAAATCTCGTTATAGTAACTAAAATTCGGTAGGAATTTGTGACAGCGAGAATAATTTAGCAAAGATGACAATTGATAATAATTTCTGCTAACGAAATTTAATAACGATTACAATATAGTTCTAGCTAAGTATGTGCAGGTTTCAGGCGCTCTTATTAGATTTTACTTTAGCAGCTATTGATTCATTTATTTGAGGATTTTTTCATACCATTACTTTACTTATAACGTTAATTAAATAATGAAATTGAAAAAGCTTTAGTTGCAAATTACCTTTAAAAATATCATCCGAATCCTTATAAAATCCTATCCAATTTCTCTCTAATACCCATAGCAATTTTTGGGATAAATTCTATTGTACACAGAGACAGAATGTCCGAAGTATAACATAGTACCTCTGCGAACGGAAGCCTCAACTACTAACTTCGAGCCGGTCCAACAAGAAATTCCGATCCTGCAGCTGCTTTGGTTACAATTCTTCGGCAATTACAACAGCGAGAACCATCCCGACTACTACCATCTATAATTCAGTCGACCGCATCAAAGGCCCCACGAAAATTCTGAAACTTTATTTCCTCCACTAAAATCAAATTCATGTCTTCTATTTCAATCTTCTTATGGTGTTCTGAGGAAGCAGAAAAGAGAAAGATGATGAGAAAGTTATTCACAGAAGTACAAGTCGATCACGGATTCAGCGACTCTATCGAAAAAGAGTTTCAACATAGTCTCTGAAGTACGGGGGGGGGGGTTTCGAGTACAGACTGCTACATCAGCAGAGCAACAGCGCGACCTTCACACGTCGTAGCTTCTGCAGCGTCAGCCCTTACGTGATGATCCACTTTACGAGAACGAGAGCACGGCGCTCGATATGCACTTCCGTGTCATACTTCCAACGGTTGACACTAGGTTAATTAGATATTAAGTTATATTAAATCTTGAAATAGTAAAAAAAAGTATTCAGGGCCTCGTCAATAAAAATGAAATGTCACCATTATTTAATATTTTTCGTAACTTTTCATAATGGAATTTAAACAGTGAAAAAAATAATAGATTAATATCACCATCTTGCATAACCCATCATCAATTAACAGCGTGGTTACAAATTAATGTGGTCATTGTATGCTCAAGGCGCGGCGAATCAACTGTGACAGGGCCTGTCTGCATAACGTGGTAATATGTAACTAACAAGTTTCAAGGAAATCGGGAAGGTTCGTTCACATGAAATACTGTCATACATCACACTTTATGAGTCATTCATTAATTCCCGTGCATGAACCGTAATAAACGGATTTTGTTCGTCAAAACTACTTAAACCGATTCAGCTGAAACGTCTTGGCATCTTTATCATTTGTGAGTTGAAAAACCTATGTTTTTCAGCTATATATATAGCCCTATGGCTACTTTCAATTCAACACAACAACATAACATCCATACAATACATTAAATCATAAAAAAACAATAATTCCTCTACATTAATAACCATGGTTCGTATGAACTCATAATATGAACACACTAGAAGATACATATAAATGACATAGGTACCATAAAATGGCAAAAATAAGTCTTCTTCCCCGTGACTAAAACAGCAAAGGAATAAGCAATACCAATAGACGCTAATAATATGTTTTTTGTTGTAGTTCGTAATACTCAAATTATAGACAGTGAATCTGCTTGTTGACAATCCATCCCAAACGCTAACACGCTCACACGCTAGTGTTTAAAAACGCCAACAATCAGCTTGTAAGAACGCTTGTGTGTCATCGTACTTACTAGTAGACAATGAGTTAAGTAACGATATACGGGCTTAAGAAGTTTAGGATTGACATCTTAAGCCATCTCATCTACTGCTTCAACGGGTCACGTTTACCAAAGTTGCATAACTTTGTCTTATGGATGAATTCGGTATTATAAGGCAATAGGTAGCTAAAGCTTAATTTTTAAGCTTTGAATCTCAGCAAGAAGACAATTCATTGAATTCGATTTTATAAACGAAATTTTTGTAGAGGCTTGTGCTTATAAATACCTAGTGGTTAAAAACATTACTGTATGGTTTAACTACCCAATATTCTTCAAAATCCAAAGAAACCAAATAGACTTTGCAGGACCATAGGAGTATCTAATAGAAGGTCATCAATCGCAACTATATTAGCCACATTCCTCTGATTGATCTGTGCTATAACAACTTTTTGCCCACTGCTCTGCTCACATTTACAACCAGTTCGTCAACATAGCTGCTCAGTCTGTCTACCGCAGCACACGAACTATGAAACTCTAGACTATAATATTAACTATGTTATGAAACATAAATAATGAGTAATGTATTTTTAACATGAAGAAAATTATAAATTAATGACTCAATTAGATCTTTATATATTTTTGTTTTTGATATGTTAACGTTTAACTTCATATTTGGTCAGCAGTAACATTTAAAAGTGTCAAAAAGTTTAAAAAAAATATTTCGTTCTCTAAAAGAACGAATAAATTTTAACACGCTCTCGGCTTAATGGAGAGCAGACCTGAATCCCAGATGTGGGAATATTATAAACTGATTATCCTACACAATTTTTATCAATATAAACAAATATCTTTTGATTTGACTGAATCAATTCTTTGGCGATCTTAAAATTAATTTATCTACATATTTAGCTGTCGCCTGCGGGTATGCTCGCGCGATATCGAGTTGAACAACCTTTGTATTTTAGAAATTCGTAAATCATAAAATGGTTGGCTACACGCAAACCAAATTTTAGCCCAGCACATTCCATTTTGCTTGATTAACCAGGCTTACATTATTTTGTGTTTATTCATAATATTAGTGCGATTATAAGGAATTTGTGTCCAGTGTTCTATATTCCGTGGTCAGAAGTGGTATGTTGTGGCTACCGATTATATTACGCCTTTACTATTTGTCTTCCATTTGCGGTCATTCATTAGCTTGTTTTAAAATTCAATTTTCTTCGGTAATTATACATACGTAGCTTTTGCATTATACAGCGTTTTGTTTCTACAGGGTGTGTCGTAATGAGTGGATAATCCTTCAGGTGCGGGTGGGGGACTCCAGGACTGATCAGAAAATGAAAATATGTTCCCAGTAATTATTTCGAGTTACTGGACGTTTTCAAAGCTTCCATTTTTTTACCTTTGTCCATTGTTTTGCTACTAAGACTACAAATCTAGGAATTTTCTTAATTTTTTTTTTGCTAGAGCATTCCTGGATATCTGTGCTATCGAATGGTATATCCGGTTTTTGTGCCATAGGTACAGTTTTTTTGGACAGCATTATTTAACAAAGAAAATGTGTTTTGCTCATTTTTTTCCAAAACTTTGATCTCCTTTTGTGTAAAAAAATGTATGGTGACCTGGGTGACCAAGTAGTTGGTTGTTGGCACTTTTGACTAGGAAAGATAATAATGAATGCTGGCTTCATATCAAGTCAATCGGTTTAGTAGGTATTTAAGAAGGGCTACATTCTAAAATAACGATATAATATTTATATTTTTTACCACAGCTTAGGTATCTTTTATACCAATCTATTTCGTAGTCGTTTATTCTAGTAGTAAAGTAAGCTATATAGATAGTCGTAAAACACAACCTCGAACAATTTATTTTGTAGGTTTATTTTATCGAATAAAAGAAAACCTAGTTTAGGAAAGTTTCTCTTATCAAAAATAGCCTAAAGCGCTCCTATTTTCACAATAATGAAGAAATTACCAACGCGTTCCCAATACGCTTTGTGGAACAAATGGATGTGGAAATAAAAGAAGAAACTAGGAAAATGAGTTTTTGATGATGGCTAATGTAGGTAAGTGAGCCGTTTATTTATAGGTGCCCAAAATTAAAGATAGTGTACTATTATTATGCTACTGGTTTTTTGTATCGTTAAAGTAGTACCTACAAGAAAATAAAACATAATACTTCCTGACGGGGCCACCTAGGCTTTTTGCAGATAATTTATACACTACTAAGCTGAGCTTGCGTAATTACCAAGGCTTGAAGCTGACTAACTAACTGACAGACGACGTCCAGGCCAAACCACTGAACGTAGAGACTTGAAACTGGAGGATGTATTCGTCAAGAGCTGAAAGTACTAAGTACAGATAACCGTAGATGACATATTATTGAGATATAGTAGGTTACGTACTAGCTAACGCCCGCAACTTCGTTTACGTTGGAGAAAGGAATTTAAAAATTCGCAACGCAAACGAAGTTGCGGGTGTCAGGTAGTACCTACTATATCTCTGGAAGAGATTGATCTCGCAATAAGACCGACTCTTGCGATTTTAGTTTTTATTTTAGTTTCTTGTCTTGATTTATTTTAAGGTGATGAAAAAAAATCTATATATCTATATCTTTGCTAATTAAGCTTTCAGGATCAAAATAAATACCATATTTTCTTTGGAGAAAAGTTTATTCATTGAAATGATCGCATGCAAAGAACAAAAACACTATCATGCAATATTTTTTTACTTTTCTATTTTTACGCTAACAAAACAAAATTATAATGCCTGAACTGCCACATTCAAAATAAAATAAAACGTTTTACTTTTTACTCAATAATATTTTACAATTCATGGAAATTTAAATTTTCATAAATAAAATGCATAATGGATTCATTTAACTACATTTTATCACAGAAAATATTAATTTCGCTATTCTAATATTTTTTTTCTTAATTTTTGTTATAACCTTATTCTAAGGCACCGTCCACACAAACAAACTATAACTATTGTTTGAATAGTGACTTATTTTGGAACTTCTAGAAGCTATTAAAAAAAATCCTCCTAAATAAACAATTGAACGGAATTTTAGCAGACTTTAGTAATATTATTATAAAACATTTATTCAGTCTGTTTATCAAATAAGAAAAGAGATTTTATACTAATTAATTGATTCAGGCGTTACTTTGCGGAAATCCATAAATATCAACAAATTATATTAATATTTTTAGTAATAAATCCGCTTAACTTCACAGTTTAAAGATACGACACGTGTTTCGCCTCTACACGAGACTCACTCACTCTCGTTTCGGACTTCGGCGAGTCCACACCTCCTGATGATGCCTCGTGTAGAGGCGAAACACGTGTCTTATCTTTAAACTGCGAAATTAAGCGGATTTATTACTAAATATATTTATATAATTTGTTGAGATTTTATAAATTTTTAGATTTTTTTACGATAGCGGAAAGGTAGGTAGGTACATATAATTTGAGCAAAAGCTTACTCTGATAGAAAGTTTTATTAGGTACTACCTATTTATTATAGAAATCATATTTTACAATGTAAGAACAAAGTGTAAGTACCCGTACATAGAATACTTTAAGCTCATTATTTATGATTGTCTGTTTTTTAATTTTAAAGATTTGAAAAATAACTAGGATACAAACATAAGTGGTTCTTAGCCACATACAAGCTATTTAAATTGGTGGGTATACATTTTGATATTCATTAAAGTTTATCAAGTAATTATAATAAAAATAGATATGACAGAAAGTTAAAAATTATAAGTAGGTACTTACATTTCAAAAGCAGTATTTCAAAACGCAAAATCTAAATATGAAATGAGATTATTACAGTTTATTTACAATGTCAGTCGTATATTTTATTTCTACTTAGGAACATAGTATTTTACAAAATTATGAATGAATAATTTTCTTAATAATACAAAATGCACTTTTAGACATTTTTCACCGCATGCAAACATATGTGATCATAAGTTTTTCATAGCTTTTTTTAACATATTCACTGTATTTTTAAAGCTTATCTCCACTCCAACCTACTACATCAAAGTTTTTTTTTTAAAGTATGGTAATTTCACTTTTTCTATACATGAGTAGCTTGGGCAGAACCGTTACCTGAAAATAAGTAAAATAATTAATAATAATTACCATTAAAAAAAATATCATTAATAATAATTACTTGAGTAAATAAAATACATCGTAGTAAATATAAATCGAAGGTGCCTCGACTTTGGATCCGAAGGTCGTGGTTTCAAACCCGGTCGTGCACCAATGGATTTATCTGTTCAAAAAATCTATGTGCATTAAAACACTTGCTTAACGGTGAAAGAAAACAACATGAGAAAACCGGCATGTCGTAGAACCTTAAAAGTTCGAAAACATGGTGTCAAGTGCACGAAAGGAGCCTCTTCGAGGCGCACTTGAAAACCTTTCACCACACTGGTTCGAAAGAACTAGTGACATGATAAGAAGAAGACCATTAAAATAACCATCATGCATATCAAATAATTTCCTAATACTTTATCAAAAAAATGTATATTAATTTTACTGAAAAGTGTTAATAACATGCGAACTTTTTAGCGAAAATGCTCCTGTAATTTTCTTTATAGAGAAAATGCGCTGAAGACAGGTGCAAAGAAAACAGAAAAAGCTTCTACTACGGTAAACTTCACTCGCAAAAACTTAAACCAAAGAGCCGATAAATAAGCATTTCCAATAAATTATTCACCCTCACAACTGTTCTTTGGATGCAATTAGATTTATGCGAGTTCGAGCAATCGCTGTGGTTTAGAAGTACCAATAGAACTCGAAAGTAGGTAGAGGAATATTTAAATAATCGAATTAGCTGCGAGATTTGGGGTCCAATGTATCTCATTGGATAAAGAACGCTAGTCGTGGCTAAGCTATGTTTACAATTTTAAAATTTACGAGACGACTCTTTTTATCGTATCCCTAGTTCTTTCGAACCAGTGTGGTGAAAGGATTGCAAGTGCGCCCCAAAGTGGCTCCTTTAGAGCACTTGACACATGCTTTTGGAACTTTTTAGGTTCAATGACATGCCGGTTTCGTCACGATGTTTACCTTCACCTTTAAACACGTGTTTTAATGAACACATAGATTTTTTGAATAAAATCCAATGGTGTTAACCGGGTTCGAACCCACGACTTTCGGATCGAAAGTCGAGGCACCTACCACTCGGCCAACACGGCTTTTTATGAGATAAAGGGGATCTATTTAACATAAGCCAAATGCATGTATCTATAATAATTAATAGACACGCATATTATTGCTTTAAAAAACAATGTACGATGTATTTTACAATTAATGATTGTGTTATTTAATATTTTATTTCGAGTTCCATTAGTAAATTTTCTCAATAGTGTATCGCGACTTAAACACAAACACTTGTTCACCGAGTTTACAACTTTGCAGACTTGCAGAATAATGATTAATATCCACTTAGAAATTAAATATATTTTTAAAGCTTTCGAGGGCTGTTGTGAAACTAAAAGATTTTTAAAACATGTAAAGTATTGTTATGACTTTGCATTTTGATTTCATATCTATTCGACACAATAAGCGACCCTTGGTAATTAAATTAAGATTAAAATCATTCAATCACTATTTTATCGCAGAATTGGTAATTAAATTAAGATTAAAATCATTCAATCACTATTTTATCGCAGAATTGTAAGAAAAAATGTGTGTAATTTCACACTCGTAATCAAAATGATCGTGAGAACAATATAATGTTCGTTTAATTTAAACAAAAATTACAAGAAAAGCTTTAGAAAAACAGGAAAAGAACGAAACGAAGTAGAAAGACATTCGTAATCAAACCAATCTCTTTATCATTAAATTACTCAAGTTAGAACAATACAATGGTCGTTTAGAACGCATGCATCATTAGAAAAGTTTAAAAAAAACAGGAAAAGAACGAAACGAAGTAGAAAGACATTCGTAATCAAACCAATCTCTTTATCATTAAATTACTCAAGTTAGAACAATACAATGGTCGTTTAGAACGCATGCATCATTAGAAAAGTTTTAGAAAAACAGGAAAAGAACGAAACGAAGTAGAAAGACATTCGTAATCAAACCAATCTCTTTATCATTAAATTACTCAAGTTAGAACAATACAATGGTCGTTTAGAACGCATGCATCATTAGAAAAGTTTAAAAAAAACAGGAAAAGAACGAAACGAAGATGTAAAGATGGGACAGTCACATTCGTAATCAAACTAGTTTCTTTATTTTTGACGTACTTAAGTTAGAACAATACAATGGTTGCTTAGAAAACATAAATCATTAGGAAAATTACAGAAAAACAGAAAAAACTAGCAGAAATAAGAAGTAGAAGACATTCACTTTCACATTCTCAAGTATGAACAATACAATGGTTTAATAGAACGCATAAATCATCAGGAAAGTTTTAGAAAAACAGAAAAATAAAACTTTGATTATTAATAATCAAAGATAAAACTAAAACATATAGTAAGATAAGATAAGATTATCATTCATTTGCTAGAATGTAGGAACATAATAGGTTGTTACATAGTCAATATTCAAGCGGTCCTATAATTCTGCCTCCATTCGAGGCGTGCAAAAAAAAAGTAAAGGACATTCACATTCGTGATCAAACCAGTCTCTATATCTCTGAAGTACTCTACCTTCAATTACCTGAAGGTACGGAGCCTCGGGCGGAGTAGGGCGGCGGCGCTGGTGTGGCGGCTGGCTTCGCTGTGTGCACTTGTCCATAACCTACACAAACATTTAGAACTTTGAACTTAATTTGTAATTACTACAAAATTACGAAGCACCGACTTCAGCCGAAGAACCGACAACCATTGGGGTAAACGTGTTCTTGAGTGGAGACCGCGTCTAGGCAAGCGTGGTGTAGGACGACCGCCAGCCAGATGGAGCGATGATCTGCGCGCTATAGCTGGCAGAAGGTGGATGAGAAGAGCCGATGAGAAGAGCCGATGAGAAGAGCCGAAGATCGGGCTCAGTGACGCGCTTCGGGAGAGACTTACATCCAGCAGTGTACCTAAGTTGATGATGATGATGACGATGATCACAAAATTACGTATCTATGTTTGGATGAATTTTACTCCACCACGTTAAAGTGGCTTCAATCAAAATTGGCATAGAGATAGCTTTTTACCTGGATTTATCACAAACTTGGCATGATGCTGGATTATCACATAGGATCTTTTTTCCGGAAAAAAATGTTCGACCCCTGTGGGATTTTTAATAAACGTACTACACATTTCTTAAATCGACTGATTTCTGACGAAAGAAATCGCAATCGAAGCAGCTAGTATTATTACTATATTTTGAAATTATCATGTAGATAAATTATATTAAAATACATACCTATTGAGCTGTTTCTCAGATAAGGATTGCCGTATGTTGCGGCGTATCTGAGGTCTACGCCTTGATTCTTGTTGTGAGGTTGTGCGTAGATCGGGGCGGGTGGTGCTATAGGAATAAAAACGATTTAACTTTAGAACATCAATCATAATTTAAGGGCTAATGAATTCTTCATAATAGGTTTTGTTTTATTTTATTAATCAAAAGTAGTTCTCGCTGCTAACTAACGCGTCTTGTAACATAATAACATTACAAAATATGTCGATATTTTAAATAAGTACTCCTAATTACCATTTTGTAACTGTAATTCCAAATTCTCATCACAGCGTTCTTTGTTCGTCGTGGTGACATTTTGAAAAACGTATTTTTTTTATCGTATCTATAGGTATTTCAAGTGATACATATTGCACGACTTTAGCTTTCCTCATACTGTTTACACCACTAACTGGTAGCCGCGAATGTATCGCCTCGTCTACTTTTTAAGGGGAATCCTCAAATCCGAATTCCATACAAAATGTTTCGGACAAATACTCAAAAAGTACGCCGTATTATAGTAATTTCTTCGCACTATTCGTTTCGTCCATGTTTTTTGATTACGTCAACAAAAAAAGTGAAAGGTTTCATACTTTAATTTAGATTTTATACGTGTTTTAAAATTAACCCTACTAACTTAAAAACACGTATAATAATATAAATAACGTGTGAAGAAATTACTATAATACGGTGTACTTTTTGAGTATTTGTCCGAAACATTTTGTATGGAATTCGGATTTGAGGATTAGCCTTAAGTGTCGGAAACTTTTCTTCCACAACTACTTCTCATTTCTATTTTTTGTCTTCAATACTCTTTTCATGAGTCTACACTGGCTTTTTAACCTACTTCAAGCACAATTCTAGTACAGTAGTCTACTCACTGTTATCACCACCAACTGGTAGCCCCGAATTATTGATAGCGTCAGTCTCGTCATTCTTCGTTCGTTGTAGCGAGTTGTTCTGTGAACTGTTTCCGCCTGACAGAGGAAGCGTCGACGTTGTGTCGATGCTTCGAGTCAGAGAACCTTGGAGGGATCTAAAAGAAACATTTATCTACTATAAATAATGCTTGGAGAATTTACACAACGCCATTTAGCCCCAAACAAAGCAGAGCTTGTACTATGGGAACCAGATAATTGATAGAATACTTATTTACAACATCGTCTGTATCAGCCGTCATCTCTGTATTAACACCTGCTTTCTCATAGTCCATTTATCTTTTCTTTCCCTTTCCTCTACTCGTATATCCATCTATTTTCATATTTAACACTATTTTAGTGACATGGCGGTATTCATCCCTAATTACTAATTTAAGATATTTGTAAACAAAACCTGATAAGAAAAAAGTTTGAATGAGTTTGGATTCGTCATTTCATTACAAGCTAGATGGCGTTATTTCACACAAAATATTTATTTATATTTACCTATTATTTAATTTAAAGTTGGACACTTTAATATTCCTAGATAACAAAGACATACTTATTCACAAAACATTACCAGTAATATTCAAATAACCTAAACAAACCTAAATTCAAAACGATTTCTATGAACAAGGTATCCACTTATACAAAGTGGTTACAAAATATTCACCCTAATATCAAAAGAATATTCTAAACACCCACCTATTTCCCGGGTTGTCCGCAGGCGATTGTACGCGTAAGTTTGGAGGCGGCGCGTAGCCTTGCGGGTAGTCGTAAATGTACGCGGCCGGTGGTTGCTAGGGAAAAATACAGTTATGAGAATTCCAATAGGTACAGTCAGCATCAAAAGTAGATGACCACATTCAGTTTTTCAAATTTGCTTTCCACTATTTAATATGCCTAAATTGCTCAACATTGCTGCTGATGACAAGCGCCAGTATTGAATGAGCATCATTATAGTTCAAAATTAACTGTACACCACTGTCAAAAATATAATATGGTGTATAGCGATTTTGATAAACCAATATTGACTATATTCCGTTTTTCAAAATCGCTATTTTGAAGCTGATTGTACTAGGATTCATAGTTCAAATAAATTGAAGTTTGGTTCCCACCAAAAATACCTAATTGGTAAGATGGTAAACTTTCCTAAACCTATAATCCTAGGGAAAAACACTGTTATAAGAACTATATTACAAGGATTCAAGATTTTTTTATACAATGGTGGTTTATTTACAAAAGGAAGCAATTGTGCCGCCTATAGATCGTTGCAAACGATCTATGGCTCAACTGCTCCAAATCGATACCCGATGGCAGCGTGCCGAGGATACTGGCTGCATTGCCTCTTTGTATTGCAAGGCTTATTCTTTGGCCGAGATAGCTGTCAGCCATCTCGCTGCTATCGGGTATTGAGTTGGAGCAGTTGAGCTACCTATAGATCGTTTGCAACGGTCTATGGGCGGCACAATTGCTTCCTTTTGTAAATAAACCACCATTGTATAAAAAAATCTTGAATCCTTGTAATATAGTTCTTATAACAGTGTTTTTCCCTAGGATTATGTTCCCCAACTGTGTTCTTTTGTAAAGATTGTATTAGTTAGCTTATGCTGTAATAATAATTGCTCGCATTGTGAGACGATTCCTCTCTTTGAAGCCCTAAACCCACATTGGATTAGATTTTTACAAAATCTCCCAATGTGGGTTAATTTATCGATCTATATTGTGTAGAACAACTATACAATATGTTTTGGATTAAAAATAAAATGAATAAAGACGAGATAACAATAATTTTATTTCTGACACAAGAAAAGTACAAAGTAGCTTAACTAGGGCCCATAATGATACGTTACATAAAATACCTAATTTATATATTATAATAAAACTTAAAGCATACTAACCTTGAAATAAGCATCATGATACGCCGGATCGGAGTAGTCATTGCTATATCTAAACTGAAGCAGTGGATCATCCCGCAGGTTAGGTGGTAAGGCTACTGGTCCAGCCAGTGGTAAGCCAGATTGCATTTTACTGTCAGATCGCTCTGAACTTGTATAATCCTGGAATAATGACATGATTTAGAAAATAAACACCGAGATAGATAAGATTATTCTAAATTGCATACCATTACATAAATAAACACACAGAACATATACAGAAAGGAGAGAACAATGGTAAAAATAGTGTCTGGGAGCGATCTCTTCCAGACTACCTTTGGATGGACAAGATACTGTTGATAAAAACGTGGACAGCGGCATATTAAACTACCTAATGATAGTAGAAAGAAAACGAATCATAACTACGTCACTACCAAAATTAAAAATAACCAGTGATTTAGAACAAACAACAGAAAAAAATGAAACCTGTTAAAACAGTATTTGTAAGAATAAATCTGAATAAGGCGATAATGATATCCTGCCTAGGCCTGATGATGCACTTGAGAGAGGCCTATATTCTATAGACTGTGGTAATAATAATGATGTTGATGATGTAAAGGAAAATTATATAATTATAAAACATAAACATTCTCACACCTGCACTAGGATTCCCTGTGTCGCAGGTGGCATGGACACATACAAGACATCACAACATCCAAGACCCGAGAACAAACATTTGTGTTCGTCACACAAATATTTGCCCCGGCCGGGGATCGAACCCGGAACACCAAGCTTCGTAGGCAGGGTCACTACCAACTAAGCCACGATGTCGTCCGGAAAATAAAAATACACAATTCATATTCTACTCTTTACTGGTCGCTCAACGAAAGGCGCTATCAAAGAACTAACACTAATGCAATTTCACTACACTCTAACAAATATAAGATGATAATTTTGACAGGTCATAATAGGGACACGCCGAGCTCTTATTCACAGACACTATACAAGCGAACGTGAATGTGTTGTTCCTGCCAGCTTTTGTTAATATACCTACTTAACTTACCAATTCATAACTCCCGTCACTTTGAGGCAGCTGCATCTTCAAGTCACTGATATTGGAGCTCCTATCACTCTCTTTATACATATCTCCCGTTACGGTAACGTCTGGCTTCTCACTGATCTGCTTGTTTCTTCTTCTTCTGTGGCAGATGACTACGAGAATGATGAAAGCTGAGAAGATGATGATCCCTGACGTGACACCGATGAGGATTATGTAGAGTGGAAGCGTCTCTGTGGATAAAATGGTTATGTTAGTTGTGAGTTGTGAGATATTGGGACGAGGACGTGGTGGCCGAGTAGATGAGGCCCTTGCCTTGCGATCTGATGGTCGCAGGTTCAAATCCCGGTGGCAGTCATGCGTAAATGGGTTTTACCGGTCCAAAAAAATCTATGTATGCGTTCTTGCAAACAAGGAAACCGGCATCTCCTAGAACCTAAAAGTTCGAAAACATGTGTCGAGTGCACGAAAGGAGCCTCTTCGAGGCGCACTTGAAATCATTTCACCACACTAGTTCGAAGGACACTAGTTCGATAAAAAGAAGTAAGATATTAAGCTGTAAAATATCATCAAGTAAATTATTAGGCTTGATATGAAGTTCAAGTTTACAGAAGAAAAACAAGCATGTAAAGAGAAAATAGATGATAAAATCTGATAAGTGCATGCCACTGTTTCCCAGCTTAATATAAACACCTTGAAATTGGAAAATACAAATGCTGTATAAGAAAAAGCATAAAATTCTAATGAAGACAACAAAAACAGGCTACATAGAGCAGAAATCTATTTATTCATTTTCTTATTTAAATGCTATTAGACGACCGGAGTCAAAATATTTTGACAATAAACTTGTTCCAGCCGCACTACACACCATTTGTGTTTGTTACAATTTTTTTTCTTAATAAATAAAGAAACGCGAGCTGCTTGCGTCTCGCGCACCGCCCAAAAAACTAGTTATTATGATAAAATTGGTACTTACTGAGTGCTTTCAACACAATCCCAACATTGGCTGTGCCTTCTTCATTAGTAATACTGCAGTTGTACATTCCATAGTGCCTGGACTGACTGGCTCTGATTACCAAGCTGTACTTATAGATTCCATCTCCTAGATTCTCCTCTAGAGTTGCAATATCCTGAAATATTCAATTTCATCAACAATAGTAGATTATGCACTAAGGGGATAAAGCAGTGTCTTATGTCGCGGGTGGCATATTGAACCCTGAGCTAACGAGGGACTTAGTTAACTCCTGAGCGAAGCTAGGGAGTTATGTAGAGTCCTGAGTGACGCGAGGGGTTCAAGCTGCCCAAGACGAAGACAGGCTTTATCCCAGAGGAGCATACTCTACATTTCACACCTTCTGCGAGGCAATAAAAAACCAGGGCTCCGAACTCAGCAGCCAACACCGTCTTTTGTTTTACAATCTTTGAAGTCGCGCTTTTACTCTTTTTTTTTATGAGTCGCCAGTTCGATTTTAGAACAAACCTTTTTACAATGCCATAATGGGCGTTCTTTTACTTAGAGTTTTCCACGAGTTTCCACACGAATTTGACGTTCCAAATTCAAATCACATTACAACCCTTGGGAGTTTCATACAACATTACCTCCCAAGGTAGGTAATGCTTTGCTTTACCTTGATGATAGCATGATATGTAATTGGATATTTTCGAGCAGGTGGTGTGAAAAACTATTTAGAATTGTAATTTATATAACGTCTTGTTTTTAAAAACCGTTGGGGTAAGAGTGTTCTTGAGTAGAGACCGCATCTAGGTAAGCGAAGTGTAGGACGGCTCTTGGCACGATGTTCTGCATGCTATAGCTGGCAGAAAGTGGATGAGAAGAGCCAAATCGGGCTCAGAGGAATCAGTAGAGCCCATATATGTCTAATATAGGACTATAAATTATTATAAGTCGTTGATGATGATCATGTCTTATTCATTTTTCTAAGGAGATATTTTGAGTTTTGAACTTTAAGTGACACTCTTTATAATGATAAAATACTAGCAGTGTAAATAAGCATGTTAATACTGCTACAATTGTACATAATCAATATTATTTTTAAATTATTGATTAGTCTTTTATTATTTTTGTCTTTTTAAATATATTTTTTTCTGAAAATTTTGCGCATTTATTTTAATAAGTATTTATTTCTCCAAATCTAGATTTTCCATGAATACTTATACACCGTTTGGCAATCTCGGGTCTCTATCTCGAGCCAGCTCGCAAAAGCTCGGCTCGGGCACCGCACTCGCCCCGCTGTGACTCACATTTTGTCGTAACCAAAAATTCTGACTGCTCAGATACAACGTTCTGCGTTGCCCATTTACGTTTTTTTGGTAATAAAAAATTTTTGGTAGGTATATAAAATTTGATACTCTAGTTGTGATAATAAACTAATTTGTATTCTTGAACCTATTTTAATCTTTATTAGGCGCCAATATCTATTAGTATCGACAACAATTTTGCATATTTAAGTTGATCAGCATGTTTCTTTGAATAATATTATCACGAAACGAAATCATAAAATTTTATGCACTTTTTCGTTTAATTTTATTGATCGTTTAGGTAACACTGCCATCATAATATTTATTATATAAATCGTATATAAAACAAGTCTTCTATCGTTAGTATGTCTAGACATAACAGCATGAAAAAATAAATACTTAGCTACTTACTATTTATAAATATGCACAAAAAATTTAATAGTGTCTAACTGGCATTTTAATAAAAAAACTGATTTGTCACGACGATAAACATATTTATCAAAATTTTACCAACCATTTAGGCTGTAGGAGGTGCTTAAGAAACTAAGTTCAAATACAAATTGCTTTTATAATTTGTTTATATAATTATAAATTTTGATATCGTTAATTTTTAATTATTCTTTTATAAATACTTATTTAACTCATGCATGCTATTCTTTCCATTTTGCGTACTTGCACTAGTAAAATATGTGATTTATCTAAAACTATTAATTAATGTGAGTAACAATTTATTCTAGACTTTCGCGATAATCACACATAGGTATATAGTTATTAGATTGTAACGGGAATTTATCGCGCTCACCTCAAAAATAGATGAGGTGAACGCGATAAATACCCGTTACAATCTAATAACTAAACAATTTAATCTACATGCTTAACGCATATAAAAGATCTTAATCTTTATTTAATACATCGCACAGTAGGATAAAAACTTGTTACCGTATTGACTTACCGGATCATTTTTGGCGCTGATCTCTTTACCCTCGAAGTACCAGCTGATATCATCAGGTTTCGGAACAGAGAGCGATGTACATTCAATCCACACACTGTCTCCTTCAGAACCGAACTGGGTTCTGTTCGACAGGATTTTTGGGGGACCTAAAATAATTTCCAAAATAACACTTCTTAGCGAGTCGATGGTATACATTTTAAAGCAAGTCCATGGTTTAAATAATACAGTCCTGGAAAGATTTATAAGGTAGCCAGTTCAATCGCGTTGTCGATGGCACAAGGGAGGCTTATCCTCAAATCTGAAAACCATACAAAATGTTTCGGACAAATACTCAAAAAGTACGCCGTATTATAGTAATTTCTTCACACTAGTCGATTTCGTCAACAAAAAAAGTGTAAGGTTTCATGCTTTAATTTAGATTTTATACGTGTTTTTAAGTTAGTAGGGTTAATTTTAGTAGTAATTTGAGTATTTATCCGAAATATTTTGTATGAAAATTTGCCTTGAGGATTCTCCTTAAGGGACAGTCCAAAAAATAACACTAAGGTAAAAGTTATATTTGAATAAAACTAAAAGTTTTCAATTATTTACTTATGCACTTTTAAAAAGTGTTTTATACGAGTTTCAATTTATTTAAAAAGAAAAATAGTATATAATTGAAAACTCATATCTATTTTCTTAATTTATATTATGTTTCAAAACTTGGGTTGAATACAAACTTAAAGTTGTTTAGCTAGGACTCAATCCAGTCTGTAATTATACATTCAATTTACGTAGAGTTTTGATTAAAATAGAGCATTATCAAGCCTTAGCAAAAAGTAGGTCGATGAACTAATAGATTGTCGGAATCAACATGAATTCTCTACCAGAAACCACATAACTTTAGACCAGGAAAGACTGAGGCTTCCGTCAATTGGGACTACTAGGTATTGGGACCACAGTCCCAATCGCCGGATAACATTTTTGAATCCGTCGATTGGGACGACAAACCACGTGACGTATATTGTACAGTCTTCGTCAGATACAGATCTGAAAGATCGATGAGATCGAAAGAGGTGATGCGATGACGATTTCGAACGAAACAAAACATTGCCATGAACCTATTGATTTGGAAAATCGTAAAATTGAGCCACCAAATGCAAATATATTTAAAATATAGGTATTTATTTGTAGTATGATTTATGTAGGTACCTTTAATAAAGATGGTAGCTTCGCTCTCGATCTCAGGGTACCCTTCGACAGTAGCCTTGCAGATATACCGTCCTGCTGTGTCGCTGTTCACACGACGGACCCACAGCTTGGAATCCCTCCCCTTAACCTGCTGGAAGGTACGGCACGCTCACATAAATGGTTTCAAAATTTACCTTAGGCTTAGAGAAACTTAGAACTTAGAGATGTTTTGGTATTAACTGATATAGATATCAGTTAGTAGATCTAGAGCTCTAGAAACGTTTTAGACAAAAGCTGTTAGTTTGTTGAGAATACATCAATAAAAAAGATACATAGATAGTTAGTTATAGAATATGTTTTATTGCACTAGGTAAAAAATAAGTACACAGGCGAACTTAATGCTTAACTTAATTTTGATTTTTATATGTACAATACTTAGGTACTAATACCATTATACAAAATACACTAATAAGTAATAGAAAAAGAAAAACATTAGAAATAAAGAAACTGTACCGGCAGAGAAAAATGGTTGAAAGGAAGTAAAATTAGCAAAAACTGGATGAGAAGAGAAAAGGGTATAAACAAAAAAACCCTTAAAAGTTTGAAATTATATAACGGGTTACTATAATGTTAATGAATGTAATTAGATACATACCTCCCGATTGAATGAATGCATAAAGTGAGAACAAAAACATATGTTATGAATAATGAGAAATTAATTAACGACGATAATACTTGATTAATTGAACTGTTTCTACACCCATAACAATCATTTGATTCAGTAAATGATTTAAAATTATAGTGAAGACACAAATACAATCGAATGTAAGAAAAGATAGAAAGATAGATAGATCAATATACGAAAAAAAAACGGCTGCTAAAAAAAATTACTTGTTATGAAAACTAATCTGGAAATGGAGCTTTTAAGGCCTAAAATTCTTCGTGCCACTATCTCACTCGCGCAAAACTGTTTTTCCCAATTTCCTTCGCCCATAACCTAACATAATCAAGGTTTTACAAAAACATTACAACGACAGACTTCAATCGGACTGTTCTCGTGACCGTAAGCACCTCTGAAAAGTCAGAAGAAATCAACATACGCAATTTTGTTCACTTCAACGAATTTTTTTTCAAGTTATTTTGATTTGAAAACTAAACTACCAAACCAATTTTGATAAAATTTCTATGGGACCGAACTCAAATCGGTTCATAAACAACAAAGTTTGTAAAAACAAACTTAAAAAAAATCAACCTAATTGAAAACCTCCTCCTTTTTTGAGTTGGTTGAGAATGACCGACCACTTTTTTTAAATTTATACTCAGTCAATTGTAATTTTCAAAAATTTACAAATGGACAAGCGAGATAGCGGCTCGCCGAATTCTGTGCCTTAGTACGATGACACACGGCTTTTTTACAAGCTGCACGCCAGCGACTACGCTTGTAGCGTGTAAAGTCGACTAATATCATCGGCATTTTTACAATCTGCTTGTTGACAATCCTTCCCAAAAGCTAATACGCTCACACGCTAGCTTTTAATAACGCCAACAATCAACGTATAAAAAAGCTTGTATCATGGACGCTTAAATGGAACTCTCTATAAAACAAAATGGCGACCAGCATGGTATTCACTTACCCCGATCCGGCCCGGCTCGTGCAGCAACCATTTGATCTTAGGAGTAGGCTGACCATCCACGTCACAGCTCAGCATCACATCGTCTCCGTACTTGGCTTCTACGTTGTGAGGCCTCGATCGGAAGGTCGGTGGGTCTACAAACAATGCAATTTTGAATACCATATTGCTGTATTGCCAACCCTAAGCTACTCTCACAAAGCTCACACAGAAGTCATAATCCATCCACAGAGATCCATACAGTGTACCAGCAATCCTGTATGGATGAAATTGTTGAAACAATCGTGTTGTTTTGATTCGGGATATAATAAGGAAATTCCGTTTTAAGAAAGACGGAGATTACCGTCTTTTGAAGTCGGTTAAATTATGTTGATGAAGGATCATCTTATTTTAATGATCCTATTATTCCTGCAAGACTTGCATAATTCTTCATATATTTTAGTTCAAAGGGTCTTTTGTTCATATTTATCTAATAGGCTCAGCACACAGAGCCGTATTCATCACACACATCACACAGAGCCGTGTTGGCCGAGTGGAAGGTGCCTCGACTTTCGATCCGAAGGTCGTGGGTTCGAACCCGGTCGTACACCAATGGCTTTTTCTGTTCTAAAACTCTATGTGTGCATTAAAACACGTGCTTAACGATGAAGGAAAACATCGTGAGGAAACCGGCATGTCATAGAACCTAAAAAGTTCGAAAACATGTGCACGAAAGGAGCCACTTCGAGGCGCACTTGAAATGCTTTTTTGCTTGAAATGAATAAGAATACCGTATTAACCGCAATTTTTTTATGACCAGAAAAAAAAAATACGCATGATCAGTTGCCGTTACTTGAACCACAGAACAAAATAGTAACACACTTTTTCAGATTTATAAGGGTGATAATGATTATTAAGATAGTGATCAAAATTATAATACTGGTTATAACTCTTATAGCAAAGAATTATGCTTAATAAGTGGTAATGATTGTCATGATGGTGTTAATGATTATAATGATGTTGATAATGGTGCGATGGCAATAATCATATTTATGGCAATGATCGTGACGATGATGTAGGATTAAGGTACAGCAAATGACTTACATGTTACATTCAGTGTGATTTTCTCTTCAGTCTTTCCAACGGAGTTACTGACTTCACATCTGATCTCAGCCTTATTGTGAATTTTGGTAGCGTTGAAAATTATCTGTAACAAAATCTTATTTGAAAAATAAAACCTAGATAAATCACAGAACGCCTTTTAGCGTTACAACTCGGTCGAATTAACATGACACCTGGCTCGAATGACGTTTGTGCAAAGTACAGCATGGAATTGGATAATCTTGATAGAGAAGAGGTCCAGTTATAATACTTGGTAATGACAAGGCTTCGCAATTAGAGGAATAAGAAAGACAGAGGGCGTCGCGCGGGGCAATGAGGGAAGCATCAAGTTCCGAGAAGTTCCGAGCCAGGTGTCATGTTAATTCGCCTGAATTGTACAATATTCCACCCGGCACGACAAACGGTCAAACAAACAAGCAAGTGACTTAATTAAAACGAGGTAAAAATATATTTAAAAGGCTTAGCACTGATTGTCTCCAACGTAATTATAAAAGGAACTAAATGAGCTAACGTTTCGTTGAGTTCAAGATATTTGTAGTGCTTTAAGTATTTATAGAGCTATTTCAGTTATTATTAGCTGGAACGGCATCCCGACCGCAGGATAGCTCTGACTGCGGCCATGTCGCGGACCGCAGTGTCAGGATTCTAGTTATGCGGGTGGGTAACTATGCGATAGATTAGTAGATACATAGATCCACCATCAATAATTATTATTATTGTTTAATAATTAATTAGAACGGTTTTACACTTACTAATATTATATTCATTTCAGAACAATTCATTACACATAGAGTCAGACCTAAAAATTAAAATCGTTTAAAATATAAAACATTCATCAAAAGTCGTTAAAGCCAAAACATAACTTTTGGGAAACGCTAAGAAACTAATATTAAAAATATAAAATTCTATCGTCTTATTTGTTCCATTATCTTACTACTGATACTTAATGTTACTTTTTCAGTTACGGCTTCGTCTTTCATGGAAAAATAATTATTTACATTACACAATGTATTGGTTTCAAAATGTAGTATTTAGCCATGCATCCCGGCATTTTGCATTTTACCTCAATTCTTTTATTATTTTAAATATTTTAAAGGCGGTTTTTACAAAAAATTTTTGACAAATTCTGTTTTATGTTGTAAAAATCTGACTTTGTTTGCGAATATCGAAATTTTAATTATACAGTTCGATAGAGCACGTTTTACTTACTAAGAAAATGACAAAATGTATGTTTGGCCAAAATGGCTTTTACGACATTTGATACTTCGAGTATCTGTTACATCAAAACGATATTTCTATTAAACAAAAAGAACACAACGAAATGAGACGAATAGATTTAATGGGCAGATAGTGATGTATGAATCACGATATATTTTACATGTTACATCTAATAAAACTCTAATACTGAAATACTCCACCCTCTATCACTATCGATATACATATATCCGCCTCTTCACTATCGCTGCAATAGATTAGTGGATACTACGTTTATAGATGGGTAGATAGAGTGTTTTTTATATCATGCATTATTTTTCGCTAGCTACCGCCCGTAAATCCGCTCGCTTAGTCTCGGTATAAAAAGTTGTGTTTTCTCAGCTCATAAACTATACCCATACCGAATTTCAGCTCAGTAGTAGTGATCCGATTGAGCTGAAATTCAGATTTCAAATCTCAGAATAACATTTTCTAACGGGCTATTTGAAACAAATTAAAGTGCACACAGATATAAAGTCGGTAAGCAAAGTTCTAGTTTAGTTCTAGAGTACAAGAACTAACATAAAATAACAGACCCAAGTGAAAATGCAATTGTTCTAAACAAACCAGCAATGCAGTGTACTTTAGGTTTAATTTTCAACAAAACTATAAACGTTAACTTAGCCATTCCAACTGAATTTCATACCAGGCCGGATTCATTCATGCATAATCTATAGAGTGCGCTCTACTGAAAAATTCACCATGTACACTACCTTGCAGCATGAGCAATTGGCAGTAAACAGTAAAAACGTTATGTACGGAATACCTAATATTGAATCATAAATAATAATTTTCGGTTAATAACGGTAATTTTTTGTTAACCCATATGTACCACTAATGGGCAAAGGGCAAATTTTCTATTAAAAATTGGTTGTCTGTAAAGTTGGCTTACGGACGATAGTTTAACGTTACTACCAGCGTAAAGGGACAATGAGCGTTACCGGACAATGACGTCAACGTTTTCGTGCATGCGAATGCACGCAGCCGGCGTTCATCGATTTATTAGACGTAGTCACGTCAAAAACAATAAATAAGATCTAATAGTGGTAATTCAAGCCAAAAAAGAACAGATCTGTAGAAGGTACTAGCTGCTTGCTACTCATTACTTTGCTCGCATGGTATCGAGATTAAAAGTTGACTTTTGAGCTATAGTCGTATCACATTTCAATCCAATCGGTTAAGTTGTTTTAGCGTGTTGAGTTACGAATATTCATCCATCTTTGAATGCATATTATAAACCTAACTTTTGGCTCTCCATTTAGGAAGCTTTATAAAACTAGGCTAAAGGCAGATATAAGACACTCTGAGATACTAAAAACATATGACATCTCTATTTCTGGTTGTTGGATAAAAACATTTACAGACTAGCCTTGTACGAAACATTATTGTCTCCGTTGTATAAATATGTTTAAAATTAATTAAAATAAATATTATATGTTTTATTTAAAAAAAAAGAAATATAATAGAGTTTACTTATGAAGTGACTTTTCTGTTTACCATTTTCTAATGCGCTGCAGTAAGTACAGTTGAAATAACAGTTAGTACTGCAGTCACGGGAGGTGAATTGCGTGGGTAATCTACTTTGGGCATTGCAACGTAAATTCACTTTTATGAGCCCATGTTATATATTTTGAGTGGTTGTTTCAGAATTACGTTAACAGTAGAGCGCACCACTAAATATAAATAATACCTAAGAATAATCTTTGTGTGGGGCGTACTAGCTTTTTTTGCTGTTTTTCACACTAACGCAACGCTTCAAAACGCGAGCGGCGAATCCGTTTGTATGAAACCGCTCTATTACCGAATTATACCGAATATTATACCGAAGTGTGAGCACTTCATAAAAAAAACGAGCGAGCCTTATATCGCGCATAATCATGTGTAACATCTCATTTAAATTTGGAAGCATTCTATTAACTTAATTTTTCTGAGGTTCGCACCATCTGAGGGCCAACTTCCAGTTACACACTTCCGTTGCATTTCACGAAATCACTGCCACAAATTGATAGAAAGCAAGAGAAAAGATGTAACACATCAAAAAACAAGCTAGCCTTACTGTAGTCTCCCATAATGTGCAACATCTGACATCAGAGTAATAAACAAAATGAACATTTTGAATGATAATAAATTACTTCATTTCTCTGAAGTTGGTACCATCTGATGGCCAACTTCCTGTTACACACTTCCGTCCCATTTTCACGAAATTACTCCCACAAATTGACAGAGAGCGAAAGAAAAAATGTCACACATCAAAAAGTTATTCTACATCGCAAACTAAATTATTGCTTTACATTACCACTTACCATCTCATCAGTGTAATCTCCAATAACGGGGTTATTGTTCAAGTACCATCGGTAGACCTGAGGTAGCGGGTTTGCATCCACCTCACATTTGACCCTGGCTTCGGACCCTTGAGGGACCGATCCGTTCACGGCGGTTATAACTGACATGGCGATTTTAGGGACGTATTTGACCTGTAGACAAAGATTTTTCATAGCATAATCAGCCTATAATGTTCCCACTGCTGGGACTCAGGCCTACTCTCGGTAGGAGAGCGAATAAGTCATAAATCCACCGCGCGGACCCAATGCGGATTTTGTCATTTGACATGCCAGTTTCCTCACGATGTTTTCCTTCACCGTCGCGAGAACGTGGGATGCATACATAGATTTTTAACCCATTTACGCATGACTGCCACCGGGATTCGAACCCGCGACCATCGGATCACAAGGGCCTCATACACTCGGCCACCACGTCCTCTAGTTTTTCATATGGTTTGAACACAAAGCCTTTAAAAAAGTGGTGGCCATAGATAGTTTTTTTTGCTAACTAATTTCGTCCCACTGCTGGGAAAAGGTCTCCCCCATAGATGAATAACGGTGTTCCTATAGAACAAGATGGACAGTATCAAACCAAATTGGATGCGGTATATAGGACCGAAAATTTTCAGACACCCTGTCAATAAAAATGAAATATCTCTATTTTGAAATAATGTTTGTTACTTTTTACGATGTAGATTTATTAACAATGAAAAATCCTAGTAGATTTAACATATAATTGTTATTTAGCCCTATTACCAAAGAATAAGTAATATTATGTACCATACTATTTTTCTCTTTTTCGATTTTTTTTTCGCAATTTTAAGGTAGGTATTGTACTGCCTTTTAAAATTACTTGTAAAACGATTTGGAGATATCTGTAATGTTACGTATATATCAATAATTGAATTTGAATTTGAATCTATCTTTTCAGTATCTGATTCTACCATACTAAGGTATCTAATATTAACCAGTTGATGTAACAGTAACAGTTACCAGTAAATTACCTCGATATGTACAATGGCCATCCTTGGCGCCCTATCAGCGGGGTTCTGTGCTTGACACGTGATCGTCTGATTGTGGTGGGCCTTGCTTGGCGATAACCGCAGGGCTGATCTGTTGGGACAATTAATTATCAGTTTATGAAAAGTTATTATATTTTCTTTATGTAAAAAAGTGACGAGAAGAGGCTTTTCTCCTTATGGTAAGAGATCACGCCTGCACATAAAAATAATCAAGGTTTTACAAAAACATACAATAACGGACTTCAATTGGACTGTTCTAGTGACCGTAAACACCACTGAAACATCAACAAATTATATATATATATTTAGTAATAAGTCCGCTCGATTTCTAAACAAAGGTTTTAATTAACTTAACTTTAGTTTAGAACTTTAGTACATATTACTATATTATAAATCAAAGAGTCAACGAACAGAAAACCAAAGTTCAAAGATACGGCACGTGTTTCGCCTCTACACGAGGCATCATCAGGAGGTGTGGACTCGCCGAAGTTCGAAACGAGAGTGAATAAACAACGTTTCCCGGCCCGTATTTATACCCGTTATGGCGATGAGTCGCCCGTCGCACGATCCGACGTCACAAAAATCCTCAACAAAGGAGACCTTGGAATACTCGTATTTAAATCATTCAACAGCGTAATATTTGTTGTATTGTGTTTTAAAATTTCTAAACACTCCAAAATATTTAACCTTAAACCTTTTTCACATGTATGTAATATATTAAAAGTATTGTTAAAGTCACCGGGAAAATACGCAATTTTGATCACTTCATCGACTTTTTTTTCAGGTATTTTCAAAACTATTTTAAACAACTAAACTACTGAACCGAATTTGATGAAATTTGTATGGGACCAATCTAAAAGTATATCCTCTCAAACAACAAATCGGTTCATAAACAACAAAGTTCTTAAATAACAAACATTTAAAAAAAAATATCTGCCGATCCTCCTATTTTGAAGTCGGTTGAAAATACTTACTTAATACCGAAAAATTATAACTTACCTGGTGTTGTATCTCTGACCATCTTCATGATCTTCAATACTATTCTTGACATTCTTTTCAACTGCTTGGTTTCCAATCAACCAGGTTATCTGTAAAATTCAAGTAATTAACGGAGAATACATGCAAATAAAATATTGAGTATCTAATAAGTATATTCTACAAGCCCAGTAATTACAATAGCTACAGTGCTTTTAAAACCAGAACACAGTAATGCTTACACATTACTGATTTGCAGCAGAATATCTGACACTGGTATATCATCATCAACCTATTATAGCAGTCCACTGCTGGACGTAGGTCGATCTTCGGCTCTTCCCATCCACCTTCTGCCAGCTATAGCGCACAGATCATCGCTCCATCTGGCTGGCGGTCGTCCTACACTACGCTTGCCTAGACGCGGTCTCCACTCAAGAAAACGTTTACCCAACGGTTGTCGGTTCTTCGGCAGATATGGTCGGCCCACTGCCACTTCAGCTTGCACTATTTGGTATTTGGTTCGAAAGAACTAGTGACGATATGAAGAAGATCTATTTCTTCTGCTGGGCTGCGTTAGTGGTCCAGCAAATGCTGAGCAGGGGCCTGTTTGTGATATACAGGCACTGTTCATTGGGATACACCTATTGTAACATCGTTTCTCGACTGTTTAAAGTATTTAGTTGTATGTAACGCTTATTTTTATGGTAGGTAGGTATAAGTAGTTCGTAAGTCTTTATTTTTTATTGTATTTTTTAATTAATGTTAGTTTTTTTAATTCTTCGTACCATACTTGTACCATACTATGCTTTACTACCATAATTGTACCTACTGTGTGTCAACCTGTGTACAGTGTACCTTAAGTTATTATCACAAATAAATAGTTTTTCTTTCTTTCTTTCTTTCTTTCTATTTGATACATTTGGTACTAACCTCAGCAGCAGGTTTTCCCCCTTCCGAGACACACTCGATTTCCAAGGGCTGGTCTTCCGTCGCGTCTATGAAGGCACCTTGGACGATCCTCGGCGGTTCCGGAGCTACCCACACCGTCAGCTGAGCGTAGCGCGACCGGATAGGGGCCGGATCACCTACGAAATAATGAAGGTGTTGACAGTGACTTTTCAGTGGTGTTTCCGGTCCGATTGAAGTCGGTTGTAGTGTTTTTGTTTTGGGAAGCGAAGTGAACGAAATTCGCAATTTCGTTCACTTCGACGATTTATTTTTTTAGCTATTATGATTTGAAAAGTTAAGTACTGAACTGATTTAAAAAAAAAAAATATGGGACCAATCAGAAAGTACATAAATATACATATATCCTTACAAACAAAAAAACCGATGATGGTAACCATTGACCTTGAATAACATTTTTCGCACATGTGGGATCGACGAGGAATTTTCGCAGTTCATTTATAATGGTATTCTCAACATTCGTACTAATTTTCAGCTCTGTCCAAATTATTACAACCTTTAATGTCTAATTCGGCCATTAACCATTTTTCCAATTTTGATACATACATACATATTATATTCAATTTCACGAAGGTTTGGCCTTTGTTGTGACATGTACAGTACAAATGCATTCGCGTCATTTGATGCCGCGTCGCGATCGTGACTGAATGCTCCCACGGATACGCACATTAACTCAATGTGCATGTACACAACTAATAACAACCAAGATCAAATCTTCATCGTGAAATAGAATAACTTTATAGACAATAGGATATAATTTTTCTTAATACAACGCGGGCGAAGCTGAAGACAGCAGCTGTTCTTAAGCAACTATAACATCCTGGACTTACCATTTAGGCCGGAGCTGACTTGGCACTGGTAAGCTCCATCGTCTTCCAGCATTATATCTCGGATGTCCAAAGAGTAGTCTCCTGAAACAAAGGCACTCTTAGAAACTGACTCTATCATAAGAGACCCTATATATATATATATATATATAGTTATACTCGTAGGTGGCAACTCGCCTTTGGTCCGCGGATCTGTTAAGCGCCAGAATTCCGCGCGCCGCTTATCCCTTCGTACATTAATACATTTTTGAAGAAATAAATTACAGCGTATAAATTAAAAAAAATGGAGCGGTGAATTTGTTACTACAACCTCACGAAAATTAAATGTTGAGTATATTTTTTGTTTTGTTAAGTTTAACCACTACTGTGTATATGTATTTACGTTACATTTTAGACCACTTATGATTCAATTGGAGGAAAGTAAAGCGTTTCTATTATTAGTGCTTTAATGTAAAAACAATATTTCATTAAAGCAGCTTTGGTTTAATTTTTTTTTTTCATCGTGTCACTAGTTATTTCGAACCAGTGGCAGTGTGGTGAAAGGATTTCAATTACGCCTCGAAAGAGGCTCCTTTTGTGCGCTTGACACATGCAGCAAATGAACAGCAAAATCCATTGGTGTACCATTAAATTATACTTAATATGCATTTAAAATTTACACCTTCTTTTTCCGAGAATTAAAAACAATGTAGTTTAAAAATAAGATTATTTTCTAATACCTCACATAAATTGGACTTCAATAGATCCCTAGTGGGTTCAAGACTGAAACGTAGTAATTTATTAACTTGGCCCCATGGGTTTTGCTTTCTTCATTTTAAATTAGGTTTTTGAAAAGTAAAAAGGATGATGATCCAATGTAATTTATTTAAAAGGTATATTGCTCATAGATTTTTTTTATGCGGGCACATACATCACTCTAATAAAAAAATAATGAAATTTCACGTAAAATATCAAAGTGTTTGACATAATCAGTTGGTAGGTAAGGTAAAGTAGGTAAAAAAGATAAGATAAAGATAACAAAACATCTATTTCATAAATGTCTTAGCATAAAGGCAAAGTGAAACTATAAAATTTAAGACTATTTCAACTAAGTAGGTACATAATTAATATAAGCTGCATATGAGTTGGAAGTTTTCTTTCTCTTTTATCAATTTACTTAAAATAAAAAAAAAGAACTACCTACCTACTCTGTAGTAAAGACCCGAGTTAGATGTATCTTTGAGTACCTCGTCCTAACTAAGTACTAGACTTGTAAGTAGGAACAAGGGATCGCTGCTTCAGCTAGCTTCAGGTAAGGTACCATAATGTAGAGATTTGTCAATCTGATATTGCACATAGTAGATTATGCACTAAGGGGATAAAGCAGTGTCTTATGTCGCGGGTGGCATATCGAACCCTGAGCTAACGAGGGACTCTGTTAACTCCTGAGCGATGCGAGGGAGTTATGTAGAGTCCTGAGTGACGCGAGGCGTTCAAGCTACCCAAGACGAAGACAGGCTTTATCCCAGAGAATCATGCTCTACTTTTCACACCTTCTGCGAGGCAAAAAAAAGCCAGGGCTCCGAACTCAGCAGCCAACACCGTCTTTTGTTTCACAATCTTTGAAATCGCGCCATTTTTCTTTTTTTTATGAGTGGCCAGTTCGATTTGAGAACAAACCTTTTTACAATACCATATGGACGTTCTTTTACTTAGAGTTTTCCACGAGTTCCTACACGAATTTGACGTTCCAAATTCAAATCACATTACTACCCTTGGGAGTTTCATACAACATAACCTCCCTTGGTAGGTATAATGCTTTGCTTTACCTTGATGATAGCATGATATGTAATTAGATATTGTCGAGCAGGTGGTGTCAAAAAAAATATTTATTCGTGTTCTGTCGGTACAGGATGGCATCAACGAAAAAATAATCAGAACTCTGTTACTAAAATTAAATAAATATACATAATTATGCGTTAGTTTGTTTTAGGTATTTATCTATAAGCTATTACTCTGCAGTATGTTGTTGCCTGAAAATACTACTATTATTAATTGGTAAAGATCTTTGTATGGTGGCGAAAGTGGAGGGGCGTGTATTCTTAGAATAGAAAAGATTATCTGAAAGATCGTATGTTTTTCTACCAAAGTTGACAAATGCTATGAGTTCTTTCTCGGGCATGCTTGAGATAAAATACTAAGAATTCATAATTATTTATCTATTTATCCAAGCTTTTCTGGTCATGGGCTAGCGTAATCCTTACTATGAGGAGAGCGCCTAATACGTATCGTCACAATAAAAACTTTCGTTTAAGAAGTAAAACATTTACATAATAGTGCAACATAACGAAAGTAAAACTAATTTGTAACCATTAAAAACTAACCGCAAATAATGCTTACTTACATAACTTACATCATTCTTTTACCATTTACTTACACGGTAAATGTGAGTATCACACGAAGATTAATCCAAAAATAGCTAGGTACCCTACTTCTCAAAACTACATCCATCTTTCACCACGCGCTAAAAACCAAGACCATTTTTCAACAGCGCTTTTGAAAGGAAAGAGGAACGTTTTAGACTAGTCTATTTCTGAAACATGGCGGCTTGGTCTATTGTTTGAAACTCGATTACTTTGCTCGGAAAAGTTTTGTAAGAAAAGTCAGATAATAGAAATCAACCCACATTATCGTTCTATTTAAGTAGGCGGTGTTTAAATTGTAGAGTAATAACGTAATATATGACGAGAACAAGACAAGATTATAATATGACGAAAGCAACAGAGTTATTAGTTAGGTAGAGTCCTGAGTGAAGCGAGGGGTTCAACCTGCCCAAGACGAAAACAGGCTTTATCCCAGAGTAGCATACTCTACTTTTCACATCTTTTGCGAGACCATAACAAACCAGGGCGCCATGAATTTAAGTATTCATTTTTAATTATAAAATAATCAAAAGTTGATATTGATTAACACATTAGATGACATAATTACTCCAGTTATGAAAGGATAGATTAAAATTTTTGCTCGGTACATTTATGGTAGTTGTGGTAGAGTTTATTTCAGAACTCAAAAGTGTAGAAACTTGTGTATGGGCATCATTCTTTGAAATCGCGCCTTTTTTTCTTTTGAGTTCCACTTATGGTGGCCAGTTCGATTTTCGAAAAAACCTCTGTCAATATGGGCATTTTGTATTTATTATTTGAAAGTTTATTATTGTTACCATCATTAATCACACACTTTAAATTTTAAGTGGAACAGCAAATTCGCAAAATAGCAATATTTATAATTTTTAGGTACCTATATGTTTATATTAAGCTGTAAATTAAAATCGCCAATCCATTTTGGCAAAACATAACATCCCTAAGTCCATTCCGTCATAAATATATCATGTTGTGCGTTATTGAAAATATTCGCATCATTTTCGTCTGAAATATTTGCATCATTGAATATAATTAGATTTTTACGCAACGGGTGAACGAACGAGAAGCTGGCAATGTTGATGATTCTCGTTTTCAAGGTTTGCTTTGTTTTACATTATCTTTATTTCAGCGAGCTATGGAGAGAGCTATGCTCGGGGTTTCTCTTAAGGATAGAATCCGAAATGAGGTTATCCGACAGAGAACTAAGGTGGTCGACATAGCTCAGAGGATCAGCAAGCTGAAGTGGCAGTGGGCCGGCCATGTCTGCCGAAGAACTGACAACCGTTGGGGTAAACATGTTCTTGAGTGGAGACCACGTCTAGGCAAACGCAGTGTAGGACGACCTTTGGCCAGATGGAGCGATGATCTGCGCGCTATAGCTGGCAGAAAGTGGATGAGAAGAGCCGAAGATCGGGCTCACTGGCACGCCTTGGGAGAGACCTACGTCCAGCAGTGGACTGCTATAGGTTGATGATGATGATGATGATCTTTATTTGATTTAGCTTCCCGTTGTGGAAGAAAGCGTGTGTTTTTTTAATAAGTATTGGTTTGTAAACAAAAAAGATAGAAATAACAACGAGTTTAAGTATTTCTTTAAATTTATCATGAAGAAAATTTCCACTGTAAGAAATTTAATCATAATATTATTGTCCATAGGAAGATGAATTTTTGGAAAAAAAATTGTGTAAAATTCTGAAATTCACTATCAATATACCTACATATGTATATAAAAGGCTGGAAACTGAGTGAATGACTGACAGACAACGTACACACGTACAGGCCAAACCACTGTACTTAGAGACTTTGAGACACACACACGCAAAAGTGAAAAAAAACGAAGAAGTGAGAAACTAAAGCGATGACACACAAGCTTTTTTAAAAGCTGATTGTTGGCGTTTTTTAGCGTTAGGCGTGTGAGCGTATTAGCTTTTGGGAAGGATTTTCAACAAACAGATTGTAAAAATACCGATGACACTGGGCGATTTTACACGCTACAAGCGAAGTCGCTGGCGTGTACCGTGTAAAAAAGCCGTGTATCATCGTACTATTTGAAAGGAATTTTGAAAAAATCGCAACATTTGGCGTCAACTTGTAATAATACATAATTTTTTTTGGAGTAACATTCAGTTTTAACTTCCTTTACGAATAAGAACTTCGTTGCACGTGACGTCTTCAACCTAGTAAGAAAATGTGAAAACCTTTTTACAGAACATTTAAATAAAATCTAGATCGCGTACTTTCTACCTACTTGAAAACGTAAGAACTGTATCTAAACAGGTGCTGGCCGTATTTATTTTTAAAAAGAGGACGTCTGAGTCTTTTGCGATTTGTAATATGTGGTTGTATGCTAAACGCTTTTAGGTCAAGGGTTTCTTTTGATTATTGATGTGTTACATCTTTCGTCTCGCTTTGTGTGTTGTCAATTTGTGCGAGTAATCTCGTGAAAATGGGACAGAAGTGTGTAACAGAAAGTTAGCCGTTAAATGGTACCGACCTCAGAAAACTTAAGTTAATAGAATCATTCTAAGTTTAAATGTTGCTCATTACCAAAGGGGGAGATTTCAGATATTGCACATCATATGCGACTATTGTAAGGCTTTTTTTAATACTATTTTGGGTGGTTTTTATGTATTATAAGTATAATTTACAGAAAAAGTATATATGTATTCTATATTAGTTATCTGGTTCCCATATAGTACAATTTGTAAAATGTTCAAACAAACATTATTATTTGTATATCGTTTATGATTTTGCTCTATCTCGCTAATTTTACGATTATAGCCTTTTTTTAAATAAGGTCGGTATTGCATGCTACTATATGGATTTAGAATGCATTGTCATCGAGTTGTGAGCTACCCTGAAAGTTTCAACCGGATAGCTAATCGGGAAGTGCTCGAAATTTGAGTTGCAAGATTTAACCCGGAACGACAGACAGACAAACAAGAAAATAACTTTATAAAAACGTGGTAATAACAAAACAGGTTTGCCTTTTCGTATTCATTAAAACTTTATACATTAATCATAAAAAATATTCGTGCATTGTAAACAATAAATATTCAATGCAACAACGAGTGTTTCGATTATGTTATTGCATTTGCATACAGCACGAAATAAATAAAAAAAAACCATTCATCAAAATAGTAAAATTACGTTTTTTGCCAATAGTCAATTCCGTTTTTTGCAACACAAATATTACAAATTCCAAATAAATAACATTATATTGGGTTATGAAATTGAAAAACTGTTTTTATTTTGGCATTTCCAAGTAGTATTTATACAGTCTAATTTCCGCTGGGTTATCACAAAATAGATGTTTCCTGAATGTTATAGTAACAAAATGAAGCCGGTATGCTATTTTGAGTTCTATTTACAATGCTGTTGAGTTTAAGCTTCACCACTGAAAGAACTGAAGTGCGTTTTTATGTACATACAAATGAGTCACGCGTAAAATTCGTAACGAACGCTCTGACCAGTGAATGATAACCCCACATTTTGTTTTTTTTTTACGAGATATTTTTCTTACGTAATATAATGCAAACAAAATTTTGATTACAAAATATTTCAAACTTTTCGAAATAATCAGAAAATATGGAAAAACACATAATCAGCTTACAAAAGATAAACATACAATCAAAACTCTATCTTTTGAAGGAAATATAATAGTTCAACACGGTATTACGGTTTAATTGTATCATTAAAGTAAAATATAGTCCTAGTCTACTAAGGAAGTAGAAACAAAAATTAAACTTCTCAAGAAAATCATTAAATATAGAAGAAAACAAAATCAGCTCACAAAAGATTAACTAACAATCAAAACTCTACCTTGTATATAAGATATTAGAGTTCAACGCAGTATGGCGGTAATATTGTATCCTAAAAGTAAAAGGGTTGACAAAACAGTCATTTATATTTCTAAGAAACCGATACATTCTACTAGTTCCCAAAAACCATTACAAATCCTATATATACTTTTAACCTTTAACACCGGATGTCCCTTAAATAGGACAAAAACACACAGATGTTCATGGTTACCCTACTGTGTTTTATTGAAACGAGGGATTGGTCATGTAAACACAGGCTTTGATCATACAAATTAAGTTCATCAAAACAAGCCCTAAGGTCAATGGAATAGATAGTCAAAGGAATTGAGGATGTACTTCCTGTAGGACATTAAGGACGGTACATGACCTTTTTCTGTCCTCCTTCCTGGCGGGGACACTACGTCCTAGCAATTTCATTTTTATACAAAAAAAGCCAAAATGTACTATTTTAGTTTATTGTAGACTTCTGCGATTATCACACATGGTTATTAGTTTGTAACGGGTATTTATCGCGCTCAGCTTATCTATTTCTGTCCTGACGTTAAATAAACGCTACGTTAAATTTATACCCGTTACAATCTAATAAATCTAATAAACAGTGTTCCGAGATATTGAGGTCAGCTTTGGCCCGAAAACTAAATGGATTTTTTTGAAAAAAATGTACACCTGACAAGCTCAAATATATCAGGTAAAAAGCTTATGGTTTAAAAATTATTAGCAATTTAAAATTTGAACCTCAAAAAATGATTTGCAAAGAATATGGCCACAGCTGACCTTAATATCTCGGGATCTACGGGAGTGCAAAAATTCTATTTGGGGTACAAAATAGTATATTTTGGGCACCATTTTTAGTATTTAAATCCACTTCCTACGACATAGTCCGGGGCCAGGGAGTAAGACACGACTTTTTTTTTCCCGGAAGAGAACTGGGTCGCTTTCATTGTCGGACTAAAATAAATATCTTTGCGTGACATGAAGTTGTGATGAGCGTAGTGTATGAAGATCTTTGGATTGACTATTCCCGAGATACACAAGTCTAGCTTTTCAAACCAGGATAGCCGGATAGTGATAGTAAGCTAGCAAGCTAGCCACTCTGCGCTCGAAACAAATAAAATAGCTTAGCTGGTCTAGAACTGAGAAAAAACTCAGGTTACTGACTTGAGTTGAGATCTCGTTTCATAATAAATAAATAATTATTTTGGAAATTTCACACAGCGCTATCTAGCCCTAAACTAAACAGAGATTTTACTATGGGAACCAGATACCTAACCTGATAAAATACTGTTTTTAGTTTTTCGTATGTGCATTAATGGAATACGTAGAAAACACCCAGACTGAAGACAAACACCGATTTTCATCATACAAATGAATGTCCTGATGCGAGAATCATAATGATAATAAATAAAAATATAATAAAGTAGAGACCCCAAATTCCTGTACATATGATTTTTTTCAAGAGTCCGGAGACGCAGTAACAGCCATCTGCGGCTAACTGCATTTAACTTCCATCCAAAAAAAAAATTTTTTTAGCTTAAAACGTGTTCAGCAGTGTTTATAACATGCCCCAAATTATTTTTTAATTGGAAGAAGACTTTGTTTGTACGTGCGTCCATCACGTAAAAACTACTGAACGGATTCAACTGAAACTTTACAATATCATAGGTACGAAGCCTGAAAATGACATAGGCTTTACAAAATTAAGCTATATCTCTTCAGAGGGTAGGTACTGGAGTATAAGTTTTGATTGACTTTCTTAATACTGACACTTTGCTATTCTGTGACATTTATTTCGCGCGTGGAACAAACAACATCGACAAAAAATCTTCAACGGGTGACGAAGTCGCACGAGGGTCAGCTAGTAATAAATAATAATACAAATAATCGTAATAATAAAGCTGTTCTGGTTATAAACATAAACATGCACACACTCACACCTGCAGGTGTCACCTGCGACACTGGGGATCCTAGTGCACTAGGATCCCCAGTGTCGCAGGTGACATGGACTCTACAAGGTATCACAACATCCAAAACCCGAAAACCAATATTTGTGTTCGTCAAATATTCGCCTCGGCCGGGGATCGAACCTGGACCACCAAGCTTCGTAGGCAGGGTCACTACCAACTTAGCCAAGGTGCCGGCACTTGTTATAGGTTCTATCACTATTATGTTCTGGTTATAGATCAATTTGTACCTTCCTCGTCGCTGCCGATCATGGAGTATCGTTGGTACCCACTCAGGTTTCTCTGGGTCCCCAATCCGAAGTCGTCCTTCGTCCACTGAAGGGTACCAACTTTGTTCTCCACACGGCATGGTAATGTCACTCTGGAGCCGACTATGGCACTCTGTTGAAGAAAAATAATCAAGGTTTTACAAAAACACCCAATAAATGACTTTTTTTTTTATATACTAATAGTCAATATAACTTCAATCGGACGTTTATTTTTATTATTATTTATTTTTACAATTTGCTTACTTCGACGCCCTATTTTTTTTCAGTTATTTTGATTTAAAAACTAACCTACTGAATCAATTTTGATGAAATTTATATGGGACCAATCTGAAAGTATACATATATATCCTCTCAAACAATTTTCTTTTCTAAACGGTTTAAAAACAACAAAGCCCTGAGACATATAAAAAAATTCATCCGAATAACAATTCCCACCTCCTTTTTTTAAGTTGGTCGAAAATTGTTAAGCTTAGACTTAGTACTTTTTGATGATGACCTGCATGCTCTACTGGATGATAGCGGCGAAATTAAAGCTCTTGTTGCGTAGTACAACCTAGCAGAACACCAGCGCTGCAGCGTGCTGCCAGTACGCTGCAGCATGAAAGCTGAGCTAGGCCCTCATTGATCGAGGACTCTGTTACTCTGACCTTTTTTTGTTAATTTATGTTTCATGTGGTTTTCATCAATAAAATTATTTCTTTTCTTTTCTTTATTTCTTACAAGTTGTAATTTAAATTTTCTACTAATTTTACAATAATTAACACAATCTTTTTGTATGAAATTCAGATGAGAGAGAGATAGACATATTTTAGGTTAGATGGCAATAACTAATTTTGCACTTATCTACGTCACCTGTCAATGTACAATAATGTTCTCCTGTCACTGTCATACTCTAACAGTACTTAACAGTTTATTGAATACCGAAGTTACGACTGCAAAAAAAATATTAACAAAATATTCTTTACACCTTACACTCATATAGAATTTGGATTAAAAATGTTTTTTGATATGTAATATCTTTCATTTCTTTCATTTTAGTAATTTTGTGTGATATTACGGAAGTGTGTAAGAGGAAGTTAGCCGTTAGATGGAACCAACCTCATAAACATGAAGTAAATAGAATCCTTCCAATTTTAAATGAGACATCATAATGCGACTACTGCAAGGCTCACTCGTTCGTAATTAAAAAAATATTTACAAAGAAGCCGTTCTGGCCGAGTGGGGGGGGCCTCGACTTTCTAATGGAATTTTCTACTCGAAAAAAATATGTGTACATTAAAACACGTACTTAACGGTGAAGGAAAACATGAAACGGCATGTCATAGAACCTAAAAAGTTCAAAACACATGTGTCAAGTGAAAGGAGCCTCTTCAAGGCGCACTTAAAATCCTTTCACCACACTGTTTCGAAAGAACTAGTGACACGATAAGAAGAAGGCAAAGAACGATTTTCTGAAAGCTTTTGAAATTTATCGTTATGATAACAATAGAACTTTATGTAGGTCTTGTATTTATTATATATTACTCTTCTAAGACAATGGAATGTCGCAGAATAACTAAAAGTGGCAAAATAAAGGCGTAGTAAATTATGCTATAAACAAGTCAATATAAAAACTGTTGAAATGTCAAAACTCGTAAAACAAAACCAAAAACATTCAAAACAGGTGATCGGCTTTTTAATTATTAAAAAATATTTATTGGTCTTACAAGTTTTATTTATAATACTGATCTCTGGGTTGTGATAAGCGAAACAACGTTTTATTACCTAACAAAATGCCTATGCAAATCTGTGCAATTATAAATTCAAATTTTCTAGTGACACACGGGGTTATAGAGTGATACGTTTAAAGACTGTGTTTAACCCTAGATTACTAACCATTTGTCTAATAGACCACGCGCATCTCGCGATACTGCGTTACTCTAAAATAAGGTTCGTGAGATTTATGTTTTAGAGAGATTTATGTTTTGGAGTTTACTCCTTAAAAATCGAGTTTCATAAAAGGCCCGTGTATTAAATTAATACAAGCGTTACCTCAAAAGCGTTACGTTTTTCTGCGCAACGTATTTTGCGCACCTTTCACTTTGATAATCCGTTGCCCAGTTACACCCAAACTACTAATCTAAAATTTAGTGTACCTAGGTTTAGTTTTACCTAGAAGTATATCCTAAAGAAACTTATAGGCTACTTTTAATCCCGATACGTGCCCATACCTAGCGAGAGAAGCCGCGAGATAGCTAGATTATTAATTACATTTTAAACTTTAAATAATTTAAGAAATTTAATTTCTGTAATAATAAATCGATAAACAAATACTATTAAATTTGTGCTCGGTGTGTCATGAAGCTAAAATTTATGAATTCAAATTTATTCGGACCTGACGCCAGGAGGAAAGTTGAAAACTTTAGCAAAGTTACATTTTTAGTGTAAACGGAAACGCATTTGGTAGAACAATATTGCCTTAGTTTAAATGAAATTCGAATGAAATCGTTTCTTATCGAATAAAACGAGAATGCGTCTTGGATAAAAAATAATATGAAAGCTTTTAATTTAACATAAAGTTATAAACGTAGAATCAAATTAAATTTCGTAGAAAAGACGAATTAATTAATTTATTTAGGATAATTTTAAGTAGGTTAGCTTTTTTTAATTATAATTATAAATAGAATATGTGCAGTAAATAAATAATAAAATTTAAAATAAATTTCAAACAAAGCTGATAAATTCTATGCTGTCACACATTTTTAAAATTGCATGAAATATTGTGTGAATAAATTAGTGAAATTTCAAAAAGACCGACACGACACTGGGTTATAGTGTCTAGTTTTGTATTAATAACAGGTATTTATAAAACATAGTCTGAATAATTAATATGTAAATAATATTTGAATTAATTTCGTCCAATTTGAAAATGTTAAATTGTTTTTTTTTTCTTCAATAAGTATTATGGTTACGCCGCGTGCTGTGTCGATACATTCACTATTTACTAAAATATTCTAAAAAAGGCGAATGGTATATTATGACGAAAATTAAATATTCATGGATAAATTATACATAATGACCAGATCAAAAAGTAGTTTATTTTAATAATTTTACTATCTGTGAAATATTTGAACGACGAACAATTTTGCGTGTAATAAATGGATTTTTTTCTAATTTTTTTTTATATATTGGCTTTAACCTTACATTTGGCCACTATGTCACAAATAATCGTAAATGAGTGAAATAATATTTGTCCTAAAATATTTAAAAATTACTAGGACAGATATGACACCGTTCTAGTCCTAGTTAGCTTAGCGCCAGCAATTGGCAATAGTTCATGCACCTACACAAATACGCTTAAGAATAAAAAGCTCTTAAATATATTTTCAGTGAATTCAGTCTTGCTCTACTTTTTACTATGCGTCTCGCAAAACCTAGACACTTTAGTAAAAAGCGCTTGTATAATTATATATTCGTAGAATCTAGTTTAGTTTAGTTTAATTTTAGTTTTAAAAACACTCGTAAAAAGGACCAAAAATAGATATCCCATCTAAACATTTAGTGTATCTATAAGCTACTGCTTTTGGCCTGAAACATGTGGTAGCTAGATAAAAATTAGCTGATTTTTTTTTAAATATTTTAAGATCTGTCTGTAACAACTTTCAGCTCAATCAGTTCTGTAGTTTAAGCGTGATTTAGTATCAACAAATCACGCTTACGGATAGATATGTATCTGTCTATCCGTCTTTACAAACATGCATCTACCTCAATTATAGGATAAATTTTGTTATCCCAAAGTTAATTAATTACATTTATAAATGTCGTGTCGGCACATGTAAATCTTTTTATAACACATTTGCTCGTAAAGGGATAATAGATTACTGCACCAATTTCAATATCGTATTGTATCTCATTACGCACTAGTGCGGTAATGTAATGTAAAACGCACGAGTGCGGTAATGTAATTAAAAAAGGAAGGTTTTGTTTTTATTTGAAAATGTCGTCAAGTAATGATGAATTTATTTATTTATTTCCTCGCAAATGTGTTATAAAACGTCGTATGACATACGTGCGGTTTGATAATTACAGCCTCTGCTTTCTTGTAGCCCTCACCTACGGCTCGGGCTAACAATATCGCCTCGGCTGTAATTCTCAACTTACCGCACTTATATCATAATGTACTATTACGTAAATTTATATCAAGACCGCACTAATATTATGTACAAACATAAATATTCATAGGACATTATTCCAGTCCAGTCGTTTAGGCCGATAATAAACAATTTACAAGATTATAATCTATTACCACACATACTAGTTAATCTGTTTATACGGAGTTTGTTATGATAAAATTTATGATCCAGAAAGGTGATAACGATACAGAAAACGCATTATTATAAGAAAACTGTGATACTTTTACTATGACAAAAATTTGCTGACTTTACCCTTGCAACTGAGGTGACTTATCGTTACCATTTGACTGACGTTGAGTTTATCAGACGTCAGCTATACTAATGAAAAGACGAATCGGTTTGGCAGTGTCTGACAGACCACCTCAGTCGCAGATGGTTAAATTTTTTCCCACTTCAAAATGTAAATAATGGAATATGCGTAAAGTTGTCCCGAAATAAAAAGTGCCTCTTTTATCGTAAATGGTTATGATGAGACACCCTTTATCTTAAAATGTGCATTGTTGCGCATAACCTACCGATAGTAAATCGGTTTAAAAAAAATCAAGCTAATAAGTCAATTTATAGTTTTCAACAAATTAATAGGAATCTCCAGTTAATTAATATGAATGACTGTTTCTATTATTTTTTTTAACCACTGTTTTCAAAATTCAAAACGGTGAATTTCTATGTTTTTTATGCTGATTGCTTCACCTTTATATAAAAACTTTTGCCTACTAATTTACACATTTTCAAACGATAATATACGACCTATCATATTTTTTGCGCCGATTTTTGTGGTAAGCCCGGATTTTAAATCATTAATATTAATAAAAAAATAGTCATTCAATAGTATTTAAAAACAGGAAGCTACTAGAATTACTATTGATTACAATCTGTCAAACTATACTACCGTCTTCCTTTTCAAAAAGTCATTTAATATCTTTCGCATCCAAGTTACGTCGCTATAAATTATACTAGCTAACAGGTCAATCACCGACCATAAACCAGGTTGATAGATATAGATTTGTATTGATGCTGTCATTAATGTTGTCTATGATTCGAAATTTAAAAATTCAAATGCATTTTGTTTTAACTGGTTTTGCTGTTTTCATAAAATCGTTTGTCTATGAATTGGATTGTAATTTGGAAAGTTTTATTGATAATTTTGATTTAGTTATGGAAAATAAAGATTGAGTATTAAATTACTAAAAGAATAGAATTTAAATTAATGAAGATCGTAAACTTTGAGACCGGTTCAGTTAATAAATTTCATCCTATTAGCATGGTGTTGAACTTATAAGTAAAATTTAATAATAATTTTTAATAATTATAAATAAGTTTGAACTTAAATATCACGCACATACTTATCAGGTTCTATGTCCTCATACAAACGATTTTGAAGCTTTGCATTCTAAGTGCTGGGACGTATGGGGAATATAGTGTCTATGCAATTGGCAATTTATTGTTATTTACTAATACATTTTTTTTTAACTTTTTAGTGAATTTATTGTACATAATATACTTCAAGACACACATTAATATATATAGGTTCAAAATGAGGTCAAAAATAAAAAAAAACAGCGGACCAAGTCCCGCATAGAATCACAATAATCGTGTCTTACAGTAAAATTGCTCTGAAAATGCCACTACTTTTGTTCATATAATATGAGCCACAGACGTATAAAACACGGTACAAAAATTGTGCGATGGCTCATATATGATACCATCATAGAACCGGGAACATGTTAACTTGATTCTCAAGACATTCTTAGAACTTATAAGACAAACAATCAATACCGTTACACCAGCAAAGAACACATGTTTTGCCACCAGAATTCCCACCAAAACACACAGACTTAAATTTTTTGCACCATTTTTTACCGATAACAAACAAAATAGTTTAGGATTTTTGTGGCTCTTTTTAGCTTATTTTGAAAGTCGTTTCTGACTTTTTTAGGAATAATAAATTAAAAGTTGTTTATAAAAAAACTGACCTGATCCTGTGGCTCCATGGCGAACCTCTGTTCCTGGAGACTGTTGCAACCGGACATCAGCAAAACAAACGAGAGGAGCAAAACTCCGACATCCGGCATACATTTCCGCCGACAGTTTCCCGCCGTTCTATTTTTGAATTTTGAATCATCCCTGCGCGCGCGCCCTATAAACGTTCCATTTTCGAAATCCCAAAGCACCGCCATATTTTATTCAAATGGGGCATATTGGTGACAGTGATCGTGAGGGCTTTGTCTCATCTGTTCGAATTTCAAGAGTCGTTTAGAAGCATTTTGTTTCTGAAACAAAAAAAAAAGATTACTAAGCTAGCCCGGGATTCTAAATAAAAGACTTAAGGGGAATCCTCAAGGCAAATTTCCATACAAAATGTTTCGGACAAATACTCAAAAAGTACGCCGTATTATAGTAATTTCTTCACACTATTCGTTTCTTCTATGTTTTCAGATTGTGTCAACATAAAATAAGTAAGGTTTCATACATTAATTTAGATTTTATACGTGTTTTCAAATTAACCCTACTAACTTAAAAACACGTATAAAATCTATCTATCTACCTTACTAATTGTATGTTGGCACAATCGGAAAACATAGACAAAACAAATAGTGTGAAGAAAATACGGCGTACTTTTTGAGTATTTGTCCGAAACATTTTGTATGGAATTGGATTTGAGGATTAGCCTTAAATTAAAATTATAAGGTATGTAATATTATCAATTTAAATTGTCGATTATATAATTGACTTTGACTTAGCACAATAATAATATGTGATATAATTCATATTATTATTTATACGCTGATGACAATATAAAGCAGAATGCTGGACTTTTTAGTTTTTAGTATCAACTTTTTGTAAGTAGGTACCCATAATTATTAATAAATAAATATCTTATCTTATATTTTCTCAACATTAGTTTTAAAAATGGTCATTGATTTTTTTAGATTTATTTAATTTGCCTTATTTCATTAGCTGGTTAAAAAATCCTCTTTTCGGATTTTCAGGAACTTGAAATAGGAACTTTTTTTTACAAACTGGCCATTCTGATTCAGATAACTGTTATGTAGCACTGTTCTGTTCAAAGGCATCAGGAGAGCGCCTAGATAGAATAGAATAGAATAGAATAGAATAGAATAGAATAGAATTTATTTGCCTATACAATACAATAAAACTTATAACTAATCTAAATAATTCTTACTTAAAAAGACTTACTCTTATCTTCGTGTATGTATTTGTATGGCAAAAAAAGGACTCAACTCAGCGTTATGCTGAATAGATGGGGTTTCCCACCTATCCAGCGCTGGTTTTCAGTTGAGCCCTGCGAGATCTAGATGCTAGATCGTTTCGTTACACAAAACAAAATTAATATTTTAAGCACTAACTATAAATTTATTGTAAAATCACCGAGAAATTTTAATAGCTAACCTAAAGTAGCTTTAAATTTAAATTAATTAAACGATAATCCAACGGTTAAGTTACAAAATGATTAAAAGTTCACTCGTCATAAAATATGATTGATACTAAACATAGATTATCATAAACATACCGTCATATGTTTCTTTAACCATAAACTATTAAAAACTAGTTTTCGAATGTTACTTAAAAAACGTGAAGTGGCCAAAAATAATAAATTAGGTGGATAGTAAAAAAAAAACTTGTTAGTAGCACGCTTTTTTTAAATTTTTATTATGGGTATTTAGTTTCCTGCTATAGAATAATTAATTTCTTACAGCGTTTTGCCTTTTAAAGGATATGGGCGATAATATACAGCTAGACCGTTGAAACATCCTTTTCATTTTTTTTTTATGTGTAACATATTTCCTAAAGTTTTACTTATTATTTGATTGATACCATCCATATATTTTTTAACCCACTTCAAAAATAAAATTCTATTCGTATATTTTCTAGTTTTACGTGTGTTGACCCTTTGTAAACTTTTTAATGTTATTTTATTTTAATGTTATCTTTTTGTTTGTGTAAATATGTTATCAACATATTTATTTATTTACACAACTAATTACTAATGATTATATTATTATATATAGCTACCTATATATTATTTGATGGATTAGATTACTGCAGATATCTGGAAAGCCCGACATCCTTTTAAAATTGATTTCGAGTTTTTTACAGAACGATATGATTACAAATTGAATATTGAAGAATAAGTTATGTCTGCCACCCACGAAGAAAAGCCATTATAAATTGTACACAAAAGGTTTGACATTTTGAAGACCTTAGGTCAAATGAGGTCAAAGTTGTCAAACGTATAATTTTAAAATCCCTGTCTATATTTCCATAATTCTATTATACTTAAGTTTTGAAAACCAGATTTGCTTCGAAATGAATTATTAGCTTTGGCAACAAAATCTTTGTATTTTCCGAATTGCAAACATTAATTATTGTCTTTCGAAATGTCGACTTTTGGCTATATTTAACTCAAAGACGCTTTGATTTTCGCATAATTTTATTTTAATGGTTTTTCCTTTGCCATATAAGTTCGCGTTTCATTGTTTTACAAACATTTATTTCAGAAAAAAAAAACCCGTTAGAATTTTTTCTACTAAAATATTTAGAGGTTGGTACCATCTGGCAGCTAACTTCCTGTTACACACTTCTGTTGCATTTCACGAAATCAGTGCCACAAATGATGATAGAAAGAGAGGAAAGATGTTACACATTAAAAAAAAAGACGTTTACTAACTCAGTGGATAATATTCTATATTCTACACCTATAAGCTTTTTGCATCTAAGTACAGTCAGCTGTACATACATGTATACACTCCCAAGCTCTCACATTTATATTAGTCTTAATTTTGCATAGAAAAGTGCAAGCAAGCTTTTTCAAATTAATGTAGTTAGTGATCTTACTTGTCAGAATTCTGGTTAGAAGAAAAATGTCCTTGCAAAATTAAGAGTATAATATAAAAGTGAAAGCTTAGGAGTGTACACATGTCTGTGCAGCTGACTGTATCTACACATAAAAAATTGCTTTTAACTTCATATATGAGTTATTATTATTATTATTATATATTCTTTATTGCACAAAAATACAAGATAAGATGTACAAAAGGTGGGCTTAATGCTAAAGCATTTTCTACCGGCCAACCTTATAGGTATTGAAAAATGTTGGAGTTAATTTATATACGTAATAATCTAAATAAAATATTAAAATAGAGGACATAATGTGTGACACATGTGGTTCGGCCATGTGGGTATCTTATCATAAACATTATATTGCGACTGCTGGAAATGACACTTTACAGCCTTTTTTATGTTTTTGTGTCTTATTATGACACATTTTTATATTGTTAAAACTATAAGGAGTTTGTGGGGAAAAAGCAATAAGGTAGTGATTTGGGACACATAATATAAAAAAAAAAACAGTAAACAATTTATAAGAGGTAGATTAAGTACCTATGTAGAAGTTATCAAGCGTACCTACTGTTATACCCCTAGACTATAGCCCTTCAGGCCTATTCAGCAAACCTATAGAAGCTATGACCTATTCTATCTCTTTTAGCTCAGGAGCACCAGTGGAAGCTCGGCATTCAAACAGCAAGGACGTTCCTTTCCAAGTCCCAGGGCTGTGTACCTACATATAATTTTATAAGACGTACCTACGTTAAGTGTATCTGTATAATCCCCAAATAAATTGTGTAGCCAATAAAATCCTTATTTTTTAAAACCCTAAGCTGACTTACCCGATAACAATACGTAGAATCTTGCAGAACGATGCTCTATTTATATAAAATGTGTTCGGTCTTGAGTTACCGATATTTAAAGGGGTTCTTTTTAATTTTTTTTATTGATAAATTCGCCCTTCGCATTAATCAAAGAAAATATAATTAATTATTCAAAATATTTTTAAAAAACAATACAATTGGCTTCAGAACACTATTTTATCAATAAGAACTACCGACTCTACCCAGACAACGACGTATAAGCTAGAAAAGATTTGTCTCATAATATGGCACTCCACCAAATAGCGGCTCTGTGGCGTTTTATTCAAAAAACTCGGTGTCTCGATTACTGCCACTTCTATTAACTCTAGATCTACAAAACCATGTGGTCTTAACACCCACTTATTTTTAAAATTTACTATAGGTACTTAGGTGTATGTGATCACGAGAGGTGATTCATAAGCATAATACCATAATCATCTATTTATCCTATTCCCACAGCTGGAAATCAGTCATACAGTATATTCTTGGCAAATAAATAGTTTTTTTTTAATTACCTCACAAGTTTTAACAGAAAAAAAATTGATTGTCTGTAAAGGTGGTTTACGGACGAGAGTTTTACGTGACTACCAGCGTTATCGGAAAATGAGCGTTACCGGACAATGACAGCGTTACCAATGACGTCAATGTGTTTGTGCATGCAGCCGGCGTTCATCGATATGTTAGCTCGGCTCGGGCACCGCACTCGCACCGCTGTCATTCTGTCATTTTGTAGTGTAGTAACCAAAAATTCTGACTGCACAAATATATTATAGTACCCCTTTTAAATAAATAAATAATAAATCAAATTTTATTTCAGACCGAGATCCATAAAATACAATACAATTAAAATTAAAATTAAAATGTCACACAGAAAATTAACACATAACAAAACAATTTAAATAAAAACAAAGAATACCTAATGACACAAAGAAAGAAAACCGAAAACCAAAAACAACACATTTTACACTCTAGGCATTTAGTATGTGGTACACCTTAGGTATGTGGGCAACTTTATTCAATTATAATTTCTATTGAAAATCTATTTATTTATTGTGTTACAAGTTTATTAATAGGTTTAATAATCGCCATCCAGTGCCTCATGATGGCAGACTGTAAGTTGGTGGCAACATCCTTCAGAAGGCCGTTGGTGCTTCCTCGGATGCGGCTTACCAGGGATGCAGTTCTATTTCGCATTATTGCATGAAAATCGTTAGTGCGCGCGTCTGCGAACATCCCTGAAGCGCTACAATATCGTGGAAGCTCCAACAGCATTCTGAAACCGTTGTTATATTGGACCCGTAGAGCATTGTAGGTTTTCTGCGTATATTTGACCCACAGATTGCAAGTATAGAAAGAGGTACAATACGCCTTGAACAAGGTAACTTTAACTGGCGTAGTACAACGTGCAAATCTGCGAGCCAACATATTACATCTTACCGACAATGCCCTACGTTCCCTTTTGCATTGCTATTTATGTTTTTTATAATAAAAAACTTATGGTGTATATCTGTGACCAAGATGGTGTTGTTTCTCATGGGTATTAATAATAAAACAAAGTTGTAGAGAAGCGGATGTGCGGCCGGATGTGAAACGACTTCGCGGGTTCAATGTCACATGTTTGGCTACTTATAATCCATATTTAGATTAAGGCAAGGCGACTTTGTAGTAACCACAAAACCGCACCATTGCTTTGATTAGTAACCTTAATTTCTATTGGTATAAAGTTTTTTCAAAGGTGTTATTGAACGCAAATTTTTAATCACCAAAATAAAAATACACATTTATCAGTTTCCGTTAATAAACACAGAAATGGCAAAAAAAAACTTGAAAAATTATGTAAAAGTAAAGTAAAAGTATAAGATCATTTATTAGTGACAACTAGACAAATAATTAACAATATTATGCACTATGCTATATAATAATACTATACTAATCTTACAACTAAATACAAATTTATACAAACATTTATTTAATTATCTTAGCACTTAGTCTAAGTTGGCACAAACTGGCGTTCAACTCAGCATTTGCTGGGAAGCGTGGCATACCAGCGCCGGTCTTCCGTTGGAACCAAATGTCGAATTTTTGTCAGAATAAGTTTGATAACTGTTACCGTTAGTCGTTTCCCTATGGATTGGCGTCAGGCGGTACCTACCCATCATGAAATTTAAGTTTTATTCATCGTTTGGAAGTTTTAGAATTTTTAGATTGTTACACATCAAAAACGTATGATGTGTACACCCTTTCCTCTCGCTTTCTGTCAATTTGTGGCAACGATTTCGTGAAATGCAACGGAAGTATGTAACAGGAAGTTAGCCGTCAATGTGGCCAACTTTAGAAAATGTAAGTAGATCGAACACTCGAAATTTATATGAGATTTCAGATTTTACACATCTATTGCGATTACTGTATGAGCGCCTTCAAATTAGAGGCGTGTGGAAGCTCTAATTTGAAGATGCCTTTAGACTTGCTTGTTGAGTTTTTGGCGGGAACGTGAAAAATGGCACATTGGCGGCATTAAATTAATTGACAAAACTTGTATAACTTTGAGTGTTTATGTGTAAAAACGGTGGTATTTTATCCAATAAGTGCTCGTGAACGTGTATGAGTGTTGGTGAATAGTGTAATGCTGTAAAACGTGACTTTTCGTGTTGCCTCCAAAACTCCATAGAAGCCTCTAGTAAAGTCGCAACCACCACTACTTTACAGGGGCATAACTTGACTTATCGACTCTGACTTTTGACAAAATAATCTCTCCAATTACTTGACACTGGCTATATACCTTTGATGTGAAGCCAAAACCGAAGAACTTAGGTTAGGACTCGCTTGTTTTTTTGTTTGCAATGATTTCCTACATATTTTATCACTCAATAAAACATCATTGTTTAGCGCCTGTTCTACACATTTCATCATTCCTATCTGCGTCATCGTGACCTAACCGAATGAAAATAGATCCATTTGAGTTTTCAAGTTTATGGTTTCAATAAAACGTGAAAACTTTTCTTCAGAAGCTAAGTTTTCAGTTGTGGCGCTCTTGGTAGAGTGGTTATTACAAAGAAGTATTAAAGCTTAGAACCATACCTCAGTACGTAAAAATTAATGCCAAATAATGTTGGTCATTATAGTCAACTTAATCTAGTGCATTTGCTTATGCAAAATTTAGAAAAAGGTAAGTAACAGTGCCTCTGAGATGGTATAGTTTAAAATAACAAGGTAGTTTGATTGATATTTAAAATCCAAGAAAAAAGAACGAAAAATAATTGAAATGGATTTATATTATTTTTGTTAAATCTTTCTACATAAAAAGCGATTTATCGTGAGTATTTTCTAATAACACCATTTTTTTTTTTTTTTTTCGAAGAACCTAATTTCTTCGGTTTTGGCTTCACATCAAAGGTATATAGCCAGTGTCAAGTAATTGGAGAGATCATTTTGTCATAAGTCAATGTCGATGAGTCAAGTCATGCCCCTGTAAAGTAGTGGTTGTTGCGACTTTACTAGAGGCTTCTATGGAGTTTTGGAGGCAACACGAAAAGTCACGTTTTACAGCATTACACTATTCACCAACACTCATACACGTTCACGAGCACTTAATGGATAAAAAACCACCGTTTTTACACATAAACACTCAAAGTTATACAAGTTTTGTCAATTAATTTAATGCCGCCAATGCGCCATTTTTCATGTTCCCGCCAAAACTCCAATAACACCATTAGTTAGTCTGATGTTATTTATTATTTTCGGCTAACCTTCAAAGACTAAATTTTAAACCCATTAATGCACAGCCTAATTTGTTTACCAAAATTTGTTTATTTTTGAACGCATATCGTTCATTTTTTCGCCGCTGGTAACTCTATAAGACCACACATGGTGGAAATATAAGTTTCAATGAAATATTGATAACCTAACTTAGATTATGATGGAATCAGCTAGTTCTCGTGATCATTATTATGTCTCTTGAATTTATAATGCGTTGATGAAATTCGATCCTGAATAATAAATTTAGTAGGTATAGTAGGATAGTATAGTAAGTTGTAAGGTAAAGTCTTATTAAATTACAACAGGTTAAATAATATTTTAAATAACATTAACATCAAATAATTCAAGATTTCCATTAAATATGTTCGGTTTGTGTATTTTTCTATTTTATTGCCACCTACCTAATTGAAAAACTTTTTAGGTTTTTATGCCCTATTTTCTTTATATATTATTTTTATTTGATTAACTCAAACACTACTTACTAGACAAAGTGACGTAAGCCTTTCAAAAAGTACTGTAAATTAAACAGAATATGATAGGTAAAGTCGAGATAGCTAGTTTAAAATAAGGGTTAGGAAGCGTACTTTTTAATTTTGTTTCACTAAGTTGAAAATTGTAACATTTGGTTCTAAACATACGGTCAGACAGTTCAACGCTCGTTTCAAAATAGCAGAGAATGAAAATGAAAGTAAAATGAAATCCTGCGCAGTCTAATGATACCTCCTCTCTTTCTTTTATCTCGACTGCATAGTTTACTGATGACTCCTATGTTCTTTTTATAAGTGTAAGGGATTTAATTCAACATAGCCTAACCATTTTTAGCCAACTTCCAAGGAGGTTATGTTTTTCGCGCGTATCTTATAGGTATGTAAATTTCTTTGTTTTTGCGATTTTGACAATTAAGGTATCGTTAGGTTTGTATCAATAAATCGAGTGTCCAGAGATAGGTTTAAAAAAAATAACTATAATGGCAGATATTTGGCGCTAAATAGTAGATCGTTTAAAAAAGTATGTGTACCAAACCAATCGAGTACGGTATCAAAATGAAGGAAATTACGAAAATATATATAAGTCATAATTATGTTTAAGTTGTGATAGTGTAATAGTGTGAAGAAATTACTATAATACGGCGTACTTTTTGAGTGTTTGTTCGAAACACTTTGTATGGAAATTTGCCTTGAGGATTACCCTTAATTTGGAATAACGAATTGGCAATCAATGCAAGTATAGTATTTTCGGAGTCGGGCTTTCAGCTTTTATAAACTTTAAGCTTGTTTTCACAAGCGTTTTCGTTATTCGGTAACCGGGTAGTCAAAATCTTAAATGAAGTTTAGAAAAAATTCAAAATCAAATTTGGCGATAATATTTTGGGAGTCGGGTTTTCAGTTTAAAAAAACTTTAAGCTTCTTGAATTTTCCCATTCAGTTTTTTACTTTTGACTAAATTACTGCTAGTTATGTGCTGCTTGGTTTAGAAATACGGTACCTAGTTAATTTACATGCGAAGTTTCAGGACTGAAATGAGTTGAAACATGTTCAGACTTTTCTTGTGTCTTGAAAACCATAATAGGGTAAAGTTTTGAAAACCGTCGTTTAGAAAACTTTACCTTATCATAATCACTGAATATTTTCAGTAGAATATACTGAAAAAAAACTTAAAATAAACATATTTAATTAAATGAAAAATTATTAAATCATACCTACCTAAACTGCTTATCTTAAAAATTGGTTGTCTGTAAAGTTGGTTTACGGACGATAGTTGAACGTGACTACCAGGGTAACGGGACAATGAGCGTTACCGGACAATGACAGCATTACCGGACAATGACGTCAACGTTTTCATGCATGCAGCCGGCGTTTATTGATTTATTAGACGTAGTTACGTTAAAAAAATATGATTTTAATCACTTAACCTACAACTAATTAGAACATACTTACTGAAAATTAATTGATAACATGTGATACGAGAACATTTAATTAAGTTTTCTAGGCAGCAGGTCTTATGTAATTACAAACCTAAGACCTAATTTATAAATAAATCTGTGCCTAGATATGTAGGTAATTAGTTGAGTAATAATGTGATTATCATGAGCTTATGATAAAAAAATCGAAACGAGGGGCGTTTACAATTGATAATTTTAATTGCAACACGTGGTTTTTATTATAAGGTATAACGTAGATAATTTGGACAAAACATCCGTGTTATAAAAAATAAATAGGTAACTAGAGTTAAAATTTTAATATACAAGGTAAAAATTTATTATAGGCAATCACTGAAATTTCAATTTCAAAGCTCTATTATCAAAAATTAGTTGAAATCCACATCCTTACACTAATTTATTAATATGGATAAAACTTTTCATCATTGCTAAATCAAATCAAGCTTTAACTCACCACTCACCAATACGTCGGCATAATTAAAAAAACATTTGAATTAAGAAACACATTCAAAAATGGAACACAGCTTACCGCGATTTTATATCATCACAAAATATCGAAACTTTTTAAACACTTCCACTCATATTCGAAATTCGAATTTGAATTCAGACCGCGACGGGCCGGGCGCGGTATAAAACTAACCTAAGAACGAAAGTGCGTGCGAGTTGTATTTTTAGAATACGCCCCCTGGTCGAGACTTCAGGTCCACACATGGTGTATCCGGTAGGGTCACAGTTCTGATGATGGATCCACACGAGCTGTCAGATGTCAATGATAACGGGACGGCTGTCATTTCAGTCTTTTTCAGTAATTTCCTAATATTATACGAGTAGGTAGATCGGTATTTCGCGTGATTCAGAGTGAGATTTTGGTACTTAGAGTCATTCATAATAATAAATTTTGCCGAAAAAAGCTCTAAGCACTTCCTTCTTTTCCTAAAAGGGACTGTTATCATCAATATAATATATAAAATGCTTGGTCTTGACTGATTGACTGACAGAAACGTACAGGCCGAACCACTGGACTTAGAGACTAAAACTTTGGAGGGTATATTCTTCAATAAGTGTAGGAATTTTGTTATTTCACAACGCAAACGATGGTGCGGGCGTCAACTAGCTGTTCATATAGGACTATATTCTTTATAAATTTTTTGACGTGACTACGTCTAATAACGCCACCGCACCGACTGCCTGCACGATAACGTTGACGTCATTGTCCGGTAACGCTGATTGTCCCGTTACGCTGGTAGTCACGTTAAACTATCGTCCGTAAACCAATTTTTCCAGAGTGTCGAGATGAATTTAAATTTATTTAATATCGAAGATCAAAAAATAAATAAATAAAAAAAGATAATTTATTGTTAGGAAGTACTTTGGATTTTAAACATAGGTTTAGGAATATTTAGTTTTTAGTTTATTAGGGATACGTTTGATTTTTATTTCCCACGTCATAAATCTTGAATGTTTGAGAAAAGCATAAATGTACAGTCAGAGACTCTAGCATGTGGCTAGATTTCTCATAGTGACTCATTTTGTCCATGTGACCCTCATTTGGGTTATAATGTACCATTTGCTGAAGTAATTGTATAATTCGTTTATTTATAGTTATTTATTATTGAACGGCAGGGCAATGGACTGAAACTAAACAAGTACCTACTTAAGTATTACGTTATAGACTCTTTTTTAGTATAAAATGATGCATTAAGACGACATGGATGGTCGAGTGGCAAGCGTGTTAGATTGCCATGCTGGTGCTGTGGGTTCGATCCCCGCTTCAGGAGTTTCAGGACATACATCTTTGTGATTAACATCGGTGTTTGTCCTGAGTCTGGTGTTTTTTATGTATAATTACAAAAAATATATATATATAGGTAAGTATTTAATATATACTTAGTTTGGGGCTAGATGGCGTTGTGTAAAACGTCCAAAAAATATTATTATTATATTATTAAAATAAAAGAGAGCTGCGTTTTGAAAATTGAGAGAAGAAAAAAAGATTGTAAGTACCAAAATTAATAATGGTAAAAGTCTAATAGCGTATGGTAATAATTAGAGTTTTTGTAATAGACAAATTATAAGTACCATTATGTTATATTATTATTAAAACATATTAACTTAAAACATCTCCATTAATATGTCAAGTGACAAAAAACCAAGATATATTACAAACACAAATTCGTTGAATCTACTAAGAAATCTCCACTTTTTATAAATATAAATTATAACTAAAGACAGTAACTGTGTTCATCTGTCAGCACCAAGTTCCAAATTCAAATGCGTAGGTTGAACGTGCCATAGACAAGATGCACAACATTCCAAAATTGAAACATTAAAAGCTAAAAATATTTAATCGCGCCTAACGATGTTCGCATCCAACCTATTTTATTCCACTATTTTAAATTTGGTACACGGTGGTTTCAATTGTTACTTTTTAAATGAATACTAGGACAAAGCATAGAAGTTAATTACCATAATGATCACAAAGAAGAATGTACCTAAATCACCTAGATTTAAATTTGAATACAGTTTGGCAACACATGTTTTTCTTTTACGTATTTACCTAATTTGTTTGTTTGAGATAGATAATCAGTGGTAACCTATTTTTACATTTCTTACTAGTAACAAGTAGAATTATACGCAACGGATAGTCATAGAGTAAAATCTCTCTGGAAATTAAAATTTATTAATAAAACTTTTTTACCGGTAAAAAAATGTTCCACTTAACTTTAATATGGACATTTATGTTCACAGATCTAAATGGACATTTATGTTCACAAATCTAAGTCTAATAATGTAATAAAATGGACTAATGAATACTAGGTACTCGGTCGAATGAACATGACACGTGGCTCGAATGACGTTTGTGCAAAGTACAGCGTGAAATTGGGTAATTTTGATAGAAAAGAGGTCCTGTAATACTTGGTAATGATAAGTAATAATAAGGCTACGCAATTAGAGGAAGAAGAAACACGGAGGGCGCCGCGCGGGGTAGCGGGGCACTCATCAAGTTCCGAGCCACGTGTCAGCCAGGTGTCATGTTAATTCGCCCGAGTAGGAGATATATTTTCAAAAGCTGGCATGAATAACACATTCACTCGTGCGCTTGTGTAGGGTCTGTGAATAAGGCGTGTCCCTATTGTGACCCGTCACTAAATTTTAACAAAGTACAGTAAAATTGCATTAGTGTGAGTACTTTAACAGCGCGCCAAATTTTGTTGACCGACCTGTAAAGCTCTTTTTCACTTTTCAGATATAAAAACAATATTTCTCCAAAAAAATCCAACCATTTAAAATTCAGGGTTAGAATCAGCAGGTAAGAAGAGAGTAGGAAATTCACCCTGAAAAGGGGTGCCAACGTCTGACTTCCTTTTGCACAAGTCTAACTCCTTTTTGCACGCTTTTTAGCGTCTCTCGCTAAATTTGTCCGCAGTGCAACAGCCCCTTTTTTTCTTAGTAAATGCACCACTATTTTATTTTATCTAAAATACACTCTTTGTCCTAAGAAATTCGGTTCAATTTTCAACAGCAGGTAGAGTGGTAAAGGAAATTGTGTTTTAATAATTAAGTGGTAGAGTTGAAATTGGGATGTTGTTTTTGAGTATATTTAAGGCATAAGTTTTAGGTACTCTTTTGGATGCGATTCGGTTAAGCGTTTAATTGTGAGTTTATGAGGTATTTTTGATTGCCTATTTTTATGTTTAGAAGCGTCAAAGGATTTGAGTTTGTTTACAAAATACCAATTATAATCGTACTTTTCCTCCTTTCTATTTAGGTGTGAAGAAAAATAAAATATAGCTTTTATATCGTGTTGAAAAATTATATAACATTTATATAAAAAGCCGTGTTGGCCGAGTGGGAGGTGCCTCGACTTTCAATCCGAAGGTCGTGAGCTCGAACACGGTCGCACACCAATTGATTTTTCTGTTCAAAACGATCATGAAATTATGTGCATTTAAAACACGTGCTTAACCGTGAAGGAAAACATCCTGAGGAAACCGGCATGTCATAGAACCTAAAAGTTCGAAAACATGTGTCTAGTGCACGAAAAGTAGCCTCTTTGAAGCGCACTTGAAATCCTTTCATCACACTGGTTCGAAAGAACAGTGACACGATACACATATAATTTTGGAACAGAAAAATCCATTGGTATACGACCAGGTTCGAACCCACGAACCTTCGTATCGAAAGTCGAGGCACCTCCCACTCGGCCAACACGACTTTACCCGACTTCCAAGGAAGTGTTATATTTTTCGCGCGTATCTTGTATGGATGTATGTAAATTTCTTTGTTTCCTCATATCTTCCAAACGGCTGTTTGGCAAACCCGGGTACCTAGCTTGAGTCAGCTCGCAAAAGCTCGGCTCGGGCACCGCACTCGCTCCGCTGTCATTCTGTCATTTCGTAGAAATTCAAAATTCTGACTGCACAGATGCAACGTAGTACCCCGTTTGCATTGCCCATTTTATTTTTTTTGGTAATTAAAAATTGGTGGTGTATAAGTTAAAGTAAGACAAAGGTTTAAATTATGTTAATTTTAATAATAAGTACATACATAATTATGTCTTTTAATAAATGATTTTGAGTTCAGTAGTCTGTTATTTATAATGTTTATCCAGCATCAAGAGGACCTCTTTTGGCTCTGACTGTACAAAAACATAAATTAAAAGCAAAACAGCCTTAGTAACTCGGTTCGGGGGAATCACTGAAAGGAAATAATATTTATTTTGAAATTCAGTGATTCCCCCATTCGTACGAATAAACTTCGTGGGAAACGCAGAACCAGTCGGATTTTGACAGTTTAGGAATCGTTATATTCGTACAATAACCAGAGTGTTTTCCTACACCGTGGTTTCGATAGTCCCATAGACCGGTGAAACACTGTTTTAACACTCGTCCATCTTGAGATCTTGATGATCAGTCTCGAAAGCCCAGTAATTTATTGGGAACAGCTGGTCAAATGTAAACACAAAAAGTGCACCAGTTTTTTTTATTGACTCATATCTGTTACCATCTTTCTCCAAGAGTACTGTAACTTGATACTTTGAGATAAGGATTTTAATCTTTTTTATGTAATTAAAATTAATTGAAGCGAATAACATATTAACCGGCTTAATTTTTTTATTTTTCAACCGACTGCAAAAAAGGAGGAAGTTCTCAATACGGTTCTTTTTAATGTTTGCTACCTCTGAACTGTTGTTCAGAGGATGGGATTATACCCATTTTCCTTTGTTTTTAGGGTTCCTATATTACGTTTATCAAAATGTATTAAATAGAAATAACTGAAAAAAATATGTCGTCAAAGTAAACTAATTTGCGTAATTTGCTTCCCTGTGACTTTTCAGTGGTGTTAACGGCCACTAGAAACGGTCCAATTAATTCGGTTGCAGGGTGTTTTTGTAAAACCTTGATCATATTATTCCCAATGTAATAATACTTTTATCTCTTAGTCAAATATATCTATCTCTCTCTCTCTCTCTCTCTCTCTCTCTCTCTCTCTCTCTCTTTCTCTAACCTCAGAAGGTTTGCTGGAAGACAACTCTTATTAGGGTTAAGCTCGCCTTTGTACATGTCTTTTCTTTTATGATTTACATTCTAATGTGTTTGTGTGTACAATAAAGAATTACAGAATTCGTTCTGTAGTTTTGACATAATTGAGTTATAAACATACACTCGCATAAGAATATTTTGCTTTGCATTTAATAACGTGTTAATTAATTTAAATTTAGATACAAATTAGTATTACTCAGTGTGATTTTATAACACAACATTTCGCGGCGTTAAAATGTGCATTATTTAGCTAAATATATGGCCATATTGAATTCGAATACACCTAAATTAGAAAGATAAATGGGATTATATAAAAAATTGTTATGGTATTGGTATTTCGTGTTGAAATTAATGACAGCTTTAAATAATGGTCTATTAATATAATCAAACTAGAACTGGCACGAAAAAGTGATTTTTGACCATTTTTGAGACATTATTTTGACCTAATTAATATATTTTATAGTGAACTTGCTGACACCTACAATTTCGTTTGATTTGCGCCTTACCAATTTTTTTTTTAGATATTACGCGCTTGTATATTTGTGTTACAAGATTTCTCCCGGAATGACAAACAAATAGACAGACAGAATTATAAACAAGAAAAAAATTAATGTATAATTTATTTACGAAATACTTATATTTATAGCAGAGATTAATAATAAATAACACTAAATATAAAAAAAACTTTAAATAACCTAGTCGGTCGTTGTCACCACCAGACGGCAAAGTGTCCAGAACGCTGGCGGCATTGCCACGTTGAATGGCAATGCTTGTACGCTGTGCTTAAAAATTAATTAAAAAATAATATTAATTTGTTGTAGCACTGTTCTGGTTGTGAGCAGGCGTGATCTCTTACCATCAGGAGAGCGCTAAGTTCATCTCGTCACATGGTTAAACATATTTTATTTGCAGAAAACATTGTTCGTAGAAGACAGAAATCTAAACTATAAAATAAACAGTCAATGAACTTACAGAACCTGATAATTTATGAGTAATGTTGTAGACCATCACGATTTTATGGTTACCACTACTTTAGGTGGTATTATCACCATTTCTGTGTTGACAATGACCATAGACAAATGTTCTAAGGGCCTCTACAGACGATCCAACCACTTACTTACGTGATCTACGTGGTGGAGCGGCTGAAGTCAGCTAATAACGCACTTATATTATCAACTAGCTGTACCCGCGTGCGACTTCGTCACCCGTGGAAGGATTTGTTTATTGTCGATGTTGTTTGTTCCACCCGCGGAAGAAATGTCACAGAATAGCAATATTTCAATACTAAGCAAGTCAATCAATACTTACACATTTTCAAGCCCTCTTTTTTACCCACTCAAACATTGAATTTAGTGGAAAACTGAAAAACATATTTTGCGTTGTAAATTAAAAATTTTAAAAGCGTAAAGTAACTGATCAGTAATCAGATCACCCTATAGAAAACGCGCACTTCGAAGGCGAAGATAAAAAAAAATCAACCTAACCTACCAATCTGAGGGCTACTGCGTCGGGATTGGTCTGTTGTAAAGAGTATGGCACTTGCGTTCACAATTTTTCAAAAGTTTACAATTCATCGGTTTCCTACCCATTTCATGTATAGGAAATCCGATATTGAAATATCGGTTTTTACTATTCTACGTTGATATTAACACAGACTACTAAGATATGTACTTACTAAGATATACACAAATATTAATAGCTTCGTAAATAATGATCGTATATAATTTATTTATTAATAATTATTATTTTGAGCTTGAATCGTCTCACCGTAGAGTAACGCCTCCCTCCCTTCATTTCTTTTCTGTACCTACGTTAAACATATTATACATGTATTTATTAATATATAATATAGACTTTTTACAGCCTCATCATCAGAAAAACTTTGTTGAAATCAATAACGAGGCTTAGGAAAGAAGAATTAAGTTTTTGGTAAATTTATTAAAAGCCAGTAATTATGTTGTAGATAGGTACTTAAATTAATTTTACAGTAATTCAGACAGAAGGTAAATAACACTATTCTGTCCAAGTAATGTGCCGGAAAACCGTATGTTTGATGTCGTGTACTGAAGGTCTGTTTACATCGCAGTCACTAGTTTAGGCAAGTCACTAAAATACTTGACTCTATCTATCTATCTTTACTTGAATGCTAATGCCATGGAACCTACTAATAGGTTAGAGTCAGGTGACGCAGTAGCAGCCATCTGCGGCTAACTACATTAACCGTCCATTCAAAAAAAAAACCTAAGAAAAATGAAGATTTTTTTTGTGAACTGTCATATGGAAATTAAGTAGGTACCTAAAGTTATACCCACGCATTTTTTTTAATAATTAATATAATGACAGACTATAACAATTTCTGGACACCCGGGTTGACTGGTAGAAATGCTAATATAGCATGAATCCCACATAAATATAAGTGTGACACATACATTTATAATGTCAGACTAAAGAGAAGACTAAACTATTCAATAATTAAATAATCTCATGTTATGGCTTTTAACCAAGTCTAGGTGGAGTACAGACTTCTAAAACAGTGTAAACGAGGCATACTCCAAACGCCCGGAGTGTGTAGTGTGTGCCTCAGACAAATGTACTACAATTACACGAATGCTTTTAACTCGCATGTGTGAACGGGCAATAAGGGCTTTTCAGACGATCCAACTCTGACAAGTACAGATTTGAAAGTCGAGCGCGGTTAGAAATGTAAGCTTGGGGCTTGAGAGGCCTATCTCACTATTTTGGCTGAATGGTATTTGAGTGAGTTGCAAAGCCCATACCTATAGGTTTCCTTCCTAACGAGTACCAGCGAGATACTGGGTGTTACTCGTTTGGAAAACCATCCCAACAGGTAACACTGTTACTCGTGGAGAATCCACCGATTTAACTTAATTGTTTACAGCAACTATCATTTACCTTTAATATGGCCTTAAATAAGTCATGTAGCATGAATGGGTGAGTTCGGATTTACCACTGTTGGGATTCGCTACCGCAAAAAAAAGTTGTAGGGATTTGCCACCGCTCAAAATATTTTGATATTTTTATTAGGGATTTACTACCATTTTTTATCGTTGTTTAAAAAAATCACTTGTTATTTTTAGAAACTTTTTAAATAAACATTCACACACTCACACCCCTGCACTAGGATTCCCTGTGTCGCAGGTGGCGTGGACACATACAACACATCACAACATCCAAGACCCTTAAGAAACTTTATTACAAACTTTCGTATATAATAATTAATTTTTCGTTATTGAGCTTCTAGATTTCGTATTATGGTTGTCCAACTAAGCCAGTAGGTAACTTAAGTACGTGTTTACATGAAAACAAACGAGCGACAAAGTTAAAAAAATACTTTGAAATATAATCTCGTTTAAACATCAAACGAGAAACCATTTATAAGACCAAAAATAATAAAACCTTATAAAATTTAATATGAGGTGTCGTAAAATCATTCGTTTCCTGCTATCCTACCGTGTGTGGTTGCATGCTATCCGTACAAATAAAAAAACTACGATTGCGCTTGGTCTGAGTTATAAGCTGAAGCGGATTTGTTTTTTCTTACAAATCATAAAAAAATACACAGTAAAGTCTAAAGATTAAGTTGATTTAGATAGTGCCTTTATTGAACTACAAAATAGTTTAACAGATAGATAAGAGCATAGACATCCACATTACAACATAATATGAAAAAAATCACTAAATAATTAAGATAATTGATTGATTCAGGCGTTACTTTGCGTAAATCCATAAATATCAACAAATTATATAAATATATTTAGTAATAAATCCGCTTGATTTCTAAACAAAGGTTTTAATTAACTTAACTTTAGTTTAGAAATTTAGTACATATTCGAAACGAGAGTTCGAACTTCGGCGAGTCCACACCTCCTGATGATGCCTCGTGTAGAGGCGAAACACGTGTCGTATCTTTAAACATTGGTTTTCTGTTCGTTGACTCTTTGGTTTATAATATAGTTATATGTACTAAATTTCTAAACTAAAGTTAAGTTAATTAAAACCTTTGTTTAGAAATCAAGCGGATTTATTACTAAATATATTTATATAATTTGTTGATACTAAATAATTAGCCTCTTTATCATCTACCAACGATGGCTTCGAATGCGTTATCACTATTTATAATAAAAAAATGCTTTATAACATTAAAGGCTGACTAACTGACTTGCAGACAACATACAGGCCAAACCACCTTGAAATTTGGAGAGTAAATTAGTCAAGAAGTGTAAACATGTACTAAGAAAAGAATTTCAATGATTCGCAACGCATATAACATGGTATAGTTAATGTATGATAGAGTAACAAACATCCATCTAATCTCTATATATTCATTCTGAACTTTCGTTCAAATAATACGTGATATGTTAATTTAATTTCATTTTTATCTAAAACAGTGTCCAAATTTGTGCCATATCGACATTATTTGACAATTTAACCCCAGCCTCACTGAACGAAAGTATCACAATGAAATTCAGCAGAAAAATAAAATTGTGTATTTCTGATCGAAATAATTGATATGCCTAAGGCTTTAGAATAATGGTAGCTCCATTTGAAATAGAGCATCGCGTGCTGCAGCTCCAATCAATCAATCAAAAGTCGAAATTAAACGCTCACAATCTTTCACTCGTACCACCAACCAATTAACAGCTTCACTGCGACTCTTAGTCTTTTGCAATAAGGTTTAAATTTGACTATTTTTTGTATTTTTTGCGCTGTTCTCTTCACCGTTGACGAGTTATTACTGTCACCTTAAATTGCAGTATTTTATTTCAACCTGGGCGATATTTTTAAGGAGGAGTTTAATCTGACGTTAGGGTTAAAATTAAATAGAAGCTAACTTGAACCAACTGCACCAACTTGAACCAAGTAGGGTGGTTACATATCTAAAATTATTAGTGTTTTATTTTATTTAAAAAGTTGAATTAGACTTACTCAATCAAATTGGTATTCGACTATTCGACAAAGAACGCTAACTATCCGGCTTCTTACATTGTGAATATTACTTAATAAAATGTATACTGGGTATAGATTACTATGAGATACTTTACTAAGAGTATGATTATTATACTCCTCATATATACTCCTTCATAACAACGTCTTATCAACATTTTTATAAATTTTATCTTAGGTAATTATTTGCCTAAAACTACAATGGGCAATAATTTTAATCTTATAAGTTTACAAAGATAATATCGATGGGGTCTGACAGACCGGAATTTTTTTTAGGGTTAAAAAAAAAGTCTGTCCTATCTTATTATTTAATTTTAACTACCTACCGTTACCATAAAATCATAGAGACACCATTAAAAACCAAATTGGGACCCATTCATTCATAAAACAGGGTTTTGTTCCCAAAACATAGAGATCATCTGTTAGGTTCTTTCATCGATACCCCACAAGCGATGCCACAATTTGTCAATTGGTATCGCTGATTCTGATCTATCGATAGTTTACAATGACACAACCTGAGAGTAATAATAGGCTATGGAGCAGCCTTTGTATTTCGTAATTTAACGACGATTTCCACTGGGAAAATCAGCGAATAAACGATATGATATCTTTTAAGAATTATTGAAAATGGTCTTAGAAAGATCATACAAATTAATTTTAAATTAGAAAGATTACAAATAACAATGTTGATAATCTTCATTATAAAAAATATTTTCTTAAAGGAATAACTAAACTAAATTATTTGACTCCAGAGAAAAATAGTGCAGTAAAGCTGTGTATTTTCTAAGATTCAGGTCACATATAAAATTGCAATGCTTACTTTAATATACTGTTCTATTTACTATGCAGTAACCACAGTTAGTACTTAGTAAGTAAATTTACTGAACTCTACCATAAGCATAACAACTGCTCGTCAACCACATTCCACAAACCAAATAATAATAACATGTATCAAAACATCTGCTTGCAGATCATACAAAGAATGTGCTCTATCTACTATTCTCTCTCTTCTATGAATTCCAGTTCACGTCAGATAACTGTACCTACCTATTCAATTGTTTTTTTTCTTGCTAATGAATAGGATTGTGTTAAACATTTTGTCGTGTCTTTGTGTTGTATGAACTTGATTTGTATTGACGTGTTGAGTTATTTGTTTAGCGGTTAAATTGATGGTGTTCAGTTTAATTCTACATGCGATGTAAAATATATTCGTAACTTGCCCAATTTATTATGACGACACGGATGGTCGAGTGATAAGTGTGAAAGACTGCCACGCCCGGTGTCGCGGGTTTGATTCCCGCTCAGGACAAATATTTGTGTGATGAAAATCGGTGTTTGTCCTGAGTCTGGGTGTTTTCTATGTATTCTATGTATGTATTTACAAAAAAGTATTCTAAATTGTATTGTATCAGTTATCTGGTTCCCATAATACAAGCTTGCTTAGTTTGGGGCTTGATGACGTTGTGTAGAATGTCCAAAAAATATTGATATTATTATTATTTTGTATATGGTTTGATTTGAAGTCAATCGTAAAAATAAATAGAATGATTTTTGCAACATCTGATAGATAATAGAATATCTATAAAACTAAAATACTATATACGACATGTATGTAGGTAAGGTCAAGTAATGTAAAATACCCAAAGGGTTTTTTTTTTCTTTCGAAGAACCTAAGTTCTTCGGTTTTGGCTTCACATCAAAGGTATATAGCCAGTGTCAAGTAATTGGAGAGATTATTTTGTCATAAGTCAGAGTCGATAAGTCAAGTCATGCCCCTGTAAAGTAGAGGTGGTTACAACTTTACTAGAGGCTTCTATGGAGTTTTGGAGGCAACACGAAAAGTCACGTTTTACAGCATTACACTATTCACCAACACTCATACACGTTCACGAGCACTTAATGGATAAAAAACCAGCGTTTTTACACTTATACACTCAAAGTTATACAAGTTTTGTCAATTAATTTAATGCCGCCAATGTGCTATTTTTCATGTTCCCGCCAAAACCTACCCAAAGGTTGTTTATCCAGCCTTTTTTGACATTTTGGCACCTTTGATAAGGTACAAAATTTATTATTTATTTGGTAGAAATTAGTAGTTATAAATTAACTTCTACCTGCATCCTTTACCCACAAGTTATCGGAATTAAAAATTAAGTCTTGCTCAGCTCATAAACTTATAACCATACAAAATTTGAAGTCAATCGATTCAGTACTTTCAACGCAATTATTGGCTATGTAAGATACCATCGATATTTTAAGAAAATAGTGCATAGAAAGCGGGTAAGCATACCATTAACTGACGCTTTGAAAGCTGCATTCTGTGTCAACTGCACTTGTTTAACTAGTTTCAATCTGCATACTCAGTTACAAGTAAGTATGGTTCGAAAATCGTCAACTCATCACCTATATTGTATAGTAATATCACACAAAGATCACCAATTTCTAAGGCCATTATTATTGTAAATACTTGTGTTATAATATATTACTAAATTGTAGGATTTAATTCAAATTCAAATTATTTTTTGCGACAGTATGTTTGTACCATACATAAAACATGGCTACTCAAAAAGAATGATACAATATTCCGTAGATGCAAAAAGAGATACCTTCCTACTTGAAACTGAGGTTTTCATATCGAGCGTTCGCGACAACATTTAGCACGTGATATATCTTAAATTGTTCTATCTATGATATGATACGAGATGTAGATAGATCAATAAAGAAATCATCAGTAAAGTAAATTGGAGATGGTCCGGGCACATGGTTAGAGAAAAAGTTATAAAATGGACAAATTCTATAACGGAATGGTATCCTATAGAGATAAAAAGAGCAAAAGAGGAAGGCAGATAAAAAGGTGGGAAGATGATATCAAACAAGTAGCAGGTGCCTCGTGGAGGAGAGTCGCCGCAGACAGGACAGTATGGAAGGAGTTTGAGGAAGCCTATGAATATGGAATCGCATTTATTATGTATACTATAAATCTAGCATAGAAAAAAACAACATGTAATAGAAACCTAATGCAGAATAAAGGCTCTTTTATCTTTTTTATCTTTTTATATATCGTAAATATTTTAAAATTTCATTTCATTTCATTACAGTTAACTTCATTTTGCTAAGAGGCCGGTCTTCCATCTCAACTTACTTGCACATAAGCATTAGTACTTTCAGTAAGTACTTATCGTGCTATTTGTTATTATAATAATTGATACTATTAGTTGCTGCATTATGTATATGTGAACTGGTAACTTATATGTATACAAATAGCTTATACATACTATATACACCACCGATTTTTAATAATCAAAAAAAATTAAATGTGCAATGCAGATGGGGTACCACGTTGTATCTGTGCAGTCAGACTTTTGGATTTCTACAAAATGGGCGAATGACAGCGGCGCGAGTGCGGCGCCCGAGCCGAGCTTTTGCGGGCTGGCTCAAGCTATTTCCCCATGTATAAAAAAAAAAGGTGCTCGGGTTTGCCAAACGATGAAAAAAACTTAAATTATTATCAATACAGGATAACGGTAACGGTAACCCCGATTTTAATCTTATTTATTTTGTCAAAAATCCGACTTAATTTTTTCAAGTTTTTTTTCCATATCGATGTTCAGTAACGGCAACTGACTATGCGTATTGTTTTTTCTTGAGATTAAAAATTTACGGTGTATATTGTTAAGATAAAAATAAAGATAATTTTATTCGATCAAAAAACAATCATAAATTATGTTAAAATTATGATAATCATTCCTTTAGATGTGCAGTGCCTACACTAAGTATAGTACTTGTGTTATAGGCACTGCTTAACCTTTGGGATAACGATTACATTATGCCATAATCTGAGGAGTTTTAAGAGTGATTATAGTTCGTTATAAATTAGTACCTTATTATTTATAAAATAGTGGTAAGCAGATGCAAAGTTTTTTTCAAAAAGACCTTATTTTTTGGTTGGTTCGTTTATTTTCGTTTTTAATATTTTATGTATCATGTCTTAATTTTTTTTTTTAATAGGTTACTAATTATTATTATTTTCGATGAAAATAAAGAAGCAGTAGGTAGGTATTGTTCTCAGTTCGTTCCTTTTTTTCTGTGTCCATTTTTTTCTTTATATATGTATCTTGATTTATAAAAAGAAAGTAAAAGATAGGTAGGTAATATAGGTATGTTACAGGTCATATTAATTTAAACTTCGCGACAATACAGGAAAATTTAGATCACCTGTAGCACAGGGAATATTAGTGCAGGGTGCACGATTTTCTGTAATGTTGCAGGTGATATAGACAAATATTTATAAAATTGCATTTTAGGCTCTAGGTTAAACATAAATTGCTTATAAAATCTGTTCAAAGAGGTTGAGAATGTTATAAATTACAGAACCTTTTTCAGGTTCGAACTTCGGTCCTTCATAATACCCGTATATCAGGATATTATAATAAATAACTATTTTTTTTAATTCGAATATTATCGTGGTAATATTGGGAAGCTGCCTCTATTTTAGAATTGGGAAATGGGCGCTCATTTCAGTTAGAATTTGTTTAATTAATTTGCTTCAGGTCTTTAGTGTACAAATAACTATTTTCCACTTTGCAGACTTGACTTTGAATTTTTTTTTATAGAAAATTGCAAAGCGACTAAAACATAGCATGCAGGTAAACTACGAGCTAACGAATTGCACTTTTCACTTCGGGAAATTGCGTATTTACCTCACCTTGTTAGCGCTAAAGTTATTTTGTATCGTTTGTGTAAAAAATATAAAAACGGCAAAAGCAGCATTGTGTAGTGCAATTTGCATAGATACGATGCCTCAGACACATGCACTACACACGGATAGGAAATAAACTAAAAAGAGTTGAAAAACCTACAAACAATGTTAACAAAAATAACGTCATTTTTGTTTTAAAATGAAGTTTGATTTTATGAAAAAAAACTTTTACATCCTCTTGTTTGTCCCCAGCAGGAAATAATAAAATAACTCGAGCGAGAGTGTAGATCGGCCTAAAAACCGAAAGAAATAATTAGGTACCGGCAAAGATGTAGAGCGGCTACATATATACAACGTAATTTAAAAAAAAAATCAAAATAAATCTGATAGATATTGGAAAACTGATACCGTTAGTCGTTTTCTTATAGCCTTTTCTCAATCTGTACCATTCATTGATAATAATTTAAGTTTTGTTCATCGTTTGGCAAACCTAGCGCCAAACCCAGCTCGCTGCAGCTCGGCTCGGGCGCCGCATTCGGGCTGCTGTCACTCTGTCATTTTTGAGAAACCCAAAATTCTGACTGGTAATTAAAAATTGGTGGTTTACAAATTACTATTTATGTATTCTTTGTCTGTATGTCTCGTTCCATGACATTTAACTATTTGTATTCTTCGTACGGTGTGTAAAACTGTACACGTACAATGTTTACACAAACAATACGGTTTACATAATTCATGCGTCTCCTTTGGTAATCGGTGCAGTGTCAAGAATTTTGTTATTCGAAATGAATTCTTGTAAAAGCTGGAACAATTTTATTTGTTAGATAAGAATTGTATATTTTGGTTTATTTTTGAGTTAGAAAAAACAATTTCAACTGACTTCAAAAAAGGAGGAGGTTATCTATTCGGTTGAATGTTTTTTTTTTTTATGTTTGTTTCCTCAGAACTTTGTTGTTTATGAACCGATTTCAATTTTTTTGTTTGAGAGGATATAATTTACTTTCCAATTGGTTCCATAGAAATTTCATTAAAATCGGTTCAGTAGGTTTAGTATTTATATCAAAATAACTGAAAAAAATATGTCGTCGCAGTGACAGTAGGTGCCTACGGTCGCTAGAACCATCCAATTTTGAAATTTTGTAAATTTATACTTTGCATATTGTTCCCATGAAAATCGGTTCAGTACTTTGGTTTTGAAATCAAAATAGCTAGAAAAATTATATAATCCAAATAAATTAAATTGCGTACTTTGCTTCCCTGTGACTATTCAGTGGTATTTACGGTCACTAAAACAGTCCAATGGAAGTCGGTTGTAGTATGTTTTTGTAAAACCTTTATTATATTTTATATCTTGTTAGTAAAGAAAGGTGAGTGCAGACCCATTCGCTCTCCCACCGAGAGTAGGCCTAAGTCCTAGCAGTAGGAACATTATAGGCTGATTATGCTATGCTTATGGTAGTGAAAAAAACATATTATAAGTACTTATCTGAACATAGCGATTGCCGCAACCAGCTTTTAACTTAAAAAAAAAACACTACGTGCTTTTGTATCACGTACCCGAGGTTAATAAGCCTTGTACTGCATTACCTCCATCACAAAAACCATACATTGAAGTGAGAATAAATCAATAAACTCGTTGACAAACCAGTCGACCAACTCGTCGATCAACTCGTCGCCATAACTGTGAATACAGGTCTGGAATTATTGAAACGCTCGTAATTAATTCTGCGTATGACGAGACGCGGCTTTTTCATCTGGCTGCCTTTAGGGTGTTTAGAAAGACTTTCTGTTTGGGTTTGATATTGAAGACGCCATTTTGTAGACTTACATTTTTAGATTTGCTGTTATTATTAAATATTTAAATCTAATAGATCTGTGGAGAACATTACACGACTTCGGTGTCTGTCCGTCTGTCAACACGCCTTTTTCTCAGAATTAAGCAGCAACAGAAGAATTTTAATAAAATTATATATTTATTTACTTAACACTTTAACACTCATATAGAAATAATATGCTAGACATCTTGAAACTAGACTGTTAAAATATGCATAAGTATTACATAATATGTGAGGGAGGACTTAAAACTATAAAAGCATTTTCTACCAGTCAACCCAGGAGTGCAAAAAAAATGATGTAACGGGTCATATAACACTTTATTACAAAAGCAAAAAGTGAAAAAAGTAATGAAAGTGTGAACGTAGGTACTAATTAATTCATTAAAATTAAAATATGATTCATTATTTTGTTTACAATATTAGTTATATCACTTACGGGTTGAAATGTGACCCTGTATCCGAATCATAAGATATATAGAAATACCCAACAAAAAGAATATAATCCGTTTTTTAAATTTTCTACGAAACCCTACCGACATGTCTTTATGAACTTCGCAAAGTAACGAGCAACGAAGCAGATAATCGTTCACGGTAACGTGTAACGTTCACGGTACCAGCGACTAGTGATGCGTAAGCGTTATCAGCCGCTCTATTTAGCCGGGAATTCGGCGTTTCAATTAAGAGACTTTCCTTGTCACATTTTCACGGTTTAATTGTCTCGGGTTTTCAATAAACGGGAAAAAATTATGGGGTTCTTTTAGTTTTTGTTGGATTTTTATGGGTTTGTAAGTTATATAGGTTTGTAATAGAGTCTTTAATAAGTAAATGTGTCCGTCAAACTAATTGGAGTGCTTCGGGCAGCTTTACATGACATAATTGTTACCATTTTATAGGAAAAATATGTATAGCGTAGGTACACTATTTGATAGATTTTTTTTGGACTAGGTAATCGGAAAAGTTAACAATGTTACTCGTTTGGATTTTTTTACGACGAATAATACCCAATGTCAGGGTTCTAATAGTACTGTATTATTATCAATATACCTGTATAAAAGGCTTGAACCATTCAAGCCAAACCACTGGACGTAGAGACTTGAGATTCAAAGGATATATTCGTCAAGAACTAAAAGTGCGTAAGAAAGTAATTTTGTATAATCGCAACGCAAACGAAGTTGTGGGAGTCAGCTAGTTATTGATAGTTATTTTTAAGATAATAAAGCAAGCCGATCACCTGAGCGTTCCAGCTTGTTTCATGTTCAACATTTTCATATTGTTTCATATTCAAGTCTTCAGATAAAAAAGTGCGTTTGCTCATGTTGTTACTCATTTAACATTTATCAAGTTTTTTTAAACACAGACAGACATAAAGTAGTGGAAAAAGGGAGATAGTCCTTTGCCCTGCAGTGGGACAATACGGGAATATTATACTATCTATTCTTTGCTACGGGCTACCTTTACTTTAGCGGTACGCATACCCGTTCCATGTTCATCAATAAAGTCCGTTTGCTCATATTGTTACTCAAATGAGTAAAAATAAACTTAACTTAAGTAACTTGCTAAATAACAAGTTTTTTTTAAACACGGACAAACAGAAAGTTGTGGAAAAAGGGAGATAGTCCTTTGCCCTGCAGCGGGACAATACGGGAATATAATATAATCAATTATTTGGTAACGGGTATAATAATTAATATTTTTAGCAAGACCCTCTGATCAAAAAGGAAAGAAATATTCAAATTCAATAATGCGCGCAGAACCATGAATACTTCTAACAGATAAACGAATTGATTATATCACGCCCGCGCCCCGTGGGAACCATTCGATTAATCGCCGCTATTTACCGCGTTTACCTTTTATTTGTACTTCAATTGACTTGTAGGTCGATTTTTTGTGATCTCCATCTGTTAAGGTGCGTCCAGAGACGCAGTTTTGGAGTCCCGGTAGACCGGGAAAGTTGACTTTTCTCGATTCGTTTGTGCTTCCGTAGCTTACTACGAGTAGATGCGTCTTTGTTGATAGAATTCTTTGAGTACAAATATTAGAGCCGAGTGGCTTTGTTTCTCACTCACGTTTCGGATTTCGGCGAGTCAACATCTCCTGACGATGCCTCGTGTAGAGGCAAAACACGTGTCGACTTGGGTTTTCTATTTTCGGCACTTTGGTTTAGATACAAAAAAATCTTAAACTAGAGTTAAGTCAATTGGAACCTTTGTTTGGAAGTTAAGCGGAATTATTACTATATATATATATATTTATAATTATATTAATAATTTGTTTTAGCTTTAGTCCACCTCGTATTAAAAAAAAAACCGTACAAGACTTAAGAGAAGAGTTGAAGGCTTTGTAACGTGCCTTAAGAGAGCCGCGACCTTTTTGTTCAACTGTGGCTTTTATAGGTTGAAGGGTCGAAGGTAATGAATAATGATGAATGAATATGTCATGGTTATTAGGTATGTGTTGGTATTAATAATATAAAAGGCTTGGTCCTGTCTGACAACACACAGTCAGATCAAACCATTGAACGTAGAAACTTGAAATTTGGATATTATATTCGTCACGAAGTTTAAATGCATACGAAGAAAGAAATGTTGTCAATTCATAATGCAAACGAAGCTACGGGTGTCAGCTAGTGTTCAAATAAATAATAAAAATATAATACTTACACAAGCGGGTAAAATTTTAAAAACGCATATACTGTAAACGCACCCTAATCTGTTTTGCATTTGGTCGTGAAGCTTCAATCACTAATCGCTAAGACATCTAAGTGTTTTTCTTTTAAAAAAACATTCAAGAGTAGATTAGCAAAGAAATCAAACTAGGTAGAGAAGAGGCAAACTTGGCCATTAACTTTTAATGTTTTTGATAAAAAAATCTACCTTATTTATACTTGTAGTAGGCTATAAACTTCCCTAAAAAGTTTAAATTAAATAAATATACCCACTCTCATAGTTTTCTAGGTTAGGTACGCACATAGGTTTCTAAGCAGGTTAAGTCATCAAAACTTCAGAAAAAAGACTTTAGAAGTGGATACTTCTTTGTTTGCAAGATTGTGTAGGGCTACAGTTCAAGATTTAGTACGTCACATCTGACACTAAGTTTTAAACGAAGGCTAATTTGATTTCTGATGATAGTTTCTTATGTTTTTCAATCGTATTTTATTTTTATAATTAGTAATAAGCTAATAATCATAAGATCGTTGTAATAATACGTATTAATATGTAATGTAAAAATGCTAAACCACGCGCCGCCATTGTTATTTTCCTCTGCATCACACATTATCATCAATACGTGTCAGTCAAAGAGTAGACGCAAGAAGTATACACTTAAAATTTAGTCGTATCTCCGACACAACCCGTCGCTTTTTTAAGACTACTTTCATGTCATTAAAAAAACAAGTCAGCTATCGAAGGAAGTCTTACAAACTACAAAGACGAAATCTCATTATGAAAGAAAAGCGAAGAAGCCGTAGGACTCGGATTGGCTTACCTCTTACTTTATGGATTGATCTCAATTTGCTTAACTTGTTTCAAGCCACTGCTCCACTTGCATGATATAAGGTTATATATTATGCGTTATATCGTGTCAAGTCTCTTTTTTTTTTAGTAGATTTCGAGTGATAGAGAAAAAAAAAACATTTATGCAGAATGCTTCCCCATGGCTCAAATGAGGCTTCTGTTGTTTGGGACCACTAGTTAAGGGGAATCCTCAAGGAAAATTTCCATACAAAATTTTTCGGACATATATTCAAAAAGTACGCCGTATTGTAGTAATTTCTTTACACTATTCGTTTCGTCTATGTTTTTTGATTTCGTCAACAAAAAAAGTGAAAGGTTTCATACATTAATTTAGATTTAATGCGTGTTTTAAAATTAACCCTACTAACTTAAAAACTCGTATAAAATCTAAATGATATATTTAATGGAATTCGGATTTGAGGATTACCCTTAATCATGAATCATTTAAAAAGTTATCGACGTAGCCATACCAATGTATTAAACTACCTTAGTTCTTAAATAGTTAAAGAATTTGAGCAATAAACTTTTTTTTTCAATAAGGCGGCTTATTAAATACAAAGGACTTACTTAAGGATTCACTTTTTAAACAATTTTTATATTTATTACTTTTTTGGTGATGAAATGGAATTTAATCCATTGATTTGAGCATTTTTTTGAGCACTAGGCGATTGAGCCCGTTACCAGAAAATCTGATTATTATGTTTTTAATTAATGATTTTCAAATTAAAAATGGTTCATTTAAAATCTCAAATATAATGTTTTTGTTCAGTTTTTGTCAGAATATAGGTAATTAAAGTTTATAGCTCCAGTGAAATTAATTCAGCAAGCCATTAACCTAAGGTTATTAAAAAGTAAAAATTCATTCAAACTTCTGGGTCACAGAAATCCCCCGAGAAAGGCCTTCCATCGGCCGTCAATCTAACTTCACGGATATTTTTGGAGCGAAAATATTTGAAAATGGAAAAGCCATCCTATTGCATAGCTATATCGACGGGTGAACAAACATCTTTTTTTATGTATGTGTCAATCAAATTTCATGGAAACTATACCTACCTACGTCGAGTGTGTTGTAGGCACATATTATATTTTTTGAAGTGATAACTTCTTTAGGCGCTCTAAACAATAGATTTTGTGGGTATTGAATGAGCTCGTCTTTGTAACGCTCGTTTGGGTATAGTTAGAGATTATGCCTTATTATCTACTCTCCAATGCATTTTTTTTTTATATCTCTGTTTGTTCTCTGCTTTAAGTTTACATCATGTTCCTTAGAAATTTGAAAATATTACGTAATATCAAAGACTAATTAAAAGTTCATTTAGTTTGTCTATGGTATAATCTGGTAAAGTTAGACGTTCGAGCTTGCATTAATTCGGACAGAGCTGAAAATTAGTACGAATTTTGTAGACACCATTGTAAAAGAACTGTAAAACAATTTAATAATTCCAAAAACAATTTAAATTATTCCTAATTGAAAAATGCTATTACAATGTAAACGAATTTCTATCAGATAAATGTTGACTATCAAAGACAAGTTTTTTTTTCTTTAAGTGTAGGTATAAAAAATGAAAATTAATACTATTATTACTTATTTTTAGAAATTATAAAAATATTGACATTTAAGCATATTTATTTGACATTAAAATTAAAATCGACATTTGAATTAACAATATTTAATACTTGACATCACTCAAACAAAAATACAAATCACCTAACTAATGCTAATATATCAATATTTTTGTAATACATAATTAATTTGACTATGAAATAAACATAAGTGAATTAGATGCCTACCGAGCAAAAAATTAACTTAGTTGTTGCGCCCTTACAGGGTTCATGTGCATTGTGTACCTATAAGCTACTTACACCTAAGTTATATAACCTGTATGCAAATGAAACAATAAATAAATGTATATGAATATGAAAAAAGTCCTCAAAATCCCACGTGTGCAAAAAAAGTTATTCAAAGTCAAAGGTAACCAACGTCGGTTTTTCGCGATTATCACGGTTTCTATGGCTCCAATGGTGTTACCATCTAATAAATATGTAGAACATAAAATTTGCGAACAATTATGTTTCGATTGTTTTTTCATATGCTCAACTATTTTTGAGATATAGGGCGTAGAGCAAAATACGTCTGATCGACTCAGTCATCACGATATATCCAAAATTATAGAAGCTATGAACTTGAAATTTGGCATTAATATTTATTACAGATAATATGTTACAGGTAATATGTTTTTTTTCTTCTTAATCTGCCAATTAGATTCTAAGGCGTTGTCCTTATAGAACGCGATCACGCGATCGTCGCGCGAGCAAGCGATGCGACCGTCGCGCGAATCCGCGATCAAACGTACTAACGTCAAATAGGCGTCCCGATTGGCAATCGCGCGATCGCGCGACGCGACGCGATGCCAATTGGGACGCCTATTTGACGTTAGTACGTTTGATCGCGTGATCGCGCGAACTTGCGATGGTGTCGTCATCGCGTTCTATTAGGACACTGCCTGAAGGTATCGCCAGTCAATGAATTAAGCACAGGATATGACACTCAAGTCTAGGTGTCATATTAACCCAGTTTGAACATATTTTACACTTTCACGGTAACTATGTCCTTTTTAAATTACACGTTAATGTTTCCTTTCTAAACGTAGAGACACTTTTTGAGTAAAAATAAACAAGTAACTTTTACTTCCCCAGGAAATTGAGAGAAAGGGACTTTATTCGTGGTTTGGTCATTTTGTCTTTTTTATCAATAAATCAATTAATTTACATAAAAGTCTTAATTCTGACTGACATATAACGTAGGTACCTATTTACAGGCCAAACTACTGGGCGTAGAGACTAAAGTGAGAGTAACATTTATTTTATATTTTTGATACATTTTATTCAACTCTATTAAAACTATAATTCAACATTGTACAAAATTTCAAATCAATAACTTTTTATGTCAACTGTACAAGTTGAAAATAATAGAACAAAAAATGTTTTAAATTTTAACGTATTCGTGGTTCTCCGGGACGTTTACCTCGGGGATAGTGGTCCTCCGACAGTAACCCGTTGAAATGACTATGGTTGCGAGTGTCATACATAACATAATCAGCCTATAATGTTCCCACTACTGGGACTCAGGCCTACTTTCGGCAGGAGAGTGAATGGGTCTTAATCCACCACGCGGACCCAATGCGGATTGGTGGATGTCACATGCCACAGAACATTTTTTTTTCTGTCCTTTGACATGCCGGTTTCCTCACGATGTTTTCCTTCACCGTTGCGAGAACATGGGATGCATAGTGCATACATAGATTTTTTCGACCGAAAAACCCATTTAGGCATGACTGCCACCGAGATTCGAACCCGCGACTATCAGATCGCAAGTTTTTTTTAATGTTAACAAGTGGTAAAACAAGCTAGGCGCTCTCCTGATGGTAAAAGATCACGTTGGCCTATGACCATAACAATGCTACACAGGGTTTTGATCACCTCGAGCCGGTGCAACACTGCGGATAGTGCTCGTTTACCTTGAGACATTTTGATGGTCAATCTTGAAAGCCCAGTAATTTCAATAGCAGTTCCCTTCCAACCGGAACGCAGTAATGCTAACACATAACTGGTTTACGACAGAATATCTGGTGCAAGTATTTTATTGGTAAAATTAAGATCATTTCAGTGTCAGCTAGTTGAAAACATTTTCTAAAACTATAAGTACTTTTTTAAGGCTTATTCTCAACATCCGACTGTGGAACGGACGTCGGTCGTGCCCGTTGCCACATCCCGCCCAGACAAATATTTCAACCAGTCGGATGTTGAGTCATAGCTCCCTGGAAATAGCTGGGTCAGTTCATTAATAAATTAGTCTATTCTTTTTTTACTCTTTTAGGTGTGCGCTTTCAATGTGCTCTCTTATCTTCGGATTCAGATAGGCTTCAGGCAGAAGATGGATGCAGCAAGCCGAAGACTTTCTGTATATCAATTATGTTTAAGTCCCAGAATTCCGCGCGTCGTTATTTTTTGCTAGCACATTAGTTATTATTATTATTTGCTAGCACTTGTTCATTTTTGAAGATTTTAATTTTAATTTACTGGGTTTCAATTTTAAATAAGTGGAGGAGAGAATTTGTCAAAAGTAGGGCTAAAATTATTTTTCCAATCTCCTTCGTTATGTCAAACATATCAAAACAAAAATATATACTTAAACATTTCGTGAGGTTGTAGTAACAAATTCATCGCTCGACTATTTAAACATTATATTTTGTATATTTATATCTTTATAAAATTTACAAAATAATGTACGACCGAGATAGCGGCGCGTGGGATTCTGGGCATTAAATATACCAGCTTTTCAATCTACAAACTGTGTTCATTAATTAATGCCGCATTTTAATTCATCATTGCATTAATCATGCACGAATTGTGATGAATTTGCTCGGTGGGGACAATTGGGTTCCGGGAATATGATTCATATTCATTTGTACAGTTTCAGCCAATCAATGGGTACTTATGTAGACATTATGCAATAATATGGCTCGCTTTTACATTTTGGTTCACATCATTTTGAGCCAAGCTATAATAGATAGATAGAAGCTAACCAAATTAAGTTTGTAGGGTTTTATATTATGAAAATTTGCTCCTTTTGCGGGAAAGTAGGTACCTTGAATATTGTAGATGGAGCATTTTACTGGAAGAAGACATTATTTGAATTAAAAAATCAATTAAAACTGAATTCATGGATATTTAAATAATTACATTGTAGAACCGGGAATCGAACCCGTTATACGAGAATAATAATCACCCTGTAGGTTTATCATACCGATCGAAAGGCTTCATCATAGAATTATTCTTTGTTAAATAGTATAGTGTCACAAATATAGCTGCTGCTGCAAGCTGTATAGTAATTAGCTAAGCTAAGCTTATAGACAGAATAGAAAACAGTACTATCAGGAAAAGACTTAGGACTTAAGGCTAATCCTCAAATCCTAATTCCATACAAAATGTTTCGGACTTTAATTTTTATTTTATACGTGTTTTTAAGTTAGTATGGTTATCATACGTATAAAATTTAAATTAAAGCATGAAACCTTTCACTTTTTTTGTTGACGAAATCAAAAAACATGGACAAAACGAAGTGCGAAGAAATTACTATAATTCGGTGTACTTTTTGAGTATTTGTCCGAAACATTTTGTATGGAAGTCGGATTTGAGGATTCCCCTTAAGCAAAGGACGTAGTAAAAAGAGTTCTCCATCTCAAATCGAAATGGGTAGGATATATTATTAGAACAAGAGATAAAAGAAGCAGGTAAGAGAAAAGATTACCTAAAAATAAGATAAAATATGTAATGAGTGTAAGAAATAAAAAAAAATATTATTATTATGTAGTTATAAATATGCATTAAAATGTACCCGATCCATATTTTATGGATCTATACACCACCAATTTTTAATTACCAAAAATAATTTAATGGGCAATGCAGACGGGGTACTACGTTGCATCTGTGCAGTCAGAATTTTGGATTTCTACAAAATGGCAGAGTGACAGCGGCGCGAATGCGGCGCCCGAGCCGAGGTTTTGCGAGCTGGCTCGAGCTAGGTACCCGGGTTTGCCAAACGATTAATAAAACTTAAATTATTATCAATTAAAGGTACTGCCTGACGCAAATCCATAGGAAAACGACTAACGGTAACAGTTATCCAATTTTAATCAAATTAATTTTGACAAATTTATGTAATTTTTTCAAGTTTTTTTGCCGTAATGTGTTCAGTAACGGCAACTGACTATGCGTATTTTTTTATGGCGATTAAAATTTGACCGTGTATAGTATGTAAGTATATTGCAGTATGTTATGTGTGTATGTTATTTGTATTTATTACTCGCTATATGTATATTTGCAATCAACTTGATCTACTAGCCCTGATACCCAATTTTTTTCTCTATTCATTACTGTCCATGAAACGGTTGCCCGGAAGAGATTGCTCTTAGCGATAAGGCCGCCTCTTGTATTGCCTTATTAGATTATGTACTCATATCCAATTATTATTTCTTAATGTTATATAATAAAGTAATAATTATCTATCTATCTATCTATCATTTAGGTCATGACAACTATTTTAGATTACAACCAATAAGAGGTAATGTAACATTTTAGCCAATAAATGATTGAATTGAATTGGTATTCACCTCATTTGGCTCTTTTAATTAAAAAAAATTGTGACCTTTTGATAATAGTACCCATTTCTTTGGAGTCTAACAATATGCTAACAAATAAAACCAATAATATGAGACCTTTGAAACACCGTTACTAAAAAGAAATCTCAACTAATTGGTCTAATAATACGTTTCAAGTTACGTTGGTATTTTTATCACTTTTGCGTAGGTGTTGTTACTACAAACTTTAAGATTAATGTCATATGAATTATGGTTCTTATTAACTTTATAATAAGGTTGTTATTGCTATTATGTGATTTTTGACAAGACTGTTTGGTAACTTATGGGGAAATCAGAAGAGGCACAATGGTTTTGCGTAGTTTGCTAAGTGTTATAAATATGTCTAAAAAACAGAATCGAAATAATGTTAGTATTTAGTAATCTAATAAATAGTTTTTAGTAATCTTGTTATGTAGGTATAACGAGTGCGATAAATGGAAGAATTTTCAGGAGACGTGCCCAATTAGGTAAGGAATAACTAATTAATTATATTTAATAACGGACTATCAAAATTATCAATTTAAAAAAAATTGCGAATAAGAAAAATTTGGCAAAAAATTAACCTTAATTTTAAATAAATAGTATCCATATCACTACTGTCTTATTAAACTTATACTTAAAAAGCCAACAGTAGTTAATTTGGTGGCCAAAGAATTTGGCACTGTTGATTTTTTTTTTCCAAAAATTGGTCAATTTTATTACTCTACAATTTTATAAAGCGTATCATTATAAATAGAGCGTAAAATCTAAAACTAGTGCAAGAAAGGAGCCTCTTCAAGGCGCACTTGAAATCTTTTCACCACACTGGTTCAAAAGAACTAGTGACACGATAAGAAGAAGAAGCATAAAACTAAGTTATGATAGGCACTTTAATATTTTTGACGTGACTACGTCTAATAAATCAATGAACGCTGGCTGCATGCACGAAAACGTTGACGTCATTGTCCGGTAACACTCATTGTCCCGTTACGCTCGTTATGACGTTGTTACGTTAAACTGTCGTCCGTAAACCAATTTTACCGACAACCATTTTTTTTTTGGTTAATAATGGTTATCTTACTAATAAAATGTTTATTAGCTTACTCTACCGTTATTTGATAGTAAACTAATTTGACATTCAAACCATCTACTCTACAATTCTACGCTATACCAGTTTTATGGATAATAATCACAATTACCCACACAAATAATTATATAAACGCATTAAATAGTTATTTTATTACAAGTATAGCGACAGTAGAGCCGACTAAATTAATTTTATTTCATTTTATCTCCAAGATAAAGTTATTTCGTTTTATCTCACGAACGTCGACATCCAGCCTCTTGGTATACATAAAAATAAAAATCTAGTTTGATATAGCAAAAAGGGATACATTGAACACCTGCCCTAATTACGACTTCTAAACCAGTTTCACATAAAAACTTTAACAAATGTACGCCGCCCTTATTTCTAAACCTTCATACTCCTTATTCTTGGAGAATATAGAGTTGTTATTAGAATGATTTCTGCTATTTTGAGGTCGGTTTTTAAGTGGTCAAGTTGGAGTATCAGTTTTTTGGATACCCGACTACTTGAAATGTTTTTTTTTAAGTTTTTTTCTTTTTGATTAAGGTCGTAGATCAAATAGAGATGATTCCGAGTTTAATGTCTGCGTAAAACCAGTGGATTTATATAAGATAGAGTTTTATGGTATATTTATATAGATTCAAATTAATAGTAGAGTGGCTGTCAAAGAATTATCGGTTTAATTAATATTTGCTGTCAAATACTAAGTTATTAAAAATATATGTTACAACGAAAATTTAATTACAATTTTATTTGCGATTTTTATTTTAATTAAAATTAATATTTACGATTTGAACTCTAATAATATGTAATTTTAATTGGTTACTAACTTTAGCGTAAGCTATTTAAGTATTAACAAAATATATGGTGTAGGTACTAAATTGAATTAACCTAAATAAAAAAAAATATATATTTTTCATTGTTATATTTTTAACTGTTGCTTTTTGACGTCAGACAGATTTTAGCTTTTGTATAATGGTTTTAAAGTTTGAGTATGGAAGTTGTGAATCGCGCATAGTCACGCCATCTGTTAGTATTTTCAAAAACTATTCGAAGAAAATTGCGGGAATCAGTTTTCTTTTTTCAATTATTTATCCCTGTTGCCACCAACTAACATACCTACCCAATTTATTCATCCAAACTATGGATGAATTAAAACTTACTTTTACTTACCAAATTTATTGTGCTTATTAAATTTTTAGCGGCTCTATAAAAATATAATTTAAAATATAAATTATGTTAACTATTCATTCTGTTATTACTAAATTAATACCTTATTTAAAATGACTTACCAAATATCCATTAAAGTATTATTTTCACTAACATTTCAAAACAATCCACAAAGTCACCACACCAAATCCTTAAAAAAGTTTCCACCACACAAAAAAACTCCGAAAACTTTCGTCTATTCCATCACTTTCCCGCCGATTTTAGCCACAGAATTTTCCGGCATTTCCCGCGTGACGTTTGACAGCTCTCTGTAAACGTCAGATAAAAGCGCGCAGACGTCCTACAGCGCGCTGAGTTCACACCGGACTAACCGAGCGTTGCAGGCTTTGTGTGTCTGATGCATTTATGTTTACACTTCACCTTTTGTGCTTTGTGCATTGAAGGAGATAAAGTTTAGTGTTGTTTTGAATTTCGAATAGTGATTATGTTGCAGATTTATCGGAGTACTTATAGCAATATCTCAGATAACAGTCTCTACAATTATTTTTCTTTCATGTTGTTTATTTTGATTGGCTTAAAAATTACAATATTTTTTAGTTCCTACTTAGGTTTTTTTTCGCGCTAACTTATTTAATTCACATCATGTAAACGTTTGTATGAGAATGAAAATCTTATAAAAACCAGTGTTTTCTTATTCTGCAATAAAGCGTTTTCTATCTATCTATCATATGATCTTAAAATTTCATTTTAAATTGTAGTTTAAAGTGCAATTTGTGACACGGTGTTATACCAATGGACGCTCTGATTATTTTTAAATTAATAGTTTTTTAAATTAATTAAGTATGGGCCCTTATTTTTAAAAAAACTTCCATAAAGTATAGATAGATAGATAAAAAATGCTTTATTACTTTACATTTTTGGTTAATCTCCTATAAAAATACATGAAAAGTATATTTTATGTTTGCTTAATTAGGTATATATATTGTATTTAACAAAAGTTAACATCATTTTCAATCCACATTAACTACCACTTACACAGTATATAGTGTAAGTGGTAGTTAGTTACCTACTCAATAGGCAAAAGTAAATACGAAATAAAATGTTCATTCTACTTTTGATTTCAATCATTTCTCTTTATTACCTCGATAACAATAACCTCAACAAGTTATAGTTATTGTAACAATCCATTTCCCTAGACGATTGTTTTCTGCAGTAGGTACATTTAATAATTGAATTTATGTAGGTTTCTATTATTATAACTGATATAGAAAACTACTTTTCCATTTTAAAAGGATGGAAAATTATAATCAAACTACGAAGATTAAATAAAAAAGGTTATATCAAAACGTGAGACACTAGACTAGGTTTAAGTTGAATTACAATAATAATAAAATAAGAAAGTGGGTCGATTTAAAAAAAGAGACAATCAAATTTTAACATTAAAAATGTTTCTTCTTAATCGTCTCTTATAAAATACATTACCAGGGATAGATATATAAGCCTATCAAAACACATAACTCACTATTATAATTACATAAAGTGGGTAAATATAATATAACACAGCACAAAGTAAACGACCTTGCGATACTCCCATTTTAAAAGGTACCACGACTTGACACAAAAACTTTATACTATGCGTAGAGTTAGTAATAGCTGGAGGCGAGAAAGTTGCTTTTTGCTTTGCACATTGAAAAAAATATATGAATATCTACCTACGTCTTAAAAATGTTAAGGGTTTAATAGCAAAAGGAAAAAAAACAAGATAGTTTGTGAAATATCAGAAAATAATAAGTACCCATCTAAATTTCAACACTACATTGAAAAATGTGAAATGACATAACTAAATTTAGAGTTGTATTTTTGTTGAACATTCTCATAATATCGAATGCTGATAAGAAGTGCCAATCTGTGACACGTAAACCATGGGTTTTGTGACTTTTGTGTTTGTTTATCCATATATTTAATTGATTGTAACGGGTATTTATCGCACTCACCTCATATGTTTTTGTGTCCCGACGTTTCGACTGTATTTCAACAGCAACTGTATTTTTATAAATAAAAATAATAATTAAGTAATAACATAATAATAATAGGGAAGAGTGGGGAAATGGGGGGAGGCCTTTGCCCAGCAGTGGGACAGCGCAGGCTCCATAAAATAATAATAATAAGTAATAAAAAATTTAAATGGTGGAAAAATGTAACATTCTTTAACATCAAATTTGGATCCATCTCTCAATACTCAGCACCAGTTCTCACAATTCTATTGTCTCTTTACAAAGAAGCCTTTCCATCGGCTGACTAGAATACTTCGCTCAACCTATCCAGGGATGCATCAAGCAAATATTTTTTGGGCCATGTATATCACAGATTACACAGTGCCTCATGGAGGCTTAGTTTAGACTTTTTTTTCATCTTTAAAATTATATAATTTCAAGACACCTTCTGAACTTCAAATTATAGAAACTACCTATCTTCACAAACAGAAAATGATTATATTAATAAGATTTTATTTTCTTTTTCCGGAGACTGCTGTGGTAATTTAGCCCTGATTACACCCCTGTACCCCGACTTAAATGTAACACCCATCTGACCCTTTATGGTCTAATAACGAGGAGGCATTTTGGCGCATTCATTGCCATTTCGACCTTTTAAAGTATGGTTGAAAAAACATGGGATTTTTGTAGTGTTCTGTAACGATTCTCCTTCTCATTTTTTGAAGTCGGTTGATAAGATAAATATACATTTTTAGTATTATGCGTACATTAAATACCTTTATTCTAGTTATTCTAGTAATTACAGACATTACAAATGCGTGGGTTCAGACAAAATTAATTTGGACGTACAACTCGTGATGGTAATTCATATAATTGATACCTACTTGTAGATACAAAGCTAGTTCACATAGTTACCTACTATTCACGCGTAGGTAATTATTGTGTAATTTGGAGCGTCTGTTTTTTGTACACATTCTTTGGCCGTTTTTAATTGTTAAATCGAGCAGAACTAAATACCTCCTACATTTTGTTAAATATTCATAAAGATGATAAAAAAATTGCGCTTGATTGTAAATGAATTTTCGTTGTTCCCGAAAAATCGAAGAATAATTTGACAGTATATATATATATATATATAGTATATAGTACGTAGGCAAGCATAGGTGATATCAAATTCCATGTTTTTTTTTTGTGCAATATTTTTTACTGGATTTTCAAGACTGACCATCAAAGTCCTGTGTAGTTCTGTTCTGAGTCATGGGCAGGCTTGATCTCTTGCCGTCAGGAGATCGCCTAGCAAATCTCGTCACATAACTACATACAATATGGACTACCTATACTTGATGTTATAAGAATAAAATTAAAATTATACATATTGAATAAAGTTGAGTTAGAATTTTGAATTTTGGGTTATAATTTGGAAGTAACCTTTCTGACATAGATGATAACACTATTTATGTTTTTATTTGTATGAGAAAGAGTCTTATAGGCTATTTTTATCTCGTATAGTTATTTGGTCCTGTGCATGCATTGTAAAAAAAAAGAGCCGTGTTGGTTGAGTGGGAGGTGCTTCGACTTTCGTTCAGAAGATCGTGAGTTCAAACCTGGTTGTACACTAATAGATTTTTCTGCTCGAAAACATTATGTGTGCATTAAAAACATGTTTTTAACGGTGAAGAAAAACATCGTGAGGAAACCGGCATGTCATAAACTTAAAAAGATCGAAATACATGTGTCAAGTGCACGAAAGGAGCCTCTTCGAGGCACACTTGAAATCCTTTCACCACACTGGTTTGAAAGAATAAGTGACACGATAAGAAGAAGAAGAAGTCATAATTATTTTCCCATACAATGTAAAAATTGATTGAAAATAAATGAAAATGAAAAACAAATTAAGGGATAAATTATTTAAAAGCATGCTTTTAAGCTACTATTCCGGCACAGCTGTTAAAAGCGTAGCCTGAGACGATCTCTTAATATTATTCTAGGGAATGAGGGCGATAGAATAAAAATAGTCGAGCGAAAATAGATATAGGGGTCGGTAAATAAATAACTCTGAAATAAGTACACTTATGTCTCATGCCCGAGTAAATAGATATTATACGGTTTGTTGAAGGTGAAATGGAGCATTCGTTTATCTAGCAGCGTCAAAGAATTTGACACAATCTCTCGTGCGATAAGTGACACTATTTTTACCATGTACCTATTTATTTATTTATTTTAACACTATACCACTTACATATGTGAGGGAGGACCTGATGCTATATACCTATGTTGCTATTTAAATTTTATAGGAATTAAAAACGTAGTTTAAAGATATATAAAAATATTCGTAAACTGACACTTTTGAGTCGACCAGATAAAAATAAAGCTAAGGTAATTTTTTTACATAATGATTTTAAATTTCCTTTTCAATGATACCCCAAAGGTGTGTTTTTGTTATCTTCGTATGATTGTGCGAAATAATTATCTGAACCTAATATTATTAAGTACTTAAATCCTTATTTTTACTCATATAAATTAATTCTGTGTGTGCCATATTTCAGCCCAAAATACTCAAGATTGTCTAAATCACATGCCTGTAATTTACAAACAGACGGATCGAGAAAAATGCCGAAAATAAGGATTCCTTGTTGCACTCTGTAGGTATCATAAAAACGCTTTCGGAAAAAAAAAATGATCCTCATTTCAACCCACTGCTGGGTAAAGATCTCCCCGACTTATTCCAAGCTCATTTGGAAATTCAAATTTTATTTTATTTATTTTTTCGATACTTGACTCTACACTTTTCTTAGAAGTTATTCAATCATAGAAAATTGTTTAGATTTGACCATCTGGCGCTTGGCATTGGATAAAGAATCTTACGTTTTTGCACCTGTCGCTGAGACAGGTTTCAACGGATGTGTAGAACATTCACCCAAGACAACAAGAACGGGTATAATAAGCGTGCCATGAGAGCGAGAGAGGTATACAAGGTTTCGTAGGTTAAAAAGAGAGGCAAGAAAGTCGCGTGGCGGGTGACAGAGATGGAAAAAGGTAGGTTCTGGTTTTATGATCCAGTTATAAGTGAGGTCGTAAGGCTTCTGTAAGGGTTATGGTTACATGCATTGTTGTGATGGATTGGTTTGAATGATAGGTGATTTGTTAAGCAAATGTTTAGCAAGCTTTACGGGTAAAGTAACGTAATAGCGCACAAAATCTTAGCTCAAATACAAATGTAATGAATTAAATACCTGATTAACTAGCTGACGCCCGCAACTTCGTTTGCATTGTGATTAAAATCCTTTTCTTAGTACGTGCCTGCACTTTTTGACGAACACACCCTCCAATTTTGAAGTCTCTACGCTCAGCGGTTTGGCCTGTACGTTGTCTGTCAGTCAGTCAGTCAGTCAGGTCTAAACCTTTTATAAATAGGTATTGAAGATATGAATTAAAAAATATTATCTAGAAATACTTTTCTTGAATGTTTTTAAGGTATTTCTAGATTATGCCTTTCCTTGCCCAATAGAGTGCTACGCAGTAATTTGAAACACATAAATAGGCATTCGACAGTAGTAAAACCGCATTACTCATAGACAGACAGAGCTCATTACATTACTGCTGAAAAAAAAAAATCTTGGGTTTTTGGGAACCAGTCGACATTTTGAAGGTCGCCAAAACCCCATAATTTGACAGTTACAGTTCTTTCCAAGCGAAATCCTACAGAGGACGCCTCCAAACGGTATATGCAAAACCCAAATCAACCTATTTGTTTCTGTCATTTCGGTATAGTATACCTACTTACATATTGGACACAGATCATAAACGATTTATAGATATCTATACCTATAAATAAAGACATAACTATACCTATAGGTAACGCGCGTTATCCGCTGATCCGAGATTAACGCAAACGTAATGGGTCCCTGGGAATAATTTCCATACGTTTGTGTAAAGTGGTCGTGTCGTATTTAGTGGTTGTAAGCCCGATAGTGGCAGAGTGCCCGGGTCAGGCCGTGGCACAACGAGAGCGAATGAAAAAATATAATTCAAAATTATTTATTTGGTTTGGAACATAAAAGGAGTAGGTAGGTTTATAAAGATACTCTAGGTTTTACAAAAACATACAACAACCAACTTTTGGACCGTCTTAGTGATCGTTAATACCACTGAAAAGTCACAGGGGTAGGGACAACATATCCAGATCGTGCACAGTAGGTACCTACACTACACACTCGCCGAAGTTCGAAACGAGAGTCTCTCGTTTCGAACTTCCACACCACACCTCCTGATGATGCCTCGTGTAGAGGCGAAACACGTGTCGTATCTTTAAACTTTGGTTTTCTGTTCGTTGACTCTTTGGTTTATAATATAGTAATATGTACTAAAGTTCTAAACTAAAGTTAAGTTAATTAAAAACTTTGTTTAGAAATCAAGCGGATTTATTACTAAATATATTTATATAATTTGTTGATATTTATGGATTTCCGCAAAGTAACGCCTGAATCAATCAATTATCTTAAAGCAACACACAATGTTGGAATCAAGCTTGAAACGAATCTTCTTCTTATCGTGTCACTAGTTCCTTTGAACCAGTGTGGTTAAAGGATTTCAAGTGCGCCTCGAAGAGGCTCCTTTCGTGTACTTTCGTGAATAAATGAGCTTAACACGTTACAAACAGGGGCTTAGAAAAGTTCTTAAGGCGCGCTGATCACTATATTTTATGAGTATTGAATGAGACTGAGCCGCCACGCTCGGCTTAGTAACGCTCGTTACTCGTTCGAGTAAAGTTGGAAAAAATATATTTGATGAAGTTTTCACTTCTGTTGGTCGTATATGACAAATTTTTATGGTTGTTAAGTGGCGAAGTAAAGGTAATTTCTTTCCATTCTACACTTGCTTACACTTAAAAAAAACAGTTTAAATATGGAAAGCCATACTGATAAAAAGTTTTCTCCCGGTATGTCGAGTGCGTGCCATAATTTTAGTTAAGCCGGGCTTTTGGAAGCTTAAATATATTTACAGCAAAGTTTCAGAAGCGAATCTCTTTACGAACTCTATTTGGAAAGGGAAATATGATTATTAGTTCTTACAAAATGGGAACGCGCATATTGTACGCTGTGGAGGTAAGCATTAGCTACTGCCTATGGCTTCGCCCCATTATAGCTCAATTAGGTCAGCAGTTTTGGCATGGTTGAGGTAACAATCAAACACTCAACTATCTTCCCATCCATCTATTTAACTTTTCATGCATCCATCCATAAATCCATTTAACCATACAACTATCCAACCATATCACCATGCAAAAATAAACCATTTTACTATCTCACCTTCCCACTATCCAACTATCTTACCATCCCACCATCTTATTATCCAACCTTCCTGAAAGAAATGCAACCAAGGTACCAGGGTAGGCTAGCAATGAAACACTGAAAGATGCTTTCCAGGTTTATTACTGAGTACACAGAGAGGGAATTGATTACTGTACAACACAACGACCATCCACTTTAACTAAAACGTAACGATAGCGCGAGTCAACTGACAAGTGCTGCCATCTAGTTACGTAACTGAAGTTTAAGGTTTAACACTTCCAACCAATCCTTTTAATCTCTCATCAAAGCGTGATTATGCCAGTAGCTTATGTACTTTCCATCATTGCATCGCAGTAAAAAGCAAGCGAAGTCATTGACAGAAGCTATCCATCGATAACAATGGTATCGAAGCTAGCGGCACCGTGGGAAGTGTCAATGACTGGGCTAATTACCCTGATTAGTGCTAGGTCAACCAAGGTGAGACAAGTGAGGTAAGTAGAGCATATAATACTAGTGTTGTGGTTTAATAATAATAAAAAATTGGGACACGTTTACAAAGTTTTTTTTAGACGAGCTAGGCGTTCTCCTGATGGTAAGGATCACGCCTGCCAATAACTAAATAATCAAGGTTTACAAAAACATACAACAACCGAATTCAATTGGACTGTTCTAGTGACCGTAGGCACCACTGAAAAGTCAACGTAAAGCAAATTATGCAATTTTGTTCACTTCAAGAACTTTTTTTTTTAGTTATTTTGATTTCGAAACTAACGCACTGAACTGATTTTCATGTAATTTCTATGGGACCAATTTGGAATTATATTCATTCTAATAAAATTTCAAATCGGTTTATAAATAAGTTAAAGAAAAAAAATACTTTCAATTTTCAGTCTCGAAAACCCAGTAATTTTACTAGCTACAGTGCCATACATAATTTGTGTCAACCGACTTCAAAAACGGAGGAGGTCATCAATTCGGTTGAAGTTTTTTTTTAATGTTTGTAACTCAGACCTTTGGTCTTTATAAACCGATTTGAAATGTTTTTTGTGTGAGAGGATATTCTTTCAGACTAGTCTCATAAAAATTTTATCTAAATAACTGAAAAAAGGCTTTGAAGTGAACAAAATTGCGTATTGATTGAATAGGAAGCAATCCTGTGACTTTTCAGTGGTGCCTACGGTCACTGGAACAGTCCAATTGAAGTCGGTTGTTGTATGATTTGTAAAATCTTGATTTAATTTTGTATCTGAGGCTACTTTCTGAGCAACTTTTAGGTAGTCTCAAAATAACCAGAAAAATACCATATCGTTCGTTCATAATAATTTAAACAGGAAAAAGCCAATTTATTTAATCATGGTTGGTTATGAGAGTTTCGAAATGAATGGTAGAGTAGGGTATAACCGGCAATTGTTGTCAGGCTAGTAATTTTAGTCTAGTAAAGGAAACTTTTATAATAATATCACATCAAATCTATTGATATGTTGCATCTTTCCTCTCGTTTATGATAATTTGTGGGAGTAATTTTATAAAATACAACTGAAGTGTGTCACATTTAAATTTCGAATTTATGACAGGAAGTTGGCCTTCAGATTGTACCAACCTTCGAAAAATGAAGTAAATATTCCAAATTTAAATGATATGTCAGATATTTCACATCATATGCAATTACTGCAAGCCTCGCTCTTTTTTTTACGTTACACTTATTGGACTTTGTTTAATAATTAATTATTTTCTAAGAGAATACAAAATCATACATTAGCTTATGTTCGTGGACAATTGACTATGAAGTAGAATTTTTTTTAACAAGTAGCCCTATTTAAAAGTTAAGTGGTCAGGATTTACCTATTTTACCCCACTTGCGTGCTTAAACAAGGCGCAACGTTATTTTCCGCGTAAGTATGTTGTACTACGGTACTATTCTAATACCCACGACCAAGATAAAACCTCTATTATGGACGTTAGAGTTATTGTTAAGGCCCAGAATCGTGCGCGACGCTATCTCGCTCGCATGTTTGTACATTTTCGAAGATTTAAATAGTCTGAGTGTAAACTTCAAAACAGTAGAGCAATCTTTTTTTCAAATTTTGAAAAAAATTTAAATCTTGTACGAAACCTTTGGTTAAATACTAAACCTCTTTGAACAGATTTTATATGAACCATATTTTTGCCCTAGGGCTTAAATATATAAAATTGAACTTTACAAGAATAAGATGAAAAGTCACAGAGAAGCCAAATACGCAATTTTGTTTACTTCCATAACATTTTTCAGTTTTTTTGTTGATTTTTAAACTAAACTACTGAACCGATTTAGATGAGACTATAGGATTTATCTGAAAGTGAATGAAATATGAAAAGCTGAATTTTTCAAATCGGTTTATAAACAACAAAGTTCAGAGGTAACAAACATTTAAAAAAAAAGCCACTGAATTGAAAACTTCCTCATTTTTGCAGTTGGGTGATAAATATATTTGTTCCTTAGTTTGCTATGATTCATCGAGCTGCCTAGTTTAGCGATGGCACAGTGCCCTTTCCCTTTGGTATAGTTTCGCAACAGACCTAAGCCTCATATCGCTCTTCTAGCGTTCCGACCACACCTAGTCAGAAAGGGCAGTTACAACACTATGCTGCGAATAGGTACACTCAGAGAAATCATTCAGATCACTTTTTTGGATTTTATTATAGCTGTACCCGCGTGCGACTTCGTCACCCGTGGAAGAATTGTTTATTTTCGATGTTGTTTGTTCCAATAAGGAGACAGGATCATTCTACTTTTGGTCGTTATTAGACCTTCAATCCGTACTTTTACATATTTTAACTTTAATTTTGAAAATCGGTGAAACCGGTATCTAATTATGCGTAGTTGAAAAACGTAATCTCAACTATTAAAAAAAAAACTGTTTCCATACAAATTTTAAACTTCTTTACCTACCCTTTGAAGAGATGTAGCGTAATATTATATAGCCTATAACCCTTTCTGGCTTAGAAGTTATGATATCGTAAAGTTTCAGTCAAATCCGTTCAGTAGTTTTTACGTGATGGATGAACAAACAAACAAACGAAGTCTCCCAATGAAAAAAATTTTTTTTTGGGGCATGTTAAAAAAACCCTTCTGAACACGTTTCCGTCAAAAACATATGTACAAGAATTCGGGGTCTCTTACTTTATTATATGTATAGATGAATAGATTTTGATGTTATGGGAATTTTATGTGATGTGAAATTTACAAGCATTATCTAAAAAAAAATGTTTTTTTTTCACGCAAAAATAAAGTGTCAGTAATCTAATATGGTGATAATATTTTGCAAGTCGGGTTTTCAGTTTTTATAAGCTTGTTTTTTTATGGTGTACAATAAAATATTTTCATTTATTCATTCGTGGGCAGGCGTGATTTTTACCAACTAAAGAGTGCTTAACTTGTCTCATCAATTGTTTACATACAATTGCGTTTTTTAAAAGATATTTAAAATTTACTAAATTTATTACATATAATTTCTAAATTTAAAATAGCGTTTCATAAATAATAATAGTAATATGTAACATTTTCGGGGGTGAAGCTTGCTTTACCGTAAAACAAGTTGTTACTAGCACGGAAGGCAAAGTTTTGTGACTGTTCGTGTATACAGACAGCGTCAGAGATAAGTATCCCCCTTGCACAAGACACCCAGCTTAAATCCTTTCAAAAAATGATAATACTTAAAATTATTTTTAGGATTACATATTGTTATAAAATATAATCAATTTTATAAAGACAAAACTTCTCCATTCGCCGCGACGGTGATTTAAAGGGATTTGAAGCTGAGTATTATAATGCAAGGGGGATACTTATCTGTGACGCTGTCTGTACCTATAAATTTATATACCTGCTACCTACTTAAGAAAATATTATTTATTTCCTGATCATTTATCTATTTATCTCTAGACCTAAAATACCTACTATGATGTAATTATGGCATACTCTGGTTGAAACAAAATTATCTTATTATTATTATCAATTTCCTCGACAGTACTGAATTCAGTGCTACGAATAACGACCAACATTTAGCATCGTGATATTCAAGCGAAGTGTAGTAAAGGTGCCTGCCCACTAGATCGATATCTGGCTAGTGCAAGTAAAGGTTAGGCAGAGCCACTGGGCCGCCCACCTTGTAAATCTTCGCATTGCTAGTGGTGGGAATATGGAATTAGAAATTAACATTGTTATCGATAAAATATCATATTTATATGTACACCAGATATAATATATGTAGACTCATTTCATAGGAGAATTTAAATTTTTCAATTTCAATTAAATTTTTTATATACTAAAAGAAACAAGCTTCAAAATATATAGGTAAAACATTATTATAATACTTACTTAAATGCATTGGCTTGTATGATAGTAGTTTGTAGACCTACACTAAGTATATTATACTTGTGTTGTAGCTTTATAAGGCCAAACTATTTATCAAATATCACCTGCTTTTATATAAAAAAATGATGTTTTTTTATTTAATTTTGAGAATTGGTTTACTGATTTTAAGAAACCCTTACAACGCAATGCAATTAAATTATTTGATCGATTTATTTGTTTAATCGTATTATTCAATGGTAGATATAGAAATTATCATAATTATGATTAGGTATTCATTTAAAAAAATTATGACAAACCAAATGTTGCTTATGAAATGTAGATAATATTTAATTTCTCAGGTAAGTTTACATTTTAAATAATAATTTGTGTCAAATTATAGATATCTACACAATTAATTTAAACAATAACTATTAGTAGATATATTATTAATTTCGGTGATAATTTGCATCCAGCACCTCTTACAACATATATTAACCGCAGCTCAACATTGAAGCACTTAAATATATCGACATCGATTATTTAAATCTATCGATAAGCACTTCACTGGCCCGATAATTACGTTACCTCGGCCGATTTTCAATCCGACCACTTGGTAGCACTAATGTATCCGAGACCACAACGCTTTGGCACAACACTAATGGACGAATATCGATAGTATGGATTCGATGAAAGTGTAAAATGGATTTAGGTGCGAGCTCTGTTTGTAAAATATGTTTTTTTAATGAACGTGTTAAAGCTTTATTATGCATATAAGTAGTAATGAATAATACCGTAGTACATTGAAAACGCGCCAAAAAAAGTTGGCTAATTTAGCCATCTTATAATTGGCATTTTGGCCCAATGCTAAATTTCGAAATAGAGAAGTTACAAAGCTAAAAAAAATACTAGACTCTTTCACTGTTAATTAATTAAATTCTATCGTAAACAGTTAAAACAATATAATTGAAAATGGAGATTCCTAATGTAAATTTAGTTCTATTGATAGTGTCTGATATTTTTTGTCCTTTGTTGTTGTTTTCAGCCTCCATCTTGCTTTGATACTGTAAATCTTTGTGTTGTCTAGGAACACCGTTAGTACCTAATATATGCTATTATGTATCTATTACGTATGTATCTATGTAATTTGTACTGGATAATAGAATATATAATTTATTCATTGTTCAATTGGTTAGACTGTGATACCTACATGATATTATAGGAATAGGGTAAAACCGGGATAAATGCCCAAGTAGAATATAAACAAAATCCCTTTCCCAACTTCTCCTTCTTCTTATCGTGTCTAGTTCTTTCGTATCAGAGTGGTGAAAGGATTTAAAGTAAAAAAAAGCAATTTCCTGTACTTGACACAATTGCTATCAAAGTTTTTAGATTTTATAACTAGCCGGTTTCCTCGGTGTAAAAATCCATTCTTGTACGACTGACTGGTTTCGAACCCACGATTCTTTTCAAACAATAAACGCACACACACACACACAAACTGCAGTGGTGACACTTCAGGAATTCCCTTCTGCTTCAGGCTCCTACTAAGTTGCATGGTAATTCTCGAATCAAATTCTATCTAAAATTATAAATAATACACAGAAATACGGTCTTTTTAAACTTGTTTCATTCATATAATTACTATTAGGTAGATAGATAGATAGATAGATAGATGTAATCTTTATTGCACACCTTAAAATAAAAATACATGAAGAAACAATACTGAAGAAAAAGTGGTACAATGGGCGGCCTTATCGCTAAAAGCGATCTCTTCCAGGCAACCTTGGGATGGACTCGAAATATTTGAACAAAAGAGGACGGCGGCGTACAAATACTTACTAGGAAACTAAAATATTTTTAACGAAAAACAATATTTACTTAGTAACATAAAATAAAATAAAATAAAACTAAGTTACATAACTTCATACAAATAAGACAAACTACATGCTAATATACATAAATGTACGATATATAATACTATAATACATACCTATAATAAACGTACACAAATAACATTACCTAAATGTTAGGTACTAATAAGTTCTTTACGTGGTCGTTACTGAGGACAAATAGAAGTCATACACTTTATTTTTGAAAATGAGCAGTGATTTCGCATGTCTGATTGAAACAGGAAGGGGTAGGTTTATTATAACAATCAAAGCACACATAGTAGCGACACTGCAGTAATTCCCTTCTGCTTCAGGCTTCTACTAAGTTGCATGGTAATTCTCGAATTAAGGGGAACAGCAACTTTGAGTAATTACCAAACGCAAACAGAGTATGGCAAACTAGTTGTAACATTAACAACGGCTGGGTTAGACACTAGTTGGGGCAATACAGACGTGCGACTCTATCGCGACTTAGATGGTGACATCCGGAATACAAACAACAAACAAACAAACATTCACACACTCACACCCCTGCACTAGGATTCCCTGTGTCGCAGGTGGCATGGACACATACAACACATCACAACATCCAAGACCCGAGAACAAACATTTGTGTTCGTCACAAATATTTGCCCCGGCCGGGGATCGAACCCGGAACACCAAGCTTCGTAGGCAGGGTCACTACCAACTAAGCCACGGTGTCGTCATAATACAGTAATAATACAGTTTTTATACGTATATTTGTTTTTAAACGATTTGGGCATAATAGAGTACCTAACGATCTGTATGTACGCTGATTTTTAAAGATTTCTTAAACAAATCTTTTACATTTTCTGCGTCTTTTTTGATAATTTCATTTAGATTTGTGATAGGTATTTTGTGATGGAGAGAGAATAATCGGTATCATTAAAAAAAATCTTTTTCTTCTTATTATTTAAAGTACTTTTGTAGCATAACCTTCGGACACTCTGCCAAAGGCTATGGACTCTTTCTAAGGCCTGAATTATACAGAAAAGGCATAACGCAAAGACACGACTCAGGCGAAACAAAGTTAAATTGCATGACACGTCGCTTACAGATGTTGTATGAAAAAGCTTTGCCTGTGCTCGTGCCTTGTGTCGCTTCTGTACAATTCAGGCCTATGTACTAAGGAGTCAATAGTAATATTTGACTCAACTCATCCACTTTCTATATAAATTTACCTAAGACCTTTTTTGTTTATAAGCCGATCAGATTTTTTTGTGGAAAACCTTTCAGTTTTGTCCCATAGAATCTTCATCAAAGTCGCTCGTCTGCAAGGCCCGGATTGCGGGTAGCTGAAACTCGCTGAATCACGCCAGTATAATTTCCTGAATGCAATAGAGGATGTAGCGACTCTTCGACAGCAATGTCGCGGAAGATATATTGTTTTGAGCGGTATTATGATGCATGGTTGCGGCAATTTTAGTTAGGTGCATGGTCCATATTTTATCGATGCTGCTGATCTAGAGGTAGATAGATAGATAATTCTTTATTGTACACAAGGAAAATAACAAATACAAGACTTAAAACTAATGAGTGGTACAATTGGCGGCCTTATCGCTGAGAGCGATTTCTTCCAGGCAACCAACAGGCATTGGAGATGATTTAAATATAAGTAGCTGGGCAGGGCGTACAACTGTTTCCAAATAAATAAAGAATACTATGTTTTATAAAATCCTAATACATAAATAACCAATAATAAACTAATACATATTAAATATATTTACGTATAGATAATGCTTGATGAATGTGAGAAGTATAAGACCTGAAATATTACTTACTAGTCTATGATGTTTGTCTTAGATAGAACTTAATTAACTTAACTTTAGTTTAGAACTTTAGTACATATTACTATATTATAAACCAAAGAGTCAACGAACAGAAAATCAAAGTTTAAAGATACGACACGTGTTTCGCCTCTACACGAGGCATCATCAGGAGGTGTGGACTCGCCGAGAGATCTCTCGTTTCGAACTTCAAAAAAAGAAAAAATTCGATTTAAAAAGTTAACTACTAAATTTATTACTGTATAATAAAATACTTATATTTATAACAGAGATTAATAATAAATAACACAGAAATATAAAAAAATAAAAAATAATAAACTATAAATAACATAGTCGGTCGTTGTCACCACCAGACGGCAACGTGCCCAGAACGCTGGCGGCATTGCCACGTTGAATGACAATGCTTATACGCTGTGCAAAGTAGAAACCAGCATTCTGGTCACGTGTAGACTCTTTTAACCTATCAGCCAGATCTTTGTAGATTACTAAAGCGTTTTGATGAAATTTCTATGGAACAAATCTGAAAGTATTTCAGTAGTATATCTTGAGGATATACTTTCAGATTGGTAAATATTTTTTTCAAATCAGTTAATAAACAACAAAGTTCTAAGCTAAATATATCTATAGGAAGTGGTTGAGAAGAGCCAAAGATCGGGCTTAGTGGCTCGCTTTATGAAACCGCTCTCCGCTTTTTTAGTAGGACATTAAAACAGGTCGAAAGAGAATAAGATAATTGATTGATTCAGGCGTTACTTTGTTTCGGCGAGTCCACACCTCCTGATGATGCCTCGTGTAGAGGCGAAACACGTGTCGTATCTTTAAACTTTGGTTTTCTGTTCGTTGACTCTTTGGTTTATAATATAGTAATATGTACTAAAGTTCAAAACTAAAGTTAAGTTAATTAAAACCTTTGTTTAGAAATCAAGCGGATTTATTACTAAATATATTTATATAATTTGTTGAAAGAGAATAATTTCCTGTTAGCTCATTGCACAATATTCTATAGAAAAACCTATAAAATCCTTAGGAAAACTTCCCCAAGCACCTCACAAAATTGGATTTATACTTCATGCCCCGTGAAATGCCTATGCCAAATTTATTTTGTACCATTAGCATATTAAAATGGATCCTTCGTACCGATGGCAAAAACTTCGAAACATTAAACTTTTGATCCAGTTTTTGATGTTTCGTTACATTAATCTTATCATTACTCAAAGGCTAACTTAACATAAACAACTTGGGATCCATTCTGTGCATAGATGTTAAAACCTTTGTTTTTGTCCCCTGTCTGTGGTTTCGTAGGTATCAATCGGATGGACCGATTTTAATACGATTTCTTTAAATTACTTGTATCCTTTCACCACACTGATTCGAAAGAACTAGAGACACAATAAGAAGAAGAATACGATTTCTGAAATGAAAACTTCTATAAGCGCACTAGCAAAATATTTCTTCTGGGCTACTGGGCTTCCAACGCTCGGATGTAAGACTACTGCGGGTAAAGTCAGCTGGTATAATATTACTAAGTGAAGATGGTAATGTGGTTAGTAAATAAACAAATAATAGTAGCGTAACAAAATGTATTTTTGAATTAGCTTTATTTCTTCTGTCATGTCAGTTTCAAACTGTGAAAAATTGTTGTATTTCGTATCATTTACCTCGTCTTTGAAGAAGTTTTCACTTCTGTCGTGTGGTCGTCAAGCAAACAACTTTTTTTTATTGGTAATAAAAAATATGTATATATATATAATAAATATATATAAATAATTATGTTTCATACTTCGTTTCAACTTTCATATTATTTTGATAACTCTTACAAATATTTTCGTCCATGTAAATAAAAAGAATACAGTGTTTATTTAGTATTTATATTTTTATATTTTATTTAATATTTACCTAAATAACGACAAACTAAACATTATTCTTAGATGTTTAGTTTAAACATGCCTTGTTCTTTCACAAAAGACTTTTGTTAGCAAGCGAAGCTAAAACTGTGTGCAAAATAGAAAGGTTTTAGTTCAAAGATAAGGTGGAAAATCTACAGAAGATACCTATATGCTCGCAGCATTAGAAAAAAATCTTAATCCTCGTTTCTTACCACTAGATAGAAATAGTTTTTTGATCAAAACTAATGGGTAAATTATTTTGTACCAATATTTTGTTTTTTTCTCTAAGTACCTATAAAAACAAAATCCTCGACACGCTGCCAAGGGTATCGAGTTGGATCAGTTGAACTACCTTAGATCGTTTGCAACGGTCTATGGGTGCCTCAATTGTTTTCTTTTGTAAATTTTGTAAAACAAGATTATTTTTTATAATAACTACACAAGCGTGTGTCATGAATATTCAAAAAACGGATTATCTATTCTCTTCTTTGACATCAAAAGTCGAAAGAAGAAGTTGTGCTTTGCACCTCGCGTCGCGAAAACGGCGAGTTAAAAACAGACATTTTCAACTTTGTTCCTTCGTTCGACAGCGCCGTTTGTAAAATAAACGAGTGACTAACTTACTTCATTGTACTCTGCAGTGCGATACATTGGCGCTATACCTTGAGCTTTTTACCCACTAACCCGTATCATACCATGACCGTGATAGGACCGCGTCAGGAAAAAAAATATTATAATTCTAGTTTCAAAAAAATAAATTGTATCTACGTATGTAAATTTATTAAAGTTAGTACCTATCTAGCCCAGTACCAGCCGAAACAGAGGTCCCTTGTATCTCATACAAGTCCAGCAGGTACTTCGTTAGAACAAGGTTTTTTTTAGTACAGGTATAATAAATTGAATAGGTACCAAATATTATATAGACACACTTATATTAAAATGTTTAAAATTAAAAAGTTATACTGAAACTACTCTACTCCTTCTCTTTTTTTTTAATTGTTTTCTTATAATATATTTTCTATTTTTCTTTAATTTTTATTTATTATTTAATATGCTATGTACCTTGTTACAAGACTTTTTGTTTAATAAAATATTTTTAGATTTTATCATTTTTAATTTGGGGAAAGGGTTGCAAATGGTCTGCACTTACGTCCCGCTATGGGGTGTATTGTGCATTGACCCCTTTTTACACTTTACCCCAGACAGCCCAGCTCCCCAGAATATCGGAGCAAAACCCTGGGTTCATGGATGATGGTGTGTTCCAGTTTCCTAGTCTATCTGGACCCGTATCCAGGATTAAAAAAAAAATATTGTTTGTACTTATTGAAAAGTTTAACACTATACCTACCCACTACACCGTTCCGTCACCGATCGTCTCGTGTTCCATACAATTTTATATTTTAGTGCTGAAACGCTGCGTTATATTCTATCAGTTCTCTGGTTCATATAGTACCTACAAGCTGGTTTAGTTTAAGTCTTGACAACGAAGTTTGAAATTTCTAAAATATTATTTTATTAAATCCTTTATTGTTATAATTATCCAGAAAGTAAATAAATACGGACAATGGCGGAAGCCTAAGAAATACAAGTGGTTCGAAGGAGGATCGAGGATTAAATACCCCGTCAGACCCCTTCCTGAAGATTAAGTGGAAAAACGGGTTATGTTACGACAGGGTTAACTTGTGAAGGTATTTACTCATAAATAGTGTAGGTTTATAAAGTTCAAGGTAAAGAAAAGTAAAAAAAAATCAATTTGTTCAGACTTCTTGGGAGTTATGAAAAAACAAAAATAGCGGATTTTTAGCGCTAAAGCAATACAGTTGTTCTTAGACTTTTGTTTACCAAACCAATCGAGTAGGGTATCAAATTTACGTAAATTAAAAGGAGATTACTAAAATATACAAACTTAACTTAAATAAATATTTTGGACATTCCTCACAACGCCATCTAGCCCCAAACTAAGCAGAGCTTGTACTGTACTATAGGAACCAGATAACTGATACAATATTCATATACTGTTTGTTTTTAATAAATAATTTGTTTATTGTCATAAGACTGTCATAGAACAAAAATTAAGTGTCAGAAATCCAATATGGCGATAATATTTAGGCAGTCGGGTTTTCAGTTTTTATATAATTTACGTTTGCTAGAATTAGTATGAAGTGTGATGAAATGTGAAGTAGAATGTGATAAGCCTTAATTATTTTCAACCCACAATCGGCATACCCTCGATTTTACCCATGAAAATGAAACCTTCCGTGGCTTCCGACATAATTATCTTAATGAAAATCTTTAACTACCCTCACTTGACTATTCAGTAATGGGATCTGTCGGGCGATATTGGCGTCAACGAAAACATTGAGAGGTAATAGGCGCGAACAGACGAAGATAGTAGAGCAGGCGAGTGACTTGCTGCTAAACTTCTTCCGAGACTATGAAAAAAATCATTCATAGGATCTCATACAATTTATAAGATCTTCTAAGGTTACGTAAAGTCATATAACTCACTTCACTACAAATCTAGATTTTTGAGGACTGCAAATATAACGACTAAATTTTCGAATAGTATCTTCTCCTATTTATTTTTCTCTTCTTTTTTATTGTTATACTAGCTTCTGGCCGCAGTTTTTTTCGCATAAAGGTAGGTATTTGATTAAAAGTCCATTCAGCATGAAGAAATGGAGAAATATAAATGAAAATCTCTAACTACCCTCACTTGACTATTCAGTAATGGGATCTGTCGAGCGATATTGGCGTCAACGAAAACATTGAGAGGTAATAGGCGCAAACAGACGAAGATAGTAGGCTGGTAAGTTATTTGCTGCTAAGAACTTTTATGCTGATTTTTATGTGATGAAAGGATCTCGTGTGTTAAGAAAATATCTCCTAAGGTCTCGTCAACTCTCATGAGACTGTAACTCTACGCTTTCTGTCCATATCTACAGATTCCAAATGTTAAAATTATGTAACTTGTAGTCTACGTAAGTATCTAATATTTTTTTGTATTTTTATAAGATATGTTGTTATTCTTGTCCCAGCTTTGCCCGCGTATATTACAGCTTTATGTGTTTTTAACTTGAAGACATGGAAAAATAGTAATCGTACAGCGTTGACGGTCGACGCTACAGAAGCAGCAAACTTTTTAGTACTCATATTTTGACTCTACAGTCCTGGTAGACTGAAGGGTCAAAGTTGTTTAATTTTATTTCTTTATTATCCGCAGTTTAAAAAAACAAAAGAGATTAAGAGGCTATGTGAAAATTTGGAGTCGCTGCGTTTCATTCTTACTCGGTAACGGTACAGTTTACAAACTTGATGTTAATACAGTGATTACTTGAGGATATAATCTAAATAAATGTAGGACAGAAACACGATTGGTGAAACTTTTCTCGATACATTTATTTTTTGAAAATGACCTCTTAAAATCTGATTTACATCCATCCTCCGAATTTAGTGGATATTTACGGTTTATTTTTATACTATTGAGTCAATCACAGAACTTAGATAAATGTAAAAGGATTTTTTTATAAATTCAATACTTTTAAAGCAATACGATGTTTTATCATTTGTCGCTTACGTCCCTTACTTTTGAGCGACAAAAATCTATATCTAATCTCTTCCCTCGGGGTAAGTAAGGTGTCTAATTGCGCTATCACTGTCTTACAATTCGGCAGCTGTTATTTCTGACAGTTTCACATATCCTCTTAATTTAGATTAGATAGCTAAAGCAGAGGAGGGAAGCCTTTAACCCTGCAGCGGGACACTAAATAATATATAAAAAAAACGGCATTACTTCTACTGTCAGCATCCAATGGATTCGTGTAATTCCGCCTTAGGATTTCAAACCCGGGATCCATTTATTCGTCTCGAGATTTGAATGAGAACAAATTTGAAATTTAAATCGGTAATTTGGCGCGTTTATATAAATTGATGGCGGATTTTGCGAGCATTTGACTGAGATAAAATCGATGGATTTGTTTTGTTTTGTGATCTTGATGAATAGAATAAATAGTAGAAATGTGCCCATTCATTAATGCTAGAGCTTAGCACTGAATGCATGAGCGTGAACACTAGAAAACACATTGGATTATATTAGAATTCTTTATTGTACATCAAATATGTACAATAAAGAATTCTAATATATTATGTTACAGTCAAACTCATAAGCAGTCAAAACTAATATTGACCGCCGAAAGACCGTATCTAATCCATCACAGAAGGTTTATCAGTTTGTTTTATTTTCTTTCAAAACATACAAACTGTTGACTTATCTTTGTCAGATTCGATACTAAAGCGTAAATCAAAAATATTCATGATATAGCTTGTTGCGTTTCTATTGTTATTTTGAGGGTAGTTTGGTAAATCACCGCCTGCCCGAACGTGAAGAGCTCGAGGCTCTTCAGTGCATTGGCGGGAGTCATCGTGATCGGATGAGTGTGGACGTTCTACTCAAAATCCGTCGATTTTCCCTCCATTTTTGGCCGTGCCAAGTGTGTGTGTGTAGTGAAGTGTCGCGGCTTCATAGCCGTGCTGTGTGCTTTTCCAAAGACTTTTCGAACCTGGACTCACCGTGCGAGTCCACAGGACCTTGCCTGCCACCAAACCAACAAGCCAGTGCAGCAGTTCATAAGGTAGGTGGTGTTCAATTGCCTTCGGAAATCAGTAGAAACGTTTTCAGCCCTAGACACTGCACTTTCAAAACTCAAAACACATATTCTAAAATCGCCAGCATAATTAATCTCAAAAGGTTTAGTTTAAAAACCGCACATAGCTACTGTATTACTTACTGAATGATAAAACCATAATAAAACTAAAAGAACTTAACTAGCTTTAATAATAGAGATTAAACCTATTTAAAATTATAAACAATACCTACACAGAATATAAGTCTTTGTCCACGGGCAAAGTACCCAAAAGACTGGCGACATTACCTCATTGAATAGCGACGCTAATCCTTCGACCGAGGTAAGCGCCAGCCCTTTGGTCTTTTGATTTGACTATCAGTCACTCTGCTAGCTCCTTGTAAAGGAGCAATGCGTCCTAAATATTTAAAATACATATAATATTCAAATAGGTACTTGATTTTGTTTTTGTAATGTTCTTAGTTAAGTGTTACGTTTATAAATATACTTAGTTATATTTTTCTTAAAGGCTAATCCTCAAATCCAATTCCATACAAAATATTTCGGACAAATACTCAAAAAGTATGCCGTATTATAGTAATTTCTTCACACTATTCGTTTCGTCTATGTTTTTTGATTTCGTCAACAAAAAAAGTGAAAGGTTTCATACTTTAATTTAGATTTTATACGTGTTTTTAAGTTAGTAGGGCTAATTTTAAATATATTTGGAATATAACGAAATATTTATACGTTCAACAAGTGCAGGATCTTACCCAATTATCCACACAATTTACGGCGGGTGGTGTCTTCGTTAACAAGCGTGCAGAGTAATTAGGAGCAAGAAAGAAGATGCAGGTCTAGATTTATAGCACCTTCGGGACACGAGGTTCTTCCAAGTGTGTGTATCTTCCAGGTTAAACAAATACACAATTATTATGAAACTAGCACACCCGCGTGCGACTTCGTCAGTCGTCATCCGTGGAAGAATTGTTCCTTGTTGATGTTGTTTGTTCTGCCTGCGGAAGAAATGTCAAAGAATAGCAAAGTGTCAGTACTAAGCAAGTCAATCAATACTTGCACATTTTCAAACCCTCTTTTTACCCACTCAAACATTTAATTTAGTAAAAAACTGAAAATCACGGCGTTACTTATCTGAGGAAATTGTCAATATGCGACTTTCAATCAGATATTGTGTATATCTGAGGAGACAGCTTCATTCAACTTTTGGTCTAAAAACGCCTTAGAGCCGTACTTTTACATCTTTTAACTTTAATTTTTAAAATTGTTGAAACCTGTATCTAATTTTGAACAACATAATTTTGAAGTCTGAGATAGATACACGCATAAAAAAATCTGTTTCCATACAAACTTAAAACGTCTATATATCTACCATTTGAAGAGGTGTAGCGTAATATTATATAGCCTTTAACTCTTTCGGGCTTAGTAGCTATTATATCGTAAAGTTTCAGTTAAATCCGTTCTGTAATTTTTACTTGATGGACGAACACACAAACCCATAAACAAACACACAAAGTCTTCCAATCAAATAACATTGTTTATGGGCATGTTAATTAATATCATCTGAACACTTTTCCGTCAAAAAAACATATGTACTTACTGAAATTCGGGTTCATCTACATTATTATATGTAGGTATAGATAGATAGATAGATGTACAGATACTTACATATAGGTCAACGATCTACATTATAATAACATATCTATATCGAGTTCATTCATACATAATAACTTTACCTTGTCTAAAGTCAATTGAATATTGACACAATAACAAATTTTAATCTCGCAGAAACTGTAATAAAAAAACACACAGTTGCAACATTATCATAATATTATAGGTGCTTATCATCAAATTAGTATACACATCATAGATGAATAACGATGTTCCTATAGAACAAGATGGACAGTATCAAACCAAAAGGGAATCGTAAGGGCAGAACAGGACCAAAAAATTTCAGACACCTTGTCAATAAAAATGAAATATCTCCATTATCAAATAATGTTTGTTACTTTTTACGATGTAGTTTTATTAACAATGAAAAAGCCTAGTAGTTTTAACATATAAAAAAATCTATCCCTGTTACTTCTCTTTTTTGAAAATTTTCATAGGACCAAAATGTACTAGAAGTTAGCCAAAGTGGCTCCCTTTTGCTGGGCATATTTTCAATGTATTACATTGTGTTCTATACTTTAATACTTCTGTAAGTATATACATATAAAAGGCTTAGTCCTAACTGAATGATTGACTGACAGCCTATATTGATAGACCATAATATATGCCTATAGCCTATAAAACATTGGACGTAAGGACTTGAAACTTGGAGGAAGTGTTCGTCAAGAGCTGAAAGTGCGTATCTACTAAGAAAATAATTTTACAAGTTAGAACATAAATAAGAAAATAGTCAGTCAATGAAAGCCAACAAAAACAATTGTATATAGGTACTACTCGGGCGAATGAACATGACACCTGGCTCGAATGACGTTTGTGCAAAGTATAGTGTGGAATTGGATAATCTTGATAGAGGAGAGGTCCTGAAATACTTGGTAATGATAAGGCTTCGCAATTAGAGGAAGAAAAAACACGGAGGGCGCCGCGCGGGGCCGCGGGGGAAGCATCAAGTTTCGAGCGAGAGTGTCAGCCAGGTGTTATGTTTATTCGCCCGAGTAGTATCTGATTGCTTCCTCTCCAATTTGATACCTATTAAATGAACGACTTAAGTGTAATTTTTATGTGGTAAGATGCCACACTTCTTCACACTTTAGCATCTAGTATCAGTCGTATGTCAAAGACGATAAGCTATAGTATAACTTTTACAACAAATTAAAAAAAAAAAATTACAATTGGATTTTTTTTTAATGTTTTGATAGCTTCGTGGTATTGAAACCAAATTGAAAAATGTTTTTCTTTTAAAAGGATATACATACATACTTCCAGATCAGTCTCATAGAAATTTCATGAAAATCGGTTCAGTACTTTGGTTTTGAAATCAAAATAGCTGAAAAAACGTCATTTAAGTAAACGAAATTATGTGTATTTTGCATCCCTGTGACTATTCAGTGTTATTAACGATCACTTAAACAGTCCCATTTAATTCGGTTGTAGTATATTCTTGTAAAACCTTATTATCGGTCAACTGCAAAACATGAATCATTTAACATAGAACATATTTATCTGAAAACACACGTAATAACTATGTATAAATACAATCCAATTTGATGTCTAAGGTTAGTGTTGAAGTGATATGAAGTGGGAAAGTACGGTTTTGTGTCTGTGCGTTTTAGCCGTTTCGGCAGACAATACTGGGGAGTCAAGGCTTGTGAAGACTTCTCAAGGATCTGTCCGAGGGTATAAGGATCCTGAGCATGGAATTTATGCCTTTCTCAGTATTCCTTACGCGACTGCGCCTTCTGGGACAGACCGATTTAAAGTAAGTGAATTTTCATTTTTCAACAGAGTTCAAAAAATGTGGTTTTAATTCGGATGTTTTTTTTTATGTTTGGTATGCGTTGTATGAGTGCAGTGTGTTTCATATAAGTTATAATAGTTATAAAATAGATAATTAACTGCTTTGGGCGGCTTGAAAACTTCAATACCAACTAAAACCTACCATTGTTTTTATAATAGACAAGATCACCAAAATATTTTCAAATTGCACACTATAATAACCTAATAATATTACTACATGTGTCTAAAAAACCTACAGATTTATTTTGAACATGAGTTTTAATATATTTTTTATACTACGTAGAGTACATAGACCTCTGTATTATATCAATAAGTGAGTAACAATGATAAATCTGGAGGTGAAGGGCTCTTGTAATTAGGTACGCTGACATTATCACAATAATTGGTTTACGGAGAGAGAGAGAGAGTTTTGCGTTTATTATCATTCCATTATAAAGGGTGTCTCAGTAAGAGTGCACTTTTTCATTTTAAAATAAAAACACATATTTCTTTAGAGAGTTGCGATATTTTTATTGGATTTTAAAGAAGACATTTTCCGATTATGTATGGAATAAAATATCCGTCAAATGGCCCCCACGGCTCTGGTGACAGGCCATTACTCTTTTCATGAAATTTTCCATGACTTTTTCACGGAGATGCGGCTGTATCTCACCGATGACGCGTTGGATCTGGGATTTGAGCTCAGGATTTGTTTCTGGTTTATTTGCATAAACCTGAGATTTCACAAAACCCCAAAGAAAAAAATCGCACGGCGTTAAATTGTAGGATCTTGGTGGCCAGTTGACATCAGAATTTCTTGAGATAATTTGTTCCGGAAATGGTTGCTGCAATAAATCGATTGTTTCATGCGCGGTGTGGCAGTTGGCGCCGTCTTGCTAAAACCACATGTCGTCTAGATCCATGCCGTCCAGTTGAGGTCACAAGAACTCCATTATTATGTTCCTGTATCGAATGCCGTTCAATCAATTGATGTTCGGGTTTTCAGCGACACTCTTTGAATGGTTGACCCATTAGGTGCACTTTCTCGGCTGAAAATTCCGCGAAATTTGCGAGCGGTCTCAGCATAACTTTCTAAATTTTTGTAATAAGTTTTCACAATTATAACGCGTTGTTATTTCGTAAAGCGCTCCATTTTTAATAATCGGAATAAACATAGGTGACAACTGTAAAATTTCAGAGTTGCCACTTGCACAAAAAAAGACTAAATTTAAAAAGTGCACTCTTACTGAGACACCCTTTACATGTAATACATCAATATATCAATATACATATGTAAATTGTTCTTTTGTAGGCCCCTCTTCCTCCGCCAGTATGGTCACAACCATTCGAAGCCACGGATAAAGGAATTATATGCCCACAAGCTGATTTCCCTCAACCTATTGTTCCTCCTGATAAGAAAAAGGTAGAAAATTGCCTAATCACAAATGTCTATGTTCCCGATAATGATGAGAAAAACCTACCTGTTGTGGTACACGTCCACGGTGGAGCTTTCCAGATAGGATACGGTGATATGTTGGCACCGAAGAAACTTGTCTCCGATCATAACATTATTATGGTTAACTTTAATTATCGACTTGGGATTCACGGATTTTTATGTCTAGGAACAGAGAAAGTTCCTGGTAATGCTGGAATGAAGGACCAAGTGGCGTTGCTGCGTTGGGTCAAAGAAAATATTAGCAGTTTTGGTGGTAACCCTAATGATGTTACACTTGTGGGAGTCAGTGCAGGTTCAGCCTCAGTTGATCTGCTAATGCTCTCAAAAGCAGCTGAAGGTCTGTTCACGAAGGTTGTGCCAGAAAGTGGAGCCAACACTGCAGTATTTTCGATGCAGTCAGATCCACTACGAATCGCTCAGAATTTCGCAATTGTTTTAAACTTTAACAATGTGGATGATGTCTACGCATTAGAACAATTTTACTCGACAATGCCGTATGATCAACTAAATATTGACACATTTTTCGACAGAACAAACTCTAGTTTTGGTTTCACACCATGTGTCGAATTGCTTTCTGAAGATGCCTTTTTAACTGAATCCCCAGTCGATATTTTGAAGAAAGGAAATTACAAGCAAGTCCCACTTCTATACGGTTTCGCCAACATGGAAGGTCTTTTACGAATTGGCTTCTTTGACCTTTGGAAACATAAAGTGAACGAAAAGTTTTCAGACTTCCTCCCTGCAGACTTAACTTTTGAAAGCGAGGAACAAAAGCAAAAGGTTGCAAAAACCATTAAAGAGTTTTATTTTGGTGATAAACCAATAAGCGAGGAATCCGTCTTGTCATACGTCGATTTCTTCACAGATGTAATCTTCGCGTATCCTACACTGCGATCTGTGAAACTGCATTTAGAAAACGGTCACAGTCAAATATATTTGTATGAATTTTCATTTGTGGATGAAACTACCCCTTTGGTACCTCATACAACCATCCGTGGGGCGAAACATTGTGCCCAATCAAGTGCAATCGCTGAACGAAGTCTTCCGATATTTGGAATCACTAATGTTACTGAAGAATTTAGGAAGATGGCTACAACCATGAGGCAGATATGGGCCAACTTTATTAAGACAGGGTAAGCTTAGAATTGTGAGTTATGGAGGATATTACAATTAGGCTTTAGAAAATAACAATACATTTCCTTCGACTTTGTAGAACTTCGTCTGTCTGTGAATTGTTGTTTTTCAATAAATAGCAGAAATAAATTGAATGCTTCGCGTGCACTGTCAAAATAATGATCTCTACATTTATGACGGCACAGATGGTTCAATGGCAAATGAAATGGACGCCGGTATCACGGGTTCGATTCCCGCTTTAGGAAAACATTTGTGTGATGAACATCGGTTTATGACCTGAGTCTGGGTTGTTTCTATTTTCTATGTATAATATTCTATTTTATCAGTTATCTGGTTCCCATAGTAAAATTTCTACTTAAGTTGGGGCTACGTGGCTTTGTGTGTCCTAACATTTTTTTTTGACGTGACTACGTCTTATAAATCGATGAACGCCGCCGGCTGCATGCGCGAAAACGTTGACGTCATAGCTAATAGGTACGACAGTCCTCTGATGTGGCAACTCATTCAGAGGACTAAGTCTCTCTTAGTTTTTAAATACTAACACCTAGTTCTAAGATTAGATAGTAAGTAGGTATTACTAACACTTGTGGACCTTGCTATCTGAATAAATAAATTTTATTATTTTATTATTATTATTATTATTGTCCGGTAACGCTGTCATTGTTCGGTATTGCTCATTGTCCCGTTACGCTGGTAGTCACGTTAAACTATCGTCCGTAAACCAACTTTACAGACAACCAATTTTTTGTTTATGAGTGCTATTTTTCACCAGCTTAATTTCAATGTTTTAGGACCCCAGTCCCTCCAGGGTCTGAGCTGCCGATGTGGCCAGCAGTGTGGGAGCCGTGGTCGCCTCACATGTCTTTGGGAAACGAGCTCCGTCTTGGTGGCTCCCTGCTGGAAAGAAGAGCTAACTTCTGGGACCAAATCTATGAAAAGTACTACAGAAACCCTGAACCACCGCCGAAACCACTAGCAACGGAACTATAGGATTTGTGGAACTATGCTACTGACATTTTACTGGCTGTAATTTAAGGCACAGAATCCTGCGGGCCGCTATCTCACTCGGACATTTGTACATTTTTGAAGATATTAATTGACTGTGTATGAATTTCAAAATCTTCTTAGTATTTTTTATGTTTTTTTGCCATATTGTGTTCAGTAACGGCAAATGATTTCGCGTATTTTTTTCTGGTTATCGTAAACTTGTGGTGTATATCTATTGAACAAGCTTAAAGTGTTAAAGTGTAGTTTAAGCGAAATAATTATTATTAATACAAGATACGCGCGAAAAACATAACCCTTCCTTGTTAGTTGGGTAAAAAACATCGATAATATTTTGGCAATTATTATAAACTTAATGCTTTTTCAAGAACTGAACATATTTATAGAAGCACACACACATTACTCCATTCAAATTAGCCATACATACCCAGTTAGGTACTGTACACATCGATCCATCTCACAATGACTGGCGTACACTGCCAGCCATAAAGAGGTATCATAGTGAATGCTTTTGTTCTTGTGGTACAGTGTGTGGCGAATTAATTAGCTTCTTATGGAATCACGAAATGGACCTGTCTAACGTGACGGATTACAAAATGATCGTATACTTGCTGGCAAAATTATAACGCCTCTCAAGAATCTATGCTATGACATGTTGAGAAAAAAATGCGTCAAAAAAAATACTTGTATTCACCGCAGATAAATAAAGTAAATAATAATGTTTTTCAACCGACTTAAAAGAAGGAGGAGGTTCTCAATTCGGTTGATTTTTTTTTTCCCTTTGATCACTCAGTGGTGTTTACGGTCACTAAAATAGTACAACTGAAATCTGTTACAGTATGTTCTTGTAAAATCTTGATAATTTTGATTTTTATCTAGAGAGAGGATAAATTATATCAGTAGCAGTTAATTTACATGCCAAAAATGAGTAATACGGGTCACCGAACACCTTAGTATTACTAACCATAAATTAAGGGCCACAATTCTCAATTAAAAAACATGTTAATTACACTATATAAAATAACTGACCATGAAAACCTTTTGTCCGTAAATTCCTATAAAGACTCCACTTTATAAGTCCTGCAGTGTACGGGGTAGTCAATTTGTGGAGATTAGTGGCGTGTGCTTGTCAATAGAGCGTTGCATCGCGTTATGAAGCTCGGAACGTAAGTGTGGTTTCAGACTAGCGTTTTCGTCGCGTGTATACGGGCGGATTGGTACTCGCGAAACTTCAAAAGCCGAGTGCGCGTATATCGATGGCAGCAAAGTAGAAACGGACATCTACAAAACCGCTATTTTACAGGAGAGCACATTTTAGTAAAAATAGTTACCATTTTGAGAGTTATGCATCGATTAACATGAAAATTTCCATAATGCATTAAAATAACATTAATATTATTCATTGTATAACCAGGTTTTATTGCTAAATTGAAGACGTGGTGGCCGAGTGGATGAGGCCCTTACCTTGAGATCTGATGTTCGCGGGTTCGGTCCGGTGGCAGTCATGCATAAATGGGTTTTTTCGGTCGAAAAAATCTATGTATGATGCATCTCACGTTCTCGCAACGGTGAAGGAAAACATCGTGAGGAAACCGGCATGTCGTAGAACCAAAAGTTTGAAAACATGTGTCGAGTGCCCGAAAGGAGCCTCTTCGAGGTGCACTTGAAATTCTTTCCCCACACTGGTTCGAAAGATAGTGACACGATAAGAAGAAGATTGCTAAATCGTGTTTTATAATGAATGACGACAATTTATAGAAAGAATGGAACCAAGCGTAACGCCGGTTTTTTCTAGCGAGTATCAGTAGAATGAATCGTCTCTCGCGGCTTGTCGGGCGTACACACACTGTAGAAACGAAAAACGAGCGGCAAATCCGCGCGGTTAATCCGCTAATCTGAAACCGCACTAATGCAGTGACTAAATAGGTATGTAGCATTACATTGTACTTACCTCTGTAATGATGTTCTAGTCGAGTGGTTTTTACACTGTCACAGTGTTACTCGTTGGGATTTTTCCTAACGAGTAACAATGCGACGCTGAGGATGAGTCGTTGAGAATAAGATACTGCAAACACTGTGACTTAGTGGAATTAGAATAATAGTAACGGCTAGGAAATATATTTGTTTTACTACGACATAGTTTCATAAATATAGACATAGCTCTCAGGATTAGCAAGCTGAAGTGGCAGTGGGCTGGCCATGTATGCCGAAGAACCGACAACCGCTGGAGCAGGCGGGTTCTTGAGTGGAGACCGCGTATCGGCAAACGTAGTGTAGGGCGCCCTCCGGCCAGGTGGAGTGACGACTTACGAAAGGCAGCCGGTAAAAAGTGGATGCGGAGAGCCGAAGACCGAGCTCAGTGGCGCGATATCGGAGAGGCCTACGTCCAGCAGTGGACTAAAGTGGGCTGACGATGATGATGACGATGACATAGTTTTATTTCACCAATATCGGCATACTTACTGTGTAGATACATACATCAATAATCAAGGTTTTACAAATACATACTTCAACCGAATTCAATTGGACTTCTTATTCTGAGTAGGGGGTACAGCGGTCTGCACTGGCGTCCCGTTGAAGGGTGCATTGTGCATTGCCCCCCGAAAAATGTATTAACCCTGTCCCAGCCATCCCAGCTCCTTGAAGTAACGGAGCAGGATGCTGGGTTGTTGACAGCACCGTTCCAGTAAAGTGCTGGCCGACACATTTGGATGGAGAGGAGTCTAGCAGCCTACGTAAGCCTGTCTTAACCCTACTCTCCTCTGTAGCCTGACAGTGGATGATCACATGCTCCACGGTCTCTTGATTTTGTAAGCAGCCTCTACAGATGTCTGGACTTAATTGGACTGTTCAAGTGTCCATAAAAATTACTCAAAATTAACAGGGAAGCAAAATACGCAATTTCGTTTACTTCGACGACATATTTATTTCAGTTAAATTGATTGAAAAACTATGCTGCTGAATCGATTTTGATGAAATTTCTATGAGACCAATCTAATAGTTTATCCTATCTAACAAAAAAAAATTCCAATCGGTTAATTATTATCAAAGTTTTGAGGTAACAACCACAAAAAAAAAGAAAAAAAAGCACTCGACCGTGTTGAGAACCTACTCCTTTTTTTAAATTGGTTGATTTAAAACATTAATTTAATATATTATATGTTTATTCACAGAACAATCCACAAACGAATATTGTTGGCTATAGGTACAATTATCATTATTATACTAAGTATTTCGCGAAAATAGGTATTGCGGACTTGGGGGCGATAAGCTTTTACGATAACCACCGTAGTCTGTAGCGCACTCAGTGTACACTACGTTGCAAAAAAATTGTTCAATTAAAACCTACCTATTTTCAAAAAATATACTTTTTATTAATATGCAAAATAACTGATTTCGTAATTTTGACGAATAAACGATTTTTTTCTATTTTTTTCTGTATATTTTTTATTCACACAGTTGTGGGCGTCATTGAAGCTTCACGGAGAGCCAATAAAATTGACTATCATAATGACAAAATGTCACTTTCATAGAAAAAAATATTCGAATAAAACCCGTCAAAAATTGAATAACACTCACAGCACTATAACACACAATAACAGGCGATTGTAAATTATTAAAATAGAGTTTTGGCGTCTAAATTCTGATCTATTTATTAGGTCCTCAAGTATACAGCAGCTGTTTGTACCATTTTATGAGCAGTATACAGAACTACATACATTAGTCCTTTTGGAATGGGCTGAAGGCTACAAAATAGTTCTTGCACTTGACTTTTGACAGTTAAATACTATTGTCTATAACATTAGGCCCTAGGGACCAGGGGCACACAAAATCTACAAAGGTCTAGCTGATAGGCTAAAAGAGTCTACACTTGACCAGAATGCCGGCTTTTACTTTGCACAGCGTATAAGCATTGCCATTCAACGTGGCAATGCCGCCAGCGTTCTGGGCACGTTGCCGTCTGGTGGTGACAACGACCGACTAGGTTATTTATAATTTTATTTTATTATAATTTAGTGTAATTTATGATTCTTTTCTGTTAGTAGTTAATTGTGTAAATAGAGTATATTCAAATTCATTTATTTTCAGATAACTTAGATCCAATCTTACTAACTAGCTAAATTAATTTCAAATGTTATTATGTATATCAAATTAAATCTAAACACAGGTCAACAGAATTTTAATGAGATTGTTTTAATGTTATTTGACCAAGTTTACAATGAACCTGGCAGCAGCGGTTGAGATAATCGGAGTCAAATCTATTTGCAAACACGTTCAGTATGCCGTTGGAGCTGGCCCGGATCCTGCGCACCAGGGATGTGTACCGTTTTCGCATAGTGGTGTAGAAAATATATATTTATAGGGTCAAAGGTTTCTCTTGTAAACTTAGTTTTTCCTTTGGGTTAACCTAAGTACTTGATTTTAACCGTCGAAATGCAAAAAAGGAGTGTCACTATCGCTGCAAACGAGTCACCGGCTACTAGGCATGGAAATTATTGCTACTTTTAAATAATTGTCACATGGCGATATTATTCATGTTGGTAACAGCTCTTTAACGTGTTATTTGGTAACACTGTTATTATAAACCTTGCACAAACATGTGAACATAAATTATTGTTTCTCATTCGGTTAAATAAAATATTTTTCGTATGATGGCAGTAGGTAAGGACACTAGACCATAGCTTACCCATAATAAGGAAAAAAAAACTTGTGCATCGTTGATAGTCTCACTTTTAACAACTGGCAACAAAAAGCAAAAATGTTTTGAAGTAAGCTATGTCACTGTCAAAGTTGACAGTGACATAGCTTTGTGACAGGACGAAGGGTTATACTTAAGGCCCTTACCTGCAGTCAAAAACCGGACTGTGGAGGAACCGATGATGAGCTCCGTCATATTGACATTGAAAGCAAATTATAAAACAGCTGATTTGATGTCACGAGTTATTTTTGAGTTGGATGATTATTATGATCTTCGAGGCGCACTTGAAATACTTTCACCACACTGGTTCGTGAGAACTAGTGACACGATAATAAGTTGGATGATTCAGTTTTTTTCTTAGTACCTAAGTTTTTAGATAGGTAGGTACATACTTAGTCTAGTGTATGCTTACTTATATACGTTTTTTTTATTTATAGATCCAATTTTGTTTTCTAGTTGCAATAATCCATTTTCAACCGACTTCAAACAAAAGAGGAGGTTCTCAATGCGGTTTTTTTTTTCATTAATGTTTTTGAAAAAATATTATATAAGGTATTTGAATGGATATACTTACTTAAGTAGGTACAACTTCGAGATTGGTCCCATAAAGTTTTCATGAAAATCAGTCCAGTAGGTAGGTACTAGGTGCTACTTCGAGATAGGTCCCATAAAGTTTCATGAAAATCAGTCCAGTAGGTAGGTACTAGGTACCTACCTACCTACCTACTTTGGTTTTGCAACCAAAATACTTGGGTATGTGTAGGTTAGGTACCTATGTGAATTATTAGTACCTAATTATTATCCTCAATAGGTACTCAATATTTATATGCTAAATAAAACCATACACACCCAGTAGGTACTGTAGGAACCTACTGTAAAGATCAAGAAAATTAACATTACAAAACTACTCGATACCTCGAACGTCATAACGAACAAAAATAATTCACGCACGGCGCGCATACTCCCGACCTCATTCGGTACACTACTGAAAGACTACTGAGCTACTATCGTTACTGGTAGTGGTATTCGTGGTATTGGTAGAACGAACTAAATTATCAATGAGAACAAGTATCATGAGATGGTCCAATCACAGTGGGTGCATAAAATACTCTGGTACAAATCATTTGAAGAGAAACAGAACTTTATAACCATATCTTTAGAGCTCATATTTAAAAGGACTCTCCATTAAGGCTTAACTATGGCAGTCGCTACATTGTAATCTGGAATTGAGGCCAAAATACTAAGGTTTAAACAGCGTCAAGGGGTGTTAATAAAAATAAAAAAAAAATATTATAATATTATTTGGTCTTTTATCTTGAAAATATCAGAGAAACATTTATTATATTCGCTTATTTAATATAAATAAAAAAATCTCAAAACAAAGCTGTTTCTGGATGGTTTTTTCGTATCTCCTCCTGAACGGCATTATATATATAATTTATTTTTATACCATTCGCTAGAAAAAAAAATATATTTAAAAAGCTCGGGAAGCTTTTTTTGATACAGTATTTTTTCTTGCGACTACGAATTATTTAACGTAATTTTGCAATAAAAGTAGGCGTGCACCGCTCTGGACCTCAGTACCCATCTGACTACGGGACGGGGAGGCCGCGTCGCTCTGGCGCGCACCGCCTCGCGAAACGATTTTACGAAACATGACTGAATAAAGTAATATTCACACCATAATACTGTTGGATAGTACGTCCGTTATAGATAAATTTATTTATGTATGCAAATGAGATGGCTATTGGCTTTATTGTCAATACGCGCATGAAACAACATTTATAAGAGGCTCGGATTTGACTGACTGACAGACAATTTACAGGCTGAATTTACCGCTGAACGTAGATACATGAAACTTGAAGAATGTGATCGTCGAGAGCTGAAAGTGAGTACTGGCATGTAAGTAGGTGAGTGAGTAGTGGGCGAGTAGGTGGGCGAGTTGGTGGGCGAGTACGTGGGCGAGTAGGTGGGCGAGTTGGTGGGTGAGTTGGTTGGCGAGTTGGTGGGCGAGTTGGTGGGCGAGTTGGTGGGCGAGTTGGTGGGCGAGTTAGTGGGCGTGTAGGTGGGCGAGTTGGTGGGCGAGTAGGTGGGCGAGTAGGTGGGCGAGTTGGTGGGCGAGTTGGTGGGCGAGTAGGTGGGCGAGTAGGGGGGCGAGTTGGTGAGCGAGTTGGTGGGCGAGTAAGTGGCGAGTAGGTGGGCGAGTAGGTGGGTGAGTTGGTGGGTGAGTTGGTGAGCGAGTTGGTGGGCGAGTACGTGGGCGAATTGGTGGGCAAATAGGTGGGCGAGTACGTGGGCCAGTTGGTGGGCGAGTAGGTGGGCGAGTTGGTGGGCGAGTTGGTGGGCGAGTAGGTGGGCGAGTTGGTGGGTGAGTAGGTGGGCGAGTTGGTAGGCGAGTAGGTGGGCGAGTTGGTGGGCGAGTAGGTGGGCGAGTTGGTGGGTGAGTAGGTGGGCGAGTTGGTAGGCGAGTAGGTGGGCGAGTTGGTGGGCGAGTAGGTGGGCGTTTTGGTGGACGAGTTGGTGGGCGAGTTGGTGGGCGAGTAGGTGGGTGAGTTAGTGGGCGAGTTGAAGGTAGAGTAGGTGGGCGAGTTGGTGGTCGAGTAGGTGGGCGAGTAGGTGGGCGAGTTGGTGGTCGAGTAGGTGGGCGAGTAGGTGGGTTAGTAAGTTTGAGTTAGGGAAGTAGTTAGGAAGGTTGGTAGGTAGTAGGTAGGTAGGTAGGTAGGTAGGTAAGTAAGTAGGTATATAGGTAGGTAGGTAGTTCGGTAGGTAGGACAAGTTTTCTTGCCCCATTTTTTTTTCCTTCGCTTCGCTCAGGTTAACGATTCGCACGTCCACCTTGGGATCTACTTGCTATCTCGAAAAGTGAAGTTGTTTTTCAAGTCGTTTTCGGCCAAGTTTTTTTCGGTCAAGTTGTTTTTCGGCCAAGTTTTTTCGACCAAATTGTTTTTGGCTATTTATTTTTCGGCTAAGTGGTTTTTCAGTAGTAGTTAAGTACTTACTTCAGTAGTATTTAAGTAAGTAGTTGCTTAAGAACTTACTTAAATAGTAGTTAGTACTTATTTAAGTAGTAGTTAAGTACTTACTTAAGTAGTAGTTAAGTCCTTACTTAAGTAGTAGTTAAGAACTTGCTTAAGTAGTACTTAAGTAAGAAGTTACTTAATAACTTTCTTAAGTAGTACTAAAAATACAAAAAATCTAACTATGGGAATGTATAGGGTTGGGAAGGGGGTGACCTCGGAAAAACTTCAACTTTTGACGATTCGCACGTCCACCTCGGGACCTACATGCTATCTCGAAAAGTACAAGTCGTATCCTACGCCCTAAGTACCTAACTTAACTAACTTACTTAAGTACTACTTAAGTAAGTACTTAACTACTACTTAAGTAAGTACTTAACTACTACTTAAGTAAGTACTTAACTACTACTTAAGTAAGTACTTAACTACTACTTAAGTAAGTACTTAACTACTACTTAAGTAAGTACTTAACTACTACTTAAGTAAGTACTTAACTACTACTTTAGTAAGTACTTAAATACTACTTAAGTAAGTACTTAACTACTACTTAAGTAAGTACTTAACTACTACTTAAGTAAGTACTTAACTACTACTTAAGTAAGTTCTTAAGCAACTACTTACTAAAGTACTATTTAAGTAAGTACTTATGAAAGTAAGACAAGTGCCTACTTTCTTGCCTATTTACTTGCCTACTCACTTGCCTACTTACTCGCCTACTTACTCGCCTATTACTCGCCTACTAACTCGCCTACTTACTTGCCACTTAATAACTTATTAAGTAGACACTTGTCTTACTTACTTAAGTAGTACTTAAGTAAGAAAGTTAAGTAAGGTACTTACTTAAGTAAGCAAGTCAGCAGGCACTTGTCTTACTTACTTAAGTAGTACTTGTGTAAGTTAGTTCAGTTAGGTACTTACTTAAGTAGGCAGGTAGGTATAGTAGCTAATAGCTATGCAGTAGGTAGTAGGTATGCAGGTAGGTAGGTAAGTAAGTAAGTAGGCACTTGTCTTACTTCCTTAAGTACTTACTTAAGTAGTACCTAAGTAAGTAGTTGCTTAAGAACTTACTTAAGTAGTAGTTAAGTACTTACTTCAGTAGTACTTAAGTAAGTAGTTGCTTAAGAACTTACTTAAGTGGTAGTTAAGTACTTATTGAAGTAGTAGTTAAATACTTACTTAAGTAGTAGCTAAGTCCTTACTTAAGTAGTAGTTAAAAACTTACTTAGGTAGTACTTACTTTCTTAAGTAGTACTTAAGTAAGTAAGGTACTTACTAAAGTAGACAAGTAAGTAGGCAAGTAAGTAGGCAATTAAGTAGGCAAGTAAGTAGGCGAGTTAGTAGGCAAGTAAGTAGGCGAGTAAGTGGGCAAGTAAGTAGGCAAGTAAATAGATACTTGTCTTACTTACTTAAGTACTTATTTAAGTAGTACTTAAGTAAGTTAGGTATTTACTTAAGTAGGCAAGTCAGAAGGCACTTGTCTTACTTACTTAAGTACTTTCTTAAGTAGTACTTAAGTAAGTAAGTTAAGTTAGGTACTTACTTAAGTAGGCAAGTAAGTAGGCGAGTAAGTAGGCGAGTAATAGGCGATTAAGTAGGCAAGTATGTAGGCAAGTAAGTAGGCACTTGTCTTACTTACATGAGTACATACTTAAGTAGTACTTAAGTATGTTAGTTAAGTTAGTTACTTACTTAAGTAGACAAGTAAGTAGGCACTTGTTGTAGGCACTTAAGTACTACTTAAGTAAGTACCTTTTCGAGACAGGTTACGAGATGGACGTGCGAATCGTCAACCTGAGCGAAGCGACGATTGCCGCTTCGCGGTGCGAACCCGGACCCGGACCCGGACTCGATCCGGTCCGGGTTCGGGTTAGAGTTAGAGTTAAAGATTCGAGAAAGTGAGTAAGTGACTAAACTAAGCAGAGCTTGTACTATGGGAACCAGATAACTGATACAATACATACCTACTTTTATTTTTAATACATACATAGTGTACATATAAAACACCAAAACTTAGGACAAACACCAATGTTCATCTCACAAATATTTCTCCTGAAGCGGGAATCGAACCCGCCCCAGTCCCCAACATACATGCCACTCGACCACTCGAAAACTCAAAATAATGATAAAATGTAGCCTAGGTATATGATTTTCAAACAATTCGCATACCTACCAAATTTTGGTTCAGTAGTTTTGGCTTGATTGAGTAACAAACCATTTAGCGAATTTTTAGTAGGTAGGTAGGTATGGACCTGACTGAGCGCGGACCGATTAGTAAAAAAATAATCTGTTCTGTACTATTTGTTAATATTAGGTGATATTATTAGGTAGGAGGTACCTACTTATCTTTGAATAAACTATGTAGGTAAATACTGTTGCATTTTTTTCTGAATTTATCTTGTTTAAATGTCGGTAGGTAAGAAGTTGAACGATAATATTTTTTAGCCCGCAACAGTAAGTCGGCATTCAATAAATATCCTAAATTTATTTTATAATAACATATGTACCTACTTACGAAACGTTTCTTACTACTCAAATAATTGTCTGAATCTGACCTTACGCAATGGCAAAGCCGCGCGATGTCTGTTTCTGTTAGTCGTCGTGAGCGTGCGGGGTGCGCGGGACAAATCAGAGTGATCCACCCATTTCTGCTGACGTCATAGCAGCCACAGCATTCTTAATAATCGTGTATAACGTCAGACGTAAGCAAGCGTGAATCAACAAAGTATGTTTATCTCTTTCTCGCGCACGTTTTTAGGCATTCATCACGGTTCGAACGTGTCTATTGACCGGTAGCGTAGGAAATCGCCTGCCGGAGCGCGCCGGGCGATATCGTCAGGCGCACAGGGCAGGTACTGGTACTGGGTAGTACGAGTATTCGGTAACAGGCTTGATCTCAGACGGTAACGACTGGTAGTGTGATTAGTTATATACCAGGATCAATATCATGTTACTCGGTATACTTTCCATGTCTACCGGCCACAGAAACCGGTGGCCGACAACTATCAGTTTTCAACCGACTTCCAAAAAAGGAGGAGGTTTTCAATTCGGTTATAATAAGAATATATAATACTAGCTGTACCCGCGTGCGACTTCGTCACTCGTGGAAGAAATCAAACCCTTGTTTTACCCACTCAAACATTGAATTTAGTTAATAACTGACAAACTAACTAACAGTTATAATAATAAGAACAACGAAATAATATAATTTGATGAAGTGGGGATAGAATGAGCATTCGCTCGTCTGGTTTAAATCGGCCTTAAAACTCACGCTTGTTGGATTCATTCCTAGTGCTACATAACCTTATCATCACCTTATCAAATAAACACAGCTGCAATTTTATTACTTATTTGATGTTATTTATTTATATTATAATATAATTTATTCATAAAAATATAATTTATTGATTAATTTGCTATAAAATGCATCGACTTTGTTTTTAATTCTTAATTCTAGTTACAATCATGATAAAGATTGTAATCATTCTAGTCTGCGTTTTTTCTGCATGCCGTGGTAAGAAATATTTAAATTATTATTAAAACTTAAATTACAATTTTAAATAAAATAATGTAGCTAATAAGAGAACATAAATATTTTTGACTCTATTTAATTAACTAAAATATCTGTAACTTATGGATTTAATTAATAACAAATAGGAAAACATTAATTTCATAAAAAGTAAGTAAGTAGGTTCATATATATTTGTTAATGTCGTAATAAATCTTAATAAACAGTATACATAAGCATTTTATTAATTATTTGCTCAATTATAAGTCATTAAATATAAAATCAATTAGATTTAAATTAATTAATTCAATTAAATTTTAATTTTAAAATAAAACTTTAACGGGCTTTAAATAAAATTTATTGAAAAATAATGTATTTTAGCAGTCATCTAAATTACTTTTTTTCAGGTCAAAATAGAATTGTTGGCGGAGATGAAGTGGAAAATTTTGATCAGGTTAAGTATGTCGCTTCTTTAAAAGTGCGGGGTCTCATCTTAACGGAGGCATATCTGTGTGGAGCTGCCGTAGTGAATTGTAAATACCTCATCACAGCCGGACACTGTGTCTATCAGTAAGTATTTACCGTTGTCTCTCCCCTACAGGATTCCGTCTTGATGGGTTCCAACTAAGGCTTTCATCCCGGGAGTCTCGGTCTCGAAAATTTCGATAGTCTTGACGATTTTTTATTATTTTCGAGACTCGAGACTGATGGTTTCGGTACCGGGAATAACGAGACTTTTGATACTTAGAAAAATCTTAACAATATTCAGTGTAGAAGTAGCCCTTAGTATAATCTAAAACAAGTATAAGACAAGGTGGTATAGTCATATGACTTTAGCCTGCCAAAAAAGGGCAAATTAAAAAAAAAAGTATTACTGCAGTGGAATGTGGAACCATTTCGAAGAAAAACGCGGATTTTGATAAATCAGGTACATCGAAAATCACTGAACTTCATTAAATACTGGATTGTAAAGTTAAACTGTGATGTGTTCGCTAATTGGCCATAAAATACCGAAATGCCGATCCTATGAGTGTGCCTATAAGTACTATTGAAATAGTTTCGAAAGTCTCGTTTTTCTCGGAAATTTCGAGACCGAATCGAGTCTCGATTTTTTTTCCCGGGACTCAGAAAGTCATCAAGACTGAAAGCCCTAGTCCAACCTTCGAGAATCTAGCCAAATGAGATGTCAATGCAAGGCGTAACAGAGGGGCTGTTGGCCATATAACCTTCTTGGCCATTCACGTTTAATAAAACTATGCGCTTTATTTGATAGCTGTGTGCATATTTCACGGCTAAGTAGGTATACGGCTCAAATCGCCGTAAACTGTTTTTCAACCAATTTCAAAAAAGTAGGAGATTATCATTTCAGTTCAATGTTTTTTTTTTTAATGTTTGTTTTTTAAAAAAGTTTTAAAGTAATAATTTTTTTTTTGTTTATAAACGTTTTTATTACAGCATAAGCTAACTACTACAATCTATATATAGGTATATTACAAAATTTACAAAAGGAAACAATTGGGCCACCCATAGACCGTTGCAAACGATCTATAGGTAGCTCAACTGCTCCAACTCGATACCCGATGGCCGCGTGGCGAGGATACTGGCTGCATTGCCTCTTTGTATAGCAAGGCTTATTCTTTGGCCCAGATAGCTGCCAGCCCTCTGATCACGCGTCGCTTCGACCAGACGCTCTGACAAAATTTTAAAAACGCGGAAGGCTCCCATTCCCTATGGACCTAGGGTCTCGACCCCACAGGGCTCAAACATGTACGACCTATCAAGACCTAGATATTTATAAACCGATTTGAAAAATTCGAGGTATTTGACTGAGAGGATAATAATAAAATATGCACAAATATGTACATTCAGATTAGTCCCATAGAAATTTCATTTAAATCGGTTTAGTAGTTCAGTTTTTTAGGGAATCCTCAAATCCGAATTCCATACAAAATGATTCGGACAAATACCCAAAAAGTACGGCGTATTATAGTAATTTCTTCACACTATTCGTTTCGTCCATTTTTTCATTTTCGTCCACAAAAAAAGTGTAAGGTTTCATACTTTAATTTAGATTTTATACGTGTTTTTAAGTTAGAAGGGTTATTTTAAAACACGTATAAAATCTAAATTAAAGTAGTTAGATACGGCGTACTTTTTGAGTATTTGTCCGAATCATTTTGTATGGAATTCGGACTTGAGGATTGGCCTTAAATCAAAATAACTGAAAAAAAAAATTGCATCGGAGTAATGATCGAAGTAAACAAAATTGCGTATTTTGCGTCCCTGTGACTTGTCAGTGGTGTCTACGATCACTTGAACCGTCCGATTGAAGTCGGTTGTTGTATGTTTTTGTCTTCTTCTTATCGTGTCACTAGTTCTTTCGAACCAGTATGGTGAAAAGATTTAAAGTGCGCTTTGAAGAGGCTCTTTTCGTGCACTCGACACATGTTTCCGAACTTTTAGGTTCTACGACATGCCGGTTTCCTCATGATGTTTTCCTTCACCGTTGCGAGAACGTAGGATACATACATAGATTTTTTCGACCGAAAAAACCCATTTACGCATGACTGCCACAGGCATTCGAACCCGCGACCATCAGATCGCAAAGCAAGGGCCTCATCCACTAGGTCATCACGTCCTTGTGTTTTGTAAAACTTGATTATTACCTCAAGCAAGCGTTTGACCTCCAACTTACATCATGGTTAACGATGGTGTTTTCGAAGATAGAGCATGCTTAACTAAGGAATATCTTAGCATTACTATGTTCTGGATTGAAGGTTCCAATGTATCTAGTGAAATCACTGTGCTTTTTGACCATCGAGCGCTTGTTGCACCGACTTAGGTAAAAATCCTGAGTAGCTCTGTTATGGTTATGGTCAGATGTAATCTGAGAAGAGCGCTTTACTTGCCTCGTCACGACACTATCGTCAACAAAAAAAATGAAAGGTTTCATACTTTAATTTAGATTTTATACGTGTTTTTAAGTTAGTAGGGTTAATTTTAAAACAAATTCAATGGTTCCACATTCCACAGCAGTAATACTTTTTTTTTTATTTGCCCTTTTTGGTAACCTAAAGTCATAAAAAAAATGTTGTGACAACTCTTATATTCAATTTGATCTTGTGCCATTTACATAAGTATAATACTTATGTATGTTATTGTGCAATAAAATAGCTGTTAAAATATGCCAATAAAAATTGGTGTTATTAAAAAAAAATTGTTTTAGGATGGTGACAGGTGTAGCGAGAATTGGGTCTTCAAAGAGAACATCCGGAGGTCAAAATTATGTTGTACAATCGTTCAAACATCACTCTAAGTATGACCCTTCTACTGGTGATTACGATATTGGTCTCGCAAAAACCTTTTGTTGTATGGACCCAAAATTATATATACCTATAGTGTTCCCAAGAGGAGACGAAATAATAATCAATGTCAGATTGACTGTATATGGATGGGGACTTCTATCAGAAGTAAGTATGGCGCCCACTGCAGGATTCGGTCTAAATCAGTACCAACACAGAGCCAGATACATAATCAGCCTATAATGTTCCCACTGCTGGGGCCACGCTGGGGCCTACTCCTGAGGACAGCGGTTGGGTCTTAATCCACCACGCGGACCCAATGCGGATTGGTGGATTTTACATGCCATAGAACATTTTTTCTGGCCTTTGACATGCCGGTTCCTTTACGATGTTTTCCTTCACCGTTGCGAGAACGTGAGATTCACACATAGATTTTTTCGACCGAAACTTTTTTACAATCTGCTGGTTGACTTGTTGTTTACTTGACGGCACACCTATGGTCTCATTTAACATTAATTTTAAAAAATGGCACGTTGATACAGTCAGGTTCGCCACCCCTACCCTATAGCGTCGGACGCAATAAGGTTCAATATCGCCCAAATGCTGAGCAAGATGGCGGGCATGCCCTCGCTGCGCTCGCGATTATGCAAAGCTTTAATATTTTTCAGAATGCCACGACTATACCGGACGATTTGTACGGTGTTGATGTTTATGCTACAACAAATAGCGAGTGTAGTGAGCAGTATAAACCGTACCCCGAGGAAGTTATTACTGATAGAGAGTTCTGCGCTGGTGTACCTGAAGGCGGGAAGGACTCATGCCAAGTTAGTATGTCTTATAGCAATACCTAGATCACACGTACTGAGTACTCGGCCGAGACAGTAAAATGTTACTGGGCCGACACAGTGAAAGCTTACGACACTCGCTCAGCCGAGCATTCGGCGCTATGCTTATACGCACTGAGTACTCGGTACGTGTGATTTGTCCTCTGGCAAAGCACGCGACAAAGATGCGCAAAACCAATTATATATACGAATTTCGTTCTGCGCATCTTTGTGACGTGGTTCGCCAGAGGACAATTTGGTCAAAAATCTGCCAAAGATAATCTTTCCCCAAACTAAGAGCGGTTAGGGCTAGGTTTAGAGAAGATAGTAAATTTTTTCCGTAGGTCAAAAATTAAGATGCTCGTTTGGTTAGTCTTCCTTAAAAAAAAACACTTGTCTAGAACTGCAATAACTCAGGGGTGACCTCGAGTTTATTTCTCGTTTCATAATAATTGTGAATGCATTTACTGGCTAAACCATCATCCTACAGTGTTAATTTATTTACAAGGCATAGATGAATAACGATGTTCCTATAGAACAAGATGGACAGTTTCAAACCAAAAGGGAATCGTAAGGCAGGACCAAAAAATCCTTGTCAATAAAAATGAAATATCTCCATTTTCAATTATTGTTTGTTACTTTATACGATGTACTTTAATTAACAATGAAAAAGCCTAATAGTTTTAACAATTAATATTTATCTAAACCTGTTACTTTTTAAAAAATTTGCATCGGACCAAAATGTACTAGAAGTTAGCCAAAGTGGCTCCCTTCTACTGGACATATTTTCAATGTACTACATTGTGTTTCTATACTTTAATAATTCTGTGTTACAGGGTGATTCGGGAGGACCCATAGTGTTAAGCAACACTTCATTGATGGCTGGTATCGTCAGCCGAGGCAAAGGATGTGCTCGAAAAGGCCTATACGGGATCTACACAGATAACAGGAACGCAGAAATCAGAACCTGGTTTCTGAAAGAATCAAACGTAACTTGCGCATGCGCAACTACAATATGTCTTTCATCTTATCTAGTAGATATACTAGCGTTTATCAGAATAATCCCTATGTGATTTTTCAATTTTCATATTCAAAACGGCTAGACAGTCGAGTTGTCAACGTTTTTTAGGTTTAATCGTGTTTTATTAATACACAGAAATTTTACCTATACAGAATTTTTTTAATTATCTAAAGAAACTTGGATGGAAAATGCAGAAGGGTTACTAAGTTGTAACTGTGCAGAGAGAATTTTAGCTCAACAAACTGACAGAGTGACAGCGGGGCGAGTGCGGCGCCCGAGCCGAGCCGAACCCAGCTCGCATTAGAGATGAGTATCCGGGTTTGCCAAACGATGAATAAAACTTCAATATTATCATTGATGTACCGCCTGCCGCAAATCCATAGGAAAACAAGTAACGTAACAGTTATTAAATTTTTATCAAATTTATTTTGATAATAATATGAATTTTTTTCAAGTTTTTTTCCTTATGTGTGTTCAGTAACGGCAACTGATTATGCATATTATTTCAGGTGATTAAAAATTTTCGGTGTAGAACTGTTTTGGTCATGGGTGGGCGTGATCTGTAATCATGGGGTGAGCGTCACTATTTTTATAATAGGTTTTCTTAAGTAAACTATTTACTTTTTTACCCGAATGGTAGAAAAGTAATTACCTAATGTGTACAGTAGGCGTCACGGATAAGTATCTTCTCAAATAACTAAAGTTTACCTCAGCCGTCCTCAGCGAACAGTATGATAGAAATTCTTGCAATCATAAATTAAATGCAAAAACTTTGCTGCCGTGGACTCGAACTCAGGACTGTCATGCACCACAACATGACTTACCGCTTATTCATTCGGCTATCTTGGTAGATAATAGTTACGTTGAATTTTTAAATCACTAGCGTCAAAAAACTCGTTCTTGTCTAGCAGACGAATGTAAGGCTTATTTATTATTTTAAAGATGTGGGTATGGGTAAAAAAAACGAATGATTGTCATTGTCTGACTTGACCAGCGGACTTGACTTATTTCGTGCGGTTTACTTTGTGTGTATCCTCGATAGCTTTAGTGTTGATAAATTGATTTGAATAATTGAATAAATAAATGAGAACAAAAATTGTTGTTCTTCACAAACTAGTGGTTTATTGGTCTATTCTAACGGTAAGTGTAACCTTAATGGGAATGCTTTTGTTAATTTCGTATCATAGTAGATAATTATGTTTACTTAAGTAGGTAATGTTTTATTTTTTTATTTTTAGAGTTATAACAGTACGGCTATGGGTTAAAAGATAGTCAATGACTGGCGATGTGAAACTTAAGCATGCAAGTGGCAGAATCAAAAGGATCATCTTCGAGGCGCACTTGAAATCCTTTCACCACACTGGTTTAAAAGAACTAGTAACACGATATGAAGAAGAAACAGGCAGAATAACTTTAGGTATGTAAACGATTTATTTTGATTATATTGTGGCCAATTTGTCTAATCCATTTCATATATTATACATATAAAAATATGTGACCTATTTTATTACTTGCTAAATTGCATAACTACCAAGTCAGTTTTGTTTTCAATCTTATATTAAAGTAAGTAGGTATTAATAAAGTTTTTTATTTTTAGGTTATTGGGAGTGGATGTGATCCATGGGTCTAGAGGAACTTGTGAAAGTCCACGGGCGCATGAATGGATAGCAATATTTAGAAGTGTTGAAAAAAGTAATGCTGTGCGCGTTGTATATCCAGGAGGACAAATTTATTTTGCGCATGATAATTGATAACTGTGCGGTTCATCGAAAAACGACTGTCTGTCTTCTCAGTCTGTTGTAACAGTCATCGCATGGCCATCTAAAAGCCCGGATTTAAATCCAACATAGAATATGTGGGGTCAAATGGTTCTTAATGGGACTCCAGTGATGTTCATAATAATAAATACTTACCTAATTAGATTACTTACCTTCTGGGTATTTTTTGACTTTTTACTCAACCAATATAATTCTATAAACTATACTATATATATATTTATGGAAATGTTTAAATTATAAAACATATAGGATATTAAATAATAAAGATAATAAATATCCTGGACGTTTTTGACCCCACATTTCTAAAACATTTTAAAACGCGTAAATAATAGTTTATATTCACGAGAGATCTAAATTGTTAATTAACTATTAACATGTTTGTTCATCGGTGAAATATAAGAGATTATTATTTACCAGACCTAAAATGATTTGGTTACATAAATGGCAATTCTATAATATTATTTTTGTTTAAAATTTTATAGAATTTTATAAAAACTTTTAATCTATCTTGTAATGTTGTATGCTTTTTAATAATAAACAAAATATTTCTTAAAATAAAGAGGTTTTATTTTGAAAATTTTATTAATAAAATACAATAATGCAAGTAGCAAGTTTTTAAGTATTAATTTAGTGCAAACTTGTTATCTAGACTTGTATGTTTGAAAAAAATTATAGCAAAAAATAAAGCCGCGTTGAGAAGCGAACACGGTATTTTCGGAGTGGGATCCAAGTATGAGAGCAATGTTCCAATACTACTTATAATGATAGAACGAAATTATGGTTAGCCTTACATGGTTGTAAAAATATGATTTATTTTTAAATGCAAAACTTTTTCGTAGACCCGCCGCGCAGCAGCGGCGTTTTGAAGGGATTTGAACCCGGGTCTTGTGCAGAAAGTTACTTATCCATGACGCGGTGTGTACCTAAACTGGATAAGCAGGGCACTGCAGGTCAGCCAACGAAAGCTGGCGCTGTCAAAGTACTCACACTACTGCATTATAATATCCAGCTTCAAATTCCTTTGAATGTCCGTCGCGGCGAATGGAGAAGTTTTGCCTTTAAAAAATAGATTATATTGGTATAACCGTAAGTAAGCCTAAAAATAATTTGAAGTATTACAATTTTTTGAAAGGATTTATAGCTGGGTGTCTTGCGCAAGGGGGGGATACTTATCTCTGACGCTGTCTGTACGTAGGTAAGTAGATTACATAATAATTATTATGTAATCTATCAAAAGCGCATGTACCGTACGGGAATAAATAAAGAAAAAAACAACAGGAGTTTTTATGTATATAAACAGTTCCTTTTATTATGCTCTTAAAATTAAATTGCCAATCCATTTGAGTCCTATTCGTTGTTATTTCAAGTTCTTTAAAGATCACTTATACTAAGCAGTCTAGATCGAAAATTTTGAAAACGATGTACACAGCCAGCTCGAAAACAGTGTCCGTTTTTTCATCAATGATTAGGTTTATCATCAGTTAACATATCGTCATTATTGTATGTACAGTCAGCACTGTAATTGTCTTTACACCCAGCTTACGTCGATGTTCTTTTGTGATTAAACTACTTGTTGTTTATATTTGGGGTATATCTTAAGTGGTTTATTCACATCAGTAGTTTATTCACACACTAAAATGATGTGTTTGTGTGAGTGGTTTAATTACAGGAGAAAACCGGCGTAAGCTGGGTGTAAAGACAATTATAGAGCCGATTGTACCTATTTATTTATCTCAGATCAGAACACTTTGGTAGTTTCTTACTTATTTTTTTCCCCCAGTTTTTGGGTAGGTAAAGCAGTTAGATGACAAAAAACCTATTTTAGAAAATTTAATGGAAGTAATAAATACCTTTATTATAAAGGTTTAAGCATATTTTTTATGCTGCATACTTTATCTATTATAAAGGTTTTTACAAGGTTTTTAAGAGGCGCATCTATCCTTTTAGGGCATTTAGCCCTGTTTTACCCTAATCTTGAAAGTAAGCACTGTGTCATCATTTTGGAAATTTCTGACTTCAAAAGCAGGTGACTGTTCAGAATAGCCTTTGAAAAATTATACACCAGCGTTCAATGTAATCCAGCTTCTTAAAGCTGCGACCCTGGCGTATACTCCTGGGAGACCAGGTCTTGCACAACCCACTCCAAAAGATACCACTCCTTGGAGGATACCGTCTTTGGAAACAGCTGGTCCACCAGAGTCACCCTGAGCATAAAATAAACCAATTAAACATATAATGGTGGTCCTATAAATCCCCCAAAAAACATGTCATATGCCATAGATGACTTTTTTTTCTGTCCTGTGACATGCCGGTTTCCTCACGATGTTACGTACATTGCATACATAGATTTTTTCGACCGAACAAACCCATTTACGCATGACTGCCACCGGGATTCGAACCCGCGACCATCAGATCGCAAATCAAGGGCCTCATCCACTAGGCCACCACGTCCTTGTGTTTTTGTAAAACTTGATTATTACCTCAAGCAAGCGTTTGACCTCCAACTTACATCATGGTTAACGATGGTGTTTTCGAAGATAGAGCATGCTTGACTAAGGAATATCTCTTTAAAATCAGGAGTCTATTTATTATCTTAAGGTTGGGAGTGTAAACATATTGGTGCAGCTGACTGTACATGAGCAGTGTTGCACCTGTGTCTAAAAATCCGGTGTAGCACTGTTTTGGTCATGATCAGACTCGACTTCTTAGCAATAAAAGAGCGTCTAGCTCGTCTTATCAGTTTTCAATAAAAAAAGAAAAAAAATTGACAAGCATCATCATTAAGGGCCATACTACACGAGCGGTTCTCCCGCCGCGGGAATCCGTTCGACAAAGCTGCCGCAGACCATCAAACTACACGGGACGCGGTTTATCGCTGTCATTTGTTCAATTTAACATGGATCCGTCAATGATAAATGAAGCAATGTTTGGAGAAAATTCCTGTGCAGAATGACGTAATAGCGGGAAACCGCCCGTTTAGTTTAAATGCGGCGGAAATCAGCGGTGGTTCATGACGTTCATCATGACGCTACATGCGGCGGTCGTATTTCTCCCGCTTGTGAACTGCGGCGGGAAACCGCGCAGTCGCAGTGTAGTATGCAGCATACAACTTTCACATTAAATTGTGTTAAGTGCGGTTCAGAAGCGGATCCCCGCAGCGGTAGAACCGCCCGTATAGTATGGCCCTTCTTATCGTGTCACTAGTTCCATCGAATCAGCGTGGTGAAAGAATTTCAAGTGCGCCTCGAAGAGGATCTTTTCGTGCACTCGACACATGTTTTCGAACTTTGGTTCTACGAAATGCCGGTTTCCTCACGATTTTTTCCTTCACCGTTGCGAGAACGTGGGATGCATACATAGATTTTTTCGACCGAAAAAACCCATTTACGCATGACTGCCGGGATTCAAACCCACGACCATTAGATTGCAAGGTAAGGGCTTCATCCATTCGGCCACCACGTCCTCTTATATGTCCTCTTAGTATGGCCCTAAGAACGATTAAAAGTTTCATCATCATCATGTAAGCCTCGACGTCCACTGGACATAGATCCCCTCCCTCAGACGCCACAACGAGAGATTTTAAGCCTTCCCCATAGACAGTTTACCTGGCAAGAGTCCTTCCCGCCCTGGTCTTCACCAGCGCAAAGCATTCGTGCGGTGATCCCGTTCAACTTCTGGTTACATTTCTCATTGGAGATGGCGGGAACTTCCACGCTCATAAGAGTGCTGCTGGTGTCGCCATCTTCCTGAAAGATCAAAATGCAAAATACAGTTCTGGTTCTGGCAGTACTAAAAGAAAACAAACAGAGGACAGTAGAAGCCATTTCCGTTAAATAGTAGGTAAGATTGAGTTTCTTAGAGCTTAAATCTATAAGGATTGGTTCTCACTGACTGATCGACAACGAACAAGCCAAACCACTGAAAATCAACATCAATAAGCCTTCAAACGGCTTGGATACTTTGCTAGGAGCTCTTTGTAACACCCATGGATTAAGAGAAAATTCAGGTCTCATCATAAACGAGTTTTTGAGTGGAGACCGTGACTCGGTAAACGTAGTTTAAGACAGTCCAGCCAGGTTGAGTGAAGATCTGCGAAAGGCTGAAGGCAGAAGTTGGATATTTTGACCTCAAAACAAAAGTTACTGAACAGATTTTCAAGAAGTTTTCATGAGACCAAACTGGAATAAAAAATCAGTTCAAATCAGTTGAAAATTGATGAAGTTCATACGTGGACGTCTGTTCTTCTTATCGTGTCACTAGTTCTTTCGTACAAGTGTGGTGAAAGCATTTCAAGTGCGCCTCGATGAGGCTCCTTGAATGAATGAATGAATGAATGAATGAATCTTTATTTGCGTAATACAGGTACATTGTGGTCTTACTTTAAATTAGAATCACTGCATCAACTTTTGTCGTGCAAATACTTAAAATTAGTGCTAAATAATTGTTAATAATTCTTACATAAATTGCTATTAAAAATAATTCATTAATAATTAATAGTATTATTACATTAAAATTCGTCAAAAACATTAAAATTCGTTAAGAGTAAACAAGTTGAGTAGGTCTTTTAATATTAGGGGAACTTAAAATTAAAATAATCATTTAATGAATAAAAGCATCTATCACAGAGCCAATTATACAACTTGTGTTTTAATTCATTGTCTTTCAGGTCTCTAAATTCATTAGGTAATTTATTATAAATCTTTACTGCCATTGCATAACTGTTTTTTTTACATAATTGTAATCTATATTGTGGTATGACTAATGGTTTTTGGACAATTTTCCTTTTGAAGGCGGCTCTTTCATCTTTCTCAAATAATGACATATTATTTCTTACAAATTTAACCATTTCAAATAAATACAAAGACGGGAGCGTTAGCAGTTTATTTTTTACAAAAACGGGCTTACATGACTCAGTCCAGTTTAGACCGAATACTGAGCGGAGACATTTTTTTTGTGCAATGAAGACTCTTTCAATATCAGTTGAGTTTCCCCATATGATGATGCCGTATCTTAGCACTGAACAAACATGACTGTGGTATACTACTTTAGCTGTCTCAATATTTGTGATACTTCTAATTTTTCTTAAGGCAAATACAAATCTATTAAGGTTTTTGCAAACATTATCAATGTGTGTCTTCCAATTACAAAATTTGTCAATTGTTATACCTAAGAATTTAATCTCATTTACTGCTTCAATGTCAACTCTATTATAATTTATGTCAATTTTATTAATTATATCATTATTACTTTTATTATTATATATCACAAATCTCATGCATTTAGTTTTATCTGTATTTATTTTTAAGTTGTTTGAATCTAGCCAATTAATTATATCATAAAGTGCTTTGTTGGCTTCATTTTTAGCTCTATCAATAGTGTTTTCTTTTACTAATACTGTTGTGTCATCAGCAAACAGAACAGTATACTGGTCTGTCGAGTTTGGTAGCTCATTAATGTATATAATGAACAAGATAGGACCAAGTACGCTACCTTGAGGCACGCCATATTGATTATCGCAAAATTTGATCTGTAAGTCACCTGAGTTCTGGTTTCTAGACACATTTTTTAATTTCTGTACATTGTCGTCGTCCCTTCAAATAGCTTTCAAACCAATTGTAAGCTGTGCCTCGAATACCACATTGCTCTAGCTTGTGGAGCAAGCTTTCACGACAAACCGTATCAAATGCTTTACTCATATCTAAGAACACTGCTACCTTTCGTGCACTTGACACATGTTTTCGAACTTTTAGGTTCTATGACATGTCGGTTTCCTCACGATGTTTTCTTTCACCGTTAAGCACGTGTTTTAATACACACATTGATTTTTTGAACAGATAAATCCATTGGTGTACAACCGGGTTCGAACCCATGACCGAAATCCGATCGAAAGTCGAGGCACCTCCCACTCGGCCAACACGGCTTTTATGGACAATGGACGAGGACGTGGTAGCCGAGTGGATGAGGCCCTTGCCTTTCGATCTGATGGTCGCAGGTTCGAACCCCGGTGGCAGTCATGCGTAAATGGGTCTGGTCTTACGGAAGTTGTTCCCCATCCGCTGACAACTAGCTCAGTTCCATCAGGAACAGCCGCTCCTCTCTTCGGCAGTGGAACAGCTTTCGTATTAACTCCATCCAGGGTCATGTCTTGCTGGAGTCTAATGAGTGCTATGTCATAGTCATTAGGTCGAGAATTGTACAGCGGGTGGATTCGGAAGTTCGAAGATGTGTACTCCGACCCTTCCTGATCAGCATATATGCTACCGATCCTGATGTAGACTTTCTGTATTCTGAAAGAGGAGGCGTAAAGTGCCTTTGGTTAGTTTATGCCATCAATTGGACGGTTCTAGAAACCATAGGCACCACTGTCAAGTCAGAGTCAATGAGAAGCAAATTTTTTTTTATTTTTCAGATATTTTGATTTAAAAACCAAACTGCTTTTGATGAAAATGTTATGGGACTAATCATAAAGTGGTATATCCTCACAAAAAAAATAATCAAATCGGTTCACAAAAAAAAAGTGCTGAGGTAACAAACATTAAAAAAACCTTATTGATAACCTCCACACTGGTACTGGTAACCTAAAGTCGGTTAAAAATGGCTTACTTCAGTTCAGGCCCTTGGTGTACAAACTAATTCTCACCCCTTGAGGCAGTGGGCAGCTGTCAAAATAGCCTTAGAACTGATGATGGAACCTCCACACTGGTAGTAATCAGACCCCTTTTGGAGCAGCAGGTACGCTTGGTACGGGTATACACTGCTATTTGACACGGTGCTGCCTCCGACTATCTTCCCACCAGACTTCTTCGCCTTCTTGGACCAAACATCTGAAAAGATGTGTGAAAATTTGGAGTCGCTGCGTTTCATTCTTACTCAGTAACGGTACATCTTACAAACTTGATGTTAATACAGTGATTACTTGTGGATATAATCTAAATAAATGTAAGACAGAAACACGATTGGTGAAACTTTTCTCGATAGATTATTTTTTTGAAATCGGCTCTCATAAAATCTGTTTTACAACCATCCTCAGAATTTTATTTTTTATACTATTGAGTGAGTAATCACAGAACTTAAATAAATGTAAAGAGATTTGTTTATAAATTCAATGCTTTTCAAGCAATACAATGTTTTATCATTAAAATTAGTCGGTTACGTCAGTTACTTTTAAACGACAAAAATCTATATCTAACCTCTTCCCTCGGGGAAAGGTGTTGCCGCTGTAATTTCTGACATTTACACATATCCTCTTAAGCCTTCGTTTACTGACCAAGGCTGCCAATCAGCAGCGAATGTGGCTAAGACAGTACTTATATATTTTTGATGTATAACATCTTACATCTCGCTTTCTGACAAATTTCGTGAAAATGGGACGGAAGCGTCAATAGAAACGCACCCTTAGGGTAGGTTTATCTACGAGACTTAACAATGATTTATTACAAATATTATATAGTTATGTACTATAGGTTAGGTACTTACCTTTACTAAGAGCTACACAGAATAGTAAAATATACACGTAATTCATGGTCAAGACTGTTGAAAAAATACTAGTACACTAAGTTTTTATACTCTTCCTAATTATTGTTTGAAGGTTCTGTTTATGTATCTAGTAAATAGCCTATATTAAGCGATAACAAAAGGTCTTTTACGATAAGAAGATAGTTTAAAATAGATCAGTCAGGAAAAATATTTTCAAGATTTTCTTTCTTCCACTCAAGTTTTTGAACAAAACTTTAGTTAAGTATTAGGTATAACTAAGAAGACTACATTAAGAAAATCTTTTTTTATTAATCTAATAAGTAGTATCCTCGGCACGCTACCATCAGGTATCGAGTTGGAGCAGTTGAGCTACTATAGATCGTTTGCAACAGTCTATGGTTGGCCAAATCGTGTTCATTCCTCAATCACGACAAACCCACAAAACCTATTGAGCTGAAATTTGCTATGGGTATAGATTATGAGCTGGAAAAACACATAGGCTACTTTTTTACTGAGATCAAGAAGACTAGTCGCGGGTAGAAGCTAGTACAGTCAGCTGCACTTATATGAATACACTTTTAATCTTTAACTTTTATATTTAAAGGTTCTCTTAATTTTGCAAATAAATTCTTGTTCTGACAAGAGGACTACATTTGAAAATGCTTGCGTGCACTTTTCTTTGCAAATTTTCGAGTAAGTAATATAAATTTGAAAGCTTGGGAGTATATACATACATGTTAGTGCAGCTGACTACTTAATATATTTCATTACCTTCCTTTTACTGGAAAATCTAGACAAGTCTGAAAACCATGAAATAATATTATTAATAATCAAAGTTTCGGACAAATACTATATCATTTATAAACCGATTTGAATCAATGATACCCAATTAGGCCCATTTCTCTCTTTATTAAAACAATAGTCAAAATATAGGTAATTTGTATTCCATATCGGCCGGATTAAATTTCATTGTTATAATTAAATCGAGTTTAGTGTAAATTATACGCGTTGGTAAATCATTGTTTCATACAGTTATTGGATTTAAGTCCGGATTTCAAATAAATATATTATTTGAAGAATTAAACATATTACTTAGTTTTTTTTTTACTTGTTGCAGGCTCGTTTGATCTTCATCTGACCTGATGGTAAGTGAAGATGCGGTCGACGATGTAGCACGCTTACCTAGAATACTCCTTTACACTCATTCCTTGAAGAAATCTAAATATAAGTAGGTGAATTATAGGTAAATTTTTCAACCGAGTTTGGATGGCCAGAACCTAGGAAAACCAATTTACAAAGATGTTAAGTTTGTAATTTATAGGTTTTTTTTTTTTTTTTTTTATTTATTTAACATTAGACTCACAGTTACATTTTTTTCTTATATAAGCTATTTCATGACGAAATTTGAAAACTTTTTACAAAATTTGAACTGTGATACTTCATAATGCCTATAAACCTGGGTTAATACCCATAATTGAGGGACCTAAACATAACTATTTTCGAATTTCGAATATCGTTAGGTAGGTACTTATTACCCAGAATTTGATCCAAATAAGCGACACTTTATGAAAGCGCAATAATACAAAAAGTGTGTTTTTCCAAATCAACTGGTTTGATTCCCGGCTAGGGTTATATTAGTCAAAATAGTTAGATCACGATTAGTATAAGTGCACGAATGGAGCCTCTTCGAGGCGCACTTGCAATCCTGTCACTAAACTGGTTCGAAAATAACTAGTGACACGATAAGAAGAAGGGAAGGAGGATACGATAGGAAGGAGGGTTATTGATTTTTATAAAATCTAAGATGGAGTTTGAGCGTTTTTCGATATTCCTCATACTTAGAATTTGGATTTTCCAATTGGAAAATTCAACCTGTATTATGTTCTTGTAACTTATAGCACGGTTTTGATTGAATTGTCTGTTTGCCAGAGTACATTTAAACTTTCTGAATAACAAACATCAATATACTACTAATTTATAAACTGACTGACTAACTGACAGACTGCTGAATGTAGAGACTTGGAGGTTGTGTTCGTCAAAAAGAGCAGGCGCGTACTAAGGAAGTTATTTTATTAATTCGCATAGCAAGCGAAATTGCGGGCGTCAGCTAGTTATAGCTAAAACCGATTCCCAATTGGAGTGCGGAATTATTCGACCACAATGCAATTTAGAGCTTGCAGCGCTCTCAAGCGCTATTCATCAGTTACGATTGGCTGCGCGGATATGCAATGTTTTCAAATCGATCGACTAGGACTACTAGGTTTTGTAACCATAGAAGTTTGTTGTTACTTTCTTCATGAAAATGTCAATTTACAAAAACATCGTGAGTAAGTACGTATCTCCAATTTAAAATAGTCTTACTTAATTTACTCAACTAACTACTAACAGAGTGAATTGAATCATAAATAAAATATATATAATAAAATAAAATTATAAATAACCTAGTCGGTCGTTGTCACCACCAGACGGCAAAGTGCCCAGAACGCTGGCGGCATTGCCACGTTGAATGGCAATGCTTATACGCTGTGCAAAGTAAAAGCCGGCATTCTGATCAAGTGTAGACTCTTTTAGCCTATCAACTAGATCTTTGTAGTGCTCACTTTTGTTTTTTCGTACTTTTATACTAAGCGTCAAATAAGTTATACTCTGGCGAACCACGTGACAAAGATGCGCAGAACCAATTTGACCTACCTATGACTTGCGTTTTGCGCATCTTTGCCACGTGGCCTTCGTCAGAGGATAACTTGTTTGACGCGTACTTCTTGAAGTTCGTTCTACAACTTAATGGTGTAGGTATGTGAAAAACTCATGAAATTTTATTTTTTTTAAATAAATAAACATTTACACACTCACACCCCTGCACTAGGATTCCCTGTGTCGCAGGTGGCATGGACACATACAAGACATAACAACATCCAAGACCTGAGAACAAACATTTGTGTTCGTCACACAAATATTTGCCCCGGCCGGGGATCGAACCCGCAACACCAAGCTTCGTAGGCAGGGTTACTGCCACGGTGTCGTCATTATTAAAGATAAAAGATAAAGATAAAGATTTTTATTTTGCACGAAACACGGTAGGTTAGATAGTAGGTAAAAGACAGAGACAGAAATATTATTAGTATAGTGTTTGGTCCGAAGTTAGCCTCTGATGGAGTAATGACCGGATGCAGCCAAATATCGCAGCAAACACGTAGGTCGCGTGATAATGACTAGTGTGGAGACGGCTTTAACTACAGAATAAACCTCTTCTTCTTATCGTGACACTAGCTTAGAAGACTCAGTTATTCAGTGTATTGAATAAAAATACCAGTTTAATATTCAGGGCACACCAGCCCCACAGATAACTGATGACACAAGGTTTAGGTTTACTAAAACAAGTACACATAATTTTTTTATTGATATAAGTAATTAGTTTATAAACTAGGTAGTTTATAAACTACCTAGGTACCTGTCAAAGTTTTGTGAAGATTGGATGAGTTATTCGAGAGTTTTTGTCGGACTATTATAATGTACCTACATAGGTACATAGACTATGGTATGTACTCATATAACGACGTATATACGACATATAACGACACAATTAGTCAAGTGGCAAATGTGTTGGACTGCCACGCCGGTGTCGCGGGTACGATTCCCGCTCAGGACAAGCATTTGTGTGATGAACATCGGTATATGTCTTGAGTCTGGGTATTTTCTACGTATTCTATGTATATCACGCCGGTGTCGCGGGTACGATTCCCGCTCACGACAAGCGTTGTGTGAAAGTCTAAAATATATTTATAAACGCCGAATCGTCTGGTACCAAACCAAATAGCTAAAAAAACCTTTTCCATAGACACACCTGTAACTATCTAAGAAAGCTTGAATCACAAACAGTGGAGCTATAAAAAATGCGACTCTACTACAATTCAAAACGAGAGCGTCTTATTTAGACGAGTGTCCGGTTGTTAGGTGTTATTTTGTATCAAATTGGAGGTCTCATGGAAGGACAGCGAGCTTCGAATCAAGTGCTTTTGAAGGGTCATATCAATTAATATCTAATATTTTAATATATAATATTAATATTAATATATTTTTATGTTAATTATCAATCTATTACATATTAATATCTTTAATAGTAGATATTATAAACTACAAATAATTAAAAAATTATATTAATTATAAATACATAATAATTATTAATAATTATAGTAAGGGCTTATAACTGACTTAAAAAAAATGAGAAAGCTCTCAATTCGGTTGTTTTTTATATGTTTGTAACTTCAGAACTTTGTTGTTTATAATTTGAGAGCATATACTTTCAGATTGGTCCCAGAGAAATTTCATCAAAATCTTGCTGCTCTTATCACTTAATCCAAGATTTCAATTAAGTAATTTTTATTTACCAATATATCAAAGACTGTTAGACAAGTTAAGTCCAGAATAGATACACTTTATCACTTCTCACAAGTTTTCACTTCAATTACGCATCAAACCTCGTCAAGCAATCACTTTCCAAACTTTCTCAATTCAACTTAAAAAAGTCATAACTTTACGAGCCCAGTCACACCCACAAAATATTTTGCTCCTAAAGAAGTTTTCACTTTAAAAATACCCGCTCCAAATGCTCCTAACTTCACAACCCAAAGTGGATCGCAAGAAGATTTAATTTGATACTTGGAACTATTGTTTGTTTACTCGCTACAATTAACTTGGAGTTTGATGGGAAGATGCCCTCCTTCTGGCTCCAACAGGTTAAATGCTGGATAAGTCTGGGAATGGATGAGGCTTAGATTTCATGGATAATTGGATGGGAGAGTAATATATAATATCTTAATATTACAAAGGCAATATAATAAAAAAAGGCTATGCAGATTACTGGCTGTTAAATGTTTATCAGAAACATAACACAGTTTTACAGTTTATCCTCGGCACGTTACCATCAGGTATCGTTGGAGCGGTTGAGCTACCTATAGAAGATCGTTTGCAACGTCTATTAGTAGCCCTATGTTGTAAAAAATATATAATAATGTTTGGACAAATAAGGGTAGATGATGTTTGTTGCTTATGACGCTAAACCTACTGTACCAACTGGCACGAAATTTGGTATAGATGTAGATAAAAACCTTTTATTCTTAATACGGGCGAAGCTTCTGGTAGCACAAAGAAAATAAATATTTATAGTTTAATTTTTTTTTATTACTTCTGTTACAAGCTTGTATGAAAAAACAGTATTTTTTAGATTTAAATGTATTTATTCATTGTGTTGGATTGCACAAATATAACTTAAAAAAAATTGTGCTCTCTGATATTCTTATTGTACTGCTAAAAAACTAAACATATATTGGCATACAATACTCCATAAGATTTGCACAATAATACTCAAAAATAAACCGATAGAAATATAGTATCCTAACAAAGTCGTCGTATAGATATTATAAAATACAAATATAAAATCAGACAAAATGAAAATTAGTAAAGTTGACACAAAATACACAGCTTTAGATTTTGAGAAGTAATAATGCTTTATTGTTAATATGGGATACAAAACGAAAATCATCGATGGTATCGACAGCAAAATAACAACGAGTGTAAACCGTATTTCAGAATTTTTGGAAAACCACGAAAACATTTGTTCTAAAACCTCTATTACTGATAAAATAACTGCTGTGTATGTTGATACAGTTTTCTTAGCTATTTCTTTTCCTAATAACAGTTTTAGAAGTAGTAATACAGAGTAACACGAAGAAGTTAAAGTAAGGAGAAGATCGAAGCTATAGTAGAACATATAAATGAACTCTTGAAGGTCTTCAAAATCTTCATCATCGAACAAGTTGTAGAAGTAAACGCAGAGCAAAAAGAAGTAGCTGGTGTAGATCCTTTGAAGAACCAAATAATTGTACAGTCTTTCGGCTTGGAATCTCGGCACATAACAAATCAGTACGAATCTAAGTAATATAACTGTAGTTAATATAATCAAACCGATAAATATGATAAGCAGTTCTTCAGAAGGTTTCAGTAGAAATTCATCATCAAGGTATTTATATGTCTCGTTTGGGTAAACAAGAAACAGATTCATATTTTAAAGCACTTCACTTTTGTCAGTAATTTTTAATAGTACAATATGATAATAATAAAATAATAATAAATAATATAAATAACAATATTTAGTAGTACACAAACGCGAGTGTCGCAAATCTTTATATTACTGATTTACATATTGTTAAAATAATTAATAGCTGATAACTTTTTAGTTTATAATGAGTACCTACTCCTGATTATGACTGTTATGATTATATCTATTTACATAATAACTATAATCATTGGAACCTAACTAATTGATAATGATTTTTGTTATTTTACATCAGATTTTATTTATAGCCAATCCAATCTTTCGAAATATGTTCAATATTTGATTTTTTTAATTCAATTCAGATTGCATTAATTTCTGAGTTTATTTTTATTTTTTTTGGATAGAACAAGTTTTTCAAAAAACATGACATAATAATAAATAAATAAACATTTTTGAATATTTTAACACAACGTCCGTCTATTCCCAAATTAAACTTGTACAGATAACTGGCACTTACCTTAAAATACATAGAAAACATCTAGATTCAGGAAAAAACACCAATGTTCATCACACAAATGTTTGACCTGATGCGGGAATCGAACCTGCTAATCCAGCGTGGCAGTCCAACACACTTGCCACTAGACCATTTGCGTCGCCTAAAATGTAGTAACTACGTAAATTAAAATCAATTATTTCAACTTTAATTTTTGAGAGATTCTAGATTGCTGATTGGTTTAACTGGTCATAAAAATCCAACATAAAAACTGTCATTTCAAAACAAAAAGTCACAAATTATTAACTGAATCATAAAAATCAACACAACCATTACAACAAATCTGTAAATAAATAGTTTTGTACGATTATAATTATCGCTCGTTGATTATTATGGGGCTTAGAAATCACGTAGGTATAACAATGATTTGACCTTATTCGGGACACCTACGCAAATTCTACTAGTTTTTCGGTAATGTCCATATTAGTGTGGATAAGACCAAAGTTGACAAAATTTCTCCGTTTTAGGTGGATGCCGTCTCCTGCAGAATTATCTACCTAATCGTCAGATATTTACTTTGGTATATGTAAAGAGTTTGGTATTTTATAGCACAAGTTTTTAATTACCAGAAAAAAACACGCATAAATAGTTACACAGCTAAGGCAAAAAAACTTTAATATGAAATCTATTTTTTTAATAAATATGATAAAAATTGGACATACTGTTACCGCTTGTCGTTTTCCTGTGGCCTTGCGTTAATTGGTACGCATCATTGATAATTTATTTAAGTTTCATTCATCTTTTGTCAAAATTGGGCACTTAGCTCGAGCCAGGTCGCAATAACTCGGTTCGGGCGCAGCACTCGCCCCACTGTCACGATCCTTTTGTAGTAATCAAACATTCTGACAGCACAGATATAACGTAGTACTGGGGATTAATTCGAAGCTGTCATCTGCTCTCGTTATCGAATGATACGTCAATTTTGGGACATAATGGTAGACCCAAATGCCAAAATTGACGTAGGTACCATTCGATAACGAGAGTCATCGACATAGCCCATTTAAGTTTTTTTTGGTAATTAAAAATTTTACATTCTAAAAAAGTTTATACTAACTCTTAAATTAATAAAAACTCTAATTCTCAATTTTAAATGTTAACTTTCTGAAAGGAGTGTCTACGTTACGTCTGTCGTGCCGGATCAGCGATCTTCGCTGGCGCCGCCCTGACGCCGCATTGCAAACCAGTCTTCATAAGCACGGCTTGGCCTCATTAGGTTCCTATCTCAATTTTTGAACTCGAAAATACCAGTTGGGAAGTCATAAATATGTAAGACAGTGCACAGTTACAAAAAAAGATGCATGGCGATTCAAATAAATTAATTTAAATAAAATCGAGAGTCCGTCGGCGATTAACCGTGACTCCTCCATACAGGCTTTTTAGATATACTTGAATACAGATAGTAAATAAAAAGTAAAGTTTTTTTAATACAGCCTATGCTAAATACTACAATCTATATTACAAAATTTACAAAAGGAAAGAATTGGGGCACCCATAGACCGTTGTTAAAGTAAAGTAGTATGTATGAGTAACCGAACTAAAATGTTCTCCACAGCTTAAAAACCGTTTTACTAGCCAGCAAAAACCGATGTCAAAGGCAAGCCAGGGTCTTGTTTCTTGCTCAGACCACGGTTTATGCTAGTCGCTAATCCGTGCTGAGTTGAGCTTGCAAAAGATAGGTTAAGTCTACATTTAGTTGATAGTTCTATAAGTAGGTACCTAATACTTTTTCCAGAAGCGAAAAGGAACTGTTTTGAAGTTGATACTTCTTTGATAGCAAGATTTTATAGGCCTACAGCTCAAAATTAAATACGCCACATTCGGACTAACAATCCTACTAATATTATAAACGCGAAAGTTTGTAATTATGGATGGATGGATGGATGTTTGTTGCTCTTTCACGTAGTAAAAACTAAGTACTGAATGGATTTTAATGAAACATTACATTGATATAGCTTATACATCAGAATAACACATAGGTTACAATTTATAAAGATAGTGCAAGCGAAGTCGCGGGCACCAGAAAGTGGTCAATAAACGAAGGCTAATTTGACTTCTGATACCTATGTAGGTAGGTATTATGTTTAATATGTTTTTTAATATTACATTACTTGTTATTATTTATTAATCGGGATGAGCTATAATAAGATCGGTATAATAACAATGTTAATATTACCAAGGAAATATTTTTGCCATTGTCCATGGTTTTGTCTGCGCGGTATCTATAAAAAGTAGCATATTATCTCCTTTTTCAGATGGAATGGATTGATCCATGGTACAGACAAACCCATGAGGGATTTCAGTTCAATCTATTTAGCAGCTTTGACGTGGGTAAGTTATGAGCTGTAAAATCACTAGGCTACTTTTTAACAAATTGTAATAACAATATTTGCTTAATTAAAGATCTTTGTGTACATTTAAAACGCGTGCTTATCGGTGAAGAACATCGCGAGAAAAACGGCATGTCGTAGAACATAAAGTTCGAAAATAGTGTCAAGTGCACGAAAGGAGCCTCTTTGAGGCGCACTTGAAATCCTTTCACCACACTGGTTCAAAAAGAATTGGTGACACGATAAGAAAAAGAAGAAGAAGAATAATTGTTTGTTAAAGTTTAAAAGATAGTTTTACCCAAAAAAAATGCCTGAAAGTAATTGGATTTCTTAAAGGAATACTCCAAAATTCCTTAACAAGTTGCGCTCTAAGGGTTAAAAGGTCACAGTTAAGCCTTCCTTTCCTTCTCAACCCTTCCCACTTCCGTGAAGCTCGTAAAAACACCATTCTTCACAATGCTATCGATTTTCCTTCAGCCCCTAAGAAATTACATCTATTTTCGTGGTTGACATCTGAATAATGGATTTTTGACAAAAATTTAGATTCATTCATTACTTCCCGTGACATACAGGGTGTTGAAAAATGATGTCTTCCTTCCAACACTGAAAGGGATCGTTTTATACGAGAGGGGTAAGAAAGGTGAAAATATTAAGAAGTCTTAATCCATTGCGATATTAGAACGTCGGTTTTTGATAATAATTCTCATCATCAATATAATAAAAGGCTTGGTCCAGAATGACTGACTGAAAGACAACGTAAAGGCCGAACCGCATAACGTAGAAACTTGAAATTTGGAGGATATGTTCGTCATTATGCACAAACGCATCACATTTTTTTTAAATTCACAGAGAATACAAAGTTGCGTGCGTCAGCTAGTGCATAATAAAAACGATGACTGATAAAATATAACACCGTAAGATTGTTAAAACCGTAAGTTTATAATTTTACGGGTTATCCCTCACATATGCATCAAGATAGATGACACGGCGGACTCTACCTACATTCTTGTGTAGAATTGTAAAATTAAGAAATTGCGCATAACCTGTTTTATTTTAATTGGCACAGCATAGAATGCATCGCAATATTAATAAATCTAACAAAAAGACTTATTACAATCTACTTTAATTGGACTGTTTTAGTGACCAAATCAAAACCAAACACCACTGGAAAGTCAGGGAAGCAAATACGCAATTTCGTTTACTTCGACAACATTTTTTTTTCAGTTATTTTAATTTAATAACTAAATGCTAAAATCTGAAAAATCGGTTTGATTTTGATGAAATTTCTATGGGGCCAATCTAAAAGTATATTCTCTAAAACGAAAAGAAAACAATATTCTCAATCGGTTGATAAATGACTACTTTCTGAGGTAAGAAACACTAAATACAACCGAATATGTTTGAATTGAGAACTTCTTCCTTTTTTTTAATCGATTTTTAGGATAGATAGGTATAAGTTAGGATAGTATAGGATTTTTTACTCAATCACGGCGAAATTACTCAACTAATAATAATTGAGCTATTATTCGGAATGGGTATAATTTATGAGCTGATAAGGCTATTTTTATCTATAAAAGGCTTAGTTCCGACTGACTGACACACATTACAAACCACTGGATGTAGAGACTGGAAATTTTCATGATATGATCCTCGAGAAATATTGCCTACGCTTTGTACTAAGAAAGGAATTTTGTTAATTCCCAATGGAAACGAAGTTGCGAGTATCAAATAGTCTAAAATAAATGTTTTCAGATAAAATCATATGTACAAATATTATAAACGCGAAAGTTTGTAAGTATGGATGGATGGATGGATGTTTGTTACTCATTCACGTAAAAACTACTGAATGGATTTTATTGAAACTTTAAAATAATATAGCATAGCCATCAGAATAACACAAAGGCTACAATTTATAAAGATATTGTGTGTTGTGTGAATTGTCCGCTACTCGAAATACTAATCCTGCGCAGACGAAGTCGCAGGCACCAGCTAGTAATTCATAATGTTTCATCTGTGACTTAAGAATATTCTAAGAAACAAATCATTCGAGGAATTTAGTTTACAAGACAGTATTCATTATCAGTAAACAATTATTAATTGTAAACAATAACAGTATTGACTTTATATCGAGAGGTCGTTATGAGGAAGAAATCAGTACGACTCGCACTGTGAAGTGAAGTGTTCTGAATATACTGTACATAATTAATAGTGGTGCCTAAAGACGAATATTTAACTGCACAATAAATAAAGGAATCAAGGTAAAGTTAGGTGTTTCTTGCTATATAATTATTTTACTGTGTATTGATAGGTGGTATGCCCAATGGGAGTCAAAAACACTGAGTTTTAAGAGCGAACTACGCTGCTCCATTGTGTTGTGTTGCGTCAACTTGCGTCGCAGTTTTGTACTGGCATTTGCTTCGCAGCGCTAGATTTGAACGCATACAGCCAAATGCCAGTACAAATGCGATTTAACGAGTATTATATGGCTTCGCTCTAATGATACTACTAGGTGACGCCCGCAACTTTGTTTGCAATGTGAATAAAAAAACCCTTAGTACGCGCCTGCACTTCTCGACGAACACACTCTTCAAGTTTCAAGTCTCTAAGTCCAGCGGTTGGGCCTGTACGTTGTCTGTCAGTCAGTCAGCCAGTCAAGTCCAAGGCTTTTTTAAGTATTATATTGATATAAGTAGTAAATAGGTAGTAGGTTTCTTAAAATGATCACACTATGCTCAATCTAGGACTCTACATATTTCAGATGTAGAGCTAATCAATGAATACTATAAAAATATAATATTAATGTCTTTTTCAGATGGAAAGACTATTACTCATAACTTTATCAATAATAACGGTAGTAAAAACGACCCCAGTGATGACAAGAGAAAGCTTGATGAACCAAAAGAACAACGAAGAAGTCTGTTCGAAATTATTGAACTTCAACAACTTTTTCTACAATTTAGACTCACAAAAGAACGTAAGCGGTATACCAGCTGACATGAACATCCATTGGAAGACAGGAAATGTATTCTTTACCCTCATAAGTGAAGATATGAAGATGAATCTGCAAGTCCTACGTCCAAGCGGAGAGTTTGAAACGCTAAAAGTAGCAGGTTTGGGTCAGTCCACTACAGTTGATAACCTAAACGATGTTGTGTACTTAGCAACTGATAACGGAGTGTATAAATACAAAGATGACGGCTCTATAGAACTATACACGGCTTTGGGAGAGGATGTAATGTATATAGCTGTCACTCCGGATGGAAATGCGATGTTCATAGCCACCTGGCCGCAGAATCGAGTGCAAAGGATCACAAACGAAGGACAGAAAATGGAGATGTTTTCAGCTATACCAAACGGGCATGGCTTGACTATAGACACGAGAAATAACATCTATTTCGTAGCTACAAAGACGTCGTATATACTGAAAAACGGTGCTAGTATTTCGATCAAAATCAAAGGCCTTCCAAGTGATAGAATGACAGGAGTTTTCGTCAGCAGATCTGATGAAGTCTTCGCTATGGATGAAAGCAGTAATTTGTATCTATTGGATTCAGAGAATGCAAGTGCGAGGGCTCTTGGTTCGTTTGGTGTGACTGGAGTTAATACGTTCGCAATGGATTCGGCAGACAATGTACTAATCGGTGTGAAAGGAGCAGTCCTGAAATACAACGCTTTTGAGAAGAATCCTTGCCCGTATTATGAAAAGTAAGATGTTTTGTTGACTAATAAATGTGTGATTAATCCAGTGTTTTAATTAACCAATTAAGAAGAAAACCAATTATCAAGGAAAAAAAATAAGGATGTTAGGTAGGTACTAAATTAAGCTTACAAAACTTTAACTAACATAATTTGAAAATAAATTATTTGTAGTTTATCTGTTCTGAAATCGTGTGGGCATGATGATTTGCAGAGTTGAAATTTAGACTGGTCTCTGGTTGAAATAAATTTAGACTGGTCTCTGGTTGAAATAAATTTAGACTGGTCTCTGGTTGAAATAGATTTATCTCTATCTTATCATAGGTATAATAATAACCTAGGTAGGTAGGTACTAACTCACACAATAAAATACTGTTTACTTCTCATGTAGTTTTATAGTATTCAGTAGATAAATACTCGTACCTAGTTAGGTAGTGCACATAATTTAAAATTATCGAAAACCGTAAAATATTAGTCAAAAAAACTGTCTTACCTATGCCAAATGCTAGTTTTTTTATAAATTTACCATTAGCTTTCATTTTTGGACATTTATCTCAAAGCAAATGGCTACATTTCATCAATTTTATCTGTAACTACTTACACGTACACGTGTTACTACGTACATATTTACATAACATTTTAAACGTTTCAGTAAAACAAGTAAGAAAGGCAAAAGACACAACCGGAGACGCAAGCAAAAGAAACCCCGATCAACCACCACCACAGAAGCGGTTGAGGAAGATGAAGATGATGAGGAATAAACCAAGCCATGATTTCTGAAAATACTGTAAAAAACCTTGTTACTTGCATTAATATTTTCACGTGAAAGAGCCATCTCGCGTTGTAAAGTCGAACTTCGCTTGTGAATTAGCGACATCTGTCAGTACAGCACTGAACTTCATTGAGCTCAGTTGACTGTAATAGTAAGATGTGATTCCGAAAGATGTCACTAAATTTAAGCACAAAAACGTTTCGTTACTGCTTTATTATTTTGCTAGGTTGGCAGGCAGGATGGGACGAAATCTACCAAGTTGTAAGTTTATATTTCTTCTTCAGTTATCCGAAAATTCAAAATGAAGATTACATTATACATAGGCCATTTCGCAGGTTCAGCACCGGTTAAATACGTTAGATAAGGTAGGACAACATTCAGTTTTAAGCAGCAAAGTTCAGATTTTGCCTTTTATCGCAATTTCAAAATAAATTATTACGTAAGATTTATTTCACGTAATCTCTTATTTATATAAGTAGGTACCTACAAAAAGATTTAGGCATAACTCGGTAGGTAAATAATCTTATATGTCTGTAAAGTTACTACAAAATGCAGTAACGAAACGCAAAATCAAATGTTGCCATAATGTTGGTAATTGCCTAAATTGGAGGAAAAATACTGAAATTGACGTTCTTGCATGATATTATTATAATTTTCAGATTTTATTTCTGTCAAAACTTACGTGGTCTAGCTAAGTGGGTGCTCAAACTTACTAAAATTGAATCAAAACAAATGCAAAACCATTGTTTCATCAGTCGACGATAGGCCTGAGTTATTAGGTTTGTTTTCTGTTTTGCTTGTACGTTTTTATCTATAATTTAATATATATATAAAGTTTTTTTCTATAATGTAATTCATTTGATGCTAAAAGCTTTTACCTTTTTTATTGAACAAACAAACATTTTATAGACCAAAAAAATCAAGCACGTTGTTAGGGAACCTATTAATTTTCTACTGGCACTACTATAGCGAACATTCCATTCATTCTTTTCGTTCATCATTCATGATTTGTCTTGTGTCAATTATAGTTTATATTCTCTTTCGTGTCAATTTCATTCATACGCGTCGTCGATGTGTCAGTGAACGAGCGTTATACCGCGCGGTTATTTCGTCGCAAATGTTGTGGATTTGTGTAATAATGAGGAGACACACAATCGGCTACATAATAATAAAGTGATAAGTGTATTTTGAGTTTAGTGTCGTGTTACAAAACATAGTTTTCGTTTGTATGTCAACTGTGCATTCAACATGGCGGCAACTCCCCGTCAAAAATCACAACAAAAAAACATTTCTTCTATATTTTCCAAACTTCATGGCGCTTTTTCCGATGCTGTGTGTCCAACAAAGCTCGCGACGGACAAACGGACTTTGGACAAGACCTGGAAGCTGATGGACAAAGTGGTAAAACTATGTCAACACCACCGTATGAACCTCAAAAATAGTCCGCCGTTTATCCTAGATATTCTCCCCGATACATATCAGAGACTGCGTGTTATTTACTCAAAATATGAGGACAATATGCAGGCGTTGAATAGCAATGAACATTTTAATATATTCATCATAAATCTGATCAAAAAATGTAAGCAAGCGATCAAGCTTTTCAAAGAAGGCAAGGAGAAGATGTTTGATGAGGGTTCGCACTATAGGAGGAATCTGACGAAGCTCAGTTTGGTGTTTAGCCACATGCTGAGTGAGTTGAAGGCCATGTTTCCAAACGGGACATTTGCTGGAGACCAGTTTCGGATCACCAAGAGCGATGCTGCTGAGTTTTGGAGGACCAACTTTGGAAACAGGTCAGTTATATTTATTAAGCATTTACTTATTTATTTATTGACTTTCTAATGAATTAAGAAAAACAGTTTTTTTCTATTAATTAATCGAGTAACATTCATTTTGATGATGTTTTAACGTCCAAAGTAGGTTTGTGTTCTACCACCTGTCTTTATTGCTGCATATACAGGTTATCCTATTGTTTTGTCTAAAGAAAAGAATGGTTGATAGCTCTCCAAAACTCTGATTCTTGTCTTTATCGTAATAATAGTTTAGACACCCTATTTACCAAAGCCTCATCAAAATCTTTAGTCTGCGAAGAAGTTTCAAGTTTTCATTTCAAGTTAAAAGTCACATATACTTGAAATGAAAACACTACTGTCCTTCACAGTAAGTCAAACTTACTCCAAAGATTTGTCTTATCCCGTAAGTACTTACTTTAAAATGGGTACTCCAGTGGGTATACACCATGCATGCCTTCGAACCAAAACCTTCACAACTCTAGCTAAATGCCTGTAGATGGCAGAATGCAAGAAAAAGACGAGATAAAAAAAAATAAGTACTTACCAAAACTGTGTAAGTTGTTCAATAAAGAATTTAACATGATAAACCGATCTTCCAATGAAATTACAGTCAAGAAATATAGAACTTTGAGATCATCGTACGCATAACCATTGCAGAGCTGTCAATTGAAACCCACTTCCTCATACGTAATTGCTTTTTAATTGAAACAATGCTTATTCCCAGCCAGTTGACTTTTCAATCTACTAGTTCCTTGTTGCAATTTCACATGGACTCACTCCCATGCTTTTTGCTCAGTGTTTAGCTGTCTCATTAAATTATTGATGTTGCTATGTTGTGCCTTTATCTTCTTATAGTGTCATTTAGTTCTCTCGAACCAGTTTGGTGAAAGGATTTCAAGTGCGCCTTGAAGAGGCTCCTTTCGTGCACGGTTATGTTGTGCTTGAATAGATAGATAAGTTATTCTTTATTGCACACCTTTTTAGTGTGTAACATCTTTTCTCTAGCTTACTGTCAATTTGTAGGAGTAATGTCGTGAAAATTGGACGGAAGTGTGTAACAGTGGGCCATCAGATGGTAACCTCAGAAAAATTAAGCAAATAGAATCATTCCAAATTTAAATGTTTCATCAATGCAAAATCAATTTTTTTTTTAGTTAAGAATTGACAAGTCATGATAGGTGCTGTGCCACATAATTTTTTAGTTCTTTTCCACTTCATAATTTGATTATCAGTCTCAAAAACCTGGTCATTTTATAAGCTACAGTGACTTATAAATCAAACACAGTTATGCTTAGTAAATTTCAAATAAAATATACCTACTAGATATAATAGATCATGATATATTATTATGTCTGAAAAGAAAAATTAAATGCTTTGTTTGTTTCCAGAGGATGCATAAAATATAACTAATAACCATTACAAATAAATGTTTAATGTTTGGAAAGCTAGGTTAAGGCTGTCGAAGATGAATAATAATAATGAAGAAGAATAACATTTAAAAAAATACCTACAGAGCTAGTTTTAATTTTAATGATTAAGTGTGCCATAGGGTACTGGATAAAGTTAAACAAATAAATAATAACATATAAACATTCACACACTCACACCCCTGCACTAAGATTCCCTGTGTCACAGGTGGCATGGACACATACAACACATCACAACATCCAAGACCCGAGAACAAACATTTGTGTTCGTCACAAATATTTGCCCCGGCCGGGGATCCAACCCGGAACACCAAGCTTCGTAGGCAGGGTCACTACCAACTAAGCCACGGTGTCGTCAACTGTTACATAGTAATGTAACAGTTGACGACACTGCTATACCTATGTTTACTAAATTTCTGTGCTTTCCAAATACATAGTCTCCGAATAGAAATACTGTGACATATGAACGAAAAGACTGATCTAGACACAACAAAACTGAGGGCCTCTTTGTCATTCTCAAAACCCCAAAAGACTATTAAGTAATATATATGTTGTAAAATACTTTAATAAATTAAAAAAATCATCTTATTAATGGAAGAACTACACTACACTTTGAATACGAATCTAATTTCATATCAAAGTACTTTTCAAGAGTAATACTTATTAATGAAGACCTTTATAAAAAGCTAAGAGAGATATGATCAAAGTGCATTGCAATCACAGAAGTATTAAAGTATATAGAAACACAATTTAGTGCATTGAAAATGCGTCACAAAAAAGGGAGCCACATTGGCTAACTTCTAGTACATATTGGTCCGAGGCTAAATTTCGAAAAAGAGAAGTAACAGGGCTAGATAAATATTATATGTTTAAACTACTAGGCTTTTTCATTGTTAATAAAACTACATTGTTAAAAGTAACAAACATTATTTGAAAATGGATATATTGCATTTTTATTGACACAGTGTCTGAGAATACCGCATCCATTTTGGTTTGACACTGTCCATTTTGGTGTTCTATAGAAACACCGTTATTCATCTATGATTGCAATGTAATAAGTACATCGAAAAGTAAATTGCATAGAAACCTTATTTCAAGGAGTACCTACGTAAACAACTCGAAGTTCTCAAGCTACTGTTATCTCTAGTTAATTGCGCACATATTTACCCTTACTTGGTTAAGTAATCGGTGTTGGATCCATTAACTGCATACAGAGATGAAGGTGTACGAATGATGGTGATGAAGGATGTAAGGTGTAAGACTGGATGTAGCTGATATTCAGTATGGATACAGTTTGTGCTGGAAAATAACATCTTCGTTTCGCTCTCGACAGAGCGGTTGCGGTTTTCAGGAAATTTGATAATCAGGGGCTGTGAGTCGCCTCACGATTTCTACTTTTTCCTGCTGGTAGATGTTCTGGTACACTCATGAAAAGGGCTGTTCACGGAAGATTTAATTTAGTCGGTTCATAGCATGGGTGACCTTCCACGCGAACTAGTTCCTTCCACTCTGCCTTCCACAACCAAACGCTCTCATAGTCATTTTCCCGCTTCGAGACGAGTACGAAAAACTTAGGATGCGAGTTTGAACTAAGACTGATAGACGGTGTTGGAAAGAGAGTTTTTGCAGTATGGAATTCTTGGTGCGGAACTCTGTCCAACATTTCAGAAGAACATAAGTTATTTTTTAAATCGATACCACGTGGGCGAAGTCGGGTCGGCCTGCGAAAACTTGCGGCAACCAGCTCTTTTAGTAGCAACCAGACTCACGTGTTTGATAGGAGCAACCAGACTTACGAGCTGGTGGGAACAACCAGACTCACGTGTCTGGTAAAATAACAGCTAAACCAGACTCCAGCGTCTCGTAAATTCTGTTTAGATGGGTACAGTCAGCTGCACAGACATGTATACTCTCCCAAGCTATTACATTCATATTATACTCTTAATTTTGCAAAGACATTCTCCTTCTGACAAGAGTTCTGACATACTTGAGACAAATAAATCATTATTTCATTCATAAGATAACTACATTAATTTGAAAATGCTTGCGTGCACTGTTCTTTGCAAAATTAAGAGCATAAATGCAAAAGCTTGGGAGTGTAAACATGACTGTGCAGCTGACTGTACGTAGAGTCAGATATTCTGCCGCCAAACTGTTAGATTTCTGATTGAAAGATCACTAGCTAATAAAATAACTAGGCTGGCGGAACTTGCTACCGAAATGTTTATTAGTTACGGAGCGCTATATCAGTGTTTCACCTGCCTGTGATTCAAACTCATGGCTAGCACCTGTTCTGTCAATGTACAGTACAGATGGTAATCTTTTACCGCCAGAAGACATCCTAGCTCGTCTCGTCAATTCTAATAATGCAATCTTGATTATGTATGAAAAGTCACCTTGAACTTGAACGTTTCTTACCTTTAATCTTAGTTCAGATACATACGGCTCGAGCGTTTCATAATCAAAGCCAATATCTGTTTAACGCAACAAACTGTTATCCTAAGCTATAACAAGTTAGATAACCAGTCAACCTTCGCCCGTTGATGGACAGACCAGATACGATATCAGTCCATTCATGATTGTGGTGTTGAATGAAAGTAATCGTGGAAATCGATTCGGATAGGGCCGATAAGGCGGTCGGTGTTGCCATATCCTGCTCAGCTAGCATTACACTTTACCTTTCACCACTGAACTAGCAGGCGTTCGGGGGGGTTCCACCCATAGGTACCACCCCTCCCTATCTCGTTGACATCCCATCCCACGAGCGCGAACATTCGTAAAACTTAGAGACCCAACCAGGCTAGTGGTTGCACCCAGCTCGCAGGACAGCTCTTAGTAGTAAAAACAGTTATAACATGACTGTAAGAATATTTAATCAAATTCCTAAAACTATAAGAGAGTACCCATAAGATAACTACCTATTAAACAATTTAAAACTAAACTTTATAAATGGTTACTTGAGAAATGCTTTTATAATCTGAATGAATTTTTATGCTAGTGTGTTACAAATAATTTCTAAAATCTATTGTATTGTTATACTATGATTTTTTGTTATAACTACTATACAAAAAAATTGACTTGTTCCTTTCACCACACTGGTTCGAAGGAACTAGTGACGAGATAAGAAGAAGAACACGATCAAGCGTACTCTATCTTAAATTCTAAAATAAGCACGCACGCACAGATTTCTTTGTAGAAAAGACATTGATGTGGTGAGGATAGACAAAGTACGTCTATCGAGCTTGAGGGTGGTGTAGGGTCTATGTGAAATATTTACTGGTTATTATAATTTAGCCCTAAGAAATACCATATTTCCATGATCTTCCACCACGTCGTTTACCACTTTCGCTAATCGTCATTTTATCATGACTTCGTCGAAGTCGAAACCCTTATCAGGAATAATGCTATCATTTCCTCATTATCTTTAATTATTTATGCTTCATCATGAGTTTCCGTTTTATATGGCGATTAACATTTCGTGCGCTTACAGGCCGGATGCGCGTAATCTAATCTAGCGATGGGTGATGGAGATATAAGTTCATTCTGATAGTTATTTACGATAAACTGATGTAATTCACGCACTTGCATTCATTTATTCACATGATCAGTCAAGCTCTCATGCACGCACAATCAACCACGTCTAGCTCTGTACCGGTAGGTACGTATGCCTATCTATAAAGCCAATGGTCTGCCAAAGCCTTGTGAATGAATGAATTCTACTCTTTAGTAGCATCGAAAGCGTCTTCGAGGCGCACTTGAAATCTTTTCACCACCCTGGTTCGATCTTTCGACTTGTGACACGATAAGAACTACCTATAGCATCAGCCTACGAGTCTTGTAGTCCGAGTATTTCAGATTCGCGAAACGGCTTGTTGATTCTCTATTCAGTATCTAATCTATCAGTTTTCCTCAGAACTGAGGTTATTGGCATAACTTGACAGATTTTAGATTAATCTTTTTCCAAAACTTCAAGCCAAAACAAGTTTCTTTTGAGCTCACAAAATCTATTTCGTATCCCTCTTCCCGCTTCTGAATGAGGTCAGGTAAGCCTCCCCTTTGTAAAGAGCTCGTAGGTATAAGATTACTCAAACAAAGCGCGGTTTAATCTTAACAGGTGTATTTACCCGACTGTAAAGTATAACAGCGGTAATCCTCACCCACGAAGCGGAAACAATGATGTTTTATGGTGCAGCCAACCGCATCGTTGCAGGTACACTGATATAACTTCCATTATCCCATTTGACGACACGATCGGTCGAGTGGCAGGTGTGTTGAATTTCTACGCTGGTGTCGCGGGTTCGATTCCCGCTTTAGGACAAACATTTGTGTCATGAACATTTGTGTTTGTTCTGAGTCTGGGTGTTTTCTATGTATGTATTTACAATAATCAAGGTTTTACAAAAACATACAACAACCGACTTGAATCGGACGGGTCTAGTGACCGTAAGCACCACTGAAAAGTCACAGGGAAGCAAAATACGCAATTTTGTTCACTTCAACGACTTTTTTTCAGTTATTTTGATTTAAAACCTAATCTACTGAACCGATTTTGATAAAATTTCAACGGGAATAATCTGAAAGTATACTCTATCAAACAAATATTTTTTTTTATGAATCGATTACTCTATTGACAACCAAGTTCTGAGGAAACAAACATTTTTTTTATCAGCCTATGCTGTCCCATTGTTGGGCAAAGGCCTCCCCCTAACAAACATAAAAAAAAACAAGTAACCGAATTGATAACCTCCTCCTTTTTTGAAGTCTGTTGAAAATAAGTAAATTAGTATTCTATCAATTATTTATCGGCTCATTGCTAAATTCCTCAATTACCCAATTCCCAATTGAGTTGCATACCATGACATAAAATTGATGGTGCGCTCCAGTTCTCCATAGTTGAATGAATATGAGATGAGAACAGCCAGGCAGGAAACGTCAGTTTCATTCATGAACATGCGTACATTCAACAAGCTGTTTTGCCTTGAAAATATCGCTTGGACGCGATCCAAAATGTACAACTAGGTATACATTTTAGAGGAAGTGATACGGAAAGAGCTATATCCTGGTGACGTGGCGCTGAAGATCAAGATATCTTGGTGGCATGAGGCCTTCAGACTATTTTGGTATCACCCAATCCACTAAATTATTATATACTGTACAGTTTTAACATTAACAGTATTCAATTCATCTTCCAAGTCGTATTGGATTTGAAGCGGAAAAGATTCAATGTAAGTCTGTGATGATATAAATGGCATCGCCATCTAGCACCAAACTAAACAGCAGAACTTGTATTATGGGAAACAGATAACTGTAGAAATATAATACTAATATCTCTTTAAATAAATACATACAAAGAATATATAAAATACCCAGACTCAGGACAGACACCGATGTTCATCACACAAATGTTTGCTCTGATGCAGGAATCGAACCCACGACACCGGCGTGGCAGTCCAACACACTTGCCACTCAGCCATCCGTGTCGTCAAACTTACGTTATTAGTGACTTTTGTTAATTAAGGGGAATCCTCAAGGCAAATTTCCATACAAATATTTCGGACAAAAACTCAAAAAGTACGCCGTATTATAGTAATTTCTTCATACTATTCGTTTCGTCCATGTTTTTTGATTTCGTCAACAAAAAAAGTGAAAGGTTTCATACTGTAATTTAGATTTTATACGTGTTTTTATGTTAGTAGGGTTAAATTTAAATCACGTATAAAATATAAATTAAAGTATGATACCTTTCACTTTTTTTGTTGACGAAATTAAGTAACATGGACGAAACGAATAGTGTGAAGAAATTACTATAATACGGCGTACTTTTTGAGTATTTGTCCGAATCATTTTGTATGGAAATTGGATTTGAGGTTTCCACTTAACTCCATTATTATCCTTTCCTTGGTAACATTTGTTTATTTGTGACATCTGTAATATTTGGAATCATCAATTTATATGTATGTATAAACAAATTATATAAATATATTTAGTAATAAATCCGCTTGATTTCTAAACAAAGGTTTTAATTAACTTAACTTTAGTTTAGAACTTTAGTACATATTACTATATTATAAACCAAAGAGTCAACGAATGCTAGAAAGCGTGCCAGTTAATACGGGTATGGTAGAAGAAGTAAGCGTGATGGAAGTTAAAAAGGCAGTGCAAAGTATGAAAAATGGAAAAGCGGTAGGGCCGGATGGTATACCAGTAGAAGTATGGAAGTTCTTAAAAGCTGATGGATGGAAGTGGCTGAGTTTATTCTTCAACAAGTTGTTGCGGGACGAGGTCATCCCGGATGAGTGGTGCACCAGCTCGCTAGTGCCCATTTTTAAAAATAAGGGTGATGTCCAGGAATGCAACAACTATAGAGGAATTAAACTCATGTCGCATAGCATGAAAATTTGGGAGAAGGTGATAGCGAGACGAATAAGAGAGGAAAGCGAGATAACCCAGAACCAGTTCGGTTTTATGCCTGGACGAGGAACAACGGATGCCATATTTGCACTTCGCCAACTAGGCGAAAAGTACAGACGTGCACACAAGAACTTGCACATGGTGTTCGTTGACCTAGAAAAGGCGTACGATCGAGTACCCCGTGAGGTTCTGTGGTGGGCAATGAAAGAGAAAAGAGTGCCTGGAAAGTATGTACAGCTCATTCGAGCTATGTACTTGAATGCAAGAGCTCACGTTCGGTCTGAAGCCGGAGTTACCGGCGAGTTCAATGTGGCTGTGGGCTTGCACCAGGGATCGGCTTTAAGTCCCTATCTGTTCCTCCTGGTAATGGATGCACTGACATCGGACATACAGGAGGAGGCACCCTGGTGCATGCTGTTCGCCGACGACATTGTTCTTGTTGGGGAAAATGGCCTTGAGGTGCAGAGTAGACTGGAAAAATGGCGGGATAAACTGGAGAGTGTTGGTCTGAAGATCAGTAGAACGAAAACGGAACACCTGTTCTGTGACTTCGGTGGATCACTCAGTTTTGTTCCTATTTCCTTAGACGGTGTATCCCTTCCAGTCTGCTCCGACTTTCGCTACCTCGGGTCATTGATCCAAAACGATGGTGAGGTAGATCGTGACGTGAAGAACAGAATAAATGCGGGATGGATGAAATGGCGGCAGGTCACAGGAACTATATGTGACCCACGTATGCCCCTAAAGCTCAAAGGGAAAATATACAAATCGGTTATAAGACCTGTCGTGTTGTATGGATCTGAGTGTTGGGCATCAAAGGGGACGGATGAAAGAAGAGTGCACGTAGCAGAGATGCGAATGTTGAGATGGATGAGTGGAGTGACTAGGATGGATAAAATAAGGAATGAGTATATAAGAGGAAGCCTGAAGGTAGCGCCAGTGATGGATAAATTAAGAGGTAATAGGTTAGCTTGGTATGGGCACGTGATGCGAAGGGAAGAATGTCATGTGACTAGCAGAGTGCTAAATATGGAAGTGGATGGATATAAGAGTAGAGGAAGGCCAAAGAAAAGATGGATGGACTGTGTGAAGGATGATATGAATAGAGCAGGTGTAAGTACAGAGATGACGGGTGATAGGGATGAGTGGAGGAGGAAAACATGTTGTGCCGACCCCACGTAAGTGGGAAAAGGACCCGAAAATGATGATGAAAGAGTCAACGAACAGAAAACCAAAGTTTAAAGATACGACACGTGTTTCGCCTCTACACGAGGCATCATCAGGAGGTGTGGACTCGCCGAAGTTCGAAACGAGAGAACGAAAGTAAGAGAGTAGTAGAGTAGAGTAGAGTTCGGCGAGTCCACACCACCTGATGATGCCTCGTGTAGAGGCGAAACACGTGTCGTATCTTAAAACTTTGGTTTTCTGTTCGTTGACTCTTTGGTTTATAATATAGTAATATGTACTAAAGTTCTAAACTAAAGTTAAGTTAATTAAAACCTTTGTTTAGAAATCAAGCGGATTTATTACTAAATATATTTATATAATTTGTTGATATTTATGGATTTCCGCAAAGTAACGCCTGAATCAATTAATTATGTATGTATAAGATTTTTTCCTGAGTGACTGACAGACAACGCACAAGTAGAGCTTGGTAGAGCCATGAAATTTCGAAAGTAGGTACGTTAGTGTACTAAGATAGGAAATTTGCTTGTATTGTGAGAGTGAGGAGTAAGTATATTTATTATTGAATACTTACAATGGTTAGAGTAGGGACCCAGTAGTTAAACAAAAATCGTATTGAAAACTTTCCTTGCTTACAGTACTAGAACTCTTCGGATGCAATATGGGAATAAAAATATTATTTATTTTTTAGTAATAAAAATTTTGCAGCCGATGAGAATCAATGTATGATTATTTTTTTTCGAGAACAATGGAACAGTTGCCGCTGAGAATGACCCGTATTATGGGTGACCGTGATTTCTTATTGAGCGACCGTTTGATCAAATCACAGTGCTTTACCGATGACCTCGAGAACCCCGAGGCGACCATTTCACCTCCTGGCTCCCGCTATGAATATTTTACGTAATGCCCACGCAGCCAAAACAATTGGGCCGTATGAAGGTTTTCTGAAATATTTAAGCTTGGAAACAATAGCAGTTCATGATTCTTCTTCTTAGTTACACTATTCTGCTTCTTACACCCGTATTCTAAGACGATTTTTTCACTCAAGGAAATACATTTACACTTGACATTTGACAGCTGACAGCCGAAACCTTCGTAAAGCGGCGGCCATTTTTTTATGGCCGCCGTTTTACTAAAGGTTTCGGCTGTCACCTGTCAAATTTCAAATATATTTATATTTAATTATATCCTTGAGTGAAAATATCATCTTAGAATACCGGTGTTAGTCATTACACTATTATTCTCCTTAGTTATTACACTATACTTCTTAGTCGTTACGCTATTCTTCTTAGTAATTACACTCTTGGCAGAGTGGTCGTGGTTGTCACGGTGGGTGTTGTAACACGCTTCACAATCCTGCACTATTCGTCTGACAGCGGTTTTCTTAGTCCATTCATGTAGAGGACCATCTAGTGCTGCTTTGACTTGGTCTATCGATGGATTTGTGAGGATTTGATTTGAGAGGATTGTGAAGCGTGTTACAACACCCACCGTGACAACCACGACCACTCTGCCAAGAGTGTAATTACTAAGAAGAATAGCGTAACGACTAAGAAGTATATTGTAATGACTAAGGAGAATAATAGTGTAATGTATATGAAGAAGAATAGTGTAATGTAATGACTAAGAAGAAGAATTGTGCAATGACTAAGAAGAAGAATAGTGTAATGACTAACACCGGTATTCTAAGATGATATTTTCACGCGATGGCGTTGGAGATCTTCCTCGCCCTCTTGTGCCCTCGACTTTTCCCTGTACCAACATACGCTCGATGGACATTTCCCATAGTTCATGATAGTTCCATCAAAATCATTAGCTACGTCACTCGAATATTGCGAATTATGCAGAAATTTGTGAGATTAGATGTCGGTCTAAAAGATTATTCTAATTTCAAGATCTACACTACAGTAAGGCAAACATCTGCGTAATATCCCGATCGATACCAAAAGAATAAGTTTACCTTTTGTAGTAGTATCGTGTAGTATTTAAATTAAGATTAAATTGTTCACAAAAATCTTACTTAAAAGAAAACTCCGTGCTCAGGCGTCATGATGAAAGTCTTAAAAATTCTAAGAAAAACTTTGTGTCCTGTACTCGAATTCTTCCAGGCTTACTAGGTTAGTTATTGAAGTTGAAATACTTGAAAATACCACGAAAGTGGCCAGAAACCCAGTAACAACCGTTACTAATTCGTTGCAAATAAGTTGGAGGGGATAGAATGACAGGTGGCTGGTACACCTTTGTGAAGGGTGAATTGCATTCGAAAGTGGCAAAAACTTGCAAAGAGCCCGTATTTGCACTTATGTATTTTCGTACTAGTTCACTCAAAAGGTCTGTGACTTGGCGTTTGGAACAAAGATGATGATTCTGAGTGCGGTTTCAGCGTAAAGCTGTGTTGGCCGAGTGGGAGGTATCTCGACTTTCGATCCAAAGGTCGTAAGTTCGAAACCCGGTCGTACACCAATGATTTTTCTTTTCAAAAAATCTATGTGTGCAATAAAACACTTACTTAACTTGACATAGAACCTAAAAGGTTCGAAAAGAATGTGGCAAGTGCACGAAAGGAGAGATTTCTGATGGCATCGATCAAATTAACACTATCCTTCACAACGTTAGTGAATGGGCGAAAGCCTTTGGTCTCTTAGTCAATCCTATAAAGTCTCAGACAATGATCATAGGTACTCCTTATATGCTAAACATATTAGAACAATATTCCTTCCCTTCAGTTGTGTATGACTGTGTGCCGATTGAATTCTCTAGCAACGCTAAGAATCTGGGGGTCATTTTCGACAGTAAGCTATCGTGGGGTCCTCAGGTGAATTTGATCAGCAAACGTGTGAATTATTCTTTCCAATCCCTCAAGCGTCTCCAAAAGTTTTTACCCTTTGAGACTAAAGTCTGTCTTGCTCAATCTTTACTATTACCTATCATCGATTACGCTGATGTATGCTTCCTTGATGCCACGGAGGAACTTGTTAATAAATTGGAACGCCTTCAGAACCTGTGCATCCGTTTCATCTTCGGATTGCGAAAGTTTGATCACGTTTCCCAATTTCGGTCTCAGTTGAAATGGCTCCCTATTCGACGTCGACGTGACCTTCATATTCTCACTCTCCTTTATAATACTCTATTGAATCCCCTATCTCCTAGTTACCTCCGTGAGCGTTTCAGCTATCTTGTCCCTCGTGGGAAGCCATGCAGGACTACGACGTCCCTTCTTCTCAAGACACCAATTCATTCCTCCCGCTGCTACGGTGACTCTTTCACTGTCCATGCTGTCCAACTGTGGAACTCTCTTCCTCACGCTATTAGAGCCAGTCAGTCACTAACCATTTTTAAAAGCAGAGTCAAAGAGCACTACTTATCTCTGTGATAGATACTTGTCCGTATTTATGCATATTTATAAATACTTGTAAGTACATTATTTTGTATGTATGGTATAATTATATATTTTATGTAGTTTTATATTTATTTATGTATAGGTATAAATTTTAGTATAGTTAGTATGTATCTTAGTAGTAGTATTTATTATATGTAGGTATTCAAGTATATTTATAAATATTACATATTATAAATATTTTTCTTCTTAATTTAGCCATTATTATTTAAATTACAGTACACGCCCCCACATTTACCATAGCCTCTCTCTATCCTCTAAGGTTTGCTGGAAGAAAACTCTTGTTAGGGTTAAGCTCGCCTTTGTACATGTATTTTCTTTTAAATATTTTATACGATATCGTTTTTTGTGTACAATAAAGAATTACAGAATTACAGAAAGGAGCCTCTTCGAGGCGCACTTGAAATTCGTTCACCACACTGGGTCGACAGAACTAGTGACACGATAAGAAGAAAAAGATTAGCATATTTTCGTCGCGCGTATGAGGGCGGATTGGTACTCGCGAATCTTGAAAAGCCGAGCGCGCGTACACCGGCGTTTACGCTCGGTTTTTTCTAGCGAGTGTCAGTAGCATGAGGCGTCTCTCGTGGCTTATTGCGTTGTTGCGCGTACACGCGCTGCAAAAAAGAACACGAACGGCGAATCCGCTAATCTGAAACAGCACTAAAACGGGCGGCCTTTCACACGGGCACATAAGGTTAAAAATAGCTATCTTTAACACGACTAAATTTTGAATGGTTTGGTAGGTAAGGGCCTCATTAGGTACGAGGAAAACCTCAACCACAGTCATTCCTTTCAGCTGTAATCATTCTAAAATTAACTATGCAATAATGTCAATCGCCAAGTGTGAGTCTTTGCTCATACATTGATCCGAACTCTGCATGCTTTTTAAAACAGTTCTGTAATTAGAAAACAGTTTCATGATGCTACTTTCGTTGTCAAACAATTCCAAATTCGCTTTGAATATGCATGCGTAGAACACGGATTTGTTGAACCAGCTCGCTGCATCTGAAGGTCGCGGATCCAGTCTGACTGGTAATGTCACAGCACAGGATGTCGCAGACTTGTTTTGATTGATTTAGTAGAAAGGTTGAGGTGGAGTATCTCTTTGATAATGTAAATGCGAGAGTTTGTGAAGATGGATTTGGACGTAAGGATGTATTGACGAGGGTTGTTCCCAACCGCTGCAACAAAGTTTCCCATTTGCATCCGATTCCATCAATATTCAATATCAATATGTAAGTCGCAGGTATTTCACAAATGGCGTCGTCTGTTTACAAACGCTCGCTGTTTTGTAATGTTCGACGAAACTTTCTTAGTACGCTCTCACACTTCATGACTAACAAAATACCCTCGAAATTTTAGTGAGTCCGGCCGCATGGTCAGGACTCAAGATCAAGCCTAGGCCTAAGGTTGATTTTGTAATTTGTCCAGTTATACGAAATAAATGCGTGGGAATCACTGAATGACTCTTGGAAAGCCTCAAACGAAAGACGACAAATATGCAGTCCCAATTGTATTCGTGTTTTCTTCGATAGCTTGGATAAGATTTTGGTTTGAACAACTTGATGTGGTCAAGGAAATTAATTCTTAAGTAACTGGGCAAGCAACTCACCTAACCTAGTCACTTGTAATAGATGGGTAAGGTATAGTACAGAGTGGCTTTTAAAAGCTACATGAAGACACTTTATTTTAAAGTGCTTTTCTTGTCTTAGAAAATGGAAAACCTCATTTTTAAAGTCACTTTGTGAAACAACAAAAGGCTTTCAACAAGTGCTTCCGCTGTTCTGGTCATGGGTAGGCATATGATCTCTTATCACCAAAAAAAGCGCTAGACATTGTTAATATAAAAAAATAAGTACCAAAGAGCATTTTAGAAGATATAAATGTCTTCCTTCAAAAGCTGATTCCCACAAATTTCCGATTCGCATTTAATTTAACGAATATTCCTAGAAATTTGTATTCAACGTCTGAGAACTTAATCAGCAAACTTCTGAGTAGATTATTATAAATCTCAGCCGGACTGCAAACTGTTCGTAACTGCAGCTAACGATGCACTCTACGGCCGGAAATGAAGTGGATTCTGTGATATAACTTCTAGATGATATAAATCGCGAAGTTGCTGCGACTTGATTAATAACTTAATTATTTGTATTTCAAATCTAGTAAATAAATAAGTTTAGAATGACTATCTTGGCATAGATTTATTAAAGACGTATAATTTAATACATACATACAAGTGTAATGAGATTTACATATTTGCCCGAAGTATTATTACGATCTTGCTGACGCCCGCAGCTTCGTATGCGTTGCGAATAAACAAAATTCCTATCTTAATATTTAAATAAATAACGAACATAAAAAAACAACCTTATTGAGAACCTTATTTTTTGAAGTCGGTTGAAAAGTAGGATTCTAAATTATGAGTAGGTTTTGTGTCCAATTAGTGATACTTATTACCGACCAATATCGAGAAAAGGCTAACCCACGGTAAAACTTTTTTTGTGTAAATTTTAAGTCACTACTTTTTCGTTAAATCTAAGGGTTCTTTCAATTTAGACGTTTCGTGTCGGATCGCTGCAGTGCCGAAACGGTGCGTTTGTCGTGCGGCGCACGGACGGTTATTTATTTTCATACAAAGCGCACGGTGCGGCAACAGTGCGGCGTCGGTATGACCGATTGAACACACTGCAGCGGTCCAACACGAAACGTCTAAATTGAAAGAGCCCTAAGAGTAAAAATTAAAAATAACAACCTAAAGGTTTCTTAAAGTTCGTTCTGTATTATCAAAACGGTCAAAAAACCGAGCTTTTTGGAGCCTTCCTGTTCCCAACTTGATCAACGGAAGTAATTCAATCACAGAGATAACAGAGCATAATTTTAGAAATACAGTTACAAAGAAATTGCTAATCTCGGCCTCAGACAACGAAAACACCCTTTCGCCACAGATTACAGAACAAGTAGTAAGTAAGCCGTTTTCCACCATCTTGCCTTTTCTACCTCTCTAGGTTATCGCGTGGGCGGGCGGGCGGTCCTTTCGCTTCCAAGGCTATGTAACGAATATATAACAAATGTACCAATTTATCCTGAGTATAACGAATGGTTTATGTTGTTTTCGCCGTTAAAATGTTAGTAGATTAATAGTGTTATAGGATTACAGTTTTGATTTCGGCTTCGATTGTGTTGTATTATATTTCAAGCTAAAGATCCATAGCTACAGTAACATCAATATACATATAAAAGTCTTGGACCGACTGACTTACTGACAGACAACGTACAAGCTAAACCACTTAACGTAGAGACTTGAAGGGTGTGTTCAAGCCAATTTTCCATACATAATGTTTCGGACAAAAACTCAAAAAGTACGCCGTATTATAGTAATTTCTTCACACTATTGACGAAATCAAAAAACATGGACGAAACGAATAGTGTGAAGAAATTACTATAATACGGCGTACTTTTTGAGTATTTGTCCGAAACATTTTGTATGGAATTCGGATTTGAGGATTAGCCTTAAGCTAATATGTGTACAATTCAAATTAAATTAAGACACTAAGCTACAGTAAGATTATTAATATTATTGAGCTACACCAGACATTACATAGTAAACATAAACATAACCATTCCAAGTGTGGAAGATGGATGTTGCCACCAATTGATATTATGACAAAATATATGATTCTGGAGTGTAATGTGGAGACGGAGGTTGCCACTTATCGAAATTATGGTAAAATATATGATTGTGGAGTGTAATGTGGAGACGGAGGTTGCCACTTATCGAAATTATGGTAAAATATATGATTCTGGAGTGTAATGTGGAGACGGAGGTTGCCACTTATCGAAATTATGGTAAAATATATGATTCTGGAGTATAATTTCTTGTGAAGTGTACTTGCAACGTATAAGTCAAGGTAAAATGGCTAGCTGAAAACTGTTACTATAACTTAAAACAATTTATGAATCATACTGAAAAATAAAATATAATATTAACAAAGGTTAGCAAAAAAGTAGGCAGATTGATGTGCTAGTGAATTGTGCTGTTTAATGTTATTAAAGTTAAGTAGTAGGTGTCGTTAAAATTTAAATTCACTTTGACTTTTAAATACCATTTAATAGTATTCATTCACTGTAACTCGCACACCATAAATGGTAGAACATAAGGCACTAATAATATTCTTTAACAACATACTATGTATACTATGTTCTGGCGAATAAAAGTCTTGAATCTTGAATCTTGAAAGTCTGAGGTCCAATTACAAGAAACCCATATAATAGTTTGTGAGTGCGTAGATTCTTTTTCATAATTTCTACCCGTGTAAAACTTTAAATGATAATTACATTACCACATAAAACCTTCCTTATTCCTGCTACCAAGCTAAATACATAATAAAAATTAATGTTATTGTCCAGCAATTACAATTCAGTAAGAGTATATTAATTTGTAGTTATTAAATAATAATGTTTGTTTAGGATTATAGGATCCATTTCATTAGGTTTTCCTTGTGCGATGTAGAGTTCAAGAAAATCCTAATACTGAAACATGAGTAAATAATTTTTATCAAATATCTACTATTTAGATTGCTCAAAAGCTGTTTTCTGAACAGTGTTTAGTTTGATTTTTTTGTATTTTTTTTATAATATTAAATAAAGAACTTTAAAAAAACAAAACAGTTACAGTTACATGTTTATTTAGTGAGTATTTTTGTGTATTGAATATGGATGCGTAAATTGTAATAATAGATGTTTCGTAATTTATGAAATTCTCTAGTGAATTGGCTAGTTTTATGTCTTTTACCTTTGACCTAAAATAGGTTTCTGAGATTGCTAAAGTTCATCAAATTCCCTTTCTAAACTCTTGGTTTATTAAACCAGTTTGTAACGTACTCAAACCGCTGGTCGTGATCAGCTAAATGCCAAATAGTGGATCTGACATTTCGGGGTCCAGTTAACCGATACTTGAACCCCAAACAGGAAATATTTGTAGCTGCTCTTATTTATAGACAACTTATTAAAGGGCTATCCACACAGTTCCGGGTACCCGGCCCTGCCGTGTTCCGTCAGGGACGGGGAAAAAATCAGTTACGTACAACTTGTACGAACTCGTTCACATAGCTCCGTGTCAGGGGCATCCGGATCGTCAGTGTCCCGGACGCACGGATGCTCTATCAGTGCTATCCGATTTTTATCTGGGTACGTTGACGACAACGTGACAAAAAGAGGTTAGTAGAACTTGTACGACAGAATAATATTCTTTACGATCTTTCGAGTCAACATTATTTGAATTATACGAAGAAAAATATAATATTATGTGCGTATCAATCAGCTAAAGAAACAGATTACACTGATACCGATTTTCCTGATATGTGTGAACACGGGTGACGGATGGCACGTCCCTGACGGGATTGACACGGACGACTCTTGAACACGGATAGCCCCGACCCGGATATGTATGGATTGCCTTTAAGACCTGAGATGTAACCTACCTACCCAATATGGCAATAAATGACTGAATACTTGTTAGCAGTTTTGCTCCGTCGGTGTGTGATGCCGTTATATTTTATGCTTGCCAGTGGAACGATAAGAAACCCCACGCATACAATCTCCTTGCCAAAACTTTCCCAAAACATTATGATTTGATCCGAAATTGTTATGTTAATTTGAATATGGAAGTGGATGAATATAACAGTAGAGGAAGGCCAAAGAAAAGATGGATTGACTATGTGAAAGATGATATGAATAAAACAGGTGTAAGTGCAGAGATGACGGCTGATAGAGACGAATGGAAGAAGAAGACGTGTTGTGCCAACCCCACGAAAGTGGGAAAAGGACTAGAAAATGAGATAAGCATTGTAGTTCGAATAATTTAAATTAACATTGATAAGCAAAAGTTATATCTAAGTATTAATCAATATGTATAAAAAGCTTGTCTACTCCTGACTGACTGACTGACAGACAACGCATAGGCCAAACCACTGGCTTACGTTGGGTATACAAGCCATTTAAAATTTTGGGGGTAAGTTCGTCAAAAAGTGATGGTAAAGTAAAAAAGAAATTAGGATAATTCGCAATGCAAACGAAGTTGGGGGCGAGTGTCTACTAGTTTCTTCATAAACATATCACTAACTCTATCATCACATCACCTACTGCAAGATATGAACCAATTGATCCCGTCTCTGCGAACTTGACCCTCGTAAAAAAAACTATAGTCCCTAACCTACGCTTCGTCGGTACAATTCTATCATGCTCTACGAAAATGAACCTTATTTTGATCTGTTTCCGTTGCTAAAGATACAATTTGTTCATCCGCATATTTTGGTTCACCGACTGCTATACTAAAATCAGCCTTATTTACATCGTCATAAGTTTGAATAGAAATGATATATCTCTGACGACAAAAGCTGTTTTTGAATGCGTACGCTTCTGCTTGTGGTTGGATTCCGTTGTATTGCCAACTTCGTCGTCAATTGATAGTCTGCTTCGCTCTTGAATGGATTTATTTTCGCTCATTGTAGCGACTTTCGCATGTATCGTACTGGATTTGTGCCAGGGGTTTTCTGCAAAGCGAATCCGTGAACCTATTCGAACTTTCTTTATATAACCAGCTTCCTCTGGTACATAAATATAATTATTTACGGTCGTTGTTATATTACTTAGATATTGCATATCTTTCAGATTTCGCTCAAGCGTTATTTGCTCAAGTGTATTGCATTTCTCTGCAGTATGTCATTGTTTAAGAACGTATTTACCGATTCTTTAATCTTTTCATGGCCTTTTTATGTGTTCAATAGTCACGTCATTTCGATTTGTTAAAGTGGACTATAACTTATCGGTTTTACTTAAAAGATTACGTTCGGATGGATTTGAATCGTTAACGGCGTCATTTAATACTTATTACAAGTTGAAATGCTACTGGAATATATCTGAGCTCGTTTTACGGCCAATAATCGTTTTATTAGAGCTATTTTATTTATAGTTAATCAAGTTTAACAAACCGTTAAGAGTGGGTGTTTTGGGGAATTTATAATTTTCTGACTATTCATTTACTAATGAACGACGATCAATCCGATAATTCTGAGCTTGGAAAAGTTTATTTTATTGAAACATGCGAAATTGATAATAATTAAGTATTCCTTCTTACTGCGCAATTCTATTTTAGTTCTCTGCAAAGTTGCTAAGTATTATTAGTTAGATTGCAAATCCGTTCTAATAAAATTTTAAAGCGGAAACATAAAGCGACTACTAGTCATACAAATAACCCTTTGGAAGTGTCGAAAGAATATAAGATTGGAAATTCTCAAGTGCCCGAGACATAGCTCGAAGTATAAATAAATACCAAGGAAACGACATCGTCTATCGTATCGTACCTACGTCGTGTGTCTTCACGCCCTTGGTACGTTCGTAGGATTGTACGCGCCCGACGCCCGACATGCATGAATGGAAGCGTTTTCATTGATACTCGTACACTGTGAATGGGTGTGTCGTGTCGATATGTTAATAAACCGAGATGATAAACTCTGCCAAGGTTCAGTCTGTTTAATTAGCTATTGGTGTCAATTCAGATGTCGCCTAAACTAAACTTAACTTCACAGCACTAAAAATTATGCGTTCCTTTTTATTTTGATCGTTATAAAAGGCACAGCAACATTTTTAGTACTATCTTAGACAGCACTAAAAACTAAAAAAATAAACTTAACTAATTAGGCAGCCTGTCTAATTAGTTAAATTTAGTTTTGGCGACATCTGAATTGGCTTGACACCTTTACCGCTTACTTAGATTGGTGTGAAATTCTGCTTGGGTTCTTTCTGACTTGTTAACTATTGGCACAGCTAAATTTAATGAAACACTGACAAGGTTAGTTCTGCTTCATTGGCTTTTCATAGAAGAGGTCTGCATAGTTAGCATTCGCCTCGGTTATGTGTCCAACTCTGTATAAGACTGATCAGCTAGTAGCCACGGCTAGAACTGTGTCAAACTCTGCCCAGGTTAATTCTGCCTGATTAGCTATTGCCTCTGTTAGATTTGTGTCAATCCAAACTCTGCCCAAGTTGATTCTACCTGTTTAGACCTATTTGCTCGGTTAGATTTGTATCAAACTCTGTCTGTATAATCTATTCCCACAGCTAGATTGGTGTCAATCTTTTCACCTAAACTTTTAATTAAGTATATTGTCACAACGGCTAGATTTGTGTCTGCTGTGTCTAAATCTGTACTAAAATTTGACCTCCATTCAATCTTAAATTCATGAATCCCAATGGACCAGCAAGGCCACATCTAATTTGGCCGATGAAAATCTTAAATTGATTTTAAGAATGAAATGAAATATCTACTCAATTTATTGATTTATTCTGAGCCTGAATCGTACCACTGCTAGGTAAAAGTCTGAAATACCCTTGAAATATGAGTGAATAATCTCCACCAGTGGAAAGTTGAGTTTTTCTGCCTTCAATGCCTTAGAATATTAACAAATTATATAAATATATTTAGTAATAAATCCGCTTGATTTCTAAACAAAGGTTTTAATTAACTAACGTGTCGTATCTTTGAACTTTGGTTTTCTGTTCGTTGACTCTTTGGTTTATAATATAGTATTATGTACTAAAGTTCTAAACTAAAGTTAAGTTAATAAAACCTTTGTTTAGAAATCAAGCGGATTTATTACTAAATATATTTATATAATTTGTTGATATTTATGGATTTCCGCAAAGTAACGCCTGAATCAATCAATTACCTTAGAATATTGTATGGCTAAGCTTTTTTTAAAAGTTGTATTGTATTCAGTTAACAAACAGAATGTTATGCCTATGCCTACCAAATAAGTAGTTGAAAGAGATAATAGATTTAGCAAAAATCGTGTTTTGTTTTGTCCATTTCGGTGTAAACACTTTGTAAACAAAAACATTGCCGGTCGATTGAATCAAGGTTGTGTTGTGGTGTTTTTCACAGAATAGATAAAATCATAGTGAACATTTCGCTGGGTGAAAATTAAAATGATGACCTATTTATTCCTTTCCAATACCAAAAACTAATACCAATGGTATTTGTTTATTACCGTAATTAATATTGTATTCCTGACGAATACCACTCATGAACGAATGCCAAAACAAGTTAAACGGTATGAGATTACAGTCAGTAACAAATTAATATGAGGGCGTTATTTGTTTGTTCCAAGAGAAGCGACTCATAAGCTTTACTTACTTTTCTCTCGGCTTATATGTAAGTAAAAAGGTTTTATATCATTGTCGGTATCATTTTAAAATATTTACTTGATTCGTTTAATGGTGATACATCTGTTCGTTCATCAGGCGTCACTGAAAGTTTTTACGGTTTCGTTGTAAATTCTCTGTTCCACGGATATTCATCTTTATGAATGAGTTCGGTGCTTGTGACTCTTCCGGGCATGTTATTATGAAGCGAATCTTTTCGAAAAATAATAGGTTTTTTATTCTGACGTGGTGGAATAATATCATTCAAGGAACTTGTTTCCGCGATTTCCATTTCTACCAGATCTTTCCTATTCTATCTATTCGTCAAGGCCAAGTCTCAGGGATTTTCCGTTCCCTACAGGTGATTCCAAAGTCCATAATTGTTGTCGTCGATGTAAATATACCAGTGTGGGAAAACCAGCATTTTCCCTGGAATTTTCAGCTTCTTGGTATTTCCTGTTTTTTTTATCTTACCTTATCAGCTTACTGGATTTCTGTGTTGGGCAAAGACCAACTTCTTCCATTTTTTGCAGTTTTCAGTCAACAACTCATTGTTGCTTAGGTAAATAAAAATCTCAACAGAGTATCTCTCAAAAATAAGAACTTGTATCATATGCATAGTAGTTCATATCAGTTCTTCGTGATATTTGCTTTCATTCATACTTTTTATCGCAGCTGATATTACATTTCCGTCTTGTGTCATAACTTTAAGAAGACGCACTCAATCAATGTCGTATCGCCGGAGTTTATCGCAATAATAACTTGGATTATTGATCAACATCAATCTTCATTTACTATATATAATTCATATTTATATTAATTAACTTCATATTTAAAGTTTTCACATTAATTCTTCAGAAGATGTTAGTAGAATAAATTTACTTAGTTGTGTTTATTTTCCCTTTTTATCAACTTCAGTACAATTTAGTTATTTGCTGAATGGCATAAAGTATCCATTCTCTGTTATATTTTTGTATTCGATTTATTGTTATTGCGTCTTGTTATTGTGTTTCTTAACATGTTTTTTATTTGGTATAGGCCCGCGTTTCCTATAAATTTCTTATCTTATCTATTAAACTACGTGTCTTTACTACATTATCTTATTATTCGTATTTTATGTTATAATAGCTGTACCCGCGTGCGACTTCGTCACCCCTGGAAGAATTGTTTATTGTCAATGTTGTTTGTTCCACCCGCGAAAGAAATGTCACAGAATAGCAAGTCAATCAATACTTGCACATTTTCAATCCCTCTTTTTACCCACTCAAACATAGAATTTAGTAGATAACTGAAAAACTTGACGGTACTTATCTTCGGAAATCATAAAAATGCAACTTCAATGAGATATTGTGTATACTTGAGGAGACAGGCTCAATCAACTTTAGGTCCAATAACTCCTTCATTCTGTACTTTCACATCTTATAACTTTAAATTTGAAAATCGATGAAACCCGTATCTTATTATTTGTTTTGAAGAACATAATTCCAAAGTTTAAGATAGATACACTCATAAAAAAAACTGTTTCCATACAAACTTTAAACTTCTATATCTACCCTCTGAAGAGATTTAGCGTAATATTTTATAGCCTATAACCATTTCAGGCTTTGTAGCTATGATATCGTAAAGTTTCAGTTAAATCCGTTCGGTAGTTTTTACGTGATGGACGAACACACAAACCCACAAACAAACAAAGTCTTCCAATCAAAAAAAAAACATGTACAGAAATTCGGGGTCTTCTGCTTTATTATATGTATAGATAATCGCATTGTGTGTGTTTTTTATAGTAGTGTGTGTGAGGTATGAATGTGATGTGTGTTTGTGTGTGTGTGTGCGAAGTTTTAACGAGGTACCTAACCTGAAACGGAAAGTTCTCAACAAGTATTTTAAACACACGATCATACAACATGAATCATCCCACACGATTATGAAAGTGCCCAGGATATCGCCATTGATAAAGCCGGTGGCGCGGCGTGGGAGACCCCGGCTGATTGTTTACGTCCTTTTTTGACGCCATTTCTGTTTCCACTAGTGAATGAATACGCTTCGGAAAGGGATTTTTAAAACTACGTGAATCACTCGATAAATTCCGGCTGCATTGAAAATGCACTCTTCATCATTCTGAAATTTGATGAAGAGTGTTATTGTTTTATTTTGCTCTTCTAATTAGTTGCGAAATTTATAAATCTCTTTTTTTTTAAAGAAATTTCCCTAAGTCAAGGGTATCAACGTCTCGCCTCCACAAAACTAGCGCCTCTTTGGCACCTGGAATCGTGATGAAGCTGGTAAAATAAGAAACCACGTCACATGTCATCATAAACCTATAGCAGTCCACTGCTGGACGTAGGTCTCTCCCAAGGCGCGCCACTGAGCCCGATCTTCGGCTATCCTCATCCACCTTCTGCCAGCTATAACGCGCAGATCATCGCTCCATCTGGCCAAAGGGCGTCCTACACTGCGTTTGCCTAGACGCGGTCTCCACTCAAGCACACGTTTCCCCAACAGTTGTCGGTTCTTCGGCAGATATGGCCGGCCCACGTCACATGTAAAATCCCTGAAAAAAGTTAAGTTGCCATGTCATCATCGTGTTCTATAACAAGTCATCTGATATCACTCTTCTCTAATCTGCATACACTGTCTCTCAAAAAGATAAACCTCAATTCCGCAAAGACCTTCATAAAGTCAAGCTACCAAATCCATTCTGAATACTGAATGAACGGATAAAGTCAAGCTACGAAATCCATTCTGAATGATGAATGAACGGATAGACTGAAACAACAAACCAGACCAAAAAGGCTGGATGTGAATGGCTCGCGGCCAACGTTCGTTGTTTTGACCGCGCACAACCTTGCGCGGGACTCCGCCAATCGGATGTTACTATTTTAGTTTAGTGGGTCGTTAAACGAACGGAATAATCTGCATTACTCATGCCTTGATCACACGTACCGAGTAATCAGCCGAGACAGTCTGGGCCGAGTACTCGGTGCGTATAAACATGGCGCCGAGTGCTCGACTGAGCGTGCCATGTCAGCTTTCACTGTCTCGGCCGAGTAACATTTTACTGTCTCGCCCGTTTACTCGGTACGTGTGTTCTAGGCATTACTAATGTGGAGATTTCACATGCATGGTGTCGTGCCGGGCTCATGTCAGACGAGAATAGGCATTTTTATGCACTGCATGCAGTTATGCACCCAAACGAATCGACGAACGCAGTGGTGTTTACTTGTGTGATATGATAACTGATAAACAAGGTTGCCTGAAAGAAATCGCTGTTTATCCGTAAGACAGATAGGTGTATCTGTAAGTTCGAGTAAACTAATTCATATTCTCACTTCAAATTAATGACAAAAAGAATGAATGATAGTATTATATCAGTTATCTTGTTCCCATAATACCAAAAAGCTACTAAAACTTGATGGATTTCGGAGCCATAGAATAAATATAAAAAAAATGAGTATCAAAATCCAATATGGCGATAATATTTTGGCAGTCAAGTTTTCAGTTTTTATAAACTTAAGTTTGTTTTTATTATAAAAATCTGATAACTATCCTCATTATAAATTACTTTATGAAAAAGTTTTAAGAGGAAATGTATCTCTTTATCAGACGACAGGAAATACCACAAGCCGTTCGAGTTTCTGAAAAGTCTTAATTGAAAGAAAATGATTGATGATGATGAAGTTTCGGATAACTCATTCGTGATGAGAAAATCTTTACATCAAAGCAATATCATTAACGATAACTTTTCGAACATCAAGCTCCTTCAGAGCTACAATTTAAGAAAAGTAAATAAATGTCTGGACAATTCAAACAACGCCGATGTTTGTCCTGAGTATCGGTGTTTTCTTTGTATTCTATGTATGTGTATGTATATATTTAAAAAAAATTGGTTGTCTGTAAAGTTGATTTACGGACGATAGTTTAACGTAACTGTGGTGTTCGCTACTTTACCGAATTATGTTCAGTGTAGTCACAGGCTCCACACACATAATATCCGCTCTGAGCATCTCCTGCGCTGCACCCGTCCGGCCGACAGCGCTGCTTCTCGCATACTGATATCATGAGCTTTGAGACTGTGTATGTGCGTGTACGGTCTGAAGATAGCTATGTGTGTGTACATGTATAGTATAGGTAGGTACATACACTACATCCCTTCCTTGTTAATATAAGATTCATAAGGTAGCTAATCTCAAGCTTAGGTGTCCCGGAACAACCGTTGACAACAAGCAGCTATAAAGTCGCTATCACAATACAAGGGTGGATACAAACACAAAACATAATGACTTAGAATACGAACATGTTTAGAGATGCTGCAGCACCACATCTAAATCGACATCGCCCAAGAAGTAGTACTTGAATATTTTATTTTTATTTAGCGAAAGTATTTGCATTGACTTTCTGGTAGACCAATGACTAGCTCACAATCTTCTACAATAACCGCAATTGCTCGTGTAAAGAATAGTCTGAGGCTCGTTACACTTACAGAAAATATTATTAAAACCTTCCATCAATAAATGCATAATCATGCACTTGTAGGCAGCGATTCCACGAACTGCAAGTAACCTATCAACCCAAGCCTATCTGTTATAGTTACTTAGGAAAAACATGAGGTCCTCGCTTGACTTTAGAATACCTTACCATTGTACGTACTACATAACTCCATCTCCTCCCTTTTCTTTTATCAAGAAAAGTAGCTAGTAGGGCACCACGGAGTCCATTGCTTACTCCCCGTTTTAACCTAGGCTTGTTTCTGCCAATTCAGTCGATTGAACGACCGCCGGCTGTTACAATAAGTTTTTACAATATACTTTTTTAATTTTTCATTCCTAAGTTTTATGGGTTTTACTTACTGAATCGTTGAAATAAAGTAAAATCAGAATAAAGACCCGTAATTTTTTTTTTCGTAATAATCCACAAATCTACATAAATGACATTACATATTTGATTAATGGTTTTAAATACCTAGGTACTTATTTATACTATCCTGTATCCGGCCAATATAATGGAGGTTTTCTACATACCCTTACTTGACATTATGTCATGTCCAGCCAATTTAATGGCGGTATTCACATACCCTTGACATTATATCATGTCCAGCCAATTTAATGGCGGTATTCACATACCCTTGACATTATATCATGTCCAGCCAATTTAATGGCGGTATTCACATACCCTTGACATTATATCATGTCCAGCCAATTTAATGGTGGTATTCACATACCCTTGACATTATATCATGTCCAGCCAATTTAATGGCGGTACTTACGTACCCTAACGTGATTCCACGTTCAGCCAATTTAATGGCGGTACTTGCGTACCCTGGCGTGATTCTACGCCCAGCCAATTTAATGGCGGCATGTACCTTGACGTGATTCCATGCCCAGCCAATTTAATGGCGGTACTTTATTACGTACCCTGGCGTGATTCTACGCCCAGCCAATTTAATGGCGGCATTCACGTACCGTGACGTGTTTCCATGCCCAGCCAATTTAATGGCGGCATGTACCTTGACGTGATTCCATGCCCAGCCAATTTAATGGCGGCATTCACGTACCATGACGTGATTCCATGCCCAGCCAATTTAATGGCGGCATGAACCTTGACGTGATTCCATGCCCAGCCAATTTAATGGCGGCATTCACGTACTGTGACGTGATTCCATGCCCAGCCAATTTAATGGCGGCATGTACCTTGACGTGATTCCATGCCCAGCCAATTTAATGGCGGTATTTACATACCCTAACGTGAGTCCATGCCTGGCAATATTTAAGAGCTCGTGTTTAATGTAACCCAATTCAGGGCACTAAATAAAATCAGAACCCCAGACTGAAATGTAACGTAACCAAACCAATGATAGTACGGCGTCAACTCGAAAGTTCTCGGTAATGCGCCAAAATAACCCTTCTCAAATTCTACATACATACATATACATATATATCTCTATATACATGGCGATTGGCAATAAAATAACCAACGGTAAATAAACATAAGTTTAATAGTACCATAGTATATTCAATGACCAAGACAGGAGGGTCTAATTAGAATTAGAATTATTGCAGGAATTAGTTAAAGGCACTAGTTTTTTCTTCTTTTTTTTTACAAGATAGAACGAACTTTCAGTTTACCAACCAAGTTCTTAGTATGTTGTTAAAGGTGTTTCTTTACTATTTAACTTTCTTTCTTTCTTGAGGCAGATAATGTAGACTTGGAGATACATCGTTTATAGAAATAGAATATAAATTAAGCTTTACACAACTACATTTCACGTAAACTCGAAACTTAAGATTCCCGTATTCGACCTACTGAAACCGTAGGTAAGCTCGAACTTGAATTTAAAGTTAAATACCTGATAATACATATTTTGTACGAATAATAATAAATTATTACCCTTTTCTGCCATAAAACAGCCTTCTGCTCATTTAGGTATTTTACCTACTAGATTAGTTACCTAATAGCATAGCACAGAATTAAATATTAATGCACGACGCACCCGCTTCAACGATCAGCTTGTCAGTATTATTTTATCGACCTCAAAATTACCGATTCTATTAGAACTATGTTTTGATAGGACATAGCATAGGTAGGACCTAGATAATAAAGGTCTGCACATCAGACAATAATAAGGTTTTACAGCAATAACGTTTGTTAGTCGATGCAGCTCATTACGGAAAAGTTTATATTTAACAATAGGGACAGCTTTAATATTAGTACCTACTCAGCTTTATATCTGTGATGGGTTTAAATAGCTTGGCATACATAATGTACTCAAAACATAATCCAGTCCGAAACCCAACGGAACCTGCACTACAGGAAGAGAGAACCAGACGACGGATAGAATATTGTTTATATTAATAATGCTTAATACTAACGCCACGTCAAATAACAAAAATCAACTCTCACCACGAGAATACCCGCCCCGAAACGAGAATCAAACCAGCGAAACCTGCTTTTCTACCACTGACTATGTACCAAAAACCTTCTGTCTAAAGGGTTTGGTGGATACATTTTATTGTACAATTTGTACCTACCACATAATATATAGCACACCATATATTTACTTCATTAATAATAAAACAAACATAAGGAGCCCAGGTGTGGTTCTTCAATGATAGCAAGGTAATCTATCCATTAAACGCTCTGAATCTTTAAATATTTTAATAATCTCAAACGGACTATGACTTTATAGGTACCAGTTAAATCAAAAGTTCAACAAATTGACTGACATTGGTTTTAAGCATAACTAGGAATAAGAATGGGAACAGTTATTGTTTATAACTATGTAGGTACTTGCATGAAGATTCTTAATTTTAGTTAGAAACAACATTTCATCATAATAGGACACACAATAGGTACTAGGTAGGTATAATGCCCTATGTCAATAATTCGTTACAGTTGCCAACTCATCTTATGTGAGTAAACGTAAACGATAGGATTAGTAAAAATAATAACTTTTATTTCGGTAGCGCAAACCTGAATCGATTCAAACCGAATTGTAATAAAAAGGCCGCATACCTACGTTCTATATTTAAATTGTGCATTGTACGCATTTTCAGACGTTTTGTACGCATAGGTACTTACCACCCGCTGTAATCGACATGATTTGAAACCTTACTGCGTAAGGCTTTACGTACACCGTACCTAAGCGTTACCTACGCTTCGATTGGATAGGTAGGTGTAGGTAGTCTAAACATCTGCTTACCAGAATTCCGCAGCACCTCTCAAATAAACAATCGGAATGGTAGGTCTATATCCAGCAGTACCTACCTATTGAATTGACTGATGATGATGATGACTTAAAAATCTAAGTCTCCGCGTTCAGTAGCTTAGTCTGCGCGCCGACTGCCAATCGATAAGTCAGCAATGTATTTTGATAGTTAAATATCGCAGCCTCTCTGCGCCACTCATACAATGCTACCTTGATTATGAACTTAAATAAGTACTTACTTGCAGGCATTAATAATGATCTTACAGAACGCCAGCTTCGAAAATACAGCCGAATAATGAACCTTAATACTTACGCGGGTCGCGCCACCTGTGCACTCAGCAAGGAAGGTGTAGGTACTCAAACGAATTAAACGGAATCGCTCAGAATCCGTACGATGTACGATGTAGATGTACGATGCATGTTTACCAATAGCTGACTCAGAATCCATAATACACATGTGTACGTTTCGCACATACGAAAGATGCATAGTGCCAAGCTTACTGTTATCCTTTTGTCTTGCTTTTAATCTAGAATAGGCATAGATAAAAGTATAAGCAGGCACACTTATGTAAGCGTGAAATAAAACCTTACAGAATGCATACTCGTTTTTAAATTTAAGTAGGTAGTTTTTTATGTATCAGACAGAAGTAAGTAGGTTAGGTACCCAGCTAGACTGTCGCATCGATTGCTTCCGAATTTTAGAAATGACCGACCAACAGTGTTAAATAAGTAAGCTAGCCTTCCCACCATTCCATCAAAAAAAATAAAAATAAAACAGAAAGTTGAGGTCACCGAGTCAACTGTTTATTAGATAATGTAGCAACACTACTATTTAATTTTATTCCTGATCATTCCTTGCATAACGAAGAAGCTAACTAGGTCAATGAGGTAATAAAATGGGTAAGACAAGTACTGTAGACAATCGGACTCGTTTGACTTTTCACTTCGAATCATTATTTCGAACTAACCTCACTTTAATCAGGCAACCCATTGTTCCTCGTATTTACTTGGAATTTCTGGACTAACCTTTCTCCTCGTCGCCACTTGTGGTGTTCGCTACTTTACCGAATTATGTTCAGTGTAGTCACAGGCTCCACACACATAATATCCGCTCTGAGCATCTCCTGCGCTGCACCCGTCCGGCCGACAGCGCTGCTTCTCGCATACTGATATCATGAGCTTTGAGACTGTGTATGTGCGTGTACGGTCTGAAGATAGCTATGTGTGTGTACATGTATAGTATAGGTAGGTACATACACTACAGTAACAAAACGTCGTAACCAGTGTAACGGGACAATGACGTCAACGTTTTCATGTATGCAGCCGGCGTTCATCGACGTATTAGACGTAGTCACGTCAAAAAAAATATTTATATATTCTATCAGTTATCTGGTTCCCATAGTACATACAAGCTGTGCTTATTTTGGGGCTAGATGGCGTTGTGTGTAATGTCCAAAAAATATGTATATATATTAAAATTATTTTATACTTTTAAGATATTTTTCACGATTTATGTCTGTACTGTATTGGTATAGGCACTAGGTTCACCTTCTGCATTGCCAGTATGTCGTCACGTTCATTAACAAATGCCGGTCAATCGAATTCGAGCTCTACATTCGCAGCCGCAAATAACTCTCATACTCGCAATTCCAACATTACATTACACATGAATACCCGCCAAAACAAAAAGGCACGCGGCCGGCAATGATCGCTATCCGACGCTACGCCACATGGTGTCTTCGTCACAGTCTTCAAGAACACTGATATTACATCAACATCATTCCAACAATTTAAGATATATCCCTAAAATTATATTTCTTTTTAATCTACTCTTTTTAAGTATTTATTTTGGATAGACAAGCGTTTGATACTATCTCACGTGCTGATGGTAAGTGTGATCAAGGATGAAGCACACTTTCTAGAAAGAACTTCTAAAACGTCTTGAAAATGGGTAGGTTGTATTCTCTACTCCTGCTTTATATAACCTGCTTTACTGACTGACTGACTGACTTTTAAGACTATAAATTATGTATTCACATACCTCATAATCTGATGGTTAAATAGACGTACTACGAAAAATCATGACATCTTACTGTAAACTCTATTTAATGTCAATAAAAGTTCATTTCATTTACTACATACCAAGATGTGATCCATTGTGAAATATCTATTCCGGAAGCCTGCCTGTTCGATAGCCTCCCTGCGCGAAATCTCTTAGATTTATTAATGTGTCGGAAAAACAGACGAACGAGCAAACTTTGAACTCACGCTTGCATATCCTATGAGCCAGTTTAGCCGCTTGGCTGGCTCATGTTCTGTTATTCAAAACTTCAGCTGCATTGAACACTAGATGCAAAACAACCTCAACCAGTTTAACTTTCATTAGAACTTCGCATATGTATCATAATAATTATTATTGCCCTAGTATGGCCTAAGTACTAATGGGCAAATACCACTCTCCCTTTTCTTCTAAGTACCCTTCGAATGCGTCTAACTCCCTCGCAGCAGACTAAGGCCTAGTGGAAAAGACTAGTCCACTCACTCTGACACTTAGCAAGGAAATCTTCAGATTGTTTTCATAATTTTCTGTTTTCAACTGTTTATTTACCACACGTCTTATCTACCACATCTCTATCATGATAACTGGCATTAATTTCGCCTGTGTATTTGTTTTTAACCTTTTCAATGAAGCGTTTTCTATCTATCTATCTAGCTCGTTTGCAAAATATTCCAATAGTGTGAGGAATTCCCCAGCCATCCTATCTTGTCTGTGGCTCTCCCTGAACTGTACGTACATCCGTCACTGCATCCGTTTCGGCCATCTTGTTTTTTTTGGCGCTTTATAAGTTGCACTGTCGTGTGCAGCACATTCCGATATGAAAAAATATTGTAATTTAAAAGTGTTTGTCGGCTCTTCAATAATGAGTGTTTATTTGTAATTTTCTTATTTTAGAAATTACTTTGGATTTTTTCAACCAATGTTGGTCTGCCTTGTTTTTTGTAATAATGCACCTGCGTTTGTCTTCACAATATTAAAATTGGAGCTTACCTTGATATTCTTTGAATGGAAAAAAATGTTTTCGTTTTCATCATTACAGCGTATCTCATGAACGTAATTACGCTCGAAGAGGGATTTTGCTTTTCATTTCGTATTCATACATCTGCTAGGTTTCTAAATTAATCAAAACTTATTTCTATAACTGTGGGAACTGCATCGCGTGCTCAAAGGATCTTGAAACGTTTCGTTCTGGCATGAAGTGTTTTTGAAGTTCTCTCTAATTAGTACCTACCTAACGTTTAACCCACAATACATTGCATGACGAGGCAAAAAGGTGCGGCGAAGATCTGCATGCAGATAAACATGTAAGCGATGATTGGCCGATAATTTTCAAAATAGAGTGTCTTGAATAAATCTATAATTTCCCTTTTGTTTTGTTACAGGTAAGAAAAAAATATAACGCGAAGGAAGACCCAAGAAGTAGGTTTGAAATCTGAAAATTATTACTCTTAAGTAATATGATTATATGTTTTCAATATATTTGGCGACTAGCATTATCATTAACAGCATGGCCATTACTACGCCGGCTGCATGCACGAAAACGTTGACGTCATTGTCCGGTAACGCTCATTTTCACGTTACGCTGGTAGTCACGTTAATCGTCCGTAAACCAACTTTACAACTATTTTTTTTTATATTTAATCAATAACATACCTTCCATGTTTCAAGTCGCTACGTTCAGCGTTATATCAATGATTAAAATGCGATTACATTTATTTTCATGTAAATATAGGCATACTAGTCTTAAAGAAATAGATGTTTCGTCCTAAACGATTAAAAAATTCCGTACCAAATGTGTAAAATCCTTGAAGAGTCTGCATAAATTGTGCCTTTCGAGACTTATATCGTCACACTATCACATTATATAACGCGAAAGTTTGTAAGGATGGATGGATGGATGTTTGTTCCTCTTTCACGTAAAAACTACTGAATGGATTTTAATGAAACTTTACAATAATATAGCTTATACATCAGAATAACACAGAAGTCGCGGGCACCAGCTAGTTACTCATACGCATGAAATATTTCTAGGACTTAACCAATCACCAATTAGTGCTGGAGTTGCATCAACATTAGACAATGAATTGCCACACAATGTGTGCAAGTAAGTACTTGCTTTGTAAAGTCTTACTCACTCGCCTGTCTCGATGCGAAGAGACGAATCGATTGTTTCCGAGAATAGTGTTCCTTGGTCGGAAATGCCACTATTTAGGCTCCCATAACATCGTTCGGGTTGAGTTCTTGACGAAGATATTACATGAACATAGACGGCACGGCACCATGGCTTGATTGGTAGTGACTCTGCTTACGAAGCTTGGTGTTCCGGGTTCGATCCCCGGCCGTGGCGACTGGCGAATATTTGTTTGATGAACACAAATGTTTGCTCTCAGGTTTTGAATGTTGTGATGTCTTGTATGTGTCCATGTCACCTGCGATGCAGAAAATCCCATTGCAGGGGTGTGAGTGTGTGAATGTTTACTAAAAAATAAGTTTCTATGTTCAGTGATTTGATCTGTGCGTTGTTGTCTGTCAGTCGATCAGTCAGTTAGTTTACCTTATGCCTAGATCACACGTACCGAGTACTCGGCTGAGACAGTAAAATGTTACTCGGCCGAGACAGTGAACGCTTACATCACTCGCTCAGCCGAGCACTCGGCGCGTTACGGAAGCCTCTTTATACGTACCGAGTACTCGGCCGAGACAGTGCTCTCGGCCGAGTGTGATCTAGGCATTATATGAATCTGAATCTGTGATTTTTTTTACATCAAAAACTAATAATCTTCTAACAACTCCCGAGATAAATTTTCAAGATTTCAGAGAACGCTGGAGTATTCAAAGATTGAATAAATCCATTCAATGATTGTCCTGAGGCAGTCATTCGGTACCGAATCGCACAAATTCAATATTACCTTTTCACAAAGCGAAATAATATTTCATTCCAAGTCGAAATATTCGGATATATCTTCTACATCCTTCATTCATTTACGGAATGTAAATTGATTCCATCTTATATTTAAGCGTTAACTGTTTAAACACTTATCAAAACTTAATTCACATTCTTAGGTCAAAGGTAATTTCGAATAAAAATAAAACAATACCTATATTCTTCGCAGTTGGGTTAAAAATAGACCGGCACTAAATTCCATACCATCCATAACACTTCTTCTTCTTCTTATCGTGTCACTAGTTCCTTCGAACCAGTGTGGTGAAAGGATTTCAAGTGCGCCTCGAAGAGGCTAATCCATAAAACTAAGGAAGCACTAAGGAAGCCTATTAGATAATATGCAAAAATAAGAGTAGGTATTATATAAATGTTAAAGCTTAGGAGTGTACCTATACATGTCTGTGCAGCTGACTGTACCTCTATATGGGTGACGTGTCCCGTTGCAATCGTGTCCCAATTGTATTATCGGTGTCGATGTGCCCCGCTTCATCATTAATTTTTATTATACCTTCTCTTACTCTCATTTTCGTCCAGCGCTCTTTTTCTGTTCCCTCCGGGAGTACTTGTGTACTTCGATTGATTTCTCTAGAGGTTTTGGCATCACTGGGGGTAAATACTAGTAAAATTTATTTGCTCGATTGCAGCAAATTATTATTTTATGCATTCGATGCAAAAGTAGTAGCATTTTGTGGTTTTAGGACTATGAACTTGATTGGGCATGAACAAGGTGGTAAAAAACGGCAAGTTTTATCTCTTAAGTCAGATGCGAACATTCAAAGATGTAAATGAGCTAAGAGCTCTTAACAAATTAAATGTACCCAAAGTGAGTTACTGTTAGAATTAAGAATGAGCGAGTCGTCTTATTTACCCTTTTTCATTTTCATTTCTTTTTACTTTTATACTCTTGAAGGCAATTTAATGATAACTGGTTCTATTTAGACCTTTTTTTCCTGACCTTACTTAGGTCTTATAGCATAGCATAGCATAATCAGCATATAATGTTCCCACTGCTGGGACTCTAGCCTACTCTCGGCAGGAGAGCGACTGGGTCTTAATCCACCACGCGGACCCAATGCGGATTGGTGGATGTCACATGCCATAGACATTTTTTGTCCTGTCCTTTGACATGCCGGTTTCCTCACGATGTTTTCCTTCACCGTTGCTAAAGTCTTAGTACCCGAAAAATACATTATTATTATTATTATTATTCAGACATTATCGTCCCACCGTAGGGTAAAGGCCTCCCTCTTCTTCCACTCCTTTCGGCTACAAAAAGACAATAAAAGAAAGAAATAAAAAGACATAGGCTACCTTTTATCCCGTTACCACGCTAGAGATAAACAAGAGACCACACACACTGCGCCTCAAAATATTGCGTGCACGAAAATTTATGGCAATCTAATTGGAGGAAGCCGCCTAAACCGCCCAATTACTCGCCCAATCAGCTGGTGTTGTCTGTAATGTTTTCTTCACGACAAATCGACGCAATTAGTCCCAATGTGACAATGGCTTTTCCATTAAGGTGCTGATAGACTTGAACATTTACTTGTAATGAGATTCTTGCATAATGTTACATTACAAGTAAAAGATAAAAAATATACAGAAGCATTCCAACGCGTTCTAGTGAGCAATCTAACGATACGAATGCAAAATTGCTGCGAGCTTTATGCCAAGCCGAGCTATTTTGTCATCATTCTGTCGCGCCTTTTCTAGCAGACGCGACCTTTAGAGCCTGTTGACATGACAAGCGTCTAACGTGCGTTTACAACTACTTTTGACGAGCATTTACTAGAGCGTTCGCTAGAATGATCGCGAAAAAGTTTGTAGCGAGCGATGTTCGGTGTTCAGTTCGACAAATTTAAAAACGGCGATGGCTCGATTTTTTTTTACAAGTGAATAATGCTCACATCTATTAGCACCATTAGAATGTTGCGAAGTTATTGCTGTCGACCACATTTTGCTTGGTTAATACGTAAAGTGATTTGGGTTAAATGGTGTAATCATCGGACGTTCTTCTCATGAATGAAGACATAGATCGGAATTATTTCTCGTGAGTGAGCTGTTCTGATGAAATAGGGATCATCCGTCCAATTAAACGTTCGCTGTTAAATCATCATCATCATGAACCTATAGCAGTCCACTGCTGGACGTAGGTCTCTTCCAAGGCGCGTCACTGAGCCCGGCTCTCCTCATCCACCTTCTGCCAGCTATAGCGCGCAGATCATCGCTTCCTCTGGCAAAAGGTCGTCACTGCGCTTCCCTAGACGTGGTCTCCACTCTAGAACACGTTTACCCCGACGGTTGTCGGTTCTTCGGCAGATATGGCCGCCCCACTGCCACTTCAGCTTGCTGATCCTCCGAGCTATGTCGCTGTTATATATTACCACCAAATCGGCTTTTCATCACGTAAGTTTAATCCTATGAGAATGCCTTAGCCAAGACAAATCCATTGATACCTTATTTGTCAAAATCCATCATAATATGATCGCTGTGTTGGTTTTAAAAATACAAATGTATTATTACCCTTGCATACTCTGACAGCAGAAAAAGCCCTTGGTTTACGAGACAAGCCGGTGTCGTCAAAAACAAACAATACTTGTTATGAATATACTAAAAGATGGGAAACTTTTAAATTAAAAAAGTCTGGCATTTAATTTCCCTAGCTTTATTATTTTTAAACCTTTGGCTTTGTGATGAAATTCTTCTTCAATACGTTAATTCCGAACAGGACGAAAAATACTGTACAACAAAGGCGAAGTTCAAAGTTAAAATTTCGATTTGGAAAATTTGCTAGAAATACCTAGAAAGCCTAATGTCGCGGGATGCCATATTTTTGGGTTGGATAGGAATATTGAAAATAAGGGCTCAATAGAACCACTCAGTGACCATTAAATTACCATTTAAAAACTATAAATAAAAAAGGTAAAAAAAATCCTTACAATATATTAAAGGTCCATGGGGAATGGGAGCCTTCCGCGTTTTTAAAATTTTGTCAGAGCGTCTGGTCGAAGCGACGCGTGATCAGAGGGCTGGCAGCTATCTGGGCCAAAGAATAAGCCTTGCTATACAAAGAGGCAATGCAGCCAGTATCCTCGGCACGCTGCCATCGGGTATCGAGTTGGAGCAGTTGAGCTACCTATAGATCGTTTGCAACGGTCTATGGGTAATATACCTATATATAGATTGTAGTAGTTAGCTTATGCTGTAATAAAAAAATATATTAAAGTAAAAAATAAGTAGGTATATTAATTGAACTTTTTCCAGTTCATAGACTACACACATAAATAATTTTACTTCAATCGGTTAAGTAGTTTCGGCATGCCTTGAACAATTATCCATCTATCTATCCATCCTCACAAAACGTTAGGTCTCATACAATAGGTACAAAAAAACGGCGTTTGTATGTGTGTATGTTTGGAGTATAATCTTGTCCCAAATAACGTATCCATTTTTAAACGTGTCCCTTATTTATTATGCTGTCGTTGTAGTTCATCGCTTTTTGCAGTTAACAAGTGACGAAACGAGCAAGGCGTTTTCCTAAAGGTAACAGATCACGCCTGCTCATGACAAAAACAGTGCTACACAGGAAGTTGCTATAGATTTGAACTAGTTTTTCTTTATATTTGAACTAATTTTTGCTTTATATTTGAACTAGTTGTTGCCCGCGGATTCGCCCGGGAGGTAGCTTAATAAAAAGTAACCTGAGTAAACTTGATAGGTACTTGACTAATAAAACTGTGGAAGACAGCTTTAGTACCATTCCCGTGGAGCGCTAAATTAATTACGCAATCAAATGAAGACGTATAGACTCTATTTACCTTTTCTATGGAGCAATTAGTGTCGCGTACGAAATGATTCTTTTATTTGTGTAAAATAAATCTATCATCAATATTTAAAAAAGTCCAGGAAGACTGATGAAAGTACAGGACAAAGCATTGACCGTAGAGACCTGAAAATTAGAGGTTATGTTCGTCAGGAAGTTTAACAGCATACTAAAAAAGGAATTTTGTTGCAAACGAAGTTGTAGGTGTTTTTAATGCACACATAGATTCATTCATTTCAAATTGAAACAGGTGTCTATAGTTTTTTTTTGCTACTAAGTATAGTTTTATTACGGTTTCAGCATGAGACGGCTCTCGCGGCTTCATAACGAGCGTTGTCGCGCGTACACGCACTTTAAAAAAATATAAGCGTGGCGTCTTATTAAAAAAAATAAAAAATAGGCTCTGTTAATCCGTTAATCTGAAACCGCACTTATAGTGTCAAAGTAGGTCATGAAATGAAATGAGATTTATTTGCTGAAGTCCATACTTCATTACGAGGTCTTATATTAATAAAGAATCACATACTGCGTCGGTAGTTATTAACACCGCTAGCACAATTTTCTTCTGAAGCTTATCTTGCCATTGTACTTGCAAGGATAATTGTTAATAACATTATCCAACATAGGTTTTATGACAAGATCTTTACGATCGGTGTTTGCTTCGTTGATATTCCTATAAAATTTGGTAATGTCGTAAGTAAAATAATTTTGTCTTATACTAAATTTATTTGAGTACTTACCTGTTTTACTTGAGAAGTTTTTATTATAAATTATTTATGGTATAAAATATATAAAACCCCATGTAACAAAGTACTTCTAAAGTTTTTTTCACCATAGTTGTTTTGAGATTATACGCTTGTTAGAGCTCTATTTTCGCCATTGTTATCTAGAGATACACGTGTTTGAGCTCTATTTTCGCCACTGTTGTCTAGAGTTAAGTGTGTTTGAGCTCTATATCCGCCATTGTTGTATAGTCTAGAAGAACGTTTGAGCTCTTATTTCACCAATGTCGTCTAGAGATATACGTGTTTGTGCTCTATTTCCGCCATGATTGTATAGAGGTACACGTGTTAGAGCTCTATTTTCGCCACTGTTGTCTAGAGTTAAGTGTGTTAGAGCTCTATTTTCGCCATTGTTATCTAGAGATACACGTGTTTGAGCTCTATTTTCGCCACTTTTGTCTAGAGTTAAGTGTGTTTGAGCTCTATTTCCGCCATTGTTGTATAGTCTAGAAGAACTTGTTTGAGCTCTTATTTCACCAATGTCGTCTAGAGATATACGTGTTTGTGCTCTATTTTCGCCATTGTTGTATAGAGGTACACGTGTTAGAGCTCTATTTTCCCCATTGTTGTCTAGAGGTACACGTGTTAGAGCTCTGTTTTCCCTATTGTTGTCTAGAGGTACGTGTATTTGAGCTCTATTTTCGCTATTGTTGCCTAGAGATACGCTTGTTTGAGCTCTTGTTTCGCCATTTTTGTCTAGAAGTACTTTTGTTTGAGTTCTATTTTTGCCATTATTGTTGAAGAGTACCTACGCGAGATTAAGCTGAAGAAATACGTGGGCAAAACTTATTTTAAACCTCTACAACTTTGCACTAGAACATGTTCTGAGAAATCGATCGAAACCACTAACCATACTCACTTATCGCTTCCTAACCACACCCGTCGACGACCAACGACCACAATAATCGTTTCAGCCTAACGCACCAGTAAAGAGTTTACTGCGTAATACACTCGCATCTCCCGTTTAGTACCTCACTAAGAGCACCATCACTAAACTCTTTGACAAGCGTATTCGTATCGAATCTGTCAAAGTTCTCAGATTATAGCGTAATGTTATCGTTATCCAGAAGATCCAGCAGTGTCTACAACACCAGTATCATAGTGTATCACAGCACACCAAACAATACACCACACGCCAAATAATGCATTTAATTATTATTAAGATTATAAAGATTTTATAAATTGGAGTTCCTTAACAACCCGAGGTCGCTCCGCGAAGCCTGCGAAGAACCCAGGAATCTTCTGTGCTTTTTGGGCGGAGTTAGGTTGGCTAGTCAACAAGAGTCAGTGCGGAAAAACATAACATTTACTTGTTTGTTTTGGTTTATCAGTTTGTATGATTTTTTTTTTAAATGTTAAACCAACTATTGACGTCTCTGTGATAACCCATGGATCCGATACGCGTTTCGAAAAATTTCGTGATACCGCTACAGTACATGTATGACATTTTGAAGTATATCATAGAAACTGACAGCCTTTCGGTGCCGGGTTCGATACGAATACGTTTGTCAAAAAATCTAGTGATAGGGCTACAGAGCACCTTGCTGTTAATTGCCTGTAATCTTCCGTTGACTCCATTTTGCATACCGTTAGGAAACTGCAACTGTGCATCATGAGAATTGAGATATTTATAAGAAAGTTATAGTCTACTAGCTCATGTTCGCGGCTTCGACTAATGACCTGCGCACATTGGCGTACGGCAGAGGAGGTATTAAATACAATTGATAAATTTGTAGTTTAAGTTAGTAGGGTTAATTTTAAAACACGTATAAAATCTAAATTAAAGTATGAATCCTTTCACTTTTTATGTTGACGAAATCAAAAAACATGGACGAAACGAATAGTGTGAAGAAATTACTATAATACGGCGTACTTTTTGAGTATTTGTCCGAAACATTTTGTATGGAAATTTGCCTTGAGGATTCCCCTTAAGTTTAAAATAGACTCTTAAGTGCACCTTGAGGCTACAAAATTGTGATGAATAAATAAATTAAATAAAACAAAGCCAACTAAAACCTCTGTGTCATCAAGCCCTGAGTGAATCAGTTTCTTTTAGCCAACCGTGCTCCATCCTCGACCAAACCTTCGCTTCCCGTCAGGTTAGGTGGTAGTCAAACGCTTGTTTCACATCTTATAAAAAACAGCAAGCTGACTATAAAAGCCGAATGTTCTTGAATATCCTTACTTTTATGTAGAGTCCGAACCGAGTCACTGTAACATTACAATACAGCAGGGTTTCTTAACCTTTTTGCAGTCACGGACCACTTTCACAATATAAATAATTCCACGGACCCCTATCAAAGAATATCTTATTCATAAGTAAAGAAAACAAGCCAATTTATATTGAAAAATCACTTTTATTAGTTGGTAGTAATAATAGCACTACACTTAAATTAACAATCAGAAACAAACATGAAACGCGCTGCTATGAAACCATGCCCAGTTTAGTCTTTGTTCAATTAACTCATGTTTTGTGACGGTTTTTTAACTGACCTACTGCGGACCCCTGGTACACATGCTACGGACCCCCTAGGGGTCCATGGACTCCAGGTTAAGAAACCCTGCAATACAGGCTCTTGAGGAGACCAAAGTGTAGGGTACAGAGCTCCAGTAAGTAAGTACATCTAAAATCTAAGATAAGACTGCCATGGTATACATATTCATTACAATGTAACCGATAGATGTTTTATGGAACCAATAAACGATTTATTATTTATTTATTATTATTAAAAATAATGACACTGAACTTATGTTTCTATGTGTAATCGTTTTTTTTTTTAGTTATTAAGGTAAAACGATATAAACCAATTAATTACGTTACGTTATCCAAATTACAAATCGTTTGATAAATGACGAAGTTCTAAGGTAACCAACATAAAAAAAATACAACCGAATTAAGAACCTCCACCTTTTTGAAATCTGTTGAAAAAAAAACTAACTGAACCCCCAGGCAATATCCTAAAGTAATTTCAACATAACATCCAATTTGTTGAACCAACAAACGTTTTAGCCTCAACCAGCTTGGGAAGTATTCATAAAAAGATGCAATCAAGAACTTTATAACCCATGCAAGTGTCTATAAACTTTTGTTTGTATCGCACACTATCACAGTAACTATTAAGCAACGAGCAGTAATGACAGTTTAAAGGCCCTAGCTTGAAGAAATTTAAGTATCATATTACGGAAGGCAAAAATAGTAATATAAACGTATCGTCTCGGCTCAATTTGGATGAGATTCCGTAGTTATGTTCTTACGATCAATAGATCTGCTCATAATCGAACGGTAAACATCAAATATTGCGTCAGTTACGCGACTTTTATTAATTACGTGCGTAAATATTTTTATGTGTGCAATAAAGGATTAAGACTTTTTACGCGCGACCCGCCCGCGATCGCCAACATCGGAAGACAACCCTATGCGTAACTTAATTAGACGTATGTCTAACGTATGCCTTCAAAAATTACGATGTGTGCTTAAAATTACACGACAGAAGTGAAAACTTCATCACCTTGGTCGATTTGAGCCGACTTTAACCGAACGAGCTTTACATAGTCGAGCGTGACGGTTCAGTCTCATTCAATACCCACAAAATAAATTGATAAGCGCTTCTAAAGAAGTTTTTACTTCAAAAACCAATAAGTGAGTGAGTGAGAGCGAACTCTGTTTTGTACCGAAGAACTAAGAGATAGCTTAGCTACTAGCTAACTTACGCAAGGAAGTGATTATAAACTTTTATACCATAGCCTCTCTCTAGCCTCTAAGGGCTCTTTCAATTTAGACTTTCGTGTCGGATCGCTGCAGTGCCGAAGCGGTGCGTTTGTCGTGCGGCGCACGGACGGTCATTTATTTTCATACAAAGCGAACAACCCGTGCGCCGCACGACAAACGCACCGCTTCGGCACTGCAGCGGTCCGACACGAAACGTCTAAATTGAAAGAGCCCTTAGAGGCTAGAGAGAGGCTATGGTATAAAAGTTTATAATCACTTCCTTGCGTAAGTTAGCTAGTAGCTAAGCTATCTCTTAGTTCTTCGGTACAAAACAGAGTTCGCTGTCACTCACGGTTTGAAGAAAACTCTTGTTAGGGTTAAGCTCGCCTTTGTACATGTATTTTCTTTTATGTTTTATACTAATATCGTGTTTTAGTTTACAATAAAGAATTACAGAATTTTATCTTACACATTGTACTGTTTGTTAACATATTGTGATCACACTTGAGACGGTGTAACGGTGCCGCGATGTCACCAGGACAGCGCGAACTTGATTGATACTTCTAAACGGTGTCAATGATACGGGGCCAGTCGTCGTGTTATTTATGTTCTTCGCTAGATTTGAAGAGATTGAGGACGAGCTTCTAATCCGGTAAAGCCTCTGTCTCTAGCTTTAGCAATGACTTTTTGAAGAGCCAACAACCGTTAGTGCAAACGTGTTTATAAGAGACCACGTCGAGGGAAACATTTTTTGTCGTGACTACTGTCGGCTGCATGCACGAAAACGTTGACGTCGTTGTCCGGTTACGCTCATCCGTTACGCTGTCATCAATGTTTTGTTATGACGTTGTCACGTCAAACTATCGTCCGTAAACCAACTTTACAGACAACCAATTTTTTTATTAAATTCATCACATATTCGAAGTGCCGTAGAAGTGTCCGCAGCTTGAAAACACTATAAAACTTTACTACTTTTGCAATGGCGTCGCTATCGAGAAACTTAAAGTTATGTTTTTCCAATAAAATTAGGTAGGTCAAGTAATAAATTTTCTAAAAGCTAGTTAAGTACTTATCTCCTACGGGCTGTTAGGATGCATTTTAATTAAGCAATCTCCTCAGCCGAAAGCCCGGTTACTCATCGAGATTTTTTAATAAAAACCTTATTTTACGATTCAAAAACCAAAAAGGTTTCTTTCAAAGATTTAATTTTACATAGTGTTGCAATATTATTAAGACGCCATCGTTTGTTAAATTTAATTGCTTGTTAGTTACAGCCATATAAAATGATAAATTTAGTATACCGTGCATTTCAGAGCTTGTTAGCCGGATGAGAAAATGTTTTGCTATTCGTTTGAAACTATGAACAGTTTCATCTTTATTTCCTGTTTCATAAACTTTTATAGTAAATTTGTTAAAAGTTTAAATTATTGGTAAACTTGAATCGTAAAACACAGTAGGTAAGCTTATCATTATGAAAATAATGGAATTGAATTAATTATTTTTTATTTCGTACCAAATCACACAGTTCACATCTTATTATTCTTCTTATCGTGTCACTAGTTCTTTCGAACCAGTGTGGTGAAAGGAAGTCAAGTGCGCCTCGAAGAGGCTCCTTTCTTGCTTTTGACATGTTTTCGAACCTTTTAGGTTCTATAACATGCCGGTTTCCTCACGATGTTTTCCTTCACCGTTTAAGCACGTGTTTTTAATGCACACATAGATTTTTTTACAAAAAAATGATATTGGTATACGATCGGGTTTGAACCAACGACCTTTGGATCAAAAGTCGAGGCACCTACCACTCGGCCAAAACGGCTTTTCACACAGTTCACATAGCATGGGTTAATTACAATAACTTCTCAAAATAAAAATAAAAAGTTTTTTTTTTCAAATCGGTCTATAAACAAAAAAGTTCTGAGGTAACAAACATAACAAAAAATAAAACGTAACACAGTACTTTGGGGATTGCCTAAAAAGCTCTTGAAATTACTTATTTCCGAACAGGAAAACAAGGAATAAATCCATCTTTTGTTATGTAACTAAGATACGATAAAATACAATGGTAATAATACCCGTATCAAGTACAAGTCAATTTATGAAAACCCTCGGATCCGACTATTCTCAGGGGTATCAGAGACCATTTCTTGGGGAAACTTTCTTATGTCACTATTTGCGAACACGAAAACGCAGAAAATATAAAATGTGTCTTATAGTACGATGACACACGGCGTTTTTCCACGCTACACGCCAGCGACTTCGCTTTCAGCGTGTAAAGTCGTGTCATCGGCGTTTTTACAATCTGCTTGTTGACAATCCTTCCCAAAAGCTAACACGCTCACACGCTAGGGTTTAAAAACGCCAACAATCAGCTTGTAAAAACGCTTGTGTGTCATCGTACTATTATAGTACACACGGCATTTTTACACGCTACTAGCCAGGGTTTACGCTTGTAGCGTGTAAAGTCGCCCAATGTGATCGACGCTTAACAAATGTCTTTTAGCTTAGAAGTGGCTAGTGGAGAGATGAAGTCTCCACTATCCAGCGTTGGACTTGGAATCTAGGTTAATGGAGGCTGGCTAATTGGGTGATAGTATTTCTCACAAAAGTATGAATTGTCGGCCTTTGTAAAGTGATACTGCTCTGTACCCTTGAACAGGCATAGGCAAAGAGGTAAAATCTTATCACTATAATAAATCTTTTCCCATAGATTTCATTGTTTTAAGAATTCTCGCTAATCTGCGTAAACTTTGAGCAAAATGAAACAAAGATATTTTCCCTGACACGGTCCTAGCTTAGCACGGTCATGGTATGACCACTTCCCAATTCGTACACTCCAATGATATTTTTTTTAATTTTTTAGTTTCCATACTTTGACTTTAAATTCGTACACTTTGTGCTTAAAGGTTGAAGTTTAAAAAGAAAATAACATGGGAGAAATATAGTCTTTGAAAGAATAAGAAGTCTTTGACGACACCGTGGCTTAGTTGGTAGTGACCCTGCCTACGAAGCTTGGTGTTCCGGGTTCGATCCCCGGCCGGGGCAAATACTTGTGACGAACACAAATGTTTGTTCTCGGGTCTTGGATGTTGTGATGTGTTGTATGTGTCCATGCCACCTGCGACACAGGGAATCCTAGTGCAGGGGTGTGAGTGTGTGAATGTTTGTTTGTTTGTTTAAGTGTTATTGCAAATTTTTCAAGACTTGGTTATGTTCATAGTGGGCAGAAAGCTTAACACATGCTAAGCCGTTTCATTTTTGTTGTAACTTGATTATTTTTATTTCTGACGTTTTTCTTTGGACAGTAATATGATATTAAATCAACGTATAAACATCGAGAGTTGCTCTTTGTTTTCAGGTATTTCAATATTTATGAAACTCTAGCGAGTTCGCAACGTCCAAAGCTAAATCAAGAGTGCTTAAAATTTGCATTAATATTGGATTAGTTAATTAATTCACTTTACAGATTCACAGAAACACCCTATTTCATGCTCTTAAAGTTCCTTTGAAAAATATACAATCTACTTTTAGAACCCTCGCATTCTCTTTAAGTCATACATAACTTAAGATATTTGATTCAAGTAAAAATCGTGAAGATAGAAAGTTGTGGAAGAAAGGTAGGGACGCTTTTCTTTGCCCAGTAGTGGGACAGTACAGGCTAGTAATAATAATAATAAGTAAAAAAAATTGGTTGTCTGTAAAGTTGGTTTACGGACGATAGTTTAAAGTGACTAACAGCGTAACGGGACAATGATTGTTACCGGACAATGACAGCGTTACCGGATAATGAGCGTTACCGGACAATGACGGCGTTACCAATGACGTCAACGTTTTTGTGCACGCAGCCGGCGTTCATCGATTTATTAGACGTAGTCATAGTCACGACAAAAATGTTAACACAATGTTATATTAATTAAGTTATATCATTCGATACTAATGAAATTTAAAATTCGTTTTTTAAATAAACTGTATACGTTGTTACTTTTATACATTTTCATAAAAACTTTTTCTATTCAAAACAAAATTAATATGTTTCTCAAAAATATGTAGGTATACCTTAGTAATGCTCTCAAATTAAAATTACTCTATTTTTGCTTAAATTCTTAAGTACCCATGAAAACGAGACGCTCCTTGCTAACTAAAATTACTCATGCGTAGGTTTTGCGTAGGCCACGAAAGTATCGTTTACTCACACATTTTACACACAATGGTGACATGTAAATTTTCAAGTCCCACACTCATTTTGAAATTGAATCACATAATACAATAGCCACATTTGCCACTTGCTAGATAACAATATGGTTTCAAAGTGCCCAAAGAACAGTGCAGTTCCGGCCTATGTGATTTAAAGTCCTGTGTAGCACTGTCCTGGTCAAGGGTAACACGTAAGCTTAGTGTGCAAAAAACTGAATAAATTTGTATATGTGCTCTACCGACTTAGGAAAACATCAAACCACAATACAGTTATGACAGCGTATAATTGGTACGTAACTTCTGTTTTAAAATATGGTGTTCTGCTATGGGGAAACTCTACTGATGCAAATAAAGCTTTCCTTGCACAGAAGAAATGTATCAGAGCAATCGTCGGTATACCACCCTGGGAATAATGCCGGGATTTATTTCCTAATCTAAAGTTGTTAACACTGCCCAGCATGTATATCTTGGAAGCGGCCAAATTTGTGAAAGAACATTCCGATTTGTTTACTAGATTTCGCGATATATATCCGAGATGTGTAAGAAATCCTGATAGAGTGGTTTTGTCTCGGATACCCAGATCTGCTCTTTACCATAAGAGTAGTTTTGCAATGTGTGGACAAATATTTAATAACGTTCCTGATGATATTAAAAAATTGCCAACAAAAATGTTTGTAAGTAAATTTAAGAAATGGCTTATTGACAAATCTTTTTATAATGTAACAGAATATCTAACTAAAAAAAATAATTAATTTAAATTTTTATAAAACATACCTATTTTATAAGTTATTTGCATGCTGTATTTACGGTGAAGTGTGCGAGACCAAAACTAGTTGAAGACCTTAAATGTAACCATACTTCAAGCAAAATAAATAATTTCATTTCAGGGCTGGCGTGATCTCTTACTATCAGGAGAGTGCCCAGCTTGTCCTATCACCTCTTTACTAAACTTTCATTAAGGCTAATCCTCAAATCTGAATTCCGTACAAAATGTTTCGGACAAATACTCAAAAAGTACGCCGTATTATAGTAATTTCTTCACACTAATTTTTATGTTAGTAGGGGTAATTTTAAAACACGTATAAAATCTAAATTAATGTATGAAACCTTTCACTTTTTTTGTTGACGAAATCAAAAAACATGGACGAAACGAATAGTGTGAAGAAATTACTATCATACGGCGTACTTTTTGAGTAGGTATTTGTCCGAAACATTTTGTATGGAATTCGGATTTGAGGATTCCCCTTAATATTGATTTATTGCTAAACTTGCCAGCCTCTGATAGAAAACGGCTATGAGCCAGAGGATACAAATCTATCAGCAGTATAAAACAATAAGCTAATTTATAACCTTCAGATGTCTTTATCGTTGGTAATTCCGAAAAAACCATCGTGCGTGAAAGAAAATAAAGCGTTTCCTGAATTCCGCTGGCAATTTGCAAACGTTCAATTTGTAATTGACCTTTACAAGAAACATAATCAAGAGGTTTTTCTACGTTGCTTGTTGTTGACATGGACTGACGTTAGAAAAGCTTTTTTAATATCAAAAGAGTCCCGCTCTCGACCTTTATACCGGTTAAGTACTGGCAAAGTGTAATTTGGTGGCTTTAAAACCTAAATTAAAAAGGGTTAGAGTACCGTTATTAATATTTTTTTTGCAAGAAACCGTAACATTTATAATAAAAAAAAATATTACTTTAAATTCAAACTTTGTTGTTTTGTGTTTTGATTAGGTACCGACAAAGTGTGTAATATTATAGTAATGCAAGACATTACATTGTAAAAACCATACTTCGGCCGAATACATTTCTGTTTTATTTCAAAGATTTTTACTTTTTTATTTTTAAAAATATGCTGACTTACGTTAGACCACGTGACTGTCATCTGCCGTAGGTATTTCATAAATATTAACCTGACCACCTGTATGCATATTTATTTTGTTTCCCTACTGCATTGCAACGCTTGTACAGTTTGTAGCATGCACTTCTTATCTCGAAACAGACACACCACGTGTTGCCACTAGGCATGGAAAGTATACCGAGTAACATGTTATTTATCATGGTATAAAAGTGATCACACATAACACTTGTTACTTTCTGAGACCAAATACTCTGTCTGTTACAAAATATTTGGTGATATCTGCCCGGCGCAGCTGATTTTGGCGGTCGCCGTGATTGATATATATCATGATACTTGTTGCAATTCACAATTTCATTCGTATCGTATCGTACATAACAATAACAGTCAGTTAGTATTCTGCCTGTGAGGTGGAGTGATTGCGGGACGTTAATGATTTTAACAAAATATAACGTCATATTAGACCATTGATGAAAAATAATAGTATGATACAGAATCACCGGTTATAAAACTGTTACAAAATGAAATAATATCACCATGTGACAACCAAACAGAAGTAGCAAACATTTCCATGTCTATTTGCCACTTTTGTAGGCGCCAGTGCATAACATGAAAGGTGATATCTGCAAGTATGGCTGACAATTTAATAGCTGTTGCCTTTTAAACATTACACTTAAATTTTATATGGCTTTACGGTATAAATGTAAAATGAAAACTCGATTGAAACCTCTGATACCTACGGGAAAAGTTTTCAATTTGCTTCGTGGGCGTATTATGAGAGTCCCTGTTGTTGACAACATGATTGTTTTGACATTTACATAGACCAAATTAACTAAAGACCCAGAATTCCGCGCGCCGCTATCTCGCTCTCACATTTGTACATTTTTAAAAAGATATGTTTAACATAAGTGAAGGAGATCGGGTAAAACAGTAGTTTAAGAATTTTTTATGTCGGTTCGTAAATAACAAAGTTCTGAGATAACAAACATGATAAAAACATTGAACCGAATTGAGAACTTCCTCCTTTTTGAAGTCGGTTGAAAATGCTGGTGACTTACGATGTTTTCCTTCACCGTTTTGTGAGAACGTGGTGTGTTTGCATACATTCGATTAAAAAACCCATAACCATTAGTGGAATCTGGTATAATTGTGGAAAGTAGCGTAGTCGGACATCTCCGCTCAATGACGGACACCACTTCATTATACTTATCCTTGACACATTCTACCTCTTAAGCCTCGATGACGCTGGTCTAGTTTACAAGCTACAAGCCAGCGAGTTTAAAAGCTAGCGAGTGAGTTAGCGGTTCGGAAGGATAGTCAACAATCCGATTTTAAAAAAGCCGATCAAACCTAGCCAGAAGCCTTCACCAAAATAAAATGAGGCCTATACAACAACAACAAAAAGAGGGGAGAAACTTTTTTGTTTTCAAATAAAGAACCCAGTCAGACTGGCAACACTAAATCAACAAGCGACAAATTCACTATGAGTACAGGAATTCGGGGTATACTATTTTAATACCTATATGTAGTAGGTATCAATGTGTTAAACTTCATCGTAAGTGTTATTGTTCGGAACTCTACCTTTTTTGTGGTTAATTGCATTGCTCATTCTGTAACCCCAATAGCTATTTGATAACATTATTTACTCTGTTACAAATGGGTCCCAGCGGTACTTTGGTAAAGAAAAACGTAATACACCTCACTTATGTAGGACAAGATGGCAGGGAAAACAAATGCTGTATTATTCATCATGGCTTTCCCCTAAGGAAGGTGTGTAATTCGTGACAGGTCGGAGGGTTAACATCTCTGTATTTTAGCTCTTCCCTGTATTTTGAATAATATATTCGTTTTTTTTTATGTTCTCAATTCACGAGTAGGTATACAATTTGTTTATTGATATCACTATGAGGCTGATAGGGGCGTATTACCCACGTCTCGCGAACAACGTTTGTTTTACAACTTTTGAAATTTTGAAGATTTTCATCCATAAATTGCAAAAAGTTCACATAAAAATATGTGATTATTTAGTTAACTTTCTTTATAGGTAAAGTTTTAACCTACTCACGTAATACTTTTAAATTTGTGATATGTCGCATCCGTTAAGCCACAAGTGCACAATACGTGTAGGTGCAACGCGACAGGACGTGTTAGCGTTTTGGTAGCAGCTGAGAAAACAAATAGTAACAAACACAACAGAATGTTGATCACAAAATAAATTAAAAAATAATTAACTTTTTTAAAAGAAAAATACAATAATCAAGCTTAAAGTTTAAAAAAAGTGAAAACCTGACTGTGAAATAATTATACATTGATTGCCAATTAATTATTCCAAATTGAATTGAAACATGACTTATGTATATTTTTGTAATCTTCTTTTAATTTCTTAAATTTTGATACCCTACTCGATAGGCTTGGTAAACAAAAATTTACTAACAACAACACAAACAAACATTCACACACTCACACCCCTGCACTAGGATTCCCTGTATCGCATTACTGTTTAGCGCCAAAAATCCGCCTTTTGTTTTTTTTTTAAAAACAGGATTCTTGGGTTTTTGAGACGAACCTAACGATACCTTAACTGTCAAAATCCATCCAGCCGTTTGGAAGTTAAAAGGTAAAAAAGAAATGTACATACATACAAGATACGCGCGAAAACATAATCCAGCAGTCGGGTCATTGACAACGCTGGAAAAAAACAAAAAAATATAGGATAATTAATGTACACCTTGTATAACCATATAATATTCTTTTTTGGAATAGACAAACGATAAACTAATTAACATACATTCTTCGCAGTCGTCAAACAAGTGTATGCCATCAGCTAATTTCACTCGACCCAATTCCTCTAGCTGGATAAGCGCTGCTGACTCTTCGCATGCTAATATCCAAACGGCCTTAAGGGGCATCCTCAAATCTGAATTCCATACAATTTTTTTCGGACAAATACTCAAAAAGTACGCCGTATTATAGTAATTTCTTCACACTATTCGTTTCGTCCATGTTTTTTGATTTCGTGAACAAAAAAAGTGAAAGGTTTTATACTTTAAGTTAGATTTTATACGTGTTTTAAAATTAACCCTACTAACTTAAAATATAATACGGCGTACTTTTTGAGTATTTGTCCGAAACATTTTGTATGGAATTCGGATTTGAGGATTACCCTTAAGCTCTGTACTCACATTCGGTATTTCTCGATAGTTTTACTCCAAAACGAGTAAATATTAACGTGTGGACCGCAAAACTTAAAGCTCGAAGGCTCCCATCGAGCCGGCTCGATGGAATTAAGGCTCGAACGGTTCAGTGAATACTGAACAGTGCGTGTCACTCGATAGATAATGCTGAATGTGTGGACGAAAGTTCATGCCATGGTTTTTACTCGACATGATAGCTCGATCGAGCAAAACCCTATGTGAGTACGGAGCTTTACTTTACGAGATTGGTGGAAATTATAATGCTTCACTTGAAAATGGATCGCTTCATGAGAACATGGATGAGTTAGGTCTTCTTCTTCTTATCGTGTCACTAGTTCTTTCGCCGTGTTGGCCGAGTGGGAGGTGCCTCGACTTTCGATCCAAAGGTCGTAGGTTCGAACCCGGTTGTACACAACTGGATTTTTCCGTTCAATCAAATCTATGTGTGCATTAAAAACACTTGCTTAACGGTGAAGGAAAACATCGTGAGGAAACCGGCATGTCATAGAACCTAAAAAGTTCGAAAACATGTGTCAAGTGCACGAAAGGAGTCTCTTTTAAGGCGTACTTGAAATCCTTTCACCACGCTGGTTTGAAAGAACTAGTGACACGATAAGAAGAAGACTAGTTCTTTCGAATAGATATACATAGATAACACTTTATTGCACTGCACACAACAAAACAAGAAAATAAACAGGAACACAAATAATATAAAAAGTGAAGCACAATGAGCGGTCTTATCGCCAAAAGCAATCTCTTCCAGGCAAACTTTGATGGATCTAGATGTTCATCACGCAAGTGCTTGTTGCTGAAGCGGAAATCGAACCCGCGACACCGCCGTGGCAGTCCAACACACTTGCCACTCGACCAATCGTGTCGTTGAAATAATATAATGTCGGATTAGTCTAGCTTTTGTTATCGAAACACAATGTTCAACAAGAAACCTTGGAGGGAAAATCTCCACAAGGACGGTCTTTGAAGTTATAAATAAATCGAACACTAGCGAACAAGCAGTGGAAATCAGCGAGAAGATTTTCAATTCAGCTTCATGAAAATTCAAAGGAAAATTTTAAAATTGCTACAAAAATACGGAAATTCCAACGCGAAATTGTCAATAGTTTTTGAAATGGGTCAAATTCAAGTTTAGGGCTGGCACACACTAGACAGCTTAGCTGCGGTAACAAGGATGGGGCAGCCGAAATATTGAGCAGCCAGAAGTTTGTAGCCAATCGTGACTCTCATCCCATCATCACCATTCTTCATAATCATCATCAACCTATAGCAGTCCACTGCTGGACGTAGGACTCTCCCAAGGCGCGCCACTGAGTCCAATCTTTGGCTTTCTCATCCACCTACTGCCAGCTAAAGTGCGCAGTAACGTGTTTTTGAGTGGAGACCGCGTCTAGGCAAGCGTAGTGTAGGACGACCTTTGACCAGATGGAGCGATGATTTGTGCGCTATAGCTGGCAGGAGGTGAATGAGAAGAGTCTAAGAGGGCTCAGTGGCGCGCCTTGGGCGCCACGTACTTCCAGCAGTGGACTGCTATAGGTTGATGATGAATCGTCTGGCTGCTACGGTAATTGCGCGGACACTAGAGTCAGGCAACATTGCCTAGCTTTGGCTGCGCGCAGTTATCTGCATAGTGCATGAAATCCAATCAGGCATTATCTAAAACTATTCGAAAGACCGGAAATTGCACTCAACAAATATCTGCAGATGAGATTACGTAGCCGCATCTCGCTTTTTGAGAAGCAACCTCTCTTTCTATAGTATGGACGAATATGAAAGGTCTTTCAGAGGATAGAGATTTGATATCTCGTCTTCAGTCAGTTGTAGGATAAACACTTTCTAGTGTTTACTATAGTTTACTATGGTCATCATTTATAGGGTTAGCTGCCGAAGCCGCAGCCATGCTGTCTAGTGCGTGGCAGCCCTAAGTTATACATTCAGAACTCTAAATTTGTCCAATTGAATTTCAGGAATACGAAGTTTCATTCATGAACTTTTAGAACTTTGGATTGAACTAAAGTAGGTATATCTTCATTGATTCAAACTTGCACTGTCTCTCATTGTCTCTTTGAGCAACTCCAGAAACAATTAATTGGGTACTTTAATTAGAAAATACGGGCGTAAGTCTGAAAATCAAAAAGTACTGTTATTTTCTAGGTAAAAAGTGAAGAAATGGACTAGGCGCTTTCCTATTTAAAAATGGTCATGCGTATTCATTACTAGAAAAGTTCCACACATTATGTTTAATTATTTAATGATTAATTCTCAATATTATGGTCATTTCACACAACGCGAACTAGCCTCAAACTAAGCATAGCTTGTACTATGGATACTAGATAACTGATACAGTACTTATATACTTTTTTTTGTAAATATAGGATACATAGAAAACACCCAGACTCAGGACAAACATATGTGTGATGATGAACATCAAGCCCGCAACACTCACAATACAACTCGCTTGAAGTTCGGCGCGCCAATGACCAAATCACGACTGTGTGCAAAGTGTTGCGCGGCAAGATAGACGCACATAACTTGAACGACGAACTGTGTCGATTCTATGTACCTGACAACTATTGCAGGTTTCGCAAATGTAGGTTGTTTGCCGCGCCTAGATCGCGTACAGCGGCCCGAGCCGCCTCACCACTGCCGCGCGCTCTCACCGCTCTCAACGCTCTCCTGGACCACAACCCTGGTCTAGACCTCTTTGCGGATACTTGGATGAAGATTTTGTCGGAATGTGGTTTTGTGAGCGAGATGTATGAATGTTAATTATTAATTTATTCAGTTTTATTTAATTCATTTTTAATTTTCCAAAATTATTGTTATCAATTTTACTTAATTTTATATTCCACTTTCCTTAGATTTTAATTTATCTTTTTTAATCAAATGTTCATGTTGGGGGGGTATGCACCCCGAGAAGTGGGCTAACATCACCACGCCATGGGTGCCTCAGGACGGAAAGCGACGTCGGGGTCGGCCGAGAAAACGTTGGCGAGACGATCTCGACTCCTTTCAGGGAGACTGGTGGGCAATGGCCAGGGACCGAAAGTGAGTTGGGGGAGACCTTTGCCCAGCAGTGGGACGAGATAGGATAAAAAAAAAAAAAAAACAAATGTTATTTAGTACCCTAGTAATTCGCTCTTTAATTAATGTAATTGGCTGCTGCCGTTTTAATTAAAGTAAAATAAATAAATACAAATACAAACACTGGCGTGGCAGTCCAACGGACTTCCCACTTAACCAATAGTGTAGTCAATCATCATTGATATTTTGTTTTTTTAATTTTTAAACACAACACAAATCCTAAATTTAATGCAAGCCATAAAACATTTTAATAACACGCCTCCTTTCATTACATAATTTCATTCAATTCCCCCCGCTTTCTTGATTATCATATAATTTCATTTTCCATAAAAGCCAAGGCGTAAAATTATCAAGAGCATCGTAAAGTTCCCCACAATCTGCTGTTAGACCGCGAAATCGCCGACTATTTTCGACCTAAATTCCTCTAGATACAGTTCGTTTTTCTATGTGTATTTTAAGTGTATCGAAGGACCATGTCAGGCTATCGTTCTCATTCACCATTAGGTTTATCACCTTGTTAATTGAATGGATTAGTTGGTTCGTTCATTCAATAGACGCAGTCATCGAATTCGTTCAACGCTGACGGCTCTATATCTCATTGAGGTATGGTCCTTCGAATCAGAATTTATCTTTGTATTACTGGCTTCAATAAGGAATGAAAAGTGGTTTTTGTCTAGGTATTACGTCGGATATACAGGTGAGGCGTAATTAATGGATAATCCTTTAGCTGCAGGTGGGGGGGGGGGGGACTTCAGAACTGAAAAAACACATTTTCTTAAATAATGCTATACCAAACAACCTATGGCACAAAAACAGAAAATTCCTAGTTTTGTAATCTTGGCAGCAAAAACAGCTAAATCCGTGCGATTTTAACTTTTTCATTTTCTGATCAATCCTGAAGACCCACCCGCAGGTGAAGGATTATCCACTCATTACGCCACACCCTGTATATTGTTTTTTACACATTACTGCTTTGCCATAAAATAATAATATTGCGAGTCTGTAGCACTTCTTAACGGTCAATGTAGTTCTGTAAAGCGTCGATGACACATGGCTTTTTTACAAGCTGCTTGTTGGCGAGTTTTAAATATAGCCTGTGACCGTGTTAGCTTTTGGGAAGATTTATTGTAAAAAAGCCGATGACACTGGGCGAGTTTACACGCTACATGCAAAGTCGCTGGCTTAGAGCATGTAAAAAAGGTGTGTCAACGACGCTTAAAAGTATTGATAACTCTTTTGATTAGTAAGCGAACTTATCCGCTTACTTATCAAAATCAGACTGCACTGACCCTTTTAAATTACCCGATGACTCAACCAACACTTGAATATGTCTCATTGTTCGATAAAAGGTAGTGTTTGTATTTGGTATTCATACAATAGTCCTATCGGGTGTTGTACCATATTAAGACGCAGTGGGTCGAGTTTAGTATTGTGAAACTTCACAGCTGATTAACATTGCCTATTGTAATGAAATCAATATAATATGGTGCGTCAGATATTGTCCTCGATTAAGAGGATATGTCAAACTCTCACAAATGATAGCGGCCGAATTGCAAGACGAGTGATGCATACTTTACCCCGAGGGAAGAGTTTAGATATAGATTTTTGTCGCTCAAAAGTAACTGACGTAAGCAGTATTCAGTATTTTTATTGCAGTCAATAAGCGACAAATTATAAAACATCTTGCTTGAAAAGTATTGAATTTATAAAAATCCTTTTACATTTATCTAAGTTCTTTGATTACTCTCTCAATAGTATAAAAAATAACCGTAACTATTCTCTGAATGATGGATGCAAAACAGATTTTATGAGGGCCGATTTCAAAAAATATCGAGAAAAGTTGAACCAATCGTGTTTCTGTCTTACATTTATTTAGATTATATTCTCAAGTAATCACTGTATTAACATCAAGTTTGTAACCTGTACCACTTAGCCCGATTTTCGGCTTCTATTCACCCTTCTTTTGCCTGCTACAGTGCACAGATCGTCGCTTTATCTTGCCGGACACCAGATTTACCTCATTAGAGGCTTTTCGATTACCCAGAATACTATAATTAGACGACAAACAAACCCTTTTTAGGTCCCTTTTGTCCCCAATTCCACCTAATTGTCCATATTTAGGTAGATTCAACCCTTCTGGTAATAAGGTAGAGTCAGCCTAAATAAGCTTTTTCTCACATGCGTAGGTTACCGTAAAATTGCAAAAACCGTAACCATACAATTTTACTGTTTGAGAAACGTTAAATTAAACTTTTGACGATTGTGTGTGACCTTAACTGCTGTTAAAACAGATCAATAAAAAAGATGGCTGTGTCTTGATTTGTAGGCTTTGCTAGTGTTTTTTTTAAATTAGATAAGTAATCGTTTACAAATTAAAATGCGATATTAAATCAGTAAATTTGTAAACGGTCCTTTGATCAGTGGTGATGTTATAGTGAACTTTCCTTGCCTTAACAATTTTATCGAAAGTTGATAATACAACATGTTTTTAAATCGTAAAATCATAAACTTACGGTTTTTACAATACTACGGTGACACGTACATATAATCCCCTTATGCAAAACGCAAGGGTCGCACCATATGAATGAAATTCAAATCAGCAATAATAAATATTTAAAGGCTATTTTCGCTCCAGGTGATTCTGTCCGATGTAGCCGTTCCGGAGGCTGACGGACACCCTCGTCGTTTCCGCTTTCCGTACAGATACGGTTCCATTTATGTACCGTATGAAACTTGGGGCAAACATGGTTTAGTGTTTTTGAGAGACATTCCTTAAAGTTTAAGTATTGTTGGTACTCTATCCTCAAGGCTTTCTATTAATGATATTAAATGTACATTTTTTTTGACATTAAAAATTAAATTACAATTAAAATTGTTATTACAATTAACAACATTTAAAACTTGACATTAAACACAAATATATAAATAACATAACTTATACTAATTTAATTAACACATCAATATTTTTATAATACTTCTTGTGACTATGAAATGTATTTTAAATTCTCTTTAATTTTCCTCAATAACTAAAATCTGTGTAGAATATATGTACATATTAAATATTTGCATGTGATACCTAGCTAGTAAGACCAAAGCCAACTGTTTTATGTTTGCACAGTAAATATAATATAAAATATAAATTCGGAAGTTTGTGAAGATAGATGTCGATCACGCCAAAACTACTGAACAGATTCGTATAAAACTCAGTATAGGTATGGTTTTTAAACCATACCTATACTGATTACTACTGATATATATCCTTATATATATATATATATATATATATTGATGAGTATATATATCGCTATTATTATTATATAGCTATTTTAAACTCTATTCCACGCAGATGAAGTAGCAAGCTAGTGCAATATTGCTATTGCGCTCGTCCGCTTTGAGGTCAGTCTCGAAAGCCTAGTAATTACATTAGCTACAGTGCCATAGATCTATGTCTGTGTACTGTACAGTACACTTCCAACCTGAATATACTGCTTGGCGACAGAGTATCTGGCACATTGGCCTAATCCTATCTAAGCGGAATCCTGCAGAGATACCTCCCAACGATGAAAACCTACATGTTATTGTAGAACTCGAAAAAGTCCTGTTATTACAAATCGCATGGCCACCAACAACGTAAAGCTAGGCTGAACTACTCTCTTCTTTACCATCTGAATCAATACCGACCGATGCACTGTGGAGCAAATGCTAACAGTACTTTCATTAAAACTAAATAACGCCAAATTACACGGTGAATTTAGCAAACGTGCTTGGATGGTCAAATACGAAAACAAGGAATAGCTAAAAATGCTAAAAGGAGTCTCTGAACCAATTTTGATTGACCCTTAGAGCAATCATATACCTACCTACTACATTAACAAAAAACTCTATTCGATTTTACGGATTTCGTATTGAGATCCCTACCAAGCGTCTCTCATTAAAGTATCATAAAAATAAAGTTAAATCTAAAACCCAACTACTAAAAAGAAAAGTATGATGCAAGAAAACATTCGCATCTGAAATTGTTCTGTGCGTATGTATGCACTTAAGAATTTCAATATTCATCGTCTATTGAATAAACAACTAACACGTAATAGATAGATAGATAATTCTTTATTGTACACCACAAAACAAGAAAATAAACAGGAACATAAACAATATAAAAAAAGTGAAGCACAATGGGCGGTCTTATCGCTGAAAGCAATCTCTTCCAGGGAACCTTTGGATGGCTCTGGAAATGATGGGAATAGATAATATTTGTATTTTAATGTATTTAATACATATTCATACTAATTTTCAGATGATAACCGTGCTCTGGTGTCGAATACCGTCCATAAATAGCTCCCAAAATAGAAAGACAAACAATTCCAAAATGAAGCGACTCAACGCAAAATTCAAAATTAAATTGCCCTCATCTATCAATTCGAGGCAATATGTTTACCTATCTGTCTGTGTATGATGAAGGCCCTGCCCTACGAATATGGGAAATTAATACGATTAATTTGGGAACGCTCTCTAGTATCGGAGACGGTACACATTTTTCCATAACATCTCAATAATACCAAAAAAATAGAGTTTTGAGAGAAGCAGCTTATTTTGTAATGAGAGATAGGGTTGTATTGCAACTCACCTATTTCTCTTTTCGTCTCTTGTTGCTGCTGCACTAACAGGTACTTATTATGAGAAAACTCTCTCTCTTCATTGATCAGCAGACTGACCTAGACACAAACCGACAGAAGGTACTGGTACTACTGTAAATTGTCTTCTATCATACACAAGAGCCCTGCTTGCTGTTCAATAGTAATAGTAATATAGTAATATTTTTATCAGGACATAATAAGATTTACAAAGAGTTTTTGAATCCACAGGTTCCCAAACTAGCAAAATGCTGTATTTCAGGAACTTGAGTCTTCTCCTTATTTCATAACAATTTGATGTACATGTCTACAAAACTAAAAAATAATTTATAATTAAATTTAAAATAATTAAGCTAAGTACGTAACTTAATTTAATTAGGTAATTGACATAACAATTTCATTAAAAAAGTTAGTACATAGTTCTTTATATGATAAAAAGCAAACAAAATAAAAGACCTCATAGAAAAAAAAAATAACAGTAAAAAAGTAACAGTGTGTGTGTGTGTGTGTGTGTGTGTGTGTGCGTGTGTGTGAGTGTGTGTGTGCGTGAGGTTGTTATATATATATTTTATTAGAATTAGTTTTATTAGATGTAATAAGTATATAATTATACATTATTATATGCCTATATGATTTTACTGACAATGTTGCTGAAATTAAAAACTGTTCATTCTAAAACCATTCTCCACCATCCTCTATAAATCAGCGAGCGTGAAGCAGAGATTCTTAGACCCGAGTTCAACAACAGATGGTTAAGTTTTAAACAGTTGTTTTGACGATTTAGGTCTGTGTTCACCAATAGATAATCGGTAGATTAGGCTCTTCGCCCGTTATCTTTGACGTTTAATCTATGAAAATTCGTGTCTAAGACCTGAGTTCACCATCCATGATGTATGATACAAAATTGTTACTCTAGTCAGACTAAAATGTTCTATTAGGCCAGCACCAATAGCAAACATACACACACAAGTCTTGTCTACGTAGTATGTCTTCGTCTTAATGTCAACTAGTTTTCAGTACACAGTTTTATGCTTGAAGTATTTAATAGGACAGCATAGAAGACCTGTGGGCGGCTCTCGGTCTACACAATCACCATTTGCGACATCGTCTGGCTGGACCGTCTCGCTCAGTCACGTTTCCCTGATTCGATTGGCACTTTCAATTATGTCCGTCATTTATTGATAGCTTTTACTGGATGCTCAAGCCGTACGCAGTGTCTTGTTATATCAAAACAATAAGAATTCCTAAAGCCGTGTTGGCTGAGTGGAAGGTGCCTCGACTTTCGATCCGAAGGTCGTGGGTTCGAACCAGGCCATCAGACCAATGGATTTTTCTCTTGAAAAATCTATGTATGCATTAAAAACACGTAAATATCGTGAGGTAACCGGCATGTCATAGAACCTAAAAAGTTTGTAAAACATGTGTCAAGTGCACGAACGGAGCCTCTTCGCGCACTTGAAAACCTTTCACAACACTGATTCCAAAGAACTAATGACTCGATAAGAAAAAGAATAAGAGTTTCATCGTTATCATATTGAAAATGGATGATGTTGATTCTTCCATCCACATAAACTTTCACATTGTTTTAGTAAAAATAGGAAGTAGGGTTTTGCAAATAGCCATAGTAGTCGAACCGCGGAAGCCACTAAAACCGTCTAACAAATGATCGAAGTTATCAGTCGAAACCAGGAAAATAACAGTTAGCTTATCAACACTAGTCTTAACTGGTTCCGTCAAGGAAAACTAGGAGGAAATCGAACTGGGTTGGCTCTAATCCAAACGGTTAGCTTAAGTTCTATTACTCCTAGAATGCTTTGTTCCAATCACTAGTAGACACGCTAGATCATAATATACCTGTGATGATGATGATGTAGATAGAACTGCTATAATATCATCGCCATTTTGAATTTCTTGAAATTTTATGCATTCCATGAGAAACCTGCGAGAGTGTTCTCGTATCCTAGACGAATCTAACGACACTTGATTCATTAAATTCTGATAAAAATTTGGTAAATTCGCTTAGCCTGCAAGATGTGCCAAAGGACCAGGTGTATATATTTAACCCCTCCCTTTTTGCAGTCGGTTTAAAAGTTAAACACCAGACTCACCAGAGGACTTATCTCTTAAGTTGCTGGCCCAATTATATTATTGTCCCTTGATGATTTGTTTTGATGAAGAGTTATGCATGCAAAAGTTAAGCGTCGATGACACAGGGCAAGCTATAAGCCAGCGAATTCGCTTGTAGCTTGTAAACGCGCCCCGGCTTTTTTACAATCTGCTAGTTGACAATCCTTCTCGATAGCTAACTCACTCACTCGCTAGCTTTTAAACTCGCCGGCTATTGTAAAGTTTTCTTCTCTTCTGCCCACAGCACGCTGGTACCTTGGAAACTGTTCCGCGAGGAGTTGAACAACGTGCATCCAATATCCACTGGCCTGGAAACCATGGCGTTGAAGACAACCATCGATCTCACCTGCAACGACTTCATATCCAACTTCGAATTTGATGTCTTCACGAGGTAACGTATTATGAGAAACTCAATTATTACCTATTAAGTTTCATGTGATACATTTTTCAAAACATTTTAATTCGTTTATTCATAATAAAGGGCACGTGTATATCTGTACAGGAAAGAGGTAAAGCAAACTCTCAATACCCAGGAAAAAAAACGATCACCATTCATAACTTCTATGGATTCACCACGCCCACTTTAAATATTGGCTAAAGTAGAGCATGGTCGGTACATTTATTACTTATTCTTTAGTAGAGTCTAGCGTTAGAAGATTATAATCCGCTCCACTCAAGAATTTCAAACAAAACATTTTCGCGTATGCGTCCTTTCATTTCTGCCGAAGAACTGACAACCGCTGGAGTCAATGAGTTGTTGATTGGAGACCGCGACTCTGCTAACGCACTGTCCTCCGACTAGGTTGAATGACGACTAGAAGTTACAGATCTAAAGTTGTAGGCAAAAGACGGATGTGGCAAACCGAAGACAGTGCGCGATGGCATGCATTCAGAGAGGCCTATGTCCAGGAGTGGACCGCGATTGGCTGATTATGATGATAAATGTGAACCTAGCTAAAGTTAACCCAAGCCGGGCGTATTGGTATGGCACACATTGGAAGAGGCCTATCAAGCATTGGACCTGACATACTGACGATGATAATATATTGCCTCCTTGCTCATGTGCATCTATTTTATTATTTGGGCATTCTTCATGAATACTTCCCACCCCTGGGGGGAGGCGGAAAGGGTATGTCAGACTGTAAGGGTTCGCAAACTTATTTTGTCTACTGCCCACTTTGAGAATAAATTATTTTTAGCGCCCCCATTTTTTCACCTACTTGAAACCACTATAACTTCAAATTAAATTAACTGTTATCTACTTTAATTTGAAACGGAGCGACCGATTGACATGATTTTATTTTATATGTTCAATATAACAGGACAGATATATGAACTACGCGGAGAGATATATCGAACTAATATTAGTTGATGTTCACAAGTTGTTGAGAGTCGAGAGCTCATGCAGTCGGTGTCTAAGAGGCCTCCTAGCTAAATGAAATTACAAATCACCCCCCAAGCCTCTACACAACGCCCTCATTTTTTTCTGGGTCTCTTACCGCCCCCCTTTACGCCTGCAGCGCCCACAAGGGGGCGTTATCGCCCACTTTGGGAAAGGCTGCTCTAAATGACTAAACCCCATGATGGCTGACCCACGCACATTAGAGGGACCCCGGGATATCTAAAGAACCCATTCCGGGGTCGACTTACGCCAACCCATGTGAACCTTTTTTTTGCTCGCTGTGGCGGACCTCCTCTGTTTCCTCCAAAGAGGAGTAAAAGATGCCCGTGAACAAAGGCCATCTTTCGTCTGAGGTGACCTGTGCAATACAAGGATGGCTTCCCCAACCCATGCCTTGCAGACCACCTCTGAGCGGTAGAAGGCAGATAAGCAGCCTTCTTTCGCTCTGCCGCTAGTTCAATCGGTGCAAGGCGCGGTCGCAACCACGCCAAGCAGCGAGAGACAGTTGGTAGTAGATTGGAATGTCATGACTAGGCAATGACCTGTGAACCTAGCACAAGTTATCCAAAGCCACAATTACCTATTAGCTACTCCTCATTCAATCCCATCAACTATTCCAGGTTATTCCAGCCGTGGAGTACATTGCTTCGCAACTGGCAGCTGTTGGCGGTGACACACCCCGGCTACGTGGCCTTCCTCACATACGACGAGGTGAAGGCGAGGCTTCAGAAGTACATTCACAAGGCTGGCAGTTATGTGTTTAGGTGAGCATAAACCTAACGTCGAAATAGTCCAAAAAGTCAGCAGAAGCAGACGTGGAAACATACAAAATGAAACAAAGCTGAAATGCTAAAATTACCAAAAATAATAGAAGTTACAATGGGTGGCCTTATTGCAAAAAAGTCATTTCTTCTAGGCAACATTCACAAGGCTGGCAGTTATGTGTTTAGGTGAGGATAAACCTAAGGTCGATATAGTGCAAAAAGTCAGCAGAAGCAGAAGTGGAAACATACACAATGAAACAAAGCTGAAATGCTAATATTACCAAAAATAATATAAGTTACAATGAGGTGGCCTTATTGCAAAATAGCCATTTCTTCTAGGCAACATTCACAAGGCTGGCAGTTATGTGTTTAGGTGAGCATAAACCTAAAGTCGAAATAGTCCAAAAAGTCAGCAGAAGCAGAAGTGGAAACATACACAATGAAACAAAGCTGAAATGCTAATATTACCAAAAATGATATAAGTTACAATTAGGTGGCCTTATTGCAAAAAAACCATTTCTTCTAGGCAACATTCACAAGGCTGGCAGTTATGTGTTTAGGTGAGCATAAACCTAAAGTCGAAATAGTCCAAAAAGTCAGCAGAAGCAGAAGTGGAAACTAAGCTTAAGGCTAATCCTCAAGGCAAATTTCCATACAAAATGTTTCTGACAAATACTCAAAAAGTACGCCGTATTATAGTAATTTCTCACACTATTCGTTTCGTCTATGTTTTCCGATTGTGTGAACAAAAATTAGTGAGGTTTCATACTCTAATTTAGATTTTATACGTGTTTTTAAATTATTAGTGTTAATTTTGGGAGGTGCTGCCACTTTCGATCCGAAGATCGTGGGTTCGAATCCGGTCGTACACCAATGGATTTTCTGTTAAAGAAATCTATGTGTGCATCAAAACGTGAGAAAATCGGTATGACATAGAACCTAAAAAAGTTCGAAAAACATGTGTCAAGTGCATTAAAGGAGCCTCTTCGAGGTACACTTGAAATCCTTTCACCACGCTGGTTCGACAGAACTAGTGACACGATAAGAAGAAGATTATTGCTAAAAGCCATTTCTTCTGGACAACCTTCATGCCTATTTTAGATTGCTCTATCAATGTCCCTTTGTAAGTTTCTCGTGTCGGTATATTAATATATCACTAACGGTACAGACACGTTACCTTTTTTTACCTTTACAGAATTACCTTTTTAACTACATATTCTGTATATTCCAGGTTATCATGTACGAGGCTAGGACAATGGGCTATAGGATACGTCACAGTGGACGGCGAGATCCTGCAAACGATACCGCAGAACAAGAGTCTGGTGCAAGCATTACTGGACGGGTATCGAGAGGGATTGTGAGTATTCCCTGACTCAACGTAGTTTGATACTGGTTGTTGGTCTATTGTTATGCCTCCGCTGAGATTGAACGAGTAATTTTGTAAAGTAATGCAAATCTACCGACATTTTTATTAAGATTTTAGCCTGAGTATTGTTAACAGAAAAGTTGTTAAAAATAAGTTAAGGGTAATCCTCAAATCCGAATTCCATATACGACGTATTATAGTAATTTCTTCACACTATTAGTTTCGTCTATGTTTTTTGATTTCGTCAACAAAAAAAGTGAAAGGTTTCATACTTTAATTTAGATTTTATACCTACGTGTTTTAAAATTAACCCTACTAACTTAAAAACACGTATAAAATCTAAATTAAAGTATGAAACCTTTCACTTTTTTTGTTGACGAAATCAAAAAACATAGACGAAACTAATAGTGTGAAGAAATTACTATAATACGGCGTACTTTTTGAGTATTTGTCCGAATCATTTTGTATGGAATTCGGATTTGAGGATTCCCCTTAATATAAATAATTACCTAACCTACATCGTCGCGTAAGTTCAAAGTATGATTATACAGCCCATCAAATATTATGTTAAAGAACTTAAGTTACTTTATGTTTATTTACTTTTCTCATGTAAGTGAATATTTGTATTCTATAAGAGAAATAAACTTTCTTAACCAGATTCAGGAGCCAACACAACTACGCACAAAACAAATTATATTTTTTTTTATGATGATGATAATGATGATGTCTAGAAGCTTAGTATTCAGTATTTCATTTCATTTCATTTATTTATTTAATCACAAAATACATTTTCACACCACCTTCTCGACAATATCCAATTACATATCATGCTATCATCAAGGTAAAGCAAAGCATTACTTACCTAGGGAGGTAATGTTGTATGAAACTCCCAAGGGTAATAATGTGATTTGAATTTGGAACGTCAAATTCGTGTGGAAACTCGTGGAAAACGCTAAGTAAAAGAACGCCCATATGGCATTGTAAAAAGGTTTTTTCTAAAATCGATCTGGCCACTCATAAATAAAAGAAAAAAGGCGCGACTTCAACGATTGTGAAACAAAAGACGGTGTTGGCTGCTGAGTTCGAAGCCTTAGATTTTTATTGCCTCGCAGAAGGTGTGAAAAGTAGAGTATGCTCCTCTGGGATAAAGCCTGTCTTCGTCTTGGGCAGCTTGAACCCCTCGCGTCACTCAGGACTCTACATAACTCCCTCGCTTCGCTCAGGAGTTAACTGTGTCCCTCGTTAGCTCAGGGTTCAATATGCCACCCGCGACATAAGACACTGCTTTACCCACCCCTTAGTGCATAATCTACTATATAACTATGTACTATATACTATATAATCTACTATATACTATACAAAGGTCTATATAACTATGGCCCCACACTAGGCTCTAAGCCTGTGTCGTGGGAACCAGTCGTGCGATTACCAGCAATAGGCGTATTACAAAAACGACCGGATTTTTTTTTATAAATATGATGTTAAACATTACAAATCTATGACGATTTATATGCAATATTGGGTAGGTTACATTTTAGGTCCTGGTAAGTCAAATAAATTAAGTACAGCTACACAATATTACCCGGTGTTGCAAATGATAGAGACGGGCCGATATTTTTAACTATATTGTTACTTCACTAAATGAATCATTCATAAAATCTTGCAACTCGTAACAGCATTTTTTTTTAATTAATTTCAAAAATGTATTCATTTTCCTGGATTTTTATTTTATCTGGAAGTTTATTGTACATTTTTACCGCCATTGGACTTGGACCCGAACCGTATATTTTTAGTTCAGATGTAGGTATGACCAAGTTATATTTGTATCTGCTTTGATAGCGGCGTGGATTATCAATATTGTTTTTTTTTTTAAATTGGGTATTTTCTGTGATTTCTTGTGATTGTGAAGCTGTGACTGGCTTGATAATAAATCGTGTTGTAATATTTCAGCTACCTATACCCGGACGGTCGTGACATCAACCCGGATCTCAGCAGTGCCATCATCTCACCAGCGGAGGATCACATCACAGTCACTCAGGAGCAATACGAACTGTATTGTGAAATGGGTATGTTCACTCAAGTTTCGGTAGTAGGTACGAGTAGAATAGTTCGTACTTGGCTCCCGTACTTTTTAAATCACTGATATTTTTGCTGGGATTATGTGTGTAGGCAGTAGCCATGGAAATGATTGCTACTTCTATTTTATTGTCAAATGGTGATATGATTTCATTTTGTCACAGTGAAATCACCGGTGATTTTTCATCAGTGGCCTAATGTGATAATGTCATACTTGTTAAAATAATTCACACATGACGCGACGCCACGCAATCACTCCCGCTCACAGTCAACCACTATTGACTGTCTGTTATTGTTATTTTTATGATACTAATGAAATTGCGAATGGTGACAAGTATCATGACATCACAGCGTACAAAATCGCCTAAAAAAAGGGCGCGCCGGGTAGATATTACCAGTGATTTTGTGACAGACTCAAACCCGTATTCTAAGTCGATTTTTTCACTCAAGGGAATACTTATGTGAGTGGTACAATGGCCGCCGCTTTACTAAAGGTTCTTTCACCTTTCAAATTTCAAATGTAAGTATTCACTTGAGTGAAAAAAATCGAATATGGGTGTGAGTCCAGAAAGTAACAAGTGTTATGTATCAGTTTATACCATGATTAATAACATGTTACTCCGTATACTCTCCATGCGTAGTAGGCAGTGATTATGCTGGCCCCTTTGATAGGCCGACCTGAAGGTCTTTTTGAGTCAAATTTCATGAAGCAGGGAGTTGATATATCAGGAGTATTGAATGAATTAATGATTTATTTACTTAACACGGTGAACATTTCGGTATTAACCACACACATATATAAAATTACTGCAATTTGGTGTGATTGCATGACTGAATTGAATATAAAGAATTATAAAGAGTTTTATTCGTACTTTTCGTCTAACAGCGAACGTTTTAGTAAATCTTTGTTCATGTATTACGTTCATTCATTTGTCTTATTTTTAATGTAAAAATGTGACGAGACGAGCTAAGCGTTCTCCTGATGGTAAGAGATCTAGACTGCCCATAACCAAAAAAATGCTGCATAGTACTTTTATTCATATATCCCGGTGCAACACTCCTATATAGCTCTCGTCCACCTTGAGACATTTTGACCGTCATTCTCGAAAGCCAAGTAATTTCACTAGCTGCAGTTCCCTTCCAATCAGAACACAGTGATGCTTGCACATTACTGCTTCTGGGGTAGAATGTAAAAATGAATATCAACAAATTATATAAATATATTTAGTAATAAATCCGCTTAATTTCTAAACAAAGGTTTTAATTAACTTAACTTTAGTTCAACTAAACCAAAGAGTCAACGAACAGAAAACCAAAGTTTAAAGATACGACACGTGTTTCGCCTCTACACGAGGCATCATCAGGAGGTGTGGACGTGCCGAAGTTCGAAACGAGAGCTCTCTCTCGTTTCGAACTTGTAGAGGCGAAACACGTGTCGTATCTTTAAACTTTGGTTTTCTGTTCGTTGACTCTTTGGTTTAGTTGAACTAAAGTTAAGTTAATTAAAACCTTTGTTTAGAAATTAAGCGGATTTATTACTAAATATATTTATATAATTTGTTGATATTTATGGATTTCCGCAAAGTAACGCCTGAATCAATCAATTATGTAAAAATGAAAATGAAAAAGTTTATATGCACACGATACAGCATACACGCACAGTTATGAACAAGTGAAAAATAAATAAATGTAAACACAGTATACAAATAGCGTGGTGCAAAAAGGTATCCGACTCTGCATATGTTGGTTGGTGGTACATCAACCAACACTGGTCTTCCGTCGAAGCCGGTTGTTGACGCCACGTATAGCCTACGATTACACATATGAGTGTGATCCGACAAAGAACCAAAGTGATCGACATAGCTCTCAGGATTAGCAATCTGAAGTGGCAGTGGGCTGGCCATGTATATATAATTTACAGCATTGCATGCATGTAATGTAATTTAATGTAATTATACTTACTTATAATATTTTTCACTTTATGTAATCTAATCACGCTTGATAGTTATGATGCCCCAGTGAACATGGCACAATGGTAACATTCCCGAAGGTCAAGCAGTGCCTTCAACACAAGTATAACACTTAGTGTAGGCATTGCAAACCAAAAAATAAGCATGACAAGCCATCATATTGCATGTTATTTTTAGATTATCATAATATTTTAAGCTTGTTTATGGTACAAATAAATTTATCTTATCTTATCTTATCTTACGTATGCCGAAGAATCGACAACCGCTGGAGCAGGCGGGTTCTTGAGTGGAGACCGAGTATCGGCAAACGTAGTGTAGGGCGCCCTCCGGCCAGGTGGAGTGACGACTCACGAAAGGCAGCCGGTAAAAAGTGCATGCGGAGAGCCGAAGACCGAGCTCAGTGGACTAAAGTGGGCTGATGATGATGATGATGATGACACATATGAGTATAACTTAATACAAGTACTCTCGTTTCGAACTTCGGCGAGTCCACACCTCCTGATGATGCCTCGTGTAGAGGCGAAACACGTGTCGTATCTTTAAACTTTGGTTTTCTGTTCGTTGACTCTTTGGTTTATAATATAGTAATATGTACTAAAGTGCTAAACTAAAGTTAAGTTAATTAAAACCTTTGTTTAGAAATCAAGCGGATTTATTACTAAATATATATTTATATAATTTGTTGATAATGAAACTTTACAGTTAATACATACAATAATCCACGTTCTAATTGTAGTTTAATGTTGCAGGAAGCACGTTCCAGCTTTGCAAGATCTGCGCGGAAAACGATAAAGACATCCGGATAGAGCCGTGTGGTCATCTTCTGTGCACGCCCTGCCTTACCGCGTGGCAAATCGTAAGTCACTATACTACCTGTCTATCACTTTGTACAGTTTTGATAGAGAGGTGCAATTCGTATAGTATCACATACTTCGTTGGTAGTCGCTAGAGGTGTACGCCGATGCCCTTTTGACCGGCGGCGGACGCCGGCGGCGGCGGCGTAATCGGCGTGATCGGCGCGGACAGTGAAAATTAAAGACAACTGCCGGTTTCCTATTACTGTACAAAATCAGCCATAATATTATCAAAATGATGCAAAAGGGATATTTTTCACCATAATAATCATACTATCATAAGTTTTATCCCTTCATTGTTATCCCACGCATAGGGAAAAGTTTTTACTCAAATATTAATAATTTAGAAAAAGAGCCTCATTGCAAAAAAAAAAAACACGCACTCAGCGAACAAATTGAGCCAAAACTAATTTACGCCATTGTATCTTGATATATGCGAAAGGTTACTGTATGACGTGGCAAACTATTTAAGCCTTTCCTCTGCTTCGGTAACTTTTAGAAAAACCTTTTTCGGTAAATTAATGCAGCCCACAATAGCTAGCAAACCAGTAGCAGACGCGGTGCGCAAAGCGAGACGCAACTTTTTTTTCAGTCATTTGCTTCAAGAAAATATTTGCGAAAAATTATTGTACAACAAACAGCTATGAAGCCGCAATATGGCGACTATGGCGAGCTAAATAAACATTTAGCCCGCTCCCAGGATTTGACTCCCAGGATGCTGCGCTCCATAGCTCGCTGACAGTCCCCGAGTTCGGACTTCTGCTGGTTGGTCAAAGACCAAGTTTGTGCACTATAGGTGAGGATGGGGAGAATACATACATCCATAAGCTTCCGTTTGAGCGATAAGGGAAGGTGACCTTTCATTAGATGTTTCATGGACCAGTATCCTTTCCAAGCGATGCGATGCGCCTTTCAATTTCGAAATCTTGTCGTAACTTAAAGGATACTCTAGTTGGCCTAGGTACACATATTCTTGGACGTATTCTATCTCCCCATTTCCTACCAGGATCTTGAGTTTAATGCTATTTGTCATTATCTTAGTCTTCGACCTGTTCATGCTCAGCCCAACCTCGAGGCTAAGTTCGTTGAGCATCATTTCGAGTTCGAGGGCAGTGAAAAGTACAATATCGTCAGAGAAACGAAGGTTGGTAAGCCTTTTCTCGCCAACGATAATGCCCTTTCCCTCCCAGCTGGGTGTTAAGGTCTTAAACACCTCTTCTAACGTCGAAGTGAAGAGTTTGGGTGACAAAGGATCTCCTAGCGTAACTCCTTTTTAATGTGGAAGGATGGTCAGATATAATTATTTTTTTTATGGATGCTGTGCTATTTAAGTATTTTTGTTTCAAAAGGTTGATAATGTTTGATGTATGGTCTGGTTATGGAGAGATTTAAATGGAAAGTCTATCTATACTTAATGAATATAGGTAAGCTGCAGTGCAGGCTGACTGTCAGATAGTCAGTCAATTAGTAATTAGGTATTGGGTTGGGCTGAAAACTTGACACCAGAGTTGGTCACGAACTAGCTTTCGTGTGAAAGAAGAAAATAAATCAGTCATACACAATGGTTTTTACGTATTGGTTGATAAATAAGTCACTACAACAGTAAACGAAACACTTACACGCGTTTTGGTGTGCTTGAAATTGTTTTTTTAAAGAAGACTAATATCAATATTCCGCGCCGATTTCACGCCGATCAAAATATCGGCGGCGGCGGCGCGGCCAAAATCGTCGGCGGCGTGCGCCACGCCGATCGGCGTACATCACTAGTAGTCGCCATGCAAATTTTTACTTATAATAATTTTCTAATTTTAAGGGAAAAGTTTTCTGCAATTTGTGACTTTTTGAGTACTCCAACGATGGTTGGTCCCATAGAAGTTTTTGATCAGTATTAGAAACAGGATCGATTGGCATCAAAAATGTTTTTGTGTAAATTGGCTATTTTCTTGCTAACTGTATTTTTTTTTTAAATCTGTGAATGGAGATCAAAAATCCATAAAAAATTATGGATCCTAAGACCATTTTCGTGTAGCTGCAACGGATAAGGTACTTCCCTTTACTGCCCCGCTGAAAGTTTCCACCCTGTATATCAAATGTTTTTTTATAAAATAATATTGCAATACAAAAATGGTTTAAAATATTCATATTATTAAGTATTTTTTAGCGTTTGTTACTGTATTTCTACTTCCCAAAAGTAGATGGCGTGGAAGTAGACTTAAAACATACTCTGTAAACTTTGAAATAAAAAAAGGACTATTGACTGATAGTAATTTTGATGAAATTTCTATGGGACCAATCCGAAAATATATCCTCTCAAACAAAACATTTTTTCAAATCGGTTTAAAACAACTAAGTTCCAAGGTCGCAAACGTTAAAAACAACTGAATTGAAAACCTCCTCCTATTATGAAGTCGGTTGAAAGAAAAAAAAATACCAACTAATCCAGAAGATATGTATATTTACAGGATTCAGAAGGTCAAGGTTGTCCTTTCTGTCGGGCCGAGATCAAAGGGACTGAACAAGTGGTGGTCGACGCCTTTGTGCCGCCGCGCCCGCCCAACGCCGGCTCGGATAAGTGAGTATCCCCCTGCAGGATTCACCTGCAGTATCAACATCTAAAATTAATGAAGCTGGTTGCTAAATACTAAATCCATAACTTTCAATTGGTTGGTCATAAACACGATATCGTTCAGTCAACATTTATAGTTATTTGTACACAAAGGGTTTGATCGTATAAAGACGTTTATATAAATGAAATGAAATGGAATTTATTTGCCTATACAATACAATACAATACAAACTTATAACTAGCCATCCAATTTTACCACGATATACGAAATTCTAAACCTACTCTTTTTTTTATATGTTCTCAATGAATGCATGAACCTCTTTGAACAGATTTTGTGACCAATCACTTTTTTGCCCTAAAGCCTCTAAAATACAGTTTTAAAAAAGCATGCACGAAGTTAAACTTTACGAATATGAGAAGTGAAAACGTGTTATTTTGCAGAGTGACAAAGACTGCAGTGAAGTCGGTGTCTTCGAACTCCTCAGGGTCTTCGGGTTCATCCGGATGCAATGGATCTAGTGAGTTCATCTCTTATTAGCTTTTGTCCCTGGCATCGCCCACATAAGGCCCATAATCCCGGGCGCCGCTATCTCGCTTGCACTTATGTACATTTTTTAAGATATGAATTGACTGACACCTATATTCTAATGGCTACTTGCACCAACCTTAAAAAAATCCTAAACAATCATTTTACTCGCTAGGGAGATCTTTACGATCCAAATGCATTGCACCAACTATTCATCTAACGCCTAAAGAATTCCTTAACTTTGGGAGCCCGTTGCTCGACCTCATAGCACTTAGAAATTCCCTATCCCAATGAGCCGTCATGTCATTTCTGTCAGAATACATATCTGTCTCTTTCACTCTTATTGAGCATACCTACTATATCAGTACTACTCTTAACCAGCAATGCCAGTACGTACTAAAAAGTTAGATTTACGTACCTTTTTGAGCAGTTTTTTGTAGGTACATTTTTATGCATTAGTACTGGCAGCACTGTATCTACTTACCTACCCATATGAAATTAAAATACGATTATCTAGAATTCCTAGATGATCTAGCTAGACAACGACGAACCCCAACTCTTCACTTACCTACATAGCCCTTCATAATAACCGTATAAAACGCATTGATTAGCCAAAAATATATAATTTTATAAACAAACACCGGTTACGTATAGTCATTACAAAACCGCTAGAATTAAGATCCTGGCATTATATTCTTCACAGCTTTTTTGGTTCTTGAATCTTCAAACGTTTTTTACACAATATTCTTGCGTTTTCTTGTTGTAGGAACTCATTATAATTTATTTTCTTCGGAGAAATTCGCCGACCGTTTTACGTTGATACGGTCTCACCGTCTTGTTTCCCAAAATATCTGAGCCCTTTTTGTATGATTGTTTGACTGCTTGTCTTAGTTTATAATGGAGAAATACATTTAACATCGCTAAACACACAAATCCCGGACAATATCACAATTTTTTTTTTGTATAGCAAAAAAAAATTTGTGATATTGTCCGGGTTTTTGTCACAATAAAATTTTTGTTTACTTTTATTGTGACAAAGTTATGTCAAGTATTCAATAAACCATAGACAAGACAACATAAAATTCGTTCTTTCATTCACCTATTTAAAAATCAACAGACTTGGGAGTTACATAGCGTGCTCTGTTTGGTGCAATGAAAAATGATCTAAGTAAAGTTTTAGGCAGTACTTATAATAAAAAAATCCTATCATAGTATTCGATTTTTCGACTTTGGTGCAAGTGGCAATAAGTCATTTTTTTTTCACTCAAGTGAATACTTACCTTTGAAATTTGACAGCTGACAGCCGAACCACTCACGTAAGTATTCCCTTGAGTGAAAAAATCGTCTTAGAATATGGGTGTTAGTAGTACGAAATGTTTTAGTATATAAAAAATATACTAAAACATTTCGTTATACAGCCTAACGAAATGATTAGTATAGTTTTACTTACAAAACGTAACAAATTCACCGCTTCACTTTTTTGAAATTTATACTTGACTCAGTCAATTCATATCTTCAAAACTGTACAAATGTTCGAGCGAGATAGCGGCGTGCGGGATTTCGGGGCTTAATTATGTGTCTTTTTAAGTTCATAAACATGCATTTTCATATTATTCTGTTAGTATGAATTTACTTCACACAAACAAGTTATAGTATCAATAAATAAAACACGATAAAAAAACGAGGCCATCGCATAATGATGTGTAACATCCTAACATCTGACATCTCATTTAAATTTGGAAGGATTCTATTTACTTCATTTTGATGAAGATGGTACCATCTGACGGTCAACTACCTGTATCACACTTATGTCCCGTGTTTCACGAAATTTCCCCCACAATTTGACAGAAAGCTAGAGGAAAGACCAGAAAATATAAATAGCGGCGTTTTCCCTGAAAGAAAACGCATATTAAATACTTACCTTAATATTAAGCTTTTTGCTTATAGAGAGCAGCATTTGATTTTCCGTTCGAGTTAGTCAAGTGCTGATAGTCCATTTCCACCGTAAGTGGCGCCACCTAGCGGCTTTGTGTGGTATTTTTATGTCTACCGATAATGGCCGCTCAATTACTTCTCATTGGCTTTTTATTACGTATTTTCACCAGGCAGAAATCAAACTAAAGCTTAATATTAAGGTAAGTATTTAATATGCGTTTTCTTTCAGGGAAAACGCCGCTATTAAATACTGTACCGTTAATATTAAGCTTTTTGCTTATAGAGATTCTGTTTGCTATCGCCTGGTGACGCCACTTGCAACGTGAAATTTCAGGTTCTTATACGCCAATGTGATGATTTATTGTAAGTTCTTAATAAAACATAAGTTATTATCATTTTTCAATATGAACCTGTAATAAAGTATATGAATTATGATATTTTGTTTGTTTTAATAACAATCATTGTATTTGCTACGTTAAACATAACTCGCAACTTACTGTCTTATGTAATAAGTATAGGATATAGGATATTTAAATACTGATTATGACAGACCTTCAGCGAGGTCAAACAATATATCAGAAACCACTGTCGGAGGTTGGTTACTCTCATAACACATTTTCAGGGTTACTGCGTTCACAGCTTCGATATAATTATCATTCGGTATACTTGCTACACAGCCATGTGTGCCTAATCAGTTTTGTTCGATACCTTCGAAATATAAGTGAACATTATTATTTACAAATGTATTGTAGTATTTACTAGCATAATACTTCATACTAATTTAATCAAACTGTATTTAAAATACAAATACTTTGTTTCGAATCGAATGAGAGTGATTAAGTTATTATGTTAAATCAATTTTATATATTTTCTCAAAAAAAAAGTTTAAAAACAATTTCACATTGCCTTCCTCTCTATATTTTTTTTTTTATGTGGTTATAATAAACTAGAGGGAAAATAATAAAAATAATCAATGTAATATAATATAATGTTATAGTTTATTAAAATTATTAGCGTGATGATAATTGGGTGTGTCAACACTATCCAATTATTCGTAATTCCAGTTAGGTAGTTTAATATTATTTAGAGACACTTCTATTATGCTTCCAATGCAGTGATTTTGATCACTGTATCAAGTTAAGTAGATACAATAACATTAATTACTAGACAATTACCGAATCACCTAGTTTAGGTAGCTATTTGGCAAATTAAATGTTAGTGATTCTAAACGAACCTCTTCGAGACGCACATGAAATTCTTTTACCACACTGGTTCGAAAGAACTGGTGACACGATAAGAAATTATTATATTGCAATAGTCAACAATAACAACAAGCGTTAAGGAAAAAAGGATAGAATTGTAGATATAGAATTGTAAGTATTCATTCATGTCAGTTATGCCAAATGTCAATTTTTCATTGATGTATACCTTTAACATCAGTTTATTATCCTACTGCGTTTACTCATAAAACTAAGAGTAACGTTAAAAGTTATCATTATGGGAAGGATTCCAGAATCGAGAAATCATGTGAGCTGACAAGTCAGCGTCCCGTCATATCGTTATAATGAATGAGAGCCATTCTTGTTTGCAAATGTTCGCTAGATGATATTAGGATATTATGTCATTTCAGTTGTTTTGTTGTTGTTCATTATAACCATAACATTTTATTTTTCATGAACAAAGTTTAATCAATTAAAGATCGAACGTAGTCGGTATGCAATCGCTTGCGAAGTTCGTTTGATAGCTAACGAATATAATATACAATAAAACTTTGGAATACAGCATTGGTCAACAGCCTGAGTGACAGGCATGTATGATAATTATATAAAATGCATGAACATACTTAAAGTGATAAGATATTGGGCAATAAGATATTGGGCAATCAGTATGTTGGGTTAAGTGATTTGATCTTGCCTATTAAGCAACTCAATAAAGACATGAAAAATTAAGTACCTGCCTAGGTGCAGTCGTTGCCATTCGAAATATTTGATATTTAGGTACTATAAATATAGTTCACTTTAAATACATAATATAGTATATTCCATATACCTACTAACTAGGTATAGGTATAGCAACTGTTTAAATAAACTAGTACTAGTTAAAGGCAATAATATGTTCATGTACAGAAAATTCTTATCATTCGAGCCAGATAAGTGTCTGCTTAGACTAATGCGACCATGTTAATTTAAAACTTTTATAATAAGCTCAAACACTATTTAGTTCATTTGTAACTAAGGTTTGACGTACATTTATATTGTAAGTCTGAAGCCTTTGGGAGGCTTATTTAGAACTTTTGACAACAGAGCCAAACACTCAATTAGGAGAAAACGATTGTAGTTTACAGGCATGCTATTTTGTATCATGCTCTAGTCAGTGTTCATTGTTGAACAGGGTTAATTGATACGGTACCTACTTCCGTAGTTTACGTACCTATATTACGATTAAGAAGATACACAGGCATCTAGTGCATTTATGTTAATTTGGAGGCGACAGCTTAGATCTCATAAAGTACCTACTGACAATATTTGGAAATAATATTTTTGATAAGAGTGATATCGATAAGTAAGTAGGGTACTTACTTGCTTGTTTTTTTTTTTTTTTTTTTTGAAACGTTTAATATTACGATACTTTACTAAAATACAAGGTTCGAGCCAATAATGGCTAAGCAAGGGGCAAGACGAGCACTTGTTGTCATTTAAATAAACAATTTTATTAAAAATACTATGAGGGTATCTGATAAAAACATTACGTAAGTAGTTCATTTCTCGAAAGAGAGTTGAAAAAATATCTCACAATTTCTAGCCTAAGTTAAGATGAATTTATAGTATGCTGTAAACTATTTTATAATTATAAATTATTGATATTTTTTATCCTAAACAAGGACTTTCCTTCATTACGTGCTATCGAGCACACAAAGTTCCATTATTTTGGTGCTCTTACCGTGAGTTGAGTCACCCATAAGTTTAGTAAAAAGAGTGTACGAACTGGGAAGTAGCCAATACAACAGTCTTGCGTAACTTCTTTGGGAATCTCGTGATTCACTGGTAATGTTTTGCCGCTTCAATGCGTACCTACGCTACTATTAACATTCCCTGGTAAACCTGGTTATACAAGCATTACAGAACCTAAAATTAAGTTGTTTGCAAATCGTTGATGCCTTGCAGTGAGCAGGTATCCAATAGTTCTATTGTGCCTATTTGAGTCTGGTTTATGAAAGCAGTACGGGCTCGACATCAATATTTAAGATGGAGCAACCGTTTTAAAACTGCTGATGTCTTGTCGTAGACAGAAACATCTATAGATTTCAATGTAGGTACTGGAACTATGTCCTTAAAAGCTAAACTTTTATACTTAGATCTGTTTGCAGCTTAAGGTTTGCCAAAAACAAATGCATCCGGTTAGACTATACAGTAATGTAGGTAGTGGAACACTACAAGGTAAAATATTATAAAAGTCTTGTCATTAAATCAATACTTGCTCCTCACCCTCGAGATGGGAGCTCCAATCTGTCGGCAGACAATCTGTCGACAGATTGTTAATGCCTTGCCGTCAGCAGAGACATCATAAACACTTGACTCGTTGTAGGTACTTACTTTAATAGTGTACGAAAGAAAATAAACACTATCTACACCCCGGAGGTTAGTTTTAATCTGTTCGCAGATTGTTTATGCCTTGCGTGAGCAGAGACATCATAAAAACTTGAATCAAAGTCGGTACTTTAATAATGCACGAAAGAAAAATAAATACTTTAAATACTTATATACACCCCCCGGACGTTAGCTTTAACCTGTTGGCAGATTAATGATGCCTTGCGTGAGCAGAGACATAAGATTAATTTCCATGTACAGTAAATTAAAGCAGTTTAACATCTCTCAAATTTTGTAATTACTCAAAGTTCCCGAAATTGAAATCCGCGGAGAATTCATAATATATATGTTTTTTAAAATTATACATGTCTTGCTTCAGACACAGTACATCTTTTGTAAAACCATAGGTTACCCTAATGTTAAGCTTTTATTGTTACTATTACACCACTGTTACAACCTAGAAAATTACTGCGTATTCAAATCAAAATTACTGTTCTAAGGAGGTGTGACTCTAAATTATTTGTGTGAGGGCTTGCTTGGTGGTAGAAATGATTTCTACAACAAATCCGAATAATTTTGCAACATTATTTAATTTCGATAAAAATCGGGTAGGTAGTCGAAAAACAATTAAATTAGGTATTATTATTGCTCAAATCTTACGGGTTTTCTGAAGAAAACCTATTTCTCTTGAATAGGTATGATACCTACTCCCACAACGTAAGGTGCATGTACTTATACGTATTTTTCCCCTTTTTGTTTGCTAGACAATGACACCTGGAGTGGTCTAAATGAGAATTGTGTAGGAATATTTACATACTAACCAAAAAACATCTAAACGATTGAACCTACATTAGAACTAGTCATCGGATCTTTTGGAACAGACGGTTCCTATGTCAATGACTTTTCGACAAAAAACTTCGTTAAGTACTCAAGTTCATACTATCATTAAAACGTTCGTAACGTTGTTTAATATGAAAGTTTATTTCTTTAGTATAGCACCAGTCGTGGACTTGCGTACTAGGAAAATAAACGTTGAACCACTGACCCGAAAAGACTATTAGAATCACTTCAACAAAATTTAAAAAAGTTTGCGTAGCTCACCGATTTTCATGAATATAGTGCACTCACGCGCAGAATCCTGCTCGGATAGTTCGACGAGCTGCCGTTTATAGGGCTGCATGACCTGCAGCTTGAGCTTGATAGCTATATAGGTAGCTTGTAGCGCAAATTCACGCTATCTAGATCAATAAATTTAAATTTAAACACTTTTTCTTATGTAACTGGGGAATCTCATCAAGTGTTTCTGCTACACAAACCTGGGCGGATGGACAATATCTTTATCTTTATTTTGTATACACATACATGTTATACCGAACGGAATAAACCGTTAAATAATTCAATTTAATAAAGCCATATCGGCTACATTAAGAAAAAAGGGTACTTACATTTTCCCCTTTTGCACTTTTTAACACTTTATTTCTTTTTCGAATGATAGTTTCGAATTCGATATTGAAAACTTATAATAAGTATGGAACAGTCCTAGGTAGGAGCTGTTCGGACGTGTTAACTCGGCGGAATACAAAACGCCAATGAGAAGTAATTGAGCGGCCATTATCGGTAGACATAAAAATACCACACAAAGCCGCTAGGTGGCGCCACTTACGGTGGAAATGGACTATCAGCACTTGACTAACTCGAACGGAAAATCAAATGCTGCTCTCTATAAGCAAAAAGCTTAATATTAACGGTACAGTATTTAATACAAGTATTTATTTTATATATTTTTTTTATTTTTCCAGGTTTAGATGTGACAGTATCGAGTAATTCCAACGGGTGTTCGCGAAATGCGACCTTCAACGGGCTCACGGACGACTTCGACGACGCCGAGGTAAATACAACCTTATTTTATACGACATAGGGTACGAAACGGAACGTAGCGAAGAAGTGCACTCAGCTGCTCAGACATGTATCACAGTCTGTGCACATGTGCACAGTCACTATTTCTTTCGAACCAGTGTGATGAAAGGATTTCAAGTGCGCCTCGAACAGACTTTTTTATTTTTTTCTATTCTTATCTATATTATTATTTTATTAAATTATTTATTTATTGACATTTACAGACTATAGATATATATTTGACATTTATTATTATTATTATTATTTTATAATCTGTGAATGTAACAATAAGTTTATTTTATCTGTGAATACTAGTGTTTGGGCGCTTTGGAGATCTATGTAAGCCCATCAGAGTTGTTTGAAATAAAAATCTAAATTAAATTGAAAATGCTTTCGTGCACTTTTCTATACCAAATTAAGAGTTATATAAATGTGAAAGCTTGGGAGTGTACATATATGTCACAGTCAAAACTCATCACCGGTCAAAACCAATATTGACCGCGAAAAGCAGTCAAAATCGATGTTCACCAAGAGCCTAGGTCAATATCGATTTTGACTGGTTTTCCGGTCAATATTGGTTTTGGCCGTTGATGAGTTTTGACTGTGACATATATACTCCCAAGCTTTCACATTTATATTGCTCTTAATTTTGCAAAGAAAAGTGCACGCATGCATTTTCAAATTAATTTAGATATTTATTCTAAACGACTCTGGATGGGCTTACAGAGAACTTCAAAGCGCTCAAACACTATCCTACACAGATAATATAAACTTATTACTACATTCACAGAATATATTAAAAAAAATACAAATATAAACACAAAATGTATTTATTCAGATTATTGCAATCCATTCATGTCAAACTTACTAAACTAAAATTTAAAAATTAAAAATACATTTATAATTAAATTATTTGAATTATCGTAATACAAGGTCTCCACGATACAGGCTTGCCTAGTGTGGGGCCGTTAATAAATACAAATATGTTTGAATCTCACTACAAAATGCACTGTTAATAATAGTAAATACACTTAGCTTTATTTAATTTTAGCTTGGGAAGCTTAGCTAATAGATTTGTATTTTGTTAGTAAATAAATATTTTTTTCAATTTTCAGTAATATACGAACCTACCTAAGGAGTTAGACATAACTCGTTAATTTATTTTATTAATTTGCTTAGCGTGTATAATACTTTAGTCAATAAATGTCAATAAAATTAAATAATAATATATATAATGTAGTCATCTTACTTGTCAGAAGAATAAAGTCTTTGCTAAATTAAGAGTATAATATAAATGTGAAAACTTGGGATTGCATACATGTCTGTGCAGCTGTACATGCACAAAAAATGCATAACAAGAAAAAATGGGGCTATTACCGAAATCCCCATTGGCTAATACATTTTGCATTTGTATTTGTATTTTTTTTATATATTCTGTGAATGTAGTAATAAGTTTATATTATCTGTGTAGGATAGTGTTTGAGCGCTTGAAGTTCTCTGTAAGCCCATCCAGAGTCGTTTAGAATAAATATCTAAATTAATTTGAAAATGCATGCGTGCACTTTTCTTTGCAAAATTAAGAGCAATATAAATGTGAAAGCTTGGGAGTATATATGTCACAGTCAAAATCGATATTGACCGAGGCTCTTAGTGAACATCGATTTTGACTGCTTTTCGCGGTCAATATTGGTTTTGACCGGTGATGAGTTTTGACTGTGACATATATGTACACTCCCAAGCTTTCACATTTATATTACTCTTAATTTGGTATAGAAAAATCCCCACTAACAACCGCAAAGGGAATTTCACGAATATTTTTTTCCGAAAACCCTCACTTTTTTTAAGTTTATCTACTAAATTAGATCATCTTCGCTCCGTTCCGATTTTAGTGGATGGTGTATGTTATGTGCTGTTTACACATGAGCAAGTGGATGGGACAGTAGTAATGACAGTGGCGTAGACTTTCCACTGGCCCGTCTACTTGGCCACGTGTAATCAGGCTCTGTTCAGTCAGACGGTATTAGCATGGTGTTGCATTGTTTTACATTCGTTCATAGAAAATGTACAGAACATCGCATTTCCAAAAAAAAACCTATATAGCGTACAATCAGTATAAATAAAAGGTTTAGTATTATATAATGACTGACTGACAGACAGACAACCTTTATGTTGCCTACACAAAAAAAAAACGGTTCAAATGATTTTAAGGGACATCCTCAAGGAAAATTTACATATAAAGAAAACATAAACGAAACTAACAATGTGAAGAAATTACTATAATACGGCGTACTTTTTGAGTGTTTGTTCGAAACACTTTGTATGGAAATTTGCCTTGAAATATTATTACCCTTAAAATAATGTAAACGATTATAATTTAAATCTAAACATAATTTTTATACAATTTTGATAAGATTTACCAAAATTACTTTCTTAGTACGCGTTTACACTTTTTGAAGGTCATACCCTCCAAATTTCAAAAAAGTGGTTCGGCTTGGAAATTGTTTTTTTTTGTCGCAATCGTTATCGTCTGTCTGTCTGTCAGTCAGGAAGCATTTTATATGTATTGATAGATGATTGATATGAACGAATGTAGCATGAGTTTTTTTATGTTTTAAGCTTGTTTTTCATGTGTTTGAATCATTGTGTTGTATCGTGGCTTGGTTTTTAGCTGTGCATTCAATTCTTATCGTGTCTGTCGGCGCTTTTCTTTAACTTTCTCATAAATCCTAAAAGAAATTAAAAATGGCCGTTTATATTCGCCATATTGGATTTCACTCAGACGTACTCTCAGCTAGGAGAGCAAATATCACATACACAGAGTATAAAATAGTAGACTTTCTTCTTCTTATCGTGTCACTAGTTCTTTCGAACCAGTGTGGGAAAGGATTTCAAGTGCGCCTCGCAGAGGCTCCTTTCGTGCAATAGTAGACTATAGAATACTCAAAGTTTTGCAAAAACATATTCGACTGATTTAGTGATCGTAAAAACCACTGAATAGTCACACGGAAGCAAATTACGCAATTTTGTTCACTTTAACGACTCTTTCATTCAAAGATTTTGATATTAAAACTACACTTGATGAAATTTCTATGGGACCAAACTGGAAGTTCTATCCTTTCAAATTTTTTTTTTAAATCGGTTTACAAAAAATAAGGTGCTAAGGTAGCAAAAATTAAAAAAAAAATGATAACATCCTCCTTTTTTGAAGTCGGTTATAAAAGCTAGTCAAACTTGATTTGCACAGCTAAAGACCTTTTCGCATAAAATGGGTTTAAATAGTCCGTTTTGTTTTGCAGAGGCGCCGACAATCACCGCATGCTTAGTTTGCACGCGTAGCGCCGCCATCTGTGCACGGACCTTACATTCTACTGCCCGCCTGTGGCTTTGCTCGCCTTATTATCAAAATAAAAAGTACACAATGTCCTTTGCCAACTCATAAACTATGTCCATATCAAATTTCAGCCGAATCGGTTCAGTGGTTTTAAAGGAATTGAGCAATAATTGTGCATTTGTCATTGCCAACTTTCGCAATACACAAAAATAAAACAAAATGAGGGTAGATAGATTTGTACGACAAAAGTTGATGCAGAGATTCCTATTTAAAGTAAGACCACAATGTACAGTCGGCTCTGTAATGATCTTTACACCCAGCTTACGCCGGTGTTCTCCTGTGATTAAACCACTTACACAAACACATCATGTGCGTGTGTGAGTAAACTACTGATGTGATTAAACCACCTGAGATATACCCATAATAGAAACCACCAGTGGTTTAATCACACCGGCGTAAGCTGGGTGTAAAGACAATTACAGAGCCGACCCTACCTGTATTATGCAATTAAAGTTTCATTCACTCAGTCATTCATTCACGCTTAAACTACTCAACTGATTGGGCTGTAATTAAGTGTAGGTATAGTTTAGGATTGGCAAAATGACTTATGCTTCTTATACCGACTTACACCAAACTATCAAAGCTCCTAAGCAATTACTTAACTCGTTTGACAGTTCTTAGCGGTCTGAATTTGGCCCGTTAAGAACTGACAAGCAATAAAAGTAATTGCTTTGATAGTTTGGTGCAAATAGGCTTTAGTTTCCACGCGAGCAAAGCCGTGGGTTACAGCTAGTTTTTTTTAATATAAGTGGGACCTTTTTAAGCTGTTGACTAAAACAAAATCTAAAAAAAGTTTTAACAAGTATGAAATTTAGAAAAATTTGCCCAACAATTGAAACAACATAGACTAGTAATAAAAAATATAAATTCAAATTTATTTTCATAAAGATCTTATCGTTAAAAAAATACATTATTAAGTTAATTGATTGATTCAGGCGTTACTTTGCGGAAATCCATAAATATCAACAAATTATATAAATATATTTAGTAATAAATCCTACTTCGCTGAAGTTTGAAACTCGCCGAAGTTTGAAACTTCGGCGAGTCCACACCTCCTGATGATGCATCGTGTAGAGGCGAAACACGTGTCGTATCTTTAAACTTTGGTTCTGTTATTTGACTCTTTGGTATAGTTGAACTAAAGTTAAGTTAATTAAAACCTTTGTTTAGAAATTAAGCGGATTTATTACTAAATATATTTATATAATTTGTTGACATTATTAATTATTTAGTTTAGATTTTTTTTTGGTCAAAAACGCACGTGTCTTGTTTCATCTCGTTGTTTGTTTGAAAGCTTGTTTATTAGTATGTTAATATATGTTAATTTTCTGCTAAAATGGTATGTTTGCATATGTTTTTGTTTTCGATGCATTTTTTTTTTCTTTTAATTACTTTATAATTTCGATATGAAAAAGAACTATAAAACAAGCTTAAAATCTTTTGCTATTTACATTATTCATGAGAATAGTTTTTTTACTGGACTGCAAAAATCATTATCGTGTTACACTCAAATTAAAAAAAAAACAATAACGTGATTCTTTCAGATACCGTTAATATGACAACATTATAAAACAAAAAATGTAGATTTAAATTTTTATCTTTGCCCTATCTCTATTCCTGTACGAGATAAAGCGTTTTTTTAAATAAATAAATGTCAAATTATAATAAAAATTACACAAAAATCACAAAAACAAGCTCTGAGCGACGGAAAGATTTATTATTTCTTTTAAATCCCAGTGCTAAACTAGTTTTTTTTTTTGTATGATGTCAAGATTAAAAAAAATATAGACGGTAATCATTTGACATATAAGACTTCGTTAGTTTAACTCTACAAGTTAGAAATTTGCCACTGTTTTAAAATTAACGTGTGATGTATTTATTTAGTAGGTATTCATATTAACTTATTTAGTAAATTATGAATTATTATAAGTTTTTGTTGACAATGCAATTTTTTCATGTTTTGACCCAAAAAAAAACATTTTTTATGGTTTAAGAAAATTTTACGAATTTTAAATTTTAGTATGCACGTGAGCACGTTATACTTAAGTAGTTTTTACTTATTTTTTTAAGATTATGATTATTTATTTAAGTTGTGAATGTTGATTATTATACGCTTGGTGACATGTGCTTGTGTTTTTTTTGCCTGTTCTAATTAATTAATTTTAATTGAAGTCCAATTCCAATATTCCACAAACATCAACATGTAAATTGTACAAATTGCACTAAACTTTCAAAGTTTCTAAGAATGACTTTACTCGCTAGGAACATCCTAAGGGACCCTAAAAATTTAATATAATGCATTTATATTTAACCTTACAGTTCAGTCGAGGTTAAAGAGTCAATGGAGCGATTTCGACTTTTTGAAATTACAGTACAGGAGTCTGCTATTTATTGCTGTTTATTTTCACTAAAATTGACAGCACCAATTATAAATATATTTTTTTTGTAATTAGTAATTGACGCATTTACTTCAGTTGACTTTATTTTACCTTTATGACCTCCCTCGCTTTTAAAGTAATTGCTTAGAAACTTTGTCGATTTGGTGCAAGTGGGCATTAGTATCTTATTTAGTACCTTGTGCCTTAAACTTAATATATTATCATATCAACAAAACAATTCAATTCCTAACTTATCTGTCAAACATTGTATGGCAAGAGTCGAATATTGGAATGGACTATGGTATATATCTTTTGAGTGCCCGGAATGAAACTTTGTACCATGAAACCACAAAGTAAGTATTATATTCACTCTTCACTGCATGCATTACATTAAAAAAAAATGCGAGTCTCAATAGTCGCATATGATGACATCTGACATCTCACCTTGATAAACAATTTAAAAGAATTCTATTTTCGTAATTTTTTGAGGTTGGCACGATCTGACAGCCAACTTTTTGTTACACTTCCTGTTACACACTTCCGCCCCTTTCCACGAAATCACTCCTACAGATTACGGGAAAGCGAGAAGAAATATGTTACACATCAAAAAGTTTGTAATATAAAGTAAAATGCCGAAACATAATAAAATTAATTGCTACTAAACCTAACCTTTTCAGGACTGGGCAGAATTCAACGCAGCTACCTCAACAATAGACGCGCTCCGTCCATCAGTTCGTTCCCCATTGGCTTCCCCACGGCATTCCCCGCGCGCCTCCCGTCGGGCCCTCATCACTGAAAACGCTTATGGGGAACTGCGGGCCCCACCGTTACCCCCACGGAAGAGTTTGTCCCCCGCGGAACCGGCCATAGCGTCCGCTTCGAGCGTGCAGGATATAGCCACTGCCAGTGCTATTGGTAAGAGCGCCATCTAGTTTTATTTTAGCGAACTATATGACACCAATCCACCTGCTTATCTGTCAATGCTTAGTATTTTCTAAGTTAAAGATAGTCAAACTAGCCTATAAAATACACACCTCACTATGAATGCTTATGGGGAATTGCGGACCCCACCGTTACCCCCATAGAAGAGTTTGTCCCCCACGGAACCGGCTATAGCGTCCGCTTCGAGCGTGCAGGATATAGCCACTGCCAGTGCTATTGGTAAGAGCGCCATCTAGTTTTATTTTAGCGAACTATATGACACCAATCCACCTGCTTATCTGTCAATGCTTAGTATTTTCTAAGTTAAAGATAGTCAAACTAGCCTATAAAATACACACCTCACTATGAATGCTTATGGGGAATTGCGGACCCCACCGTTACCCCCATAGAAGAGTTTGTCCCCCACGGAACCGGCTATAGCGTCCGCTTCGAGCGTGCAGGATATAGCCACTGCCAGTGCTATTGGTAAGAGCGCCATCTAGTTTTATTTTAGCGAACTATATGACACCAATCCACCTGCTTATCTGTCAATGCTTAGTATTTTCTAAGTTAAAGATAGTCAAACTAGCCTATAAAATACACACCTCACTATGAATGCTTATGGGGAATTGCGGACCCCACCGTTACCCCCATAGAAGAGTTTGTCCCCCACGGAACCGGCTATAGCGTCCGCTTCGAGCGTGCAGGATATAGCCACTGCCAGTGCTATTGGTAAGAGCGCCATCTAGTTTTATTTTAGCGAACTATATGACACCAATCCACCTGCTTATCTGTCAATGCTTAGTATTTTCTAAGTTAAAGATAGTCAAACTAGCCTATAAAATACACACCTCACTATGAATGCTTATGGGGAATTGCGGACCCCACCGTTACCCCCATAGAAGAGTTTGTCCCCCACGGAACCGGCTATAGCGTCCGCTTCGAGCGTGCAGGATATAGCCACTGCCAGTGCTATTGGTAAGAGCGCCATCTAGTTTTATTTTAGCGAACTATATGACACCAATCCACCTGCTTATCTGTCAATGCTTAGTATTTTCTAAGTTAAAGATAGTCAAACTAGCCTATAAAATACACACCTCACTATGAATGCTTATGGGGAATTGCGGACCCCACCGTTACTCCCATAGAAGAGTTTGTCCCCCACGGAACCGGCTATAGCGTCCGCTTCGAGCGTGCAGGATATAGCCACTGCCAGTGCTATTGGTAAGAGCGCCATCTAGTTTTATTTTAGCGAACTATATGACACCAATCCACCTGCTTATCTGTCAATGCTTATTATTTTCTAAGTTAAAGATAGTCAAACTAGCCTATAAAATACACACCTCACTATGAATGCTTGTGGGGAATTGCGGACCCCACCGTTACCCCCATAGAAGAGTTTGTCCCCCACGGAACCGGCTATAGCATCCGCTTCGAGCGTGCAGGATATAGCCACTGCCATTGCTATTGGTAAGAGCGCCATCTAGTTTTAGTTTAGCAAAATCTGTGACTGTCAACAAATGCACCCGCTAATATGTTAATGCTAAGTATTTTGGATGTAGAAAATAGTCAAACTAGCCCATAAAAATATACACCTCACTAATAATGCTTGTGGGGAGTGGAATGAATTGCGAACCTAAATAAATAAAGTTTCTTCTTCTTATCGTGTCACTATTTCTTTCGAACCAGTGTGGTGAAAATATTTCAAATGCGCCTTGAAAAGGCTCCTTTCGGGCACTTGACACATTAATTCGAACTTTTTAGGATCTATATTTTTAGTTCTACATGCCGGTTTCCTCACAATGTTTTCCTTCACCGTTAAGCACGTTTTATTTTAATGAGCACATAGATTTTTTGAACAGAAAAATCCATTAGTGGATCCTCGACCTTCGGATTGAACAAGAAAATAAAATTAAATTAAATTTCCTCAGCGGAACCCAGAAGACGGTCATCATTGGAACCGGAGCCGGATTCCCGCCACCGACTGACGTCCATCATCACCGGCTCCACGGAAACCATCACCGGGGTCATTGACACTAGACATGAGGTAACCACTTTTTTACATCCACATCTTATTTCTAGCTAAATGCAATGGCGGTAAACATTTACAATAAACTTCCAGACAAAATAGAAATCCAGGAAAATGATCACATTTTTGAAAATAATCTAAAATATATGATTTAAAAAAAATGTTATTACGAGCTGCAAGATTTTATAAATAACGTAACAATATAGTTAAATATCGACCCGTCTCTTTCAGTTGTAATAACCTAAACGGGTAATATTGTGTAGCTGCACTTTTATTAATTTGACATATGAAGACCTGAAATGTTACCTACCCAATATTTGCAATAAATACTGAATACTGAAAAAAATTACTAAACTTGACTTGAGCTTCTTGTATTGTATCTTGTTCATATATGAAACATTTTTTTTTCAGGTGCCGCCAGATCCTAGAGCTTTTGAGAAGCCCCGTAGAGCTTGCACCCCACAATCCAACAGCAGACCCCTCCCAGCGCCCCCCTTGAATGACAACGACACTGACAGACCCCCCGAACCACTCCCGGAAAGAACTGACAGACTACCCGAAAGAATTGACAGACCTGAAAGAATTGACAGACCTGAAAGAATTGACAGACCCGAAAGAATTGATAAACCCGAGCGCAACGATAGACTTCCTGAAAGAATTGACAGACCTGAAAGAATTGATAAACCGGAAAGAATTGACAGACCTGAACGTACCGACCGACATATACCAGAACGCCACGATAGACAAAACCTAGACAATAGATTGCCCCAACCAGAAGTTAGACAAGAAAATAGACATTCTATTCCATTAGAACTTAGACCAGACAGGCCTTTAGAATCTAGAATGGATAGACATTCAAATCCGTTAGACTTAAGACAAGATAGACACTCCAATTTAGACCTTAGACAAGAACATAGACCGAATCCAGATCTAAGAACAGATCGTCACTCCCACCCGTTAGAAGTCCGACACGTATCAAACCACCCTTCAGAAGTCCGACACGTGTCAAATAATCCTTTAGATGTCCGACACGTATCAAATAACCCCCTGGAAGTCCGACATGTGTCAAATTCAAGTGACAGGCCACCAGAAAGGCCGCCACACCAATATGCGCCAGAACGCCACATATTACAAGAAAATCGTATTGAAATGAGGCCTCCGGAACGCCCCGAAAAACCAGACTTGAAGGTTCAAGACAGGTACGCAGCTATATCTTTACAGTAATCGCATAATTATGACGTGTATTTACTTCTTTTTTCAAAGGTTGGTACCACCTGACGGCTAACTTCCTGTTACACACTTCCGTTGCATTTCACGAAATCACTGCCACAAATTGACAGAAAGCGAGAGGAAAGATGTTACACATCAAAAATATTTATATGGTTGGGTACATCCACCAATCCGAATTGGGTCCGCATGGTGGTTTATACTCGCACTCAAATTATTTATTTACCGTAGGATAAGATTGCACACATTGTAACATCTTAAAGCTATGATGTCTAAGTTTTCAACATTTACATTAAACAAAGAGAAAATGATAATAAAGTTAAAGTAACAATAATTTCAACAAATTATATAAATATATTTAGTAATATATCCGCTTGATTTCTAAACAAAGGTTTTAATTAACTTAACTTTAGTTTAGAACTTTAGTACATATTACTATATTATAAACCAAAGAGTCCAAAGAGAGAGTAATATGTACTAAAGTTCTAAACTAAAGTTAAGTTAATTAAAACCTTTGTTTAGAAATCAAGCGGATTTATTACTAAATATATTTATATAATTTATTGATATTTATGGATTTACGCAAAGTAACGCCTGAATCAATCAATTAACAATAATTTATACACCATTAAATTTTATTTCCAACAAAACTTAAATGGGCACTACAGAAGGGGTACTACGTTGTATCTGTGCAGTCAGAATTTTGGGTTTCTACAAAATGTGCGAGTGACAGCGGAGCGAGTGCGGCCCCCGAGCCGAGCTTTTGCGAGCTGGCTCGAGCTAGGTACCCGGGTTTGCCAAACGTTGAATGATACTTCTTCTTCGTGTCACTAGTTCTTTCGAACTAGTGTGGTGAAAGGATTTCCAGTGCGCCTCGAAGAGGCTCCTTTCGTGCACTCGACACATGTTTTCGAACTTTTTAAGTTCTACGACATGCCGGTTTCCTCACGATGTTTTCCTTGACCGTTGCGAGAACGTGGGATGCATACATAGATTTTAGACCCATTTACGCATGACTGCTACCGGGATTCGAACCCGCGACCATCAGATCTCAAGGTAAGGGCCTCATCCACTCGGCCACCACGGCCTCTGAATGAAACTTAATTATTATCAATGATGGGTACCACCTGACGTAAATCCATAGGAAAACGACTAACGGTAACAGTTATCCAATTTGTATCGAATTTATTTTGTCCAAAATTCGATTTGTTTTTTTTTGCCATATCTGTGTTCAGTAACGGCGACTGATTATGCGTATTTTTTGACGTGACTACGTCTAATAAATCGATGAACGCCGGCTGCATGCACGAAAACGTTGACGTCATTGTCCCGTTACGTTATCAATTTTATTCATAAAATTATACAACCATTTCATCAATGTTTTGTTATGACGATGTCACGTTAAACTATCGTCCGTAAACCAACTTTATAGACAACCAATTTTTTTTCTGGTAATTTAAAACTCCGACACTCCGACAAAAAATTTCGACACCGTGGCTTAGTTGGTAGTGACCCTGCCTACGAAGCTTGATGTTCCGGGTTCGATCCCCGGCCGGGGCAAATATTTGTGACGAACACAAATGTTTGTTCTCGGGTCTTGGATGTTGTTATGTCTTGTATGTGTCCATGCCACCCGCGACACAGGGAATCCTAGTGCAGGTGTGTGAGTGTGTGAATGTTTGTTGTTTGTTGTTGTTGTTGTTGTGTATATTCCGTCAGTAATTTGGTTTCCATAGTACAAGCTCTGTTTAGTTTGGGGCTAGATGGCTGTGATTAGGATTCTGTGAAGTGTCCAAAATATTTATTTATTTATAGGTGCAGTTTCGAAAGTAAAGTGGAGTCGCGAGCGCCCCCTAGACAACGATCCTTGCCCTGTAACACAACGGGCAGCATAGACCAGCCGAGCAAATCCACTACGATGCCCAAATTCCCTTCTGAGGATATAAAGGACCCTCCTTATGAAAATGTTGGAGTGGAGAAAAATGAATTAGCTGTTGCTCGTAAGTAATACAAACTTCTGTATACGGTTTTTCGTGCGAAATTCCCTTTTGAGGACCTGAAGGAGAATGTTGGAGTGGAGAAAAACGAACTGGCTGTTGCTCGTAAGTAATATAAGCTTGTTTATACGGTTTCACTTGCGAAATTCCCTTTTGAGGAACTGTAGGACTCCCTTATGAGAATGCTGGAGTGGAGAAAAATGAACTAGCTTTTGCTCTTAAGTAATATAAGCTTCTGTATACGGTTTTTCTTGCGAAATTCCCTTTTGAGGACCTGTAGGACCCCCTTATGAGAATGTTGGAGTGGAGAAAAATGAACTGGATGTTGCTCGTAAGTAATATAAGCTTTTGTATGCGGTTCTCTTGCGAAATTCCCTTTTGAGGACCTGAAGAACCCCCTTAAGAGAATGTTGGAGTGGAGAAAAATGAACTGGATGTTGCTCGTAAGTAATATAAGCTTTTGTATGCGGTTCTCTTGCGAAATTCCCTTTTGAGGACCTGAAGAACCACCTTAAGAGAATGTTGGAGTGGAGAAAATGAACTGGCTGTTGCTCGTAAGTAATACAAGCTGGTGTATACGGTTCCACTTGTGAAATTCCCTTTTGAGGACATGAAGGACCCCTTACAAAGATCCTTGCCTTGCAACACGACAGGCAGCATAGACCGGCCGAGCAAATCCACTACCATGCTTAAATTCCCTTCTGAGGATATAAAGGACCCTCCTTATGAGAATGTTGGAGTGGAGAAAAATGAACTGGCTGTTGCTCGTAAGTAATATAAGCTTGTTTATACGGTTTCATTTGCAAAATCTCTTTTGAGGGCCTGAAATGAAATTGTATCCACATTAAATAGAGTCAACAATAAGTTGCCAGGCAAAGTATTATTCGAGTCCGTCTAATCCATCAGATTATGTGGTATTTGAAAACATAATTTGTAGTCAGCACAACCAAAACATGCAAAAAAACTTAAATAGAAGTTTACAAAAAACTAAATATTTTTTAACAAACCAATCCCTTATCGATTTTGTTGAATTGTTATAATTAGAATTAGAATCATTAGAATGTAGTAGGGAATAAAATTGCGTCTTGTTCGTTTATTTATTTATATTGACGGATTCAGTGAACAAGAGTAGGTACATAGTTAAAATTAACATAAAAAGACGTAATTTTTTTTCAGTTTTCAGTACCATAAAAACAAGAAAAATGTAGCGATTGATTCATCTAAAATTAATCTTGTTTTTATTACAGCTAAGAAAATCAACCCTCTTACCCACGACAAACACGGGCGGAAATACAACGACAATGTGTCGTACGAAAACATCAATTTGGACTACATTGCGCGTTTAGTGGGCGAAGGCTACCCAAAGGATATCGTTGTGCGCGCATTGGGCATCACACGGAACGACCTTGAAATGGCATGCGATATTTTACACGAATTTGGGGCTAAAGTACCTAATAAGTGTTGAAAATTAACTAGTATAGATAATCTATGGTAATATGGTTCATGGTTTATGGCTGACGTAAGCTGTGAGTCGAATTTTGTAATAATTTTCATTTTTTTTATCGGTGGTGTGTGGATATTTGAAAGTAGAAGAATAAAAATAGGTACAGTCAGCTGCACAGACATGTATGTATACACTCTCAAGCTTTCACATTAATATTATAGGTACTCTTAATTTGGCAAAGACAGAATGTCTTCTGATAAGTAAGATGACTACATTAATTTGAAAATGCTTCCGTGCACTTTTCTTTGCAAAATTAAGTGTCATTTATATGTGAAAGCTATACATGTCTGTACATTGGTGTAGATTTTGATCTCCACAGACTTTGAAAATTACACATCGGGTCTTAAAAAGGTAACCTACCGCTATTGATCGGCTTCTTTCAAATTTGTAGAGCATCATCTCAGTAGCACAAAGTAATAAATTTATGTCATTCGTTGAACGATTGACAAATAACCGACAGTATGTCACATTTTAAATGACAAAGATGTAGCTTTACAAGGCCGAAGTTAAGAGGATATGTGAAAATTTGGAGTCGCTGCGATACATGATTACTCAGTAACAGTACAGTTTACAAACTTGATGTTAACTTGAGGATATCATCTAAATAAATCTAAGACAGAAACACGATTGGTGAAACTTTTCTTTATAGATTTATTTTTTGAAATCGGCCGTGTTAAAATCTTTTTTTCATATGTACTCCGAATGAAGGTAATATTTAAGGTTATTTTTTATTCTATTGAGTGATTTATCACAGAATTTAGATAAATCTGAAAGGATTTTTTTTATAATTTAATACTCTTCAGGCAATACGATGTTTCATCTTTTATTTGTTACGTCAGTTACTTTTGAGCGACAAAAATATATATCTAACCTCTTCCTCGGGGTAAGGTGTGTACATAATATCCTCTTAACTGATTGTCTCTTTATGGTCCGATATTTCTTGCTCCTAACTGTACCTTGATGTTTTAATACCGATTTTGTGATAGTATTTCTTCAAAAAAAAATGATAAATTTTGGCTCCGGTGTTTAAAATCAATGTATTAAACAAAACGAGCTTATTGTAAATATTTCCAGCAAATATTATCATAATTTAAGTTTTAAATATATAATTTGATATTTTTTGTGTAACATCTTGATTTTAACAATGGAGTCAAAGAACCGATAGGTCTTCTTCTTATCGGGTCACTAGTTCTTTCAAACCAGCGTGGTGAAAGGATTTCACGTGCTACTCGAAGAGGCTCCTTTCGTGCACTACTGTAATTACCGATAGGTAATTTTGATAAAGTCCTAAATACTTCTTTACCCGCAAAAAACTGAATTTAAAAAAAGTTTAGGCTAAGTTAGTATGTTTTTTTTGTATAAGAATTTAGTAGGTATTTATTGAAATCTTCTTACATTAATACATACGATTCATAAATTACGAATAATATGATAAACTCTGCTTATTTCAATATTTTTATTCCAGTGACACATTTCTTTCTGATCAGTATTTGTAAGTAAAACTTTGTAAATTGTATTGTAAATTAATTAAAACATTATATTTTCTCAAATATTCAATCGCTATAATATGCGAGTCATATATTTTTCATATGTAATTGTATGTTTGTCGGGAATGTGTGTATGATCTTTGAATTTTTGACGCAATATTAGTAAGTATTGTTGTTAATGTAAATATATTATTTATCTATATTTTCTTATCTTTTTTAGTGTCACTAAAGTGGAAATATTTCAAACTTTTCATTTTCTTGTATTTGTATTCGTACTTTGAACGAGCTTTGAAACGGCACCAAAAGTATTGAATTTTTTTTTAATAAATATCAGTGTGTTTATAGAAAAACAATTTGAATGGAAAAATATAAAAAACATTTTTGAATGAACTATTTGAATTTGAATGTCATCTTGTATGTACCAAGTGCAATTTTATTAGAATATTAATAAAAGTCATAATAGCATTATGTTCTTTGAGTATATTATTTATACGCTAAAAATGCGTACACATTGCATCGGTAATCCTACCACTAAATTTTTTGACAAGTGAATTCGTATCGAAAGCATCACAGAAAAGTAAATATTTTGTTTGACGTTTTTTATAAAAACTAGCGCTTTACCGTAGTCACATATGATGTGAACACCTACTATTTCATATAAATTTGGTTCTGAGGTTGGTACCATCTGACAGCTAACTTCCTGTTACACACTTCCGTTGCATTTCACGAAATCACTGCCATAGATTGACAGAAAGGAAGAGGAAAGATGATTCACACATCAAAAATCGTACAAACTGATGTCATGACTCAACTTCTGTGACGGATTCGATACGAATACGATTGTCCAAAATTTGAAAGATAGGGCTAGTAGGTATCAATTCTCGTGGCAGACTATGATTTTGTTTATTTAAACTAAGTAGGTAAGGTCAACTGAGGTAAATGCGTCTATGGGGCAAATATTGCAACTTTTTAAAATGACTACTACTATCAAAAGTACAGCAAAGTCTGCCATCAGATTTAACTCCTGGGCGCTTTCGCCTAGAGCTAGAGTTTAAAAAACTATCAAAAGTATAGTAAAGTCTGCCATCTGGTGCTGTTTATTTTCACTCAAATTTACAGCACCTGATTTTTATATTTAATTTATACACAAATGAGCTAACAGCCTAGGCCAGAGCGCCCAAGAGTTAAATCTGATGGCAGACTTTGCTGTACTTTTGATAGTTTTTATTAATTTTAGAAAGGCGCAATAACCGCATTTACCTCAATTGACTATTATATTTGAATATTTTGCTTTATCGAATGACTGATTTATAGCAAGTAATTTATCTAGTCTCACCATATTTCGCGATTTTCACATTTATTTGACTAGACTAAAAATAAATTTAATAATGTTACGATTATTACAATTATAATAGTTATTCTAAACTTATTAAAAAAAAGTAATGATTCCCACATGTACCTATGCCTAACTACATATCCGCCACAAGTTTAACTAGTTATAGAAATTACCCCCTTTTTTCGCAGTTGGGTAGAAATGTGACGGAATTAACTTAATTGAATGGCATCTTTAATGTCATCTTAAAAAAACTTAATATGAAAAAATAAGTTATTAGATTAAATCATTAATTATTTTAATTTAAATGGTGTAAATAAAAGTCTTGTCATATGATCATTTAGTAATTGAAATCAATCTTTCATAATATTTTTGCTACATAATAGTTGTAATATATTATTTAAATACGATGTAAGTAGTTATTGTTTATATTTAGCGAAATTTTTAATATTCAATATTACAAGACTAGGCCGTTATATGTGCAGAATTGAATAGCGAAATTCTAAATTAGAAAGTAATATAAAAAAGTTAAATACTTAATGGCGTTTGCTTCTGCCAATATGAAAATTTTGATGAAACTAATTTAGTAATATAATATTAAAAACATTTCCTTTCTTAGTAAAGCTACCCACTTATTGTGATATGCAAACACAAGAATAAAATTGTATTCTTGTAGGAATACACTAATAAAATTTTATTCTTGTAAGAATACACACACTTATAAAATTTTATTCCAGCAATGCTAGTTGCAATAAATTAAATACAGCATAGTTTGTAGAAAACATCCTAATAAAAGTACAAACAAGGTTTTTGATAAAATATTAATTGAAAATAATAATTTCATATCAATTGACAATATTTCTGTGTTTTCCATGATTGCCTCAATTATATTGCACTTTTTGCTATTGTTACTGTTTTTAGAACGATTAGATAAAGGTAAGTTTCGAAAAGCAAAATTTATTAAATTGTATTTCATTTCATTTATAAGTAAATCATAAATCATTTTGTTATAAGAACTTGTAAATTTTTTAATGTTATCTGAAATTGTTTTTCGAAATATGTTTTAACTGCACTTATTTTTTATATTATTCACCTGTTTATGAATAAAGGTATGTAATGGGAAGGCTAAGTCTTGTTTACGCTTTGATAAAAATACGTTGCAAATATATGTAAGTAAAAATATTTGATTGCTTTATTCAGAAACTTTTCATAAGTAGGTACCTGAGTAAGTTATAAATGTGTACTTTATCCACTTATACTAACTTGAAATCGAGCGGAAAGATAATAACCAAATAATTTCTGCATTAGGTCGTAAAAGAACAAAATTTATTTTCACTTCTCATGCTCGTAAAGTTCAAATTCGTGCATGCAAGTTAAGTGGGGAAGTAAATCTGCATTTTAGGAAAAAAAGTGATTGCTTATAAAATCTGTCCAAAGAAGTTCATTTGTACTAGGTTTCATGCTGGAAGTTGAGTGACTTTATTCACATTTCGAACTTCGGTCCTTCATAATACCCATCAGGGTATTATGGGAGACCTAAATATATATCGCATAATTTCTTTCGAACATTTTTATTAAATTAAATGGCTGTCTCTGTTTTTAAATTACTAAATGGGCGCTAATTTCAGTTTAAGGGGAATCCTCAAAACCGAATTCCATACAAAATGTTTCGGACAAATACTCAAAAAGTACGCCGTATTATAGTAATTTCTTCACACTATTCGTTTCGTCCATGTTATTTTATTTCGTCAACAAAAAAAGTGAAAGGTTTCATACTTTAATTTAGATTTTATACGTGTTTTAAAATTAACCATATCAACTTAAAAACACGTATAAAATCTAAATTAAAGTATGAAACCCTTCATTTTTTTTGTTGACGAAATCAAAAAACATGGACGAAACGAATAGTGTGAAGAAATTACTATAATACGGCGTACTTTTTGAGTATTTGTCCAAAACATTTTGTATGGATTTGGATTTGAGGATTAGCCTTAAGTTTATTTATTTTCCTCGCAATTGAAGTGAAAAATCTTGTGTTTACCTCTGTTGCCATTGTAAACTCGACTTGAATATCCGCCCTTGCTTCCGGCTCGGGCTGATAAAACCCTCCTAAAAATATCTTGCTTCAGGCCCTTGGTGAACAAATATAATAGTAGGTACTTACAAAAAAAATGCTTTCTCAATATTTAACAGCATTACTGTTGGTAAGTAAAATTAATTGAGTAAAGTCATCTGAGAAAAATGTGTGAATGGTGTTATTGCAATTTTTTGAAATTACTGAAAAACTTTAAAAATTCAGCAAAGTATTCCATCTGGTGTTGTTTAACTTCACATATATTTACAGCAGACGGCAGATTTGGCTGTACTTTTGATAGATTTTTGGTATTTCAAAAAGTCGCAATATTTCATTGACGCATTTCCTACCTAACTTAATTTTTTCTCTTATAAAATTACTATCATACCTACAATAAAATTACTTGAATTTTTTTAGCTTAAGATTTCTGCTGCTCAATTTCCTGTTCATTTTGATCTGAAAAAAGTTGGCGAAGTCAATTTCCTAAACGAAATATACAACGTATTAAAACCCAGCGTCCACAAAGTTACTGACCACTTCAAAGAATTTATCTTACGCAGAGAAAATAACGCCAACGAAAGAGTATTCTTGGACAATAATGGTTTTAGGCATTTTTGGAGCGACTTTCAAAATGATCATAGAAGAAACGCGAAAACTACCGCAAAGGCTACAACTAAGGCGGTAATAGCTACCACAGCAAAAGCTACCACAGCAAAAGCTACCACGGCAAAAGCTACCACAGCAAAAGCTACCACGGCAAAAGCTACCACAGCAAAAGCAACCACAGCAAAAGCTACAACTAAGGCAAACACTCCTCTCAAAGCAGAAAAAAAGACAGCAGAAAGGACAATCGCGAAAGTAGCTTATTTCTGTCCGTTCTTTGGAGTCATTTTTATGAATGCTTTTATAGACTAAAGTATTAAATCCTTGATCAATCTGAAGTTACTACTCGGGCGAATTAACATGACACCTGGCTGACACGTGGCTGGGAACTTGATGCGTCCCCTGCTGCCCCGCGCGGTGCCCTCCGTGTTTCTTCTCTCTCTAATTGCGAAGCCTTATAGTTGAGTTATCTTTACCAATACTTATCATTACCAATACCAAGTATTACAGGACCTCTTCTATACCAAGATTATCCAATTCCACGCTGTACTTTGCACAAACTTCATTCGAGCCAGGTGTCATGTTAGTGCCCCGAGTAGTAGTATTTAATTGGTGACAATAGGTACCTACTATAAAAATAATATTAAATAACAGAATAAATACGAAATAAATTTTAATAACTTACATGGAGCTTAACTTTATCAAACTGCGTAAAGCGCCATCTATGCTAGGTTCATTGAACTAAACACAACTAGTTTTTGTTGAAAGAATGCATAACTAGATGTCGCCACTTATAGATTAGCACGCGCTATCGTTGCGTTTTAGGGCGTTTGTTGGGTGAAATGAGTTTTACTTATAATTTCGTTCTAGGAACCTAAACGGTTTCCTCACGATGTTTTCCTGTTTTTGTATTCGCTTGTTACTGAGAAATCGGTAATGCGATATTTTATTCTAAATAATAGCTTAGAAAGATAAAGATATTCAACGTAGAAATTTATGGTACCTGTGCGGCATGGCATTAATTTGTCACTAAAAAATATATAGACTTATATTTACAATACTAATAGTCCAAATGCGCGCTGGCTGGGGCTTTATATGGCAATTAAATTTTGAATACGATAACTAGATTGCACCAAGTATGCAATGAACTAAATATTGGCAAAAACTGATTTCATAGATGCTCACAAATAATGAGATAATGTTCCCCAATCACACCAAAACTACTGACCCGATTGTGCTGAAACCATGTAAGTAAGTATTATGAATGAACTATGAATCTTTCAATAGCTGTTTGAAAAGTAAACTAAGTGAGTGCTTAAATTAATCAGTTGTAACTGAGTTGAAAGTTATGAAGCTGTAAAATAACGAGAGCGTAATTTTTATCTCAAAAAATAAAACCATACAAAAGCAATCAGCATAAAACCAAAATGGAATAAAGTGGAATGGCGCGAAAATAGCCGTGAAGCTGCAGATTGGTCATACGTCGAATTTTGAAATGAATTTACTTATATTTTGTGTTGTTTTGATAACAGCGTCCACTGCACTACCGCAAGTAAAAACTTATTTATTTTGATATTAACAATCTAAATGTACCTGAGCTCCTATATAGGCAGGCTGTCCCATTGAGGAGGTTTTTTATGTTAAGTGGCGAGACTACCTAGGTGCTCTCCCAAAAAGAACAGAAGAGGAAAGAGATGACGCCTGCCCATAACCATAATAGTGCTAGGTCAGTCTCGAAAGCCCAGTAACTTCACTAGCCACAGTATCCTTCTAACCGGAACACAGTAATGCTTACACATTACTGCTTTACGATAGAATATCTGGCGCTGTGTTGGTGCCCTACCCACCTACCTAGACGGCATCCTGCAAGGGAAGTCTTCCAAGGGTAATAGGTGAAGAGCGTAGCGAGCCGCGGATTTTGTTCATACTCTAGTAACAACCTATTGGCATTGCGTTCTTCCACGAGGCACTTACCTACAAATCTAAATATGCTAGAGAATAACGTGGAGAGCAGAGCGAGCCGCAAATATTATTTTTTTAAAGTGATATTTAAAATTTCTAGTGTTCAACTGTTAAATTCAGCAAAATGTTTGGGACTCAAGAAACCCTCTTCTCTACTATAAAAATATTTTTGCTATCGACCGATAACTTTTTTTCAATAAAAGTAAACCTATAGATAAAAATATTAAGAATCTCTTTTTTTTTTATAAAAATCTGTTTTTATTATCTCAGTAGGTAGAAGTAATTAAAAGTATTTCAATTGACTCAGGTGCCGTACGACTACATCCCGCTGGGCCGGAAGTCGCTCCCGTCCCCGCACCCGCATGACCTGAACATGCACCACGAACAACTATTCCCCTCCCGACGCAAGTTTGTTCAAGCCTTCGATATACCCGGGAGACGCACCTTTCAATAAATAAATTCAGAATAAACTAGTTTGATTTTTTATGGAGGACGTGGTTGCCGAGTGGATGAGGAGGCCCTTGCCTTGCGATCTGTACCCTTAGTACGAGTTTTGATAGTTTTCGAAAACTATATGTAGTTTCGTTTCCTTCCATACATTTGCTTACAGCGCCCCTAGCGAAAACTTTCATGAACTAAAATCGGCAGTATGAGTTTGATCGAAACATAGTATTCGAAAACCAAAAAAGTTTTCGAGCTGTTTATGGCACTTTGGCAGTACGAGTTCTAACTTTGACAAGTCAGCGGTAGTAAACTAGGACGTTTACGAAAACTTTTGTAGTATTCGCACTCACTAGATAAAATTCGGTGAGAGCTACGCGAACAAGCTAGTATTTGTAAATATTTGTAAATCCTGCCACATTTTATTGCTCTCAGCCTGACATGATGGCCTTCGGCCGGTTTATTTAAGTCACTATTTCTAAAATTATGGATATGGGTAGGGTTATTATACAAATTTCGAGACACATCTTGTAGACTTTTTTCCAGAGAGAGAAATAATTACCACTCTATGAAATCTATCCATAATTTTAAATTGTGATGGACTCATTTTTCCTTTAAAAAACGATGCCTCCATAAAAAATAATAATAAACGTATGACAAGGCAGTATGGTCATATGACTTTAGCCAACACTATGCGCAAATTAAAAAAAAAACAAAACGTGGTACAAAGCGCCAAACGTAAAGGATATGTTCGTCTCTTTCTTTTGCCGACGTGTAAAAGAGTTAGAAGTATATACCATGAAGTTCGTTCAATCGAGCTAGTCGATGGTTGATATCGTGTAAACTTAATACGAAAAATTTAGCCCGTACTGCCGATTACAACGTAAACTATTCGTTTGAGCGAGCTCACCAAAACTATTGAGTTTTGGAAACTATCAAACTCGTACTAAGGGTACTGATGGTCGCGGGTTCGAATCCCGGTGGCAGTCATAAACGTGTTTTTTCGGTCGAAAATATCTATGTACAGACAGCGTCAGAGATAAGTATCCCCCTTGCACAAGACACCCAGCTATAAATCCTTTAAAAAAATTGTAATACTTAAACTTGTTTTTAAGCTTACATATGGATATTAAGGAAAACATCGTGAGGAAGCCTGCATGTCAAAGGACAGAAAGAAAGGTTCTATGGCATGTGACATCCACTAATCCGAATTGGGTCCGCGTGGTGGATTAAGACCCATTCACTCTCCTAGCCGAAGCTAGAGTAGGCCTGAGTCCCAGCAGAGGGAACATTATATTATACTTACCTATGCTAGTTTGATTTTTTTATTATTCGTCTCCGTTTTACCAAAATCCCGCGCGCCGCTGTCTCGTTCCCACATTAGTCAATTTTTGAAGATATAAATTGACTGAGTTTCTAAATTTTTAAAATAGTTAAGCAGTGAATTTTTTACTACAACCTCATGAAATGTTTGTATATATTTTGTTAAGGAAATAGGTAAAAAAAGTTTTTCCCTAATTCATCCGCATGTCAAACATGTCAAAATGAAAAATATACTGAAACACGTCGTGTGGTTATAGTAAGAAATACACCACTCCACTTTTTGAAATTTATACTCAGTCATTTTTTATCATCAAAAATGAACAAAATAATATGTGCGAGCGAGTTTGTCTGTCTGTCTGTCGTTCCAGATGGAATCTTGTAACTCATAACCGGCTGATTTTTTTTTTTTACAATATTCTATATATATAATATTTGATATTAATATATTGCCTGAATATTTTTCTATATATAAAAAATATTCTTCAGGCCGCTTCCTTAAAATAAATAATAATAAGTATTGGAACTGACTACGTCTACATCCGGCGGGGGCGGAAGTTACTCCCGCCTGCCCTCCGCTGCATAACGAGCGACTGCTTCCCTCTCAACAATCCAATAATTGGAAAACATTCCTTTATTCAGAGTTCTATAACGCAGTATCAGAACGTTATAGATTTATTATAACTTGGGTATTTAAGAATTTTTTTTAAAAAAGTATACTTATAGAGTTAATTTCCATTAACATATGATTACAAGCTAAATTTTTTTCTGATATACATATAATTATGATATATTATTTAATATTTTATTTGGATGACTTAATTTTGCAATAGGTATACATTAGTAGTAGGTATATTTATTTTCAAAATTGTCCCAAAGGTGCTCCCACGCTGCTGTTGAAAATGTTTACACACATTAATACTTAAACGTTAAAGTGCCTAAAGTTTCCTCTTAAAAAATCAACCTAACTTCAAAAACGTTTAATTCCCTTGAGAATTGAGATATATTTAACCTATACTGTAGATATTTCTAACAAAATAGGTAACCAGCGACTGTGAATATAGCATAATAAAAAATATTATGTTCTATATGTTATTAACAAATTAATATTATGAACATGAAAAGCTAGCGAGCCTCCTAGCTGCCATTTGAAAACAATAAATGTAGAAACTATTTTGTTGCAATGTTTTTCCGATAGCAAAATGAAAAGATTATTTTTAAACTTTATATATTTTATATTGATTTTCAAAACTTACGCGGCGGTAAGTGTTGTACTCGTATAAGTACGTAAAAGTTTTATTTTTAAGTAGAAATTAAGAAAAGTCTACTGTACTTAAAGTAAGTTGTAAATTTGTGGATGCTTGTTCCTCAATCACGCCCAAACTACTGGACTGATTTGGCATAAATTTGGTATGGATGTAGTTTAAAATCTAGAAAGGAGATAAGTACACACCTAATAAGTAATAATTTATACATATAATAGGCCTTTGCAGAATCGCTGTGAGCTCTCTATACAAGCTCTCAGTCCTAGTGCGAGGAACAGAGACTAAACTCTGTTGTACAAGCATATGTAACCGTTACTTTAAAATAAAAGAATATCGTTTATTTCAGCCTCAGTCTCCAGAAATAAATGACCAATTTGAAGAAACCAACCACACTGAACTGCTGAAAACTGAAGACAAGGACTTAGAAATCCAACCTATACATACAGAAATCGAAAACCAAACCAGCATTGAAATCCAACCTAAACATACAGAAATCGAAAACCCGGAAAACCAACCAACCAGCACTGAAATGACAACATTAGAATGGACAATTAACGATATAACCAACATCACTTACGAACCTTCGAAACCTTCATTCATGACCAAAATCTACAATATAATCGCACTAAATATACTAAAATTCATTACAGAACCGAAAGTGAACGTAGTTTTCAAGAACATGGGCACTTGCTTAGTCAATGGAGCTATGGAAATAATATCGTTCTATTTTCCAGCTCCATTAATTCCTCTCATAGCTTCTGCAGCTGGTCTGATAATACCCTTTGAGCCTGTGGTGATGCTAAAAGAAAAGATGCCGGTGACGAGCTATAGACGAGCTTTTAAAAAGGCTGTGAATGGGTTCTTAGGCACGTTTGATAGGTATAAGTATGAGGAGGAAGATCCGTATATGACGAGGCGTTTTAATCGAAGGTTCTTGCAGAAGTCGAAGGAAAATGAGAATGATTCTTGAATAATAATAATAATAATAAAATTTATTTATTTGACACAATAAAGATATAACAAGGAATACATAATAGAGATGTATAGGTAAGCAGTAGATTAACTAAAATATAAACTAAAGCTAACATAATCAAAGGTAAATATTTTTCATAGGTAGGTTCTTAAACTAATTGGTAACTATCTAAATTTTAATGGAAATGGGTGGCCCAATTGTTTCCGTTTGTAAATTTGTAATAAGTATAGATTGAAGTAGTTAGCATAAGCTGTAGTAAATATAATAAATGGAAATTAAATATTTGATTATGTATAGGTATTTGGAATTTTGAGCTCCACACTAGGATTCCCTGTATTGTGGAGGTCAAAACTAGTTATTTATAATAATATTAATAATTGAGTGTTCGGACAGTTAGTGTCGTATTAGGTGTATGTAAGTGTATTAATATGAATGTAATTAGGTCATGCTTGTTACGTAGGTATAGCTATGTAGTTGCATAAAATTAGGTATCGCAACGTTATAGGAATTAGTGCAAGAGTCTATTGATTAGTATCCGACTGAGAGAAGGGAGGGTAATGTTTATCGTGTGTATATAATATGTGACTATCTGTAAATATATTTATGTCAATATGTTTCTGCATTTCGCCCTACAGCCTAAACGGTTCGATGATCAGTGCCAAATGAGGTGTCAATGGATTCGTCTGGTCACGCGAGTGACATAGGCTACCTGAAACCTTAGCTTGTTTGTTGTAGTTAAGTATAAGTGTGCATGGAGGCAGGTTTAGTTTAAGTGTATTTGTATATAAATGTGTATTTGTTTATGTTGAGCTGTTTTTATTTAATGTAAGTCCTTACCTGTCAAACAATAATATCATTTCTGTCTCGTTATAATCTTTAGATACTAGCCACTTATGAAGTATCTTTTTACAAGACCATCTAGTGAGTTGGTGAAATTTTAGTAATTTGTTTAGTTTAGAGTAAAGAAATGGTCCTATCCAGGAAAAAAATCTACAATAGAAGATGGTATGTCTAACAGGGGGTTTCCAGCGGATGTGTCTATAGCAGATGATTATTTTGGTAGGTGCAATTTTGTGGTATCTTAATATTATCGTGGTTATAAAAAGTTGCCTAACAGTAAGGAGATCACACTCATTATAAAGGGTCTTTGTAGAGAAGCAGTATGGTTTCCTATGAGCTACCTTAAGAACTGCTCTTTGTGCCCGCTCTAATTTAAGAAGGTGGGTTTTTTTAGCTCCTCCCCAAGCGACAATACAGTAACTTACGATTGATTGACAAAGACTAGCGTAAACTACTTTTATAACATTCTCATCAGCAATCGTTCTAAGACGTTTAAATATGTACATAAGCTTTCTAACTCTCGCCGTTAACGCATCTATGTGATTTGTCCATGTTAGATGGTCGTCGAGTATGACTCCTAAATATTTAAGACTACTTACTTGCTCTAGTCTTGGACACCTACAGTTATTTACATCAGTACAATTTTTATTGTGAAATTTTACTATTAGATTGTTTTTAGGTATCATTCTATTAGAAATGCAAAACGGTATGATCTTTGTTTTCACGGCATTTAAAGTGAGTAGATTATATTGTAGCCATGTTCCTACACAATTCATTCCAGCTTGACAGTGAGATTCTACAGTCGTCCAATTATCCCCATAAAAAATGATGGCAGTGTCGTCTGCAAAGGTAAATATTTGTCCCTGGGTAATGTTTTGGGAACATAGATCATTTATATAAACCAAGAATAGCGTTGGTCCCAAAACACTACCCTGTGGTACACCGAAATCTACGTTCAAGAGTTCACTAACAGTTTCACCTACACAAACTCTCTGTTTTCTGTCTGTTAGATATGATGTTAACCATTGCAATGGAGTACCGCGTATTCCCAGAAGTTCTAGCTTTTTGAATAGTATTTTTCTTGAGATCGTATCAAAGGCCTTGGCAAGGTCTAGAAATATACCAAGGCATTTTAGTCCCTCATCTAGCTTGCCAGCAACAAAGTCACTCAAGAGAGTAACAGCATCCTCTGTGGATCTGTTTGGGCGGAAACCAAATTGTTGTGATGACAGTAAGTTGTGAGTTTCTAAATAATTCAAGAGCCTCTTATTAATTAGTTTTTCTAATAGTTTTGACAGACAACTTAAAAGAGATATTGGTCTGTAATTTGAAGCCAAAGATGGATCTCCGTCTTTTAGAATTGGGGTAACATTTGCTAGTTTGAAACTTTCAGGGACCTCTCCATATTCCATGCTTAGATTGCATAGGAAGGCAATAGGATCAGCAAGAATGTGTTTTGCTTTAATTAGGAGTATGTTAGTTATGTTATCGTGCCCAGAGGACGATTTAGGTTTAAGTGTACTAATTATTTGAACTATTTCTTTGTCGTTTGTTGGAGTGAGAAAAAAGGAATCATATGAGTGGTTTTGTATTGGTAGGCTTTTAAGCTGGCTAGATAATTCCGATTCTGTCGTATTTCGATTATTAAGTATATTTTCTGCTAAGTTTTTTCCTACAGTACTAAAATAGTTATTAACAAGATTTAAAGACTCAGTAGGGTTGCTACTTATTTTAAATAGATCTGAGTTAACAGTAGATGTTGTATTCATACCACATATTCGTTTGATCGTTTTCCAAGTTTGTTTACTGTTGCCTTTGTTACTAAGTAGTTCATTACGTTCATAGGCATTTTTCATGTTTTGAATGGTATTGTTGCAGGTGTTCCTATAAGATTTGTAAGATTGCAGCAGAGTGGTATCATTGGGATTTTTTCGGCTTTCTAAATGTAATATGTCTCGTTTTTCCACACATTTAAGTAATCCAGGTGACATCCATGGTAGTATAGTGTCTAACCGATGTCTCCTTTTTGTTATTTTGGTGTATTTAGTAACTAAGTCATTTAAAGTTCGAGTGAAAACGTCAGTTGCAGTATTCACGTCAGTCAGTCCGTAGATTATAGACCAATCTGTTGCTTTTAAGTCAGACATAATTCCGTCGTAGTCTATTTTTTTCATAGTTTTGTAAGATGGTGGGAGCCGCCTGTTCAGGTAATCGTCAATAGAAAAAACTAATGTATCGTGATCCGTTACGTCAGATGTGCATACAATGCCTATGCTTTTAAGTCTTGATTTGATAAAGAAGTGGTCTAAGCAGTTTGGACCACGAGTGGGCAGTGTATGACCTGGCATAAAACCGTAGTGAGCCATAAGATTCAAGTATTCTTCGGCCCGTGTGTCCTGCGAGTTCGTCTTTATGTCTATATTTATGTCACCGGTAACTATGCAACATTCCCCTTTACAATCATCTAGCGCATTATCTAGTGACTTCATAAAAATATTTATGTTTTTAAAAGACGGGGATCTGTATAATGCCAAAATTTGGTACGTGTTATTCACATAAATTTTTAAGCAATTTGCTTCATGGAACGATGGCTCAGTAACTTTTATTTGTAGACCTGATTTGGAGAGGACAACAATGCCGTCATTTTGATTTATGTAGTTCTTTGAAAAGTGGCAATCATAGTTATTAATGACAATAGGGCTAAAGGTAAGATCTAACCAGCATTCGGTTAAAATAATTAGGTCAGGAAGAAAATTTAGACGTGTAATAAATACCATAAAATTATCCAGATTTTTACGAATACTTCTTATGTTTTGTGATACGACTGTGAATTGTTTTGTTACATTCCCGAGATATCTTAAGCAAACATTGGGTGATTCTAGTCTAAAGCTAGGAATAAAACAAGTGTCATCCAGTTCCTGTAGAAGGTCGTTACAATCCATGCTTTATAAATGTGTAAACAAGGGCATCGCAATGTGTGAACAGTAAAACATTTTCGATCAAGAATCGTGTAATTACTTTATAAACACTTTGTACGGAAAAGTAAGCCAATGCAGAGTATAACCTAAAGTTATCTGCGGCCTCTAAGTAAATCTTATTCGCAGTAACTATAATGGATGGGTGTTTAATTTGATTTACGTGAAAAAGCGCTCTAGTCCTAGTGCCAAGAAAGAACACTCCATGTGCTACATATTTATACGTAAGTATGTAGTGCAGCGTTCCTAATCCAAGCTCAGTACAAGCACGTAATAGTGTAGGGTTCAGATTATACCTACTACGCGTGTAGTACAACGAGAGAGTAATTATAGATATGTATATAGTAGCTAGGACGAGAGCACGATAGCAAGGCGCACTAATAAAATATGTACGCTGTATGGAAAAGGTCATCGTATTTTGTATGTTTCGTCGATGGTAATTTAAAGTCCTATCCAATAAGCAGTATACAATGATAAATATGTTGGGTATTTTAAAACAACAGAGGTAAGGTTCAAATTTCTTTAGTTTTATTTTGGTATTTGTTTTACGAGTACCCACTTTTATTTGGTCGAAAGTACCAAAGTTTGATCTCTGGTTGAATTGCATCCAAGTTTTATTATTGGACTTGCACGGATTTGGAAACATAAATGATAAAATGTTTGAGTGTGAAAGGTTGTCGGATGAAGATTGACGTTTGTTATGATTAGTGTTAGTTAGGTTTTTTTGTATCCTATAGTTGAATTTGTGTGTATGAGTAATGCGTAAATGATAAATATCTATAGTACACAGTCTCCGTAAACTTATCAAAAGTACACTAGAACAATATTTTGCGTAATAGTAGAAACATATAGCATGCAAACACAAACTAAGTACAATTGAGCTACATAGCTTGAATGTGTGAAATATAGTCCATAGACTTTTTTCATATGATATAGTCCTACAAAAACAAGTAATAAAATCGAAGGCTATTATTATCATGCACCGAAGGATTTCTTTAATCAGTCACTTAATGGTTTTCAGCTGGTCAATTTGGTCTTCCGACTTGATGCATATGTAGGGTTGCCCCTCTTGTTTACGCAGATAGACCCTTCCATTAGAGGTCCAGCAGAAAGCGTATCCTTGAGTTTTCGCCAACTCCCTGGCTAGATAGTGAAGTCGCCTCATTTTTGGGGTCAGGTGGTCCGAGATGTAGACAGGTACTTTGGCATCATTAATCCCTAGAATAGATGACATCAGTTGGTCACGTGGGTGGGATTTGTTGTAGATCTTGATCTTGTTTAGGAAGTCTTCCTTGATAAAGGTGTTCGAGAACTCGGCAACTACAGTTGCTACATTTTGATCCCGCTTGCTAGGGAGTCGGTAAGCATCACGGAGTACATACGGTTCAAAATTCAGTTGCACGAATTGAAAAGCATTTTTGATGAGATCGTTTAAATCTCTTTTTGACTCCTTTTGTTTTTTTGGAACACCTCTAATCTCGATGCATGTTTTGGTATTCTCGCGCTCGGTCGAGTCCATTTTGTCTGCGAGTCTAGATAAGTCAGCCGACATTTCTTTTCGCTCTTGCTCCAGAGTGGAAATTTTCGATTCTACACTTGTAAGCTGGGCTGAGATAAATTCCATGGAATTTTCGATTTTTTGATGAGATAACCGAATATCGCTCGACTGGTTTTTTATTTCTGCCTTTATAAGCTTTTCGAACGTATTAAATCTAGTCTCTAATTTGTTGTCCTGGCTTTCCGCGAACTCAACGAACATATCTCTCATTTCAGCCTGAAAGATCGTAAATGCGTCTCCTGGCATTTCACCTTTAGTACGTTTGGCGCGTTTTGTGCGGGCTGATTTTTGCGAGCCTTCAGCCGATGAAGCCATCGACATCACCGAGTCAGTATCAGATTCTGTATGCGCTTTTGTTTTATTCGGCCGCTCTGGGTGCGTTTGAGTTGGTGGTGTGCGCTGCATTTTACCAGCCATGTAGCTTGTATGAGTAATAGTAAACTTTCACGCAAATTGATTGGTCGCAGCGTACTCAGTCACTTAGGTGTATTGACCAATAGGATAACTGCACTCAACTTGAGGTACCAGGAGCACACGTAGCAGGTAATCGGCGTTTAATGAATGAGGCGAGAGACTGTAGCGTAGTATGGGAACGAGATAGCACTATTCACTATTACTCACTGAGTTCTGACTTCACTTTCTGTCGTTGAGCCAGCCAAGCAGAGCTCTTCAAGCCTTATGTTGTCCTAATTTTTGTTTGTTGTTTAAATGATTTTAATATCTGAATAATATTAAAAATAAAATATCGTAACACGTCCGAACACATTCATGTCACAGGGGGGAAAAAGGATTATTATATTTTTTTTATTATATTATTATAATTAATAAATTAATAATAAAAAATAATGATTCTTGAATGGTTTTAGTTCTAGATCTGTGGTTTTAATAATACATTTTTGCTTGGTTTATTTTTTTCTTTGCATAAGTCCATGACGTTGTTTGCGTTGTGAATTCCCAAAACGTTTTTAGTAAACGCAAGTTCAGCTCTTGACAAACAAATCGTACAACTCTAGGTTCACATTTTAGTCTGTCGGCGGTTTATCAGTCAGTCAGTCATTCATCCATTCTGTCAGTCAAGAGCCTTCGTAATTTTATTGTGAAATATACCTGCCTACACTCAAAAAGTATAAATGAAATAAAATATAGGTAATCATAATTGTGTAAATATTAGCACAAAATTGTGAAAAGTTTACACAAAACGAGTCATCATAGCCCTGCCCTTATCTCACACTTAGGTGGGGTCGGCACAACATGTCTTCTTCTTCCATTCGTCTCTATCAGCCGTCATCTCTGCACTCACGCCTGCTACGAAGCAGTTGGACTGTGTGAAACAGGATATGAACAATCATATCCTCTTTCACACAGTCCAACCAACCAACCTTTTCTTTCGTCTTCCTCTTCTCGTAAATCCATCAACTTTCATATCTAACACTCTTCTTCATAGCATTCATCCCATCACATGCCTACGTATGTATTCACATGTGGTATAGACCACAAACAACTTTAGGTACACGAAAGGAGTAAATTAAATAATTTAAATCTGTTTACTTTTTTTTTTTTTTTTTTATATCTAAGTTTATAATTTTTAACCAAGACCGATGCCTCCCCAGCAGATGGGGCACCGCGCTATCTTGGCGATCAGCTCGAGCGCCTGTGCGTTTGCGTCTTTCGGTGCCTCATTCAAGTCCAGATCCTGAGCTACATCCACACGCAACGGCTGAAGGTCTTCTAGGTCATCGAGACTGAAAAAAAAAACCTTACAGTAGTGGCATATGATGTGTAACATCTGACATATTACCATGGTCATAAGCAACATTATACCTAATTATTTTTTCTGATAATGGTACGATCTGACGGCCAACATCCTGTTACACACTTCCGTCCCACTTTCAAGAAATGACTCCCACCAATTGACAGAAAGATGAAATTCAGACGAAACATGTAACACATCAAAAAGTAGTCGTATATGGGTGAATCAACTTTTTTACCCACACTATGCTGTCCCCGACCATTTCTTACTAAAATACGCTAATTGGTTATAATTACACACTTAATGATTATTAGATTAGTATCTCAGATAATTTGGCACCACGGAAAACTTGATTGCGTTCTCGAAAATCTTTAATTTCCATAAAAAAATATGGTAACTCAGTACACAAAAACTTCGCTCCATACAAAATATCCCTGTCCTGAAGACCACATTAACCATGTGAACTTTATTTTAAATGAACTTATACTTATCGCTTTCGGTTAATTCTTATTACACAACGAGTCGGTATGTTACAGATTATAGTGTGCATAACAAAATAGAAATTGGCCAAACCATTTTTCCAATAAAAATTCTTGAAAATTTGTCCCTTACTGAAATGATTTAACCTTCGTATGCTGAGTTACGCTCGTAAATTTCACCAGGAAACACATAGATGCCACTGTTTGCTGTAGGAAGCTTCATTTGTGTTTGCATTCGCTGGCATAGCGCGGGGGCGTCCTTTCATAACGCCGTCTAGCCACCAGGTCGCAAAGAACGTTCGGAGGGAGTGCGTGCCTTTTTGTGCCGTCTGCTGAGTGACCACGATTTCTCGATGTAATATTATTGTTTATTTAATATAATCAGATACTTTGGCAGTACTTAACATATGTTTTCGATTAAAGTTTACGCCTAGTCCACAATCAAATTATATTGTGCTCTTTTCATGAAAATACACCGATTGTCTGCTGAGTTACCAGTATCCTGCGTTACATTGGCGGTAACTCCAGAGACATTCTTGGTAACTCCTAAGACATTCGCTTACTTAGTGAGATAAGCTTGTAGCGCATAAAGTAGAATTGACTTTATTACAACAAATTGTCAAAACCTACTAACTTTATACTTATCCCGGTACCTACCTACCTATTATATTAGGTATATCAGTTGGATTTGATGATTGAAAAGTAGACAACTACATTTTTCGTTGAATATCGTTGATTGTTTGTTTGGCACCGACTCCAAATTAATTAAGTACTTCAAAATTGTTTCTACCTAACTGCAGATTCTTGCCGAGTTATGTGTACCAACTCCGAAATAATTTCAAGAAGGTGGCCATTAACGACGACAGGTCCCGGATCAATGTGGTCATTGATCATGACTTAAGTTTTATTCAAACTCATACTGAAACCTATCTGTCGCGAGGCTGATGCTAGGCCTTCCAGCATCTGTTGCAGCTCCCGCAGCGACTCCACCATTAAGTCTATATCCGTATGCGATATATCGCAAGTGTGAGATGCACTGAGGCGTTTATGTTAATGCCCATACCTTTTCAGTCCAGCGTCTGAAACAAATCCTCCAATACGATTGTGAACAGTTTTGGGGATATGAGATCACCCTGTCTCACTCCTCTGCACAGTTGGATGAATTTAGACTGCTGGTCCCGTGCTTGGACACTCATGGTGGCAGCATCATAAGGCATCTAGCCACTTCGATATAACGATAGGCTACTTGACATCGCTGCAGGGATTCCAGGATAGCCCAGGTTTCAACAGAGTCAAAGGCCTTCTCATAGTCCACAAAAGCTAAGCACAAAGGCCGATTATACTCTTCAGACTTCTGTATAATCTACCTCATTGTGTAGTTATTCATTGTCATGTGTAGCTTAAGGTGGTGTTAGAACTAATACGATCTCGTCTAGGCTGATGTCACGCAGTTTGTCAGTGGAGTGTTGTATCAGATAGGCTCTGGAATCGTAGTCGTTACGTTGGGTATGAGGGGCATGTGCGGTGTACAGTCTACCAAAGAAGTCCTCGATCTTAGTTAAAATCTCTGGCTTCGAAAAAGCGATCCTGCCACTCATTTGGCAAGTATTAAAGCTTTAAAGGTAGCACTGTATCATCTTCTCAATCCGCTTGTTCAAGTCTCACCTGTCTGACGAAGTGGCCTTGGTGTTTTCCTATCTTTTTGTCATCAGCCGAAGAGTTTCATCCGAAAGTTTAGACTTCTTGACTGTACGCTGTATTTGGCAGAATTTAATTCCCTCATCCCTAAGACCGAAGACATCCCTAAGACCCGAGACCTAAGAACATCTACATCCTCAGGGGGCTACAATGCAATGAATCTTACCCCGTGAAGCTTCTGGAACTTCTCAGAGCCCGCCATGATTTGGAGTGGGTTAGGTCGGAGCTTGGACTCCACAAGACTGTTTCTATCGAGCTTAATATCGATATCAGCTCGGGGAGCCTTGGACAGGTTGCTTATCAGATCCGGTATTGAACCTGTTGGTCACGGTGACATCCCTTAATACCTATATGCCTTTTATTCGTCATAATGAAGTTGATCTCATTTTTGGTCAGTGTCGGGACTTTGCCACGTCTCCGTCACGCTCACAAAACCGTGCATTTCATGAAATCACTACCTCAAATTGACAAAAAGCGAGATGAAAGATGTTCGGAATTGATACGAATGAAATGAGCCCTGTCAGTTATGAAGACATTATAAGAATCGTACCAACTCCAGCTATTTTTGGAAAAGAGCAATACAAATTTGAAACCCTGATTGATATTTTCAAAAAATTTGATAAGAATATCCGAAATAAATGTCATTGTTGAGTTTTTGTTATATGTTATTGAGTTAGGTTTATTTAATCATGCGTCGTCCATTAGTTATACCAATGTATGTCTTAGGCGTTACCCAAATTTGTCTCTGGAGTTACTATTGTCCCCAATATAAACATTGTATTTCCAATCATAATTGCTAATTTATTTCTATTATCCTTTATATTACCGGTATACTTTAGTCTTACAATTAGCGAGCTTCTATAAAAAAATCATTTCCATATGTAACTCTTCTATATTTGGTTTTATTGAGAAATAACTATCCTTTTTTTGTACAAAGGTAACTCAAGAGACCAAAGCCAGTTAGTTTTTTACTTAAATGTAAGAATGATATGAAAACTGATTTTGCCAAAATACTTTATTATGCATGCAAGAGTAAATAAATAAAAATGAGCAATGTTTTCGCGTTTCATTCATCATTTATGTAATGTTGAATGCAGGTAACTCAGGTGACAGTTTTTGAGGGTATGTGTTGTTGTTTTGTATAAAAACTGTCTAAAATATGAATAAACGTCGCTGCCCTTCTAGGATATTAAAGTAGATGATATTTCTTATGACCTTATCAAATTAATATAAAGGAATATTAATGTTTTTTTCTTTCAAAATATTTTTTCTGACCAGTCCATTGTGTGGGTAAAAAAGTTGATTCGCCCATATGATGTGTAACATCTGACATCTGAATTAAATTTGGAATTATTCTATTTAATTTATTTTTCTGAGGTTGATATTGATACCATACGACGCCTTCCTGTTGCACACACTTCCGTTGCATCTCACGAAGTCATTGCCACAAATTGACGAAAAGCGAGAAGAAAGATGTTAAAAATCAAAAAAGGATAAGATTCCTATAGTACAATCTCTTCGTAGATTAGCGCTAGATGGCGTAGTCTAAAATACCTACGTAAAATGTTATAACATTATGAATTAATTTATTGTAATAATATATTACGTTAATGGAATTTCATACCTGATGCGTTGTGGTCGCCGACTGCGACCCATACATCAAGATAGAGTCTTAAAACAGGACTAACAAATGATTTTTTATTAACAGTGACAGGCTTAGTAATTTTTTAAAAGTTTTCGTTGCGTTTTCAATGGTATGATTCTACAATGTGTAAATTAATAAGTAGATAAAAAAAGCCGTGTTGGCCAAGTGAGTGGTGCCTCTACTTGCGATCCGAACGTCGTGGGCTCGAACCCGGTCGTACACGAATGGATTTTTTTGTTAAATGAATCTATGTGTGCATTAAAAACACGTGCTTAACGGTGTAGGAAAACATCGTGAGGAAACCGGCATGTCGTAGAACCTAAAAAGTTCGAAAACATTTGTCAAGTGCACGAAAGGAGCCTCTTCGAGACGCACTTGAAATCCTTTCACCACCCTAGTTCGAAAGAACTAGTGACACGATAAGAAGAAGAATAAGTAGGTAGGTATACCTACTCCTAAAAACTTTGTGGTTTTTTTTTGTACAAGTTTAATACCTAAATCTTAGGATAAAATTATTACCGTTTGAACTAAAATGTCATAAATAGACACATATTCCGTTAAAGATTTCAAAAAACATCCCTCATATTGTACTATGGGGTTAGAAATTTACTCACCAAGGCACAGCTCCATAAAGCTACGGCGACCAACAGAAATGCGATTTTCTTCATGATAGACAATAATCATTTTATCATATCTTAGAAGCCTTTTTATACTGGATGTAAAATGGCGTAGCAATGGATTAAAACCATGAAATTGGACTTATGTATCCCAATTAATGTCATCATCCTAACCTACGTAGGTTAGGTTTGGTCTTAATTCATGAAAAAAAATAAAGAGATTGTGTGGGTTGGATATATTATATATACCTATGGAATTTCATACCTGATGCGTTCTTAATCAACGCATCAGGTATGAAATTCCATTATCATAATATATTTATTTAAAAGGGACTATATAAAATTTGAAAGAATAAGATAAGGATTTTTTTTTAAGTATGTAAAAAACAAATCCTTTTAGCGATAAGCGATAGAATTCAAACATAATAATTTATTGATAATTAAAATACAGAGGATTATTTTATTCAATTCTCGTTTTTTAAAACAGTCATTTTTTTGTGTTAAAAATGTTGAATGAAGATAAATTAATTTTCTCATAAGTAATCGATAAATATCTTAGTTCTTTTGTTTAATTTTTTTAGAGTTTATTCTAAGTCGATTTTTTCACTCAAGGGAATACTTACGTGAGTAGGAAAATGGCCGCCGATTTACTAAAGGTTCGGCTGTCACCTCAAATTTCAAATTTAAGTATTCACTTGAGTGAAAAAAATCGACTTAGAATATGGGTGTCAGACTCTTATTATTTCCCCTACTGACTCATCGAAATGTTAATATTCATAATGGAATTATGAATTAATTTTTAATATTTTTTTTCACAAACATTTCATTACAGTACGATTACACACGGTTTTTTTTACACGCTACAAGCGTTTAAGCTTGAAGCATATAAAGTCGCCCAGTGTCATCGGCGTTTTTACAATCTGCTTGTTGACAATCCTTCCCAAAAGCTAACACGCTCCACACTATCTGTTAAAAACGCCAACAATCAGCGTGTAAAAAAGCCCTGTGTCATCGACGCTTTAGTGTGAGGTTTCATCTTAATAAAAAACAAGCAAATTAACAGAACACGGAAATTTATTTATACAAATAATTAGATAAAAACTGATTACAATTTTGACACTTCATGCCAAAATAAACCGAAATGGCCGCCCGCCCCAACCCTTTTGCGAAGGCAAAAACATTTTAATTCGCGAAAACTTTTAATGGAAGGATCGGGGCCTTTTAGGCGGTAAATAAATACATTTATTGTTACTTTATCAATTAAAATATTTAATTCTAAGAATACTGCAAAACAATTAGTGAGCCTAACAAAATTACTGAAATGCGTACGATTTTTCCAAAAAAATTAGTCGAATCTTTGTACACTTCAGTGCAAGAAAAACTGCTCTTGTATTTTTGAATTCAATTTTGAAGTTGATGTTATATTTGTGTTTTTTTTACTTCTTGCCGCAGCAAGCGCTCCTGGATGCCAGATCGGCGATCAGCTCTGATTCGTTGACATCCTCTGGTGCTGGGGAAGCGAGCTGAGCGTAGTGATTAGTGAAGTCGGGAGAACTATCACTAGCGTCTGATGAGCTGTCCGAGTCTTCAGTACCCTGAAATTACGTAAATTAAAATTCAGATTCTTATTTCTAATGTCTAATTTGGGATTAGAAATAAATTGTAGTTAGTGAAGCAGGACATTGGGTTGATTTATGAATTCGAATTTGAATATTTTATTATCTCGCTAAAACTTAACAGATTAAATTAAAATTTGGTATGGATGTGCTAAAAATACAAGCTACTTTAATCTCGATATCTAATAAAAAGACAGGTAGTGAATGAAATGAAAATGAAAATAATTGGGCTAGGAAAAACATTGGTACTTTTCGTCTTGGGATCACGATAGAGCATGATTTTACTCTGGTTGCAAAAAAAAGCCTTTATACACAAATATAAATATAGTTATAATTTACAAATAATTATATTCATTCAATAATCAATATTTTACAAAAAAATACTACAACTGACTTAAATTTGATTGTATTGTAAAACGACTGAATAGTCGCAGGAAAGCAAAATAGGTACGCAAATTCGTTTACTTCGTTGGCATATTTTTTCAGTTATTTTGAAAAACTCAACTACTGAACTGGTTTTGATGAAATTATAGGACCAACCTAAAGTATATCCTCCAAAAAAATTATTAAGTATTCAAATCGGTTTTTAAACAACAATGTTATCAGGTAATAAACATAAAAAAACAACCTACTTCTTCTTTTTGAATTCTGTTGATTATCTTACCATTTATTTTGCTTGGAAGTGTACAAAAAAAAACTTACCATCACAGGGTAGAGAAGAGCGACCAAGAAGACAAATAGAACGAACAAATTCATTTTGCTGGAGTTATCGTACCACAAAGTAACACTACTACCCACACTGCAAACACTTTTATAGGTCCTTTAACGTGCGTGAATTTTAATATCGTATAGAATTATATTGAGCGCACCAAATTGATCTTCTATATTACATAAGTACTGATTAAAGTTGTTGCTATGCTCATTTACCCTAAATAAAGTTTTCCAATACCTACAATCATTTTGATACACCGACCTAGCTCATTACTACTCGGTGAGCTACCGGCCTTTCTGTACTGGGTGGGGGTTTTCAAAGAAAACACCCATGAACTTTATTAGCTATTTTTATTATCAAAACTCTTTACTCCACATCGGCGACTGAAATGCACCGTTTGCGCGATGCAACATGACAGTGGCGCCATCTAGTTTCAATAACGGAACTAATTTTAATTATTCTAAAACTTATGTTATTTGACCTAAACACTACTTCTGCTTAGGTTATTAAATTACCCTACATTACACATTTTTAATGACCAAAAAAATATATACATACGTAATCTGTTGCCGTTACTGATCACAGATATAGTAAAAAAAAAATATTAGTTTTTAATTTAATAAATACCTTTGATAAAAACTGGACATACGTACTACCGTCTGTCGTTCTCATATGCCTTGCATCAATCGGTACTCATTATTGATAATTATTATTAAAGTTTCAGTCATCGTTTGTCAAACTCGGGTATAATTCGCTGCAGCTCGGCTCGGGCGCCACACTCGCCCCGCTGTCACTCTGTCATTATGTAGTAACAAAACATTTGGCTTCACAGCTACAACATAGTACTCCTTTTCCATTACTCATGGTTTATTTTCATCCCAAAAGATAATCAGGGGTCGTAGAACACTTTAATGAGGTAAAGTGCTATCTCAGTGAGGGCAGTAGAGATAGCACTAAACAAGCGACCAACCGACTGCACTTCTTTGCGAGGCTTCTTCCTACTATCTATCAAGAGTCAGGTCATCTTGTAGACAATGCAGAGAATCTCTTATTTATTAAAATGTATTATCTACATAACTAAATATATTCTCAAAAATAAATTATCTCCTAATTATCTGATAATTGACATATATTATTCTACATTTGGAAAGATATATATAATACGAATAAGATATATATATATATATACATAAAAAACGTTTAATCAGGTGCCGTAGTACACCTCAATGAGGTACAGTGCTATCTCAGTGAGGGCAGATAGAGCGATCAACTGACTTGTACTTCTTCAAGAGTAAGAATTTAGGACTTAATTAATTTAGGACGAGAGACAGGTGACTACAGGCAAGAGATGGTTCTAATTTCTTAAAAATAAATTAACTCCTAATTACCTACTAATTAACCACCTTGAAGACTGAGAATTCTAATTTCTTAAAAATAAATTATCTCCTAATAACATATTTTATTCTATCATTTGGAATGAAAAGAAGAATCATAATAAAACGTTTAATCAGGTGCCGTAGTACACCTCAATGAGGTACAGTGCTATCTCAGTGAGGGCGGATAGAGCTAGCACTACACACGCGATCAACTGACTGTACTTCTTCAAGAGTAAGAATTTAGGACTATCGAGAGACAGGTGACTACAGGCAAGAGATGGTTCTAATTTCTTAAAAATAAATTAACTCCTAATTACCTACTAATTAACCACCTTGTAGACTGAGAATTCTAATTTCTTATAAATAAAAAATATCTCCTAATAACATATTTTATTCTATCATTTGGAATGAAAGAAGAATCATAATAAAACGTTTAATCAGGTGCCGTAGTACACCTCAATGAGGTACAGTGCTATCTCAGTGAGGGCGGATAGAGCTAGCACTACACACGCGATGAACCGACTGTACTTCTTCACGAGTAAGAATGTAGAGCTATCGAGGGAGAGGTCTGTGTCTCGACGGACCCTTTCGAGGGGGATGAATGCTCGCATTGGAGAATCCTGGAATTTAGAACTTTATTAATATTATTTAATAATTATTTTTTTATTAAAAATAAGCTTAAATACTACCTAATTGATAATCATATTACATTTCGAGATTGCGGCACCTTCTCATATACCTAAGTGGTGTACCGTGCCTACACAAGTTGTATAATATCTATCTACCCACTTGTACACTATAAACACTGCTATTAAACTTGTTTTTCTTTGAAGAGACAAGTTTTGAGCATTCCTGATTGGTGAGAGACCACACTTGCCTTTGACCAGAACCTTTCAGTAGAGACAGACCTTTTCAGAGACGAAAGCTGGGTTCAGTTCCTGTGGCATCAGCGCTGATTGTAGCTCCGCTTCTGCTTTCATCTGCTGCAGAAAATAGACATACGTATATGAGTTATTCAAATAAAATACTTTGTGTAGGTATGTGTTTCGTGTAAACGTGAGTGTGTGCAATGTGTGTGTTAGATATGACAACATGCAATCAAGACATAGGTACAGAAACTCCTTTGTGATTTGATGAGCCATATAATTTTTTTACATTATTTTTCCCTTCATCGCTTTGAGTTTATCGGATAAATATTTTTTCCGTCAAAAAGTTGCGTCTTAATAAGGGCAACAAAAAACTTTAGTACATAATTATTTTTGAGAATTAACGAAATAGCCGACATACGATTTTCTTTTCCAACAGTCAATATCTCAGCAATTCTTAATAATTATACATTAAATAAATATACAGAACCTAGTCACAAAATTTCACGAGAATCGGTTGAGAAATGCGACCTGTAGACAAAAAACAATGGAATTCCGGACGCCCGCGCCGGACAGACATACGAAAGCATTTTTGTCGAAGCTGAAACGACCTTGCTCGTGCTTTGCGCTCGGTTGGTCAATAAAAATTGCTGAGTAATATTATAACTGGACAGGACACGATAGACCAGTGTGATGATTCCCATAACAATCAATACAGAAATGTGTCAAGTTGCATTCTAATCACTTCTAATCAATTAGACGCTCGACAAGCTCTTGCGACAGCAACTTTATTTTCTCTTGGGAAAATTGTCACGCGGAAAAAACCTCAGTATGGCAGAAACGTGGAAGAAAATGAGTACAAATTGAATAACAATCCAAAACTAAATGACATCAATACTAAAATAATTACAAATATCCATCTAGCATTATATTTTTTCAGTTTAAAGTATACTCCGTAGGGATCACTGAAGTTTTAGGTTAACTATTAACATTTATAAACGTCTTGCTCAGCGGTTTGTTTAAAAAACAAATTGAAGGATCGCTCTATTTAAAAAAAACTCGTTGGAGGCTTTAAACTCTTACATTCGAATAAGCATAGTATTTACCTCATACAAGATACAAATAAATGTAAAAATTGGAGATGTTGCCGCGTCACGCATCAGACAAACGCTGTATTATAATTACTTATCAAATAATTTCTTATATCTAAGAGAATTTATACCAATTTAAACAGCAAAAAGTTCTATGTATAGCGTGTAAACTCGCCCAGTGGCTGGCTTTTTTACAATCTGCTTGTTGACAATCCTTCCCAAAAGCTAAGTCGATCACACGCTAGCTTTTAAATTCGCCAACAATCAGCTTGTAAAAAGCCATGTGTCATCGACGCTTAATAAAAATAAAATAAACCTCTCACACAATTCTTTCACCTTTTTCCACGTAGGTACAATATCGGAAGTTCTATTTCTTTCGGAGATGTCAATATTGTTTTTTCGTTTCCGTTCCAGCGAGTGATGAATGTGACACCGTGGAATGAAAATGAAGACCCAAATATAATATATCTAACTTCCTGTCAACACAAGGACTTCTAATTTTTCTCATACACGAGGAAAATACATAAAATACTGAAATTATTAAAAAATTGCAAGTTTTTATTTGCGCCTAGTTTTGCTAGGCGCAAATAAAAACTCGTTTGCGTTGTGAATAAAAAGTAAAAAAAATATATTTTAGAACGCCTTTATTACACTTCTTGTTGGACATACACTCCAAATTTCCAGACTCTGCGTTCAGTGGTTTGGGCTGTACATTGTCTGTCAGTAATTCATGACCAAGATTTTTATATTGACATCAGCAACTCCGTTTGCGTTGCGAAAAACACAAGATTTATTTCTTAGTACGCGCCACTTGTCGCACATATCCTCGAAATTTCAATTTTTCTTAACTGTATGTAAAAGTTGTGGGGAGTCAGCTACTCATGTAATGACCAATATGTATGCTTACTAAATAGTTTTGTTCTGTTATCAATTTCATTGCGATAGGACATTAACAATCCATTTGATTACCTACTCCTACTTCTAGTATTAGTGACAATTTTTTTAACCTTTTTAATTAATTACTACTTATATAACACCTGTTCAGTATACACTAAGTACTTACCTAATTACCCTAAAGGTTGGTGTTGCTTAGAAACATTGCATAAACTTGCTACCTTTTTCTGCTTTCCGTCAAATATTTATATTAATACACACATATTTTAGTCGCTCCGACACATACCAACGTACTTTTGTCAAACGTGAAATGAAATGAAATGAAATACGTATACGTGCATGATCCTCACGATACAGGCTGCGCCTAGTGTGAGGGTCGCGGGTTATTGGCAAATTTGTGTATCCACCAGCAATACATTATTTATTTTTTCTTATATTGTTCAGATAATACATATTAAGTTAAGTTAAGCTTAGACTTAGTTTATAACTACATTTAGTCGTATATTAGATATAGATGTAATTGTGTTTTGCTGCAATAAATGTTTTTTTTGTTTTCAAATATCTACATCCAGTGGTTTGGTCTGTACGTAAAGCCGTGTTGGCCTAGTGAGAAGTGCCTCGATTTTTATTCCGAAGGTCGTGGGTTCGAACCCGGTCGTACAACATTGGATTTTTCTGTTCAAAAAAATTAGGCTAATATTCAGTATGAGTATAGTATATGAGGTCGAAAAGAACTTATGCTACTTTTTATGCAATAAATAATAAATAAGGTGCCAGTTTTCTAGACTCAAACTCTTCTCTTAGACTCTGACTTAGATAGATCTCTTAAAGAAATATTTTCTGATCAAAGATTAATAGGAAGCAACTTCTCTACCAAAAGTACGTCCAGCTCAACACCTTAACTACAACATAAAGCGACGATGACACACAAGCTTTTTTACAAGCTGATTGTTAGCGTTTTTAAGCGCTAGCGTATGAGCGTGTTAGCTTTTATCGAGAAGGATTGTCAACAAGCAGATTGTAAAAACGCCGATGACACTGGGCGAATTTACACCCTACGAGCGAAGTTGCTGGCGTGTAGCGTGTAAAAAAGCCGTTTGTTATCGTACTATTAGAAAGAAAAAAAACATAGGTCCGTTTTATCCCTCTTTGTGGAGTATGTGGGGCCTTCTCAATAATAAATTCAATGTCCTCATTCTATACTAGAAAGCTACCTACATATATTGTAAATCGATAACAATTGTTTCTGTGGCTGACACCGCGCGAACCATCCTGAATACCTAATGGATTATTGATTACATTTTGATCGTAATTTTGACCCAAACGACTACAACAGTAGGTAAGTATTCTTGTTAGTATTTAGAGGCAATCAGAAATAAGGTAGAGATATTTGAAATAACTTACTAAAACAGGACACCCCGCAAAATCACTTCCAAGTGGAGAGGCGTGCATTTTTAAACTGAAAAGCCTTCATTTACAGTACCTTAATTATTTCATAATTTTTGTGGTCCAAAAAAGAGTCCAATTAATATATTAATTGTCTTTTATTTCATAGAGAAACAAATATTTGTCCTATCTTATCGAAGCCTCTATTGCTAACTGTACCAAAAATTCCATAGACCCGTTGAAAAATGAAATATTATTTATTTTAAAATGTCGTGGACCCGTTGGGACGAAACTATTTCTTTAAACTCAACACAACACACACACAACAATAGCCATGGACCTCCTGGGAATAAGCCACTACCTACCTACTTATTTTTAACCCAGTATATTACTTATTCTTTGCCAGTACTACTAAAATTTATTACTATGAAGTTCACTTCTTTCATTCATTCTTTCATTCGTTCACGAATGAACCCATGTTCATTCCCATGGATTGTTCATTCACTGACTCGTAGAGGTTTGATTCCCATTGAGTCAGAAAGTTAAAAAAGTTATGTTGCTTAGTTATAGGTATTTAATAAAAAATATCAACTTATTCGGTGAATTTACTTTTTTGCTTAAAAAATTAAATATGTTTTTACATTTCTTCCTCTGACTCATTTCCGACTTGGTATTCGAAAATTGGTGCTTTATGAGAATTTTGGAATTCTTGAAATACCGGCGAGTCATGTTCACTCTGTATATGCAGATGATGAGGTTTTAGATGATTTTGGGGTGCTGGTGACTCATGCGAATTTTCGAATACTGGTGAGTCGAGAGAATTTTGGGGCCCCGGTGACTCGTAAGGCTTTCGAAATTCTTGAAATACGGGTGAATTTTCTACATTTTGGAAATGTGAATCGTAATGATTTTGGGATACTAGTGACTCATGTGAATTTTCGAAAACTGGTGACTCCAAGGAATTTTGGAGCACCGACGACTTGTGAGGCTTTTTGAATTCTTGAAATACGGGCGAGGTTTCTACATTTTGGAAAGGCGGATCGTAAGGATTTTGGGATACTGGTGACTCATGAGAATTTTCGAATACTGGTGACTCGAAGGAATTTTGGGGCACCGGCGACTTGTGAGGCTTTTGGAATTCTTGAAAGACGGACGAGTCATGTATATTTTGGAAATGCGGGTCGTAGGAAATTAGTGGTACTGGCGACTCTTGGGAATTTTCGAATATTAGTGACTCGAGGGAATTTTGGAGAACCGAAGACTTGTGAGGCTTTTCGAATTCTTGAAATACAGGTGAGTCATGTATATTTTGGAAATGCTCATCGTTAGAATTGTGGGATACTAGTGACTCATGGGAATTTTCGAATACAGGTGACTCGAGGGAATTTGGTGGCACAGAAGACTCGTGGAGCTTTTTGAATTGTATATTTTGAAAATGCGGATTGTAGGGATTGTGTGGTACCGGTGACTCTTGGGAACTTTCGAATACTGGTGACTCGAGAGAATTTTGGGGCACCGGTGTCTTGAGGAGATTTTCGAAAATCGATGACTCATCGGTCTCCTGCGGCCTCTTGGTTTTCGGTTCTTGGGACAGCTGGGAATGTCGTGCCATGGTTGATTTCTGGAATATCGGTACGAAACGTTTGCGAACTGTTTGAGAATGCTGGTTGCCGGGACAATATTACCACAATCTTTTTAATGAAAGTTAATTAAAATCCTATCAGGAAGGTACGAAAATCGGATTGCCAGTCAAAGTTAAGCCATCATTATAGAGTCGTAACTTACGGTACACATGTTATTTAATTTGCCGAAGTAGAAATAACTCTACGTTTATCCATAACTACCTCAGAGGAAAATATTAAACGAGTTATAAGATAAAACTCTAACTTTGAATATATATATTAAGTTAGCTATAAAAGAATACTCAGATTAACTTTAATTGGTGAAGGCTGTGTCTTAAAAATAGGTCTTAACAATTTAAGTAACAGTTTCTAGCTTTGTCTAAAACGCAATTTCCTATGGGCTTGCTTGTACGACTAAAGCCCCAAAATAATATAAAGGTCAGTAAATATCAGGAAGATTAATACGTACGCTTTATTTCTACGTGGTGGTTCTCATCTGTTAGGTAAGTTCATAATGATAAGAAATCATCCTTATACAGTACCTAGTTCCTACGTTGTTATACTTATTGCTTTTAATTGTAGGTATCTATTTTGATACCAGGTGTATGTGTATATAAAATGAAGTGGCTCACATCAGTGTGTCCATGAACTGCCAAGAAACCGAGACAAAACCAAATTATTTCCAACATTTTCCTTATACAGTGTGTTTGCAGAAAACTCTCCTAAATATAAAATGAACATAGAGAGCTCAATAGAAAGAGAGTACGTTGAAATACTTCGGATAACAAGGTACTAAAATAGATGTGGATAAAAATATATTTTACTCGGTAACTTCAGCAACTCGGCAATACAGGGTGTATATATTTATTGTCAATATTTTTCAGGTACGAAATACGATATGTAGTTACAAAAATAATGCGACTTTCTAGGACTCAAAAATAAACTTTACAATTAAGTTACATCTACAGAGGCTTCGTGTTGTGTTGATTTAAAATAAGTTGCACCTCTATTATATTTTTCTCGAATTAATGCCGACTTGCACCAAACTTTTAAAGTGCCTAAGCAATTACTTTACTCGCTCGGCAATTCATAAGGGTCAGAATCTGGACTGTTAAGAACTACCAAGCGAGTAAAGTAATTGCTCTGAGACTTTGACAGTTTGGTGCAAATAAGCCAACAGCCCGGTGGGTCGACGACGTCGCAAGGGTCGCGGGGACTACATGGATCAGAGATGCACAAGATCGTGGAGGCTGGTTAAAGCCGGAGGCCTATACCCAGCAGTGGGTCCTACCTGGCTGATGATGATGATGATGATGAAGAAGAAGCATAAGTGTCTTAATTTATTTAATGTAAATTTTGGAAACAAATTCTTACGTATAGGTAGGCGTTACCTACTTAAAATATCAATAGATACACCCTGTATATTGAAGTAGGCGTCGTTTTCGCACTTTACCCAGTGTAATAAAAATAAAGTTAGGTAATAATATAAAATTATTAAAACAATATTTTTTACGTCTAAGTAAAATATTTCCTATTGTGTGCCATGTAAAATGAATGCATTAATTTTGTTGTATTTTGTTAGCGTTTTTGCATATTATGAAGAAAATGTAAGTGACCCAAAGAAGGCTATTATTTTTCAGAATTGATTAGATAACTTACATAGACTTGCGGTAGGGATCAGAGTGAGGAAAAAGGAGTAATAATAAGGGTGCTTTTCCACCAGAGATGTGCTATGCTACGTTGCTATGGATGCGTTTGATATCCACCAATCATATTCATTGGTGCACGTAGTTTAGCACTGGTGGAAACGGATTCAACTAAGCTATGTTTTTTTACAGCCCCGGATCTAGAAATTTTCGTGGGGGGGAGCAAAAATTGAAAAATGCCGCCCCTCACGCCTATATTGTTACATTTATCATTATCCTCATTTTGCCATCAGACGGTCGTTGATAGACATAGGCCTCCCGGAAAGAACGGTACAATGACCGGTCTAGCGCTGATCTATCTGTGTTAAACTTATTTTTTTACTAAAAAATAAACTTTTTTGTTTAGATCTAAAAATCACTGTATAGGGACCCAAAAACAAAAAATATGATAATGAAGAGTTCCGTGCCGTAAATTTTTTGTGGGTATTAATATACCTACTACAGGGAAATTGCTCTATAAGGACTCAAAAACTCAACATTATGAAATCCTTTCTGAGCAAATTTGTAAGGCCTTTAGGGAAAATCGCTATATCAGTGGGCAAAAACACCCAACATGTTATAAATCGATTCACCATTTTTAAGCAGAAACCGAACACACTATTGAACCAAAGTGATCGCAATTTTTTTTAGCCTTTTAGTTTACTAGGGAACTTGAAATAGAAATAAACCTGATCGCGGCGAGCGAAGCGAGCCGCTAATTTTTTACGCCCTTGATTCAGACCTGAAAATCGCCAAGCGTCACTCGCCGTGATCGCCAGGGCGTCCGCGGCCGCCCAGGGCGTTCGCGGCCACCTTTAGTTAAGTCCTGAAAATTACTCAATGACGTAACAACATACATGTGATTGCGGCGAGCGAAGCGAGCCGCAAATTTTTCATTGTTTTGGTTATCTATCTAGGAAATATCGAAATTTATCAGGACCCAAAATCACCCAACTATAAAAATCTGATCTTGGCGAGCGAAGCGAGCCGCAATTTTTAATACGCCTTTAATTTGGTCCTGAGAATCACTCTATTAGGATGCTAAAAAATCAATCACAAAAGAGAATGTTCATCTTATAATGATGTTTGTCACGAAATTGACATATTCTCGTCATCTGTCTCTTCCATCAAGAGACTTTTTCTTAGTTATAATATTTGGATAAACTTATTATTAAACAGTATTAATTTCCAGATCTAGGTATAATATTAATTTGCATGCAGTGTTCATATCAAGAAGGTTGTAACACTAATCTGATAGTCCATGTTTTTATTTAAGTCTATTTTTATAATTGTGTTCAACCAGTTTTATGAACCTAATAAAAAAAAACTCATAACAGCGTATGTATGTATACGTATGTGATCGCAGCGAGCACAGCGAGCCGCAAATATTCGCTTCACAAATCGCGTTATCAGGACCCAAAATGAACCAATTAAATGAACCTGATCGCGGAAAGCTCCACTCGCCTGGCGATCGGCCAGGGCGTCCGCTGCCGCCCCAGGGCATTCGCGATGAGTGGCGCTCGTTGGCCGCCCCAGTGTGCTCGCAGTCACCAGGGCGTCCGCGGCCGCCCTAGGGCGCTCGCGGCGAGTTATGCATGGCAACCGCCCCCGCACCCGCCATCACCAGGGCTTCCGCGGCCACCCCAGGGTGTTGGCGGCGAGTGGCGCTCAGCGGCAGCCCCCCCCTAGATCCGGGGCTGGTTTTTTATATGAAAGGATGCGTGCTATAGATGTGTGCTATGGATGTGTGCTTTGGATGCCTGCTATGCCACTTTCCTGCTATCGATACATCGCATAGCTCGAGCTGCGCATCTTTCTCGCGCAGCTACTTTGCGGCGGCGCATCTTCATAGCGCATCTTCCTCGCACAGCTACATAGCTTAGTATTGGTGGAAACGGTCACATATTTTTGTAGCGTAGAATTCACATCTTCGCAGCATAGCTGCATAGTACATCTTTGGTGGAAAGGCACCCTTATAATTAGATATATATATATATATGTGCGGTCTAGATGGGTACCAACACAATATCAAATATTTTGCCGCAAATCAGTATCGTGTAAGCATTACTGTGTTCCGGTTTTAAGGGCACTGTAACTAGTGAAATTACTGGGCTTTCGACTGACCATCAAAATGTCTCAATGTGCACTTTCCATTACAGCACTCTAAAGCCCTGTTCCATCCAGCCGGGACTCCTGATCGCAGAAGGCATGGTGTTTTCAAAGACTCGGGGAGAAATGCAAGGTACTTTCAGCCAGCCCCGATCCTGCCCATCTTCAAGAGTACAAGCGATGCCCAGGTGATTATTAGCAGCTGCCTTCAGCTTCGATTGCGATCGGGATGAAAAATCCATGCCCACATAGGTGGGTACGTGTGATCACCGAGTACTCGGCAGAGACAGTGAAAGCTATCGTCACTCGCGCAGCTCAGCACTCGGCGCTATAATGTTTATACGTACCGAGTACTAGGCCGAGAGCACTGTCTCGGCCGAGTACTCGGTACGTATGATCTAGACATTAGTAAGGCCCAGAATTCCACAGAATCCCAGAATCGCTTTTTTATATTTTTGAAGATATATATCGACTGAGTATACATTTCGAAAAAGTAGAGCGGTGAATTTGTTACTTCAACCTCGCGTTACAGGGTCGTCAAGTTATAGGGTAGCAAAATTCGAAATATCGTTTACGTTTACTACATAATTATGTATAATATATTTTTCAGTTATTTTGATTTAAAAACTTAACTACTGAACTGATTTTGATAAAATTTTAATGGTACCAAAATGAAAGTATTTGACCAAAAAATATTTTTCCATATCGGTTGATATTAGAAGAAGTTCTGAAGTAACAAAAAAAAAGAAGTTCTTTTTTTGAAGTCGGTTTTAGAGAACTACGGTGTTAAGACACCGTTTATTATTCTCTAATAAGTTTTGTATTGTAGGTGCAAACCAGAATGAAGCGAGACGCAGCGGGTGCACTCCACATTGTCACAAACCACGCCAAGCCGATACACGCAGATGTAAAGCCTGATAGCAATGTTGCTAAAGCCACTGAGAAGGTAGGCCTAGCCCAATAATTGCCTATCGTCTGTTGTCATACACTTTCTAGAAAGACTAGAGGCAAGAAGTTACAATTACGTCAAAATTGATAAGCCCAAAATGATCTCGTACTTTTACGCACAAAATCGTTTCAAAAATAAAAAAATCTGGATTAATTCTTACTATTAGCGTTCTTGAGATTAAACTTAGTGTCGCAGTATTCACTAAGTTCGGTTAAAGTGTTTCGGGATTCTTCAAGAAATTAGTAACAGTTGGGTCAGGTGTAGTCAGAAAGTTGATGCCCAATGCCCATTCTAAGACCTTTATATAGCTATATGCATGTATATAGCAGTGTATGTAGCTTTTGAGTTCATCTTCCAAGCAAACCAAAGACAATTTTATTTTATAGCTGCAACATTTCTTTATATCTACTTGAACAAGCTAGGAAATATTTTCCAGCCCTGTACAAAAAACAAAAACAAACCATCGCACATTGAAGGTGGTGTGGTATTTCAGGTTAGTTTTTGAATTATCTTTTCAATAATACCCAAATAAATATTTTGGACATTTCACACAACACCATCTAGCCCCAATCTAAGCAGAGCTTGTACTATGGGAACCAGATGACTGATAGAATACATAAATATTTTTTTTTGTAAGTAAATAAGACATAGATAACATCCAGACTAAGGACAGACACCGATGTTCATCACACAGATGTTTGTCCTAGAGTGGGAATCGAACCTGCGGCATCGGTGTGGTAGTCCAATACACTTACCATTTGACCATATGTGTCGTCAATCATTTTAAATAATCCATCTTCTACCTACAACCTTTCGTTTTCGTCACTCCACCTGGCCTACACCAAAAAAAAAGTAATATTATGTACCATACCTACACTACGTTTGAAAGGGCACTCAAGAACTCGTTTACCCCAGCGGTCTTCATCTTATCGTGTCACTAGTTCTTTCGAACCAGTGTGGTGAAAGGATTTCAAGTGCGCCTCGAAGAGGCTCCTTTCGTGCACTTGACACATGTTTACGAACTTTGTAGGTTCTATGACATGTCGGTTTCCTCACGATGTTTCCTTTGCCGTTAAGCACGTGTTTTAATGCACACATATATTTTTCGAACAGAAAAATCCATTGGTGTATGACCGGATAACTTTTGTTAGCTAGAACTATTATATTCGTAATCGTTATATTCGTAATCGTTACTAAATTTTGTTAGCAGGAATTATTATTTTTGTAATTGTTACCAAATTATTCTCGCTGTCACAAATTCAACCATAACTTTAGTAACTACATTAAGATTTTTTTAAATATTAATAAATAGTATAAATATATTTAGTAATAAATCCGCTTAACTTTCAAACAAAGGTCTACTTAACTCTAGTTTAGAATTTCAGTATCCAAACCAAAGCGCCGAAAACATAGAACCCAATTTAGAACTCAACACGTGTTTCGCCTCTACACGAGGCATCCTCAGGAGATGTTAACTCGCCGAAGTTTGAAACGATAGTATTATTCTATTTATTTATTTAAAATATATGGATTTCCGCAAAGTAACGTCTGAATCCTTTTTCTCCGTGCAGCTAGTAATAATCTTCCATTGATTGTCCAGGTTACGGCACCAGAAGACACATTGTACGAGCAGAAGTCCTTACGTAAGTCGCTGACGACGCCGTTGGCCAGCAAACTGGAGTTGGCTCGTAGCGTCAGCAGGGCGGTAACGCTGGCCGTGCTGGTGGGAACCGCTATTGTGGAGTTCTTCCCGATGTTGAAGACCTTGTGTTACTACACTTATAGCTTCTTATGGTAGTTAATATAGATGAAAGATACTTAACTTTATGATTATAAGGTATATTAAATTTTTAAGATAAGGATAAGAGATAAAAATGTGTTATCTGTAAAGTTGGTTTACGGACGATAGTTTAACGTGACTACCAGCGTAACGGGACAATGAGCGTTACCGGACAATGACGTCAATGTTTTCGTGCATACAACTGGCGTTCATCGATTTATTAGACGTAGTCACGTCAAAAATATTTTATTTCAGAAACGGTCTTACAATAAGGTACAACATAGCATATTAAATAAGAAATTAAAAATAAATAAAGATAGAAACACTATAAAACAGAAAATATGTAGAGTGGTAGATAAAATATTATTAAATTGTTAAAGTACTGGCCATCTTGGTGTTTTAAATGAACACCGTTATTCATATATAGGTAATAATACCTAAATGCATAAGCATTTAGGTACCTACGTAACCATGACCAAACCAATTAATTTCTACATTTCAATCGCATATATCGATAAATTCATCCAAATTTATAAACTTTACACTAATTAAAGTCATGAAGAATCAATTAAAATGAATCAAAGTATTGAAAACATATTTCGTGAAGTCATTTCGCGTTGGTATATCGAAGTAAGATGTGCTGGCGAAGAAACGGATAGCAAACATGAAGATTTCAAGGATTGTGGTCATATGTGTAGTGTTTATGCTGACATGGAAGGAAACGTTGAACCAACAGGTAACTAAAGTTATAACTTAGTATTATATTATAGCAAAACATAAAACAATTTGAACGATATCTGTAGCTTAATTTTAATTAAACAAAATATATTTTAGGTCTTAGGAAATTTGGAAAACCGAAGCAAAAGATACCGTGAAACAGATAAACTGAAACGGGACAGTCATCAGATTTTACTTAACGAAAGGGAAAAAGAAGTTCTATTAAAGCGACAACTGACTGCAGCGAATGGAATTTCATTAGGTGCTTCACAAATTCGTAGACCTGTAATAATAACAAATAAAATTCCTACAAAACCAGTTGTTCCAGATGATAAGTTTCAACAACATCATGGTAACAATGAAATCGACAATCTGGTTAACCACAAACCGTATGTTTTATTTGTAAAGGAAGATGATGCGGTTGACAAAGTCAATAACTCTAAAGTAAATGAAACTGATACAAAGCCAGATGGTAGAATAAAAAAGGTAAAAAAAGAGGCTGTGGCAAGAAAAACTAAGGATATACAACCTGGGAAAGAAACCTGTAGCATTGATACCACTGTTGATGTAAAAACATCTGAGAAGCATCTAGAAGAGAAACGAGAAGAGACACCCAAAGATCACAAGATAACGCAAAAATCAAGAAAAGACGTAGAAAAGCAAAGTAAACTAACTTCTAGTCTAAGAAGCCCAAAACCAAAAGTGACATCGGAGATAAATTCAAAAGACAAAGCTATCGCAAAATCGACTAAAGATGCATCGTACAGCAAACATAATGTATACTTTGAAGACAATAAACATGATGCTAAGCACAAAGATGACGAAATAATAGAAAATATTTCTGCTGAAATTGACAATGAAGAAAAATTCCCCTTGAAAAAAGATGTTCAGCGAAAACCAAAAAAATTACGTCATCATATTCAGCCGAATAAAGAAACCGTGGAGACGAAAATAGGAAATTCTAAGAATTGTGACGACGAGGTACCAGTTTCTAACACACCGATTAAAACAGACATAGGAGATGCATCTGAAAGCGACAATGATGAAGAAGAGGAAGAAAAAAACTGTGAGTAAGTTGAATTTAATATTAATAAAATATTGTTTGACTATAAATCATAAATACAAGAACTTAATCATAGCGAGGTGAATAACGTGACTAATCGTGTCATAATATTGAAAATCACACGGAAAAGGTCACGTAAATTTTATGGTAATATTATCGTTGAAGCATTTTTTTATCACGAACTTAATGTTCATAATCGATAATAATAATAGAAAAATAGTTAAGTGACATGATAAATGTTTTTATTTATATGTATCTATGGTGTTATGTTTTTATTTATTTTGTGTTTATTTTTAGATGAAAATGAAGGCGTTATAATAAAAAATAACAACTATGAAGAAGTATTTGAGCTTACACCTTTCTCTGATTTTAACAAACTTAATTTGCACACCATTAATGAAAAGATAAAATCTCTACCATTTAATATCAACCCTGAAGAGGTTTCCAAACCTGGATATGGCAATAACAATAACTATGATCCTAAAGCTGAGAGCTATAATGAAAACCACCATTTTCCCGTTCAATATAGTTTAAATGATAATCAATTCAGCTTACATGCTCCTAACGAACAAAGGGTGGATTACACTGATGATGCTACGTACGTTAGCTACAACAACTTCTACGAGATGCCACAAAGCAATTCGGATGCCAAAACAAATGGTTATCTTACTCCAAGACATGTAAGTAATTGGGATCAAAAAGTTGTTGAAAATAATTTAGATCACAAAGCTGGAGAACCAAATATTTGGGAAGAAAATAAAGTGGTTGAAAGGAACCCTTGGAAACCAAACAAAGCTATTAAAAATTATCATCAAATAGCTATTGAAAATGCTGTTGGGAAAGATAGAGTTTGGAGGACTTGGAAAAACACAGAATACCTCGTCAAATCTAAAAGTGCTTTGAATACATTGAATAAAAAAATATATCAAGATTTAGCTAATCAAAACAAATTTAATGTTGATAAAGGGAAATTGATTCAACGAAGAAACGCTATTGGTTCCATTGGCTGTTATCGAAATCAAAATACTTAATTGAATAATATTTTTATAACTTGCTCATAAGCATTACAAATCTCGATATTTCACTGTTGTAAATATTTTCACCCGTTTTTAAAAAAAAAATTAAACACGCAAAGTAATATTTAAACAAAAATCTTTTACAAGCTGATTGTTGGTGTTTTTAAACGCTAGCGTGCGAGCGTTTTAGCTTTTGGGAAGGGTTGTCAACAAGCAGATTGTAAAAACGTCGACGACACTGGGCAACTTTACACGCTTCAAGCAAAGTCGCTGGCGTGTAGCGTGTAAAAAAGCCATGTGTCATAGTGCTATTATGAAATGCCCTTTTTCGTAGTATTCGTCTATAAATAAGTTAAGTATTTATCACGGTACATATTTTGTTTTGGGATTATGTTAATAAAATATCCCTTTATAGGCGAATATTTATTTATTTTTCGTAAATCTTAAAATAACAGAAATTATCATCAAATAAACCTGTGTCTGAAAGTTTTATGTGAGCTGAAGTATTCAAAATTAAGCATTAAATAATAATTTTGTAATGTATTATTGTTTTACTTGAAATCTTTTTCAAAGAATAATGCAAATTATAAGTATTCCAATGGCTACTAATTTCTGAACATGCCGTATCTTAAACTACATTAAATTCTAAAACAAAATCTTAAAATTATTAACAATCATTGAAAGGAGACAAACGCTTGGAATGTTATTAATTATTAATTGAAAGGAAAGAAAAGTATGTTTTCATACACATGAAGAAGGGTGACCATAGTTTACCTATATAGAAAAGAGGGATAAACCTATAATAAATAGTTAATTACAGTATATTTCCACTCTTTGGTTTTTTGAGTTGATCCATAGCATTAATTTAACAATACGTACGACTCAGTAGAATTGACATTATTATTCATAAAGAATTGACTTATCAATGATATAAATTGAAAATTATACAACTTTCAATGTTTTCGCTACAATTATAATAACAGATAATTTTAATTAAAATAAAAACTACTGCCTAAAATACCAAGTGAAAATTAAAGCTTTAAAGCTACAATTATTATGATAGCCTTAAAACAAACAAAACATAATAATTAAAGACTAGATCTTCCATTGTTACAACAGATAACATACAAACATAATATTTTTCTTTGAAGTTCTATAGGTAATATATTTACCAGAACCTATTTATTTACTAGCTCATTCATACGTGGAAGAAAGATTATTTCACCACTAAAAAACAGTAATAAGTAAGTAAGTAAGCAGTAATGTGTTGGCATTACTGTGTTCCAGTTGGAAGGGCACTGAAGCTAGTGAAAATATTGGGCTTTCGAGACTGACCATCAAAATGTCTTAATGTGGACGAGCGCAAAGTAGTGTTGCACCAGCCTTTGGAAATCAAAGTCCTATATAGCAATGTTCTGGTTATGGACAGGCGTGAGCTCTTACCATCAGGAGAGCGCCTAGCTGTTCTCGCCATTAGTTTACATTAAAAAAACAAAAAAAAAACAGTTCTCTCAATCAAAACTACGTTTTTTACAAGATAAAAAAAACCAATTCCCCGCATAATAATGTCATATTGTACTAGATATTCATTTTGCGTGGACACCCTAGTTCGGGACATCCTTGCGTACTTTGTGTCCGCGGAAGGAGGCTTGAATCTTCGTGGCGGCTTTGTTCAAGTCTGGGTCAGCCAGATCGATCTTCTCAATGTCCTCCTGTGAACAATAATCAAAGTTTTACAAAAATATACAACAACCGACTTCAATTGGACTGTTCTAGTGACCGTAGGCACCACTGAAAAGTCACAGAGAAGCAAAATACGCAATTTTGTTCACTTAAACGACTTTTTTTCAGGTCTTTTGATTTCAAAACCAAAGTACTGAACCGATTTTCATGATTTTTTTATGGGATCCATCTGGAAGTATATCCCTTCAAATAAAATGATATTTTTTTCAAATTGGTTTATAAAAAACAAAGTTCTTAGGTAGGTACAATCATTAAAAAAAACATTAAACCGAATTGATAACCTACTCCTTTTTGAAGTCGGTTGAAAAACATTACTCTCCTTTGCAGTCGGCTAAGAGGTTATTTTACTAATGCCGACTTGCACCAACCTTTCAAAGTTCCTAAGCAATTACTTTAATTCGCTTGGTAGTTCTTAGCAGTCCAGCTACTTGCACCAAACTGTCAAAGTCCCTAAGCAATTACTTTATTCGCTTGGTAGTTCTTAACAGTACAGATTCTGACCGATAAGAACTGACAAGCGAGTAAAGCGGGAGGTGCCTCAACTTTCGATCCGAAGGTAGGGGGTTCGAACCCGGTCGTACACCAATGAATTTTTCTGTTCAAATAATCTGTATGCTTGAACTCCCTGGCTTATAGCGTGTAAAAACGCCGTGTGTTATCGACGCTATACGAAATAGTAAGCAAAAAGCTTTACACATACGAGGTACTACTCGGGCGAATTAACATGACACCTAGCTCGAATGACGTTTGTGCAAAGTACAGAGAAGAGGTCCTGTAATACTTGGTAATGATAAGGTTTCGCAATTAGAGGAAGAAGAAACACGGAGGGCACCGCGCGGGGCAGCGGGGGAAGCATCAAGTTCCGAGCGAGAGTGTCAGCCAGGTGTCATGTTCATTCGCCCGAGAAGGTAGTACATCCCCAAAACACATTACTCCCCGTGGCCATCGGCTTAGAGGTTATTTTACTAAGAGACATTACTCCTGAACTGCAAGTAAGCCAGCACTATAAAGAGAGCAGCGGCATGGTTTGGGCCCGCAGGGTCTGACCCGGCCTTTGATACGAGCTTGTAGGTCATACATAGCTTGCAACATGGGCCTTTGTAACTAAGTAATCTCGAGTAGCGAGCGTACCGAGTATTATTTCATTCGTGAGAGCACTTACTTTATTTTCTACATAGGAGTACATTTTGTACTCCTATGTAGAAAATTAAGTTTCCACCGTTTGACAATAATGGTGTAACTAGAAAGATGTGTTAAAATAGTTAGATGTTTAACGTTATAATGTAAATTTGGACGATCATCTGAACTTCACGAAAATGTCAAGTTTTGTGCCGAAAAAGCGTCATTTGCGGGAACTTTTGATCTACCTATTCTCTAATCTGAAGAAATCTGCGGCTGAGGTGCAAACATTGCTTGTGGAAGCGTGCAGTGAAGCTGCATAAAGTGAGATTTTGAGTCGAATAACCAAGGAAAAACGACCCCATTTTTACTTCAGACATGACGAAATCATTCTCCATCATGACAACGATAGTGCCGTGATGGTCAAACCTATTTGGAAACATTATATCTATTAAGTCCTACCCCACCCCTATTTCTTTCGAACTAGTGTGGTGAAAAGATTTCAAGTGCGCCTCGAAGAGGCTCCTTTCGTGCACTTAACACATGTTTTCGAACATTTTAGGTTCTAATACATGCCGGTTTCCTCACGATGTTTTCCTTCACCGTTTAGTACGTGTTTTAATGCACACAAAGATTTTTCGAACAGAAAAATCCATTGGTGTATGTCCGGGTTTTAACCCACGACTTTCGGATCGGCTTTTGTGTTGCGATGAAATTGCGCCTTCCAAAATCTTTCTGAAGCATACCTTATCCTGTTGTTCCTGAAGTTCCCTCTCCCTCTGTGCTTTGTCCACCTTGTCGGTTTCCTTGCGTGCCTGGTGGCCGCGGAATGAAGCCTGGATCTTCGTGGCGGCGTTGCAGAGGTCTGCAACAAAGGAACAGTAGGCATGTTAGCTAAAGAATAATTCAATTTAGCTCTAAAAAAGAGGTAAAGTTGCAATAATTTGGAGAAAGCTGAAAATCGGTACGAATGTTGGGAAAACTATTATTAGTGAACTGTGGAGAGTCCCCAAAAACCCACTATTTTGACTGGATTAATAATCAAGTCTTACATAATAACATTCAATATTTAGGTATAACGTACCTACCTACACTTTTATGTAATAATCTTGAAATCACTTTAAATCCTTTCACTACCCTGGTTCAAAAGAACTAGTGACACGATAAGAAGAAGTATGTAATAATAATACTTTTTATCTATGCAAAGTTTTAAATGACACGCCACATCATTTTCATTGGTAGAAAATACTAAACTTTCAAAGTTCCTAAGTTATCCAGTCAGAATCTGGACTGTTAAGAACTACTAAGCGAGTAAAGTAATTGCTTAGAGACTTTGACAGTTTGGTGCAAGTAGTCATAAGTCTTCCCTCACAAATGTACATAATTAAGCGTTAAAATGATAATAAATAAAATTAATATGAAAGAACACCACCATCCAACTGACTGGTAGCAATGTGAACAGCAGAAGCAGACAGCAACTAGTGTAAACGTGCCCCAATAGTTAGAAGCTTAGTAATAAGCTTATCACGTCATTACTGACGTGATACCTAGTTCGGGCGGGTTGCCAGAGATCAGCGGTTTGGATCCGTGAACGTCAGCAAGGATTACGGTATGCTTACGCCTCTATATTGGTGCTATTCAAATTTACACCTTATGGACTCTATTCACAGGCGTTTATATGATCTTACTACTGTTACAAAGGATGTTTGTAAGGATGATCAATGGATTGTAGAGATGTATAGTTTAGATAGACTTACATATTAAATAAATTAAAATACTATAATACTTTTTTCTTATTCTTATTAGCCTACGTTGTCCCATTTTCAATTGCTATATTTATAAGACTATCTTTAACATACATAGGACGACACGGATGGTCGAGAGGCAAGTGTGTCGTGGGTTCGATTCCCGCTTCAGGACAAACATTTGTGCGATGAACATCGGTGTTTTTTCTGAGTCTGGGTGTTATCTATGTATTCTATGTATTTAAAAAAAGTATATAAGTATTCTATCAGTTACCTGGTTCCCACAATAAAAGCTAGATGTCGTTGTGTAGAATATCCAAGTATAATTTATTTATTTAATTAATTAAATACACAATTGGAAGTCTGTAAAAATACAGTCAATAAAATTTTGATTCAAATAAACATCACAATAGCAGCGCAGCATAAACAATTTTTAGCGCTAAAATATTCAACTGGTTATAACGTTACAAAGAGAAATATAATCTCCGTCGACACAGGACAGTGCCGCCCGCCCACGGGAATGAGCCGCCCAGAGACAATCCGCCCAGGGGACAATCCGCCTGGAGGACAAACCTTCCCAAGAGATTTGGTTCTTACTCACTGCTTAGATATTCCGTTTTATCTCAGCAATTGATATTATTTGGATGCAACTAGAAGCAGTACTAAGAATAAGTAGTTCCTATTTTTTGGCGTGAGTGAGGAGCCAAATTCCAACTCATCATCTTCAGCCCACTTTAGTTCCTGCTGAACATAGACTTCTCCCATTGCGTGCCTCTGAGCCCGGTCTTCGGCTCTCCGCATCCACTTTTTACCGGCTGCATTGCCTAGCCGGGGAGATAAAAATCCATCTAATTTATTCAAACTTTTGTCGTTATAAATGAGTAGGATAAAATAAATTAACTTATCTAGCTGGAACGAAGAAAGATAATTTAACTTCGTTTATCTATTACAATAAACAAAGGCCAAAACACTGGAATCCTATCATCTAAGATTTATCCCGGGTAGTTTGATAATAATAATTCCCAATTCATCCTGGGTCGTTTAACAATCTTTCTCCACTCATCCTGGATAGTTTAACAATCATTCCCAAATCATCCCGGTAGGTTGACATTCATTCCCGATTCATACCGGGTAGAAAATCTAATCTACCCAGTCAATCTATCCAGGTGGCTTTGGCACGTTTCTCTGATAAGAATGAGAGTACGCTTGAAGTCACACAATTTGTAGGTTTGAATCGAAAATTCAAATTAAACAGATCTTTCAATTACAACTTGTTAGTGGCATGCGAAGCATGAAAATAGGTGTCTGTCTTCGAATTTACAAGGTAGATTCACCAAAAAGATAGGCACGACGGTATAGTAGGTATGTAAAATATATACCTACCTACTAACTGGTGCCCGCGACTTCGTCTGCGCAGGTATCTTTATAAATTTTAGCCTATGAGTTATTTTTTATTATAATTATTTTAGTCCATGAAAACTATAGTACACCCTGTATATTATGGACTAGCTGGTGCCCGTGACTTCGTCTGCGCAGTCTTCTTCCTTATAAATTGTATTCTATGTGTTATTCTGATGTATAAGCTATATTATTGTAAAGTGTCATTAAAATCCATTCAGTCAGTTTTTACGTAAAAGAGTAACAAACATCCATCCATCCATCCATCCATCCTTACAAACTTTCGCGTTTATAATATTAGTAGGATTACCGATTACTAACATTATTACTAACAAAATTATGATATAATTTTCAATAGAAAAAAGTAATTTTTTACGTGAGTATTTATTACATTTTGGGTATTTTTAACTTTGTTTACTTTACGTTACTTTATTAAAAATACGAAATTTATTGGATGCATGATTGTTTGTTACACCAAAACTATAGAACGAATTTGTCTGAAAAGTAGATTTATCCATGCAGGCAAAGCCACGATATAGACTAGCTGTTATAGACTAGCTGTTATCCCAATCGTTATGAGTTTCTGCATGAATACACTCGTTATGGATTATTGGTGATCTAAAATCCATTTGAATCCAATATAAAAGAAAGGCAATCGCAGAGCAACAATATGATTGGATATTGGCTTCCGCATCGATAGCTTCGATCGTATCTATCCTGGGACGGTACAATGCCTGGACGCAATGAAGTGCTAAGCTAAATTGATTGGTAAACTTTAATTGTAAAAACTTGCAACTTTAATTAAATTAACCAATTATTTATTTTTATTATTAAAAAAATTATAACGAACGATCGGCTGTAGGAGGATACATGGATGTTTGTTTCTCAATCATATTAAAGCTTCTTAACCGATTGAGCTAAAATTTGGTTCAATTCAATCCAACTACCTACTTTATTTTCCACAGGAACATACAAGAACACTTGAATTCGTCTTTGTTTACATTATTAACAGGGTAAGCGGTTGTACAATTCCTTGTCAAAGAAGTTGGTAGGGATACCATATCTTAAAATCTACTATTATAACTATGTGATTTTATACAGCTGTAGGTAAAGGGGCCTTGTCCGATGACATATATAAACAATATAAATTTAACTATAATAAAATATAAATTAAACAATATCTACGTAAAGTGTAAAAACAAAAAGATTATTTACGTTCATGTCAAGCTTTTCTGGTATGGGTTTACGCTGTATCCTAATAGCACGATTTTCTGCTAGAAGTCCTTATAGATTACATTCATAACGAATTTGATACTTTTCATAACTTGTGAATAATTATATTTTTGTATTGAGATTTATTTATTAAAATCGTGTACTTAAATTAAATAATTTAACTGTTTATCATTCTATAGAACTTTTATCTGCCTTAACAATCTTGGGTTGTTCCCAATTGCATATCTCTACCAGCAAAGATAATAATTGCTCAATCTATAGTTCTGTTTCCAGTCACTTTGCTCGTCAATAGATTGGCTCCAATGACCATAATATCGATTTCATTCATCGTAAGTAGAGTGATTGCGATTCCAAGACTTCTGTTGTCACTGGCCAATTTTATAGCTTTAGAGCTTTAGAATTTGTGCTTCGTTTTTTTGGACTTCGGGATGTTTTTTATAGGTTTTCACTTCTCATGCTCGTACAAGGCGAGTAAAATGCATTTTAGGCCCTAATGCAAAAGTATAATTGCTTATTTTTCATTTCATTTAGCTATTTCTGTTCAAAGAGGTTTAGATTGCAAATAGGTTTCAGATGGTTCCAGAGGCATGGAAAGTATGCCGAGTAACATGTTATTTATCATGGTATAGAACTGATTTATCACTTGTTCCATTCTGACACCTAGTCTGTTACAAAATCACGCCCCCGGCAGGCGATTTTGTACGCTGTGATGTCATAATACTTGTCACCATTCACAATTTCATTCGTATCGTAAATAACAATAACAGACAGTCAGAAGGCTGTGAGTGGGAGTGATTGTGTGACGACGCGTGATGTGTGAATTATTTTTACAAAATGTTACATGTTCACATTAGGCTACTAGTGATAAATCACCGGTGATCTCACTATTACAAAATGAAATCATATCACCACATGACAATGAAATAGAAGTATCAATAATTTCCATGCCTATTTCGAATGGAACGTAAAGGAACGCTTTAGGTTGATAAAAAATGAAGAGCTAACTTTTAAGAATGAAAAAAAATATGTTTTTATGACGTCAAGGAATATTATGTACATTTTGTAGATGACGCAATTAACTCTAAGTAATATTGTAAGAAATTATTACTGATATTAAGTTAAGTAATTAGCTATTTCATTATTATTATCAATTTAATCATAATCATTCTGTTACGTTTCTATTGTTATTTTGAGGGTACTTTGGTAAATCACCGCCTGCCCGAACGTGAAGAGCTCGAGGCCCATTAGTGCATTGGCGGGAGTCATTATGATCGGATGCATGTGGACGTTCTACTCAAAATCCGTCGATTTTCCCTCAATTTTAGGCCGTGCCAAAACTGCATCTCAACATTTTGATACTCGTAAAGTGTCGCGGGTTCATAGCCGTGTTGTGTGCGTTTTCCAAAGACTTTAGAACCTGGATTCGCCGTGTGAGTCCACAGGACCTTGCCTGCCACTAAAGCAACAAGCCAGGAGTAGCAGTTCAAAGGTAGGTGGTGTTCAATTGCCTTCGGAAATCAGTAGAAACGTTTTCAGCCCTAGACACTGTACTTTCAAAACTCAAAACACATACTTTATAATCGCCGGCACAATTAATCTCAAAAGATTTGGTTTTAAAACCGCAAATAATTATTTAGTTTAAATGTAATGTTGCACGCCTCGGATGGAGGAAGAATGTATAGGACTGCTTGAATATTGACTATGTAACAACCTTAGGTACCTACATTCTAGCAAATAAATGATTATCTTATCTTAATTTCTGTGGTATATATATTAATAGAAGAATAAAAGACTATTGGATCGTCAGGAAATTCGGTAAAAACGAGCTTACAAAGAGCCATTTATCAAAAAAACAATGCCTATTTCGAACAAAAAGTTAGAGAAGGGTCCACTTTATGCCTCCAAAAAGCCACTTCGTATGATGTATGGCGATAAAATTACAAATTATGTTCTTAGAACCGACCTATATTTGCTTTTAAAAGCGAAAGTATTGTGGATGTTAGTTTTTTGGTTAAATCACATCACTACCGAAAAAGATTTTTTTTTACAAACAAATCCCAATTTTAAATTCAGTATACGTAGATGAAATTTATGACTGAAAGATTCTTCAAAAGTCGTACTTCAAGGTTTTACAATGACATACTACAACCGACTTTAATTGGACTGTTTTAGTGTTCGTAAACACCACTGAAACCACAGAAAAGCAAAATATTTAGTTTCGTTTAGTTCGCCGACATATCATTTTCAGTTATGTTGATTTGATTAGAAAACTAAATTACTGTACAGATATTGATGAGATTTCTATGGGGCTAATCAGAGTTCAGTTCATTCAGTAGATATATCCTCTCAAACAAAAAAAATATATTTTTCAAATCGGTTTTTAAACAACAAAGTTATGAGGTCACAAACATTAAAATTAAAACCGAATTGAGAACTTCTCCTTTTAAAGTCGGTTGAAAATCAAGTAAAGCCGATGACAGAAGATCTGATCAACAGAACTTGGCAACAGAAACCGTATTTTATGACCGTTCCTATCACAGAGCTGGCCAAAAGTCAAAACCCCTTTTTGGAGGTGAAACCCCGCGGATTACGATTGATAGATGGTGGGCTCATTGCGATATCAGAGGGTTAGCCTTAGATTTTACAGACAGCGTCAAAGATAAGTATCCCCCATCAAATTCCTGCACATGATACCTAACCTACCTAGCTTCAAATTCCTTTAAAAAATAGTATAATTATGATAAGGCTTATTACATAATTATGATTAGTGTTTGAATTTTAATTTATTTTGAAGGCAAAACTTATTCGTACATCGCCGCGGGCGTTTTGAAGGAATTTGAAGCTTGGTGAAGGTTTCTTGTGCAACGAGGATAGTTATCTATGATGCTGTCTGTATATGCAATAGGATTGAGCCACGAAATTAAATTCAATCAATTTATTTATTCTAACTTTTGTCTAAAAGAAAGTGTTTTACAGTGCCTATGCCACCGAAACTATGTAAAAACCATAATTTTGTAAGAAAATAATGCCATTTGAGCATGTAAAAAAATGAGAATTACAGCAGTTGCATAATAATATGATTTGGAACACCTGACATCTAATTTAAATTTGGAAAGATTCTATTTAGTTCTAATCTATTATTTACATCTATATTATATGTATAGTTAGTACCATTTGAGAGCCAACTTCCTGTAACACACTTTTGTTACCTTTCACGAAGTTATTGCCACAAATTGACAGTGAGTGAGAGGAAACATGTTACACATCAAAAACACAGTAAGTACATATTTTCATTTAAATGACGACACTGTACGTCCAAAATGTCGAGCTTTACCATTAAAAGCCGCACATCCATCAACTTCAGAGTAAAGCTTTTCTCAAACTAAATAAACCTACTTACCTAAGTACTTACTTATTGTAAAGGTACCTTTAGTCTTAATGAATTTAATTTTTAAAAGTAAACTGTTAGCAGATCAATAGTTACTTTGGAAAGGCTAAGAACTTTGAAATTAGGTTTTTTTATCGTTAACATGGGATGAGGCGAACTAAGCGCTCTCATATGGTAAGAGATCACGCCTGCTTATGACCAGAACAGTGCTACACAGGACTTTGATTCGCATACCTACTACTCGGGCGAATAAACATGACACCTGGCTCGAATGACGTTTGTGCAAAGCACAGCGTGGAATTGGATAATCTTGATAGAGAACAGGTCCTGTAATACTTGGTAATGATAATAATGATAAGGCTTCGCAATTAGAGGAAGAAGAAACACGGAGGGCGCCGCGCAGGGAAGCGGGGAATCAGAAAGTTCCGAGCGAGAGTGTCAGCCAGGTGGCATGTTGATTCGTCCGAGTAGTAGACCGGTGCAACGTGGGTGCAGCACTGCTATCAAATCAAATCAATTTTTTTTTTTTCAGTTGTTCACCATAATTATTAGTGCAGTTACTTATATACTATGTGAGTCACATAACTTCAATTAAAATAAATTATTATTTTTACAAAATTATATTAATTTCATACTCAAATACTGACTATTAAAAATTATAACTAAATTAATATATTCATGTGCATATATAACATAGCGCTCGTCCACATTCAGACATTTTCATCAGATTTTAGATACATCAACTAAAATATACAAACAAAAAATTGGTTGTCTGTAAAGTTGGTTTACGGACGATACTTTAACGTGACCACAATGAGCGTTACCGGACAATGAACGTTACCGGACAATGACAGCGTTACCGGACAATGAGCGTTACCAATGACGTTAAAGTTTTCGTGCATGCGGACGGCGTTCATCGATTTATTAGGCGTAGTCACGTCAATCCTTATAGTAGGTTTATTGATTTAGAAATAATAGGGTAATTAAAACGCAATTTACACAAAATCTAAATCGAAAATCAACGCACAACAATGACCATAAACAAATACTAAACATTGTAACCTAGTCATAAAGTCAACGTAATAGTTGCGTGCTAGAATACCATTAGGATTACCACAAACAACGTAGGTACAGTCAGCTGCACACACATACATACGTATACACTCCCAAGCTTTCACATTTATATTATACTCTTAATTTTTCAAAGACATTCTTTTTCTGATAAGAATTCTGTATGAAAATACTTGCATGCACTTTTTTTTTTTTAGAATAAAACATAAATTATTATCAATAAAAGGTACCGCCTGACGCAATCCATAAGAAAACGAGTAACGGTAACAGTTATCCAATTTTAATCAAATTTATTTTGACAAAAAATCGACTTAATTTTTTAAGTTTTTTTACCATATCTGTGTTCAGTAACGGACGATGCGTATTTTTTTCTGGTGATTAAAAATTTACAATGTATGTATCTTGATGATGAGAATGGCCGAATATCGGACTCATTGGCTCTATTTGGGAGGAGCTTACATTCGCATTACTTACCCTGATAACACCAGAATTCGAACCTTTTTAATATCAAAAAGTAGTTAAGACTTGCCAAGTCCCTTGCGTGATGGGACGCTATTACGCGAAGCTCTACAAAGCAAAGTTGAGGAGTAACGTAATTGAAAAAGTTTTCTTTGAGTAAACAGAGAAGATATACAAATTCTTAAATGAAATTTTTGCTCAATTTGAGAATTTGGGAAAACAATAAAAAAGCAGTTAGTAATATTCAGCTGCGTAGATAACATCAACATCAACGTATTCAGCCATTTTAGTTCAATGCTAGACAACTGCCTCTTTCTTTGCGCGCCACTGGGCTCGGCTTTCGGCTCTTCGCATCCACTTCTTAGCTTTTGCAAATCGTTGCTAAAGGTCGCTCTACAAAACTTTTATCGATGAGAAGAGTCGTTTGTGTTTGCTTCGCTGGTTGCTCATAGCCAAAAACCACTACCTGCGCGTTAAAGTTTTATCATTTTACAATAATTATTTAAAAACTTATAGCTTATAACAATGTTTTGGTATCTTAAAAACTCTTAAAGGTACTCTGAGTACACGTTGTTTTATCCTACCAATATTATAAACGCGAAAGTTTGTAAGTATGGATGGATGGATGGATGTTTGTTACTCTTTCACGTAAAAACGACTGAATGGATTTTAATGAAACTTTACAATAATATAGCTTATACATCAGAATAACACATAGGCTACAATTTATAAAGATACTTGCGCAGACGAAGTCGCGGGCGAAATAATTCTGTTTTATCGCTACAAACAGTAAAATTTAACGATTTGTTGTCGAAGATATCATAATTAGACCAATAAGAAAAATATTTTTTCTAAAAATATTTTATCTCAAGTCGATTGTCAAATAAAATAACACTACCACGTGTTTATGCTTTTGCTCTATCTCCCTTGTTTTACGAGATACATCCAGCGGTTTTTATGGTTTTCGAGTGCATTGTCATTGAGTTGTGAGCTGTGAAAGTTTCAGGCAGATAGCTAATCGGGAAGTGCTCGAAATTCAAGTTGCAAGATTCCATCCGGAACGACAGACAGACAAACAAGAAAGTGACTTGATAAATCGTGGTAAAAAAAGTGATCTAAGGAGAAACTGAAGAGAACTGACAACAATTTATTTGGACTTAAAGTTACTTAAATGAGCGTAAAAGTTGGATCGCCCCAACAGTTGGTATTACGAGAGGGTTGTAAGAACCCTTATAACTTATGGGAAGGTCACACGCGACCGTAACCTTAAACCTTCAAACTAGAATTAAGGTCTAGAATGGTTATAAGATAGAAGTCCTTGGGATTCTTATAGTTTTGAAGAGGGAAAATAAATTAGTGATATGATATTCTAGCTCTGGCTAGATGGAGCGAAGATCTGCGCTATAGCTGGCAGAAGGTGGTTGAGAAAAACCGATGATCGGGCTCTGTGGCGCGCCTTGGAGACCTACGTCCAGTAGTACACTGCTATACACCACAAAGTAATTACCAAATAAACTTAAATGGGAATACAGAAGGGTTAGATACTACGTTGTATCTGTGCAGTCAGAATTTTGTGTTTTTACAAAAAGACAGAGTAACAGCGGCGCGGCGCCCGAGCCGAGCGTTTGCGAGCTGGCTCGAGTTAGGTTTGCCAAACGTTGAATAAAACTTAAATGATTATCAACGATAACGCAAATCCATAGGCTAACGACTAACGGTAACCGTTATCCAACTTTGATCAAATTTATTTTGACAAAAAAATTACTTAATTTTTCAAGTATTTTTGTCATAAGTATGTCATAAGGGTTCAGTAACGGCAACTGATTATGTGTATTTTTTTCTGGTGATTGATACGGTGTATTAGGTTGATTATGAAACAGATATCTTGCAGGATACAAGGTTAAAACTACATTATTAATGTTTGGAGACAATGCACTCTTGCATTAAACTAAGCAGCAAACTAACGAAACCAGGTAACTGAAAAATATTTAGAATTGATTTGATTTGTTTACTTTTCAAACGTAAAATACATGGAAAACACCCTGGAAAAACACATAATTTTTATGGTTCCAAGTCTAACGAGAATCACGAACTCCGTCCGTTCGACCGTATGTGAAGAGTATTCAGAAACTATTAGTTTTGTAGCACTGAAGGTGCACTATATCCTTTACTAAGAATTGTAATCTTAAATGTTTTACCAATAATATTTTGGCAGCGTATTGGCGACGTCTATTTGACGTGTAAGAACATAACTTTTTTTCTTGTTTTGGTTGAGCACGCCAACACCTTTTTTGTTAGATTAACCGGTAGATAATGCATTTAATCTTTCTTTCGTACAATTTTATGTAAGTATATCTTGTGCAATATAGCATAAGATAAATTATCGGTGTATATACTTAGGTTCCAACAGACACTAGCCGTTTTTTCCATAAGCTGTGTTTACACACGGCCTCACTTGCTTGTCAACTATGTGTAAAGTTCACGCGAGTTTTCAATAAGCTCTCTTCAGAGCCAACTTTACTGAAAGCCTCGAAGTATTCCACTGAAAACCGCCAACTCTGAAATGAAATATTTCGTATTCACGTTACGAGACGATGTCATAGTGTCAAGAATTCAGCTACTCAATTCAATTCAATTCATTCATTTATTTGGGTCATTAACAAAATTGACATGGTGTCGTGCATTTATTATATACTCTATAGTTACTAAGTTGCATGCAAATTATAAATGACCACATTATGCATAAAACTTAGAGTACACAAACTATACTTAGCCAAAACAGTACCTAATAATTTAAAGACTTTACTTTAAAAAAAACTCCATTCTAAAGTATGCTACACATAAACATTATCACATTCACGCTTATTTTATACTAGCTGTTAGACCTGTAGCCGAATTCTAGACTATTTTTGACCGATGAAAACAATATCTTATATAATAGGAAATCAAAAAATTCACATTATGATGAGAAAATCATCTAAGGTCTGTGTTCACCAATAGGTAATCGGAAGATTAGGCCTCTACGTCCGTTAACTTTGACGTTTAATCCATGAAAATTCGTGTCAAAAACGTCAAAACAACTGTTTAAAATTTAACCATCTGTTGGTGAACTCGCGTCTTAGGCAGATAGAACTGAAACGGGGCCCGTTTAGTAAAAAGGCTAGGCTAGTAATTGAACGGTTTGCAGGGTGAACTTTTCAACTTTCCAAATCACAAAAAAACATTTTATCATCAATTTCTGGGCTCTTCATTTTAGTTACGTGCCGATTTATTACATAACATAACATTCACACACTCACACCCCTGCACTAGGATTCCCTGTGTCGCAGGTGGCATGGACACATACAACACATCACAACATCCAAGACCCGAGAACAAACATTTGTGTTCGTCACAAATATTTGCCCCGGCCGGGGATCGAACCCGGAACACCAATTTTCGTAGGCAGGGTCCCTACCAACTAAGCCACGGTGTCGACGTGCTTAGTTGGTATTCATCTTCAGCTCTTTTTATCGCTTCCTACCTAACCTGTGGTCACTCGCCTTGCCCTGCTGTTTTGTTTAGACTGTGGCGAGGGCGTATTCATAGCATATTGCAAACTATCGGAAAACTAAAATGAGTTTGTTCCAGCCTTTCTAATTAGAAATAACTGTTGGGAAGTTTTGCTAGACATATTTTCAACCGACTTCAAAAAGGAGGAGGTTATCAATTCGGTTGAATGCTTTTTTTTGCTTTTTTTTAATTAGCAAAAGTTTGCACGGAAGGAGCCTCTTCGAGGCGCACTTGAATTCCGTTCACCACTTCATTCCGTTCTTTCGAATCAGTGACACGATAAGAAGAAGAAGTAAACGTTTTGGTTTTTTTTCTACGTCGTACATTGAAGTATAGTAGAAATAAACGTTAGCACATTAAAAAAGCATCAAAGTTGATCAATAAAGGCAACGCCTAGTACATTTTGGTAAGATGCTTTTCGAAACACTAAAGTCAGCGCTAGTGAAATATTAGTAAAACTATAGTAAATAACTAACGAGATTTATTTAAAAATGGAGATTTTTGTGTTTATTTATTTTATTTTTATTTATTTATTAATTTAAAACGGATTATCCAATTACATTAATTTAAAAATTGTTTACATCATAGTTTGGTCAAAATAGTATCAATAATCATAGTAGTCAAATAAGTCAAACAATAAGTAAAAAAAAGTACAGTAACATAATAGCAAAAATAAGTCATTCAATATTAATATAACACGCAATCATTCATCACACTCACAGAACCTTAGGCATACTGACAAAATTTTCGACCATCCATCCGCTAACAAATCACACTCAGGACTAGCATCCAGGAGAGCGTTGAGCGCCGTGAGGATGCGCGGAATGGGTGACCGAGCTCGCGCTGCCGTGCGGGACAGAGGTATAATGTATGCTTCCGACTTCGACGATAATTATCCGGAATAGATATTTATTTAATAAAGGCGTCTGAGTTGTTTGTCTTGTTATACGACTCCTTGGTTGGTACTTGGTGTTCTACATGTAAGGAACACCGTTAAAATACTATGTTTTTATTAATATTTAAGACCTCATTTCAGTAAAGCTACATCGCTGCCTGGAGCTTTGTTTGAATGGTTTCGGGTAAAAAATAGTTCTATAAATAATAATCAAGGTGGAAACAACCAACTTCAATTGGACTGTTTTAGTGACCGTTAACACTACTGAATAGTCACAGGGAAGCAAAATACACAATTTTGTTTACTCTCATGACGTTATGTTTTCAGTTATTTTGATTTGAAAACGAAAGTACTGAACCGATCTTCATGAAATTTCTATGGATCCAATCTGGAAGATCCTTTTAAATAAAAAAGTTTTTTTCAAATTGGTTTTTAAACAAATAATTCTGAGGTAACAAACATAATAATACATAGTGTTGATTTCTGGAAAAAATATTCCCGAAATCCCCACTAAGGTTGTGTGTAGTGTAGTGGAGATTTTCCCGAAAACCCTACTAGAAGGGATGGTTAGTGGGGTTTTTGGGGTCCTTCTTATCTTGTTACCGCGTGATAACAATCATTTTCCCGAAAACCCTACTAGAAGGGATGATTAGTGGGGTTTTTGGGGTCCTTCTTATCTTGTTATCGCGTGATAACAATAATTTTCCCGAAAACCCTTCTAGTAGGGTTTTTGGGGTCCTTCTTATCTTGTTATCGCGTGATGTAGCTGCGTAGCTGCGGGCAATAGCTCAAGAAATTCATAAATTCCCATAAATCCAATATCTTAGTCTAAAACAGGCGTTCTATGAATATCGTTGGCTCTATCCACGGAATATTTTAGGGTACCGCCCGCGTTCCATAAATCATTCCACACAATCGGGTTCCGGCGTTGAGTTATAGTTTGTCAATGGCCGTATCGTGACGTAGGGCTGTCACTTCGTGGATTTATAAAAGAAAATTCTGATCATGTTTTAATAAAACTGGATTATAATGCCTAGACTTCATTTTTGATTGTCAGTGGTATTGACCAATAAATAAAGTTTTTGTCATTCATTTAACTAGCTAAGATTCCTTATTTTTTATGAATAGGTATATTACATTTCGCCATTCCAGCCTTAAACGACGTAGATCTTGTAAAATAATAATAGAACACTTGTTTATTTTTTGTTTACACAGAGTACGTTAAATTTAAAAACACAGGTTAGACAAATTAATTCAAAGCTTATTGTAAAATGTAAAAAGGTAATGACTTCCTTACAATTACGGTACTTCCATAAGCTCTATGTTAAGAAATGTAACAATCAAGAAATAAATATAACAGTAATAAATATAATAGTAAATATAACAGTAGAGTTATCTGGGATTTTCAACTGATAATAATTATATGTCTCATAGAAATAAGCGTCTTAAAAATAATTTACAACACAATTCGATAAAAAATAAAATAAGTAATTGTACTTTTTAAATTATTGTCATAATCTAACGAGAAAAATTAGAGACAGCCCTATAACAGCTTTGTTATGAAATAATCATGGTGACAGCGTATTGAAACATTGAAATTAGATACTGTGATTAATTTAACTAAATAATCCTTTGTGTCTGTTCTGATTGAAAATAGAAATACCTACTGATGGCATAAATAATAAGTGTAGTGTATAAGGATTGTTATAAATATGTGCAGGTAGATTCATAAGATAGAACCATTATGTAGGGTTGGTGGCGGGTAGTTTTACTTCACTCTGGAATAGACCGAGCTCTCGTATCACGTATTTAATTCTTTTATTATTATCCCCTGTTAATATCCTACATTAAGTAGATTTGGTAAACAGAAATACTGATGACATAAATCATTAGTAGATTTGGTAAACAGAAATACTGAAGACTACTAATTACATATTATAAATACATAATACTAATTACACTACACACTACATAATTACTAATTTTGGTAAACAGAAATACTGATGACATAAATAATTAAGTACAAGATTTGGATAACAGTGTAATATGATGTTTATCATAATTATCATGCGATGAAAGCTTTTCTCCCACATATTATTTTATTTTCTAGATAAGATATTTTTTTTTCCGTCTGGGTATTTTTTTTCCCGTCTGGGAGACTGTTGATATTAAAAATTGCAGTGTCATAAATGAAAAACTTTTTATAAAAAAATTACAATTCCTAGACGCGCCGTTTTAATTCAAATTTTTCATCAAATTTTCAAATTTTCAATAAAATTTCAATCTACAAAACCGATCAAACCTGTTTAGATTTTGAAAAACGTGAAAATGAATCTTAAAAAACTTTTAGATACAAAATTTCAGGAGTCTTTTTTTATGAATATCTAAACTTAATAAAATCGAATCAAACCCCTAGATATACCCCTAGAATAACTATTTATGCAACCAGCACATTTTTTCAGCAGTTTTCAGGTTGCATGTCTGAAGACCATTCAAAGGGGTGTGTCCCGACCTTGTGACGTCACTAAGGCTTTGGTGGAACGACTCGCCATGGGGGAAATTAATGGATTGCCTGAACTCAGCACTGATTTTGGTTGATTTATACATGGATTTTTTATACCGAAATCAATTCTAGTAATACGTAAATTCCACTGAAAAGGTACAGTAGAGCAAAATAGGCATTATCGTTTACTGTAGGTAATAAGATAATTATATGTTTTAGTTTTTTTCTATTTAAAAACTACTGAAACATTCGACACGGATGGTCGAATGGCAAGTGTGTTGGCCTGCCACGCCCGGCGTTGCGGGTTCGATTCCCGCTTCAGGACAAACATTTGTGTGATGAACATCGGTGTTTGTCCTCAGTCTAGGTGTTTTCTATGTATTCTATGTATGTATTTATAAAAAAAAGTATTTTAGTATTCTATCAGCTATTTGGTTTCCATAGTACAAGCTCCGCTTAGTTTGGGGCTAGATGGCGTTGTGTGAAATGTTCAAAATATTTATTTATTTATTATGTATTTACTACTGAACCGATTTTGATAAAATTTCTATGGGACCAATCTCAAAGTATTACCTAACTTTCAAATAAAAAAAATATTCAAAACATTTTTTCAAATCTGACTATAAATAACGAAGTAAGGTAAGATACATTAAAATATACAACCGGATTGAGAACCTCCTCGTTTCATGAAGTACTTTCCTGCGAGTACAATACAAATAGGTGTAGCTGTAGGTATATAAAATACCAACATTGTAATAAGAAGCAACTGTAAAACAAATGCAGGAATTTTCACGGAACGCGAAATTCGTGAATGGCCTCGCTATAAGTGAGATAAATGTGCGCCGCGCCTTCCTTTGATGAGGCGTAAATCCAAGATAATATACAGACTATACACCAACATATAGGGTTACCAGACGTGAGAATTTTCCCGATATGACAGGAATTATGATACAAATAAATAAATAATCAATTATTTCAGACCAATAATAAAATTAATCCATTACAACAAAATAAATAAAAATAATTAAAGCATTCATTGGCCAAGATTCTGAGGATTTTTTTAACATAATATTATGATTTATTGGGGAAATAAAAACACGAATTAATATTTTTTTACTTGGTTAGCATCAATTAAAGTCGCAATTAAAAGTCAAAAATATTATGTACCTTATTTTTTTTTTTGTTTAGTGCACATTAATTACTTTTTAATGTACTCTAATACTATTACAATCTAGCCAAAGTAGGCTAATGAGTAATTTAACTCTAACTTAGTTTTATAAATACAGATATCAAGAAAGTGTCCAATAGCACATTTCTTACAGTCTCTAATTAAGGGGAAGACACGTCGTTAATGTGTTCTTTAAGTAGCACTATCACTGTCACTACACTACTTTATTTATTAAATATAGTATCTACACTGCACTACACTAACTCGAAAAATATTATGTAACTTATAACACTGCACATTTTTCATAAGATAAAATAATATGAAGGTATGCAGACAATGGAGTTTCTCTACGGGATAAGATTCGCAACGATGAAATCCGTAGAAGAACGAAGGTCACCGACATAGTTTTCAGAATCAGCAAGCTGAAGTGGCAATGGGCAGGTCATATAGCTCGACGAACCGATAACCGTTGGGGAAGAAAGGCTCTCGAATGGCGACCACGAACTGGACGACGCAGTGTAGGACGGCCCCCCACGCGATGGACTGACGACATAGTTGCGGTCGCTGGAAGTCGGTGGATGGAGAAAGCTCGAGACCGCTCGTCGTGGAGAATCATGAAGGAGGCCTATGTCCAGCAGTGGACGTCTAAGGGCTGATATGATGATGATGATGATGATGCAGACAAACACAAAACTATTATAATTCGTACTACATCGCGCACGCTAGTGGCAGAAATGTTACATTTTGTATAGGAATTAGGTTTTTTCAGGATATTCAAATGAGACATTTATGATAATTGATTGATTCAGGCGTTACTTTGCGGAAATCCATAAATATCAACAAATTATATAAATATATTTAGTAATAAATCCGCTTGATTTCTAAACAAAGGTTTTAATTAACTTAACTTTAGTTTAGAACTTTAGTACATATTACTATATTATAAACCAAAGAGTCAACGAACAGAAAACCAAAGTTTAACTCTCGTTTCGAACTTCGGCGAGTCCACACCTCCTGATGATGCCTCGTGTAGAGGCGAAACACGTGTCGTATCTTTAAACTTTGGTTTTCTGTTCGTTGACTCTTTGGTTTATAATATAGTAATATGTACTAAAGTTCTAAACTAAAGTTAAATTAATTAAAACCTTTGTTTAGAAATCAAGCGGATTTATTACTAAATATATTTATATAATTTGTTGAGACATTTATGCCTCCTTAAAGCGCAAAGCTACACACAAAATCGGTGTCCGTTCCTCTGGTATGTAAATATGTAAAAATGTATTGTATGTTACAATACAATGTATAAGTTATTAATTATGTAAATTTAATATAAGTATAACTTTTTATTTGTAAAAGTTTCGATCGACTAAGCTTTCTATTGGTCTAATATTTTTGGTCTTCAAGTTACAAAATACCATTGCAGTGAAGCACTATTCTCGTCCGGAGACATTTTGATGGTCAGTCTCAGAGCGCAGTACACTAGCCTAATGCCGACTTGCACCAAACTTTCAAAGTTCCTAAGCAATTACTTTTCTCGCTTGGCAGTTCTTAATGGTCAGAATCTGGACTGTTAAAAACTACCAAGCGAGTAAAGTATTTGCGTAGGAACTTTGACAGTTTGGTGCTAGTAGGCATTAGTGTCCTTCAATCTTGAAAACAACTAAGTTTTTACATTACAGCTTGAAAGCAGATAACTTAGCGCTGTGTTGGTATGCATCTTCTTACGAAGTTGCAAGGTAAACATTTTCAGGGAATCTCGAATCCCCAAGCGAGCCAAATAGTACCATATGTACCATACAATGTACCGTATACAATGGTGTTTATATTTTGTAAAAAATATAAAAATATGTATTTATAAAAACTTTATTTCATCTCAAAAAAGTTATTAGCTAACACCGTGACTTTCAGTTTGGGGTACATTTACCCTTCATTACCCCTTTATATTATGAACACCATTGTGAAAGATTAATTGGGGTAAACCAGGGTAAATTCTATACGCGGGTCGAGGCCAAACTTTTTGAGGGCCTGTGATGACCTTTAGGGGTAAATTGATACTGAAGAAACAGGGACGTAGTAAGGAGGGTGAAGCAGAGGCAATAAACCTCATATTTTGTTTGTGAAAAACTATAACAAAGCCTCATTTGCTTTAGTTCGCAGCTTAGTGCGAATCAATGCAATCTTATAATTTCAAGTTTTTGATAACTTTTGTCAACGGTTTGCCAGATTTATTCAACCCGTTTAGTAAGTTTGGCCTCAAAAATAACATATATATATAGATAAAATAGATAGAATATCCTTTGTCCATTGTATATATCCCTATATTTCCCTGCCTCTACCTGTACTTGCAGCTAACAATAGTTACAGCAAAAAGAAGTCTATTCAGTATTCATTTATCTCTAAGAGATTGGCGTTACCTTTTCACCATGATCTTAGGAAACCCCTTTAAGGGCCTAGGAAGAGATATGAAGAATGAATTGTTTCATATCTTGAGTGGAGGAGGCTACATAAGACTGAAAGATTTCTACTTAAGGGGAATCCTCAAATCCGAATTCCATACAAAATGTTTTGGACACTCTAAATTAAAGTACCTTTCACTTTTTTTGTTGACGAAATCAAAAAACATGGTCGAAAAGAATAGTGTGAAGAAAAAACTATAATACGGCGTACTTTTTGAGTATTTGTCCGAATCAATTAGTATGGAATTCGGATTTGAGGATTGGCCTTAAATATAAATAGTATTTTTTTGTTGACGACGTAGAATCAACAGCTTTAGAGCCCCAAACAAAACTGACTACAGCCCTGCCCGACACCGGTTTTGCAAGGTCGTCACAATACCCGCACACTCTTTTAAAATATTTTTATATGCCTAGACTGTCTTTTCAGACTTAACTGTATTGTGCGATAATAGACCGCCATTTTTGACGTAAATGGGCCGAGAAAATTTGATAAGAATGATGATAGTAAGAGCAACCGCAAACAAGCCACCGACCACAGTAACCGGTAGCCGGCGACTGTCAGTTAACATAGGTACATTTGTACATTGTAGTGCGTCGCCACTAACGGCGATACCATGTATCGGTGACGCCCTACAGCAACAAAATGTATGTTAGCTAACGGTAGCTCGTTTGCGACTGGCGTTAGGGCTGCCACCCACTGGGTCACTTAACTCGATCACAAATGGAAGATGATTTTTTTTTTTTTTTTTACAGTTTTGTTAAAACTGATCATTTTTATCTTTTGTTATATAACATCAGCAAACTGTCGATTATTATACAGACACCATACCCATAACTCCCCGGCCTCCCTTTTATGTAACATACATGCCAACCCTACTGCATCCCTTGCCAAGATAACACAAACACCCTGTATATTTGGCAAATAGCAGCCATAACGCTGACAAATACGAGCACCATGTATAATTCCGTATTCTCGTTAATTCGTAAGCCCCGAAGCTTTGTTCCCATTCGTTATTTGCTATCTCCGTTACTCTATAGTCGATTTCTTCAGGAGAAAAAGGGAGGGATGCAGTTAAGGGCATGTAATAGATATTTATGTGGTTCGGATAACAATGATTTGTGTGGTTTTCTTATTGGGATTAGTTGATGTTAAATAGGGATTGAAAATAATCTTACTGCCTTATTATGGAATAACTAGCTTCTGTCCATTAAGGATAATCCTCAAATCCGAGTTCCATACAAAAATGTTTCGGACAATTACTCAAAAAGTAACCCTACTAACTTAAAAACACGTATAAAATCTAAATTAAAGTATGAAACCTTACACTTTTTTTGTTGACGAAATCAAAAAACATAGAGGAAACGAATAGTGTGTAGAAATTACTATAATACGGCGTACTTTTTGAGTATTTGTCCGAAACATTTTTGTATGGAATTCGGATTTGAGGATGCCCCTTAACTACCCATTCGGTATCGAGATAAAAAGTAATCTATCCAATTTTAGAACTCATAGACTATACAGGGTGGAAAAAAACAATGGACCCTGGAGGGAAACCCCTTTAAATCCTTAAGATTTATTTTAAGAAGATTATTTTACTTAAAGGAAACATTCCTTTATTTTTATAAGAAACAAAACTGCATTCACAGATTTCTTGTCAATTTTACCTAAACCGGGAATCGGAACGGCTAAAAATTAAAAAAAACAAAAACTCGCTATGGGTTTCCACATATTGAAAAATACTGGTCTAGCTCATAATAAGTCTGTTAAACCGAAGTACAGTTTACTTTGTTTTGAGTTTATTTTAATTTTGTTTTCTATTCTTTGTTTTGGTCTTTTTTTGCATTGCTAATAAGTTGACTATGTTACAGTTGAGCTATTTCATTATTTATTTTTTAACATAATAATTAAAAGTAATTTTATGACGAGTAGACCCAAAAAAACTTTTAAATTTAAAAATAGAATCTAATTTAAAAATTGAAACTAAAGAATTACCTACCTATTTACTTATTTTGGGGTGCTCTTACTTAATATTAGAATCACTGCATTACATTTCGTGCAAATACTTATTACAATTGTTATGATTCATAATACAAGTTGCTATATGTAAGTATACAGCAAAATAAAATTTAACAGTTGACATTAAAATTAGTCAAATAACACATTAAAATTCATTTAATCTTGTGAGTAATTCAGAGTGTCCAATTTAGCCATAAATTGTGTAACGGTAGGCGTAAATTGAGGAATCGATCAACGTGTGATACAGCGTAGCGCGGTTTGCTCAACACACATGGCTTGATTGATTGGGAGTGCTGTGATATTCTACTATTACAAAGGCTAGAGTTTATACATATACATCACAAGCTTTTACTTACCAGAAAAAAAATATACAAAGTCAGTTGCCGTTACTGAACTCAGTTATGGAAAATTATCAATCAACGACCGTCTTCAATCGGACAGTTCTAGAGACCGTAGCACTACTGAAAAGTCACAGGGAAGCAAAATACTCAGTTTTATTCAATTCGACGACTTTTGTCTGATATTTTGATTTAAATCCTAAACTAATGAACCGATTTTGATTAAATTTCTATAGGTCCCCTCTGAAAGTATATCCTCTCAAACAAAAAGTATTTTTTGAAATCGGTTTATACACAACAAAGTTATGAGATAAAACATTTAACCGAATTGTCGAGTTGTTGTTTGAGGAGTGTAGTAATGTAGAAGAAAGGAATTTTGTTAATTCGAAACGCAAACTAAGTTGTGGGTGTTATCAAATCAGAAGTTATTTATAGCTCTAGGTTTTATAAGATAGGTGTTCTATTGAAATTTGAAAAGCTGATAGTATTCTGCATGAAGATTGTGTAGAGGTCGTTTTTAGAAATAGCATTGCGAATAACATAGGTAATAGAATTATTAGGTTTTAAGGCGCAAAGCTCTTCTTACAAATGAAAGGAGATTGGGCATCGCGGGTCCGGGCCGGAGTTATTTTACCTATTTGACATTCAATTCGATATTTTTAAGTATTATTTTCAGTTATGAAAGTCTCTAATGCAGCGAGGTTTAGAAAATGACCAAAACATAAGATCTTAGTTTGATATAAGTATCGTAGTATCGATTGTAAAATGGCGTACAGTATGGTGTAAACATGATAGTCGGAAACAATTGGCGAGATATCTTTTTACTGTTACCTCAAGTTTATCTGTGAAGCTAGAATATGAAATCGATACAAATATCTACCTACCATTCCATACCTATTTGTATAAAAAACAAAACAATTCGCTAGCCGTATGGATTGCTTTTGTTTTGTATATCAGTGAATTTGGAGATAAAAATATAATAAAATATTATAAATAACGTACATGTGAACTGATAAAGTATTTATAAAAAGTGTGCCACGATTTGCTGAAGCCCAACAACTTGGTTACGCTTCATGCGCTTGGATTTATATTTCAGGTTAATTTCTGAATTTACTTACCTTTAAAGGATTTAAGGAGTCTATTAGTGACTAAATACATAGCTTGGTAGGTCTTATGTGATAAATCTTTAGATTTAATTTGAAAATGCTTGCACATTTTCAAATTAGTGTAGTCATCTTACATGTCAGAATTCTTGTCAGAAGAAGAATGTTTTTGCATAATTAAAGTAATACAAATGTAAAAGCTTGGGAGTGTATACATGTCTGTGCAGCTGACTGTACGAAGAACGTAGGCGGTGTGTTTTTTAAGGAGTTTAATCGCTAATACGTGCTTTAGCAACAAAATATATGAGAATTGATTATAACCAGCCACCGATCTCCGTGGTCGGTGGCTCGTTTGCGACTGGCCTAGGCACGCGTAGCTAAGAAATAAGTAAGGAAGGACTTTTGAAAATTTAAACCTAAAGATACAAACAGGATAACAATTGTTGTGTTCAAAATTTGAATCCACAAATGAAATAAATAAACATATTTATTTCATTTGTGTGTTTTATTTTAAAGAAACTATTATTCATATCCGATTACTCCTCAACTTATTTTTCTTCAACTCATTTTATAAAGTCAATGCAGTAATCAAAAAAATGACGACATGAACATTTTGCAGCTAACTGGCATAATTAGTCGTTCAGAGTTACTAGTTAGTTTGGCCCAGAATCCCGCTGCCTGGCCTTTGGAAGCGAGCTTTCACAACCTGAGTTAATGACAGACAATCATCTAAATCTAAAGCCTCGATGACACAGGGCTAGTTTACAAGCTACAAGCCAGCGAGTTCGCTAGCAGCTCGTGAATTCGCTCCGTGTCATCGACTTTTTTACAATCTGCTTGTTCGCAATCCTTCCCGAAAGCTAACTCGCTCACTCGCTAGCTTTTAAACTAGCCGACTAGCAGCTCGTCAACTAGCCCCGTGCTATCGACGCTTAGGGCAAAACGAGGATGGGTGACGGTAGGTTACCTATAGTTGTTTTTTTTGCGCCCACACTTGAGCAAAGCGAGCGTGCACAGACTAGTGACAGAAAATCATCTAAGGCACAAGAAACTGGGTATGGTCAGGCCGCAAATAGCGACTGTTTAGTAAAAAGGCTAGGCTAGTTAATTAGGCGTTGTCCTAATAGAACGCGATCACGCGATCGTCGCGCGAGCAAGCGATGCGACCGTCGCGCGGATTCGCGATCAAACGTACTAACGTCAAATAGGCCAATCGCCTATTTGACGTTAGTACGTTTGATCGCGTGATCGCGCGCTCGACGTTCGCGCGAACTTGCGATGGTCGCGTCATCGCGTTCTATTAGGACACCGCCTTAAACGGCTAATTAAGCCGTTTCTATCTTGATAAAAATAGAAGAAAATGGGTGCCCCACAGAAATAAATAGGAACATCTATAAATTAAAGCAAAATAACGGGCAAATACGGCTTAATAATAATAATAATTAAGCTGTTTGGCGAAATACGCAGGCCACGTGATCGGAATTGCAAAAATAAATCTAACTAAGTATCTAGTTAGATTTATTTTTGCAATTTTAAAGGTTTACTAAGAAGATTGTGGTGTGAGAGCCCCCTGTAATATTGCAATCAGCCTCTTCAATAAGTTTATTTATTTATTTATTTTAACACTTTAACACTTACATAAGTGAGGGAGGACTTTATGCTATAATAGCAGTTTCTACCAGTCAACCCGGGCGTGCAAAAAATATGGTGTGGCGTGTCATTTAATACATTACAAAAACAAAGAGTGTAAAAAGTAATCAAAGTCAAACTTATTAATGTAAAAAAGTGTAGGTACGGTATAACTATAGGTAAGTAAAGTACTTAATACTATAAATTATAAATAATATAATATATAAATAATATAACGTTTACGTTTCGGTTACGGATCCGAGACGACACCGGATCACCTGGCGGAGGGGAGTATCGGGAATCGATACATACAGCCAACAATCAGTTTAGATTTGAAGACGTCTCTCGACCCAATTCACAGTAATTCTGTTGAATTCTACGAAGCTTCAAGAGAGGTAGACTCAAGAGCGATTTCAGACTATCGTTTTCGGGCGCTTAAACGGGCCGGACGTTTTGATACACGCGCGGCTTCAAAAGCCGAACGCGCTTACTCTCACTTAGAGCGGGTACACATTGGGCGTTTTGAAGCGCTCGCTTGGCTAACGCACGTTTTGAGAACACTGAGTTCTATTGAAGTGTACGTACACATGCCGCTTGACAATCAGCGCGCGCTTGCATGTGTACAATTCAATAGAATTGGGTGTTCTCAAAACGCGCGTTAGCAAATCGCCCGTTTCGAAATACCCAATTTGTACCCGCTCTTAGAGCGGTTTCAGAATAGTGTTGTAACCGCGCGATTCACCGCTCTCGTTCTGTTTTTCATCGCATGTACGCGCGTGGTGCCACTCGTACGAGCGTTATCGTGCTTACTATTAACGCCCGTGTCACTGACACTCGCTACCAGTTAACTGAGCGTCACTACTAATACTCGCTAACGTACCAAAAAACGAGCGTAAACGCCGCCGGTAAGCCCATGTAACCGCGTGTACGCGCATTTGACTTTTAAAGCCGCGCGTATCTAAAACGCTCAATAAAACGCTATTCTGAAACTGACAAAACAGATAGATAGATACCTGAATTCCTTACTGAACAACATAACAAAAAAGAAATAAGAAATAGAGGACAATTGGCGGTCTTTTCGCTAAAAACCGATTTCAACTTTATTCTTATAGTGCGTAGTGCGTAGTGCACAGGGCCACTCGATAACAAGAGCCGATGACAACGTAGTAGATTTATCAAAATGTTAAGCCTGAAACTTCTCTTTTCAAAATATTGAAATAAGTATTTGCACAAAACGTGAAATATTCTGTTGGATCCACGCGCCCCGAGCGGTCGGAATACTAATGCAGCATTGTTTCAGTCGACTAGAGTAATAAATAACCCATCTTGTGCAAAATAGCTTCACTTTGTGTTAGTCAGATATGTAGATATAGTCTGATAATAAGTAGGTATTATACGTACTTTTCTTTTGTTTATTTCATTTGCTTACATGTAAACGTCTTATTAGCTTAGGTTCTAATATGGTAGCTAGCGGTGTACATGACCCTGTCAGGGCACTGCAAACATTCTGTCCTTCTAAATTATTTTAAATAATAGTCAAATTGTTTTGAAATGTAAATAGCATTGGAACAAATAATTGTGAAAATTTGTTCTTTACCCCTTAGAACTTTTGAAGTTCTACAAAGTTGTGTTCTACAAAAGAATCAATTTACACAATTCGTATATTATACGGCAATTTGTCATATAAATTAAATTAATGAATATAAAAAGGTCTCGATTGACTGATGTAGGCAGGTACAACGTACGTATAGGCTAAAACATTGAACGTGAGCCTAAAAAATTGGATTCGCAATGCAATGTGGGATAATGAAGTATTTGAATTTTAATGCTACTCAACACGCAGATAAATGATTCTATATTTTAATACTTCTATAGGTTCATACATCGACGCTCGCAATACATTCCATATTACTACTCTTCAATTCCAAAGGCTTAGTAAAATTCTCAGTGCAAACTAGGTACTCGTAAAAGCTTCGGCGTCTCATAAATTGTGAACGGACAACGCTGTCAGGGAATTACTGCTTTATTGTTATTTCAAGACCCCTCCAACTGTTAGTTTGTTTTTTGAATTGTTTTTCCAGTTTTTATTGTTTTTGATTAATTTATGACTGGGTGTGGCTCTAGAACCGATTCATTCAATAGGAATTCGATATATCTCTAATTCGGTACTCGATCAAGTTGTGTGTCAGTGATTTAAGGTTTTCTATGAAATGGTCCTGATAATGTACAGACAGCGTCATAGATAAGTATCCCCTTTGCACAAGACACCCAGCTTCAAATACCTTCAAAAAAATAGTATAAAATTATGATTAGGCTTACATGATTATAAAAATATGATTAATTTTTAAGGCATAACTTATTTGTACATCGCAGCGGAGTTTTGAAGGGATTTGAAACTGGGTGTCTCGTGCAAGGAGGATACGTGTAACGCTGTCTGTACATGTACATTATCAGGACCACAAACATACAGATACCTATGCATAGGTGCTGCTGGGAAATAGTTATTACCAGATTGCGAAGTAGCAGAGAGCCGAGCTGTAGCGAGCTGGCTCTAGCTAGGTACCCGGGTTTGCCAAACGATGAATAAATCTTAAATTATTAACAATTGGGTACCACCTATCGTAAATCCATAAAAAAACGATTAACGGTAACCGTTATCCAATTTGATCTAATTATTTTGGCAAAAAATCAACTTAATTTTTAACTTTTTTGCCATATCTGTGTTCAGTAACGGCAACTGATTATGGTATTTTTTTTCTTGACTAAAAATTTGCGGTGTATACATACATACATCACAATTTTTAATTACCAAAAATACTTAAATGGGTAATGTAGAAAAGGTACTAGCTTTTTATACAGGGCATCCCACGGATATGCCACATGGAGGGAAAGTACCTTGAATATTTTAGATGGAACATTTTACTGAAAGAAGACATTCAAGAATTTTAAAAAACAATTTAAACTGCGTTTCTATGAACGCAGTTTAAATTGTTTTTTAAATAATTACATGGTTGAACCGGGAATCGATCCCGTTACACGAGAAAAATAATCACTTGGTTTATCATACCAATCGAAAGGCTTCATCATAAGGATTATTTTTTATTTTATTTTTAAAATAAAAGGAAGACCATGAATTTTTACATTTTTAATACAAAATTAATCAATTTATCAAATGCTGTTGTGATGTTATGAAAATGACTGTTATGAGCTGGAGCCCTATCTTGCTGAAAAGTAAGGTTTTGTCGATACTTTTCCTCTATGTGGCATATCCGTTTAATTGTAGTAAAAAATATATATTGCAGTTGTGCAATAGTGGGATTTTACCACCAAACCACGTCTGAAAGTTATTCCTGGCCATCTTTTCTGCCCTCGTGCAAGTTAACTAACCGTGAAACGACCGTGGCGGGCAGCCAAGCTAATGAGCGTACGAGCGTATAGTGTAAGGAGTCCTAGTGTGGGAAGATGGGGGGAAAATCGGACAGAATGTATCCAATCGAGTAACAGTGGATTTACTTCGACAATACATTTTTTTTAATTTAAAATCTAAGTATTTTTAATTTTAAATCTATATAAAAATTAAAGTACTGAACCGATTTTGATAAAATTTCTATGGGTCCAATCTGAAGGTATTTTCGGTATCAAACAAAAAAAGTTTAAAAACAGAAAACCTCCTTTTTTTTAAGTCGGTTGAAAACCGCTATAACCCAACATCACCCAAGCTAAGCCGCGGGCAACAGCTAGTGTGTAAATAATTCAATCTGTAGGCAATTCAGTTGCGGTTAATGGGCCAGTGTGAGCACAATAATTGGGTCATTCATCCATCAGGCTAGTCCCGCATGAATTGTTTCATTAGTGCTTTTAGGGAACCCTAAAAGCTATTATTAAATAATCAAGGTTTGACAAAAACATGCCACAACCAAATTCAATTGGACTGTTCTAGTGTGAACGTAAACACAACTGAAAATTCGTAGTGAAGCAAAATACGCAATTTCGCTTAGTTCGATCGATGACATAATTAAGTCAGTTATTTTGATTTAAAAATTAAACTTCTGAACAGATTTTGATGAAATTTGTATGGGACCAATCCGAAAGTAAAATGAAATGAAATGAAATATTGTTTATTTGCTAGAACATATGTGTTTACAAATAAGGCCATTTAATTTATTTTAGTATATCCTCTCAAACAAAAAAATATTTTTGACCGCAAAGTTCCGAGGTAACAAACATAAAAAAAACATTTAAGCGAATTGATACCTCCTCCTTTTTTTAAGTCGGTTGATAATAATAATTATTAATTGCGCCTAAACTTCTTCACGATCATATTCTAGAACTAACTTGAAAATTTCAGGTCACTTGGTTTGGGCTGTGCGTTGTATACCAATCAGTCAGTAAGGACAAATCCTTTTTTAGATATTGATTAAATATTTTTTTTAGATATTGAAAGAAAATTTTGACATAATTTATTTCTAATTTTCAGACGCTAGGAGACGATAGGATAGGATAGGAGATTTAATCCGGAAAGCAATTCCTGAAATTACTGATTATGATTTCATACCACGCTTGGTTCTACACTATCATAATGAAAATCTCTATTTGCATTTCCATTGCAGTACTTGCTACATTAGACCGCAACTGCCATTTCAGAATTTTTGCTAAAAAAGCTTCATAAGATTTTTCTGTGCAAAAAATTCAACGTCAGTGGAACAAATATTTTTTTTGCTCTATTTGTATTTTTATCTTTATCTAACAATAAAAATATTATTTAATGCAGATCGTTTTTTGTTAATTTGCAAAATGTAGTTAATTTTTTTTATATTAAAATTAGAACAATAAACAGGAATCCTTCTATATATTTTTTGTTACCTATTGTATAGTAAAAATTAATATAGTGGAATGAAATTACGATAGCGAAATAACAGAAATATTAAAATGGCTAGTTTACAAGCTACAAGCCGGCGAGCTTAAAAACAAGCGAATGAGCGAGTAAGCGGTCCGCAAGGATTTTCAACAATACACGCAGATACAAATGGTAAAAAAGCCGATGTCACGGCGAGTAAAGCTACAAGCGATCTCGCTGGCTTGTAGCTTCCAAACTAGCCCTATTTCATCAACGCTTTAGACACAGTAGGCATACACAAAACTGTATGGTTTTATATAATCTGACACCATGTTATTTGATTACAAAGCAAATTCCATGTATGAACTTTGTACTGTACCCAGGCAAACAACGTTTAGCAGCCCGTAGACCGCGCGACGCCCCACATTTATAAAGGGGATTATTTGCACAGACATGCTCATTATTTCACGTGCCACAATTGGCCGTGGTCTTAAAATTGGTGTAATTTTCTCGCCGTGATCAAATACTTACTCTATTGTATGTTTAAGTTGCCGAGATATCTGTGGCGATTGTAAAAGAACAGTAATTTTATGTTTCTCTGATAACAAAACTTACACTACAAAACTAAGAAAATAACTGATTTGCTCCCTCTGGACCAAAATCTGGGTACGCCCATGCCAGGTAAAATTCCAAAACAAAGTATACCTATAAATCCATGTCCCGTTTTGAGTTAAAAATATATGGTCAGTTTACGTAAAAGTAATATTTTAACACGATTTTTAAATTTTTATTGATATAATCAAATCAAATCAAATCAAATAATTTATTTCAGACAATGTCCATAAAAACTTAGAAATATTAGGTACAAAAAAAAAACAATCCGTAAACACACATATACACAAAAAATAAATAAAAAATAACATAATATTTAAATGAAAATTAAAATATATATATAAAAATAAAAATAAAACACACATTATGCAACATGAAGCCTGACTAAATGACCAAGTATGGGACAATCAACCCGGTCTGCCACGACGCGAAGGATGGCGTTGGTGCTGCCGCGGACACGGCTCAGCAGTGAGGCGGCTCTCTTGCGTAGGATGGCGTGAAAGCCATCTGTTCGAGCGTCCGTAAACATGCCTGAAGCACTGCAGTACCTCGGCAACCCCAATACAATCCTAAACGCGTTGTTATATTGTACACGCAGGGCGTTGATTGTCTTTTGCGTATAGTTAATCCATAGAGTGCACGTGTAAAATGACTGACAGAAGGCCTTGAAAAGAGTTACTTTTACTTCGTCAGTACATCGTGCAAATCTACGGGCCAACATATTGCATCGGACAGCCAACGCCCTACGCTCCCTCTCAATGTCCTCGGTGTCAGTGAGGTCATCCGCGACCCAGTGGCCCAGGTACTTGAAACGTGACACTCTTGGTAACTCAACTCCATCAAGAGTGACTGGCGGTACACTGGTGACAATGTGACCACGAGATTGAAATACGAGTAACTCACTCTTCTTCACATTGTACCTGAGCCCATGCGTCGCGGCATACACCTCACACCGCTTGAGTAGCTTCCTAACGGCGCTTATCGAAGGCCCCAGCAGCACCATGTCGTCGGCGTAGCTAATGTTGTTTATAAATTTACCATCTATTGAACAGCCGACTCCGTTGCTACTGAGGTCCTCGATAAGGCCGTTTACGTACAGGTTGAAGAGCCGAGGAGATGTTAACCCCCCCTGCCTCATACCACACTTCAGCCTGTACGCATCGGAGACCGCTCCTCCCCACCGCACGACATTTGTTTGGTTGTTGTACCAATAATCAAAAAATTTAATAATAACATCCGGGACGCTAGTTTCAGATTTCATTTTCTTCCAGAGCACATCATAGGACACCAAATCGAAGGCCTTGGACAGGTCTAGGAAGCAAGCATAGACTGGAGTCTTCCTGTCGGTATAGTAGCGGACAGTTTGCTTGAGACATAGTATGGCAGTCTCTGTCGACAGCCCTGGTCTGAAGCCGAACTGGGCGTCGTGCAGCTGCAGATGACTGCTCAGGATGCGATCAAGTAAACTGTCCAGTACCTTGGCCACAGTGGTAGCTAAAGAGATGGGCCTATAATTGTTCTTGTCTGATGCATCCCCGGTTTTATTCTTGATTATTGGTACAACAACCGTCTTCATACACTCACTCGGCATGTAAGAGTGCCTTATACAGAATGTATAGAACATCGACAGGACTCTAGGCAGATGAACACCAGCCCACTGCAGGTGCTCGATACTAAGACCGTCATGACCTGGGGACTTACCCTTTGTCATGCGTTTGATAACCGACTCCACTTCTTTGGAAGTGAAACCCTCCGGTAACAAAGCAGACAGATTATTCTTAACATCGAGCACCGGCGGCGGCGACGCATTTACAATAGGCGAGGGTTCTACCTGGAAATGAGCCCTGAACATGTTTGCAATGTCACTAGGTTCAGTTACACCAGCAACACTGAGAGGGGCATTAGGTCTAGGACTTAGTTTTTTTGTGCATTTCCAAAAAAATTTAAAATTCTTTTTAGCATGATGCGAGGCTAAAATATCCATTCTTATTTTGTCAGCATTTTATTGACACCATTTGAGTTTCGCCTTGAAAACACGGCGCGATTCCGACATTTTATCATAAATGATACCTTTGGACGGTCTTCCATAAAGCAACCAGACTTTAAAAGAAAGCCTAGCCGTCTCATGGGCGCTCTTAACATGTTTATTCCAGCCTACCACCACGCGCTTTCGTTTTTTCTTATTAACTTCAGAACATGAACTAACCATAGCAGCCTCACACATAATATCAACAATATTTTTATACAGTTTGTCAATCACAAGTCTATGCTCCATGTTGTCGCATGTACCATCTGCACACTCAGATAACTCTGAAGGGAAGTCAATTAATTTAAGATTATCATTACATAATTTATTATAGATGTCAATTTGTTTAGAGTCCCTTTCTCCCCACAAAATCCCATTTCGCTTACTTTCTAACAAAACAGTCCGCCTGTCTATTTTTGTGAAATTACATGTCATTTCCAATGGGAAATGGTCTGACCATACACAGTCGTAGCGCACCTTGACATCTAGAACTGACTGCCACGCGGACTCGGTAACTAAGCCAACTTGTGGTACCGTGGGCATCGCTCAAAAATGTGAAGGTGCCCGACGAAAGGCCTAATTTCTTTATATCGGCACAAATCCAATTTTGGTCATCACAGAATTTAAATAATTCTCTTCCGAACAACTCGCTCGGATTAGAATTAAAATCTCCCAATACAAATACAGAAGCAATATCAGTGTTTTCAATAACCGCACTTATCTCACTCAAACAGTTAGTAAATTCAATCAAATTTTCAGTTGAGTCCACCGGCATGTAAACCGAGAACATTAGGATTGAACAATCACTCACAGTTACCTTAATCGCCGCGAGACGCAAACTATTGCACGGAATAACGGTTACCGAACTAAATGCACTCTTACGCCACAACAGAGCTACTCCGCCATACGGCCTACCACGCACTATGCCGGCTGAAGTATCTATCGCAGATTTTCCCGTGAAGCCGAAGTCTTGATCGATCGTGCTGAGGATAGGTATGTCGTGCGGGAACAGCCACGTCTCCTGCAGGGCGATGACATCTGCTCGCTGGCACAGGGTCCTAACATGATCAATCGAACGAGTGATGGACTTACAATTAAAGCTGATGACTCTGCTACTTGGTTTGTTTACTGATTGGTTGTGTTCCATCATACGATTTGTTTGTACGTCTTCTGTTACCAAAGTCTATGAAACGCCTAAAGGATATTCCCTCAGGCCAGGTACTATCATTCATGAATAATTTCAATTTAAGTCGCGGCACGAATATCTTATATGCGTCATAGTCTTTTTGTTGCTTCATTTGAATTTTTTCCAAGGTTACACCTACCTGTGTTCTATCCCGAATAAATCCCACAATATCCGCAATCGATGCGTTCTTGTCAACATTGTTTATAAACAAAGGGATCTTTATATCTGCGGCCCGGAACGTACACTCCGGCGTCGTGTGCGCGCTGCCCTTATTTCCAATAAATCTATTTCTGTATCTTTTTCTTTGTACTTCTATCCACTCACTATTTCTCTTTGGTTCCTTCCATTCACCTTCTGCGCGCGCCAGCTCCGCAAACGAATTAGTAGACAAACACCTGTTACTCGCCGATTCTGCCGTCGCCGCCGCTAATAAAGCACTATTTACCGAGCCAGGAACACCCCGATCAGGTATAGAAGCCTCAGTCTCGCTCTTACTGTATGTCGGTGCGGTATCACGGTGACGTCACTCTCTGCCGGGCGCTGGATGCACAGCTCCTTATCGCTCATGCCATTCATTATCGCACGCTCAAGCGAAGAAGTATGTACGGAGGGCATATCCGGCTTTGTAGAAATACTATTACTCGTGCATTGAGTAGGTGCATAATCACAGCTGTTGTTATGACTCATACTACCTGCCATACACTCAGGAGCGACCGCTGTCAACACAGACAAATTATGCGTGAGTTCCATAGGTCCGCTATCGTTGTGCAAGCTACCTAGGTATGCACCTCTCCGCAAATTAATATTTCTGTATACGCTCCGCGGTGTGTTCTCCTCGCATAAGCTATCCGACCTACCGGCACGCTCGAGCTCGATGCCGCCGCCCGCGCCGCCGACCCTACTACATTCCTTGTTTGCTTCCATAATCTCTTTTCTAGTTTGTAACAGCTGATCCGTCGTAACATAATTACTCTTGATCAATGAGATCTCATTTTGCAGGATAATTATGTCTTTCAGAAGCCGACTAACATCCACATGATCAAAAGTGATGGGGGGTAATTTATTCAAATCCTGCGCAACAAAAATAGGTATCTTTTCTGGATCTAAGGACTTGAAAACTTCAATTACATCGAACAAATCCTTTTTAGATTTGCCTTCCTTATTTTTACGCTTAATTCTCCGAATATCTGAAGAAATTGAATGAAACAGTAGCGACTTAGCTTTCTCGATGTCTTCTGTTGAGAAAGCAGTGGTACAAATCCTGACCATACTTTCAGAATCCATCACCTCATGTTTATTTTGCACAAACGTTAACAGTTCATTGACCACGAGATTGCAACTATTGCATTTGAGCACATTAATAACTGATGACGAAGTCATTGTTTACATTAACTGCACAAACACCGTACCGTACGCAAGGAGCGCGCAGCGCAGACTGTATAAGTACGTAAAACTTTTGAATTAATCAAGATTTATTTTCACAACTTACTAGGTACTAATTAAATTCTAAAACACAATAAAACTAAAATTACTAAATTAGCTCTAAAAACAGATTGACCCTATCTAAAATTCTAAATAAAAACACTAATTCAGAAAACAAACTAATGCAACAGAAAATAAAATTATTTACTAGTAAAAAAAATAACCTAAGAGAAATATTTTGACCCCGACTTAACTGCATTTATCAATACTAATTGGCCAAAACACAAGACCCATAGATTTTGTAACGAAGCAAAAACTCTTGTCTTAATAACGAATCTCAAATCAAAATAAGCACCAAAATGGTACGTAAATCTTTGACCGTTACTATACACAATACTGGCAAAACTTTAACCGTAACCATGACAACAAGATACCACAATACATCGATATAAACATCATTTTTCCTCCTCACCCGTACACTTTGAGCCACAGTTTGAGCCAGTCTTACACTTAGAGCCACTCTTACACTTTGAGCCAGTCTTAAGACGTGTCTTTGCTGACCCACTTACAGTAATCGATGAAGTCTTTTGGGGCACGTGGTCAAGTGGACGAGCCGGGAAATTTCTTCTCTATAATGCTCTACCTAATGAGACGAAAACATTTTTTTTTTATATTTCCCCATTGGAGGAGGCTAAATTCTTATTACAACCATACTGCATTGTCAAACGTTTATCTCGACACACGACAGTGTGTCCAGTCACGGTCAGGCCCAGCAAACTGGCGAGTAGCACTGTGTGTAAGTTTACACGAACCATTTGGAGCCACTTTTGACTTTGTCGTATCTAAAAAACGAATCAATATAAACACACCAAATTTGGTTAATGTATTGAAAGTCCGGAGTTAATGAAGTACCTCAAATTTCATAAACACAGCTTAAACGGTTATTTAGATATTAACGTTCAAAAATCGTCATTTTTATCACTGATTGACTGACATATAGACGTAAAACCTAACCCACTTCCAGATGACCTAGAAAGTCCAAATTTGGCATCCAGCTAGGTAATTGTGCGTATACAAAGGAAAAAATCAGATAACCGTAAATTTATAAGATTTGATTTTTTTTCAAATTATTCGATTTTATGAGGTAAATTTAGCGCCTTGCAAATTATGAGAGCAATTGCCTTGCAAATTTTTGCAGGATATTTCCTTTTCCATGATGAAAGGTTGTTTTTATCATTTTATGTACTTACTTTAAAAATTATTTACAAGAGCCCAGATGAACGCAAGCTAGTGGAAATGCAAATTGTCGGAAAACACTTTAATCTCCTGGCACATATGTAGGTACTATCTACAAAGGCAGTTACCCACACCTTATTTACGCTATATAGGTAGGTTAGGTACTTAACTTATTGTACTTTTACTTACCTACATACATTTAGAGGCGATGATGGTGGTGTGTAAGTAAGGAAAACAAATAGGTAGGTAACTATTATAATTATAGTAGGTACCTATCCCATATACCTTTGAATAGTAATATTTTTTTTTACAAAAAGTAATGATATCTGAACCAAACACATAATACTTATATGAAAATAGGAGCCACGATCGGGTTATGATGGAAAAGTCGTTTTCCCCGAAAAAAGACTTGATATTTTATACGTGGATTATTGTTTATTTTTGTCATCGGTCAGATAGTCGTTAAGTCCAGTCATGCCCCTGTAAAGTGGTGGTGGTGGCGACTTTACTAGAGGCTTCTATGGAGTTTTGGAGGCAGCATTTTTCATTAAAGGAAATTTGTCAGATGACAGCCGAAACCTTTATGCCTAGATCACACGTACCGAGCACTCGACCGAGACAGTAAAATGTTACTCGGCCGAGACAGTGAAAGCTTACATCACTCGCTCAGCCGAGCACTCGGCGCTATGTTTATACGTACCGAGTACTCGACCGAGAGCACTGTCTCGGCCGAGTACTCAGTAAATGAAAACATTTTACGTCTATTCGTAAAATGTTTTTGGCTTGCTTAAGTCCCCCACACCCGTATTCTGACGATTTTTTCACTTCTATTTTAGGAAATACTTAAATTTGAAATTTGACAGGTGACAGCCGAAACATTTAGTAAAACGGCGGCCATTTTACTACTTTAGTAAAGTGAACTTAAGTTTGAGGACTGACTTAGAATAGGTACGTGTGTAAATGGTTAGACAAATATATTTTACAAACGCTTCTGTACATTAATCGAATTTAAAGTATTCTAAAGCAAAATAAAACGCGATTTCGCACTCCGACGAATCGTTTACGGGTCCCAAGCGTATTAGATTACAATTTAGGTGTCCTAGGGGATATATCTTGAGCGATTTAGTGGGTTTAAAGTCTCATTGGAAATATCGCAAAGTCTGAAATAGCTGAGGAAATAGTTGAAACTATTACTATTAGAATACTTTACGGGTTAGGTTTGGGTTGATTCAGAAATAGCTTTGAGATTTTCTTATTTTATCAGATTACGGTAGAAGTATAATGTTTATTTTGCTTGTTACTTACATATCTGTTACGTTCAGTGCGTTTTCAGACTAGCTTTAAGGCCCATTTAAGCGCAATAATTGAGCTTAAAGAATTGTAAGTAACTGTTTACACGCGTGTCTAAGTAAAAAAATGGAACGCAATTATTGTATGAAAGTCTTTACAATAAATAATTGCTGATGTCTTTTAATTACACCAATACAATTATGTTTAGTCGACTATTGCTGCCAAATTTTGACCTTTGACCATTTTCCAGTGGGTTGCTTTAAGTATTGCACGTTTTTGCGTTGGCGAATTTTCATTCAAGTGTTGAACGTTGCATGTGCTGTTTACACTAAGAAAAGTTTTGAAACAAACTTGTGTAACAAATCAAGAATGTTACGTGTTGAACAGACCATGCAAGTCATTTATTGCTTCAATTTAATTGTATGCTTCAACAGGCAAGAAACTTGCATTGTGGAAATAGGCCTTAAGCCTTTTTTAAACCATAAAAAGAAAAAATAAAATCGAAATAGCTAACCTAACATAATTTTACAAATTGGCTTTGTTCAGCGAAGTTAGGTGAATAGAAAAACCAAGAAGAAACTGCGTTCAAAACAAATATATTTTAATTCTACTTCACTTTCTCTGTCCTTATCTCTCATGCATATTTTGTATTAGAACAGACAGAGAACAATAGAAAACTGTCCTCAACTTCTAAATAACTTTGCATAATATTCAAAGTTCTGAGGATATTTCAATGAGATATCGCAGATACTATTATGTATCCTGTGGTGAAACTTTGATAGAACTTCACTGGCCTTGAAGTTGAGTAACAGACGAGAATAAAAAGAGGTTTTTAACTGATTCCATTTACTATTTTGTAAACCTTATTGTAATTATAATTTTATGTATTTTATATATCTGACGCCTGCAATTTTGTTTGCAGTTTTAGTACGTGCCTGCACTTCTTGAAAAACACACACCCTCCATGTTTATAGTCTAGACTCTACGTTTAGTGGTTTGGTCTGTACGTTGTCTGTCAGTTAGTCATGTCAAAGGCTTTTATAATATTGATTGACGATTAATAAAAATATTTCAGTCACACAATGTCATATAGGTCCAAACATAGTTTGTTCCATTCTTCTTCTTCTTATCGTGTCCCTATTTCTTTCGAACCAGTATGGTGAAAGGATTTCAAGTGCACCTCGAAGAGGCTCCTTTCGTGCGCTTGACACATGTTTTCGAACTTTTTAGGTTCTATGACATGCCGGTTTCCTCACGATGTTTTTACCATGAAAAACCTACATAGAATATTTTTTAATATATTGCAAACTTGCATAGACTACATAAAAAAATAGCAACTAAAAAGTAAAAAAAAATACCAACTTCGGCAAATAAGCAAAAAAATATTTTTAAATAACCTTTTTATATCAAAAACATCTAGCCAAGTAATGCATTATTTATTTACAAATAGCGATCTTTTTCTTTAGATAATCAAAACATTTCCATCTGTTACCTAGTTTATTTTTTCTCTACCGTACCCGGGTTGATACCCTCCATGTTTTAATATTTGAGTACGAATACTACAGTTGTTGGAGTATTTTATACCAGTTAAGACACTTCTATACCTTCTGTCATTTATTTTAAAACTATATTTTTATTTATATGTAATCGGATAACGTAACACTGTGTTTTATACCTATCGAGTAACAGTGGCACTCGATGGGAAAAAAATCCCAACGAGTAACATTGCTACTTGTTTGGGTGTTACTCAATGGAAACCCATCGTTAAAACACTCCAAGTTACTGAAATTTTATTTTTATTTTATTTATTCGGCACAACAAACAACTGTAATATACATTTTGTTTAATAATTATAACATCTTACACTAACAATATTATAGCCCAAATTATATATAAAAATATTTAAGTAGTTAAATCGAAATTTCCGTATCCATTGGCCTCCAAAATGCGTTAGATTTATTATATTCGTTATTAAAGTGTTTTTGTTATGCAAAAACTTACACCGAAGGTGTCCCCTGTAAGATGCTGGGTACCAACCATTCACAGTGCCAGATATTCTGCCGCAATGCAGTAATGTAAAAGTATTACTTACAAGAAATTACAGGGTTTTCGAGACAGACCACCATAATATCTCGAATTGGACGTTCAATGTTGCACCAGCCCATAAATCCTGTGTAGCAGCACTATTCTGGTCATGCAGGCGTAATCGCTTACCTCAGCAGAGCGCATAGCTCATCTCGTTACTTGTAAATAAAAAAGCTGTCTGCAAAACTCGCAATGCCTGTCTTTCATTCTTTTTAGGAATTAAATAAATGTAAATGGACTCCCTTTTCCGCACTTGGACTCCTGTTGGTCCTTCGTACGTCGGATATCCTGACTAATAGTTTAGCCAGCGGAATCCGTCCAAAAGCACAGAAGTTTCCTGGGTTCTTCGCAGGCTTCGCAGAGTGACCTCGGGTTTTTGAGGATTTCTAGGAATAAAATAAATAAAAATATATAAATATTTTGAGTATATTAGCTGTACTGTTACCAATTTACTCAGTATCGTTTGGACGCACGGAACCTTTATTATGTACAAGCAATGCAAACTGGATACATTATGTATAGAGTAATACCGATTGCGGTGTTTTATGCCCAATTTACGATGCCCGCTTTTTGGTACACCGGCAATGTATTCGGTAATATGGAAATTGCGTTTATTATGGGTTGAATAACAATATTGTTCTTGTAGCATAAAATTCTTATGTAGTTAGTATTATTTTCACTATAAGAGCTTAAGATTATAAAAAAACACTTACACTCTATAATAAAACGAGGTCTAATTATAGTACTTAGATTAATAATATTACAGCCTACTGTATTATCCAAAGAGTTATCTAAAAATTACATAAGAATACCACTAGAGGGTCGGTAGGTATTATATATCAACATCTGATAACAACATCAGATAACAAGACACGATGTTTTCCTTCACCGTTAAGTAGGTGTTTTATTACTATTGTTACAACACGGCTATAAGCTGCTCACTTTGATATATAATACCTACCGACCCTCTAGTGGTATTCTTATGTAATTTTTATAGAACTCTTTGGATAATACAGTAGGCTGTAATATTATTAATCTAAGTACTATAATTAGACCTCGTTTTATTATAGAGTTGTAAGTGAATTTTATTTTCTTAAGCTCTATGCTATGCTACAAAACCATTTTGAGCGTATCATTTGCTTACGTTCTGTTTATACCATATTCAAACTTCATTCGTTACCATCGACAAAATAATACATAAATGTCATTCATATTTTTCTATAACTATGACTATATAATTTTGCGCATATTGCATTTGTTTACCACAATTAAAAATCTTGGTCGGCGTAAAACTTATTTCAAAATATCTATGAATACCTAATTATTTAGTGGAGAGTGCTGATTTTTAATTTCTTAAAAATAAAAAAAGAATAAAATTTAACATAGACTAAAATTTCAACTTACATGAAGTACATTGCAAAGAGCTTCTATACTGATACATAGTATACAAGTTCTTTGGTACATTGATCATCACAGATACTAAATCAATTAAAAACTTTCTCAAGAACATTTATACTAAAACTTTAGATACTTCTCTACACAAATAAGAAAAAAAAACATTCGTAATATGTAACAATTCTAATTTTTCACGACTTTGCCAAACTACTTCCTACTTCGCCTACTTCACTTTCGAAACGACTTTTCTTCAACCAAGTTCTGGGACGTATTCAGGATAATTAACTGTGGGTTGAGGTACAAATATCGTAAAAATATTTATTCAAGTATGTTCAAGACGTGTAAGGTGTAATGTCTCAAGGTGGATAGCGCTATAGCAGTGTTGCACTGACCTGTGTGAATCAAAGCCCTGTGTAGCACTGTTATGGTTATGGGCAGGTGTGATCTCTTACCATCAGGAGAGCGCCTAGTAAAGTTGGTTAACGGACGATAATTTAACGTGAGAACGTCAACGAACCAGCGTAACGGGACAATGAGCGTTACCGGACAATGACGTCAACGTTTTCGTGCATGCAGCCGGCGTTCATCGATTTATTAGACGTAGTCACGTCAAAAATTAGTTCACAACTCAAACGATATTTAGGGTATTCCATAGTTCTTCATGAAATAAGTCCAACCCTGTTCCTTATTTTTTTTAACTTCCGTCGACGACCTGAATAAAATACGACTTCCGGCTTTCATGATGGCACTCTTCACGAAACTTTCCTCATTCGTTATTTATAATGTGATTCTGGAAAGATAATTAGTAAATACTTAATTCGTTTTATTTTTTCTGGAGAGTAACTTTATTTACACAACTAGCTATATTACTTAACTAGCTATAAACATAAAGATTTAACCTATCTAAAAATAATAAATATCACTTGTAGCCGATAGCCAATGCCAGGATAATCAAGATCAAACTTCACTTGATAAGTTCATAAATTATATAAAAATAAGTATTAGTACGTACGTTGGACCGAAACAGTGCTACTTCACTCGTTTATTTTGAACCACATCGATGGTCAGACAAAATCAAAATTTATGTAGATTACTGTTTTTACATTGGTTTATTTTCAAACATAAGCTACATACTCGTAACTTAACACTAATCTAATTATGTAGGAATTAGGGTAATTTATCTTGTCTGAGGTATATTATGGTATAATCCCCAAGATTGCTTTAGTGCGGTTTCAGATTAGCAGCTTCGCCGCAAGTGTTTTGTTTTTTGTAGCGCGTATACACACGAAAAGCCGCGAGAGACACTTCATGCTACTGACACTCGCTAGAAAAAACCGAGCGTAAACGCCGGTATACGGGTAAACGCCTTTTGAAGTTACACGATAACAAGGCATGGAGTCCCGAGTAACATGTTATTTATCATGGTATAAAACTGATCACACATAACACTTGTTACTTTCTGAGACCAAGTCTGTTACAAAATCATCGGTGATATCCCCCCGGAGTGCTCCGGCAGGCGATTTTGTACGCTGTGATGTCATGATACGTGTCACCATTCACAATTTCATTCGTATCGTAAATAACAATTACAGACAGTCAGTAGTGTGCTGACTGTGAGCGGGAGTGATTGCTCTACGTTGCGTCATGAGTGAATAATCTTAACAAAATGTGACATTATCATATATGAGCCGATGAAACTGATGAAAAAGCACAGATGACACAATCACCTGTGATTTCACTGCGACAAAATGAAATCATATCACCATGTGACAATGAAATAAGTAGAAATAGCAATCATTTCCATTTCAGCGAGTACCAATCCGCAAAATACGCTAGTCTGAAATCGCACTAAAGTAGTTTTTATAGACACATTCAGACCCTTGCCTTCATCCAATTTATAATTCAACCTGCTTAGTTTAGAATTATTTATGTGATTGTTCTAGCGGTTGTATTAAGTTTAGTTAGGTTTGGTCGCGTCGAGGTAAATGTTAAATTAAATAAGTCGTTACGGTCATAACTGTGCAGTATTCTTATTTCTATTGCAATTACTTTCTAATTTTTAAAAATCAAGGTGAGTTTTCAGTAAGTAAAACCTTCTAACTCTATTCATTTAAAGGACCTAGATGACGCCCGGATTTTGGAAATAACGGTCAAAATTACGTATCGTGAACGATAGTGGAATTGCGCGAGCGCAGTCGTGCGCGCGTATATGCAGATCGCTGAAGCTGGACCTCCAGGACCTCCAGGCAGAATCCAGGTCAGTGCCGCACATCCTACCACTCCTCTGTCTTCACGCTATCACAAAGGAATCAAAACTACATCGCCACACCAAACATCTAGGTCGCATGGCCGCGGGACACCTATATTATATACCTTATTTCGATTCGATAACTATTAAATTTAATTGATATACTTAAAAGCCTTTGCCGTACCGTATAAAATACTTTAACATTATATAGGGAAGGGTTCTGGATTCTGTTATACAGTTTAATAAAAACTAAAACAGGAAACAGTGACTGCACCACAAGTTTGTCGGTAATCGTATGAAAATAAAAGTATTAATATTGTATTTTTTGTAATGTATCGTCCGTCAGTCTGTGCAGGCCATTATGGACATATTCACGTGCAAAAGCTACTATTCAATACCTAAATTTTTGTAAAAATTTATCCACTATAACTCATCTAATCATAAATGCCTGTAGAGGAAGGTTGCGGTTTCCTAATAAAACTTTTAGTAACCAAAGTTTCCGGTTTTCTGAATAATTTGTATGAAAGTTTTGTGAATTATCTTACCTCAGTGTCTGCTCGGCGTCAGTAAGTAAGTTTTAAACGTTAAACCGGTTAAGCTAGATTTAAGTTGTAGCTCAACTTAGTAAGTAAGTAACAACAGTGAAGTTTTTTGAAGTGACTACGTCTAATAAATCGATGAACGCCGGCTGCATGCACGAAAACGTTGACGTCATTATCTGGTAACGCTGTCATTGTCCGATAACGCGCATTATCCCTTTACGCTTGTAGTCACGTTAAACTATCGTCCGTAAACCAACCAACTGATGGTCAGTCTCAAAAGCCCAGTAATTCACTAGCTCCAATGCCCTTCCAACCGGACCACATTAGTGCTTACACATTACTGCGATGTGACAGAATATCTGGCACTGTGTTGGTATCTAACCGGCATCCTTATTTTATTTTAGTTTACTGTGGATCCAATAAATCAATTTTGCTTTCTTCCTTTCTTTTCTTCTATATTTCGTCACAATGGAGCCACGCGACATATTTTGCAAGGACTTTTTAGTAAGAAACATGATATTTTCTTTGTATTTGGTCTATTTGAGTAGCGCCCTTCCATCGCACCATAGTATACGTATAGATAGATAGATACTGCGCTAAATTCCAAAGGAAGGTAGTCTACGTACTACATACCACGTAAGCAATGGCTTAGTTTGGCGAAATGCCAGGTTCTAAATCAATGAGGACATAAATTCAGAGAAAGGCCTGGTAAGGGAAAACAACTATTTTATGATTATTTTTAGGGTTCTGATTCCGAAAAGAAACCCTATATAGCACAAGCTTATAGTATTTACATGAGCAAAATTGAAAGCGACCTCAAAATCGATCCTCGTAAATTTTGGAACCATGTTACTAGTTTGCAATCAAAGGGAAGGTTCAAACCTGATGTCACCTACAAAAGCAAAACTTCCACAGGGGTAGCGGCTGCTCAAGCATTTGCAACCTTTTTCGCTAGTGTCTTCCTATAAGATGTCCCAAATTTAGATGCCGAGGAAATCAACAGACTCGATACAGGGCCTAATAGCATAATCAGCCTATAATGTTCCCACTGCTGGGACTCAGGCCTACTCTCGGCAGGAGAGTGAATGGGTCTTAATCCACCACGCGGACCCAATGCGGATTGGTGGATGTCACATGCCATAGAACATTTTTTTTTATTCTGTCCTTAGACATGCCGGTTTCCTCACGATGTTTTCCTTCACCGTTGCGAGAACGTGGGATGCATACAAAGATTTTTTCGACCGAAAAAACCCATTTACGCCCATGACTGCCACTGGGATTCGTACCCGCGACCATCAGATCGCAATGCAAGGGTCTTATCCACTCGGCCACCACGTCCACAGGGCCTAATACTACGTTAATATACTTAGGTTCTCGCTGGAAGATGTGAAGTACGGTATTAAAAAGTTAAAGTCCAGTAGTTCTATAGGGCCAGACAATATACCATCTAGCATTATTAAGCACACTTCCTTAAAGTTTCTCTTGCATCATGAATACTGTTGTATCTCTTATATTTGTTATTTCCTGATCTTCCTCTTGCTATTCAAGACGACAATTATATTAAAAGTATATTACTACGTATAAATACCTACCTATTATTTATATATATTATACTATTTATATATTATACTATTTATATATTATATTAATTATAATTTATAGTATTAAGTACTTTACTTACCTATAGTTATACCGTACCTACACTTTTTACATTAATAAGTAACCACTTTGATTACTTTTTACACTCTTTGTTTTTGTAATGTATTAAATGACACGCCACACCATATTTTTTTCACGCCCGGGTTGACTGGTAGAAAATGCTATTATAGCATTAAGTCCTCCCTCACTTATGTAAGTGTTAAAGTGTTAAAATAAATAAATAAATAAATAAATAAGCGTCTGAGTAACGTCTGCCCCACTTTGTCATATTTGTGGACACATGGTAAAGCTCAAACAGATGTTAAATCTTTTTGAGCTTTACCATGTGAATGCTCGTCCGTCTGTATATCACAGACTTTTTGAAACACCAACTTTCTCTAAGATCCCTCTCAAAAAGTGTTGAAAATTTTAAGATGATATATTTATGAATATATTATCACTGTTTTACAGTCCCTGAAAGTTAACGGAGGAGAAAACATCAGAACACGTGATTACTCATTTTTTACATTATTACTTACAATATTATTGATTATAGTAGAGCCACCATTTACCCCAATTGTAATCCCAATTGCAAATTAGAAATAGAATAAATAATACCCTAAATATGGCGGACTGATTCCGACTTCTTGCTGACCACCTTCATGCTCATGGTCTTCCTAGTCTCGTGTCTTTAGAACACCACCTGCATCTCTTATGAGGATAGTTCACTGACCTTTATCATCAGCCCGGAACTCGGCTTCAAGTTCAGCCTTAGAGGGTTCGGGCTCGGGTTTCTTGCTGACCGCCTTCATGCTCATGGTCTTCCTTGTCTGGTGTCCTCGGAAAGCCGCCTGGATCTTCGTTGCCGCTTGTTCTTCGGACTTTACTTCGCCCGAATCTGACTTTTTTTTCTCTTCTGTGAAAGAATGAGTTTATAATTAGATAGATCTTCTTAAAAACCTATACATAGACAGCTGACAGAGATGGATGGATGAAAAAGACTTGTTGTTTCGACACCACTGAAGTGAGATAAGGGCAGAGTATGATGAAATGATGCATACTTATCAAAGAACTTCAAAAATTGAGAAAAAGAATTGAGAACCTCCCCTAGGTTCTCAATTCGGTTGTTTTTTTTTTAATTTTTAGATCAGAACTTATTTGTTTATAAACCGATTAGAAAAAAAAATGTTTGATAGGATATGTATACTTTTGGATTGGTCCCATAGAAATTTCAACAAAATCGTTTCAGTAAAACTCTAGAACAGTCCAATTGAAGTCATTTGTACGATTATACATAAAATGAATAACCTAATAGATTACCTTATCTCTTGCGAGGGAAAAAAATATAATTTTAACACTAACTGCTAACCAGTATTTTTCATCCATTGAAATCTTTTCGGAATGGACGAAATATTTATTTCAGTTCACAGACAAAAAATCTCCAAAAGTTTTTAGGAAAAACTACACGAAAACTCGCGCCAATTTTCGTTGGTTTTCTTAGTTTTTTCCCATATATCTCGCACACACTCAAGTTTTCTTGGCACAAGCTTTAATGCAGATTTAATGTTTTAGTGACAAAGGTCGGTACAATGTTTTTGATAATGGAATCTAAAAAAAATATCTACCTATAGGATAAATATAAAGATTTTTATTTTGCACGAAACACGTTAGGTTAGATGGTAGGTAAGAGAGTATGTGCATACATGTCTTACCAAGAACTGGCACACAAAATATTCGCGTGGAAACGCAAAACAAAATTACAATTATTAGGTTTGAAATATCATTCATTCATTCATATAATAAACCAGCTGTTGCCTTCAACCCAATTTTAGCCAAATCAGTTTAATAGTTTTGGGGTGAATTAGTCAAATATCTATACTATACTTACAAACTTTTGTAAGTATATGTAGATTTGTATACATGGTCGTGTTTTTTTTAAGTTGGTTGAAAAAGCATGATTATTGTAAAAAAAAGTCATGGAAAATTTAAATATGCATTTGGAGTAATAGTTCCTACAGGAGTGATTCATAGATTTACAAATAAAATGTTTGTCCTGAAGCGGGAATCGACTCCGGGGCGTGGCAGTCCAAAACATTTGCCACTCGGCCATACGTGTCATCTTTCGATTTACAAATCTCCTATCTTCGGACTAAGTCCATAGCCCACGCTCCGCAGATCAAAAGGATTTGTACCAAAGTAAGCCCGTTGATCTTTAAAAAGCTTTAGCCTAAGTCTCAAAACTAGACATGGAAAGTATACCTAGTAACATGTTATTTATCATGGTATTAAACTGATCGCACATAACACTTGTTACTTTCTGAGCACAAGTCTGTTACAAAACCCGGTGGTTTTGTGATATCTGCCCGGCGCGCCCTGGCAGGCGATTTTGTACACTGGCGGTCGCTGTGATTGATTCATGTCATGATACTTGTTCATTCACAATTTCATTCGTACCGTAAATAACAATAACAGTCAGTCGTTAGTGTGCTGACAGTAAGTGGGAGTGATTGCATGCGTCATGCGTAAATTAACAAAATTATGACATTAGGTATTAGCAAAGAATAAATAATATTATTACATACATTAGCAACCGCGCCGCGGCAGCCCATGAATTTTTATGTATTCCAATATTGCAGATATTGTAGGTATATCTCGCCGAACGACGCGCGAGTTACGGAGCACTGGTATTAGTCACTCATGATAATCACCGGTGACAAAATCACCGGTTATAGATCTGTTACAAAATGAGATTATATCACCCTACGAGTAAGAAAATGAAATAGAAGTAGCCATAATTTCCATGCCTACTCAAACTGCGGTTTCTATCGACTACTGTAATATTATCCTAGTAACATTCTCGAGGACGTGGTGGCCGAGTGGATAAGACCCTTGCATTGCGATCTGATGGTCACGGGTACGAATCCCAGTGGCAGTCATGGGCGTAAATGAGTTTTTTCGGTCGAAAAAAATCTTTGTATGCATCCCACGTTCTCGCAACGGTGAAGGAAAACATCGTGAGGAAACCGGCATGTCTAAGGACAGAAAAAAAAAAAATTTCTATGGCATGTGACATCCACCAATCCGCATTGGGTCCGCGTGGTGGATTAAGACCCATTCACTCTCCTGCCGAGAGTAGGCCTGAGTCCCAGCAGTGGGAACATTATAGGTTGATTATGCTATTATTCTTTGTAGGTTGAAGAGCATAACAACGGTATTTTTACCCGACTACGGCAAAAGGTTGGTTATGATTTGAGAAGTCTGTGATGGATGGATAACTTCTGTAATGGGTGTACTTAGTTAATATTTTATGTATCGAATGTTTTTTTAAAGTAAAATCAGCTCTCAAAAATTTTATTTATGCTTTTTTTAAGAGTATCTGATATGTATAAATAATAAGCTAACTACTTCAATATTATATTACAAAATTTAAAAAAGGAAATAATTGGGCCACCCATAGACCGTTGCAAACGATCTATTATAGGTAGCTCAACTGTTTCAACTCGATACCCGATCGCTCCATAACTCTCTAATTATGTATTTACTATTTATTACAACTTTTTCACTCTTAGTAGGTATGAAAATACGAAAAAACCCAAATGAAAAAATATTTTCGCCTCAATTTACATATTTTTGCCGTTGATCATGTTTTTATGGTTCCCGCCGAAGTCATCGAATCACAAATTGTATGCTATTAAAATAATGTGACGAAGGAGTAGGTATTTTATTAAATGTTCTCCAACAAACCTATTGGGAAAAACAGTTATTTTTCATGATTTTCGGACTTTTTACTTTTTGTGGTGCTGAAACTGAAAATCTTCAGAAAATAAAAAAACTGTAGCACAGTTATATACCTAGTCAATAAGATTTTTTTCAAAAAACTTTTTGGTTCTGCTTTTAACCCATTTATATATTTTTTTTTTAATTTTGCTGTTATCTTCGTTTAACGGTTTCAGCTTGGCAATGATAAATGAGTACATTTTATTATTTTGGAGAAGCATTATTAGAAAAGATATATATACTTTCTTTATTCTTTATTGCACAAAATACAAGATAAGATGTACAAAAGGTGGGCTTAATGCTAAAGCATTTTCTACCGGCCAACCTTATAGGTATTGAAAAATGTTGGCGTGCTAACTTATATATAACATAAACAATGGTATTTTATAGACTAATCAAAAGTTACACATATTAAACAAATTTGGTTACAGAGAAAGCTGTAAGAGAGAAAAGTTAAGAAAATCTAAAATAGCTCCTTACACTAAATAAATAAAATAAATAAATAATAATATGAAATAAAGATGAAATAGGTATATAGAATTATATATCAGTAATATAATATCTTAGGCCGGGTAGGAATTAATAACAAATGATTTTGAAAAAGATGGAAAGATACCTAGGCATTGTAGGGCATCGATATAACATCTAGGAAGCAGAATACACCTTTTTTAAATAAAATTCACGAACAAGACGATTGAACGTGGGTTTACTAGCTACTTTGGTACCTATAGACAAATAAATAAACAGTTTTGGACATTTCACGCAATCCAGCCCCCAAACTAAGCAGAGCTTAGTAGGTACGATGGGGACGAGATAACTGATACAATATACTATAAATACTTTTTTCTGTGAATACATACATAGGATACATAGAAAATACCTACCCAGACTCAGGACAAACACCGATGTTCATCACTCAAATATTTGTCCTAAAGCGGGAATCGAACCCACGACACCGCATCGGTCTGGTAGTCCAACACACTTAGCATTCGACCAATCGTGTCCTCAATAACCTGCCAACTCAAAGGGAAATTGTGAATTTTTGACTATGAACTACAGAACAGCTATAATACCTAGATCACACGTACCGAGTACTCGGCCGAGAGCACTGTCTTGGCCGAGTACTCGGTACGTGTGATCTAGGTATAAGACGCAGCTATATACTCGGAAGTATAAACTACGCAACTTATTAGGTATAAGATGCAGCATATAAGTTTGCCCAAAGTACGCGAGTTTACAAAGCTTCTGACCATTTCAGAGCCTTTGTGTTTCACCGAACCGCCCACGGTTGTCTTCAAACGAACACACAGCTTAGATTCGTAGCACCTAGTTTAATTATTATACAAGTATTTTACTAGATGACACCCACCAACTTCGTTTGCGTCGCGAACTAACAAAATTCATTTTTTAGTACTCGGTTGACGAACACACTCTGGAAAGTTCAAGTATCTACGTTCAGTGGTTTAGTCTGTGCGATGTCAGCGAGTCAGTCAGTCAGGAAAAGGCCTTTTATAGTTGATTTTGATGATCGTCTTACAAACCAGTTTTAAACACGACAGTTACAGCTTTGTTCCTGTGCTTATGACTAACACGGTGTGACAATGAATAGCCCTCTTTCATTTTTGTTTATCCGGTCAAGTACACCTTTAACACGTGCCGGGCTATTTTTCATTTGTTTTTGTAATTAAAACTATTTTTACTGTAGGACATAATTTTGATTTAATCTATATTAACTTTATATACTACAATATACTTTATATTTAATTTTATTGTACCTATTTATTACGACATAATCCTAAATGAAATCAAAAAGTAGCCCTTTTCAATTATTATTTACTTCTTCAAATCTCGTTTGATTCGGCTGTCCTTGTCTCGGCTGTGGTCATATAATTCTGTCTGCACTACGCCATTGTTTCGTGTTGTGGCTAAGCGAAGCACATTCTTTGTGAAATAGTTTGCTGCATTATGAGCTCGAGTTCGCTGTATCAGTGTAATGAGTGTAATATTATAGAATAACCTAGATTATTTTCTAGAAATTATTTGAGAAAACGCGGTTTGTATTTTATTTGTATCTATTAGAACAAGCTTTTGAAGCAATGCAACCAGTATCATTAGCACTCTGCCATGGTAATCGAGTTGGAGCAGTTCAAAGGAGATTGGGCATCACGGGTCTCGGCAGTTATTTTACCTATTTGACAATTCATTTCGATATTTTTAAGAATTATTTTCAGTCATGAATGTCTCTAATGCAGCGAGGTTTAGAAAATTACCAAAACATAACATCTTTGTTTGATATAAGTATCGTAGTATCGATGGTAAAATGGCGTACAATAGTGATAGTGTAAACATGATAAAGTATTTGTAAAAAAGTGTGCCACGATTTGCTGAAGCCCAACCATTTGTTTACGCTTCATGCGCTTGGATTTATATTTCAGGTTAGTTTCTGAATATACTTACCTTTAAAGGATTTAAGGAGTCTATTAGTGACTAAATACATAGCTTGGTAGGTCTTATGTGACGAATCTTTAGATTTCTCACAGTTTTTTCAACTTTTTTTGCCATTGTTCACATTTTTATAAAGCTTAATTACTTATTATTCCCGCTGCTTTGGAACATAAATAGCATATATTTGTAACCTACGCTGTTAGTACAAAAAAAAGTTTCATGCATGCAGGTTGGAAAAAAATAGGGACCTGGGCTCCATACATTTTTGCCCAATGTCATTTCAAACACTAAGCTAACCGGCTGAAACTTTTTATTTATTTATCACTTTAACACTCTCATACCTATGTAGGTATATGAGGGAGGACTTAATGCTATAGTAGCATTTCCTAGCAGTCAACCTGGGAGTGCAAAAAAAAATTGATGTGGCGTGTCATTTGATACATTTCAAAAGCAAATAGGTAGTGTAAGAAATAGTGAAGTGGGAACTTATTAATAATGTAAAAAAGTGTAGGTACGATATAACTGTTACTATAGGTAGGTACTTAATTTTTAGATGACTAATTTACTATAAAACGTGGGTTATAAATTATGAAAAAAAAAAACTTTCATGGACTAAAATAAATTGTCAGCGTCGTAGGCCGTAATAAATATGCATAAAAATAATAACCAAGTAAATAGAAAGTTAATTTTGCCTAGTTACCACACAGGCAAAGCCGCGGGAAGAAGTGTGTCCCACGTCATTACAAACTCTAGAGAAATGTTGTTTATCTTGCAACATCCAATTAAACGTGTGTGTTTTCAATTAACTAGAGACCTTGGTTATGTGTATCATAAAGTAGGTAATTTCCATAAACATAATATTTTGATTAGTTTACCAAGAAAATGTTGGCTAACTTAGCTATTTAGGTGAGTTAGTAAAATAATATCTTTAATTAATATTTGGTTATGTAAAGAAGTGGCGAGACGAGCTAAGCGCTCTCTTGATTGTAAGAGATCACGCCTGCTCATGGCCAAAACAGTTCTACACACATGGTTTAGATTCTCATAAGCCGGTGTAAGAATGCTAAAGCGCTCTCCTGATGGTAAGAGATCACGCCTGCTCATGGCCAAAACAGTTCTACACACATGGTTTAGATTCTCATAAGCCGGTGTAAGAATACTATAGCGCTCTCCTGATGGTAAGAGATCACGCTTGCTCATGGCCAAAACAGTTCTACACACATGGTTTAGATTCTCATAAGCCGGTGTAAGAATGTTATAGCGCTCTCCCGATGGTAAGAGATCACGCCTGCTCATGGCCAAAACAGTTCTACACACATGGTTTAGATTCTCATAAGCCGGTGTAAGAATGCTATTGCGCTCTCCTGATGGTAACAGATCACGCCTGCTCATGACAAAAACAGTTCTACACAGGGTTTTGATTCACATAAGCCGGTGTAAGAATGCTATTGCGCTCTCCTGATGGTAAGAGATCACGCCTGCTCATGGCCAAAACAGTTCTACACACATGGTTTAGATTCTCATAAGCCGGTGTAAGAATGCTATTGCGCTCTCCTGATGGTAAGAGATCACGCCTGCTCATGACAAAAACAGTTCTACACAGGGTTTTGATTCACATAAGACGGTGTAAGAATGTTATAGCGCTCTCCCGATGGTAAGAGATCACGCCTGCTCATGGCCAAAACAGTTCTACACACATGGTTTAGATTCTCATAAGCCGGTGTAAGAATGCTAAAGCGCTCTCCTGATGGTAAGAGATCACGCCTGCTCATGACAAAAACAGTTCTACACAGGGTTTAGATTCTCATAAGACGGTGTAAGAATGCTATTGCGCTCTCCTGATGGTAAGAGATCACGCATGCTCATGGCCAAAACAGTTCTACACACATGCTTTAGATTCTCATAAGCGGGTGTATGAATGCTATTGCGCTCTCCTGATGGTAAGAGATCACGCATGCTCATGGCCAAAACAGTTCTACACAGGGTTTTGATTCACATAAGCCGGTGTAAGAATGCTATTGCGCTCTCCTGATGGTAAGAGATCACGCCTGCTCATGGCCAAAACAGTTCTACACACATGCTTTAGATTCTCATAAGCCGGTGTAAGAATGCTATTGCGCTCTCCTGATGGTAAGAGATCACGCCTGCTCATGACAAAAACAGTTCTACACAGGATTTAGATTCACATAAGCCGGTGTAAGAATGTTATAGCGCTCTCCCGATGGTAAGAGATCACGCCTGCTCATGGCCAAAACAGTTCTACACACATGGTTTAGATTCTCATAAGCCGGTGTAAGAATTCTAAAGCGCTCTCCTGATGGTAAGAGATCACGCCTGCTCATGACAAAAACAGTTCTAAACAGGATTTTGATTCACATAAGCCGGTGTAACATTACTAACAATGCTACAGCGCTCGTCCACTTTGAGACATTTTGGTGGTCGAAAGCCCAGTAAGTTCACTAGCTAGTGCCCTTCAAACCGGAACACAGTAATGCTACACATCACTGTATGAAAATGTTGGTTATCTAAGGTATTTATGTGAGTAAGTAAAACAATATCTGCAATTAATATTTGTATATGTAATGTATATAAATAATTGACGAGCTAAGCGCTCTCCTGATAGTAAAAGATCACGCTTACCCATAGTGCCCATAACCAGAACAGTTCTACACAGGTTTGATTCACATAGGCCGGTGTAAAATAGCGCTCGTCTACTTTGAGACATTTTTGTGGTCAGTCTCGAAAGCCCAGTAATTTCACTAGCTAGATCCCTTCAAACCGTAACGCAGTAATGCTTACACATCACTGTTTGATGGCTGAAAATCTGGTACTTTATTGCTACCATTTTTTTTTTTTTTTTTTAAGATATGATAAAGTTTATTTTCCAAAAAAAAGATCTTAATACTATGTTTACAATTTGTGTTAAAAATGCAGAACCTTTCTAATTTAATTAAGAACTAAGATCTTTGTTCAGGTCTATTTAAAGACTTCTCGGTCTAAGCTAAGTATAGATATACTTGTGACCATGTGAGAATCCTGCAGGGCGGTGCAGAAAATACGGAGTCACATAACCAATAGAAAATAACAAAATGTTTTGCTCAGCACGACTAAATTTAAGTTATAACTTAATCCTACTAATATTATAAACGCGAAAGTTTTTAAGGTTGGATGGATGGATGCATGGATGTTTGTTACTCTTTCACGTAAAAACTACTGAATGGATTTTAATGAAACTTTACAATAATATAGCTTATACATCAGAATAACACAAAGGCTACAATTTAGCAGCTAGTAATTATTAAATACCTATAGGTAGAAAAACTAGTTTGAGCTAGGCTAGCAAAACTAGCATGGTCATAAAAGATTATGGTTTTAGCAATGCAGTGCGGCTCTTAATTACCTTACCTAGCATAATCCGGAATTACCACCATCTGTACAAAATTACACACACATGTATATACACTTATTTTAGCTAGCATAAGCCTGTGACTTCGTTCGGATATACCAAAGAAAAGAAAAGAAAAGAAATATTTTTCAACAAATCATATAAATATATTTAGTAATAAATCCGCTTGATTGAGAGAGACTCTCGTTTCGAACTTCGGCGAGTCCACACCTCCTGATGATGCCTCGTGTAGAGGCGAAACACGTGTCGTATCTTTAAACTTTGGTTTTCTGTTCGTTGACTCTTTGGTTTATAATATAGTAATATGTACTAAAGTTCTAAACTAAAGTTAAGTTAATTAAAACCTTTGTTTAGAAATCAAGCGGATTTATTACTAAATATATTTATATAATTTGTTGATATTTATGGATTTCCGCAAAGTAACGCCTGAATCAATCAATTATATTAAGAAATAATTTTATTGTCATGGAAAAAAAAATAACAAAAAAGGTTGAATTACAGTAAAAAAGAGTCCTCCATACAATGAGGGCCTAGCTCAGCTTTAATGCTGCAGCGTACTGGCAGCACGCTGCAGCGCTGGTGTTCTGCTATACCAGGCAAGATAAACTGTTAAATATTTCAAGTTGCGATTACTACATTCGGGGCTATATAACATTAGTAGGTATTTGTTTATGCGAAACCTATACCAAGAAAAAAAACCAACCCCTGTTAAATTATGAAACAAATCTCTAAAAAAATGGTGGTTGTCTGTAAGTGTAAGGTGTACCTAGTTGGTTTACGGACGATAGTTTAACGTGACTAACAGCGTAACGGGACAATGAGCGTTACTGGACAATGACAGCGTTACCGGACATTGACGTCAACGTTTTCGTGCATGCAGCCGGCGTTCATCGATTTATTAGACGTAGTCACGTTCGCGAGTAGAAGTCGATGAAAAAGATAGGACAGCGAAGCAACACATGCAAGGATTATCTCGGTGAATTTAAAAAAAAATATTATTTTAATGTAAGATATTATGAATTATCGATGAATTATTTTTATTAGCAATTTATGTATGAATTATTAACAATTATTTAGCTCTAATTTTAAGTATTTGCACGACAAAAGTTAATGCAGTGATTCTAATTTAAAGTAAGACCACAATGTACCTGTATTACGGAAATAAAGTTTCATCCATTCATTCATTCATATAATTTATATTCCTATAAGTCCGAGAGAGGCATAGCGTACCCCACGTCCTAGCCAGCTTAGTTCTACTTTGGTTCTACATCTTTTGAAACGAAGTTTTTCATTCATAAATTTCAAAAAGTCTACTTGAAAATATGGTGTAGCTAGTCAATACAAAATCAGAGAGCGTCATGAAACACGGACACTACAAACCGTGTCCAAGTCCCTCGTGGTTCGTTACCGAGCCCTCAGCCAACACTTGAAGCTCGCTTTGTCAGCTCGACTCGCTACCTCTCCAGCGAGCTTGAGGATATCGTGTTTATTTTGAAATTGAGACTCTGCTAATGTGAACAATACTTTGGAGACTAGAAAACAACAATAAGGTCATCCAAAAGGGTTTTATGCAGTGAGATTATTTTTAGGCTGGTTATGCAAAGGATCTTTATGATCTTCTTCTTACCGTGTCATTAGTTCTTTCGAACCAGTGTGGTGAAAGGATTTCGAGTGCGCCTTTAAGAGGCTCCTTTCGTTAAGTACTTGATATTATTTATTTATTATAAACGAGTATTCGAAAGATTTTGTAATGTTTAGTTGTTGATCTATCGACACCAAAATTTTATAATGGATGACTTTTGTAAAATAGATTGTTTATTGTACTTAGAACTTATAAAAAAAATACAGGTTATAAAAAAACGGGCCTATCCGTCAATTTATTCTTGTTTGTATGTTCTTAGAGCTATTTAAAAAAGAAATTGTTAAAAATAAAAAACGAAAGCGAAGTACTGAAAAAGTTTAATACCCAACCCCCAAGTCATTTGAATCCGCTAAAAAAATTTCAGTTACAAACAGACATATAAAATAATTTGATTTCCGGAACCTGGGATTCCGCTCAGTTGACCCAATTTCAATCACAAAAGCAAATGATATAATATTCAGTACCTAGTGCGCTGATTTTCAATTAGATTACCGGACAGCAACGGTAGTTTATCTGGCTTATTATATAATTCAATAAACTAACTAAACTAAACTAAAATAAACTAAATATTATATTATACATTACTGAACAATTCATTACATATAGAGTCACAAATTAAAATTAAAATCATTTAAAAAATAAAACATTCATGGCAGTAAATGATAAAAAAAGTCAAAAAGAAAATAACAGTGAAAAAATTAATTACAGAAATAAAATAAAAAAGATAAGTATCAAGATATAAAATTACTTTCATTCATCGCTCTCACAGAAAATCAGACACTCTACCATCAGTTTCTTCCATTCATCAATAAAAACGATCAAATAATGTTACGCTACCATTATTTGATGTCGTTCGAGTAAAAGAAAAGACAGTAAACACATGACCATCTCCACTTAGTAATATTATACCAGCCGACTTTACCCCAAGTAGTGTTACCTACATCCGAGCGTTGGAAGCCCAGTAGCCTAGTCCAATTCACTCCGCAAGAAATATTTTCTCTCTCCACCCCAAGATTGCCTGGAAGAGATCGCTTCTTAGCGATAGGGTCACCCATTGTACATGCTCCTTAATTATCTTGTATAGTTTCTATACAATTCTTGATTGTGGCCTTCGCGACTGGTTGTTTGTGTTGCCCCGATTCCACCAATGACCGTACAATGTCGGCGTTAGAACTTTTGGAGGATCGAGCAGTAAGAATATTATGTGATCCACATCTCCTTCGCCCAGACATCTTTTAATTTCATGGTAAAATAAAGAGTTTTCATTCATTCATTCATTCATATATTACTCAGTGTGCCTAAAGAAGATTTAATTTCAATAAAACTGTCAGCTTTCAGAGCTTTCAGTTCATTCTTCGCTGAATAAATCACGTAACACGCTGATGAAATGTCAAGGAGATTAAGTTTAATATTGCATAGACTCGGGCGTTAATAATCCATGGTTCATCTGAAAGCCTTCCTGGGGGTTGATATTCATGAGGTATTTGGAGGGAGGGTTATAGGATATAATTGTAGATAACAGTGGTAATCATTGCGGCCTAGTCATGACATAATTTGTTGACATAACATAGTATAAAATGTAATAACAGCTGAGCATAGGTTTTTTTTTAAATTTATTTACACAAAAACTTATATTTAAAAACAACATTTTTGTATTCTGAAACCTCTAAAGGTTTGTGGGGACACAAGTATCGTCTTTGAGCTACATTAAGCACATATTTTTATACAAATGTGTCTTATTGCTACAAACTGCAAGGTACTTGTAGCATCTTCATTTGTTCATCATTCATCATTTGTGTGTAATATCAAAATAAAAGGCAGTATATTGTAGATACTGCCTTTTTTATTTTGACTGACATACTGACAGTAGCCTACAGGCTAAGGAAAAGGACTTAGATACTAAAAACTTGGAGGATGTTTTTGTCAAGAGGTGAAGTGCGTACGGAATAGTAGATTATGCACTAAGGGGATAAAGCAGTGTCTTATGTCGCGGGTGGCATATTGAACCCTGAGCTAACGAGGGACTCAGTTAACTCCTGAGCGAAGCGAGGGAGTTATGTAGAGTCCTGAGTGACGCGAGGGGTTCAAGCTACCCAAGACGAAGACAGGCTTTATCCCAGAGGAGCATACTCTACTTTTCACACCTTCTGCGAGGCAATAAAAATCCAGGGCTCCGAACTAAGCAGCCAACACCGGCTTTTGTTTTACAATCTTTTTAGTCACGCCTTTTTTATTTTTTTTATGAGTGGCCAGTTCGATTTTAGGAAAAACCTTTTTACAATGCCATATGGGCGTTTTTTTACACCTAGAGTTTTCCACGAGTTTCCACACGAATTTGACGTTCCAAATTCAAATCACATTACTACCCTTGGGAGTTTCATACAACATTACCTCCCTTGGTAGGTAATGTTTTGCTTTACCTTGAGTTTTGTGAACTTGCAATACATGCAAGAGAAATAATAGTTATTTGGACATCATGGGCCTGAAGCAAGACATTTTATACGAGACTTTTATCAGCCCGAGTCGAAGGCAAAGGGGGGATATTCAAGTCGAGTATTAAAATGGTCTTCAGGAACGAGGTATACCTACACAAGATTTTTTACTTTAATTGCGAGGAAATAAAAAAAAACAATGAGCGAACATTTCGTTATTCAAAAATAGAGACAGCCACCCGAATGTTACCACGATATTCGAAATTCAAAAATAGTTATGTTTAGGATCCTCTTAATACCCTGATCTATATAATGAAGGATCGAAGAACGAAATTTGATAAAAATTCTCATCTTCCGGCATGAACCTATTACAAAATGAATCTCTTTGAATAGACTTTATAAGCAATACATTTTTTACCCTAGGGCCTAAAATGCACTTTTATTTCCCCTGTCTAGATACATAAGTAATGTAATGTATATTAAATTTTATATAATAAAGTCTAATTTTGCATGCTCCTGCTAGTTGAAATAAGTTGATACTATTTTAGTAGTCTTAAACAAAAACATTGTAACATGTTTCTGTAAATAAATGAATTGTAATTGGAATAAAATTGAACTTTACGAGCAAGAGAAGTGAAAATTAAATTTATTTTGATCTAATACTCGTCTGCATTCGTAAACAAGTAATAGAATATTTAGCCCTATTTACTTCCACAATGGATGTCGTAAACTACAAACCATCCCTTAATGGACTAACAGAATAGTTTACAGATCGGGGTATCCATTACTTTGCATTATTGATGAGGTCGGCTCTCCTTGACATTTCGCTTTCAATCGCATTATGTATTGAAGAATAAGATATTACCTCTTTATTTATTAAAGACGGGCATTTGGGTTAAAGTTGTGTTTGTGTAGCTTTCGTAAAAGGTTAGATAAGCATGAAGTAAATGTTTATAAGTTGAGGTTTTTTTTTTATGGAGATGCTTAAACCAAGTTGTTTTTTTTCATGTTAATAAGTGACGTTTTAAGCTAGGAGTTTTTCACGTGACTACGTCTAATAAATCCATGAACGTCGGCTGCATGCCCGCATACCTTGACGTCATTGTCCGGTAACGCGGTCATTGTCCGGTAACGCTGTCATTGTCCGGTAACGCTCATTGTCCCGTTACGCTGGTAGTCACGTTAAATTATCGTCCATAAACCAACATTACAGACAAGCATTTTTTTTTAAATGGTAAGAGATCACGAAGGATTAACTGTATCAAAGCAAGATGGAGGAAGAAATCGGGACAAAAAAAAATCAGACATCCAAAACGAAATAAATCTACTTTGTACCTAATTTTGTTACCTTTATTACGATGAACAAAAAGCCTAGTTAGTACTTCTGTTTTTCGAAATTAAGCATCGGACCAAAATATCCCTACTAGAAGTTGGCTAAAGCCAACTCTTAATGGAGCGTTATCAATGTATTACGGTATGATTCTATAGGTACTATAACACTTCTATGGACGAAACCCTGCGAGGGATTGTTAGCGGGTTCAATATCCGGCACCAGTCACAACGGGAAATTACGGCAGGTATTCTGCGACATAGCGACTTACTGCCTGACAATACGGATGGTCGAGTAGAAAGTGTGTTTGACTGCCACACCGATGTCGCGGGTTCAATTCCCACTTCAGGTCATTTGTGTGACGAGCTGTTGTATTTCTCTCATTGTATTTGCATATTTTATGTAAATTTTACACCGTTCAAACCATTATTGACCGCAAAAATTTTAAAAAAGGTTTGATATTTACATATAAAAATAATTTTAAATTATATGTATTTATTTTTATATTTTTGGACATTTCACACAGCACATTCTAGCCCCAAACTAAGCAAGCCTATATAACTAAGTACTATGGGAACCAAATAACTGATAGAATACTTTATATACGTTTTTGGTATTCTATGTATTTATAGAATACATAGAAAACACCCGGACTAAGGGCAAAAACCGATGTTCATCAAACAAATGTTTGTCCTGAAGCAGGAATTGAACCCAAACCAAAGCAAAATATTCCATCAGTTATCAGGTTAATATGCCTACGAAAAACCCTTTTTAAACATAAATTCAATTCAATTCAATTTTCAATTTATTTATTTGTCTCAAATAAAGTTGGTTACAAACAGGTCTTATGATAAGTGAGTAAATGATAGACAATTTTAAGGTAGTTTGTAAATAAAATCGTAGTGCAGTTAGGTGACTACCCTCCGTACTAGTTCGCACTGTATGACGGACGGGCGTCGTTCCTCTTCCACACAACTCGATGAACTAGTGATGTGCAAGTTTTATACTGAACTGATGCAAAATAGAACAAAATTAAATAAGGTATAAGTATTTAGAGGTAATCTTCACTTATTAGGTACTAAGTAAGTTTTGTATTTATGTGTCGTATTTATAATTCTTAGGTTTAGATTATTATAATTGACTACTAACAATACAAAACCAGTTTTAGGATATAATTAGGATTGTGAAAGTACTTATTGTACCTACCTAATTTATTTATTTTTATATTACAATCATATTATATACCTACCTATCCGACTGGAAAATAAGAAGGTAATGTTTTATAGGTATATATGTAAATACATAATATTATATAGGTTATAATGCTAAATATACATACATATTATATAATATATATGAACATTGTATCAATAGATATAGGTAATTTGCAGAGTATGTATACTAATATGTTTTACTTTTTAGTGTGACTTTTCGGGTGAATGGACATAAATTATTATAGTTATCTATGTACATATGTGAGTTCGTTATTTTGTTAAGCCATACAGCCTAAACGGCTCAATTAAAAACTATATCGTCTGAACTATAAAGTTAATTATAAGTTATTATATAACTCCTTTCCTTTTACCTAAATTCCTGAAAATAAAGGTAGTTTTATAAAGCAAAGTAAATATCATCGTACTCCACGATCCACGCACACAATGCCGAGTTTTAGGCATTCTTGTGGAAATAAATTACAAAGATATTTTTAGCAGGGCCTGTACACTTAGTGACAAGAATTATAGACAAGTTAGAATATATTCAATTCAATTGAATTCAATCATTTATTGGCCAAAATGTTACATTGCATAACACTGGTAAGTCAAAAAATTTTATACAGATTGAAATAAGTAGGTAATATATTGACATCGTCAGTATGCGTTACACGGGAAAATTGATACCGAATTTCGTTTTAATGAGACTTTTTTCCTCTCACTTATATCAATTTGTGGAAAATTGGATTACGTGAAAATGGGACGAAAGTGTGTAACAGGAAGTTGACCGACAATTGGTAGGTACCAACCTCAGAAAAAAGTAAGTATGATTACTATATTCCAAGTTTAAAAGTTGCTACCAAGGCGAGATGCCAGATGTAACACCTCATATGTTATGCGACTACTGTAAGGCTCACTCGTTTTTTTTTCTTGACGTTGTTACGTTATAATCGACCACCCATCTTGCGCTAACTTTCGCAGTAATAATAATGTACCTATAGTGTATCTAAATTCCTAATCGTTATGAATGTTCTTGTAGCTACTTTGCATAGTAATGGTAAATAAAAAAAACATATTATGAAACGGGTTATTATTAAGTTTACCTTTTTCGTTTCACTAACCTAACCAATTACAAAAAAAGATCGCAAACACACGCAAATAAATTATGCTTCCTGTTACCTACTTAATCATTAATGTAACTTTAAAGATAAATATTTAAAATTACTTATATTAATAGTTAAACGTGACTACCAGCGTAACGGGACAATGAGCGTTACCGGACAATGACGTCACATTCGTGTATGCAGCCGGCAGGGCGGCGTTCATCGATTTATTATACGTAGTCACGTCAAAATGTCCAACTTTTTTTGCCACGAACTGTACAGTACGTTGTATCATTCCTGGGCTCGGTCCAAATTGTTTGGTGGTTAGTGCTAGCCCGTATGACATACGGACGAGCACTTACATGTTTTTTATTAGCTCATAATTCAGTCTGAAGTTTATGTAAGACTATAAAAGGCAAGGTTTGTGAAAGGCTGATCAATGAACAACCATTTTGATTTCATTCAAGTTGGAAGAAAAATTAAGGTGAAATCAATAATTTATTTACAAATAAACGGGTAAGAAAATCGGTACTAGTATTTATTTTTATTACAGCATAAGCTAACTACTACAATCTATATTACAAAATCTACAAAAGGAAACAATTGGGCCACCCATAGACCGTAGCAAACGATCTTTAAGTAACTCAACTGCTCCAACTCGATACCCGATGGCAGCGTGCCGAGGATACTGGCTGCATTGCCTCTTTGTATAGCAAGGCTTATTCTTTGGCCCAGATAGCTGCCAGCCCTCTGATCACGCGTCGCTTCGACCAGATACTAGTATTATATATTATATATATTATTATTATTATATATTATACTAGTATTTATTAATCTGGGTCTATACTTATAAATAATTTACATGTACATACATGCATACAAACATATAAAAGCTTGTAAAATACATGTACTAAAAAAATTTGGACAAACATTCTTAAATAAATAATCAAAATTCTACAAAAAAATCGTATTATGCATTTAATATATATGTATTTAATATATATAGGTACATTGTTAACACTTTTTCGAAGAAAGTTGGATGAATTAAATCATCATCATCAATAATAATAATATGTACCATTTGCGGGGGTGAAGCTTGCCTTGCCGTAACACAGTTTTTAACTAGCACGGAAGGCAAAGCTTTGTAACTGTTTGTGTGTGCCTATAATTTAATAACCTACTACCTATCTCGTGATCTTATTTAACTATCTCGAGATCTAATATACTAAATTGTATTTATGGAATAAGTCTCTTGTTGAAATAAATTTATTTTATATTATCTTTATCTTTATCATCCATTGTAAAGTAGGTACGAATTGTAATACAATAACCAGAAGGCACTAAATACCTACTAAGATACAAGTTTTATCTAAACTTACTTTAGTTAATTAGCGCTAATAATTAACTTTGATAGATAGACAGATAGAATATTGCCTATTTATTGTATCAAAATAAGAAATACAATCAAAAATTATAGGGGTGGTCTTATTGATAGATAGCAATCTCTTCCATACAACTGTAGAAGACATATTAATAAGAGATAAAACAGTTATATTTAAGGGGAATCCTCAAATCCGAATTCCATACAAAATGTTTCGGACAAATACTCAAAAAGTACGCCGTATTATAGTAATTTCTTCGCACTATTCGTTTTGTCCATGTTTTTTGATTTTGTCAATAATACTGATAAAGAAACTTCAAGAAATATCTGTTCGAAAAGAAATAAAATTCCGACATCGACAAACACTAAAAGATGATAGTAAAAAACTCGGACACGGTTGTATGTAATTTGTACACAAATGCTACGCCACATACGAGTTTTTTTATGTATACAAGCTGTAAAAATGCCCTTTTTTATTAGGGTACTGCAGACAGTCGGGCAAACGGTACAAACGTTTTGCCTCAAAATAATGCGCGAAATATTTCGTTTTTGAGCTGAACCGTGTAGGTTTAATGGAGTGTGGGTATGAGTTCAAATAAATTGTACGGTCGTGTGTACTCGGAAACATAGTCGAAATACGTTTATTTTTGCGTGTATTTGAATTAAAAACGGTAAGTAAACCTATATTTCTGTTTGGTTTCGTGTCAAATAACTACATGATAGATAGGTACTTGGAAACAAGTTAACTGTATTTTTTTTTTCGGGAGTTCCTTTACCATTAAACTTTTCAATACAGGAAGAATAATGTTCTTCCATATTTTAAATTTCTTACAAAAATCAAATGAAATTTAATATTATTACTAATTATTAAATAATAGTTATATACTATTCAAAGGCTGTTAAGAAGACCTCTACTTAGCAATAAGACATTTTTTTTTCTACAACCTTGATTTATTCTAGTTTTCTTTTAGTACAAATATACATATCCATTCAATTCTATTGAACGCTCTTTATTTCCACACTTTATTTCACCATTTCTCATGTTTATCTGCTAAAAGCGATAGCACTTGATCGTAAGCTTCACAATCTCAGTTATTTTATAAACCGAGAATAGTCGAGACTTTATTTATTCGAGTTTATTCGTCTGAAAAGATTTTATGAGACTGTGAAAATAGCACACTCTAAATTTGCGGTTTGTAGCTTTTTTGTAGAGACTCTACGTGACTTTGTAGAGATTCTTCGAGACTGATTGCATAGGTCCACTGTCTACGTAAACCTTCTACAGACATACAAACATTATTCTTTGATCTTCTACAGGTATAGTATTCGTAGAATTACTATTACACATATTAAATTATTATATACAAGGTAAGGTCGTATTCGTAGTCGTTCTACGATGATTGGATTCGTAGACCTTCTACAAAGGTCGTATTCGTAGACCTTCTACGATGATTGAAACCGTAGACCTTCTACAATGATTGAATTCGTAGACGTTCTACAAAGGTCGTATTCAAAGACCTTCTACGATGATTCAATTCGTAGACTTTCTACAAAGATTAAATTTGTAAACCTTTTACAAAAATTGAATTCGTAGAGCTTCTACAAGGATTGAATTTGTAGAGCTGATTGATTTGTAGAGATCTAAGACACTGAATATGTAATAGCATTTTTAGACTTTTTCTCTGAAATCTCTATATTTTTTATCGTATCACTAGTTCTTTTGAACCAGTGTGGTGAAAGGATTTCAAGCGCACCTCGAAGAGGCTCCTTTCGTGCACTTGACACATGTGTTCGAACATTTTAGGTTCTATGTCATGCCAGTTTCCCCACGATGTTTTACTAAAAACTAAATATATAAGTATAAAGCTCTATGATCTACGATTATCTGGAAATTCCAAAAATATAATTCATGAAGAATTCACCACATATTTAAATATTCAATTCAATTCAATTCAATTCAAATTTATTTATTTTGTATCAGACACATCTAAGGTCTAAAAACGTTACATACATAGCAGGTGATAATATAAATATATTTAACCTAGCGGGGTCGGTTTTGTTATATACTCCGCACTAGTTTGGAAAACTGTATCTCAGAGCGTTAACTAGCCGCCTCGCAAGGTGTGCTGTTTTTTACATAGATTTGTGCACTTCTCAGTTTTTTTTTTTTATTTTATTTATTTGGGACAACAAACAACTATAACATACATTTTTCTTAATAATTATAACATCTTACATTAACTATATTATAGCCCACTGCGTTATCCACAGAGTTATAAATCAATTTTACATAGGTATGAAGACCACTAGCGGGTCGGTAGGTAATAATTATAAATACCAACGTGAGCAACTTATAGAAGAAATATAGCAATAGTAGGTAATAGATAAATAAAAACACCTACTTAACGGTGAAGGAAAACAATTTGACTATAACTATGTAGGTATACACGGTCAAATTTAAATTACCATAAAAAAATACGCATAGTCAGTTGCCGTTACTAAACACATATACGGCAAAAAATATTGAAAAAATTAAGTCGAATTTTTGTCAAAATAAATTTGATCAAAATTGGATAACTGTTACCGTTAGTCATTTTCCTATGGATTTGCGTCAGCCGGTACCTTTAATTGATAATAATTTAAGTTTTATTCATCGTTTGGCAAACCCGGGTACCTAGCTCGAGCCAGCTCGCAAAACCTCGGCTGGGGCGCCGCACTCGTTCCGCTGTCACTCTGCCATATTGTAGAAATCCAAAATTCTGACTGCACAGATGCAACGTAGTACACCGTCTGTATTACCCATTTATTTTTTTTTGTTAATTAAAAATCGGTGGTGTATAAGAATGAATATAGAAATTAAAAAAATTAAAACTAGAGTATTATCTAAAGTAATAACTACAGTTAGATATCTTATGTTTATGTTTGTAGTAGGTACATATAAAAGGTCAGTAGCTCTAAAATAAATACATACTTGGCGGTTTTAACCCTTTAAAGCCTTGTCATTTACAGTAGAAATTCCGACCACAGTTTTAATCCCTCAACTCAACCCTGATAGACGGATCATACCGTCCCAAAGACCACTCGCCCGACAGACACTCGTCCTACAGACCAGGAGGGTCAAACAGACCACCCTTCTGACTAGATTTTATCTCTGAATTATTTATTTGTATCTCGGAATATACGTTTCATTTATTGTTTTCGAGGTTTCGTTAGACACGGAAATGTATTTTACGCGCTGATATTTTTGTTAGATGGTGTTTCGGATTTTTGATTTGTTGAATTTTATGAGATTGAAATTCAAGTCTTTTGATTGTTTTGAGTTATAACTTGTATTTAATTAATAATGTTATAAGCGTAGAATATTATTGGTAATAAACATTTTTTTTTCTCGCTGGCACTTTGAACATTTGTGACGAGACATTTGATTTGTGTGATCACCAGCCCATGGCTAAAACAGTGCTTTGTAACTTTACCAGTGCAGCACTACTATTTTAGAGCTCATCCGGGTTTAGTGTCCGTCAATAAAGAACACAGTAATGCTTACACATTACTATTTACCGGCAGAATCACATTGTTGGTCCCATCCCTTCAAGATGTCATATAATCCTAAAGATAAAAGCAAGCTTAGGCCTGGCAGAGTCGTGTTCCGTCGCTACAAGATGGCGTCAACGAAGAAAAAATCCTAACAGTGTTGTATTGTAGGTATTGTAATATCTTAATTATTATTATTAGAACCCAATATTGAAAAAAAGTTAACAAAGAAGTTGATGTTTTATACCAAAGTTTCGATTTAAAAAGCAGTTATTTTTAATCTCTGATTTTGATTCTCCGATCAATGGGCATTGAAGACTGAACGTCCAGCAATGATCGGCGCCGTTAGGGTGCGCCTCACGTCACATTCATTAGACCCTTTTCAAAATACCTACAATACAATACTATGGAAAAATGGAAAGAAGTATTGAGTAATGTTTAGAATTGTGGACTAAGAGAGTCCGTTTATTTAAAACTAGCTGGTGCCCGCGACTTCGTCCGCGCAGGTTTTTGATGATGACCTGCATGCTCTACTGGATGATGGCGGCGAAAATAAAAGCTCTTGTTGCGTAATACTTGTAGTTTTAATTTTCTACTAATTTTACATTATTTAACACAACCTTCTTGTATGAAATTCAGATGAGAGAGAGATAGATATATTTTAGGTTAGATGGCAATAACTAATTTTGCACTTATCTACGTCACCTGTCAATGAACAATAATGTTCTCCTGTCACTGTCATACTCTAACACAGGTATCTTTAAAAAATTTAACCTATGTGTTATTCTGATGTATAAGCTATATAATTGTAAAGTTTCATTAAAATCCATTCAGTAGTTTTTACGTGAAAGAGTAACATACATACATCCATCCATTCATACTTACAAACTTTCGCGTTTATAATATTAGTAGGAGTAGGATAGGTATACATATTATCTTTCTACTATGCTAAGATAAAATACCTTCGGAGTCAGATAGCCAAAACAAACGTGAAATGTATTTATGCATAAATCAGTTATTATTTTTTTATATCAGTTATTCTAATAAAAAGAAAAAGCCGAAAGAGATTTGGGGGGGGGGGGGTTGCCCAATAAAGGGACAACATAGGCTAGTAAAAAAATTCACAGAATTTAAAGTTCTTCATTAAACACTTAAATATAACAATTTACCTATAAAAAAAACTTTGGCCGAATGTGGAGCTCGTAAGTAGAACGAAATAAGATTTTTTTAATAAAAATAGGGCCGAATATGGCATACAATGCGGGCGGGACGAAAGTATTTTTTTTATATGGGCCGAACTTCTTGGGAACGCATATGGCATAAATCTATTATTTGCGTACAGTAATAACGTACGTACAGTACTTTTGAAACGAAAACATAAGAAATTTGACGACACGGATGGTCGAGTGGCAAGTGTATTGGAAAGCCATGCCGTGTCGCAGGTTCGATTTCCGCTTTAGGACAGTCATTTGTGTGATGAACATCGGTGTTTGTTCTGAGTCTGCGTGTTTTTTATGTATTCCATACCTATATGTATTTACAAAAAAAAAACAGTATTCAATCAGTCATCTGGTTCTTATAGTAAAAAAAAATATTTATAAGAGTGGTCCCAATCGCCGGAAGGTAAATAATTAAATATAATCGTTCCGTCGATTGGGACCGCGTTCCTAAATCTAGCGGTCCCAATAAACGGAAGCCTCATTTTTTTTACTTGTTTCTTCTATCTTTTGTTATAATCCTCTTTATTTTTGGTGCAAGAACCACCTTTAGTGGCAAAGTCTATCCCTTAACCTAAATAAAGGCCCCTACCAGTAATTCTGTTGCCGCGGTTATTGATACGACCTTTCCCCGTTAAAATTTTCGGACAGGTACAATGCTCCTTTATTTCGGTCAGTTCATATGAATGGTATTGTTCTGTGTTTATTCTGACAGACATGGAGTATACTTTTATCTATATAAAGGGCGTTTCAGTAGCTATTTTTATAAAAATGATTGTTTGTAGAAGAATGGAAGTTTTATGAATGAGTTTGGTATTTTTTTCGAATAGGTGTATTCTATTCAAATATTTTGAAGAATATAAACACATTTTTTAAGGGAGAAGGCTTTTATGATGTTTTAACTTATATTTTATTACGAAAAAAAATATATAATATGTAATAAGGTTTTTTAATATAAACTATCTATGAATAATTTTAAAGAAAGTTGCTGATACTTTAGACCTAGAAGTATAACAACAAAATACCACTTTATAAAATCCTAAAAACAAAATCTGGTAACTAAAAATGTAAATAATCAAGGTTTTACAAAAACATACAGCAACCGACTTCAATCGGACTGTTCTAGTGACCATACCACTGAATAGTTACAAGGAAGCAAAATACGCAATTTCGTTCACTCAACGACTTTTTTTCCAGTTACTATGATTTTATAACAAAACTACAGAACCGATTTGGATAAAATTTTAATGAGACAAATCTGAAAGTATAACCTCTCAGAAAAAAAATCAAATCAGTTCATAAACCACAAAGTTTGAGGTAACAACCGAGAAATTCTCCTTTTATAAATTCGGTTGAAAATGTCTTTGTCCAGATTTCGCTTTGAGCGTATCAAACCATCAACGGGTTATATTATACCGTTACATCCCCAACCAGTAATCCTATCACTAAACGTTTTGACAAGCGTTATTATATCGAAGCCATCACAGAAGGGCAAGGTACTGTACTGTTTCTTTCGAACAGTAATTATTTTTCTCGGCAGGATTTTTTTAATAATTAATTTGAAGAATTTTAAAATTTTGTTTGCCATAATCTGTGTTCAGTAACGACAACTGATTACGCGTATTTTATTTCTGGTAAGTAATTAGAAATTTGTGGTGTATACGAATTCAATAGTCAAAAAGATCAGTAATAGGACTACAGAAAAGCGAAGCATGGAACAATGCAGCTAAGCTACCTATAGCTATATACCCTGTTAAAACCATAGTGACGTCATAAGCCACCTGGCCTCCCCTACCCCCTGGCATTCCCCTACCCCCTGGCATTCTACCCCCTGGCATTATGATGGATAAAATGTGGAGGTGACGCGACTTTTTTTAACGAGCAAAGTTTCAATCACCATTGCTTTTAATAAACCTTTTGTTTACTGACATTTCAACCTAAAGCGTCGATGACACGGGGCTTTTTTACTAGCTGCTTGTTGGCGAGTTTAAAAGCTAGCGAGGTGCGAGATAGCTTTCGGGAAGGATTGTCAACAAGCAGATTGTAAAAAAGCCGATGACACTGGGCGAGTTTACAAGCTACAAGCGGATTCGCTGGCTTGTAGCGTGTAAAAAGCCATCATACTGTAATTAAATGTTTGTGAAAAAATATTCAAAAATAATGGAATTATGAATATTAACATTTCGATGAGTCAGTAAGGGAAATAGTAAGAGTCTGAAACTCTAAGAAAAAAAATAAACAAGACAACTAAGATATTTATCGATTACTTATGAGAAAATTATTTTATCTCCATTCAACATTTTTAACACAAAAAATCGAGTTAGGAATTGAACAAAATAATCTCTGACATGCAACTAGGTATGGAGTTATTTATAATTTTTTCTTAGCTTGTTTTGGTTAAAGGATCTGGCAGTAGGTATACTCTTGTTTCACGAAATTAATGCCACAAATTGACAGAAAAAAACCTTGTTTTATTATAAATCTGGTACCGCATCTTCGTATAAATTATTTCCTAATCCAGGTTGGGCTCGCTTCGGCTGACCTGTTTACGAGTTCTCGAAGCTGTGTCATACCCCTGAATAATATAGCGTGTACCTACTAGAACAGGGATGGCGAAGCAATAGCACGCATGCCAATGATGGCATGCGACACAATATTTAAGCATGCTACCGATAAAGAAAGTTCACCATAAAGAAAGAAAGAAAGAATGAAAGAAAAATGTTTATAATTACCAGAAAATCCTATCCTATCCTATCCTACTAATATCATAAACGCGAAGATGGATGGATGGATAGATGTTTGTTACTTCACGTAAAAACTACTGAATGGATTTTAATGAAACTTTACAATGATATAGCTTATACATCAGAATAACACATAGGCTACAATTTATAAAGATTTAACCGCAGACGAAGTCGCGGGCACCAGCTAGTGAAAAATAAAGTTCATTGATTCTCAACACGAACTGAAGTTTCATTCACCATTTCATTCTCAGCTAGTTGGAAGATAAAAATGATACCCAGCTCAAACCTGCAGCCTCACTTTAGGATTCCCTGTGTTGGCGTTTGAGAGTGGAAATACAGGCTACGTTGGGCTTTTTCAGTTATTAAACTACAGAGATTCTGAAAGTACTGCAACTGGTTGGATTTTCAACCAATTTTACTGCAAATAAGTATTAAACAGAAATGTGTATTTCTGACGGCACTGGCTTAGTTGGTAGTGACCCTGCCTACAAAGCTTGGTTTTCCGGGTTCGATCCCCGGCCGGGGCGAATATTTGTGTGACGAACACAAATGTTTATTCTCGGGTCTTAGATGTTGTGATGTGTTGTATGTGTCCATGCCACCTGCGACACAGGGAATCCTAGTGCAGGGGTTGTGTTTGAATGTTTATGTGTATTTACAGGCGAGATAAGACCGCCTGTAATGATAAAAATACTAATAAATACAGCTGAAAAATCTGATAATTCAAGTTTTTGACGTGACTACGTCTAATAAATCGATGAACGCTGGCTGCATGCACAAAAACGTTGACGTTGACAACCAATATTTTTTTTTTAAGTTAGTAGGGTTAATTTTAAAGCACGTATAAAATCTAAATTAAAGTACTTTCACTTTTTTTTTTTTGACGAAATCACAACACATGGACGAAACGAATAGTGTGATGAAATTACTATAATACGGCGTACTTTTTGAGTATTTGTCCGAAACATTTTGTATGGAATTCGGATTTGAGGATTACCCTTAAGATTAGTTCATATCGATTCTTGGAAACACTGAAAAAATATTTAGATCATGCCAAATATTCTGATAAATATTTATGAAAGGCATCAAAGTAAACCGATTTCAATTTAACGATCACATAAAATCATAGAGCTCTTTGGATAGTTAAAATAGACACGGATTTCCGAAACAGTAGGTATTTCACTCGCAAAAATATATTGATTCACAAATAACAGTATTTTTAGTAAATTATTTAAGCCTTCGTTGAATTTCTTGATGATTTTTACCTTAGGCATTCTGTAACTACGAGTATTAGGTGGTTTTCATGTATTGAATGAATATTATTTGTTATGAAGGTATTATAGATTTTTATCGATTCTTATCCAAATTAATTTAATTTGTTAATAAGTTACTAAGTTTATTTAAGTTATACTGCACTCTAACCTATCCTTATAAAAAAAAAACCTATTACAATTTCACCAACAATAATTCTAAGAGATATTAATAAGAGTAAAAACTACGTATAAAAAGCCTGAATCATATTTTTCTGCAAATCGCGTACCTCCTAATAAATTATGTACTTAGTCAAAAGACATGTCGGCTCTTGGACTAGAATCACTTATGGTGATTAACATAGTTTGAGAGCTGGTCGCATGTTTTGCACGTAATTGCTTTACTTCGTATGAAAGAGTTATTAAAAGCCCAAAATACTACTCTATAAAGCCAGATAGAGTTAACTTTTAGGCGATAAGTTAATCAATTGATTTTTTAGGCTTTTTAGGCAATGACTTGCTTCTTGACCTAAAAAATCGTCTTAGCTGACTACTCGGTATGAGTGGTCAAGGCATTACAGTAAGTAGTCGCATAATATTATGATGTGTAACATGTGACATCTCATTTAGGAAGCATTATTTTTACTCATTTTTTCTGAGGTTATATAGCATCTGACGGATAACTTCTTGTTACATACTTACGTCTCATTTTCACTAAATTACTCTCACAAAACTCTCACTTGACAGAGAGCGAGAGGAAAGATTTTACACATCAAAAATGATGGAACTTTTCTTGCAGTCGGGCAAATGTGACACCAGTTTAGCAACAATGTAAAAAAACCTTTTTGCTCTCGACGAAATAAATAAATGAGCCAGATACATTCTACTTTTTTGATCCTGTACGATATATTAGGACATAAATCACCTCCTAGAAGGTTGAGAAGCATTTCCCTTTTGTTAGAGTGACAAGGACAAATATCCTGTAGCTGAATTAGAAAGATTTTTTTTTTTTTTTTTTTTCAAAGAACCTAAGTTCTTTAGTTTTGGCTTCACATCAAAGGTATATAGCCAGTGTCAAGTAATTGGAGAGATTATTTAGTCATAAGTCAGAGTCGATAAGTCAAGTCATGCCCCTGTAAAGTAGCGGTGGTTGCGACTTTACTAGAGGCTTCTATGGAGTTTTGGAGGCAACACGAAAAGTCACGTTTTACAGCATTACACTATTCACCAACACTCATACACGTTCACGAGCACTTAATGGATAAAATACCACCGTTTTTACACTTAAACACTCAAAGTTATACAAGTTTTGTCAATTAATTTAATGCCGCCAATGTGCCATTTTTCACGTTCCCGCCAAAACCTCCTAGAAAGATTTTAACATGCGTATTTGTATCGAAGCCGTCACAGAGAAGTCATCAGTTTGCATGACGTTTTGGAATTATTCATACAAGGAGTTTTGTCGATAACGTGAAACTATTGTGATGGTGGCATTCAATTATTTTTCAAAACTTGTATTATTTTGAGTGTAAAAATGGTGGTTTTTTACTCGTTATGTGCTCGAAATTGTGTAGGTATGAGAGTAGGTGAATATACCATGACTTTTCGTGTTGCCTCCAAAACTCCATCGAAGCCTCTAGTAAAGTCGCCACCACTACCACTTTACAGGGGCATGACTTGACTTATCGATTCTGACTGATGATAAAAGTAAACATTATCTCACGTATGAAATATAAATTATTATAAAAATAATAAACGTATGACAAGGCAGTATGGTCATATGAGCCTCCCTAATGGGAAAATAAAAAAAAATAGTCATACACACACACTGATAGTATCCGATTTGTGAAAGCCTGTTTTTTCTTTCTTTGAACATATTATAATCTGCCTATGTGTTTTATTACGAACACCATTATTAATCTATGACTAACACCTATTCCGGAACTTCCGACAGAAATTACTTTGAAAAGGATGTTTTCGGGTAAATAGCACAATAAATCGGCGTTACCGAACGAAACGCCAGTCATCCGCCTTTTTAGTAAATTATCTTTCAGGGTTGCCATTATACTAAAAAAAACAACATTGTGAGATTTTTTTATGTATTATTTTTAGTATGTGAAAAAGTTTCAAGAGAGGAATGGATTTTCGGAAAAATCTATTTGAGAATATTTGTTTTTACTCTATTGAACCACTGAACTGCAACATTCAAAAATCGAAAGATGATGTTCACAAACTTTTGTTAGTGAGTTACAAGAAAGAACGTTCTAAAACACACTGTAGATTTATTGAAAAATGCTACAAAAGTAACGAACAATATTAATTGTTCAACACCTGGCCACCCCGCGTCACAAAATGGACGCCTACTTCCCGCCAAATGGCGGTCCATCGAAAGGTAATTAATTTTCTTTTCATAGAGTAGAAAGGTTAATTGTGTTTGATTGATCACGTTCATATTACAGATTGAAAGGACCTATAATTTGATAACTAAGGCTAAAAGAGGGAGAAGTTTATTTACTAAACACTTTTTATATTTTTTTTCATACTAATGTTTAATATTTGATGGGTTCCCATCCAGTAACACCCAAACGAGTAACACTGTTACTCCATGGGAATTATGCCAACATCGCCATATTGCTTCAGACTTAGCAGATATTGTATTATTGAAACCAGATAACTGAACTTGCCACTCGACCATCTGAACCAAAACTTCCCCAATAAGGTTTTTTATATAAATAATATATAAATAAATAATTACGATACTGGAACTACCTGAGATTTATTGCCGGACCTATTTCCAAGCCCGTAATAATAAAGGTCACTTTGCGACTTGACATGGATCATAAAAGTATCCAATTTTCGGTTGTTGGTATACCTAACTCTAAAAAGGTTTTATGAGATACCTTTATGTTATATTTTACTTATGTGGGTACTTACCTAATAAGATATGATTGCAATTTTCTAGAGAGACCATAATATTGGCTGTTCTGATTTCGTTATACGTATTATATACAATTATTATAACTACATACATGGTAATATAGTAGTAATCCAAGTATTTTGTAGTAATGAAACATAATTTTAACATAACTGATTTTTTTTTGTAACAAGTCTGTGTATTGTATAGCTAAAAAACCTACTCATTTTTTCGCGCTCTCGTGTCTCACGATGTATTTGCGTAACACCTACTTTTTTCAGATAAATAAAGTAAAAATCTTTTAAAAGTGAGTATAACAAACTTAAATTATTTGCACTGTTAATGGAATGCCCGACCAAAACACTTAAAGCTTTCGACATCTCCAAATATTTATTTAGAATAAATAACATTTTACACCCGCTAAGAGCAGCTAAAAGAAGTTGAGGGCTCTTCTTAGCTAATAAAATGGTACCCCAAAACGTGTCTAGAATCAAGAATCCTAAAACAAATTGAACACAATGAGAGTTCAAATTGAATTTGTGCTGCTAAGTTTAAAAATAGAAGAAAGAAAACTTTTTTCTAAGAGCTTTCACGAGATATTTTTACGTTTCGTAAATGTGTGATTGTGAAATAATAATTAAATAATCAAATGAATTAAATCTAATAACATTGAGGATGATATAGGTCTCTCCTATAGACTATAGACTCTAAAAATAGGTAGATACCTGAAAATAGCTATTTCCGCTAATGTAGCGCCGATTCTATTAAAAGTTTAATTTTATTCATAGTTTTCTTCCTAATTCTGTTCGTAAAATACTGCACTCCTATTTATTTTGTGACTGTACAGTGTTTGTTCAGTAATTTTAGGTTATAACAAAGCCTGGCAACCCCAACTTAAAATATGATATAAATATGTAAAATAAATCTACAGCTTATCAAAATAACAGTAAAACTAGCTCGATGAAAAATTCTGAATTTGACCCAGAATAACTTGCATATTAGTCAAAATTACGTATTTTGCTTCAATGTCCCTGACATTTCAGTGGTGTTTACGGTCACTAACAGTCCAATTGAAGTCCGTTGTACTATGTTTTATTTATTAAATTATTAAAAACTTGAATATTAAACTAAAAAATCTCTACGTGTTTAATAATCTGTGGCCCCATCTATTCTATTAATCGATGGCACGTGACAAACAGATTCACAACCCCCTTTTATTGGGAACCTTTTTATCGCAACGCCCCTAATGGCTCTGATTTCAGATACGGATTCTGGGAGCGCTGTTTTTGTGTTAGCGCCAAGTTTAAATTCATCCTTCACTACAGAATTCTGTTTTTGTTGGAAGAGGTAAACTATTGGCTTGATCATCAATTACTTTTTAGTCACAGTCGCAGTTTAAAAAATGTTTTTAAGAATTAAAAATATAGAGTATAGGTATTAGAATTATTCGAGATTTCGTTTCTTTCTTTGTCTAAGAAAAGCCACCTTATTATATAGTTTTGGTATACAGTTTCTTTTCTAATATGGAATAGGTGGATGTTTTTGAAATTTGAGTTGAATAACAATTATGACTAAATTACTGATTTGAATGAAATTTGGTATTTGGTAGTTTATGAGCTGAAGAAGAACATATTATTTTTAAAAGACTATATGATTCACATCACAGAGAAGTGAACAGTTTGTATGACGTTATAAAAATTTCATACAAATTGATAAATCTTCTCTGAAGGCATAAAGCTTGGTGATAGAGCTACTGATGTTTGATTTAAACATTGACATACTGACCAATACTAGCAAAAGCGCAAAGTCAGCAAAATTATGACCACAGTACGATTGTTTGTTGACTTCGTACTAGGCATGGAAACGATTGCTACTTCTATTTAATTGTCATATGGTGATATATTTCATTTTGTAACACGTGTAATGCACGAAAGGAGCCTCTTCAAGGCACACTTGAAATCCTTTCATCACTCTGGTTCGAAAAAAGTAGTGACACGATAAGAAGAATTTTGTAACAGTAAAATCACCGGTCAATTATTTTGTGACACACTGTTATTTTTCATCTGTGTCCTAATGTGACTAATGTCATAATATAATAAACAAAATCGCCTGCTGGGGCACGCCGTGCGCCGGTCGGATATTACCGGTGATTTTGTAACTTGGTCTCAGCAAGTAACAAGTGTTATATGTGATCAGTTTCATACCATGATAAATAACATGTTACTCGTTATACTTTCATGCCTACTTCCTACAAATCAGCAGTCGCTGTTTGACTTTGTCCAGTGAACACAGCGCTATGTTCAATGAACACGCTTTTGACTGTTTACTTTTGAAAACTCGTTAACGTTTCATTGATTTTAGTTGGATATTTTTTCGTGCACTCTAAAAAAATTGGTTGTCTGTAAAATTGGTTTATGGACGATAGTTTAACGTGACAACGTTATAACAAAATATTGACCGGACAATGACGTCAACGTTTTCGTACATGCAGCCAGCGTTCATCGATTTATTAGACGTAGTCACGTCAAAAACCCGGACATAACATAGGGTAGAGCTAATTTTGGGATTAGGATATCTACATCATTCTGTGGCTTTGAAACCTTGCAATACAAACAGGCAACGCAATCAGCATCCTCGGCACGCTGCCATTGGGTATCGAGTTGGAACAGTTGATAGTTCTTCGTAGACTTTTTTTTAGAGGTGAGCGCGATAAATACCCGTTACAATCAAATAACTATGGAGCAGTTGAGTTACCTATTAGATCGTTTGCAACGGACTATGGGTGGCTAAGGGGTTTTCTTTTGTAAATTTTGTAATATAGATTGTAGTAGTTAGCTTGTGCTGTAATATCTAAGTTTTTTATATGGAAAAAAAAAAGAAAAGAAAAGAAATAATTTTATTGATGAAAACCACGTGAAACATAAATTAACAAAAAAAGGTCAGAGTAACAGAGTCCTCCGTCAATGGGGGCCTAGCTCAGCTTTCATATGGGTATATCATAGACGAATAACTGTGTTCCTATAGAACAAAATGGACAGTACGAAACCAAAATGGATGCGGTATATAGGACCGAAAATTTTCAGACGCCCTGTCAATAAAAATTAAATATCTCTATTTTCAAATAATGTTTGTTACTTTTTACGATGTAGTTTTATTAAGTTGGCCAATGTGGCTCCCTTTTCTTGGTCGCATTTTCATTGTACTACATTGTGTTTCTATACTTTAATACTTCTATGGGTTATATTTATTGTAATTTTCTTTACACAGTGTAAAATCGAGCACGAGTCACCGTTCGTGGCTGTGGAGCGAGCTATTATGAGTATCGATTGCATTTTAAATAGATTTCGTATGCTTTACATTCACAACATGCACGCTTTAAAATTAGGTCATACTATATGTACAGACAGCATCATAGATAAGTATCCCCCTTGCATTATAATACCCATCTTCAAATCCCTTCAAATCACCGCCCCGCGGCGTATGTAGAAGTTTTGCCTTTAAAAATAGATTTTATTTGTATAACCGTATGTAAGCCTAAAAATAATATCAAGTATAATAATTTTTGAAAGGATTTATAGCTGGGTGTCTTGTGCAAGGGGGATACTTATCTCTGGTGCTGTCTGTACATGGAATTTCAATTTGAGTTTTATTGTCGTGTTACCTGTAAATTAGTTATTAATATAATCTAGAAAAAAAGTAAAGCTTTATGCATGGCACGCTGAAAAATATTTTTATAAAATATGTGACTTCTTAGATAATAATTTTGACATACGATATAATTAAATCAGATTGTTAAATTAGATTATTATGCATGGTAAATTTTGCACGCCGTCATAAGGTGGAGTATGTGAAACAAAAGTATTATAATTATGAACTGTAACTGTACACCATACTTCATAAGATGATTTCAGGTAAAGGAAACTACAGTAGACTAGACAGTAATATTATACCAGCCGATTTTACCCGAAGTAGTGTTATATCCGAGCGTTGGGAGCCCAGTAGCCAGTCCAATTCACCTCCACGAAATATTTTGCTCAGTGCGCCTAAAGAAGTTTTCATTTCAATAACAAGACAGAAAGGCAAAGTTATGTAGTTTGGTAAATAACTAAGGTACTAAAAGTAAAAAGGCCGTGATGGCCGAGTGGGAGGTGCCTCGACTTTCGTTCCGAAGATCGTTGCTTCAAACCTGGTCGTACATCAATGGATTTTTCTGTTCGAAAAAAATATGTGCGTATTAAAACACGTGCTTAACGGTGAAGAAAAACATCCGGCTTATCATAGAAACCGTATATTTGGAAACCGGCATATCATAGAACCTAAAAAGTTCGAAAAACATCTGTCTTGTGCACGGAAGCAGCCTTTTCCATATGCACTTGAAATCCTTTCACCACACTTGTTCGAAAGAACTAGTAACACGATAAGAAGAAGACTAAAAGTAACAATCCAATTCCGAAAGATAATCTTCTTTCGGCTAAATTCCGAGGAAAATAATCGCCTTAGGAGGAACACGCCACTTTATCCAAACCGTGTGTGTTCTGTGGTAGGTATGTAGCTAATACCCTGAGATCAAGATACCTCGCCCACAACCGTTATGCGTTTCAAGCATGTTAGTATCTGAAAACCTGAGTATAACTCTCGAATCCCTAACAGAAACGCCCAGTTCGGGATTTTAGTATTAGGTATTCACTGTCAAGATTGTTGCTATTTTTGAAATCTTTTAATTTTATTAAATACTACTCATACTCATATTTATGTTATACTAGCTGACACCTACAACTATGTTTGCGTTGCGAATATTTAAAATTCCTTTCTTAGTAGGCTCTTGACTATGGTTGCCATGCAATCTCTAAAATTTGGAAACTATACCGGACATGGACCGGACATGTCAACATGTTTTCAACCGACTTCAAAAAAGGAAGAGGTTCTCAATTCGCTTGCTTTTTTTTAATGTTTGTTACCTCAGAACTTCGTCATAGATCAACCGATTTGGGTTTTTTTGTAGTATTTTAGTTTTTAAATCAACGGTCGGTTGATTGCGGCATGCGGGCACAATGCATGTGTGCGTGCCCAAGACTTTTTTAAGCCCGGACTAAAAATGAAGTCCGGGCGGGACGCTCCCCGGACGCATCTAAGCTCCTGAATGTGGTAGCCGACCAGATGGACGGTTGCTTTTGCGGCATTGAATAGGGGCACAATCAGTGTTAGCAACTTATACCTGGCACTTAGTGTGCTGCTACCTGTACCTACTTGTAACTGTGTAATTGTAATTTATTAGTAGCTTTATTGAATATGAATTTTAATAATGTTTGTGAAAGGATCATAGTAGTTAGAAATAAAATATTTATATTTTATTTATTTTAAACTAGAACAAATCCGGGGAAACCCGGACGGATAGCAACCCTACTCTTGACAAACACATCCTCCAATTGGCAAGTTTCTACGTCCACCAGTTTGGCCTGTACGTTGAAAGAAAATCCCTAGAAAAGTCGTAGTTTCGTTCACCCACTTCATAGGAACGTCATCCCTCGTACCAAGCTTAGATTAGATCGCTTCCAAATGAATAAGTCTGTAGACTAGACAATGAGATCGCTAATCCTATCTTATCTGAAACGCTCACGGGATTATAAACTCTTTGTTGATATGAAATTATTTTTAGTTAGGTTCCTATACACATAGATGAATAACGGTGTTCCTATAGAACAAGATGGACAGCATCAAACCAGAATCGTAAGACAGGACCATTGCATGGCATGGCTAAGAATGCAATGTCGCAGTTACACAAGATTTGGGCAGATAGGAATATTTCCATTGGAACTAAACGCAAGCTAGTGTCTACTTTAGTATTCTCCATCTTCCAACATGGAGCGGAGACATGGACGTTGAAACGGGCAGATAGAGCGCGCATTGATGCCTTTGAAATGTGGTGCTAGCGAAAAATGCTCCGAATCCCATGGACAGCTTACCGCACCAACGCATCCATTCTGAAGGAGCTCGACATAAAGACCAGACTTTCGACCATCTGTCTTCGCAGAATCCTGGAGTTCTTCGGACACATAGCCAGAAAAGATAGCAACAACTTATAAAAACTGGTTGAAACTGGCAAGGTGGAAGGAAAACGGCCACGGGGGCGGAGCCCACTGCGTTGGAGCGACTAAATCCGCTCTACGCTGGAGTCCAGCGTGGGCGACGCCATTCGCTCTGCAGAAGACAGATCCCGATGGAGACACATCATCCACACAAAAGTCCTTCGTAAAGGTCACGACCCTCAGGAGTGAGGATATCGACGCAAGGAGGAGGAGGAAGACAGGACCAAAAAAAATTAGACACCTTGTCAATAAAAATGAAATATCTCTATTTTCTAAATAATGTTTGTTACTTTTTACGATGTAGTTTTATTAACAATGAAAAAGCCTAGCAGTTTTAACATATAATATGTATCTAGCCCTGTTACTTGATTTTTTTCAAAAATTAGCATCGGACCAAAATAAACTAGAAGTTACCCAAAGTGGCTCCCTTTTACTGGGCATATTTTCAATGAACTACATTGTGTTTCTATTCTTTAATACTTCTGTGGGTAACACAACGTTAAATATTTTAAAACTCAATTAACAATATTTTTAAGTTATTTAACACAAAATTTTGGTCACTTTCCACGGGTAGTACCTACCTGTCCAAGGCTGGCAACATTGCCTCGTTATTTTCAACCGACTTCAAAAAATGAGGATGTTCTCAATTCGATTAATCTGTTTTGTTTGAGAGGTTATATTTTGAGATTGGTCCCATAGAAACTTTATCAAAATCGGTTCTGTAGTCTAGTTTTAAAATTCAAATAACTGAAATAAAAGGCGTTGTAGTGAACAAAATTGTGTATATTGCTTCCCTGTGACTTTTCAGTGGTGCCTACGGTCACTAGAACAGTCCGATGGAAGTCGGTTGTTGTATGATTTTAGAAAAACTTGATTATAGATAGGTTTTTTCTTTATTTTTATAGCTAGTTAAGTAATTTTTTATTTTTTTTTGTTTTATTACAAATCATATTTTGGACTTTTCACACAACGCCATCTAGCCCCAAACTAAGCAGAGCTTGTACTATAAGAACAAGATAACTGGTAGGTACAATACTCATAAACTTTTTTTGTACATACATAGAATACATAGAAGATACTCAGGACAAACACCGATGTTTATTACACAAGTGCTTGTCCTGAAGCGGGAATCGAATCCTGGCAGTCTAACACATTTGCCACTCGACCATCCGTTACTTTAATTTTGAACTACATTTACTATATTTTTATGTTATTGTCCTATTTTCCGCATCCATTTTGCCTAATTACTGTTAATCTTGATGTTCTATATTTCCAGCCTCAATAAAACTACCTAGATACACACCTTTCTAGGTTATTGTGGCCGTTAAAGATAGAGGAATGTCAAGAGGAAGTAAAACTGTAGCGCGTAAGTATCGCTATAAAAGATAACGCCAGACCTTTTCGAATTACCGACAGCAAAAAAGTTTATGTATGTTTTTGTAAAACCTTGATTATTATGTAAACAAGTAAAGTAAGTTAGTTTAAACACAGTGTCAGATGTTCTGCCGCCAAACAGTAATGTCTACCTAGCATTTCTGTATCCCGGTTTGAAGGGCACTGAAACTAGTGGTACTACAATACAATACAATACAACACAATACAATACAATACTTTGGTCACATTATGAGTAATGACAAATACGAACTCCTTCAGCTCATATTCTCATATTCATATTATTATTTATTTACCGTGAGAACAGATTGCACACTTGGTAACGTCATAAAGCTATGTTTACAAAATTTTCAACATTTACATTGAACAGAGAGAAAACTTAATGAAGTTGAAGTTAAAATATTTTAAATACAAAATAACAAGGTTCTATAGCTGTAAAGAGGCTAAGTTATAATAATTAAAAATAACAAAGAACTGCTGTAAAATGGCAATGTCAAATGCTCATAATACAAAAAAATGCTATTACGAGTTCCAAGATTTTATAAACGATTCATTTAGTGACTTAACGTAGTAACTTTAATATAGTTATAAATATCGGCCCGTCTCTATCATTTGCTACCCTATCCGGCTAATATTGTTTAGCTGTACTTTATTTATTTGACCTACCAAGACCTAAAATGTAACCTACCCAATATTGCAAATAAATACTGAATACAGGGTAAAATCCAAGGCAAAAGAAGGTCCGGCAGACGCCGTCTTGGCGTTAAAACTTACGACAGTGGTATAACATGAGTACTCGCTCTTTATTCCGCACTGCAGTGTCCAAGGTGCAAATAGCCCTATTGATTGCCAACCTTCGATAGGACACGGCACCGAAAAAAGAAGAAACCAGTGTAATTACTGGGCTTTCGAGACTGGCTATACCATAAAAATGTCTCTAAGTGGACGAGCTCTATATCAGTGTTGGACCGACCTTTATCAAAGTCCTAATAAATGGTGCTAAATTGAATACGCTCGTATTTTCAAGTTTCGTCTAGATACCGGTTAGGTAGAAACAAAACGAATTACTTTTACTTTTAATCTTTTCGAAATTGTAAGAGCGTTCAATCAACATTCAACATGTTGAAATTCCCAAGAGGGCAGTTAATATACAAGAATGAAATATACTGAACGTAGTAATTTAATGCTGGCAAGAAAAAGAGTCCCTTGATACCATAGAAGTATTAATATTCATAGAAAACGCTCCAAAAGCCGATTTAGCCGATTTCTAGTAAATGTTGCACAGAGAAGTAACAACGCCCCTAGAATAATATTATAGTTTTTAATTACTATGGTAACAAGTAACGAAAAATATTTATTTTTTATTGATGACTAGCTGACTCCCTCAACTTAATTCACTCCATCTTTCTTTGAAGCTGTTTATCTTGGTGTTCTATGGGAATACCGTTAGTAATCTATGATTATCGCGGTTCTGTACATCATAATTTTCTGTACTTCCATAATTTTTCAACCGTCTTCAAAAAAGTAGGAGGTTATCAATTCGGTTGAATGTTTTTTTTTCATATTTTTACCTCAAAACTTTGTCGATAAACCGATTTAAAAAAAAAACTTTTTTTTGTTTTAGAGAATATACTTTCGGATTAGAACCATGGAATTTTCATGAAAATCGGTTCAGTACTTTGGTTTTAAAATCAAAAGACTCGAAAAAAAAAGTCGTTTAAATTAACAAAATTGCGTATTTTGCTTCCCTGTGACTTTTCAGTGGTGTCTACGGTCACTAGAACCGTCCGATTGAAGTCGGTTGTTGTATGTTTTTGTAAAACCTTATTCATTTGACCTTCCATAAAAAAAATCAAAATATAATTTTCTCCCAACAAACTTGTTTCATTGAGTCGGTATATGACAGTAATGGGATTACGAGCGTCATTAACAGGATTGTAACGGTAATATGACTGCGGTGTAATTACGCCTTGTAAATTGCTGTAGATACTCTTGTACAAAATCGTAATAAATTAAACGAAGACAGGCTTCCTAGAGGAGCATACTCTACTTTTCACACCTTCTGCGAGGCAAAAAAAGCCAGGGCTCCGAACTCAGCAGCCAACACCGTCTTTTGTTTCACAATCTTTGAAGTCGCGCCTTTTTTCTTTTTTTATGAGTGGCCAGTTCGATTTTCGAACAAACCTTTTTACATTGCTAAATGGGCGTTATTTTACTAAGAGTTTGAAAAGGGTGAAAATATGTTTTCACACCACCTGCTCGACAATATCCAATTACATATCACGCTATCATCAAGCAAATAAAGCAAAGCATTACCTACCAAGGTAATGTTGTATGAAACTCCCAAGGGTAGTAATGTGATTTGAATTTGGAACGTCAAATTCGTGCGGAAACTTGTGGAAGACTGTACCTATTGGTTGCTTGAGTGACTAACTTGTTAAAAACTTGCCTATTTCATTGGCATGTACCTACTCGTATATCACAAAAAAATCTAACAATAAATAATAGGAGAACCAGCCTACATCTAGGACAAACTATTCGTGGTTTTTTAACTGTTTTGTTTTAATTTTATGTACCAATTCTTAAAAAAAAAAATATGTAAATGCTCCTAAAAATTCCGTAAATGACACATCCATTATCAACCTTTTACTGGGCTAATTTCCTATCATCTGGGCTATTTGTCACTAAAATGGGTAGTCTGCGATAAATCTGGGGAACTGGGTAGTTTATGAACTGGGTAATTTATCAGATTGCTTGTTTGTCACAATAATGACACAGAGTGACAATAATAAACGATCTACTAATATGCTCACCAAAATACAATAGGACATAAAAATACAGAGGTACGCTGGAAGAAAATTATTTTATGAGTTAAGCTCGCATATTTACCTACATGCCTTTTAATAATTAGGTACCTATGTGTAAATATTTTTTATATGTACGTTATAGAATCTAAGAATCTAATGCCGACTTGTACCAAACTTTCAAAGATCTTAAGCAATAACTTTACTCACTTGGCAGCAACGGTCAGAATCTGGACTGTTAGGAACTACCAAGCGAGTAAAGTAATTGCTTAGGGACTTTATCAATTTGGTGCAAGTAGGCATAAGACATTTGGTTGTAGGTCTTCTTCTTCTTATCGTGCCATTATTTTTTTCGAACCAGTGTGGTGAAAGGATTTTGAGTGCGCCTCTAAGAGGCTCCTTTCGTGCACTTGACACATGAACTTTAGGTTATATGTAAATTGCGTGTATTAAATTGTAACTTCTTCTTGTGACTTTATCTACAAGAAACTTGATTCTCGAAGACAAGAAACTCTTTACAGCTAAGTAGGTAAATATACCAAACTTTTTCATTGAACTTTTTTTAATTATTTCATTCTAAGTTTAAAATTAATTTTATAACAAGAAATTCACTAGGCAGTGACTAACAGACCTATTTGCATTCTTTCAGCCGGAATATTTCAAATTCTTTCCCTCGTTCCTTTTTCAAATTCAACCTTTAACGATATCCAACCTTTTTCAATGTTGAAACTTTTTTCCAACTGGAACGAAACGTAGCCGAGATTAAATTGCTTTACAAATTACGACAGGCAGCTACGAAAATTAATTCCGTTGAGTCTATTTTTGGCAAACTATTTGGAATTCAAAATAACAAAGGTAACACCAGTCTATGTTTCGTGTTATTTATTAGGTACCTACCTACATTATGCAATTGATATATGAATAAAGCATAATGTCTATTCGAAATTCAAATTGTTCGACACATTTTAGAACTCAAATAATGTTGCCATCTTAAAACGCAAATAACATACTCGAAACATTAATTTCCAAAAAATGTTTCCATATTTAAAAATGAGACGACCGTTAACTGTTTAAAGATGATGGATAAGTTAATAATATTTCATAATGCGTTGCTTAGAAATTCTGGTAACTTTTCGAGGAGGAAATAAATAAAAACATAGTGTGAAACACGCACGGTTCTGCGTGTCGTATTTTATTACCCTGTAGAGTTACGATTTCGTTAATAGTTTTTCACACCACCTGTTCAACAATGTCCAATTACATTTAATGCAATCTCAAGGTAAAGCATAGCAATACCTCCCAAGGGAGGTAAGTTATATGAAACTCCCAAGGGAGTAAAGTGATTTGAATTTGGAACGTAAAATTTGTGTGGAAACTCTTGGAAATGCGCAAAAGAATGCCCAAATTGGGATTGTAAATAGGTTAGAGTATGAATCCTCTGGGATAAAGCCTGTCTTCGTCTTGGGCAGCTTGAACCCTTCGCTTCACTCAGGACTCTACATAACTCCGAGTCCTTTGTTACACTCAGAGTTCAATATGCCGCCCGCTACACTGCTTTATCCCCTTGGTGCATAATCTACTATTGTAAAACCTTGTCATCGGTTTGGCCGGTTTATTGTCTGCCAGTCAGACAGGACAATGCCTTTTGAATGCAATGAAGAAACTTTATAAAAGACATAATCATTCACGAGAAATGAAGAGTATTTTAACAGAGTGAGGCCATTTTACAATTACTTTATCAAAGTAAAAGCGGCTGTTGTTGTTGAACCATCTGGTTTAATTTAATTTATCTTAAGCCCCGAAAATTTATCACTCTAAGCTAAAGAAATAAGTCTTAGCTAAATTATTGCTGAATTAGTATTGCTACAATACAACATTTTGGTTGAATGTAGCTGTTCAAATAATCAAGGTTTTACAAAAACATAGACAACCGACTTCAATTGTACTGTTTCAATGACCGTTTGGAGTGTATCTGATGGGGCGATGAGGCACAACACAAAACACGATTCACTCCAGTTTATCAGTTTAATTGAATAAAAATACACGATTATTGTCTCTCATTAAAACATGTACCACATCGTATCTGTAGCACTACGGAACATCGTCTTATATTGTCGTTGCATGGAGGAGCGAGCTATTGTCCAATTGTACGCGGTAGATACACATGTACACCGACTTTTTGGTTCTCATTTCCATTAAAATTCTTAAGAGAAAAAAAACATTTACAGTCCGGTAAAAACCAGTGACGTTTTTGAATTCGTTCTGTAATTATCAAACCGAAACCGTCAGTCTTTACTTCGTTCGGAAACGCCACAACCGTAAACACCACTTTACTTCACGTTAAGTCACAGGGAAGCAAAATACGCAATTTCGTTTACTTCTAAGACATTTATTTCAGTTATTTTGATATAAAAACTATAAACTACTGAATCGATTTTGATAAATATTCTATGGGACTGATCTGAAAGTAAGTAACAAAATATTTTTTCACATCGGTTTCTAAACAACCAAGTTCAGAGGTAACAAGCATAAAAAAAACCGAATTGATAACCTCTTCCTTCTTTGAAATTGGTTGAAAAGATTAGGATGGTATATCTACATTATATGTATAAATTATTTTATAAGTTTTACGTGAACGTGCAACTAAAATCCACGTATTCATCCGTGCAAAAAATAGCAAAGTCTCATTTTCTCTTCATTAACAGTACTTCAGTAGAATTTTACGTATCAAATTATGTATAAACTCTGGGTTGCCTTACTAAATTACGTTGTAACCTAATTATTTCGACCTTTTGCCGAGCTTTGTGAAGCATGACATGCATCATTGATTTTTCATACATAATGTAAAATTGTGAATTTAGGTACTGAAATATTAAGGTGTAGTGTAGATAATAGCTATAAACGAATAACGGTGTTCATACAGAACACATTTATCTTAGAGTACAAAAAAAAACAGAAATCTCGTCAGTAAAGAAATGAAATATATTTTTCAATTTATTTTTGTTACATTTCACGATGGAGCTTTATTTACAATTTAAAAGCCTAGTAATCCTTAAGTACTTATAAAAATACAACCGCCGTTCCTTCTCTGTTTGACAAAATTTGCTACGGACCATAATGTACCTACTAAAAGTAAGCTAATTTAGATCTATTTTTTTGGCGCATTTTCAATCAACTACATTGTAAGCAGCTACCTAAATAGTACACAATAATATTGTCTGAACAGTACAGAAATGCTGTATAATTTTGCCAGGTACTTTATAAAAAAGAAAAAAGTCCGTATATACGTCTAGCACGCAAGATATGACGCAAATTGCAAATTTTTATCCGCTCTGTGGAAATTCAAATCAATTTTTTCATTACTGTCTCAATAAGAAAGAATAAAAAAGTTTAAAAGTAAGTAGTAAATGTTTCCAACAAAAAATATGATGCGTTTTAACGCCGAACGCGACGACACGGTTCATAATATTTATTTTTAAATTACCTCTATTTTCTAATAAAGAATACGAACCAAATCTTAAGTTCATTTAAAAAAATGAGCTGGCAACATTAATATCGAACGCCAGCAATTAAAATTCAAACAAAGAACTCACCTAAATTCAAATCCTTCACGCGTCGCGCGGTTCAATGAGTCAGTGGTGCGGTGCCGTGTATTAGTTCAACAAACGCGTGCGAGCCTCGCGTCTCCCGGACCGACTGTGCGGCCTGGCAGTTACGGAGTAGGGATGCGCCCTTGCCATCAGTTTTATCGATATTTTGTCATTTTTTCTCCCACACCGTTGATTTTTTTTATTTGACTTATATTTAAATGGTCTTCTTCTTCTTATCGTGTAACTAGTTCTAACCAGACAGAGTGGTGAAAGAATTTCAAGTACGCCTCGAAGAGGCTCCTTTCATGCACTTGACACATGTTTTCGAACTTTTTATGTTCTGCTATGATATGCCGGTTTCCTCACGATGTTTTCCTTGTTTTGATGATGTGTTGATTAGTAAAATCCATCGGTGTACAGCCGGGTTCAAACACACGACCTTCGGATCGAAAGACGAGGCACGTCCCACTCAGCCAACACGGCTTTTTATTTAAATGGTATCATGTAGTTACTGTTTTAGAAGCAGTTTTTTTTATATAAATACGTAAAAGGTGAGCTAGGTAAGTAAGGTTCTGATAGTAAGAGATGCCCATATTAGCCTTAACAGTTCTACACAGGACTTTTAATTACTTAGAAGCGTTCTGATATAGGTACCTACTTGAGATGATTTGATGGTCAGTTTCGAAAGCCGTAATTAAGTTAGATCAATGCATTTCAAAGCATAACACAGTAATATTTACGCTTTACTGCTTGCCAGCAGAATAGTCACCCCTGTGATATACCTAGATAGAATCCTGCAGGGTTTCCATTGATTTTAGTCATCAAAATCAAACATCGATCTATAAATCCGAGGAGGATGAGCATCCCGCTAATATTATAATTATTATCAATAATATTAGTGGGATGCTTTTAACCTTATGAAAACGAGTATCGATAAATAAATATCCATCTCTAATCCACCGCAAAATATCCCGGTCGAGTGCTCAGCTCACATCGACACTACCCCACTGCGGGAGTTAATTATAACTCAGCGTCGACAGATATCGATGAAGTGTAGTCGATACGCTTCATCGAGTCGATGTCGGATAGTCGATTAAACTACGCGCCTCACTAGTTAGTAGTAGGGTTGCGCGTGCAAAAAAATGGCCTTTTTGTGCTCATTATTTATGGTAGATTATGTATGTTGTATTTTTTAGGAATATTGTTCCATAATTCGATATTTAATTAGTAGATAGGTAAGCACTTGCCTCCATAGTGTAGGGAAAATTACCTTATAACCATACTCATACTGAATTTTAACCCAATCGGTTCAATAATTTTTGCGTTGTTCAGTAACAAAATATTTATTTATGTATAGATAGTAATATAAATAATATTATTACAGTAAATTCCGGTAATGCCCTGCTTGTACCGGTTAATTTTAATTAATTAATACGAAGAAAAAAAAATCTTACCTACCAGTATTACACTTTACTTTACTGGAACTGGATTACTGGAAGATATTGCTTTAAGCGATAAGACCGCCTATTGTGCTTCTCTTTTTTTTTATATTGTTTATTTTCCATTTTATTTTCTTGTTTTGTGGTGTGAAATAAAGAGTTATCTATCTATCTATATATGTATTACACCTGCCTTAGTTTATAAGGATGTTTAATTATGTATCTTTGCGGCTCAATCACGCCAAAACCAAAAACAGATAATCAAGGTTTTAGAAAAACTTACAACAACCAACTTTAATTGGACCGTTCTAGTGACCGTTAGCACCACTGAAAAGTCACAGGTAAGCAAAATACTAATTTCGTTTACTTCAACGACATATTTGTTTCAGTTATTTTGACATAAAATCTAAAGTAGGTACTGAACCGATTTTGATAAAATTGTATGGGACCAATCCAAATGAAAGTTTAAAATCGATTCAAAAACAACTAGGTAAGTTCTGAGGTAACAAACATTAAAAAAAAAACATTCAACCGAATTGATTACCTCCTCTTTTTATGAAGTCCGTTGAAAAGACTACTTTTCACCCCTATAGCATTCAGATGAAGTCGCGGGTAAAAGCTAGTAACAATCAGAAGTAGAATGTCTATTACTCGGGCGTGTAAACATGACACCTGGCTGACACTCTCGCTCGGAACTTGATGCGTCCCCCGCCCCCCCGCGCGGCCCCCTCCGTGTTTCTTCTTCCTCTAATTGCGAAGCCTTATCATTACTTATCATTACCAAGTATTTCAGGACCTCTTCTCTATCAAGATTATCCATTTCCACGCTGTTCTTTGCACAAACGTCATTGGAGCCAGGTGTCATGTTCATTCGCTCGAGTAGTAACAGCGCGTAATTTTTTTTCTTGTTAAACTGACGCTCGTAGCGACAAGTCTACAAGTGTCTACGAGTAGTCGTAGCAAGTGCTACGGCGTAGAGCCCTCTTAGCGCTACGAAAGGAGTTACTTTTTGCTTCTAATTAGTGTTTTGATTCTAATAAGTGAATTAGTAATTAAGGTTTTACAAATACATACTGCAACCGACTTCAATTGGACTGTTTTAGTGACCGTAAACACCACTGAATAGTCAAAGGGACGCAAAATACGCAATTTCGTTTACTTGGATGACGTCATTTTTTCAGGTTTTTGATTTCAAAACTATAATACTGAACTAATTTTCATAATATGTCTATGGAACTAATCTGGCAGTATATCCTTTCAAATGAAAAACAACAGAGTTATATGGTAACAAAAAAAAAAACACCTGAATTGAGAATAATTTTATTTAAGTTCTGTATTTTCTTCAGGGTTTTTTCCTTGAACCAACGTTTTAATGGAGGATTTTCATCAACTTCAAATGGTAAATATTTGGCAGCTTTATCAAGAACATATTTTTTCAATCAAAACCATTCCCGCTCCCTTCATTTTGAAAATTCATTACACTGGTACTAAAATATGCTTTCACAGAATGAATTTTCATCTATTTTATAGCCTCCTAATTATTTGCCGGCCCCGATCCAATATCATTATCTCCATCGTAAAAACTTGAGATCCATAACAAAATGTACAAATTCGTACATAGTCGTAGCTTCTGAAATTTCTGAGAAAATTAATAAGACTGCCATCTATGGAAAGTCTACTGAAACTTTTCGTATTTCAGCAAGGGTGCAATTTTTTCAATTTTGTAGGTTGCGAGCTTTCAGGCGTTTTAGTTCAAGCGTTTGAATAGAGATGGCGCTCCATGTAAAATGAAAAGGGACATCTCTGAATTTTGGATAGTATCTCATTATGAAACGAAAATGAAGGAAATTTAAGGGTTGAAAGATAATCTTTGTGTAAGGAAGGTTTTGCAATTAATTTGATAGATGGAGCTGATTATAATAACCAAATTTTAACTTGCTATTTTTGCTATCTATTTTCAGCAGTTTTTGATGATTCCTACCCTGTAGATATTGACAAAAGGTTACAACGTATGTTGTTATGTATATGTTTAAGTTATGTATATGAAGGAGATTAGGATAAACTGTTTTGCCCTATTTCCTTCGCTTATATTAAACAATTATTAAGTATATTTACACAAAATATACCAAAAAATTTCGTGTGGCGGCTGTAGTAACAAATTCTCCGCTCCTCTTTTACAAAATTTATACACGGTCAATTTATACCTTCAAAAATGTACAAGCGCGAGCGAGATAGCGGCACACGGGATTCCGAGCCTTAACTATCCCCTAAAAAGGTTAAAAACTCACCAGCAGCATTAACATTGTTCTCCTGACTAGCCTTCTCCTCAGTCTTGGCTTCCGAGCTAGTATTGCAGCCCATGGCTTCTCTCGTATCTAACGTACTATAACACTACTGTCTATATGTGTTCCTTATAACATAGTGTTGGGACGAGTTTTGGCAGATTTGGGGACCTGGAACAAAAAAAAAATTATTTAATTTATTTAGAACGGTTTTACACATAGACAAAATATATACCTATCTGTGGTTTTACACCACTTACACTAACTAATATGTATTATATTATACATTACTATTATAGGCATATTGTATTTTTTTTTATCTTTGTAACTTGACACACCGTGTAAACTCAGCCTAATAGCAACTTACTATTAGTATTCAGTAGATAAGAAGGCATCAAGCAGCGTCTATCATCTATTGTGCAAGCTCGTATTCTCACGTTCTTGGAACACGTGTCGCGTCGTGGAGAAATGTCCATCGAGCGTCTGGTGGTACAGGGAAAAGTCGAGGGCACACGAGGGCGAGGAAGATCTCCAATGCGTTGGACTGACCAAGTCAAAGCAGCACTAGATGGTCCCTTACACGAATGCACGAGGAAAACCACTGTCAGAGATGAATGGCGCAGGATTGTGAAGCGTGTCACAACCCCCACCATGACAACCACGACCACTCTGCCAAGAGTGTAACGACCAAGAAGAAGAAGATAAGAAGGCATAATTATTTTAACTATTTTGTAATGTAGTAGCTTACAACTTACAACCTGCGTAAAATTTCATGTAGGTACCTGTCAGTTCAATAAACCCAAACTCGCATTGATATTACTCTCTATAGATACTGGGTTATCTATAATTTGCATTGTTACTTATGCTATATTTAAGATAATTTTCATAATATGTATGCTGTTGATAACCAATAAACAAACAAATTACATTATTATATTATGAGGTAGTCTAGTAGTAGGTCTAGGTAGACAGGTATACACACACACACACACACACAATGGAATTGTGGACCTCCTGGGAATAAACCCTTTGGAGGCTTGGATCTGAAACTACTAGGCCGTTTTAAAATTTTATAACATTCTAGTAATAAGTACCCAATATAAGATTATAAATAGTAGGTAGGTATGTATTCAGGTCTAGGGAGCCTTTTAGTTTTTTTCGAAAGTTTCTTTTACTTATTGAGGATTGCTCCCTGTATGATAATTATAAATTAAGTGTAGGTACTTAACGAGTGCACGAAAGGAGCCTCTTCGAGACGCACTTGAAATCCTTTCACCGCCCTGGGTCAAAAGAACTAGTGACACGATAAGGAGAAGAAGAAGTGTATCTACTCAATCAGAAAATAAAGCATTCTTTTAGCATCGCCTTCTTTCTAAAAAGATGGGTTCTTACCTACTACAAAAACTCATAATAAAGTCGTCACATGACGCAATGATGACGTTACGAATGTTAGATTTAAAAAAAAAACTCAATGTACCATAGAAGTACTTTTGTAACAGCTATAATTATTATTATTGATATTGATTATTATATTATATATATATAATAATCTACCTCTTGATGTAAAACTTATGGAAGGAATGAGCTTTAAATTGTTTTCAAGAAAGTGGTTAATTAATAAAGTTTTCTACAATTTAAATGAATATTATAATAGGGATTAATAATATTATAAAGTTATAAGTACCTACCTATAAGCAAAATGTGATTTTCCCAAAAGTTTTACCTTAATTTGTTAACCTTGTTAGTAGATTAACAAAGTTAATTTATTGTACATTCGTAATGTATAAGACTGTAAGATTACTTGTACCTATTTACATAAGATCTTTATAGTACCAACTACAGTTTAAGCAATAAATATTTTCTGATTCTGATTCTGATTCTGAATAGAACCAAAAAAAGTATATTTTGCACTCGATTTTCGTAAATTACTTCCAATCGGAATCCTCAAATCAAGTTTCATTCATTCTTTGATCCATCGCCCTGCAACCCTCCCTCCCCCTTCCACCTCGATCACGCTTGAATAAGATTCATTAGCACCCCATCATAGCTTCTACTTATTCTCTATTAGCCACAGAATACACGTCGTTGCATTTATGTAGTCCGGTAATAATACGGACTTACAACCTGGTAAGGTTTTAAGGCGCCCTTAGAATAGAAAATATTGTTAACTTTTTAGTAAATAAATAAATACAAAAAAATACAATACAAAATAAAAATATAAGAATATGCTTGCGACTATTAATTTTTTAATGTTTGAACCTCAGAACTTATTTAATTATAAACCGATTTAAAAAATGTATTCAAAAGGATGTACTTTGAGATTGGTCCCATATAAATTTCATGAAAATCGGTTTATCCAAGTAACTGAAATTGTATATTTTGTACTAGAACTGTGCTAGAACAGTCCAATTGAATTCGGTTGTAGATGTTTTTGTAAAACCTTGATTATATCATTTTATTTCATCATTTTTTTCATCATTTATTATTTTTGATATTATTATTTTTGATCATTTTATAAGATTATATCCTTATTATATTAGATATATATTAGATCCTTGATTATCTTCCATGGTCGAATATCATCTAAAAGAAGATAAAATCACGTTGATCGCTCGTAATTTTCGCGAGTAATGAACCAAACGAGCTGTGTTCTTCGGTCTGACCGTATCGATCAAACGCCGTCTAGCCCATCTCACTACCGGACTGTCTGCATTGTTGGAGAAAGATTTCTCTACATTTGACCGACGTAAATAAAGAAGGTGGTTCTCTGTTTTAACCTTTTTGAAACAATGTTGATCGCGCGTAATTTTCGCGAGTAATGAACCGAACGAGCTGTGTTTCTTCGGTCTGAACGTATCGATCAAACGCTGCCTCTCATCTCACTATCGGAATGTCTGCATTGTTGGAGAAAGATTTATCTATTTAACCGACGAACATAATAATCAAGGTTTTACAAAAGCATACATCAACCAACAAGTCACAGGGAAGCAAAATACGCAATTTTGTCATTACTCCGACCTTTTTTTGAGTTATTTTCATCAAACACAGTTTCATCAAAATCGGTTCAGTAGTCAACTACTGAACCGATTTTGATGAAACTGATTATTTACGAAAAATGAAAAAAAAACTGAGGTTGGTACCAACTGACGGCTAGCTTCTAGTTACACACTTCACGAAATAACTGCCACAAATTAACATTTACCATGTACTTACACGAACCAGCGAAACACCACGCTGACAAATCGAAAGACGTATAAATAATTATGTATTTTGCGACAAAACCATTTAGTTATTAACCATTTCAACCTTAAAAACCATTCTAATTAATTAACAGTAACCAATTGTAACATGGCCATTAGTTACAAATAATGGAACACACCCTTTGGGATTTTAAACCTATGTTAGTAGTGCTATCCTAAATTTTACAAGAAGAATGACATATTATTTTGATGTGGTTTATAAAAAAAAAAGTATTAACTTTTTTTTTACTAAACGTAACGAATGTGAGCGATCAGAGACGCCTTCACCTATGACCATATCAAAGCCAAAATTAATCAAAGGTTTGTTTGTGGTGGTAGTCTTTTTTAAAAATGAAATATCTCCAATTTTTGTTATACTTTTAACGATGTAGTTTTATTATCAATGAAAAAGCCTATCAATTTTAACCTTTGATATTTTATCAACCCAGTTACTTCCTATTTTAAAAAATGAACATACAACCAAAATGTACTAGTTGGCTAAATTAGCAAAATTAGCCAATTTTTTGGCGCGTTTACAATAAAACTAGGTACGTTATGATTCTATATTACAATGCATACTTATAAGGCGCAATCTATTTAAACCATGGACCTTAAACATGGTTTTGGTCTTGAGGAAACCTCATCATTATCATTATGTAAGTAATGTATTTGAAAAAAAAAACCATAATGTTTAAAAACTTGAAATATCTATTCGCAGTATTATTTAGCCAATGATCTAATCAAATTAAAATCGCGCCTTTCATGAATAGTTTTCCCACAAAAGGTAGATATGTCATTTGGTGAATTCGCGTGAGTGGGCACAATTTGGGAGAGGCAGGGTGCGGTTAGGAACGACTCCAGCGGTAGAAAGATAGTATGTGTCATAGCATGATGTAAGATAATGTCTTTGTTAGTTTTATGTAAGTATTTCTCATCTAGACAAAACTTCGTTTCATAATACGCACTCTCAGCTCTTGTCAAACACATCCTCTAAGTCAGTGTTGGCCCAAAGTTAATCTGATTCGTTAATAAAATTAATGATTATGAATAAGTTATAATTAAAAAAATTGATTTGATTAACTAATCATAATCAAATGGTAATGCTCAATCATAATCAAAATCATAAAACATACGCTCTCAGATTGGTAGGCTAGGTTTTTATATATTTTATTTTATTTCTTCAAAAGACGAACAGCAATTTACATAAAAATAGGGTTAATCTTATGTAATATAGTAATTCAGACAAATAAAGGTATTTCTAAGTAGGTTTTTAAATTTATTATTACTTAGGTATATCTGTAAGTAAGCTACAAGCCTAGAAATTGACCAAGGTTCGGCTTCATTAAGATAAGTACCAATGTCTGTTGAAGATATACAATATATATATATAAGATTTATTCTACTTTCGTGACGAACACCTTTATATCTCAACTTTACGTTAGTTCATGATTTTCTCCGTAAAAACAAATCAAATATATTTATTTTTCAACAGAGACATCTTGGGTCTAAAATTTTACATACATAGCTGGTGATATCTATATATATTTAACCTAGCGGGGTCGGTTCTGTTATACACGGTCAAATTTTAATCACCATTAAAAAAAAATACGCATAGTCAGTTGCCGTTACTGAACACTTAAACGGCAAAAAAACTTGAAAAATTAAGTCGATTTTTTGTCAAAATAAATTATTAAAAATTGGATAACTGTAACCGTTAGTCGTTTTCCTATGGATTTGCATCAGGCGGTACCTTTAATTGATAATAATTTAAGTTTTTTCATCGTTTGGCAAACCCGGGTACCTAGCTCGAGCCAGCTCGCAAAACCTCGGCTCGGGCGCCGCACTCGCACCGCACTCTGCCATTTTGTAGAAATCCAAAATTCTGACTGCACAGATGCAACGTAGTACCCCGTCTGCATTGCCCATATTTTTTTTTGGTAGGTAATTAAAAATTTATGGTGTATACTCTGAACTAGTTTGGACAACTGTATCTCGGAGCATATAACTAGCCGCCTCGCAAGGTCAAGGTGTGCTGTTTTTACATAGATTTGTGCACATCAGTGTGTGTACTGTAGCAGGTATTAGTACTGTGCCTAAGTTATGAAAATGTGTGTTTGTTGTGCAGTGTTTATATACATATATATATAGTGACGACACCGTGGCTTAGTTGGTAGTGACCCTGCCTACGAAGCTTGGTGTTCCGGGTTCAATCCCCGGCTGGGGCAAATATTTGTGTGACGAACACAAATGTTTGTTCTCGGGTCTTGGATGTTGTGATGTGTTGTATGTGTCCATGCCACCTGCGACACAGGGAATCCTAGTGCAGGGGTGTGAGTGTCTGAATGTTTATATTGTTTTACAGAGTATAGGTATAGGTTTGAAACATGTAAATGCTATAAAAAATAGCATTTTCGTAAAGGTCTTCTAACAGCCTTATTTATACACGGCTCTATAGATTTATTAGCAGCTCGGATGATAGAAAGTAGCATGCTTTTTTGAAGTAATAAAAACAAAACAAAACATTGGTTGTCTGTTAAGTTGGTTTACGGACGATATTTTAACGTGGCAACGTCATAGCTAGCGTAACGGGACAATGAGCGTTACCGGACAATGACGTCAACGTTTTCGTGCATGCAGCCGGCGTTCATGGATTTATTAGACGTTGTCACGTCAAAAATAAATAAAAACTTTGATTACAATTGCTTCGGCGTCTTTGTTCAAACATCCATCTGTCCAACGGAATCATCAAAGCTGCACCAAAGAATAAATAATATTATTACAGCTGCACTTATATATTATTCTGAAGTGATTTTCATTCTGCTTTTCTTTATTCATTTCTTTTCTTTCTTTTTTTTTATTTTTGCACTTCTTCTTATCGTGTCACTAGTTCCTTCGAACCAGTGTGGTGAAAGGATTTCAAGGCTCCTTTCGTGCACTCGACACATGTTTTCGAACTAGGTTCTACGACATGCCGGTTTCCTCACGATGTTTTCCTTCACCGTTGTGAGAACGTAGGATGCATACATAGATTTTTTTGGCCGAAAAAATCCCATTTACGCATGACTGCCACCGGGATTCGAACCTGCGACCATCAGATCGCAAGGTAATGGCCTCATCCACTCGGCCACCACGTCTTCCACTTTGCACTGAGCTTTGCATTCTCTTCCTAGTAAGAGATCACATCTGCCCGTATAGCCCCTAAAATAGCCTTGCGACACTTGCGTGACCTAAACGAATCAAATGACACTACATTTGCCTTAATCCTTCGTGCTGTTTATGGTACCATTAAGGCTAAGGTAGGTAACAAAGGAACGTACACACATTCCTTTCCTATACACACTCGGAATGTTTATTGAGAGACAAATGTATTTACTTAGGTAATAAAAAAAATAAAAAAAACTTAAATAAACAATGCAGAAGGGGTAGTAAGTACGTTGCATCTGTGCAGTCAGAATTTTGGGTTTCTACAAAATGACTGAGTAACAGCGGGGCAAGTGCGGCGCCCGAGGCGAGCTTTTGCGAGCTGGTTCGAGCTAGGTTTGCCAAATAATGAATAAAACTTAAATTATTACTTATAAAGGGACCACCTGACGCAAATCTATAGGAAACGACTAATGGTAACAGTTATTCAATTTTTATCAAAATTCGTCAAAAACTCGACTTTATTTTTTCAAGTTTTTTTGCCTCAGTTCAGCAACTGACTAGGCATACGTATTTTTTTCTGGTGATAAAAATTTACGGTGTACGGTATACATATACACCGTAAATTTTTAATCACCAGAAACAAATACGCATACCTATCTATATAGTAGGAATGACTGTATATATTTTACACGCAATATTACCCAACTTCTTCGCAGTTGGGTAAAAAAGATTTTCAATTAACTTAGAATTACAATACTAAGACCTTCTCTTTCTACTCTACAATATAGCTCCAATCTGTTCTGTTTATTCATTGAAAGTCTTGCCAACGTCTTGGCAACTATGCTAGCACAGAAAAAAGGAATTATTAAACAGTAGTTATAGTGCCATAGTTTCTAACTTCGAGAATCCAGCAAAAGGCAAAGGTTAACGCAAGGCGAACCCCTTTGTTGGCCAAATAACCTTCTTGGCCATTCACGTTAAATACGCTATATTTAATAAACGCTGTATTTGATAACTGTGTGCATATTTAAGATGGTGTGCGAGATTTTTATAGTGTGTGTTTACATGAATAAGTTTTGTTAGGCGCGTGTGCAATGTGTGTTTACCTCGTCCACGTAAAAAAATGCATAAAATTATATCTTCGATATATTTGAATAACAATCAAATTTTATCTTTGTTCTGCCTGTGCTGTGCCTTCCCCTTATGCCGTTTCTATATAATTAAAACCTTAATTCTGTGTTTCAAGCGTCTGGCTGGACCAGTTGAACGTACTTATGTCGAGGCGGTGCCGCCAAGTCTCGCGCTTAACTAATTTGTACCTTCTTTGATCTCAAATACTCCAACTGGATATTAAGTTTCCATAGATCCTGCTTTTAGAAGGCTATGATTAAGTTAAAATATGAATGAAACGTGGATCGAATAATGTAAATTTTGCTTGAACTGTAATAGATTGGTTTTGAGTACTGCATGCTGCATAAAAGAAACGTAGGTAAGTAATTAGGTTAGACTAGCTGAACCCGCGTGCGACTTCGTCACCCGTGAAAGAATTGTTTATTGCCGATGTTGTTTGTTCCACCCGCGGAAGAAATGTCACAGAATAGCAAATTGTCAGTACTGCATTTTCAATCCCGTAGGTATAATATTGTAAAGTTTCAGTTAAATCCGTTCAGTAGTTTTAACGTGATGGACGCACACACAAACAAACAAAGTCCTAAAATAAAAAATAAAAAATTGGGGCATGTTAAATAAATCCGTCTGAACACATTCTATTATTATTCATAGATAGATAGATAGATTAAAAAACAGCTAAAGAGATCAATTGATACATTATATTCCATTAGTCACGTATGTTTAAATATACATATAAAATAATACCGTCCTATGTGACAATATTTTTAAACAAGTAATTACCACATTTATCACAAGTCCCTTGTTTGTCTGTCGTTCTGGGTGAATCTTGCTTTTTCGAGCACTTCCGACTACGGTTGAAACTTTCAGGGTAGCTCACAACTGTGACTATGCACCCTACTTATATATATATATATATATATATATATATATATTATTATATATAATATTATAAACGCGAAAGTTTGTAAGGATGGATGGATGGATGGATGGATGTTTGTTCCTCTTTCACGTATTAACTACAGAATGGATTATAATGAAACTTTACAATAATATAGCTTATACATCTGAATAACACTAGGCTACAATTTATAAAGATACCTGCGCAGTCGAAGTCGCGGGCATCAGCTAGTTCTAAATACATTTATTAGGGTGCGATTCCGAGCTAATCTAAAAAAAACCATAGATATTGCGATATCTCGCAAAGGGAGCGATATAACATAAAACACGTGGTATTTAGACTTTTAATCTACCATAATTATATGTTTGTTTTTAATTTTGTTGACCTGAGTATTCCCTAATTCACCTAAAAAAAAAATGTTTGTATCTGCCTAAACTTGCTTCATTAAACAAAAATAATTCAAAAGCTTAGTTGTAACATAGTCTAAATTTAGCCATCCACCATTAATGAACACGCCACTTCTCATTAAATATTCAGGTGGTTCAAACGTTAACTGGCTAGAGTTGGGAAAGTCAGAAAACCCTCAAATCAAGAATTGCATGTAGATAATACTAGCACTATTTTGGTTGTGGATAACAATAATAGGCCAGTCAAATTAGGGTTTCACCTCGGAATGAGAGATAACCAGCTGAAAATACTTATATTATAAACCTCTGGATAGAGGATACGTCATTTTTTTTTAAAGGTTACTATAGTTTTGGAGTAATCGTGATGAGTGAGTCAGTCAGTGGTATTTCGCTCTCGTTTCGCTCTCAAGGTTGAGCGTATGATTTTTTTTTAACCAAATTTGTCGCAAATGACAATGGGCAAAAATGTATGGAGCCCAGGTCCCGATTTTTTTTCAACCTGCATGCATAAAACTTTTTTTTGACACGTTACTAACAACGTAGATAACGAATATATGCAATTTATGTTCCAAAGCAGCGGGAATAATAAGTAATTGGCTTTATAAAAATGTAAACAATGGCAAAAAAAGTTGAAAGAAATGTGATAAGTCTAAAGATTTATCACATAGATCTACCAAGCTATGTATTTAGTCAGTAATAGACTCCATCAGAAACTAACCTGAAATATAAATCCAAGCGCATGAAGCGTAAACAAGTGGTTGGGCTTCAGCAAATTGTGGCACACTTTTTTACAAATACTTTATCTGTTCACATGTACCTTATTTACAATATTTTATTATATTTTTATCTCTGAATTCACTGATATACAAAACAAAAGCAATCCATACGGCTAGCGAATTTTTTTCTTTTTAGGATGGAATAAGGTAATAGGTATGGAATGGTAGGTAGATATTTGTATTGATTTCATATTCTAGCTTCCACAGATAAACTTGAGGTAACAACAAGAAGAAATCTCGCCAATTGTTTCCGACTATTATGTTTACACCATACTGTATGCCATTTTACAATCGATACTACGTTACTTATATCAAACTAAGATCTTATGTTTTGGTCATTTTCTAAACCTCGCTGCATAAGAGACTTTCATGAGTGAAAATAATACTTAAAAATATCGAAATTACTTGTCAAATAGGTAAAATAACTGCAGGCAAAGACCTGCCTGCAGTTATTTTACCTATAATGCCTAGATCAAACTAAAATCTTATATTTTGTTAATTTTCTAAACCCCGCTGCATTAGAGACTTTCATGACTGAAACAAATACTTAAAAATATCGAAATGAATTGTCAAATAGGTAAAATAACTGCAGGCCGAGACCCGTGATGCCCAATCTCCTTTAATGCTCTACATTATTTTAATAGATGATAATATCATTGAGGCTATAGGAACTAAGATAATCGCCAAAACCCGATGACCGTAACCTTTGACCTTGAATAACTAACGACGCGGACATGTGATTTTATGTGACTTTTTAGACAAATTTTAAAACACCAAAATGAACGTGTATACGAATCTTCAGATAATTAATTGATTCAGGCGTTACTTTGCGGAAATCCATAAATATTTAACAAATAGTATAAATATATTTAGTAATAAATCCGCTTAATTTCTAAACAAAGGATAAGTATAGAGTAAGGATTTATTATAAGGATTTATACGAATTTGCAGTTGACTATCTCTCATTCCGAGGTTGATCCCTTTTTTCTCCTTATTTGACTGGCCTATAAGTGTTAGTCTTACTTTGAAAGATCATGAATTGGTACTTATAGTAGCTGTATAAATGGATTAATCAAGAATAGCTCTAGAAATGCATAGCAATTACTTTAAGCACCCAGCTATGATGCAATTAAATTAAATGAAATCTTAGGTAAACTTATAGACTTTTATATACTAAGCCTGAATTACAATTGGCTACAAAAAGTGAGTTACTCTATCACCTTGTAATGCTAGGTTTTAAAAGTCAAAACCTATTAAAACTTAAAATTTACAGTAATTAAATTCAATTTAACCGGTTTTCAAGGGATAAAAGTCGAACTGGCCAAACTCTAGTAAGTACAAAGTACCTACGCTCAAGCACAGAATAAATAAGAATATGACTCAGGGTTGCTAGAATACAAAACCAGGAAAATTGCTGAAATTGCACATACCTGTGTGTAATTTGAGCATCTTTCCTGGTTCCCAGGGCAAGTCATTTTAATCCTTATTCCCTTGTCATAAAGTATAGAATAGCTTGCACAAATTATGTAGATATTAGTCGTTACTCGCGACTTCGATCGTATCGTGGTATTGGGATAAGAAGTAAATGTGAGCATTTTATTTTCAATTGTTAATAAGGGCTGGCAGCTATCTAGGCCAAAGAATAAGCCTTGCAATACAAAGAGGCAATGCAGCCAGTATCCTCGGCACGCTGCCATCGGGTATCGAGTTGGAGCAGTTGAGCTACCTATAGATCGTTTGCAACGGTCTATGGGTGGCCCAATTTTTTCCTTTTGTAAATTTTGTAATATACCTATATATAGATTGTAGTAGTTAATTAAAACCATTGTTAATAATAATAACACCATTTTTTTATAATAAACTACCAAAGATTTATCCATACAAAAAACAGATTTTTTTTTCAAAACTGAAACTAAAAACCGAAAACTGCTATAATGTTTTTTCATGATATTATGATAAGCACTCTGATGATTAAAATATAATTAATCCTAAATTTAATAAATTGAAAACCGCGCATCCAATCAGTAGCTCTGATCTCATTAACGTAAATTAACGGCTTTCATAAAATAGAAACGTAATGAATATTCGATATAAAAGATTTCCAATATTACCAATCAAAGCCCTGAGAGCTATAAATATAATGTAGCTGTAGACTAGAACCTAGTTTATTATATTTTTATTGATTTATCCTTGACACAATACCTAGGTGTGCTTTTTACACATGCCTCGTTGTTAACCTAGATAGGTGTTATCTTTCGCCTAACAAGCTTAAAGTTTATAAAAACTGAAAAACCCTACTTCCAAAATATATATTACATTTTGACACTTTATTTTTATTCTATGACCTTCTTATGACTTAAATTAATCGAATCAGAATTTACTAAAATACATAATTATATCAAGTTTTGATGGTTTTTTACACTTTGTTTGCTTGCAGCCGCCATAAAGGATTTACATTTAATTTTACACTTTTAGGTTATGTCTCATTCGTGACCTAGACAAGTTGGTCAAAGTTATTTGCGGTTCTTTTCTGCATAAAATGTAAGTATGATATGAAAAAAAAGTGCCAACAACAATTTTTGTCCTACATACCTACATAATAAGGTAGGTATGTTATATTATCTACAATAATATTGTTCATGCCAACATAGCATACACGCATAGCTCATCAGCATCATTTTATAATGTTCCCACTGCTAGGACTCAGGCCTACTCTCGACTACTAAAAACCCAGTTACGCATGACTGCCATTGGATTTCGAACCCTCAACCATCAGATCGTAAGGCAAGGGCCTCATCCACTCGCCCATCACGTCCTCACAACATGCCAATATAATAGTATTAGGAAATACCAGAAATGGATTAAAAGACGATTTACAAATACAAATAGCTCATAATCTTCCAAAGCAATAAAATCAAGAACAGGAAAATATGCATGCCAATACGACGTCAATGACAGTCTCCTTTTTTTCTTTTATTTCAAACGTCTGAGCCCGCGTCAATCCACTCCAATCGAAGAGGTTGGTCTTCTCAAGGAGTCTGCCAACAATAGGATATATTATAATCCGCATGGGTATTATAAAGAACATTACAGGATCAGCAAACATAACGATAAAAGTTTGGAAGTTTGCATATTCAATATAATCGGCTCAAACAAGTTAAAAAGGTTAACAGAGTAACAGTTAAAGAAATGTATGAAGTATGAACATAAAATTATCTCTTTGGCTTTGAAAGAGGTACCTGAATTATAACTTTATGAATTTGCGCGGTTTTATTGCCTGCAAGCTTTGATAAGAGTAACTTATGTTGAGAGTTATCAAAGCTAAAAAAAATATAATGTACGTTAAATATGTAGTAAAGTTATGAGGGAATACTCGCCTGCAACTACTAGTAGGTACCTAACCTATGTAAGAAAAAAACTGAATCAGGCTAGATTTTTTGCTTTTCGTTACGGACTCGGTTTACCTATTTAGGTATTTGCAAAATATCATATTGCAAAAGCTACGAAAATATGAGAAGTTTCTATCACTTTCTGATAGAAACTTCTCATATTTTCGTAGCTTAAAAAAAACCCTAGTTATTTTTTTCTTATGTAATATTGAACTACCTCAATATGAAAAGGTTTATTATTAAACTAGCTGTACCCGCGTGCGACTTCGTCACCCGTGGACGAATTGTTTATTGTCGATGTTGTTTGTTCCACCCGCGAAAGAAATGTCACAGAATAGCAAAGTGTCAGTACTAAGCAAGTCAATCAAAACTTGCACATTTTCAAACCCTCTTTTTAACCACTCAAACATTGAATTTAGTAGAAAACTGAAAAACATAGCGGTACTTATCTTTGGAGGTTATAAAAATGCAACTTTCAATGAAATATTGTGTTTACCTGAGGAGATTGGGTCATTCAACTTTTGGTATTACAACACCTTAAATCCGTACTTTTACATATTTTAACTTTAATTTTGAAAATCGGTGAAACCCGTATCTAATTATTTGTTTTGTAAAATATAATTCCTAAGTTTGAGATGTATACACTCATAAAAAAAAACTGTCTCCATACAAACTTTAAACTTTTATATCTACTCTCTGAAAAAATGTAGCGTAATATTATATAGCCTATAACCATTTCAGGCTTAGTAGCTATGATATCATAAAGTTTCAGTTAAATCCGTTCTGTAGTTTTTACGTGATGGATGAACACACAAACCCACAAAAAAAACAAACAAAGTCTTCCAATCAAAAAAAAAATTTGGGGCATTGAACACGTTTCCGTAAAAAAAAACATATGTACAGAAATTCGGGGTCTTCTGCTTTATTATATGTAATAGATGGGATTTTATTTCATTAATTAAATTTCATTTTGAAAGCCATAAATAAATATTATTTACAATATTTTTTTGGACATCATTGATAGCAGCATGACGCAGAGTGCAGATCCGTGTCAACGCGTAACGAACATGAGCATCATACAGCATGAACATGAACATGAGCATGAGCCTCATGCTCAGATTTCTCTGGCTCCAGCATCAAGTTGAAAGTCATGCAGCTGACAAGGTGTTCTATAGCTAATTGGTATTACTCGTAGCCCGTATCATAGGATTATCGATCAAACACCATCAGGCCTTGACAAGAGCAGATAAACCGTTTATATGCAAATTACGAACGATGTAACAAATCGATAATTTTAAAAGCGATTTAGAAGTAAAATTAGATACAATTCCAAATAATTGTATTTCCAGACCATTAAGTAATCATGATAAGTTCATACTAGCCAAGCGTACTCCATTTTCGACCACACCATCACTTACCATCAGGTGAGGTAATGGTCATTCAAACGTAAAAAAAAAATTGGTTGTCTATAAAGTTGGTGTACGGATGATATTTTAACGTGATAACGTGATCAGCGTAACGGGACAATGAGCGTTACCGGACAATGACGTTAACGTTTTCGTGCATGCAGCCGGCGTTCATCGATTTATTAGACGAAATCACGTCAATAAAAAGGAATCACTTTCTGCAAATAAATTTTGAATGAAACTATTTGTTGTTTGCCTTTATAAAACGGCGTTTTGGTTATCAATACCATCCACTGAAGAATTTTCAATATAAAATAGGTATACTTTTAAAGAGCCGAAGATCAAGCTCAGTGTGAGGTAACCCAAAACAGACCACATCTAAAGCGTCGAAGACACACAAGCTTTTTTGCAAGCTGGCTGTTGGCGCTTTTAAACGCTAGCGTGTGAGCGTGTTAGCTTTTAGGAAGGATTGTCAACAAGCAGATTGTATTAACGCCAATAACACTGGGCGACTCTACACGCTACTACTCAGGCGAATGAACATGACACCTGGCTCGAATGACGTTTGTGCAAAGTACAGCGTGGAATTGGATAATCTTGATAGAGAAGAGGTCCTGTAATACTTGGTAATGATAAGTAATGATAAGGCTTCGCAATTAGAGGAAGAAGAAACAAGGAGGGCGCCGCGCGGGGCAGCGGGGGAAGCATCAAGTTCCGAGCGAGAGTGTCAGCCAGGTGGCATGTTCATTCGCCCGAGTAGTAGGTGCAAGTGAAGTCGCTGGCGTGTAGCGTGTAAATAGCCGTGTATCATCGTACTATAATAAATACATAGTTTGTCCGAGTAATATTAACTTAAAACTTTACCTTTTTTTGAAAAAATAATTTTCAACTGCGAAGCCACGAAAAAAAACCGTATAAATGAGTAAAATTATGGCAAATTTTTATTCATGTCATTCCATTTTTCCTGAAAACAAGGAAAATATTTTGATAGAATATGGTTTCAGCTGGGTATTTAAATTCCCTCCGCTGGTGAAAGGTTCAATGAAAAATCTCCATTTCAGGGTTCCGCAAGGTAAATTTAGGTACTACACAAACTGTGATTATTATTATTTAGATCAATTAATTATATATTTTTTCGTATATTCAGACAAATAAATAAGATAAAAATATATGACGTCTCTTTGTCTATGTATTTATTTACCTCATAATTTAAAAAAAACTAAACATTAATAAAGCACATGATTGACTCAAATAACTTAAGGTTTCGGAGACTTCTTCTTCTTCTTATCGTGTCTTCTTCTTCTTTCGAACCAGTGTGGTGAAAAGATTTCAAATGCACCTCGAAGAGGCACCTTTCGTGCACTTGACACATGTAATGTTTTCCGAACTTTTTAGGTTCTATGACATACCGGTTCCCTCACGATGTTTTCCTTTACCGTTAAGCACGTGTTATGTTGTACACATCGATTTTTTGAACAGAAAAATCCATTGGTGTACGATCGGATTCGAACTCACGACCTTCGGAACGCTCTAGACACGATTCGGAGACTAGATACTACGTTATAATGTATAACTCAGAGATTTTAGACAAAGGTGCGCGTTCACAGACCGAATCGGACGCTCCGTGTTAATCGAGGCCTGTGAACGCAAACCTTTAGTTGACATTTCTAAAGTTTTTGAATTCAACACGGGTGGGGGCCGACCCTTTGGTGATGACCTCAGAATCAGGTCAAAGGTGGTTAGGGACCGAAAGGATGTTCGATCGGAGTTTTTAAGTTATTCAAAATTAGATAATAACCATGGCTTTGTCTTTGTGGTGTTGGGATAAAAAAAACATTTGTTATATTCAAGCTAAACTCCTTTTTTTTTATTCCAGTGATATCATTATTTTTAAAATTTTACGCAATGCTACCTAGCTCCAAACTAAATAAATAGAGCTTGTTAAGTGGGAAACAGATAACGGATAAATTAATTAGATACCTACAAATTCAAATTCAAATATTTATTTGCATTATACGTTGTACAAAAAGGTCTTAAATTGTAAAGAGTATCAAACGTACACCCTGTTAGGGCACAAAAAATTATGACTTACAAAAGAAAACTTATGCTTAGTTGCTTATTTATTTTTACCTACTTTTAGATTCTAAATATTCTTGTAACTTATAAAAATACTTGTATATTAGATACTACTATATTTTTTTAAAATTTAGAGTAATTAATTATTTATTTTATATATACCATAGAACTATAACAAAAAAAACCTAGACTGAAGAAAATACTGGTGTGATTTAGTACAGGCAAAATCTCAACTATCTTCTTATTGGTCGATGATCTTGAATCAGAGCAATAAAACCACTGAATCATGCACGGAACTCTGCCAAACCGAAATATTTCACACTTGACCATTTTCACTTACATCAAAACACAGGGTTTCGCGTGTTCTGAATACGAATTATAGCTTCATGCTGCCTTTACGGTTACCAGCTCAGAATAAATAGCTGGTCACTTTCAGTTTCAGCTAGAAAAGCTAAGCAGCTGTCAAAGGATTGGATGAAAGCTGAATGGTTTAATCATTATCGCCGAAAAAAAAATAAAGGTAGGCGTCGCCGATAAATTAAAAAGTCGTAAATAAGTTAATCAATACAGAGTGTTTTTTTTGGAAGGGCTCTGATGGCCGAGTCCGAAACCACGAGAGTCAGAGAAAAGTCGTGAAAGTCATGTCCTCAATTTATAAGTAAAAAATTAACTTATTTAGGCGCTTTCTTACGCCTCTTATTTGAAGGCTAGTAATAATAATAAGGCTAATACAGTAGTCCCATAATAAAATGTAAAGCATCTAATTTTTTAGAGGATTTAAGGATTCTATTTACTTAATTATTCTGAGGTTAGTACCATTTGGAGGCTTACTCACTGTTACACCCTATCACAAATTGACAGAAACCGAGAGGTAAATGTTACACATCAAATATAAAGTATAAATTACCCAGCCATTTCCTAAGTACCTGTGACATAGTAGAATGATTTATAATGCTCATTGTTTCAATTCAGCACTCCTGAAAATTAGTTTTTTGCTATTATTAGTGTTTCTTCAGTAGAGTTTTATGATCAACTGCAACTGCTAAATTTTATAATTACTGCATTAAAATACTCTAACTAGTTGGTATGAAAAAAAACTATGTAGTACCAACAAATTATATAAATATATATAGAGTAACTCTCGTTTCGAACTTCGGCGAGTCCACACCTCCTGATGATGCCTCGTGTAGAGGCGAAACACGTGTCGTATCCTTAAACTTTGGTTTTCTGTTCGTTGACTCTTTGGTTTATAATATAGTAATATGTACTAAAGTTCTAAACTAAAGTTAAGTTAATTAAAACCTTTGTTTAGAAATCAAGCGGATTTATTACTAAATATATTTGTATAATTTGTTGATATTTATGGATTTCCGCAAAGTAACGCCTGAATCAATCAATTAACTATGTAGTACGTTTAAGAAAATCATTTTAGCGAAAAGCTGTAGAGGTCCATACGATATCTTTCAGTCTAAGAATGCACGCCCCACAGAAGTATACAGAAACACAATGTAGTGAATTGAAAATGCGATAAATAAAAGAAGCCACATTGGCTAACTAAGAAGACGTGGTGGCCAAGTGGATGAGACCCTTGCCTTGCGATCTGATGGTCGCGGGCTCGAATCCCGGTGGCAGTCATGCGTAAATGGGTTTTTTCGGTCGGAAAAATCTATGTATGTATCCCACGTTCACGCTACGGTGAAGGAAAACATCGTGAGGAAACCGGCATGTCGTAGAACCTAAAAGTTCGAAAACATGTGTCGAGTGCACGAAAGGAGCCTCTTCGAGGCGCACTTGAAATCCTTTCACCACACTGGTTCGAAGGAACTAGTGACACGATAAGAAGAATTGGTTATCTTCTTGTACATTTTGGTCTGATGCTAATTTTCAAAAAAGAGAAGTAACAGGGCTGGATATAATATATTACATGTTAAAACAACTAGACTTTTTCATTTATACTAAAACTTCATCATAAAATGTAATAAGCATTATTTGAAAATGGAGATATTTCATATTTTTTTATAAGGTCTCTGAATTTTTTTGGTCCTGTGTTATTATAACTCTATTTTGGTTTGGTAGGTATGTACTGACTGACATCTTCATTCTTGGTGTTCTATAGGAACACCGTTATTCATATATGGCAAGCCCCTTCACCGACGCCGCCCTCGAAATGCCCTTACCTTGCGTTGCGTTGCCTTGCGTTGCAGTGCTGTACTGGTATTTGCGCATGATAGCGAATGAGTCGCTGTGACGCAGACGCAGTACAAAAACTGCGACGCAGCGCAACGCAACGGAGGAGAGTGGCTTTGCTCTTACTTGACTCATTGCGCGTGGAAGGACGTTCAATTTAAGGGGAATCCTCAAATCCGAATTCCATACAAAATGTTTCGGACAAATACTCAAAAAGAACGCCGTAATATAGTAATCTCTTCACACTATTACTTTCGTCCATATTTTTCGATTTCGTCAACAAAAAAAGTGTAAGGTTTTAACGTGTTTTAAAATTAACCCTACTAACTTAAAAACACGTATAAAATCTAAATTAAAGTATGAAACCTTTCACTTTTATTGTTCACGAAATCAAAAAACATGGAAGAAACGAATAGTGTGAAGAAATTACTATATTACGGCGTTCTTTTTGAGTATTTGTCCGAAAAATTTGTATGGAATTCGGATTTGAGGTAAAAAGAAAAATATGACTGAAAAATCTCTGAAACAGGGCTAGTTTTAAGCTACAAGCCAGCGAGTTTAAAAGCTAGCGAGAGAGTGAGTAAGCGGTCCGGAAAGATTTTAAACTAGCAGATTGTTAAAAAGCCGATGACACGGGGCAAGTTTACAAGCTACTAGTAAACTAGCCCAGTGTCATCGACGCGTTACAGTATGATATTATACAAATGGTCAGCCGCTGGTGTCACTGAGTGTACCAGTGAATGTACTGAAGGGCTGACAAGGGGTGTCCGGCGGATGTCACGTGTCATGTCATGTCTCAATGTGACATTTCCCTTTACATAGCCCTTTACAAAACCCAGTGACGATGTGGAGAGACAGCGATAAGACCCATGGAAATACCACTAGTTTTCAACCTACTTAATTTTTGTAATGTTACTTACCTCAGAACTCTTTTGGGAAAATCCTTTTAATTTGAAAGGATATACTTCCAGATTTGTCCCATAGAAATTTCATGATTTTTATTTCATGAATTATTTTCATGATTTTTATTTCATGAATTTCATGAATTATTTTCATGAATTTCATGAAATTTCTATGGGACCAATCTGGAAGTATATACTTCTTATTATGGGAAAATCCTTTTAATTTGAAAGGATATTTTTCAGATTGGTCCCATAGAAATTTCATGATTTTTTTTTCATGAATTTCATGAATTATTTTCATGAATTTCATTAAATTTCTATGGGACCAATCTGAAAGTATATACTTCAGATTGGTCCCTTAGAAATTCCCATAGAATCTGGAAGTATATCTTTTCAAATTAAAAGGATTTTCCCAAAAGAGTTCTGAGGTAAGTAACATAAAAAAATTAAGTAGGTTGAGAACTAGTGGTATTTCTATGGGTCTTATCGCTGTCTCTCCACATCGTCACTGGGTTTTGTAAAGGGCTATGTAAAGGTTTAGTACCTTGGCTTTGAATTTCCAAATAGATGTTCGCTTGCATGTCAGCGCATTTGAAACGCGCACAATGCATGGTTCTGTTTGAAAGGATTATTAACGCGCGTTAAAATCGCTCGTGCGAATGAGCCCTAAAGAAGTTTTCACTTCTAAAATATGGTAGGTATGTCCTAGCGGATCTGCCGTGACCAAGTTATATGAACAGTTGAAACACTCGCTAATACGAGTTAGTAACTTATTTTTACCGAATGTGAGGAAAAAGTTTAGTAATTGTGATGAAGTTACGTCATCACGTTGTTGTTTTTGTTTGTTCGAAGTATTTTTCGTGATGAATTTTCATAGACTCGTATGTAGGTACCTATGTAATAAAGCTTGCATAAAAATGTTTATCTACTTACTAAATATTTCATTACATAAGTAAGTAATTAACGTTTACACACTCACACCCCTGCACTAGGATTTCCTGTGTCGCAGGTGGCATGGACACATACAAGACTATTAATTAATTTGTATATTAAATAATCTGTTATGTAATACTTTTTGCTATTATACTTTTTAATGAGCTTTCGTTCTAAATTAACGTTATGCCCACCGTCCTCATTTGTCCAACAGTACCCAGTCCATGCAAAGGTTGTCTGGAAGAGATCGCTCATTAGCGATAAGACCGCCCGTAGTCCACTGTTATATAACTAGTTATTTTTCCATTATAATGTGTTAGTACTAAGATGGTGAGCAATAAAGTATATGCCATCAAAACCAATTTTGTAAAAATTGTAAAAATTTGTACCAATTCTCGCTTTCTACCGTAAAAATTTGTCAGATCCATGTAACACCAAGCCGGTTACTTTATTAAGTCCCCACTTAAGGGACCTACTGTCTTTAGTTATTACGTGATTAGCTAACCTAACAACATCTTATAGTGACCATTATGAATATTAAAAATCTTTTATGCTTTAAATAAAATAGGTTGACTTTCGATTCGAGAGATTCTATCTATCTCGACACACGACAGTGTGTCCAGCCACGGTCAGGCCCAGCGAACTGGCGAGTAGCACTGTGTGTAAGTTTACACGAACCATTTGGAGCCACTTTTGACTTTGTCATAGCTAAAAAACTAATTAATATAAACACACCAAATTTGGTTTATGTATTGAAAGTCAGTTTATGTTTACGGAGTTAATGAAGTACCTCAAATTTCATAAGCACAGCTTAAACGGTTATTTAGATATTAACGTTCAAAAATCGTCATTTTTATCACTGATTGACTGACATATAGACGTAAAACCTAACCACTTCCAGATGACCTAGAAAGTTCAAATTTGGCCACCAGCTAGGTAAATGGGTGTATACAAAGGAAAAAATCAGAAAACCGTAAATTTATAAATATTGATTTTTTTTTTCAAATTTTTCGATTTTATGAGGTAAATTTAACGCCTTGCAAATTATGAGAGCAATTGCCTTGCAAATTTTGCAGGATATTTCCATTTCCATGATGAAAGGTTGTTTTTATCGTTTTATGTACTTACTTTAATATCAATAATTTAAAAATTATTTACAAGAGCCCAGATGAACGTAAGCTAGTGGAAATGCAAATGGTCGGAAAACACTTTAATCTCCCGGCACATATGTACTACCTACAAAGGCAGGTACCCACACCTTATTTACCCTATTTAGGTAGGTTAGGTACTTAACTTATTGTACTTTTACTTACCTACATACATTTAGAGGCGATGATGGTGGTGTGTAAGTAAGGAAAACAAATAGGTAGGTAACTATTATAATTATAGTAGGTACCTATCCTATATACCTTTGAATAGTAATAAATTTATTTACAAAAAGTAATGATATCTGAACAAAACACATAATACTTATGTGAAAATAGGAGCCACGATCGGGTTATGATGGAGAAGTCGTTTTCCCCGAAAAAAGACTTGAGATGTACATATATGGCTAGCCAAGGTCTACGTTATAAATAAAGTAATACGTTCTTATAAATAAATTTACGAATGTCTATAATAAAAAAAGTGGAAGGTTTCATACTCTAATTAAACACGTATAAAATCTAAATTAAACTATGAAACCTTTAACTTTTTTTGTTGACAAAATCAAAAAACATGGACGAAACGAATAGTGCGAAGAAATTACTGTAATACGGTGTACTTTTTGAGTATTTGTCCGAAACATTTTGTATGGAATTCGGATTTGAGGATTCCTAATTTTGTATGACTAATTCCACTTTCAGATTGGTCCCATAGAATTTAATCAAAATCGGTTGAGTAGTTTAGTTATTAAATCAAAATAACTGAAAATAATATGTTGTCGAAGTAAACGAAATTGCTTCTTTTGCTTCCCCGTGACTTTTCAGTGGTGTTTACAGTCACTAGAACAGTCCAATTTAAGTCTGTTGTGGTTGTAATATGTGTTTGTAAACCTTTATTATAAAAATTTTACTTGTTCAGTGGTTTTGGCGTAATTATTTTTGTAACCGCATTGAATCAGATACTTACCTTCTTACTTTATTGAATAAAAGCATTAGTACCAGGTACCTAATAGGATTAGTAGGTGCTCGTTGGCGCGCCAATGAGCGTAATTTAGTTACATGGGTTTTATATGCAAACCCGATTAAATATTCATGTACAGATGTAGGCAAGAAATATTGAACATTTGACAGACCATAGAACATGGATGGCGAACCAGTAGCACGCTTGCCAATGATGGCACACGAAACAATACTTTGGGCACGCCACCGATCACGAAATTCACTATGAGATGAGATGAAGATTACTACTCGGGCGAATAAACATGACACCTGGCTCGAATGACGTTTGTGCAAAGTACAGCGTGGAATTGGATATTCTTGATAGAGAAGAGGTCCTGTAATACTTGGTTATGATAAGAATGGTAAGGCTTCGCAATTAGAGGAAGAAGAAACACGGAGGGCGCCGCGCGGGGCAGCGGGGGACGCATCCAGTTCCGAGCCACATGTCAGCCAGGTGTCATGTTCATTCGCCCGAGTTGTACATACTAAGATAAAATTAGTAAAAAAAAGTACTTAGTAGTATTACTCAGAAAAAGTAATATAGCAATATTAAAGTATATATGTATAATAGCAATATAAGTTACAAAAACAAACATAGCAAAATAACGTATTATTACCATTTTACCCAGACCTTACCAACTACTATTTATCATTTTTACCTAATAGTCGTTCATTTATGCCCACTAATATTTGCAATTTCCAATCCATTCTCATACAAAATGAATGAATCAACGACAACAAAAGGAATTATTGGATCGTGCTGCATCTCCACACATGAATGAATGAATGAATGAATCTTTATTTGCGTAATACAGGTACATTGTGGTCTTACTTTAAATTAGAATCACTGCATCAACTTTTGTCGTGCAAATACTTAAAATTAGTGCTAAATAATTGTTAATAATTCTTACATAAATTGCTAATAAAAATAATTCATTAATAATTAATAGTATTATTACATTAAAATTCGTCCAAAAAACATTAAAATTCGTTAAGAGTAAACAAATTGAGTAGGTCATTTAATATTAGGGGAACTTAAAATTAAAATAATCATTTAATGAATTAATGCATCTATCACAGAGCCAATTATACAACTTGTGTTTTAATTCATTGTCTTTCAGGTCTCTAAATTCATTAGGTAATTTATTATAAATCTTTACTTCCATTGCATAACTAGTGCATAACACAAGAGGATTACCTCCACATTCAAACATACAAACCATACATACAGCCTCACATGTAATAGTGCATATTTATACATATATAAGCACTGCAATGGTTATAGGTAAATCATTTATCAGACATCTATCCTAGTTCAAAAGTAATTGCAAGTAAAAATCTTAGAACATAGCTGTATGTATCTACACGACAATACGAGTATATACACGTCTAAAAATAATGAAATTAATTACTTAGGTAATAATTATATGTATAAATTCATAAAAATTATGTCAATTATCAATAAATTTTAATTACAATAAAATATCAATCAATATTATTATCAATACATTAATTAAGTAATTCTGATAAAAATATCAATCAATTTAAAAAGTTAATGAATTCCTGAAATGTGTAAAAAGTTTACTCAACAAGACAGTGTTTATTTGTTCTTAATTAATGGGTAGGTATTTATTGTGATAATCACGAAAGTCTACAAAAAACGTGATAAAATAAAATGTGAACCGAGCAAAATGTGCTTTCGGTTTTCAAAAATCAGTCGAATTTAACCAAAAAAGAAAAAAAAAACCAAAAACTGAAAAGAAAAACAGAAAAAACATTGCGAACTCATCTAAAATTATCCCGTAAGGGGCGACCGAGTTCTGCCAAATTAAGGATCTTTCAACTTTCATCCCAAATTGAGGACAGACTCTTGTAAAAGTACATTTAGAATTACAAATTCATCGAATACTTTACCTTTGTAAACCAAGTCTAGGGGAGCAGAGGCTAACTGTGACACTGTTATAATCTTAAAAGTTCAATTTAGGTTTTTGAATGATTTAATATAATATTGTGTAATTTTATACGTGAAAAAACCGAAAAATATACCCGAATTAAAGGATAACATTCGTCAAGAAATGGCTAACATACCCAGCGCTCTGTGTCGAAGAGTTTTCGAAAATCTGAGGGCCAGGTTTGAAGAGAGCCAGAGCGGCGAGATAGAGGTCACCTGGACGATATTATTTTCAAATAATAAATTCCCGTGTATTTTCTTTTAATAAAATAAAAATTCATTGAATATACAATGTGTAGTTTATTTTTTATGGTAATTTCAAAAGTGCAAAAACTGTTGGCCCACCCTGTATTTTTTTTAATAATCTTTGTAATTTACAGGAATATGTTGAGGAAAAAATTGTCATTATCATCAAAATATCAGTCAACCGCTGTACGTACATAGGTCTCCAAATCCCCAAGGCGCGCCATATAGCTCGATCTTCGGCTCTTACCGGGTATGTATATTATTATTATTAAACATGTACATGATGATACCCCACATGGTATTTATTCTAAGAAGTATTTTATTTAATTAAAAAATCAAAATGTACGCTCGGTCCGAAAATATTAGGTTGTTCCAAAATGGAAAAAAAAAATTGACCTGAGTTTAGTCAAATTCTAGTCAAAATCACGAATAACTAAAGTGAATTCGCCATTTTGAATCTGCTACTCTTTCTAGTCGAGAGTAGGCCTGAATCCCAGGAGGAACATTATAACGTAAGCTGTATGCTTATACTTTTGCACAGCCATTTTCATTCATCGAGTGCTTAAACATTAAACAGTCAACCCGGTAGCGGTAAGGGTTACTTTTAATTATAAAGGCATTAACCCTCAAACCTTTGTGATTTTCATTATCGCTTTACCACGTTGATGTAAAATATTTTTGGGAGAAAAATAACCACTTCTTTTCGAGCTCAAAACTTCCTCATTTATCAATCGACTAGCTGACGCCCGCAATTTCGTTTGCGTTGTTAATAACCAAAATTCCTTTCTAAGTACTTATTTTCAGCCCTTGACGATCACATCACCTTTAGATTGATAGAAAATGCTTTATTGCACAAAGTAAAAAAACAAGTACATAGGCGAACTTAATGCTAGTTAGTATTCTCTTCCAGCTAACCTTTGCGTATTATGGAGATGTGGTAGTGCTAGAAAATAGTATAAAGCATATTTTTAGTAATATAATACTTACGATATTATACAAAATACACTAATAAATAATAAATAAAATGCTCAAGTATTCTGGAGTGCCAAGTAGTGACAAGATAGTTTGGATTTGAAGACCCCAATGGAGGTGACCTTTGATTTGATTGACGACTCCGTGGCTTAGTTGGTAGTGACCCTGCCTACGAAGCTTGGTGTTCCGGGTCCGATCCCCGGGGCAAATATTTGTGACGAACACAAATGTTTGTTCTCGGGTCTTGGATGTTGTGATGTCTTGTATGTGTCCATGCCACCCGCGACACATGGAATCCTAGTACATGGGTGTGAGTGTGTGAATGTTTTTTTTATCCTCCAAGTTTCAAGTCTCTACGTTCAGCGGTTTGGCCTGTACGTTGTCAGTCAGTCAGGTCCAAGACTTTTGTTTACCTAAATTGATTGATTTGGTTTTTTTTTGTTTGAAAGGATGCCTACTTTCAGATAGGTCCAATAGAAATGTTTTTAAAATCATTTCAGCAGTTAAGTTTTTAATTCAAAATCACTGAACAAAATATATCGTAGAAGTAAATTAAATTGCGTATTTTGCTTTCCTGTGACTTTTCAGTAGTGTTTACGGTCACTAGAACAGTCCAATTGAAGTCGATTGTAGTAGTTTTTACTACGTAAAACTTTGATCATAAAAATAGTCTACCTAAATTATACATTCGTATTCGTAGCTATTTTCTAAGAGAAAAACCAAGTCACAGGATGCTCTATTACCTACTAACTCTCTCTTTCTCTCTCTCTCTCTCTCCTACAAGCCACTTATTATAAGTGGTAAAAGAAAAATACGGCCACATATGACAAGATTTATCACAATCGCGACAGAGCACTCTGCGAGTGATTTGTCACTGTATCCAGTGTGATTAGACGTTAATAGGAGTGATTTTTAGTGTTACGAACCATTAGACACTAAAATAAATGTAAAATTCAAAGATGTTTCCAAATGAAGCCGAAATTACTGGTGGAAGTATCTACTACAAGATTAGGTTTAGATCTTAAAATAGGACATCAAAAAAACAGCTTGTCAGACTTCTACGAGTAAGTATAAAAGTATCGAATCATAATGTAAGTATGTACAGACAGCGTCATAGATAAGTATCCCCTTCAAATTCCTACACAAGATACCCAGATACAAATTCCTTAAAAATAGTATTAAATTATGATGAGGCTTACATGTTATAAAAATATAATTTATTTTGACGGCAAAACTTTTTCATACGTCGCCGCAGCAAGCGTTATGAAGGAATCTGAAGCTGGGTGTCTTGTGCAAGGAAGATACTTATCTATGACGCTGTCTGTACATTGAAAAAGCGCCAAAATGTTGGCTTTTTTTAGCTAACTTCTAGTACATTTTGGTCCAATCGTAAACTTCAAAAAACAAAAGTAACAGGGCTAGATAAATATTACTTAAAAAAGCTGAAGATATTACCACTTGGTATACCATGTACGCACAATTAATTCCATACTCCAGGAACTCTCTATCAAACAGCGTCTATCGGTCTTAGTTCAAACTCGCATCCTCAAATTCTTCGGGCACGTCTCGAGGCGAGACAATGACTCCATAGAGCGCTTGGTTGTTCAGGGCAGAGTGGCAGGGACCAGGTCACGTAGAACGTCACCCATGCGATGGACCGACCAAATTAAATGTCGTGGGCGGCCGTTTGCATGAGTGCACCAGAACGTCTGCGAGCAGGGAAAAGTGGCGAGATATCGTGAGGCGAGTCACAGCCCGCGACTCAAAACTTCATGAAGACCACGACCGCTCTGTCAAGAGCGCAACGAAGAAGAAGAAGATACCAAGTACCCAATATACCATGTATTTCTTGGTCTATATGAACAGTATGAACACCGTTATTCATCTATGTTATCAGATTTTATTGGGTTTTTTTTTTAAATTAATTTAAGAGTTCAATTTTTAATTTTGCTTTATCTATTGTAAACAAGATCTTAAATTAGGTATATTTATGTATATCTTAGCTATTATAATTATTATATTTCTTTTTCCCTGTCTAAACTGTACCTAAATTAATTCCATTTGTTTCGCTACATTTTGGACTCGCAAAAGTTTAGCAAGTAGCTAACGAGAGTAACATGTTAGATTAGTTGTTGAGTGAGGAAACGCGAATCTAATAATGATTGAAGGGTTCCGTATCTCATACATTATTACACGGTCGATACATTTGCATTAGGTATCAGTTTTCTATCGTTTAGAAATTGATTGGTAAATTCGCAGATCGTGGAAATGACCCTTAAGAACCTATGAGCATGGCAATTTTCAAAAGTATTTATAAACAAGCTTAGAGTTTATAAAAACTGAAAACCCGACTGCAAAATTATTATACTTTGTTTCCAATTCATTATTCCAAATTTAATCTAAACATAATTATGACTTGTTTATATTTCTGTAATCCCCTTTTAATTTCCTTCATTCTGATATCCTACTCGATAGGTTTGGTAAACAAAAATGTATAACCTTACTATTTAGCGCCATATTTCTGCCTTTTGTTTTTAACCCACCTAAAGACACTCGCGTTATTGGGACGAATCTAACGATACCTTAACTGTCAAAATCCATCAATCCGTTTGGAAGATACGAGATAACAAAGAAATTTAAATACATAAATATGTACATCCTTCCTTGGCAGTCGGGTAAAAATAATAGAAATATAATTCGCTAAAAGGGAATGTTTTCTCATTACTTATATCCGTTCATCTTAATTTTTGGTCCTCTATCCCTGTATCTCTCCAGTTATTGCGAGTTTTTCATTAATTATGTAGACAGCTCACAATAAAAATAATTACTATTGTTTCTCGCTCAATATTTACTATCAACATTGACGAGATATTATCTCCGACTGCAAAATATGTATAAAGGTGATACATTGTATAATGTAAGATAGATAGATTTAGATAGAGAATATGCATTATTGTATCACCTTTACTTAAATCAATACAAGATAAAAAATACAAAAATTAAAAAGGCAAGCGGTCTTATTGCTAGACAGTAATCTCTTCCAGACAACCTCAATGTATGTATAGTCAACATGAGGTAGGTAAATGCGTCAATATTGCGACTATTTAAAATGTCTCAAAAACTATCAAGCATACAGAAAAGTCTGCTGTACTTAGGTATGTAAAATTTTACTAAATTTACAGCCAATATCAGCAGACTTTGCTGTTCTCTTGAAATTTAAAGAGGAATTTAAAAAAGTCTCAAAAAGTCGCATTTAATTCAGTTAATTATATGTCTGATTCTGAGGCACGTACAAGTAGAAAAGGTTAATTATAATCACTGGTTTTGACAGAACCTCCAACGACGCTATAGTGAGTATGGCTAAAACTATGAGTTATGAGTTATTCATATGTTTAACTATAATTTGATAGCAGCATCTGCATACCTAGCAATGTGCTATAAGAAAAGGTTCTAATACATCAATCTAGATGTCGTTAGTATGACGCCTGTCATCCTGCATCGCGGTGACGAAAACGCACGGCTTTCATAGAGAACAACGAAGATTTTATACCTATTTGTCTTGCCTAGTAGCCTAGTTTTGACTTATCATGACCTATGTACTCATATAAGTAACAATAAACATATGAACTTACATGGGTGCTTTGCTTTCAAGCCATCAACCTAACCCTTTATCAACTGGGCTCAAATGTGTACAGTAGTAGTTGTACAGACGTGAGCATTAAACCCGGTTACAATCGAGTTCGAGTTGACTTGTGTAGAAACAAATGGTATGAGACAAAGGATATAAATAACACTTGCCGAATTTTAAGACATCTGGCCCTGAGGCCTAAAATGTCATCAGAATTTGAGCATTGAATCGAGTCACAATCGAGTTTGAGTCGACTTGTGAAGAAACAAATGGTAAGGGACAAAGGATATAAACAACCGAAATTTAAGACGTCTTGCCCTGAGGCCCCATAAAATATTTACGTGTTTGTGACTTTTGGAGGGAAAAAATCCCGACTCATGCTTACGATGAGTTTTGTATAGTATTGACATTTTGAGCCAGTCATTGGCAGTAATTTTTCTGTAAAATGATACTTATTATAATAAAAATAGCCAATCAAGTGCGTTTAAAGTAAAATAGAGTTCCGTAGTATTTTTGATGTTATTATGTGATTGTTTACGAAATATTCAATACGATTCTTCTGATGGTAAGAAATCACCCCTACCTATGACTAGAACAGTGCTACGAAATACTATATTATATAACATAATAGATAGACAAACAAACGCGCGTAAATCTCACATACAGGTACAATTTATGCGAAAGTTTGTGACAGAAGATGGGTGGATAGATGGATGTTATTTCCTTAATCACACCGAAACTACTTAATCAATTTGAGCTAAAATTAGGTGTGGATATGGTTAAAATGAACATAATATTTTTTTTTTACTCGGAACCACACGGGCAAAGCCACGAGCAGCCAGTAGCGTCATTAAATTCAAAACTCTCCCTTTGCCAACTAAATTAATATCAAAATTACTTCCGATGTTTACAGGAGCCATCATTTTCGGTTTATCTTCAACCCTTCAGCATTTATGTACCCTCATAATGTCTTATTTATAACCAGCTATGAATGCTCTATCGATTTTGAGCTAATAAACTCTCTTGTTGTAAACCTACCTCAAAATGCAAGCTTCGCTGTAATAAAAATTGAATATAAATCTAATGACTGGTCTACACAGTGCAAGTTGTCTTGGTAATATATAACATAACATAAACATAAACATTCACACACTCACACCGTGAAACACAGGTGGCATGGACACATACAACACATCACAACATCCAAGACCCGAGAACAAACATTTGTGTTCGTCACAAATATATGCCCCGGCCGGGGATCGAACCCGGAACACCAAGCTTCGTAGACAGGGTCACTACCAACTAAGCCACTGTGTCGTCAGATAAGTGCAACTACATAATATTAGGAGAGCGGCTAACTCATCTCATCACCTCTTTTCTTGAAATTGTTTTTTAAATCTTCTTCTTATCGTGTCACTAGTTCTTTCGAACCAGGGTGTTGAAAGGATTTCAAGTGCGACTCGAAGAGGCTCCTTTCGTGCACTTTTTTTTAAATTAAACAAAAATAAATAACGTAGGTAGAGATTACTTGATGAACAAAATTAGATTACACCACTACAAGATTATTAGGTATTATGGTATATTAAAAATTACGTTTTCCTTGTACCAAAACAGGATAAAAATATCTCTTGAGGATAAGAAACAGAAAAAATCGATCTCTACATTTTTACCAGTACACTTATTTAAGCACCCACCTGGCAGAATGTTTTCTCAATGATGTGCCAATCCGTAAATATAAAGCACGCACTGTCAACTGTCACTTTAATGTCAAAGCATGGAAGAGCGCGCGGAATTTTCAGCGGGAACACACGACCGCTCAGTGGAGCTTTGTCAAGACAACTGGCTGGGCCCGTGTACAGGTGTCCCGTTTTCAGGATAGCCAGGATTCTGTGTAGTGTGCAATCAATCGATATGTTGTGTGTCGAAAGAGGCTGGTAGCGTTACTTTTTTAAATATGTACCTATTTTTTTTAATATTTTTTTTTTATTGTTGTCGCGTTGCATTTGTTTCTTTTTATTGAGCCGGTATACCTATTAATAATGTATTATAGATAAGTAATTAAGTTTTTCTTACTATAGGGTATTTTTATTTGTGTTGATCTGAAATTTATGAAACATTTTTTTTGTGTTTTTTTTTAATTCGTTTTACACTAGAGTACAAATTTAATTTGACGACTACTGATTAAACGAAATGCTCAGAAATCGTACGCGTAAATTTTGTAAAAATTATGTAAACATGTCATTGGATTTTACTCATAAACTTAATTTAAAACTTAAAAATATTAATTCATGGAATTCTATCTATCTACCTATATTATTCTATTTAAATTTTATTCAAAATTGAACAAGATGCTGCAAACAACGAATTCTACGAAGCCTATTTACTGTGCGAAATGAATAAATTCTGAAATTCTAAGAATTTTAAACAAAAGTTTCCACCCCATCCCTTTGTCAGGATATTGTGTCAGGACTAGACTAGGGTGGATCGATGACTCACGTTTTTCCAGACTTACCTCTTCAAGCCACTAAACATTAAAGATTTTTTTTATACATAGATATACATTCCTATATCAGAAAATGTGTATCCATCTTAGTTTTTCATAGTAAATGTATATTTTTACCGTGAAAATTTTTCGGGATTATCAAAACAAATTATTAGTTCAATTTCACAAATTCTGATATAAGTATGAATTTTTATTATCTGGACTAAAATATTTTTATTTTTTTCAAAATTGTCAAAATTTGATTAGAGCGTCTGGTCGAAGCGACGCGTGATCAGAGGGCTGGCAGTTATCTCGACCAAAAATAAGCCTTGCAATACAAAGAGGCAATGCAGCCAGTATCCTCGGCACGCTGCCATCGGGTATCGAGTTGGAGCAGTTGAGCTACCGTCTACTTCTTTAAAATTCTAAATACCTATTTGCCTTTACCCATTTTTGAAAAAAATAATTGGTCATCTATATATATCTTTGTATTAGATTTATTTAGATTTTTGACTGTTAGATATGAAAGTAGATGGATTTACGAGAAGAGGAAGACCAAAGAAAAGATGGATGGACTGTGTGAAAGAGGATATGAACAAAGCAGGCGTGAGTACAGAGATGACGGCTGGAGAGACGAATGGAAGAAGAAGACATGTTGTGCCGACCCTACCTAAGTGTGGGATAAGGGCAGGGAGATGATGATATATCATTGTTATCAATCGTGTACCCTAGCTGTAAGTTTTCCGAAAAGATAATAATATATATAGATCGTTTTCAACGGTCTAATTGTATCCTTTCGTCGTATAGGATGCTTGATTCATCAAATTGCAGTATGCCATTATGTCATTGGATGATTGCTATAATCACTCTAGCCTTGTCTATGGCTAAAAAATTCAAATGACCCAATTGGGTGATCTTGCGTATGTAGGTAATGTTGCCAGTAAAACAAAATTTGTACAGTATAATTAAGTCTCTTAAAAAAATGTTTTTTGTCTTATTTTAGTAGTTTTTTAATTTTTCTTAGTTTTCGTTTTTTGGATAGATTTATATGTTCCGTGTCGTCGCCACTGGGGTCTAGCAGAACACCAGCGCTGCAGCGTGCTGCCAGTACGCTGCAGCTGAGCTAGGCCCTCATTGTGTGGAGGACTCTTTTTTACTGTAATTCAACCTTTTTTGTTCATTTATTTTTTATCCATGACAATAAAATTATTTCTTTTCTTTCTTTTCTTTTTGTAAATTTGGTAATTTAGATTGTAGTAGTTAGCTTATGCTGTTATAAAATATTTTTTATTAGTAGAAATATGTGTTTTTTCCGGCTTTTTACAATAATTTCCCCATTTCTAGCAGCACCCACCTTTCATACCACCTCCATTATGTAATGACGTTATCCGACCCTCTACCTGCACCCACCACATGGTTCTTTGAGGGCCACAAATTGTGGGCCCTGAAAGTGTCATAAAAGGAGTATATTCTTTGAAAATGCGTTTGAATAAGCTTGGTAAATTTTCTTTATTTATAACCGCCTTCAAAAAAGGTGGTTTTCAAATCAGTTGTTAAATGTTGGTTACCTCAAAAATTTGAAAATTGCAGATTTGAAAAATTATTTGAGAGGATATACATACTCTCAGATTGGTCCCATATAAATTTCATCAAAATCGGTTCAGTAGTTTAGTTTTTAAATCAAAATAACTGAAATAAATATGGCGTCGAAGTAAATAAAATTGCTTATTTTTTTTACTTCCCTGTGGCTTGTCAGTAATCCCTACGGTCTCTAGAACCAAATATGTAATAAGTATGTAACATATTACATATTATGTACCACTAAAACTGTATATATCTTAGAAGTCTTTGTTAGAACCGTCCGATTTAAGTCGGTTCGTCTATGTTTTTGTAAAACCTTTATTATTGCTGTTGCAAGTATCCTATTTATTTACACTAAAATAAGTATATTAGGTACAGTAGGTACTAGCTGAAATCCGCAACTTCGTATACATTGCGAATTACCCTATAACCCCTGAATTTCAAGTCTTAGTTTAGTAGATCAACCTATGTGTTGTTTGTCAGTCAGGACTAAGATTTTATAGGTAGATTATTATTATTATATTATTTATTTATTAAATTAAAACAGTTAAACCAATTACATTAATTTAAAATTAGAATTAGATTAGAATAGAATATAGATACTTATATGGAATCCTTGTCGCCATAACTTAAATAATTATTATTTAAAATCCACTAGAAATGCCTTAAAATTAAACAGAAGGAAGACAATCAGCCACCGTCAGTAATTATAACGAAACATAAATTATGGCGCATTTACACGAAGCCAGTCACAATAAACGAGGCTTACTGGCTTCGCCTGGCTTACTTCAGCTTCGTCGGTTTTGTGAAATTCATTTCGCATTTGCAATTTTCGAAAACACGGAGACAAAGCTTTTAAACGAGGAAGGTAGGTAACTTTTTTATGTTTAAAGTAACTAGACGAGCTAGGTGCTCTCCTGATGGTAAGAGATCACGATAACCATAACCAAAACAGCGCGGCGTGGCGCTGTAGAGAACTTAAAATCAATCACATAGAATGGCTGTTGATAATAATAATTGTTTCCTTTTGTAAATTTTGTAATAAATATTGTAGTAGTTAGCGTAAGATGTAATAAAAAACAGTTGTTATCATGTATTATGATTAATCTGATTTCATTTTAATTAAAAAAAAAACATTTATTTCAAAATAAGTAAAGCCCAAGTGCCATGAGTAAGATTCGGTATATTTAATTATCACAGCACAGAGGAAATTTACAATTATTTATGCCGTTCATTTAGGCATTAACTAACTTATTTTGATTACTATAATTTATTTCAAAATATTTAAAGCCCAGTGCCAAGAGTAAGATTAGGTACCTATTTAATTATCACAGCACAGAGGCAATCTACAATTATTTATGTCGTTCATTTAGGCAATAACTAACGTATTATGATTAATAACTTATAACAATTAAAGTACGACTAAAAAACATAATTAACTATTATCAAAAATCAAATTAGCCTTCGTTTAAAAAAGTTAGTACGGATGTGACATACTCAATTTTGAACTGTAGGCCTATATATAATCTTGCAAACAAAGAAGTATCCAGCTCAAAAACAAAAAAAATATCATTGTATTAAAAATTGTGCACTTCTTAGCCAAAAGATTCGTGCTACACTAATATTACGGTGTCATAAAAAGGAACATGTAGATAAATTTTCTGACTCACTCGTTTCTGCTAATTGGCTGACTCACTGAAACTATTGAAACTCTGAAAACAGATCGATTTTAGCGAAGCGAGATTGCTTTCATTTCGTAATTTGTGAGTCTCATGAATGAATTAATGAATGAATGAACGAATGAAAACTCTTTATTGCACCAGGAAACTTAAAGATAAATATACAAGATAATTAAGGGATGTACAATGGGCGGCCTTATCGCTAAGCAGTGATCTTTTCCAGGCAACCTTGGGATGGTGAGCCTCATGATACAATTACGCTAGGTATTAATTTGTACTTTGATAAGTGCAAAAAAACCTTAATCGTTTCATTTTTAATAACAATAAATAGAGTAGGTACAAGGCTACAAAATATCAGTGGTTTTTATAATGTAGGTATACCTCACTGAGTTCGATATAAATATATTGATTGAACTCAGTGTATACCTACACCTAGTCTACACACAATTTCAGTTACTAAATATTCATGGTTGTAATATCTTATTTCTCCGTGATTCATACTTACGCCCAGAATACAGACATTACAATAAAATTTCCCATAGTCGGCCGAACGGCTACAAATAGAATTGTGACAGGACTGTCTGGCCCCTACCACGGTGCTTAGCGATACAGTATGGGGGATACTTTCGCTTAGAAAATACCCCGTAGGGCTGGCGAAAAACAATAATGTAGAAATAAATTTTAAACATAACCCTTCCTTGGCAGTTGGGTAAAAAAATGTTGACAAGCGTGAATTACCACTTCGTATATATGATTTTCGTTTACTTTCAGTAGGTATATAAAGAAAACGAGCGCATCTTACAGAAGTCGCCTAATGATGTGTAACATCTGAAATCTCATATAAAGGATATTGTTCATTCCTGGCCTCAGTGAACACGATGTTCAGAGAAATCCAATTTGTTCAATAAATCGATTAATTTTGGATATTAATTATTGCGTAATATTTTAGTACCCAGGTGAACCTAAAAAAAGTTTATTTAATTAGTATTTAATATGATAATATTATCCTAGTTTGTCTTATGATTCATCAAACTAGTGTTGTCATTTACTTTCTTCTGAATAGTAATCGAATAATATCTATTTATTTATGAATCGATATCACGATAATGCAAATTGTCATTATGTGATCGAGGGTGTTTATGCATTTTTTGAAAGTGAATACTTTTTGAAGCGTGCTGAACACTTGTTTATTTGTGGGTATTCAACGAGATTCAGCCGTTATGCTTTGCTATGTAACACTTGTTAAGGTAAAGTCAGCACGTGTCACCTTGATGAAGTTTTCACTTCTGTCATGTGGTCAAACACATACCGTTTTTTTTGTTTTTAATAGAAGTTCCTTTACACGACTTTTGCTCAGTTGTTTATTATTCGATCGCTAAAAAAATAAATTCCTTAAAAAAAATCGATTCTTTTAATCGATCGATAATTTTAATCTCTTTTTATACTAATATGGCAGCACAGCACACGTCAAAAAGGATCAAAGTCATGTCATAGTCTTGCTTCTAAAAATAGAGTAGTATGCGAGGCAATTCCTTGACACGACGAGCTCCCTCACTGTGGTACCACGATTGAGTACTCATGTAAGAGCCATTTAATTATTAATCTTATTTCTTGTCGCAAGATACTAACAAAAATAGATAGCGTAGCCATCTCTTATTGTCGCCACGTTTTATGAGTAATATTAATATTAATCTACCCTTAATAGAGTATGCAGAAAAATCATCAAAAATCAAGGCCAAGGTGAACATTCGAGGGAAGAGTGGTGAGCTGGCTCGTCAAAACAAACGTGATGCCTCACTTGCTGGAAAGAGACGCTTCAACTATTGTAGCAACTGTGAAAGCTACCCAAGTCTACATTACATGTCATGTCATTCATTTTGGACATTTGACTGAATATTTTTTATAATTTTTACAATAATTCAATACAATGTGCAATAAAACATGTTTATTAAATAACTTGACCACGAATGCGATAAATTACTTTACACTGGCTTATAATATACTATGTGTGGAGCCAAACGCGAAGAATAAGAATAATCATTTTGTATTTTTTTTCCATTTCAACTTATATTTTGAGGAAGTTTTTTTACTCTTAAATGGACAATGGATTCTAATGTTGACCCTCACTTGCTTATGGAATTCATATTGACTGCATTTAGGAGTGGAAACGCAAGCGTATTTATGGCAATGGATGGCTCAGCAAACTGTAAGGTTCATCAATTTCCATTTATTGTTTAATTAATTTAAGTAAGTAATTGTGAAATTCGCTATAACAGATTTCCCTTTATTTATAGATTGGAGCACACTAACATAGGAAGGGAAAATCGTCCCTCAGAACCACCGCATACAAGCAGATTGAGCCAAAATATATACCTATATTGAATTTATTTTATTTGAAAGTAATAATTAAAAAAGGAAAGCAATAAAACAGTACTGTTGTAATTGTATTGTAAGCCGTAAAGACGGTGGGTTGCTGTGCTTCATATTGCAACAGTACGGTTCATAAACTGGACAAGGACTACTAAAATAATATGAATCTACCTAGCCAGCTTTTAGATAATGTAATGTATCATATAATTGTGATGAAAAATAGAAAATATGTGAAAAAAACTCATTTTTATTATATAAAACCCTCCGTCGATCATGAACTTTATGAGTGGGATAGTAGGTCAACCGAACATTTTGATACTAAGATATCCTTATATTCTGGTACCTACTTTTAGAAGCTATTAAGCCTCTATCACAATTATACCAAAAATCACTGTTCACCCTAAGCCATAAGCTCATACAAAGTGGCCAATGTCCTTTGGAAGGATTCTATTTACTTATTTTTTCTAAGGATGGTACCATTGACAGTTTACTTTTTGTTACGCTTCCTGTTACACACTTCCGTCCCTTATTAAGAAATTACTCTCACAGAATGCGCGAAAGCGAGAGAAAAGACGTCTCGTCTCATCGTGACATATACGTATTAATTGACATTTTGCAGGTTAGTTACAGCCCTATGTCGATGTGTAGCGATATGCGCTATCGTTTTGTATCGTGGTACGGGGTACCCGGTCCTGAGTTCGCGCGTTGGCGACGTGTTGTCTGCGAAGAATGCAGAGTAATGAACCTTTTTGTATTATTGATTTTTTATCATGTTTTGACTAGACGAGGATTACCATTTTTTTTAAATAATGTAGCTCGATATTATTAGATTAAAAATCGTACTAATAAGTATTATCTATAATGCAAAATTTTCTGATGATGGGTTAGATAGAAGTTTTTGACGTGACTACGTCTAATAAATCGATGAACACCGGCAGCTTGCACGAAATTGTTGACGTCATTGTCAGGTAACGCTCATTGTCCCGTTACGCTGGTCATGACGTTGTCACGTTAAACTATCGTCCGTAAACCAACTTTACGGAAAACCAATTTTTTACTAATTCACGATGAACTACTGAACTGAGCTGGATGTCCCATGATTTTGATAAAGACTAGTTCTAAATTTTCTAATTTATGTTAAATTTATCATAATAAAAGTCTTAAATACAAAACTTTGGTTTCAAGCAAAACCTAATTCTGTTATGTTTGGATTGTTTAAAATTTCTAATGAGCACCGTTTTATGTCTCTATTTTATCTCTGCTGAATGATCCAATTATGCTGCATCACGGCCGATGCATTATCACGTAGACTTCAATTGGATTTAATGACTATTGATCTAGGGTAGGCTAGGCAGATTAGATAGATAATGGTTGGTAGGTACAGTCAGCTGCACAAACATGTATACACTCCCAAGCTTCCACATTTATATTACTCTTAATTTTGCAAAGAAAAGTGCACGAAAATTTTCAAATTGCTGTATGTAGTCATCTTATATGTCAGAATTCTTGTCAGAAGAAGAAGGTCTTTGCAAAATTAAGAGGATAATATAAATGTGAAAGCTTGGGAGTGTATAATATGTCTGTGCAGCTGACTGTACCTACATTAACAAATATAGGGTTTGTTGAAAATATTTTCTTCATGAGATCATGGTTCGAAGCGAACAACTATTTTCAACAAAATACGAATTACTTGAACTTAACTTTTTATTCTAGGTGTAGCCGCATATGCACCACCAAACACAGTGACCGTTGAGGCGACAGTTTCATAAAATAGGTACATAAGTTACGTACGTAGGTACGTATGTAGTATAAAAAAAACAGTTTGTTGGTGAGCTAAATTGGTAAAAAGCCTAATGTAATAAGGGAATAAGGATAAGAAACGCGTTAAGTTTGGAGAAATTTACTAAATGCTCTTAAATTTAGCTCTTTATTCATTGGTATCTCTGTCTGCCGCTACTCTGTCGTATCTGGGAGACGGTTGCTAGGCAACGGGCGATCGTTGCGCGTCCCACGCTCCGATTTCATTTTATCATAGATTAGTGACTGAAAGCACAGAAGTGACCATGAACATAATACTTTAACATACTCTACCATAGACTCTATACAGGGTGTTTTTTTCAACTGAGCTTGGATTGCCCTTCCTTAAGTATTGGGAGTATCGAAAAACGATCGAAGGCCTATCGGAGCCGATTTTGATGAAAATTGAAACTGCATACCTACCTAACCTACTTGAGTTTTTTACCATATTGGGCAATATTTTTACTACAGGGTATTTTCAAGATTTCCAAAATAAACGGGTTTGATTACCGGCTGGAGAAATTGTTTAAAAATACTAAATATGTTTTTATCAAAATTGGCCCCGAGTCCTAAGTATTTTTTTTTCCATCTTCCCCATACTTTATAATTTGGCTATCCAAGCTCATTTATATTTTTTTTTGGTCATACAAATTTTGTTTCTAAAACTTTTCTAGCTAACTGTTCTAGAACTCTTCGGATGCAATTTGGGCCTAAAAATATTATTCATTTTTTAGTTCTAAAAATTTTGCAACTGATGAGAATTAATGTATTTAATTATTTTTTTCGAGAACAATGGATCAGATGTTGAGAATGACCCATTTATTTAACCTACTTGTCATCGATCGATAGTCTTTAGTTATCAAATAATTTAATGATTTTTGGCTGATTGGTTGTGAAATTACTGGGCTTTTGAGACGGCCAAAAAATCCATTCTTCCCTAGTCCGAAAAAAATATTGTACGTACGGAAAACAGATCCTTTTATATTTAAAAAAATGTTTGTCCCTTTTCGTTCCCTATTTGCGCACGCATCTGTCAAAGGCAGCGTCATTAGGGTAAATCGCATTATTGTGAATAATACAGCCACATTTCCGGGGCCCTTACCCCAAGTACCTTTTGGTCATAGAGCTTGTAAATGTACAGAAGAGACACAATTGAACTTATATTATATTATGTATGTATATAACTATTATTTAATAGGAAAGTTTGCGTTTGCGATGATGGATGATTTAGATGATTTTTTGTTTTTTGTTGCTCAATCAAGCCAAAACTACAGAAGCGAATAAGCTGAAATTTGTAGATTTTTAAGAGCTACCGATCTATTTGCATCAAAGTCCTGTGTAGCACTGTTCTGGTCATGAGCAGCCGTGATCTCTTACCATCGGGAGGGCGCTTGGCACGTCTCGTCCCATGTTATTAAAAAAAAAGGACATAAGCTACATTTTTCGCAAAACAAAGCCGTAGGGAGCAGCTTGTTTGAATATAGAATTTTATAATTACTGTTCGTTTGACTTTATTAATTAATACATTTTTCTTTTATGTAAGCGGGAATTCCCATTAATTTTCTTGTAAGTAATTAGGGGATATTAATCAAATTATTTGTTAGAAATTCGCCAAGCGTGTGTGTTTAGCGAGTGGAGGGGTTCTGTTAAAATACCTTTACAATTTGTATAATAAAGTACCTATTTAGTAAAAATTTCATGCATAAAAGGAGCCTCTTCGAGGCGCACTTGAAATCCTTTCACCACACTGGTTCGAAAGAACTAGTGACACGATAAGAAGAAGAAGTAAAAATTTCGTAAAAGTGAAAATACTTTTAATATTATCACTTCAGTATATTATTTTTTTTAATTTTATTTATTGATCACCAACACAAAGTAAACCAATCCTATTCCTATTTTTTCAGGAACACGATACTTACATAACAGGCCAAGAGACACTGCAATTACAGGTGAAGACGACTTTTACGAAATGTAAATCAAAAATATGTTTTTATTCCATTTACATGCTGTAAAATTACTGGTTGTTGTATTGGAAATAATAATAGATCGGTTTAATTTACACCCTAATTATTACTAAATCAAATAGCACATCACAAATGACCCTAAACAATTACGAACACGTAAATTTTCATTTACAAAAACACCACAAGCATTAGAGATTTTTATGAAACTTATTAACTTTCAAATATGAATTTCACAGTTTATAATCAAGACATTCAGCAGTAATTAAAATCAATTATTCTCGGTGGATATCGGTAATAAAAAGAACAGTATTCAAGTATTTTTCATTAGTGTGAAAATATGAGGTCACTAATCTTTTTCTGTTTGTGCCTGTCTGTGGCGTTGGCTTTACCATACGTGAGTAATTTTACGGAATTTTATACGGAACCCTAAATCTACATAATATGAAAAAACGATTTAGCGTTGCCCTATTTGTAGATCTTATTTTTCTTGGGCTGATTCAGCATATTTTTAAGAATTCGTCTAAGATAAATTATTATAATTATGTAAACGAAATAATTCCCTTTGCCCAGCAGTGGGATGCTCATGGTTGATAAGCATAGCAAAAGCATAATCAGCTTAGGTATAATGTTCCCACTGCTGGGATTCAGGCCTACTCTCGGCAGGAGAGCGAATGGGTCTTAATCCACCACGCGGACCCAATGCAGATTGGTGGATGTCACATGCCATAGAACATTTTTTTCTGTCCTTTGAATTGCCGGTTTCCTCACGATGTTTTCCTTCACTGTTGCGATAACTTGGGGTGCATACATAGATTTTTCGATTGAAAAAACTTATTTACCATCAGATCGCAAGGCAAGGGCCTCATCCACTCGGCCACCATGTCCCATGGCTGATAAATAATAATTATAATAAATAATATTAATTTAATACCAATAGGCGCAGCAACAGCAACAACAACTGGTTTGTAATTTCTTATTATATTTTTTTATTTTAGGAGTTTCACAAAAAAAAAGGTGCCCATAAAAAATACTTTCGATGAGTAAATATTCTAGCTAATCCTTTTAGCTCTAGCGTGATTGTTATTTTGATGGTTTTATATTTTCAACCGATTTCAAAAAAGGAGGTGGTTATCAATTCGGTTGTTTTTTTGTGTTAGTTTCCTCAGATTTTTTTTTTAAACCTATTACCAAAGCCAAGTGGTTACTATTAACTATATTGTACTTAAATACAAATACACTCTTATATTTATGCCTTCCAGCAAAATCGGAGGCGTCTTCAAAGTCTCAGTGTAAAAGTAAGTAAAAAAAGTAACAAAATAATCAAGAATCTAGTTTAAAATCTAAAAACCACGTTTTTAATGCTTTTGCTCTAATCTCGCTTCCTTTACGAGTTACGGTTTTTATGTTTTTTGGGGTGAGGTCATTGCATGCACACAAGAGAGAAGCAAAGAGCTTCTATACTATGTATCTAGAGAGCTAACACGCCATTTTGTTTTATTTAAGGATTAAGAATTCTGAACTTTATGACTTGGAAATAAAGTTCTTTTTTAATTAAATCTAAATATAAGGATTTTAATGCTTGATAGAGACCCCCTCGTTAAGGAGTGTGTCTCGTTCACACAGTTGCCAGCATACAATTAAAATTAACATGGCCATAATTTTTGAAATAAGTGGGATAATTTTCAAAATTAGACGATTTGCTCTAAATGTTATTCAGATTCATTTGAATGGTTTAGTACAGTCGCTGTCATGTATGTTAGGTACCTAACTGCCGAGAAAAATAATTACTGTTCGAAAGAAACAGTATTAAAACCATTGAATCAGATATACCTCACTAGAATGCGGCGCACCGCTCTCTTTTTTGTTGATATTTTAATGCACCTATGTATAATATAATTTTAAAACAATAATGCAAAGTAACGTATGTAAATAACATTGATAGCTTATTGAGCAGATTGAATTTTCCCTTGGTTGCTTGTTTATGTCTCAATGAAATATCCAAAGTTCAAAAATTATGGTCGCCCTACAGAACGAGACACACTCCTTACTGGTTCTAGCTCTTTCGGCTCGCAGTTTTCGTGTGAGTCGGCATTCTAGATACATAGTATACAAGTTCTTTGGATAGAAGTCACGAATCGCTTTTTTTTTTTGTCTATGATTGCATGCTATTAAATAGGTAGATTATGAATGAATTGCAATCGAGTTGTGAGCTACCTTGAAAGTTTCAGCCGGATAAGTAATCGGAAGTGCTCGGAATTTTATTTGCAAGATACCACCCGGATGACAGACAGACAAACTAAAAAAAATGAAAACCCGATTATGAAAACATTATCACCAAATTCGACTTTTAACACAGACTTTTAACATCTTTATACTTAAAATCGAGTCTCTAACTCATGTACAGACAGCGTCATAGATAAGTATCCCCCTTGCATTATAATACCCAGCTTCAAATCCCTTTAAATCACCGTCGCGGCGAATGGAGAAGTTGTGTCTTTAAAAAGTAGATTATATTTGTATAACAGTATGTAAAATAATTGATTGATTTATTACTAAATATATATATATAATTTGTTGAACAGTATGTAATCCTAAAAATAATTTTGAGTATTAAAATTTTTTGAAAGGATTTATAGCTGGGTGTCTTGTGCAAGGGGGATACTTATCTCTGACGCTGTCTGTACCTACTGTAACAATACAATATAGGTTCCAAATTAAAGAATAAACAGTTTATTTATTACAGCATAAGTAAGCTAACTAGTCAAGGATTGGGGTCGCGCGGCACGCTTTTTAAAAACACTGATTTATTTAAAAAAAAGAAAATTTAATTAAAATAATTTATAAAAATTACAAGTGTTTAGAACGATGGTTCGTTGACGACTGACACTGGGTACCAGATCGGATGCGTGGGTCTAGACCGGAGTCTAGACGTTGCGTCAGCGAAAGCGCAGGTGGCCGTATGGTCGAAGCGCGTGGGCGCGAGTATGTAAACACTAGAAGAGTGCTTACATGGCCAAAAAGCTAGGGCTGTGCAATGTCGTGCTCATCATAACTTACTACTTACAACACAACATTTACAAAAGGAATCAATTGGGCCACCCATAGACCGTGAATGAACTACTTATTTGAAATTTTAAATAAACACCATATATACCGATTCTTATTTCAGGTTGTAGAAGACCGAGACGACGATGATGATGAAGATGTAAGTTCTTAAAAATGACTTAAGTACAAAGACTTTTTTAGTACGAGTATATATATGTTATTTAGTTTACAATTTAATAGAAAACAATTGAACACAAGTAGGTTTTTAAAACAGACCAAGCGCACACGCCCTCTGATTGGTAGGTTAGGTTGATTTGCTTGCTATTAGGATCACCTAAACAATAAGCACGCTACTGGAACAGTGCAGTCATCAACCCAGAGTCCTACTCCGCTATTTCAAGGAGCTAGGATGGATGGGGTTCAATATCGCAGGGCAATGCACAATGCAACGGGAAGCCGGTGCGGACCGCTGTACCTGTACCCCTTTTTAGGATAAGAATTAGAATTAGGATCACCTAATAGGATGTCCCTTGATAGGTCTATTTCATAGCAGATATAGTGTTTATTACGACAATTCGACAGTTTCTAATTTAATGTGTTTGAATACTATTAAATTGTAACACGGTTCTTACAAATATAAATACATAACATATTTTTTTTTACGAACATAAAACTTTTTTTTAGAGACGTCAAAGACGCCGCCCCGATCGAAAAGACGATGAGAGACGAGACGATGAGAGACGAGACGATGAAAGACGAGACGATGAAAGACGAGACGATGAAAGACATGGCCAAGACAAACGTGGTGACAAATGGGAACAAGACAAACGTGGTGACAGATGGGAACAAGACAAACGTGGTGACAGATGGGAACAAGACAAACGTGGTGACAAATGGGAGCAAGACAAATATAGTGACAGATGGCAACAAGACAAGCATAGTGACAGATGGGAACAAGACAAACGTGGTGACAAATGGGAGCAAGACAAATATAGTGACAGATGGCAACAAGACAAGCATAGTGACAGATGGGAACAAGACAAACGTGGTGACAAATGGGAGCAAGACAAATATAGTGACAGATGGCAACAAGACAAGCATAGTGACAGATGGCTACAAGACAAACGTAGTGACAAATGGGAGCAAGACAAACGTAGTGACAGATGGCAACAAGACAAGCATAGTGACAGATGGCTACAAGACAAACGTAGTGACAAATGGGAACAAGACAGGAATGAACTGTGGCGTGTTCTGTGGCGTGATAACAAAAAGCGTGAACAGACGCGTGATCAGGACAGGCGAGGACTGAGGCGTGATGACGAAAAGCGTGAACAGAGGCCGGATCAGGACAGGCATGAACAGAGACGTGATGACGAAAAGCGTGAACAGAGGCGTGATCAGGAACGAAGGGACGATGAGAGACGAGACGATGATAGACAAGACGACGACAGACAAGATCAAGACAGGCGTGATCAAGAAAGGGGTGAGCAAGACAGGAAAGATGAAGACAGACAACAAGACAGAAGAGATCAGGTGAGATAAGTTCGTATTTAGTTACAAAACGTCGAGGTGACCCTTCGAGAATTCAGCAAAAAGAGGGGGACGTATAGTCAAAATTTGTACCCTTAGTACGAGTTTTGATAGTTTTCGAAAACTTTATGTAGTTTCGTTTCCTTCCATACATTTGCTTACAGCGCCCCTAGCGAAAACTTTCATGAACTAAAATCGGCGGTATGAGTTTGATCGAAACCAAAGAGCTTCTATATTTGTATTTGTATTTGTATTTATTTATTTAAAAAGATAGAAGCTTACAGTTCTTAACCAAAACACTTACTACCTTAAACTAAAACTTAAAAAAAACTAATAAATTCTGTATAATATTTCTAATTTTATCATTAAATATATCGACATGCTGGTGCTCGTGGATAAATTCATTAATGAGCGCGAGTGCTCTGACCGTAGGTGCGTTGTCCGCGTGTATACTATGTATCTAGAGAGCTAACACGCCATTTTGTTTTATTTAAGGATTAAGAATTCTGAACCTTATGACTCGGAAATAAACTTCTTTTTTAATTAAATCTAAATATAAGGATTTTAATGCTTGATAGAGACCCCCTCGTTAAGGAGTGTGTCTCGTTCACACAGTTGCCAGCATACAATTAAAATTAACATGGCCATAATTTTTGAAATAAGTGGGACAATTTTCGAAATTAGACGATTTGCTCTAAATGTTATTGAGATTCATTTGAAAGGTTTAGTACAGTCGCTGTCATGTAGGTTAGGTACCTAACTGCCGAGAAAAATAATTACTGTTCGAAAGAAACAGTATTAAAACCATTGAATCAGATATACCTCACTAGAATGCGGCGCACCGCTCTCTTTTTTGTTGATATTTTAATGCACCTATGTATAATATAATTTTAAAACAATAATGCAAAGTAACGTATGTAAATAACATTGATAGCTTATTGAGCAGATTGAATTTTCCCTTGGTTGCTTGTTTATGTCTCAATGAAATATTCAAAGTTCAAAAATTATGGTCGCCCTACAGAACGAGACACACTCCTTACTGGTTCTAGCTCTTTCGGCTCGCAGTTTTCGTGTGAGTCGGCATTCTAGATACATAGTATACAAGTTCTTTGATCGAAACATAGTATTTGAATACCAAAAAAGTTTTCGAGCTGTTTATAGCACTTTGGCAGTACGAGTTCTAACTTTGACAAGTCAGCGGTAGTAAACTAGGACGTTTACGAAAACTTTTGTAGTATTCGCACTCACTAGATAAAATTCGGTGAGAGCTACGCGAACAAGCTAGTATTTGTAAATCCTGCCACATTTTATTGCTCTCAGCCTGACATGAGGGCCTTCGGTCGGTTTATTTAAGTCACCATTTCTAAAATTATGGATATGGGGTGATATGGGTAGGGTTATTATACAAATTTCGAGACACATCTTGTAGATTTTTTTACAGAGAGAGAAATAATTACCACTCTATGAAATCTATCCATAATTTTAAATTGTGATGGACTCATTTTTCCTTTAAAAAAACGATGCCTCCATAAAAAATAATAATAAACGTATGACAAGGCAGTATGGTCATATGACTTTACTCAACACTATGCGCAAATTAAAAAAAAAACAAAACGTGGTACAAAACGCCAAACGTAAAGGATATGTTCGTCTCTTGCTTTTGCCGACGTGTAAAAGAGTTAGAAGTATATACCATGAAGTTCGTTCAATCGAGCTAGTCGATGGTTGATATCGTGTAAACTTAATACCAAAAATTTAGCCCGTACTGCCGATTACAACGTAAACTATTCGTTTGAGCGAGCTCACCAAAACTATTGAGTTTTGGAAACTATCAAACTCGTACTAAGGGTACTGCTAACTTTTCTGCCATTTTTGCGAGGGGACGAGGTAAACACGCATTGCACACGCGCCTAACAAAACTTATTCATGTAAACGCACACTATAATAATCTCGCACACCATCTTAAAAATATGCACACAGCGTATAGTTTTATTTAACGTGAATGGCCAAGAAGGTTATATGGCCGGTAGAGGGGTTCGCCTTGCGTTAACCCCTTCTTTTGCTGGATTCTTGAAGAGGTGACCAGGTGGATGAAGTTCGAATCGTGGTGGTAGTTATATGGGTTTTTTCACTTGATAAAAACATACTGTGTACGTCACGTTCTCAAGTGGAAACGCACCCTAAACCTATTATAGATAATGTACATGGAGAAAATGGGATAGCAAGACTAAATAGTAACCTATAATATATTTTCTTGTACCAATAAATAACTTTTGTTAGCTAGAATTATTATTGTAATCGTTACTAAATTATAATGGCTGTCACAAATTCAAACATAATTTTAGTAACTAGGTACACCAAGATTTTTTTCTCCGTGTATGGAGACCAGTAGTGCTGCAGCAACACTATGGCGGCAGCTTGCTGCCGAGTTCGGAATCATACATATTCTTCACAAAATATTTTTAGGATTATTTCTAAAGGTTTCTGGCCACTACTTGCGTGCCATGCACGGTTCGTTTCAGCACTGGCAAAATATAATATTGCATGGAGCGCGACGATCGGTGATGGAAAGGTGTAGTGGGCGTAGATACTTTTTTTAAGAATTATTTTTTTCCTGACACGGTAACACGGAACGGTGTAGTGGTTAGTGTCATACTTCTCAATACTTGTGAGCTTGTCCCGAGGCAAGTCGATTACGTTACGATTCCGATTAGTGTGCGTTGCAGTAGGGAGTTTCATATAACTAATACTGAACGGGTCGTGTTGATTATTTCAGAGAGCCGAAGACCGTGATGATGATGATGAAGATGATGCCTCATTGAGGGTAAGTTCAAAATAAATAAAAAAATTGTTAGTTAAGAGGCCTGCGGAGAATGAATCGCTCCTTCAAAAGTAATTTGTAATTATTTATTAATTAAATTAAAACGATCGTCGGAACGGAACGTCAAATTCGTGTGGAAACTCGTAGAAAACTCTGAGTAAAAGAACGCCCATATGACATTGTAAAAAGGTTTGTTCGAAAATCGAACTGGCCACTCATAAAAAAAAAGAAAAAGGCGCGACTTCAAAGATTGTGAAACAAAAGACGGTGTTGGCTGCTGAGTTTGGAGCCCTGGATTTTTATTGCCCCGCAGAAGGTGTGAAAAGTAAAGTATGCTCCTCTGGGATAAAGCCTGTCTTCGTCTTGGGTAGCTTGAACCCCTCGCGTCACTCAGGACTCTACATAAATCCCTCGCTTCGCTCAGGAGTTAACTGAGTCCCTCGTTAGCTCAGGGTTCAATATGCCACCCGCGACATAAGACACTGCTTTATCCCCTTAAGTGCATAATCTACTATTATGTGTTTTAAATTGAAATCAATAAATATATATTATTGATTTCATATATATAGATAAAGCAGTGTCTTATGTCGCGGGTGGCATATTGAACCCTGAGCTAACGAGGGACTCAGTTAACTCCTGAGCGAAGCGAGGGATTTATGTAGAGTCCTGAGTGACGCGAGGGGTTCAAGCTACCCAAGACGAAGACAGGCTTTATCCCAGATATAAGAAAATAAAATGATGTTTTCTGTCATAATTTTTAGTATTACGGAATACGACATAATTTGATCAAATTCAGAATGGCTAATATTGCTATCGCGCTTACACATTTAGACGGGAGATGCAGCCAGTAAGAGATAGAGTAATATTGCGGTAATTTTTTCCCGTATGGATTCTAGTCCAATCATTTGCAGGCGTCATTTTTACAATATGGCGGCGCGCGCATAAAAAAAAGTGGTCGCAAAGTTGAATTTCTGAAAGAGCACATCGAAATACAGAAAAATACCCATTTTCAAAACTCCGATTTACCGAAATACCGATTTTTTCTAGTCTTAAACTACCAAATGATTGGACTATTTCGCTGGCCTCTTAACTAGACTGGACTATAGAAATGAAAAGATTTGTATCATAATTTACTAAAAAAAGAAACTATTTGATAGTCATCAACATATACATAGGTCTCTCCAAACGGTCTTCGGCTCTTCTTTTCCACCATCTGCCAGCTATAGCGCGCAGATCATCGCTCCAACTAGCCATAATCTTGTTATTATACTCAATTTCTTTAAGAATGTCTTCAAATTAGTGATATTACTTTGTGTATTTCTTTATACTTTACTCTAAATAATAATCATAATTTTCAGAGTTCTAATTTGGATGCCCTGGCTCAGCAAATGGAACTTATAGCATCGGTAAATATTATATTTTTATTTTTCCATACTTCATCCCAATAACCAATTATAATTTCGCTAGTCCTAGTTCTTTCAAACCAGTGTGGCGAAAGGATTTCAAGTGCGCCTCGAAGACGCTCCATTCGTGCACTTGACATATGTTTTCGAACTTTTTTAGGTTTTATGACATGTCGGTTTCCTCACGTTGTTTTCTTTCACCGTTAAGCATTTGTTATAATGCACACATATATATTTTAACAGAAATATCCATTGGTGTACGACCGGGTTCGAACCCACGACCTTCGGATCACACGGCTTTTTTTATATATTTTATTTTCACACTCACGTATTTTTTAGTCTATGGTACATACCTACTTTCTCTACTTACCTAAGTTGTATACGTAGTTCTTCTACGTCGTAGCACTACGACGTAGAAGTGCTACGATGCGGTAGACTACGTTCGTAGAAAAACTCATCTAAAATATATATATATATACTCATCTATAATATATATCTCATAAACTTTTTTTTCAGCAATATGGAGGTCACGGCGTAAGTTTATGTATTTAGTTCCATTATTATTTTAGTTCTATTATTAAAGGAAATCCTCAAATCTGAATCTCATACAATTTTTTTCGGACAAATACTCTAAAAGTACGCCGTATTATAATAATTTCTTCACACTATTCGTTTCGTCCATGTTTTTTGATTTTGTGAACAAAAAAACACGTATAAATTCTAAATTAAAGTATGAAACCTTTTACTATTTTTGTTCACGAAATCAAAAAACATGGACAATAGTGTGAAGAAATTACTATAATACCGCCGTATTTGAGTACTTTTTGAGTAGTTGTCCGAAACATTTTGTATAGAATTCGGATTTAAGGATTACCCTTAATTGCCAGATTCTCGAATATTATGAATTTTACTTCCTTATATCAGATAGAATTCGTACCGTATTCGTATTAATGGAAAGTATAAATAATATAATTGCGTTTTTTTTTAAACCAGCGAGGAAAACTTGGTACAAACTTACTTATTAATTTATGTTTTAAATTACAGACGGTCAGAGTCATTTATGTGAGTTTTAATGTATTTCATAATATTTTGTATAGGTCTACAATTCACATTAAGTATTATCACAGAGTATTAAGATATACACAAGTATTATACAACCGGACTGGATTTTTAACGAATGCTAATTTAATTTCCTATAAAAGTTTATTAATTTTGTTTTAAAAATAATCCAATCGCAATTTGTTTGTAAACATTTCTGCAGGTTCCGCCTAAAGCAAAAACTGTGAGTAAAGTACCTGCACAAAAATTAAAGTGCTTATTAGGTGCACCTTCAACTGTTAATATTAGTTATTTATTTAATTATCTGCTTTTATCTAGACACAAGCCCAGTTTTCTAAGTAGTTTATGGTTTTTTTTCCTAGCCTATAGTGGGACACTACTGCTGGGGAAAGATATCCCTCATACTTTTCCAAAAGTTCTATGTTATTGTTTAATAATAGAAGGAGTGAAATTCAAAAATGTATATCAAATGCCTAACTCATCGTTTTTGTTAGTTTCAACCGACTTCAAAAAAGGAGATGGTTCTCAATTTGGTTGAATTGTTTTTTTTTTGTATATTTGTTACCTCAAAACTTTTTAGTTTATAAACCGATTTGAAAAATTATTTTGTTTGAGAGGATATACTTATGAGGACCTACTTATGTATGTAGATACTTTGAGATTGGTCCCATACAATTTTTTATTGAAATCGGTTCATTCGGGTTTCATAAAGTTTTATACTTTAATTTAGATTTTATACGTGTTTTTAAGTTAGTAGGGTTAATTTTAAAACACGTATAAAATCTAAATTAAAGTATGAAACCTTTCACTTTTTTTGTTAATGAAATCAAAAAACATGGACGAAACTAAAAGTGTAAAGAAATTACTATAATACGTCGCACTTTTCGAGTATTTGTCCGAAAATTTTGTATGGAATTCGGATTTGAGGATTCCCCTTAAATCAAAATAACTAAAAAATATATATGGTCAAAGTAAACGAAATTGCATATTTTGCTTTCCTGTGACTTTTCAGTGGTGTTTACGGCCACTAGAATACTCCAATTAAAATTGTTGCATGGTTTTGTAAAACCTTGATTATTTTACAGCACAATCACGTAATACACAACCTCGGAGTAAGTAATTTTTTTTAAATAAACTTGCTTAGGTTTTTATATTGATTATCTCTTGATGTACCTAATACCTTTTATTTGTTTCAGTCTCTGAACTTCAAATACGTGCGTAAAATTGTTGTTTTTTTTATTCAGGTGTCTTATTTAATTTTCACGTACTTACTAAAGTTTTTAAACCATTGGAACTTTAACTAATGCATTTTGTTTACAGATTCCAGTCGTTAGCCGAGAAGTGAGTCGCCTAATTTTTGTTAAGTATGAAATCATGACGGGTTAAAAGCATAGTTAACTTCGTTAATCGTTAATCCGTTACAAAAAAAATTAGTGTTAGTAAGTGAAGATAAACATCGTGAGGAAACCGGTATATCATAGAACCGAAAAAGTTCGAAAACATGTGTCAAGTGCACGAAAGCCTCTTCGAGGCGCACTTGAAATCCTTTCACCACACTGGTTCGAAAGAACTAGTGATACGATAATACGAAGAAAATGATGGGTTTATGTTGCTCAACCACGCCAAAACTTCTGAACTGTTTGAGCTGAAATTCGATATAGCTTATGACCTTGATAGCACACAGGCTACTTTTTAACTTTAGCAGCTAGTAACTGAATATAATATTTTTTTCAGCTCGCACAACCTCAGAGAGTGGATGTGAGCAAATACTTCCTATTAAATTGCTTAGTAAATAAGTTAGGTACCTATCGGATAATAAGTAAATAAGTTACCTATGGGTTAATAAGACAATAAGTGACCATTAAATTAGTCAGTAAATAAGTTACCTATTGGTCAGTAAGTTAATAAGTTTCCTATTGGTCTGTATAAGTATTATATAAATACTCATCATTAAACCTATTAGTCAGTAATTATGTTACCTATTGGTCAGTAAGTTATTAAGTTTCCTATTGGTCAGTATAAGTACCTATTATATATATACTCATCATTAAACCTATTAGTCAGTAAATAAGTTAAGTACCTATTAGTCGGTAAATAAGATACCTATTAGTCAGTAATTAAGTAACCTATTGCTCAATAAGTAAATTATTTACCTATTGGTCTGTCAGAACATGTAACTTTTCTTTTTGAGAAGTTTCCAAAATATAGAAAAGTGTTAATTAATACATAGGTTAAACCTACATAATTATTCTGTTTGTTTTTACAGTTGCCAGTAAGCTACAACCCTTATTTATCTGCAGCCCTGGGTCCACTCGTAAGAATCTTTTGACAAATTATTATTTTTGTGATGTCACAAACATGATCAAGGGGGGGACTCCTTAAATCCGAATTCCATACAAAATGTTTCGGACAAATATTCAAAAAGCACGCCGTATTATAGTAATTTATTCACACTATTCGTTTCGTCCATGTTTTTTGATTTCGTCAACAAAAAAAGTGTAAGTTTTCATACTTTAATTTAGATTTTATACGTGTTTTAAAATTAACCCTACTAACTTAAAAACACGTATTTATTTTAATTCGGATTTGAGGATTATCCTTAAGTAGAATGTGATATAAATAAATACAATACAATACAATGAACCATAGTGTACATAGGTATTTTATGGTTACCATAGATACTTGTATGGTCTAAATTACCATACTGGTACAGTCTAAATAAAAATTACCACACTTGTATGGTAAGAGATAACGCCTGTCTATGACCGTATTGCTACACCGGACTTGGAATCCTAGACCAGTGCTATAACGCTCAGTGCTATAGTGCTATAAGTGCTATAGTGCTATAGTGCTATATATATAAGTGCTATATATATATAATAGACTATAACGCTCGTCTACTTTGAGACGTTTTGATGATCAGTCTCGAAAGTCCAGTAATTTCCCTAGTTGTGCCCTCAAACTATAGAAATTAAACATTAAACATAAACATTCACACACTCACACCCCTTCACTAGGATTCCCTGTGTCGCAGGTGGCATGGACACATACAACACATCACAACATCCAAGACCCGAGAACAAACATTTGTGTTCGTCACAAATATTTGCCCCGGCCGGGGATCGAACCCGGAACACCAAGCTTCGTAGGCGGGGTCACTACCAACTAAGCCACGGTGTCGCCAAATGCTTTCACATTACTGCTTGGCGGCAGAATATCTAGCACTGTGTTGTTATTTATGCCCTAAACGGAATCCTGCCGGGGACCTCCCAAATGTTTTGAAATGAAATGAACCTATATTCACATTTTATTTATTTTGTTTTATCTTGTTATGGCAACCACAAAGCTTATATTTATTTTTATTTATGGTCTAAGAAATTAGTATAACGATAACACAAAACATCTAAAAAGCCACGAATGGTATTATGGCTTAGTTTGAAGCTACATGGCGTTTCTTGTGTGAAGAGAATTGATAGAGATTATTTCTTTGTCAAGTATTTAAGCCAGTTGCTCTTATACCGTATTTATCTACTTACCCTAAAAAGTTTCTGTTTTATTTCAGAGAAGACCCAGATATGAACGTCCTGATGATGAAAAACTACTTTTTGTTAAAAAATAACTTCATTTTACGATCTTCGAACTAAAGTTCGCTTCTACGAGTTTTTTATGAACAACTTTAGCGATTCTACTGGACACACGGACGATAACTATTTATAAGTATAACTTAAAAAAACATTCAAACGCAATAAATTGCAAAGATAGCCATATTTAAATGTTGTTTCATTTCAACTTTTCCTTCGACTCCTACAAGTACCTATTTCGGAAAATAATAGTCCATGAATTGTTTGATTTTCTTCATAATTATGCTATATCTAAGACAAAGGCGAAGATTAAGCTGCCATTATTATCGAGATTTCATGAATTTTCGACGAAAATACTCCAACAAAGCCTCGGTGGTGTTGGATCCTCAGAGCACAAAATAAAAAGTACGTGAGGCATGACAGTAAGGCTTATAGCTATCGTCACACATTACCGGGCAAAGTCATAAAAACATATTGTTTATGATTTTGACATTGACAATGACAGCTGCAGGTACTGTCAATGTGCTTTTGGTTTGTTAATCTGTGGATTGTTGTTTCGTGTTTTCGTGTCGTTTGTTGTATTTTGGAATTTGTTTTCTTCAGTTTTAAATGAATAAAATGACTACAACTGTAGACCAGAAAGCATATTTGCAGAAATACCTAAGCGGGCCTTCGAAGGACAAAAAGAAGAAGAAGAAAAAAGTAAAGGCGATCAAAGGAAAAGGGTAGGTTCCACGCAAATATCCTATCCTAAAACTAGTGTTTTAAAAAAATGGAAACATCTATTATTAATGTTCTACATACGACGTCAGAAGTCTTATAAGTATTAAAAAAGGAGAATGTTTGCCTCCAAAATGAATTTAAGTACGTGCACCAAACCATGATTTAGAACCAATACAAATCAAAGCAAAGTGCAAGCAGGTCTTGATATACTTAATCCTACCATCCATTTCTATCATATTCTACCCTAACTATCTACTAACTTCTTATTGTAGTGAAAGGATTTCAAGTGCCTCTAAGAGGCTCTTTTTTACTAACAAATAAAAAGGCATAAGAGTCAGTGTTGTAAACGGGGCACTAAGGAAGATAAGGTTTAGAATTTTTTACTGTCATAAGGCCGTGCACGCTCGCGTGTGGAACCAAAAAAAAAAAAACTATTAACCTACCATCACCCATCTAATTCTATTTCTAATTTGGGGAAGGGGTTACATATGGTCTGCACTGACGTCCCGCTATGGGGTGTATTGTGTATTGATACCTTTTTGTACTAATTCTACCCCAGCCAGCCCAGCTCCCCAAAATAGCCAAGCAGGACCCTGGGTTGATAGATGGTGTGTTCCAGTTTGCCGGTAGGGTCATCTGGTACAGTGTCTGATTTTCTGTGAGAGTGATGAATGAAATTAATTTTATATCTTAATACTTGTCTTTTTTATTCTATTTCTGTAATTAATTTTTTCACTGTCATTTTCTTTTTGACTTTATTTTAATAATTACTGCCATGTTTTATTTTTTAAATGATTTTAATTTTTATGTTTGACTCTAAATGTCATGAATTGTTCTGTAATGTATAATATAATATTAGTTAGTGTAAGTGGTGTAAAACCGTTTTAATTAATTAAATAAATAATAATAATCTGGGCCCGTATCCAGGATTTTCCTCAGCCCAGTCTTCTTTCTGGCCTCTTCTATAGCTGTGCAGTGCACAACCACGTGTTCTACGGTTTCCTCCTCTGCAAAGCTTTTAAGTTACTAGGGTTAATTTTAAAACACATATAAAATCTAAATTAAAGTATGAAACCTTTCACTTTTTTTGTTAACAAAATAAAAAAACATGAACGAAACGAATAGTGCGAAGAAATGACTATAATACGGCGTACTTTTTGAGTATTTGTCCGAAACATTTTGTATGGAATTTGGATTTGAGGATTAAGTTCCTTAAGGGGTAAGGAAGCAAATTTTTCATCAAAAATGTCTTAACTCATTTTGCCTCAGTGTGCTGTATGCTACACCCCAACCAACATAAGTTTGTTAGGATGGATGTTTGATCATTAATCATGCATAACTACTGAACCAATTAAGTTGAAACTTGGGTAAGTAAAATGTTATCGGCTGGAAAATTAATGATGTATGTTTTCTTCCAGATTCAGAATTATAGATGATGACTTAGATCTATCGAAGCTACGAGCGTTGGAAAGGGATGAACTGGATGTTTACGGAGAGGGTGAGGACGCCCCACAGGTGGCCGGTATCATCGATGAGCGTCCCGAGGAGTTGCGGAGAATGGAGCAGTTTGCTACCAAGTGGAAGGTTATCAATCAGGTAGAGTAGATTGGCTTGTTATTTTAATGTCAATGTCAAAAAAAATAGAATGTTATGGTTCTTGTTATTGTTATTACAGAAGCTGGTCTAACACTCATGGATAATTTTTTTAACCTTTGGAATTTCACAAAACGCCAAGCACCCCAAACTAAGCAAGCGTGTATTATGGAAACCAGATAACTGATAGAATACCGATATACTTTTTTTTTAAATGGCTGTATACATCGAAAATATCCAGACTCAGGGCAAACACTGACGTTCATCACATTTATAAATATTTGTCCTGAGCGGGCATCGAACCTGCAACTCAGGCACGGTAGTCCAACACACTTGCCACTCAAACACCCATGGTGTAAGTGTTGTGTGTGTGTAATAATGACACATATTTTGATAGTTAGTTTTGAGAGTCTGTTAATTTCATTAGCTTCTACTTTATTGCAGTTCTAAGAACAAGGCTTATTGAATTTGTATCACTTTTTTTTATTTAAACAAAACTTTAATTTCAGGATGATGGTTTCAACAGCAACATCCAAATAGAAGAAATCAAACAGAGTGTAAAAGAGGTTGAAAAAGAGAATGAAATCATCTTTGGAAAGATGTACAGTGATTCTGAAGATGAGAGGGAGAGAGAAGCCAAAAAACAGGACAGTGATGCCAGTCCACCAAGAAAAAAAACTTCAAAAAAAATTGATAGTCCTCAAAGAAAAAAAGCTTCTAACTACGACAGTGATGCTAGTCCACCAAGAAAAAAAGATTCAAGAAAACAAATTGATGATGGAAAAACATCATCAAAAAGGCAAAATGATGACAGTGATGCCAGTCCACCAAGAAGGAACTCATCAAGGAAAGAAGTTCATTCCACCTCACTAAAGGGTAAATCCTCAAAAGGTCATAATGAGGACAGTGATGCGTCTCCGCCGAGGAAGAATTCTTCAAAACGAAGTGATGCTAGCCCGCCAAGAAAGAATTCCTCAAAAAAGAATGTAAATTCTAGCCCGTCGAGAAAGCATTCTTCAAAAGGGTATAATGAAGACAGTGATGCTAGCCCACCAAGAAAGAATTCCTCAAAAAAGCAAGTTAATTCCGGCCCATCAAGAAAGCTTTCTTCAAAAGAGCAGAATGAGGACAGTGATGCTTCTCCACCAAGAAAACATTCAAGAAGAAGCGATGCCAGTCCAAGAAAGAAAGAATCTAGAAAGGAGTCAAAAGATCGAAAGAGAGATAGAGTGAATAGACCAAGCAGATGGGGTGACTTCGAATTTGAAAAAAACGAAGTTGAAATGATAAGCCAAGAGTACGCGAAATCTAAAAATCGCAAAAACTCACCAAAAAAACAAAGTGATTCTGATTTGTCTCCTCCAAGAAAGAAAGATAAAAACACAGATAAAAAAGACAGAAGAATAGAAGACAGATCACAAAAGAAAGATAGCGATTCTGATCTTTCACCTCCTAGAAGAAACAAAAAGAATGAACGACAGAATAATAGTGATTCAGACTTATCGCCTCCAAGAAGGAATGATAGAAATGAAAGAATGAATAGAAAAAATGAAAGAAACAGTGATAGTCCACCGCCGACTAATAAGAAAATGGCTAAAACTTTGGAGGGAAAAATGGCGGGGTTACAAGATGCAAAGCAGTTGAGACAAGAGAATGAGTCGTTCCGGAGAAGAGAAGATGAAGTTTTTAATAGAATGGGAGATGAAGTTAGCGGAAGAAATGCTAAAGCTGTTACTAGAAAGAGTAAGTAATATCTAGACAGATTTTAAACAATTATAAATAAATATTATGGACATTTCACACAACGCCATCTAGCCCCAAAATGAGCAGGGCGTGTACTATGGGAACCAGATGGCTGATAGAATACTTAAATACCTTTTTTTTGTAAATACATACATATAATACATAGAAAACACCCACAATTAATTGTGCAAGCTTCTCTACCATTATGTTGAGTTAAAAGTATTCGAAACTTAACATTTTACTAATTAATTATTTCGATAGATATTTATAATATATGCTAAATTATACTAATTAAATAATATTGCAATCAATTACATCCTAAATGAAAGTACTTGTTGCCTACAAAATGAAATATTTTTGTCTAAAATTGTCATCTATCTAAAATTAAAAATATATTTATTTATGTATATTTCTACATTTATAGGCGCTCTCCTGGGAGTAAGCGATCTCGCATGCCCCTGACCAAAACAATGCTACACAGAATTTTGAATTACATACGCCAGCACTGTTAGTAGTGGTCATTCGGCCTAAAATTATATTTAAAAATATAATATTTTAACTTCAGGTATACGAGATACTTCTGAGGACAGAGTAAAGCAGAAGGAGAAAGCTGAAAGGCAGAAAGAGATTGATGAAAAGTACAAGAAGTGGAGTAGAGGGTAAGTGGCATTTTTATGTGATTAAAAAAGTTATTACAATAGCTATAAATAAATACAATACTAACAAGGTATTATTTTGCATTGCATTTATGTACAGTCAGCTGCACAGACATGTAACATAATACATACATATTTTTATAAGTTTCAGTTTAAGGTAGTAAGTGTTTTGGTTAAGAACTGTAAGCTTCTATCTTTTAAATAAATAAATACAATATACACTCCCAAGATTTCACATTTATATTCCTCTTATTTTGCGAAAAAAGGTGCACGCAAGCATTTTCAAATGAATGTAGTCCTCTTACTTGTCAGACGCACTTGCAAAATTAAGAGTATATAAATATGAAAGCTTGGAAGTGCATACATGTCTGTGCAGCTGACGGTACAATATGCATACCTTAAGACATTTTTTTCTAATTTATCCTCAGATTAAAACAGATTGAAGACCATCAAGAGCGTATGGCGGAATTCTCGCATGAAGCGTCAAAGCCACTCGCGCGCCACCGGGGGGACGCGGATCTGGAGGGGAGACTACGCGGCGTGGAGCGGCAGGGGGACCCCATGCTGCAGTACATCCGGGAGAGGCAGCGAGAGAAGGGGTTACTGCCGCCAGGTGAGGATATACTTTGTACAATGCCTATACGACATGGGGGGGGACACGGGTCTAGATGGGAGGCTGCGAAGCGTGGAGTGACAGGGGAATCCCATGCTGCAGTACATCCACGAGAGAAGGGATTACTGCCGCCAGATGAGGATATACTTTGTACAATACCTATACGCTACTGGGGGGACACGGGTCTAGAGGGGAGACTGCGCGGCGTGGAGAGAAAGGGGGATCCTATGCTGCAGTACATCCGGGAGAGGAAGCGAGAGAAGGGGTTACTGCCGCCAGGTGAGGATATCTTTATACAATGTTATACGCCACCGGGGGAACACGGGTCTAAATCATCTCACATCCAAGTAAGCGGCGTGGTGGAAAGTTTACATTTTTGGTTTTTGACACTTTGTTCTGAAGCATGCAGTAGCAAAACTGAATATGAACTCGATTCAGCGCAACTTCTTCAGAATCACAGTATGCCTACCCCTACTGTCGAAACGCATCTATACTATATTTCATTAATAAAATTCTAACTGAAATATCGTTTTCAGAAAAGCCGTCATACAAAGGCAGTTTCCCGCCGAATCGCTTCAACATCCGCCCCGGATACCGCTGGGATGGCGTCGACCGGTCCAATGGCTACGAGAAGAAATACTTCGATCAACAGAGCAAGCGAAAAGCACAGGAGGAAGAAGCTTATAAATGGAGCACGGAAGATCTGTAGAATAAAAAAACGTATACTTAACGTGTCGGTAGTAAAGTGACGCGATAATTGTGAAGAACAAATATAAACAGCTTTCGTGGCTTCCTTTTCAGTCTACAAATTATTTGTAAATATTTTAGTAAAGTTAAAACAAGTCAAATTGGCTTTCTTTTATTTTTAAACATCGATAGCCTCTGTGAATTCGTTAATTCCAGTATAATTTTTTTATCTACAAAGCGACATCTATTGTGTACTTATTTTTATGTATAGTTTCCAAAAAGCTACTCGGCGATAGATGGCGCTGACACAACTATTATTTTTGTGACATTCTCGATACTTGCAGTGGAAATATTTTCTGGTACTGTGAATTGATCTACAAATAGTTAACGCCAGAAATTATGACAACACGAAAAGAAAAGTAAAATTAGTTGTTTTGATTTTTTTGTGCAATTTACGTAGTACTCTAATCTGTGGTGCAATTTTATTTTGTAATAGAAAGCATGAAAGCTTTCAATATAAAATTAAAATTTTTATACGCAATCCAATGCAATAGATCTAGAACGACCACCACCGTATTACGAATGCAACAAGCTAAAAACTTCGGTGCCCCAGTTAGGTACATACAATCGTTTCTGGAGAAGACTGTTCTACATTCAACAAGGGTTCTTCAAAGATGTGGATGTGGAAAAACTCAAAACACTCGTGCAAGTAATTTAGAAAGATATTAAGATAATCTGACTTATTAAATTGACCAATGGAATATGATCCAGTCATGTCATTCAAAGAAGACACTAGATGTGGTACTTACAGTGAAGTGCTTAAAATTGAGCAAATGCCACTAAAAAAAACACTAAAAGATAGTAAAGGAACTAGCATATCTATCAAAGTGGAGCAAATAACACCCGAGGAAGATGCAAATCAAGATGATGCTTACAGTGTACCAATTGAATTTGTAGCATTTTCATCCTTCAAGGAAGAAAAGATTGAAGATTGTCCGACCAATGTTACAGTTAAAATTGAGAAAATACATGAAGAACCTGAACAGTATAATGTACCAATTGAACACCAATCAAATGAAGAAATAATAGATAATTCAAACAATTTACAGGATAAGAAAAAACCAATTAGAACACAATCGAAAAGGAAAGGTAATCCAACAAAAAGCAAGCGCATCTACCCTGAGAAAAAAGTACATACATGCAACGAATGTGGCAAAAGCTACAAATATAATAGCCATTTGAGGTATCACATGAGAATACACAGTGGCGAACAATACGCCTGCCCTAACTGCGATAGAAAATTCACCTACAATGTAAATTTACAGCATCACATGTACACTCATTCTAAAATAAAGTTGTATGCGTGTAACCAATGTGATCGAAAGTTTACTTGGAAACCGACATTGACTGCCCACATTCGAACTCACACTGGAGAAAAACCGTATTCTTGTACGGTCTGTGATAAAGCCTTTGCCCAACACTACAGTTTTAAACGTCACATGACTATGCATTCTGGGGAAAAACCTTTTGCCTGTGACCTGTGTGATAAAACGTTTGGGTGCAAGAGTAATTTGAATAGGCATACGAAACGACACAGTGGAATGAAGCGGTATTCATGTACTATGTGTAAAAAGACATTTACTTCAAAACATAATATGTCTAAGCATATTATGCGTCATAAGCAAAGCAGTAATGCAGTTGCAAGTACCGATATTATAATTTAAGTTTTAAAATTGCATAGCACAAGTTATTATTAGATTTATCAAAAACTGCATGGTTACAGAATATAATAAAATAAGTTAATTCAATTATATTATTTATTTAATTAATTAGATTTAATGTATGTAAAGCGCTGTTATTTTTCACTGTTATTTTTATAAATCCAAATTATGTAAGGAACATTTTACATGCTTATCTAATTTGTTATATGTATAAAGTAAAAGTATATTCTAGGTTCAATACAATATGGAAGGTCCCAATCTTTTAACATTTTCATAAGTATTGCTTTTTTGGTGTGTGGTAGAGCCTTTAAACATAATTTATCAATTTATGTAATCAACATTGTAAGAAAATAAGTAATCAAAATAAAATAAGTAGTATTTTTGATTTTATTTTCAATGAGCTAACAAAGCAATTTTTTTTCATACTTCTCTGATTTATTTTAATTAATTTGTCTTTGAATTCATTGTTAAGTGTATAGAATTAACTTCCTTATAATTTAATAATTACTTACAAAGCTTCATACTTATTTGTTGTACCATAAGTTAACAATTTAACGGAATTCAAACACGTTTAATTACAAACTGTCGAAAAATTGTAAACACTACGAAAGTCTGCTATGAAATCAACGGACTATCGGAATACTAGCGTAGGGTGAATTTTCCAACTGGATGGGCAAATCCTTAAGTATAGGGAATAATATAAAAAAAGGTAATTTTGACAGTTATGGTATTGTTAGATTCGTCTCAATAACCTGAGTGTCCTTAGATGGATTAAAAAAATCAAAATGGTGGATATTTAAGTAGGGTATCAAAATGAAGAAAACTAAAAGGAGATTATAAAAATATATTTAGGTAAAGTAATGAATTGGCAATCAATTCGTAAGATTTTCGCAATCGGGTTTTATGTTTTTATAAACTTAAGCCTGTTTACTTTTAGATTTTCCCATCTGCCAAGCACAGTTAAAAAAAAACACCCTGTATATTCAATATTTATGAATACAACTTTGTACATTTCTATAAAGATGGCGTTAGATCACACAACCAAGTAGGTATTTCAAGTAGGCACTAGTATTATGATAAAGGCATTTATATTCTAACTAAATTATGTCGACATACTTTATCAGAGATTTAATTTATGTATCCATAATTCTATTTTACTAGCTATTTCCTAATATTAAATATTTTTATTATTTTATATTTATTTCATTTCGCATGATACATAGTGTAAGTTGCAGCCCATTTATTAGATTATTAGAGAGATATTTCAGTCTAAAAATGCACGCCCCTTCACTCGTGCGATCAGTCAAAGTAATGCCTTTACACGTACCGAGTACTCGGTACATAAACATAGCGCCGAGTGCTCGGGTGTGCGAGTGATGTAAGTTTTCACTGTCTCGGCCGAGTTACATTTTACTGTCTCGCCCGTTTGCTCGGTACGTGTGATCTAGGCATAAGCTTTCACTGTCTTGGCCGAGTAACATTTTACTATCTCGGCCGAGTACTCGATACGTATGATCTAGGCATAAGCGAGTTCGATTTGACGCGCATTTTTAAACTGAAATATAATTTACGGTTTTCAATGTCCCTACAAAAATCGGCACTATTTTTTTTTTATGTAAACATGGGACGAGATGAGCTAAGCGCTCTCCTAATGGTCAGAGATCACGCCTGCTCATGACCAGAACAGTGCTACACAGGTCTTTGATTCACACAGGCCGGTGCAACACTGCTAAAGCGCTCGTCCATGTTATTTTTTTTATAATAATCAAGGTTTGACAAAAACATAATACAACAGACTTCAATTGGACTGTTCTAGTGACCGTAAACACCACTGAAATGTCAGGGACAGGGAAGCAAAATACGTAATTCTGTTTACATTGGAGACATTTTTTTTCAGTTATTTTGATTTAAAAAATAAATTATTGAACCGATTATGATTAAAATCATATGGGACCAAACTGAAAGTTCTTTCAGTTTCAGTTTCTTTCATACAAAAAAATAATTTTCTTAATCGGTTGATACATAATGACCCCGAATCAAATGATACCGAATTGACTATCTTCTTTTTCTATTTAATTATGTTCATTGTTCATGGGGATTTTGGGAATTTCCAGATACCCACTATGGCTGGTAGTGAGAATTTCGAGACTTTTTTTGGATTTTTGAGGATTTTGGGAATAAGCCCTTTTTAGAAGTCTGTTGAAAAATCTGTGCTTTTGATGTCCGAGTTATTTTATAAATCATTTTATAAATATTAGGAAAACACCATAGAAGGAAGGGTTGACAGATAACTCCAAAACGCCCAAACGTTATTATACTTATGAGGTCGTCTAAATGGCCGTCTTTCAGCGTCTTCCCCTATCTATCTATCCCCCTGGGGACAGATAGAACTTTTAAAATTTATTAAAGTTCCATCTGTCCGCCTGTTGCTAACAAGGGGACAGATATACTTTTTTCTCCCACTGTCACCCTAGGGTTAAATATGGGACCCTTTTGATCTCGGAGTTGAGGTCGTTTGAGAGGTCCGACATGGGCCGTAACTATCAGCGTCGGCCTCTATACCCGCCCTTCCCCGCGGTTGGTCCTATCGTCATGTTCATTCTGATAGCCGCGGGAACTGTAGCCTTGCGTTTCGTATCCTTGATTATTGCAATCTAAGACGACACGATTGATCGATATTGTATCCTTGAAGCAAAATATGTTCAATAGGTACATACATATACATACACAAACGTTGTAACTAAATTATATAAGTTAAGTATATATATAAGTTGTCTTCAATATCGTGGCCAAGCATTGTGATATAAAAGATAAATCCCCAGCTCAATTAAAATGTCTGGTTAGAGAGTGGTTGTTGTCATTATCGTACGCCGAGACTGAGGAAATTCTCTCACTTAAATCATAGCGAAAATGTTGTATATCTTTATAGATTCAATTGCAATTTAATTTTCCTATACACCTACTTGCCACTACTTGGTTATTTTTACTATCGTTCGCTAAGACTGAGGAAATTCTCTCACTCAAATTATAGCGAAAATGTTCATTTCTTTCAGATATTTTCAAGGTTGCCTTAACTTTTGTTGTTTGAATTATCGTAATACAAGGTCTCCACGATACAGGCTTGCCTAGTGTGGGGCCGTTAATAAATACAAATATGTTTGAATCTCTCTACAAAATGCACTGTTAATAATAGTAAATACACTTAGCTTTATTTAATTTTAGCTTGGGTAGCTTAGCTAATAGATTTGTGTTTTGTTAGTAAATAAATATTTTTTTCATTAAAAGATAGCTGATAAACAGTTACGCCAAACGTTCCAAGCTCATAACATACAGCAAAACTCTTGGAAAACAGAAGTGGAGCAATACAAATTGGAGGACACAATCAGGAATTAATAGTTCTATCTGTTCCCATATTGGTGACAGGGGGACAGATAGAACTTTTTTCTCCCATCTGTCACCCTAGGCTGAAATATGGGAGAAAATATGTCTTAGTTATCGTCGTCTAAAGGGTATAAGGGTATTTGGCAGTCTTTCAGCGTCGTCCCCTATACCCGCCCCTCCCCCGCGGTTGGTATGTAGTCCTATCGTCATGTTCATTCTGATAGCCGCGGGAACTGTAGCCTTGCGTTTCGTATCCTTGGTTATTGTGGTACCCTTTGTTGCCACCACCTGTGAAAAAAAGTAAGTATTATTTTCGTCTGGTAAAAATATGTAAACACCTGGACGAGAGACGCCCAAGACCGGGAGGGGTGGCACAAAGGGATAGAGGCCTGTGTGGGTAACACCGGGCTGATGATGATGATGAAAAACATGAAAATTATAGCGGAGTATTTTTTTTTCCATCCTAGTTATCCTACTACTGTCGACACTTCTATTACTGATGCAATTACTAGATAGTTACTACTCGGGCGTATGAACACGACACCTGGCTCGAATGACGTTTGTGCAAAGTACAGCGTGGTATTGGATAATCTTGATAGAGAAGAGGTCCTGTAATACTTGGTAATGATAAGGCTTCGCAATTAGAGGAAGAAGAAACACGGAGGGCGCTGCGCGGGGGGGCGGGGGACGCAGCAAGTGCCGAGCGAGATTGTCAGCCAGGTGTCATGTTAATTCGCCCGAGCAGTACTGTCGAAGTTTGCTATTGTTGAAACTCTTATTTCTGCCGAAATTAATTTACTATTGTTGAAACTCCTACTACTGTCAAAATTAGCCTCACCTTAAACATCCAGGGCTTTCGTACCCCAGATAACCGCCGCGACTATTGTCGTAACTCCTATTACTGTCAAAATTTGCTATTGTTAAAACTCCTATTACTGTCGAAATTAGCCTAACCTTGAACATAACCACCAGGGCTTTCGTACATACCCCTGATAACTGTAACTCCTATTACTGTCAAAATTTGCTTTTGTTGAGAATTCTATTAATTTCAGAATGTGCTATTGTTGAAGCTCCTATTACTGCCGAAATTTGCTATTGTTGACACTTATATTAATGTCGAATTTTGCTATTTTTGACACTTCTATTACTTACGAAATTTGCTATTGTTAAAACTCCTATTACTGTCAAAATTAGCCTCACCTTGAACATAACCTCCAGGGCTATCGTACCCCTGATAACCGCCGCGACTATTGTCGTAACTCCTATTACTGTCGAAGCTGCCCCTTCTGTCGTCGTGTCCGTTATTCTGGTAGCCCCCCGGAGGCACTTCATAAGTTTGATAATTACGGCCGTAGGGCGCCGAACTTGTTTGGGGCCTGAAAAAAAAATAAGCATCTATTCATATAATAAAGTAGTTTCAATGTACTGAACAGTATTGAAGGTGCTATTAGACTAAGGTCTGTGTTCACCAATAGATAATCGGAAGATTAGATGAACTGTATTATGATACATATCTGAGTATAAGTGCGGGTACCACATTGTACGTTAGTAATAAACAGGCTACGGAGAGACACGGTCGTTTTATTCGAATACCCGACGCACCATTAGGCCACTTCGTCAGTTAGCTTTGACGTTTAATCTATGAAAATTCGTGTCAAAAACGTCAAAACAACTGTTTAGAACTTAACCGTCTGTTGGTGAATTCGGGTCTAAAAGTCACATTTTGATAATCTCCAAAGAAAAACTAAATTTAAGTAGGTAAAAAGAGGGATTGAAAATGTACGTTTAACATTAATGTGAATAGGGAAATCAAAAATGATGTAGGTACTATGTACTGGTGCTGCCTCTGGTGGATTTTTTTTGAATCTTCAAAGGAAAATGGTTAATTACAAATTGTGGTGTATATTAATTACTTACTTACCTGTCTTGTCCAGTATTATAACTGCCCTGCACTCTGCCTCCGCGACCTCTATCACCTCTTCCCCTGCCTCCCCTAACCCCGTCGAAACTTCCACGATTGTTGTCGAACCCGCCGCGATTATTGTCGAAACCGCCACGATTGTTGTCGAACCCGCCGCGATTATTGTCGAAACCGCCACGATTGTTGTCGAAACCGCCACGATTGTTGTCGAAACCGCCACGATTGTTGGCAAAACCGCCACGAATGTTGTCGATTCCGCCACGATTGCTGTTGTTTCCGCCACGACCTCTTCCCCTCTCGTGATCGGCGCGCATAGCGCTCTGAAATAAAAAAAAAGAATTGTATTGTATTCATTTAATGTTTATTTTTAATTACCAATAAAAATTGAATGGGCAATGCAGACGGGGTACTATGTTGCATTTGTGCAGTCAGAATTTTGGATTTCTACAAAATGGCAGAGTGACAGCGGCGCAAGTGCGGCGCCCGAGCCGAGATTTTGCGAGCTGGCTCGAGCTAGGTACCCGGGTTTGACAAACGATGAATAAAACTTAAATTATTATCAATGATGGGTACCGCCTGACGCAAATCCATAGGAAAACGACTAACGATAACAGTTATCCAATTTTAATCAAATTTATATTTACAAAAATTCGACTTAATTTTTTCAAGTTTTTTTGCCGCATCTGTGTTCTGTAACGGCAACTAACTAGGAGTATTTTTTTTTTCTGGTGATTAAAAATTGACCGTTGAATATTATGTTTTGGTAAGATATACTTTCAGATTCGTCTATATTCGCCTGGAAATTTCATCAAAATCCGACTTCAATTGGACTGTTCTAGTGACCGTAAACACCACTGAAAAGACACAAGGAAGCAAAATACGCAAATTCGTTTACTTCGACGACATATTTTTTTAGTTATTTGGATATAAAAACTTAACTACTGTATCGATTTTGATGAAATGTGTATGGGGCCAATCTGCAAGTAAATCCTCTCAAAGAAGAAATCAATTTTTCAAATCAGTCTATAAACAACAAAGTTCTGAGGTAGTAAACATAAAAAAAATATAACCGAATTGAAAACCTCCACCATTTTTCAAGTCAGTTGAAAATAAATACTCATTAAAACTTCGCACACACACACATCACATTCACACTCCACATAACTATTGACAAACACAAACACTCTTAACTGCTGTTAAGAGGATATGTGAAACTGTCAGAAATGACAGCTGCCGAATTGTAAGACAGTGATAGCGCAATTAGACACCTTACCCCGAGGGAAGAGGTTAGATATAGATTTTTGTCGCTCAAAAGTAACGGACGTAAGCGACAAATGATAAAACATCGTATTGCTCAAAAGTATTGAATTTATAAAAAAATCTTTTTACATTTATCTAAGTTCTGTGATTACTCACAGTATATAAATATAGTATTATATATATAGTATAAAAATAAACCGTAAATATTCTCTCAATTCGGAGGATGGATGTAAATCAGATTTTAAGAGGGCCTATTTAAAAAAATAAATCTATCGAGAAAAGTTTTACCAATAGTGTTTCTGTCTTACATTTATTTAGATTATATCCTCAAGTAATCACTGTATTGACATCAAGTTTGTTAACTGTACCGTTACAGAGTAAGAATGAAACGCAGCGACTCCAAATTTTCACCTCTTAAGAGTTACTAATTACTTACTTATCTACCCAGACCTACCTACTACTCGGACGAATAAACATGACACCTGTCTCGAATGACGTTTATGCAAAGCACAGCGTGTAATTGGATAATCTTGATAGAGAAGAGGTCCTGTAATATTTGGTAATGATAAGGCTTCGCTATTAGAGGAAGAAGAAACACGGAGGGCGCTGCGCGGGGGGGGCGGGGGACGCAGTTCCGAGCGAGAGTGTCAGCCAGGTGTCATGTTGATTCACCCGAGTAGTACTTATAATTTTTAAATATGCACAGGAAAAAAATGTAGACTCGAACTGGTTAAAGATTAGTACATATTTCATAGCATATACAAGAAAAAAATGTAACTGTGAGTCGAATGTTAAGGGTAATCCTCAAATCCGAACTCCATACAAAATGTTTCGGACTAATACTCAAAAAGTACGCCGTATTATAGTAATTTCTTCACACTATTCGTTTCGTTCATGTTTTTTTATTTCGTCAACAAAAATAGTGAAAGGTTTACTTTAATTTAGATTTTATACGTGTTTTTAAGTTAGTAGGGTTAATTTCAAAACACGTATAAAATCTAAATTAAAGTATGAAACCTTTCACTTTTTTTGTTGACGTAATCAAAAAACATGGACGAAACGAATAGTGTGAAGAAATTACTATAATACGGCGTACTTTTTGAGTATTAGTCAGAAACATTTTGTATGGAATTCGGATTTGAGGATTAGCCTTAAAGTGGTCAGTAACTCACCGCGACGCCGGTTCTCTGTTGCCAGGACGGCATTTCCGGCGGCGGCGGCTGTTGCTCATTGGGCCGCCCGCCTCTGTCGGGGACCTACAAAACATTGCATCTGAACATTATTCATTCATTTATTATCAGACAATACATCCATATTACATATAATATTATTTTAAAATGTCATTAAAAAGAACTTAGGAACTAAAAATAAATGTCATGATGGAAAAAATATGAGTATATAAGAATTGAAAAATGATTTTAACAAATAGCTACTAAAACTAACTCTAAAAATAAATGTCAAAATGAAATAAATTATGAATAAATAGGAATTGAATAATTTTTGAAAAACTTAATTTAGAAAATGAATTGATTGTCCTTAATTTAATTAAATTACTTATAATAAATACGTATTTAATCAAAATTGGACTGCACCCTGCACATTAAATTGATGATTAGAATATTATTTTCACTTCTCATGTTCGTAAAGTTCAAATTCGTGCATGCTTTCGGGAAAAAAACTGCATTTTAGGCTCTAGGGAAAAAAAAAGTGATTGCTTATAAAATCTTTTCAAAGAAGTTCATTTGTCAGTTTCATGCTGGAACCCTTATATCACATTTCGAACTTCGGTCCTTCATAATACCCATAGATCAGGGTATTGGGGGACCTAAATATTACATGATTTCATATTTCGAACATCTTTGTTACATTATAGATGGCTGTCTCTGTTTTTAAATTACTAAATGGGCGCTAATTTCAGTTTAAATTTATTTATTTTCTTTGCAATTGAAGTGAAAAATCTTGTGTATACCTCGGTCCTGAAGCCCATTTTATACTCAACTTAAATATCCGCCCTCGCTTTCGGCTCGGGCTGATAAAAGTTTCGTATTAAATGTCTTGCTTCAGTCCCTTGGTGAACAATAGTAGATCATGCACTAAGGGGATAAAGCAGTGTCTTATGTCGCGGGTGGCATATTGAACCCTGAGCTAGCGAAGGGTTCAACCTGCCCAAGACGAAGACAGGCTTTATCCCAGAGGAGTATACTCTACTTTTCACACCTTCTGCGAGGCAATAAAAAGCCAGAGCTCCAGCAGCAAACATGCACCGTCTTTTGTTTCACAGTCTTTGAAATCGCGCCTTTTTTCTTTTTTTAAGAGTGGTCAGTTCGATTTTAGAACAAACCTTTTTACAATGTCATATGGGCGTTCTTTTACTCAGAGTTTTCCACGAGTTTCTACACGAATTTGACGTTCCATATTCAAATCACATTACAACCCTTGGGAGTTTCATACAACAATACCTCCCTTGGTAGGTAATGCTTTGCTTTACCTTGATGATAGCATGATATGTAATTGGACATTGTCGAGCAGGTTGTATGAAAATAATTATTTTTTGTGTTTACCTGTCCAATAATAACTTTATTGACGTCACTCTGCGTGTTCTTCCTAACAGAAGCGCTACTGGTCTTCTCCACTTGTAACAGCGAAGTTCTGGCTGCGAGGAAATCTGACAGTTTGACGTTTGGCTTCATTTTGAGTGCGTCACGTTTGGGACGGTAGGCCGATTGGATGACATCTTTTTTGGATTTGAGACGGTCGGACCACTGAAAGAGATGGTAACTCTTAGAAAAGTAAACTAGTGGCTTTGTGAGCTGTAAACTATAAATAAAAAAAAAACGTTCACACACTCACACCCCTGCACTAGGATTCCTTGTGTCGCAGGTGGCATGGAGACATACAACACATCACAACATCCAAGACCCGAGAACAAACATTTGTGTTCGTCACAAATATTTGCCCCGGCCGGGGATCGAACCCTGAACACCAAGCTTCGTAGGCAGGGTCACTACCAACTAAGCCACAGTGTCGTCAAACTATTACAACTATCGCCTTATACTAATAAATGGCGCCTCAGTCACGTCATAATTAGAAAAATCCTCAACCACGACATAATTAGTGAAATCTTTAATCACGGCATTTTTTTTTAATCGCGTCATAAGCATAATCAGCCTATAATGTTCCCACTGCTGGGACTCAGGCCTACTCTCGGCAGGAGAGTGAATGGGTCTTAGTCCACCACGCGGACCCAATGCGGATTGGTGGATGTCACATGCCATAGAACATTTTTTTTTATTCTGTCCTTAGACATGCCGGTTTCCTCACGATGTTTTCCTTCACCGTTGCGAGAACGTGGGATGCATACAAAGATTTTTTCGACCGAAAAAACCCATTTACGCCCATGACTGCCACTGGGATTCGTACCCGCGACCACCAGATCGCAATGCAAGGGTCTTATCCACTCGGCAATCACGTCATATTTGGCAGATATTCGGTTGTAGTCATGGGCCGGAAACTGATATATTTATCGATAGACTTTAAAAGAAGGAGGTTCTTTTTTATAAATGTTACCTGAGAACTTAGTCTTATCAAACAATTTGGAAAAAAAACTTTTATTTTTTCAGTTTGGTCACATTGGTCCCATCGATTTCAATTAGAAATAAATGAAAAAAATGTTTCATCCAAGTATTTAAATAAACGAAAATGCGTATTTTGCTTTTCTGTTAATTTTCAGTGGTCTCTAGAACATTTCCAATTGAAGTTTCCAATTGAAGGTAGTACAGTCTGCATCTGTCGATGACCACATTCAGATTTTTCAAAATTATGTATAAACTATGTTTTTGTAAAATCATGAATAGATAAGATACATGCAAAGCCGCTTACCTCAAAACTCTGTATAGTACACTCCAGTCTAGTAATAAGTGTTTCTCGTCTCAATCTGTATTCCTCATACATCTCCGTGTAGCTCGCTTCAAGCTGTGTCCAATCCTTGTCTGATAAAGCTTTGTTATACAACGGCTTTCCTACTAGCTTGTCACCTGGAGGTGTATAAAAAAAGATTATTTACACACCTTAATTTTTTTATCACCAGACAAAAATACGTAGGTATAATGGAGTTTTGGCGGGAAAATGAAAAATGGCACATTGGCGGCATTAAAATTAATTGACAAAACTTGTTTAACTTTGAGTGTTTAAGTGTAAAAACGGTGCTCGTGAATGTGTATGAGTTTTGGTGAATAGTGTAATGCTGTAAAACGTGACATTTCGTGTTGCCTCCAAAACTCCATAGAAGCCTCTAGTAAAGTCGCAACCACCACTACTTTACAGGGGCATGACTTGACTTATCGACTCTGACTTATGACAAAATAATCTCTCCAATTACTTGACACTGGCTATATACCTTTGATGTGAAGCCAAAACCGAAGAACTTAGGTTCTTCAAAGAAAAAAAAAAAAAAAACGTATAATCAGATGCCGTAACTGAACATTGATATGGCAAAAAAAATTATAATTAAGTTAAATTTTTGTCTTAATATTTTTGACAAAAATTGGATAACTGTTACCGTCAGTAGGTTTCCTATGGATTTGCGTCAGGCGGATTAATGAAACTTAAATTATTATCAATGATTGGTACCGATTGACGCAAGACCATAGGAAACGACTAACGGTAACAGTAGAGTCCAATTTTTATCATATTTATTTTAGGAAATAAACGACTTAATTTTTCTAGTATTTTTGCCATATGTGTGTTCAGTAACGGTAACTAAATATGCGTGTTATTTTTCATGGTGATTTACGGTTATACGGTGTATATAATAATATAATGTTTTTGGCGGTAAGGGTAATCCTCAAGGCCAATTTCCATACAAAATGTTTCGGACAAATACTCAAAAAGTACGCCGTATTATAGTAATTTCTTCACTCTATTCGTTTAGTCTATGTTTTCCGATTTTGTCAACAAAAATTAGTAAGGTTTCAATTTTATACGTATTTTTAAATTAGTCGTGTTTATTTTAAAACACGTATAAAATCTAAATTAATGTATGAAACCTTACTAATTTTTGTTGACAAAATCGGAAAACATAGACAAAACGAATAGTGTGAAGAAATTACTATAATACGGCGTACTTTTTGAGTATTCGTCCGAAACATTTTGTATGAAAATTTGCCTTAAGGATTCCCCTTAAAGCTTACTGAAGTTTGTTTGTTCGTTTGTCAGTTGAAATAAAATAATTATCATTGTTATAAGCACAGTTTGTTGTTCTGTTTATTTTATATTTTACCTTCTTTTTGTATGGTTTCCTTCAACTTGGCCTCCAGTTTGGAGAATAGCATTTCTGCGGTGATGTTTGGGGGTGGTTTGTTGAACTTCAGGGATATCAGGATTTCCTTCAGGTCTTTGGCTGTTGGAGATTCATGCTGAAAAAACACATGCGTCTTTTAATTCTTTATTGTACAGTCAGCTGCACAGAATGTATACACTCCCAAGTTTTCACATTTATATTATACTCTTAATTTTGCAAGATATTATTCTTCTGACAAGAAAGATGACTACATTAATTTGAAAATTCTTGCATGCACCTTTCTTTGCAAAATTAAGAGTAAAATATATGTGAAAGATTGGGAGTGTATACATGTCTGTGCACCTGACTGTACACACAAACACGTTAAATATAAATCATTAAAGAAAATAAATGTACAAAGGCGAGCTTAACCCTAATAGGAGTTTTCTTCAAGCAAACCTTTGAGGTTAGAGAGACCTTGAAAAGTAGGGCTCATTAATTTAACTTTATCATATTGTATTATTCTTCTTCTTATCGTGTCACTAGTTCTTTCGAACCAGTGTGGTGAAAGGATTTCAAGTGCGCCTCAAAGAGGCTCCTTTCGGGTATTTATTGTATTATGATTGGATATATTTAAGCATATATTGTGATTGGAAACTGTAATTAATCAAAATCTCACCATAACAATATTCATGCCGCTGCTCTGTTTTTCCTTAGGATGATCGACTTGTACCATTCTGGCGGCCATCAGCTCGGACAGTAGATAGTCTAGTAGGAGTAAACAGTCATCCTTGGATTGCAGACGGGATGACATGTGCCCTAACAATAATAATCAAGGTTCTACAAAAACATAATATAATGGGAGACGACACGGGTGAATTTCCCAGTAAAAATCAAAAAAATCGGATTTTATAAATTTAAATCCGATTTATTTGATTTATTACAGGATAAGCTAACTACTACAATCTATATATAGGTATATTATAAAATTTACAAAAGGAAACAATTGGGCCACCCATAGACCGTTGCAAACGATCTATAGGTAGCTCAACTGCTCCAACTCGATACCCGATGGCAGCGTGCCGAGGATACTGGCTGCATTGCCTCTTTGTATAGCAAGGCTTATTCTTTGGCCCAGATAGCTGATTATTTATTAATATAATTTATTTGATTAAAATCAGATTTGATTTTCTTATTCTTAAATACATATTTTTTTTTTAATTCGGAACAGATATTGTTAAGAAAAATCACAATCCAATATCTGATTACCTACATTTTATATAATCAAGGTGTCGCATAACAACCAACTTTAATCGGACTGTTCTAGTGACTGTAGGCACCACTGAAAAGTCACAGGAAAGCAAAATACGCAATTTTTTTGCTACAACAATTTTTTTTCTCAGTTATTTTGTTTTAATATAAACTACTGAACCAATTTTGATTAAATTTTGTATGGGACCAATCTCAAAGTAGGTACATAATTATATTCTCTCAAACAAAAAGTATTTTTTTTAAATCAGTTCTTGAACAACAAAGTTCAGAGGTAACAGACATTACAAAAAAAAAACATGTAACCAAATTGACAACTTCCTCCTTTTTTGAAGTTGGTTGAAAATGGGAAATTTTACAATGTTCTTACCAGTAATTAAGCATTTGTAAGGACATTTCAGCTCTTTCAGAAACGAGCTGAGCTCCAAAAGAAATGCGCTGCTTTCATCGGCCGAGCTGATGAGGTGAACAGCTTCTTCTAGTCCGCAGAGACTCCTCAGCTCATCAGCTAGAATGTGGATGAGTTTTGTGAACTCGAGGGACTTTGGGCCTGCATCGAGGGATTTTGAAAATGCCACCTCATCTGTTAGTGGGCCTTGATATCTGAAAAAAGTATAAGAAAACACTTCCTTAGCAACAGAGTGGTTCAAAACTAGAATATACTGCCGGAAGATGATGTTTCTGCAGCATCCACAAACTCGTTCAAGAACAATCTCGACACTTGGTTATAACCAACAAGAAATCTTAAAAAATCCAACACTGTGTGACATAAACACAGTGAAAGCTGCTTGTCTGTGAACAAATAAATTAATAAATACTTATTAATAAATGGTCGAGTGGCAAGTACATTTGACTGCTACACCAAGTGTTGCGGGTTAGATTCCCACTGTAGGACAAACATTTGTATGATGAACATTGGCATTTATTCAGAGTCTGGGTGTATTCTATGTACGAATAAACAAAAAAATAGAATTTATGTATTTTATCTGCTAGGTATCCCTATTAGAAGCTCTGCTTAGTTAGGGGCTAGATGGCGCTGTATGAAAATATTTATTTCACATTATTTGATGCTCTCCGATCTTGTGTTTTTCACATCCAGAGAAACTCTTTGGTTTGGTCTACGAGAAGATATAAGCATATAATCTAGTAAGAAATGTAAAGAATATCTAACCCTAAAATATGGCCTATCGGCGTACTTACCCTATATCGTTTAGAGAGTCCAGAATATCGTTCTCCATGATAAAACAGAATTATATCTGCTTTCGTAGAACTTTAGCGTCTTCGCCAGTTGAAAAAGTCGTGAAAACTTATCAGAAAATAGGAAAAAACAAAATTTCACTGCCGAGTGCCGACAGCTTCTCGATAGCTATTTTTCAGAAAATAATAGTGTTGTGTTGTTGTGACTTGTATATCGTAGCGTAGATTGATCGAACGAACCGAACACATGTATCTACCTTGAATAAATCGACTTTTCAATGCATAAGTTATAATGATAGGGGTACATGGGTTTTAAACAGTTAATATTATTACATTTTAATCAATTAAAATCGGTTAAACTCTCTCTTCGATCGGTCTGAACATATTGTTCGATTAATCGGAAATTGATTGTCCTACAGACAACACTAGCAGCATGTTGCGTTCCGAGTACCACAAACCGAAAGTTTTGTAGGATTTTAAGCATAGGTTATCAGTACAGATATCGAGAATGTCATTTTACAGTGACATCTATTGTCGAGTAGTAAAATTAAGAGAAAATAATTTAGCCATCGAGTTCCAAAAACTGTCGCTAGATGACGTTAATTACCAAACTTTTGATATTGCTTAACCATTGATGGCTTGAACCAAACCCTAGTTGGCTAGATTTTCGAAGAACCCTATAGTAGTTTTAAAAAATACACAACAACCCAACAACAGCAATATTTTTACTATAGCAGAGCAGCTGAATTGGCATCGAAAACAAAGAAAAACAATGAATATTTCCTACAAATTATGCATTGACTCAGGAATCAGCATTCCTCGCAATTATTTCTAGATTTGAAATAAGTACCTAGGTACCTACCATACCACACACCTCACACCTAGGTTTGAGTTTCACACTTAAGTAAAAAACATCAACATCCTTTCGTCTCCATGTAAACCAGTGGCTGGTTCGGAGTTCGGAATTTAGAAACCACTCCCTAAGCACTAAAGATATAAGTAGCGGCACGTAAGTCTAGCGCTGAACGATACGCGGGGGTGTTACTGCGCATGTTTATTGTATGTGTAGTCAGGTACCTTACTTTTTACTTCTGCGCAATAACAGTCAGCGCTAAAGTTACGTGCCGCTATTATTTGTAGGGTGAAGATATAGCACAGAGGAATAAAATACCTACCACCAACAACGTTATAAGTAGGTAATAGATCACTATGGTAGATAGTTAATTCCTAATAAGTACCTACCTACTGTACCTACCCATACCTTCTACACATTCCTTCCTACGTACGTAGGTAAGTAGTTAGGTACACTACATACTTAAGTAAGGTAGGTGGGTAGGTATTACTTTCGTTGAAGTTATAAGTAATACCTAGTCATTATTTAGCCTCAAGACCTCAAGGCTACAGATGCAGCAGGTACTTACTTACCTAATAAATAACTTACCAAAGAATGTTTTTAGCTACCTACCATAAAAGTATCATACTGTAATATATTGATTTGCTACATTTTGGTCCGATCCTACATTGAACACCAACACAGTGTAGGAACATTCAATATTTTTTTTTCAGGAATATGATACTTATCAGGCCAAGTGCCGCTGCGAATTTCGAAACGTGCTAGCGGAATCATCTTAGGAAGGTACTTAGTTAAATATTACATTTTTGGCTTTTTCATTGATAATAATCATTATTTATTAAGTAATTTAATTATTATTATAAACTTCAACTTCAACGTAAAAATTACAAAAAAATATTTAACCTACTGGAGATATTATATTATTTCTGTTGACAAGGTTGTCTAAATTTCTTCGCACTGTTTTCCACATCCATTTTGCTTTCGATCGATCTTGGTGTTCTTTAGGAACACCGTTTTTAATCTATACTACTTACCTACCTAGCTATAAAAACATCCGAAGAATCTCAAAGCTATCATATCCCGTCCTCATGTAAATTATTTGAATGTGTGCGTGAGTTTTGTATGTGTGACTGGTGGTAGTTCGTCAGTCAGTACTGACTATTTAGGTATTCTGCGACAAGTACTGACTGTAGGTACTGTCAGCGACAAAAGTGGCTGCTACGTTTTTTTAAATTGATGTCTAGGATATTTTTATCACTGAAAACCTATGACTTACTCAGAAAAGAACTAAAAACCAAGTAGTTTTGTTGAATCTGTAAATATTTTTATATATTTTTTGTGAACAGCATTTTTTTTAATGGGCTTTTGAACAACATTTTTATGCCAGTCCTATAAAAACGCAGTTCGTTCTCATCGTCTTCAGATCAATCTAAAAGGCTGTAAGAAATTGCTTTGAGCGATAAGACCTAGCTTATTAGTGCTCCACTTTTCTTTGACTTTGTGTTCCTGTAGGTGTACCTATGTTTTTTCCTGTTTCGCTGTGTATTAGCAAGTTATATTTTTGCTTAGTTTGGGACTATAAGGCGTAAAATATTTATTAGGTTCTTATTTATCTACATACTTACATATTATAATGTCGCGTAATCTATATAACTTTCCTAACCATCTGGGCCTAGGCCTAGGGCATACTAGCCACTCAAACATGAACGATAAGTAAGTTCTTGTCTTTTATGATTTTACCAAAAGACTAACAGAGAGAACAAACAAGTAGGTAAGTACTTTTTTTTACCAAGTTTTTTTTAACACTTAACAAACTCAAGTATAACAAAATCGCGGAGTAGGTACCCTCAACTGGTAAAAAAAATATGCTGACAACTCGCAAAGAAACTTTAATTCACTTTTATTCATAGATAGAATAAGAAGGAAAACCGTTTAGGCATCACCTGTACCAAGGTACCTACACAGAATATTCTGCTGTCCAAACACGTTCCACGCGCTCCGTCCCGCAACCAAAGGCTTTTTACAAACCGGCCACGACCATACTCCATACAATACAACCTCACAGCCAACCGGGCCGTACGCAGCGCCGGACGTTTACACCGCGCTCCAGCCGAATAAACAAGAAACGTTTCCAACTTTAGGAATGTGAGCGGCGTTTTTAGCCGAAAATTTTATGTGCCATAGTGATGTGTGATTTGTAAAAAAAAATGAGTGTTTTGTTATTATTTGTGACGGTATTGCCTGGTGTGTTTGGGCAAGATGTTGCGGATTGTTATGGAGCTGGCAGTGTCGCGGGCGCTGCTATTGGGGCTTTCTTAGCTGCTTTGCTACTCGTGGTTGTAGTGTTTTACCTGAGGAAGTTGTATTGGAAGTCTCGAAAAGGTAAGTCTTAAGATATACCTATGGAAATCATCCCACGTAACTTGGAGGTTGGTAGCAATGACCGTACGTCGAATTTACAACTCGGCTAAATCTGCTGCCTCATCTGGGCAGAGCACAATGTAGGTGGGTGTGAAAAAATAGATAAAAAATATTAAGTACCTATACAATAACATATTAAGTAGTTACACGTACCTATAACAAGAAACAATTCATGGTAGTCAACGACACGATTGGTCGAGTGACAAGTGTTTTGGACTGCCACGCCGGTGTTGGGGGTTCGATTCCCGCTTTAGGACAAACATTTGTGTAATGAACATCGGTGTTTGTCCTGAGTCTCGTCTCGGTGTTTTCTGTGCATTCTATGTATGTATTTACTTAAAAGCATATAAGTATTGTATCAGTTATTTGGTTCCCATAGTACAAGCTCGTTTAGTTTGGGGCTAGATGGCGCTGTGTGAAATGTCCAAAATATTTTTTTATTATTTACTTGTCAACGATTTATCTGAATAGTTTAGCATCTTATGCTCATAAAGTGTAATTTGGAAAAAACGAATTGCTTTTTAATATTATTTTTATCTAAATCCATGCATTACTTCATATTTAAAATTCCAATATTATTGCAGTATCTACGATAAGCTCGTCATTAAGGTCAAACAATTACTAGAAACTGCTCAGTAAGGTGCTTATTGTTAAGCACAGCAGCTGTTAAGTTAGAGTGCAGTTAATGTTGAATAAACATGGATCGACCTAACCAATGCACGTCCATCTAACTGCAAATCATTTGCTTATCTACTGGTTAGCGTTTTTATTATCCGCTTCACCTATGTTTTAAGAATCGTAAAGGTAGAATTTTAGTTAATTCTTGAGCTGCTTATTTTTTAAAGTATTATTAATATTTTATCAACTTAATGCGTAAGGAATAATCTTATTTTTATTACTGAGTCAATTTATTGGTTAAGTTTTAAAAATAACTATTAATGTAAGATATACTTATTCAATGCAACTTTATGTCAAGCCTCAAGTTCGAATGAGTTTATTTTATATTAAGTATATTATCTTCTAATAGATAATCTACTTATGCGACTCAAAGTATTTTTCAATCGGCTCCCATACCATCTGCGTCTAGATAATCTTACTAAAAACCAGATTTTAAACTTGTTTTTCTACTAAAAATCAACAATTTTAAAGAAACTTGGTTGTAATTCCAGCCGTTTGAATGCTAATGAGAGTTCTTATTAGTAATCAGCTACTTTCAACTAAGTAGGTTTTAAAAATCTCCTTTTATGATAAAGCTCATGTTACATGTTGAACCTGAGACTTATTCTAAACCAGGGTATTTTATTTCGCATCTGAATGTAAACATCGAGCTTTATTTTAACTCTTTTGAAACCATTTTATTAAGTGGACTAGTTATACAACCTGTCACACTTACGAATTGAGTCTGCAATTCTGACAAGACAGACAAACTACAACAATTTTCTTAATAATAGGTGTGTATCACGGTAGGCATAATTGCCGTAAATCAATACATTTTTAATGAGCATAAACTGCTGACATTGTTTATAAACATCCGCGCACTTGTTCGTGTGATTTACATTCTACTCAGTCGAGCGAAGCTGAGCGAAACTAGTGGTGGAGTGAGTAACACATACCTATTTAAAGAGGCATCAGAAAAAATCCATACCTTTAACTTATTATTTTGTTCACTCATAAAAAAATAGTATTCCTACTACTACTACTTACGCCGCAAAGCAGTAATGTATTAGCATTACTGTGTACCGGTTAAAAAGGCACTAGCTAGTGAAATTACTTGGCTTCCGAGACTGACCATCAAAATATCTCAAAGTAGACGAGCGCTATAGCAGTGCTGCACCGACCGGTCTATGTGAATCAAAGACCCGTGTAGCACCATTCTGGTCATAGGCAGGCGTGATCTCTTAACAACATGAGAGAGCCTAGCTCGTCTTATTACTTGTTTTATATAAAAAAAAAACTTACACTTTTTTTAAATAACAAAAAGTCTAGTCAATACTTACCATTATTATATGTATTGTACCTGTTACAAGTATAAAAAATAAGTGACTATTGGTATTCGAATCTGAACTCGTAAAATGACATCACTAGTGGAAACATTAACCGTAACTTGCTTGGTTGCCCAACGCAGGCAGGCAGGTTTGCCCAATTTCAATCGATTAACTTAATAGTAGTGTTGATGTCGGCTGGCTAGAGATACTCACCTACTTACCACAGTGGTATTACCTGTGTAGGCTTGTCTAGTTGAACAAAACAGTTTGCTCTTATATTATTTGAAGGTTTTTAATTCATAAATTGCAATCTAAGTACGTATCTAAGTAAAGTACGTGAATGTTTATGAAGTTTTTCAATTATATCTTAGATTATTCACAGCATCACTAAACTAGATTTATGTGTAGCAAAAAAACATATTTGCAACAACACTTTCACTAGAAACTAGGTACTTAATAAAGCGTGGCCTATAAATTAATCGTGATCAAACAATGGGTCTCTTGACACAAGATTGTGACAACAGAGAAGCTAGCATTAGTTTTATATTCACTTGACACAAACTACAGATACTAAAAAAGATTAGTTTTTGTACTGTTTTTACCTACTAACTATAGCAATATATAGCAATGTGTTAGTATATTTTTAAGGCGAATATTACCCTTGATTTGCCCTCTCGCTTGCGCGTACCTACATTTTTGAAGATTTAAAATTTACTACTAGTAATAACGAAAAAAAGACCTCCAGGCACTAGAAAATCACTTAAGAAACTTGAAGTAAAATATCCAATTCAATCCAAACAAGTTTTCATGTGTACCTTGCACAAAGATTTTTTTTCTGTTTCCACTGCCGTAGAGCTGGGTGGAGTGGAGTGGAGCGGACTGTGGATTGACCAATCACAGTGCTCGAAGAGAAGATTTAAAGCATTAGTGTGTTCCAGTTTGAAAGCACTGTATCTAGGGAAATTGCTGGATTTTATTTTTAAAACTGTTACAATAAATATCTCTAAGTTAATAAGCGCTTGAGCTTTCTAACATAGGCCTGTAGCAGCCTGTCAATCAAAGTCTTGTGAAGCACTATTCTAGTCATGGGTAGGTGTGATCCTTTCCCAATATAAGAGCGACTCGCCAGTCGCCACCTTGTTACCATAAAAAAGATGTAAATAATTTTGCGCGTTTATTCGGCACGGTCGTCATTATTTTGTTAAGTAAGTACTTATTCAACATTCCATGATAAAACCTGCACAACCTACTTACCTAATATTGGTAGGTACTACATTACAAGCCTACCTACTGCATTCTCTCATGAACACGTAGTACTTAAGATTATCTTGCTAGAATATTCAGGTAGGATAGGTAAGTACGTAATGTTCAAACATGAAGCTTGGAATGAGTTTTTAGTAGATAGGTACCACAGATGTATTAGAGTATAGAAACACAATATAGTACATTGAAAGTATGTCCAGTACCTAAAAGGGAGCCACTTTGGCTAACTTCTAGTACATTTTGGTCCGATGCAAATTTTCGAAATAGAGAAGTAACAGGGCTAGATAAATATTTTAAAACCAATAGGCTTTTTCATTGTTAATAAAACTACATCGTAAAAAGTAACAAACATTATTTGAAAATGGAGGTATTTCATTTTTATTGACGAGGTGTCTGAATTTTTTTGGTCCTGTCTTACGATTCCATTTTGGTTTGATACTGTCCATCTTGTTCTTTAGGAACATAGTTATTCATCTATGGTAGGTTAGGTTAGGTACATACGATCAAGGACAAAGCCAGCCAGTTTAAGAGCTAGCGAGTGACCGAGTTAGCGGTCCGCAAGGATTGTCAACTAGCAGATTGTAAAAAAGTCTATGACACGGAGCTAGTTTACAAGCTACAAGCGAACTCGGCTTGTAGCTTGTAAACTAGCCCTGTGCCATCGACGCTTAAGGAAATTTAATGTCATATATTTCATAATGACATCATTAGGGACAAATTCGTTGACTTTGGGCGTAGATATAATTGCGACATTGAGATAAGTTTTATCTTAGGTACAGTTTACCAGATTAGAGGCAAATATTTAATTATGTGATGTCAGACAGGTTAGTGGGTTAATTTTCAGTGTTTTTTAAAAGGCCCTAGAATTTAGATTTTCCGCTGAGAAAAGACAGTAGGTACTTAGGTATTTTTATTTTATGATAGATTTTCATGTCTAGGTGCATGAAAATCTATATCTATATATATACGTAATTAAAATAATTTAGAAATTTAGTTAGTAATTTATTTTGGTCATAAATTACCTACTAGATAATATGTTATAGATACGGGTTTATCCCTAAATACCTAATCGTACCTACTTAGGTCACGAGTAATCGGGCTTAGGTACTTAGGTACTTAACCTTCCTAACAGGAATTTTGTTCGAAACTTGTTTAGTGATAACCAAGAAATGAAAAAAGTCTATGTCCTCAATAACTTGAAGAGATTGCTGTTTTAGCAAAAATAAATTTAATGTATTTTGCTTGGGTAAGTTAGCAAAGATTTGATGCAAAGGGCCGAAAATGGCGCACCTTCGTTTCTTTTCCTACAATCTATGCGTGTATCGTCGTAGTCGTAAAAGGGTGTATCTTCAAGTCGTAAAAAGGTACTACTTATCAACTTATTGTTTGAGTGCGGAAATAGCCCTACCCTATCCACTGATAAAAAGAACGATTGACTTCCAAATAGCCGTTTCCATTAGTTTATTTTTTGGTAATTAAAAAAAATTTCATTCAGTCTTAATTTTTTTAGAGTTCCGTGCAGATAAACTTGTAATTTTATTTTAGCGTTCCTTTACAAGTTCGGAAAACTGCGCCAATTATTTTAAATTATTAATGCAGCAATTCATTATTTAAAACTTCATAACACTAAGAAAGCATTTTAATTGCACTACGCCGAGATGTATGAATTTTATGTAATTTATAGAGAGAAACTGACTTTCTCGTGGATTCCTCGTATGTGCTAACGTTTTGGTCATAACTCTGACGCAACACAAAATTTAATCTAAACTCCTAAGCTGCCATAAACATTTTTACTGCAAAAGCACAATAAATAAAGTCCAAAAAAGACTAAAATGCTAAAATTCACGTAGGTATATTCCATTAGGTAACCAACTAACTAAGCTGCGAATATCTAGGTTACAGAATACCTCTACACATAAAAAGTAGGATATGTAGGTACCTCAAATATCACTTTAGCTTCAACCACGCTATTTTCATCCTACTTTCAAGTTAAAAATTGCAAAAGTAAGTGGAGATGGATGTTTGACTTTTAATCAAGCGAAAACTACTGAACCGATTGAGCTGTTTGGCATTGAATTTGATAAGCACCTGTAAAGAACATAGGTTACTTTTTATCTCGATTTTACGCAGGTTTAACCGTAAGCTGCCATCATTTCATTTTCAACGAAGTTACTGCTTACTTACTTGATTAAGTACAACCTACATTTATGGCAAAACCTGATCAAAATACACTTTGCCATAATAATTTGCTTCTGACCAAAATCCAACGGTTTTACAAAAAGGTTAAATAGTGGCATACTTCACCAAAAGTAGAATATTTACCGGTTTCCGAACGTAGTCGTTCGAATATTTTTCAAATAAAATAAAACATTCCGAATAAGTACAAAATCGAAATGTCTTTTAAAATAGCATGTCGACCTGTCGCCAGTTAAGGCGAGGTCCTATTCCAGTTCATCTTTACAGTTATATCGTCGTGTGCAAAATGTATGGAAAGAAAAAAAAAATGATATTAACTGTTCTAGTTTTTAATGTGTAACATCTTTCCTCTCACTTTCTGTCAATTTGTTGGAGTAATTTCGTGAAAATGGGACGGAAGTGTGTAACAGGAAGTTAGCCATCAGATGGTACCAACCTCAGAAAAATGAATATCATATGAGATTACTGTAAGGCTGGTTTTTTTTTAATTTCCGTTATTTTTTATGATAGTTATCAACAATCATAATGGTTTGTTGAGTAAAATATACTAGATATAATGACACATTCAATTTATGCACTGGAAACTAATTCATAGAGGAACCAATCTATGAATAAAATGTCAGCTTACCAACTATTTAATTTCTATTAATTATTAGCAATTTTAGGAAATGAACTAAACAGGTAAAGCCTTTTGGCAGTTTAACACTGACACCATAAACTGCACACTGGTTCACACGAGACCAGACGCAAAGTGAATAAACGTGTAAATAATGTTTTTTAAATTTGTAAATTTTATGGAAACTTAAACGGACCGGTCCATTCGACAAGGTCATAAATTTTTACAAAACATCTACATATCTATGAATTTTAAATTGTTAGCTAAATCTATTAATCGCCAATTCTACACGTGATTGACGATAATTTGCCAAATAATGTCCCAAATCAGTTAGGAATTTGGCACAATAATTGCATTTGACTGTTTGAGTTTTGTGTTCCAATGTACAAGTTTTCAAATAATTACACATAAATAGTTAATATTTTACATTAATTTTTATCAATTTATAAAAAAGTTTTTTTAAGATTATTGTAGTTCAATGAAGTTGAGTTATCTACCTTGATTTATTATTAATTGTAGCATAAAGCAATGAAAAAGTTATTTGCGTTTATCTCGTAGAACACTTTTTTTAAAGATTAATTCGTCAAAATGCCTACGATTATACAAATATGCGATGCGATAGTACTATCTACAATATCAGAGTCTTATCAATATGTTCTTCAATTCAAATGAAGTTATAATCAGTATCGTGGGAAATACTTAAACTATAAGTCAACACAATAAAAATGTATAAAAATTAGCCAAAATTATTAAAAAATAGTGTTTTATAGTTTTTTATGTGGCAATTTACTATACGGAACCCTGTGAACTTAAATGTTTTTATATGTTAGTGTAGTTTTGTGTTTATCTTGGTGTGTTTGTGTTTTCAATAGTTACATTGGTGAAGGAAAATGGATAGCTTTTTTACCAAACTGAAGAAAAGCAAGTCTTTACATAACTTGTGGACTAAAAAAGAGACTGGTAAAGTACCTCTTATTAGACTATGTACCTATTATTATAGACTATGTTATGTACCTATTATTATAGACTATGTACCTATTATTATAGAGTATGTACTTATTATTATAGGCTGTTTTCCGTGGCTTCTCCTGTGTGGTAAAGAGATAATTTGTATCCTATATGCTTTTCCATATCATCAACTATTTCCCATATAAAATTTCAACTAAATTGGTTTCGTAGTTTTGGCGTGATTGAGGAACAAACATACAGAATCCCATGAATGACAACTCTCTCATTCTAAATTCAAACTATTCAAATACTACACTGTTTCTTTTTAAATTCCAACCTTACCATCATCATTCAAATCTGTTCGTCGACAGTGTTGCCATAAAAAACAAAAGGTTCCCTAATTGTTTTGGGAATGGAAACTATAAAGAAAAAAACCTTTGGCATTCGAAGGACGGTGGGTGACGTCACAGATACGATACAGGTACCCGGGTATAGTAAGAGTTGCTAGAATTGGCGTTCCTGGCAGGAAATTAAACTGTTTTATAATTGTGGTTAGAAAAAGTGTTATGTCTTATAATTATTATAATGTTATATTGATAACTAGCTGTCTCCCGATATTAGTTTGCGTTGCGAATAAACAAAAAAACTAAATTCTTAGCCTTCACTACTTGCGAAGATACCCTCCAAATTTCAAGTCTCTACGTTCAGTAGTCTAGCCTGTGCGTTGTCTGTCAGTCAGGACTAAGCTTTTTATACATATTGAATGATAATTCTTCTACCTATACCTGACCAATATATTATAAGTAATAAGTAAACTTTACAAAACAATAATAGTTTTCATAGTTAACATTTACGATACGAGTTATCAACTACGTCAAAACTCAACAGAAATTATCCTTAAACATGCATTAGATCATTATCATAAAGTATAAGAAAACTACCAACTACTCACAAGATGTTTAAGGTAAAACTATCCATAATTTTATTCAAGATCACTTACGAGTACTTACTGATGTATTATCATTAGAACGTGAACAATCACGTTTAAAGCAATATTACAGTCAAACGTCAAACAACTTTGTAAAATAATAGTCAAGCAATTTGCATCAAACTACTAGATTTATTGTTTGAGGTGGGAATTTCATGACTTCCTCTATTTAATGTGTTTTATGTTTCTTGAGTGACTTATTAATTAGGTTTAGGTTAGTATTTATCTTAAGTTTTCATTTTAATACTTATCTGGTAATTTTTCAACTGACTGCTTTATTCTTAAACACTGTTATTATTTATAGTATATTATGTTAAAGAAGGAAAACTGAATTTGCATAATTAAAAATTTTGAAAAAGTGAAAAAAAAATATTCTGTTAGGCAAAAACTATTTGTCTTCCTTCATCAATATCTGATATTGAATGAAATCTCCCAATGTATTTTACTTAGCATTGCATTGCATTGAGTTATCTTTTCGTGACTGGTCTCTTATGGCGATGGTTGACCGACTTTGCGTGATAAAAAACGTGCAATGCTAATACCGGTAATGTACGAGTTATCGAGAACTGAGAGGAAACTGTAGTCACTTTTAATTACATTTTATAGGCAATTGAAAATAATTGATTTCCCGATCTAATAAAACAGTCTCATAAATTGGACAATAATAAAATTTTCAAGTTCCTTGTTAAACAATCTAACAGAATTTGTAGTAATTGCACGCCATTATAAACAAATTATAATCTTTGAGTGAAAAAAATAGTATTTTTTTGTTAGTTCGCGGCCATCTTAAACCTATTAGCAGTCTCATTTGAAATTTAGAATGCATATAATCTTAAAAGTTACAACATAGTTATAAAAAACTCGTTAAAATCATGCCCATAGGCCAATTCTCGCCACTTAAACCAGAGTCAAGCTATGTGGGTCACAAGAGGAATGCCACCCGACGGCCGCTCCCAACCGCACTCACACATACAACCTTATTTGTGTGAGGAGATGAGTAAAAAGGTTTTATCACTGGCCACTATTTCCGTTTTGACAATAACAAAGAGGTGCCTTTAGAAACATTTCGCAGTTGTACGGGAATAATAGTATTCATACCATTCAGATTGGTACCTGACTGGGAATACTATTTATATTTATTATTTTAAAAATATGCAAAGAAATAAATCCCATATTTACACAGGAACCTTAATTTGTTTTAAACAGTTTTTACGCAAGAACTAAAATGTTACATTTTTGCACTGAACCCTCGACGCGTAACTGTAACTCACAATTAGCCAAAAATATTCTAGAAATAAATAAAAGTAAATATAATTAATATGTTACATAAATCTAAGTATTTTCAACCGACTTCAAAAAAGGAGGAAGAGCTCCATTCAGTTGTTTTTTTATGTTTATTACTTCAGAACTTTGTTATTTACTACTTTCAGATTGGTCCCGTAGAAATTATATCAAAATCTGTTCAGTAGTTATGTTTTTAAATCAAAATAACTGAAAAAAGTAGTTGAAGTGAACAAAATTGCGTATTTTGCTGCCCTGTGACTTGTCAGTGGTGCCTACGGTCACTTGAACAGTGCGATTGAAGTCGGTTTTTGTAAAACCTTGATTATATTTTATTAAATTGTTCAGATCTCGTGTTTTTCGAAATACCTACGAATTTTGCACAACATTTTGCTCAATTCTGTTGACAACTTGAGTGTTTGTTGACACACTTAGCACGAACAGAGGCTAGGCAAGGTCTAACTCACTCAATTACCTAACTATGTTTATAGTTGTGATGCAATAAGTACCTATGAATTATTCCCATCTGTCACCCTGCTCTGTCCCCCTAGGGTGACAGATGGAACAAAAAAGTTCTATCTGTCCCCCCGTTGAAAGGGTGACAGATGAATCTTTTATATTGCCTAGAACTCTAGACTCTAGAGTAATATTATTAGTACTAGGTATTCATAATAATTTATTTTTCACTTCTGTTCAATTTTATTTATCTGGACAGGGGGAGTAAAATTGCACTTTAAGCCCTAGGGCAAAAAGTAGATAAGTGTTCATAAAACCTGTTCAAAGAGTTTCAGTTGCCAATCAATTTGCCGGAAGCTGAGAAATTTTTCAAATTTTCAACTTCGGTCCTTCATAATACTTGTGTAGATCAATTTTATCACTGCAATAGCTCTCGTCCACTTTGAGACATTTTGATGGTCAGTCTCGAAACCAGTAATTTCACTAACAACAGTAGGTAGGCACCCTTCAAACCGGAACACAGTAATGCTTACACATTACTGATTTACGGTATAATTTCTGACACTGTGTTGGTACACTTCTAGACGGCATCCTGCACGGGACGCCTCCCAACGGTTACTTACCATCGTCACTTATTATTTTACTCAGATACATACCTACTTAAGTGTTTCATTTATGTACTTACATAAAAAACTACTTATTTTAAGTCAAGTGGTTGTTAAGGTGAGCGCTGGGTCAAGGTACGTAGGTACTAGGGCCTCCAGTACCGGTTCCTTTTTCCAGTACCGGGATTTCGGTACCGGCACACGGCCGGAACCGGGAGTACCGGGATTTTCGGTATTCCCGAAAATAATTAGTAGCCTATTATTAAGTCAAACAGAAAACTCGTCAGAAAACGATAAAATAAAGAAAAGTCGAGCGAAATATAACGAAAAGTTATGAGTTATATTTTTATATTTATATAATTTACTGCAAGCATGATTTGTAAGAGAGAAAATTCGCGTAACTAAATGAATATTGCATTAACAATACAGTCCCAATTTTTAAGTTATATATCAAGTATAAATGGCTTATAACGAAAGTTTTGAAGTGGATATTTCTTTGTTTGCAGGATTGTATAGGATTACAGTTGAAAAGTTAGTACGTCACATGCGTAACAACACTTCTAAACGAAGGTTGATTTGATTTCTGATAAAATAATAGTTTTTAATCGTACTTTATTTGTTATTTGTTATTAATCTTCACAAGCCAATGCTCAATGTTCATGTCAATGTCAATGATCGGCCTCATAAGTATGTTAAAATAAGAAAGTGACAATTTTATTAATTTCCTCTGTGATAAACTATCGATAAGTATAAGTGTCAGTTTCAAATTTTTGTCAAAGACGTAACATAAAGAAGTATCCACTTATAATTAACGGTTGTATCTTCGACACAACTCGTTGCTTTTTAACCAGTGCGTCCTACCCATAATGAAATACTCAACCAAGGCGTGAACACTCACTGTTCTGCTAGATATCTATTTAGATAAATGATGCAATAATACACTATGAAACGAGCTACGCTTGGAGTTTGAGATACTTGAAGGGAACTAATGTCATTAACAAAGCTTATAAACCCGTATATCCATAGTCGGCTGGTTTTAATAAACATAAAGCACAGTCGCATTGCAGAAAACGGAATCATTATTCATTATTTCTTATTAATAGTAGGCTAATAAACTGTTGATGACAACATCGGAGAAGATGGAAAGACGAGCTAGACTCCTACTTGAAAGACTGGAAGACAGTTGCCCTTGACAGAAAAGAGTGGAAAAAAGGAAGGGAGGCCTTTGCCCTGCAGTGGGACGATTCAGGCTCATAATAAAATAATAATAAGAAATAAAAATAATACGTTCAGTGGCTTAGGTTGTGGAAAGACCGTCACGTCAGTACAAACAACCCCAAAAAGCCCATGTCATTCTTTAAATAAATGCATTGATACGACGATACCAACAATAAGCTGATATTGCAACATTTCCTAAGTTCTGAACATCAACAGCACCTTTGAAAGTTAGTAAGATGGGCGGGTAGGATCTAGTGGGTAGAGGAGTTACTGTCTTTCTTTCTTTGTGCCAACAGAATGCACTATTTAGCTATGGTTTTAAAGATTAAAACCCTAAAAAAGCTCTTATACACTAAATTTTAAGTAATCCCGAAAGTACCGAAAATCCCGGTTCTGGATTTTTCTAGTACCGGTGCTGGAGACAGACGAGAATCCCGGGATTTCCCGGGATTTTCGGTTCCGGGATTTCCCGGTACTATGCCCTAGTAGGTACCTATGTAACGATGCAGGTCTCGTAAGGTTTTACCTACGGGAAACAGTAATGCACGACACGGTAATGCTAATGTCCGACTCCGGAATGTAGGTACAGCCCGGGTCCCGGCTCTTTCATTTCAAATTGATATATTTGGTTGATTTATCGTGATTCTATACTTTAATACTTCTGTGGCATCAATCGACGGAAGCCTCAATTCTACTGAGTCTACTGACAGACACAATCGATTTCGTCTACTTTCACTTATTACACGCATGATATTTGTAGATATATACCTAATATGGAAACTGTGTTTTGTTGCGATATGTGACGAGACTTTTTTTGCTGAATTCTATCTATGCATAGGTATACATATGAATGACGGTGTTCCTATAGTAGGTACAGATGGACAGTATCAAATTAAAATGAAGTTGTAAGACAGGAACAAAAAATTACAGATACCTTGTCAATAAATATGAAATATCTCCATTTTCAAATAATGTTTGTGACTTTTTACGATGTAGTTTCATTAACAATGAAAAAGCCTTTAAAAAGTTTCCTACTAATATAATAAACGCGATAGTTTGTAAGGATGGATGGATTGATGGATGTTTGTTACTCTTTCACGTAAAAACTATTGAATGGATTTTAATGAAACTTTACAATAATATAGCTAAATCAGAATAACACATAGGCTACAATTTATAAAGATACCTGCACAGATGAAGTCGCGGGCACCAGCTAGTACAATATAACGGCTTACTGACTGACAACGCACTGACCAAAAATTATGTATTCAGAACAATTACTTAAAGGACGTTACGTAGTAGAAACGGTGATACTACAAAAGCTATAAAACTGTGTAGCAGTCTCAACTAGGGTTGCCAACCGTACTATAATATATAGTATTGTACTGTATTTCGGAACTCCGTACTATATACTGTTGAAGAAATATATAGTACGCGAAAATACTATAATTCAGTAGGTATAATAGATCAATGTTTATATTTTGCAACACTTAAACTTTTAAAATAAACTAAAAGCCTAAAAAATTTTGTCAGCTATCTGCGCTCGCCATTATGTGCTTTTACATGTTCAAAGTTTGAGTGATTTTCAGGACTAAATTATAGGGTAAAAAAATTGTCAGGTTTGCTTTATTTCGAGATTTTTAGTCCTGATAAACCGATTTTTCCTAATTAGATAAGCAAAAGACTGGAAAATTTGCGGCTCGCTGCGCTCGCCGCGATCACATTTGGTTATAGGTGTCATTAATTACATGTTTTGGTGATTATCTGTAAAATAAATAGTAAAAAATATAACAGATTATTTATTATTCTTCCCTACTAAGATACTATATTTTTTTAAGCGTACAATTTTTTTTATAGCATTTTAAAAAAAAATACTATGTAGTGATCAAAAAATGTTGGCAACCCTAGTCTCAACGCAATCCTCCCGGACACATTTACGTTCTGCGTTAAAGAAAAAAACATAGCTAAGAACATATATAAGACTAAACGTTAAATTAAACCTAAAAATGCAATGAATAGATGAAATCAATGAACGTAGAAAATTGAAGTGTGTTCTTGAAAATTAAATGAAAAAAAATATTCCTTATTTGCTTGATTATATTAAGTGTTTTCTTTTATTAATTAACTAAAAATAATTGGGTCCATTTTATATCCTGCAATGGGCATGCTAGTTTCTCAATTTTGCCAATTTTGAGTTTTCAAAAGGAGCATCTTTGACATGCTGCCATTTTTTCTCGAGTTGGACCAATTGAGCTACTAGCAGAACGTTTGATAAACTAATTAATGTAGTAATATAAGCAATAAGTCTTTTTTAAAATCAAATACGTTTTCTATTACTTATCAGTAAAATAAAAATATCGACGAAAGAATTCAATACACCTACTGCAAATAACCTTGAACTAATTCGGAATGCCTGACTAAATATAATTTTTTTTTGTTAATTATCATAGTTACTACGAATCGATAAGTTTACTACGCGTTAGTTGGTAAAGGTCTATTCGATTTTTATGATCCAATTTAAAGTTTTTGAGTAATAAAATTACGGCTGTTCGAAATCACAAATCAATGAATAATTAATTTAGTATGGTAGCAATTTGCCAATCTGTTTTTTTTATATTATTATAAACAGAAAAACGTCCCACCTGTTGTTTAGTTCGTGAAGCTTTTGAGCATAAAAATTGTGTTTTTTTTAATACAACCACACAATAAAACTATTTGAACCTTTTTTAGTAATAGCTGGTTTGTGTATGTTGCTTTTTAGAAAAAAAAATGTTGTTCAGGATTTCCTGCAGTTATTACCGGTACATAAAAACCTTATTTTGCACCCATTTCTTAAACACCTAAATAATCAATTCCCTAATAAGTCATTTACAATGAAGCGTCGGTGACACAGGGCTAATTTAGCTTGGCTGGCTTGTAGCTTGTAAACTAGCCCTGTTATCGACGCTTTACTATCTACTTCGAGTTCACAACTGTGAACGAACAAATGAATGAGTATCAGCAATGCAGTACGTACCTACCCTAAGTCACAAACGCAGTAACAAAATAAGTATGTAGGTAAACAATCTTATTATTAAATGTAACGACAGACGTGCGTGAAGTTATGTTTACCATGAACTTAAACAATTTGAACATAATAAGATTAAATATAATAAAATAGATAAAATAACAAAAGCCAAGATTCTCAGGACAAACAGGATGCATAAAAAGCTAATTTAAATACAATCACCACCTCGTCTAGTGATATGCATTACATATCCATGAGGACAAAGTCGTAAGTTGAAAATAAATACAGTCCATTTTCTGTCACAACCATGCGTTGGACACGTAATGCGAAGAGAAGAATGTCATGTGACTAGAAGAGTGCTGAATATGGAAGTGGATGAATATTAAAGTATAGGAAGGCCAAAGAAAAGATGAATGGACTGTGTGTGTGAAATATGATATGAACAAAGCAGGTGTTAGTACAGAGATGACGGCTGATAGAGACGAATGGAAGAAGAAATGTTGTGCCGACCCCACGTAAGTGGGAAGAGGATCTGAAATGGATTTTCTATGGACTACATAGATACTTTCAAGTGTATTTATTAAAAAATAAGTGGAAATTAATATGCCTCATGCCCTTTAAATTATCTTAAAATTAATTTAAAAGTCACATTGACCTACTGCTTACTTTCCGTTTTTATTTTGAGGCTATGATTAATTATAATTATGAATTCGACCATTTATAAATCGCTAACTTATTTGTTTCTAACTCCAGGATCTTCGTTAGACCTTGCGTTAGTCATGATATTTTAACTTACTTAGATACTTGGTTATTATGGTGACCGGAAATCCTGCATTTCAAGATGACTGATGTAGTCTTAGAAAGGATAACGATTACGATGTAATTTTTAAAAATAAATGAAAGATTGAAATAAAATGTATTATTTATTGGCTAAATGGCTTAGCAAATAATAAGTTGGTGCTTAGCTATTACTAAGAATTTATATTTTCTGTGCTTTTACTACCATTTAAAAAAAAAAAACTATTACCTATATGACAATCGATGAGTTGGCGAATACATATTTTGGATACGTCATTTCATCCGAATTGGATGAACGAAACACAAAAGACTCAAAATACAAATATAATAATTACTGTTTCATAAATCCAAGATTAAGGAAGAGATATAAGATTCAAACCAAGTCTTACACGGGTCGAACGAAACATTGAATCTTATTCTAAAGAAGATGAACAATATCCGACAAATGGCGCCGTGTTTAAAATGTCGAAAAAGATTGATCCTGGTTTGCTTATAAATATTCACTAATTGCAAACATTATAAGTATTTAAGCGGCATCTTAAATACTTATTCAAGTTATTGGCAAGGTCAACTGCTTAGGTAAATCGTAAGTATTTAATATGCTTTGCAAATTCCAAAATACCTATTTGATTGACAAGGTTATCTACCGTTAATGATGAGGTGCAAAATATATTTATTTCTTTCTAATTTTGATTAAATCAAGTGTACAATAATAATTTAAAGCCAGAATGATAATAAATAAAAGCTTTTTATTTCTTACACTCATTACATCGTTTCTTATTTTTAACTTAATCGTCAAACTTGTTTATTCTAACTTTTCTTCTACTCTTTATTTTTGGTGCAAGAACCACCTTTAGTGGCAAAATCCTCCTCCATGTCTTGCCATTTATTTCTCTCTAGCTACTCTACTCCAGGTGACACCAGCTATTTGGGCAATGTTGTCGCTCCATCTCTTGTAAGGTCTACCTTGTTTACGTTTTCTCCCTATAAGGTACCAGCCAAAATGACCGGAGTCTAAATGTTTATTTTATCATAGACTAACCATATACCTATGATCGTAACGTATAGATAGGCCACATACGTTCTTTCTGACCACAGTCCACATTTTTACAGTATCTACACAGGCATTCGACAGCATCGTTCACGATCATCTGTCAATTGATCAACAAAACAACCACCATTTCACGACTGGTCGATAGGTATGTACATCTGTGTCAGTAGTCAGTACTTGTATTCTACAAAGGCATTGGAACAATTCCAGTTTTTGCGACGCGTTTCGCCTGCGAGATCGGGCGTGCCGCAAGGTCGATTGGCACCGCTACTTTACAATGTTGATGCTGGATCGTGTTTACTTCGCTGTTTTTCTTGGTTTTACTGTCTGAATGCGAAAAATATTTAAGTTGAGGCTTTAATTGTGTTTTTTTTCGTTTTTTATAAATCCGCTAAGACGTTTTTATAATGCTGGTTCCTAGTAGGTACGTAACGTAGTATTTAGGTAGGTATAAAATTTTTAATTCATTAATTTTTTATACTCAATATCTCAGTGACACAAATCCTCCATTATTAGTAGGGTATTCATATAAGCATATATTTTGCGTTTCATGGCAGTTTAACTTTGTACATTGAGCAACAGAAGATCACTGAAATTGAATGTTGAATATTTGACATTTACGTCATTCGTTAGCTCAAGTGCTTCTAAAACCACTGAAACAAACGTGATTTGCATAAAAACTTGAAATTAATTAATAAACAAGTACTTACTTAATTTGTATGGAAAATTCTATAAATATTACCTTCTTTTACTTACCTATCGCTCATCAAATATTTTGATAACAGTTATCTCCATGTTTGTTCATTCACATCACTTCTGACTAACTAAACCAACATAAACCTTGTACTATATGTCCCTAATATATTATGTCTGTTTACTGTAACTAAACAACATTTATCATATGTTAGTAGGCATACACCTACCTACCTATTCATTGTGGTGTCAAGTTAAGACGCCATCGCGCTATCGGCAAGTGAAGTGATGTCATTTCAATGGAGTCAAGCCACAGATGATATAGAGAATTACATATCTTGTTGGTTTTATTATAGAATCAGTAGATTATTATTACTTACTTGGGCGTTCGAGACTGACCATCAATTCAATTCAATTCAATCATTTATTAGCCAAAAGGTTTCATTGCATAACTCTGTGAGTCAAAAATGTAGGTATTAGAGTGTGAAATAAGGTTATAAAATATTTCCTATATCTATGTTCCTAGGCAAGACATCTTTTTCTACGCAATAAGGCATCAAAATGTCTCAAAGTGGATGAGCGCTAATAGCAGGTTACACCGATATGTAAATCAAAGTCTGGGTTAGCACTGTTTTGGTCATGGGCAGGCGTCATCTCTTACCATCAGGAGAACGTCTAGCTTGTCTCGTCAGTTTTTTGCATAAAAAAACTATCTGTAGATAGAATAATACCAATTTAAAGATAGATTGTTTGTGCCAGCGGGTATGCCATTTCATTTTTGCTTTATCGATTAATATATGGATTGAGGATGCCTTGATATTTTCCTTAACTTCAAAGTGTGGAATTTTTTGGATGAAGAAACCACAGTAAATAGGAGTTAGGTATAAAGATAGGGGGTTTACCTACTAATTGAAATTGACTTATTTGTTCTGTTTGACCAATACCCATTGTATGATTTCTTAGCTTAACTTAGATTTTCCTACTTTTACCTATAAAGTTGTCTCCAACTGTATTTTAATTTTGTCATTTTTTTTAATTGACCTTTATCGCCATAAACAAATACACCACAAATTTTCAATTATCAAAAAAATGTAAATGGGCAATTCAGAAAGGAAACTACGTTGTATCTGAGCAGTCAGAATTGTGGTCTTCTATTCTACAAAAAGACAGTTTTTCAAGTTTTTTTGCCATATCTGTGTTCAGTAACGGCAACTGATTAGGTATGCCTATATTTTTTTTCTGGTAATCAAAAATTTGCGGTGTATAATAATAAAACAAGTTTTTAAAATAGAAAATAATACTGAGCCGTACCATAGTATTGCCATTAAATTGGATACCATTAACCTTACATAATCTGTGGCTTTTAATCAACTCGTGACATTGACAGAGCGTGTACGCGCGAATTAACCAACGCGGGAATTAACAAATTGACCGTAGTCTTGGGTTCCCGGCCTTTCCCTTGATTTGTACGACGTTTGTTAAAATGTTTTTTATAACCTAGTATGTAGTTGGTTATTTTTAGTTTCTCTTTTTTACCCAATAAACCTAATTATATACCTAATATCTTTAATATGTATGGCATATTTCTAGAAGTATGTGAATCTACAAAATCTATAAAATTAAGTGTTGCAAGTAGGTACTAAAAAAATACAAGTACATAGGTAAATAAATTTATTTTATCAGATCTCAAATATATTCTATCTGAGAAATATTTTTGTGAAATAATAACAGAAATGTTCGAATACTAGGTATTATTATTAAACGTAAAAAATGGATTCTAAACGAGCCAGACTAATCGATTTTATTCTTCTCGAGACAAGCCATAAAGAATGAGAAATTCTGCGCCCACAGATAAATAAAATACTACGAAGAACGGTTTGGTACATACAAGACAGTAATTTATGTTGTTGATACACTAGAATGCGACCGTAATTTCATTAAAAACCTGTTTTACACTTGCTAGAAAAATATTTATAAAACTCAAGCATTCGTTGTGATGATCTCAGATTTCAGAAAACTGACTGCTCTACAATGTCAACAAGTGACTAACAATGAGTGACATTAATGTGGTATTATTTGTATCTACCTACCGATTATTTGATATATATTCATCGTTCATAATAGTGGGAAAGAAATCGGAAAATCGCAGAAAAAATATTTCCGAAATCCTCACTGCGGTTGGTAGTTGGGATTTCGAGACAATTTTACCCCAAATTCCCACTAGTGGGTATGGAAATTGGATTTTTGGGAATAAGCCCTAATTTGTATGAACCAGAATCATCTCTTACTATAGGAAAAAAGCTAATGATGAATTTGTACGCAACATAAAAAAAAACCATGGACTGTTATGTCCAAAAATCAGCATTCGGTCAGCGTAGTATTTAGTAATAAGCTGTATTATTTATACTTATTTCTAAGTATGGATAAATTTATTGTAAAATAATATTGCTTAAAACAAATTATTTTTAAGTTATCTTTCAAAGTAAATCAAACCTTGATACCCAACCAGCCTTTTTAACTAGCATGAAGAACATCACAGTAATCAAAGTGCCAATTGCCAAGGTTAATCGAAATAAATAAATAAATCGATTATTAATCAACAGTTAAATAATTACCCTGACGTCATTCTATAAAACAATTTTATCGGTATTTAGTGCGATTTCAGACTAGCGTATTTTTGTAGTGCGTATACCTACGGGCGGATCTGGTCTTCGCGAAACTTACATATGAGAACAATAATTGAATAAGTAGATACATGGTTATATCAGCAATGCAGTGAGTGAACAAACTAACGAAATAAGTACTTACTACTCGGGCGTATGAACATGACACCTGGCTCGAATGACGTTTGTGCAAAGTACAGCGTGGAATTGGATAATCTTGATAGAGAAAAGGTCCTGTGATACTTGGTATGGTTTGTACTTGGTTAAATGATAAGGCTTCGCAATTAGAGGAAGAAGAAACACGGAGGGCGCCGCGCGGGGCAGCGGGTGTCATGTTCATTCGCCCGAGTAGTAAAGTATGTGCACAGATGTATTAAAGTAAAGAATCACAATGTAGTATATTGAAAATAAGCCCAAAAAAAAGGCAGCCACATTTTGGTTTATTGCTAATTTTTAAAAGAGAAGTAACAGGGCTAGATAAATATTATATTAGTATTATATTATGTCAAAACTACAAGACTTTTTCATTGCTAATAAACTACATAGTCTTCTTCTTATCGTGTCACTAGTTCTTTGGAACCATACATACATACATAGTTAAAAGTAACAATCATTATTTAAAAATAGAATTCATATTTGACAGGGTGTCGGAAAATTTTCTGTCTATGACTCTCTTCTCCATCATACTCGCCTTTATTAGAATGTTGGATTTCCTTTTCTATTATTGTTTTACGATCCCGTTATTACAAGGCAAGGCCACAGTTAGGATTGAGGCGGTCAAGATTTACCAGTGACTAAAAAATAAGTAAAACCTACAAATAAACCGCAACAAACAGCCAGACGGAATCACTCGCTGTATCGAATTTATTACTCAACCATAGACAATTACGTTCCCGCCATTACGAGTCAGCTGTCATGTCACAAATCCAAGATGGCGGCGGCCGTGAGATATTGTACCGGTTCTAAACGATTGATTTGAATTAGCACAATGGAATTCTATTTCTAAGACTATTGTTGAATGAATTTGCTATGGTAATTTATACTTACAATTACCTAACTACCTACCTGCTTGTCGTGTTGCAGCCTTCAAATCAAGCAAGCAAGTAACATGAAACACTATGAAAATATACCTACTAAAAAAAATATCTTTTCATATTTAAGTATACCTTTGATATAAATGAAAAAGTAAAAGAATCCTCATTTTTGGAAATTATAAGAATTTAATCCTAGGTAGCATTTATATTATTTATAAAATCGTCAATTTAAAATAACGTTCAATGAAGCATTATTTTTCAAGCCCCAGTCCTGTCGTTTAGATATTTATTTCAAAAAACTGTATTGACTCACAGAACATTTTTAAATGAATTTTCAAGGTGCTCTATGGCGGCCCCAGGGGCCTGCTGTCGATAATAACAAGAGTCGATGACAGCTTAGTGAATTAGGCTGATGCTCAAACGCAATTTTACACAGAGAAAATAAGTTTAAAAGTAGCTACTTATACATAAACACAGGTTATCAAAAAAAAGTATTACATATGTGGCGAACCAAAAAACCTAAAAACCATTTGAATTTGAAAAAAAAATAAACGGGCACGTCTATAGCCTTAAGGCTAATCCTCAAATCCGAATTCCATACAAAATGTAATGTAGAAATTACTATAATACGGCGTACTTTTTGAGTATTTGTCCGAAACATTTTGTATGGAATTCGGATTTGAGGATGCCCCTTAATAAGCATTTTTTAGAATAAGTGTCACGTTCACAAAAAGGTTCGCCACCCCTGACCTATGCTATGGGTGACGATGACCTCTCGTGGTTCTCAAGTGAGGAGTCCCAAGCCTGCTGATGCGCTCGCTCTCTGACATTGACCTTCTTAGGTCGAACTTTCACTGCATTGTTACTTGTAACTATTTTCTATCGCTCTCACACTGCATACCAACTTTTTATCGAAAGTCGAGACTTAAAGAGGATTTACATACAAGTTAGTAGGTAATAGTTATTTGTACACAAAGGGCCTGAAGCAAGCCATTTTATACGAGACTTTTATATGTTTAGGTTTCTCATTATTACCCTGATCTACGGGTATTCCTTAGAAGACGATGAAGGACCGAAGTTCGAAATTTTAAAACAGTTTTCAGCTTCCGGCATGAAACCTATTACAAACGGAACCCCTTAGAACAGATTTTATAAGCAATTACTTTTTTGCTCTTGGGCCTAAAATACTGTTTTGCTCCCTCTGTCTAAGCATAGGTAGGTAGGGCTACCTACGGTAGGTTCTGTATGCTTTTCTGTGTAAAAAACGTTTTTAAAGATTATTTGGGCACTTATTAAAATATTTATAGATATAACTTCTTACGATTCAATCAGTATTATTTTTCCTTAAAATATGTACGTACGCGTGTTTCTTTTCCTTTTAAAATTGCCTTTAAATATTCATTGACAACGAATTTTTGTCAGTTTTAATGTTATTAGGTACTTTGTTTACCTGGTTTTACATATTTTATTGGAAATCCTATTGGTTTTACATATATTGTTTCATGCATTTTACATAAAAACCATCAAAACCAACGACGATAAAACGAAATTACACAGGTAATAAAAATCTATATATCTTACAACGAAATAAGGAACAATAATGTCCAAGGCCGCAAGGAAGCGCGTTGATGTCTTTTGTATGAACGTTTTATACAGAGAATGATATTAAATTACTGCCAATTTGCACCATACTTTCAAAAATCTTAAGCAATTACTTAACTCGTTTGGCAGTTCTTAACGTTCAGAATCTAGACTGTTAAGAACTACCAAGCGAGTAAAGTAATTGCTTAGGGACTTTGACAGTTTGGTGCAATTATGCCGACTTGCACCAAACTTTCAAAGATCTAAGCAATTACTTTACTCGTTTGGCAGTTCTTAACGGTCAGAATCTAGACTGTTAAGAACTACCAATCGAGTAAAGTAATTGCTTAGGGACTTTGACAGTTTGGTGCAAGTAGGCATACCTTTAGTAAAATAAACTAACTTTAAAATAAACAATAAGGTTTAGCAAAAACATTCAACAACCGATTTCAATCGGACTGTTCTAGTGACCGTAGGCACCACTGAAAAGTCACAGGGAAGCAAAAAACGCTATTTTATTCACATCAACGATTTTTTTTTTCATTAATTTTGATTTAAATCTAAACTAATGAACCGATCTTGATAAAAATTCTTTCCAATGGGCTAAAGGGCCATTCTAAAAGTAGGTATAATCTCTCAAACAATAAAGATTCAAATTAAAAACAAATAAAATAAATAACATTCAACCGAAATGTGAACCTCCTCCCTTTCTGAAGTCGGTTGAAAATAATGATAAAATTGATTAATAAATATAAAAAAATATAAAAAACCCAGTCGGTCTATGCCTCCGCCAGAAGTTCGGGTGGGTTCTCAAAGAGCTACCCCCAAAAGAGACATTTTTTCCGAGGGATGGATTTTTCCCAACGAATTATATTATGCTGACTGTGTGTTATTCGTTCGGACAACATTTTGTAACGAGTTTAGGTCACCAACGAAGTAGCGAAAATGAGTATAGTTTGATATAAAGAAGCACCATTTTGCCATAAACAAAGTTAGTTATCGCCACTTTGCACTATTGTCCGTAGTTCACACGAGCGCCACAGTTATTTTAGAACGCCATTAGACCTAACTATCTCAATTACTTAATTACGCAATTTAAGTTTTCCTTGTTTACTACAAGAGTTGCTTCTTTTTTCATCATCAAACATTAATAAAATACTTGGACCTGCCTGACTGACTGACAGACAAAGTACAGACCAAACCGCTGAACGTAGAGACCTGAAACTTGGAAGGTATGTTCGTAAACAGCTGATAGTGGGTATAAAGAAAGGAATTTGGTTTATTTACAACGCAAACGAAGTTGCAGGCGTCAGCCATTTTTGCCGATTTGCACCAACTTTCTAAGTTCCTAAGCAATTACTTTACTCGCTTGTCAGTTCTTAACGGTCAGAATATGGACTGTTAAGAACTACCAAGCGAATAAAGTAATTGCTTAGGGACTTTGACAGTTTGATGCAAGTAGTCAGCGTCCTTTTAACTTAAAAAACTTTAAGTAGCCTTAAGTTTAAATAGCCGTAACTAGCCGTGTTTTGTTATGCCATGTCACTAGAAGAGTGTTAGATATGAAAGTAGATGGATTTATGAGAAGAGGAAGACCAAAGAAAAGATGCATGGATTGTGTGAAAGAGGATATGAACAAAGCAGGCGTGAGTACAGAGATGACGGCTGATAGAGACGAATGGAAGAAGAAGACATGTTGTGCCGACCCCACCTCAGTGTGGGATAAGGGCAGGGACATGATGATTTTATTGGAGCTAAGTTTATGTTATTTTCTATAAAAAACTACTTCTTGACAGAAAGGCGCTGTCCTAATTGGCTAATGATCGTACGAGCAAACGATGCGATTTGGTCTTACGACGAGATTAAATACACTAATCTCTTAGTGTGTTTATAGTATACTAATAGTGTCCTAATTGGCATTGTATGATCGTACGATCATTCATATGGCAAATTTTCATCGCGCAACCAAAACGCATCGTTTGATCGTACGATCAATGCCAATTAGGACGCCGCCAAAGAGGGCGATGCAAAAGTTCAGGTCCCTGTAGGAAATTTTGGTGTCAAGTGAAAAATGAATGAAATACCTACTCAAAGATCACCATTGACTAACTTGTAAGTCGGTATGTGTGTCAGTAATAACCAGTATGAGACGGGCCGAGGCTAAACGCTTTCGGCACTTACTTTCCAGATATACGTACAAATTAGCTACTTGCTTTGCTATAATCTGGTACCTGTTTTACTTCATGGTAATTGTATATTATATATGTATCCTTGACGAATTTATAAGCCCATACGAGATAGAGACGCCATTGTAACGCTGTCTTTGTCTGGTAACGCTCATTGTCCGGTAACGCTGGCAGTCAGTCACGTTAAATCCGTATCGTATATATCGTCCGTAAACCAACTTTACAGACAACCAACCAACATTTGGTTTACGGGCGATAGTTTAACGTGACTACCAGCATAACGAGACAATGAGCGTTACCGGACACGTCATTTTTTTTTTCTTAACCGTTCATCCACCACACATAGAAGGGAATGTTAACTAGCATTAAGTCCACCTGTGTGAGTTATGTAGAGTCCTGAGTGACGCGAGGGGTTCAAGCTATCCAAGACGAAGACAGGATTTATCCCAGAGGAGCATACTCTACTTTTCACACCTTCTGCGAGGCAAAAAAAAGCCAGGGCTCCGAACTCAGCAGCCAACACCGTCTTTTGTTTCGCAATCTTTGAAGTCGCGCCTTTTTTCTTTTTTTATGAGTGGCCAGTTCGATTTTAGAACAAACCTTTTTACAATTCCATATGAGCGTTCTTTTACTTAGAGTTTTCCACGAGTTTCCACACGAATTTGACGTTCCAAATTCAAATCACATTACTACCCTTGGGAGTTTCATACAACATTACCTCCCTTGGTAGGTAATGCTTTGCTTTATCTTGATGATAGCATGATATGTAATTGGATATTGTCGAGCAGGTGGTGTGAAAAGCATTTTCTATCTATCTATCTATCTATGAATTTTTAAAGTGTTTAAAATTGGAGTTTGGTTCAAACACAAAATAAAACTAAATAAATTGTTAATAAACAATCAAAACTTTCTCATTGTTTTAGTCGGATAAGATTACAGATTAGATTACATCATATTTTTTTATCTCGAGTAGTCTTTGTTCAGTGATATTCATGGAAGGACAAGGTGAGTTCAGATTATGAAAAAATACATTAAAGGTTTAAAAATCTCAATATTTTGCAATAACACCCCTATATTAAGGTACAGACAGCGTCAGAGATAAGTATCCCCCTTGCACAAGACACCCAGCTATAAATCCTTTCCAAAAATTGTAATACTTAAAATTATTTTTAGGCTTACATACGGTTATACAAATATAATAATTTTTTTAAAGGCGAAACTTCTCCATTCACCGCGACGGTGATGTTAAAAGGATTTGAAGCTGGGTATTATAATGCAAGGGGGATACTTATCTATGACGCTGTCTGTACCTAACCTATTAGCATAGATGAATAACGGTGTTCCGAAAGAACACCAAGATGGACAGTATCAAATCAAAATGGAGTCGTAAGACAGGACCAAGAAATTTCAGACACCTTATCAATAAATATGAAATATCTGCATTTTCAAACAATGTTTGTTACTTTTTACGATGTAGTTTTATTAACAATGAAAAAGCCTAGTAGTTTTAACATATAATATTGATCTAGCCCTGTTACTTGTCTCTTTCGAAATTTAGCCTCGGTCCGAAATGTACTAGTTTTTAGCCAATGTGCCTTCTTTTATTTGTCGCATTTTCAATATACTGCATTGTGTTTCTATACTGTAATACTTCTGTGCCTATTAGTAAGCTCACGTACATACCGTAAAACAATAGATTAAAGTTTTGTAGGTACACCCACGTACCGATCGGTAGTCCGTAGGTACCATTCAATTGTCAAAGTGACGTAACCATTTAAGTGCGTTTTTAGACAAGCGTAATTTTGTCAAGCTAGCGAGTGAGCGAGTTAGCTTTCGGGAAGGATTGTCAACAAGCAGTTTACAAGCTACAAGCGACTCGCTGGCTTGTGAACTAGCCCTGTATCATCGACGTTTTAGACGCAATTTTAGTAAGAAGGATTTTTTAAAGAAATAAATATTCTTTATATTATAAGTACTTATATATTTATTCATCTCATGACTTCTTGAAACGTTGTATCACATTCTAACGCGTAAGTTGAAATACTTTCAAAATCATTTAAATGCAAACACAGTAAAAGTTACGTTATGTTATGTATGAGTTCGTTACTCTGCCATTAGGTGTTAAAATTGCTAATTTAATGGTATAATGATTATAAAATGGTAAATATGATAAAATAGTACATTTTGTATGACATAAAAGTGTTTTCAAATGGACAGAACCGTTCTTATTGCTTAGGAAACGGAATAATCTGGTTCATAAATTTTCTTTACGTAATATAAAAGACAGCTGTCTAATAAAACTGCATTATTTTTATGACTATTTTCTGATTATTACAAGATTACTCATCATTAACTTAATTAAGAACTTACAACGACGAAGTAGATATTCCATCTCCAATGATAACTAGAACATTTAAAAAAAATATCTACTTTATGAACAATATCTGTCATTTGTCAATTTTAATTGTTATTACAGGTTTCATTTTTGGTTAGTCAAATATGGCACAATGTACCTACCGCTAAAAAGTATTTTTTTTTTAAATCTTAAAATAAAGGAATGTAATAAAATTATAAAAGTATATAAGCAATAGCTGACACCCGCAACTTCTTAACGAAATTCCTTTGTAACTACGCACCCTCCAAATTCCAAGTATCTAGTCCAGTGGTTTGGCCTGTGCGTTGTCTGTCAGTCAGTCAGTCATGACAAATTTTATTTAAATCTTTCCCATTTACTTGTACCGAAAAAGGTCAAGTGTGATAGCCTGATATCAAAGTCTTTTGTTTTTGGGTTTTATGGGAATCCAAGACTTGGATTCCCATTAATTTCCCAAAAAACCCAAAACTAATTTCCATACTTGGGTTTATTGGGAACCAGCCCCTTTTATAGATATTACAATATCAAAAAATCAATAAAGGGGCTTTAATTTTAAATAATAATAATAATAATTTTATTTCAGACACAAAAATAAATAATACTTAAATGAAGAACGTCCGACATTTTGACAAGCGCTAAAACCGTACACGCACTTTAACAGCATATCACGTAATCACGTAGTCTTTACGTCCAGTGGTTTAGCCTGTGCGTGGTCTGTCAGTCAGGAACAAGCCCTACGGGACATTTTATTTAAAGCTTACCCATTCACTTGTATGAAAGATGTCCAAATATGAAAATTAGTTATGTAGTTTTTGGGAATTGGGTTTATTGGGAACCAGCCCCTTTTATATAATATTGATGTGAGCTGTCACTCGTAATGTCACAGACTTCAATTTTAAATGAAGAACGTCCGACATTTTGACAAGCGGCAAAACGTACACGCAATTTACTATCACGTAAACATTATCATGTCGATGTGTATCGGAACATTTCTTCACGTCACTCAGACGATTAAGTACATGCAATTTAATTAAAATGTTTGGGAACTACTACTCGAGCGAATGAACATGACACCTGGCTGACACGTGGCTCAGAACTTGATGCGTACCCACGGCCCCGCGCGTCACCCTCCGTGTTTCTTCTTCCTCTTATTGCGAAGCCTTATCATTACCAAGTATTACAGGACCTCTTCTCTATCAAGCTTATCCAATTCCACGCTGTACTTTGCACAAGCGTCATTTGAGCCTGGTGTAATGCTGATTCGCCCGAGTAGTAGTAAGTATTATTTCTTACCTCAATTTCGCGATTAATTAAATTAAGATTCATATAAGTACAAATTACCCCCCAAACGGGTACGTAATATTGTGTAGCTGCTCTTATTTCTAGACAACTATCAAGACCAGAGATCCTACCCAATATTGAAATAAATGACTGAATACTGAATATTATGTAGCGTTTTGCTAAAAAATAATTTAATATAATTAAATTTTCGCTAATTGATAAGTTTTTATAAATATTTATGTTAGTCTCTAAGGTATATCATAGGGGCCCTAGTTGAGCCACATTGTACTTTTCTTGTGTCTGAAATAAAACATATTATTATTATTATCATTTATTTATATTTTTCTCTCATTAAAATTTTTTTTTTACAATAATATTTAAAAAATTAACTATTTAAAAAAAACAGCAGTATTATTGTAAAAAATATATAAAAACGGTGGACCACCAGCCGCGGAGTAGAGCCCAAGCGGCTGGTGGCTAGGGCTGCAGAGTGAGGAACCTTCTCACCATGCGAGCCGACTCTAATAGTACCACCTTTTGTATCTGGCCCTCTTTAGGTACTGGTCGAGACTCTTCGCTATTATCCCGTTCACCGTAACGACTATCGGGACAATCGTCGTCGAGTCCACATTCCACATGGCGGTAACTAAACTAAAATCTACTACATAATGTGTTTTTACTAACACTTATTCACACGTGACTACACTCTTACTTTCGGCAGTTATCGGATGTGACAACGTCAACTTTATTATTATTATTATTATTATTAAAAGCTTAATTAGTAACGGACCTATATTTTAGAGAGTCCGTCGGCGAGTCATTGTAACCCCACTATACAGGCTTTATAGAGTTAGTATGGGGAATAGAGTCCACTGTGGTACGATCTGTACTTAAGATTTTTACTGACTTTGTCAAACTCGTACGTACTTTTTTTTTTTTTTTTTTTTTTTTCTTTAAAGAACCTAAGTTCTTCGGTTTTGGCTTCACATCAAAGGTATATAGCCAGTGTCAAGTAATTGGAGAGATTATTTGTCATAAGTCAGAGTCGATAAGTCAAGTCTTGCCCCTGTAAAGTTGTGGTGGTTGCGACTTTACTAGAGGCTTCTATGGAGTTTTGGAGGCAACACGAAAAATCACGTTTTACAGCATTACACTATTCACCAACACTCATACACGTTCACGAGCACTTAATGGATAAAAAACCACCGTTTTTACACTTAAATACTCAAAGTTATACAAGTTTTGTCAATTAATTCAATGCCGCCAATGCGCCATTTTTCACGTTCCCGTCAAAAACCCCTACGTACTTTTTAATACTTAGATACATTCGATTTTAAAATGTGACATTACCAAACTTAACAACCCCCCACTCCTTGTCACACAATGTCACTTTCGACCTTAAGGGGGCCCTTTACGTGTGACGTAATTTGTGGATGGCTCCATACTTATATGTATACATACACATACCTACATACAAACACCCGAATAAATAAATAAATAAATATTTTTGCCCCAAACTTGCAGAGCTTGTACTATGGAAACCAGATAACTGATACAATACTTACATACTTATTTTTTTGTAAATACATACATAGAAAACACCCAGACTCAGGACAAACACCGATGCTCAGCACACAAGTGCTTGTCCTGAAGCGGGAATCAAACCCACGACACCGGCGTAGCAGTCCACACTTGCCACTCGATCACCCATGTCATCATCATCCAGCCAAAAAACATTCCCTCTCCTTTGCAGTCGGGTAAAATCTACTACATAATGTGTTTTTACTAACACTTATTCACACGTGACTACACTCTTACTTTCGGCAGTTATCGGATGTGACAACGTCAACTTTCACAACACAGAATACATTACATTCACTACAACATTAATCACAAAATGTGACACACATAAGTTGCATGCCAGCATGTCGATTGAAAGAATATCTTGCTTGCGTATTGAAATTATTATTGTGACAGATTTAAAAAGGGTTATCATCTAAAATTTGACAGATGTTTGACATTCCTGTTGGACACACACTGGGAACGTATGAATGTTGGTCAACTGGAATAATCATTTTATTTGGGTTTAGTCTTTTATATAAAATAATCAAAGTTTTACAAAAACATACAGACTTTTTTTTCAGTTATTTTGATTAAAAACTAAACTTTTGAACCAATTTCAATGAAATTGGTATGGGACCAATCTGAAAGTATATTCTCACAAACAATATTATAAAAGAGTTATAAAAAACAAAATTCTGAGGTAACAAACAAAAAAACACATCATACGAATTGAGAACTGCCTCCTTTTTGAAGTCGGTTGATAAAATATCTTGCTTGGGTAATTAAATTACTAATGTGACAGAATTAAAAAGAGTAACATCTAAATTTTGACCGATGTTTGAAATTCCTGTTGGTCCCCACTAAGAATAAATAAGTGGGAGTCAGCCAGCAGGTATAATCCATTTCTTTAGGTTTAGGCTTACCCTTTTTTTATTTTATTATAAGTCCCTAACTCGCCACTCTTTTCGATCCTGCACCAAGTAAATAATTTTATAAATGAAAAAAATATATATATGTTAATAAATTTTATTATAATAGTTGAAACCGCATACCTACTTAAAGCATTTACTATTGATAAATAATAATTAATAATTAATGTGTCCAAGCATAAAATATAATTATATATGGAAGTGTCTTCTGCAAGGGTTAAAAACACGTAATTTAAATGGAATCTTACTAACAAAATTCCTTTGATGTATTCAATCTGATTCACCTTATTGTTTTACTACGAATACAATAATATTATTGAGCAAAGTGTGTAACTGTATTCTTATGCGCTGCTTTTACGCCATAACGTGTAATAGTTTTCTATTGATCGAGCTATGTAGGTTACATTTTTTGCCATGATGTCTAACGCAGAAAGAACTTTGATGAGTAGAAAACTGGAGTTAATTTCTTTGTAGAATTTTTTTTTGCTTTACTTTTGTTATAGGTACACTTGTTTATTATATTAAGGTACCAATATTATGAAAGTTTATCTACATACTAAAATAAGTATAAACTATAACAAAACATATTAAAAGAACTTAATTAATAAATAAGTAATTTTGGTAGAGCCTTTTCTTTTTATTAAATTACTAACATGTCGCAATATGTAGGTAGATATCTATTGAATAATTTATTATTAAACCAATTCAATTAAGTAATTAAGTAGACACTTTAAGTAATGTCTTCGCTGTAATTAAATTAAAACTTTTATAATAAAAAAGGACTTTTTTAACAAACTAGGTATGCACTTTAGGTTGAGCCTCATCTCTTTTCTTAATTAGTCACATCACATGTCCAATTACCAATAGAATAATGGTATTTATAATTGATCCAATCCAATTAAGTAATAACCACATAACCTTGTAATGAGGAGCAGTGATCGCATCGCATGTACAAATTGCACAGATTATTATCTAGCGTGTGAACGCACTGTAAGTTTCACTCCAATTGAAACTAGGTCTACATCTTACATCGTGCAGAGCCAAGTCTCAAGTAATCATACCAACATTTATAACGGGCTTTGTCCAATAAAAAAGAAGAGCCTTAAGCCTCGATGACACAGGGCTACCCAACTAACAACCCAACCTATTGGTTGGGTTTAACCAAAATCCCTTGGATTTTTTTTAATAATTTGTTTGAGTTTAATTAATTTTAAAGTAATTATAAGCTTTCATGGAGAAAAAATGGGATATATATTTCATACTTAAATTTAGATTTTATACGTGTTTTAAAATTAACCCTACTAACTTAAAAACACGTATAAAATCTAAATTAAAGTATGAAACCTTTCACTTTTTTTATTGACGAAATCAAAACATATGGATGAAACGAATAGTGTGAAGAAATTACTATAATACGGCGTACTTTTTGAGTATTTGTCCGAAACATTTTGTATGGAATTCGGATTTGAGGATTCCCCTTAAGAGTAATTTAAATGTGAAATGTCTGTGCAGCTGACTGATAACTGACCTACCTACTAACTAATTACTATTTTAGTCTTGCTATCCCATTTTTTTTCTCCGTGAAAGCTTATAATTACTTTAAAATAATATTTTAATTAATATAATAATTAAAAAAAATAAAAATATTAATAATAGTATTTGTCCGAAACATTTTGTATGGAATTCGGATTTGAGGATTGGCCTTAATTTGCAAAGAAAAGTGTACGTAAGCTTATTCAAATGAATATGTCATCTTACTTGTCAGAAATATAATGTCTTTGCAAAATTAAGAGTTTAGTATAAATGTGATAGCTTAGGAGTGTATACATGTCTATGCAGCTGACTGGTCGTTGTAGATACCTAGGTTTAGCCTTAACACAGTATACGAAATTAACAGAACCTCTCTTTGTCTACAGGAAAACACCTAGTTTTCTCCACGGACCCCGAATCAGTGAAGGATGAGTTCGCCTTCGACAACCCAGGCTTCAGACAGGAAGAGAGGCACGCGTGGCAACACGACGCGCCAACCCTACCGCTGGGGGGGAAACAGATGCCTATAGGGGGGAAACCCCATATTCTACAAGCAGAATTCACTAAGCCCGAGCAGAGCAAGGATGACTCACATTTACAGGTGAGACCACTTTTGGTTTAGCTATTACCATGGGGCCCGATGCCAATATCAGGGAGGAAACCGCATATTGTTCTAGCAGAGTTCACTAAGCCCGAGCAGAGCAAGGACGACTCGCATCTACAGGTAACACAATAATTGGTTTGATAACTAACAGAGGTTGGATAATTGCCAATAAGAATTGAGGAAACTACATATTATCCTACAAGCAGTGTTCACTAAGCCCGAGCAGGATGACTCACATTCACAGGTGAAGCAACCCTTAGTTCATTAACTACCATGGGGAGGGTTGTTATAGAAGGACCAATGTAAATAGGATAGGGAAAATAAAGACCTTACAAGAAGAGGTTACTAAACTTAAGTAGAACAAGGATAACTCGCTATTGTCAATAGAAGGGGAAACCAACAGACCTTATAAAGCAAAATTCACTCAGTCAAAAAAAATACCAGAGGCGAAGATGCCAATAATAGGGGGAAACCGCGCATCCTAAAAGCACATAACAGTTCACTAATACTAGCATATATAGATAGGACAACCCACAATTCTAGAGTTACTAATAGGGGGGTACATATTCCCAAAGAAGGGGGAAACGGCACATCTTAGAATGATCCCACCACCTCTTTGCTAGCTTTAACCACCTCTTAGTAACTACCGCTGGGGGAAAACGTAATAAAGTTAACTCTCATTGTAATTATTATGTTTTCCATTATATATAATTGAGTCGTTCGTTATTGAATCTCTAAGCAGGAAATGATTCATCTGAAGACTTACATAACACGTGTGTTTGACTTTCTATTCTTAAGTTGTCAAATATTACGTTGCTATTTAAGTGTGTGTTACTGTCCGTTGGTTATGTCTTGAAGAGGAACGATAGTCATATTATCCAGCATCAATATTCATACGGAATTGAAGTCTATGTTCCGTATCTCTTGAAAACAAACAAACTTGACGGCATTTCTGTAAACAAGTAAGAATACGTGCTCAGGGCTTTCCTGGTGGTTAGAGATCACGCTTACACCCGTATTCTATTCATTCCTCAAACTCAAACTCACCTTACGTAAGAACTAAAATAGTCGCCGCTTTACTTAAGGTTTCGAATGTCACTTGTCAAATTTCAATAATATTTGTTTATAAACACTGTTTCAGAAACAAAATTTACGTGTTTGTGTAACTAATTAATATGTTTCTGAAACATATTCATTTGTTTCTGTAAACACGGTGTTTCTCATCATGTGTCTGTGCTCCCCGCTCAGGATTGAGAGCATAGAAACAAATCAGTTTCGCAACAGATGCATATGAGTGTGGATGCGCGTGAAATTTGTTTCATGAACATAAAGATAGTGTAGAGCGACGAAAAAATTAAAAATTAATTGAAATAACAACTGATGATGTGGGCGGCAGAGTTTCCGAAACATTGTTTCTGTAAAATGCAAATAAAGTTTCATTTATTCATACCTAATAATTCATAATACAAAATGTAATCCAGCTACAGGGCGCGCCAATGGAACACTACATAATTATGCATTACATAATTCATAAGCCTATTTGTTTTTTTATTATTATTATTATATCATTTATTTATATTTTTCTCTCATTAAAATTTATTTTTTACAATAATATTTAAAAAATAAACTATTTAAAAAAAACAGCAGTATTATTGTAAAAAATATATAAAAACGGTGGACCACCAGCCGCGGAGTAGAGCCCAAGCGGCTGGTGGCTAGGGCTGCATTATTATTATTATTATTATTATTGTTCCCACTGCTGGGACTGAGGTATGCAAGACTCTACAATCTACATATACCTACACTTACTAACCATAGATGAATAACGATGTTCCTATAGAACAAGATGGACAGTATCAAACCAAAAGGGAATCATAAGACAGGACCAAAAAATTTTAGACACCTTATCAATAAAAATGAAATATCTCCATTTTAAAATAATGTTTGTTAATTTTTACGATGTAGTTTTATTAACAATGAAAAAGCCTAGTAGTTTTAACATATAATATTTATCTAGCCCTGTTACTTCTTTTTTTCGAAAATTTGCATTTGACCAAAATGTACTAGAAGTTAGCCAAAGTGGCTCCCTTTTACTGGGCATATTTTCAATGTACTATGCATTGTGTTTCTATTCTATAATACTTCTGTGCCTGTACCAACTCTGCCTTCACTACATATCTGATTTCTCGACTCATTCTCGGTTCATTCGCATTCAGGATCGATTTGCGCTGGAATGCAGATCATTGCGTCGATTGCAGTTGCATTGATACTTGCGCTCGCGCAGAGGAATGTATGGAAAATGACGGGGAATTTGCTGGAAAACATCGAGTTATTTCTTGCTTTATGTCGTAAACTCGTAGAGCTTGAAAGTTTTTTTATTTACCTACCTGTTCTGTTAGTTCTACACTATTAAGGCCTAGAATCCTGCGTACTGCTATCTCGCTCGCACATTTGAACATTTTTGATATTCATACAATGTGTGTCATCAGCCATGCTCGAGTCATGATTTGAGAGACCTAAGTTTGTTTCAAATACGAGGCATCCTGGCAGTTGTTTCATATAAGGAAATCCATCCTATCATCATGTTATGCATTCAAAGAGCCTCATCATTGACCATTTTAAATGAAGGTATCTAGAAGGTAGGTTAGGTAGGTATAACCTTGCAAGACGACCTAAAAACCTCAAAAATCGGGGTCATTTTTCAAATAGTTTTTAGTACTGTTGGAATGTCGATAACCTAATAGCAATTAGGCTACCGCAAGGGAATAAAAATGGCATCTTTTTTTCTAAAATCCTAAAGTTAAGAACGTTAAGAACTGGCAAGCAAGAAAAGTAATTGCTTAGGAGCTTTGACAGTTTGGTGCAAGTAGGCATAAGAGTTTTTGTCTATGCCTAAGAGTTAATGTGCCTTTTATCAAGAAAGAGGTAAAAAAAAGTGGCCTGTAATTTCAATGAACCGATATCAAAAAAGGAGGAGACCCTCAATTTGATTGAATTTTATTTTTATCACCTCTGAACTTTTTAGTTTATAAACCGATTTGAATATTTTCAGGAAGCAATATACGCAATTATGTTTACTTGGATGTCGTAATTTTTTCGGTTATTTTTATTTCGAAACGAAAGTACTGATTTTCATGAAATTTCTATGGGACAAATCTGAAAATATATCGTTTCAAATAAAAAAATATATTTTTAAATCAAAATCAAATCGAAACAACAAAGTTCTGAGGTAATAACATAAAAAACAACCGAATTGAGACCACCTTTTTTTTGTTTAAGTCGGAAAATGCTATACAACAGAAAAAATGTATCATTCATAAAACCGCATTAGATCCGCGAGGTGGTTTATAAGACCCATTCGTTCTCCTGAGTCCCAACAGTGGGAATAATTTTAAACTAATTACCCAATTAACTTTAAGCTAGAATAAAGTGTAACACTAGGTTAATTAACCACACGGTCGATTGAGCATTCACAAAATACTTCCTCATTTACAAAGTCGGGTAAAAAACTTCCGCTTTTCCGGAGTCGGTCAAAAACAATCAATAGCACAGGTTGTTTTAAGTTGGTCAAAAGGTAGGTACAGTCGCCTGCACCAAGATGTCTCGTCCTGAAGATATATAGATAGATTGTTTATTTTCTCTCACAAAATATTAACAATTTTAACAATTAGAGCTTAGCTAACAGTACAGGGGTTAAGTTAACCTGTTTTGCGAGAGACTGGTGCCTGAGATAGGTTTAGAAAACCTGTAGGTAGTACAGGTCACCAGTGCCCCGCTCCACTAAGATGTCTACGTCCTGAAGAGAGGTCTTATCAAAGAGTATGGATATACCTATTCTTCTGAGGGTTATAGTCTAGATCAGGGATGGCAATCCTCTTTGTACAAACAACGTGCCATTTATCATCTGAATTCAAAAAGGACAGTCGCTTGCACTAAGATGTCTACGTCCTGAAGAGAGGTCTTATCAAAGAGTTCGGATATACCTATTCTTCTGAGGTTTATAGTCTAGATCAGGGATGGCAATTCTCTTTGTACATAGAACGTGCCATTTTTCAACTGAATTCAAAAAGGAGGGAGTTATCAATTCGGTTGGGTTTTTTTTTAATGTTTGTTACCTCAGAAGTTTGTTGTTTATGAACCGATTTTGAAAATTCTTTTTTTTCTATCTAAAATCGGTTCAGTAGTTTAGTTTTGAAAAAATAGCAGAATATAAAAATAGCCGGAAAAAAATTTAAAAAATATTTTTTTTAAATAATTTTTCGTTGTGTACGTACATTATAGGCTGTCGACATCTTACTGCAGGCGACTGTACTAGGTCGTTTGCAAGGTCTTGTTACTTGCTTGAAGGTCGTAAGGCTAAGTTCACACGGTTAGGTGATGTCATCGATGACGTAGATACTTTTTAATAAGGATATGAACTCATGGTTAACCCATGGCTATTTGGATTATCAGAGATTTGTAGCTGTTTTTTGGGTAAACTAGATTGTGTTACGTATTCAGTTAAGAATTTAGTTTCTAGACAAAAGCAGAAAACACCTCCTTTAGTACATGACTTGCTGGTGTTAGCTGCCTTACCTGCTTAGTATCGGGATGTATTAGCCTACCTACCCAATCATAACTATCGATTCAGTAGGGTCTGGGTTGTTGAGTACCTAACATTCATCCATCCATATCATTGACTCCTTAACCCTGTGGCCAACCACAGATCAAGCCCATTCCTATGCCATTAGTTAGTGACTGATAAGTGACGAACAATGGTCCGACTGCCAGGATTTGTGACAGCCCCGTTCCTGAGATATCAGCGAAAATACCTGGCCCACGGTTCTGGATCCAGAACCCTGTGGCCAAGTATTTTTACAAATAACACATAAACCACTGCATCTTAAGGCCCCAGATTTTTAATTTGCGTTAGAAACGCCAGTCACTAAGTCCTAGACAAAAAACTAACTTCCTAGGACCAAGAATACCGAAGTTAAAAAAGTCCAGTCTAACATTTTGAGGTTATCCAAAAAAAACACACACATCCTTTGTCACAAATCCTGGGAGGCAGACCATTGTTCGTCACTTATCAGTCACTAACTAATGGCATAGGAATGGGCTTGATCTGTGGTTGGCCACAGGGTTAAGGAGTCAATTCCATATCTCTTTATCATCAAAAGCTTTCGTAGATCGATCGTAGATAGATTTCCATGTAGAAACACAGCTTTTATAACAACGTATAGATCGCTATAGCAGTGTTGCACCGGCTTAATTAATTCAAAGTCCTCTAGTACTTACTGTTATGGTCATAGGCCGGCGATGTCTTTTACCATCAGGAAAACGATGACATGAAGATGACAATGGCATGAGATCCTACCACTGTATGTGAATTACTGTAACCCTCTTACCATGTGTCAACAATCAAATTATTGAGTATTGAGTATTGAAACGCATTGCTGGTCTCTGGTCTCGTCACTTATTTATGAACTTGATAATACCGACTCTACATAAAAAGGTTTCGAAAACTGCGTGCAAACGTAGGTACATTCGGCTCTGTAATAGACTTTACACCCAGCTTACGCCGGTGTTCTCATGTGATTCAACCTCTCACACTAACACACAATAGTGTGTGTTGAGAGTAAACTACTGATGTAATTAAACTACTTAAGATATAGGTACCTATAATATAAACCGCAAGTGGTTTAATCACAGGAGAACACCGGCGTGAGCGACATTACAGAGCCGACTGTACATCAAGTTATAGACAACTTATGACCTTAAAGACCTGTAATGTACCTACACAATATGGCAATAAATTACTACCTAAATATTGTTTTATTTATGAACTTGATAATACAGACTCTATATAAAAAGACGTCGAAGACAGCGTGGAAACGTACCTAGGTACACCAAGTTATAGACAACTTATTAAGACCTGAGATGTAACTCACCTACCCAATATGGCTATAAATGACTGAATATTGAATACTATTTTTGTATGTGTTCCACAGAGAGCCAGGGTCCGCTACGTAAAGCTGTGGGCCCGCGATTTCACAGGATTGGGGCTACGATGTGGTGGAGGCGCCAGGGACGGCGTCCACGTGCACTCCGTGCTGAGGAGTGGACCCGCTGCCGCCGCCAAACTACAACCAGGTACCATATACCCTCAGTACATCGCAGGGTCCGCGATAAGCTGTGGTTACCCCAGCCACTATTTTTACCCCAGCCAGATTCTAATTCAAGTTAGGAGTTGCAATGGTCCGCAATGACGTCCCGCTATGTGGTGTATTGTGCATTGACCCCTTATTTGACTGACTTTACCCCAGTCAGTAAAGGTAACACCTAAGCCTAGGGTAGGAGTTACAACGGTCTGCAGTAACAAAGCTATGGGGTGTATTATTTCTTGACCTCTTATTCGTCTGTCTAGACAAAAAAAATGGGGTATTTACCCCAACCAGTTAAAGGTAGGTATCACCTAATTCTATCCAGCCTTTTCCTGATGTAAAGCAGTGTGCCTTTTTTGACTTAAGACTAGCTAGACTATTTCCTTTCATGCTACTTGCTCGTAACCCTCATCCGTAGAGGGCCTCTCTCCAATATCGTAAAATGTGGTCACTTAAAAAGCTACGTACCCACTGAAGAAATAATAGTACCTGCTTACATATAGCACCAGTCAGACGTAACTGGGTTACAAAAAGGGATTGACCAGTGATAGCTCAGTCAAATTCGTGATCAAATTAAGAACTTTCGCTCCGGGTAGCTTGAGCCAAGTTATCTTGTACATAAAGGGCAATAGGTACCTACACAGCAAATATTGACATTCTTTGTAGACCAAGGTGACCCGATTTTTTTCAAAATACCATAAGGCAAAGTGATGCTAAATGCCATTACCTCTGAAGCATAACCTCTAGTAAATGTCGAAAGGGATATGATTGCTGGCATTTCAGAAACATGTACAACGGAGGCAAGTTTAGTGTAGTGTATTCTACACAATCAGGAAGGTTAATAAGGTCTACTTTGACATTCTATATCTGACTAAGTGACACCGCACATCCTCCAAGTTTTAAGTCTCTACGTTCAGCGGTTTAGTCTGTAGGTACGTTGTCTGTCAGTCAGTCAGTCAGCTCCAAGCCTTTTATACATATTGATTGATGAGTCTAAAATCCAATTTTCAAGTTTCTAGAATGAGTAGTGGCAGAGATACCTATACGGCATTTATGTAAAAAGTTTGACCCTCCCTTTAGACCACTTGAGGTACGAATATATGAAATTTCTTTCATAGTACTTATATTGAGCTCTTGACACATGACACAACACATCCTTCAAATTTCAAGTCTCAACGTTTAGCGGTTCGGCCTGACGTCATTCAGTCAGTCAGTCAGATTAAAGCTTTTTATTAATTTTGATGTTTTGAAGCGGGAATCGAACCCGCGACACTCATTTTACCAGTTCAACGCACTTGCTCTCGACCATCTGTGTCGTCTAACTAACAATTCCTATATTAATTCCAGGGGACAAAATCAAGAGCATCAAGATAGAGTTCACGGGCACGCCTCTAGAGGATGCAGTCGCCATCCTCTCGCTCGCGTCTCCGTACCCTGTGGAACTGGAAGTGGTTGAGGGTGGAAGGGTCAGCGGAACAGGGCTGGCGGTGCATCATCCGCTGCTGAAGAGGGCTGGCTCTACGGGCGATGTTAGCACGGTAAGTTACCTACCCTGGACTTCTTGTGGTTCGTTAGGTCAATGAATGAATGAATGATCTGCTCTTTAGCATAAGAGTAGTTTTGCAATGTGTGGACAAATATTTAATAACGTTCCTGATGACATTAAAAAATTGCCAACAAAAATGTTTGTAAGTAAATTTAAGAAATGGCTTATTGACAAATCTTTTTATAATGTAACAGAATATCTAACTAAAAAAAATAATTAATTTTATTTTTTATAAAACTATAAAGCTGTATTTACGGTGAAGTGTGGGAGACTTAAACTAGTTTAAGACCTTAAATGTAACCATACTTCAAGCAAAATAAATAATTTCATTTCATTTCAATGAATGAAAGATTTATTTCAGAATACAAATCTAGGAACAGTCAGCTGCACAGACATGTATACACTCCCAAGCTTTCACATTGATATTACTCTTTATTTTGCATAGAAATATCTTGTCAGAATTCTTGTCAAATGAAGAATATCTTTGCAAAATTAAGAGTAGGTAAACTAACTGTACATTTACTTATATTGTTGGTAAGTAAGTAGGTACCTGCTGGGATTAGAGTATAGGTTGGTATTGGTACCAACCAACAAAAATTATTAAACATAATCACACTAACCCACACTAGGATTCCCTGTGTCGTGAACAATTCCCACAAACACAAAAATTGTAATATTTGTGCAAACGCTTCAATGTTTTATGATAACGACTAGGTCTAGAATTGAAAAGCTAAATCAGAACTTTCTCACTTTCAAGATTAACAGCTACGTACACTTATGTACAAACAGTTATGCAACTAAGCATGTCATTTAGCGAGGAGACGCCAAGACGCCACTCACACAGACACACAACTCAAACATTTACACAAGAACTACACCCACCCATGCTAGGATATGTGGTGTGGTCAATTCTGGAGTTGCCAGTGGTAATAAATGGCACACAAGTGCTAATAGAGCAAATGAGAAATCGCATATTGACACATCCAAAAAATACATTTCTGCTAACTGGTTTAGGTGAAGTGAAGTCATTCGTTTAGCGAAGATCTCAATGGCATGCAAGCAAAAGCAGTCTCGATCAAGAAAAGAACAATACTTAGATATACACCACAAATTTTTAATTACCAAAAAAATGTATAAATGGGCATGCAGAAGGGGTAGACCAGGCCCCAAAATTCAGACTGCACAGATACAACGAATGTACCTATCTGTGCAGTCTCAATTTTGGGAGTCTACAAAATGACAGAGTGACAGAGGCGCTCGAGCCGAGCTTTAGCGAGCTGGCTCGACCTAGGTACCCGGGTTTGCCAAACTATGAATAAAACTTAAATTATTATTATCAATAAAGGGTAGGTTAATTGATTTTTTTTTTATTACAGCATAAGCTAACTACTTCAATCTATATAGGTATATTACAAAATTTAGAAAAGGAAACAATTAGGCCACCCATAGACCGTTGCAAACGATCAATATATTATATACTATATAAAAAAAGAAAAAAAAAAAAAAAACAATTAGTAGCCGTATCTGAACGCAGATATGGCAAAAAAACTTGAAAAATTAAGTCGAATTTTTAAAATTTGTAATGTTTACAAATTTGTATCAGGCGGTACCTATTATTGATAAATAATTTCATCGTTTGGCAAGCTTGCAAAAGTTCGGCTCGGGCGCCGCACCACTTCCACCATTATAATTCTCTTCCAACCTCGAACCTACTTACTTAATTAGCACTTAAGTCGTACTTAAGCATTCTCAAGGGCTATGATCATGTTACATTGTTAGTCATCCACGATTGGTAATTAAGTGGTAAAAGCAGCGTTTGCTCGTGGAAAGCTAAACATCATGTTTAACTTTCGTTTAGAGACAACATTGCGGCTTTCTCACGTGCGTCTGTTTACTTTTCACTTACTTTTCTATTTATGCCTAGTTCACATTATTCCAGTAGCCAATCAATTTCATCGGTCGAAGTCAGTGCTGAAATGCTGGAAATCGCACAGGAATATGCGCACATTCCGGTGTATTTCAGCGTTGATGGTTCACTTCACGTTATTCCAGCTGGATTCGACTGTTGGACTAGAATGGCTACTGGAATATTGTGAACCGGGCATTATTTCTATTTACTTAGACCTTTCTATGTTTCTAGATTTTTCTTGTATTCACTGCATAAAATTCACTATACGAGTCATCATTTTCATGCTTGCTTACGTATTGAGTTATTTGAAAACCAACCTAAACTTTATAGTTACTAAATTATGTACCTATTATTTAATTTTCAGGCGTTTTAGTTCAAACACCTGAAAATATGATTAGGTATAGACAATTATTTGCCATTTTATAAATCCAGCAACAATTTTTTAAGCACAAATAATTTAAAATGATCATTAACTCTGCTTTCTATGGGAAGCTCGAGACAATGCAAGCTCCAGACAATAAAATATTGAATTTGCAGTACTTATTAAAATTATTCACTGCCGTATCGATACACAGGCATTATGTAAGAAGCATAGGTACATATCATTATTTTTATAGACACCGCAAATCGCATTACTCATCAATACCTTTCAAACCACAATCATTAGACCTCATCAATTTCAACGTCCGATGAATTGTCTTCTAGGCTTCTAACTTTTACAGATCTTCATAAGCTGGTAAAGTTTTCATCAATGTAGAAGTCAGACGTCACAACGTCAACAAGTAAACAAGCAATATTGAACTTTATACAAATGAGATTAGGATGTTTATTGTTAACACCATCATTGTGTTGGTCGAGTGTTTGGAATACAATGTTCGTACGCCATGGAATGTCCGTGGTTATGTCTCTATTGTCTTTGATGTTGAACAATAGGTTATATGTACCTATATTGTTTCTTATATATTTTGTCGGAATGATATACAAGTTATAGGAATCGTTGTTACAGACATTTGAGATGCCTGCTTGTCTATTCAAAGCTCGAGTGTCTAGATAAGTTCACTCTGTTAGATAGAACCACAGAAGTATTAAAGTTAAGAATCACAATGTTTGTTCACAAACATTGAGACTGAAAAGAGAAAAATGAGAGCCACATTGGCTAACTTCTAGTACATTTTAGTCCGATGCTAATTTTCTAAAAAGAGAAATAACAGGGTTAGATAAATATTATATGTTAAAACTACTAGGCTTATTCATTGTTGATATGAATACATCGCTAAAAGTAACAAATATTATTTGAAAATATAAATATTTCATTTTTATAGACAGTGTCTAAAAATTTTCTGTCCTGTATTTCGCATTTATTTTGGTTTTGTTATGTCTATCTTAGTGTTCTATAGGAACACCCGTTATTCATATAGTTAGAACAAATAAAAAGTAATGTATTGTTATAAAGATTGTTGATACTAATGAATGTGTTTCTTTTATTCCAGCTTGAAAAAGAAGCAAAATTACTGCACCCGCCAAAATCGCCAAACACATCACACTCAAACAACTCGACGTTGGAAACCAAACAAAAGAGCGGCATCAAGAAAATCATCACAGACAAGATCATCACTTCTACAACCCTAGAACGTAATAAGAAAGAGAAGAAAGATGGAAACACTACGCTGGAGAGAGAGAATGAGAAAAACGTTAAGCTGGCTAACAAGACTAGACATTCTGATGTACCCGTATCATTGAACAAACCAGAGAGAAATAAGAATAGGCACTCAACGGGTAGCGATGTGCAAATTATTGTCCCTGAAAATAATGGAATAACTCATTACGAACAGTCTGAAGTGCAGAAGAAAGACTACGATCCAAAACGGGGAATGAAGTTTGGCATAAGAGTTCTTCCTCCAAACGTTCCTGATGACGGCGTCTTGAAACAAAAGAATGTTGAAAACGGTGTGGTAGCAGTTGAAACGAAATCACAAGATGTGATAGACAAGCCTGAACCACAAAGACTTGCTCCTACAGTAGCGCCGGTAACGATACCTAGTACACAAATAAAGCTTGAGAATGAAGTTGAACACAAGAAACCTGTCGTTGCTAAAAGAAGAGAGAAAATGGCGCCACCCATACCTAACGTTAGGGTAAAAACAAATGAGTCTGATGTTAGTTTGAACCAATCAGATACTAATACCTCAAAAACTAGCGAAATATCTCTAAGCACATTCGCAAGAAATGAGTTGAATTCAAGCGGAATTAAAAGAGACGAAAATGGGATACCTCAAGAATTACCCCAGCACATGATGGATGCCGCTAGAGCAGCTAGAACTAACCGAAAAAGTTCCGCAGATCTAATACAAGAAAAGGAAAAAGTTGAGGTCAAAAAAGAGGAAGCACCAAAACCAAGTAAAAAATCTAAAGGCAAAGCGCCATCTCCGCCCGATGCTGAGAAAAATAAAACAGATGACAGCATAATAGAGCAGTTACAAAATGTGAATGATTTTTTGTCAAATGAAAAGGAACATTCTAGCTTGCTCTTCAATAGCTCTATAACTTCGCCAAACACCATTATGACTACCACTTCTCACATCAACACATCGACACCAAAGGTCAATAAAACTAAAAGTGGTAACACAACGCGTACCGAAGAGTCGATCAACTTTAGTCAAGATGATATTGACGATATTGTTTCAAAACCTTTCAGGAGAGAAAGTGATTCGCTCAACAATTACTTTGAAGATTCCAAATCGATTCTTTCGTCAAACCAAGATGGAAATTCTATCGTGTCTTTCAATCATAGCGATAAAAGCGAGAAAGGATCTACAACTATTGAACTAAACAATAGTGATATAACGATTCACAGTTCTCCACTAAATGATACAGTGCATTCTGCGTCTGACGATAATTCCCTGTTAGATGAGAATGAACGTAAAGCTCAGTCGCTAGGCGATCTCTCCAGATTCGAGCTAAGAACTAGAACTAGCAAGCCAACTACCGGTACACTAGAACGTGCTCAGAGCCTAGATATTTCGGCAGAAGAAGCTGACATGCCAGAAAGTACGATGTCACCTAAAAAGCGAAAAGCAATGTCTGTAGTCGAAACTACATTTTTCGAATCTGGAAATGAAGATGTGTTGCCGGATATGATTGATTCTGACAAAGGTGTTGTCATTAAACATAAAGAGCCACGACTAAGTCTGAATATTGCTAAAACGTCGGCTATGGAAGGACTGAATACGTTCCAGAGGAATCGTTTGAAGAAAGGATCAGAGTTTGGCAATTTGGAAGATGCTATTGTGAAAGGATCTAGCAGCTCAATTGAATCTGACAAGAATGATGAAATAGATTCCTCGAATAAGAGAAGCAAGGATTTTGAACTGCACAAAGTGACTGAACACGAGACATCAGATCATTTGGCCAGAAGAATTATGGACGAAAATCTGAAAGTACATTTGAAATTGGTGTCTGAATTTGCCAAATCTACTTCAGATGGATCTAACGTGTCTTCACTTGAGAGTTCTCAAGAAGCTCAACCTGCGATGGCTAAGACAGAAACATCACCTAAACACGAAGAAAAGCTCACGATGACGTACGATACAAACATACCCGATGATCTAAAAGTTTCACGTAATACATACGTGAACAGCTTAGAGAGACCAAAATCGGACATGATGAAAAAACTCCTAGCGAAAAATCCGATATTGAACGTTCACATGGATCAAGGGACTCAAAAGACCGAAGCTAGTACAAGCAGTACAAATAAAGAAACTGGATCGTTGCAGACGGATGCTTTTAAATCCATGCACCAGCCTGATATCGTTAACTTCGACCTGAAACCACATAAAGAAGCAGTAGAAGCAAAAACAAAAGAATACGACGATTTTGTAAGTAACATCAGAGTAGGATCAAACAACACCTATAACTATGATAAGAAACCTACAATGACTACATTTAAAACAGAATGGTCAGAACCTAAACAGACAACTACTACTACAAATGTTGTTACCATAACAACTGACAAGAATAAGCCTGTAGAAGAGCAAAAAGTAAAATCATACACGAAATCTATTGAGATTGGAGAGCCAATGATGAGAGTGATGCCTCCAGATGTTTTAGATGGTATAAGAAAGAGACACGATGAAAAGGAGAAACTGGAAGAGAGAAGAACACTATACATGGAACCAGCGAACATGTCGATAACGATGACTCAGGAGCCAGTACAAAAAACGGTCACTGTAAACACGGCAGAAGACGAATTCGGCAATAAAATAATAACACAAAACGTTGAAAAAATTTCAACTAAATACATAACTACGAAAGGTGAAGCACCCCTGCAAGTTGAGCAATTCAGTTTTGGAATTGCTAGAAATCAAGGAGAGGTTGATGAGTTGCGTTTGGAGGAAGGAGACGTAAAAGACATTGATAAAAGAGTACTTGATGAGATAAAAAGACGAAATCCTAACATACATTTTACTTCAGATGAGCCGGCGTATACAAGGACAGAAACTATAATCTTAAACACATCAGATATGGATGAAGTACAAGCTAAAGCACTTATGGCAAAGATACAGAACGATCCTAATTTTATGGCACAAAAAACTCCAGATGAGTTATCCAAATTAGGAATAACAATCATCCAAGATCTAGAAGACGCACAAACAACGAGTGATGAAGTCGCTGAAGTGACAAAAACTAGATATTCTATCAATCCAGCGAAGATGACAGAAACCAAAACATGTAGACTCGAAGGACCAGAGACGCACAAAGAGCACATCACAGAAATACAAGTCGTCACACCACGCACAGAGATAAAGCAAAGATCAGAAGTTAGTAAAGATAAAATATCAAGCAGGCAACGAGCGCCGCCCGCGTATGCAGAACCACCACTGTCCTATGAACTAGATGTTGATTTGCTGAACGATTTTATTCAAAACGAACGCCACCATTCAGCCAAGCAGCAAGACGAAGCGAACAAACGAACGAAACCGAACAACGAACCAAAGAAACGACACTCCGACTTCGATCTACCGAGAAACAGTCATATCAAATTCCGCACAGCCACTTACGAATCTCCCAAAGGCACTATAGTGACCAGCACAGATCTTGAAAACAGAAGATTGTCTCAGCTAGATCAGCATTTGAGAGCTGACGCAGCTGCTGCCAAACCGGCTTTACTGGCCAAACCGAGTAACATACCTGTGAAATCAGAAAAACCTAAAGCGGTTGGCGTGTCGTCAAAAATACCGATATTTTCTACACAAAAGTCGCTAAGTCAGGAGAATCTTTCCGAAGCTAGATTCTCTTTACCGCGGTCTCCGCCGCCACAATTCAACAGTTCTGGTAACATATCAGGGATAACTGTTACCTCCATCAAAAGTAGCTCCCGAAGCCCAAGTGGTGGTAAGTTATTGTAAATGATTACAATGTTAACAATTATGTGATACCTATTGGTACTTTTACAAAATATACAATTGTTAAAATTATAATTTTAGGACATTCTTTATTATTATATTTTAACGGATTTCTAAAAATGATTTCGAAATCGTTAGTGCCAGAATTGTGTACTTAATTAGTGCATAATTAATTGTAATTTCACAGAGTAATAATTATACAAGTAACTCTAAATTTTAACGCCATAAGTGCCTTTGAAATGTAATTTTTTTCTTATATATTTTGACGTTTTGAATCATAATTTAAGATTTTTCGGTTGTGAAGGTTTATACGTTTGTATTAATAATATCTATGATGTCTATATGTCGTGGCCGGATCATTGAATTGGCCATTTCAGGAAGTGGCTGGCCATTTCATGAAATGGCCAATACCCGCTGGCCACATCATGAAATGGCCTGGCCAGATCAATGAACAGTCAGCGTTTAATGATATGAACACCTAAACGCGTGGCCATTTCATGAAATGGCCAAATTGATATTCACTAACGTTTGGCCACTTCATGAAAGGGCCAAGCATTATTGATCATATCGTAAAAATAGTTATATTATCCACCGTTAGAGGCGCTGATATCGTTTTGTTTTTGTGATGCAACATGGCGGCGGACAGTTATTCTGATAAAAAAGGGTGACCACGCAACGAAAATTGTTGGACTGTTATTGGATTACAAAATATGACTTCATGGAAATTGCGGGTGAAAGACTATAATTTTTAAAAACTAATGTACGTGTTTCAAAAACTATATTTAAGTGTTTATGCCATCGTAATCTGTATAATCTGGTATTATTATAAGTACCATCTGCCTGCAATGATTTTCTGTCATGAGGCTCTCTTAGCTTGTTTAGCGCGCAAAAAAAAACCCAATAACCTACCGTCACCTAACTTCTATCTGTTTCAGATAATTTACTTTAGTCAGGTTGTGCATCGATATCATGGAAACCCTACAATTATGATATGGCCAAACGTGGATGGCCATATCATTAAACGTTGACGTTCGAACGATATGGCCAATATTAGCTGGCCATTTCATGAAATACGGCCATTTCATGAAATGGCCAGCCGCTTCATGAAATGGCCAATTCAATGATCCGGCCACGACATATATACAAACGAAAACTTTAATAATATTGTCACAATGAATAACGAGTAGGTACTGTACCTACCCACTTATATTAATTTTATTAATTATGAGATTATAAAAAGTTATATGTTGGATTTTATAATTTAAACCCCATTCCTTGTAGGCATTCCGTCCCAAAAGTATTACCATTTTATAATAAGTTTATTGCAGTAAGAAACTGCATATTTAATTTGATAATTATGTACTTAACGGTATCGGTAGATGTAGGAATGTAGATTCCTGAGCCATTAATATGCATATAGTTGTAGAATATTATATTTATTAATAAGTTAATAACACTTGTTATTATTAAAACTTTATGATTAAAATTTACGATTTACGATTCAGCAGAATATAAATTTTGTTTAATCTGCATATTATTAACAAGATATGAATTACAAGCTATTGTATTTTATTGATGTACTTACTATAAAATAAAGATGATATGTTAAACAATGGTTTTATTAATCACCCAAACATTATACACCGAACATTTTTAATCACCAGAAAAAAATACAGAATCAGTTGCCGTTACTGATCACATATATGGCAAAAAACTTGAAAAGATTCAGTCAATTTTTTGTAAAAATGAATTATGATTAAAATTGGATAACTGTTACCGTTAGTCGTTTTCCTATTGATTTGCGTCAGCCGGAACCCATCATTGATAATAATTTAAGTTTTATTCATAGTTTGAGCTCGAGCTAGCTCGCCGCAGCTCTGCTCGGGCGCCGCACTCACACCGCTGTCACTCTGTCATTTTGAAGAAATCCAAATTTACCTTCTGCATTACCCATTTTTTTTTGGTAGTTAAAAGTTGGTGGTGTCTTTGTCTGACTAATCGTCGTCGTCTTCAAATTTCGATTTACAAGCAGTCTTACATTTCTTTTTCGCTGACTTTTTCATGGAGCGGCTACATTTATAATCAGAGCAAATATCCTTGAAGGCCCGTTTACAAGCTTTTGTGCAAGCTTTAATTGCCTTTTTAGTGCAACTTTTCCATTGCCTCAAGTACAAATCCGCATTTGAATTAAATGGTTTATCAAAATCTATTAGTTTTTCTTTACGATTAGTATTCTCCCGCAATTTTCCGAAAAGTTTTAAAAGATTTATTTCAGGGTTATCACTAGGCGCGTCGTCGGTTCCTCTGTTGTTCAATTCCACTCCAATTCCAGGATCATTATTGTTTTGCTGAAATAATTGAATAAAACATTTTACATATTTTTTCATAGAGATGAGTAATTGAGATGATTTATTACGCAAAAAAAAACTAGAAAGTACTAATTTTAAAGCATTTAGATAAGATATCACCCTAAGCTCTTTGTTAACTCATGAAAGCTCGGCTCGGGCGCCGCACTCGCCCCGCTGTCACTCTGTCATTTTATAGTAACCCAAAATTCTGACTGCACAGATACAACATAGTAGCCTTTCTGCATTGCCCAACAAGGTATTAATGGGAATTTAGAACTTGCGGTGTTTAATTTACTTCCAGGTTTACTTACTTTAGCAGCGATAAGAGCTTCTATAGGCCCTCCCGCCCTAAACACTTGAGGAATGTAGTTCTGCAGAGCGTGGAATTTCTTCAGCGCGTTCAGTCTCTCCTCGTTGACGCTTGTTACCGTGTATAACAGTTTGTTGAACGTGTCCCTAAGCTCTTTGTTAACTTACGAAAGCTCGGCTCGGGCGCCGCACTCGCCCCGCTGTCACTTTGTAATTTTGTAGTACCTAACCCTAAATTCTGACTGCACAGATACAAAGTACTTAGTAGCTTTCTGCATTGTCCAGTTAAGTTTTTTTGGTAGCTAATTAGAAAAGTGTGGTGTATACCAGGTTGACTTACTGTAGCGGTAATTAAAGCTACTATCAGTTTGTTGAACGTGTCCAGATAACTCACGAAAGCTCGGCTCGGGCGCCTCACTCGCTCCGCTGTCACTCTGTAGTTCCCCAAAAATTCTGACTGCACAGACACAACATAGTAGCCTTTCTGCATTGCCTATTGTGGTATTTTTGAGCTTGTGGTGTATATTTTCTTCCAGGTTTACTTACTTTAGCAGTGATAAGAGCTACTATAGGCCCTCCCGCCCTCGAAACTTGAGGAATGTAGTTCTGCAAAGCGTGGAACTTCTGCAGCGCATTCAGTCTCTCCTCGTTGACGCTTGTCACCGTGTATAACAGTTTGTTGAACGTGTCTCTTAGCTCTTTGTTATTATTTAGTTTATATTTAGATTCAAGAACTGGATCTGCAACCTAAGTTCAACTTTAATTTTATTTTTCAAATATAATATGTATAATACCAATATAATTATACATACCTATAAAAGGTCAAGAAGTACACACGCGTACTAAAGGATTTTTTTTTAATTCGCAATGCAAACAAAGTTGCGGATGTCAGCTAGTTTACATTAGTTCTTGAGACATTTTGATGGTCAGTCTCGAAAACCCAGTAATTTCAATAGCTACACAGTGCTCTTCAAACCGGAGCACAGTAATGGTACCACATTACTGCTTCGCGGCAGAAGACATTCTTGAGCAATTTTATTTGCAAAATTAAATGTGAAAGCTTGGGAGTGTAAATGTACATGTCTGTGCAGCTGACTGTAGGTACATATTTTTCTTTATGCTTTTGTAAAATAAACTATATATTTTAAAGTTTTTACTTACGACGTTCAGTGTGAATAATGTTAGAAAAACTTTATGACTGAGCTTGTTCATTGCGAATGTTCAATTAAAATTATCAAAAATCAATCCCAGATTACTAAATTCAATTTGCTTTATGATTTTTATGTTTTTACTAAGTATTTTATAATTTTTTCATTTTTTCATTAAACTTTCATTTATTTGAGGCTGGTATTTAGACACAGTAGGTACACTTACCTACCAATTACTTTTAAATTGCATTTAGGCACTAATACTATAATATTTGAACATGTACTCACGTATAAACTTAGTTTTGATCCCTATTTGTTTTATCAACATGTATATAAGGATTTTTCTAATTGAATGAATGAATGAATGACTGAAACTGAAACCAACGAATATACATACAATACAAAATTTATTTATTAAGATCATTACAATCCATTCATGTCAAACTTACTAAAATAAAAAATTAAAAAATATAAATACACAATGACACAATTATGACACATACCTACATAACGAGTTAAGGTAAGTTAATATAGGTATAATAAACTTTTAATTGTAACAAGTGTAGGACGACATTTGGCTAGATGGTACTATGATCTGCGCGCTATAGCTGACAGGTGGATGAGAAGAGCCGAAGATCGGGCTCAGTGGCGCGCCTTGAGACCTCATGCGGTTTCAGATTAGCGGATTAACCGGGCGGATTCGCCGCACGTGTTTTTTTTTTTTTTGCAGCGCGTGTCCTTCGACTACGCTCGTTGTCGCGTTGTAGACGCGCGACAAGACGCAAGAAACGCTTCATGTTTGTGATACTTGCTAGCAAAAACGGAGCGTAATGCGTGATGTAAGTACCGATCAAACAGGCGAGAGAGTAAAATGTTTCTCGACCGAGACAAAGTTGTAAGCAAGTAGCTTACATCACTCGCTCAGCCTAGCACTCGGCGCTACGTTTAAACGTACTGAGTACTCGGCCGAGAGCACTGTCTCGCCGTTTGCTCGGTACGTGTGATCTAGGCATCGCCTTGCGTATACCGCACTTTTTTTTTTATATTAAAAATAATATCTAATCTTTTTATCAGATCGTAGATCCATTAAGAAAAAAAATATGAAATTATAAATAATCAAAAAATATGATTTTAATCAAATAAATCCCAATTTAATTGAAAAATCCGATTATTTTGATTCTTTCAAATAAAATCATGATTTTTATCAACCCTGCTTATTCCCACTCATTTTTTTTTTTTCGGACCTTTAATGCAGTTAGCCGCAGATGGCTGTTACTGCGTCACCGGACTCTTATTCCCACTCATAGTCACTGTCACTGTATTTGCCAGTTTCAAACTTCTCTTTACAACTTCTTTTGCACTCTTTGCTAAAATCTTTCTTTGCTCGCCGACTGCACTTAAAACGCTTACAAACATTCTTGTAAGCATCCACGCAAGCACTTTTACACACTTTAGCAGCTTTCTTATCACAACTGCCTCTCCAATTCCTTCTACCATTCATATTTTCTTTATCTGTGCCCTTATTTTCATCGGGTTTGTATCCTTTATCAGAATTATTGACGACTATTCTGTTCAGTTTAGGATTATAGTCGTTTTTGTTATCAATTTTGCTATTATAGTCAAATATGATGTCTAAGTCATCGTTCGGACCTATTTTAGTGTGTGTTTTATCATTATTGTTATATTTCTTTGGTTTCTCAATTACTTTTTCCTTATTTTCGTAGTTTCGATAGTCAGCTTTGATGTTAAAACTATTAAAAGGTATTATTATGTTAAGATTGTTGCTCGCTGTTTGTTGATGCTTCATATATTTTCTTCTAAGTTTGAGATCATTCTGGAAATAAATATTTTATTCAAGCTACTTGCTCTTATTTTTTTACAATATGCTTGTTCAGAATCCCTCCCGAAAGCTAGCTCGCACACTCGCTAGCTTTTAAACTGGCCGGCTTGTAGCTTGTATACTAGCCCTGTCATCGACGCTTACTAGGAGGATACACGCCGGTGTCACGGGGCCGGTGCGTAAATGGGTTTTTTCGGTCGAAAAAATCTATGTACGCATACTACGCATCCCACGTTCTCGCAACGGTGAAGGAAAACATCGTGAGAAAACCGGTATGTAGAACCTAAAAAGTTCGAAAACAATTGTCGAGTGCACGAAAGGAAGGCCTATACGAGGCGCACTTGAAATCCTTTCACCACACTGGTTCGAAGGAACTAGTGACACGATAAGAAGCCTTACCTTCATATCAACAAGGGCCAAAATAGCGGGTTGTTCCTCAGCTGAATCAGTATACTCGATATTATCAACCTCATGTAATTTAGAAAGCTTGTTCTTGGTCATTATGAAATCCTGTAAATCGTTAAGCTTTTTCATAGCAATAAGACGTTTTTCATTTATGTCAATTATATTTTTTAGGAGACTTCCGTAAGACTTTTTTACGTCTGATTTAGTTTCTGTGGTGTCCATTTTTACAGAAGCCTGTAAGTATAAAAAAAACCTTTAAAGTATAATTGTATAAATGTTAGTTACTTATGAAGCTAATTTCATTTCATTTACTACCTACACTTTATCTATAGGTACTATGATTTACTCTGAATAAATATGAAGACTTTTATTATTAAATAAGAAGATTCTTATTTATTAAATTATAGTGCCTACTTGCACCAAACTGTCAAAGTCCCTAAGCAATTACTTTACTCGCATGGTAGTTCTTAACAGTACAGATTCTGACCGTTAAGAACTGTCAAGCGAGAAAAGTTGTTGCTTAGGAACTTTTAAAGTTTGGTGCAAGTAGGCATAGTTCTTTTTTGTTAAAATGAGAACATATTAAAGAACACTTTACTTTCAATGGCCTAAGTAGCCAAAACTATAACATATAACATAACATTCACACACTCACACCCCTGCACTAGGATTCCCTGTGTCGCAGGTGGCATGGACACATACAACACATCACAACATCCAAGACCCGAGAACAAACATTTGTGTTCACACACGTCACAAATATCTGCCCCAGCCGGGGATGGAACCCGGAACACCAAGCTTCGTAGGCAGGGTCACTACCAACTAAGCCACGGTGTCGTCAACTATGTAAGTACCTAAATTAAAATGCAGCTAAAAATAAGTTTTATATAATTTTTGGTAAGGTTCTATTATAAATAAGTAGCTCAAAAACCACTTACCACATTCACGAATACTGTAAAAAATTGCACATAACTTAATAATATCATCTCCATACACACTGAGTAGTCTAAAGGCAGTGACACATCGCAGATCGCATCATTCAATTTTACGCATCATTTTACGATTCTCTTAGTAATTTTACGCCTTGTGTTTAATTTACTATCGCATACACGCACTTGTTGTATCGTACACTAACATATTCGAATTTAATTAAAAATGTTGCGTTGTTTTAAAAATTTAGTAATAATAGTATGTATGGTATGTACAGTCATATGCACAGAAATGTAAAGTAAACTCTCAACTTTATATTTTACTCTTTTTGCAAAGACATTCTTCTTCTGTCAAGTAACATGACTACATTAATTTGTTAATGCTTGCCATAGACTTTTATAATTTCTTTCAACTAAGTTCTATGGCTACATCCTGACTGTAGATATTTCAGTCTTAAAATGAACACTCTTACCTTACTTAGTAAGAGTGCTCATTTTTAGACTCCCTACACTAGAGCGATCAGTCTAACTAAGGCTTAGACTGATCACTCAAGTGTAGGGTAGTGCATTTTTAGACTAAAAGGTTTCTAGCTTGAATACAAAAACGAATTAAATAAATTAAACTCATATAATTTATTTACTTTTATTAACTTTTATAAAAAGTCACTAACTTAAATTATGACCACTACTTGACTTGACTTTGGCACCACCTTCTAACCAAGCGTGGATTGGTACCAAAAATACCAAAGATCATTTTTTTCTGTTCTAAAGCGTTGATGACACGCGGCTAGTTTACAAGCTACAAGCCAGCAAGTTTAAAAGCTAGCAAGCTAGCTTTTGGAAAGGATTTTCAAGATAAATTGTAAAAAACCGATAACACGAGGCCAATTTACAAGCTACAAGCAAACTCCATGGCTTGTACTAGCCCTGTGTCATCGACGCATAAGACATGGTGGTTTTTTCTTTGTGAGCACATGGTTTGTGCACATAGATATTTTTCAATAAAAACTGAAAAAATAATAGTAATCTTAACTTACCTATAATATGTATAAAACTTAGCGACTCACATTTCTATCACAAAAATAGATAACATGTATTGTTATGTAGCACTTTGTCTATAGTTCTTGGTGTCTATAATTTTCTTGCCGCACATGGCACATATGCCCTTCTTGTAAGCACACGCTTGGCAATAGTGAGACCCCACTTGATGCACTTTTAATCTGCAGATTCTGAAAAAAATAATGTTTTAGCATTAGTTTTTGATGAAAATAGTAATTCAAAATAAGTCATCCTAAAAATAAAGGCCTAAATGTGTGAAGGTATAGATGATGGTATCTATGGATAGAATGATGCTGGTATCTCATTAAAAGAAATATACTAACTACTCTGAAATTATATTTTTTAAATTTTTATTCTAAAAAGTTGGTACAGGGATCTCCACTGGCTTGGCTCCCCGTAGACAGGTGCATTGTGCATCATAATCATAATCAACCTATAACAGTCCACTGCTGGACATAGGTCTCTCCCAAGGAGTGCCACTGAGCCCGATCTTTGGCTCTTCTCAATCACCTTCTGCTCCATCTGGACAAATGTTGTTCTACACTGCGCTTGCCTAGATGTGGTCTCCACTCAAGAACATGTTTACCCTAACAGTTATCGGTTCAAATACAAATTGTGCGCTATCTTGGCATATAGACAGGCGTCTCACCTGGAAGAAACATATATTCACCAAAAGAAAGGCCCTGGGCATTCAACTCCGCAAACTGTACTGGCTTATCAATAGAAAATCCAAACTGTCACTTAACAACAAACTTATAATCTACAAATGTATTCTCAAGCCTATGTGGTCGTATGGTATTGAACTCTGGGGAACTGCTGCTAACTCAAACCTGGAGATCATACAACGCTTTCAATCAAAAGTACTATGCATGATAACTGACGCTCCGTGGTACATCACAAACTGCCAACTCCACCGAGACCTAGAAATACTGACAGTCAAAGATGACATTAAAAGGGCATTACATTCTTACATCCAAACGCATTGAACATCACCCGAATGAATTAGCCACTAACCTCATGAATACAGAAACCCAAACATTACGCAGAATAAAAAGAAGAGCTCCTCAAGACCTAATCAAGGATTAGGAGAAATTTAGATATGGGTACTTCACTGGGAGTGCACCATACATGTCATAATATCCAACTAAACCGCCACAACTCTAGCTCAATGCCTGTAGGGGCAGATCGCAAGATACCAAGGAGATTAAAAAAATAAATAAAAAAAATACAAATTATTTATTGGCAACACCATGTTTACAAGTCAGAAATTCATTTCTCAGTAGGTTCTACGGCAGAAATGGCCAACCACTGAGACTTCAGCTTGCTGATCCTCTAAGCTATGTCGACCACCTTAGTTCTCATGCATTGCATTGTGCAATTAAGTAGGTAGGTATAGTTATTTTTTATTGAAATGAAAGAAATCTATTTTATTATTGGCTCCACAAAACGAGGACAACCTATTATAGGCTAGTTATTGGTAGAGTAAATGCTACTATAAGAGAATTTCGGAAACACTCGGCGCGCGTTTTCTTCCCTCCAAAACTTACTTGCATTCGCCGAACTTTGAAGTGTATGGGTTGTACCGTGCCTTTGAGGCGGTCAATGCCTTGTTCTCCCCGACCTTCCGGCCTCCAGACTCGACTGTGTTCCTGGCTCCCGTCTTCCAAGGGTCTGGGGTGATCACACGTCCCAGTTTCTTCTGGCATTTATCACAAACCATATTTGTTTATGTTTCTAAACTTTTTCCTTGGTTAATTGTGACTAGTGTTGATTTTTTGGGATATTTAAAGATTGATCAGTGCGTTTCGCTATCGTAAAATCTATTTATGAAAGAAATGAATAAAAGATTTGCGAGACTTTTACAGTATGTAAATTAACCAAAACAAAACCAGCTGACCGAAAAATGAAGCCATTCGTATTCTATTTTTTTTTTTTTTGGAAGAACCTAAGTTCTTCAGTTTGGCTTCACATCAAAGGTATATAGCCAGTGTCAAGTAATTGGAGAGATTATTTGTCATAAGTCAGAGTCGATAAGTCAAGTCATGCCCCTGTAAAGTAGTGGTGGTTGCGACTTTACTAGAGGCTTGTATGGAGTTTTGGAGGCAACACAAAAAGTCACGTTTTACAGCATTACACTATTCACCAACACTCATACACGTTCACGAGCACTTATTGGATAAAATACCACCGTTTTTACACATAAACACTCAAAGTTATACAAGTTTTGTCAATTAATTTAATGCCGCCAATGTGCCATTTTTCACGTTCCCGCCAAAAACTCCCATTCGTATTCGTGACGTTGACTTTTACTTCGTTGTGTCAAAGTCAAAGTCATTTTAAAGTGTTCCAAAGAAATTGTTTGTATTAATTTTACATGAAATCTCTGTTGCTCGATCTTTGTCTCTAAGTTTTCCTTCTCACTCGCACGACCATATTAATTTCGTTAGCGGAAGGCTTCGAGAATCTAGCAAAGCGGAAGGAGGTATACCTTTGGTACCGACGCGACCGTGTACTGTACCTACCTAACCTAATCGATGTAGTACATAGCCAGTACAATAAATACTACTAACTCTGTAGGACTGTGAGCCGAATTAAAGCAAAATGGATATGCGAAAAAGTAGGCAAAAATTATTTAACTATGTAGATAGGTTAGGTACTGATTTTCTCTTTAGAGCTAAATGAGGTAGATGACCGATTTTGATAAGTAATTAAAAAATAATGAGTGCCTAGGTACTGTTAATGTAGTCGGTAATTAGGATTAAAAAAAAATATTTTTTTTAGTCAGGATTCGAACCCGCTTATGACTGATTAAAGGTATCAGCACACCTTCGTTCATGAAGGTGGTTCTAAAGAACTTATAAACTAGATCCTCTATAAGTTCCTTGGGTGTTTCGTTCATGGCATGGCAGGAATGACAAGTGTGGAAAAATGGGAATGTCTGCAAGCGTTCCCCCTTGCAAAAGTTGTGCTCGGGGTCTTGAAACAACGAATTTGATAAGTATATTTTTAATAACAAGATTTTATTGAGCAAATATAGGTATTATTTTGGACTCAATAGTAATTAGGTAGGTAAAATGTTATTTTCCATTTAAGTTATTGTGACTTTATTAGAGTGCGAATATATTTTTTCTTTTCATCTACGTACTTTATTTTAGTTGATTATTTCATACTCAAATACCTAATTCTAACAAAATTAAATAAAAAATGATCTAACATTATAAGCAAAAATAAGCTAAAACTGGCACTTCAAAGCAATAACAACAAAATATTGCACAACATAATCTGGCTAACTTTGACTAGGCACTTCATCCTTTTCCGTTTCCGCCACATACTGAGGAGTTTCCTGATAGCCTTCTTGGTATTGCGCGTTTTCATAACCCTGTGGTTGGTAGTTAGGATCTGCAGCGTAACCTTCATAGTTCCCTTCATATTGTGCATTGGGATCCGTGTAACCTTCAGGATATTGCTCATAGTTTTCATACTGTTCCGTATACGGTTGTTGTTCATAGTTTTGTTCATACTCTTGGTTCGGATAAGCCTCAGGTTGCGTTTGTTCGTAATTACCGTATTGTTCCTGGTATTCTTGAGTAGCTTCTGCGGGTTCTTTTGTTTGTTCGTGTTCATAGGTTTGTCCAGTGTACGGTGCGTTTTCATAAGGAACATTAACATTATCTGTGTGAGGAACATCAGTATTATCAGGTGTGTCGGTGTTAGGTGTATCGTTTTCAGGTGCATTGTCATTTTCAGTGATATTTTCATTTTCAGCAGTATGATCATTAGCTATATCCTCAGTTTTTGGAGGGTCTTTTTCGGGTTGGCTGTAGAGGGAAGTTCTGGAGGCTTGCTTGACTATATTGGCTTGGTGGTCGCTGCGCTGTCCGTCTGACTTGTCTGGTCCGACGGGTGCGAGCGGTCGGTCTCGGGCGGGGTCGTCGGTGGACTCAGTTCGGGGATCGTTGCGTCTGGCACCGGTTGGGGTTGGTACATCTCTGTGGGCTGTAGTCTGGTGCGGGGTTGGTGCTGGAAATAATTTATGGGGAATCAATATTGCATTGGCTTGTTCTTAGTTCGTGTTAGAAATTGAAATTAAATTACAGCGCTTCAGAGGCTAACCTCTGTAACCTAAGTTCCGCTATTTCTGAAGCAAATACTGAGTGGCCTCCTTTTGGTTCATTTCTTTGCATTTTTTCTGTTTTTTTATTATTATGTAAGTACCTTAGTTTTCAATTGTATGAATAAGAATTGTATTCTTATTTTTAAAATCATTAAGAGGTTATAAAATAGAAAATTCTACATAATTGAAATCATATGTCAAGTCCATTTCACCATGAAATCTGAAATAAGTTATAACTCCTTATTCCTATTTATGTCCTCCACCAATTCAGTCACTATAATCGACATTCTGTCACAGGTTTCTTTTAAGTAGATCTATCAAAACAGAGGAATAATATACAAAGAATGGAGACTCTGCAGTGGTTGAATTCGGACTAGGATGATGATAATGACTTCACACAGCACAGCAACAGACAAACCCACACACAATACCTTGATAGCTGCTAGGTGGTGAGCGCGGCGAGAACTGCATGGACCTCCCCAGGCCCTCTACTTGACGCTGCAGAGTGGCCAGTTCCGTCCTGCATCACACAAACGTGACAACAAACCAACACACGTGCATCATGCAAACCTCAACGATACAAACTCAACCTCAACTTTCCCAAAAAACAATGAGAAACCTTCAGATTCAGATATTCTTCAATACTAAAAATGTTGAAGATATAGTCATGGCTTACCATCAAATTAAGATTGAAGTTTAGATACATATTTTGAAATCGGTAAACATTTTGTCTATACAAAATGTTAATATATTTTCAATACTATATTATTTGTGTATTACACCCATATAGGCAGCTGCATCTGTGAATAATGGTTATTCTACTGTTTAAATGCAGTTCTTATCAAAAAACCTATACGTTATGAGTTTACCTAATAAAAGTTCTTATATTGATGACCTAATCATAAGCAAGCAGGCGTTTTTACAGAACCACGGCAAAGTAGAGTAGCTATCTATTTACCTACCATGCGATATTGCTGAAGCATCTTCAACCAAAAAACTTACCTTCGTCGGGTCATCATCAGAGTCATCAATCCTATCGATTGACAGATCACTGAGATTCCTGATCAACTCCCCAACATCACTACCGTATCTGGACTCGGGTCTTCTAAATCTATTAGTGTAGGGAGTCGAAGTATAGTAAGTGCGATCTAGGTCATAGGAAGACCGACTATGAGGGTAACCACTGAGTGGCGTGTAACTTCGCAAAGGTACAGTGGTGGTGCAATACTTCTTATGTGATGACCACAAGTTTCTAAGCTTTCTCATGAGTTCAGAGTTTCTGCAAAGCAATTGCATTCTGTCTGTTCTGAAATGGAAAATAGCTGGTGAGTGATGGGTGATGAAATGTACTAGTATTGCTTGAAAAATTAAAAGTGTCTTTTTATTCAGCTTTATTGCACACTTTTACATTATCATTACCCATTTTTCGGACAACACATTGTACTACACATATACTACAACACACCAAACAAAAGGTTAACAATACAATAGAACAAATAAACAGTAACTATTTTTAAACCAAACGAATCCTATATAAATTTTGAAAATTCAGCTTACATTATTTTATTACAAATAGCAACAGACTATCACAATAAGCATTACACGAGATCAGACCTAGATATAGGTAAAATGTAATAAGAATAACTACGATTAAGATTATAATAAACAAGCTTAGTATAAGTTTAAGCAGAATTAAATCCATATTAAAAGATGGCTAATTATTATCAAATGCTTATTCTTCTTCTGGTATATCAACTTCTTCCATTTTGTCTATATCTTCAAGCTGACTAGCCATTGGATTTGCATCAGTTTCCGGTACGGTTTCAGCGTTACAAGGTTCATATTCCTCAGTTTCCATTGAATCCGTTTGAATAACAATCTTGGGGACCATATCTTCTGCTGCATTCGATTCATCTGGGTTTTGATTATCCTCATCTATTTCTACTGTTTCTTTCAGAACATTGATATCGCCATCTAAAACTTCCATGCTAATGCTATTCGTGACGCCTCTATAATCTTCTACAATAATTTCCTCTACGCGTGCCTCTTTCCTCTTGCGATCTTTCTTCCTCTGTTTAGGTATCAGCTTCACGCTTATATCAACTTTGATCGGCTCCTTTTTCTCCCGTAAAAAGGGCTGTTGAATCATAAGCGGCAAGTTGTATGTCTTCTCTCCCTTGACATCGAGATCCTGGTTCGTCGTCAACGGGCCAACAATGATCGGTGGACAGTTATTCGACGAATCGGACTCTTTTTCGGAGCGGCGCTTGGTACGACGGCTCGCTATAGGCCGGTCTCGGGATGCGGAACGGTCGCGCTGTGTTCTGATTGGTTCGTCTGAACGGCCGCGACTCTGCGCACTGCCTGCCACCAATGAAAACACAGCACGACGTTAGGAATTTCCAAATTGAATAAACGGGCAATGATAATGTTTCAAATAAGGAAGATTAAGATGTAATTGAATTGCAAGAAAAGATTAAAGTCAAAATATAAGTGATGACAACCATGCTATACTATAGAAGAAAATGTCCGTACTTGTGCCTACGGTTTGCGTCGTCGAGCTTGTCAGTGAGCAATCGACATTCCCCTGTCAGTTTCTCCATCAGACTGTTTTGCGAATGAATCATGGTCTCCAACTCGGCGACGGTTTTAGCTGTGAACCAAATGTTCCGCTTTAAGCTCCCCGACATCAACAATCTGATGAATAAACTATTGACCATTGAAAGAGAAGCCCTTTCTACTAATCATGCAAGCGTTTTGGAAAAGGGTAAAATATGAATGTTTTGAATTTAAAATCGAATCAGGCCTATTGGGATCTTTCAAAACATCAATAGTTTACCCATTACGGTGTTATATCCCAAGGTAGAAGTGCCCAAAAATATATTTTCAAAATGCATTTCGGTTAATTACCGTGTTTATTCTCCATTGTCTCGAGCTTTGTTGATAACTCCAACTCCTTTTTGTTCTTCTGTGGAGACATGGGTGTCAGACTCTTCATATTCAGCTGTGGAATTTTGACCATCATTAACACGACTTATACTTAGTACGATGACACACGGCTTTTTTACACGTTACACGCCAGCGACTTCGCTTGTAGCGTGTAAAGTCGCCCAGTGTCATCGGCGTTTGTACAATCTGTTTGTTGACAATCCTTCACGAAAGCTAACACGCTCACATGCTAGCGTTTAAAAACGCCAACAATCAGCTTGTAAAAAGCTTGTGTGTCATCGACGCTTTAGAAACTTCTGTTTCCGATTTTGTACGTTTGCGTTAAAAAAATATTGTATGTTATTTTATACATTGATGATATTCAATTCGTTAGTTGTTTTTACTTCAGCTTCACCAAATAAAATATATTCTTGCTTACCTCCTTCTCCAAAGTAGAGATCTGTTCAGAGAGGCGAAGATTCTCTCGACGGGAGTGCACCAAATCCGCATCAGCGCGGTCCAAGCGTTGGCGGAGAGATTGAATCTGTAAATAAAACTTGAATTACATCAAGACATAAAAAAAAATTATGAAGTAGTTCCATTCCAGACTTTGAAGGTAATCTACGTTATTAAGTCATTTTGTTAAGTAATCAAGCGTTTGGAGTTGGAGAATTTAATGCTGCAAGTTGAGTGGTCTGTCTAAAATGAGAAAAATAATTTTCAAAACTATTGTTGGATATCACAATGAAACTTTTGCACATAAGACCATTGATGAAAAATAACAGTCTGTTACATAATCACCGTTGATTACACAGTTACAAAATAAATCATATCACCATGGGACAATGAAATAATAGCAGCAATCATTTCCATGGCTAGTTTTATTATGAGTCTTACCTCAGAGTTAAGTCGGTTGGTGTCGTGCTTGGCTTGCCGCTGCTGACGTTCCATTGCAAGTCTGGCACTCGCCAGTTCTTCCTCTAGCGAGGCTTTTTCAGCGTTGGCTTGAGCTAAATCAGCTTGCAGGGCCGCTATGAGAAAAACATTAAACTCCTTGAAAATACTACCTATATATACCAAACGACGAAAATGAATAATGATAATAATAATAAAAATCTTTATTGCAAAACACGTACACAGTACATAATTTTAGTCAATTTTAGAAACATAACTTCCTTTTTTAATGTGACCTAGATTTTATAAGCGTGGTATCGAGATAGTAGTCTACGTTCTTTCACGGGCCTGAAATTATGCTGAGTTTTAGCCATATCGTTTCAGTGGTTTCTATAATATCTTTTATATTATTAATAATCACTTTTAATGCATCGCGAGTATTCCTTTGTTTTTAAGTTTATTATTTCTATTAATTTGCCTTAGCTCTAAATACTTACATGATTTGTTCTTTATTTCCATCTTCAGCTCCTCGATGGCAGAGTTCTTCATGGATAGCTCTCGTTTGAGATCGTTCTCTTCACGACGTTGGCGCTCCAGCTCCAACTGAAATGGAACATTTTGTTCTCCAGTCTTCCAACCAATTGCTTTGAAGTCACTAATCATGGAGAGTTTACTGAGTAACATGTTATTTATAATGATATAAAACTGATCGATCACACATAACACTTGTTACTTTTTAAGACCAAGTCTGTCACAAAATCACCGGTGATATCCGCCCGGCGCGCCCTGGCATGCGATTTTATATGCACAATACAATTTCATTCGTAGCGTAAATAACAATAATAGTCAGTAGTGTGCTGGGAGTGATTGCGTGACATCGCGTCATGCGTGAATTATTTTAACAAAATGTGACATTGTTATATTATACCACTGATGAAAAATCACCGGTGATTTCACTGTTACAAAATTAAATCATATCACCATGTGACAATGAAATCGAAGTAGCAATAATTTCCATGCCTATCAAGTATGAATCACCTGCCACAGACACTGTGTCCAGTGTCCCAACAGTAAGCCTTTTATGCCTACTTGCACCAAACTGTCAAAGTTCCTGAACAATTACTTTACCCGCTTGGCAGTTCTTAACGGTCCAGAGTCAGACGGTTAAGATCTGCCAAGCGAGTAAAGTATTTGCTTAAGAACTTTGGCAATTTGGTGCAAGTCGGCATTAGTATCTCTCACCTGCAACTTTGCGACGTTGTCGTACTGCGCAGCAAGATCGTGTTGCAGTTCGTCAAAGTGTGCGTTGTACCGCTGTTCCGCAGCACTCCGCTCTTGGATCGCCCGTCTCGTTCCTTCACCTGCTAGCTCGCGGACCTTGCCTCTCTCTTTAGCCAGGTCATCCTGCAATAACACTATTGTCTAAAACCTCGTCCAAACTGGGCGATCACGCCGCAAATCGTGTTTGATCTCAAGTTTTGTATTATGTTATAAATTTTAATTTGTATTTACCTGTTGTTTTTCTTTGATAAAAGTGTGTGTCTATTGTTTTTGTGTTTACTTTAATTTATGTTTAAAAATGTAAAGATTTGGATATCATCCTGTTACTTAATTATGTTTTTGTAAATAAATCAATTCAAAAATTCAAAATTCTTACGCGGCGCTTCTAAACAAGGCCTAAAATAGTTATACCTAGTTAGTTTTTTTTAGAGTAAGTAGTGGTGTTGGGTTTCCAATTTATTGAGCATGAGCTTGTCTTGCTTGTCATTTTATTTATAGTATTAATCTATACGAATAAGGTTATCTACTATCAACTACACCAATATATTTATCACCATGATTATCGTTCTATTCATCATTACCTTTATTACCTCTTGAGTGAACATAATTACTAACGTTCCCTCTCTTTAGTGCAGTTTTGATATTTTTCTCTTTGCCTTGAGGCTCACTTTTTGACTACAACTTCTGATCTCACTTTGTGACTTATTGTATCATGATCTCGTCTAGAGTTATACTGGTCTTATATACCCTGAATATTCTATTATTTTCAACGACACGGATGGTCGAGTGGCAAATGTGTTGGAATGCCACACCCGGAGTCTTGGGTTCGATTCCCGCCCAGGACAAATATTAGAGTGCATCGGTGTTTCTCCTGAGTCTGGGTGTTTTCTATGTATTCTATGTATGTATTTACAATAAAAAGTATATATTTCTATCTGTTATCTGGTTCCTATAAAACACTTAGTTTGGGGCTAGATGGCGATGTGTGGAATGTCCAAACATTTGTTTATTTATTATTTATTTTCCCTTGAGTATCCTGATCTCTTACCTTGAGTCTCCTGAGTTCAGTCTCCAGGTTGTTCCTCTCGTCTCTCAGTTGCAGCTCCACGGAGTCGTTCCTCTTGTACCTCCCATCATCGGCCTGCTGCTCCAAGCTTAACTTCAGCTTTGATATCTGAGTTTCCAGGGCAGATTTGTCCCTGCATAATTAAGAAATTCTTGTTCATGTCTGTTATTCTCATTCTTCTGGTCATGGGCAGACAGGAGAACAGGAGGAGACAGGAGGCAGATTAGGAGAACGCCCAGCTTGTCTCACTGAGTAACTTACCGCTGCAAGTTGTCAATCTGCCGCTTGAAGCCATCAAGGCAGGTGGAATCCACCATCCCAGACGCCAGCTTACGTTTGTTCTCATTGTTCTCTTCCTGAAAACCACAAATTGACTATAACCTAACCTTTAGGAATCCAGCTGGGCTCAGATTCTCACTAAGGTTCAGAGCCCGATTTGATCAACAGCCTATCGCATTCCAAGTCCAGTGCTGGAAATGAATCCTCTTCTTATGTGCGCTATTGCGCCCTATCTTTGCTTGCTGCATCTATCTTTGTATCTTACCATAGCCATATTATATTATCTGTGCCATAACCAACCATTATATTTTCTTTTTTTGACAAATACTCATCTCTATCTTTGATAATTTACCTGTAATTTCGTCAAACTTATTTTGATACCTACCTGTTCTCTCTGTTAGTATTTTGATACCTACATGTTCTCACTATCTTGGTATCTTACCTGTACTTTCCTCAAGTCACTTCTCTATACTTTCTTTTAGTCAATTTTTTTATCTCACTTAAAATTTCTTTAAAATTTCAAGTTTATCTTTTAATTCAATCTTGGCATCTGACCTGTACTTTCTTAAAGTCAATCTTGATACCTTACCTGTACTTTCTTCAAGTCAATCTTGGCCTGCGTTAGCTGCGCTTCTAACTCGGCGATGCGCGATTCAAATACGATATTTGGTCCTTCGAGCTTCGACCCGCGGTATTTGCCGGTCTTACGGCTTTTGGACGGAGAAATCTAAAAGAAAGAAACAATTCCTTATTCATGCAGATCACTAAGTTCAATAGATGGATGAATGTTCGTTTCTGAATCATGCCGAAACTACTAAAATAATAGGTTTTTTTAATTTGGCATTTATGTAGATTAGGACATAGGAATATTTTTATCCTAATTACCCACAGGTTTTGCATACTTTCGGCCGTCGGTCCTCAAAAGATCGATTCGAAAAAGAAAAACTTACGCTAATCGAACTCTCAGATATTATCAGTCTTTTTACCGAGGAGGTTGTTTACCTTGTTCTTTCTCTATCATCTAATTCTTCACTATCAAGTGTCAGATACTTACCTTATTATCGCTGTCAAGTCCAGTGCTGTCCCCCACATCGTCTAGATCATCAGTTTCCGAGCCCCCGTTGTACGAGTGGAACATCCGAGTGATGAGCTTGTTTTTCTGAGCTTCGTGGAGGTGTTCGTTTTCGGATATCACCTCTTTTACTTTACCGAGGAGATTGTTTAGCTCGTCCTATAGAGATGTGAAAGATAAAGCTTTGCGTTAGTAGGTTATTTAATGTGATATTTTTTTTTATTATGATGACCATTATTTTATTAAAAACATTACTTAACGTAATTTTCACATTTTATCATCATTTACATAGTGATGTGAGATATTAGTGCATTGAAAGTAAGAAAAACGAAAATCGTAAGATATTCCTTAGATACTTATTCCTTAGATTTAGATATTCGTCAGATATTACTTTAATATTACCTACATATTTTATATATTACTTTTTATATAGGTAGATAAACAAAATCAAGCCTGTCAGCGTTCATATTTATTTGTTATTTTCATAACTTCATTATTATTTTTAACATTAATAGGACTGGCTTAATCTTCTTCTTATCGAGTCACAGGTTTTTTCGAAACAGTGTGGTGAAAGGATTCCAAGTGCGCCTCGATGAGGCTCATTTCGTGCACTGGTCTAATCAATTCCTCTTTTTTGTGTTGAATCTGGGTTGAATGTCATATAAAGTTTAGCTTGAATCAAGTACATGCTTAAAACTGGTTTTAAAATTGGTTATCTATAATTGGTCTCTAGCAAGCCCTACCAATCACATTATCATATTCTTTCTCTTTCTTACCCGACAGTACTGGCTCTCTCGCTCCAGCTGCTCGATGTACTCCTCCTGTTTCTGTATGAAGTTCACGACGTCAGGATTTGTATCGCCGCCCGCGCCCACGCTCGTACTGGCTGGTGGAACCGCTTTACAACAAGAATAAAAACTATTTTGAAGAAACTTTTTGGATGAGGTCTAAAAAGATTTCAAACTACAACTTATTTTTTGAATATCGAACTTCTTTGGTAGTAAGACTTTGAAGATTTGAGATTTGAATTTAGAATTTACTGTAATCTGTAAATATTTAAATACATAGTGCTAGTTTGAATTTGGAAATCGAATTAGTGATGTACCTAACTAGTTGATTTGAGCTTAAATTCGGACTTTAATCATTTGTTAACCAACTTTATTTTATGACATTATGCAAATAAAATATTGAGTAAGTATTGAAAAGCAAGTTTCGTTTTTAGTTTTTAATAATTTTTATTATTATGAAAAGATCGTTCTTTTCTTTTGAAGATTGTTCGCGATCGCTAACAGAAATTCAAACAGCAATTATTTTCTTATATTATTAAAAAAAAAGAAATACAGGTGCGGCTTTTTTTTTGCCCTGACTACGTCTAATAAATCGATGAACGCCGGCTGAATGCACGAAAACGTTGACGTCATTGTCCGGTTACGCTCATTGTCCGGTAACGCTCATTGTCCCGTTACGCTAATGGTCACATTAAACTATCGTCCGTAAACCAACTTTACAGACAACCAATTTTTTTTGTTTATTTTTTACCTGTATGAGTAGGCACATGTTGCGGAGTGTAGTTCGCTAAACTGTCCGCGTACAATGTAGCGTACTTGGTGGTGAGTCGAGGTCTTGCCTTCAGGTCGGCGAAGCTTGGAGAGTACTTCTGGTCTCCATCAGATTCATCCAAGTTCTTGATTGATGGCGATCCATAGCTGCGGATCTGGGATCCAAATAAATAAAAGTAAGTAAAGTAAGGGAGGACGTGGTGGCCGAGTGGATGAGGCCCTTGCCTTACGATCTGATGGTCGCGGGTTCGAATCCCGGTGGCAGTCATGCGTAAATGGGTATTTTCGCTCGAAAATATCTATGTTTGCATCACACGTTCTCACAACGGTGAAGGAAAACATCATAAGAAGACCTAAAAATATTCATTAAAAAAATAATTAATAAATAAATAAAAAAGAAGGCGTTTGCCCAGCAGTGGGACGAGATAGGTTAAATAAAAAAAAAAAAAAAATTCAATCTAGAAATGTACCTACTCTACTCTACTTAGTTTTTTTAACCAACTAATAAATTAATAATAAAATTGTAAAAGTTTGTTTTTGAGGATGATGGGATACACGAATGTTTGCTCACTCGCGCCAAAACTACTGAACTAGAGCAGAATTATTTTTTTATTTATCCTCTAGAAAATCATGTTTTCCGACACATACTTAGTCGTTTAGTATGTCAAATGTTAGGATGTGACGCATTTTAATTTTTACCCTATTAGAACAGGAATTACTCATCCATCGGACAGCATTGTCTATACCCATATTTTTTTTAATTTATTTTTTCTAAGGCTTAAGGCTCTGTACGTTCCTACTTTTTGACTTATCTAGATAAAAATAATCAAATGGTACTCACACTAGGCGCGTAATTCCCAGATAAGAAATATCGCAGCTTAGACACCGCCTCTTTGTACGCCAATTCGGTATAATCAGGAACTCTTTTCAATCCATAATCGTTCATTTTGGTCGGACGCCTGTTGTAGTAATACGAGTAATAATTATTCATAATTAGAACTCAATGAACTAAAACGATCACATCTTTGCCAACAAAATAAAATGTATAAAAGTTTAAATTTCAAAAATGGAACTAGGGTTGCGCATTGCGCCAGGAACGTGAGTCAAGTGGTGTTTGTTGAAGATGGGTATCGATTTCACTAATAACGTTGCCTTGGAAACCGTTGTTATAAACAAGTCTTGACAACGGGATTGGTCGGGATATTTTTAATGTTTAACATCTTTCCTCTCGCTTTCTATCAATTTGTGGCTGTGATTTCGTGCAATGCAACGGAAGTGTGTAACAGGAAGTTAGCCGTCAGATAGTACCTACCAACTACCAATCTCAGAAAAAATAAGTAAATAGAATCCTACCAAAATAAGATGTCAGACACATTACACCAAATTTTTTTAATTACCAAACAAACTTAAATGGGCAATGCAGGTACTAGGTACCTTGTATCTGTGTAGTCAGAATTTTGGATTTCTACAAAATGACAGAGTGCCAGCGGGGATTTTTTTTCTAGTGTTCAATTGCGTTGTAATGCGACTACGGCTCGCTCGTTTTTTTAACTTTATTGTAATTTACATGTCAAGTTATATTGATGGGTATGTTTAGGTACCTATATTATGTAATTAATCATCATAATTAGCAACCTATATGATTTTACCACTGGGCATGGGCATCTACTAAGTACTACAGCTTTCCACGCAACTTAGCCTGATCTCCGAATCTTAATTTTACAATAAAATTAAAGTTGTCAACTGCGAAAATTAAACTGATGCTTATAAAAAGTTATAGATAGGTACTCCTATACAAATGTTTAATTTTAAAAAAGGAAACATTATTTCCAAAAAAAAAGAGTACGCTTCAGAGCACTAATAGGAATCAATATGAATAGTAAAGTTATAAAAAGTCACTTTATGTAATGATTATAATCATTACAAGTGACTTCTTATTACTGCCTTATCAGTTGACTACAGGTTACCGATAAAAAATGTCTGAGAATTAAAATAAAGTAAAGCAACTAACTACTCAAAACTACTTAGGTACTCATAAAAAATGAGGTTTGTACCTTGGATGTAGAATAGCAAAAATTCAGAAAAAGTTTCATAAAAGTGAATGCAATTAAAGTGGTTCTGGTGCAAAGCAAAAGCTTTAGCTTTAACTGAAAATTAAATAAGCCATCCTGATAAAAATTTCGTTCTTTTACATAAAAAAATTAGAAAATAATAATTAGGAAATCGTCTGCAAAATACTAAATTTGCGCAATTTTAATTACAAAAATGCGTGAAAAATATGAAATTTAGATTAAATTGGGTAGAAATAAAGTTGCAAAATAAATTTAAAATGATTTTTTTAATATGTAATAATTAAATTGTTAACTCACCTTATTTTATTCCTCTTCAGCTTCCCATTCATCTCTTTATCAGACCCAGCATTGCTTGATCCGCTCTTGATTCGATAACCAGCCGACTTCGGTTTCGCCAAATAACTAGTCGATCCCATCACTAGAGCTCCTAAACTTTTAAACTGCGAAAACTATGCAAATTAAAACTATATCGCTCTTCGTAAAGTTGTAAACCTGTGAATTCGAAATTCAATTTTTGAATTTATTCGAAGATGACATCGCGAGGGCACCGATACAGCCAATAGCCGAAAGGTGAAATGGTTTGGATGAAACTTTTTGTTCGTTTCCTGTGTTTCGTCTCTCTCGCACGTGCGTCGGAAAATCATGTATCGGTTCTGCTCTAACGGAAAAGTTTTCTTCAGGATTTTATAGAGCAGGAGCCGAATGCACGCAACGATCAAAATACGATTAAGAAACCTATGCGATTATGCTGACTTTAAAATAAAATAAATTTCCTAAAATTAAACTTAGTAAAATAGGTAGACCTTTTTACATTATCGTGCATCGTGTAGGCTCTACGTAGTCTACGTCAATGACGTTTTGATATTAAAATTTAGTTTGATTTGACTTGATTTGACTTCCTTTTTAAGACGGCTAAAGTGGGAAACTCTGATTTTACCGCAATATATTTATTTTTCGTCATGAAATAGTAAGGGGCAGGCCACAACATTGCGTTGCGGCGTCGGTCGTGTCTTCACGCAAGCAGAAGTAGAAACCGCGCAGTGCGGTCCATGTCTCTCTAGAAACTGAAACGTTGGTTAGCGTCTTATCGTACGATGTCGTATCCGATGAAATTTTTACGTTGCGACATCGCATCTCATTTCTGTACGATTTTGTTTTTTGCGATACGTCGCTGCAACGCAGTGTTGTGGCCTGGCCCTAAGACTAGAAAAGTGTTTCCAGAGAACAAGCTTTCCCACGACCATAACAGAACTGCACATCTGTATCCAATACGTATTCCAGGTATTTCGGGCTGTATTTGTGTATGGTATGTATTCATTTTGTTTTTTTTATATAACATAGGTTAGGTATATCTGCCTCCTTGACTACGCGACAGGCAGTGTCTTGCGTGCATCCGGCCATGATGGAATACGTTGTTTTGGGGGGAATCGGCACGCGAACCGAGTCAAAACAGATACTTATTATTACTCAACTGCCTGAATTATTAGATGGCTTGCCTTACGATCCTACCTACCATAGAAATATTTTTGGTATGAATAATACATGGATTTAACATAATCCATGTTATTTTGGTCACTAATATAAATGTGTGTCACGTAAAATGTTATTTTATATTATTTTCTTAGTACTTCTATGTAATAATATTACTTATTGTTTGGTACTACTCACTTTTAGCTCTCGGCAATCACATCCTCCAAGTTTCAAGTCTCTACGTGCAGCGGTTTGGCCTGTACGTTGTCAGTCAGTCAGTCAGTCAGGTCCAAGCCTTTTATTTATATTGATTGCGTTGCTCTTCAATTACATATATTTATTTCTTTTTAATTTCCTTCAAAACATAGTATCTTTTTTTATGTTAACATGTAACGAGACGAGCTAAGCGCTCTCCTTATAGTAACTAGTACTATTTTGGTCTCGAAAGCCCAGTAATTTCACTAGCTAAAATGCCTTTTAAACCGGAACACAGCAAAGCAGTAATGCTTACACATTACTGCTTTTCGGCAGAATATCTGACCTCGGTCGGACCCATCGAGACGGTATCCTGCAGGAGACGCTTCCCAACGGTAACGCGTATTCCTTCTAATTACTAGGTAGGGTAGTATTGTATACAAAAAAAAAAAAACCCTCAGTCGTAGCTCGCTACACTCCAAAAAAATATTATAAAACCACTGTAAAAAAAAAAACAAATATATAAAGCCTCCCACTATAGCTGCCCATTACTTCACACACTGTTGTATTATTTTTCTATTCCTATTTCTACTCACTTTATTCCCTTTTTAAATTATTATATATAAAATTGTATGTACAGTCATTATACTTTAAGGTGGGAGGGCGGCCTGCACCGCCCCCCCTCCTTAAACGGTCCGCGTGCGGGGAGCCTAGGCTGACGCGCAAGCGCCGCGCCGAGACCACGCCGCAACCAAGATTCTTCCGCACCAAGCGGCCCTGTTTGTACCTTTCCCTGTGTTTTTACTAATGTTAAGGTACAACACGGACCACGTGACCCAGGGGTAGTTGCCCCTGGAGTTGAAGCCGGGGCAGTGAGCTATGCTCGAAGCCCCTACACGACTCGAGCCATCGCTCGTCCTAAGACACCATACGTACGTATAAAGGTACAGACAGCGTCAGAGATAAGTATCCCCCTTGCACAAGACACCCAGCTATAAATCCTTTCAAAAAATTATAATACTTTAAAATTATTTTACGGTATTATAATATACGGTTATACAAATATAATCTATTTTTGAAAGGCAAAACTTCTCCATTCGCCGCGAACGGTGATGTAAAGGGATTTGAAGCTGGGTATTATAATGCAAGGGGGATACTTATCTATGACGCTGTCTGTACATAGGTATAAGACGCGGTGGAAGGCAGTACCTCGCGTGTCTTCCTCCATCAAGGCGCAGCGGCCTCATTGACTTTTTTTTTATTGTTGGAAAAACATCGTCTTTGCGTTGTTTGTAATTTTTGGGTGGGCTATAAAGTTATACTAGGTACGTTATTGTACGGTTTTATATAATCTGTATTAGGTAAGTAAGTCTGTAAGGTTAAGAAATGTTAGTTGTTTTTTTCTAAATGTAAACAAGACTGATTGACAAGACTAACAAGCACAAGACCAGAGAGAATGGAGAGGTAGTAATGGGCAGTAGGTAATTGATTGATTCAGGCGTTACTTTGCGGAAATCCATAAATTTCAACTTATTAATAATATATTTAATAATAAATCCGCTTAATTTCTAAACAAAGGTTTTAATTAACTTAACTTTAGTTCAACTAAACCAAAGAGTCAAAGAACAGAAAACCAAAGTTTAAAGATACGACACGTGTTTCGCCTCTACACCACACCTCCACACCTCCTGATGATGCCTCGTGTAGAGGCGAAACACGTGTCGTATCTTTAAACTTTGGTTTTCTGTTCTTTGACTCTTTGGTTTAGTTGAACTAAAGTTAAGTTAATTAAAACCTTTGTTTAGAAATTAAGCGGATTTATTATTAAATATATTTATATAATTTGTTGGGCAGTAAATGATGATGATGAAACAAGTGACGAGCTAGACGCTCTCCTAATGGTAACAGATCACGCCCACCCATTACAAGAACAGTGAAACTGGACTTTGAGTCATAATGCAGTGCAACACTGCTATATAGCGCTCGTCCACTTTGAGATTAGCGGTCATTTTAGATCAAAAGCCTTTTTGATCAACTGACGAACAGACAACGCATAGGCAAAACCACTGAACGTAGAGACTTGAAATTTCGAGAGAATGTTACTCAAAAAACCGTTGCGCGTACTTTAAAATTAATTTATTTTTTTAAGTTTTCTATTAATATGCTTCCGTCAAAATAAAATTGGCTGAAGGTAGCGGTTTACACATCTATATTATCCTCACAAAGCTTCGCTTTTATAATTTTAGTAGGGTATTGGATAAGATTAAAAAACGTGTTTTATTCAAATTTAGATTTATTAGTAAAAAAACAAAAATAATACTAAAACAATCTACTTTTTGGTGTTAGTAGCTAAACAACAGAACTTAATTTCATAAAGGAAATAAATTAATAAGTAGATGTTTTATTCATTGCACAAGTATTTAAGGACCTTAGAATAAGAACAAGGAATACCAATGAGGGTATGAACATTATTTAGTATGAACCAGTAATACTTGAATGTTAAAAAATGTTTTCGTCTCTCTCTACTACCCAAGGCATAGGGTTCAAAATCATACCTACTGTTCTGGTAAAACCAAGTAGGTAACTTGTTCTTTTTCTAATGTTATAAAAAGGACGAATTCAATACATTACAAGCAATGGCACTTTTGAATATCATAATAGCAAAATAAGCGCTACAATTTATTACAAAATAGATATATGAGTAAAACATATTTTATTGTCAAGAAAAATATATCTGGCTTTGTGCAAAATTGATATAAAAATACATTCTAGTTTATGTAAACTCAGCTTTATGATTTGTGCTAGTATAGTTAACAGATAAACTTATGCCTATTTTTATGAATAAATTGTAATTCTACAAGTTATGCCAAAAATATACCTACTTAGGTACTATAATTCTTGTCTATGGCACGCTATGAATGAAGCCCAGTAACTTTTTTACTTAGATGAGAAAAAACAACTATTTACAAATCTAAAATTACTCAAATATACGTCTAAGTTAAGTCAGTTTAAAAACACGGAGTCAAAATCAGACGGAATCATTTCCAAAGTCTATAAAAAGTTTTATTCTAAATTGGGGCATTTTTTCTCCCGTTCAGTGTTCGTACTTGTCGACAACATTGTTTCTTTATTTGTTAATTTTAAGAGATCGTATGCAATACATGTATAAAAATAGCAAAATGAACACTAATATTGTGTCAAAAAAATAAAAAAAATCTAAGGTGTAAGGTAACATAGTATGCATAAGAAGCATACTATGTTAAAAATGAAAGATTTCAAAAACTTCGTTGTGTTTTAGTTAAAGAGGTTGAAATAAATGCAGAAATATCACTGTTATGTTTATTGGAATTTGTTGACGACTTGTTTTACCCAACTGGCTCTCGATTCGTCATTACTCTCAGTGCTGATACTGCTTCTAGTAGAAGGAATGTTGGCTCTTTCTGTACTGCTGCTCGGAGATAAGCCCATCTCTTTCTTTCCATCACTCATGCTCCTCTCATACCCAGCCACTTTCGTTGTTATACTTTTCGGCATATCAACTTGCGTTGGCTTTTTCAATTGACTCGGTTTCGATTGCGTCTTTACCATTGACTCTAATTCCATTCTCCTCTCAAATACTGACTTGGACGTCACTTTTGGTGCTTCGATCATCGGTCTTTTCAACTCGTTTGTTCTTATCTTTCTAGTCGCTGAGTCAAGACTCGCTCTTTCGAAGTTCATTCTCTTCATTTGTATATTTCCGGGTTTCGATTTAGCGTCTTCTTTTACGTTTTGTACTTCGTTTTTATCTTCTTTTGATTCGTTGGTTTTAGCTTCGTTAGGAGTGGACTCGGATCTCAAAACAGGTTGTTTGTAATTTGTATTTCTTTTAATAGTTTTCATGTTTACGGATTCGTTTGACGATGATGCTTCTATCTTGCTGGTATTTTTTGTGATGTTTTTAGTTTGAAAAGTAGATGTGGAAGGTATTTGACTGAGTCTCGGTTTGACCGGCACTGGCGGCGCTACCTTAGCTTTCATTTTCTCCGCTATTTCTGTTACTTTAACATTGACTGTGTTTCTATCACTATGTGTTTTATTGATCACTCGCGATTGTATAGTTGTTTTCTCACTTATAGTCGTAGTGTGAGTGATATGAGATTTGAATGAAGCTCTCTGTTTTGTACTCTCGACTTTATTGATTTTATTTACTACTGTTGTTTCTGATTTTTCTTCATCTTCTTGATCGGAATAAACAGCCGAATCTCTGAACATATCTTCATCAACTACCTGTTCTATTTTCTCAAACGATTTCTCATAGAAGCTTTCGTCCGATGTTGTTTGAGTGGGACCAGAAGACTTTTCTTTGTTTTCTGTATTAGATCTATTTTGGCATTCAAGATAAGTGCCTTCGCTGGACGAAGTTACAAATGAAGAGTTGGAGAAAAGACTATCAGGGCGTACAGCATTTTTGTTGATAAGCACGTTGATATTTTTCAGAGCAGATTTCTCGGCCATCAACGTGGAAGGATCCACGTAGTCTGACTGAGCTATCCTGGCTCCTAAGTGTTTGCTACCTTGCATGTATATCGGCAGTTTGTTCAAACTTTGCTGTGAATTATTGTTTGATTTCAAAGGCGAGCTTGTGTTTGATATATTTGAGACCACGCTCGGGCATTTGTCGTAAACTGGACGGAAAGATTCCTGTTTCTGGTTGATATTGTCACAACTTAGTGATAGTGTTTCTAGATTGTTCTTTTCGTTTTGGCTTTCGGACATCGTGCTCTGGTCATAAACGCTTTTGCTGAGAAAATCATTGTTTGCAGCGTAGACGATCGTCGACGTAGTAGGACTATTATCAGTGGATGTGATGACTACTTTTATGTCGCTCGTTACTAAAGTGTTTTGACTATCATCTGCTGACTTTTGGATCCTCACATGTGATTGGGATCTATTCTCATTGCTATCTGGATGTTCGTCACCGATTATACTCCTGAACCTTTGAAGCAAGTTCTTGGAATAGCTCCTAGGATTCAAGGCTGATCGTTTCTCGCTCGAAGGACTCTTTATATCAGACTTTGTACTGTCAGGACTGCTCTGACTGTTGGCGTTTATTTCGGCTTCCTCGGATTTAGTTGGAGTCTTATTTTTGAACTTGTTTAAAACATATTTTAGCGATAGCATATTGCTTGTTGGTTTGTATATCTTATGTTCTGGATGTATTACTTCAATCTCAGCAGGTTTTTCATCGACGTGTTCAATTGGTAAAACTTCGCAGGACGATGTCATAGAGGTATTGAGTGTCGGTTGTGATATTTTAAGTAGCGCCTCGTTTTTATTTTTATCCAAGTTGTCAGCCTGCTCAAAATTGTTTTTATAACATCTATCGATTTCCTCCTCTAGATCTAAAGTTGACTGGCTAATGTTTTGTCCGTAATCCGTCTCTGATTTCGAAGATTTGTTAAACTTGAGTATATCTCCTTCACTCATGTAGCTTTCAACATCGTCATAACTTATTTCGCTTTGATCCGAAGCAATAGTGTACGGTCTATCATTATTTTTGACTTTACCATCTCTGTTTACGTATGTTTTGTTGTTTGCATTTGGTTTGCTTTTGAAAGTGCTCAAGTTATCTTCGTCTTGACCAGTAACTACTTGAAAGCTTCTAGGGAGCGAACCTGACTTTCTGTCTCTAGATACATTGAAATGTTCTTTCTGGCGACTGAGCCATATTTCTGGTGTATTAGGACTTTGCTGATCTGCGCTCATTGGCAAATAATCTGAAGGCAAAGTTTCTGGTACATCTTTCTTCCGTCGACAAACTTCTAATAGACTATCATAAATATTGATATCCTCAATCTTTTCTTGTTTTTCCATAGTAACATAGTAATCTTCCGACAGTTTAGATTCAACTTTCTTTGGAGATTTCACTGGCACGTCATAAATTCCATCTGTGTCTTGTAGTTTGTTCAGTTGGTCGAATGAAAGGTACACATAATCAGACTCTGGGCCGTTTAGCCTCGAATCTGTTATCACAGGTGGATTAGGTGGTGAGGGTAGCCTTTTGGGTCTACTCAAATGTGCATGTTGGATAACTTTACTTTTGGAATTCAAATTGTTTAAATTTTCCACTCTATTGTCGACTCTCAGAGTTTCATAGATGTGATCTTCTTCAGTCGTAGTACTTATTTCAGTTTGTGCGTCGACTTTGTCTGTATCGTCTTCTGCGATGTTAGTCATGTCTATGTTTTCAGATGTTTGTCTTCCAAATTTTGGTTTCAGTTTTGCATCCAGTTTTGCTACTATGACATGCTCTGGATTAGAATGTGATTTCATCAGCCTTTGATGTCTCCTCTGCGCACTGTTTCTTAGCTGTTGCTTTTTAACTAGTTTTTGAAATTCACGGTTTTGCAATAATAGCTGAGATATTATTTGCTCTAAAGGCTGTTCTATATCTTCACAACTTTCTGCCACCTCATCTTGTTTTGCATCTTCAGAAACTTTTTCTTCAATTTCTGATGTCTCAGTGATCACTTTTTGTTTATTTAAGTACTTTACCTTTTCCAATTCATTCTTTTTGAATGAGTCAGTCTTTTCGATCAACTTTTTGTAAGTCTCTTCATCAATGTCTTCATCTTTGCTAATCGTGTTAGGGATTGTTAATTTTATTACTTTAGGCTTGTCAACATTGAGACTATCATTTGACTCTGTTATGTGTAAAATATTTTCAGTAGACACATCTGATGATAACTCAGCATAAAATTTTGCTGTAGTATCTGATCCAAGGCGTAATCCTTTTGCTCGATTCTTCTTGATCTTGGATATTTTCTTTGGTATATTTTTTGTAGTGTACATTCTTATTTCTAGATTGGATCTCAGTGGATTTCCTCTGCGTTTTTGCCCATCAAGCTCGGGATCTGATATGATGGTTCCATCGTTTACCCTAACTTTTCTAGTTATTTTATTTGTGCCGCAATTTCTACACTCAAATTCAATTTTTTCTGTGCCTCTTGGCTCACTTCTTTCACCGTCACTCTCTTGAGATTTCTTGTTTATTAGCCCCATCATATTTTGCTGTATTCCAGGTTCAGATTTTCTTCTCCAAGTGCCTATTTTGGAAAGCTTCGACCTTTGAGGATCATCTTTCGATTTAGATCTCTGTAAAGAATCAGCTTTCAATCTCTCACTGTTGTTACATCTAGAGGGTCTCCGTAATGTATCTGTTATAACTATATTTTCTTTGATCTTTGCGCATTTCAAGCAAGTCTTGGGAATGCTTCTAACATTGGTTAAAGAGTTATTAGCTGCTGTCAATTCCTCTTTGTTATCATTTTTTTCTGTATAATTGATGATATTATCAGAGGAATGATAGCCTCTAGTCTTGTTTAGGGAGCCAGTGAACTCTTTACCAAAACTTTCTTGAGACGATTGGAAGTCAGAGCACTTGCATGACGGTGGCTTTCTTTCCAAATGCTCTGCACTACCTGAGTCGATGTAATGCAGCAACCTATCGCAATCAGGACATTTGTCTCCTGTTATTTCTTTGTCCTCATGTCTGCAGCTACATTTGTCTTCTACCTTATCTTTATTCAGTTCTGTCTCACAATCTGAGCACAAATCAACGTAACAACTATCACAAGTGTAATCTATACCCTTTTCAGCAGATACTTGACTGCAATCACAGTCTTGAGTTTCTGCTCTAGTGGTAGTATGTAGTTTTCTGTTCTTCTTCATTCTCCCTCGGATGCCGTTCTCGAATGACTTCCTTCTTTCTCTGTCTATCTTGCGTTTCTCCAAGTATTCCGGTGCCGATAGCTGCTTCCTCATTGACGCTTGCGTTATGAGGTTGTGGGACTTTTCTGCTAGCATGTCATCTATAACAATAGAACAGTAACTTGGGTAAGTAATTGAACACAAGATTTGAATTATTTTATAGTAGTTGTAGTCTAGTTTTTTAATTACGTGAGGAAACGTAAAAATGATAATGAAAATGTATTTTACACTTATAATATTTTCAATTGGTACCTGTACCTAATTTTGTCTGATATGCCCTTAGTATTAATAAAAACTCCAAAGGCGTGGAACAGGAGTATAGTAGTTCTCTTTTTTAAAAAGGGAGACAAGACCCTTTTAAAAAACTACAGGCCCATCTCACTCCTGAGCCACGTCTATAAGCTGTTTTCAAGAGTCATAACGAATCGTCTCGCCAGAAGACTCGACGAGTTCCAGCCACCGGAACAGGCTGGGTTCCGCAGAGGTTTTGGCACCATAGACCACATCCACACTATGGGGCAGATTATACAGAAGTCCGAAGAGTATAATCGGCCCTTGTGCTTAGCTTTTGTGGACTATGAGAAGGCCTTTGACTCTGTTGAAACCTGGGCTGTCCTGGAATCCTTGCAGCGATGCCAAGTAGACTATCGTTATATCGAAGTGCTGAGATGCCTTTATAATGCTGCCACCATGAGTGTCCAAGTACAGGACCAGCAGTCTAAACCCATCCAATTGCGCAGAGGGGTGAGACAGGGGGATGTTACCCCAAAACTGTTCACAAGCGCATTGGAGGATTTGGTTAAGACGCTGGACTGGAAAGGTATGGGCATTAACATAAATGGCCAATGCATCTCACACTTACGATTCGCCGACGATATAGTCTTAATGGCGGAGTCGCTGGAGGAGCTATAACAGATGCTGGACGGCCTAGCATCAGCCTCGCGACAGATAGGTCTCGGCATGAATTTGGATAAAACCAAAGTCATGATCAATGACCACATTGATCCGGGACCTATCGTCGTAAATGGCCACCTTCTTGAAATTGTTTCAGAGTACACGTACCTCGGGCAGATTCTGCAGTTAGATAGAAACAATTTTGAAAAGGAGGCCAGGAGGAGGATTCAGCTGGGCTGGGCAGCATTTGGAAAACTGCGTCGGGTCTTTTCGTCACCCATACCGCAAAGTTTAAAAACGAAAGTTTTTAACCAGTGCGTCCTACCCGTCATGACATACGGAGCTGAGACGTGGACACTCACGGTACGGCTAGTCCACCAGTTTAAAGTCGCTCAGCGAGCTATGGAACGGGCTATGCTCGGCGTCTCTCTGAAGGATATGATCCGTAATGAGGTTATCCGACAGAGGACCAAGGTTACCGACATAGCTCAGAGAATTAGCAAGCTGAAGTGGCAGTGGGCTGGTCATATCTGCCGAAGAACCGATAACCGCTGGGGTAAACGAGTTCTTGAGTGGAGACCGCGAATCGGCAAACGTAGTGTAGGACGCCCTCCGGCCAGGTGGGGTGACGATCTGCGGAAGGTTGCAGGCAGAAGATGGATGCGGCAAGCCGAAGACTGGGCGCGATGGCGCTCATTGGGAGAGGCCTATGTCCAGCAGTGGACTGCGATAGGCTGATGATGATGATGATGATTATTAAAAACATTGTTACGATCGCTTAAGTGATATTTCATTCAAATAATATTCATTTCATATTTCTAGGACTTAGGTATAAGTATTTAGTTATGGTCATTTTCGTAAACGAACTGGCGTAATTTTGGTTAAAAAACCAAATGGCTGCCATTTCAATAGGTCGTGGCGGATTAACCGATAAAAAAACTTGAAAAACAACCCCCTTAAACATCGTTAACTCAATACCAAACACATTGTATACAGGCAAATAATTTTATTGTGTCAAATATTCAAGCCAAAAACTGCAATTCGAGTCGGCGATTACGTATAAGCACAGAGTACCTACTACTAATAGCTATAAGTAAGAAGCAAAAAGGGGAGTTTTGGCGGGAACATAAAAATGGCGCATTGGCGGCATTAAATTAATTGACAAAACTTGTATAACTTTGAGTGTTTAAGTGTAAAAACGATGGTTTTTTATCCATTAAGTGCTCGTAAACTTGAATAAGTGTTGGTGAATAGTGTAATGTTGTAAAACGTGACTTTTCGTGTTGCCTCCAAAACTCCATAGAAGCCTCTAGTAAAGTCGCAACCACCACTACTTTACAGAGGCATGACTTGACTTATCGACTCTGACTTATGACAAAATCATCTCTCCAATTACTTGACACTGGCTATATACCTTTGATGTGAAGCCAAAACTGAAGAACTTAGGTTCTTCGAAAAAGAAGCAAAAACAATATTAATGAAATCTTACCATCAGTTTTATTCTGACCGAGTTCCATCACCAGTTGTCTAGCATGGGACGGAATCACTGCGTTGTAGTTTTCCAATATGACCTGAAGCAAAAAGTTGTATTTTACGATTGTGGCTTAAGAAGACTCTACCTACTACTCGGGCGAATTAACATGCCACCTGGCTGACACTCTCGCTCGGAACTTGATGCGTCCCCCGTCCCCCGCGCGGCGACCTCCGTGTTTCTTTTTCCTCTAATTGCGAAGCCTTATCATTACTTATCATTACCAAGTATTACAGGACCGCTTCTCTATAAAGATTATCCAATTCCACAGTACTTTGCACAAACGTCATTCGAGCCAGGTGTCATGTTCATTCGACCGAGTTTTTCATCAAGCTAATGTACTAGGCATGGAGAGTATATCGAGTAACATGTTATTTATCATGGTATAAAAATGATCACACTTGTCACTTTCTGAGACCAAGTTTGAAAAAAAATTATGATATCCGCCCGGCGCGCCCCAGCAGATGATTTTTTTGCGCTGTGATGTCATGATACTTGTAACAGACAGTCAGTCAGTAGTGTGCTGACTGTCAGCGGGAGTGATTGCGTGACGTCGCTTTATACGTGAATTATTTCAATACAATGTGACATTAGCACATTAGGCCACTGATGAAAAATCACCATATGAAAATGAAATAGAAGAAGCAATCATTTCCACTATGCCTATAATGTAGACTTACTCTCTTGAGCAATAGAGTCCATTCTCGCTTGTGCCGCGGCGAGCGCGCTTGCAGAGTGAGTTGTGAGCGCGGCGCATCCCAGGGGATCACGTGAAAGGACAGAGGCGCTCCCAAGATCGACTCTACTAACATCATGTTGTTGCACTGAAAAACAAAAGTACCTATATTATGCGTGTCTAAATAAAAACTAAACTACTTAACCGATTTTGATAAAATTTATATGGGACCAGTCTGAAAGTAAATCGTTTCATATAAAAAAATATTTTTTCAAATCAGTTTGTAAACAACAAATTTCTGAGGTAACAAACATAAAAAAAAAACATTCAACCGGATTGAGAACCTCCTCTATTTTTGAAGTCAGTTAAAAATTACGCTTTTGAGTTAACGCTTCCTATCAATGCCAAAATCGATTCTTATGGACAAAACCTACCCGCATGTTTCAGGATGAGTATAAGTAAAAAATTGTTACCATGATGTGTGACTTGTAAGCCAGAATGCCGTCTTCTCTGTTCTTGGTGACGAGCAGCATCTTGTCGAAGAGGAACACATGTCGCATTGCCTTCGCGCCGAATACCCTGCATCAACAATATATCATTTATGTACAGACAGCGTCAGAGATAAGTATCTCTCTTGCACAAGACACCCAGCTATAAATCCTTTCAAAAAATTGTAATACTTAAAATTATTTTTAGGCTTACATACAGTTATTACAAATATGATCTATTTTTTAAAGGCAAAACTTCTCCAATCATCGCGGCGGTGATTTAAAGGGATTTGAAGCTGGGTATTATAATGCAAAGGGGATACTTATCTATGACGCTGTCTGTACATACCTACTTACTTTTTTTTTGAGGAGGATTGATGATAATTAATGGGTGTTTGTTACAACAGCTAATCGAAATATAATATTTTTATAAGGTTTATAGTTCATATATGTGTTCAGACTGTACCTAGTAGGCATGGAAAGTTTACCGAGTAACATGTTATTTATCATGGCATAAAACTGATCACACAATAAACTTGTGTCCTTCCTGAGACCAAGTCTGTCCGATGATATCTGCTTAGCGCGCCCCGGATAGCGATTTTGTACGCCCGCGGTCGCTGTGATTAATTCATGTTATGATTATACAATTTCATTCGTATCGCTTCGTAAATAATAGTAAACAGTAATAGTAAACATTCAGTGAGTAGTGTGCTCACTATTAGTGGTAATGATTGCGTGACGCCACGTCATGCGTGAATTATAATATGATATTAGTCACATTGGGCCACTGATGAAAAATAACAGTGTAAAATAACAAAATTAAATCATATCACCATGTGATATTGACATAAAAGTAACAATAATTTCCACTTTTAAGTATAATGTTTTTTATTTGGGCTTGGATGACCGAATCCGGCAGTAGGTAAGTATACGGAATAGTGAAAAATGCGTGTGATCGTGTAGTCTAATGTCTAAGGACTTACCTAAATGTCCCTTCGGCGCACAGCTCTCCGTACGTGGTCAGATCCGGCCCGTTCCACCCGTACAGGAGCGACTGGATTTCCTGCAAAATACACAATTAAAAATTATTAATGGATCTGGAGCAAACTATACTTTAAAATTTTATGATAATTAGTGTCGAGAAAGTGATAAATAAGTATCTAATTGAATTAATTATTTGAATTTTCACACAATCTAAGCGCTGTTAGTAATACAACGCAATTTTTTTTATAACAAAAAACTTTAATGGGCAATGTAGAAGTATATGTGCAGTCAGAATTTTGGGTTTCTACAAAAATAGAGTGACAGCGGGGCGAGTGCAGCGCGCGAGGCGAGCTTTTACGAGCTGGCTCGATGGCTTATGTCGAGCTAGGTATGAGTTTGCCAAACGATGAATGAAACTTGAATTAATTTATCAATAATGGGTACCGATTAACGCAAGGCCATAGTAAAACGACTCACGGTAACAGTTAAACTTTTATCATTTTATTTTTGAAAAAAAAAATCGATTTAACTTTTACAAGGTTTTTGCCATATCTGTGTTCAGTAACGGCAACTGATTATGCGTATTTTTTTTCTGGTGATTAAAATTTTGCGGCGTATATCACGCTTACTTATGATCAGAATGAAAAATGAAAAAAAAAATACTATACGCTGGAGCAAATCTGCGCGACTGAGATAAATTTTGACGGTCAGTCTCAATGCGTAGAACTTTCTCATAGGTGATTTTTGACCATCAGAGAAGCGCCTAGCTCGTTTCGTATCTAGTGGTGAGATCTACCTGTACTCTGACGGCGTGCTCATGCCGCCTCTTCATATCGTCGATGTGCTGCGCGATGCCGGTCATCTTCAGCAGCGCATACTCCGTCTCGCGGGATGCACACTGCTTCACTACATTCTGAAAATGTTTAATTAAGGAATAAGAATAAGAACATTTTTATTGTGAAAAATAGGCATAGAAATGATTGCTACTTCTATTTCATTGTCACATGGTGATATGATTTCATTTTGTCACAGTGAAATCACCGGTGATTTTATAACCGATGATTTTTCATCAGTGGCCTATTTTTCATCTGTCACTCTCTAAACTCCATCGCGCTTTGTTCCACTTACACTCAAACTCTCCATAGTCTGATATTAGATAGAATCCGATTTGTGCATGGAGTAATGAGTCTTAAAACCAACCTGAAGCAGCAAATGGTACTTCAGAATCCTCTGCACAGGTTTCAGCAGATACGACGCCAGAAACAGGAAGTGACCGAGCTCTATCTGTCTCTCTCTGAACTCCCTCGCACTCTGTTCCACTTACACTAAAGCTGGAACTCTCTATAGTGTGATAATAAGCAGGATTTATGCATAGAATAATGAGTTTTAAAACCAACCTGCAGCAGCAAATGGTACTTCAGAATCCTCTGCACAGGTTTCAGCAGATACGACGCCAAAGGCAGGAGGTGTCCAAGCTCTATCTGTCTCTCTCTAAACTCTCTCGCGCTCTGTTCCACTGACGCCAGTGCTGCCAGTCTCTCCATGGTCCGAGGGTAGCCAGTACAGTAGGAGGTGTAGACGGAGAAACCCGTGGTGTTGTCGACAAAGCAGCGAGCAATGCAGGTGGCGTCGAGACGGCAGGTGTTCAGGGCTTCGCAGAGGGATCTGGAATGAGGAATAGTTAAAATAGTTTATCTAGTTTAGGACGTCTTCTTTAGATTGTTACGTGCAAGCTAGTAGAGCCAGTGTCCAAGGGTTAAAACTGCCTGGGCACACTTGCCTTCAGACTCTTATTTTCTTCTTTCTTGCTAATTAAAAAGAGGATAACTTGTTGATTAATGTTGCTAAAGGAAAAACTTGATGTTGGATTGATGACACTATCGAGTAGGGTATCAAAATGTAGGAAATTAAATGATATTACAAAAATAACATAAGTCATATGTTTAAATTTAATTTGGACTAATGAATTACCAATCAATGCATAATTATTTTCGCAGTCGGATGTTCAGTCTTTATAAATTATTAGTTTGTTTATGTAAGTACTGAGTAAAATATTTCAATAAATAAATGAACGCCAACATCAGCAACAGCATTTTATTGTTTCGAATTAACTTTCTAATAAATTAACTTTCAAAAATTTCAGCGAAGTTAACTACGGCAGTAAATTGAATAGTGGGTGTAAAAAGCCAAATGCATTTGCACACTCATCAAAAATGATTCACTGTATCTACTTTCCATTATTAATGCTTTAAGGGTAATCCTCAAATCCGAATTCAATACAAAATGTTTCGGACAAATACTCAAAAAGTACGCCGTATTATAGTAATTTCTTCACACTATTCATGTCGTCCATGCTTTTTGATTTCATCAACAAAAAATATGAAGGGTTTCATACTTTAATTTAGATTTCATACGTATTTTTAAGTTAGTAGGGTTAATTTGAAAACACGTATAAAATCTTCATTAAAGTATGAAAACTTTCACTTTTTTTGTTGACGAAATTAAAAAATATGGACGAAACGAATAGTGTGAAGAAATTACTACAATACGGCGTACTTTTTGAGTATTTGTCCGAAACATTTTGTATGGAATTCGGATTTGAGGATTCCCCTTAAAACCATCATTACAAAGTAAAAGTGGCAAAAACTAAGTAGGTAGAGATTATTTACGTAATAAAAACTATTACATGCTTAGTTATTTACGTGAAAGATGATAGAAATGAGATTTGAAAGGCCATAATGACGCAAAAAATCACTGTCTAATTAAGGAGCCTCTTTGAGGCGAACTTGAAAGCCTTTCACCACACTGGTTCAAAAGAACAAGTGACACGATAAGAAGACTGTCTAATTTTTCATTCAATATCACACCATTTACATTTTACCGCAGGATACCGTCTAGATGGGTACCAACACGGTGTCAGATTTTCTGCCGCAAAGCAGTAATGTGTAAGCATTACTGTGTTTCGGTTTGAAGGGCACTGTAGATAGTTAATAGTTCAAGTTAATGTGGACGAGCGCTTTCGCAGAGTTGCACATGTCTATGTGAATCAAAGTCCTGTGATTACTGTTCTAGTCATGAGCAGGCGTGATCTTTTACCATCAGGAGAGCGCTTAGTTCAACTCATCCCATGTTCCCATAAAAAAAACTTGCGAAACATTTTATAACTAGAATCACAGTCAATCGCAAATCATAAATTTTGAGAAATAAAATTTGATCTTCTCAAGAATGTTTTTGTCATACTTTTTTAAAATTACTAACAAGATAAATCTTGTTTTGTGTGAAGTTTTTGCCATGAACTTGTGCTAAATTATCTGGGACAAGCAAGCGTTTCTTCTGCATTTCTTCGCGTATTGTGTTCAGTTTACGATGAAGGCAATACGTGCCTGTTGGCCAGAAACGCTCATTTACAACTTAGGTCTGAGATGAGCTTGTCCGTCGAGCAGTTATTACTAGAGTTAAGATGCCATCAGATGTGGTTATTTTGACCGTCTCTGATTTTGATTCGGGTATTTAATACTTTATTGCACACACTTAAATGTAGTACAAAAGGAAGACTTAATGTTAGAGCATTTTCTACCAGTCAACCAGTTAATGGTAGAAAAAAGAAAAACTAGGTAATGGACGATATACAAATGAATGATGATAAACGAACAGGGCGCTATCCTGATGTTAAGAATCCAAGCTTGCTTTGGTCATTAGCAAGCTTGGATTGTGTGTGTGTCTGTTTCGTAACAAACTAAGTGCTATTTAAAACTTTCAATAAACAAATCGATCCATTAAACTTGTTTTTTTTAAATTGTATACATACTCGCAAAATTTTGTAAAAAACAGGGCGAGGCATCACTACATGCAAGAAAGACATCCTAACTGCGTAGCATCAGCATCCAAAATTTTTTTTTCCTGGAGTGGATATTATGAGTTTATGCAATGTAACATTTTGGCCAATATACGATTGAATTGAATTCAATTAAGTCGTTTCATTTTAAGTTCAAGAGATTTTTTATGACAAGAGGTGCAATCGTGTGTCTAGTAATAACAGTGTGTAGGCATTTTTATATATTTCGCAGTAAACTTTATGCTTTTGTTTGTCACGTCAGGCCGGTTTCGCACAATGATTTCTACTCATTTAAGTTTTATTTTCGCATTAAAAGTGGTACAGAGTCACGTCACCGTCGGTACGATTAGTGTTTTCTGTATAAAAGATTTGGAAGTAAAATACTAGACTATTCTTTGACTCTACTTTTAATTCAATTTAATTTTATTTTATTTTTCTAACCTACCTGACTCACATTAACAATTATTTTCTTATACAGGGTGTTTTTTGAGAAGGGCGGGGATAGCCAAGTCCGAAACCACGAGAGTTAGAGAAAAGTCGTGCAAGGAGTCGTGCCCTCGATTTATAAGAAAATAATAACTACATATTTAGATTAATATTTTACTTTTGATGAAAATCGAACCAAAAGTTCGAAAACATAAGTCAAGTGCACGAAAGGAGCCTCTTTGAGACGCACTTGAAATCTTTTCACCACACTGGTTCGAAAGAACTAGTGACACGATAAGAAGAAGAATCTAAAGCTTTCCATGACCATCACACAACTACGGTACGATAGTCATCGTTCAACATTGCAATGGCACAAACAACGAAAACCATGGTGGCCCAAATAAATCCAAACTATCCATAAAATAATTTTGATTGACTTCACAGTTACACAACCTCGCATTCAAAATTAAAACTACAAAAAGCAGGACGCCATAAAATGATCATAAAACAACACTGATAAAACTAGCAGATATTGCAACATCGGGAATGACCCTTGCAACACTAGCTTTTCATTATTTGTAAACTAATTAAGTTGGAGCGGAACTAATATTGAGCCTTGTGGTACAGACAGCGTCACAGATAAGTATCCCCATTGCACAAGACAAACAGCTTCAAATCCCTTCAAAACGCCGCCTCTGCGGGGCACGACTTACGGATAAGTTCTGCATTCATATATAAATTATATTTTTATAACCATGCAAGCCGAATAATAATTTAATACAATTTTTTAAAAGGATTTGAAACTGGGTGTCTTGTGCATAGGGGATACTTATCTATGACGCTGTCTGTACACCGCACATAAAATTTTAACGACTGAGCACTACAAACAAATATTGATTTAGATCGCAGGTTGTAACTACTTAACTCGTGTTGTTTTTAGTTTGGTACACTAAAAACATTTTATCGTAATTTTAAGGCTAATCCTCAAATCCGAATTCCATACAAAATGTTTCGGACAAATACTCAAAAAGTACGCCGTATTATAGTAATTTCTTCACACTCTTCGTTTCGTCCCTTTTTTTTTGATTTCGTCAACAAAAAAAGTGAAAGGTTTCATACTTTAAGTTAGATTTTATACGTGTTTTTAAGTTAGTAGGTTTAATTTTAAAACACGTATAAAATCTAAATTAAAGTATGAAACCTTTCACTTTTTTTGTTGACGAAATCGAAAAACATAGACGAAACGAATAGTGTGAAGAAATTACTATAATACGGCGTACTTTTTAAGTATTTATCCGAAACATTTTGTATGGAAGTTTTCCTTGAGGATTCCCCTTAAGACCATTTATATAACCATACTTCAGGCATAATAAATATTTTCTAATTTCTAATTTCCTTGAGACGCGGTATGTCAATTTGTGTGACAAAGATACACCATCAATTTTTAATTACCAAAAAAAACAAAATGGGCAATGCAGACGGGGTACTACGTTGCATCTATGCAGTCAGAATTTTGGATTTCTACAAAATGTGCGAGTGACAGCGGAGCGAGTGCGGCGCCCGAGCCGAGGTTTTGCGAGCTGGCTCGAGCTAGGTACCCGGGTTTGCCAAACGATGAATAAAACTTAAATGATTATCAATTAAAGGTACCGCCTGACGCAAATCCATAGGAAAACAACTAACGGTTACAGTTATCCAATTTTAATCAAATTTATGTTGACAAAAATTTTACTTTATTTATTCAAGTTTTTTTGCCGTATGACTATGCGTATTTTTTTTTGGTGGTGATGGTGAGGTGATGAAAATTTGACCGTGTATAGTCGGCTTGTGACGATACAGCTTCCTAACTAGCATCCATCGAACGCCCATAAACCTGGCATTTAGTGATAAATAGTAATTTGATAATAATGTGCTTAAATTTTCTATTCTTTTTTTAAAATATTTGTTACCTCAGAAATTTGTTGTTTAAAAAGATTTGAAAAATTCAGATTGGTCCCATAGAAATTTCTTCAAAACCGGTCCAGTATTTATAGTTTTTGAATCAGAATAACTGAAAAAAAAATTGTCGTAGTAAACGATATTGCGTATTTTGTCTTCCCTGTGACTATTCAGTGGTGTTTACGGTCACTAAAACAGTCCAATTGAAGTCGGTTGTTGTATGTATGGTTTTGTAAAACCTTGATCTTCTTCTTATCGTATCACTAGTTCTTTCGACCCAGTGTGGTGAAAGGATTTCAAGTTGATTGTTATGATATTTAATAGTTATTGGTCTAAAATGTATACAGACCTACACAATTGTACCCTAGCCCTTACGAGACGTACACACGCACACAAAAATGCACATTTGTCGGAACACAATAACCTCTAAATGTGTAGGATGCTTGCTTTTAAAAACTACCCTCTTTGAACTCCCTACGGAGCCCTTGCTATTATTTTGACACCCTCTTTCCTACAGGGTCGGACTTGGAAATGTCAAAGTCAAAGGGGCAATAAAACTTTTATAAAGAAGCCAAGACTAACGTGGCATGCATAATCTATTTATAATATATTTTATAATGTCTATTTATTTTTCTTATCTGTCAAAGCATTATAATATGTTTGAATCAATAATTATTTTAGTCAGCTAACCATAGACCAATATTATTCGTCTATGGTTAGAGTAAGGATTTATGAATATCTATCATTTTAATCCAAATTGGACCAGATGATGCATAACTTGATAGGCAAATTTAAAGTTATCTAGTAAAAACATACTTTTGAAAAATAAATCTGTTTTGATATGAAAGAAACATATTTATTATTTGTTTACTTACATTGAATGGATTTTAATGATCTGAATATATCTGAATATGACGTTTGACATTTGACTGAATATTTATTTTTATAGTTTTTACAATAATTGAATAAAACATGTATTTCAATAACTTGACCACGTTGCGATAATTTACTCGACACTGGCTAAATATACATAAACATGTGGAGCCAAACGCGAAGAATAAATAAACGTTCTTAGCTAAATAAAAATAAAAAATTATCGAATAAATACATTTTATTATTATTATTTTATTTGTTTAAATTCTTATGAGGTACAAAGTGATCCTGAATCCGCTTCTGTACCTCATACTACCGGAACAGTGCTAGTCGATATCTCAATGAGAAGGGGACGTCAATTATACGCCGTATGCTGTCAAAATACCATCTCCATCATCAGACTTATAGTTAACAGCTTTTTGGATTATCCTCTACACGAAAAACTAAAATTCGTCCCTGAGAGAAATAAATCCTTAAGTCCCTAGAAAACTTGAGGAATTAACGATAATTTAAACTTTATACACCACAAGATTTTAATCACCAGAAAAAAATATGCATACTTAGTTGCCGTTACTGAACACAGTTATGATAAAAAAAACTTGAAAAAACTAAGTCGAATTTTAGTCAAAATAAATTTGATTAAATTTGGATAACTGTTACCGTTAATCGTTTTACTATGGCTTTGCATCAGTCGGTACCCATCATTGATATTAATTTAAGTTTTATTCATCGTTTGGCAAACCCGGGTACCTAGCTGGCTCGCAGCGCAGCTCGCCGCAGCTCGGCTCGGGCGCCGCACTCGCGCCGCTGTCACTCTGTCATTTTGTAGTAACCCAAAATTCTGACTGCACAGATACAACGTATTACCCCCTCTGGATTGCCCATTTAGTTTTTTTGGTAATAAAAAACTTGTAGTGTAGATTACACCCTGTTTCTCTGCCGGCTTAAAAATGGGTGTTAATACCGTAACTACTATACTGAGTTGTATTGGCGTCGTCTCGATTCGTGCGTCGACATTTCGAGTTAAATACGAAATTGATCTCGTTTCGTTTTTTGTTGATGATATTATTAGAATAATGATGTTACCTGTTGAAGAGGTAGATATCCTCGATGTTGTTGAAGAGCTCGCAGAGCTCGTCTTCAGAGAAGGTGGTCTCCCGCCGCCACACGTGGAGGTAACCCTGAAATGAGGAGGTATTGAGACGAGTATTCCACATTGTATGAATGAATTATTTATTTATCTCAATTATAGGTGCAGACAGCAAATCCCTTCAAAACGCCACTGCGGCATACGAAGAATGATATTTTTTTAAAACCATGTAAACCTAATCATATTTTTATAATTTTTTTTTAATGGATTTGAAGCTGGGTGGTGTGGAGTGCAAGGGGGTAATTATGTTCTTCGGTTTTGGATCCTCATAGCAGTGTCAAGTAATTGGTGAAACATCGGTCAGAGTCGTTAGGTCAAGTCATGCCCCTGTGAGTTAATGGTTTCGGCGACTTTACTTGAGGGTTCTGTTACTTATATTTTCACGTTCCTACCAAAAATCCAAAAGGAGGATACTTATCTAAGAAGCTGTCTGTACTGTCTGTGTGTCTGTGAGGTCTCTCATTTGTCAAAATCCATCAAGCCTTTTAGGATGTATGTGAGTTTATTTCATTACAAACAAAGAAATAAACTCACATACATAAAAACATAATATATGCCTAGATTTATAGGAACCTCAAAGTTCTCTACTATAATGCCTGCCTTCTACATAACCAGGCACAAATCAAGTTGTAGGCATAATATCATGTAAGTATTGTAAGATTTGTAAGTACATGCTACCAAAGAACTTGTATACTATGTATCTAGAATGCCGACTCACACGAAAACTGCGAGCCGAAAGAGCTAGAACCAGTAAGGAGTGTGTCTCGTTCTGTAGGGCGACCATAATTTTTGAACTTTGAATATTTCATTGAGACATAAACAAGCAACCAAGGGAAAATTCAATCTGCTCAATAAGCTATCAATGTTATATACATACGTTACTTTGCATTATTGTTTTAAAATTATGTTATACATAGGTGCATTAAAATATCAACAAAAAAGAGGGCGGTGCGCCGCATTCTAGTGAGGTATATCTGATTCAATGGTTTTAATACTGTTTCTTTCGAACAGTAATTATTTTTCTCGGCAGTTAGGTACCTAACCTACATGACAGCGACTGTACTAAACCTTTCAAATGAATCTGAATAACATTTAGAGCAAATCGTCTAATTTCGAAAATTGTCCCACTTATTTCAAAAATTATGGCCATGTTAATTTTAATTGTATGCTGGCAACTGTGTGAACGAGACACACTCCTTAACGAGGGGGTCTCTATCAAGCATTAAAATCCTTATATTTAGATTTAATTAAAAAAGAACTTTATTTCCAAGTCATAAGGTTCAGAATTCTTAATCCTTAAATAAAACAAAATGGCGTGTTAGCTCTCTAGATACATAGTATAGAAGCTCTTTGCATGCTACATAATTCAGTTATAAAACCCGCTCGGCAGTGACAATGGCAGTGACAGCGACCGGTGTTACCAGTTACAACACAGCACGAGATAGCAGGATAGTAGGCTCGCATTGTTTACCCACGTGCTCTGTTTGAATGGGCGAGTTAATGGAGCGAGAATAAATAACTAGAACAAGATTTAAAAATTTGTTGTCTGTAAAGTTGGTTTACGGACGATGGTTTAACGTGACAACGTCATAACCAGCCTAACGGGACAATGAGCGTTATCGGACAATGACGTCAACGTTTTCTTGCATGCAGCCGGCGTTCATCGATTTATTGGACGTCAGTCATGTCAAAAAAATCGTATCGTGAAAGTGAAAGAGATATTTCAGTCAAGAAATGCACATTTCTCCACTCTCGTGATCATATTAAGCACCAGAATCCCGCTCGCCGCTATCTGCTCGCACATTCTTGAAGATATAAATTTACTGAGTATAAATTTCAAATAAGTAGAGCGGTGATTTTATTAACACAACCTCATTAAATGTTTTAGTATATTTCTGTTTTGATAACATAACATAAGCGAAGGATATTGGGCAAAACGCATTCTTACACTGAAAGACTAGCCATGGTCAAAGAATAAGTAATATTATTACATACCATGGTACTAAATAACTTGCTCATTATACTAGTACATACTAAACGCTCCGCTAAACTAGTAAAGTCGTTGTTCAGTGTATCAAATACCATGTAATTGTATATTATGGCGGTATTCCACTTATAATTCTATTGTCTCCAATAGGGTAAAACCGTGATTTATGTCCCAAAAGTATTAAACATTTTATTTGATTTTTGCATATTGTATGTGCTTGCCTATTATACATTTTATTTGATTTTTAGCATATTTAATATTATTCAAATTGTATTTATTACTTTTATTTTATATTCGAAAGGGGCACCTATCAACAATATAGGTACTCTGTATTCATGTTCTTGCTAATAAATATCTTGAATAGTGAATCTTGTCTCTTTCAAACCTAGGGCACATATGTTTTCAAAATACCATATAGGGTAAAACCCCGGTTTTACCCTATATGGTATTTTAAAAACATTTTGAAAAACAAACGGACTACTGTTTTATCCACGATTCTTATCTGTAGGGTATCGAACCAAAGGCGGGTTTTTGTCGCCCGGAGAACATCGAAAACCAATAAAATTTTATAGTTTTGCTCTGTCTAGATTCTTTGATTTGAATAACTTTGTTTTTATTTTATCCCATCAATGAAGGATAAAGTTACAAACATAGATGAATTAGTGGTGTTCCCATAAAACACCAAGATATACAATTAAACATTAAACATTGAACATTCACACACTCACACCCCTGCACTATGATTCCCTGTGTCGCAGATGGCATGGACGGACATATACAAGACATTACAACATCCAAGACCCGAGAACAAACATTTGTGTTCGTCACACAAATATTTGCCCCGGCCGGGGATCGAACCCGGAACCCCAAGCTTCGTAGGCAGGGTCACTACCAACTAAGCCACGGTGTACAATATCAAACCAAAATGGACGCGGAATACAAGACAGAACCTTTTCAGACACCCTGTCAATTAAAATTATATATCTCTATTTTCAAATAATGTTTGTTACTTTTTTCGATGTAATGAAAAAGCCTAGTAGTTTTAACATATAAAATTTATTTAGCCCTGTTACTTCTCTTTTTTTTAATTTAGCATTGGACCAAAATGTACTAGAAGTTAGCCAATGTGGCTTCTTTTATTGGTCGCATTTTCAATGTACCTATTACATTGTGTTTCTATACTTAAATACTTCTGTGTTCTGTGGTTACATAGTTCACCAGTAGATTAGAAAGTAAAACCTAATCAGATAGCGCATCGGTAGCCGGGTTGCCGGGTTGCCGGGTTGTCGAGTTGTTGGGTGGTCTCACGTCCCAGGGTGTTCCCAAATAAGGTGGTGTTCGTGATATACTTATCTACCTGCACTTTCTAAGCGTGCTGCTTATGCACGCTCTGTATATCGTTAGGATCATAGAAGTATTACCTAAAGTATAGAAACACAATGTAGTACATTGAAAATGCGACCAAGAAAAGGGAGCCGAATTGGCTAACTTCTAGTACATTTTGGTCCGATGCTAATTTTCGAAAAAGAGAAGTAACAGGGCTAATTAACCATTATAAATATGTTAAAACTAGGTTTTTTCATTGTCAATATAACTACATCGTAAAAAGTAACAAACATTATTTGAAAATAGAGATATTTAATTTTTATTGACAGGGTGTCTGAAAATTTTCGGTCCTAGGTATATACCGCATACATTTTGGTTTGTTACAGTCCATCTTGTTCTATAGGAACACCGTTATTCATCTATGGTTAGGATCTAGATTTCGTCAAACAACTTAAAACATTAGTTTATTTACTACATACTTTTGCTTAGGACAAGTTCTTACAACGGGTATAAATACGGGCCGGGCAACGTTGTTCATTCACTAGAGTCCGGTAACGCAGTAAAGAGTCCGGTGACGCAGTAACAGCCATCTGCGGCTAACTGCATTAAACGTCGATCAGAAAAAAAAAAATGTTTATTCACTCTCGTTTCAAACTTCGGCGAGTCCACACCTCCTGATGATGCCTCGTGTAGAGGCGAAACACGTGTCGTATCTTTAAACTTTGGTTTTCTGTTCTTTGACTCTTTGGTTTAGTTGAATTAAAGTTAAGTCAATTAAAACCTTTGTTTATAAATTAAGCGGATTTATTACTAAATATATTTATATAATTTATTGATATTTATGGATTATCGCAAAGTAACGCCTGAATCAATCAATTTTCTTACAACGGTAAAGAAAAAATGTTGAGGAAATCAGCATGTCGTAGAACAGGGGAAAAATCTATTGCATCAAATCACAAACCAACGCATAACCAAACTGAGAGGCTTTTGAGACTCCAAAAACCGATTACGCGTTTTTGTAAAACTCTACAAGTACTACTCGGGCGAATGAACATGACACCTGGCTGACACCTGGCTCGGAACTTGATGCTTCCCCCGCTGCCCCGCGCGGCGCTCTCCGTTTTCTTATTCCTCTAATTGCGAAGCCTTATCATTACCAAGTATTACAGGACCTCTTCTCTATCAAGATTATCCAATTCCACGCTTTACTTTGCACAAACGTCATTCGAGCCAGGTGTCATGTTCATTCGCCTGAGTAGTACCTAGGTGTCATCGCGTCCTACTTACTATGAGTGGTGACGTCCGTGGGACGCCATTGTCTTCCGCTCCATTTTCAGGACTAAACATAGAACTAGGACACGTGTAGGACTATCCTGATTCTAGTATAATCTTGTAAGCAGTGTAGGCATGGAAATGATTGCTACTTCTACAATAAATTACCGGCAAGCATTTTGAAAAATGATGATATATTTACATTCAAGCGTAAAGTATTTAGTCTTCTTGTTGAAAAGGCATACTATTCAATCAATGAATATTTTGATGATAAACTGGAGTGAGGCTAGGTTATGATAGTAAGTTATGCATGATTGTGTAGGGAGATTATAGAATTAGGTGACCAAAATATTGTACGCCAATAAGGTAAAACATAGAGCTCAACTACCAACCATGTTACCATCCCATTACCTGTGTTTCACAATAAATACATTTGTATTTGTATTCTATTTCATTGTCCCTTGGTGACATGGTTTCATTTTGTAAGAGCTATATCACCGATGCTTTAATTTTCTCATATATAATAGTAGATTATGCACTAAGGGGATAAAGCAGTGTCTTATGTCGCGGGTGGCATATTGAGTCCTGAGTGACGCGAGGGGTTCAAGCTACCCAAGACGAAGACAGGCTTTATCCCAGAGGAGCATACTCTACTTTTCACACCTTCTGCGAGGCAATAAAAAGCCAGGGCTCCAGCAGCGAACACCGTCTTTTGTTTCACAATCTTTGAAGTCGCGCCTTTTTTCTTTTTTTTTATGAGTGGCCAGTTCGATTTTAGAACAAACCTTTTTGCAATGCCATATGGGCGTTATTATATGGCTTAGAGTTTTCCACGAGTTTCCTCAAGAATTTACGTTCCAAATTCAAATCCCATTATAACCCTTGGGAGTTTCATACAACATTACCTCCCTAGGTAGGTAATGCTATGCTTTACCTTGATGATATATGATGAGATATGTAATTGAATATTGTCGAGCAGGTGGTGTGAAAATAACATTTCACTTCTACAAGATATCTACCACCCAATCAACAAATTGTAATAACCTTATTACCCGACTGTCAAGGAAGGGTTATGTTTTTCGCGCAAGTTATAGGTTTAAATTTAATTTGGAATAATGAATTCACAATGAATGTATAATTATTTCGCAGTCGGGTTTTCAGGTTTTTTAAACTTAAGCTTGTTAATCTTTGATATGATTTGCGAATACTAAACGTATTAGTCGTACATTCTGAATCATGGCTCCAGGCTGGCGAGCTTATACAATGGTCAATTTGCAGGCCTGCGCGAGGTGACTGCACTCGAAACGAACTAGCTACAGAGGAATGGACGATAACAGAAACCATACCTACATAATAATACCTTCCATTACATAAATAGGGACGTGGCGGCCGAGTGGATGCGATGGTCGCGAGTTCGAATCCAGGTGGCAGTCATGCGTAAATGGGTTTTTTCGGTCGAAAAAATCTATGTATGCATCCCACGTTCTCGCAACGGTGAACGAAAACATCGTGAGGAAACCGGCATGTCGTAGAACCTAAAGTTCGAAAACATGTGTCGAGTGCACGAAAATAGCCTCTTCGAGGCGCACTTGAAATCCTTTCACCACACTGGTTCGAAGGAACTAGTGACACGATAAGAAGATTACATAAATATCATTTTTCTATGAAAATATTTGGGTATAACATACCTATAATATTTTCCTTTTAAAATGCAATGTAAAAACAGCATGTATAAAAAGGTGTATTGAATATTTTTTATTAAAATTTTATTGAAATTCATTTTTATTGAAATTGTATTGAAAGACAAATGTTGCAAAAGTGGCCAAGACAAATTCCTCAGTCTAGTTATTTTCTTTATCTTGCTGTAATTTTAGAACTCTAGTTCAAATGTAGAAATAGAACAAAAAAAATTTGAAAAAATCCCGACGAATAAAATTACATTCGATAAATTACATTCTGGATAGGGTACATAAAGTTGATATAAATTAAAACACCAATTTTAAAGAGTTTTTAATCCAGCCCTAGAGCAGAATATCTGAAGTAGAATATTTAAAATTAATAGCAGACAATCTGATTAGTGGAAAGATACGCGAAGATTTTTGAAAATCTTGAGAACAATGTATGGCGGACTTTTGGCCAAATTCTTTGTTCCATCCATTGTTTCATCAGACTCTACCGATGTTTATAAAAATATTTTTATCTGAATCTGAACATTTTGTCAAAACTCCGTCTGTAAGCGATGGAAAAAGAGAAACGAAGACACCCCCTGCTTCTCTCTGACCTTCATTACTTGTACGGACATAAGGACTATACAGGGCGTCCCACGGCTATGCCACATGGAGGGAAAGTACCTTGAATATTGTAGATGGAACATTTTACTGTAAGAAGACATTATTTGAATTTAAAAAACAATTTTAACTGCATTCATAGATATTTAAATAATTATATGGTTGAACCGGGAATCGAACCCGTTACACGAGAAAATTAATCATTCTTAAGCTTTATCATACCGATCGAAAGGCTTAATCATAAGGATTATTTTTTGCTCAATAACATAGTGTCACAAATAAAAGAAAGACCATGAATTTTCAAGGATAAAAAGACAAATAAAACTATCTAAGCAAATTATAAAATTTTCTAATTGTACATGGTCGTTCGAGAAATTCCCAGTCGTCCCTTTTCAAATCACAAATCTGATCCCAACGAGCACCGAATGCGCCGACTCTACCACCAACTTCCAGTTCCGAATCTGTTCAAATATCGAACTGACTCGTCTAACAGTACACGCCTACGCTAGTGCGGGGAATTATCGATTGTGATGTTTTATCGATTGTTAAGATAAGTCATCGATAGTTAGTACGATAGAATTTTGATCCGAAGGTCGTGAGTTCGATCGTACCCAGTCGTAACCTAATGGATTTTACTGTTTCTATTTTTGACGTGAAACGTACAACGTCTAATAAATCGATGACCGCCTGCCGCGCCTGGCTGCATGCACGAAAACGTTGACGTCATCGTCCGGTAACGCTCTTTGTCCGATAACGCTCATTGCCTCTTACGCTGATAGTCACGTTAAACTTTCGCCCGAAAACCAACTTTACAGACAACCAATATTTTTCTCTTTTTCTTTTTATTAAGTAAAGGACTAAGCACGACACGACACGAGCAAGAGCATCTTTTAAGACGATTTTCGTATAAAAAGTTGCGGCAACCATTAACAGCAACTTTTAGTTGTTGCAACTGGGAGAAACGTAAGTAAATTTCAGAGTTGCGGCAATTTCATTGCACCGTGGGGCATTTATTTTTGTATAGCGGGGCGATAGTAGAGGGGTGAAAAAATCTCTACTACAAATGAATGATAATGAAGTACTACACATTGTTAAATATAAACCTAAAACTGTTTTGACTATGAATTAATCGATATATTAGTGATGCGTGTCCCATACCTAGCACCGCTGCAGCTCATACATCAAACCCACGTGCCGTGCACCGTATTTAAATAACTACATTCACGCCCTTTTATCTATGTTACAAGTTATAAGCTTTTCCAGTACAACTTTTCAAACGCATGAATAGTATGAATAAATATTCTTTCGAACCAGAGTAGTGAAAGGATTTCAAGTGCGCCTCGAAAAAGCTCTTTTCGTGTTCAAAGTTTTACAATAACATGCTACAGCCGATTTCAATTGTAACGTTTTAGCACAGTAGAGTACTTAGATATAGGTACACAAGTTTTAGTGAACGTAATTGACTGAATAGTCACAGGGCCGCAAAATACGCAATTTCATTAACTTCGACAGTACACGAAAGGAGCCTCTTCGAGGCGCACCTGAAATCCTTTCACCACACTGGTTCGAAAGAACTAGTGACACGATAAGAAGAAGATTAACTTCGACGATATATTTTAATTATTACGATTTAAAAACTAAACCACTAAACCGTAATTTTCAAATCGGTTTATAAACAACAGAGTTCTTAAGTAACAAACTTAAAAAAAACAACTGAATTGTATCCTCCTTATTATTTTTAAGCCGGTTGAAAAGAGTGCGCGTTGATATCTTTTGTATCGAAAAGTTGAACCATTTTTTTTTTTTACTTATTACAAAATCGCTGTAAGTTCATTATTTGAAGTTTGATGATAGAAAGCCGGTTTCTTAGGAATCCAAAAACATAGATGATCACTTTTTAACGGGAACTCGTAATAAATCACTATATTTATTTATTTTTAATTCAAACCTGTGTTCAAATGACAAAACTTATCGTACATCTATAAATTAGAAAATAACATCTCAATAAAATATACTATTTAGTTGAAATACGTGGGATTTTTACGCGTGCTTTCTCTAATTTATTTATGTCATAACAGAATTAAAATAATCCAAATTTAGTAAAGTATCATCATTGAATTAGGTTAACAGCCAAAACAAAATTCATAAATATTTTCGATAAATTATTTTGAGGTTCTTAATGGTAACTGTGACATACGGACAGACGAGGGAATATTAGCAATGGAATTCTAACCTTTATATTGAAAAAAAAATTAACGCATAAAAAACAGAAATTTTATAATAAAATAACCGAATTGAATTGGGATTCTAGTGACCGTAAATACCACTTAAAGGTCACATTAAATTTGCTTTCCTGTGACTTTTAAGTGCGCATACGCATTTTTTTCATAAATTCAATTTCAATTCTAAACTACTGAACCGATGTTAATGAAATTTGTATGGGGCATATATGAAAGTATTTACCTTTTAAATAATAATTTCTCAAACTTGTTGATATAATATGAAGAAGTTCTAAGGTAACAAACATAAAAAAACGAATCGAGAGAACCTCCTCAATCTTTTGAAGTCGGTTTAAAATCCAGTAAAAATCCTATTCGAGACTTCCTAAGAACATGATATCACTCTATAATCAGTTCCTAACTCATTCTACTAGTTTCGTAATAAAACTGGCATTATGTAATAAAAGGGCAATAAAACCGAGTGCACACGAGTGTAGTCAGATTACGATATGCAGTGGGTGTTCTTACCTACTTGACACTTGTAAATGCGCCTATAAACATAAAATTTGTATTGAATACTCGCTTCTGCCCGTGGCCAAAGAATAGGTAATATTATATACCATACGTGGCTTTGATGGGTTTAATTTAATTTAATTTCCCAACGAGTAACAATGTGACTCTTTGGAATATTAAAAAAAAAATAAGGTGTTTGGAACCAGAATGAATAATAAAGTCTTACCTAGCCTTTCAGATCAACATAGCTGTGCCCATTTTTCCATACAAAAAATGCAGCCAGTTTTACCGATGAAAATTTGTTCATGAACCAACGGACAACTCTCTTTTTTTACTGTATTTATATGTAGGTATGTTTGTCTTTATGTCGGACCTTTAAATTCAAAATTTAATCATGAAAAAATGAAAAAAGAGCTCCATCTTGAAAACTAATAAAACTTGAGAGCTAATAGGTATCTGTAAATAAAAAAAATTAAAGTTAAAATATCAGGAGAATTAGGTACAAGAAATATGTTTTTTCTTTACAATTTGTATTTTGTCAATTTTTGTCTTCGCTAAAAGAACTAAACTTTGGTCAGAATAACCACAATTTTCGCAAAATATTACTAGTATTTAGATTCTAAATCAAATCGTAACAACCAAATAACGTGTACTATTTTCACAATAACTCACCCACGCCAAGATGTTTTGATTCAAAAATAACCACACACGCGCCATGTGTACGATACGGCGGAAATACTTATGTATGAATGAGTGTATTATATTTGAATGAGAATTCACTTTCAATAAATGTACCTAATGTATTAATCCTTCTTTAGTTAATGATATGGGATGCAGCTTCTAGGCCAATATTCAAAAATAAGATTAAAAAGTGGCTATTCGAGCACAATTTTTCTAGTGTAGAGGAGTTCTTGAAACTGTCTGCCAGATGACCAGTTTTTTTTTTAAATTAAATAATATAACATTATAATATTTTTTATTGTTTTATGTACTATTTTTATTTTTATTGTCTTGTAATTTTGGAAGTATGAAAAAAATATTGTATTGTATTGTAAAGCTCATAGACGAAGAAACAATTGAATCTTGAACCTCTCAATTAGTTGACACTCGCAACTTTGTTTACGTTGAAAATTAACAAAATTATTTTTAAGTGCGTACAGAAAGGAATTCCCTGCCTACATTTCTTAACGAATATATCCTCAAAATTTAATTCCCAAATTAAAGTGACAAACACATATTCCACCACGTTTCAAGTCTCTACGTTTAGTGTTTAGGCTCTGCGTTTTCTGTCACTTAGTCAGGACTTAGGGCGTCTTCAAATTCCAGGCTATGGCGCGTCTAGATATTGTATGAAAACTAGGAAGAAGACTTCCTCATGCCTCTAATTTGAAGGCGCCCCTAGCCTTTTATATATATTTAGATAGTCATATTTCCTAGAACTTTGCGTATAAATACTCAAATGCTTAAATGCTCGTCATATAAGGCACGACCACTCCATACAAGCGAGTCCCGTTAGAGACGATCTTGTACTCGCTACATCTCCTAGATAAAACCCGTCTGTACCCGCGTCTACACACATACACATTTTTAGCATTTAAGGTGAGTCCTATGAAGTGATTTTTATTTAAACAGTTTCCGATTTGAACTAAAGAAGTTAATCCTCATTATCTTGACAAGGAGAAAGGATTAAATACAATCCTCAAAAATTAATACCCCACGTAAAATTTTTAAAACACACAAGTCTAAACTTCCGTCTCTCTACCGAAGTGACGAATTTCGACTAAGTCTAAAAAAGTAGTACTTAAGTGCACTCAAAGATGATGAACAATTCTCTTCAAAAGCTTTAACAATTTTCGACCTAACTTAATAAAAGCAAAATTAATCAAAACCACTTCAGTTCTTTTTTTCACAAAAATCATGTGTCTACGTTTTCATGCCGGAAAATGTATTACTATAATAACCCTAATTTGTGTATGTTATAATTTTCCAAATCAAAAAATATATGAGTTATAAATAATTACATAGTTAATTATTACATAACATTTTTAGTACACACCTACGAACCATAGAATTTAATTATCGGCAAGTTTAATGAGTAAGTTTACGTAAACAAATATAAGGATAATTTTTCCGTTTGTTTTTTCCATACCACATCTATTGTCAGTTGACAAAATAGTTTCGCCTTAAATCCATGAGACATAGACTAGAAAGAAAGAAAGAAAGAAAGAAAAAATATTTATTTTTGACATAACTGTACAAGCTTAAACATACCTTAAACCAAGTACCTACAGTGCAGTCAAAAAAGGGCTCATGCTCAGCATGTGTTGCAGTAGACTGCAACGCTGGTTTTCAGCATGAGCCCTTGACGGGACTAAATTCCCGTTACTCCATAAATCACAATAAACTAGGCTAAAAACTGCTATTTTTTTTTATTATTCCCATCTGTCACCCTGTATGTCGTGTCACAATTAGAGGATTGTCCCTAATAAACGCGCGAATAGGCACTTTTGGTTTGAATGATATTGAAGAACTCTCTGCATTTAATGACACTACAAAAATATCTCAACTGCCTAATAGACGAGTGTTCCCTTACACCGCGTGATATTTCTAAAATTATTCTTAATTTACGAGAAAAAAAATCTTTATATTGATCAAAAACATCGAAATCGACCTTTTGTATTTGAACGATTTAAGCTATATCATTGAGAATATTTGAAAATTCTTTGGTGTTATCGTAAGACAAAAGTATAAATATTTCCGACACCACGCCTTTTTTTCAGAAATTCCAACCAAAAAGCAATAATCCAGGCTTAAACATCATTGATTTTTCGATCCCCGCCGTCCATACATTTTAGTATGAAAAACTTGACTCGCTATAAAATAGACAACGTGCCCGCAAAAAATTCAGTACCCCCTTAGTATTCAAGGTGACTGCACGTCCGTTGAGATCAAACGTAGACTATGACTTATCTGTGGTTGGGATGACACTAAGGGTGCGTCGCGACGTCAGGAGTATCGGACACAAATGCTAATATGTACCCTTCGACTAAGTAGACGATCTAGGTAAATGAGGTTTGTTATCATTTTTTTACGTACCTTAAAAAGCGTTACTAATTTTTTTCTACCCATTTCAGGTAGATATGGAAAACATACGGGAAATTACACACACAAAAAATTACATTATTGTTCACCCAGATGCAGTCTGAATTTTAAAAATCTAACATTGGGAACGTATAGGGCGTATGGGGGTGAGATCAGAAAAACCTCGACTTTTCACCCCCTTTCACCCACCTTTGAGGTGCAACATGGTATCTCAAAAAGTGTAAGTCGTACAAAGTTAAAACTTTACCCACAGGTAAATTATTTGTTCTAATTTAAAATTTTTGAAAAATCCAATATGGCTGCCATACAAAAAAAATAAAAAAATAATAAAAAACTTTAAACGCTTGTATCTCGTAAACGGTTGCAGCTAGAGGCCTGATTTTTGTACTTATTATTTTGGATGAGGTGCGTTATTGCAAAGCCAGCGACCTCCACGAAGCGAGGCAGTAACCTGAGTGTTCACCCCCCCTCGGGGTGCAATATGGTATCTCGAAAAGTGTAAGTCGTACAAAGTTGAAACTTTCACCATAGGTACTTTTATTGCTCCAATTTCAAAATTTTGAAAAATCCAATATGGCCGCCATACAAAAAAAAAAATTTTTCATAAAAACTTTAAACGCTTGTATCTCGTAAACGGTTGCAGCTAGAGGCCTGATTTTTGTACTTATTATTTTGGATGAGGTGCGTTATTGCAAAGCCAGCGACCTCCACGAAGCGAGGCAGTAACCTGAGTGTTCACCCCCCCTCGGGGTGCAATATGGTATCTCGAAAAGTGTAAGTCGTACAAAGTTGAAACTTTCACCATAAATACTTTTATTGCTCCAATTTCAAAATTTTGAAAAATCCAATATGGCCGCCATAAAAAAAAAATATTTTTCATAAAAACTTTAAACGCTTGTATCTCGTAAACGGTTGCAGCTAGAGGCCTGATTTTTGTACTTATTATTTTGGATGAAGTGCGTTATTGCAAAGCCAGCAACCTCCACGAAGCAAGGCAGTAACCTGAGTGTTCACCCCCTCGGGGTGCAATATGGTATCTCGAAAAGTGTGAAAAGTGTAAGTCGTACAAAGTTGAAACTTTCACCATAGGTATTTGGTTATTTTTTTATTTATTTTATTTTATTTTATTTTATTTTATTGTATTTTATTTTATTTTATTGTATTTTGTTTTATTTTATTTTATTTTATTTTATTTTATTTTATTTTATTTTATTTTATTTTATTTTATTTTATTTTATTTTATTTTATTTTATTTTATTTTATTTTATTTTATTTTATTTTATTTTATTTTATTTTATTTTATTTTATTTTATTTTATTTTATTTTATTTTATTTTATTTTATTTTATTTTATTTTATTTTATTTTATTTTATTTTATTTTATTTTATTTTATTTTATTTTATTTTATTTTATTTTATTTTATTTTATTTTATTTTATTTTATTTTATTTTATTTTATTTATTTTATTTTATTTTATTTTTGTATTGCGGCTGTATTGGAGTTTTCAAAATTTTGAAATTGGAACAAAAACCAATACCTATGGTGAAAGTTTCAACTCTGTACGACTTACACTTTTCAAGATACCATGTTGCGCCCCAAGGGGGTGAAGAAGGGTGAAAATACATTTTTTTTCCTGAACTCATCTCTACACTCCTATACGTTTCCTATGTTAGATTTTTAAAATTCAGACTGCATCTGGGAAAAAAATCAGTCAGTCAGTGGTAATGCAGCTTTATTTTATAACTAGTTTTTTGGGCGGTGCGCGAGCTGCAAGCAGCTCGCGAGTGATTTATTATTATTTTTTATTATTTTAATATTTTATGAAATTAGAAAAGAAAAAAGAATTGTTGTATTCTTTAATTTTCCGAATATCAAAAAATAATTGGGGCAATATTATTAAGCGCCACATCTTTATCCTTCAAAGAAGAATTTTTTGTAATTTTTTTATGGTCCGCCATCTTGGATTTCAAATCCGAGACAAAATTCTTTATCCTCAACCCCTAATTAGTCAAAAACGACACCCATGAAAAAAGATTGAAAAAAAAATTTCCGCCATCTTGGATTTCAATTCTGACACCAAAATCTAAATTTTCAACCCCGAATTAGTTAAAAACGACACTATTATCCCTCAGATAATTGCCTCGCTACGCTCGGGTCGGGAGCTCGCTTCGCTCGCCCCCTCCCTGAACTCATCTCAATGTGACCCACAAACAGCGAACCGTCAACCTTCGCTACGCTCAGGTTGCCGCTTCGCAATGCGAAGGTCGGTGGCTCGCTTCGCTCGCCCCCTCCCTCACTTAAGAAAAAGTTTGGAACATCCTCTATAACGAATAGTGAGTCTAAACACGCTATATCCATCCATCCAAGTATTTCCAATCGAAAAAAAAAATAAGTTGAAATTTTTGCCATCAAAATACATACAGTTTCGAGTCTATGAACCATGCCTCTATCTCTTACCGTTGCTGAGATATCGGCGTTTAAAGTTTTGTATGGAAAAAACATATGTTTTGTATGGCAGTTATGTTTTTTTGTATGGAGGCCATATTGGATATTTAAAAATTTCAAAATTGGAACAAAAATAAATACTTTTGGCGAAAACTGCAACACTCTACGACTAATACTTTTCGAGATAGCATGTAGGTGCCAAGGTGGACGTGCGAATCGTCAACCTTCGCTTCACTCAGGTTGACGATTCGCGGTTCGAAGGTCGGTGGCTCGCTGCGCTCGCCACCTCCCCTCGACCTTCGCTTCGCTCAGGTTGCCGCTTCGAGGCTCGAAGGTCGGTGGCTCGCTTCGCTCGCCACCTCCCGGCAAAATTTTTCAACTTTCGCTTCGCTCATGTTGAAAAATTTTGTATGGGAATCCAACTTTTGTATTGAAATCCATTTTTTTTGTATGGCGGCCATATTGGATTTTTCAAAATTTCAAAATTGGAACAAAAATAAATACCTTTGACCAAAACTTGTAATACACCAAGTCTTATACTTTACGAGATACCATGTTTAATCCCTAGGGCTTAAAAAAAAAGTGAAAAGTCGAGGTTTTCCCCAACTCAACCCGTCTTCCTCTTTGTATTCCCCATATTAGATTTTTCAAAATAAAACTGCATCTGGGAGAACAATGATGTCAATGAGTCAATCAGTCAGTGAGTGGTAATTCATTTTTATATATGTTGAAAAAGATTTTTCTCATTATATAAAGCTAACGAAACTAACGTATAAAAGAAAAATATTTTAATTCGGACTAATAAAGATCCAAGGAATGAATTACTACATTTTAATGCAACTGCAACTTGTTTACATATATTTGTAATTCAGTCTGTAGTCTGTAGTCAATAGTGTTTACTTATTTCTGACATCGACTTGTTGACAATATTATGACATAAGTTGATGGCAACATAATAATATGGGTGTTTTGGTGTGTACATATTATTGTAACTAAGTATAAAAACATAATTTTGAAAATGTCGATATGTGTACATACTATTGCACGCGACTGAACTTGACTAGTTTAACGTCCGCGACTTTGTACGCGTGGGGACCATTTTCGAGTCATTATTGTGTAACTAACTCTTTGTTGACTTTGTTTCATAGATTGAGATAATATCCAAAAATCGTACACTCTGACCCCACCCTTTGCCGCTGGCTAATGAGTAGTACTCACTACTGGCCAACGGGCGTCGCGATGTCAAGCTAATGGCACAATACATTGCGTGTTTTTTATGACATTCTTCAGCATCCTACAAAGATAAAGGTGTTATGAAAATGTAACTTGTGCGTAGCACCGAAAGTATATTTGTTTCTTTCCAGGGTGGTATACTATGAGTGCGCGATGAGTCTGTATGAGTAGAAAATATCTATGTGTGTGTTCAATCAAAAGTTCCCACGCTTGCAGACCGGACCCTTAAAATATACAGGTAAATAATACAGGGTGTCAGGATGGTCGTGCGAATATTTATTCTACCTCAATTTTTATATTAATTCGCACTTGAAATCCTTTCACCACACTGGTTCTAAAGTACTAGTGACACGATAAGAAGAAGTTACCCACGTGAAACAGGCTCAAGAAGATAGTTTTGCAATAATAACGGTTACTTGATAATTTATATAACTGTTTAAATTTATATTTATGTTCAGTTTACCTTTTATCACCCATAAGCCGATTTGCACTGACATAAACGTTCAAATCTGCAGTTTTATAGCCAGAAATGTTTCTATTAGATGAGTATGGCTTATTGAAATAACGTTATATTATGGGGTTTCTTGTTTCTCACATTACTTATACCATCGATTAAAGAGAACTAAATTTGCAGGATTTAACGGTAACCTATTGGAATTTTGACGACTCTTTGCATTCTTTTAAAAATATGATAATGCTAATGGAAAATCATATCCATTTTTAACTAATGATTTTATAAATTTGAAGGCCTTGAATTTAAGACCTATTTAGCTGCAAACATTAAAAAAAAATGCAATTTTTTTTAAAAAATTACACCTTATAGCCTATAGCTGCAAACGTAACAAATTAGTTTAAAAAATTATACCCTAGGGTAACCTTACATAAGAAGTGGTTGTAACACGAGTAATTAAATAAATTATCTTATCTTATCTTACCTACTATATATACTTACTTTTGCTTTTACTTTTGCTGACGATACTGTCCTTTTGTTTAGTGGAAGAAATTGGAGCGATTGCAATTCTCATGTCAAACGAAGGTTTCCGAACAGTTCTAAAATGGTTAAATAACAATGTTCTTACCCTAAACGTTTCGAAGACTAAATATTTAACCTTTAGCATTCGTAGTGGTAGCCAGCCTACTCCGGGCTTGGTAAGAATTATGGCGCACTACTGTTCTGACCACTTAAATTGTTCCTGTTCTGAAATTGCATCTATTTCTACCATTAAGTACCTTGGAGTGTTTATAGATTCTAACCTAAACTGGAAACATAATACTAAAGAAAAAAAAAAAAAAAAACTTATCAGCCTTATAATTTATACTTATAATTTTAAGCGACAGTTGCCCAAGCAATACTTATTATGTTACAGCAAATTATTTAACCTATGTACCTATATTATTATTAGGTACACTATTGTAATTCTAGTTGTAGACTTGAATCTTCTACACATATTTATTAATGTTTCGCTGAAAACTCGCAGCGAGTCTGAGGCTAGTGCTTCCTGTATACCTACTTACTACTACTACCTTAATGTATTTTCTGACATAGTATATAAGTGTTACTCCATAAGAAGTGGTTGTAATTACGAGAAAAAAAAAATATCTTATCTTATCTTATCTTATATTTGAAATTTAAATAATTCGCAACACAAATAGAGTTAAGGGCTTTAGCTAGTTAAGGGTAATCCTCAAATCCGAGTTCCATACAAAAATGTTTCGGATTTTATACGTGTTTTTAAGTTAGTAGGGTTAATTTTAAAACACGTATAAAATCTAAATTAAAGTATGAAACCTTTCACTTTTTTTGTTCACGAAATCAAAAAACATAGAGGAAACGAATAGTGTGTAGAAATTACTATAATACGGCGTACTTTTTGAGTATTTGTCCGAAACATTTTTGTATGGAATTCGGATTTGAGGATGCCCCTTAGTAATAAACGCATTAAAATCACCCTTCTGCACCTCCGAACCTAATTATCATGGACAGTTTGACAGCTGTCAAGTTGACACTTGATCGGTCACTTTCGCTTCGTAATATTTTGTCACGACACTAGTGTCGAGTGAAATCCGGCCAACAAATGCATATCCGTGTTTAGTAGCTGGCTAAGATTGGATGAGAATAGCTACAGACCGGGCGCAGGGGTAAGAGATTAATGTAGAGCTAGACTAGCTACTGTCGGCCGCTTCGTCCGCGTGATATTGCGATAATAACATTAATACTCCTTCTTTTCAGTCGGGTAAAAAGCATAATGTATTTATCTAGCTCATAAGATTTACCTTCATCAGCTCAATCAGTTCAGTAGTGTTAAACATACATTATATATAAACATAAGGGTGTGTTTATTGCTTAATCATGCCAGAACATCTGAACTTGTGGTACGTGGTGTAAGGTGTAATCCTTTTATTTGCGGGCAAAACCACGGGAATTCTGAATCTGTACTTTATTTCTTTTTTGACAAGATTTGGATACACACCCTGTATAAAACTTCTGTCTTAGTAGCCCTATCACCAAACTTTTTCACAAGCGTACATTCGTACCTATTCGTATCGAAGCCGTCACAGAAGGGTTATCAGTTTGAATGTTTTTTTTTTTATGACCATGCTAAATTACTTCCATTTTCGTACAAAAAGAAGGCTGTTTATTGCCAAAACATTGACTATAATAATAAAAACTTTTTGACACCATTATGTTTCAAAAAGTTTTTAGTATGCAATAAGGTCAGTTTGGGTCGTTGAAATAAGATATGGGATCTAGATTAACGGCAGTGGAAATTGAAAACTAATGTTGTGTGTTATGGAGATTGCGTATTCTAATATGGGTGTACGTACGTAGGCGGTACGTTTATAGGCTAGATTTTAAATAGCTTGAAATATCAAACTGCCTTTTAAGTTACTATGTTCGAAATAACACAAATAAATAAACTGTACCTATAATAATTTTGGCATGTGAGACGAATATGGACAAATATTATCGTGCGGGACGAATAAAATACGTTTTAATGGCGTGGGCCAAAAATTAGGGACGAATATGGCATAAATCAAATAAAGTAAAGAAGACACCATAAAAGAGACGTTTAGATAATTGATTGATTCAGGCGTTACTTTGCGGAAATCCATATATATCAACAAATTATATAAATATATTTAGTAATAAATCCGCTTGATTTCTAAACAAAGGTTTTAATTAACTTAACTTTAGTTTAGAACTTTAGTACATATTACTATATTATAAACCACGAGAGTCTCGTTTCGAACTTCGGCGAGTCCACACCTCCTGATGATGCCTCGTGTAGAGGCGAAACACGTGTCGTATCTTTAGACTTTGGTTTTCTGTTCGTTGACTCTTTGGTTTATAATATAGTAATGTGTACTAAAGTTCTAAACTAAAGTTAAGTTAATTAAAACCTTTGTTTAGAAATCAAGCGGATTTATTACTAAATATATTTATATAATTTGTTGAGACGTTTAGAATTTTTATATATAACATTTATAGTAAGTATAGTATAGTAAGTAAGGATTATATTTAGCCTGTCTCGTCCCACAGCTGGGCAAATTATTAATACTCAAATTTTTTTTATTCGAAATGTTTTAACAAATAGGTCATGGCTATAGTTAATGAAATTATGTACTACATATCTTTAAAACAAACATGTTAGAGGCATTTACTTTTTACTATACCCAAATAAATTTAAACTTAATCGGTTCAATAATTTTAGCATGATTGAGGAACAAACATAACTTTAAACAACCATACCTTTTCACAAACATTCACCTTGTCAAAAACTGTTTTTTTTTCAAAATAGATATGATAAAATTGTCGGGCGCCGCACTCGCGCCGCTGTCACTTGCATATTTTGTAGAAACCCAAAATTCTGACTGCACAGATACAATTTATAATACCCCTTCTGTTATTTTGGTTATTCAAAATTAGTGGTGTATAATATAACGAAACGCTCATTATGTAAACGCATCTTCATTTACTGTAACTTTAACAAGTATCAACGAACGTTATCGATTGTATGTAGCACCTACTTTCGAAGCAGCTGTGAAAAGTAGGTCGATTCGAGGGGTCAGTGAAGTAGCAACATTGGGTGCTATGCAACGAGCTAACTAATGCATGATAAATGGTACTTAATTGGTAGGAATTTGCATGGAATTGAAAATAGGTGAGCACTTTTATTAAAAAGCTTTTATTCGATAGAAGTACCTACATTTTCAACCAACTTCAAAAAAGGAGGAGGTTCTCAATTCTGTTTTTTTTTATGTTTCAGTACTTTGTTTTTTATGAACCGATTTAAAAATATATATTTTTGTTTGAGGGTTATACACTTTCAGATTGGTTCTATAGAAATTTCATCATGCGTTTTGTACCAACCGGAAGCAACTTCACAGATTTTTTTCGTCGCTACATTTAGATATTGGTTTACCAAAGAGGTTTTACGCAAGAACACCAGAAACCGAACGACGAATGAAATAGCACGGTTCATATTACAAAGAAATTCAACAACAGACTAAGAACATTTTAGCATCAAGTTAAACCAACTTTAAATTATACCGAAACATTTTTAGAAAATTAAACCTATAGCAGTCCAATTCTGAACGCAGGTCTCTCCCAAAGCGCTAGGTACTGAGCTTGATTTTCGGGGCTTTTCATCATATTCATACTTTCATAACTCCCTATTTCTTACTTATATTTCCATATTTCATACTTACACTAAAAACAAGAATTATAGATTCAAACTACAAACCACGTTATTATTGTTTAAGGAGAATCCTCAAATCCGAATTCCATACAAAATGATTCGGACAAATACTCGAAAAGTACGCCGTATTATAGTAATTTCTTCACACTATTCGTTTCGTCCATGTTTTTTTATTTCGTGAACAAAAAAAGTAAAAGGTTTCATACTTTAATTTAGATTTTATACATGTTTTAAAATTAACCCTACTAACTTAAAAACACGTATAAAATCTAAATCATTTTGTATGGAATTCGGATTTGAGGATTGGCCTTAACTCTATCTCGCTTTCCCTACTTACGAGATACAAAATAAGATTTTCATGGATTTAGAACGTGAGCTAAGCCTTGAAAGTTTTAGTCGGAGCTATCCGGCCATAATCCAGAAATGCTCGAAATTTGAGTTGCAAGACTTGCAAGATTCCACCCGGAACGACAGACAAACAAGAATGTGACTTAATAAAAACGTGTTAGTTAAATAATTATAACAATACGACCATCTTGATGTAAAAAGGCATTCAAGACAAGCGTCACCATCAGCTATTAATGAATGAATGAAAGCAGTGTTATGAACTCACCTCGACCACCTGCCTTAAGTCTTCGACGTACACGTTCTCAGTCTGCACGATCTCAGAGCAAACCCGTTCCAGCTGCGATAGACCAGACATCTCATCTACTGCTTGATGCCCTGGAAATTATAATAGAATAGAATAGAAAATATTCATAATTGCATAATGTTATCCACAGACAACAGGACGTTTTTAACAATAATAATACAAGCGACTTCAGTGACCGTTATCACCACTGAAAAGTCACGCGAAAGTAAAATACGCATTTTCTTTAAGGAGACGTGAGTCTGTCTCATGGAGCCTCAATCTGTCAATTCGCTTTGACGCATAAACATAGTACAGATATTTACAGTAAGTGCGAAAGGTCAATGTAATGTACTATTGTGACGTCATCGTCAATCCAATGTATAATAAACATCCCAATCAATAATTTGTTACATTTTGTCACACACGTCAACAGTCATTTCTTAAAATACGTGGGTTACTATTGCTAGCGCCATAGCTATTCCTTGCTAACAAAGGGAAACAAGATTTGTTATTTTTATTGATCATTAATTGTTTGTATTTTATTCCAAAATAAATTTATACGTACTTAAGTGTAGTGTCATTATTTTGTCATAAATTTCGGTACATACTTACTCATATAAAGAAAACGAAAAGTCTGGCCAACAAAAAATCTAGATCGATCTCATTCATATACGTATTCTAAAAACGATTTGAACTTACTTACCCATGCCTAGCAGCCTAATTTATCAAAATTGAATGAACGGTTCGACAATTATCATAAGAAAAAAAAATACCCACAAACAGACATACATATACATATATATCGGGGATTGAATCAAAATTTGGAGCTTGATTGACTCGTAGTGTTCTGATCTTAGACAAGAATCGTTATTATCGCCATTTATTAGTGACTAGCGTAGTTTGGAAACGTCAAGTGGTTTTTGTAAGTCTTACTGTCACTTGGGTAAGGTCGATAAAGAGCTGTTAGAGGGCGCCAGTGTAAAACAACTTCAGATCATTAGATCTTGCGTGCATTTATTCGTTCTTGAAGTAATTGAACGAGCTGACGATCCGAATTAACTCACTCTTGGATTGACTTCAGATCGTAGTACTCTGAATAATCTGTGACATCAGAGGAGAACACTGGTCCCGAAGCGTATGTGTGGAATTTGCTACGTTTCCGTTTAATTTGGATCTAATCCAGAGTTATCTTTTCAATCGTGCAATATTATTACCTTATTTTGATTGTGATTTTCTAGTCAACGTCTAAACTACAGAAAGCTTTAGTTATTTTGGATTTCGGTTCATATTGGAGAATTCTGAGTCTAACAATCTAATCCAGAGTTATCTTTTCAATCGTGCAATATTATTACCTTCTTTTGATTGTGATTTTCTAGTAAACGTCTAATCTACAAAAGGCTTTGGTTATTTCGGATTTCATCACAACTGCCCCATGAATAAATGTCAATTGAGTTACTGAAATATATTTTAAAGTGAAAACTTCTATAAGCGCGCCTACAAAATATTTTATGGGTATTGGATTTAACTGGGCTCGTAACGCACGATTATGTAACGCTCCTTCAGGTAAAGTAGGCTCAAGTCACCTCGATGAAGTTTTCACTTCTGTCATTTGGTCATACACACACGCCATTTTTATCATTAATGTAAAGTTAAACATACAACATAAATTGTAAAAAACTTTTTTATTTTAATTTTTATTTCTTGATAATAAGCTAATTAAAAATTATATTTGGAACTTTGTACTATAGAAACGCCGACAATTATCGAACCGACCCGAGCGAGTGTGTGACGTGACTAAGTCTACTCATTATTACATGCAGTTGAATACAGTTATAACTTTTAATCTTGGTAGTATCGTTAATATCAAAACCAATTTATCTATTTATAAAAAAAGGCTTAATTCCTCTTGACTAACGGTCATACAGTATACAGGCATAACCAGTGGACGCAGAGACTTGAAATTTAAAAGGTATTTAAAAAAAATAGCCATTTTGGTATTTAAATCTGACATAAAATTCTTTATCCTCAACCCTTTTTTGCGCAAGTGAAACCCATAAAAAAAATCCGCCAAATGCCTTCAAAATCTGACACAAAATTTTAACCTTCAACCTTAGCCGTGATCCGTCAACCTTCGCTTCGCCTCGCGGAGGTCGCTGGCTCGCTTCGCTTGCCACCTTCCTCGCTAACACAAGTTTTGAACACCTTGTATGTATAACAAATCACCAACCATAAGCCACGCGGAACCTCTTCAAACGAGCCCAAACACCTTGCATCCATGGATTTTTTTTTAAACCGCATCCATGTTTTATGTATGGCGGCCTTATTGGATTTTTAGTTAACCCCCTCTATACGATTGAAAACTGCATCTGAGAGAACAATGATGTGAGTCAGTCAATCAGTGGTCCTATAATCAGTTTAGCTACTTCTTTTATTTTTATACGTTGTCATTTGTTAGGGATTTTGAATAAAAATTACGTAATTATTGTGCTGTCAAAACGGAACATTCGGACGTGGGTCTGCTCTGTTGGGCGGCCAACGGCCTACTCAAAGAGAATATAACCACTAGGCCTACTAAATTCAAATATGCGATGCGCTTAGTTTTATAATCACAGTTTTTTGGGATTTACACAAATATGAAATAAGTTGAACGATTCCAAACCCTAAATAATTAAATTACCTCAACTTACGAATGATATTCTCTTACCTACTTCAAATATTTTTGGAGTTATGAGTGAAATACTGTGCCAAAATCGTCTCTGTTTCAGATTTATTTTCTAACGAAATGAGTAGAGTCTATCCTGTTTCTAGGAGTATATTTTAAATACGAAAAACATAATTACAACATATATTTTTTTCAGATTTTCAATTCTAAAATTGCCTGTAGAAAACGGTATCAAAAAACTCATAAAACCAGGATAACTTTTCGTTGCTTATAAAAAAATAAATATAGCATTTAACAAAAAAGTACGCCAGAATTATTCATAAACAATTCGATTGGAATATAAAAAAATTGTTTTATCCGAATATCTATTACTATATCCAAATGCCAGAGGTTTGTCAATCGGGGGTTTCATTTTCAATTGTGTATTTTTGTGAATCTTTCCAATTTTTTTTTTATTGAGTTAATATTTAATAATCGTGATTCGGCTGGTCAATTGTATAAGAAAATACCTTTAACTTTCATAATATATATATTTATTATAATTTTTGTGAGGTTTTCAAACTCTATTTAGTGATTGTTGTGAGGTCGAAACGTAAATATAGGCGCTCACTTCGCCTTAAATGACATATTTTTTTCAGGAATTTCTCGTTTTAGCGGTTTATTGATAACATCAATAGAAATCTGACAATAATATTAATTCGCATCTTATTAGGACAATGCTAACATCTAGCGTCTATCTTAACGCCTAGACCTAAGATATCCTTATGTGGTCTTCCAAATATCGTCACTATTAACGGCATACCTACTACTACTTATGAATATAAGAGAAAAACTACACTGTATGTAGTGTAGGTACTTATTGTTGAAGATGCATGCAAATACTTACTTGAAGTAGCATCTTCCGACTTTCCTTCTTCAGAAACGCTGTTATTCAACATCCCTGCACTGTTTACAAAGTTGTTACTCCCATTCGCCGACGTCATATCCACGTCACTATGATCATCTAAGCTCTCGATCGAAGCAAGGTATGCCGAGTTCACTCCTCCTTTGTTTTGAACACCACTACTGGATGTCGAGCTAGAAGACGCAATGGAACTCATTGATAGCGGACGAGTCACTTCCATCGCCGGGGGATTCAATCTTACGACTTCTTTCTCAGGAATCGAGCACTTCAAATTTCCTGTAGACCCTACTGCTTCCGGATAAGGTCCAGTTTTCTGTAACTGTTTCGAGCTAAAGTCTTTACGATTTAAACTGTTAGTTCCAGCTACTTTTGGGAATTTTGGAGATCCCTGTGATTTCCTAGGAGGGACTTTAGGCGCTTGTTTCTGAGGCGATACTTTCAGTTTGGTATCGAACTCTCTATCATTGCAAGTTATAGAAAGTTCGATGGATTGGTCGATATATGGTAATGATAGAGTTTCAAACGCGGTTTTATTTGGCACGTCGTATATGGCAGGTCTATTGTTTGTTGGGACATCGTACGTCGTTTCTGCGTCTATTTTAAACTCTGGTTTTACTGGTTTAGGTTCTTTTACACTAGGTTTATCATATATGTCTACAGATGGCAATATATCGACTCCAGATTGCGATATTTTTGATGTCGCTCCAACTAAAGGTATGTTCGACTTATGCCGCGTAGATGCTCGAAAAACATTAGCTGATTTCTTTTGAACTTTTACTGTGGCCGTTTCTGTTGCACTAGAAATCATTCTCTTCACATTTGGAGATAAAGTACCTATCGTCATTTCTGTTTTTGCGTCTCTAAACGTTCTTTTGTCTTTGATCATCACTGAAGAATCACTGCACGTAAGGTCGTATTTATCACTAGCACTGACAGTATCACTTTTGGTCCTGAGAGAATATAGAGAACTTTTGTTTACAGACGCTATTGGTAATTTAACACTTCCAGCAATCATTTTTGGATCTTTCATCTCTTTTGCACTATCGTCTACCAGATTTCTTTCTTCTGTTTTATTCATAGAAGTGTATTTTGCTTCGTTCACAGGAGGGTCGTTTCTAGCATCTTTAGCCGTTTCTATTTGTGATGTGTCTGGTTTCTTGGCCGGTTCTAGAAATGAGTCGTAAATGCCAAGCAGCGCTGGTGCTAGGTCCGTGGTACTACCTGTAACAAGATAAGTAAAGTAAGTTACATGTTAAACACATTTTTAAAAACAAACCTATTCATTTAATTCTCACATTATTGGAGTGCTTTAAAATAACCAGTCCACCATATTGAACTAGAGTGAAGTCATTTTAATTTTCGTCATTAACATCATCCTAGCCTAGAATCACGCACTGCTGGGTATAATGCCACTTAAATAAATTCATTTCGAAAAATATTTTACTTTACGTTCATTCTTATTCTTTATCTATGTTTTTTCTATTATTCAGATATTTTCTTTAGTTAAAGAAACACTAATGGTTAATGCATAAGCTGCTGTGGTAACAATAAATTAGTGGCTAACTGCATTTTAATGTGTCTACGTTCCTGCCTTAGAACTCTATCTACTGACTTAGCTTATCTTAATACTCTGTGTCTTTATCTTAGTTTATTTTTTCATTCAACCATTTTTGTTATTTAGTTATTTGATATTGTATTTATGTGTATGTAAATAGTATGGAATATTAAAAGTAAATAAATATTTTATGATTTATTTTATGCTCATGAAAAAAACGGAATCCTTGATTTTTTTATCAAATAACTTTTGTTACTTTTTACGGTGGAACGTCCTGTTACACTTCCGTCCCTTTTTCACGTAAAAATTACTCCCACAAATAGTCAGAAAGCGAGAGGAAAGGTGTTAAACATCAAAAAACTCTTATTAGGGTTCTTCATCTTATCGTGTTACTAGTTCATTCGAACCAGTGTGGTGAAAGGATTTCAAGTGCGCCTCGAAAAGGCTCCTTGTTAGGGTTAAGCTTGCCTTTGTACATATCTTTTCTTTAATGGTGTTTGTGTGTACAATAAATAATTACAGAAAACACATACAAACGTACTCTTCTACGACGAATACGATACGAATGCGACTGTCAAAAATGTTGGTGATGAAGCCACATGCATAGATTGAAGTGTGTAGAGTAGATTATCCCAACGGAAGTGCTCTATTACAAAGGCTAGAGTTCACTGGCACACGACATCTCCCAGCTGATGATACCTACGGGTCTCTCTCTATATTAGCTACGTTGTTGTACAGTCGCCTACACTAAGATGTACAGTCAGCTGCACAGACATGTATACACTCCCAAGCTTATATTACTCTTAATTTTGCAAAGAAGGGCGCGCAAGCATTTTCAAATAAACTTACTTTTTCAAATTAATTAATTATATTCTTTATTGCACAAAATACAAGATAAGATGTACAAAAGGTGGGCTTAATGCTAAAGCATTTTCTACCAGCCAACCTTATAGGTATTGAAAAATGTTGGCGTGCTAACTTATATATAACATAAACAATGGTATTTTATAGACTAATCAAAAGTTACACATATTAAACAAATTTGGTTACAGAGAAAGCAGTAAGAGAGAAATGTTTATCAGCTGATGAAAATCTAAAATAGCTCCTTACACTAAATAAATAAAATAAATAAATAATAATATGAAATAAAGATGAAATAGGTATATAGAATTATATATCAGTAATATAATATCTTAGGCCGGGTAGGAATTAATAACAAATGATTTTGAAAAAGATGGAGAGATACCTAGGCATTGTAGGGCATCGATATAACATCTAGGAAGCAGAATACACCTTTTTTAAATAAAATTCACGAACAAGACGTTTGAACGTGGGTTTACTAGCTGCCAATTTAAAGTCAGTCGGCAGAGCATTCCAGAGGCCGACAGCCGTTACCTCAAAGGAATTGCCGCGGAATGAGGTAGAGTGTTTGGGTACAGAAATAAGTAGGGTATTAGTGGACCTTAAGTTTCGCTCGTGTGTGTCGGATAGAAAAGAAAATTTGCTCTTTAGGTATTCAGGATAGTGCGGGTCTTTCAGGATTGAAAAGAGAAGACAAACAATGCGCAAGTTTCTTCTCTCACGAATCGGTAACCATTTGAGCTCGGCTCGGTACTCCGAGACGTGGTCATACTTACGAAGGCCGTATATGAATCTAATGCAAGTGTTCAGCAATCTATCAAGCTTATTTAGAAATTCTTCCGAAATATCTACGAAAGCGATATCCGCATAGTCAATAATAGGTAGGAGTAGAGTGTTAACTAGGGATAATTTCGTTTTAGATGGTAGGAAGTGTTTGAAACGAATGATTGAATGGAGAGTTGCAAAAAATTTCCGCGAAATTTCTTTAATTTGTGCTGTCCACTTTAAGTTGTTATCAATGAGAATACCTAGGTTTTTAACTATCGGTGAGAAACTAATAACGATGTTGTTGTATGTTAATGGGTTTATGTTAGAAAAATCTATTTTAACAATTTGACGAGTACCGCCTATAACCATAGCCTGGCACTTATTTGGGTTTACCTGAATACCATAGTTTTCAGACCAGATTTTAATTTGTAGAAGATCATAGTTAAGTGCAGCAATGGCAGTGTTCATATTGTCGATCCCGATATGGTAATATATCTGCAGATCATCGGCGTAGAAGTGATAGTTACAGGTGAGCTTAGGAGCCAGCATGTTAATGAAGATAGAGAAAAGTAAAGGTGACAGAATTCCTCCTTGCGGTACTCCGGCTTTTAAGCTGCACCATTCCGATTGGGATTGACCACTACGGACCATTTGACAACGCTCTAATAGGTAAGAAGAAAACCACTTAACGGCAAGAGGCGAGAAGTTAAGATGTCTCAATATGGCCAGAAGTAGATCGTGATCAACAGCATTGAAAGCGTTGCTGAAGTCAACAAGCACCAAAACCGTTACATAAGATGTTTCCATAGCTGATCTTATGTCGTCCGTGACTTTGATTAGGGCAGTTGTGGTACTATGACCCAACTGAAAACCAGACTGGAATTGGTCAAACAAGCCATTTTTCGTGATAAAATCAGTTACTTGCTTATGGACAACGGACTCTATTATCTTTGAAAGGAACGGTAAGATGGAGATAGGACGAAATTGGTTGGGAAGTAGAGGGTTGGATACCTTTGGCAGAGGAAGAACGTGAGCTTTACGCCATTAATGTAGATATGTTACTTGTCAGAAGAAGAATGTATTTTCAAAACTAAGAGTATTATCATAGACAAATAAATACAAATTACTTGGATTATTTGACTATGGTATAATATAAAAGTAAAAGCTTGAGAGTGTATAGATGTCTGTGCAGCTGACTGTACTATATGGTCTAAATTTTCAAAATGAAGTCACAGTCATAGTCAGATGTTCTTAAGATTGTGTCCTTTTTTTTGATACAAATTAAAAATTTTGGACGTACCTATATCTTAGTGCAGGCGACTGCAGTAGGTACTTTACATAAAGTCGGAATCGTTTAACCTCAAAATTCCACTATCGAGACTCCCGATCAGGTGACAGAACAAAAGGCATTAAGGTCATAGCACACATATCAACTTGGAAACGAATCGTCACCGTATCAACTATAACAATGAACACAGATACATACATATTTCTACAAAATGACTGCGGCTAGTAATTAGAAGGCTCTATAGTATATTTTCTCTCTTTTTACACTATTAAAGTTGTTAATGAATAACACCTACCTAGAGTAATTAAAAACTTATCTGCTCTACCGGTAGGGATCTCTCGGGTCTATACCACAAGTATATCTATACTTAGCTTAGACCGAGAAGTCTTTAAATAGACCTGTACAAAGATCTTAGTTCTTAATTAAATTAGAAAGGTTCCGTATTTTTATCACAAGTTGTATTATTTGTAGTATTAAGATCTTTTTTGGAAATAAACTTTAAACTTTAACTCGAGCCGTTCAGTATTCTTTGTATGAAACTCCTTACTGCAACGCACACTAATCGGAATCGCAACGTAATCGTCTCGCCTCGCTCAAACTCGTCGTCCCCGCGCTTACGTCTCCTTCACTACACTTCACATTTGGATTCAAAATGATTGAACTAATGTCGTCTAGCCGTCGACCAGCAGTCAAGCTGTAAGTGCAGCGTCCGCGTCGCTTAGCCGTATCCGAGTCGAGTCCTGTTATTACGTGCTTAGGATAGGTTGAAACTTTTGACGACAGGTGACGGCGAGGAGAAAGGCGATACGGTGACGATCCCTTTCCGGATTGATATGTGTGCTATGACCTTTACGGATAGGCCATCCTTGAACGAATGACCTCCACGGTATCCTATTCCGTGGTACAATGGCGACGCGAATCAACATTGCTGACAAATAATTTAAACGCCAGGGCCTTTTTGGAGTAAGTTTATCACTGTCATTCAGTACCACTGATGAGTGCACGAAAGGAGCCTCTTCACAGCGCACTTGAAATCCTTTCACGACACTGGTTCGAAAAAAGTAGTGACACGATAACAAGATCATTAACTTTAGGGTACTGACCGAAATATGCTCTCTGAAAATGGTACATTACACCGTTACACGTTACGAAAACACCGATGATTTTAGCGAACGGCATTTTACATGCCGCTGCGAATGTTACATCATCCCGCATTTCAGCGGGACACAATGAAACCAAAATATTTTTTCGATAGGGTTTTTTCAGTCTAAAAATGCACGGGTATTTATGTGGTGGCTATGGCCGTGAATGAGCGTGCATGGTTAGACTGAAAAACCACAGAAGTAGTAGATTGAAAATACGCCTAAGCAACTTCTAGTAAATTTTAGTCCGATGCTAATTTTCGAAAAAGGGAAGAAGCAGCTAAAACTACTAGGTTTTTTCATTGCTAATAAACATAAATCGTAAAAAGTAACAAAAAATATTTGGATATATAGATATTTAATTTTTGTTGACAAGGTTGTCTATCAATTTTCTGTCATATATTCCGTATTAATTATGGTTTTATACTGTCTAACTTGGTGTTCTATAGTAACATCATCATTAATCTATGTGAAAAACAAACTTAGGTTCTCTACATTCTTCTTTCGCGGGAAAAAGTTAGATAAACTTACCTCATTAACGGGTTAATATTATTACCCTCTGACATTCTTTGCATGACTACCACGGTCCCTTGCGAATTCTGAATCCTAAATTTCTGACTCACCGGTGAGAAATCTTCAGTATAGGCGTAATGCATATCTGTCTTCGACCCTTCTCAAGGAATGATCGTTAAGTTTCATAGGCATGAGACTTACGGTACAAGATGTCGTTTCGCGTTTTTTTTTCAGATTCTTAGTACTTTAAGGATTTCTTCCTGACAGATGACGCACAGGCTACCGAAGGTACAGGCTTGAAATTTCGAGGGTAAGTTTGTCATAAAGTGTACCTAAGGACGTAAGGGAGCATTCATTAATTACGAGAGGTAATTTTGGCGATTTTTCGACCCCTCCCCCCCCCTCACCCTTGGTGAGATTTTGCTCGACCCCCTCCCCACCCCTCAATCTCACGTGAGATTTTTGAGATTCATGTTTTTTAATACAAATAAGTTAATCTGTACTTGATTGCATTACATTTTTGATTTATTAACTGTTAATAAATATATGTTAGCAGTTACTAATATTATTAACAGTTAAAAAATATTTATTGAATGTTGAAATATATTTATTCATATTTAGTAATTTTTTTTTTAAAGAAATTAATGTATTAATAATTTTCACAGCATAAAAGTTTTTTACTTTTTCTTGCGGAAAAAAAAATTCCTGCGATTTACCCAGACCATCCCTCCCCCTCACTTGAGATTGGGTGAGATTTGACTTGACCCCCTCTCCCCCCTAAGAGCCTCACGTAATTAATGGATGCCCCCTAATAGGAAAGGAATAAAAAACAAGTTAATTGGCAACGTAAACTAAATTGTAATGTCATTTAGTGGAATTAATTACGATAAAAATCAATTTCAAACAGAATCTGAGGGAAATTCGAAAAAAAACTTAGATCAGAAATAAAAAATCAAGTTTTTACAAAAACATACTACAACCTATTTCAATTAAACTGTTTTATTGACTGAATAGTCACAAGGAAGCAAAATACGCAATTTCGTTTACATCGTTTACATCGACGACATATTTTATCAGTTTTTTTTATTTAAAAACTAAACTACTGAACCGGTTTTGTTCTAATTTCTAATTCAAAAGCCTAAAGTATATCCTCTCAAACAATTTTTTTTTTCCTATCGGTTTATTAACAACAACGTTCTAAGGTATTGTTACCTTTATTTTCATTAATTAATTTTCATTTGTCTGTTTGTTTTTTTTTTAAATACATTTGAAAAAAAATGTTGGTTGAAAAATTCATTAAAAAACTAATAAGGTGTTTTCCAACACCATTGAACTAATCGACAAGTTTGGTTCTACATCAAAGCATTCTTGTTCGCGATAGATGCTATTCCGCGATGTTAATCAACACGATGGCTAATTAACGGTAAGGCACGTATTGAGATCAAAGCGAACCGATATAGCTTCCGTATCCTCTTTTAGAATTAGAATTTATCCATACAGGTTTTAGGTATAGCTAGGTTAATGAAACAAAAATCCGTTGATTTCCATTCGTTAATGGAAAACTGTATTTTCACTTCTCATGCTCGTAAAGTTCAACTTCGTGCATGCTTTAGCGGGAGTAAAACTGAATTTTAGGGAAAAATTCCCAAGGGAAAAAAGTGATTTGTTATATAAAATCCCTGTAAAGAAATTCAGTTTGAAATAGCCTAGGTTTCATGCCGGAAGATGAGAACTTTTTTAAATTTAGAACTTCGGTCCTTCATAATACCCATAGATCAAGGTATTATTATGTAATTAATTTTTTTCACTGACATTTTCTTTTTGACTTATCAATTATAATTACTGCCATGAATTTTTATTTTTTAAATGATTTTAATTTTTATGTGTGACTATATGTAATGAATTGTTCTGTAATGTATATATTATATTAGTTAGTGTAAGTGGTGTAAAACCGTTCTAATTAATTAAATAAATAATAATAATAAAAATTATGGGGGACCTAAATATTACATAATTTCGAATTTCGAACATCGTTATTACATTTCATGTCTTTGTTTTTTAATTACAAAATGGGCGCTCATTTTACTATAAGTTTATTTATTTTTCTCGTAATAGAAGCGAAAAATTCGGTCCTGAAGCGCATTTTATACTCGACTTGTATATCTGATAAAAGTCTCGTATAAAATGTCATGCTTCAGGCCCTTGGTGAACAAATGACTATCTAACCATTTCCATCTTTGTTTTTTTTAGGATTGTAGGTATGTACATTTTTACAGTTGGCTAATTATATTATGGATAGCTTTAATAGTGAATCCTTAACAAAATCACCAGATGTTTTTTAAGAGAAGAAGTAATGAGACGAGGATAACTAGTGAGTACCAATCTAGACGGAATTCTGCAGGTGACGCATGCAAATTCCAGAAAAACACAGTAAAGTGAAAGTACCTATGCATAAAATCCATGGCTAGAGGGACGACGGTCTATGAGGATATGCTAGGCGTGCTCTATGGCATTTGTGAATGACAGTTCTCCCTAGAAAGGCAGCTATTGGCAATGCAACGTTGGCTATGGGAAAGTTAAACTACATTACCTACCTACATTACCCGGTACATTACCATGTGAGTACCTATTCACATGGTAATGTACCGGGTAATTTACGATGATGCATAGGAACTACGAGGAAAGAATGGTGAACCCGGCGAATTGAACATACTACTTGGGCGAATCAACATGACACCTGGCTGACACGTGGCTCGGAACTTGATGCTTCCCCCGCTGCCCCGCGCGGCGCCCTTCGTGTTTGTTCTTCCTCTAATTGCGAAGCCTTATCATTTACAAGTATTACAGGACCTCTTCTCTATCAAGAATATCCAATTCCACGCTGTACTTTGCACAAACGTCATTCGAGCCAGTGTCATGTTCATTCGCCCGAGTAGTACGTACCAACTGAAATTGAACGTTTGACTCACAAGGAAAGGGTTTAATTAATCAATTATTTTAGGTTTTGGGCCTAAATTCGCTAAGCTGTTATCGGTTGTCTCTCTTTATTGAATGGTACGTCAATTTTGACACAAAATGGGTAACCAAAATGCCAAATTTGATTCGATGATAGCTTAGCGAATGGAGTGTAAAACCAAACTTTTTGAAAAGCGTTTTCGTTTTGAAGAGGAAGAAGTCGACTGTCTAATAATAACCCATCTGCGACGTCTTCGACATGAATACGCGCGTCAACAATTTTTATGATACTGTACCTATTGTCTATTGAAAAAATCATACAAACTTGGACCTTGTCAAGAGTCTTCTAACTCCAGATAAGTAGAGGTCTTTCAGTTTAAAAATGCACGCCTCTCCACTCGCACGATCAGTCTAAGTAAGAGCAAATGGTCTGGGGTACACAGAATATGTATGGCAGAACTGACAATCGGTAATAGACGTGGTTTTATTCGTTAGACAGTCATCAACTCTCGTTATTGAATGGTACGCAAAGAACTTGTATACTATGTATCTAGAACGCCGACTCACACGAAAACCGCGAGCCGAAAGAGCTAGAACTAGTAACACGTAACTAGTACACACTCCTTAACGAGTGGGTCTCTATCAAGGATTATGAATCCTTATATTTAGATTTAATTAAAAAATAACTTTATTTCCAAACAATAAGGTTCAGAATTATTAATCCTTAAATAAAACAAAATGGCAATTGAGCTCTCTAGATACACAGTATAGAGGCTCTTTGATGGTACGCCAATTTTGGCACAAAATGGTAGCCCAAAATGCCAGAATTGACGTACCATTAATAACGATAAGGAGAGCCGATGACAGCTTAGTGAATAAGGCTCCAGAAAGATCCTTTCTTAATTCTGTGTGGTCATGTCGTGTATTTTATTAGTCGTTGCAATCGTGAGTATATTTTCCCGCGTCTTCTTGGCGCCTACGCCCTTGGCATGTTTGGCGGGAAACGCCATTTTGGATCCTAAACCAGTTAGAAAAACCTTAGTTTTTGCTTGATTAATGCTGTCTAGACTGCAATTTTCCACAACAGACTGCGTAAATCTTAATAAGATGGCGTTTCTGGCATTATTTTTACTAGGTATTTGTTGTAGAGTCCTTGGTTTATGAAAACGAGTAGGTACTTACTTAGGTAGGTATATAGAGCTATATAGCTCATAGACTACCTTTCTAAGAATTAATTGCTCTAGACATGGACAAAGAGAGAACCTTTATCAATATTCTGCCATACATCTATTCAAAGCCTTATTTCAAAGAGTTTGTATAATTTCTTACATACTTATTCTACCTTAGTGTGAAGACATACATTTTCATTTATCTAAGCCTAATATCTGTCCCACTATTAGCAACAGAGGGGCAGATAGAACTTTTTTGTCTCATCTGTCACCCTGGTCTATCACCCTAGGGTGAAAAACAAACTCTTTGAAATAAGGATTTGAATAGAACTCAATAATTCAATTTTACGAAAGAAATGTCTTCGCAGTCTGCACTAAGGTAGAGACGGCTTGTAAGGAATTCAAAAAATGTCTCTTTACATCTAAAATTTCTATTAGATTTTTAAATTATCACTCTGCAAGTCAGCGAAGGCAAGATTTCTCAGTAAGATGAATATTCATAGGAGGCCGGACAGTTATAGGCCTGACTACGAAGCTTTATAGTAGGTACCTACTTACTAGAAGCTAGCTGTGAACTCTACCCATGAAAATAGAGATATTTCAGTCTGACACTCGTATTCTAAGTCATTCCTCAAACTCAAACTCTCTTAAAGCTCCGTACTCACATACGGTTTTGCTCGATCGAGCTATCATGTCGAGTAACAATCATGGCATGAACTTTCGTCCACACATTCAGCACTATCTATCGAGTGACGCGCACTGTACAGTATTCACCGAACCGTTCGAGCCTTAATTCCATCGCCGCCGCCCGGCTCGATGCGAGCCTTCGAGCTTTAAGTTTTGCGGTCCATACGTTAATATTTACTCGTTTTGGAGTAAAACTATCGAGTAAAACCGTATGTGAGTACGGAGCTTTACGTATTAACGTACGTAACGTAACGTATTTACGTATTGTAAATGCAGTATCAGATTATGCATTTACAGCATTTACAAAGGGTAATCCCTTAATCCGCTAATCTGATACTGCATTTACAATAACAAAGCAATTTTAAATAAGTATGACATTTCAAAAATATTTAGTCCCTGCAGCTAACCACTAAAATATTACGTTATGATGCAAAATTACAAAACTAGGAAGTAACAGCGCTCGTGAACTATGACTTTTCTTTTTGTTTCAAAGCTTGTTGCAGTGACGTTACTAAATATTTTTTGTATCTACCGTTAAAGAGATGTAAGTAGTACTTAACATAACACACGCCCGCTTGTAAATTCGAGTAAAAACAGTTAAATGTTAAACGAATATTTTAGCATACATCCGTTAATTCGTTCCAAATTCAAATGCGACGTTATTACGAGAAGCTGACTTCGTAAACCGCCCACGGAGGTTACTGTTATTGCAATCAAACATGCAATGAAATAACCCGTTAAAAATAAATTCAATAATTTACTGTAAATATACTTATCTTCTGCATTCAAAATGTCAATAGGAAACGACGTATTAACACATTATTTTGATTACTTATGTACAGCCACATCACTTCGATCGACGTGACTACAACATTATTCAACCATAAAATGTTTTCGAAGACAGCTACAGTTATTTCCGAAAGCTCTTTCCATTTACATTCGGTTTTATGAGAATTAAGTATCGTAATATTGTTGTGAATTGGGAATGCGTTCGTGCAAAGCTGCAGTACTTTTTGCTGTCATTTTTTTGTCTCGAAAATGAGGTAAGTAATCACATATTTATTATTCTTTCATAAACAAGGCTTTGCCAATTAATATGTTTTTCACTTCTCATGCTCGTAAAGTTCAACTTCGCGAATGATTTTGCGGGAGTAAAACTGTATTTTAAGCCCTAGGGAAAAAAGTGATTTGCTTATAAAATATAACGAAGTTCAGATTGTAATAGGTTTCATACCGGAAGATGAGAACTTTTTAAATTTCGAACTTCGGTCCTTCATAATAGGTTAGGTATCCATAGATCAGGGTATTATGGGAGTCCCTCCCTATATCCCATATTACTTAATTTCGAATTTCAAACATCGTTGTTACATAAGATGGCTGTCTCTGTTTTTTCATTAAAATTTTCAGTTTAAGTTTATTTATTCTCCTCGCAATTGAAGTTAGTAATCTTGTGTTTACCTCGGTCTTGAAGCCCATTTTATACTCGACCTAAATATCCGCCCTCGCTTTCGGCTCGGACTGATAAAAGTCTCAAAATGTCTTGCTTCAGGCCCTTGCTGAACAAATAACTATTAATTGTTGATATATTCCAGTAAGTACCGATAAAGCCTCCTAAGTCCATCTAGCCTAGTAATTTGAAACGTAGCAAGAAAAAAGTTATTTAAAAGGCAATAAATGAACATGACACTACATTATCCAAAGGAAATCCTACTATAGAATTTCAAAACTGGGTCAAATTGCGTATAAGATCTAGTGATGTGCTTCAATCTTCAATCTAAGATCTTATCGATAAATAGGTGCCCTTAGGTGACGTAAGATCGCATACCAATTTCGATTCAAAAATGGAATGACATTCATTTTAAATGTCAGTCAATTCAGCTGTTGATGAATTTGATTTATTGGCTGTTATCTTGTCAATCATTTATGTAACTTGTGTTTTGATATTTTGTAACAACAACGCCAGGTATTATCCAATCAACTAACGCTTATTTTATTAGTACTTTACTGTTATATTCTAATTCAATGTTGATGGATTGCATTTTTTATTTTTGGTAAGTACAAGTATATCTCTTTTATATGGTAGTCGAGAAAAATATTCCTAATTATATTTTTTTGGGTTTTAATTTATAGAGCATTTAGGTAAGCAGTGCTGCACCTAACAAACTCAAATTGTTATTTAAAATCCTGCGTAGCACTTTTTTTTAGTTATGAACTAGTGTAGTCTCTGACCAAAAAGTCTTGCTCGTATCGACACTTGTCAAAGAAAACCTTCCAAATCAAATAAATTGTATCAGTTATCTGGTTTCCATAGTACAAGCTAAGCTCTGCTCAGCTTGGGACCAGATTGCTTTGCGTGAAATGTCTCTCAAAAATATTTTAAATATTTTTATAAAATAAAATAATATACACTGAAAAAAAAACTTTAAAAAATTAGGTAATATTTTTGTCAAAAAAAATTGATCAAAATTGGATAGATAACTGTTACCGTTAGTCTTGTGTTCTTCAAGAAATGCAGACGCGTACTGCGAGAGGAATTTCAATAATTCGCAACGCAAACGAAATCGCAGACGTCAGGCTAATAAATAATATAATATATCGAGTAAACTAGGTGTCAATCTTCAAAAAAGTTATTAGTAAGTACTTACTCTCAAAATAAAATGAGAATGACTAATGTCGTTGTATTTACAACCTTATAAATAAGAGATAAGGTTCAATCTGAAATGGCAGATGATAATATCAATTCGTCACTAGTAAATGTCATCGTACGATATTTATAATTGCCTGTTACGATTGACAAGTCGTTTCGATTGTGTTATTGTGCATTGCATTGATAGTGGGGAAAAGGATATGACAATAAAATTATAATAAATCTATTTGTCAATAAATGCTTCCTATAATAATATGTTATACAGGATGTTGCTGTTCAGCCCGCAAATGTATAGGTATAGGTTACCTACTAAGAATGGAATCCTAACATGAAAATCAGTTTTTCACTGTTTTCTCACATGCTTTGCGAACGGACAGAGGGCTTCTTTATTACAATACGCTGAATATAAAATGGATTTCCACGATTTATATTTGGTGGACTGCACTTATATAAACATTGTTGTGGTCGGAAACCAACCTTCCAACCATGTAGCAAAAGTGTAAGTAAAGCATCGATGACACACGGCTTTTTTACACGCTACAAGCTAGGGAGTTCGCTTGTAGCGTGTAAAATCGCCCAGTGTCATCGGTGTTTTTACAATCCTTCCCAAAAGCTAACACGCTCACACGCTAGCTTTTAAACTCGCCAACAATCAGCTTGTAAAAAAGCTTGTGTGTCATCGACGCTTAACAATAGTTAGTTAGACGGTAAACCTGACAGACCATGGCTAGAGCTGATACCCTTTGTACATATAACAACAGCATAAAATTTTACGATACTTACCTTACAGGAATCTTAACGGCCATCTTAATCACCTTAGGGCAAGCTAGACAAAGCTTAGAGGAAGCTGCGCCCTGTTTCATTATGCAAGCTCATAGTGATGGGAACAAATAAGTTATGACATAATTATGTTATCGATAAATCAATAAATTATTGTTTATTTTTTATTGGTAATTGACAGTATACATAAGATGAAAATTATCTTAAATAAAGAATAAGTAACAATGCAAATTATAGATTACCCAGTAAAAAGTATCTACGAAGAGTAATATCAATGCGAGTTTAGTAGGTACATGTTGAACTGACAAGTTACCTACCTACACTTACATGAAATTCTAATTACTGAAGTTATAACTCGCAGGTTGTAGGTTACATTATGTACTGATGATTTTGTAAAATGAGATATTAAACGTGGAAGCCTAGACCGAGAAATCAGTGACTTATAACTCTTATAAGGATTCAGGAAGATCAAATTAATACGAAAAGTATTTTAACACAGGTTTTTTTTCATAGTAAAAGGAAAACAAATTATGATGAATCGCTCAGGCATTAAACCGCAAAACTGTAATTTTACCTGTATGTACTGAAAAATATTATAGGTACTAATTTATTTATTTATTTGGTTTTTTTTATTTTATTTATTTAACATTAGGCTCACAGTTATTTTTTTTCTTATATAAATAAGTATGCTATGAAATTAATACTAATCTTAAACCATGTCGAGTCTGCATTTTGTATCCTGTGCATATTTAAACATTATAGGTAGGTAAGTCTGAGTAGATAAGTAATCATTATCATACGAAAATGAATAAATCACCAACATATATGTACCAATACCATATTTTTTTAAGAGAATATAACGTCGATAGGCCCCAATAACATAAATTATTCGTACCTATAATTATGAGGCACATCGTGATTCATGTTTAGCGGATTTTATTTCTGTCGTCAGTAAAGGAAAACTATTGTATTAGCAAGGCTAAGGCTAAAGAGTAACAATCATCAATATAAAATAATGTAAAGTAACAATAATATCTAGTACTTAACCATCCACTTATCCAAGAAAAATAATTTAAAACAGCCTTGAGCAAACCAGAGGAGCGTTCTGGTGAAAACATACAAAACAATAACATCTTCAGTGATCTACAGATTTTAACTTGAAAAAATAAACATAAACAACAAACAAACATTCACACACTCACACCCCTGCACTAGGATTCCCTGTGTCGCAGGTGGCATGGACACATACAACACATCACAACATCCAAGACCCGAGAACAAACAATTGTGTTCGTCACACAAATATTTGCCCCGGCCGGGGATCGAACCCGGAATACCAAGCTTCCAAGGCAGGGTCACTACCAACTAAGCCACGGTGTCGTCCAAAAATACCAGTAAAATAAGTTAAAAGCGTTATTTTTCAAGTTAGAATCTGAAGAGGTTTTTCTAGCTGTACCTGTTTACGTTAACTACTCGAATGATGACATCATTGTGAGAATTCTCAAGTACGGTTACTTCTTGACTCTAATACTTGATAATATAAATAGACATTATAGTAAGTTATAGTCATGACTAATATGTTTCAAAATCTCAGCGCATGTTTTGAATTATTGATTATAAAATAATATATTTTAGACATCTCACACAACGCCATTTAACCCCAAACTAAGCAGAGCTATGGGTACAAGATAATAAGCTAATAGAATACTTAAATACTTTTTTTTTGTAAATATATATTTTACCTACATACATATAAAAAACACGCAGACTCAGGTCAAACATCGATGTTCATCTCACAAATGTTTGTCCTGAAGCAGGAATCAAACCCGCGACACCGGAGTGGCAGTCCAACACACTTATCTCTCGACCAATCGTGTCATTGAAATCTTTAAGATGGAGATCGAGATGGAGATGTTGTTTAGGATGGAGCTCAAAACGATAATTTTATTGTGTGTATATTTTGAAAAGCAATACAACATTTTAGTTAGTTTGTATAACAAATTCAATAGGTACACAAATCTACTGCGAAATAAATAAAACAAAATACCTAGGAAGATACTTAACTTGAACTATAACTTACCATAAACAACACTTAATAGTGATCTCTGTATCTCTGTAAGCCGTAAGCCACTCTGGCAACACTTCTCTACACACTATCCCGAATTAGACTGGAAGCACCGAGCTATTGTCACACGCACCGATAAAAAAATAAAATTAAAAAGAAACAAGTGGCATGAGACGCGCGTTATTCGTCCTCTTTGCGACTTGACTGACTGAATGAATCACGAACAAGGCAAAATAATACCAATTAACTACCGCTACAACTATTTTACTCGATTAATTTATTAACATACGAATTTAAGCTCTTTTGCAACGTGATAGAGATTAGCGCTATATATATTAAAGTGTTAGTTGGTAAAAAAAAACTCTGACGCGGTTTTACGTGCTAACCAGTTTTATGAATGAACTATAAGTTGTCTTGACCTCCTTACGCGAACGAAGCGGCAATCATAATAAAATAAGGTTTTATCGATAAGAATTTTCGGCATTTTCTTGCAAGCACCTACACCACTATTTTGGCAACCTGTACCTATTTTTTTTCTATAAAATAGTTTTTGACGTGACTACGTGTAATAAATCGATGAACGCCGGCTGCATGCACAAAAACGTTGACGTCATTGTCCGGTAACGCTCATTGTCCCGTTACGCTGGTAGTCACGTTAAACTATCGTCCGCAAACTTTACAGACAACTAATTTTTTTTCCCTGATCATTTAGATATCCAAATCAATAAAAACCAATACTTGCCATGAAAATGACAAATCATTCCTCAATGACGTAAATAATTGCTTGTAAAGATCCATCTTGCTCATCATCTGAAGGTTACCATTTATAAATTACCATATAACTCAGTTCAAACATTATTATGACATTTCAAACACACTTGCTCACCTTCGTTGCTTACGAAATATCGAAGAATGGCCATGCTTTTAAACTAAAATGTATTTATGTCATAGATGAATAACGGTGTTCCTATCTTCAATCGTGTCACTAATTCTTTCGAACCGGTGTGGTGTAAGGATTTCAAGTGCGCCTCGAAGAGGCTCTTTTCGTGCACTCGACACATGTTTTCGAACTTTAAGTTCTACGACATGCCGGTTTCCTCACGATGTTTTCCTTCACCGTTGCGAGAACGTGGGATGCATACATAGATTTTTTCGACCGAATAAACCCATTTACGCATGACTGCCACCGGGATTCGAACCCGCGACCATTAGATCGCAAGGCGAGAACCTCATCCATTCGGCCACCACGTCCTCAAAAGGTGTTCCTATAGAACACCAAGATAAACAGTATCAAACCAAAATGGAGTCAAAGTAAGACAGGACCAAAAATTTCAGACACCTTGTCAATAAATATGAAATATCTCCATTTTCAAATAATGTTTGTTACTTTTTACGATGTAGTTTTATTAACAATGAAAAAGCCTAGTAGTTTAACATATAATTTTGATCTAGCCCTGTTACTTCTCTTTTTCAAAAAATAGCTTTGGACCAAAAATGTACTAGAAGTTAGCCAATGTGGCTTCTTTTATTGGTCGCATTTTCAATGTACTACATTGTGTTTCTATCCATTAATACTTCTGTGGTTTGTGCATAAAACCTTCATAATTTTAACCAACTTGCGATCAGAATTTAACTGAAAAAAAAAACTCCAATCAATGTCTTGAGTTGAAAGTCTAATGAACCTACTTAGAGCTCGTTTAGAAAGCCAAACTTTCCTTCTCAAGTACTCACAATATTATTTATCCATCGATCCAAACCTCATTCATATTCTCAAGAGTCTTGCCTGTATGGATAATTTTAAGCACATTTTTATCTCGAATGCATTCAAACTTAGAACGCATTCAGTGTGTCAGAGTGCGTTGACCCTTGCCATATCGCACGCAGGGCCGCGTCTTATCGATATCGATAATGGAACATCGATAGCCACAACACTATGCTGCAGCTTCAATTTATATTCGCAGCTTTCGATTGTAAAAAAAGGCATGCAAACTTTATTGGGGATATTTAAAGGCTTTAAAAATAATGCCCGCTATCTATTAAGGCATTTAAATTACCAGGCCAGATAAGTAACAGCACTAGTAAGAAACCCGAGTGTCGATTATTTCTCTTATTTGTTCTTAAACCAGCAAAACTTGTGGTCGATAAAGCTTTTTACTGCTACAACAATCACATTATTTAGATTGAAAGCGTTAAGTTACAGCGGCAACAGAAATCGATATGCATAGTGAAAACATAAGTGACCTAATTGTGGCTATGATACATTAGATGTGGCATGTGGGTATTAATGTCAACTTAAAATATAAATTTGCATTTTTATTCCGTGTTTTTTCACTAATGAACGGATTCGAGGTGACAAATTGGTTGTGGTTTTACCACTTTCCACTCGGTTGGGTTTATAATGAGAATAAATAAAATGAGTAAAAAAACTGAGATGCATTCCATAATTAGGTATGTGAAATTTCAAGTAGGTGGTTATTTATTTATGATAGGTATTATAAATACTTTTTTTTATTTAAACAATTGATTTTATACCCATTTGGTAACAGTGCATCCATACACGTGCCTTTAGAATTTTAAGAGCTGTTGTAATATTTGTTTTAAAAATGTTTATCGCAGTTTCTTAATTACTATAAAAACAATATTTAAAACTATTAAAATATCGATAAGTATTTACTAAAAACATCACTAAACAGTCAAGCAATAAAATACACCATATAATTACAAAACTAACGATAGTTTTTAAACACAAGTTACAAACTATCGATAACAAATAGGTTTGTATGTCAAGCAAGCACATCACTATCGCCAAGGAGTATAAAATAAAAGAGTCTCAATATCCTGTGTGCACAGTGTATACACGTGCACAACACTTTCTTAGTTACATTATCAACTCTTTGGTTTCATTATGGTTTTATTATATCGTGTTATGTGTTCAATAGACGTTTATTACGTTATTCCACAGAAGTATTAAAGTAAAGAATCACAATCTAGTACCTACATGCCTACGAAAATGCGCCACAAAAAAAGGAGCCACATTGGCTAACTTCTAGTGCATTTTGGTCCGATGCTAAAAAAAGTAACAAGCATTATTTGAAAATAGAGATATTTCATGTGTATTGACAGTGTCAGAAAATTTTCTGTTCTGTATTCTGCATCCATTTCAGTTTGATACTGTATATCTATGTAGGTGTTCTATAGATACACCGTTATTCTTAGACTGAAAATCTCTACCTGTTTTGGTATTTTTTAAATTCCTAAAATAACTAAAGTCTAAACATCCTCTTCCAACCGAACACGAAAACGCACAAGTTCCTTGCATTTTTTGCGCTAGGGTTAAATGTGGGTTAAAGTTAGACCGCGGCCGCCTGCGACGCTCAAAATTATACCCACCGTTGGTCCAGACGAAGTATTTTGGTGATTAGGGTTAAGGTGCGGTCTGCATGCCAGCGAGCGAAAGATAGATAGATCTATACTATACCTACACGAATTCGTGCAGCAAAAATCGTTGAGAGAACCCAAGATTGATTTTGCTAGATGGATAACTTTGTGTAAGTACAAACAATGAAATACCTAGCTAGAAAACGTTTTGATTTCATATTTAGTAAAAAAAAGTAACTTTTGAAATATTATTCTCTTAAAGTTTTTTTGGTGGAATCTGTAGATGTATTAGTTAGATATAATAAAATTTTTATTTTCACTTCTTCTTCTTTTTATCGTGTCACTAGTTCTTTCGAACCAGTGTGGTGAAAGGATTTCAAGTGCGCCTCGAAGAGGCTCCTTTCGTGCACTCGACACAGGTTTTCGAACTTTAGGTTCTACGACATTCCGGTTTCCTCGCGATGTTTTCCTTCACCGTTGCGAGAACGTGGGATGCATACATAGATTTTTTCAACCGAAAAACCCCATTTATGCATGACTGCCACCGGGATTCGAACCCACGACCATCAGATCGCAAGGCAAGGGCCTCATCCACTCGGCCACCACTTCCTCAAGTCATTTTCACTTACAAGTTTGCAACTACATTTTTGTAAACATATATTTTTGACATGAACCTGCAATTTAGGTACAGTACACTGCAGTGTATTTTACCAACCTAAGCTGGTGCATGTGCTAATACGTTTTACAAAATGTACTAAGTATATGTATGTATGTATTTGTAAGTGAAAATAATAATTTACCTACCTATTAAAACATAAATACAAACAGTGCGTTTAGGCAGATTGACCTATGTTCGTTGTCATGCAGGCATCAACTTAACCCTGTGACTGACAGGTTAAATACTAACTCATTCATTAATGTTGCCTTTGCGTGCAAGAATCATCTAAAATAAATTTGATATAACAGACCGTAATTAGTTATTATTTATTATAATACATACACCACCAATTGTTAATGACCAAAAATTAAATGGGCAATGCAGACGGGGTTCTACGTTGTATCTGTGCAATCAGAAATTTGGATTTCTACAAAATGGTAGAGTGACAGCGGCGCGAGTGCGGCGACCGAGCCGAGCTGCAGCGAGCTGGCTCGAGCTAGGTTAGGTACCCGGGTTTGCCAAACGATGAATAAAACCTTAAATTATTACCAATAAAGGGTACCGCCTGACTTAAATCCATAGGAACACGACTAACGGTATCAGTTATCCAAATTTTAATTTAATTTAATAAAAATTCTACTTAATTTTTTTTTTTTTTGCCATATCTGTGTTCAGTAACGGCAACTGACAATGCGTTTTTTTCTGGTGATTACAAAACGGAGTATGTATGTATAATAAGAAGATAGATAAACTTTAAAATTATAGTAACGTAGTTTATTTTAAGATTCATTATCGTTCATACTACAACTTACCACCATAACAATAATAATTAATTATTGTAAAGTTGTTATGTTTGATTATAATCGAACACGATCTAACATTACAAAAGCTGTTAAAAGTAATCTAATACTCTTAACCCTCAAGTACCAGTGGCAATTATCTGTCAACTCCTAAACAACAGTTATTGCATTCCGAGTCCAGTTTAAATCTGTCAACGATATCTGTCACCCGGGGCGGTTGGGAATTGGAGCTGTCAACTGTCAAACTATAATAGAAAGTTCAGCTTTATGAGCTTTAGGGGTGTTTTGACGTAATGGCTGTTTAAATCCATCGTCACGACTGTTGTGGCGCTCTACAAGTGGAACTGTCAAACCAATTTGTACCTTCGACATCGCTTCGGGTGGCGATTTCCGGTGACTGCTAAGGAAGGGTTATGTTTTTCGCGCGTATCTTGTATTTATGCATGTATGCCAATTTCTTTGTTACCTCGTATCTTCGTAAGGGCTTGATGGCTTTTAACAATTAAGGTATCACTAGATTTGTCTCAATATTCCAAGTATTCACAGATGGGACTTCTCCGTAGACATTAAAAAATTGTATCGTTTTGCTTCATCTGCGTGGGATGCGGGTGGTAAAAAGTAACGTATTAAGCCAGCTCATAGACTACGGCTATACAGAGTTTATCTAAATCAGTTCAGTTGTTTCGGCGTGATTGAGAAACAAACTTCCTTATATCGTTACAAATCTTCGCATTTGTAAAATTAGTGTGGTTTCGAAGAGCAAATTAACAAGATCAAAGGCAGTTTTTAAAGCCTTTAGGCAGCTTTGAAACTTCAATAGCAGAGCTGGCCCATAGCAAGACAGTGGTTAGTAGGCTTACAGGCAGACTTGAAACTACGATGAGGTCACTGCATACCTGTGAACAAAAAGAAAAAAACATTGAGCAATCATTTTCATCATTCAGTCCTAACTGCCCTTAGAATAAAAAAAATAGTTTTTTAACAGTCGCAATACCCTAAACTTAGGTCAGTCTTGGGCTGAATTGACACAAATGGTCAAGTGACAAGCGTGTTAGACTGGCGTGCCGGTGTCGCGGGTTCGATTCCCACTCAGGAAAAATATTTGTATAATGAACATCGGTGTCTGTATGTTTTAATATTTATTTAGTTTAATATTATGTTTATGAAGTTTTTTGACGTGACTACGTCTAATAAATCGATGAACGCCGGCTGCATGCCCGAAAACGTTGACGTCATTTTCCGGTAACGCTCATTGTACCGTTACGCTGGTAGTCACGTTAAACTACTATCCGTAAACCAACTTTACAGGCAACCAATTTTTTTTTAATTTATAGAAAAAGCACACAAAGCCCTTTGTGCATTGAAAATTTCTCAATAGAATTGCACTATCATAATAGAGTTGATTCTTTGTCTGCATCTCAACGTTATCCGTAATAGGCACGTAAAACGCATTTACTCCATAACTCTACCTAGAAGTGGTTTTTGCCATAATAGTTGCACAATAAGCTCGTGACAATGTTTAGCTTTGGTAGTGATTTTATTGGTGTATATCTAACAAAGTAACTTTATTTTATTTATAATATAGAAGTATTTAAATAAAATACATTCCAAGAACGGCTGAGTACCAATGAGTTAAATTGTATTTGGTTTACAAGTCATTGTGACTAAAATTAAGAAAGAAAGACCAACTGATTTTCATTACATCGGTTGTTCATATCTCGTTGACGTTTGCCTTATAATTATGAAAAAAAAACATGCTATAATAATGCAAGGTATTACTTTTAGTTAAATAAATGGACAGAAGGAGACAGCAAAATTAAAGTGATTGATTATTAAAGTATATATATATCATATCACTTATAATACCATAAACTATCACCTAGTATTTCAATACTCTTACAAGAGTACGTTGATGAACTCAGAAAAGGAAAAATAAAATTCACATAGGTACCTAATCCTACCCGGGACCAGCAAATTCATTTCCCATTAAGCGAAAAGATTCACTTTCATCGGTGAAATCTACTCAAGAGAGACATCACAAATTATAATGCACGGCACGAACATTGATTGTTTAGCCATGATTGTATGCATCACGCACTGAGAATGCGAAATTCAGTCTTAATAAATAATAATACCTTGTTTATTTACTTTAGAGCCATCTTAATACCTACCTGCCAATAAAAAACGCTTTAATTTTAATTTTTACTTCGATATCAGGCAGAATATACCGCGAGCAGTAGTAAATAGTAAGAGTAATAAAAAAAAATCTGTTTCCAACCTAATGCTTTTTACCTACAACTCGCTACATACTTTATTTTTTTACGTTACATACTTACATTAAATAATACTGTTAGATAATTAGGAAGGCACATTTTTTATACAAACTATGACATGTACTTTGACACTAGCGTTTAATAGTATAAGAAGTTAATTTTATTTTGTTTTTATTTGGGTTCTTTTAAGAATTAAATATCTATGTATATACCAGGCCCTTCTACGTACACAAATAGACCACCCTTATCGCCTCTTCCAGGCATATTTTACAATATTTTAAAAAACACAGACACAATGCAAGTTTAATAATTAAGGTGTACGGTGTGTTCAAAGGCTCTATCTACACCTATATTTAATCTGTGGTAATCGTGGTAAGGTACTTATAAATCGTATTGCTCATGCCATGACAAACCGGGCGGTCCTATGACTTATGATGGCAGTAATGTTTATGCCGTTGTCGCTGCGGTCAAAATTAATTTATGGATTTTAAATTTAAGTTATGGCAGACGAGCAGAAACGTCTGTCAGTTTTATATGTAGAGGTTGTGTTGTCGGTATTTTCGGGTTAAATCCATTTCAACCTATCAATTTTTCTTAAAAAAAGGTTAAGCACCAAAAAACAGTTTTTCAAAGAAGCATAATATTCTTTACTTTGATTAAAAAAAACTTATACTCCCGGTGTAGTTTACATACTTACCATTGTAATAGCGAATATCCAACGCGAAAAAGTGCCTAGTAAAACTAGTACTGGTACTTTTACCAACCTACTTATGAGAAATTGGCCTTACAAAAATTTTGATATTTTAGGTGGAGATACACTACCGCTGTCGTAGGTAAAGTCGGAACACAGTAATGGTTACACATTATGGCGAATAGCCATCGCTAAAAGTAGTAGAAATCGGACATCGCTCATAATAATTACAATTTTTTATATTTTTATTGAAGAGACACTATCGCTGTCGCAAGTAGACCCAGAACACAGTAATGCTTACACATTATGGCGATAAGCCATCGCTAAAAGTAGTAGAAATCGAACATCGCTCATAATATTTCCGACGTTTCGTATTTTTAATGAAGATTAACTATCACTATCGTAGTAAGAGCCGAAACAGTAATGTTTACACATGGCGGCAGAATATCTGGGTCTTCATTTTGAAATCTGACATATGGTTATAATAAAGTCGTCCAGACGGCCAAGGTTGTCGGTGAAAACTCCGCTTGTATGGAGTTGTATGAAGTTGTATGGAGTTGTATGGAGTTGTATGGCATGTGGTTAGACGAGTCTTGGTGTAATGCAATTTCGCATGCATTTACCAACAATTTACAGGGTAATCTTTTTTAATGTATGTATCAACATACATACACACTATGTTTTCACAACGGTGAAGGAAAACATCGTGAGGAAACAGAACTACACAGAATTAGCCATAAAGCCTGGTGCTACACTGTTTCATCGCTTTGAGTACCTATGTGCACGAAAGGCGCACTTGAAATCCTTTCACCACACTGGTTGAGAAACACTTTTGAAACGATAAGAAGAAGTATGTGGCTTCTGAAAAGCTACAACAATAATAATAATTTATATACATTAATTTAACCATTTTCATATATTTTTTTACAATATAATTTGTAAGTGTTTCTATTGTAATAGTTTCTTTTTTATGAATTAATACTGTAAAAATGTATTTGAATGAGATTCAAAATGAAATACAATAGATAATAATAATAATAAATTTGGACATTTCACACAACGCCATCTGGTGCCAAACTATACTTAAATTCATTTTTATAATATTTCAAATCCTACATAATACAGTCGTGCCGTGTACTTAACTCCGATTAAAAGCCACATTAATGAATAATAAACATTTTCCATACAAATCTACACAAATCAATTAGAAAAAAAAAGATTCCTCCATTATTTCCACTACTGTTTCGATTAAGTTCCTGATTTAACCCTACGAAAGCGACTTGATACTCCGGGTTGTCAATAATATTAAAATGACACCTCCAATCCCCGATCATGCATTCCAAAATCAAGTTCAATGACAGATGTGACGCAACGTGACACCACTGTCATTACCAAAGTTTTAATGGATTCAACTACCAAAAAGCAAGTGCTTATTTTGGTAAAGCACTTTCATTAACTGGTCTTGTCAAAATGAGAGTTTGAGTGAAGGATGCCTTTTAAAGATTACTTTCTCCCAATATAAATGTTGTAATTATGCAAGAGTTGATAACCGTTTTTTCATGTTATTTAATTTACATTTAGGACGGTTTATTCGAAATTCAATTCGTATTCCAAAAAGTTTCTGAAACTAAAGTTACACCAGGTTCATCTGGCGCTATTAGTTAACTTTTATGTTATAAATTACAATAAATATGTTTAATTTCATACCAACAAAAAAATATCTAATTAACAAATTATATCAACGTTTTAAAAACAATTTGTTACTAATGTCACTTAATTATTTAGAGTAGTTATCTCAGCATTTATTAAATATGGAAGCGTAATACACTGAAAAAGCTGTCCTCAATTCTCTTGTAATCGGTGTTGTTTGATCAAGATTTTGCAGTTTGAACAAGATAGACACAAGTGTGCAAATACAGATAGGTAGTATAAAAAGTAGAGCGCCGACAAAACGACACGGTTTAACTGCCTTTTCGTTAATAAACCTAAGAATCTCCTATTAAAAGGTTTTGCATTGGCCAAATCACTGAACGTGAAGGCTTGAAATTTGAAGGGTACGTTTGTCAAGAAATATAATAATAATAATAATTTTATTTCAGACAAAAGAAAAGTACAGTGTAGCTTAACTGGGGCCTATATGATATATTCCTTATATGAGCATTTAAGTAATTAGAAATTATTTTTTTGCATTGTCTTGTATTTATTTATTGTGAAGGATGAATACACAATAACATAACAAATATTAAAATTTGTTAATTAAGGTGTTACATCGGTTTCTTCAACTTTCGACAACGATCTCTTATTTACCTAACTAAATATATATACAACACTATAACAATGAAACTGAAAATAATGACCTGCGCAAAAAATATAATAATTATTTCATTCCGCTGTATAGGATCAGCTGTAATTTGCAACGCAAACGAAGTTGTGGGTGTCAGCTAGTCTCCGTGTAATGCGCTTGAGATTGCTAAAAATTTACGAGTCCCATTTTCAGTATCACACCTCAATGATCGTTAGAACAAAATGCTAGTCAATAAACAAGGTTCCAGTTACAGCCTCTTTATCGGCTGATCTAAGTAACACTTTGAAAAGTAAACTAAGTTAAAACCTAACGGGCTTAGGGCTTGAAAAATGTGTCGTGGGCTCGTGGGCCGGCGACACCGGTCCGCCCACGGTACTGGAACCTGAATGGATAAGTGCAGTGAAGAGACCGGGTGTGGACTATTCAAATGAAGTAACCTGCTTCAATGCTTCAAAACTATAAGCTAACTAGCTGACGCCTCTTCGTTTGCTATACAAATTTTCAATATTATTTTCATTATTCACTTTCAGATCTTGACGGACACATCCTCCAAGTTTCAAGTCTCTACGTTCATTGGTTTCGCCTGAATATTGTCTGTAAGTCAGTCAGTCAGGTCTAAGCTAATATATGTATATATACATTATATTTGATAGATAAATTTATAAGATTAAAAAAATATTAATTTAAAATGTATGGGTAGGTAGGTAGGAAATTTTATTTAAATTTATTTATTTCACAAACGTATTTAATTATAAAATACTATGGTAAATAATTTTTATTTTGTGTTATTTAATTTTTATACTTTTTTTTCAGTATAATAGTTGGATACCATTTGGTAGGAAAGAAAGGGTTAAGGCATGTTAAGGTAACAAATTATGCGAAACACATCTTTTAAGGCCCAGATTTCAAAAAAGTGGAGCTGTAAATTTGTTACAACAACCTCACCAAATATTATAGTACCTATATTTTTTATTTAACATAAGCGAAGGAGATAAATACAAATAACGATTTTAACTTTTTGGTTCAAAATTAACCGCGGGAATTTTTTTCTCTCGCTCGATCGCAATCTCCAAATGTCATGTCACACAATAGTGTTGGGACACCGCAGTATCGATACGATAATCTCGATTCAAAAGAGACCCGTATAATCGCGTCATTAGCGAAGATTACATCTGCACGATGACAATGATTAATTTGAAGAAAGTATCTACATGAGACTTTCTCTATTGACGTAATGTCAGGATCTATGTATGCTTTATTCCCTTTACGTGTCGTGATGTGGACCTTCGTAGTAGTTTTTTTTTATTGGCGCGTAAATTTTTTTGTGCCTGCAAACTTTCAAAGCTCACGCACGACTTGCAACAAGTTGCACCTTTATCTTACCTAGGTTCTCAAGCTTTCTTACCCAGTCGTGTAAAATGGCCAATGATCGGTTTTTTGCGCGTATCTTGCACCTATGTACCTATTTATTATGTAAGTAGGTACATATGTTTGTAAACTATGTTACCTCGTATCTTCCAAACGGCTGGATGGATTTCGACAGTTATGGTAAGTATCGTAAGATTCCTATCCTATCGAGTAGAGTATCAAAATGAAGGAAATTAAAGGGGGATTACAAAAGTATTTAAAAGCCATATATTTATTCATTCGTGTTTTCAGTTTTTATAAAATTTAAGCTTGTTACTACTTTTTAAACAATGAACAAAAGTATGACGAAAGATAAAAAGTCTGTTTTAAAATAAAATAAAAAATGACAGTTAGTAATGAGTTATGACCAAAACAGTGCTTAAGTAGTACTTCATAGAACATAAAAAAAATTGTTTGATGTATTTTGACGATGCGGCCAAACTAAAAGAAAAACATAATTATCAATTTAATTCTCGTTCCCGCTAGGATTCTTGCTAATGTTTACACAAAGTAAACATTAGCAAGAATCCTCGCGGGAACGAGCGTTGTGTTATTTTCGTGAGACTTTCTCTAAGTCCGTCCCAATAAGGCGCATCGTTCTATTTGTGCCGCGGGCAAAGACCCCGCTTTTCAGCTGAGTCCAATTAGTAAGGGACGGGCAAGCTAAGGGAGTGCCTAAAATTATTGCAAAATACGAGAGATTTTGTGGTTAAAGTAGGGTTTTTATAAACTTTCCTAATACCACTTTTACGAGAGAAAAGCAGCATACCTAAGGTACTAAAATTTAGCTGATAATCTCCTAAAAAAACTAATGCTTGTAACCACTAACATACTAGCAAGTCGCGAGAAGGTCTGTGTTTTAGCAGTAGGACTGGGTATTTAGAATGATTTATGCCCAAATTCCTCAAATTTTTGTACACAGTAAGTATTATGTATGTTTGTGTATTTTAGGATGATTTAGAGAAAATTTGAAAACTCTGACTTGGAGCGAAGTCTGACGGCGATAGACAGAACGAGCTGGAGAAACTTTGTCTGCCCCTCTGTCAAGAAGACAATTCTTACTCTTTCATCATTTTCCAAGACGGTCCTTAAAAATTCAAGACTAGAACGCCCCATCACTATCAGACGTACGCGAAGAATGCCAGACCACAGAGCGTTTTATCCAAACAAACAGTTAATTTTGCGTATTCAGTGATTATAGTGAACTTTACCAACTTTGTTTATTTATTCTATGGCACATAGTAAACATAGGAAGTTGTAGATATTAGCAGGAATAGAAGGGCAATGATCGAATCATGATCGGATGCTGGTGGTCTGCTAAACATAAACTGTGGCACTGTCAGATAAAAGACTAAAATAAAAAACAATAATTAGGTAGGTATCTACATTTATTATGATTTTAGATTAGATACTTCCCTACGAACATAGGAATGTCATATGGATACGGAATCAGATCATCATTTAATAAAATCAAAGCTTCCATATTTTATGGAATTTTCTAAAACGTTGTTCAATATTCATAAATTTTACCTAATAATATTTTTATTGCAGGAATAATTTTGTCAGAAAAATGTTTGAAATTACCTTAATAAGTAATGTTACACAAACATTTATAGTTATATATATATTATATTTTTTGGCACTTTTGTAAATTTATGGGGTTTTCCAAGTTCAGATTGATTACGCATTTGTTTGTGATTGCAAGCTCCAGTTAGCTTCTCGGATTGCTCTAATAAGTCAATATAAACTCTATTTGGAGTGCAGAAATAGAAAGGGGAATGATCGAATCATGATCGGATGCTGGTGATATGCTAAACATAAACTGTGGCACTGCCAGATGAAAGACAAAAAAAAACATCAAATTAATATAAAAGGCTTGGACTTGACTGACAGAGAGACAGATAACGTACAGGTCAATCCACTGAACTTATAACCTTGAAACTTGGAAGGAATTTTAAGTATTCGCACCCCAAAAGGGCGTCAAAGTTTTACATAAGTATCTCTGACACCACTCATTCTAGAAACTTGAAAATTGTCATGCAGGCTCATCAATCAATATGTATAAATGGCTTAGAGCTGACTGACTGACTGACAGACTGCTGAACGTAGAGACTTGAAACTTAGAGGATATGTCTGTCAAGAGCTGAAAAGTGAGTACTAAGAAAGGAATTTTAAAAATTCCCAAACGGAGTTGCGGGTTTTTTATGATTGTATTTAAGATACTTGCCTATCTACGGATAGCGAATCATATATCATCATTTATTAAAATCAAAGCTTCTACTTTTATGGATTTAAAAATAAAAAATCTATATTCGTAATTACCTAATATTTTTATTGCAGGAATAAATTTCTTGGTAAAATGTTTTTTGTTTTAATTAAATAGGTAACTACATCCAAAATGCAACCTGTGGCCGACTATCATCAGCATGCTTCGCACTGTCGCGTCTAGGAAGTAGTCTAAGCTTAGAAAATACTAAAAAGGCTTATTATGGATATTTCCATTCATTAATAGGGGGTCGTCAACATGGGGTCGATCTTTGGGGGCTGGCAGCTGACAGAGAAAGGCCATTTAGATTTCAAAAGCGTGCTGTGCGAATTCTGTGTGGGGTGGAGTGGGATCATCCCGCTCGAGAATTGTTCAAGAACACTAAAATACTTACTCTTCCTTGTGAGCTCATTATGCAAGTTGCTAAGTATATGAGAAAAAACCTTGAACATTTCTCGATGCGGGCTGATTCTCACAACTACCTGACGAGGGGTCGGCATAAACTTCAATTACCGCACAAGAGGTTATCAAAGTCCCAAAAACAAATTGACTTTATTGGTGTCAAAATTTACAACAAAATACCTGACAACATTGAAAATGAAAAAACTATAGGGTCATTCCTTAAAAAACTGCTTTTGGACAAAGCCTACTACACACTCGATGAGTTCATAAATGACAAGACGGTCACTATCATTGATCCCACTTATCAGACTAACAAACAAAGGTTTGGTACTACAAAAAATGTAAATTACCTAAGTAGGTACCTATATTTAATCATAGAAAATTTGACTTGTAAGACTTCTCTTATAAATAAATAAACTAAACTATGCCACAAATGGTTTGGTATTACTTTTTTTAATTAGGATTTTTGTGGTAAAATCCGAAGTGATTACGGATTTGTTTGTGATTTCAAGCTCCAGTAAGCTTCTCGTATTGCTCTAATAAGTCAATAGTTATTTAAGTTTTTTTTTTTCAGTTGTTACAAACTTACAATGAATGATTTTTATTACAGCATAAGCTAACTACTACAATCTATATATATTACAAAATTTACAAAAGGAAACAATTGGGCCACCCATAGACCGTTGCAAACGATCTATAGGTAGCTCAACTATATACACACGACACGAACTCTGGTCCTGTTCTAATATTCGATCTAATGGACTGTAAATTCTATAAACTATAGGCGTAGAATTTGAGGCAGGGAGAAACAAAAGAAAACTGTTGATTACACATGAACGTTACGATATTGGTAGAGAATACTATAGTATTAGTTATTTAAGTTAATTACTCTATTTGGAGATAATGCAGAAATAGAAAGGGGGGTTTTGCTGTATTAAGTGTGAAATATATTCAAGGTTTATTTTGATTTCAAAACCAAATTACTGAAATTATTTTCACGAAATTTCTATGGAACCGATATGGACATCAATCTTATTATAAATATTAGATCAAATCGATTTTTAAACAAAAAAAGGTCTAAGGTAGGTAACAAACATAATAAAAAACAACCTTATTGAGAACCTCTTTCTTTTTAAAGTCAGTTGAAAGTATTTAAGTATCTCTCAGTATCTCAGTAGTAGTCTCAGTATATCTATCAGTTAGTCTAGTACTGGCTCTGCTTAGTTTGGGGCTAGATGGTGATGTGTGAAAATTTCCAAAATATATAAAATATTATAAAGATAAAAACAATAAACCATATTTAGCGTGGAGAACTTTGCAGGTTATGTTCATTTCGCGAAGTTTGAAATTACCAAACGTTTATAAAAAAAGAAAAAGCTTTATAGAAATAGAAATGGCGATCAATGGCAAACGAAACCAAACCTAGGCGTGGTTCATTACAACGATGAATCCAAGGTCTATGACATATCGACCAGGGTTAGCCCAGGTTTAACACAGAAATTAATTTTTAAATGCATTTTCAAGAGCACTGGCCTATCCTACAGGATGCGTGTCCCAAATCTTTGAAATAAAAGAATACATTACCAACTTCGATGGTCAGTCTGGAAAATTTCACTAACTGCAGTGCCCTTCAAACCGGAACACAGTTATGCCTACACATTACTGCTTTGCGGTAGAACATCTGACACCGTGTTGGTTGGTACCTATCTAGACGACATCCTGCAGGGGACACCTCGCCTGCATTCTTAAAAATATCTCAAGCCAGGTAACGGTGAGGATAGTCTGCTACTTGCCAATTCGTACACTCTGATATTGATATATGAGCGTCTGGTCGAAGCGAAGCGTGATCAGAGGGCTGGCAGCTATCTGGGCCAAAGAATAAGCCTTGCTATACAAAGAGGCAATGCAGCCAGTATCCTCGGCACGCTGCCATCGGGTATCGAGTTGGAGCAGTTGAGCTACCTATAGATCGTTTGCAACGGTCTATGGGTGGCCCATTTGTTTCCTTTTGTAAATTTTGTAATATACCTATATATAGATTGTAGTAGTTAGCTTATGCTGTAATAAAATTCATTTCTCTGTTATTAATTTATTCATATTTAAGTTTCCATGAATGGGAGCCTTCCACGTTTTCAAAATTTTGTCAGAGCGTCCGGTCGAAGCGACGCGTGATCAGAGGGCTGGCAGCTATCTCGGCCAAAGCATAAGCCTTGCAATACAAAGAGGAAATACAGCCAGTATCCTCGGCCATCGGGTATCGAGTTGGAGCAGTTGAGCTACCTATAGATCGTTTGCAACGGTCTATGGGTGGCCCAATTGTTTCCTTTTGTAAATTTTGTAATAAAGATTGTAGTAGTTAGCTTATGCTGTAATAAATCAGTTTCCATACTTTGACTTCCAATTCGTATACTTTTTTCTCAAATCCGAATTCCATACATATACTTATACATACGGACAAATACTCAAAAAGTACGCCGTATCATAGTAATTTCTTGACACTATTCGTTTTGTCCATGTTTTTTAATTTCGTCAACAAAAAAAGTGAAAGGTTTCATACTTTAATTTAGATTTTACAAACGTTTTCACCCCTTTTCACCCCCTTAGGGGTGGAATTTCCAAAAACTGTTTCTTAGCTGATCTAGTTAAACTCTAATAAATATCCATACCAAATTTCAAGTCCGTACCTTTTATAGTTTCAAGTTTCGTGGCCCGATTATTTCCGTTTGTAAATTTTGTAATAAAGATTGTAGTAGTTAGCTTATGCTGTAATAAATCATTTTCCATACTTTGACATAGACAATAAATTGGCAGAAAGACAGTCAAATCAATTATTTCAATTTATTTATCAAATGATTAGGTAATACAAATAATACACTAATTAATAGTACATTTAGCGCTATTGGTTGTACACATGTAGGATACCATTACAGTAGGCAGGTGACGGTGAGGCCCAAACTAAGCTGAGAGCTTGTATCTTGGGCTTCTGAGTGCTTTTACAAGAAGGTGGTTATCATGGCAGTTATTGAAGAAGACGCTTTGCTTACAAAAAACAAAAACCTTGCGTTCTAAATTTAAAGGTGTACCTAAGGTAATTAAGACTAGGTATAAGTATTTATATTTAGGTTTTAAATATATATTATATTTTATATTTTATATTCTAGGACTTAGATAACCGAGGTAGGTGAGTGAAGTGTGAGGATGTGTGTGAGGGTGGGGGAGGGGAAATGAGAAGGTTAATATGAGGTTGTGTGTCATAATTTGTGAGTGTAGATAATGAGTCACATAGCTTGCTTACTTTGTTATAAGTGTTTAGCAGGGAATATGCGGGAGCGCGCTTTGCTATCAAGGATAGGGCAATTGGGAGGGGTATTTTGTAGGTTCGACGGGACTGAATTACATCGTAGTCTGGTCGGGACTTAATGCTTCTGTGCGTCTTAAGCGTTGCGCTTAAAACGAAGAGCTGCCTTACCCTGAGGACTTTAGTTTCTTCGTATAGTTCGTCAGTCGAGAATCGGAAAGGCTTTCTAAAGATGACCTTTAAGAGTGCCCGCTGAGCTCTCTCCAGCTGAATGAAGTAGCTCTTTCCAGCGGACCCCCACAAGGGAATACAGTACTGTATGATGGACTGACATAGTGACATGTACACTAATCTTAATAGGTCTGATGCTGTACAGTCGCGGAGCTTCTTCATCACGTAGATTAACTTCCTTACTCGGTTGGACAAGTCTGAAAGGTGAGGTTTGTAGGAAAGATGTTCGTCAATCGTTATGCCTAAGTATTTCATTGATGACGTCCGATCAATCGTGCTGCAAGAGCAGCTTTGAAAGGTAGATGGTGGCAAGCACGAGTGCATCTTTAAAGTTAGTGTGTTTGGGGGACTAGTAGTTATGGTCTTTGAGAAAGCTATGAATTTTGTTTTTTTACATTTAGTGTTAGTAGACTGTTGTTAAGCGCTTTCCCAGTCAGTAAGAGACCCTCCTCTGCTAGTGAGTATACCTCGTTCCAATTTTTACCGTGGAAGAGTAAGGCTGTGTCGTCGGCGTATGCTATTACTTCTGCATTTTTGAGAGTCATTGGAAGAAGTGTTATTGCAAATTTGTGCTGCGAGTGATTGGAATCCTGAGCACGCGTTGCTAATCCATCGCTTACGCAACGGTATCGGCAGAGGCGCTGTTTTCCGTGAGAGCTGCTTCGCTAATTGGGTATAGTTGTAACGAAAAGTGCCTTGCTTGTTTCTCTATCTGAAACTACTGCCTAAGTATACACTAACAATTTTTAATTACAAAAATGGGCAATGCAGACGGGTTACTACGTTGTATCTGTGCAGTCAGAATTTTGGATTTCTACAAAATGACAGAGTGACAGCGGGGCGAGTGCGGCGCCCGAGCCGAGCTGCGGCGAGCTGGCTCGAGCTAGGTACCCGGGATTGCCAAACGATGATTAAAACTTAAATTATTAAGTATCAATGATGGGTACCGCCAGACGCAAATGCACAAGAAAACGACTTACGGTAATAGTTATCCAATTTTATCATATTATTTAAGTCAAAAACATGATTGATTTTTTTTTTAAGTTTTGTTGTCATATATATATGTGTTCAGTTCCAGCGTATTTTTTTTGGTGATTTCAAAATTACGGTATATATTCCTCAATTCGAAACGAAAAAAAAGCTTGGAAGGGGACTTTTATTCTCGTAATCAAAAAGGTCAGTGAAATCGACCGCAATCATAACAAAACTTTTCTTCTCACCATTACTTATTTGAGTTTAATGAAAACATCAAGTAAAGATTAGCATAGGTAAGGTACTTTACATTCAATTCCGACGCCGACGTTGTTTGTAAGTCCACGACTTTTTGCACTGTGGGAATCGAAAGATTCTCTAACCAATTGAGATACTTACACACAGTTGCCTACATAAAAATATGCTGACTGTAAACAGAGATTGTGCACTACTGAAAGCGTGACCATAAAAATGTCTCAATGTGGACGACCGCTATAGAACTTGCTTTGCACCAGCCTTTGTGAATCAAAGTCTTCTGTATAACTGTTCTGGAACGTGATCTCTTACCATCAGGAGAGCGGCCAAATCTTGCGCTGCAGCGCAAAAATTTCGACGCAACGCAACGCAACGGAGCAGTGTGGCTTCGCTCAGGTCTAGTTAGACGCATCAAGCTAGAATACTATTAATTTGATGACAATAATGATTGTACAAGACCATTCAGACGAAGCCACGGGGCAGAACCTAGTCAATATTTTCCATAATTTTATCATCAATTGTAATAAATAACTGCAGAACCAATTTTGCATTGTACAGTGTAGGATGAAGTGCAATAAATTCTGCCGCTAAGTGTACGCATAATGATTATTTCATAAGTCGTAGCTTGAATGGAAAATTATGGCCTTAAGATAACGGCGAAGAACGTGGTCTTATTTAGATTTGTAGATCTAGGTTTTACGTTCAAATAGACTTTTATCGTGCCACTAGTTATTTCGCACCAGTGCAGTGTGGTGAAAGGATTTCAAGTGCGCCTCGAAGAGGCTCCTTTCGTGTTTATCCTAACTGACTTACTGACATATGCACGCATAGGCCAAACCACTGATTGTAGATATAGAGTCTTAAGAGTCGGCCGTGTTGGCCGAGTGGTAGGTGCCTCGACTTTCGATCCGAAGGTCATGGGTTCGAACCTGGTGTGCATTTAAACATGTGCTTAACGGTGAAGGAAAACACCGAGAGAAAACTGGCATGTCATAGAACCTAGCTATAAAGTTCGAAAACATTTCTGTCTGGTGCACGAAAGGAGCCTCTTCGAGACGCACATCGGTTTAAATAAATTTATTTACTCATAAAGAACTTTACGGTTCACTTAGAATGAGATTGATGCTATTTTAAAGTATATAATAAGGTAGGTCGATCTAAAGCTAACACAATAAATAAATAAAATAATATGTAGGTATAGTAAGACAGTGGTAAAAAAAAAAGGGACTTGAAAACTTTCCCCGCACTGGTTTGAAAGAAAGACTCTTCTTGTGCTAGTGACACGATAAGAAGAAGAGTCTTAAAATTTCAAGACTATGTACTTTTAGAATCTAAAAGTAAGCGTAATTCAGGCCTAAGATAGATGGAGATAGGCCTCACTAAGTACTTCCCTGCCTAAGAAGTAGTTATGATATGATCAACATATGGATGGAATGGCACAGTTCAAGGCATGTGCAAGGCGTTTCGTGCTGAATCAGCGAGACACGTGCTACCAATATGCATATCAAGCTATCTAACACTAGGTACATGTAAACTTGTGGAAATTCCGGCCTTTTCAACCAACTTCAAAAATGGAAAAGGTTCTTAATTCGGTTTTTTAATGTTTGTTAACCCAGAACTAGACTAGAAAAAAATATCAAAATATCAATAAATTATATAAATATATTTAGTAATAAATCCGCTTAATTTCTAAACAAAGGTTTTAATTAACTTAACTTTAGTTCAACTAAACCAAAGAGTCAACGAACAGAAAACCAAAGTTTAAAGATACGACACGTGTTTCGCCTCTACACGAGGCATCATCAGGAGGTGTGGACTCGCCGAAGTTTGAAACGAGAGAAAGTTTGAGAGAGAGAGTTTTAAACTTTGGTTTTCTGTTCTTTGACTCTTTGGTTTAGTTGAACTAAAGTTAAGTTAATTAAAACCTTTGTTTAGAAATTAAGCGGATTTATTACTAAATATATTTATATAATTTATTGATATTTATGGATTTCCGCAAAGTAACGCCTAAATCAATCAATTATCAAATATCAAAATATTTATTTCAAATACAGGTTACATAGTAAGTGTTTAACCAATGGACCCAGCATTCATCAACCGATTGCATTTTTTTTTTTTATTATTTTATTAATGAATTTGAGATTAGTTCCGTAATATTTCAAAAAACTGACTGTACTTTTTATGATAGACATTTTCCTTGATACTCATTCGACATTGAACTCAGGTAGGTTTGTCTCATTGTTTTGCACGGTGTAGGCGTAACCAGGTACACGCTGATGTAATCAGCTTGTTATTAAGGGGAATCCTCAAATCCGAATTCCATACAAAATGTTTTGGACAAATACTCAAAATGTACGCCGTATTATAGTAATTTCTTTGCACTATTCGTTACGTCCATGTTTTTTTGATTTCGTCAACAAAAAAACTGTAAGGTTTCGTACTTAAATTTAGATTTTATACGTGTTTTAAAATTAACTCTACTAACTTATAATACGCGTACTTTTTGAGTATTTGTCCGAAATATTTTGTATGGTATTCGGATTTGAGAATTAGCCTTAAGAGAAGATGATTTGTTATTATTAGAACTTTTTGCATCGGATGAGAACGACCCTCGTTGACGACCTACTCTGTAGTTGATTAGACAATAGTTAGTAGAAATTCATAGAGGTCTTTCAGTCATAATCAAGGTTTTACAAAAAGATACTACAACCTACTTCAATTGGACTGTTTTAGTGGCCGTAAGAACCACTAACACACACAAAATACACAATTTCGTTTACATACTTCGTTGACATATTTTTTTTCAGTTATTTTGATTTAAAAATTAAACTACTGAACCGATTTTGATAAAATTTGGAAAAAACCAAAATGCTATAGCGCAAATTGTTCCGCAATCTCACGAAACCTACTGAACCAGTTGAGCTAAAATTCTATAAAAATTGATTATACCTAAACTGAAAAATTTAAATTTAGAAGATTTTTTCACCGATTGTATTGAAAAGCCGCGAGCGGCAGCTAGTTTCAAAATATCGGAGAAAGTTGTGTATCTTTTCCTTACATCACATAATTCACAAGAAACGGTCATCGGAACGGTATCATTAGAGCACGATTGATAGTCGCATGATCGCGTCCTACGCATTACGCGCGCAGTCGCAACTGCTTTCATTATGTCTACACAACACACCCGTAGGTGGTAAGCTTGTAGGTGATGAAGATTTGGCTGTTTTCTGTTCAAACGAGGCAGTATGGGACATATATTATTTATTATAAGTTTTTACGACATGGATGGTCAAGTGTTTTTGACTGCCACGACTGGTGTCGCGGGTTCGATTCCCACTCAGGACAAATATTTGTGTGAATATCGGTGTTTGTCCTGAGTCTGGATGTTTTCTATGTATGTCTAATTCTAATTCTAATTTGGGGAAGGGGTTACATGTGGTCTGCACTGACGTCCCGCTGTGGGGTTCCCGCTGTGGGGTCTATGTATGTATTTACAAAAAAAAAGTATATAAGTATTGTATCAGTTATCTGGTTCCCATAATACAAGCTTACTTAGTTTGGGGCTGGATGGCGTTGTGTGGAATGTCCAAACATTATATTTATATTTATTAGTATCTTTGTATAGTATATAAAAACAACGCAGTCTACAAATAAGACAGTCAAACAAAAAACTTCATAGGTCTTCTTTTGGGAATAAAACATTAGGTATTATTATTAATTGATAGATAGTAACACTTTATTGTACACCCCAAGGAAACATCCCAAAAAAAGGAAGCTAAAAAATAAAATAACCAAAAATAGTAAAAATAAAAAAGCGATTTCTTCCAGGCAACCTTTTTTTATGGGGTTAAGTCAACTGTTAGAGAGCAAAATGTATTATACCTACTAGATTTCTTTTAATATTAACATATGAAACTTAAAAGTAGCACAAATAAAGCCCCTAAATCGAAGATTATGTTCTAACAAGAGAGTGGCAATGCCATAACCGGGTTTTTTTTTTAAATCCATTAGTAAAAGTCATTGTGAGAATGGTTCGTTACCGAGTTACAAAGGGCAATGTAAGAGTTGTAGTCAACCGCACCCCCACATGTTTGCAATACTAATGAAACGAGTATTACATGATTTATGCTATTTATGGAAAAAAATAATACAACCCCATATTGGTTTCCCACGGACGCATGCACTTACCAACTGTAAATTCAATCGAAAGTTAACCTTTACTCAATAAGTATAGAGCTTAAATTGCCGTAAGTTTATTGGATTGATAATAAAAGCTTGTCCGCGTAAAATAGCTTTAAGGAATAGGGGGCAAATTGGTCACTATTTACATTTGCATAACGTTCGGATTTCGAAATAGTTTTCTGGAATGCAAATTCGTTTTTGTCCACAAGTTTCATTATGCAGTCGGAAAAGCCCAATCTTCTTTGGAAAAGGGCTTTTCGTGTGTGGAAAAGAGCTCGCAAAGTAAAGATGGTAGTTCAAAATTACGTTCCGTTCGACCCTACTTTCGTCGTTTCATTTCACGTGGGGTGTTTGACTATAAATCAGTCAGGACTGTGTTTAGGTAACTACTAACATAATCCTTTCCTAGCTCATTTTGTTCAATGTGTTATTATTCAAAACCGAGGGTTGGTTAGTTAGTGTGGTCATAAAAATGACAATTGCAACGTAATTGAATAAGAAGTTAATGCCTAAAAATATTTATGGAATAATGGTGACTCAGACACGTGCCAAAATAACCATTTTAAAAATTATGACCATGAGAAAAGGTTCGTTTATAATCTCATTAATATTTCAAGATCATTAGTGAATTTGCACGTCCCATAAATCAATAAATTACTGCCTTAACTTGGTTAATTTAAAATTTGGTTTAACCAAATCAAAAACCAAAATCGATTATAATAAATTTAAGGCACAATAAGCAAGAGGTACTTATATTATGTAGGCGACTGTACCTAACCTACCTATTGGTCGGGGTTGCTATCGACCGACGACCTATCCCAAACTACCTAGGGTTGACACCTGGTTTCAAGGTCATTGACTGGAGATGATTTAAGAAAATCTATAAAAGTAAGTAATTTTTCATTACATTATTTTTCTGAAAGGAAAGGAGAATAAGAATTGTGAAATCACTTACACTAGAGAATTTATTGGGCTTTTGAGACTTACCATCAAAAGGTCTCAATGTGGACGAGCTCTGTAGCAGTGTTGCACCGACCTATGTGAATAAAAGTCCTGTGTAGCACTGTTCTGGTTATGAGCAGGCGTAATCTCTTACCATCAGGAAAGGCGCTTATATCGTCTCGTTCATTCGGTCGTCCATGTTTACATTAAAAAAAATGTAGAGCCTACTTACTTGAATAGGAAGCACAACGTAAAAAACATTACTAAGGCATGTTCCTGAAAATTCGCACAAGTACATATTACGACGAAAATAAGAAAATGTTGGGAAACTTTTTTTCAGCGGATGAGAAGGACCCGATTTATGAATACGAATCTCAAAAATCTCCTAAGAGGTCTAAACAATTTCAATTAGTACGTTACCCCCGTCATGTAAGTCATTAAAATCCAGACTCCAGACATTCTCTGAAAATGTCTCGTTTTGTTTTTAATTTCAGTTATTATGCTGGCTGAAGATGAATGATGGGCCATTGTCGCTTGTCGCGACGCAAGTTGTTAAATGGTAAAGAATGATGATAAAACAGAAATGTTTTTGAAAATAATTATGAATACCAAACCGTATTGGTTATTTCGTAGTATTATTTCTGTATCGATACCAGGCTATTGATGAATAAATCCAATGTCTAATGTCAATGTCAATGTCTAATGGCAATGTCTTTATGAATTTATTTCAAAAAAATGTAGAGTCTGTGCTATGTTAATTTATTTTCGCACTGTTCTCACAAAAAAATATAATATGCATCGAGGTATGACAGGATAATAGTAGATTATGCACTAAGGGGATAAAGCAGTGTCTTATGTCGCGGGTGGCATATTGAACCCTGAGCTAACGAGGGACTCAGTTAACTCCTGAGCGAAGCGAGGGAGTTATGTACAGTCCTGAGTGACGCGAGGGGTTCAAGCTACCCAAGGCGAAGACAGGCTTTATCCCATAGGAGCATACTCTACTTTTCACACCTTCTGCGAGGCAACATAAAGCCAGGGCTCCAAACTCAGCAGCCAACACCGTCTTTTGTTTCACAATCTTTGAAGTCGCGCCTTTTTTCTTTTTTTTTATGAGTGGCCATTTCGATTTTAGAACAAACCTTTTTACAATGCCATATGGGCGTTCTTTTAGTTTTCCACGAGTTTTCACACGAATTTGACGTTCCAAATTCAAATCTCATTACGACCCTTGGGAGTTTCATACAACATTACCTCCCTTGGTAGGTAATGCTTTGTTTTACCTTGATGATAACATGATATGTAATTGGATATTGTCGAGCAGGTGGTGTGAAAATCAAATTACCTATCCAAAATCTATCCGATCTTACTCTGATATAGTACTATACTTATTTTGTACTGCCTTTGCAGGTTTTTACTCAAGTACCTACCTATACCTACCTTTTATTCTCCGTTAGATATGGCTAATTGCTCGTCGAGCTATTTCCAGACATTTACGTTAAAAAAGAACAGATAATGTCAAGCGCCAACCCTGCAACTTATCTTTCTTTCCGCACCCCTGATAATAAAGGCAAAAGCACCCTATTTCATTGCCAAGACCGCACCAAAGATTAAACGATAGCGTGTTGAGGCAAGTTGTCTATGGTTCGTACCCGGATGGCGACTGAAGTAATGCAGAGGTGACAAATTGTTATTGTCAACTCGCACCGTTATCTTTATTGTTAGCTCAGCCTCGTTTGAACCACATACCAGAGAATACATGAAAAATACAGGAAATCATGTTGTATCTAAATAAAAAACCAGGAATATTGTGGAACAGATGCAAAAAAATAGAACATTATTCATCAAGACCGTAGTTTTACATTTACGTTGTATATTACTCACACAGAAGTAGTTACGAATTAAATGAAAAAAGTCTATGATTACTCAGTACAGGGTGGTACGGGCCCAAAATGATCTCCTTTATTTCGGCTAAGTTCATTTTACCTACAGATTTGGTCGATACCATAGAAGTATAACGATGTTCCTATAGAACAATATGGACAGTATCAAACCAAAAGGGAATCGTAAGAAAGGACCAAAACATTTCAGACACCTTGTGAATAAAAATGAAATATCTCCATTTTCAAATAATGTTTGTTACATAGTTTTTTGATTATAACGGGTATTTATCGCGCTAACCTCGTATGTTTTTGTGTCCCGACGTTTCGACTGTATTGCAACAGCCGTGGTCACGGGTTGACTGGCGTATTGGAGCTACCGTCGCGGTGAAATGAGAGAACTACCCTCATTTTGGTCGTTAAAAATGTTCGGTCGGCACACCACACTGACGACATCCGGACACTTAAGCGGTGTTTTAAAAGCGTTCCGCGTGCACTTTGCAATCACTGGGTTCCATGACGTTGAGAGTCTGTATCCGTCTTCACGATTGAAATTTGGATTCTTCTTTATTTCAATCGCTTCCCGGACCATCCTCTTGTGAAAATAACAACTTAACTTTTGTAACTTGTTGCAATACAGTCGAAACGTCGGGACATAAAAACATACGAGGTTAGCGCGATAAATACCCGTTATAATCAAAAAACTATGTGTGATAATCGCGAAAGTCTACGAAAAACTAATGTTTGTTACTTTTAACGATGTTGTATTGTTAACAATGAAAAAGTCTAGTAGTTTTAACATATAATATTTATCTAGCCCTGTTACTTCTCTTTTTCGAAAATTTACATCAGACCAAAATGTACTAGAAGTTAGCTAGCTGTAGCTCCCTTTTACTGAGCATATTTTCAATGTACTACATTGTGTTTCTATATTTTAATACTTCTGTGGTCGATACCTATAAGTACTTAGTTAACCGTTAGGAGGCGTCCCCTGCAGGATGCCGCCTAGATAGGTACCAACACAGTGCCAGATATTCTGCCACAAATCAGTAATGTGTAAGCATTACTGTGTTCCGGTTCAAAAGGTACTGTAGCTAGTGAAACTACTGGGATTTCGAGACTGGCCATCAACATTTCTTAAAGTGGACAAGCGCATTAACAGTGTTGCACCGCACCATGAAGCAGAATCAAAGTCCTGTTCAGCACTGTTTTAGTTATGGGCAGGCGTGATCCTTTTACCATCAGGAGAACACCTAGCTCGTCTTACCCTTTTTGACGTGACTAAGTACGTCTAATAAATCGATGAACGCCGGCTGCATGCACGAAATCGTTGACGTCATTGTCCGGTAACGCTCATTGTCCCGTTACGCTGGTAGTCACGTTAAACTATCGTCCGTAATCCAACTTTACAGACAACCATTTTTTTTTTAATAAATAGGGCAGGTATACACCAGTGCCTTTTTCTCAAAGATGGTGCTCTTGTCTTATATGTCTTTGAATTGAACTTCTCCTTTCACCTTTTCACTTTCATAAAATTACGTCCATATTGAAACGATAAACGTTGCTTTTCGCCAAGGTTAGCTAAATCTTTCCGCATTACAAGCTACAAATTGACCTCTCGACTGTAACACATTGCTTCCAGCTTGAAAGGATTTAACAGAGATGGGAGGATCATTGTATCTGGTCGACCACCCTGTCTAGACAGTCTAGTGGTTAACGCATGCGCGTCAAATTGCCCATTTTCGTACAATTCGGCATTTCTATTCATATTAAAAGCACTTTCCGGAAATGAAAGAGGACTTAGGGGAAATAGGCAAATGTTATTGGTTATATTGAACAAGTTCCATGTTTGGACATTTCTAATTTAAAATGAGATTGAGGATTGGTGAGTAAATCGACGCAGTGATTCCTTACGAGCTCAAAATTAAAAGAGAAGGTGCCATTTTTTTACAATGAATAATGCGCAGAAAATAGATCGTCTGTTCTATGTACATTTTTATTTATGTGTAACATCTTTTCGTGAAATGAAATGGAAGTGTGTTACAGGAAGATAGCCGTCGGATGGTACCTTCCAAATTTAAATGAGATGTCAGATGTTACTGACACGTAAGTATGATTACGTCGAAATGCGACTACTGTAAGGATCACTTTTTTTTTAACATCTTATACCACCTATACACAGAATACAATAAGGATTCTGATAGTGTTGTGAAATCTAAATAGTTTCAATTCTAAAATTGGTTCTGCAAAATTATAGAGCCATCACAAAGCGAGATCAATGTCAGACATTCACGCATACTTGATCTCTGTACTCGATAATAATTATTAAACTACACACATAATTTGACGTCATAGCGTGCGAACGCGAAAATTACCCCTTGCCTGTCATCAATTAAAATGTAAAACAACTCTAGAAGCCCAGAGTTACTTATGGTACAGTAGCTAAGCATACATTCTTGCAAAACCAACTTTATTTCATGTGTGTTGAGTAGAAAATCAAATGGCAGATTGGCATAAAGCAAGCAGTACACGGTCACTGTTCCGTAAAAAACTAAGATTACGCGCTTGGTTGAACGTGTAATCTAAACCTAAGATGATTAAATGAACCAAGACGCGTTGGAAGAAGTTCCGAGGTATAATTACTTGTTGGGTTTTTTTATTTTTTTTATTTATAGTTTAAGCATTTTTTTATGTATTAAAAAAATACATTTTATTAGCATAATATTAACTAGTTATAAATGAGAATTTGTACGTTAACGTTCGATTCAAACAATGAAATCTACACAGTTTACGCATTGCGCCATTTTCGATTACCTACCCACCCATTTACGGTTTTGATTCAGTGAATGACTCTACCAAATCGCCTCTGTTACCTACCATTGCATTGGGTAAAGCGCAAAACTTTATGGTGTACTAACTAACCCTGCTGTGCCCTGACAGTGCCATTGATGTACTTTAATTTAATTTAATTTACATTAAATTTAATGTTTATGTTACAATAAACATTATGATTAAGATTACCTGACACATACGATAGGCACAACTTCGTTCTTAGTAGGTACGCGCTTACAAACGTACCCCAAATTTCAAGTCTCTCGTTCAGTGATTTGGCTTACGCGTTATCAGTTAGTTATTTAGTCAGGGCAAAGCCTTTTAAACATACTTATTGATAAATCTCAGTAAACCTCGTTTCGATAAATTGTATTAATAAATGCTTACTTTGACTTACCAAGGTACCTAAGTATTAATTTTCTTCTAAGCAAACCATCCATTATATTTCTATTTGAATTAAATAAACATAAGCAAGCTCTTGTTATGCAAAAATTGTTCGGGCAAGTAACTATAATCATTATTTAAATCATAGGGAATGGAATATTCCCATTACGAACCGGTCCTAGAAAACTCTACCCTGCCATACTTAAGTGGGCATTTTCCTTTACAAATCCAAATCAATATTATAAATGTAAAAGTTGTGAAGATAGACGTATAGATAAAGAGGTGTTTGATACTCAATCACGACAAAACCACTGAACCGTTTAAGCTGCAATTCGGATTACATTCACAAGGGCTGTTACTTCCTTGTTTGCAAATTTTTCAATTAACCAACAAGATTCGAAAACTGTACAAAACTACGAATTATGTCAATCTTTCCTCGGATTTTGACTGTAGGTGCTACAAAATATAGGTATATAATAGTAGATTATGCACTTAAGGGGATAAAGCAGTGTCTTATGTCGCGGGTGGCATATTGAACCCTGAGCTAACGAGGGAGAGTTATGTAGAGTCCTGAGTGACGCGAGGTGTTCAAGCTGCCCAAGACGAAGACAGGCTTTATCCCAGAGGAGCATACTCAAAATTTAAAATTTAAATTAAATTTAAATTTAAATTATTTATTTATTTCATTTATAGTACATACACTTGAAAGAAAGCTCTCCCTACCAAAGTAAGCTGAAAAACAACTTGTGTCTTGGTAGTGAGTACCTTCCACTTAATTTTATATATACGTGTACTTACATCTTTAGTGCCAATTTCAAAATTATTACAATATAAAAATATAATCTAATCTAATTCAGACATGCACAAATAAATAGAATTGCTGAGAAAATAATTAAGACTGGTGAGGGGTATTAGGTAATTAGGTAATTAAGCTATGGTTTATTATGTTTATGGAAGTAGAGTTTGTGTATGTATGTAGAGTTTGTGTATGTATGTAGAGTCTGTGTATGTATGTAGAGTTTGAGTATGTATGTAGAGTTTGTGTATGTATGTAGAGTCAGTGTATGTATGTAGAGTTTGTGTATGTATGTAGAGTTTGTATATTATGTATGTAGAGTTTGAATGTAGAGCTAAACAAGTATTTTAAAAAGGTTTTCTGTTTCAGTGTAGGTCATTTTATGTAACCACTCGGTCAACATATTCTTGCATTTACGTGTAGGAGTGTGGTAGATTTTAATATGTTTGTTAAAGAAGAGGAGCATACTCTACTTTTCACACCACCTGCTCGACAATATCCAATTACATATCATGCTATCATCAAGGTAAAGCAAAGCATTACCTACCAAGGGAGGTAATGTTGTATGAAACTTCAAAGGGTAGTAATGTGATTTGAATTTGGAACGTCAAATTCGTGTTACCTAGAGATGGAAACATGGTTTCATTTCTAAGGGCAATGAGCACAGCATGAATTAAGATATGATCGAGTTGACTGGTGTATAATAACACCGAAACAGCATACTGTCTATAAATGGGCATGACTTCCATCAAACTGTCAGTTACATTACAACACTTGACGGCGATTAACTTAATCGTTGCGCCACCCGGGACCTCCATTGAACGTGGTTATATAGTATTTAAGTACTGAGAACTTAAGTAGTGAGCATTTAATTAACTTTTAAAGATATTCTAAAATGTTTCCTTATAGGTACCTATTTTATTTGTTTTTTATCCATTTTTTTTTCGGATGGACGTTTAATGCCAACTGCATTAAATGTCTTTCCGAAAAAAAAAACGGCGCAGATGGTCGTTACTGCGACACCGGACTCTTGGTGAGGGCTGAGGGCGCTCAACCTTTCATAAATTTATCCTACTTTTGATATTTTTTTAGTAATTTCAAACAGTTGCAATACACAATATTAACCTCAGTTGACTTTAACAAAATTTAATACTGGACACGTCAAAAAAAACTACACTATTTGTATTTGTATTTATTTATTTTACTATTAACTAGAACGGCTTACACCAATTATACTAATTAAAGATTATAAATTTGTCAGAAGATTACATTATTCAAAACATCACTATGACTGACTGTGTCGCTATGAATCTATAAAACATTGTGCTATCACTTATTATAATGAAGATTTCTGCCCAATATGAAAAAAAGATGGCAACGACTGGTAGAGCACTTTCAGTGTCAAACAATTTGGGTATTTATGTATACAAAAACCTTGAATCAAAATATTTTTTTAATAAAATTAATTGTTATTAATTTTATTAACTATAAGCTATTTTAACTGAGTTTCTTGAACGGCTGATTGGCGCCGTTCTGCGGTTGTCTTGCGTTATATCTGTAAATCGAGCCGTGTCTGCGCCCGAGCGGCGCGGCGTGTTGCAAATGTTGCAATGTAATCGCTACCTACAGCCGTACTGCATCACGTGCACTCAATCACAATAACTCATTGAGTAAGTTTATAACATAGATTAATAACGGTGTTCAAAGAACACCAAGATCAAGATGGAAGACGGTATAAACAAAGATGGAGGCGGAAAACAGGAGAAAAAAAAACCGACACAATGTCAATAAAAATTATATATTATCTCCATGTTCTTATACATTTTGATACGTTTTACGATGGAGTTATATTAACAGCTGCCGCCCGTAACTTCATTTACATTGCGAATTAGTTAAATTAGTAGTTTAGGACAAAAATTAAATTCTTTTATCAATCTCATCCATTTTACCATATAAATGAATTGATGTGCTGTACCTACCTACATTTGTCGATTAAGAGTAATAGCCCAAAACCCTTGGAAAAGACTATAGTTCGAGTTTTCCCTTGTTACCTTACTGCGTAGAAAAAAATGTCTAGCTTTGGAACATAGACATAGAAAATATTTATAAGCGTATTTCAAACTGTATAATTTTTTATGACGTACCAGATTTATGCAATGTGACATTTTGGCAGATAAATGATTGAATTGAATTAACAAAATTATTTTCTTAGAAGGTGCCTACATTTCTTGACGAATATACCCTCCAAATGAGTATCTACGTCCACGACTACGTCTAATAAATTGACGAACGCGCGCCGCCGCGAAAACGTTGACGTCATTGTCCGGTAACGCTTATTGTCCCGTTACGCTGGTAGTCACTATAGTTCCGTCCGTAAACAAAGTTTACAGGCAACCATTTTTTTATATTGGGCACAATATTTTATTGATTTATAGCGACAGTCATTCACAGTGTAGAGTTTTTTTATCAGTGCCAAATCGATCCAAAAATGTGCGTTTTCCTTTATGTTCCTCAATTCGAATTGTCTGTTAATTTCAGCAAGTCTGATTTGAAATAATGATGTCTTTGAAAACGCCATTTGTGTTGGAAATTCCATCATATTTCTTTGGATATAAAGCTCAAAGTAGCGTGCAGAAGCTCGATCAATCACGCTATGGTAAGGAGTGTTTTGGTAGGAAGTCAGAAGCTCTTTTGAAGCATGCTTTGAGGTGGAAATTCAAGATTGATTGAATTGAGTTAAATTAAATTCACTAAGTACGAGATAATCAAGTTTTTACAAAAACTTACTACAACTGACTTCAATTGGACTGTTTTAGTGACCTTAACACACCACTGAAAAGTCACAGGAAAGCAAAATACGCAATTTCCTTTACTTCGACGACATATTTTTTTCAGAAACAGCTTTAGAAACTAAACTACTGTACTGATTTTTATAAAATTGATATGGGATCACCTCTGAAGAATCAAACAAAAAAAAATCATCCAAATCAATTCATAATTTGTGGAGTAATCGCGTTACAAACATACGAAAAAAAAACTTATTTTTTGAAGTAGGTTAAAAATAAGAATTTACAGTCTATTATTTTCAGGCTATAATAGTAGATATAGAGCCCGTTTATATCGACGGTTGAAAGGCGAATTGATTCAAGCGACATTTCTTGCGATATAGAGTTATTTAAAAATTTAAAATGAGTCGAAAAATGAGAACGACCCCTAGTGGGTTAAACTTTGCTGGGTTGTACAGACCTACATTTAATGAAGCACCCCTTTTAGAAAAAAAAATGTATTTAATGATTTATCTTAGGTACTTACCTACAATGAAGTCCATACATATTATAAACAAATCATTGTTCTTACAATCCCCATTCCCCATTGTTTTTATTGGACGTTTAACATACTAAATTGTTTTCAAAATAGAAAGAGCATAGTACTACATACTCGGTTGGTACGTACGCCTGAGATGACTTGGGCTTTTCTAAACGAAGATAGCAAATATTTAGAATATTCCTAAGTTAAATAACCCGATATTATTATAATGTGCACGAAAAGAGCTTCTTCGAGGTGCACCTTAAATCCTTCCACCACACTGGTTCGAAAGAAATAGTGACACGTTATGCCTAGATGACATGTACCGAGTACTCGGTACGTACAAACATAGCGCCGAGTGCTCGGCTGAGCAAGCGATGTAAGCTTTCACTGTCTCGGCTGAGTAACATTTTACTGTCTCGGCCGATTACTCGGTACGAGTGATCTAGGCATTAGGACTATTATTATAACTCCAGACATCTTCGGGTTTCGATAAAAGCCCTGCTGTCGAATTTAAATTTGGACCATCCGGTCGACTAGACGGAAGTGCACTTCATTAAATTCAGTTCTCGTCTTTAGTCTCTTCATTTTATATTTTTTTGAAATAAGCTTATTTCCTATTTCCTGAGGACCAATGCTCGTAGTGGAATAAGTCAGTCTCCTACAGGATTCCGTCTAGAATGGTACCAAAACTGTGCCAGATTCTGATACTCTGCTGAGAAACAGTGTATAAGAAAATAGATGAATAAGGGTGTTCTTATAGAACACTGATGGACAGTGCCAAACCAAAATGGATGCGGTATATAGGACCGAACATTTTCAGACATCCTGTCAATAAAAATGAAATATCTCCATTTTCAAATAATGTTTGTTAATTTTAAGATGTAGTTTTATTGACAATGTTAAAAGCCTTAAGTTTTAACATACTTAGAATAGTTATTTAGCCCTGTTACTTCTCTTTTTCAAAAATTATCATCGGACCAAAATGTACTAGAAGTTAGCCAATATGGCTCCCTTTTCTTGGTTGCATATTGTGTTTCTATATTTTAATACTTACTATGTTCCAGTTTGAAGGATACTGCTGTTGCTAATGAAATTGAACTGAACTTTTGAGACTAGACAATTGATCATCAAAATGTTCCAAAGTGGACGAGCTCTATTGCAGTGTTACACCGGCCTATGTGAATCAAAGTCCTGTGTAGCACTATTTCGGTCATGGGCAGGCGTGATCTCTTACCATTAGGCATTAGTCTTAGAAAAAAATATAGGCCGGGTAGGTTACAAGGTTTTATAGCTAAAAGGTAAGTTAAGGTAAGCAGTATTATGTCTAGGTGCGTTACTTTAAGCGTCGATGACACAGGGCTAGTTTACAAGCTACAATACGGCGAGTTTAAAAGCTAGCGAGTGACCGAGTTAGCTTTCGGGAAGGAAGGCTTCAACAAGCAGATTGTAAAAAAGCCGATGGCACGGGGCGAGTTTACAAGCTAAAAGCGAACTCGCTAGCTTGTTGCTTGCAAACTAGCCCCGTGTCATCGACGCTTTTATAACTACTTATATGATCTGTGGTTGAGGACGTGGTGGCTGAGTGGATGAGGCTCTTGCCTTGCGATCTGATTGTCGCGGGTTTGAATCCCGGTGGCAGTCATGCGTAAATGGGTTTTTCCGGTCGAAATAATCTATGTATGCATCCCACGTTCTCGCAACGGTGAAGGAAAACATCGTGAGGAAACCGGCATGTCGTTTAACCTAAAGTTCGAAAACACGTGTCGAGTGCACGAAAGGAGCCTCGTCGAGGCGCACTTGAAATCCTTTCACCACACTGGTTCGAAGGAACTAGTGACACGATGAGAAGAAGATCTGTGGTTAAACTGTTATACTAAATACATAGTGAGACTTGCTTTATAGGATAACCAAACATAGTTTATCATTATCAGATAACAGGAGAGCTTTGTTGGCATTCTTCTATCGCGTCCGTAAAGCGGTAAAGATTATACAAGGATATCACATAATTTACATGTAGGTATATAAGGCTTTGTCGTGACTGTCTGACAACGCATAGGCCAAACCACTGAATGTATAGACTCGAAATTAGAAGGGTATGTCAAGAATTATAATAGCATAATCAGCCTATAATGTTCCCACTGCTGGGACTCAGGCCTACTCTCGGCAGGAGAGTGAATGGGTCTTAATCCACCACGCGGACCCAATGCGGATTGGTGGATGTCGCATGCCATAGAACATTTTTTTTTTTTTTTGGTTTTCTGTCCGTTGACATGCCGGTTTCCTCACGATGTTTTCCTTCACCGTTGCGAGAACGTGGGGTGCATACATAGATTTTTTCGACCGAAAAAACCCATTTACGCATGACTGACACCGGGATTCGAACTCGCGACCATCAGATCGCAAGGCAAGGGCCTCATTCACTCGGCCACCACGTCCGTCCACCACGGAGGACGTGGTGGCCGAGTGAGGAGGACGTGGTGGCTAAGAATTATAATATGACATCGAAATTGACATGCCATATTATAATATGAAATATTTTTTTCTAATTCGCAGCGCAAACGTTTCAGTTTCAATTTCTTTATTTTATGAGAAGGTCTTACAAGTCAAATTCTTATATTAGCTACCTATTAATTAAAAATACTACCTACTTACTTAGGTAGGTACTTTACATATTTCTGTACATAGGCACTCAATTTTGTCTGATAAGTGGGATAAATGATAGTAGGTATAGAAAAATAAGGTAAGTATGCAACGGTTTCTCAGAGTTACATATACGATGTTTTTTATACCATGCACAATTACTTTATTCAGGCGAGGTAACTGAGCGAAGCAAGTAGGCAATAGTGGAGGCAACGAACGAACGAAACATGCATTCAACCCGGCTTGTACGATACCATGTTCGGCTTATGCCCGGTTCATATTAGTCCTGTATGCATTCTAGTCCAGTGATTATTTTCAACTAGGACTGGAATGCACTAAAATGTTCCCCATTTCATTTTTGTCCACATTATTCCAGTGGGATTCCAGCGCTGGATTCGAAGGCTGGACTGGAATGCTTACAGGAATAATGTGAACCGGGCATTTTATGCAAAAACGACGATTAGCCCCGGGATAATCACGAATCAATATTTTCATCGATATAAAATTACATTCATAAATAATCGACTATCTACAGTGCATGTCCATAAAAATACCGAGAAGTAAAAATAAAAAGTCGAAGTTTAATGTGTAATATTTTTTTTTTAAATATGTTTTTCACAGTATTTTTTTTATAAGTATATCAAATTCATCTTCAGTTGCAATTGTTACAACATTTAAGTAGATATTTTTTTCATCATTCAAACATGAATGCTACTTGCTTTCTACATAGAAAAAATATAAAATATTGTATATAGGTACTACTTACCGAAAAAGTCTTCCCAAGTCATAGAATGATCTGAGTCAGCGTTTGCACCTTCCATCGTCGTGCACTATTCAGCAATAACTTGCCATAATTCCTTAGAATAATGAGAGCTATTTATTTACTTCACTGGTCCTATAAAATTTAAGTCACAAAACACATCTTGAGTTAGAATTTGTTTATAAACAGAAAATTATCGCGTTCGATTGATCTCGTAACTGCGGAGCAACAACACGCGCGGGCTCTCGCCTCACGGTCACCTTCGTGAATGAATCGAAGTTGGAACGAACAAAACAAATCGAAAAAGTTTTCCTCGCGGTTCGATGACGGTGTGTACCTAAGTATCGTCATCGTCGGTGCATTGGGGAGTCTGGGCGTGGGCACTGCAATATCTGATAACTCGGTCTTGGATGGTAGTGTTAGTTTGTCTAGGAGAGTAGCGTAGCAAACCAATACCGTACCCTGTGGTGTGGTGTGTATTTCTTGTCTCAGGTGGCGAGTTGGCATGACCACTGCAGAACCCCACAACATCCGAGACATACTTAAAACAAGTTTGAATTTGTGTCTTGAAAAGTGTATTAAGTGTGTGTATTCATGAAACAAATTCTCAACCCAGCCGGGATTCAAACCCGGAGCATTAATCCACAAAATATCATTACCCTATTTTGTGACCAAGATACCAACTAGCTTACCTACCTATGTCACAGAAGTAGTTGAATGAAATTAAAAAAAGTCTATGACCTATGTGTGAATAGGTTAATATTTTATATTGGGGTGTTTTTTACAATTAACTTTAAAACTTCGGAGCCTTGTTGTGGTTCTTAATTTTTAATCATTTTTTTTACCATCATTATTGTTTAATCCCATATTCCCTTTCTAAACCCAATAATTTCCCGACTGCAAAGAAGGAAGGTAATTTTTTTGTTTTTGTTTCAACAGGAAACGAATAATCGACTAAAATTGTTAGTCGATTAATCGTGTACTTTCACAGCTGACAACTGGAATCTCTAAAAACACAAACAACATGGCGGAACTGTAATCAGTTGTTATTTCGATTTATTTTCGTTAAAATCTAGATTATCTGCATAATTATCATTACTTGTGCCGTCGGGTTTGCACAACCTTTTTAACTAATAGCTACCAATGTAAAAAAACAGTTGAACTGTGTTTCTCTAAATTATGTACAGAGGTAATTTGCCAACGTATTGAGTAACCGTATTATCTATTTTTTATTGTCACATTGTAACGCACGCCTTTATTATTAGATTAAATGAAGACTATCATGTATAATCTTCAATTGTCCTCTTCAGATTCAGTGCTGCACTTGATACAATAGCTGGAAAGTGGATGTTTAAATAGTTGTACCGAAGCCAGCGGTCAATCCCCGTACTAAAGATGCCCCGACGTGGTAATGAAGTGGTCCAGCTGCCTTTACCTCCTAGGAAGAAGACCAGAACCATAGAACAGCCCTCGGCGCCATCCACTCCAAGTTTGGATGTCAGTTTCTGTGATGATGAAGCTCTTCCTCCAGGGATTATTTTCACTGACATTCAGCAGAAAAAATGGCGCATAGGGAAGCCCATAGGTATGTAAAACTATTTATTTTATTGATTTAAACAAATCACTTTATTCAGTAGGAGTAACCTAAATATGATCAGTTTTCACTGGTCTATACAAGCATGGATTGACAAAGTGAAACTTCTCCAATTCTTAAAATCTGTGCGATCAAAGTTTTGCTCATGTAATTCTACCATCATCATCAAACATCGAGCAATCCACTGTTCTGTTAACATTCCAAAGTTCTGGAACTTCTGGATGAAGTAGGTCTAAAGCATGAAACTATATGCGTAGATTGTCTGTGCTTGATCACATTGTCTTGTAGGTATTTACTTTAGAAAGTGTAATGTCGAAAAATAATAGTATGTTGTGAAACTAGTATGTGTAATTTGAAATTCCTTCATGTTTTCTTCATTTAACCTTGATCATAAATCTAAAGGAAATTGAATAATCAAGGTTTTACAAAAACATAGTACAACCAACTTCAATTGGACTGTTCTAGTGACCGTAAACACCACTGAAAAGTCAAAGGAAGCAAAATACGCAATTTTGTTCTCTTCGACAACTTTTTTTTCTAGTTATTAAACTATATAAAGCTGCATTTTGATATAAAAACTAAACTACTGAACCGGTTTTGATGAAATTTGTATGGGACTAAACTGAAAGTATATTATACTCTCAACCAAAAAAATATTTTTTAAATTGGTTTATTAACAACAAAGTTCTGAGGTCACTTAACATACATTTAAAAAAAACCAACCAAATTGATAACCTCCTCCTTTTTGAAGTCTGTTGAAAAAATAAGAAAAAAAGGTTTAAGTGTACATACTTATCTGCAATAAATAAATTACTGAATTAAAATACAACTCCTTGTAGTACTAGAAATTTAAATACAGTCTAAAAATGTAAACTGTTTCACAGTATGTTCTATATGTATGTATGGAGAGTAGTAATGAGTTAGCTTGAGAAACTCGTTCTAAAAGTGGTCTGACCACTTCACAAAATGCCCACATTACTCATCTCGTCAAAACCTGTAATTTATATTGAAATCTAATAATGAAGAAATAAAATACCTAAATTCAATCAAATAATATATATTATTTTTTATTATTCTTTTAATTAAAAATAGTTTACAATATTTCTATGTAAGTATTTAACTTTATTACCACATACATAAAGCCGTGGTGTCTAAGTGGGAGGTTTTTCGATCCGAAGGTCGTGGGTTCGAACCCAGATGTACACCAATGGATTTTTGTGTTAAAAAATATATGTGTGCATTAAAACACGTGCTTAACGGAGAAGGAAAACATCGTGAGGAAACCAGCATTTCATAGAATCTAAAAAGTTTGAAAAACATATGTCAAGTGTGAAAGGAGCCTCTTCACCTTAAAACCTTTCACCACACTGGTTCGAAAGAACTAGTGACTTGATAAGACAAAGAAGACCACATACATTCATTCTCATAAACAGTCACAGTAAGTTTGAATGTCTTTGCATAATCTTGGAAATCATTGCTGACATCAAATGACTCATATCATGTTCAAATATCCTGGAAAACATACCGAAATGAATTAACTTCTGTGCATAATATGTATTTTAGTCCAATGATATAACCAAGTAAATAGTAGTGGTTATATCATTGGACTAAAATACATATTATGCACAGAAGTTAATTCATTTCGGTATGTTTACCAGGATATTTGAATGTGACTCATAAAATAAACTTGCAGCAGTCAAATGGTATCTACATACAATTTTATTTGAACCCATACCTAGAATAAAAAAATACTTGGTGTGATTCATAAGTATACATAAATATGTATGTATAAAAGGATTGGAATTGACAACAGATAATGTACAGACAGGCCAAACCACAAATACATTAACCTTAAACTTCACTTTATTTCAAACTTTTGAGATCTTTGACGACACGGTTCCCATAGTACAAGCTCTACTTAGTTTGGGGCTAGATGGCGTAGTGAGAAATGTCCACAATATATATTTTTTTTTATATCTTATCACACATATAAGATAATTTAAGATAATTACGGGTGTTTATGTACATATTTCAGGTCGGGGTAGCTTTGGTAGAATATACCTAGCATCTGATGAGGTGGGGAAGGAAGTCACAAAGCTGAGCGCTCGATATGTCATCAAAATCGAACCTCACACCAACGGACCACTGTTTGTTGAGGTGCATTGCATGGTCCGGACTGCACAGGCCAGCAATGGTAAGCAAACATATTTTTATTATATTCTTGATTGTGGCCTTCGCGACAGTTTAATTATGCAGTGAATGTAGGAAAAGGACAAGAGTGCAAAGTGGGAATACCGGGATTAAAGTTTAATTTTGTTTATACATATAATTAGATATTATATGTATTAAAAATAATTTCGGGATAGAAAATTGGGAACAGAAGGCATTTGAATGAAGTAGGACGGGGGACATTGGAAGGAAAGATATAATACAGGGAGCGACGCGATTTAGAACAGTTAAAGAATATTTGATCCACATCTCCTTCGCCCAGACCACATTCACAAATAGAATGGTCCCTGATCCTTAGTTTAGCTAAATGAACCTCTGCTCTCCTAATGGTAACGAGATCACGCTTTTCCCATGACCAGAATAGTGCAACACAATTACTTTGAATTACAAAGCCAATGCAACACTGCTATAGCGCTTATAATTATTGATGTAAAATTGTAGAATATTCAATTTTGTTTCCAGTAATAGAATGGCGCAAACAACACAATCAAAAACGTCTAGGCATGCCAATCTACATCGCCAGTGGTTCCTTCATAGACGAACCCTCAGGAACCAAGTACCGATTCCTGGTTCTACCGCGATACGACATCGACCTACACAAAGTCATCGCTCGGAGAAACAAACTGGAACCAAGAAACGTCCTTGTGCTAGCCATTCAGATACTAGACGTACTGGAATACTTACACAACGAAGGTTACACCCATTCGGACATCAAAAGTTCCAATCTAATGTTAGGCTACGATGGATCAAAAATAGGTAAAGTTCCCATGGTACGACTGACCCCATCATTCCAAAAAGAAATCAAAGAGGTCCTTCCGAAACAAAGGAAAGTCAAACCGGTGAAAGGGAGGTCCTCAAATTACTACATTGATGAAGATTTCATCGCAAAATACAATAAAAGCAATTCCGATGAAGATGTAGAAATAAGACTGGCCACAGATAAAAAGAAGCTAAGGAAAATACTCACGGATAAAGATAGTAGGACGTTACACAGACATCATGCATTTAATCTCAGACAACTTAGCAGTTATGTGGACTACGAAGATTTGAACAGCTCCGTATGCTCAGATCAATCATATCAAAAACTCATTGACGATTTTGGAAATAAAAGCTTGATTCAAACGACGAAACAGTTCCAGAAATCGAAATCCAAAAGTGCAAGGGAGAAAGGACGGTTCATAAATACTATAGAGTTTCAGGACAATGCAAGATTCATGTTCAAAGAACCAGTAGATGAGCGGGTAAATTCTAGCGAACACGATGAGATTTACAAAGAAGCTGTTTTATCCCAATCTAATGGACAGATATATCTCTTAGATTATGGACTAGCGTCGAAGTTTGTAGATACAGAAGGGAAACATAAAGAATACGAAATGGATTTGCGTAAGGCGCACGATGGGACCTTAGAATACAGCTCGAGAGATTCGCATGTAGGTGCACACTCGAGGAGATCTGACCTAGAAACTCTAGGGTACAACCTATTGTATTGGTTGACTGGCTTTCTACCCTGGAAAAGACCAGAAGTATTAGCGGAACCAGAATTAGTCCACGCAATCAAGAAAAACTACATGAACGATTTGAAGCTGCTTCTAAAAACGTGTTTTAAGACTGAGTTCTACCCACAATTCATGGAGAAGTATCTAGAATACGTCGTAAGTCTAGATTTCACTGAGAAACCAGACTATGAATACTGCAGAAATCTGTTCAAGAATGAGCTCTTCAAAAGCGGGCAGAAGGAGATAAGTCTCAATTTCATAGACGCTCCAATGTCACCGGTTAATAGAAAATTGAGTAACAGCAAACGATTCGGAAGGAAAAATACACCTCCAAATTTCCTAGCAATAAACGGTATACAGAAAAGAAAGTCTGTTGAAAGAGAGAATGTTTACTCTCTAGAAAATGATCTTAAACTGGAACTGTTGAAGCAAACATTGAATATATCCAGCGAGGGTGTCCGAAAGCCTTGCGCTTCTCGAAACTTCTTCGTTTCCGACGCCGATTTGATCGCTCGTCTAAGAAAATCCCTCATGCCGCACGGCGTTTTCGGCAAGAAGCTCTCACCGAAAAATCTGCGTTCAAAACAGAAACAGAATCTTAAAAAGCGCAAGACCGTGCGTCGCCATCGAAATAGCATCGGCAAGTTCGGCAATTTCATGGGTTCCGCAAGGCAGTTCTCCTGGGCCGAAATTCTTGCTGGTAACCCAGAAGACATCATCCGTAACGGTACTGCCACTGATGATGACGATGATGACTGTAAATACAGAATAAGAACTCTTTCCAACGCTTCAGAGAATAGCAGTGATTCAAGCGGTCAGTCACCGTTGCTGCATAAAGACTACTTAGTAGGCTTAAACCCTACTGACGCTATGAACGAAGTTATAGCTCAACTACAAAACAGAATAGCCGGCCATGCTAAAGATGACACAGAAGTTCCTAAAGGCTATACTCCAGCTATGGTCAAAGTACTGAAAGCTAAAGAGTTAAGAGACGAAAAAGAAAGATTAGAAGCTCAAAAGACGCAAGTTCAAGTGAAAAAATCGCGATCAAAGAAATCAGTAGAGCCATCTTCTAGAGTGACTAGACTAAAGAAGAGTACAGATAGTATAACTAAAGAGGATTCTAAAAAGAGGACTTCTAAGCCGGTACAATCTTCAACAAGGGTAACAAGGCAAAAGGCGCATTTGAATAGCGTAAAATCAGAATTAGCACCTAAGAGCAATAGTAGAACAAAATCTAAAAATAAGAATGAAGTCAAAAATAAGAAAGAAGTCAAAATCGTTGAAAAATCACCACCACCGACGAAGACGATCAGAAGTAAGTAACATTTTCAGTAAATTTTTGTATTAGTGTGGTACCTACTTTGAAGACATCTTCGATCATGATCCTATAACAGTCCACTGCTGGACGTAGGTAGGTCTCTCCCAAGGCGCGCCACTGAGCCCGATATTTTATACATAGTAATAATATCATTGCTGTATAATTTTCATAGACATACATTCATTCTAGTTACTAGAATCTAGTGCATGTTCATTACTAGTATCTAAGTAGGCGAATTTTAATATAAAAACCTTGTACTCACTAAGTGTATGCTGTCTATTTCAACTCCAATTTTATTCTTTCCTTGCCGGGTAGCCTGGAAGAGATCGCTCACAGCGATAAGGCCGCCCCTTGTACTACCTATCTTAAGGCCTTTTTATTCTTGTTCTATTGTTTTACTCTGCTTTGTTCTTGTTTATGTACAATGTTCATCTATCTATCATTCAATCAAAGATTTGTTTTTCGTCTAGAATTTTCGGCTTCGCCCGTCTGTGCTATTAAAAGAGTTTAGTAACAAATATCCCTTAATACAATTATTTGTTTTCAATATTTCAAAATTATACTTTTTTTTCAGAATCATCCCCCAAGAAAACAGTGGCGGTGCCCATTTTGAGAATGCGGTTGAGGAGTGGCAAACGCGTAACCAAATCGTGTGCGTAGAGTTTGAAAGGATTTCATACAGATCAGTGCCAATCTGTATCAAAAACACTGACTCAAATCTGGCAATTTATGTACAAAGGTACATAAGCTCTTGGCGGGAAACGCTAATACTTTATTCACAGACATTTAAAAGGAAGTCTTTTTATTCTAATAGACATATATATATATATATATACAGATAGGACAGACTTTTAAGTCTGTCCTTTTTTTGACCGAGGCGTTAGAACTTTTAGGTACTCATTTACCTACAATATTTTTAGTGTGCATAAAATCGGCTAGGTCAATTTATCACATACCTAATTAGGTATTACTTTTTTGTTACTATAGTACTAATTCAATCCTCAGTCAGAAATCGTGTATAAATGATACACTTCTTGGTTTTTCCATTCTTTTTGACATTAAATAAATTAGTTGCTAAGATAGTATGTCTGTATGTTTTTGTGTGAGATAGGAGTATTCAAAACCCACCACATATTTACTGCTTTTGTTAATGTATCTGTGATTTTACTTGCGTAAATAATTAAAAAGTTCTTGCATGATTATTATCACTTTAAAAACCCATATTAGAAAGTTCTATTGTGGTTTAATATTTACGCTGGTTACGGAGACGCTTGGCTTTATTCAAATTAGTTATGTACTTTTTGCATTTAGCATTTCCTGGACTCTAGATTTAAATTGACTCTAACATTTCGTGTAATCTTATAGTGATGGTCAATAAAACTTTTTTGATACATTATTTGTATTATTTCAAGTAAAGAATGATCAACTAACTCACAGCCACTAGTTGGTATAAACTTTATTCAGAGAAGTAATACAACGTTCGCCGCCGTAGGCACAGAGGGAAGAAGAAACGTAGGCATATTCTGCCCAAGTAAATAATAAAGCAGAACATTTTGAATTTGCTGCCGGTCGTGCCTTTTTCAAGGAGAGAATTGCAACAACACCATCTAACGGCGTTTTTAATAACTAAGCCGCATGATAACAGCTATCACAGACCTTGCCAGCGCGAAGTAATATATAAAATTTCCGTACCTTTTTAACTACACATCTGTAAAGCTGTCCCGTTTCCGTTTGTACTGCTGAGCTTATTTCCTTTTTAATGAGTCCTTGACCTTGTGGGTGGCCAACCATGGATCATGCCCATTTCTATGCCGTTAGTTGGTGACTGATAGTTAAGTGACGAACAATGTTCTGATTCCTAGGATTTGTGACAGCCACGTTCCAGAGATTTAAGCGAAAATACCTGACCCACAACCTACCAATATATAACTTCTTGTATAATAGTTTTATATTATAACTCGGTACTGTACTAGTACATATTAATATTAGTAATATACTATTAATTATTCTATCAACTACACAGGCTAGTTTTGTACTACGTAGATAAAGTCGCAGCGCAGGCTAATTTTCGTCTAAATAAATTGAACATGAATGGTACAAAATAGTGACGGTAATTCCGTACCTTTGTATACGTCACTTTTATTATTCTTTCAGAAATTGATACTGGCAATATATGTACCTTATAATAATAATCTGTGGTTTTTTTTGTTGGTCGTGAAGTAATGATGTGGATTTATTTTGATTTATAAAATCAACAAGATTTATAACACTTGTCCACTACAGTGTTAGTGACAAGAAAAGTTTAATGTGCTTAAAAAATATGTGTGTGATTTATTAACGAGAAACTTGTGAAACTTATACACATAACCTAACCTTGTTACATAGGTATAGAGTTTCCTGTTGAAATCGTTTTACATAAAAACTTACATCCTTACCGATTTAATATGGAGAGTAGCTCGAAAAATATTATAAGAGTTGGCTCCAGAAAAAGCGAGGTATGTATTTCACTCTAAAGTCAATAAGTATTTGTTTATTTCCACTAAACCGTGCCCTATCTCAGATTTGAAACATCATTAATTATTTCAAAAACTATCTATAACTTGCTCATTTACCTTCTATAATTTAAGTTTTTCTCCAATATCTAGCTTACTTTATAATGTAAACAAGATAACTAATTTTTTATTGTAACAGATAACATAAAATATGAAAAAAAAATTCCTATACCTCTGATTATTTTTTTTCAGCTTGCTCTTATCCAAACTAATTATGTCATAGATTGTCTGAAGAAATACCATCCAGGAGTGGAGTTCACTATAGGTAAGGGAATGTACCCGAAATATGTGACCCATTTTTGACTATTATTTACCCCACTCCCTCCCCTTGGTGACCATCCGTAGTATATGAGAAGATTTTTTTTTCAGTTCTTAATCTACTTCTAAACTGAATTTCAGCTTGATTGGTTCAGTAGTTTTTGAGAAACAAACATTCATCCGCAGAAGCTTTGGTCTTTATAATTTTAAAAGTACCTATTCAATGCTTAGACAACTGAGACTTAGGTTCAAACCCTGCGATAGTCGTAAAAACATTTTGGTTAAGATAAGATTAATCTTTGATGAATGCATTCTTATTTCTGTATTTTTCATGTATGCTAAGTATTTTAGACTGTTGAGAAAATAAGAATCACAATGTTACATTAACATAACATCAGGTTGTTACATTTTATATACCTTTTTTATACTCCTTTTTGTTTCTTGTAAACTGCCATTTTGGGCATTGAGCTAGAGTTGTCAGGATTCTGGTAAAATGGCACATATGGTGTACCCCCAAGTACCCATTCACTAAATATCTCCTATTGATTACATTTTATATACCTATGTATTTAAATATTTTTCAGTAACAATGGATACTCTTGGAGATCGCATTTTAGACGTATCTCTCCCAAAGATTGGTGAGAAGGCACTGTTTACAAAGGACTTAGAGGATTCCCTACGTAACAACACAGTTGACTTTGTTGTGCATTCTCTGAAGGATCTACCGACTACTTTACCCGATGGACTTGCTATTGGGGCTGTGTTTGAAAGGTTTGATTTTAGTTTTAAGACGACACGGATGGTCGAATGGCAAGTGTACTTTAAGTTAGACTGCCACGCCGGCCGGTGTCGCGGGTTCGATTCTCGCTTTAGGACAATCATATGTGTGATGAACATCGGTGTTGGTCCTGAGTCTAGGTGTATTCTATGTATCCTATCCTAGGTATGAATGATTGTATTTACAAAAAAAAAAGTATTATATCAGTTATCTGGCTCCCATAGTAGGTACAAGCACAGCTTAGTTTGGGGCTAAATGGCGTTGTGTGAAATATCCAAAATATTTATTTAAAGTAATTTACTGATTAAGTAGAAAAAATTTAATGTTGGGGAGTTAGATTTTTATCGAAAATTCGCCAAAATCGTCTCACGTAATTAATGGTTGCCCCTAATAATAATTATAGGGATTAGTATGAATGAATTGACTACGAGCCTAATTACGGCGTGGCCAGGTCGCTCTTTTGACGATATTCAATATTCTTATAGTACGATGACACACGGCTTTTTTACACGCTACACGCCATCGTTTACGCTTGCGTGTAAAGTCGCCCAGTGTCATCGGCGTTTTTACAATCTGCTTGTTGACAATCGTTCCTGAAAGCTAACACGCTCACACGCTAGCTTTTAAAAACGCCAACAATCAGCTTGTAAAAAAGCTTGTGTGTCATTGACGCTTTATATGCAACAAAGTGTATGAATGTTGGCGCAGCCGCTCGAAAAACACCTTCAAACTGACAAGAGCGGCCCGGCCACACGACCGCACCACTGAATATAATTAAGCCCTAAAGCCTCGACGACACAGGGCTAGTCTACTAGCTACTCGCTCACTTGCTAGCTTTTAAACTCGTAAACTAGCCACGTGGCATCGACGCTTAAGCCATAGTTTTTTATTTATTTTCTAGAGAGGATCCAAGAGACGCCCTAGTACTGAGAGAAGATCTAAAGGATCACACATTGGACACTTTACCCCCTGGGTCTGTTATTGGTGAGTTTACCTCAATCTATCAACTTTCCTTTTCCTGTATTATGACGTCATTTAATGAGGTCGGCTCTGAGAATGGTAATTAACTTTACTTATTACCTTGACAAAGTAGAATAATTAATTGATCATTTTGCCTGGGTGTGTGTGTTCTTATAATTTTGCTTAGAAGTGTGAAAAAGAAAGTGTTTTATGTTTGGACATTTCGGAATGGTTAGAAGGACAATCCAATTGCATTAATTTAAAAATTGCTTGTATTAAAGTTTGGTCAAAATAGTGTCAAATCATACATATTATATTATTCAAATAAAGTCAAAAATCATACCTACTTAAATAAGTAAAAAGAAATTATGTGCCCAAAAAAAGGGAGCCACATTGGCCAACTTCTAGAACATTTTGGTCCGATGCTTATTTTCTTAAAAGAGAAGTAAAAAGGCTAGACAAATAAATAAATAAAAATGTTAAAACTACTTGGCTCTTTCATCGTTAATAGTAACAAACATTTTTTGAAAATGGAGATATTTCATATTTATTGACGAGGTGTCCGAATTTTTTTAGTCCTGCCTGTATTCTGCATCCATTTTGGTTTGATACTGTCCATCTTGGAGTTCTATAGGAACACCGTTTTTCATCTATAGTAACTAACAAAATATGGTGTCATTGAATGAACTGAAATAAATAATTTTGATTCGATTTGATTACTGCTTGTTATACTTATAAATGTCAATGTCAAATCCAGGCACATCCTCCCTCCGTCGCACGGCGCAACTCCGCGGCTCGCATCCATTGCTGCGTGTGGACAACGTGCGTGGGAACCTCAACACGCGGCTACGCAAGCTAGACACGCAGCCGAGTCAATACGCTGCACTAATTTTGGCTACAGCTGGCCTCGAGCGTATGGGCTGGGGCAAGAGAATCAGTAAGGTAAGTTTTCACTTCTCATGCTCGTATAGTTTTATTTTATCTCATCAGTCTTATTGCACTGACTGTTATATTTTGCAGATTCTAGCATGTGCTGAAATGCTATACGCGGTGGGTCAGGGCGCGTTGGGTGTCGAGTGTCGGTCGGACAACGAAGCCGTGCTCGCCATGCTGGCGCCCTTCAACCACGCCGAGACCTACTGCCGGACCCTGGCCGAGAGGAGCTTCCTCAAGACTCTAGGTAAGAGATTACCTCTTGTTACTTACTGCAGAACCCTGGCCGAGAGAAACTGTCCCAAGACTTTAGGTGCCTAAGAGATTACCACCGACATTCAGACTCTAGGTAAGAGATTACCTCTTGTAGCCTACTGCCGGACCCTGGCCGAAAAGAGCTTTCTCAAGACTCTGGGTAAGAGATCACCTCTTGTAACTTACTGCGGAGCCCTGGCAGAGGGCTTTCTTTAGGATTTAGTAAAGATATTATCTCTTAGATCTTCCTTACTGCAAAACCTGGACAAGGGTAGCTTCCGTAAGACTCTTGATAAGAGACTACCTCTTAAATCTCCTTTCAAAATGCAGGACCTGGTGCTTTGAGGCTTAAGGTAAATGACTTACTTTGAGATCTTCTCTCTTATTGCAGGACTATGACCAAGAGATTTCTTAAAGCTCTAGGGTAAGAAACTTCCTCTTCGACCTCCTTCTAAAATTAGAAATCTACGGTGACAATATAAGACAATTCTTTCTTATGATGAGTAACAGATTGCGCTAAAACTTAGCGTGGATAGGTGAGGACCTGGAAAAGATAAGATAAGATTATTTTCATCTCGATACTAAACAGATGAAGCGGCAATCAGCTAGTTTATGATAGTTCTGTTTATCTCCAGGTGGCGGATGCAGCGCCCCTGTTGGCGTCTCAACGAAACTCAAGCAACTCGACACCAACTTCAAACTCACAATCACCGGCGCTGTATGGAGTTTGGATGGCACCACAAAGTTGGAGCAAACTTTGCAACAAACCTTCGCTCACATCAAAAAAACTCAAAAACACAAACTCAGTCCCGATGAAGACAACGAAACGAAAAAAATCCGAACTGAATCAAGTAACAACCCTATTGAGGTACTTAATAATAGAATAACAGAGAAGACTGATTCTAATTGTGAGGATATAAGAAGCTCAGAAGAAATTCTCTCTATGAAGAATGACAACCGTATATTCTGCGGGTTAACTATAAATAGTGTTATACCTATAGATGTGATTATTAAGTGTGATAATCTAGGCAAGGATTTAGCAGAAGCTTTGATAGCTAAAGGTGCGTTGGATGTTATGAAAATATCGCAAGATTATATAAGGAATTCTATTGAAAATAAAACATGATTTTTTGGGGTTTTTATTTTGAAAGTTAAACTTATTGTTTTTTGGAGATTGGGGCTTCCTAGATTTATGTTAATTGATAGTGACCACTACGAGTTAGGAATGGAAATGATTGCTTCTTCTATTTCATTGTCACATGGTAATATGATTTCATTTTGTAACAGTGAAATCACCGGTGATTTTTGATGAATGTCACATTTTGTTAAAATAATGCCTAAAAAATAACGCCAGCCGCCGCCGGGGCGCGTCACCGGTGATTTTGTAACAGACTTGGTCTCAGAAAGTAACAAGTGTTATGTGTGATCAGTTTTATACCATGATATAATAATATGTTACTTGGTATCTTCTATGAAATGGACCAATCAATGCACATTATTAGGTACTGTTGATTTGATTGGATCAATAGATGTCTGGTTTACCAATCAGAGGGCAACTGTACCTGATTGATCTGTTTAAAAGAGCAAGTTAGTTGCGTTCATAATCTATCGAAGGTTTATAACTTAACGGATTTGTTATTCGTAAAATTGTAAACATACGATTTTGATATTGTTACATGTGGTGATAAAAAATATATGTTTGATGGAACTGTTGTTATTAAATCTTTTTTAGTACATACTTGTCCTAGAAACAGACAATACTTTAGGAATTTTTTTAGATCGTTGTGTAAAATTGTATCTAATTTAGGTGTACCTATAATTTTTTTTTGTAGCTATTGTTTGACATTCGAATATTATTTAGGGTATATTTTAATCGTTATTTATTATGTAACGGGTACTTACGTTCTGTTATAGTAATAGGGGCCATCATGTTATATTTTATCTTATAAATTATGGAATTATTTTGTTGATACCTGTTTGGTATCAAATTATATTTATTGTTGATTTTTGACAAATAAACGGTGAAATGGGATTTTTTTTTTCATTTATACTAAACAAGAAATAAGGTAGGTCCTAGTCATCATTATTTCAAACCACTTATAAATCTTATCCTAAGCTTTAGTACTTGCAACCAACCAATTAGTTTTATTTCTTATAATAAATATCTAATCAATGACTTATGCCTACTAGCACCAAACTGTCAAAGCCTCTAAGCAATTACTTTTCTTGCTTGTCAGTTCTTAACGGTCCAAATTCAAACCGTTATGAAATCTAAAGCGAGTTAGGTAATAGCTTAGGATCTTTGATAGTTTGGTGTAAGTAGCCATTAAATTGATCTGTGATGAGGTTCTTACTGATCAGTATCTAGTCTAGTATCTAGTCGGCTTTGCAACCTCATCACAGATTGGTTGCAAGTACTTTTCCAAAATTCGACGAGTATTTTGAAAGCATTAAAAAGCCTAAACCAAAAAATTAGGATCAAAACCGAGTGGAAATTTGGTAAATAAAAAAATATTTATTTGTACAATTATTTATTTCCACAATAAAATCTCAATCAAAACTCACAAGCATTCTTATCCAGTTGTGAACATAAACAAAACCTAATTAACTAACAAATACCGACAATATTATTGAACTTTCTCCTCCTCGCGAATACAATACCTTAAAGTCGGCGGATCTTTTCTTAGCGCGATATTGGTATCACAGCCCGTAAACATGATTTTCGCGCATTTTTTGACAGGACTTAAAACTTGAGCACGACAATCAACTTTCTACCTCAGATTTCTAAACTATCAATATTATAATTAATTTATTGTAATATGTAGTATTAGAGCTTTGCCCAGCAGTGGGATAAGACGGGTTAATTAAAAAAAATGTAGTATTGTAGGACATTCAGACAATAAATATTAATAACATTATTTAACAGATACAAAGAACTACAATAGGTATGCTTTTGAAAGTAACTAAGAAACATTTCAGATTTTCCACATCCTCAAAACTAATGCATGTAAAAATGTTTATTTCACAGAAAAAATGGAAGAAAATGATGCTATGAATCAGTAACCGACGAAATGTCCATCAGGCGTAATCAGGCGTTTTCGGATTATTAAAATCAGAATTTTAGTGATAATGTAGTGTTTTTCTCTCACACTTACTAAATTAAATCTATGAAAAATTGTGCTTTGTCTAGTTATTGTGCAGTTGTGATATGAATAATGGACATTTTCCACATGAATTTCTGAAAAACCTGCACAGTGTTTTCGTGTGTCGTGGTTTCTTTTCTTTTATATTTACTTACACAACAATATTTTGATATCTAATTAAAAATCACCAACAATCTAATCATAGCCGTCATCTTAAAAACATCCATACATACATATATTTCAATTATGTTAGTTTTCATAGTTCTGACCATTCTAAAAGCAATTGTAGCGGGTCTTCAAATAGGCTGTATTTAAAATTAACAAGAACAATGTTTCATAGCTTCACCCACGACCAGACTGCGACCACGCGTCTATTCGACATCCTCCTCTTGTAACGTGTTCCCTCCAGACTTCATAGAAGCGCGGAGTCGCTCTGACACTTCGGGCAACTTCTTCAGAAGCAGGTGGAAGATTGGTGCTGGCATCGTTTGTTGGAGCACCTGGAATTATAATACACGCAAATTTTTGGTTACCAAAAAAAGCTTAAATGGGCAATGCAGAAGGGGTACAACGTTGTATCTGTGCAGTCGGAATTTTGGATTTAAAATCCATTCAGTAGTTTTTACGTGAAAGAGGAACAAACATACAAACATCCATACATCCATCCATCCTTACAAACTTTCGCGTTTATAATATTAGTAGGATGAATAATATTGTCTGACGAAAATCCATATGAAAACTATTACCGATAACAGTTAACCAACTTTTATCAAATTTATTTGTCAAAAATTTGACTTAATTTTTTCCAGATTTTTTGCCATTAACTAAAAGCTAAACACAATTATTAATTTATTAATTATTATTAATTAATTATTATACGTATTTTTTTTTCTGATGATTAAACATTTTCGGTTTATAATAGCATAGCATTTTCTTAAAAGTAGCAACTCCGTTTGCGCTGCGAATTAATTATTTACATAATCCTTTATTAGTACGCGCTTACACTTCTTGCCGAGCATACCCTTGAAATTTCAAGTTTACGTCCAGATGCCTGTGCGTAATCTGTGTCAATTAGCCAGGACTTATGAGCTTATAATTTAATTATATAATTAATATTATATTTTATTATCATGATCATCAACCTATAGCAGTCCACTGCTGGACGAATGTCTGTCCCAAGGCGCGCCACCAAGCCCGATTTTCGACTCTTCTCATGCACCTTCTTCCGGTTATGGCGCGCAAATCATCGCTCCATCCTATACCTAATGAATTACAGCTCAATCGATTCAGTACAATACGACCGACGCCGACGTATCTTGGCGAGTCTGAACATAGGCTATGCGAACTTTAGCGCATGTACACACGTATTACATTGTTTTATATGTATATATATCAAGCGCGGGCTTATGCTATGGTTGGTTTATACAAAAGAAATTGGCATCAACAGTTTTCTATTTCGTGTTTTCATGCGCTAAAGTTCACATAGCCTATGTACAGACTCGCCAAGATACGTCGGCCGTATTGTACCTAGTTTAAGCGTGATTAATATTTCAACCTACATGAATCAAAATCCTGTGTAGCACTGTTTTTGGTATGGGCAGGCGAAACTCTAGTTTACATAAAAAAATATCTAATAGCTTAACACGGGTTAGTGAGTACCTCATTAGGTTTTTGTTAAGGTTAACAAGTGCAGGGTCAGCCTAACGCTCTGACGAAAACTCAGGGTATGAACTATGGACCCTGAGAGCATTCTTGTTAGAACCAGTTTACTTACACTGAGCAGCTGCTGAGTCTGCCCACAGACGGCCACAGCCTGTCCGAGATGCTCCACACCCGCCTCCAGATCTCCCGCCGCCAGGAGTTCTTCACCCAGCTGGATCTATAAACACATACACAACGATAAAGTTTGCTAATCTACAAAATTACATGGTAAAACTTGGATTGATGGGTTTTGCCTGCGCAGGCCAGTTTGTACATGGAACACCATGGTAAAATTACCAAATACCAACCACACGAATGGTGTTCCACGAATGGTGTTCAACTGAAAGCCAGTATAGACCGCTGTAACCCTAATTATAATTAGATAATGGCAACACTGCAGCAGTGACCCCAAATTCCCTATTAATATGGAACAAGCTCTAGTTACCTGCTGCAGGAAGAACCTCTGCATGGCCTCGTGGTCGCTCATGTCAGGCAGCGGTCCGCCCAGTGTGCTGGATCGGCATGTGCTTTGCTGGGACTTCTGTCTGCCTAGAAATGGGCAATAACAAATTTGCTATTAGCAATAGGTTGCTTAGACTAGCCTGTTCTACATTTGTTATGTTTAAATATTTTGGGTGTACTAATAATATTCAATAATAAATATCCTACTAATATTATAAACGTGAAAGTTTGTAAGGATGGATGGATGGATGTTTGTTACTCTTTCACGTAAAAACTACTGAATGGATTTTAATGAAACTTTACAATAATATAGCTTATACATCAGAATAACACATAGGCTACAATTTATATAGATACCTGTGCAGATAAAGTTGTGGGCACCAGCTAGTTGATAATAATTATTTCTGTTCTTTCAAACCAGTGTGGTGAAAGAATTTTGAGTTCACCTCGAAGAGGCTCCTTTCGTGCAGTTTAGAATGGTATGGGTATGTTTATTACATGACTTGGAAAAGGTTCTTTTGTTGAAACCATACCCAACCCAGGCAGCAGATAGTCAATAACAAAAACATAAAGAAACACAAAGAACATGAAAAGTGAATCACTGTCTTAGAGCTTAATAGTAAACTGTTTTGTAAACAAGTATGATTGGCGTCTGAGTATTTCTTTTTATAATGTTATATATGTTCCTAAAAGTATAATGTTAACTGCTGATATTTGGTTTGTATAGAGTTTAGAAGCTAGCACAAGACACAGGCTTCTTTCATCCCATGCAGGCAAAGTTGCGGGTATTACATAAAACATAGTCATATAAATACATAATATTTTTAATGTGTTGTGTCCAGTCCTGTATGCACCGAAGTATGCAGTTCAGTTACGACAGCGTGTCTGGCACATACAGCAATGTATTACACAATTTATGACTTACATTACATTTTTATACACAACAGTATACTGAATATTTAGAAGTTAATTATTATTTCTGCTTGGTTCTGCTTCATTTTCCGGTAGATGGAGCAGAGCATGGATGTGAAAAGCAAAAGCACCAAAATATGGTCAACAGAGGTGTTTTGTAGGTTATTTACTTTACACTACAAGATTGTACGACGATAACTTATGGAGGTTTTAGGTAATTAATTTACAATTTACGTAAGGAGAGATAGCATTTGTAGCAGGTTTTTACAGAATTTGATTCTCTTACGATCTCGCAATTTCTTCTTGAAAAGAGGGTCCTTGCGACGTTGTTGGTCAAAGTACACGCAGTATCCGAGGAATAAAGTTCCCGCAATCCCGGCGGCAATTCCCAATGTGGTGCGTGTAATCTCCATCATTATAAATTCACTGCAACAGCACAAGTTCGTAAAATAAACGATATCTTTTGTTAGAAAATTTTGAGATCCGCCATTTAGTATAAGTGCATGAGTGAACAATAAGAATGAAATGAATGAAAACGGTAGATGAATGACTTTTATTATGTTGGCGGCCTTGTAGGTTTCATTCATCATTATAGTGAGGTGAAACTCTTTGTTTAATAAAATAATGGAATCGTAGTAATCGACTAAGTTCAAATTATGTATTTCTCAAAAAAAAAATACAATTCCATCATTTCCATCATTAAAACTAAGCCACTGATTTAATCAGTTGAATAAAAGGTTATGAATAAGCAATGGTATTCGATGCAAATTACACTTACAATTTATTTGTTTGAAAATACTAAAAAAAAATAGGATTTCAAAATAAATTTTAAGTCGATCGATTACGTAAATTTAAATCTTGCCATATCAAAATAAATGTCATCTATGTACATATGACTGAAATTCAAGATATTTTGTAAAGTTTTCCTCTGAAAGTCCTGTAATTTCCCTATGTCGAGAGACCCCTGCAAGAAATTCGCGTGTGAGATCCAGAGATGCCTTGTTGGTGAGTTTTTTCAGTAATAATTTATTTCAATAACCTGTTTACGACAGCCGACTCAAATTGGACCGCCATCTTTGCTTGAACCTATCAATCGCCTTCACGGATTCGCGGGCGTTTCATCGCCGTATTTCAATGTTTTGCTCAAATAATTCTTTACTGTGCTTGTGTAAAACCACGTAATAACTCTCCGTTCGTACGCGAAACAAAACAGTGTGAAAATGAGTTTTTTCGGGTTCGGTCAGACTGCGGATATTGAAATCGTTTTTGATGATGCTGACAAGCGGAAGGTTGCCGAAGTGAAAACGGATGACGGCAAAAAGGAGAAATTACTCCTGTATTACGACGGTGAAACGGTGTCTGGCCGCGTGAACGTTACGCTACGGAAACCGGGATCGAAACTCGAGCATCAGGGAATCAAGGTCGAGCTTATAGGTCAGATCGAATTATTCTACGATAGAGGTAATCATCATGAGTTCATTTCGCTGGTCAAAGAGCTGGCGCGACCCGGAGACCTTCTGCAGCATACCTCGTATCCATTCGAGTTCGCAAACGTCGAAAAACCTTACGAAGTGTACACTGGCGCAAACGTCAGACTGAGGTATTTCCTCCGCGCTACGATAGTCCGGCGACTCACTGATGTCGTGAAAGAGGTTGATATCGCCGTCCACACGCTGTGCAGCTACCCAGATGCCCTCAACTCAATCAAAATGGAAGTAGGTATCGAAGACTGCCTACACATAGAGTTTGAATACAACAAATCAAAGTACCATTTGAAAGATGTGATAGTAGGCAAAATATACTTCCTACTGGTTCGTATAAAAATCAAACACATGGAAATATCTATTATTAAACGAGAAACTACTGGATCCGGTCCTAATACCTTCACTGAGAATGAAACTGTTGCTAAATACGAAATCATGGATGGTGCTCCAGTCAGAGGTGAGAGTATTCCTATCAGAGTATTCCTAGCTGGGTATGACCTGACTCCGACAATGAGAGATATAAACAACAAGTTCTCGGTCCGTTATTATCTAAACCTGGTGTTAATGGATACAGAAGACCGTCGTTATTTCAAACAACAGGAAGTTACATTATGGAGGAAGAGTGACAAATCTCGGTTGCCGTTGCACAACCCGCACCTCCCACAAACACTCTCATATCCTATGAGCCAGTCAATGGCGAGGCAACCCAGTTCTAGTGAAGAAAACTCCCGAGCCATATCCCCAAACATTGAACACTCAACGCAGAGATCTGTATCTCCCGCAGTCATGCCTGAAACTGGAAATCAGAACGGACCAACGGAAATGGAACAGGAAAGTTCAGAGTTTATCACTAACAAACTATCTAACACGCATATTGAAAATGATGATGAAGAGATAGTGAATAATGTTGAGAAACATGAGGCTGTTAAACCTCAGGTTGCTGTAAAACCACGAGAAGTAGAGAAACCAGTGATGGCTGAAAAACTTGTGGCAGAGAAACCTTTGGTTACAGAAAAACCTTTGGTAGCAGAGAAACCTTTGGTGGCAGAAAAACCTTTGTTAGCAGAGAAACCTTTGGTTGCAGATAAACCTGTGACAGATAAACCAATGCTGGCAGAAAAACCTCAACTCGCAGAAAAGCCCACATTATCCCGACCAGAGAGTGTAGAAGCAAGTGCGAGTCAATAACCAATACACACATGCGTAGTCATCAAGACAAACGCAGACACAAACTGTATAGTATACATGAAAACTATTGTTTAAAGGGTCAAACCCCATAGTTTAGGCAGGCATACATACTTTCAGCTTTATTATTTTAACGCATAGATAGATTAAATAGCATTTCGTAAAAATATAGCAATATTTAACAGGTCCTGTTGAGAGCTAGCTATCTCAAAAACTTTATAACAAATATTATTCATTGAATTCTGGTAAATGGGTGTAGCCACTATTGAGTGGTAGATAACAGTAATCTGAGCTGCTTCATATTAATGGACTGATAAAATTAAACATAATTCTGGTATACACTTTAGCTGTTATTGGAGACATATATTATTAAATTGTAAGCAATATTAAAATCGTAGAATATATTTGTCCATTAATTTGAATAAGTTTTGCTGGTGTAAAAGTAATACTTGACTAATACTTCCCTAATTTAATGTGAATTTCAAAAATGTTGTTTAGTAGGTATAAACATTAACAGCAATAGTAAAGCCTTTATTATAGTAATTAGCCATATTTTTACTGTTAACTAATTGTGTAAAGAGTATTGTGTTGTTATTGAGCAAACATTGAACTGATATTGAATCAATAAGTTCATTATTTATCAAAGAAAAAGTTAATGACACAATATGTGAGTAAGTACCCAAGCTTATCAAAATATTGGCCATTTCATGAATGTACGTTGAAAGGTCAAGCTAAGAATGAGCTAGGTACGTATAACATTAGCCACACAAGCCCTTGCTATTATTGTATTTTTTTTTTTATGAAATTTCAAAAGCCTGAAACGAATGTTTTCTGAGGCATCGTCCTAATAAAACGCTATTCGCGATTATCGCGCGAGTAAGCGATACGACCATCGCGTGTTGGCGCGATGGCATAAACTGGATGTCATAATAGATCGCGCGAATTGACGACGCAAAAGACCGACCTCTTCTATAGACACAAACCACTGTGTTCCTCGCGAACATGGCGTGACGCGATTATCGTGCGAATTTCAATTAGGACACTTACCTATTCGAATTCAATATGTTTGATCGCGCGTTCGCGCCAATAGATTTTCAAACATTTTAGTAGCGCGAGCGCATCGCGCGAATGTCGAATAGGGCACCTATTCGACATTAGTATGTTTGATCGCGGATTCGTACGACTGAAATTCGCGCGAACTTGCGATGATCGCGAAATCGCGTTGTATTAGGACGATGGCTGATATCATATAAGGGGTCGGCAAATAGGGCGGTATTTAACGAAGAACGTGTATTCTTCGCGTATGGCTTCACACATTAGTGTATTTAGCCAGTCTCAAGTAAATTATCGCATTCGTTATTAATTATACATGTTTTTTTGTAAAAAATATTCAGTCAAATGCATACCATACCATGGCTTAACAATGGTGTCATTCAGATGTCGCCAAAACTAAACTAATTTGAAAATATTGCTGTCCCTTTTATGTCCATCGAAATAAAAAGGATGGCATACTTTTTAGTGCTGGCGACATCTAAATTGACACCAATAATATTTGAAATTAAATAGGTAAATGCAACTTCCTTTTGCCACTTAACCAATTAAAAAAATGCAGTAGCCGACCCCTATACCTACCTACCTAGCTACGTAGTAGCCTGCGTAGTACACAGGTATCTTAGAAACACTGTGTAGGACATTAGATAAATTATGTACCTATTGCTAACGTAACAAAAGTCTCATAACACCTTTGTATGTCTTAATTATCTGTTTAGTAAGCTTAACAATCATTAATAGCTTGCGCAACTTGACGGACGGTACGGCAGAGTATTTTTAATTAATCAATTGAATTTAATACTTATGCAATCGGAATCAGGTGTAATAAATGCTCGGTTATCGACCTGTGCTCTGAGCATCGCTCGACCATTTTCATTTCAATTCAATTGATAAATTATAAATGCTCTGCCGTACTGTCCGCCAATGCACATTGGCCATTACTAATTGGAATGTTTGCGTGCCATTTGTGTGAAAATCTTTTCTTTTGACTAGGTACATGGGACAGTAAAGCTTAATACATTTAAAAAAATAATTATTTGCCTGTAGACAGCTTTCGCTGATGTGTATATGTCACACTCACACATAATTTAATTTTTACTTTTCCTACATTTTTCAAGGTCTTCGGTTCACAGTTATATAGTAATTTATTTGTTTGTTCAAATAAAGCAACAGCCTCACGGTCCCTATATCAATTGATTTCAATTGAATGTGTCAAGTCAATTGAATCTATGTCGGCATTATTAGGAAACTATTAGGTATTGTAACACAAAATACGAATGCACATTTCCTTTAATTTAACCATACAATAGAATAGACATAAGATTGACAGCGAAAATTACATCTATAATTTTAATTGAATCATTCAGGCGTTACTTTGCGGAAATCTATTAATATGAATAAATAGTATAAATAAATATATTTAGTAATAAATCCGCTTAATTTCTAAACAAAGGTCTTAATTAACTTAGCGCTGAAAACAACACGTGTTTCGCCTCTACACGAGGCACAGGAGATGTGACTCGCCGAAATCTGAAATGAGAGTTTTCGGCGCTTTGGTTTAGAAAGGTACTAAAATTCTAAACTAAAGTTATTTAATTAAGACCTTTGTTTAGAAATTAAGCGGATTTATTACTAAATATATTTATTAATATCTATAATTTTGTTTGTTTAGCAAATTGCCCATTTTTTTATTTTTTTGTTTAGTGAAAATGGTTGGGTAAAGATTGAATGTAGTTATTTAAGTTCAAAGATGTTATACTGGCTGTGATGAGATTTTTTTTAAACTTATAAACACAAAAGTTAATTAAAATAAGATCAATATTAAATCAATTTGAAATAAGTTTATAGGACATTTGGTGCTCCAAATGACATCAGAAAAGTGATAAATGCAAATTTTTATTTTCAATAACACATTGGAACAAAACTTCACAGCCAGGGAGTAATTGTTATTATTACTTAATATTTATGTAATATAGAAGACATAATTTATGTATAAAATTCTATAACCATACACTGTTATAGCTATGGTATGATTTAGTACTGTATTGTATAAAGTTGTCTCTGGTACGAGAATAAGATTGCGATATCATATTGTTAATAAAATATATGTATAAATTGCCGAATTTGAGTTTTTATTTTCACATTATAAATATACCTATAGGTACTAAACAGAATTTCTTGGAAGTAGGTTAATCTTTAGCTCGCTGCCCCTAAAACGCATATCTTTCTACTTACTCTAAGAAGCATATGGTATGCCTAGGTTGAGTCTGAAACTTAAAAAACTTGATTTGAGCAGATTTTCCGTATATTATAAGCCATAGTTTATCTGTTTATTTGTATTGCTCTAGAATTCAATAGTGTTCAATCAGCAATGAAGACCTACAAATCCTACAATAGTGTCAATTCAAAGGCACGCTATGCCTAGGTGAATGGACCGAGTTACGTCACGCATTTGGATAAACTTAGGATGAAATGTAGAATAGATATTATTCCTTCTGTTTTTTTAGGTTAAGTATTTAAAAATATGATAATGAAAATAAATAATAGGTACAACTCCTCTAAAAGTAGGTAATTGAATACCTTCATCTAGTCCAAAAGCGCTACAGAGAAGGTAGTAGGTACCTTTGCTTGCATTGATATTGATAGATTAGAGTTTCAGATATTTACTCACATTACACCTATTATTTTTACACCTATCGGAGTTAAGTACTCAATAAAGAGTAATTTTAAAATTTTCATTAAAAAAGGGTTAGGAGGAAAGGCAGAAAAAATCGTACGTAGGTACGTACCTAATATTTTTCAATAGGTAGAGTAAACAAGTATGATTTGGTCGACCACTTGATTCATTGAATCAATATAATACCTACTTATAAAAGACTTCGTTCGTCCTGGCTGCGCAAGCCAAACCACTGGACGTAGAGACTTGAAATTTGGAGGGTGTGTCAAAAAGTGTAGGAAAGGAATTTTGTTAATTCACAATGAGAACGAAGCTGTTGCCTGGTGTCATGTAGGTATTTCGATTATACATCATCATCAGCCTATCGCAGTCCACTGCTGGACATAGGCCTCTCCCAATGAGCGCCATCGCGCCCTGTCTTCGGCTTGCCGCATCCATCTTCTGCCCGCAACCTTTCGCAGATCGTCACCCCACCTGGCCGGAGGGCGTCCTACACTACGTTTGCCGATTCGCGGTCTCCACTCAAGATTATACATAAATGCCGCTAACCAGATCCGTACTAACTGATAGCTATGCTGTGGCCTCCCAGTTAGTGACTCTTCCTCTTGGTAGGTATGTAGTGAATGCTGATAACTCTAAAAACGGGTTTTGTTAGTTTTTATATGTGGTAGTAGATAATTAGTGAGTAAACATTTGGTAGGTAACCTACGCAACGCCCACAAAGATTACTCAACGTACCTAACTAGGTAGATACAATAAAAAAAAACAACCGAATTGATAACCTCCTCCTTTTTGAAGTCGGTTGAAAAGTACTTACATAGGATATTGTATGTATACATAGCATAGGTATGTATGTACATATGTGTTGACAAAAACGAGATTTTCCAATGCGTAGATAATCCATAGAATTAAGGCTAATCCTCAAATCCGAATTCCATACAAAATGTTTCGGACAAATACTCAAAAAGTACGCCGTATTATAGTAATTTCTTCATACTATTCGAAAAACATGGACAAAACGAATAGTATGAAGAAATTACTTTTATACGGCGTACTTTTTGAGTATTTGTCCGAAACATTTTGTATGGGATTCGGATTTGAGGATTCCCTTTAACATTACATTCAAATTTAAATAAAACTAGCTTAGTTACTATAAAATAAATATTAGGTATGTTTGCACCTAAAATAAAAAACTCCAAACCGAAAATTGTACAAGTGGCATTGTAATGTAGGTAAAATGTTAAACAGAGGCGAGAGATGGAAGTTCATAGTAACGAAAAAATAAATGAAATTTAGGTACGCATAAAGTTCTGAATAGGTAAGGTTGAAATGTGGTCTACATACGAAAGACATGGTTTTAAATGATAAATGGGATAAGCCGGCCATTAAACCTGTCTTATACCTAGGTTAGGTAGATACTTATTTTATCCTACCAGCTAAACTAGTAGGTAAGTATGCTAATTTGAAATGTCATTTCTCACAGTTGCAAAGTCGTTCAGGTACCTACTCATCATAGGGCAAAGAGATGACGAATGAGTACTTAACTTACCATTGCTACAAATCATGCATATTTTGTTACGATGTGTAGGCAGAAGTTATTATTTTTAAAATGTGAATATCTTTTGTGACAAGGAAACTCACTACTTTTGTACATAGTAATTTCAACAACACTTTGTTTATTTAGTTACATATCTATTTAGAGGGCTGATGAATGAAGGATGAATGTTATTATTATTATTAAAATTATTTATAGCACAACAACAATTATATTGCACAATGGGCGGGCTTAATGCCTACAAGCATTATTTCTTTATCAACCCTTGTAGGGAAGAATAGTATGGTTAGCGTGCTACTTAAATATAAATACCGTTTTGATTAACCTTTTTAAATCCACGCACAGAAACATGGAAACATAAAAATCAACTTATTTCCAGAAAGCAACTTCCAAGAAGTGCGGTGCGCGAAGATTTTTGAAGCGATGCGCCAGTGTTGCATGAAGCACAAACCAACCTCACTCGTCTGCGACGGCTACTCGCTAGAGCCTAGGGAATTTGCGCCAGTCACTGACCGGCCATTGAAGCAATAAGGTAGGCTCTTTTGGCTACTTCGTAGACTCTAGGGCTCTAGATCCTAAACCTAGGGAATTCGCGCCAGTCACCGATCATCCGTTAAAGGACTATGATACTTACCGTTTGTAAGTGTGTGTGCGCTGTACAATACAGGATTCTGTCTAGCTATAATTGCTAGATTCTCGAAGTGCTAGCATGATATTTTACCATCAGTAAAATGAATGATCATCTAACTCCTCAGATGAATAGAACCCGGTTTTCGGCAGTTATCATTCTGCGCTCTAAAACTCTAGCGGGCAGATCATAGCTCTATCTTTTGCCTTCTGGAGTACCATTTCTTGTTGTTGGATAACTCTATTAAAATTACCATTGAGAGTTTTAGTCAACCATTCACTGAGTCAAAGAATCTGGCCTCATTTGATTTTCAAATCAAAAATGCGTTCCGGTTTTTTATCTGTGCTATAAAAGCTGGCATACTATTTATTTTGTGCTGTTATCCTTACGATACAAGCGATACCAAGTCCCATTTATGTTAAGGAAAACGCACTTCCTTCCTGGAGTTCGCCGGACGCTGACGCGTCAGCTGACAGCTATGGCGCAAGGTGCCTTTTAATTTTTACACATTTTCGATGATTTTTTAAATCTAATTATCGACCAAGCTACCGCTGTCTGAATCTATATTGATGTTACCTTGTTGAACTCAAACTAATCTGTAGAAAAAAATCTGTAAAAATAAACTTATCTGTAGTAATTTCCGTCGTTTTTCCGTTTGTAACATAACGTGCCTCATATATATCATCAATGAATTTTTCACCAATGGACATTTAGTTTCTTATTTGTTGTCCACAGAAAGAAATGGAAAATAAGCGCCAACAACGCAGAAGTTTACCACTAGGCCAGCGCAGTTGGATGTACCGATACCCCAAGACTTTTCAACTGACCTTCACGACTCTAGCATTCGGGATATTCTTCTCGAAACCCATCTACGACATATTCATTAGAGAAAGAGACGTAATCGACTTCAGCGAACCACCCACAACTTTCCAGCCACGAGTGTAGAAGATGGAATCAGTAGCTAAAGCCAAAGACAGATTTGGGAAATACCCCTTGATTTTTGCTAAGTGTTCGAAGCAAGCAGCTTTATACGCGCGTTGTGTTTTGCTAAACGACGGGACTGTGAAGAAAGACGATTGTGCAACGGAGTTTAAAGAGTTCAATACGTGTCTCCATTCGGCTGCTAAGGGCATGAAAACGAGGATTTAACATGGACGGAGTGAGAAATATCATCAATTTGCCGCTCAAACACCACATAGTCATTGCTACAGTCATCCGTCTAGCATTGATCTGTTACGGAAACTATCACGATCAAAATTATGATGTTCCATACACAGATGTGGATTACAAAGTCTTTTCTGACGCGGCTAGGCATGTTTACAACTGGGACTCGCCGTATAAAAGGCATACTTATAGGTACAGCCCTATTATAGCCTATTTGATGATCCCAAACATCTTTTGGAAGGAGTTTGGTAAAGTTCTGTTCTGTGTTTTTGATGTTTTCATCACTTTAGCTGTGAAAACGTTGGTTGAACATCAATTGGGGTGGAAAGACAGAGAGAAAGTGAAGTCCGTTGCGACTTATTGCTCTCTCTTCTGGCTGTATAATCCAATGAGTATTGCCATTTCCACTAGAGGCAATGCTGATTCCGTTCCATGTTTCTTCATCATACTATCTTTGTTGTACTTCCAAACTAAAGAGAAGCACTGGATTTCAGGAATGTTACTGGGCATTTCCATACATCTGCGTCTTTATCCGTTGGCGTTCAGTTTTCCCATGTATTTGAGTCTTGGGAAGTTTCAGGGGCAAGTTAGTTTGAAAGAAGTCTTGCTCTACGTTTTGATTCCTAATAAGAAACAGTTAATTTTCACCCTAGGATGCCTGTTTTCTTTAGGTACGTTGACATTTTACATGTACTACTTATACGGCTACGAATTCGTCTTTGAAACGTATTTGTATCACCTATTTAGAAAGGATACAAAGCACAATTTTTCCGTACTTTTCTACTACTCGTACTTGACTATGGATCAACTGAACTTTGATTTAGTGAAAGCTGTGTCACAATTTCTCGAGTTCATCATCTTATTCATGTTGAGTTTGAGCTTTTGTAACCCAAAAATGTTGACTTTCGGCTTGTTTTGCCAAACGGTTGTGTTAGTGGCGTTCAACAGCGTGATGACGTCACAGTATTTTATTTGGTTTCTATCGCTTTTGCCGTTGGTTGTACATAGTTTTGACATAATACCCGCAAATGCAGTGGTTTTGAGTATTATCTGGGCGGCGCCTCAAGGCGCTTGGTTGTTTTACGCGTATTTACTCGAGTTCAAATGTAGAGAGGTATTTATTTTCGTGTGGCTAAAGAGCCTAATTTTCTTTTGCGCGAACATTTTCGTGCTATGCCAACTCATCAAAAGCTACAAACCAGGATTTGGTTTTGGCAAAGGCGAAACAGTCGCAAAGAAAACATTTTAGAATAGATTCGTTTGTATATTTTGTATAGTTTAGATTAGTTAGTGATGTTAATAAAAGCAAATACGAATTTTGCATAGTTTTATTTCAACAACTAACATTCTAATGAATTAAACAGCTAAAAATAAATCGCCCTACTAAAAATAAAATGCCATCAGGGTGTAGTCACTCCAATCTGTTACAAATTGAGGTATTTTGTCACTTGATACCTATTTTCGGACCGAATTCATAATGAACATTTAAAAAATATTTAGTTAAATAATACTAGATTCATTATCACGCACGGATTGTCCTTGGGTCATCCATAAATTACGTCACAAGAATTTTGTAATTTTTTGACCCCTTACCCTTTGTCAAAGCTGGTCACATTTGCGAGACTCCCCCCCCCCCCCTCCTGTGACGTCACATATTATTTGCACTTACATCATGAAATTAATTAAAATAGCCGAAAATAGATTAAATTCCATTGTGTGAATGTGGACTCACCAATAAAACTATTTAAACTTTATGTTTCATACATATACATTACGAGTTGAATTTCGTGTTTTAATACCTAGATATACCTATTACATTTCGAAATGTGTTGTCACGTAACATAATATGCCTAGATCACACGTACCGAGTACTCGGCCGAGACAGTAAAATGTTACTCGACCGAGACAGTGAAAGCTTACGCCACTCGCTCAGCCGAGCACTGGGCGCTGTTTATACGTACCAAGAACCTACCTACCTAGGTACGTGTGATCTAGGCATTAGGACCTCTCCTCTCCCCCTTACGTGTGACGTAATTTATGGACTCCTTACTCACATGCCAAATGAGTCTAGTATTATTTAAATACAAGAAATATTTAGAAAAAGTGAAATGATACCTCCAAACATTCATTACAAATGGGGTCCGCCCGTCGCTACTATTTCTTGTCAATGTTAACTTTAGTTAGGTCTTCCTCCCCTTGCGACATGTTGGATAGTTTCTTGCCGATTCGTTCGTGCACGTCGAGATATTTGGCGACGCAGCGGTCGAGGCAAACTGACTCGCCTTTAGCTGGAAGTGAAAATAAATAGGTAAGTACTTATGATTCAGTGCTATAAAAAAGAATTTATTTAATAATTCTAGTAATAAAAAGAGTGAGGTCACATCTTGAGGAAATTATCTCATTTCCAAATATTTTACACTATAAAGGCCTATACGCACATAACAGTGCCGACAGTGCTGACACGTTCGGTACCATCATTCAACCAAATAGGCGTCGGCGCCACTCTGACATCACTGAACGTCACTATCACTGACGAGTATGGATAGCGTCATACAAAATGTTATGTATGTTACAATATCATTTTTCACTGGCACTGATGGATATGTTACTGCTCGGCACGTGCCGGCACTGTTGTGTGCAGATAGGCCTTTAATTGTTTTATTAAAAGGTGTTTATTTTAATCTCTTCAGTTAAATATTCAAAATAGGCTGCTCAGTACAATTTCTGAGTACACAGAAAGCCAAGCGTGAACCAGATGACTGACAGAATCCTTATATACTTTTTTTATAAATAAATACATATTATACATAGAAAACACCCAGACTCACAACGAACACGGATGTTCATCACACAAATGCTTGTCCCGAAGCATTAATCAAACCCGCGACACTCGGCATACCAGTCCAACGCACTTGCCAATAGACCATCTGTGTCATCCTTGATTTATAGAGCATAGATTGTCTCATAATAATATGTATAACTCACCAAGCTCAGTCTCGTGGTACTTGATGGGAATGCACTTGCGATAGCATGCACCGATCAGCCGGTTATACATATCAGACATCATCTCAATCTCCAGCTCCTGTACCAGCTGCAGCTTGGCAGGATCCAGGTTGGGAACTGCCATTTTGGAAGTGGGTGGATCCTGTGAAGTATTTTTTTTTTAGGGTGGTGTAGTATAGTTATTATATTTCACAATGAAGTTTTGATCTAGGTTGTTGTTAGCCATGTACAGTCTGCTCTGTAATGGCCTTAAGGTGCTTTTCCACCAGAGATGTGCTATGCTACGTGGCTATGGATGCGTTTGATATCCACCAATCATATTCATTGGTGCACATAGCTTAGCACTGGTGGAAACGGATTCAACTAAGCTTTGTTTTTTATATAGAAGGTTGCGTGCTATGGATGTGTGCTATGGATGCGTGCTGTGTATACGCTTCCCTACTATCGATACATTGCATAGCTCGAGCTGCACATCTTTCTCGCGCAGCTACTTTGCGGCGGCGCATCTTCATAGCGCATCTTCCTCGCACAGCTACATAGCTTAGCATTGGTGGAAACGGTCACATATTTTCGTAGCGTAGATTTCACATCTTCGCAGCATAGCACATCTCTGGTGGAAAGGCACCCTTACACTTACACCCAGCTTACGCCGCTGTTCTCCTGATTAAACCACTCACACAAACACATCATGTTTGTGCGTGAGTAAACTACTGATGTGATTAAACCACTTAAGATATACCCATAATATAAACTACAAGTGGTTTAATCACAGGAGAACACCGACGTTAGCTGGTGTAAAGATCATTACAGAGCTGACTGAACATACTTTGGTTATGTATGAAAGTTTATTCCATGATGTCTCAATTCAATTCTTGTTTAGTGACTTTAGTGATGTTCGCCACTATTCTGCCAATGTACGTCCAAGATACTTTCATAAACCTTTGGAGTATGATGCCATAAGAATATGCTCAGCCATTTCTCTTGAATGGCTCATCTGCACCGATAGCACGGACTGGGGATAAAAAAATTGTCCCCTGTTTTTATCCACCTTCCCGTCAATTTTATCTCTTGAAGGTGGATAAAAACGGGGGACAAAATTTTTATCCCCATTCCATGCTAAGCCTGCAGATCTTCATGAAATTTGCCAGAAGGATAATTAAGTTCAAAAGAATTTGAGTTTTTGATGACCCGAATAATTTAATGTATGAGTAACTTACAATGTATGAGTAATTCAAAGTTTTCTGTAGACGTCTCCGTAATCTCCTTGGTTTGACTTTCGCATGCGTTCACGAACTTTCATATTCTCCACACGCTGCCCATTGATGTGGTTCTTGGCAACCACAAATAGTGACAAGCTAGTCACTGTTACCACAAACCTGAAAAGGTTATTTACACATACTGAACTATGATTCTTATCTAAAATTTACAATGAAGACTTTGTATGAAGCGATTACCATGAGATATCAAATGCATGTGAGAATTTGAGTATTGATTACAAAATTTTAGAAAAAAATGTGAATGAAAATTGTCAACATTTTGTAAATATGTAGAGCTCACCACCACAATTTAATAATTCAACTCGAATATAAGTATTATTTAGGCAATAATTACCACGATATAGTAATTTTTCCAAATTTCCCAAGCGGCATACTACTTTTTCGTAAAACTATATTTTTGTGAGAAATCTTATTATAATTTGAGGTTATTATCTAGTTCCGAATCTCACTACGTTACGTCATACGGTAATGTCGCTACATTCGCAATCATTTTCTACTTCTCTATGCTTATCAAGCCTTAAATGTTGCTTATGTCGATTTTTGAAAAAATATTCGATTAATGTTACATCCAGGTTACATCATTTAGAAAAAAGTTCAATTCAATTCAATTCTTAATGAATGGCGTGCACGTGTGACTAGAAAAAAGTTTGTCGATGGTAATCAAAAGTATCCATTGGCAAAAGTTTGAATATATTCTGTAGCGGTAGCATTGCCAGTATTTACTAAAAAATCAGATTTATGTTCCTTTACAACCTGTCCGTAGTCGCTATCTAATCATTTACCACTGTTAAAATTTAGAGTAGAACTATTTTTATCAATCTTGCCAGCTGCTAGGTGGTTTGCGGAGTGAACGTAAAGTACGCGTGGTTTTTGCAGTTATACTGTCAGTTACAAGTTCTGCTTATCCTAACTAGCTGACGTTGTATGTTGTGCGCTGCTAGCTATTTCGAAAACTGTATCTTTCTTGAGCACTCTTTCGTACGTATTAAAAAAATCATACTGGCAGTACTATTCGAGTTGTCAAAAAATCAAAACAAAACGTGGTGGTTACGCTTTTTGTAAAAATAAATTAAAATGCCGAAAGCAACAAAATTACACGCTAAAGGTAAAACTTCCACCATTCAGAAACCTTGCAAAGTCGAAAAAGATGTTCCAGAAGGCACAGATCCTGAAGAAACCGTTAGACAATTTCAATTGGAACTATGCTGGTGTATTCAACAATTAGAACGATCTCTAAACGAAAAGAAAGGAAATGAAAAGCAATGTAAGTTATTTTCATTTAGCCTAGACATATAACAAGCCATAGAAAACATTAAATTGTAGTTTTTAACACATTAACAACCGATATTTTTGCATAGCATTACTCACTTATTTCAAGGTACTTCACTCAGATTTCATCATGAATTTGATCATAAATATTTACAGCTTATCAACGACTTACCCTCAAACCACCACTTAATCTAATACCTAATGTATATACCTATTTTACTTTTATAAAAATTGAATTTTATATACCAATTTGTTGAAACATTCCTACCTATTAGGAATGTTGCTAAAAATTGTTAAATGTTTCAGTACAAGAGATATGGAAAGTCCTGACTGTACTAAAGAACAACAACCAGCCAATGATTCGCAAAAGACAACTAATGAGGACACACTTTGGGGATTACCGTGCCAAAATGCTCGCCGAAGAAAAGAAATTGGTGAAAAGTGTGTGTTTTTTATGGTTTGATACATAAGGTACTATCAGTGATGTAATGGACAAGCGCTAGCTTACGACCTAAGAATAAGATCTTTTGTTAAACAGTGTACAGATAAATAGACCAAATTTGTTGATGGAACATAACAAAAATTAATTTAACCTTTAAAATATCAAGCAAAATTGTGTTTAAAAACTTCTTTATCTAAAAAAAAAAGGTTTTTTATGTTGACTAAATTTTTTAATGTTAGTCTTCTTTTCAGTGGCAAGTAAAATCAAGATTTCTGAGGTCCCTGACAAGCCAAAGGCAACATTCTTCCGGAAATCCGCATTCTTGACCACGGGAGATAGCTCCTTCAAATTCAATTTCAATGTATCCCCAGAATCAGTTGATAATGGTAATTCATCAGCCAAACCTGATGAAGTAGCACATAGCAACACTGAAATTACAAATAATAGCAACACCAACACTGAAATTACAAATGATAGTACAGGAAATCATATCAAAAATGAAATTTCAAATATAACAGGTGATTCTAGCAAAAGTAAAGATGCAAATTTCAAATTTTCTTTTACAAGCTCAGAATTTAAATTCAATTTTGATGTACAAAAATAATAGCATTTATGTCCAAATAGTTAAAATGAACTGCAAATAAAAGCTTTATGTATAAGATAAAAATAAAATAAATGGTATAAGTAAATAAAATGGTTTTAATTCACAAATTAGCATGTCCTTAGCATTAAGCGTTGATGACACACTGCTTTTTTACACGCCATAAGCCAGCGACTTTGCTTGTAGCGTGTAAACTTGCCCAGTGTCATCGGCTTTTTTACAATCTGTTTGTTGACAATCCATCCAGAAAGCTAACACGCTCACACGCTAGCTTTTAAATTCGCCAACAATCAGCTTGTAAAAGTCGTGTGTCATGACGCTTTAAGTGGCTGTAACATAATTTCTATTAGGTACCTATTTTGAATAATAACATATTTTTATCTCTTATCAATAACACAACTTCTGATAATACCCCTTAGTAATTTTTTGCTCACGATCTGTCCAAATAAGCTTAGCGCATTGGAAATCCTGAAAGAAATTCCCCGAATTTATGACCGAAAAACCTACTGGTAACTCGTATTTTCTAAAATAAGGACCCCAAGTCGCTACTCCAAGGAGTTCATTCTTCTTTACATCCAAAACTGCACCTCCTTCAACACCATGGTAGTTTTTACACTTCTCATCATTCTTTTTGAACTCTTGAATGGCACAAGAGTGGTAGCATGGAATGTTAAAGCCCCCAAAACGATGTTGGAATGTCAGTATCTCTGAGCAGAGATTTACGCCAATCACTATATTTAGTTCAGTGAGGTTGAATACTCTGTCTACTGCTTTCACTCTGTGGATGCCCTGAAAAAAGACGATTACTATCGGGAAAATGAACCAATAAGCGACAAGATCGATCACGTAGGTACCTATCATTCGCGCTGTTCATTGGTCAAATTTATCTCCCGTGATGGAACCAAAATACCACTGCAGTTCGTATATTTTCATACTTCGCCAGATAGTTTGTTAGTAGATAAGTAAGTAGGTACCTTCTTTAATAAGCGATAAACCATATCGGAGCTAGCTTTTGATGTAAAACTATAAAGTCGGCCACCATTTTTTTAACGTTAAGTCGGTGGTGAGACTATCTGGGCGCTCTCCTGATGGTAAGAGATCACGCCTGCCCATAACCATACCAGTGCTACACAAGGCTTTGATTCCCATAGTCCCGTGCAACACTGCTATTGCGCTCGTCCACCTTGAGGCATTTTATGGTCAGTCCCGAAAGCCCAGTAATTTAACTAGCTACAGTGACCTTCTAATCAGAACACAGTAATGCTAACAACTTTTTCACTCAACTTACCTTCTCAGTGGCATACCCCACGACCTTATACTTCGATGGATTCAAACCCTCAAACCAGTGGAACTCGTCATCAGTCCGATTCGTCTGTTGAAACAACTTCACGACGCTCCAAGTGACTTTGGCATGCTCAGCCACGATGAACCCAATATCATCATAAGCTTGTTTAGTGCCATTAGAAGGGATAACAAAGGCACGCACGGTGAGGTGATGGGAATTGTAGATGAGCGTTGTATACTTCACTTTAAGGCTGAAATTACACTTTATTTGCAATCTTTGTGAGGTGATGTATTTATTTGAAACTGAATCTGGAATTCCACATATGGAGCTTCGTCTGTTTATACAACTTCACGACGCACCAAGTGACTTTGGTATGCTCAGCCACGATAAACCCAAAATCATCATACGTCTGTTTAGTGCCATTGGAAGGGATAACAAAGGCACGCACGGTGAGGTGATGGGAATTGTAGATTAGCGTTGTATACTTTACTTTAAGACTGAAATTATACATTTGTGAAGTTAAGTTTGTGATGGATTTATTTGAAACTGAACCTGGAATGACACAGGGAGCTATGTTGTGTCCACTTTTGTTGATTGATGTTAGCTAAGTTAGTTTGTGAGCACTGTATGTTCCGGTTTGGAGGGCGGGCACTGTACTGTGGGGAATGCTCAATGATAACTGAACGTTATTTATATCGGAATAAGGTCTAGATTCTCCTTGGTTCTAACTCTTATTACCCAATGACACATCTAGCGGCGGTAACAAAAATCCCCTCGTGCACACAGCTCGCAGTACAGGCGTGCGGGAAAGCGCTGTGGCGAGAATGCACGACGCGCGCTATCCACGGGTAGTTTGCTTGGGAAACCGGGGCCGCATTCACTTGGTAACTCTCTAGGGACGAGAAAACTGGAAAACGACAACTTTTCTGGTTGAATTACTAGTATTTTCCAACGTATTTTTATGGATATTGGTCTTACTACTCAATTCCCAGTAGTCCCATTGAACTACTTATAATGGAACAACTGGGAACGATTCAATTTTTGTATGGATTGCTTCAGAAAATCTATAAATTTAAATCAATTTTGAAGTAACTCTTTAGGTATGGACGAGCAAACTGGGACACGACAACTTTGCTGATAAAATTCCTAGCAATTTTCAGACTAAATTATTGGCTGGATACCCGACTACATGTGGAAAAGTGTGCCTTATTGGCCTGACTTATCATTGCCCAGTAGTTCTTTTAAATGAACAACATTTGTTATAATAAGGTCCTCTTCAGACAAGTCTAGTTTGTCTTATTTTGCTAATAAAATAAAATAAAAATCATCCGAAAAAAGTTGTCATTTCATTACATTATTACACTCAAAAATAATAAAATACTTTAATCTTGAAACTTCTAAATTTTAACTTACAAGTTTGGTTAAAATTAGCTCTCGAAAACTCTCTTCGGTATGAATTCAAATAATTTAAATCATTATCGTAAGCGAAACTGACCTGAAACAAAAGTAATAAAAGTAACATTTTGTTTAGATTACAATACAATTTTATTACTTACTACATTGGTTCAAAAATCCATGTCACAATCCTACAACACTGTTTATGTTCATTTGTTCATAATAGTGGGGAATTCACGACAAAAAATGGCGAAACTGGTGAAAGATACTAATTCGAAAATACATTTTGTTCACGTTTAGTATCAACAATACAGGCACTATATTTTGTAGTTTAATGTTACGCTACCATTATTTGATGTCGTTCAGGTAAATAAGACAGTACACATTACCATCTTCACTTAGTAATATTATACCAGCTGACTTTACTTTGAAGTGGTACATCCGAGCGTAGGGATCCCAGTAGCCCAGTCCAATTCACTTCCTACGAAATAATTTGCTCAGTGCACCAAGACTTACCTAATTTGACAATACTATACTAAACTATATATATATATATATATATAGTACTATGTGTTATTGTGTGTGATAAAATAATAAGATAAATGAATGGAAAATCTACAAAATAAATCGAAGCATTGCACATAACATAGGTACTTTATTTCTATTAAACCAATAATATACTCTTACAGTAATACATTTCACGATATTTATGATTAAACAATTTCATATTTATCCGGATGGAAGCTGATATCTTGGGAGTAGTCAGCCGGAGTCCCATCTTCTGTCATAGTCACCTAAAGAATAAACAAGAATGAATGAAGATGAAAAACTGAATAAACATGGTTTTATGCTTTTGCTTTGATTGAATTTTTGTCTTATCGACCGACTTTAAAAAAAGGAGGTTCCTTCTCAATTCAACAATGTTTTTTTTTTTTGTATTTTTCTTACGCCTACTCCTCCAATTATTGTCTGGTAGGTCATACTTCAGAGGTGGTTCCATTTTAATTTTATCATAATCTGTACAAGTTTAGTTTTTATAACAAAATTACTGAAAAAATGACATCTAACTTAGATGATCGGAATGGCGTATTTTGCTTTCCTGTGAATTTTCAGTGGTGTTTACGCTCATAAGATCAGTCCCAATTGTAGTCAATTGCAGTATGCTTTTGTTAAAAACTTTAATTAGAAGTTTTTCACTCCAAAAATGTAAAGTGCATACCTTCGTAGCTGTGAGCAGCGCCAGCGAAGTGTCGGAGGTCCAAGAGACCGACAGGGGGAAGAAATCGTTGGGAATGGCCGGCGTCACACTGCGGGAAGAAACGGTGTGTTTTATTTTACCCTTGGACTTACGTTATTTATTGAGACCATAAGTGTTTTTTTTTTTTCAAACTAAACAAAAGACATGGAAAAGTTACAGCAATTCAATATAGCGGCTGCAAATATTTTTTTATGTATATTTTAATGCAAGAACAATATATTTTTCTTGTGTCTTTATTCACAAACTCGTTAGATTTTCATATTTTAACTCACGTGAACTCCAAAGTGCCAGTTTTCTGTTGTTTATTTGTAACTGGAATGCTCCAAATTAGGGAACGCCCCTTTTGAGCGTAGCTGCCCTCCCATTGGTGGACCACTACGGACGTGTTCCCAGAACTGAAATAACAAAATAATAGGTTTATATTAATTATTGATAACTAGCAGACTGTGTTGAATTGGCTACGAGATATACATTGTGTACAATCAGCTGCTGCGGTCTGCATAGACATGTATACACTCCCAAGCTTTTATTTTATTATATTACTAGCTGGTGCCCGCGACTTCGTCTGCGCAGGTATCTTCATACATTGTAGCCTATGTGTTATTCTGATGTATAAGCTATATTATAGTAAAGTTTCATTAAAATCATTAAAATTTACGTGAAAGAGTAACAAACATATATCCATCCCACAGAAGTATTAAAGTATAGAAACACAATGTAGTACAATGAAAATATGCCCAGTAAAAGGGAGCCACTTTGGCTAACTTCTAGAACATTTTGGTCCGATGCAAATTTTCGAAAAAGAGAAGTAACAGGGCTAGATAAGTATTATATGTTAAAACTACTAGGCTTATTAATTTATTATAAAACTACATCGTAAAAAGTAACAAACATTATTTGAAAATGGAGATATTTCATTTTTATTGACAAGATGTCTGAAATTTTTTGGTCCTGTCTTACGATTCCCTTTTGGTTTGATAAATGTCTATCTCGTTCTTTAGGAACATCGTTATTCATCTATGATCCATCCATACTTACAAACTTTCACGTTTATAATATATGTAGGAGTATATAAAATTAACACTACTAATTTAAAAACACGTATAAAATCTAAATTAAAGTATGAAACCTTACTAATGTTTGTTGACACAATCGGAAAACATAGACGAAACGAATAGTGTGAAGAAATAACTATAATACGGCGTACTTTTTGAGTATTTGTCCGAAACATTTAATATGGAAATTCGCCTTGAGGATTCCCCTTAAGCTACATTGTACTTTTCTTGTGTCTGAAATAAAATTATTATTATTATATACACTTACGGCAGTGGGATGTGTATATTGACGTCGGTCAGCACGAGATGCTCCTGTTCAAGTTCGTACTCGATGTTGACGTCACAGCCGCCGCCGGCGCCTTCCGACGGCCAGCAGTTCACTGACAATAAACGTCACTGTTAGGCGTTGTCCTAATAGAACGCGATCACGCGACCATCGCAAGTTCGCGCTAATCCGCGATCAAACATCGCGTCGCGTCGCGCGATCACGCGAATGAATTGCGATATAGTTTAAAATTTTGGGGAAACAGTTATAAGTACAATATCAATAGAGCCTTTACTATACAAAAACGGGCCATTCGCACTATGGTGCGGATACCTCCATGGGAAACGTGTAGAGACCACTTCCTAAAATTAAAAATTCTCACTCTTCCCTGTCTCTACATTTTAATAGTTCTCATGGACATATTACGCAATCCGTTGAGATATGAAACATCAGAGAGTAGGAAGAAACGTCTTAGTACAAGGAGAAAAGACCTTGAAGTCCCAAGGTGTCCGAGGCTAAATGTAGCAATGCATGGCTGTCAATATCAGGCTGTTAACCTCTTTAATGCTCTCCCTACTGAGTTTAAAGCTATCGAAAGTCCAAATGTATTCAAAAGTAAATTGAAAAAGTTTTTATTAGCCGGTTGTTATTACTCTGTCGATGAATACAAGGTGCAGAAATTAACGAAATAGTAAAATTTTATCATGTTCTCTGATTTTTAGTATTATGTAGTATTAGGTAATTGATTATAATTTCATGTAGGTGTAATATAATAATATTAAGCATAATTTTAATTTAAATGTTCAAATACGATTGATAAATTGTTTGTGAATAAATGATATCATTAGGATATGATTGTAAATATGATATGATAATGCCAATCGGGACGCCTATTTGACGTTAGTATGTTTGATCGCGTTCTATTAGGACAATGCCTTATGCCTTGATCACACGTATCGAGTACTCGGCCCAGACAGTGCTCTCGACCGAGTACCGGTACGTATAAACATAGCTCCGAGTGCTCGGCTGATCGAGTAACACAAGCTTTCACTGTATTAGCCGAGTGACATTTTACTGTTTCGACCGTTTGCTCGGTACGTGTGATCTAGGCATTAAGCGTCAATGACACACATTTTTACATGCTTCAAGCCAGCGAGTTCGCTTGTAGCTTGTAAAATCACCCTGTGTCATTTACAATCTGCTTGTTAACAATCCTTCCCGAAAGCTAACTCGCTCACTCGTTAAACATAACTAATATAACATATTCGCTGACAATAGTGCAATTTTACCGACGACACCGTAGTGACTCTGCCTACGAAGCTTGGTGTTCCGGTTTCGATCCCCGGCCGGGGCAAATATTTGTGACGAACACAAATGTTTGTTCTCGGGTCTTGGTTGTTGCGATGTGTTGTATGTGTCCATGCCACCTGCGACACAGGGAATCCTAGTGCAGGGGTGTGAGTGTGTGAATGTTTGTTTGTTTTGTTTTACCTGACAGTGGTGCCAGTTTCTCGTCATTGGTGGTAGCGAGCCTCCACTTGAGCACTCCGACGTCGCTGTTCAGTGGGAAGTGGCGTTGAGACTGCTTGAGTCCGATGACGCCGCTCGAACGGAATGCCTCTTTATCCACGTTGGGATGGGTCTGTGAAAACATTTAAATTGAAATAATTGATTGATTCAGGCGTTACTTTGCGGAAATCCATAAATATCAACAAATTATATAAATATATTTAGTAATAAATCCGCTTGATTTCTACACAAAGGTTTTAATTAACTTAACTTTAGTTTAGAACTTTAGTACATATTACTATATTATAAACCAAAGAGTCAACGAACAGAAAACCAAAGTTTAAAGATACGACACGTGTCAATATATTTAGTAAAATATGTATATGTATATGTAGTGTAAATATATTTATATAATTAGTTGATATTTAAATTGAACACAATTTATGCAAAGACTTAGTTCTGACTGACCGACTGAGAGACAGCCTACAGGCTAAACCAGTGGACGTAGAGACTTGAAACTTGTAGGATGTGTTCATCATGAGCTGAAAGTGTGTACTAAAAAAATAATTTTAGAATTTCTAATTATAGGTTGTTGACAAAATTTTTGTTGTTTTTATCTTTTAGTCACTAAAAGATGTTTGTGTGGGCCAAGCCCAGGAGTGAGCTGATAATGATGGATGATGAGGATGATGGATGATGATGATGAATAAATTATATAAATATATTTAGTAGCACAAAGGTTTTAATTAACTTAACTTTAGTTCAACTAAACCAAAGAGTCAAAGAACAGAAAACCAAAGTTTAAAGATACGACACATGTTTCGCCTCTACACGAGGCATCATCAGGAGGTGTGGACTCGCCGAAGTTTGAAACGAGGGTGAATCACTCTCGTTTCAAACTTCGGATACAACTCTTTTTGTCATGATAATTTGCCAATGTTTAACTTTGATGTTTTTGTGGGATATATTGATATATCAATAAATTATATAAATATATTTAGTAATAAATCCGCTTAATTTCTAAACAAACTATTCACAACATTGGCAAATTATCATGACAAAAAGAGTTTGCGCCGTTTAAGTTTGAAACGAGAGTGAATCACTCTCGTTTCAAACTTCGGCGAGTCCACAGGCCATTAGAGTATAGATAGTGCATAGATAGTGACCTGCAGCTGCAGCGGGCGCGTGTCCTTGTTGTCCACGTGCACCTGGATCCTGCCGTACTGCTCGCTCGATATGTTCAGCGTGAGAAGACCTGGACATTTATTTATTATTATTTTTATTTTTTTTATTTTATTATAAATAAAACGGTTAAACAACCAATTCCATTATTTAAAGATTAAAGATAAAATTATTACAATACAAATTAAATTAAAAATTACTTAAATTATAAATTTAAAATAGTCATCAATTATAATAATACACATAATTAATTATATTTATGTAATTTTTTTGATTGGCAGAACCAATGGAAATCAGAGCTCTCTCCATTGATCCGCAAATATGTCACTATGTGGACTGGCTTCTAGGAGGTTGTTGAGGGCAGTTAGGGACCTCGGTATCGGTGAGGGCGCGCGCGACAGTACGGCACAAGGGCGAAGCAAAGAGCCTGTGCTTTCTGCTTCGAGTGTAGTTATTAGGCACGAAGAGTAGAAGTGACTCACTAAGTAGATCAGGCGCATTACATACATTTTTATGATGAACATTGGTGTTTCTTCTGATTCTCTGTCTTATCATTCATTTAAAATATTTATATTTTAAATGAATGATCACAAAGTATTAGATTTTTCGACATTGGTCCAAGGGGGCATAAGTGTAGCCGTAATCTACGTTTTTTATTTTCTTTATATTTTGAAATTCATAGCTACAAAAACGGTTATAGGTGTACTCGCCTGACAGCTCATAGCTCTGTATGTCGCCGTCTCTGCCGGCCACCAGACTTAGCCTCTCTTCAAATCGCAAGTGAACCCTGTAAGAGAAGAATCGTATAAACATCTCATTAATCATGACCTTATTTATGTGACTTAAAGCGGTTTCAGACTAGCGTATTAGACCGAGCGGATTCGCCGCTAGTGTTTGTTTTTTGCAGCGCGTTCATGGCGTTCATGGCGGAGCGACTTGAAGTGACTTACTCCTTCCTGTTGGGGTTGACGATAGGCACCACACTCTCGGCGGGCCCGGCGGCGGCGGCGGCGGGCGCCACGGCCTCGCCCTCGCTGCGCAGGCGCGACACGAACGTATCCGTGTCAGCGCCGCGCGAGCCCAGCTTCATGGCGGAACGACCGGCCGGACGACTGGAACAAAATGACAAATAAATCAAGGTTTTACTAAAACATACAACAACCGACTTCAATCGGACTGTTCTAGTGTAGTTCTACCGTAGGCACCATTGACAAGTCACAGGGAAGCAAAATACGCAAGTTCACTTCAACTACTTTTTTTCAGTTTCAACTCAAATGAAAAAAATGAAAATGTAAAAATGAAAAATATATTTATTTATATATTATAATAACTTAACCTTTTAATAATTGATTTTTGATAAAAAATCTATGGGACAAATCTAAGGGTATAACGGTTATACCCTTAGATTGGTCCCATAGAATTTTTTATATGTTTGAGAGGTTATACTATAACCGTTCAATATTTTTTTAAATCGGTTTATAATGAACAAAGTTAGTTAGCGTTAGTTAGCGAGTGTGTCCAATGCAAAGACACTCGCTACAAGACAACAAGCCAAAAAAAAAAACCAACACGTAATATTATAAATAGCGGATTGTAAAGAAGCAGTTTGTAAAAACGCCGATGACACTAGGTGACTTCACACGCTACAAGCTTAAACGCTGGCTTGTAGCGTGTAAAAAACCCGTGTGTCATCGACGCATCTCTGGGCGATGACCTAAAACATGAAATATCAACTGTACATTGCGATAATTTTTTTTTTAAAAGTTCTTTATTTAGCATAGTAACAATACAATAAGATGATACAAAACACTGTTGCGATAAAATTAAAACGTCGCTTACCTGTCTCGGGCAGGGGTAGTGGGAACCTTTTCAACTGTTGGTTCAACAGCAGTAGATGATGACATAGAGGAACTGCCGAAACCACCGCTACTTCCTGCAAAGAAATAAATAAAATAAATATAAATATTCTGGACATTTCACACAACGCCATCTAGCCCCAAACTAAGCAGAGCTTGTACTATAGGAATCAGATAACTGGTAGAATCTTCAAATACATATTTTTTGTAAATACATACATAGAAAATAATAATTAAGCCCGCCCATTGTGCAATGTAATTTATATTTTTGTGCAATACACATTTTAATAATAATAATAAAAATACCCAGACTCAGGACACCGACACCGATGTTCATCACACACGTGCTTATCCTGAAGTAAAAATCGAACCCGCGACACCGGCGTGGCAGTCCAACACACTTACCACTCGACTAATCGTGTTGTCCTGGCTTGCGTGAATGGCATTGTGCACTTTGGAGTCAAATTTTAATACACTAGTATGATAGTTACCGAACGACATCTGCGAGCGCGTCGGGAGGCCTTTCTTGGCGGCCTCCAGCCTCTCGCGCATGCGGTTGGCGGCCTCGTGCTCTTGTAGTATGATAGTTACCGAACGACATCTGCGAGCGCGGCGGGAGGCCTTTCTTGGCGGCCTCCAGCCTCTCGCGCATGCGGTTGGCGGCCCCGTGCTCTTGTAGTATGATAGTTACCGAACGACATCTGCGAGCGCGGCGGGAGGCCTTTCTTGGCGGCCTCCAGCCTCTCGCGCATGCGGTTGGCGGCCCCGTGCTCTTGTAGTATGATAGTTACCGAACGACATCTGCGAGCGCGGCGAGAGGCCTTTCTTGGCGGCCTCCAGCCTCTCGCGCATGCGGTTGGCGGCCTCGCGCTCTTGTAGTATGATAGTTACCGAACGACATCTGCGAGCGCGGCGGGAGGCCTTTCTTGGCGGCCTCCAGCCTCTCGCGCATGCGGTTGGCGGCCCCGTGCTCTTGTAGTATGATAGTTACCGAACGACATCTGCGAGCGCGGCGGGAGGCCTTTCTTGGCGGCCTCCAGCCTCTCGCGCATGCGGTTGGCGGCCTCGCGCTCTTGTAGTATGATAGTTACCGAACGACATCTGCGAGCGCGGCGGGAGGCCTTTCTTGGCGGCCTCCAGCCTCTCGCGCATGCGGTTGGCGGCCTCGCGCTCTTGTAGTATGATAGTTACCGAACGACATCTGCGAGCGCGGCGGGAGGCCTTTCTTGGCGGCCTCCAGCCTCTCGCGCTGCAGCTCCTTGGCGCGCTCGCGCATGCGGTTGGCGGCCTCGCGCTCTTGCGTCTGCAAAAGAACATAGCTATTAGGTACCTTATAATTCCTAAGATAATGAAATTTTAGGATTTTTAATTTAGAGGGTTGGTATGTTTGATACTTGTTTCTACATAAAAAAATATACTATGCAAATAAAATATTAAATATTGATTGCCTTCAAAAAGGACGAGTTTGCAATGTACATTACATTTATTCAGAGTATTACCTACCCATTACAATAATTGTTTGGCTACATTAATTAAAAAGAAACTACTTTTGACATATCCTTTAAAAAATAGCTAGATATAATAAAATAAAAATATTTAAAAATTGTGAACTGGGACTAATCAATTCCTACTAGTTCCATGGAACTACTAATCATTCCCACTAGTTCCATTATAAGTAGTTCAATGGGACTAGTGGGAATAAATCGATTTCAATCTTATTATTATGTTGTTTTACTTACTATAACCTGTGCTATAACTATCTACATACCTGTCTCACAGCTTGGAAGATCTTTTCCTCGTGGGAATCCATCTCAACAAATGATCGCACCTGTTAAAAAAACACTTTTTGTTAGAATATAAGGAAAGTTTTAAAACTAAATACGTACCGGGATGACAGCAGCGGCGCAGCGTTGCAAGCACTTAAACTATATCTACCTTATTTAAAAGACCAGTAATCCAGTATGTATTGCAAGACCACTCATGACCACAAGACTTAGACGTGGTTATTTAACCCTGAAAGTGCTTGCCGCTGCCATCTTGGTGTGAATCAAGCCTAAGATCAGTAAGTAACTCTTACCTGGGCTAAGTTGACACTCTCTCTATACCCGAGAGCCACAATCTCATCAAATGCAAACAGCAAGTTGAAAGCCTGGTTCAGAACTTCAGACTCAGTCAGTTGACTGCAGTATTCCGGGACCTATCAAACACATTCATTAACAAATGATTTGTAGACAGTTACTGAAAAAAAAAAGTACTGTTGGCCGAGTGGGAGGTGCCGCAACTTTCGCTCCAAAGGTCATGGGTTCGAATCCAGTCATACGCAATGGATTTTTCTGTTCAAAAAATCTATGTGTGCATTATAACACATGCTTAACGGTGAAGGAAAATATCGTGAGGAAACCGGCATGTAATAGAAACTAAAAATTTTGAAAAAAAAAAGTTTGAAAGAACTAGTTACACCATAAGAAGAAGTTATAGTAAGCACATTGAATGCATGAAAGAATTTTTTTTTTATAGATAAGTGATGAGACATGCTAGTCGCTCTCCTGATGGTAATAAATCACACCTATCTATGGATTAGGATTAGGATAGGATTTAGATTTAATAAGGCTGGTGCAAAACTACTAAAGTACTCAACATCTTTGAGACAAATTGATGGTCAGTCTCATAAACATAGTAATTTCACAAGCTGACAGAGAATATTATAACAAATTAAGTAGAATGGGCGATTTTATTGCTATAAAGCTCTCTTCCAGACAACCTTACCTATGCAATTAGAATATTGAATATCGAAATTATTTAAAAATTGCAAGAAAAATTTGGATTCTGTTTATGGCAGAAGTTAGATAATTAAAGGTGTATATTTTACCACTCTGCTGAAGAGCCGGAGTGTCTCCAGATCCTCAAGAATGTTGCTTGCCTTGGTTGTGATCAGCAACATGTAAAGCTTATCCAGCGGTTGGTACACATATCTGCAAATACACAGCAAGTTTAGCATTGAAATGAAGGTTTAGTGTGTGATAAAGATCCTGCATCAGGGATGCGATGGGAACCTTATCAACTGAATTCAAAAAATGAGGAGGTTATCAACTTGTTGTTTAAATATTTGTTACCTCAGAACTTAGTGGTCTACAAACCGATTTGAAAAATTCTTCTTTTGTTCAAGAGGTTATTCTACCAGATTGGTCTTATAGAAATTTTATCCAAATAGGTTCAGTAGTTTAGTTTTTAAATTACAATAACTGAAAAAAAAACAATGAAGTGAATAAAATTGCACATTTTGATTCCACTGTTGTGACTTTTCAGTGGTGTTTATGGTCACTAGAACAGTTGAATTGAAGTTGGTTGTTGTATGTTTTTGTAAAACCTTGATTATTGATATGATGGGGTTCCCTGGTTCAGACATTATATTATAAATCATTGACTAGTTCAACATAATTTACGAATGATGCAGCAAGCACACAATTTACCTCACAGATTCTGTCTCGACAAAGGTATGTTGGCGACCGGCGGTCATAAGCTTCGGGAAGGCAGCCAGAAGACCCTCGATGCGAGCCTTCGTCATCTCCACAAACTGACGAGACACAAGCGCTGAAAGATTACACAGGTAAATTCAGGTGTATGTCTTTAGCTCGAAAGATTGATTGTTTCGGAAAATCAAAATTTTATGAACTTCTATTGATTGTGGGCTGAAAAGTAGTACCTTTCCCGGATTTTGTACATACTGTTGCCGCTATAAGCACCTGAAAACATACAAAAACATGCCTGAAACATTGTCAACATAAGCCGAACACAACTAACACGGTTTTTATAAAAAACGCAAAGTTAGACACCGATATTGATGTAGTGAATTATATTATATCTTTTTCTTAGTCTGAAAACGTAATTACCATTGTAGTATAATTATTTTTATCACAAAAACATTAAAATTTCGTTGACGACAACGAGATGACGTGTTGTTGATATTTTTTTTGACAGTGACATTCGTTTACATTTTAACAAAGAGCTTCTATACCATAGTATAGAAGCTCTTTGTATATACATATATCTTGAGAGCTAAATCGCCATTTTGTTTTATTTACGGATTAGGAATTCTGAACCTACTTGGAAATAAAGTTCTTTTTTAATTTAATCTAAATAAAAGGATTCTAATCCTTGATAGAGACCTCATTAAGGAAGGAGTGTGTCTCGTTCACACAGTTGCCGGCATACAATTAAAATTAACATGGCCATAATTTTTGAAATATGTGGGACAATTTTCGAAATTAGACGATTTGCTCTAAATATTATTCAGATTCATTTGAAAGGTTTAGTACAGTCACTGTCATGTAGGTTAGGTACTTAACGGCCGAGAAAAATAATTACTGTTCGTAAGAAACAGTATTAAACCATTGAATCAGATATACCTCACTAGAATGCGGCACACCGCCCTCTTTTTTGTTGATATTTTAATGCACCTATGTATGATATAATTTTAAAACAATAATGCAAAGTAACGTATGTATATAACATTGCTATCTTATTGAGCAGATTGAATTTTCTCTTGATTGCTTGTTTATGTCTCAATGAAATATTTAAAGTTCAAAAATTATGGTCGCCCTACAGAACGAGACACACTCCTTACTAGTTCTAGCTCTTTCGGCTCGCGGTTTTCGTGTGAGTCGGCATTCTAGATATATAGTATACAAGTTCTTTGCATTTTAACAAAAGATTGTGGAATGAACGATATGTACGAATACAGGTAACTTTTCCATAATTTTCTATTCGATATAAGGACAACACTATCGATCGATAAAAAAAAAACTGTCATGACAGTCTCACCTTTCTTTATCTGTGGTCGCTAAATGTCAAAATAAATTGTCAAAAAGTAGGTAAGCGTAGCACATTTTCGGGGTTGTTGTTCAATAAATTTCTAAAAAAATAGTTTTATTACCGTTCTACTAGTTTTTTAATTAAAATAACACACGTACAGTTAAAGACCATCCCTGCAATGGATATTTTCATCTAAATCGCACGAGAAATCATATGGAATACGTGTGCATACCACAGGGCCCTTTTCACAGTGGTAAGTTTCTCTTCCTAGCAGACTTTTTATTACTTTCCTATTGTTTTAGGTTTAGGTAGCGTAGTTGAACAGTCTCGCGTTAGGCGTGCGTATTGAACCTCGTCATAATTTTTGCTAATGGTCAATTCATGATTTGCATACAATGGTATGTTCATTGCCTGGTCATTATATTTGTTTCATTCTTCCAGTATGGTTTCTCTAGTATCCATTGTGCGATCACCTGTTCTCACAGGTGGTTTTAGCTGGTACTTATTGTTACTTTCTAAAGTTTGAAAAAGTTTTTATGTGATGGACAAAACTTCACTTATTGATAGTGATACTGAGGTACCCACTTCCTTATTTATTGTAGATAAAGATGAAACAAAGAAGTTATTTCCAGGGTTTCATCAATTAACTTCATGATAATACAATAATAATTTAATAATGGATGAAGGTAATATATTTCTCAGTATTATTTTTATGTATGTATATGAGTAATCCTTGCTTTATTATCTATTATAAGGGTTTATCTTGACCTGTACAAAAATATGAGTTAAGAGTATGAATACCTTATACCTAACTATTCTATACTCAAAGGCACATTGCAAGAGCCTCAGATGGTGCTGATTATGTGTAATGATAAGTCTCGTGTAGCACTGTTCTGGTCATGGGCAGGCGTGGTCTCTTACCATTAGGAGAGCACTAAGCTTGTCTCAAAAAATAAGATCACTAGACTGCTATTAATTGATGATGACGAAGATTCTTTGTCAGTCTGCAGTTGAGATGAGTAGAAATGAAGAGATGTGATGCGTGCCGTGTTCGCTCGGAACAGAGCTCCTCCGAGGGTCAAGAGGAGGATCCTCTCTTGAACTCCCCCACCATCTCACAAGAGGAGCCCTTCGATAATATACATTTAGTAAGGTTCTTGTATGCATGTATCTTGTCAATCTGATCATTGATAGTTGTTGAATCAATTGTAAATAAGTTGTGAATTTAATCATTAATCATTTGTTAATCAGTTGTTAAATATTGTAAATTAGTTAATAATCTGTTACTCTTTACATGTTGTGTGATAATCAACATCCTAATTTCAAGTTAATAATGGAGACATTTCTGGCTGTTTTCTTTGAGTTCACAGCCCAAATTAAAGGCATTGAAATGAGCCTTATAATTTTCAAAATCTAATAATTCTTCAGGTAATGATAACTTTAACGAATTTTTATGATACCTTGATATTGTTATAAATACCAAGGCGAAATAACTCATTTAATATCATATAAAAAATCAGCTTCAATGATCAGTTTGAAAGTTAAAGCTAATATCACTATAGATATTATTATTCAGAATGCAAATTAACTTAGCTCTGCACAATTTATTTGTTTGTGCTGGTATAAACAAAAAAACATTTTTTTTTCTGCAGAATTTTAGTGTTGTCCAATCTTAGTTATTTTGTTTTACTAGTAAAATGATCTTACCTAGTACTGAATTGATTACCTATTTTTATTTAGCATTTTACAATATATTCCTTTTGATTAGTGTAATATACATATGTATCAGAGATTTTCTGCATGGTAATTTTTTTTTTGATGTTTTTAAATTTTGTAAGTATAAGCCTTCAACTCGGTTTTATAAGGCCAATGTTGACTCCAAACTCCAATCTAGGTATTTGTATAAACCGTATATAACTACAACATGCACAAGGCCGATTTCGAAACAACACCCTTGTAATGCAAAGTTTATGAAATGATGCTATCTCAATCAAACAAAGAATCATCGGCAGGACTCTTAAATGACTGATAAAAAGGCATTTTTTGCGATTAATATGGATTAAAAACCAAAGATGATAATATCTAAACCAGTATTCTTAGAACTCGCATTATTGCGTGGTTCGTTACAACAAAGGATATAAAAAGGCTCAAGTCAGGTTGGTTGCTTTTTTTTCTTTACGTGATAATTGTATCATCGTCGAGAAAATGTAAACAGTTCATGCGTCGCTTTGTAACTGTATAGTGGTGTTTTGGAATCGACTGTACAAAAAACATACTTCACCCTTCCTTGGTGTCGGATAAAAATGTAGATTTCGTGTTGTCCCGTCCGGAACAGATTTATTTTAATTTTTATTAATTTAAACGCACATACAACCAGAAAAAAAATTTAAACAAAGATTGTACACTTCTGTACTTGATTGATTTTGTTAAGGACTTTTATAAAAGTGAATGGTTAAATATTGGTACTAAAGTGTTACCATAAAACCCGTTAAAAACCCATAATTTGTGATCAAAGTTTTAAAAAGAAATGAAGAAAAAACTTAGAATAACAGTAATCCCCAAAGAGGTAAGAAAAAAACTTGAACTTTATCATAAAATCGAGGAAATACAATTCAATGTAGGTACACACCTCTTAATTACCATTTTACATAACTAAGTAAATAATATATCTCTAAATCAGCCTTGTACGTTTAATTTATACATTCGTGCATAGTCGCTATGCGGCTTCCTGTTTTTTGAAGCCAATTTAACAGTCTGACTTTTTAACCTACTTTGTTGAAAGTTATTCTGAGAGAAAAATGTATGAACATGTATTTTGAACCCGTACGCGTTCACGCGTTCAAGCCGGAGACATAGATAAAATTATTTATTGTACACATAGGAAATAACAAATACAAGGCTTAAAACTAATGAGTGGTACTATTGGCGGCCTTATTGCTCAGAGCGATTTCTTCCAGGCAACCAACAGGTATTGGAGAGTAGAAGTAGCGGGGCAGACATAATGCTAGTCACATCGCTCGTTAGCCTGTTAATATTATTAAGTATGTTTATGAGGATTCATCCAATAGATAGATGCATTTTGTTCCTTAATCACTAAAGAAGCTGAAACTTTCAAGGTAACTCGCAACTCTATGACAATGCATTCTAAAAACAATAAAAACCGCAATATCTTATGAAAGAAGCCAGATAGAAATTCTACATTTTTTGTTGTCCAGTTACCACTAGCTAGTTTTCTATAAAAATATTAATATACGATACCACAAAGATGGTTATAAAAAAAGTCTAAAGAGATCTTTGAATTCGTATTTACTTAGTAATGACATAGAATTGCTGTAATTTCCTGCCCTTGAAGACAAGTACAAGTTCGTAGGAAGGTCTCATTCAACATGTGATATTTTTCACATGGCAATGAAAACGCGATGGTGGATGGAAAAACATTTAATGACTTGACTTTTTATTATAATTTAATTATTTCTTATTGCCTACCTAGTCATTCTTTTCTTAGAATTTTTTAAAATTAGTAGGTATGCAAAGTTTTTTTTATTATTGATTTGCGACTTCCATTGTGCTCGCCAATTGGACCTATGATGCAGGATTGCAAGGGATTTTTTGTGAGAAAGTTTACTTCATCAGGAGGGCTTAGGTTATGTTTTTCAGATAAATATTGTGCTTTAAGCTCTAGAAAAAAACTAAACTTAAAATATGTGGTACCTAGATATAAATAGACAACAACATCCATCGGGCGACCACCAGCCCGATGGATTGATGACATCCGCAATATTGCAGGCAACACCTGGGTTAGATCCGCACAGCACAGACGAGATTGGCTTTTAATGGAGGAGGCCTATACCCAGCAGTGTGCTGATAATGGCTGAGGATGATGATGATAAATAGACAACATGGTTATAAATTAGTAGAAAACGAAATGTATAGAAAAATAATGTAGGCAGGCGTACAAAATCCCTAGGTATGGTATTTTTCTTGCAGCATGAAGATAATGAAAAGTAGCCTATATTTTTTTCAGCTCAGAAACTACCCATACCGAATTTCAATCAAGTCAGTTTAGCAGTTTAAACGTGATTTAGAAATACGAATCCATTCATGCTCACAAACTTTCGCATTTATAATATCAGGAGGACCTCAGGCAAATGTCTGAGGTCTGCGACCTGTAGGTACACAATTCCGTAGAATAGCTTTGAACTTTGACATTTCAACACCCAATGTTAATTACTAGAAGGTCACGTAATAATTAGGTACACAAAGGTCGGTTTGATCCAAAAAATAGTCTAGGTTTGAACCCCTTACAAATTTTTAGGCAGTTAAGAAATATATTAATTTTAAAACAAAATATTCCAAGCGTATAATTAATTCACAAGACTATTTAGTACATGCTCTTTATAACAATAACTATTTTTCTTGCTGATACAAAACCAAGTTGACTTCGCAAGGACTCACGTCAAGAAAATTACATACCTAATTAGTTTTTGCCTATTTAAATTTTTACATCATTTTTCTGTTCCGTTTACGTATTTCATACAAGTATGAGACTCAAATAGTTTTATAGCACGTAAAATTATAGACACTGCTACACGTTCGCATCCGGTAGAAGACCAAGGAGGTCCGAATCATGAAGCAGAACATGCAGCTCCTCAAATGAAACTCGACGCTATGCGACGCTTAAGGACCTTTAGTACTAATTTGAGGACTTGAGCCCATGGTACATAATATGTACCAAAGGCTATGTACGACGACACCTTGGCTTAGTTGGTAGTGACCCTGCCTACGAAGCTTGGTGTTCCGGGTTCGATCCCCGGCCGGAGCAAATATTTGTGACGAACACAAATGTTCGTTCTCGGGTCTTGGATGTTGTGATGTCTTGTATGTGTCCATCCATGCCACCTGCGACACAGGGAATCCCAGTGCAGGGGTGTGAGTGTGTGAATGTTTATGTTATTATGTTTACATATAGCTACCTAATAGTCTAAAAGCGAGATAAACTTGTTAATTAATTGTATAGTATCTTATCTAACTGAACTTACATCGCAAACGGATAAACGAAGTTCGAAGTTCAAAGGGTTTACATCACGTTTGCTTCGGATTTTATGAGAATAGTTTGGAATGGCAAAAGAAGGCAATCCGTTTTCTCCTGTTTGGAAATAGCGTACTAGTCATAAAATGTATTCCTTCAAAGCGCTTTTGATTTTGTTTTAGAGTTGTATTTTGAATGTGCACAGATCAGTGCTTGCTAACTTTACTCAATTTTGAAAGCAATTTTGTATTGTCCTATAATCCCTTCGAAATTAGATTAAAACATACGCCATTTACACGCTTTGTGCCTTTATTTAGCTGGAGCACAAATACCTATTTTGTTTCGAACCAAAGCTTTGTAGGCAACTAGCTGACTCCCACAACTTCGTTTGCGTTACTGGCAACACCTTCTCTCTAATTTGTGGAATAAAATAAGAAACAAAAATAAATACGAACGTTTAATGGTATTAATTAATGAATCTAAACCTGATATAAATAACAAATGGCGACGAGGATAAACAGATTTATTAAAACTACATAGAGAGACAGTGTTGCCAGTTCCCGGATCTACACACACACACACAGTACTTATAAATATAACCTCCATCCCTCCCTGATCAAGGTTAGGTATTGTTTCAATGTTCAGTGTATTGGGTATTTTCACGATATCACTCGCATTTCCCGATCTCTGCTTTGGCCTTTGCCAGTCGTATCTCAATGGTAAATAGTAAGTACAGTTAACGTTTTCAACTGCCAATTGTAGAGAGGGGGGAGGGTAGGTATGCTTAGCACACTATTATGGTGGCTTTTCATAGCCTGTGTGTGTTAGCATGAGCCGCGCCGCGCCCCGCCCCGGGACGCGCCACAGGCCGTGTGAAACGAGCTGCCCGGGCAAGCGCGTATTGTCGGTTAACCATTTATGTATAAAGTTTAGATATGCCCTGGTACCGAAAATCTTTGCCATTTGTTTGAATGTGTGCATAAGCATAATGCCGACGCGCGCACACTAAAGAGTTGTTTAAAAAAGGTGTTCATGCTAATTAACTTAATTACATCTAACACCAATTATTGTGCAATCATTTTGCATAAACTTTTGTGAAATAATGAGCGTCCTGTGTGCCCTGACAACAAAAATATCTTCTATCGAGTAATATGGTGCGTAAATTGCGTCATCAATACCGTGCATAGGTACGGTCAGCAAACTCAACAGATTAAAGTTTAATAACTAAATAGTAAAGTGATATGGGAACTAAAAATAAAATACGTTATTTACAAAGAATGTTTGTTTATTCGTTTTTAAAATACAAAACACACACTTATCCTGTACTATATTTTTAATAAGAATATATCCATAAAAAATGGCAAAATAGTCATTTTGCTTAAAATTTACTGAGCAAACTCTGCTAAATTGTATATGGCTATGTATCCATTCATCATCCCATTGGTCTTTTCGTATAATTTAAATTCATTTTTCCTTACAACGTGGGTCTTGCAGAAATCTAAAACAAAATAAAAATAATTTTATTAAAATACTATGCATAAAATAAACTTCAATTATTAAAACACGCATTTGTGAAGCAGGGAATTTTCATTTTGTATATGTAAATAGGGGAGTAATAATTTTATTATTACAAAAAAAGATGGGATAAGTGACTATTTCAAAAATTAAAGGTACATTTAAAAATCCAAAATTTGTAGATAGTTGATAGTTTTATTTAATCAATCCCAATAAAAATATTATAATTTAAAATGATTTTTTTTTTCATTTTTTATTAAATAGAGTTTAATCTAATTAATTAACACAAAATATTGATTTTATTTAAGAAATGTTGAGAATTTCGTAACATCATTTTTGTAACTGTACACTAATTTTGAGAAAAAGTCATGTATAAACTTCTCGAATCATTTTTGTGAACAAAAAAATTATTCGTGCTTACGATTGTCTAGCTAGACAATCCATTATCAATAAAATGACCTAATGATGCTGCTGACGCTACCGATTGTGTAGTGCAATATTGTCCATGTTTTCGTGCAATAATGCCCATTGGTAGATGATCCCTTATTACCCGAGTTCTCGGTACACCGCGTGTCTAAATATAATGGTCATAAGCATTAAGTCACAGCGCATGTACTGAACAAAGGGTCATCTCTTTTTCTCCCATTTTTATTGAATATACTACTTTCTCTTTGGTACACTCGCCATTTTGACTGGAATATTGTTGAGAAGGGAAGGAAATAAATTGGATTTATAATGATATCTTAATACTTACGAGTGAAATGTTACACTCTTGCCTTTATTTGTATTTCGGGAATTGTTAGTGCACATCCTGAATGCACACGACGGCATTTTGTTGCACTTTCAAACACTTTTTTGTCTTGCTGCCACACGTACGACTGTCACTGTGTTCAGATGAGCACTGAGTCTAGTAAAGTGAGCTGCACTCAATCCACGGTGGTAGCATTTTGGCGCGGTCACAGTATGGTACGGGCATATCTAAACTTTATACATCAATGCGGTTAACACAGGCCGTGAGAAGGGATGATCCGGACTCATCCTTGGCACGCGCTCGCTCGTACAGATGACCTTGGCACGGCGCGGCGCGTGTTAGTACAGGCCGTGTGAAGCCCACATTATAGTTGTTTGTAGCATAATCGGGTAGGCAAAGAGCCGATAATGTATGCAACACACCATGTCACAAAAGTGACAGTTTTGGAACAATATATGAGCACAAGTATGAGTTAAAAATAAAATAAATCGAGACTTCAACGTATTATTATTTTGTTCGCTTGATTCGCAGTACCAGGCGGTATTATCTTGGATTTGCAATTCAATAATTTGCTTATGGGAAGAGACCAAACGCGCTTTATAAAATGTCGATCAGATATCATAGGATCAGTTTTGACTCGTGACAGTCTTTGGCCTGAATTATACAGAACTGATGTAAGGCGCCGTGCCTTCGCCTTTTTTTCCCCTTAAGGGGGATTCTCAAGGCAAATTTCCATACAAAATCTTTCGGCCAAATACTGAAAAAGTACGCCGTATTTCGTCACACTATTCGTTTCGTTTATGTTTTTGATTTCGTCAACAAAAAAAATGAAAGGTTTCATACTTTAATTTAGATTTTATATGTGTTTTATAATTAATATAACTTAAAAACACGTATAAAATCTAAATTAAATTATGAAACCTTTCACTTTTTATGTTGACGAAATCAAAAAACATGGACAAAACTAATAGTGTGAAGAAATTACTTTTTGAGTATTTGTCCTAAACATTTTGTATGGAATTGGATTTGAGGATTAGCCTTAAGCCGTTTCTATATAATTCAGGCCTTTCGAAAGTTTTAAAGGCGTTTAAAAGTGGTGTTGGGTGTTTACAGAGTTGCGGCATTTGCGGCATGTTTCCGTCGTGCATGTCGTTGATGTCGCGCAAGCCGGAGCCGCGGCTGCCGCGCCCCGGACAGACTCCCGTCATGCTGAACGTCTACGACATGTATTGGACCAACTGGTAAGAGCTCTAATGAATGAATGAGGATTTTTGTTATATATTCACGGTCAATTTTTAATTACCAGAAAAAAATACTCATGGTCAGTTGCCGTTACTGAACACAGATATGGCAAAAAAACTTGAAAAAATTAAGTCGAATTTTTGTCATTTATTTTTTGGCGTTTTCCTATGGATTTGCATCAGGCGGTACCCTTTATTGATAATATAATTTAAGTTTTATTCATCGTTTGGCAAACCCGGGTACCTAGCTCGAGCCAGCTCGCAAAAGCTTGGCTCGGGCGCCGCACTTGCGCCGCTGTCACTCTGTCACTTTGTAGAAATTCCAAATTCTGACTGCACAGATACAACGTCTGCATTGCCCATTTTTTTTTGGTAATTAAAAATTGGTGGTGTATATGTAGGCACCTAGGCACGTACCTACTAAGAAAGGGATTTTATTAGTTCAAACGAAGTTGCGGGCGTCAACTAGTGAGCTAATAATTGTACTATGAATGTGACGAACAGACCCTTCACAGTTGTTTGTCTGCAGGTACACAGCAAGCGCGGGAGTAGGGGTGTTCCACAGCGGGGTGCAAGTAGGCGATTCGGAATGGGCGTACGGCGGACACCCCTACGCCTTCACCGGCGTATTCGAGATCACGCCGCGGGACGAGCGCGAGCTCGGCGAACAGTTCCGCTTCCGGTGAGTCTTACCGCGTCGAGATAAGGTCGCGTGTCGTGTGACAGGGTTGTATAGGAGTACAAGTGACTCGGAGTGGGCGTACGGCGGACACCCCTTCGCCTTCACCTTCACCGCATAATTTGGATTGGCCCATCCAGCAGTTGGAAAATTCACTCAGTATAATATTGTATCTTTTAATTATAATAATTATATTTTATTGTTACTCTTTTGTTAGTTTGAATGAACTTTACATAACTTCAAATCAACACAAGACCAAGAGTATAAAATATCATTTATATTCTTAGTGACAATTACATTGAAAAAAATAAAAATATATAATACTTAGTTTTCTTGTATTTCAAGTCAGAAATATTTGTTTGTTAACAGGCAAAGCGTATACATCGGTTACACGGAGTTCAGCGAAGAGGAAGTGAGGCGGCTGGTGGCCGAGCTCGGGAAGCAGTTCCGTGGAGACAGGTACGCAGCCCACGCCCACGGCTGGGACCAGCCCACTCCACTAGCGAGAGTGGAACAGATTTATTCACAGACAGTGACTCTGTCCGTCAATAAAATATGTACCTATAAACCGCTTTTGTTTGGAGGGCACATTAAAAATGGTTTCTTTTTTTCAATTCAATTCATTTATTTGGGTCCATTACCATAATTTACATGGTGTCGTGCATTGCTTATTTAGGTATAATTATTAGTAAGTTGCATGTAATTTCAATTGTAATTATAATGATTTTCGAAGACTACTCTAGTACATTCTACTAGTAGTGTACTAGTACGTTCTAGTACATTTTGGTCCGAGTCTATATTTCGAAAAAGAGAAGTAATAGGGGTAGATAAATATTATATGTATGTTAAGTTATTTTGACTATAATTATATCTCTTTTATAGTACTTAGTAGTATATTATTGTAGGTATATTGTTTTATTTTATATAGACATACATTTTTACGAACTTATTATGTAAATATAAACCTTTGAAGCACTATCCAATTTTGTTATGAATACGAGAATATTATATATATATATATAGTTATATTTTAACCTACACAGCTGACATCCGTGAGACTCTTTGGTTCCAACGGAAGATTAGCGCTGGGATGCCATGCTTCCCAGCAAATGCTGAGTTGGACGCCATTTTGTGTCAACTTAAGTTAAGTAGGTAATTAAGTTAGTTCCACGATTAGCATGGTATTATACCTATATATAAGTAGCTTAGTTATTCTTGTATAACAGTTGTGACAAATAAAAGATTTTTTACTTTTTACAACTTTTTCTATTCTGCATATCAATTTTTAAAAAAACTAGTGAGTTATAAATGGATGTTGTTTCTTCCAGGTACCATCTTATGAACAACAATTGCAATCACTTCACGTCGGCATTTTGTTTGGTGAGTTCTATAACGTCACTGGTTGATACAGTTTATTCCCGATTGTCTGATTCCCTACCCCCAGCGTTCCTACTGGGAACAATCGGGATTTGTTTTCCCGATTCTTTCCTAGCTACCATCGGGGAAAAAATCCCCATGTTCATCGACTGTTTCGAATGAATGAATGAATGAATCTTTATTTGCGTAATACAGGTACATTGTGGTCTTACTTTAAATTAGAATCACTGCATCAACTTTTGTCGTGCAAATACTTAAAATTAGTGCTAAATAATTGTTAATAATTCTTACATAAATTGCTAATAAAAATAATTCATTAATAATTAATAGTATTATTACATTAAAATTCTTCAAAAAACATTAAAATTCGTTAAGAGTAAACAAATTGAGTAGGTCATTTAATATTAGGGGAACTTAAAATTAAAATAATCATTTAATGAATAAAAGCATCTATCACAGAGCCAATTATACAACTTGTGATTTAATTCATTGTCTTTCAGGTCTCTAAATTCATTAGGTAATTTATTATAAATCTTTACTGCCATTGCATAACTGTTTTTTTTACATAATTGTAATGTATATTGTGGTATGACTAATGGTTTTTGGACAATTTTCATTTGAAGACGAGAAAAAGATTTAAAATTGAACCAGTGCTTTCGGAAAGCGGACCGAGCGTGTTGTGATGTTATTAGTGCGCTAGTGCTGCTAACATCTGGTGTCTATATTTAGAAAACTAAAGGCACCCCAGCCTAGATCACACGTACCGAGTACTCGGCCGAGACAGTCGTTTACTACAGTTTACTGTCTCGGCCGAGTACTCGGTACGTGTGATCTAGGCATTAGTGATAAGTTTTCGAAGGCTAACCGCAACTTCGTTTGTCACATATCTTTGCAAAATCGTCGCGACACTGCCGACCGCTGCCATTCCAGTGAGAATTGAACCTTAGCAACAAAGAGGAAAGCAGTTCTTTCAATTTGAAGTATTTTATTTATCAAATAGCGCGCTCTTTCCCGGCTTCCCATTGCACACTTCCGTCCCTTTACACTCTCACAGATTGCAGAAAGTGAGAGGAAAGATGTCACACATCAAAATGATTGTTTCCAGGCGTTGTGTTCGCGCGACATCCCCGCGTGGGTGAACCGGCTCGCGTACGTGAGCTCGTGCGTGCCATTCCTACAGCGCTGCCTGCCCAAGTACGTATCGCAAAGCCACTGTGAGTCTGTTTGGATATTTTACCAAATGTTTATTTAAGGCTAATCCTCAAGGCAAATTTTCATACAAAATGTTTCGGACAAATACTCAAAAAGTACGCCGTATTATAGTAATGATAAGTGGCAGTGGGCCGGCCATATCTACTGAAGAACCGACAACCGCTGGGGTAAACGAGTGTAGGACGCCTTCCTGTTAGGTGGGACGATCTGCGAAATCCTGCAGACAGGAGATGGATGAGAGACATATCCAGCAGTGGACTGCGATAGCCTGATGGTGATGAATACTACACCCTTATAATGAATTGTCATCGAGTTGTTAGCTACCCTGAAAGTTTCAGTCGGATAGCTAATGCCCAAAATTTTATTGTACGAAGCAACAAAGAGGAAACATTTTTTTAACACCACCTGCTCGACAATGTCCAATTACATATCATGCTATCATCAAGGTAAAGCAAAGCATTACCTCCCAAGGGAGGTAATGTTGTATGAAACTCCCAAGGGTTGTAATGTGGTTTGAATTTGGAACGTCAAATTCGTGTGGAAACTCGTGGAAAACTCAAAGTAAAAGATCGTTCATATGCATTGTAAAAAGGTTTGTTCGAAAATTGAACTGGCCGCCATAAAAAAAAAAAGAAAAAAGGCGTGACTTCAAAGATTGTGAAACAAAAGACGGTGTTGGCTGCTGAGTTCGGAGCCCTGGCTTTTTATTGCCTCGCAGAAGGTGTGAAAAGTAGAATATGCTCCTCTGGGATAAAGCCTGTCTTCGTCTTGGGTAGCTTGAACCCCTCGCGTCACTCAGGGTTCAATATGCCACCCGAAACATAAGACACTGCTAGATAGCTAATTCCCAAAATTTGATTGTACGAAGCGACAAAGAGGAAGCATTTTGTACAACTATTGTAACATCAAAAAAAAAAAAACTAACCTTGTAATGTGCTTGTCCTGCGGGTGCAGGGAGTGGCTGACGCCCGCGGCGCTGCAGCAGTCGCTGGCGGCGCACTCGCGCTCCTCCACGCCGCAGACGCCGCAATAGCACCGTGAGTTTACCAACAATACAGCGGATTCAGATTAACGATTTTTTGTGCGCGTACTTTTTCCACAGTCGCGACTTTAAAAGTAGAACGCGCGTGTACGGGCTTATTGCGATTTTAGATTACCGAATTTGCCGCTTCTCGTTTGATTTTTCAGCGCGTGAACGTCTCGCGCGACAAGCCGCGAAAGACGCCTCATGCTACTGACACTCGCTAGAAAAAAACCGAGCGTAAACGCCCGTATACGCGCGTATACTCGTTTTCAGCTTTTGAAGTTTCGCGAATACCAATCCCGAGATTGGTTCTCCCTCTCTCGGGAGAGCAAAACGAAGTTTAGCGAATACCAAATAAATAAATACATATTATGGACATATCACACAACGCCATCTAGCCCCAAACTAAGCAGAGCTTGTACTATGAGAACCAGATGGCTAATAGAATACTTAAATACTTTTTTTTGTAAATACATACATAGAAAACATTGAAAACACCCAGACTCAGGACAAACACCGATGTTCGTTCATCACACAAATGTTTGTCCTGAAGCGGGAATCGAACCCACGACACCGGGCGTGGCAGTCCAACACACTTCCCATTCGACCATCCGTGTCGTCAAAGTTATATACCTACTTGTCCTTTACGTTTTTTTTTTCTATTTGTCCGTAGACGGCATACTGCGAGTTAGCAGGATCCGGATGTGGTGTGCTCCATAATGCCTATAACTATTATTATAAGTTGGCGCATTGTCGAACTAACGCCCGGTTTACACGTGACATGTTGACGTGATAGTACAGTATGTAAGGACAGTCATTTAGTATATTTATCAACAAATTATATAAATATGTATATTTAGTAATAAATCCGCTTAATTTCAAAGTTTAAAGATACGACACGTGTTTCGCCTCTACACGAGGCATCATCAGGAGGTGTGGACTCGCCGAAGTCCGAAACGAGATCCTGATGATGCCTCGTGTAGAGGCGAAACACGTGTCGTATCTTTAAACTTTGAAATTAAGCGGATTTATTACTAAATATATTTATATAATTTGTTGATATTTATGGATTTCCGCAAAGTAACGCCTGAATCAATCAATTATTTAGTATATTCATCGGTTTCTCCACAAGCCAATCCTTGACTGCAGGTAAGGGCCTCAGGTAACCTTTGGCCCTGACTTTCTTTAGTCTTCAGGTCGTTGAAGATTTCGTCGGCCAAACCTTGTATAAAACTAAATCAAAAACTCTTAAAACTATCATAAAATTGGACTTATTTGTAAGACATACAGGTAAAATCAATAAGGGTTCTGATATGGCGGTCTAGTTGCAATTAATGGTGGCTTCACATGGCCTGTGGCGCGGCGCGGCTCGTGCTTACACAGGCCATGAACCCACTGTCTTATCAACTTGACTTTCTTCGGTCTTGTCGACTTTACTTCGTGTAAACCGGGCTTAAGGAGGAGACACAATACGCTTAAAAAATGAAAAATAAACTTGGGATGTGTCTTATTAATGTACGGAATTATTTAAAATGTAAAGATATCGCACACGTGGATTCGCGGATGAAGACTAATAAATATCAGATTTAAAAAAAAAATATGCTCAGCCGGCCGCTGCCATTAGGCTAGTTTTCGTCAGCGAACACACTGTTAAATAATGTGTCTCCTGTCTTAAACAATTAATTAACTTTATATTTGAATTAAATGAATATAACATTCTATTTAAATCCGTTGAACTCGAATACACTGCGGTTAAATGAAAGTATGAAAACTTTCCTGTTGAAAAAGGGAATTTAAGATTCTGATAGTCTGTAAGTACCGTTTACCGCCGTTTGTGATTGGATTCCAATGGCATACCTGCCATTCTGATGGCAATACAGTAAGAACAACTGAGAAGTATATCTACCAAATAAATACATTCAAATAACTACAAGAGGCAGGTTCAAACGCTCAAAGGTGGTAAAAATTTGAAGGCATGTAATATAATATTACTTCGAAGTTTACATTTTAAGATGTAAGGACTACCAGTTTCCAATCAATGCAATAAATAAAAGATCTTAAATAAGCTCAAAATTAGGTCCATTATACCGTGTTTGAGTTTCATTCTAAAATAAGGTGACAACGCGACGAACGTTGATTTGCGTATAGACTCTAATACGATTTCTTAGTACAAAATTATTGGTTGGATAATATGAGATGTTTGGAATTGTATCTTACTTATTAAGTAGAATTAGTCGTCCGTCCGTTCGTCTCTTACGCCTGATTTACACGTGTTCAAGTTGAGGATACACAGTGATAAGTAAAAAGTAAGTGTAAACTGTACAGTAACGTGTATAAAACGTCACTGTACCTTCAAAATGACTGTCCACTATCACTATCGATGACGATAATCCGATGCAGGAATGAGAATTACGCTCCTGTTAACTTGAACACGTTTAAACTGAGCATTAGGTTATTAAAGAAATAATACTTTGAATGCTGGAAAAAAAAAATAAGTCTAAGAAAGTTTGGACTTCTTGGAAACGTTTACTTATCTCTGTCAAATTAAAACGAGAACAGTGTACACTTAACGAAAAGTATTTGTAATGAATTTATTATCTGGCTATAACGTTAATTATGATTAGGTATACATTCAAATTCATAAATTTCGTATATCATAAACTTTTTCCAAATAAATAACATTCGGTGCCATCTGTGTTGTGTATTAACCCATTCTGGGAATTTTATTAATATGAAGTTGTTTTCATCCATTATTGAAAAAAAAAGTATTTTTCAAAATTAAAGCAAAGTGATAAGTATACTGTCGAATACGACCGTATTCTTCTTGACAATGCGCCAAATAACAGGCATATTTCAAATAGAAACTATTTTTGTAAAAGGTTAAAGTTTTGACCAGACATAGCCATATTTTACTTTATTTGACTTTTATATTTTGCACAACTTCGAGGTGATTTTTAAAGATTTAAAGACTCCTTTAGTTGTTAGCATTTGACCTAGCATTTAATTAATCTTAATTTTTCAAAAATATACTTTCTGTTTGAAATATGCTACTAAATATAAATGTATCTAATAAGTACATAACATTAATACATATGTTGTAACTAATTGGGTAATCACGAAAATGTGCCACTTTTCACCTCTGTATCAAATTATGACGTTTTATACAACTAGAGTAAGTTTCATTAACATGGAAACTGGTGTTGCCAGTGATGTATAAAACGTAAACAACCTAACTCCCTCATTTAGTCTGTTTGCAACGTGAAAAAAAGTAGGGAATAATTTCAAATAATAAACAACAATGTTCAAAGGAAAAAAATAAATAAAAAATTGCAAATTATAAAAACTTAGAACTGGGAAGTATTCAAATCATTGGTAACACCAGACGTTTTCGGCATTAAAAATAGTATACTACACAAGTACTTCCGGTATCTGTGTTATTATATGCATAACTATTAAATAAAAATGTTGTAATCTAAACACATGAACTAGAAAATTTATGTATAATATGTAAGTAGGAAAATTGACTTTAGATTTTTTAAAGCCTTTTATTTAACATTCATTTAGTTAAAATTGGAAATTGTAGTTTAAAGCCAGACAGACAAATAATTTGTGTCTATTTAGACATTTTAAACATCATTTTTAATGCCATTTATTTATTTACAACGAATAAAAATTGAGTAGTAAACCAAAGATGTCATTGCCATAAAATATTTATTTCATAATAACATTATGTATAATTATGTGATTTTATTATTTAAATGCTACCTTAGTTTTCTAACCATCATCGTTGGTTTTATGTGAGTTGCAAGTTCTCAATTTACTTGGCTCTTATATCATGCATGACATTATTTATATTCTTTATTAGCATTCCTTTTAGAAACTGTTACAAACAATTGCATTTTATATTTAGCTCAATCTTGCTACCTTTAACATTAACATTTTAGTTCTACCAATAATCAAGGTTTTACAAAAACATAGTACAACCGACTTCAATTGGGCTGTTCTAGTGACCTTAAGACCACTGAAAAGTAACAGGGAAGCAAAATACGCAATTTCATTAACTTCGGCGACCTATTTTTTTCAGTTATTTTGATATAAAAACTTAACTACTGAAATTTGTATGGGACCAAAGTATATCCTCGCATGCTAATTTCAAGTCGGTTTATAAACAACAAAGTTCTGAGGTATATACATAAAAAAAAAACAAAATTAAACCGCATTGAGAACTTTTTTGAAGTCGGTTGAAAATATAAGCAGTTAGTATTTTTAGTATTGTGTGTTTTTCTTGTAGTCATCAAATCGCCTTATCAATTTAATTATACAACGGCACGGCTTTTATTAAATTAGTTTATTTTAGATTTTTGTACCCTTATTATATTAGGTTATAAGCTGAAATTCCTCTAGTGTTTATTGAGGAGCATGGTCTATTTTACTATACATATAACTAAATGACGTTGTATCTAATTCTATTGAAGAATTATATAATATTGTTAACCATAACTATTCCATTGTTGCTATAACTTTACCTAATAAGAGCCTCCCGCCCTGTATCGTTCTCACTGAGAAGTCAGGAATTTGACTTTTTTGCCTTGCCCCTTGAACTCGTTTCAGTTGAGAGCAGAAAGCAGGTCGGAGATATGTGGATTCGGCAGATTTAGTAGATTGAAAAAGTAAAGATGTAGCAACAGCGGTTACTATTCAATGTGTCGTGCATTGAATAGCTCGTTTCGTATTACCAATGTGTTGGTGATAGGCTAGTAAGTTTTTGAAAAGATTAAACTGTGTAAAAAGTTTTCAATGTGTTGTTTCATTTTTCTATTTAATGAGTCCAGTTTCCAGAGCCTGTCGAATATAATCCACTAAATTGCAAAACTGGCACCTTGCGAATTCTTTACCAAAGCCTTGACAAGTAATGGTGGCTTCACACGGCCTGTGCTAGCACGTGCCGCGCCTGTGTCATCTGTACGGGCGAGAGCGCGCCGCGGACGAGTTCGGATCATCCTTTCTACGGCCTATGTTAAACCTAAAAACGTTTTAACAGACAATACACGCCCGCCCGGGCAGCCTCGAGCCGCGCTGGCTATACACGGCCTGTTCTAACACACGCTATGAGCAGCCACCATTAGAATATCTCTTTCTAAAGATTTTATTAGGAATGTATCTAATACTCATTCAGCAATCGGATAGTTCCCAGTAGTTCCATTATGATTTATTCCATGGAACTAGTGGGACTTTTTTTCCCCACTAGTTCCATGTTCCATTAGTATGGAATGGATTTCCAAAAATCAAGGGAAAAATCATTAGCGCAGTAGGTAACAGTGCTTTGCCTACGTCGAACAAGATCAAGAAGCCGGGGTGAACTCATACTTGCGGTTTGCGGTTTGATAGAACTGTGTTTCTGTGGCTCTATCAAAGGTACCAGGAGGACATAACGTCCGATGAACCCTGTTACCAATGAACTTCTTTCATTGGTGACAGGGTTCTACTCAATTAATAGGTACCTATGTAAGACTACTACATATAGACTACATAACCTACCAATACTATGGTAAAACCTACTAATATAATATGAAGGTACGAAAGCCAAGCCCGTGCGAGCCGTAGGGTGCTCACTGACCAGTAGGCAAACCAGCCCCCCGATAGTCTGATGATATAAAAGCAACCAGAGGAGGCCCGGAATCCAGTGGATCAGGCTCAGTTTCGGATTAAGCAAGCGTGGGGCTCGTAGCAAATTTAATCGAGGGGCCCTTGCTTGATCTGCTATGGTTCATCTATGAGTTTCATGTGGGTGGGTACTTATTTGTAATTTTATTACATTGTTTTGGAGCTCCTCATAAGTCACGTGAGAATAATAGTCCCAGAAGTTCAAGTTCGGTACCAGGCTAACAGAAATAGATAGGAGTTTTCAAAGCATTATACGGTGTGTGTAGTCTGTCTAGTGGAAATATATTTGTCCCAGTAGTTCCAGTTCGGTACCAGGCCTACAGAAATTGATAGGAGTTTTCAAAGTAATACACGCTGTGTAGGTCTAGTGGGAATAATGTCCCAGAATTTCAAGTTCGGTACCAGGCTAACAGAAAATGATAGGAGTTTTCAAAGCATTATACGGTATGTGTAGTCTGTCTAGTGGAAATAGATTTGTCCCAGTAGTTCCAGTTCGGTACCAGGCCTACAGAAATTGATAGGAGTTTTCAAAGTAATACACGCTGTGTAGGTCTAGTGGGAATAATATCCCAGTAGTTCAAGTTCGGTACTAGGTCTACAGAAATTGATAGGAGTTTTCAAATGAATTAACGGTATAAAGCAAGGTTTAGACGAAGCCAGTGTTGGCTGCCAGTGAAACTGGCATTGGCGCTGGCTTGTTATTGACACATAGACGATCACTGACACATGCAATTTATTAAAAAACACTCCCTTGGCATGTATGTAGGGCTTGCAATTCGGATATCCGGATATTTTAATATCCGAATAATGAGGGCAACAGTATCCGGATAATTTGAATAAAACGGATAGTAAAAAAACACCGTTTTAATATGGTTTAAGCTGTTAAAAACATTTACTTAAGCATTGTAGGCAATACGTACACGTTTACAGTAAGTAATTTTTATTTAAAACACTGTTTGGCAGTCCAACAAAACAAACTTAAAGTTTCGCCATGTTCGTTTGTCCGTCCGTAAATAGTAAACGTCATTATTTCTATTCAGGGACAGTTAAGAATATCGATTTAAAAAAAAAACGATATTTTATAAATTTTTTTTGTCAGTAATTTTTTTTTTTTTTAAATTTATTATCTAATTTTAGTCGTTAGTACTCAGAAAGTGATCCAATACGTTATTAAATGTATAATTATCTGATTTTTGTGATTTAATTGGTATTATTAAGGTTTTTTTAATACTATCCGAATTATCCGGATAATAGGATTTACTACTATCAAAATTATCCGGATACCAAAAATCAACGGATAATGCAAGCCCTACATGTATGCTCTCCTGGTACCTACAAAGGCAAACGCTGTACAACCCACTCACCGCACGAAACCAAAGTGCCCAGTGCCCGCCCACCGCCTTGGCTTTTATGCATTCCTATTTTTGTATAAGTATATAATATTGATAGGTTAGGTAGGTACAAACACTGGTTCTTACCTACCTATAAATTGAGTAGGATCCGGCAACCAATGAACTTCTCAGGCTTTATGTCCTCCTGGTACCTTGTGCAGAGACACCCTATCAAATTCAAACCGCAAGTAATGATGAGTTTAAGCTCCGTAGCGTAGGGCTTCATGATCTGGCTCGGACGTAAGCGAAGCACTCAGTCCTAAACCTATTGCGCTTATGATTTTTCTTCTGGCTGGTCGTAGTCTACTCCATACTTACCTAGTAATGGAACTACTGGGAACAATTTATTCCCACTAGTTCCATGGAACTGTTTTCAATGTAACTACTGGGAATTATCCCCCCTTTCATACCGTTCGCCTCCGACCTTTTAATCTAACTAACAATAAAACTCAAAATTCCTTCATTGTATTTATTCCAATACATTCCCTGGTAAACAATACCGTTTGTACACATACAAAATCCGTGCACATACACGCCGCCACTCGCGCGCGTAACTTATCAACACACTTACACTACCCCTGGATTTACTTACAATAAAATCACTTATGTTATTCTAATATAACAAAAAAACGGAATATTGAAATGCTTACACAAAACAATCAGTGAGATAGAATTTTTAAAATTTAAACTCGATCGTAAGGCTGAGGTCAAACGAGCGTAATTTTTTAAAATTATCAGTCGTGTAATTTCGTTCGCGTAATTTCTGCTGCATTTGTTTTCATAGAAAAGTCCTGTTTGATTCACACGGCGACGCAAAATGAGTTTTTCTGGGCAGAATTTACGGGACCGAAAATACGCGACTCAAAACTCAAAAAATTACGCTCGTTTGGCCTCAGCCTAATTAAAATTGCCAGAGATAGGGCGCGTCCAATTACTTCTGATTTAGAAATATAAAAATGTATTCTCATAAAATAATGACACCTAATTAACTGCATTTCACGAAATCGCGCGCCTTAAAATCGTTAACAGAAACATATTCTACACAGATGTTTATTTGAGTTATTAGTTAAAAATTATAGATTTGAAAATCATCTGCTTTTATTTTCGAATCGGATAGCTATTTTTTTCGAATCGGAGTGTAATGTCCCTTTCGCAAAATGCCCGCGTGCTCAAAATGGCCCATTCTCAAAACGGCCCGTTTTACGAAAAAAATAGAAATGAGTTCGTATACTCGTACTTGATCTTAGATTAAACTCTAGTTTAAAAAAATAGTCAAAATCAAAACTGCATTTGCGATTATCAAGATAGTAGGTTTCAAAATTCCTGGGGGACATTTTTCGAACGCGACAATTTGCTAACGGGGCCATTTTACGAAATGCTTACGTTTTTAGGAGCTTTTATCAAAAAGGACATTACATTCCGATTCGCATATTCTACTCAGATGTTTATTTCAGATAATAGTTAAAAACTATAGATTTGAAAATCATCTGCATTTATTCTATGTCTATTCAAAATCACTTACCCCTTTCGGTGACTTAATAAAATTAAACATTGCACAATATGCCAATCATAATTAGACAATTAACTCAAATACAAGTGAAAAATGATCGTGGTACTGGAGTAAAACAAAACAGTTTATATTACTAACTTAACTCTATATCATTTACAAGTACTAGAATCAACATAAGTTGTAGTTTTAATACTAATAGTGCGAAGTACAAATCAGAAAGATAACTTTTACGATTTGTGCGTTTGAAACGCATTAGGTACTTATACATATCAACAAATTATATAAATATATTTAGGAATAAATCCGCTTAATTTCTAAACAAAGGTTTTAATTAACTTAACTTTAGTTCAACTAAACCAAAGAGTCAACGAACAGAAAACCAAAGTTTAAAGATACGACACGTGTTTCGCCTCTACACGAGGCATCATCAGGAGGTGTGGACTCGCCGAAGTTTGAAACGAAGTTAGTTTGTCGTATCTTTGAACTTTGGTTTTCTGTTCGTTGACTCTTTGGTTTAGTTGAACTAAAGTTAAGTTAATTAAAACCTTTGTTTAGAAATTAAGCGGATCTATTACTAAATATATTTATATAATTTGTTGATATTTATGGATTTCCGCAAAGTAACGCCTGAATCAATCAATTAACTTATACATATGTCAGATATACCTATCTAAGGTACAGAATTATTTATGAAAGAGTAATCTAGTCAAAATGCTGGAAAATCATGCACTTTACAATAAAAACCTATGCAGAACACCGCGTGGACGCTAAATGTGGATAGTCTATGACTTCTTGTCGGCGCCCGTCACAGCATTGGCGGCGCCCGCTGCGGCATTGCCATAGTTCTGAAACAGACAAGACAAGTTGATTAATTTTTTGTTATTTCATTTTATTGTCCATTAAAAATATCCATTATTTGGAAGTAATACAGCAAGCAACACAAAATAAAATTGCGTTGAGAATTAACAGAATTCCTATGCGTCATGTGTAGTGGACATTCGTTCTTAAAATAAGTGACATAGGTTTACTAATTTGGTGTTTTTCTGTTGAGTTCATAATTGGCTGTAAATGCAGTCCAAAAAAAAACATTAATCAGGCTAGCTTTTGAATTACGCGAGGAAACGTAAAATAGTAGTATTTTTTCACTTAGAATATTCTCAATTGGTACAATTTTGTCTGATATACCCTTAGTATCCTTACAAACGGTATTAAGTGCTAATGACGTGATCTTTTGTCATTCAAATAACATTACATAATTTCATATTTCTAGGACTTCTTCTTATCGTGTCACTAGTTCCTTCAAACCAGTGCGGTGAAAGGATTTCAAGTGCGCCTCGAAGAGGCTCCTTTCGTGCACTCGACACATGTTTTCGAACTTTTGGTTCTACGACATGCCGGTTTCCTCACGATGTTTTCCTTCACCGTTGCGAGAACGTGGGATGCATACATAGATTTTTACGACCGAAAAAAACCTATTTACGCATGACTGCCACCGGGATTCGTACCCGCGACCATCAGATCGCAAGGTAAGGGCCTCATCCACTCGGCCACCACGTCCACTAGGACTTATAAGTATTTAGTTATGGTCATTTTCGTACACGTACTGGCGTAGTTTTGGTTAAATAAACAAAATGGCTGCCTTTTCGAAGGGAATAGGGTAGGTCGTGGTCGAGGGCAGAATTACCGATAAAAAAAACTTGAAAAATAAACCCCTTAAATATCGGTAACTCAAGACACATTGTTTATAGATAGGTATAGGTAGGTGCATACCTGGTAGTATTGGGCCCAGGCTTGCTGCGCGTCTTGCGCACTCGGGGCCTGGTTGCCGCCCTGCTGTTGTTGTTGCTGTTGTTGGTACTAAAACAACACAAACACCAATGAATACCATATGATCAGCGCCATCTAGCCCCAAACTAAGCAAAGATTGTTTATTGGGGTTTACATGAATACTTGTCTATAAATACAAACATAAAAAAACATATATCCAGACTTAGTACCAATGTACGTCTTTATAAGATGTCTAAAATATTTGTCTTGAAGCAGGAATCGAACCTGTGACACACGGGAAGAAAACAGGTGAAGGTTTTGTTTTGTAGTAGGTACAATTTAGCATTAGACCGCAAAAAAAAAAGTAAAATAAATATTTTTAGATTAGCCTCAACTTAGCAGAGCTTGTACTATGGGAACCAGATAACTGATAGAATACATATACACTTTTATCACCGACGTTCATCACACAAATGTTGTATGTCCTGAAGCGGGAATCGAACCCGCGACCCAAGCGTGGCAGTCCAACACACTTGCCACTCGATCCGTGTCGTCGAATAGAATACAACCATAGATGAATAACGGTGTTCTTATAGAACACCAAGACGGACAGAATTAAACCAAAATAGAGTCCTAAGACAGGACCAAAAAATTTCAGACACCTTGCAAATAAATATGAAATATCTCCATTTTCAAATAACGTTTGTTACTTTTTACCATGTAGTTTTATTAACAATGAAAAAGACTAGTCTTTAATGCTTCTGTGAATACAACACATACCCCGGCCCAGTTCTGTTGCTGTTGTTGCCACTGCTGCCACTGGTACCACTGCTGCGCGGTGTAGTTGGCGGGCCACTGCCCCTGCGCCTGCGCGGCCTGCCCGCCCGCGGCGGCAACCTGCTTGCCGCCCGCCCCAGCCGTGCCGCCCGCCGCGCCGCCCGTGCCGCCCGCCGCACCTCCGGCGGCGTTGCCTTGCTGGTTCCAATTCTGCCAGTTTTGCCAGTTGCCCCAGCCCGCTGCTAAGCATACGTATTAAGATCAGATATTATTATTATTTATGACTAGCTGGTGCCCGCGACTTCGTCTGCGCAGGTATATCTTTATAAATTGTAGTCTATGTGTTATTCTGATGTATAAGCTATATTATTGTAAGGTTTCATTAAAATCCATTCAGTAGTTTTTACGTGAAAGAGTAACAAACATCCATCCATCCATCCTTACAAACTTTCGCGTTTATAATATTAGTAGGATACATAGGCAGCTTAACCGCTCATACGATCTTGATGAAATTTGGCAAGTGAGTAGGTAAAATTAAAACCTTTTTAGGATTAGTAGATGAGCTAAATCGATTCAGCGATTCAAGCGCGTCAGGTCCAAATTTGGGGCAAACTACTAGTTTTCCTAGTATAAAAAAGAAAGAAAAGAAATAATATTATTGATATGGAAAAAAAAAATGAACAAAAAAGGTTGAATTATAGTAAAAAAGAGTAGTATCTTTGTACTCTAACCAGAGCCCTTGCTTCGCTCGGTCAATTATTTTATTATCATTATGTGAATCAGTAGTTTCCCCCAAATTTTTACCCCACGCGCCAAAATCAAGACTGTATAAGCGGTTAGAACTGATGTGTAGTGTATCTTGATTATTTTTTGTCAGTGCACTTTAAATGTTTGTCCTGTCTATTTTTGAAAGAGTTAACTGAGGAAGCACTCATCACTGTCTGTGGCAACTTGTACCAGTCTATGGCTACGCGGTTACCCACTACATGTTGAAAGCGAGATGATTTATTAAAAACCCAGTAAAAAAGTGTTTGTAGGAAGTTAAAAGAAGAAATTAAAGAGAAGTTTGGTAAATAAAAACCAAAACATCGCTTCCAATTCTGCCACCATTTTGGATACTTTACAATACAATACAATACAATAATTTATTAATAATTCCCAAATTACAAGTCAAATACTAAATAAAAATAGCACATAAAATGAAATATTTTTTTTAACAATAGTACCTATAGGTATAATGATATAATATTTATTATAATTTTTTCTGGTCATATCGCAGGGAGTTTCAAGAACTCGTCTACGCTATAAAAACTGTGCTCAAGTAGCCACTTTCTGGTCTTTTCTTGGTTCTTTAATTCTATATTATGATCAAAAAATTCAAAACCACCTTCTCCAAGTTTCAAGTCTCTAGGTTCAGCCGTTTGGCTTTTACGTTGTTTGTCAATCAGTCAGGGCCAAGCCTTTTATGCACATTAATTTGCCAAAATCTTTTTTATTTAAATTTGGTTGTAGTTGAATGGCTTACCTTGGTTCTGGTTCCAGTTCCCCCAGCCGCCCCAGCCGCCAGCCCACTGGTTCCATCCCTGCTGCGGGTTCTGCTGGTTCTGGTTGCCGTTCGCATTCGGACCGTCCTGTAACAAGTATCATTTAAGATCGTGTATTCCTTAGTGGTAGTCTTCAATAGAAGTTTGTATGGATTTTTCCATAATGATATATGTGAATCAGTAGTTTTCCCCAAATTTTTACCTCACGCGCCAAAACTGCTGAATCGATTTAGCTCTTACTAATCCTGAAAAGGTTTTAATCCTGTAACAAGTATTATTTAAGATCGTGTATTCCTTAGTGGTAGTCTTCAATAGAAGTTTGTATGGATTTCCATACAAAATTCCATACAAAATTCAAAATTCTCAAGAACCTACTAACGTTACCACCATTTGGTTAGGTTAGTACTGACTTGTAAGATTTCTACAGAGCGCTTACACAAATTGTATGTTGAAGAACTTCTTCTTAGCGTGTCACTAGTTCTTTCGAACCAATATGGTGAAAGGATTTCAAGTGTGCCTCGAAGAAGCTTCTTTCGTGGACTTGACACCATGTTTTCGAACTTTTTAGTTTCTATAACATGCCGGTTTCCTCGTGATGTTTTCCTTCACCGTAAAGCACGTGTTTTAATGCTGAGTTACTGCACAGATGGTACATGGAATGCTAAAAAAAGAAGCTAGCTAGTTCGCTACTGAGCGAGAAAGTTTTGTGTGTCATTGACACTAGCTAACTCGGTCACTCGCCGGCTTGTAGCTTGTAAACTAGCACTTTTAAAACAATTTACTTCTTTTTACTTTTTTCTTTTATTTTCCTTTATCCTGAAAAATTGAGTTTGATAGTAAAATTGTAAAACATAACGTATCTCTTCCAATGTAGCCGAAGCATGACTCTCTCGCGTCTATTCACACGTTCTCACTTAGTTAGAGCGAGGTGGTCAAACATTGTCTGCATATAGTTATTAGTACAAAGTATGTTTAAAACAAAATGTAACTCTACCATTTAAGCATAATATTTAGATACAAAAGCTTTGTTAAATATTTTTTGCAAAATAAACATTATTTATTTATTTAATTTCGTACAAACTGATAACACTTCTGTGATAGCTTCGATACGAATAAGCTTATCAAAATGTTTGATGTTAGGGCTTTAGATGGACAAGATAATTGACGACAAAGCGTTTTTACACGGCGTCATGTCACTTATGTTACCTTGTGGTTGGGCCTTATGCCGCCGCGGTTGCCGCCCATGCCTCCCATGCCGCCGCGCGGGTTCGACACCTGTCCGCCGCGGTGCCACGAGCCCGCGCCGCCGGTGCCGCCTGGAATGTACATCACTAGTAAATAACAAAGTATTTCCATAACAATTATCTAAATAATAAAACAATAGGGAAATATAGCCTTTTAAAGGCTCTAACTAAAACATAAAGCAAATTGCACAAAGGTCATAAGAAAGATACAAGAACAACATTCAAAGGTACAAAAGGAGGCCCTTCAACCGCGGTTGTAGCGGCTGAAGCGGCCCTAGTCGCCGGCGGCAATGCTCCGTAAGGGTGCTTTTCCACCAGAGATGTGCTATGCTACGTTGCTATGGATGCGTTTGATATCCACCAATCATATTCATTGGTGCACTTAGCTTAGCACTGGTGGAAACGGATTCAACTAAGATATGTTTTTTATATGGAACGATGCGTGCTATGGATGAACTCCCCCTATTTCTGAGATATTGTAATTATATGTGCTTTCGAGTTCCCAAAATCCCAAAGGGCTGTCACTAGCGGAGCGCGGCGCGCAGCGTATAAGTGATGTTCGAGTAGTCCCTCCAATACGGCCGGCATACAAATATCCGTACTAAGACATGTTTTAGGTAGGACTATGTGCCTGCCTCTTTCAACGTAACAAGTCCACACAACCCTATTGCTGACCCTGTTTCATACATTTCATAAGACACACAGATTTGCTCTAGAGAGTTCTGCTTCTTTTGGTACAAATATTATCTAGTCTTTGCCCGGGGGCAGGGGCGGTCGGACTCACCCCCCGGCGGCTGGTTGGGCGGCGGCCGGCTGCGGTCGCGGTCGGCGCCGGGCGGCGGGCGGTTGGGCATGCGGTTGTCGCGGCTGAAGCGGCTCGGGTCGCCGGCGGGAGGGCCGCGGTTGCCGCCGTTGTTGCCGCCGCGGAAGCTGTCTCCGCGGAAGCCGTCGCGTTCGCGGCTACCGTAGTCGCTGCCGCCGCTGTCGAAGATAAATAAATGGGTTGAGGTAAATTCGTCATTGGACCATTTTTATGCAAATTTTTAGTTCCATACTTCAAAGGTGAAATCGTCATAGTGGAATATAATATTATTTTTAGAAATATTTTGGACACAGAACGCCATCTAGGCCCGAACTAAGCAAAGCTTGTACTATGGGAACCAGAAAACTGATAGAATACGTAAAAAAGTTTGTATTTGTATTTATTTATTTTAATCAGAACGGTCACAGACCACTTACACTAATTAATTGTTAATATACAGTTCTAGTTACAATTAAAATACATGTTCATAAAAAAAAAGCATTAAACAATAAACAAAAGTATCACATGTCAATAATATCATTAGCAATTAATTCATTATTATTTTCATTCATCACTCTCACAAAACACCAGGCACTCTATCATCAGCTTCTTCCATTCATCCGCAAATACATCCAAATCAGGATTTCTCGTCAAAACCTTGTTAAGAGCAGTAAGGGTGCGAGGCAGTGGAGAGTGGGTGCGAGCCACGGTGCGACTCGGTGGTAACGCAAATAGTCTGTGGCTCCTAGCGCGCGTGTAATTATTTGGAACGAACAGTCGAAGAACAATGTTGAAGTGTAACAATGTTGATAATGTAAACAAAGCATTGTACACTTGTGTGCGCGCCCTGTGGTGGTGCCTATATGGAAGTCTCTTGACACTTTTTGGCTGATTTAGTTCCAATAAAATTATTGATTTCTTTAAAAAAATATAATAATTATTTTAATTATTACAACACTGTTAGAGGCTAAAGGCCTCACGCGATGGAGGCGAGTCGAGACCGCTCCGAGTGGCATCTTATGGCTTGCGTCCACAGGCCGGCATCGGACGTATCGGACGCATCGCACGTAATGGATTTTAGTTTGCCTTGTATAAAAACTCATTCAACAGCGTCCACTGATCCGCACCGTACGGACCGCTCATCGGCAATGCCTACATGAGATGCGTACCGATGATGTCATACGGAATGCCGATCACCGGACGCGCCCCACGCGCTCACTCCGCAATGTCGGCCATTTGCAACAGATTTTTTTAACAAATCAGAAAATAGTGTGTGATATTCTCCATGTTCCGATCTCTTCTTGAATATGTTGTGTATCCAGAAGTTTATGCTTCTTTTTTGAGACTTTCCGCACGTACGATCACTAAAAAAATCCTGTCTCGCGTCGGCAATCCGATCGCTGCCGATACAGTGGACGCAGTCTAATTAATCCGTTTAATGCGATTCGTCCGATACGTCCGATGCCGACCTGTGGACGCTTAGGTTTATCCAGCAGTGGATGTTTAGAGTGTGACATGATGATGAAAGCGCTCACCGTTGGTTGTTCCCTCCCCAGGGTCTGTCGAAACGCGAGTTCGGGATGGGCGGGCGGTCTCGGCCCCATCTGCCGCCGCCACCGCCGCTGCCGGCCGCGTTGCCGCCGCGTGCGTTGCCGCCCCACCGACCGCCGCCGCCGCCGCCGCCGCCACCGCCGCCGCCGCCACCGCCGCCCCAGCGGTCCTCTGCACAACAAAAATATATCATTACGGTTCGATTCCTCTTATGATATAAATGTAATTGCTCTTTTAAACGCTTAATAAGTTGAAGAGTAATAGGTTATCGTGGTGTGGGCATATTATGCGGAGGAATGAATGCCGTGTTACTAGAAGAGTGTTAGATATGAAAGTAGATGGATTTACGAGAAGAGGAAGACCAAAGAAAGAGGTATGGACTGTGTAAAAGAGGATAATTAACAAAGCAGGCGTGAGCAAGAGATGACGGCTGATAGAGTCGAATGGAAGAAGAATACTTGTTGTGCCGACCCTGCCTAAGTGTGGGATAAGGGGAGGGAGATGATACTCTTTTGTATGCTTCATATACTTACCAATTCTATGTTAACTTTAAGAAGTTATGAATGAAATTTTATTGAAACCACTGTTAATACTAAGAATCGCATAAACCCAACTTTGAGACATTTCGATGGTCAGTCTCGAAAACTCAGTAATTTCACAAGTCACACTATCTAGCCTAGACCCTTCAAACAAGATGCGTACACTTCAGTAATATTTACACTAGAATTAAATAGAAGCTTTAGATTTAGGAAATCATTAACACAATTTTTTTTTCTCTGTGCAAGGTTTTACACATGAAAACTTGTTTGATTGTTGGATTTATTACTGCAAGTTTGTAATGTTATTTTCTAGACCCTGGAGGTCTTTTTTTTTCGTAATTACAAGTAGTAATTTTTAAATCTTCAAAAATGTAGGTACGAGCGAGCGAGAGGGCGAATCAGGGGTACTATTCGCCTCAAAATTAATTATTATTTCGGCCCACACTTGTGCAGTGCACGAAAGGAGCCTCTTTGAGGCGCACTTGAAATCCTTTCACCACGCTGGTTCAAAAGAACTAGTAACACGATAAGAAGAAAAAGCCCAGACTTTTGCAGGCTCAAACCTATCATAAACAAGTCTTATGCCTAGATCATTGATACGTACCGAGCGCTCGGCCAAGAGCACTTTCTCGGCCGAGTACTCGGTACGTGTGACCTAGTCATTACTGCGTACAGAATAAGCGTCATTTTACCTCGGTCGCCTCCCCGCTGAAAGTCGCGCGACCTGCCCCTATCGTCTCTCCCATGTCTCTTGTTATCCGCGGAGCGCTGTCTCTTGGCGGGGTGAGAGTCTCTCCCGGCCGACCTCTCTCTCTTCTCCCTCTCTCTCACGACTCCCGCAGCCTTCGCTTCCTTGTGATACGTCTCGATGACCTTCTTGGCTTCCTCTTCGTTCAAATCCGGGAAGATGACGTCTTCCAGCCACGAACATTTCTCGGGGAGAGTGAAGTTGGCTGCGCAAAAATTAATGGTTATAGATTGTGAGGTGTTTTAGGCGATTGTGGGTTCATCGAATCGTAAAGCTGACATTTGGCCGTATTCCAATGGCATTGAGTAAGAATAATTCAAACATAATTTCTGCGAAAAAAAAAACTATGGTTGAGTTTTGATTCATACTTAATTTCAGTCTTAGAATACGGGTAAAAAAGTTTTTTTAAATCCTTTTTTTTCAAATGTCAGATTTGCCGACTGATCACAGTTGTTACTTTGCGCCGGGAATCGAACCCGTTGAAACCAACCTTTCATGTCCATGATAGCGGGATCGGGCACTTCTTTTCCATCGTTGTTCTCCCTCTGCTCGCATCGCAGTTTGTATGTCTCTTCGTCGGGAACGATGGCCACGGCGAGACGTCGATATCCCTCAAACTCGCGTAGTTTGCGTCGTTGCGCCGACGGGTAAACATTCGTCTATATAGTAGACCGGCAATGTGAAGCAAAATGTATAGATTGACACCTAGAACACTAGACATCTGTATCGGAGTATAGATTGACCTACCGCCCAGTGAGGCGCGGATCTCTTATTATAAACGTACCTGAAGACTCGACGAGCTAAATGTACACAAAATTTCAAGGGAGGCGGTCTGGATAGTCCGGCGGTAAACCTAAATACTACTGGCTCACCGCAACGAAACGCAAATTTTACCGCATTTTTATTAGTGCTATACATATAAAACGATATGATGTAGTGTCAAATATAATATCAACCGACGCACTTTTAAAGTTACAAAAAAAGCTACTTCAAACACCAGCAATAAATCTCTTTTAGGGTATCTGGGCTGGAAAAACAATGCGTTTCGATTCGGCGAACATTTTAACCTAATAAAATTAGGATTTTTCTCACCTGATCCAGGATGAAGTTCCTGTATCGTCCGCGCGCCATATCCAACAGTTTGAGGACACATTTGGCGCACTTGGAGACCATGGCTTCCCACCGCCCCTCGTAGCTCGCACGGTACGGCTTACAATCCACCTGTACGATAAATACCTCATAAAAATCCGAAAAGAAAACGACACACGCTTAAAACTAGCTCTTATGCATATAGATATAAGGTTGTTCGATACCAGGGATTCCGTGATGAGTCGGTTTTATTTCCTCTTCGGTCGCCGATCCACTGGTACCTATGGACCTCTGAGGTCAGTTATTAAATGCATGATTTTATAAATGTTGGTATCCTGTTGAAAACATAGTGGCATTAGTTTCAATGTTGCCTCATTTTTTCATAATAATATGTAATTCCCATTCGTTCATATATTCACCTAAAGCTGGAAGAAACTTTTCATTAGTAAATTCGTGTTATATTCGTTAGGTCTTTTGAAATATTGCGGTGTTATTTTTTTTCCAAAAATCTTACCTTATTTTGAGTCACATTCACATGCACCACACACAGTTTATAACAAATATGAAATGAACAGCTTAGCCAAATATCGTAAACATAAATAACGATATAAGTAAAAAACACAATACTTACATTCATAAGACAAAACTCATTCCATTCCTACTTGTAAAAATTACTTACCTGACAAACCAACTAACCCGACAAGTTCATAACATCGCAACACTTCAAAGACTCAACTATCACAAAAAGTACATTCTAAAAAGTTTTAAGCCGACTTCCACCAAACCTATTACTTTACCCGCTTTCCTAGCGGGTAAAGTCTATATCTATCTATATCATAAGGGTTGAATCTGTACCATTAAGGCTAATCCTCAAATCCAATTCCATACAAAATGTTTCGGAAAAATACTCAAAAAGTACGCCGTATTATAGTAATTTCTTCACACTATTCGTTTCGTCCATGTTTTTTGATTTCGTCAACAAAAAAAGTGAAAGGTTTCATACTTTACTTTAGATTTTATACGTGTTTTTAAGTTAGTAGGGTTAATTTTTTTTTTTAAACACGTATAAAATCTAAATTATGTATGAAACCTTTCACTTTATTTGTTGGACGGTTACGTACGGTACGGTGGTTATTCGTTGAACATGGACGAAACGAATAGTGTGACGAAATTACTATAATACGGCGTACTTTTTGAGTATTTGTCCGAAACATTTAGTATGGAAATTTGCCTTGAGGATTCCCCTTAAGATCTTCCAAGCGAGTAAAATAATTGCTTAGGAACTTTGGCAGTTTATTGCAAGAGGGCATTAGCATAGCATGATAGTAAAATATGTATATTAATGTAAATATTAAATACCTTCATTTTATCGAATAGCGAGCCCGTAGACAGCACGTTGTACCGTTTCTCTGGGAACTCAGCTTCGCGCAGTTTCACCCAGTGCGTCTTGCCAGCGCCTGGCATGCCCACCATGAGGATCACCTGGCAAATACACCCGTTAGATACCTGGCACAGTCTTTATGAAGGTAGGCAGACAGACGGATGGACCGAGCCAGTGCGTTGGATCACCCTATATTCTGGTACAACCCACTATGATACAGGTGATCAGTATACCAGTGCGCGTCGAGACTTCATCGATTTAATCTTGAGTTTTTTTGCCCGTGGTTTGTAGGATTTGTAAATCTTTTGAGTAGCTAACGACGTTGATTTTATTAGTTTTTGAAGACATTTTTCGTTGTGTCCTAATATGCTCGCATTTGGTAGAATTTTCTGTTTGTTAAAGCTAGAAGTATTCGTGGTGAAGTAGCGTTTGTCTCCTCCAGTTGGCTTTAAAGCCAAGTCGTGAACAATATTGACAGTAGCACCCAGAAGTCGCAATGACTCTGTCGTTGCAGTCCCGCTTCTAGTCATAAGGCCGTCGATGCAGCGTCAATGTTCGCTCGTCCAGTTGATTCGTTAAACAGTTCGTATTGTTAAACTAATTGAAACATTACTTGAGTGTTTGGTGTTCGGGGCGCGCAGATACGCATAGCGCGGGGAAGCGCGGCCTGTCCGGTTGGCGGAAGCGGAAACGACCGTCAACCGCCGCGACACTTCCTGCAAAACATCCATCTATTCTATTGTTTCTAGTCTTCGGACACATTGAACGTTCGAGACAGGAATTAGCACTCAAAGTTTTGAACATACCGACATATCCCGCAGGATTCGACGAGTTCCTATCCCGTCTTCGGTATGTTTCACTATTTTGCCATTAGTTCTCATTCCACATTCACTGGTTGCTCCTACCACTGACACAATGTCCGCGACGATTCGCTATCCAATATTTGTACACACGCAATAAATGGCAGTTACATTAAATACCTATGTCCAAAGGACATCCAAATGCTGAAATGATGAAACAAAATACACGCCGTATAAACAATCCGTATTTCCAAAAGTTAGTTCGGATATAACATACCCTGAAAACTATTACCCTGTAAGAGAATAATTATAGCAGTGTGTGTGTGTGTGTGTGTGTGTGTGTGTGTGTGTGTGTGTGTGTGTGTGGGTGTGTGTGTGGGTGTGTGGGTGTGTTACCTCGCAGTCGGCGAGCGTGGCGGGGCGCGCGGGTCCGGGCACGAGGGAGGCGTGCGCGATGAACACGTACCCGGGCAGCAGGCACGCCTCGACACCGTCCAGCTCTTCGTCAACCGTGTACCTGTCATACCAAGAACACGTATTACTCGCGCAACCAAAGCTGGCCCTGTCAAAGTACTCACACTAATGCAATTATTAAGGGTCATGTAAACCACTAGCTACTATATTAGAACCTAAGCTAATAAGACGATCTTATATGTAAGCAAATGAAATAAACAATTTCACCAAACATTGACAAATTTATGCCAAGATCACACGTACCGAGTACTCAGCCGAGACAGTGAAAGCGTACATCACTCGCTCAGCAGAGCACTCGGCGCTATGTTTGATGCCTAGATCACCGTACCGAGTACTCGGACAACACAGTGCTCTCAGCCGAGTACTCGGTACGTATAAACAGCGCCGAGTGCTCGGCTGAGCAAGTGACGGAAGCTTTCACTGTCTCGGCCGATATAATTAGTAAGGTTTCTTACTTTAATTTAGATTTTATACGTGTTTTTAAATTAGTAGTGTTAATTTTAAAACACGTATAAAATCTAAATTAAAGTATGAAACCTTACTAATTTTTGTTCACACAATCGGAAAACATGGACGAAACGAATAGTGTGAAGAAATTACTATAATACGGCGTACTTTTTGAGTATTTGTCCTTGACCTTATTGTAAACACATATGTTCTAGAAAATACACAATATTTCATTTCATTTCGTTAGGATAAACTCACCGGATTACAAACTTGATCCTCTTGTCCAGAGCGTGACCCTTCAGCACTTGGTCTTCTGTCACTTCCTGCACATCGGCCGAGTCACCTGAAAACAAACAGTTATATTACTGTGTGGAACCAACTAATAGATTGTTACATCAGATGTCTGGTTATCATAAGACAAGCTCTGCTAAGTTTGGGTTTATGCCCGGTACATAGTTGATTGTAACGGGTATTTATCGCGCTCACCTCATATGTTTTTGTTTCCCGACGTTTCAACTGTATTGCAACAGCCGTGGTCACGGGTTGACTGGCGTATTGGAGCTACCGTCGCGGTAAAATGAGGGAACTACCCTCATTTTGGTCATGCCCGGTACAGATTTACGCAAAAAATTTATGTCCTGGTGATGACACGATTGGTCGAGTAGCAAGTGTATTGGACTACTACGCCGAAAGAGGCGGGTTCGATTTCCGCTTCAGGACAAACATTTGTGTGATTAACATCGGTGTTTGTCCTGGGTGGTTTCTATGTATTCTATGTATGTACATATTTACAATAAAAAAAGTTTATAAGTATTGTATCAGTTATCTGGTTTCCATTGTACAAGCTCTGCTTAGTTTGGGGCTAATGGCGTTGTGTGAAATGTCCAAAAATATTTATTTATTTATAGTATGGACGTCAGCGCGCTTGAAGTGTGCATTTCACGCACACGCTACGCGCATTTCAATTAGTGCGCGGAGTGATCCGTGGTTTGTCGGAAGTTGCATAAGTCTGTACCGGGCATTAGATACACAGTACACACTCCATAGCTAGTACAGTATCGTACCGGGCTCCCCCTTGACGTCTGCGGGCGGCTCGGCGGCAGGCAGCGGCGCGGCTGGCACGGCTGGCACGGGTGGTGGCTCAGACTCCATGGGTTCCACTTTGACGACCACTTCTTCACTGTCTTTTGCCGGCTCCGAAGCGCTTGCCTGTCAATAAACGACATTGCTTTTAATTTATTTTCTCTGTTAAAGGTTTTAAGGCCTCCACACACTAGAGGTATGCACCGATGCAATTTTTTAGGGGCGGCGCACTATGGTCTATATGAAAAAAGAAATGGTCATCACTACTAAATTGGAATTGGAAAATAATATATGTGATGGATAATGACTTCCCCATCAAGTGTTGTTCTATAACTAAAACTCGTGGAGCGATTAGTTTTGGCGTAAAATAATACTTGGTGTTTTTTGTATGGGGGAAAACACACTTTATGTTTTTATGATGATTGAGTCAGTTGCAACATTGTGTAACTGAAGAGTACAGCGTGGTATTGGATAATCTTGATAGAGAAGAGGTCCTACGAGATAAGTAATGATAAGGCTTCGCAATTAGAGGAAGAAGAAACACGGAGGGCGCCGCGCGGGGGGCGGGGGACGCAGCAAGTGCCGAGCGAGAGTGGCAGCCAGGTGGCATATTCATTCGCCCGAGTAGTACGTCATTCGAGCCAGGTGTCATGTTAATTCGACAGAGTTATAACAAGTTCTGTGATCATTATCTGACCTGTTGTTCTGCCTCCAGTTCCGCTGCAGTCTCGGTGGGTTTCTCCTCCTCGACTTCCTCTCCCCGCGCGCGCTTCTCCGCCGCCTCTCTCTCTTTCTTCTCGCGGTCCTGCTTTTCTCTCTCCTGAAAATAATTGATAATTAAAATGTTTGGACAATTCACACAACAAATGACGAGTAGTATTTACTTAATTTAAAAATAAAATAAATAAATGTTTCGACATTTCAAACAACGCCATCTAGCCCTTTAAAAAACAAAAACTTTAAGTTCCTAACCATATAGGATAGAGCCCAGTAATATCACTAGCTGCAGTGCTCTTCAACTGGAACACATTAATACTTACACATTACTGCTATGCGACAAAATATCTGGCGCTGTGTCGGTACCCATCTAGACGGCATCTTGCAGGGGAGGCCTTCCAACGGTAACGTTGTATGTACTCACACTTCTGTTTCTATTCTAGCTTGATAAAATACTTTCTACTATACACCGCATATTTTGAATTAACAAAAAAAATTAAATGGGGAATGCAGAAGGGGTTCTACGTTGAATCTGTGCAGTCAGAATTTTGGGTTTCTACAAAATGACGATGTGACAGCGGCGCGAGTGCGGCGCCCGAGCTGAGCTGCGGCGAGCTTGCTCGAGCTAGGTACCCGGGTTGCCAAATGATGAATAAAACTTAAATTATTATCAAGGATGCGTACCGCCTGACGCAAATCCATAGGAAAACGACTAACGGGAACAGTTTTCCAATTTTTATCAAATTTATTTTGACATAAATTAGACTTAATTTTTTCAAGTATTTTGCCACATTGTGTTCAGTAATGGCAACTGATTATGCTTTTTTTTCTGGTGATCAAAATTTGCGGTTTAAAAAGTGCAAGTGATACCTCTTTCTTCTTCTTCATTCTCTCCTCCCGCTCGATCTTCTCCTTCTCCTTCCTCTCCTTGTCCCTGCGTTCCGCCTCATCCTTCAACTTCTGCAACTCTGCTTCTCGCAGCCTCTTCTCTTCTAGCACTTGTTCCACGGGAATCTCCAGTCGGTTGCGGACTATCTTGGTCTTAGTCAGCATGTTGTATCTATAGAAACATAATTGAAGTTAATAATGATTATGAAGAGAAGAAAATTTTACTACAAGAAATTAAAATAATAAATCTTTGTCAATTATTTTATCCAAATAAATTACTTACCTACCAAATACATAATATTTAATAGAAATCGTAAATAATAACTTAGGTACTTATTGATAGGAAATGTTATTTCGCTTGCGATCTCACATATCAAAGAACATGCGAGAGTAAATACGAAATTGTGATCTGCCTGCACTATACAATCATGACTCAATGAATGAATCACAACCATAAATAATACAGGTGATGAGATTTGAACCCGCGACAGTTGGATTGAAAGGCGGCCACGGAGACCGGTAGGCCAATATGAACTTATGGTCCTTGACGAATTTACAGTACAATGTTTTTTATTTAAATTAAGAAAATTAACCTAAAGGGTCGATGACACAGGGCTAGTTTACAAGCTACAAGCCAGCGAGTTTAAAAGCTAGCGAGTGAACGAGTTAGCTTTCAAAAAAGCCGAGGACACGAGGAGAGTTTACAAGCTACAAGCGAACTCCCTGGCTTGTAGCTATAAATAATAAATATAAATAAATTAATAAACCTTACCTTGCGATCTGATGGTCGCGGGTTCGAATCTCGGTGGCAGTCATGCGTAAATGGTTTTTTTCGGTCAAAAAAATCTATGTATGCATGCATCCCACGTTCTCGCAACGGTGAAGGAAAACATCGCGAGGAAACCGGCATGTCGTAGAACCAAAAGTTCGAAAACGTGTTGAGTGCACGAAAGGAGCCTCTTCGAGGCGCACTTGAAATCCTTTCACCACACTGGTTCTAAGGAACTAGCGACACGATAATAAGACTAGCCCTGTGTCATCGACGCGCGACGCTTAAGAGTCGTAATTTTTTTGGATTTTTGGAGGGATTTGAAGCTCGGTGTCTTGTGCAAGGGGGAAACTTAACTATAATAACACTGTCTGTATATATTCAGTAAGCTTTAATAGCTCCCCCGCCCCCTTGCCCTGGTTCCGTCCATACTACAAGATTCGTGGTACCTGTCGTATCCCATGTTGATCTTGTAGCACACGTTCTTGGTGGCGACGTGCGGGAACAGCGCGCGCCCCTGCAGCACGCCGCGCTCAAACTCGAACGCCACGCCTTGCTCGACGCCGTTCACCGTGTATGAGATCTTGCACGGATTCGACTCTAGATCCTGCGGAGTATTTACAATATTTAGTTGAATATTTTTATAATATCAAACAAAGATTAATAACGGTGTTCCAATAGAACACCAAGATGGACATTATCAAATCAAAATGGATGCGGAATGCAGGACAGAAAATTTTCAGACATCCTGTCAATAAAAATTAATTATCTATATTTCAAATAATAATGTTTGTTGCTTTTTACGATGCAGTTTTATTGACAATGAAAAAGTCTAGTAATTTTAACATATAATATTTATCTATTACTTATATTTTTCTAAAAATTGCATCAGTCCAAATTTTACTAGAAGTTAGCCAATGTGGTTCCCTTTTTTTGTCGCATTTTCAATGTACCACAGTGTGATTCTGTACTTTAATACTTCTGTAATATCAAACATTTTCAATTCACCACCGAATGGAGCCCACGGACCTCGAGTGCAGGGTCTTGCAGGGACCTAGCTAATAAGACCTAAGCCACATTGTATCATATTTCTACAATAAATGAAATATGATATACATAAGAAGAAATTGTAAGAATAAACCTTTACATGTTCCTATCAACATCATAATTATAGCCCACTGCTATCCAGCACCTCCATGTGAAACTATAAAAAAGTTTTATTATGTCAAATAAAATACTCTGTAGAATAATTGAGATATAACAAAAGAAAACCCGTCTATCTATAGATGCCTACATGGGACTCAGCGCTACTCTTTTGCCTCGTTCCTGAGTGCTCAGTTCCTTACCAGATATGCGGCGACGACATCCTTCTCTTCGAGCTCCTTCCCGTACTCCTTGAACTCGCAGTTGTTGACGCCGCGCGCGCTGCTCTCGTAGCCCCAGCTGCGTTCGCCGTCGCCTGCAAACACGTTATCTCAATACCTGTCCTATCCGTGTGATAAGAGCCATGTGCACGTTGCGCGAAAGTGACGCGATACTAAGGGTCTAATTACATATTGATTGAACACGTTTTTCGGGCGGCCGCACCACTGTTAAAAAACTTCGTTGCATTCGTTAGCACTTGCCAGTAACGTGTTGGAAGATAATTGAACAAGTTATGGTACATACGCAGTTTTCTAGACTAAACTTGTGCAAATGACGTTTGTGCAAATTACAGTGAGGAATTGGATTGTCTTGGTAGAGAAGAGGATGTGGAATACATAAGGCTTGGCAATAAGAGGGTGGAAAAACACGCAGGGCGTCGCGCGGGGAGACGGGGGAAATCATCGAGTTGCGAGCCTAGTATCATGTTAATTCGTTCGAGTTGTACAGTCAGCTGCACAGCTGTACACATTCCCAAAAAAAAATTACTAAATACAAAATTGTTTATTTCAAAATTTCACATTTATATTATTTTATTAATGTAGTCATTTACTTGTCAGAAGAAGAATGTCTTTGCTCAATTAAGGGTATGATATAAATATAAAAGCTTGGCATACATGTATGTGCATATGACCTGTACATTCCATACGCATGTGTTATCAGCTTGTTACGTAGTACATACCGAGATGTAGCGACTGGTCTTCAGTGGACCATCCGATCCTCAGTCCGGAAAGTTTAGGATCCTTTTCAGACGTCACCGCCGCGGACTCTGTAGTGGTCAGCGTTGCGCCGACTCGAACCTACAACAATTACTAATTAATAAAACAGAACAAATAACTCGATTTGTATTAGATTTATAAAAGAGAAAGGTCAGAAACAACTGTTCGCCGTAGTCGCTGTAGCACTACGCTGCCACCGGCGTATGGCGGTGTAGTTCTACATCTACAAAATGTACGAGCAAGCTTAAAGTTTAAAAAAAAAAAAAAAAACCCGACTGTGAAATAATTATACATTTATTGTCAATTCATTATTCCAAATTAAATGTAAACATACAACTTATATATATTTGTAATCTTTTTAAAAATACATTCATTTTGATACCCTACTCCGATATGTTTGTTCAACAAAAAATTATGAACGACTAAGACCAGAGTTCACCAACAGATGGTTAAGTTTTAAACAGTTGTTTTGACGTTTTTGACACGAATTTCCATAGATTAAACGTCAAAGATAACGGACGAAGAGGCCTAATCTTCCGATTATCATTGGTGAACACAGACCTAAGACCTGAGTTCACCAACAGACGGTTAAGTTTTAAACAGTTGTTTTGACGTTATTGACACGAATTTTCATAGATTAAACGTCAAAGATAACGGACGAAGAGGCCTAATCTCCCGATTATCTATTGGTGAACACATACCTTACTGTCGTTTCGACGGGTTATTGAGACAAATCTAACGAAAACTGTCAAAATCCATCCAGCCGTTTGGAAGATACGAGGTAACCCACATATTTACATACATACGTACAAGATACGCGCGAAAAATATTCCTTGGCAGTCGGGTAAAAACTGTCAGTTTTTACCCGAACCGAATTGATCACCGAATTGAAACCTCCTCTTTTTTGAAGTCGTTTGAAAAGAGCTTGATACCAGCATTGTGTAGACATTTTTCCATCTTGACTCAGTTCTTAAATGCTTGGATTTCGTGTCAGTTTTATGTCATTGAGCTTTTTTGACGTGACTACGTCTAATAAATCGATGAACGCCGGCTGCATGCACGAAAACGTTGACGTCATTGTCCGGTAACGCTGTCATTGTCCCGTTACGCTGGTAGTCACGTTAAACTATCGTCCGTAAACCAACTTTACAGACAACCATTTTTTTTTTTACCTCATAAACAACCCGCCCGGAAGTGACTCCATGCGTGGCCCTGACGCCGGCCCACGCGTGGGCAAAAGCGCCCTCGTTGATCGGGACCACAGAGTTGAGGTTGGGCAGCTCTATGTGTTGGTTGAGATCGCTGTCATCTGTGGAAATGAAGTGAGGAAATGTTTATGTTTAACTATCAAGGCCATTGGGAGGCTTCCCCTGCAGGATACCGTCTAGATGGGTACCAACACAGTGAGTTCTTTCGAACCAGTGTGGTGAAAGAATTTCAAGTGCGCTTTGAAGAGGCTCCTTTCGTGCACTAGACACAAGTTTTCGAACAGTAAAAGTATAGAATAGAACAGAACATTAAAAAAGTTTCATGCCGGTTTCCTCACGATGTTTTCCTTCACCGTTACATAATAATAATTTGCATGTACACATATTTTTTTTAACAGAATATTCTATTGGTGTACGACCGGGTTCGAAGCCACGGCCTTTGGATCGAAAGTCGAGGCACCTCCCACTCGGCCAACACGGCTTATTAATTTATTTAGAGTGGATTTTGGTACTCACACCAAGAGAGACTGATCTTATTCTCGTCCAGAGTGGGTTCGATGTACATTGCTTTGGCTTCATCCGCCTCTTTCTTGCCTTTCCCTTGCTTGTCGGACTTGATTGTGTAATCCTCCTGAATAAAAAAAAAACATTTGAGCGTCATTATTTCTTTAGAAACTTCGGTAGTCCATCATGAAAACATAAACTTAAAACTGGAACGCAGTAATACTTATATACACCACAAATTTTTAATCACAAAAAACTGAAATGGACAATCAAATCAAATCAAATCAAAATATTTATTTCGGACAACTTTAAATGTAGATCCATATAAAAACATTAATTAATTACTTAAAATCATTATTAAAACATTACAAAAATAAATTTAAACCTATCATCATGAGCACCTCCAATCGAGCTTTAATCCAAAAGTGGAGCAGCCTATTGGATCAAAACTCGATTGAAAGTCTGCATGATGGGCGAATCATATCTGCGCCCAATGACTTGTAGGATGCTGTTAGTACTGTTCCACGTTCTGTAGAGCAGTGAGGCGGTTTTTTTGCGTATGATGGCATGAAAGCCGTCGACCCGCGCCATTGGACACGTAGAACGCTAAGCGATTTTTTGGTATAGTTGACCCACAGGTTGCTCGTGTAAAATGATTGGCAGTAAGCTTTGAAGAGAGTGAAAGCAATGCAGAAGGGGTTCAAGTTGTATCTGTGCAGTCAGAATTTTGGGTTACTACATAATGACAGAGTGACAGCGGGGAGAGTGCGGCGCCCGAGCCGAGCTGCGGCGAGCTGGCTCGAGCTGGGTACCCGAGTTTGGCAAACGATGAATGAAACTTAAATTATTGTATTATTACAATGAATGGTACTGATTGACGCAAGGCCATAGGAAAAGGACTAACGATAACAGTTTTCAAATGTTTATCATAATTTATTTAAAACAAAATCGACCTAATTTTTTTTGTCATATGTGTGTTCAGTAACGCCAAGGATTAATATTTTATTTTCAGGTAATTGCGGTTTATTTCTGCAACATGGAAGCAGATATGGAACTCACCACAGTGGGCGGAGTCAGCACTTCGTTGGTGACCTCCACGCTTCGGTAGAAGTCGCTCCAGCGCTTCTTCTTCTCGTGCTTGCGCTTCAAACGGTTCAGCTTCACTGGGTTCTGTAAATAATACTCTTGATACAAATATGATACTGTAATAAAGTAAAACAAGGAGTTTTGGCGGGAACGTGAGAATGATAACTATTGTAATATTGAACGAAACTTGTATTACTTTGAGTGTTAAGTGTAAAAACGGTGGTTTTTGGCTCATTAAGTGCTCATGAACGTGTATGAGTGTTGGTGAAGGCCAGCGTTTACGCTTGTAGCGTGTAAGGTCGCCCAGTGTCATCAGCGTTTTTACAATCAGCTTGTAAAAAAGCTGTGAAAAATAGAAAGCCGGGCTAATTTACATGCCACTCGTTGGCGTTTTGGCTTGTAGCTTGTAAAAAAGCCGTGTTATCATCGTTGGCGTGTTGGCTTGTTTGTAGCGAGTATTTTTGCGTATGACACGCTCGCTAGCTAGTTCGCTTTTATATCGCTTTTGAGTGTGTAGAAAGTTTTGTTTCATCGACAAACGCTAGCTTTTAAACTCGCCGACAATCAGCCTATAGTTTGGAGGGATTCTGGGCCTATATTTCGGATACAGGGCAATCTTTACTTACGTCACTCAACTCCTCCAACTTCTTGGCGTCGTCATCTGCCTGTTTTTTCTCCCTCTCTACGCGCTCCTTCTCTTTCTGCTGCAGGCGCTCATTCAAGAGATCCCATTCTTCCTCTTCAGTCAGCTCGCGGCTCTGAAAAGGAAACTACAGTTAGGGATAGTCCATGACGATGCTTGAAGCGATCATCGAAATTTTACATAAAAATCAAGGTTTTACAAAAACATACAACATCCGACTTCAATCAGACTGTTGTAGTGACCGTTAGGCACCACTAAAAAATCACAGGGGAAGCAAAATACACATTTTTGTTTACTTCAACGACTTTTTTTCAGTTATTTTGATTTAAAAACAAAACTACTGAACCAATTTCGTTAAAATTTCTTATGAGACAAATCTGTAAGTATAACCTTTTAAATCGGTTTATAAACAACAAAGTTATGAGGTAACAAACATAAAAAAAAAAACTAATTGTAATCCTTCTATTTTGAAGTCTGTTGAAAATTAAAAATTAGGCTTGGCAAGGAACGTTTATTTTATAAATCAAAAAAAGGTTAACGAGTTGCGTGCAACTTTTCTACTACAATACCTGTCGTCTGTTCGGTTTTTCATCTTTCTCGGCGTCCTTAGTTTTATCCCCGTCTTGGTCTATTTTCTCAGTCTTCTCTTTGACGTCTTTTGGCTCGTCACTCGCTGCGTCTTTCATAGTAACGTCTACGGATAAACAAACTATGTAGTTTTTTTTTTTTTTTTTTTATTTAACCTATCTCGTCCCACTGCTGGGCAAAGGTCTCCCCCAACTCACTCCACGTCTTTCGGTCCCTGGCCATTGCCCACCAGTCTCCCTGAAAGGAGTCGAGATCGTCTCGCCATCGTTTTCGCGGCCGACCCCGACGTCGCTTTCCGTCCTGAGGCACCCATGGCGTGGTGATGTTAGCCCACTTCTCGGGGTGCATACGGCTGACGTGGCCGGCCCAGTTCCACTTGAGCCTGGCCGTTTTGTTGCCCACGTCCGCAATACCTGTCATGGAACGCAGCATGGTGTTTCGAACTCGGTCTATACGTTTGAAGCCGAGAGTACTGCGTTCCATCGCCCTCTGACAAATCTTGAGCTTGGATTTCTGTGCCTCAGTCAACGACCAGGTCTGAGCACCATAGGTTAAGACGGGCAGGATGCACATATCGACAAGTTGGCGCTTAAGTGTCAATGGAAGGTCGCCTTTCATGTGCTCCTTCATGGACCAGTAGCTCTTCCAGGCGTAGTATGTAGTATGTAACTATGTAGTATAAATAAATAAATATTTTGGACATTTCACACAACGCCATCTAGCCCCAAACCAAGCAGAGCTTGTTCTATGGGAATCAGATGGCTGATAGAATAATCAAATACTTTTTTTGTAAATACATGCATAGAATACATAGAAATCACTCAGACTCAGGACCAACACCAATGTTCATCACACAAATGTTTGTCCTGAAGCGGGAATCGAACCCGCGACACCGGGCTTGGCAGTCCAATACACTTGCCATTCAACCATGCGTGCTTCATAGTAAGCATGAGAAGTTTAATAAATGTAGATTAAATACAGAAATAATGGTGTTACCTTCATCCTTAGTGACAGCAGGGACTTCTGGTGGTCTGAAAGAAAAAAGTTTATTCATAAAATAATTTTAGAATAATTTTCTTTTTCTCTTATCCAGTAAGCAGTTTTCTTGAGTGGAGACTGCAAGTTTGAAATCTTAGCGTAGGAAGTGTCGGGAAAGAATATGATGATTAGAGGTATTTTCAACTTCTTCAAAAAATGAGGAAGTTATCAATTGGGTTGAATGTTGTTTGTGGTATAAAAAAATCACTTTTAATAATGCAACTGGTAACTGTAAATACACTTAGCTTTATTTAACTTAGCTTGGATAGCTTAGCTAAACTTAGCTTGTATTTAGCATGTAAGGATTATGATAATCACTGAAAACCAGCAATTCAGACTTCTGAAGTGTAATATTACTACTTCTGAAGCATATGCTGAGTGGCCTCCTTTTGCTTTATAACTTTCTATTTTCCTGTGTTATTATAATATGTACCTTAGTTTTACATTTCTTGAACCAATAAAGTTTTCTTATTCTTATAATGATTTGAATTTTTTAGGAGGTTAATAAATATTTTTTTCATTATTAATTTTCTTAACTTACGTGTTATTTTCATTGGCAGGTTTCGACGGGCTGGGTTTAGCCGGCGATGGTTTCACCGGCGATGGTTGCACCGGCGATGGTTGCACCGGCGATGGTTGCACCGGCGATGGCGACCGCTGTGGAGTCTTTTCGCGTACGGGCGACTGCGATGGGGATTCCGACCTTTGCCAATGAGATAACAGATAAAATATCGACACGAAGAAAAACGCGCAGAGTGCGTTTCTGAACTTAGCCGCAAGAAGTGTGCCACAGAGGAAAGACTACAAATTTGAATCGTTAATCACTGCAGCATAACGTCTTCAGATATCTAGGGAAACACACTCGTTTGATGCGCGTTCTGTATGTTTGTGGCTGGATGGATAATAAGTAAAACTTTTTCAACAAGTTTAAGCTGAATGTTCTCTCAAAGGTATTTTGAAAACTTCACATAAATAGATAAATTCATTTATTTTTTGAGTTTCTTGCGGAACTAAGAAAATATTTTTGTGGATGGATTGGTTTTAATCAGCAGATAGGAGCCCCTTTAAAATTAAAAATATTTAGTTATTTGCAAGAAAAAAGTTTACGTTACGAACCTAGATTCAATATACATGCAATCAAAAACAATATCTGCATGATATCCGACCTGCTTATTTGCCTTAACCTCTCTTTCAACTGGAGGGACTTGATAGTGACGGGCAAAGCAAATACATAGTATGTTTTTGTGTAAATAATAATGTTCTACTATTTATAATGCATCATAATCTTTGCATGTATCCACATCATCGCAACAGTGCAGGTAACACGGTGCCTACCTGATCGGAGACTGTGAGCGTGTATCAGGTGACGGTGACCTCCTTGCAGGCGATGGTGACTTCTTCTCAGGCGATGGCGACTTCCTTTCTGGAGATGGAGACTTCCTCTCCGGCGTTTTCTGTTTGTCGGACCCTGAGTCGCCGTCGGACACCGTTCCTGGCGAGTAGCGGTCTGACCCCTTCACCTCCTCCACTATCGGCTCGGGAGATTGCTTGCGAGGTTGCTGTGGGATAAGCTATTTTACAATACAATATCATCATTTCCTTTTCCCACTTAGGGCGGGCACACATATGGCAGAGAACATTTATCACTGTCAAACTATTGTCGACATTGATGAGTCAATATAATATTCAATTACAGTGTAATATTTTTGAATAGTTTTGTGTCACTTTACACTAGTCTTGTTTGTGTATTATTGTGTAGCTGCAGAAACAACATTTTCCGGCAGTATAGCACGGCAGTTGTGCACCACTCTGTTGCTATGGAAGTGATGAGCCGTAAGGGTGTAGGTTTGATGACAATTTATTTGAGTTGGTACGAGACTATTTTAGTGGATTATTTATGTTTATATGTCTTGAAGCTGCAGGAGGTTTTATGGGTCAAAATTTTATAGATTTCTATAAGGTCCCAGTGGCAGATGTCTTTCTTCAAGAGTAGTAGTAGTAGTTAACAGTTTCATACAGTTTCTTCAGATACAAGACAGCCTCTGCACATGAGTATATTTGCGGAAAAGAGAGTCCCTTCCTTTAGATCTATAATTCAATGTGACACTAACCTTTGCGGGAGTGGAAGCAAATCGGGAAGATGATGACCGTCTCCGAGTCCTGGCAGCAGGTCCTGCCTTCCGCGGAGTGTCCTCAACATCCTCAGTTGAAGTGTCAAGAATGGTTGTATCAGCCAACACTGGAGGAAAATAAACTTTTGATAATTTTCTTATTCTCTATGATTTTTAAATAATGAATAAACAATTTAGAGAGGTTCATCCATTCATACAATGAGTTTATTATAAATACAGGTCAGTGTGGTAAAATTGCTTAGGATTTTATGGATGTTTTAAGAACTTGAGGTCATATCCAAAAATAATTTATCAATAGCCAGATATATCGTTGTTGGTAATTTGATTAATTAAATATTGACAAAGCCAGTTATAATATGACTAATTTTTCCTGGTATTCAGTAAAACATTTCCTTGGGTATTTTTGAGTCACATGTGTGAAACTATTTTCGCTACTGCTTGTAGCGCAGATTTTGAGGTATTTAAATAAAAAAGTAGCTCCTTTTCCAGATCCTGAACCACTTCATATCTAATTTCCAACCCTTTTTTTTATTGGTTTAATGATTTTGGTAAGTTTGACAACAAACATTCATCCATTTGGACAAAGTTTTGAATTTGATGTTCAGTGAAGAGGGAAATTCAACTACTCTTGAACAATCATTGAATTGTTGACTTTGGTTTGTTGGCAAACATTGTATAAAATTGATAAACATTTATGGTGGCTAAAGTTGAATAATTCGGAATCATGGTAGCTTCATACATTCAAATACAGAGGCCTATCACAAACATAATTATTGTTAGCCTATCAACATTGTTATGTCGGAGATGTTGAGACCAGCTATATAGTCGGCAGGGTAGGTTATAGTGTGACGTCATTTGAAGTTATGGTTTGTTGCGAAACCACCAAATAACGCTTGGATTGTACACGTGCAAATGGCCATCGATCGTCAGTTTGAAGGTTTACATGATTTCTCATGAGATGTTATTCAGATTGAAAAAACATAGTGTGAAGGTTATGCCAAGATTCGGAGACTCACATTTCCCCGTTTTAGCTTCAAGGGCCTTCTTCAATCTTTCAACAAGAGCCGGCTTGTTCCCCTTCGTATCCAAGCCGAGAGCACCAAGCTCGGACCGAAGATCCACGACTTTCATCTTAGCGGGATCCATGGTTGGAATATTATGTCGTATCCTCTTCACAAAACACTAGACTGTTGTTTTAACACATAAAATACCACGAATTAGGTAAAATAAAACATTACTTGCGAAAAATCACAACAAAAAGCGCGAAGCCGAAACAAGATGGCTACGCACCGGAAGTTTGAAGTCATAAACAATTGACAATAGAGTTGTAGCGGAAATCATAAGTGTTGCCATCTAGCACCAGCTGTTGATTGCTTGCTTTACTGGGCTATTCACTAACCAACATTAGGAATTACAGCGCTACTTGCTACTAAGCTGTTTTAAAACTTTTTCCTTAACTTCCGGCTAAGTATAAAGAAATAATTAGGCGGTAAAATCGAAATATTCAAAAATCAATCGTTTTGTAACTTGGATACAGCATGTTGTTTTCGAGTTTTTTATAACTCAATTTTCTTTGATATTATAGCAGAATCTCACTAAATTTAAAGTTATGGCACGAAAGGAGGAACCCAAAAGTACGTAGTCTAATTATTAAATATTTGTAGTGGTGGAAATGCTATTTATGCTTTATTGATTTCGGTAAAACTACTTTGCAGTTCAGCCAAACAATGATTTGGAAAAGAAGATCATGGAAGCTTTTGAGGTCTTCGACCATTCAGGGAAGCAAGTCGTTGATGTTAGAGAAATCGGGACGATTCTTCGTTCATTGGGTATGAATTATATTCTAAAATTCCGTCCGTATTATAAAATACCTACAATAACTAACTGCCGCTTGGTATTGAATTAAAACCCATACCAAAATGCATAATTAGTCCAGTACCTAGTCTGTAGTCCTATAACTGAGTAGAGTGCGCGCAAAATAACTAAGCGCGTGACAGGTGGTGTACTAAATGTAATGTAGCTTAAGGTAGAAGTTTCTCCGCAGCTAAGACACCGTAGATATTGGCTTATGTTGCATACAAACTTCTCCGCTCTATTTCACTCCCCTAGGGAATTAATTCAATATTTTTTTCTTAATGTTCACTAAACTACGCGCGCAGAGTTAATTTGCGCGCACTCTAGTAAATATCTGTCGTCCTCACTTCCTCATAAACTTTACATAATGTAAGTGGTATTCTTATATTAGTCAGAGAGTTGTAAAAACATAATTTGCGGTCGTTTCTACCAGGCTGCTGTCCTACCGAAGCAGAAATTCAAGAAGTAATCTTGGCCACTGAAAACAAGGAAGCAACTGGGAATGTACCTCTTATCAACTTTCTACCATTCATGTGCAAAGTTATGATAGAACATAGGTGAGCTAAATTAGTCATATACAGGGTGTAATACCTAGTAGTAGTGCACGAAAGAAGCCTCTTCGAGGCGCACTTGGAATCTTTTCACCACACTTGTTTGAAAGAACTAGTGACACGATAAGAGGAAGGGTGTGATAAGACTGCTCACGAAAAATCCGGGTACGGACGGGTAAAGTGTCCCATAATAGAAATGGATCCAAAACATAACGGCTGAAAGAACACTCAGTATAGATAGTTAAGCCAATTTCCTAGTATCTATTCTAAGAGAAAGATGGTATAAGTTATAGGAGTTCTTTTTTATCATAACAAGTGACGAGACAAGCAAGGCGCGCTCTCCTTATAGTAAGAAATCAAGCCTGCCCTTATCTTGAACAGTGCTAGACAGGGTTTTTTTTCTTCAATAGGCCAGTGCAAAATACTATAGCGTCGTCTACTTTGAGACATTTTGATGGTGAGTCTCAAACGCCCAGTTATTTCACTAACTACCTAAGTAGGCAAATTTTCTTTCACTAACGTTATCCTATAACTAAATCTGACCGTGAATTTGTATTTATTTATAATATTTTAATTGGCCAATCACAGACCTCGAAGTGGAGTGTAAGAGGAATTTCGAGCACCGTAATTGGCCAATTCACGGTCCGCTCCTCTCCAATCTGCCCAGCTCCTTTTTGTGTGATATAAGTAGCGGCACGTAAGTCTAGCGCTGAACGATACTGCGCATGTTTATTGTATGTGTAGTCTCCTAAGGTACCTTACTTTTTACTTCTGCGCAATAACGGACAGGGCTAAAGTTACGTGCCGCTACTTGTAGGCCACGCGATCATACAAAGACTTTAACTTCCGTCCTATTTCAAAGATACTATCCAGCAAGTGCCGAGATGTTGTTAGCCGCGTTCCGTTACTTCGATAAGGATGGGCGCGGTTTCCTTACCAAGGAGAGGTTCACACAACTCATGCTCGAAGAAGGGGAGCCTTTTTCACAGGTAATACCTACAACTTTACGGGAACGTTCACGTATCTTAAGATCTTTTATTTTAAGTAAATAGTGTCTCGTTTTATGTAAATACCTAGTGATTCTAGTTTATGTAAATGCCTAGTGACTCTAGTTTATGTCAATACCTAGTGACTCTAGTTTATGTAAATACCTAGTGACTCTAGTTTATGTAAATGCCTAGTGACTCTAGTTTATGTAAATGCCTAGTGACTCTAGTTTATGTAAATGCCTAGTGACTCTAGTTTATGTAAATGCCTAGTGACTCTAGTTTATGTAAACACCTAGTGACTCTAGTTTATATAAATCTATACCTAGTGACTCTAGTTTTATGTATATATTAGTGCACAAAAGGAGCCTCTTGGCGGCGCACTTGAAATCCTTTCAACACACTGGTTCGAAAGAACTAGTCTAGTACGCGATAAGAAGAAGAATCTACAATTTCAAAATAAATTTCAGGAGGAATTTGATGAGATGATACAGACCGCCTTGGATCCTGTAACCGACACCATCACATATGAATACTACATCAATCAGCTGATGGTAAGTACTACTGTGTATATCTTAGTACTCTGTGGTACTTCTTTAGAGTATAGATATATATACACATTTAGAGGTGATGATGGTGGTGTGTAAGTAAGGAAAGGAAATAGGTAGGTAACTATTATAATTATAGTAGGTACCTAACCTATATAACTTTGAATAGTAATACATTTATTTACAAAAAGTATTGATATCTGAACAAAATACATATAATATGTGAAAATGGAGGAGCCACGGTCGTATAGACCGGATTCAATTCAATTTATTTATTAAACAAAACATTTCACTTAGGTCAGTAATCCCCGAAAAAAGACTTGAGATCTACATATATGGCTAGCCAAGGTCTACGTTATAAATAAAGTAATACGTTTTTATAAATAAATTTACGAATGTCTATAAATAGTAGTTTTTCGGGGAAAACGACTTCTCCATCATTATCCGGTCTATACGACCGTGGCTCCTCCATTTTCACATATTATATGTATTTTGTTCAGATATCTTAGTACTCTGTGGTACTACTTTAGTAAAACTAAAACATAAATACTAAGTTCTAGACTTTATTTACTGAAATTAGAATTAAAATTTCAATAAGCCTAAGATTTAATAAAAATAAGTATTTTCTAACTATCTTGAGACAGATTTTCATATGTGTAGTCTATTTGTGTTTATTTTAATTTGTACGATATGTACCAAAATAATAATAATTATTATAATAAGTGAATGATACATTCTAAAAATGTTTTAAAATCAACTTTTACTTTATGAGAGATTAAAATAAATTTGATGTCAAAATTTAATCGCAAATTACGGCTTAAATATACTTACAGAATATTACCGTAGTAAAATTCACTATTGAATTCTTACTAAAAATACTGTCGCACAAACAGTACAAGTGAAGTCAGTTACCTCTCTCTACAAAGTAGTATTATTAAAATTAAATGAACTTTATATTTAACCTGCGATCACGAGTTTTTTCAAGGAAATCAAGATTCGCTCCAACCAAATATTACCCAAAAAACTTCCCAAAACTGTCACAACGCTCTTTCCGAACAGAGTAATCTAACTCGAAAAGACTTTGAAACCTTAGTTAAGAAAGTGGCTTAAATTTACTTGTTAAATTAAATTAGTCATTCTGTGCCAGTCGGCTGGCACGTCTTGTTTGTATTCTACTGGGGGTGGCAGCCAACCTGGCAGAAGTTCTGGCAGGTGTTTTGGCCACTGGCTTGTCACTTGCCAATGGTTGGACCGTATCTGCTCCCTCGTCATTACCATTTGCTATATCTTCTAGCAATTTTGTAACAGCATCGTTGCTTTGCTCAATAGCATCGGGAACTTCTATGACTTCTTTTTTTTGCTCGTCTTCTACAAAAACTATGTCATCGTCAAAACTGACAGGTTTTATCGCTGCACCATTTTCTTCAGCATTCTCAACTGGTACAGCAACATTTGTTTCAGCTACGTCATTTACTTCAGCTTCATCGTTAAGAAGATCCGCCTCTGACATAACAGGGTCGGCATTTTCAGCTGCTATATTTACGTCAGCGTTTTGAGCTTTTTCAGTTTCGTCATCATTTTCAGCTGTTACATTTCCATCAACATTTTCAACTGTCCCATTCTTATCAGAAATTTCAGTTGTTACATTTTCAGCTGACCCATTCTCGTCAGCAATTTCAGAAGCTACATTTCCGTCAGCATTTTCGTCTTTGACATTTTCAGCTGTTACATCCTCAGGCGCATTTTCACCTGTTGCATTTTCCTCAGCATTTTCAGTCCCGTCAGTGTCTCCGTCCTCTTCAGCTTTTCTGATAGAGGTGAGCAAATCAGTAATCTGCTCGTCTAAATCTGCTCCAATCAATTTGTCAGTGCTTGAATCTAGGTCTTCTTTCTTAGGAGCTTCGTTTGCGCGCTCGCTGACTCTAATGCTTAATTTGTACCTCCCTGTAACAGGAAAATACAATGAATAACAATATATACATAATACTAGTCCATAATAGCTTATGTACCTACAAAAACCAAAGAATCAATTATAATTACTGTCAAAATCGAAAAACTAAAAACCATCCTTTGCTTTATTACAATAGTCACGACACAGGCATGTGTATCATCTGTGACACATGATCAAAGAGCAAAAAATTCCATTCTGCGAGTCTCCTTCTTCTTCTTCGATAACAAGAAGAAAACTCGCAGAATCGACACGATTGTCACTAGTTCTTACAAATCAGTGTGGTGAAAGAATTTCAAGTGCGCCTCGAAGAGGCTCCTTTCGTATTCTGCGAGTGTGAAAGTTCGAATCCCGGCGGCAGTCATGCGTAAATGGGGATTTTCGATCGATAAAATCTATGTATGCATCCCACGTCCTCGCAACGGTGAAAGACAACATCGAGAGGAAACCGGCATGTCGTAGAACCTAAAAGTTCGAAAACATGTGTCGAGTGCACGAAAGGAGCCTCTTCGAGGCGCACTTGAAATCCTTTCACCATACTGGTTCGAAAGAACTAGTGACACGATGAGAAGAAGAAGAAGTGGGACAGTGTTACATCTTACCAATAACAGTGCCGTCAGCTGCCAGGATTCTGTCCAAGCTCTCTTTGTCAGAAAACCCAACAAAGAGCAGATTGTGAAGAGTGCGATGCTTCTTGATGGACTTCGGTTGGAATTCGCTGAAGAACTGCTCCATTTGCTTCCGTTTCGGCAACCCCGGTTTACCCATTAGCTGAAAAAATGCATTATAATTAGTAACAGACCGAGACCGACTGAGATCAGGAGTAGGCTTAAAATGTTCACAGACAAAGAACATCAAAAACTGTGGGAACGCGGTAGCGACTGCGTACATACAAAACTAATGTTTCCCCAGTTAGACAAAAACCTCACAAATGCGCTACTAAAACTGAAACGCGAAGACCTTCGCCTGATGGTAGGGATAATCACAGGCCACTGTGACCTCAATCATCACCTCTTCAAGATAGGAGCCACAGACATAGATATCTGCAGAGGCTGCCTGCTAGACCAGGAAACAGTGGAGCACGTGGTGGTCCACTGTCAAGAGACAGAGGAGAGTAGGATCAAGACGGGCTTGCGCAAGTTATTGGACTCCTCTCCACCTAACGTGTCAACAAGCACGCTATTGGAACTGTGCTGTCATCAACCCAGGGTCCTGCTCCGTTATTTTAAGGAGCTAGGATGGCTGGGGCAGGGTTAAGTATATATCGGGGGGCAATGCACAATGCACCCTACAACGGGAAGCCAGTGCAGACCGCTGTACCCCCTTTTTAGAATTAGAATTAGAATTAGATTAGTAACAGACCCGAAACACGATTAGAGGTACAGTAACATTTGTATAGAGACACAGCAAAGACAGTGTCTGTCTATATTTAAGTAAGCACACGAAAGGAGCCTCTTCGAGGCGCACTTGAAATCATTTCATCACACTGGTTCGAAGGAACTAGTGACACCATAAGAAGAAGCTACTCGTACTGCCCAAGATTTTGTATCTATCTATTAGACGACACGGATGGTCGAGTGGCAAGTGTGATGGACCACTACACCGAGTGTCGCGGGTTCGACGAACATCTATGTTTGTCCTGTATCTGGGTGTTTTCTATTTATTCTATGTATGTATTTACAGCTGTCTATGATGATATATTTACCTTGCAAAAGACCAGCTGTGACCTATTTATCTTCTCTCTTGGTGTAGCGCTTGTGTTCAGCGTCTTTTTTGGTGTCGATGTATTTGCTGACGTCATCGACTCGTCAGCATTAGCGTTATCCGACGCGTCAGCACTTTTTTGTCCAATTTTAACCCTCAACTTTTTGGCAGTCTCATTTGTAATTGCGCTCTTCAAGTTGTTGTATTTGCCATCGATGTCCATAATTTTGGTAATGTACTGGAATTAGTAAAGTTTATTTCGTTTTTTTCTACGAAATAACGTAACGAACGACACATAATGAAGCTCAGTTAGTTGGTTGGTCAGTCTCGAAAGCCCAGTAATTTACCTAGCTACAGTGCCCTACAATCTGGAACACAGTAATGCTTACACATTACTGCTTTGACCAGACTATCTGACACTGTGTTGGTACCTTGACGATATTCTGCAGGGGCCACCTTCCAACGGTAATCATCCATACCACCGATGATGCATGGAGTTTTAGCTAATGGTTATGTATGAACATGAGAAAACTTACCGGAAGGAATTTCTTCAGCATGAATGGGATCTTGGCTGCCATAGCTTTCTCCAAGAACTTGAATTGGTCAGTGTTGGTGACCTTCTCATCTAAGAGGGGTTTCTTCGCCTCTGCTGCTGCGTCTTCTTTCTTCTTTTCAACGGCGGATGCATTAAGCTTTGCGCTTGGATTTTCCTCGCGCGCTTGCTCTTCCAGCTAAAGTCAAAAATATTTGTTTCCTATGTACAATTATTGTAGTTAACATGTTGCAATTCTATCTACACTTCAAAATTGTACTTGTGAACAAGAGTTTATCAGAAATAACGAAAAAAGTACCTTTTCCAACATGGTTTTCAACCTCATCTGCATGATTTTGTACATGTTTCTCTTGAAATATATCTCAGGGTCATCTGAAAGTAATCCATTCTTATAGACATTAAAACTCGACTAAGTATAGCTAAGGCATACTATAAAGCTATACTTTTGTATTTAGTTCATCATCATTGTTTCCGAAGAAAGAAGAGTCGAGAAATAGTCAAGTCTGTTTCATAATTAAATTATTTGTGAAACAAATACCTAAAACAAAGCATTCAAGGTAGAACTTTTGCAATACGCAATGCAACCAAAATCTGCTGAAAATATCTGCAGAGATAATTTCAGTGTTGCATCAATGAAACCGATATTTTCAAGACACTTAGCAAACAAAGTGAGTCTTTTGGGTGAAAATCCTGATGGATTTGAAAATGTTTGGCCTTGCAGATCCTTCTTTCTTTCTTCTTTGATCTGGCATTGAACTCAGGATAAATGTTCAAAATGCAAGTCAACTGCGAAGAGGGCTGGTAGCCAAAAAACTTTGCGGAGCGCGTCAGTGTCTGAGCTATCACTATGATAGAAGTAAAATAAAACTATTGCATTGCGTAAGCATAGTTGAAATGTTATAGTCAGAAGTACCTAATATTGCTCGAATGTCTAGCAATTTGCAAGGTCCACAACGAGTTGTGAGCCTATGCAAAAGTCGTTCCAGGTGTTGCATTGCCACGCCAAGAAATCGCAAAGTATCTGCAATCGGAAGCAATGTCGTCAATAGACACTAGCTTCTAACTGTAGGATGCATTGAGCACTGCCCCTCAAGCTAACTTACTCCAGCCATCCTAGCTCCTTGAAACAAGTCAGGACTCTAGTTCGATGACAACCAGAAACGTGAATGTCAATTCAATAAAATATTCACTGAAACAGCATTACCTATTTTCAAAATGGGAAGTTCGCCCGCTTGCGCCGCAATAGCCTGCGCCACGAAATGGTGATCTGATGGCAGATCATACAGTTCCCGATACTTGGCTTTGATGCTCTCCGCCGAGCCGACGATCTTGCCTATCATGAAGTCTCGGATGCGGTCGCGGATCGTCTGCTTGACGGTACGCATCACTGCCGCGTTGTTGATCTCTTCTTGGGTCACTTTCATTTCTTTGATGATGTTGCCCAAAGCGAGCTCCATCCGGCCGACCATTTGATTTGAGGGCGTCACGCCTTCTATCAGGCGGTCGTCCCGACCGTAGATGGGCTCAGTCTTGCGCGGCGGCGCAGCCGGATAGGCGGGCCTACCCTCCGGCCCGGAAGGTCTCGCCACTTTCGAATCGGTTCTCCTTTCGGGCTTGGGTGGAGGCCGACGCGCGGTCTGATAGCTAGGGCCACCGACGCCACCGCCTCCGCGAGGGGCAAAGGACGGGCGGGTGGTCCCGCGGGCGGATCCGCGGGGACCACCCCGAGGTTTCGCGGAACCTCTGACCGGACCGGAGAACCGTTTAGTCGGGATCTCGTCTTCCCACACCGGGATCGGGCGTTTCCTACTGGGCGCATCGTAATCGCGCATTTCATCGTACAACTGGGCATAGTCGTCGAAACGGCTGTGCCCTTGCCCTTGCCCATAGCTGGGCTGTTGGTAATCGTTTCTCTGAAAATCAATAAGTAAAAGCGTCAATAGTAGGAACTAGAATGTACTTTTTCAAAAATAAGTTATGATCCAACTATTTTTGAGCCAAATTCACAGCAGAACTGAGGCAGATGACAATGCAATAGTTCACTTCTATACACAAGTTGGGTGTGTATTTTGTGTATTAGAGAATGCAATATTCTTCACCTACACAACTTTTGCAAGTCATCACTATAGAATCTTAATCAGTTCTGTCTGTGTTAGCATTTCAGCCAGATTACTTCATTTTGAAAAAGTTTTAATGTGTTGTAGATAACAGGAACAGTTATAGTAATTTGGAAATATAATTTTCTGGAAGAGCACATGTCCACGTATTACTTAAATAAAATTATCAAAGAGAAGTCTACCATATCAAGAAAATTATCTTTAATCTTTGAATATTTTAAGACAAGTTGTTCCATATACATAAGGGCAGTATTGAGCAGGGCAAAGACAAATTTGAATGCCATGTTTATTACACAAGGTGTAAAGATGTTAAACCAATCATATACCTAATACAAGCTGAATAGCATATTGAAGAAATAGTTAAGGTTATCGAAAAGGACATGGGCTTCTTTTGTCCCATTAAAATACAATTGAAGCTGAGCTAGCTAGTTTAATGTAATAAAATCCTGAAGTTTTTTTTTATGTTTGGACATTCCACAAAGCGCCATCTAACCCAAAACTAAGCAGAGCTTGTTCTATGGGAACCAGATAACTGATAGATTACTTGTATACTTATTTTTGTAAATACATACATATTTTACATAGAAAACACCCAGACTCAGGACAAACACCGATGTTCGTCACACAAATATTTGTCCTTAGAGGGAATCGAACCCGCGACACCAGGCGTGGTAGCCACACTTGCCACTCGACCATCCGTGTCATGTAAGGTTATCATAATTTCAGTTATTATTACAATAAAATTATTATTATTCATATAAGCCTAGAAACTCTAGAAAGTCTACATAATTGTCTACTACTACTGTCTGCATTGCCCCCCAAAGTTGACTGAATTCTACCCAATCCTGAATATCCTGAATCAATACTTACCCGGAACTCATTAGACAGTATTTGCTGTTGTTGCTCGATGATCTCACGCTTACGCTTTAGAAGTTCAAGCTCCTTGTCAATGTCCTGTGTAAGAAATAACATTACAATCATGGGTCTTTTCTATCTATTTTATATACGTACATATATTAGCAGTCAGTATACTCAGCATACTGCCATCGGGTATCGAGTTGGAGTGGTCGAGCTACCTATAGATCATTTCAAATTTGTAGAGGTCTATGGGTGTCCCAATTGTTTCTTTTTGTAAATTTTGTTATAGATTGTAGTAGTTAGCTTATGCTATATTAAAATGCATTGATAGCGATTTTATATATTTACTATTGTGAGCCTGAATTATCCTACTGCAGAGCTAAGGCCTCCCTTTCTGCTTTACATATTTTATTTTATCCATAAAGTCATGTAATGTTATTTGTTACACATCAGCTAGAGACTTGCTTTAACAATACTAATGTTTACTTACACAGCATCAGATTCCCACACAATAGGAACATGATGAAAAAGCCCCAAAAATAGGTTCTTGTATGGAGTTTTATCTTTGTTATTATGTGTGGTAGTTCAGTCAATCGCTTGCATGAAAGGACATTATTTTACTCATACTTAGTGTAGATATTCCATGAACAGGTTACCTCACTCGTATCGATCGATCAAACAATTCTATGTTTCGTGCATTGAGAGTATAAATCCATGGTTTCGTGCCTGTTTTTAGCATGTTGTTGTTTATGTAAATGTTATTATGTCATCGAAATCGTGAAAGACATTTAAGTTTACAGAGGAATATTTGGGTCTAGTAGAGATACTTCGAAAAATCCGTACCTGGAGGCCTAAATGTTCGGTCATGAGAGGCCCACCCTGCGATACCATAGGTCTCTGCATCCACGGCTGCGCGCCGCCGCCGCCACGGTTGTTGCGTCTCATAATTGAGTATTTTACAAAGAAATCACTTGGCTAAATTATTATTTGGCCACTCGTAAAAGAGCCACGATTTGCAAAACAATGATGTTAAATCAACGTAGTGGTTATATTCTCTTTGATGTTAAATGTAATGCACAGATTTTTTTTTTTTTTTTTCTTTCGTAGAACCTAAGTTCTTCTATTTTGGCTTCACATCAAAGGTATATAGCCAGTGTCAAGTTATTGGAGAGATTATTTTGTCATAAGTCAGAGTCGATAAGTCAAGTCATGCTCCTGTAAAGTAGTGGTGGTTGCGACTTTACTAGAGGCTTCTATGGAGTTTTGGAGGCAACACGAAAAGTCACGTTTTACAGCATTACACTATTCACCAACACTCATACACGTTCACGAGCACTTAATGGATAAAAAACCACCGTTTTTACACTTAAACACTCAAAGTTATACAAGGTTTGTCAATTAATGTAATGCCGCCAATACGCCACTCTTCATGTTCCCGCCAAAACTCTTCAATGCACAGATTAGTCAGAGTACATGTAATGTCAAAATCAAATGACAAGATGAGGCATAGACATCTGACCAAACGAACGAATCAATCAATCAATCTGCTAGCGTTATTTCCGGTGATGCCAACTCAGTAAAGAAATAAAGCGATCCTATTCATTGTCGCGCATTTTCAAGCCTACAATGTTGATTTCTCTTGATTAGCCTACTATCTACCTACCTACATTTGATAGGGTACGTAGTAGGTACCTAAACTACAAATTCTGACCCTGTAACGTATCCAAAGAATACAGAATAGCGTAGCGTAGGTTTTAGTACTCACTACCTTTCTATTCCTAATTTCCGTTCCTCCTTTCTTCATTACGCAGGTAGCCCCAAAAGATGTGTATAATTTAGCCGATGAAATGGAAGAGGAGAGAAAAAGGGCAGAGGCTGCCGCACCGAAGAAGAGAAGAGCGTCCTCTCTGCTGAGAGCTACGCAGAAATAAATTGTAAAAAAATATGAACTCTCTTGCTCGTACCTATCTAAATATAGCATTAGGAACGGCGGCGAATTTTCTTGTTAACGAAACTACGATGTTGACTGACAAACACGAGAAACTAAGCTAAGTTTCTTCGAAGATTTCATTGGTTTTAATTCATGAACAAGCATAATCAGCGATTACTTTACCGAATTTGTCCTGCTCCGGACGAACCGGACATTTTCATACCATCAAGGTCTTGTAACTGTTGACGTGACTACGTCTGATAAATCGATGAATGATGATCGCCGGCTGCATGCACGAAAACGTTGACGTCATTGTCCGGTAACGGTCATAGTCCCGTTACGCTGGTAGTCACGTTAAACTATCGTCCGTCAACCAATTTTTTACGCAAAAAGAGTACTTACAGTAGTATTTACAGTAGTTTTTTCTTTTTCAGTTTGAAGAGGAAGTTATCGAATTGCCGCCAGAGACGCCGAAATAAAACCTCTGAATTTACGAAATACTCTTCAAAATACTCACTACCGATATTAGAAATGAGAGAAACTAAATAAACATATATACTTTCATAAATTGTGACTTATTTATTTAATAACTAACAAATGAATTATCAATCACCATGGCAAACATAACTTAAATTCTACAGTAGATTCTTGCGTAGATTAATTTCTCATCTTAGAACGATGATTTATCTCGACTTCTTCAATGAATCCTGGACTAGACTAACAAGATCATTCATCATCAGATCCACTACATTCGTCCAGAACGATTCCACTCGACAGCATCGCGAGAATATCGTGGTCATCCAACTCATCGAAATCACTCTCTTTAGGCGCCTTTTTCTCGACTTTACTTGTTTTAGCTGACTTAGCTGGCACGGTTTTCGCTGAGGTTTTTTTAGCTGGCACAGTTTTTGCTGGGGTTGTTTTAGCTGGCACAGTTTTTGCTGGGGTTGTTTTAACAGGCACGGTTTTAGCCGGGGTTGTTTTAGCTGGCACTGTTTTAGCAGGAGGTGTTTTATCAGGCACTGCTTTTGGTAGGATTGTTTTAGATGGCACTGCTTTTGGTAAGATTGTTTTATCTGGTACTGCTTTTGCAGGAGTTGTTTTAATTGGCACTGCTTTTGCTGTCGTCATAGTAGCAGGCTCTGTTTTAGGTTGCACTGCTTTTGCTGGAGTTGTTTTAGCTGTCTCTGTTTTTGCTGACGTCGGCTTAGCAGGCTCCGTTTTAGCCGGCACTGCTTTTGCTGATGCTGTTTTATCTGGTGTTGTTTTAGACAGGGCTGAAGTTAGTGGAGTTGTTTTAACTGGCGCCGTTTTAGGTGGATTTGTTTTAGCTGCCACTGCTTTTGCGTTGTCTGCTTTTTCAAGCACTGATTTAGCTGTTATTTCAACTTTCTTTACTTCATTTGGTTTGATTGCATCTTTTTTAGGAGTAACTTTTGGAGTATTTGAGGTTGCTCCAACAGAATTGTTAGCTGTTTTGGTTGGCTCAAATTTTGATATATTAACTTCAGGTTTTTTATCTTCATTGAGCTTGGCGACTGTTTTATTAGCAGTAGTGATAGGTGTTAAGGGTTCGTTATCAGCCGCTTTAGTTTCCTCAGTTTTTGTTGGTTTAACTGTTGCAACAAGTTTTTTGTTTTCATTCGGGGTTGGTGCAGTTTGTTTATCAACTGCGATTGCGTTATTAGCCTCTTTATTAACAGTAGTTTGAGCTTTTGTATCAACTTTGGTTGGTTCGACTTTAGCAGTATTTGCAGCAGGTTTAACTTCATTTGGTTTCGGTTTTGCAACTTCTGTTTTAGCATTATTTACCGTCGATGGTTTGACAACAATTGTTTTGGCAGATTCTTTACCAGGCGTATAATCTTTGTTCGCAACACTGTTTGACTGAGGTTTATTTGCTGGTTTTTTGTCTATAATATTGCCTGTTGTAGCTGTTTTTGTATCTAATACAGCTTTAGTAGGCGTTGTTTTAGGTTTATCCACCGATTCATTTTGCTTATCGACAGTTTTGACTTCTTTAGGTTTATTGATGACTTTAGTATCTTTTGCCTTTTTAGCAGCGGTTTTTTTATTAGCCTGCGCTAGTACTTTATCAGCAGTTTCGAGGACTTTAGCTGAGTTTTGTCTCGTAATGTTTCTTGCTGTATCGATCTCTGCTTCTTTATGTCTGCTGTAGTCCCGGGTTCCGTCGTATATTGTCTTGAGACTGGCCGGACAAGTCATGAAGTGGTAGACTGGCGTCACAGACACGCGGGACGAACCTGTGACAATTAAATATATCATTTATTTGATGGCAGATGGAGCATTTACTTTTGCGAGGCATCCCCTGTAGAATGCCGTCCAGGTGGGTACCGAAACTACCGAACTAGAGCCAGATATTCTGCCACAAAGCAGTAACATGTAAGCATTACTGTGTTCCGGTTTGAAAGGCAATGTAGCTAGTAAAATTACTGGGCTTTCGAGACTGACCATCAAAATGTCTCATAGTGGACGAGCGCTATAGCAGCGTTGCACCGGCGTATGTGAATCAACGTGAATAGACGCAACGGCTGCAGCAATCACCTAATTGTGCCAACATGTGAGTAACAGGGTTGGATCAATCACGTGATTGTTCTAACATGTGAATGTTCCAACATGTGATTGTTCCAACACGTGAGTAACAGGGTTGCTACGTACCGCATCGCAAGTCGAGGTTACGGAACAGGTAGTTCAGCTCGGGCCAGCTCTTGAGCCTGCCCGCGTAGATGCGGCTCATGTTTCATCATGTGAGTAACAGGGTTGATCAACCACTTGATTGTTCCAACATGTGAGTAAAAGGGATGGAGCAATCATGTGATTGTTCAAACATGTGAGTAACAGGGATGGAGCAATCACGTCAGTGTTCCAACATGTGATTAACAGGGTTGGATCAATCACGTGATTGTTCTAACATGTGAATGTTCCAACATGTGATTGTTCCAACACGTGAGTAACAGGGTTGCTACGTACCGCATCGCAAGTCGAGGTTACGGAACAGGTAGTTCAGCTCGGGCCAGCTCTTGAGCCTGCCCGCGTAGATGCGGCTCATGTTTCATCATGTGAGTAACAGGGTTGATCAACCACTTGATTGTTCCAACATGTGAGTAAAAGGGATGGAGCAATCATGTGATTGTTCAAACATGTGAGTAACAGGGATGGAGCAATCACGTCAGTGTTCCAACATGTGATTAACAGGGTTGGATCAATCACGTGATTGTTCTAACATGTGAATGTTCCAACATGTGATTGTTCCAACATGTAAGTAACAGGGTTGCTACGTACCGCATCGCAAGTCGAGGTTACGGAACAGGTAGTTCAGCTCGGGCCAGCTCTTGAGCCTGCCCGCGTAGATGCGGCTCAGTTTCATCATGTGAGTAACAGGGTTGATCAACCACGTGATTGTTCCAACATGTGAGTAAAAGGGATGGAGCAATCATGTGATTGTTCAAACATGTGAGTAACAGGGATGGAGCAATCACGTCATTGTTCCAACATGTGATTAACAGGGTTGGATCAATCACGTGATTGTTCTAACATGTGAATGTTCCAACATGTGATTGTTTCAACACGTGAGTAACAGGGTTGCTACGTACCGCATCGCAAGTCGAGGTTACGGAACAGGTAGTTCAGCTCGGGCCAGCTCTTGAGCCTGCCCGCGTAGATGCGGCTCATGTTTCATCATGTGAGTAACAGGGTTGATCAACCACTTGATTGTTCCAACATGTGAGTAAAAGGGATGGAGCAATCATGTGATTGTTCAAACATGTGAGTAACAACGGGGTTGAGCAATCACGTGATTGTTCCTACATGTGACTAACAGGGTTGGAACAATCACGTGATTGTTCCAACATGTAAGTAACAGGGTTGCTACGTACCGCATCGCAAGTCGAGGTTACGGAACAGGTAGTCGAGCTCGGGCCAGCTCTTGAGCCTGCCCGCGTAGATGCGGCTCGCCACATGCTTCAGCTCGGCGATCTCGTGGTCGTCAGCGAACCTCTCCAGTTCCGCCTGTGCCACTGGTCCGTGCACCACTACCTAAACACACATTTTTTTAACTGTCAATATAATCCCAGCTTAAACCTTCTTAAGGGTAATTCTCAAGGTAAATTTCCATACTTACAAAATATTTCGGACAAATACTCAAAAAGTACGCCGTATTATAGTAATTTCTTCACATTTTTCGTTTCGTCTATGTTTTTCGATTGTGTCAACAAAATTAGTAAGGTTTCATACTTTAATTTAGATTTTATACGTGTTTTTAAATTACTCAGAGATCAAGGTTTTACAAAAACATACAACAAACGACTTCAATCGGACTGTTCTAGTGACCGTAGACACCACTGAACAGTCACAGGGAAGCAAAATACACAATAACACAACAACTCTATTGAACTGATAAGACAACTGGCCAAATTTAAAGAAAATTTAATAGGTGAATGTTGAAGAAACATATTGTGTATATGTCGCAGGCATTTCGTTTAACTCGGCATAGCACAGCCTAATGACAGATAACCATCTGGGGCTGAGAAGAGTTAAGTGACGGTAGGTTATCAGGTTTTTTTTTTGTTTGCGTCTACACACGAGCGAAGCGAGCGTGCACAGCCTAATGACATAAAATCATCAAAGGCAAATAGTGCTTACTACTTTTTCTGTGATGGTCACCCTACAATTTCAACTAATAACGAATTGACACAAAACAGCGAGCGTTTGTAAACGGACAACGCCGTTTGTAAAATGTCGAGTTATAAAAAATGCCTGCGACATAATTATATATAACTCAATACTAGTAGGTATTGCTCGCATGATAATGACTTACTCTTAAAAAAAATTATAAGTACCTTTACGAGAATTCCGCTATTCACGCTGAGCAGTCTCTTTGAGAGGTTTAAACCGATAGTCTGAAAAAAATAATAGATTTGAAATGCACGAACTACTTCTGTTTGACTTCAGACTAAGTATTATAAGTATATTTTATAAGCAATCACTTTTTTATCCAGGGCAGGGATGGCGAACCAATAGCACGCGTGCCCGTGATGGCACGCGACGCAATATTTTGGCCATGCCACCGATCACAAAGTTCAATAAGAGATGAGATGTAGATTACTTACTAAGATAAAATTACAAAAAAAAATGTTAATGCTTGTCTTCAGCAGCTCGAAAATCTTAAATATCATCCAGAGAGAAATACAATTAGGATGCGTTGTTTCATGGATCACTTGGGACAATTAAGAGTTTCACGAAGTCAAAATTATTTTACGGGCACTAGGCGTGGTTTCATTAAACATTTTTTAGAAAAAATGGCACGTTTTTACAAAAAGTTTCGCCACCCCTGATCTAGGGCCTAAAATGCAATTTTACTCCCACTAAAGCATGCAAGAAGTTGAACTTTACGAGCATGATGAGTAAGTTTAAAAATGTAGACAGTAGATACTTACGTTTCTCAAGTCGTCTCCGGCCGCCCCCAAGAATTTCTCTACGACTGGCTTCTCAATCTCGTGCGTGACGTCTTCCGGTAGAGTTTGCCACACCTGCGGAGGGTGGAGGACTATAATTTATTTTGTAGGTAGGTATTCGTTTCTAATATGTCCAGAAGTTCTTATCAGTTTTTTTTAATAATTAAAGTCTGTACTAGTTAAATTATAATATAATTGGAAGGCACTATTTACCATAGTATAAGTTGTTCAATCTTCGTTTGGTCACTAGCTTTGGCTTTAACTAAAATGTAAAAAGTACGTGAGAGAAATAAAGAATTTTTTTTATAATTTTTCTTTATATACTGGGCTTTGTCCTGCTTGACTGACTGACTGACAGACAACGCAAAGGTCAAACCACAGAAAGTAGATACATGACATTTCAAGGGTTTGTTCGTCAAAGTGTAGCTGTGTAGGCGCGTACTTCTTATCGTGTCACTAGTTCTTTCAATCCAGCGTTATGAAAGGATTTCAAGTGCGCCTCGAAGAGGCTCCTATCGTGCACTTGACACATGTTTGCTAAATTTTTAGGTTCTATGACATGCCGGTTTCGTCACGATGTTTTCCTTCACCGTTAAGCACGTGTTTTAATGCACACATAGATTTTTTGTACAGAAAAATCGATTGGTGTACGACTGGGTTCGAACCAACGACCTTCGGAGCGAAAGAAGAGGCAACTCCCACTCGGCCAATACGGCTTTTTACGCGCGTACTAAGAAAGGAATATTGTTAATTCGCAACGCAAACGAAGTTGCGAATTGAGAACCTCTTCCCATTTGAAGTCGGTTGAAAACAATGGATCTCTCTTTGTTGAGATTTTATTTTGCTTCAAACTGCAGTAACTTACGTTGATCATGATATCCCTCAGTTCATCTTCCACGATTGACGTCATCAGCGGACTCAGCTCGTAAACCTTTTGTTTACTCTTCATTTGAACATCTCCTTGTAATTCTTCTACTTTTTTTCCTATTGAGTCTGAAAATAAATTTTAGAAGATTGCTAAGTAAAATAATTTATATTTAAAGAAGCGATACAGCTGATAAAAATAACATCTTACTATTCATTGAACTGTATTAAATATGAAGATTCAAAAGAAGCATTCGATTCGGTAACTTAGATGATAATTTTGAATTAATTTACAAAGTTTCCAATAATAAAACTTAAATGCCGTATAGTTACTTCTTATACATTATCAATATTCCAAACACAGATCTAAATTTAAATTTCAAACGTTTGAGTTGACATCTACCTAAAAATCTCTCTTTTCATATCTAAAAAAGTGGTGTACCTCAAGGCAGTCAACTCGGGCCACACTTTTAAACACATCATGAATCAATATATTCTGACTGAATGACTGACAGACAAATCACAGGCCAAACCAATGGTCGCAGAGACTTGAAATTTCGAGGGTACGCTCGTCAAAGAGTGTAGGCGCGTACTACTAAGGAAATTTTGTTAATTCGCAACGCAAATGAAGTAGCAGGTGTCAAGTAGTGCATAAATAAAATGTTGCCAAAAGCGATTTACCTTTGATAGGTTTTTCAATGGGTGTTTCAATGAGTTTTTCATTGGGTTTAGGTACCCGTTGCGTTGAAGAAGATCTCTTGGCTATTTTGACGTCAGAATGACGAGTGCAGCGTCGCGATCCTTGTTTCATTTTACTCGAACTGTGGCTGTTATGACGTGAATGTTTTTCTGTAACAGGCGAAAAGTCCGAATCAAACATGGGTTTTGATGAACTTATACGAGAAATATTAAATAATAATGATGATTACTCCTTCGACGAACCGGAGCGGAGCACACCGGAGAATACAGCTGGAAATAAGCCAGGAATATCAACGCTGAAATGTTAGTAACGAAAAACTTGGACTGATCCTTTCCACAGCAAAAACACGTCAAAGGGAGATAAATTAATGAGAGTCGAAAGTTGTACCGATGAAAACCAAATGTTCTGAATAAAGTTATATCTGGGAATAAAATCTTAAGACTGTAAAACAACAATTATTTTATTTCACTTGATGAAATATTGATTACAACAACATTACTAAATCTCTTAATCATGGCACTTGAATTTATGAATGGCTTTATCTTAATTAATCGTTTTCGATTAGATTCTTTCAACAAATTTAATTAGGATTATACCTAAAATGATTTTTGATTAATACCTTCATAACTGCATTGTTTTTTTTTACCACCAGTCCAGCGATGCTCAAAGTACATATGTTCGTCCTGAAAGACTTTTGTATTAAAACCTACCTTCAATAATTTAAACTAAATATCACCTTTTCGTTCAATTTCACGCTTCTGGTGATCACACAGCTTTACATCTAGGGCAAATTCATGAATAAGTCCAGTATTTTGCGCACGAACAAAAACACCCCTAATAGCTCCAAAACGTACCAATATTCTCGTGATTGTGACTCAGGCGCAGAGTAATTTTGCTTTTGCATCTAGAAGGTAGAACAACTATTCTCCGAGAGTCATGAACATCATGATCATAATGTCATGAAAATCAGCAGCCATTGAAAAGCAGGTCTGAAAATCTGAAAAACAAATTACGTTCACTAACCTCAACTAGCATTGATGTCTTCTTCCTTGGCAGCGTTTTTCTGTTCGACTGGTATCCAGGAAACAAGACGAAGAGTTCGTCCTTGCTAAAGGCCATTTTCCACTCGACATTGCATCAAAATCTTCAAAACTGAAACTAGTAAAACTTCATCAAACATCCAAAGACAAATCATATTTTCGAAGCAATTCGGCACCGTTCCATTCCAAGCTATTTGATACATTACGAGAACGACTGCAACAATGAACTTTTATAACAAAACTCACCTTTGTTTTTTCTGAGGGTTTATTTCAAGTAGGTACTGAAAAGAGTTCAAATAAAACAAAAACAATATATGTACGATAAATGACCACAATATTTAATTTTACTTTAACAGCTAGACGTATCTAAAAGAGAACCATATTAATAAACTGAATTTGTTATCAATGAATATTAAGTAACATTCCATCAACACCATAAACTTCTAGTGTACTTAATTAAACTTAAAATTAAGTTTGAATAAAACCCACCAATATGAATAAAGTTTCAATACTTATGAAATATTCAAGCGATTATAAATTGCAAACTGACTATTTAATCTGAATCAGTGTCCATATTAGCAACGTCGTAACTGTCGTGCAACTCTGATTTAGATTTGCGTATCTTTTCTTCGAGCTTCGACAAGGAATAGTCAGATCTGAACTTGACTGTTGCAATGCTAGAATCCAGTGCGTAATCCAACTTGAATCTCATTTTCATGATAGTCTCTACAGACTCTAAATCAGCGTCGACTTCAAAATTGATTTTAAAAGTTTCCCGGTTGGAAAATACTCTGATATTTTTCCAGAGGTGGAAGTTCAATCCTCTTACGCCACGGTTACTTTTCTTGAATCTCTCAACAAAGAGGTTGACATTAGATTGGAAGGTAGCATTTGAGTTATCCATCGGTATGACGGTTCGCAGTCTAAAGTATTTAGTGAGCACTTCTTCACCATCGGACACTACAATGTTTTGTTTGTTGAGTTTGCCGAAATCTTGCGAAATCAACCACCGTCTGGATTCCCTATTTTCAGGGAGTATGCCGATACAATTCGGCGAACAAAAGCCGTACTTTACAAAGTCTGTTCTCGACTTGCCGCCTTCGTGTTGATGGTATTTGAAGAGTTTGTATAGGACCATCTCTTTGATTTTGCCGGCTTGCTGGATCGTCATGGTTTTCGCTCCGTGGAGGCTTATTTTAATGAGGCCTGCCAGATGAATATTGAGAGTAGGCATCATTGAAGATTGAATAGCATCGGCGAGCTGTGAAGGGTCCGTGATTGAGAACTCCTTTAACCCCGCGTCGAAAGAGTCCTTATCGACCGCTACAGCTTTCAGGTACACGTTGACTTTCTGCAGTTCGTAGCTGAGTAACATGTTTATCTTCTCCAACGCGCGGGCAGAAGACGGCGGCATATCTACGTAGAGTCTCGTTCCTTTAACAGTGATGACCTTTTTCACGAACTTCCACTTACCTATGTTGACGCCTTCCGCTTGTTGGTTCTGCAGACGCAGTTTCTCCAGCGGCTCCGGTTTCATGTATCTGGAATGTCCGGGCAGCCAGATAGCCGCTCGTTCGAACCACAATTCCTCCTTCGTGTACACCAGTACGTTGAAGAATTCGAAATCGCTAAAGTCTAAGTTGACGATCCAGTCTTTAGACCGTTCGTCTCTGGTGGAGAGTTCGTAGCGGTACATGCTGTGGAGACCTTTGAGGGTGAAGTCGGGCGCCCATCCGTCACCCGTTTCGGACACCTTGAACATTTGCGAGACGAGGAACGTTTTCAAGCGCTCCGCCTGATTATCCGTAAACGGTTCGAAATCGTCCTGACACAAATACAAGTGAAAGACGTCGTCCTTTTCGCGTTCCATGTTCGACACCTCGAGATGTTGCTGTATCTTCAAGTGTATGTCCTCCGGTAAGTTTGACGTCATATTTGTTGGCACGTTCCCTTGTATGTTCGGCTGAAAATTGGGCTGCACGGGGCCCATATTCGGCTGTACGTGCACCATGTTCGATTGTACGGGTACCATGTTCGGCTGCATAGGTGGCGGGTGAAACATTTGCGGCACGGGTTGATATTGAGGCATGTACATCGGTGGTTGGACCATAACGGGAGGTGCGTTAAGGGGCATGGTCGCAGTCGCCAGCGGCATATTGAGAACTTTGGGCGGAGCCAAACCGGTGTTCCAATCTGGAACTGTTTATTAAACGCAATAAGAACATGGACATCAGCAACGCATACACTCTCTAAACCTAAGTACTTACTCATAGCGTCAGCTAATTTCGGCCTGGCCTGTTCTGAAAGAATCACAGTATGTGAATAAAAACATACCTTTTCACAGTTCACAGTTCATACATGAAAATGTCGAATGGAATGACTAACCTTCTTTAGCATAGGACTCCGGCGAACGTCTGGGTACCTTCCCGGGTACTTCCGTGGCAACTGCAAAAGAAAACACTATTGAATCATAAATATTGGAAGCAAACCATTATGTATTTCATTAAGGGAATAAAATACTACTTAACTTCAAACAAGAAAAGATCTGTTATAATTCGAAGGGGACAAAATAAAAACCGACTATAAAGAGTCGAAGAGGTCCTTACCGTCGGCTTTTCTTTTGAGCGAGGTTAAGTAGTGTTTCGGCAACAGAGACAGCACTTCCTGTAGGATTCTCTCTTCATCCTTCGCATCGTATCTCGCACGAAACTTGATAACCAGTTCAATATACGATACGTCTTTAGCCCTGAACATTTCCAACATGATGTTGAAGATGTTCAACTTCAATTCCTCCATAATTCGATTTCTCATATCACTAGACATAGCGTACGGCTCGAGAATCTTTGTCGCGATTTCATCAACCGCTTTTTCTCTCTTCGCTTTTACCTCAGGATCTAGCCGTAGCTTGAAGCGCCCGACTTCTTTAGGCACTATTATATCTATTTTAGGCGTCCATTCTGGTTTATTTGGCAGCTGTTTTTCTACTATCCATTCTGGTTTTTTGACAGGTGCTTTGTCTACCGCCCATTCTGGTTTTTTTGGCTGAGCTTTTTCTACAGTCCATTCTGGTTTTTTGACAGGTGCTTTGTCCATCGTCCATTCTGGTTTTTTCGTCGGGGCTTTTTCTAGCGACCATGCCGGTTTCTTGGCCGGTGCTTTCTCAATTTTAAATTCATCTTCGCTGCTTCCGCCATCATATTCCTGCCTTCGCTCTCCCGACTTCGCTCGACGTCCTTCAGTTTTGCGGCGGAGTTCCACAGCGCGTTGGTAGATATCGTCGAAATCCTTATCGATGTCATGGAACACTTTATTTTCAGCCCGACGCGGTGACTCTCTTCTATAATCTTGTCTGTCTCGGTAGTTAAATTTATCGTCTCTGTAGTCATTGTCACGTCTCGGACTGAACCGAGGAGTGTATTTTTCTGTGCGTTTGTCCTCGAATGGTCTTTTGTCTTGTCCTTCGTTACGTTCCCAGATTGGATGTTTAGGTTTGTCTTCTTCTTCCTGTCCGGGCCAGAGAGGGGGTGGCGGCGGCTCTCGTATCTCAGGGCTGCGACGTTTCTCCAACGCCCAGGAACGTCGCGGGGATCTCGGAGATGGAGAATGACGTCTGAAACGGTCTTTGATTGGAGAGCGCGAACGGTCCGGCGATCTAGATTTTCTCGGTGAACGTTTCTTTTCCATAGGATCTGGGCGCCCCATTCTATCGCGATCGTCTTTCTTGGGATAAGGTTTGTCGGTCTGCCATGACGAGACCTTGGGCTCGGCCCGCGTAGGAGCGGGGTACTGAACTGAATCGATCGCGCGGAAACCACCGCTTGATATTTTTGATGCCTGTAAATTTAAAGATATATGCAAACACGAAATATTGTAAACAGTTTTGAGTAACTTTACCTTAAATATTACAAAATAAGTTCTCATTGTGTTTATTTTGGTACATAACTATCTAGAATTTAACTTTAATGCTTAATAAACTATTATTTGAGGATACGCATAAAATAACGGCCTATAACGTTTTCTCTTTGATTTAAAGATTTCCGAAAAGCCATCTGTTTTCGGTCAGTAACTTCTTCGAACTGTCGTTTATGTAAAAATACATCTTTTCAGCCTGAGTTTGCAATTTTCAGATGAATCAGAATATCTCGGCTTCAGCTTAATAGACAGGGATTCGATGCAAAGCTTCCTCGAAATTATCATATCAGTTTACATTATTTGAATTCAGCCTCTCTAACATCATAGCGGCATTCAGCCTCTGTGGCATCTATTTAAAGGGTTTTTGTTTGCAGCTGAATTCTACCACAGTGGCATATTTTATAGCATTTTGTTCCATGATACAGCAGGATCCAGAATCTGGTTCATCAGCTTTTGATAGGAGGCGTCTTTAACGTCAGTGACATCTATTTTTTTATAATTTAACAGTTTTTTTGTATAACGCAGCGGGTTTTAAACACTGCGGCATATGGTTCATCAGTTTTTTTTCTACAACACAGCAGGATTTAACCTCCGTGGCATATGGTTTAACAGTTTTTTCTATAATGTAGCAGGTTTTAACCAATGCGACCTATGGTTCATCAGTTTTTTCTACAACGCAGCAGGATTTAGACCCCGTGGCTTATGGTTCAACAGTCTTCTATAACGCAGCAGGTTTTTACCACTGCGGCATATGGTTCATCAGATTTTTCTACAACACAGCAGGATTTAACCCCCGTGGCATATGTTTTAACAGCTTTTTCTATAATGTAACAGGTTTTAACCACTGCAGCATAAGGTTCATCAGTTTTTTCTACAACGCAGCAGGAATTAGCCCCCGTTGTTCAACAGTATTTTCTATAACGCAGCAGGTTCTTACCACGGCGGCATATGGTTCATCAGTTGTTTCTACAACGCAGCAGGATTTTACTCCCATAATATATTGTTCAACATTTGTTTTTCTACAACACAGCAGGAATTAGCCCTGCAAATACAACAATTTTTGGTAAAGCGCAGCATTACAACAGTTTTCGATTGAACGCAGCAAGATCCAGCTTCTGTGGCACCCAAAATAGTAGTTTTTTCATAGAAGTTGCAATAACTGTTTTTGATAAAGCGTCACATGGGTCCACCTGTGCGATTTCTAAAGCAGCAGGGTTTTGATATTTGACAACGCAGCACGCTGTCATAGAACTCAGCAGCTAGTTTTAGCCTCTTTGGCATCAACAAACACAGATTTTGACATAGATAACGCAGCAGTATTCAATTCTTTTGACTTGTCGCAGGAGTGGCTTCTACAACAACAGGTTGTGATAGAATGCAGCGGGTTTAAGCCTCTTTGGCATCTAAAAATACAGAATTTGAGAGATTTATCGCAGCAGTATTCAGTTCTTGTGACTTGACGCAGGGGTCAACCTGTGTGGCTTCTACAAAACAGGTTGTGATAGAACGCAGCGGTTTTTATCATCTTTGGCATTTGCAACAAGCCTTTGCCTTTTTACCAGCCTTTGTGACACCTATTTTACCACTTATTTTTGATTGAAACAGGCTCTATAGTTACGCTAAAAAAAACTGTTTTTAAAGACAGATAACACATATTGTCGAGTGCGTGGCATGGCAAGTGCGTTGGACTGCTACGCCGTGTGTCGCGGGTTTGATTCCCGCTTAAGGATATTTGTGTGATGAATATCACTGTTTGTCTCGAGTCTAGGTGTTTTCTATGTATCCCATGTATGTTTGTATTTACAAAAACAAGTAGTGTATCAGTTATCTGGTACCTATAGCATTATACCCATAGCTTGCTTAGTTTGGGCCTAGATGGCGTTGTGTGAGATGTCCAAACATTGTCATTATTACTGTACTTTCTACCATACTAGTGCACTCACCTGGTTCTGCTCGTACGCGGGGCGGATTGGTTTGCTTTTCGCTGCGCCCGTTTCATACTTATCCATAGATTTGTCACTTGGCGAATACCTAATAATGAAAAAAAAAATAACAATTTTAGATCAAAATTTTGATTATAGTCGAGACATATTATTCCCAGTAGCTCCGTAATAATATTTTCATCCCATCGAGTTACACTGTTACTTGTTTTTTTTTTTGGGATATTAGATAAACTAGAGTTGATTAAGGGTGTACCAAAAAGCTAACCTACCATTACATTTACAACACTGTCTCTCTATAATCAAAGGTTTGCTGGAAGAAAACTCTTTTAAGGGTTAAGCTCGCCTATGAACATGCCTTTTATTAATAACTTGAGTATATATATTTTATGTGTGCAATAAATAATTTACTATAGTACTCAGAATACATCAGATACACTCTTTTAATCATGAACAGTAAATAATTTACCTTGCCAAGCCGCGAGGAGGTGAACGCTTGGGAGAGAAGCGAGAGTGCTGCGGCGACTCTAAACGGCCACCCATCCTCCGCCCATCTGGACAAATAATATATATAAATATAATCTATATAAATACAGTTAGTTATATTTTTTTATTCATTTTATCAATAATATAAAAGGTTTCGTCCTGACTGATTGACTGACAAGGCCAAACCACTGTATATTAATTAGACTCTCAGTAACATTGTTATATTTATGTATGCTTAATTGCCGAACAAATATACAATGTATCAAATAAACCTAAAATCGACTCTAAAGCCTATCTTTACTTTGGTGTCGTACATTTTAATATTTTCTTGTGCAAAGCTGGTTCTCTGATTCAAATTATATGAATGTGAAAATTGATCTTTAAAATCTATCACAACAAAGCAACCAAAACAACTGAACCCTTTGGGCAGAAATTCGATACAGGTCTGGAAAGGAACATAGCCTTCATATTATCTTGTCTTGATATCACTTAACCAAATATTATATATTGTTATGTTGTGCTGATGGATCCCCTAAAATAAATAAATAAATAATTGATTGACTTCACTCTCGTTTCGAACTTCGGCGAGTCCACCTGATGATGCCTCGTGTAGAGGCGAAACACGTGTCGTATCTTTAAACTTTGGTTTTCTGTTCGTTGACTCTTTGGTTTATAATATAGTAATATGTACTAAAGTTCTAAACTAAAGTTAAGTTAATTAAAACCTTTGTTTAGAAATCAAGCGGATTTATTACTAAATATATTTATATAATTTGTTGAAATAAATAAATACCTCGCCGAAGCCGCGGGCAGTAGCGTGTCGTTAAAACATATACCAATCAAAAATCATGTTATTTTTCAATCTTGGATTATTAATAAAGACAATGAAGCCGTATTTATAATACTTCTACATATTGTTAAACTACTCATAACTACCATTTTTAAATCATGCAAAATAAGTATCATAAATAATTCATAACACAAATCAGTACTTGGCTAGTTAAATCACGAAAACGCACGAAAGATTCGCAACCAATGAAAAATTTACAAAAATTTCAAGTTACCTTCAAAATAATATTAAATTTGTTAATCAAAAATGCATTCCATTACCTTCTAGATACTGATTATATCGCATCATACTTGGTGACATCCGGCGAGCTTCATTTCTTGCGGGCGACGACCTTTTTCCGGTTGGGGAAACCCGTCTTCCGGTTGGGGAAACTCGTCTTCCAGTTGGTGAAATCCTTCTATTATCCGGTGACAACCGTCTTCCAGTCGAGGAGATCATTCTACCAGGAGAGTTCCGATTACCAGATGGAGAACTCTTCCTAAACGGAGAAATTCGTCTTCCAGGGGAGGTTTTTCTTCCAATAGGTGAAGTGCGCCTTGGAGACATCTTCCTTAGTGGAGAACGTCGGTTGGGGGAAACCCGTCTACCGAGTGGGGAAACTTTTCTGGTTGGGGAAACGCGTCGGGCAGAAGGTGGGAATTGCAATCCGGGGACGGATGTGCCGTGTCTGTTTGGGGAGGGACCTCTATCTCCCTGATATGGTCTGTTTGTCTGATCGGGATATTGTCTGTTTAGATCGGTTGTGTTTCTTGGTGGGGACACTAGCCGACTGAAAAAAATAATGTATAGATAGATAGAAAATCCTTTTTGCACTTAACAAATAGTACAAAGGCGAACTTAATGTTATGTAGTAATGCTATAAGTTGACTATCACTTCCATGGTAGTTTAGTAAAAAGTAGCCAATTTTAATTTTGTATTTTGTCTTTTTAGTGCATTGCTTTTAGGTTGACTATTCTACAGTCGGGTTGTTTGATTTTTTTAACTATTTATTTTATTATCCAACTAGTAATAGATAGCGATAACGTGGTGGCCGAATGGATAAGGCCCTTGCCTTGCGATCTGATGGTCGCGGTTTCGAATCCCAGTGGCGTAAATGAGTTTTTTCGGTCGAAAAAATCTATGTATGCATCCCACGTTCTCGCAACGGTGAAGGAAAAGATCGTGAGGAAACCGGCACGTCAAAGGAAAGAATAGAAAAAAATTATCTGTGGCATGTGACATCCATCAATCCGCATTGGGTCCGCGTGGTGGATTTGAGACCCATTCGCTCTCCTGTCGAGAGTAGGCCTGAGTCCTAGCAGAGGGAACATAATACATATATAGGGGTGATTATGCCACCACCATCTAGTTAAGACAGGAGCTACAGACATCGACATCTGTAGAGGCTGCTTACAAAATCAAGAGACCGTGGAGCATGTGATCATCCACTGTCAGGCTACAGAGGAGAGTAGGGTTAAGACAGGCTTACGTAGGCTGCTAGACTCCTCTCCATCCAAATGTGTCGGCCAGCACTTTACTGGAACGGTGCTGTCAACAACCCAGCATCCTGCTCCGTTACTTTAAGGAGCTGGGATGGCTGGGACAGGGTTAACACATTTTTTCGGGGGGCAATGCACAATGCACCCTTCAACGGGACGCCAGTGCAGACTGCTGTACCCCCTACTTAGAATTAGAATTAGAGGTGATTATGCTAGTAATAGATGAGCCACTTACCGCGTGGGCTCGGGCAGCCGTCCCCTTGTGGGCGAGAACCTCCGTTTGTCGTAGTCTTGGCTCGCCGGAGGTGCGGGTTTGATGTCGGCGCGCTTCTCCTGCGCCAAGCGACGGTCATCGTACGATTTGTCATAAGTCAGCTGTTTGGTTTGAGTCTGGGGAATGAACGTTGAATTAATAAAAGTTGTTGAGTTGACGACTACGAGTCACTAGGAGAGTGTTAGATATGAAAGTAGATGGATTTACGAGAAGAGGAAGACCAAAGACAGAAATGATATTATTGTTTGACAGGTAAGGACTTACATTAAATAAAAACAGCTCAACATAAACAAATACACATTTATATACAAATACACTTAAACTAAACCTGCCTCCATGCACACTTATACTTAACTACAACAAACAAGCTAAGGTTTCAGGTAGCCTATGTCACTCGCGTTACCAGACGAATCCATTGACACCTCATTTGGCACTGATCATCGAACCGTTTAGGCTGTAGGGCGAAATGCAGAAACATATTTACATAAATATATTTACAGATAGTCACATATTATATACACACGATAAACATTACCCTCCCTTCTCTCAGTCGGATACTAATCAATAGACTCTTGCATTAATTCCTATAACGTTGCGATACCTAATTTTATGCAACTATATAGCTATACCTACGTAACAAGCATGACCTAATTACATTTATATTAATACACTTACATACACCTAATACGACACTAACTGTCCGAACACTCAATTATTAATATTATTATAAATAACTAGTTTTGACCTCCACAATACAGGGAATCCTAGTGTGGAGCTCAAAATTCCAAATACCTATACATAATCAAATATTTAATTTCCATTTATTATATTTACTACAGCTTATGCTAACTACTTCAAAGAAAAGATGGATGGACTGTGTTAAAGAGGATATGAACAAAGCAGGCGTGAGTACAGATATGACGGCTGATAGAGACGAATGGAAGAAGAAGACATGTAGTGCCGACCCCATTTAAGTGTGGGATAAGGGCAGGGAGATGATGATGAGTTGACGACACGATTGGTCGAGTGGCAAGTGTGTTGGACTGCCACGCCGGTGTCGCGAGTTGGATTCCTGCTTCGGAACAAATATTTGTGTGATAAACATCGGTGTTTTTCGTGAGTTTGGTTGTTTTCTATGTATTTAAAAAAAAAATAAGTATTCTATCAGTTATCTGGTTTCCGTAGCACAAACCCCCCTATGTTTTTAAGTAAAAAAAAAAAAACAACGTAAATGATCGAGTGGCAAGTGTGTTGGACTGCCACGCCGGTGTCGCGAGTTGGATTCCTGCTTCGGAACAAATATTTGTGTGATAAACATCGGTGTTTTTCGTGAGTTTGGTTGTTTACTATGTATTTAAAAAATATATAAGTATTCTATCAGTTATCTGGTTTCCGAGGCACAAACCCCGCTTGGTTTTGAGTTAAAAAAAAGACAACGTAAATGATCGAGTGGCAATTGTGTTGGCCTGCCACGTCGCGACGTTGTCACATTTCAGACTTACATTTGTAAATGTCGTGTGCATAGTAGACGTGTGTGTATGCAAGGCAAGCAAGGCTCCCACGGGAGTTTTGGCGGGAACATGAAAAATGGCTATTTGGCGGCCTTAAATTAATTGACAAAACTTGTATAACTTTGAGTGTTTAAGTGTAAAAACGGTGGTTTTTTATCCATTAAGTGCTCGTGAACGTGTATGAGTGTTGGTGAATAGTGTAATGCTGTAAAACGTGACTTTTCGTGTTGCCTCCAAAACTCCATAGAAGCCTCTAGTAAAGTCGCAACCACCACTACTTTACAGGGGCATGACTTGACTTATCGACTCTGACTTATGACAAAATAATCTCTCCAATTACTTGACACTGGCTATATACCTTTGATGTGAAGCCAAAACCGAAGAACTTAGGTTCTTCGAAAGAAAAAAAAAGGCTCCCACGGTGCGTAAGTGCGGAAATGAAGTAACCGACTCGCCACGGACGAGACGCACCAAAACGGACGTGTCTGCGCTGCCACAGACGACACTCCCCTACCATAGTGCGTCGGTGCAGGCTTTATGTGAACGTGTAGTCCGCCTCCTACCGTAATATCGCGCATCGTGGAAAAGCAATAACTGAGCCTTGCGTGTAGTTCTCGTGTTTGTGTAAGTAACGTGAAAGTGTAGTTGACGTGAACGTGTAGTTGGCGTGAATGTGTAGTTGCGTGAATGTGTTGTTGGCGTGAATGTGTAGTTATCCTGAACGTGTAGTTGGCGTGAATGTGTAGTTATCCTGTAGTTGACGTGAACGTGTAGCTGACGTGAACATATAGTTGACGTGAACGTGTAGTTGACGTGTGCGTGTTTACCTGCGCTCCCCAGGCGGGCTGCGCCTGCGCGAATGGCGCTGCTTGTCCCGTCACGTTGTATTGCGTCGGACCTTGGAAGTTGTCCTTCATTATCGTTATCTACAACAACAACATATAATCGGTTACATATGTAATGTTTCAATTACAATAAACGTTTGATGACTTTGGTTATTTTCATACATATACCTACTGCAGTAAGGTAAAATTTTAGTACCTAACTAAACAAACATTACATGATACATTGATGTATCTAAGATAGACCATAGAGAATAAGAGGGGGCTCTTCTAACACAGGTTTATCAAACTTACCAGAAGAGTCTCCAAACCTTGTAAAAAACTACAATGTTGATTATGGATAAAAGATTTTGATTTGATTTTTTTGATTTTTGATAACCAGATTTTTTAAGCTTTACTTCAAACCCTCAGTTTTTCAGCAATTCGTGGACTGATCTTGCTCATATACCTACTTTAAGGGTAATCCTCAAATCCTTTCAAAGGTTTCATACTTTAATTTAGATTTTATACGTGTTTTTAAGTTAGTAGGGTTAATTTTAAAACACGTATAAAATCTAAATTAAAGTATGAAACCTTTCACTTTTATTGTTCACGAAATCAAAAAACATAGAGGAAACGAATAGTGTGTAGAAATTACTATAATACGGCGTACTTTTTGAGCATTTGTCCGAAACATTTTTGTATGGAATTCGGATTTGAGGATGCCCCTTAAAATTGAAATGAATTCGTGAGTTATCATTGTAAAAACATACATACATACAAAGACAGATTAAACGCCGTTTCGTCCTAATATATCTAGATTATCTATAATATCTATAGACCTCTCTTCGTTCGGTAGAAAAAGAAGCTAAATATCTGTATTTTATCGTCCTAGAAAAAAAATCCTGCGGAATAACTACTGCTATTTTGGGTTTTTGACACTTTAATTATTTTAACTACAACTTTAAATAGATAGATAGGTATAAACACTCGAATAATCAAAGTTTTACCAAAACATACTACATCTGACTTCAATGGGACTGTTCTAGTGACCGTAAACGCCACTGACAAGTCACAGGGAAGCAATAGTAGATTATGCACTAAGGGGATAAAGCAGTGTCTTATGTCGCGGGTGGCATATTGAACCCTGAGCTAACGAGGGACTCAGTTAACTCCTGAGCGAAGCGAGGGAGTTATGTAGAGTCCTGAGTGACGCGAGGGGTTCAAGCTGCCCAAGACGAAGACAGGCTTTATCCCAGAGGAGCATACTCTACTTTTCACACCTTCTGCGAGGCAATAAAAATCTAAGGCTCCGAACTCAGCAGCCAACACCGTCTTTTGTTTCACAATCGTTGAAGTCGCGCCTTTTTTCTTTTTTTTATGAGTGGCCAGTTCGATTTTAGAACAAACCTTTTTACAATGCCATATGGGCGTTCTTTTACTTAGCGTTTTCCACGAGTTTCCACACGAATTTGACGTTCCAAATTCAAATCACATTATTACCCTTGGGAGTTTCATAAAACATTACCTCCCTTGGTAAGTAATGCTTTGCTTTACCTTGATGATAGCATGATATGTAATTGGATATTGTCGAGCAGGTGGTGTGAAAATTATATTTTGTTTAATTCAACGATATTTTTTTTTCAGTTATTTTGATTTAAAAACTAAACTACTGAACCGATTTTGATGAAATTTCTATGAGACCAATCTACAAGTATATCCTCTCAATTATTATTTATTGAAATCGGTTTATAAACAACAAAGTTTGGTGTTAAAAAAAAACAACCGAATTGAGAACTTCCTCCTTTTTTGATGTCTGTTTAAAATATTACCCTATTAGCAGTCGGGTAAAAAGGTTAAATAAATATATTGTACCGGTTTCTGTTGCGGCGGGTATGCGGGCGCGGCGCGCGGCTGTATGGGCGAGTCCACTATCTCCACGCTACGTAGCACGTTGGACCGCGCCGACGGCTGTGCATACAATAAGACACGCTTAATAATTACTTACTTTTTAACCGACTTCATGAAAACGAGGTTCTCGATTCGATAGTTTATTTTTTTATGTTTGACCATAGAATACCGTACCATAGATTTTTTCCAATCGGTTCATTAAGTTCTGAAACTTTATTGTTTGATAACCGATTTGTTTTTTTTTTATTTCTTTAGAGGATATACTTTCAGATTGGTCCCATAAAAATTTCGTCAAAATCGGTTTATTCGTTTTTTTTTTAAATAAAACAACTGAAAAGTAAGTGGTCAATAAAACGGTCATAAACCTTGATTATTACTCGACTACGGCGAAGCAAAAGAAAAAAGTTATGATTCTCACGGTATTTGTGACGTCACACGAAATTATATATGGCGTCCTCTAGGGGAACAAAGTTATGAACTAAAAAAAATAATCTTTGCCGTGTGGGGTATCAAATGCAAGACCTCAATTAACACATTTCTCTACATACCCATGTCCACTGTCTCTCAGCCCATGAACTAGTCCGGGAATGGCATTTAATTCTGGTTTTTATAAGCAGTTTTTTTTTATAGAACTTACCCTTTCGGGAGCAGCGGCAGGGGTTTTAGGCATGTAACCCTGGTTTGGGGGCACCCTGCTCTGAGAATAACTCCCAGGTTGGCTATTAGGCTGCAACAATGAAAATAATATTAAAAAACTTCTTTCAGCCTGCCTCAGTGGTTTTTGCAGGGTTAAAAAAAACCTAGCTAGAACTTGTAGGTGCAGCCTGCGTCTTTGCCTGCCTCATATCAGGATGAAAGTTATATTAAGTTATACCTGTATGTCCTTTTCCACCTTATAATTAATACCCATACTGAATTAACGCTTAACATAGTTTTGGTGTGATTGAGGAGCAAACATTCTATGCATGCATCCTCACATATATAAAAGCATTGATAATATTAGTGGGATAAACCATTTTGAAAATCAATAGGTAGAATCACTCAAAGAAATTTTAATGTATAATATCTTTCCTCTCGCTCTTTCATTTGTGAAGTGATTTAGTGAAATGCAACGGAAGAGTGTAACAGAAAGTTAGCCATCGTATGGTACCCTCCCTCAGAATTTTTTAAAATAAAATCCTTCCAAATTAAAATGAGATGTCAGATGTTGCACATCATATGCGACTACAGTAAGGCTCGCTTGTTTTTTTTATCAGCTATTTAACTTTTAGTGAGTTTATAAATTACCTGTTGTCCATATCCAGAGTTCCCGAGTGGTTGTTGGTAGTTGTGGCTTGGATTCTGTGTTTGTGCAGGTCGCGTAGACCAATCATTTGCATTTCCCACAGTGCTCCATTGAGGCGCTCTCCCTGGCTCTGGGTTGACCCCTCTCTGGTCAACGGGACCTCGGGCATCCATAGAACTGTTAGGACCTCGCGAATCATATGAACCTTGAGGGCCATCGTGGGTGTTGCGAGAATCAAGAGCTGAGTGGGAGCTGTGAGGGTGAAGGGATCCATGGAGACCTCGGGAATCAAACGAACTTTGGAGTCCACGCGAATCATGGGGGGCTCGCGAGTCAAAAGAACCCTGGCCTCGAGAATCAAGAGAATTGTGGGGGCCTCGTGAATCAAGACTACTATGAGTCATTCTAGTATCTAAAGACCCCCTTGGAGTAGGGGGTACTAGTGGCCCTTTGGATTGATCATATGGCCTGATATCAGTGGGTCTATCAGACAGCCCTAGAGCCCTAGAGTCATATCGGTCTGGTATCCGATCAGACATTTGCGAAGGATGTCTGGAATCCAACATTCTATCAGATTGCGGACCGAGTCTGTCCGAATTCCCAACGTTTCGGGAAGGCCCATGAGGGCCCTGTGGTGATATATGAGAAGGGGCGTTGATACTGCTTATCGGTCGGCCATAATCTTGGCTTGAGTAGTCCGATCTAGATTGATAATCATTCCTCGGTGGGTTTGAGTAGTTGGATCTCGGTTCAAAGTTCGGCTGTGGTGTTGGGTTAGGCTGGAAATATTAAAAGTTTGTAGAATAATTAACATTACAGAGTAAATGCTGTATCTGCCGATTTTTCAGTAGCAGCTGATGAGCCATGATTTCTTAACAATAATAAAGAGTTCTGAATTAGGGTACAATGAATAGGTCCTTAAATAATAGAGGAATATCTGGGGCAATTTGCAATATTGGGGGCAATGCACAATATCAGGAAGCAATGCACAATTGCACAATGCACCCTTTGATGGACCACTGTACCTCCTTCTAAGAATTAGAACAGAGGAATACCTCATATAGGATGTAAACAGTAATTACGAATGTAGACTAGTGGCTCCAGATTTGGTTACAACATCATCATCTGTCAACTGGTGTGCATAAGCATCCCTTTTTAAATGATAACCCCCTATCTGATCTGTGCAGCCTGTATGTAAGGACGTCATAGAAGTATGTGATCAGGCGCAGATCCAGCCCTCAAAAATGGTTGTGGTCATAACTCAATGTCAGTTTATGAGATGTAATTTGATAGTTACCTTGCCAACCGGAATCACTTTCAAGACATGGGAGCCAGACATCCGAAAACCTTCGAGGCATTTCATCAGCCGGTAACCATCGTTTTCATTCGTCAGTCCAATGCGAACTTTCTTCGAATCGTACCCATCATCAACGAGATTATCAAGTATGAAATCTGGTATATTGCATTCCTGCTTTATCAGACTCTTCACGTCTTGAAATTTAGTCTGAAAATAGCGCATAACAATCATTATAAGCCCGGGACCACCAATATCCGATGTAATGTGAACATGGATGGATTCACTTACTTTGCTAGGAAGCCCATGCACTGTTATCAACATCTTGTAAGGCTATTACTCTTTTTCGTAGTTAAAAATCCATCATACTAGCAAAATAGAAGAAATTTGTTACTATATTTGCAATGAAAAGATCGTAAAATTCAAGAAAATCTACACTTGCTTCTCGTAACTATATTTCAAAGAGAATATAAGACGGTACTTGGACGGTACTTCTTAACAAAAATAAGTCAATGATCATTGACGTCTATGTCAAACTGAGGCATACTGTCCATTACCAACATGATAACAAAATAATCGTCAAATCAGCCTTACCAACATGAAAAAAAAACTAGTGACGTCCTGCCAAAATTATCGATAGCTTACGTATCGATACCCGTTGTTATAAATTTAATTGAATCAGTAGTGATTTAGTCACACATGTTCATTTGAATATAAAATACCATGTTCAATAAAATACGAGGTTTCTAACGTTTTATTGAACATAATATTTTATGTTCAAATAATCATTGTGTGGCTTTAAATCAGATTCATATATTGCTTTGCTACCGATTCATAAGTACTTTTTACTTTTGTCTGAAATCTTCCACTAAAATAAAACCAGTAACAAATCGGAAATATCAGAGGTTGGTAAATAAAAATACATTACATCTCAAATGAACGCATTATTATAAGTTCTCCTGCTGCTTCGACAGCCAATCCTGGACCACGTTCAAATGTCCCTTCGCATATTTCAACGCGCGCGGTGCTGTATCCTGCAATTTACAATACATCAATTGGGTTGTTAGCCTTAAAATTCTAGTAATAATTAAATCAAATTGTGTTAACTACAAGTTTATTGTCAGACTTGGAACCCTGTAAACAATTATGTTTACTGACCTGGATGTATGTTAGAAACCTCACATTTTCGTCGGAGCGCGAGGAGCCTGCGCCCGAGTCGATCCCGGGCGAGCCGCGATCGACAGATAAGGCTCGCGCTTGAGGCTAGGCTTGCGTATGAGCTTGGCGCCGAGTGCATACTTCGACAGACCATTGTACTCCTGCTGCTTCCACAGCCAGTCCAGGACCACGTCTAAACATCCCATCGCACATTTCAACGCGCGCGGTGCTGTATCCTGCAATTTACAATAAATAAATTCGACTGTTAGCCTTAAAAATCTAGCAATAATAAAATCAAATTGTGCTAACTACAAGTTTCTTGTAAGACTTGGATCCCTATAAACAGTTATGTTGTGTAACAATTATGTAGCTTGCACCTGCATTGAAACAAATATTATTTTATCGATATCGATATTTTAATTTAACGCACCATTTTCTAACCAAAATAAACATGCCACGAATAAAATGTAGGTAAATAATATGATGTGGCATAAACACTGTTTACCATTGTATCTTTTTACTTGTGTTTTACTTACCGAGCTTCATCATTTCTGGGAATCTTGCCATGAAATACCTTCTTTCACCATCTTTTCTTTCCGATTTAAAACCACATATCTCACACTTTCGGTACTTCATTGTTACATTCCACAGTCATTACCAAAGAGAATATAACCACTACGTTTAGTCATTACAATCAATAATGTCATAAAATTATGTAAAACTGAAAGTATTTTGTAAGAAAACCAGCAATATTAAATAATAAATCACATTAGAAAATTTTGAATCAAACAAAGCGCAGTGATCGGCATGGCGCGAATGAATGACGTGAGACAGAAGAGCGAGAGGTTGGAGATGTGAGTGAAACGTATATGTAGCCACCATTAAAATTCTGCCTCGGTCCATACAAAGTTTTTCTTGTTCGTAGTTGCGACAGCCTGCTATATTTCTTTGCTTTTTTTTTACAGCATTTTAAACAGACTATATTCTATCAAACAAATAAACAAGCAATCAAATTAACTGGCTGGCAGTGGCAATATTTGTTGGATAGTGAATGGCCACTGCGTTTTTTTTTTTCAAAGAACCTAAGTTCTTTAGTTTCAGCTTACATCAAAGGTATATAGCCAATGTCAAGTAATTGGAGAGATTATTTTGTCCTAAGTCAGAGTCGATAAGTCAAGTTATGCCCCTGTAAAGTAGTAGTACTCTGACTGATCTGTGAAAGTAGTGGTGGTTGCGACTTTACTAGAGGCTTTTATGGAGTTTTGGAGGCAACACGAAAAGTCACGTTTTACAGCATTACACTATTCACCAACACTCATACACGTTCACGAGCACTTATTGGATAAAATATCACCGTTTTTACACATAAACACTCAAAGTTATACAAGTTTTGTCAATTAATTTAATGCCGCCAATGTGTCATTTTTCATGTTCCCGCCAAAACTCAAAACCCTCGCCACTGCGTTTTGTAGTATAGAGTTCGTTGGAGTTCGTTTCGTGTAGCCGATGCAGAAGCAGTGGTGACAACTAGGGTTTTTACTCCTAAATTTCAGGGGAAAAATGTAAACAGGTGCAATTTTTGGGGTAGACAGACATTTTTTATGGGTTTTTTTTTGACAATACTTGCAATTATATAGAAATAAGCCTGGTATCTCTTACGCATATTGTTGTGCGTACGTGCGTATCGTGTGAATGTTTTTATTGTCTCAACCCAAATTTAAGATTAAAGACATGCAGCGTATTTTTTACCTTTCATTGCATGCGGCTCTGTCAGTTGTAATAATTTGCAAAGCTAATGGCTTTGGGCAATACAATACTAAAAATATTCGGGGTAAAATTTGGTATGGGCTGGCAACACTGTGCACAAGAAGTCTCGAAAAATAATGCCCAATTTACGTATTACTATGACTAGTGGTTATATTCTCTTTTCTCTTTGACTCTGACTGATCTGTGTCCAATTTCTTATATCGTTTGATCTAAATTAGATTACCTTATTATTCCTTGTAAAACGAAGATATACCTATAAAAGAATCTGTATCCAAAGCAAATAAGATGTTACTTACTATACACAACTTGCCTGACACTGTAAGTATCAATCTACCGGTGCGGAGCTATCGACACGATCATGGGTTTTTCTTTCGGTTTTTTTCACAGGTTTTTTAAAACTGTTAGGGCGCCTTGAAATTAAAGGCGTGGGGAAGAGCCACTGTGGCGCTTTTACTAAACCCCATGATTGTGTCGATAGCTCCGCAACTAGCCTTGATTGTGAGATTGATTACACAGAAATCTGTAGATCTTTAAATACCCAACCTTTTTAGACTCGGTATGCAGACATAAAAACGCTTCTCCAATCGAAATGCGGTCTACAACATGTGATTTTGGACAACCTAACGCCTGACGGGAAGGGCAAACAGGTAACCGTCGGGGTTGCTGAGGAGGAAGATGCAGCCATACTTGTCAGGAAAATCAATGGACTCTACATGAATGGACAACAACTTTATGTGCAAGATGTTCGACAGAAGAAGGCAAGTAATGGGTTGGGGTGTAGTATATTGGGTACTGAGGCAATACGACTTAGCTTCCCTATTAACACTTACTTTTTATAGTAGCATCAGAGAGGGGGCGGTGTAAGGAGAAACTTTGTTTGGGGTGTAGCAAATGGGGCACTGAAGCAAAAAGACGCTTCTTAACACCTTTTTATAGTAGTATCAGAGAGGGGGCGGTGTAAGGAGAAACTTTGTTTGGGGTGTAGCAAATGGGGCACTGAAGCAAAAAGACGCTTCTTAACACCTTCTTTTTATAGTAGTATCAGAGAGGGGGCGGTGTAAGGAGAAACTTTGTTTGGGGTGTAGCAAATGGGGCACTGAAGCAAAAAGACGCTTCTTAACACCTTCTTTTTATAGTAGTATCAGAGAGGGGGCGGTGTAAGGAGAAACTTTGTTTGGGGTGTAGCAAATGGGGCACTGAAGCAAAAAGACGCTTCCCTATTAACACCTTCTTTTTATAGTAGCATCAGAGAGGGGGCGTTGTAAGGAGAAACTGTGGTTGGGGTGTAGCAAATGAGGCACTGAGACAAAATACTTTGCGAGTGAGATAGCGGCGCGCAGGATTCTAGGCTAAAACTTAACTACATTATGCTGCCTGCTCTTTAGCTAGAAACAGAAAAAAAAGTATTTATTTGGCATAGGTTTACAAAATATGTCAGTAAATTAAAGTTTTTATGCCAAAAAGGTATACAACTAAGCAATTTGTTGGACAACCTCAGTGGCCACCCAACGCTGATTTTCAGCTGGATCCTTTTTTTTAAAAGAGTATTTATTGCAAAATTATGTAGGGACAGCAACATAATAGTGTCAAAAAGCATAGTTAGTAAACTCTAAACTTACTCTTAGTACAGTAAACTTAAATCCATTTAGGCTATTTGAGCTAGCGTTATTTCAATAAATTGCCATGTCAGGTCCAAATCTAATTTTATGTCTAAAGCGTCGATGACACGCAAGCTTTTTTACTAGCTGATTGTTGGCGTTTTTAATAGCTAGCGTGTTAGCGTTTGTCAATGACACACAAAAGTTTCTACACCCTCAGAAGCGAACTAGCTAGCGAGTGTGTCATACGCAAAGATACTCGCTACAAGCCAACAAGCCTACACGCCAGCGATGATTACACATGGCTTTTGTAACGCCAGCCTACACGCCAGCGTGTGGCATATAAATTAGCCCGGCTTTCCAATTTTCACAGCTTTTTTACAAGCGGATTGTAAAAACACCGATGACACTGGGCGACTTTTCACGCTACAAGTCGCTGGCGTGTAGCGTGTAAAAAAGCCATGTGTCATAGTACTATAATAATAGTCCAAAATATTCAAGGGTGTGATTTAGATCATCCTCAACAACTTTCTTAATTTTTTTTATTGTTTACAGACTGCTTCGGAGCAGCCGTTCCGTTCAGCAAATCCTCAAAAGTTCCAACCAGACAATGAAACCCACTCCAAACAAATGCAACCAATCGGCTACCAGAACCAACCACAGAAAACCACCGGAATGAACATGATGCCTGATGTTCAACCAATGATGGCTGCTATGTATTATGTACCCTACACTCAAGACTTTGGCGCTTATGGCCAGGGTTTTGATCAAAGTGGCCAAAACTTTGGTCAAAGTGACCAGAGCTTTGGGCTGACTGGCCAGACCCTCGAGCAGCATGGCCAGGGCTTTGAGCAAAATGATCAAACCTATGGCCAAGATGCTCAGAACTTTGGCCAAGCCGGCCAGAACTATGTACAACTTGCTCAGGTAAATACAAGTATTTAGTAAATTTAATGTATAATGTATTTCTTTCAGGAAACAGTAGTAAGATGACGATATTGTATGTGTTTAATCATTGCAAAAAATCGGTATAGGACAAGGTGCAAAAAATAAATCATTGACACTAATTGGCATAACGGCAGTTCACTGACTCATTGAAGAACAAACTGAAGAAAGAAAAAAAGAGGCAGTAAAGCGTCGATGACACTCAAGCTTTTTTACAAGCTGATTGTTGGCGTTTTTAAACGCTAGCGTATGAGCGTGTTAGCGTTAATGACACAAATCTTTCTGAACGCTCAGAAGCGAACTAGCTAGCGAGTGTGTCAAACGCAAAGAACACGCCAGCGCTGGCGTGTAAATTATCCCGGCGTTCTATTTTTTCACATCTTTTTTACAAGCGGATGGTAAAGAAGCAGATTGTAAAAACGCCGATGTCGCTACAAGCGTAGTCGCTGGCGTGAAGCGTGTAAAAAAAGTCGTGTGTACCGTGCCGTACTATAAGGAAATATTTGTATATTCTGTGCTGTCTAATTTGATTGCTATAGTTATGTTTTTCTCTACACTCAATCCTGTTTGGATTGGTTCTTGGTACTGAATACCAAGCATAATCAGCCTATAATGTTCTCACTAGACTCAGATCTACTCTCAAATAGAAGAGCGATTTGATCTATTGAATGCAGTGGTAAGCAGTTATTTACCTTCAAAGTGGGGAGTCATGTGTTTAGATATTTTGTCTATTGCCCCCCAAAAGCTAATGTACTACCTGAGATATTGGAGGGAAAATGGAATTTAGGATGGTATAATGAACTTTAAAAAAAGCAAAATTAAGTGCTTCAGTCTTTCTTATTGTTGCAAAAGCCTACTTTTAGGTCAATAAAATGTAACATGTCAATTAAGACTGGAATAAGCATTTGCATTTGCAAATGAACTAGTCGCAATTGTAGTTGCTGATTAGTTCCAATTTTATTAGCTAAGTTGTCAACGGACTTCTGAGTTGCAATTGTATAAGCTAGTACATATATGGATTAGATAAATTGCACTAAGTAGCTAAAAGTTAAAAAATCACAATCGACATATTTACAGAACTATCAATCGTAGATTATTGAGTAATGTAGTATATCAGATAATACTTGCGCGCTAGACGTACCCAAATAGCTCGCTATACGTTCAAAACGAAGTCGAAGTTTCATACGAAACTTGCAAAGTTCCACATGGAAACAAAACTTTGTAACCTACCTAAATACATTCATTTTGGCTTATGTGCCGTGTTGCAACCTCTAAACCCAAAAATACTGGTATGATCACGGACTATTTTCATACTTGTATTGTACCAAGTTACCAACTGGCCTGCTTAAAAGTCACTAGAATGTGGCATAAAGAATTAACGTCAGTTATCTAATTACCTACTCACTACCACAGACAAAAGAGACTAAGGGAGGTTCAAACTAGCGTTATTTTAGCTTTCAGCTTACACCGGCGTTTACGTTCGAACCGGTGGTGCCGAGTGTGACGACACTCGTACGAGATGCGCGAAGCCGGACACGCGTTTATAAGAACAAAAGACGCGCTACAAAAACGCTCGTTTATACGTTTTTCTGAAACCGCTCTAAGTGGCATAAAGAACAGAATCCAGGTGTGAATTTACTTTGACTGACGTCCAGAATTCACATTATATCATGCATCCAATATGCTTTTATCTGGCAATACTCGAAGAGCTACTCCCTTCAGTAGAGAAGATCTTTTTCCATCTTTGTTCTATTCATTGCTGTGATAAAAAGCTCTCATAAAAAGAATTTTTATAATGCAAGCAAGAACATTGATTGTCTAAGGTAAGCCAAGTTACCAGCTTGCTGGGTTGGCTTAAACCCCTACACCAGAGCCAACTGGCTTATAAATTAAGCTTGTTAGTATAAGTTTTGAATGAAAATGAAATTGAACACAAGATGCGCATTAAAAAACTTCCGAGTTCTGTTCATATTTCATAGTCGTGTGAACTAAGCCAAAATAGTGTCAATGAACCTACTGCACGGGGACAAACCGGATCCTTACCCTGGTACTTGAAACCTAAAAGTCTCATATAAGGGTTTCATCGTAAGTCACAGTATAATCGAATTTCCAAGGAGTTCAGGTACTTTTGTCGTATAATCAGGGAATTGTTTTCAGAAGGTCCAGAATTCTTATATGGGCGTCGGGGGTTTCGCTACACAGACTACGACACAAACTTCTCAGTTCGGCTCCACTCGGCAGTTGAACCAGGGTCAGTTCGTTCCCCCGTCAAATAACCAGAGCTTTGACAATTGGGGAACTAATAATTACGAACAGGAGGAAGAGAAAAATCTAATAGGACGGCGCTCGCCTCGGGTGGGCCGATCTGATTGGGCTCCGGACCAGAAAACAGCGCCGCAACCGCGCGACCGGTCGCGCGACAGCTCGTGGTCGCAGCCGCGGAGCGATAGTCGCGGCCTGCCCCAGGAAACACACCAAGATTTCAGAGTTGACCCGGGCAGGTCTCGCTCCATCGGAAAGCCTAGATCGGAGTTCCAGCAGCAAGGAAGATCGACCGACCGACCGCAGTTTGATCGATCCAACGAAAAACCCCAATCTTTTGGCCGTTTGAACGAACGCCCGCAGTTTAATCGTTCCGACGAACGCCCCCAGTTTGGTCGATCAAACGAACGACCGCAACAATCTTTTGGCCAATCTAACGAACGCCCGCAGTTTGATCGGGCGGACGAACGCCCACCGTTTGGTCGCTCCAACGAACGAACGCAACAATATTTTGGCCGATCCAACGAAAAACCGCAACCTACTGGTCGGTTCAACCAGAATCCGCCGTTTGGTCGTTCGAACGAACGTCCCGAATTTGATCGATCCAACGATAAACCGCAGCTGTTTGGCCGTTCCAACGAAGGCCCCAAGTTTGATCGGTCCAACGATCGCTCCGATTTCAATCGCCCCCAACGCCCTAAGTTTGGACGTTCAAACGTTCAACCTCCTTCGTTACTCGGTCGTCCGGTCGTGCGCCCGTCTCTGCTCGGTCGCCCCGAACGCTCTGGGTTCGAGCGGACACAGGGTCGCGCAGATGAATCATCAGACACTCAACACGATTATCGGTCTAGACCAGCTTTTCAAAATGAAAGAAAGCGCAGATTTGCGGATATTCAGTCCGACGGGCGCGATATGGAGCGGCCACAGCGTCTCTCCCGCCCTGAATACAGGCGGCACGCGTCCCCGCCCAAGCCCGCCCGCCCAAACCTAATGAGCAAACCACGCCCCCACGTGGACCCCAACGACCCAAACAAGACTGTATACACAAAGAAACAACAAGAAAAATACAAATATCAAAAGCGTCTTTTCGGCGTCAAGAAGATAATCACCGAAATGCAAGGCGGTCTGGGTGTTTTAAACCCTGATTTAATAACAAGACAGGTGTTCAAAAAGTTCATATTGGAAAGGGTTGAGTCGTTGATTAGCGGGCGGGATTTGGTGCTTCCAGAGGAAATCGTAGATATCTACAGGGCGGCGTACTCAAGGGAAGACGATAAGGCAGCTTATGACATTATCCAGGGACAAATCGCCAAGAAGAGAGCAGAAGAAGCTCTAGGAACAGGTAATACGAAACATGATTCTTCCCTTTTTCATTTTAACCCAAAAACAGTTAAGTTAATTGATAACAGCGACTTACAAGTTGGTACAACACAGGGCGCCTGGAAAAATGCTAAGCATACAGTTCTGTCCAATTTAGATGACTTTTGGTACATAAAAACTTCGAGATTAGCACGACGTTCTCTGACAAGCGACATGGCTATCAATGATTTTTTAGTGCTACGCAGGGCTTTGAAATACTAAGTCCAGTGCAGTACAAAAATAAAGTCACATTCACATGCATCTAAGTTGAACCAATACTGGCCGTGTACTGAATAAAACTCGACCTATGATTATCATATTCAACTTATTTGCAATAATCTCTAAACAACCAATGTTAAGGGAACAAATTCCTTCAGAATTGTAAGCTTTACGCTTTCAATTTTAAAATTTCTAGATGGTCATTTATTACGACAGCAAACATGGTTTTGCATTTTTAGTATTCACTAATTAGTGATATTACCCTACATTTGAACTGAAAAAGTACTTTACTGTACTCAACTAAGACCTTTACTGTACTCAACTGAGTACCTACTTTTCTGTACTCAACGAAAAAAAGTACTTTTCTTTCCGGTTTTTAAATTTATAACCGGTAGCTAGTTATGTATACCATATATTTTATGTACGCAACTGTATAAAATAAAATAATATAAATTTAATGAATATTTTTCGATTTCAAAAACCCACTGGAATAAACAAGTTTTTTTTTATAATCTTGGATATTTTTAGGCAAACCTGGGACGTCTAGACCTGCTGTACAAAACCCGGTTGCAGCGGCGCCAGTCCACAAGCCAGCTCCGCCAAAACCGCAGGAACCGAAAGGTAAAATTTGTATGTGTATTATTGGGAAATTTACAGCGTAAAAAACAGTCAGAACCTACACCTTGTCTTAGAATACTTATTCGTATATTAGAATAAACGAAGTACAAATATATCAGTAAACATTTAAAAACTGTATGATAATATTTTTTTTAATATTCAATTTCGATAGAACCTATTTTAGATCATACCTAGAATAACAAATAGCCAAGCTATAAATAGTTATTTCCAAAACATTACCCTCTTTCTTCTCAGTCAGGTAAAAAATACATATCTTAGGACAATACATTTTCTAGCTAGTTAATACAATTAAACACACAGCTAGTTAATACATACAAACTGGGTACAAAAACACCTATTATTTTCTATTATGTATTTCTTGTAATATCTTTTTTATGTCAAATTAATTATCTTAACTTATCTTATACATATCATTGTATTCAAAATATACATTCAAGCTAAGGCCAACAGCACACGAGCCATCGACCACAGCGACCGATGGCTGGCGACGTTAGATCACATACATTTTGTTGCTGTAGCGCGTTGTCGCCACACGTGTCGCCGGTGGCGACGACGCCCTACAGCAAAATGTATGTAAACTGACGGTCGCCCGCCATAGCACCGTTCGCTGTGATCGGTGGCGCGTTTGCGGCGACCGTAAAACGTACTTAACCTTTTTTTATTATAGCTAAAAAGAAGAAACCGAACCCCAACCAGCCGACTACACTTGTGCCGTCATATCCTGAAGGAGGTAAGAATTGTCATACTAACATACTATTAAACCCCTAAACGCCAAAATTGTTTTGAACTTAACCACCTGCAGACAAAATTCAGCCGAAAAATTATTGGAATATTGGATTTTTGACACAATATTACTCTGTAAAATTTAAGGATACCTTATTTACCGAAATCCATCAAATTTTGATAGTTTTTGTGATACACCCTTTAATTGCGTGACCTAGACGAATCCAACATAACCTCATTTATCAAAATCCGTAGAGCCTGCAGAGCGGCGCATAAAGTCAGACAAACATACATACATACACTCGAAAATCAAAACCCTCCTTCTTCGCTGTCTGGTAAAAATGCGAATGTTTGTGAAGAAGAACCAAAATTTATTTCTTCAAAAATCATGCAAACATTACCAGCTAACTATCTTCCACGCTCACATGTATAAAGCTACTTATCTCTTTCTTACGCGGGTGAAACCGTGGACAGAAGTGTGTTTCTTATAAAGGCTGTAAGTATGTCCTTCTAATACATTTCTCATTTGTTACAGACAAAAGGAACCTTGCCAGTAAGTACAATTGATTATTTAGTTTCATATATACTCATAATTTTTGGTATAATATCATTTACCTTTTTCATTTATTTGCATTGATAAACCACACCTATAGTTTTCGTAAGGTTCGGGTTGGATAGTTTTTTATTTTGAAAACTATATGTTTACCTAACGGTTTTAAATGTAATATGCATTCCCGAGAAAACCTTCTAAAATGAAATAGTGAAAACTTCCACAGATAAAAACCAAAGTATGCAGAATGAGTCTAAAATATCTGAGCCAGATGTGGAAATGGATACTGAAAAAGTGGAGGGAATGTCGACGCCACTCATGCATATTGCAACAACTCAAATATCAGATCATACCAAGATATTAGGTCCTACTCAGATATCAGACTTTACTCAGATAATAGACTTAACCCGTGACTTTACTGAGATATCGGACTTTACTCAGATATCAGACTTTACTCAGAGAACGGACCCTACTGAAATAGATCCTACAACTATATCAGAAGCTACTTTAGCTTCTACTTCGATAAAAGATCATACTGGAGTTAAGAAGCTCAGTAGAAGAGCTAGAAAGCGAATGAATGCTAAAGCGTTAGCTGCTAGCCAAAATACAACGAAGGAAACAGATGTCGCCGGTATTCCGAAGATAGAACACCAATTAGCTGCTGTGGAGGAAAAGTCAACTTTACCCGTGGTTACCATACCAAAAGCTACCGTGATTTTAGATCCTGCTACGTTATCAGATCCTGCTGCACCAGTCAAACTCAGTAAAAATGCTAGAATGCCAATGAATGCTTTACCTTTACCTTTAGCGAAAGAAACAGATGTGGCCGATCTTTCTCAAATAGGAGATCACAAATTGACTGGTGTGGAGGTAATGTCAACTCTACCCGTGGTTACTACTCCGACTGCAGTTTCAAATCCTATAAGGATACTGGATCCTACTACGTAAATAATAAATTTAAAAATATAAAGATAGAACACCATTTGGTTGGTGTGGAGGAAATGTCAACTTTATCTGGGGTTACCATATCAAAAGCTACCGTGATTTTAGAACCTGCTATGTTATCAGATCCTGCTGTACCAGTAAAGATCAGTAAAAATGCTAGAAGACGAATGAATGCTAAAGCTTTAGTGAAAGAAACAGATGTGGCCGATCTTTCTAAAATAAGAGATCACAAATTGGCTGGTGTGAAGGTAATGTCAACTCAACCCGTGGTTACTACTCCGACTGCAGTTTCAAATCCTATAAGGATACTGGATCCTATTACGATAAATAATAAATTTAAAATATCAGATTCTACCAGGATAGCAGATCCTTCTGGACCAGTCATTAGCCTCAGCAGAAAGGCTAGAAAGAGATTGAGAGCTCGGGTGTTAGCTGCTGGCCTAAACCCGATAATAGATACACAAATAAATCCTGCCACGACAGATGTGGCCGGTTCTTCGAAGACATACAATCAGAAGTTGATTATTACTGACTCTACTGCACAAACTAACTCGAAGATAGAAATTCTATTGACGGGTGAAAGCGGAAACCAAATGAATCTGATTATGGAGAAATCACTGTCATTAATGAATGTAGGTTCTGGTCTAAGTGCAGTCGAACCTATCTCCACTGGTTTAACCATTGAGGACAAATCAAAAGACAATTACGGAAACAAAAACGCAATAAGCGTAGACGGGCTAAATCAAAATTGATGAATGCTAAGCGCATCGGTCAACGCCAACTGTCTGCGTCTGAAGTGAAAACAGATGATCTTAATCCCTCAGAGTCATGTAAAAATTGATAATAATGAACATGACTTAAAAGGTATAAGAAGATTGGCAGCTAAGACTTTGGCAGAAACGGTCGGCGAAAAACCTATATTTACAAATGATCCTATGAAGATGACTGGCGATGAAAAACTCTTGACTAGTGGAGCGATGAAAAACTTTTGACTAGTGGAGTCGTTCCAACTACGATGAATAGTGACGAATCAGACGCGACGGAGGAAACGAAATCGTCAGAAAAGGGTTCAGTCAACGATAAATACTCAGACCAATCTAAAGAAATCTTGACTTCTGAAGATGGGCCATCTTTTGAGGCTAATCTATCAGCCTTGAACTCCTCTTTGACACCGAAGAGTTCTAAAAAGGTGTTGAGTTGAGTCCCGTATCTAAAACCGATGAAGTACAAAGCTCGACGTCTGTAGATAGGCCATGTAATTCTTCTGAGGCTAATCCGACTGTGGAGATTTCGTTATCAGCCCCAAGTACATCACTTGGCGTGGTGGTAAAGGACAATTCCGGGTTAGAGATGGACAAATCTCAAGTTTTCATTTTAAGAAGAGCAATCGAAAGTGTCCTCTTCAAATACATTATGGGACTTTGTGATTCTAACTCGTGTTTCATTCCAGAATTCAGTGGTAATCCTAGATATTTTCGTGGCGGCCTGATTTTTTGGCCAGATAACGTCGAAACGTTCAAATGGCTGAATAATGTTGTTGAGGGACTCGGGCTTTGGCCTGGGTGTTCAGGGTATATGTTGGTTGATAGCACGGATCCGTGCATGATTGGTGCTGTTGTCATTCCACACTATGGAGGTAGCACGCAATCACTAAAGCAGCAACTGGCATCTAGCAATAAAGGGTTTAATATGGAAGCTTGGACGGTTTTATCTCACTATGTTCACATAGAAGAAGCCACTAGGACCCACCATATCGAGTATGAAATACCGGCAAACTTAGTGGATAATTTGAGAAAAAGTGGCTGTCGTCTTTCGTTTGATAGTGCGATAGCATACGCTCATATTCTTACCCCAGAAAACGAATTATCTAGTGGGCTGGAAAATGTTTCTAATAATTTCATGTACAGTGAAAAGGACGCATATTGCGATGTGGAAGTTATCGATTTCAATAAGTTTGATGAGTTTATTAGTGCGATGGAAAATTAAGCGGAGTAGAAGTTTCTTGTGAGCTAGAATAAACTTCTTTAAGTTCAGCCAAAGCTCACAAGCAAATTCTACTATGGGAAAGGCCATCGAGTAAAACCCTGACTATTGTTTAATTTATTTATATTTCTTTCGTTAAATGTGAAGATGCTAAAATTTTGTAAACGATATTTTGTAAAAAAAAAACTTTTATTTTTTATAATCGTGTCCTAGCATCAGCGTTTTCCTTTTTTTATAGTTTAGTTCTTTTAAGCTTGTTAAATTTGAATAAGTTTAAACTTAAGACCTATAAAAGTTATGTTTATTTTTGTATCATGTTTTAATTATAACCCATTTTAGATAAAACTGTCATTTACAATAATCTGAGGTAAGTTTATTTCATATTCAGGAACCAAAGTCTGCTCCTTTAAGATGCCTAAATAAAAATGTTCACTTCTGATGATCGTAAAGTTCAACTTAGTGCACTTTTTAAGGGAGGTAATCTGCATTTTAGGCCCTAGAGCAAAAAAGTGATTGCTTGGTGTTCCGGGTTCGATCCCCGGCCGAGGCAAATATTAGTGTGACGAACACAAATGTTTGTTCTAGGGTCTTGGATGTTGTGATGTGTTGTATGTGTCCATGCCTCCTGCGACACAGGGAATCCTAGTACAGGGGTGTGAGTGTGTAAATGTTTAAGTTTATAATATCGGTTCTGTGTTAGTTTAAAGAAGCAAAAACACGTATTATTTAATTCATTTATTAATTCTGTCGTTATCATTTTGATTTATATTTATTGTGGTTTCAGTGCACAAGAAAGCAGAGAAAGAAGGCTACATCCCTGAGGTGCCGTCCGTGGAAAAGGATGCTATTAAATATGAAATTGACATCATTGTTCAAAAGGTACACTTAATATAATTGAATATTGTTATATTCATAGTGTTCCTGATTAGTCATTGGATAGCGCCATTCCTGGTCACATTTAACAGAATACAGAAATTTATTTATAACACCAAGTTACATGTCAGTGGGTGTGTACTTAGTATTATAACTAGATTATATTATGTACATAATACAATTTATGTAAACTTACGTATTGTAACATAAATTAAAAAAGGTATAAGTACCTATTATTATTATTATATTATCAACAATGAAATTAATTAATTGGGAGCTTCTTGAACTCATCTATGGAGTAGAAGCTGTTCTCAAGAAGCCATTTACGGAGTCGTGTCTTAAACATCATTGTGGAGGTTGCATCTACCTTGATCGAGTGCGGCAGCCTGTTATATACAGATGAACCCATTATATATACTGATCTTTCCGATTTCCGCAACTTATTTTGTCTAACTTCGGGAAACACATTGATAACTTAGAATTGTTTTTCAGTTCCTGAAAGAGTTTGACAAGGAAGATTGTGAACAAATCAAGAAGGTTTACAAAACGGTGTCGCGGCAAGAACTGATAGATGAAGTTACTCAGGTATTTTAATTCTATAATGCACACTGGAAAGTGTTAGTGAAAGTGTAGGATACCTACTGTGTTAAATTTTCTAGTGCAGATCCTTAAAGTTGGGTACAGAGAGATTTTTACTACAAAGTAATAAAAGCAATAAACAGAAGGTTAAATGCATAAAAAGGTACAAGTAACATTAACATATATTATATAAAAGTAAGAAAAAACAATCATAAATTAATACAAATGATTTAATATTATTTGTACACAAAGGGACTGAAGCAAGACACAAGACGAGACTTTTCAAGTCTTCAAGTCGAGTATAAAATGGGCATCATAGTGTCTTTCAAGTGGAAGAAACGAAATTGCGTATTTTTCTTCCCTGTGACTGTTGTGTTTACGGCCATTAAAACAGTCCAATGAAGTCAGATGTCTATGTATTTGTAGAACCTTGATTATTTTTGTTTCCGGTCACAAGCAAAGTCCCAATAATAGTCGGTTGTATTGTGTTGTCGGTGTTGACGACACCGTGGCTTAGTTGGTAGTGACCCTGCCTACGAAGCTTGGTGTTCCGGGTCCGATCCCCGGCCGGGGCAAATATTTGTGACGAACACAAATGTTTGTTATCGGGTCTTGGATGTTGTGATGTGTTGTATGTGTCCATGCCACCTGCGACACAGGGAATCCTAGTGCAGGGGTGTGAGTGTGTGAAAATATTTGATTGTAGTTTATATATACAGTGGTGGCCATATAATTAAGAACGCTTATTTATAGAGAAAATTTTATCAATCTAAGAAGTATAAATAACTGTTTGTATTTTTTTGTATTTCAATCGGTATCGCAAAACTTTATCATACTAGCCGTACATTCGTTGATACACATGATTTGCTAAAAAAAGAATAGGTAAACTTTTTACACTAGATCTAAACCTACTATTACTACTTACTGGCTGGTCACATAATTAAGAACGCTGAATAGTTTTTTATTTATTCAAATTTAAATAGAGAACTCTCTGTGGCTATGAGGTTGTAGTTCACTATAAATTCGTATAATTTTGGCGCCATTTGGTGCAGGTGATTGCTTCATAGAAAAAAAAGGGGAAAAATAAAAGTTGTGATAAATCTACAAGGGAAGTAATAATAAAACTTCGCGAGAAGGATTGGTCGTATAAAAAGATAGCCGACCACCTGCAATGCTCTAAAACGATGGTTTTCCATGCTGTGAAGCATTTTGCCACGCATCAAACTACCTAAAATGTTCCGCGTATACCTAAACAGAGAAAGTCATCTCGTCGAGATGATCGAAGTATCGTTCGTTTGGCAAAACAATATCCTTTTAAAGGGTCTAATGAGCTGAGAAAGGAATATTTTGGTGAAAACAACCCTTTAGCAATCTCGGCACGCACTATTCGAAGGCGTTTGGTAGAAGAAAACTTGCACGAAAGGATAGCAAAGAAGGTGCCCATGTTGCAACGATGCCATAGGCAGGCTCGGCTTGCATTTGCAAGAAGGTATGAAAACTGGACAATTAGACAGTGGAAAAATGTTCATTTTTCTGACGAGACAAAAATAAACAGGGTATGTTCTAATGGAAAAAGATATGTACGACGCCCTCCGAATAAAGCATTTGACCCTAAGTACACAAAAGTGACATTAAAGCATGGTGCGGGAAATTTGAAAATTTGGGGGTGCTTTTCTGGGTATGTATTGGACCTGTTAAGCTGATAGAAGGAAACATGGATCAATTCCAATACAAAAATATACTAGAAGAGACAATGTTACCTTATGCTGAAGACGTGTTTCCGGTTATTTGGACATTCCAGCATGATAATGACCCAAAGCATACTGCACGCACCGTTAAGGAATTTCTCACATCGAAATCAGTTTCTGTATTAGATTATAAGCTAACATGGAGCTAACAGCCCAGATCTTAACCCTATAGAACATCTTTGGTGCAAAGTCAAGAAGAAGGTTTCAAATCGACAGTGTGGCAATTTAAGAGAGCTGTATGACGTTTTCTTAGAAGAATGGAACTCTATCTCTCTTGCGAAATGTCAAAAATTGATAGAGTCAATGCCTCGCAGGTGTAAAGCAGTTATTAAAAGCCGTGGACATGCTACTAACTATAGGTTTAAATTAAAATGTATTAAATTGCTTATTTTATTTACGCACTTCATATTAATGCGATTTAATTTAATATGAGTTTCATATAAAACAACTCTCAAGCAGTATAATTAATCGTTCTTAATTATTTGTCCAGCTCCATTATTATTAGAAATTGTTACTTTTGCGAATAAATAAAGTTTGTTACAAAAATAGTGAGCGATTTTATTCTGTAGTCCTAATCCCGTTAGCTCTATTCTTGTGGCTATTTCATAACATAACTAGTTACTTCTAAGAAGCAACAATAACTACACATGACATGACTCAGACAAAAAAATTCTGTAACTTCAAGTCGTACTTAATTATATGACCACAACTGTATATAGGCTATCCACACATATCCGGATCAGGGCTATCCTTGTTCAGAGTCGTTCGTGTCAGTGTTCCCGGACACTGACGACACGGATGCCCCTGAGACGGAGCTGTGTGAACGAGTTCATACAAGTTGTACTTGAGCGACTGAACACGTCAGGGCTGGGTTCCCGGAAATGTGTGGATAGCCCTTAAAACGTCCTTATTTCCTTCCAGATATTCACAAAGAATCTTGCCCGTCGTCTCAGTAACGAAGGTCTTAAAGTGGTCCGTATCTTTGGCACCCCCAAATTGCCGACGCGCGTCGACCTGGAGCACTTCCTCATCCCCTACGGCGTGGTCTCCCTGAAGAAGTCCGACAAGAAGAGGATGTTCGTCTGCGCGTTGAAGACCTTCCAAGCCTATGATAAGCTCTGCGCTCTGGCGACAACTATGTTTCCAGGTAATTATATTTTGGCACCCAAACAGTGAATCCTAGTGCAGGGGTGTGTGTGTGAACTTTTTTTTTTAAATTAAAACACAAAAAAAAATGGGGTTCCGCAAAGTAAATCCTGAATCAATCAATTACCCCAAAGTAGCCGACGCGCTTCGACCTGGAGTACTTCGTACTTCCTCGTCTTTCTCTTTTTAGAAGTCCGACAAGAATAGGATAAGGCCGCCCATTGTACTACCTACCTTAAGGTCTTTGTATTCTTATTCTATTGTTTACTCTGTTTTGTTATTTTTTGTGTACAATAAAGTGTTCATCTATCTATCTATCAGGGATGTTACGGAGCTCCGACTCCGATTCCGATATGTCGGAACTTCCGATTGATATTGCACCTCCGGCTCCGATACTTTTCAATCGGAGGCTTTAATCGGAGGTTGATAGCGGCGGCGGAGCGCGAAGGCCGCGGTCAGAGAGTACCTACTAACAGGTTTATGCATGATGCGCGGGGAACACCCTAACTCAATACGAAACCAAAGCCTCACAATAATGAGATGAACTAAAATTGTTTTACGCAAAAGTTGCCTTGAGATCCAGTGTCCCGATCTATTGCCACTTAATTTCCCTGAAACGAGTTAGCTGTTTGACCTCTCCAAGCACCCCGCGCCCCTCGGATTTGCGCAGGAAATATGGTTTAACTAATTCATAGCCCACCCTGTATGTCTGTCTATGTATGTAACGTGTATGTTATAGGTTTCTTTTTTTAACAGAAATTAAAAAGGCTGACTGAATAATATTTATCAAGTACCTAGATACTATTTTATTTTATTAGGCAGGCCCTAACATATCACTCTTCTACCACTGCCTCCGACTCCGCCTCCGACTCCGACTCCGACTCCGGTTCCGACTCCGGTTCCGACTCCGATAAGCCAAAATTAAAAACTCCAACTCCGACTCCGCCTCCGATAAAACCACCTCTGTTACATCCCTGCTATCTATCAACACCGCATATTTTAAATACCAGAAAAAAAAATCGCATGCTAAGTGGCCGTTACTGATATATGACAAAAATACTTTAAAAAAATTAGTTTTTTTTTTAATAAATATCATGAAATTTGGACAACTGTTCTAGTTGTTTTCCTATGGCCTTGTCAATAGGTACCCGTCATTGATAATAATTTAAGTTTCATTCATCGTTTGGCAAACCCGGGTACCTAGCTCGAGCCAGCTCGCCGCAGCTCGGCTCGGGCGCCGCACTCGCGTTGCTGTCACTCCGTCATTTTGTTTTAATCCAAAATTCTGACTGCACAGATACAACATAGTCCCCACTTACATTGCCCAAATAAGTTTTATGGAATTAAAAATTGGTGCCATCGTTCGTTTTGAGAAAATTCATCATTCTTATTCTTACTCAAAGCTATTCTTTCTATTTTTTCAGGAGGTTTAACAGTCCACTTCAAACCACTCCATTTAATACCCAAAGAAAGAGCAGATCAGTCGATGCTGCGTACAAAACGAAAGATAATGATCAATGAGATGATCGAACGGACCAACATCGACCTGCTAAGTGCAGACTGGCCCGCGCAACAAGAGGCTTACAAAGCGAAACAAGCTGAGAAAGCGAAACGGCTTGAAATAGCTAGAATAGCTACGGAAAACGCTGCGAAAGACGAAAATGAAGGTGCGTATTTTTTACCCGACTGCCAAGGAGGGGTTTTGTTTTCCGCCCGTATCATGTATGTACCTATGTAAATTTCTATCTTCCAACGGCTGGATTGATTTCGACAGTTAAGATATCGTAAGATTCGTCTCCAAAACCCGAGTGTCACAAAGGACCAATTATTTTTATTAATAGTGTTTTTGGCGCTTAATTAAGTTTTTTTTATATTTTATAAGTATAAGTTATCATAAGATATCCAAACCTATCGACTAGGGTATCAAAATGGAGGAAATTAAAAGGAGATTACAAAAATATACATAAGTCATAATATTTTATAATATGTTTCAATTTAATTTGGAATAATAAATTGGCAAGCACCATATAATATGTATGTATTTAGATATATTTATTCAAACATTATATATATTTTCTTCTTCATCATTTTAATTTATCCATATTATTTATATTACTGTACACGCCCCACACTTTCCATGGCCTCTCTCTAACCTCAGAAGGTTTGCTGGAAGAAAACTCTTATTAGGGTTAAGCTCGCCTTTGTACATGTCTTTTCTTTTATGATTTGTATTCTAATATGTTTGTGTGTACAATAAAGAATTACAGAATAATATTTTCGCAGTCGGGTAATAAACTTTAAGCTTGTTTAACACGTTTTGCAACAATGCATTGCATTCTAAATCCATTTATCAGCATGCAAAGCCGAACCTCAAAAAAAAACTAAAAACCGCTGTATCACGTATAAGAAGCGAGATAGAGCAAACATACTCTCGAAATTTCAAGTCACTACGTTCAGTGGTTCGGCCTGTGCATTTTCTGTCAGTTAAGAGAAAGCCTATGCTGATTAATTAATTTTTATGAATTCAAATATTTTATTTCAGGACCAGTGAATGACTCAAGCAAAATAGAAGAAACAGAAACGTCTCAAGTGAATAAAGAATTTCTGCATGAAGACTTCAAGGTCATAGACGAAGTTCACGAATCTGATTCGGACGTTGAACTTATACTTCAAAGTGCAGAGGTCGTTGACCTCGTCGATGACGGTGGTAATGTTGAAGACTGCGGTAATGTTGACGACGGCGGTAATGTTGAAGACGGTGGTAACGTTGACGACGTAGGTAATAATGTCAACTCTGATAACGTTGACAACGCTAGTAATGTTGAGAATGGTGGTAATAATGTTGACAATGATGGTAATGTTGAAAATGGTGGTAATGTTGACAATGATAATAATATTGAAAATGGTGGTAATGTTGATGACGCTGGTAATGTTGAAAATGGTGGAAATGTTGACGACGCTGGTAATAATGATAATAAAAATGACGATGGAAATAATGAAAATGACGATGAGCATAATGAAAAGATGAATGTGACAAATATTAGTGTTGAAAATAATGATGAAATGGAACACTACGCTGATGAAGATGTCGAGAACGGCGTTGATTTTAATGAAGATGATGATGTTGAAAATCACGAGGGAAATGATGACTTTCCGGAAATTGATGACGCGGATATTCCTGACGTAGACATTGACGATGTAAATGACGATGATTTAGAAGATTATTAATAATTCATTGTCACTTTTTTAAATGAAAATATGGTTTGGGTGTTGGTTAAGCATTCTTATGCAACATTATAGGGCGCTCAACAAAAGCTGGCGTTGGCTTAAAGTGTTATAAGGTTTCGTCGGGAAATTATGAATATCCGGAAATTGATGACGCGGATATTCCTAGTTTAGAAGATTAAACATGCATTGTTATTTTTTTAATTAAAATATGGTGGAGTTTGGCAGGCACTCTTGTGTAACATTACAGGTCGCTCAACGAAAGCTGGCGCTGTTAAAGTACTCACACTAATGCAAGTTCACTACACTTTGACAAAAGGATTGAGACAGGCCGCGCTGTTATTCACAGACACTTGACACTATACAAGCGCGCGAGTGGATGTATTGTTCATGCCAGCTTTTGTTAATATACCTGTACCTGTGCCTGTACTGAGCATTAGCGATCTTTCTACTGAGTGGTAAAGACTACTTCGGGAAATGAACATGAATCTATCATGAATATAATTAAATTTCAGATTGTAGAAAAAAAGTTGTTCAAAAAAAATTATGTTAAGCCAGATTCGTTAGGAAAATGTAAACCACGCATTCAGAAATTTGTGAAAATGGTTTCATTACACTTTCTCATTAAAAAAAAACAGTTAGGCTAGATATGAACTTTATTTATCCATACTTTTACGTAGAATCTTAGTACTCTATGATTTTACTTGGGCCAGTTTTTAGGAGCAATGTTATTACACTTTGTATGTTGCTGATACAATAAGTACCTTTGTTGTGTTGAGTTGCGTCATATTTTATGTCTTTTACTAAATTATAAGGTTTTAGTTAATGTATTTTAGTATTTACATTGATAAGGGTTAGTAAATGAATTGAAAATACAAATTCATGATTTTATTTAGTTTAATGTTGTTTTATTGATTTACCATTATTTAATAGCGCACTAAGTTTACCCTTTTATATGATTAGTTCCAGCTCAAAAACTACTTATACCTACCAAATTTCAGTTGAAAAAGTTCAGTAGTTTTGGAGTGATGGAGGAACAAACATCCATTCTTCCTCACACCTCAATGCCTCTGACTAAAAATTTTTAATAATGTTTTATCCTATAAATATTATAAATGTGAAAGTTGGTATGTTTATTCCTCAATTGTGCAAAAACGGCTAAATAGATTTGTTTGACTGAAATTGGCACAGAACTAGTTATTATTACCTACAGAAATACCTACATATGTAACAAATAGAATACAATGTATGTATAGTGCTAGATATTCTGCCGCAAAGCAGCAATGTGTAAGCATTACTGTATTCCGGTTTGAAGGGTTTTCGAGACTAACTATTAATATGTTTCAAAATAGACGAGCGCTAAAGCAGTGTCGTACTGACATATTAATAATATTTATTTTTTAATTTATTTATTTAATTTATTTTATTAATTGACTCCTTAACCCTGTGGCCAAAATAAATGTGTAAATAAATCAAAAAAATAAATGTGTAAATAAATCAAAGTCCTGAGCAGCACTGTTCTGGTCGTGAGAATGCGTGATCTCTTACCATCAGAAGAACGCCTAGCTCATCTCGTCACATAAACATGTACTTACTCTCTATCCCGGAAAATGTTAGGTTCCAGTAGGATTATTAGAAAACGAGGCGTACCTACTTAAAATCCTTCCACCACACTGTTTCGAAAGAACTAGTGACATGATAAGAATCGGTTTTGGCTTTACATCAAAGGTATATAGCCAGTGTCAAGTAATTGGAGAGATTATTTTGTCATAAGTCAGAGTCGATAAGTCAAGTCATGCCCCTGTAAAGTTGTGGTGGTTACGACGTTACTAGAGGCTTCTATGGAGTTTTGGAGGCAACACGAAAAGTCACGTTTTACAGCATTACACTATTCACCAACACTCATACACGTTCACGAGCACTTAATGGATAAAAAACCACCGTTTTTACACTTAAACACTCATAGTTAAACAAGTTTTGTCAATTAATTTAATGCCGCCAATGCGCCATTTTTCATGCGCCATTTTTCATGTTCCCGCCAAAACTCTCATATGGCAGTTGAATAGTACAGTGCAGAGTAAATCAACTGGAGCAAGTTGATAGAAAGGCAAATAAGCAGGTCGGAGATATGCGGTTGCCTCGATCTCCCTCCATACTCGTACGCTCGTACGTATCTATTATATCTAGCTCCTTAGTTGGGTATGACATCATATCATCCTACGATTATGCCCTTCAGACGGGCGATCGACTGACGCGACGCGCGACGCCTCCCACGCAACGCAACGCTACGTTCAGTTCACTCAGTATCAATCATGTCCTTCACATTTGGCCTTGATGCGCTCAGTACACAAATTAAATGAAGTACCTATATAATCAATTATTTAAGTACCTATTTAAGCGAGTTTGGAATTTCATTAGGTGATTATTGTCTTTAGTAATCCTACTCATTCTTTGTAAACTATTTCGTCAGTTCAGTTGTATAACCTTTTGTGAGTAAAATCATGGAAAAAATTAATACATTCGTGGTGTTTGACCTTGAAACCACCGGGCTGCCGCATCAAGAATACAACAGCACTAAAATCACGTCTATATGTCTAATAACAGCCACTAGAAGAGACATACGACGCACGGAACCCGGGAAAATGCCACCAGTAAGTAAGCTCACTTTTATGCTGAACCCAGAAAAAAATATATCACCAGTAGCGGCAAATTTAACCGGAATAACCAACGATCTGGTCAAACATTCACCAAAATTCAAAGAAATATTCAACTCTATAAAATCTTACCTAAAGGTTTTGCAGAAGCCTGTATGCTTAGTAGCGCACAACGGGAACAATTTTGACTACAAGATCTTATTGGCGGAATGTAAAGACGCAAATGTTGCGTTACCAGATGATTTGCTATGTTTGGACTCCCTAGCAGCCTTTAGACAATTGTATAAACCTGAAATTACCGTATTAGTAAAAAACAAAAACGAATCAAATTCAGCGCTGAAAAGAGTTGACAAAAACGCATCGAATTCAGTGATCAACCGCGCTTACAGAGCAGCGATGGATTCAGATGATGAAATGAATGATTCAACGTCGGATATAATGACTGATGATGATGAAGAATCGCCCGAACAAAACGTAACGTCAGAGGAAGAGGAGGATGAAACGTTTGAAGAGATATTAGATAGGTTACTTCCCATGAAAAATGTAGCGAAAAATAACCGTGTGGGTTTTAAACTGACGGACATTTACACGAGGTACTTCGGCAGTGTTGATAAGACCGCCCACAATGCTGAAGATGATTGCGTAATGTTGCTCAAATGTATGGTGGCTCAGTCTATGAAGCCTGAAAATAATTTTATAAAATGGGCGGACGAAAATTGCAAGTTACTATCGGAAATTACGCCTTTGATGCGAAAATATAGAAAATATTAGATTAAGTACCTACCTATGAATAATGACTGTAGGTATTGTTATTACTGCTGGTATGTTTTTTTAGTTTCTTCAAATTATGTAGGTATATCGATGCCTACTTACTTAGGCAAGCATGTAGGTATGTACTTACGTATGTTATTTAAGTATACGTAGGTAGGTACCTATATGATAAGGAGCGAGCCATGCTCGGTATCAAATTACAAGATCGAGTTCGAAATACCGAGATCCGGCGTCATCGGTCAAAGTCCATGCTGTGGGAAATCGGGTAATGGAGCTAAAGTGGAACTGAGACACTTTTTTTTTTTTTTTCTTTCGAAGAACCTAAGTTCTTCGGTTTTGGCTTCACATCAAAGGTATATAGCCAGTGTCAAGTAATTGGGGAGATTATTTTGTCATAAGTCAGAGTCGATAAGTCAAGTCATGCCCCTGTTAAGTAGTGGTGGTTGCGACTTTACTAGAGGCTTCTATGGAGTTTTGGAGGCAACACGAAAAGTCACGTTTTACAGCATTACACTATTCACCAACACTCATACACGTTCACGAGCACTTAATGGATAAAAAACCACCGTTTTTACACTTAAACACTCAAAGTTATACAAGTTTTGTCAATTAATTTAATGCCGCCAATGCGCCATTTTTCATGTTCCCTCCAAAACTCAACTGAGACACTTGGCCAGACGAAATGATGGCAGGTGGATTAAATCTTTGAGCGAGTGGTGGCCGAAAATGGGAAATCGAAGCAGGGTTGTAACGGAGCTCCGACTTCGACTCCGATATGTCGGAACTTCCGATTGATATTGCACCTCCGGCTCCGATACTTTTCAATCGGAGGTATTAATCGGAGGTGGAAGCAAAGCGAATAGCGGCGGCGGCGGCGGCCGTGGTCAGAGAGTACGAACAGGTTTATGCATGATGCGCGGGGAATCCCCTTGTACTTTCGATCGTCAATTATTTTTTAGAAAAACGGACTTTGTTGACATCTCCAAAAAAAAACTAGTAATAGATTTTACAAATACATACTTATGTTGACGAGTACTTATATAAATAACCATTCCGTGACATTCGGGTAAAAAAGACTGGAGAAAAGGCGGGAAGGCCTTTGCCCAGCAATGGGACATGTCAGGGCAATAATAATAATAATAATTGTCGAGTAGCGATTATGACGATTATAATATCACATCTGAAGAACATGCAGTTTTGGACATTTTTTTATAATTGTGTTTACCTAATGAGTACAATAATAGAGTAATATGTATTGACGTTACAAAACCTTATTAAAATTATTGCCTAGCAATCTTTGTCGTGTTCACCAGGCTCAGTAGCAAGGGAACCACTTTAGTGGTGCTGGCTTTATGATCCGTTAAGAAAAAGATTAAACGGAGGCAAATCTACGAATATTTTGTTTAGAAAGAAAAAGAAAGAAAATTGATTTTTATTTGCTAGAAAGACATTAAGTAGTTAGGTTTTTTTAGTATTTGTGTATTTTTAGTTTACTAAAAGTACCTACTTTTACTTTAGGAGTCAACTAATTTGAAATTATTTGACAACTGTCTATGATACCTATTGAAAACTTGATTATTTATACTATTCTATTTTATTAGACCTGTCCTCAACACATCACTCTTCTGCCACCACCTCTGACTCCGCCTCCGCCTCAGACTCCGACTCCGACTCCGGTTCCGACTCCGATAAGACAAAATTAAAAACTCCGACTCCGACTCCGCCTCCGATAAAACCACCTCCGTTACATCCCTGAATCGAAGTCGTGGCCGTCCGTTCGCGCGGTGGGACGACGACTTAAGTTAGTTAACATACCAGCGCATTTCGTGTATTTTAAGCATAGAACTTAGGAAAGCACTGAAAAGTCTATGATTTTAAGATAATAAGTTAAGATTATTATAGCCACGTTGTTAAATATGTTGACTGTATGCATTGATGTATAAAGTTTAGATATGCCCTGGTACCGAAAATCTTTGCCATTTGTTTGAATGTGTGCATAAGCATAATGCCGACGCGCGCACACTAAATAGTTGTTTAAAAAAGGTGTTCATGCTAATTAACTTAATTGCATCTAACACCAATTATTGTGCAATCATTTTGCATAAACTTTTGTGAAATAATGAGCGTCCTGTGTGCCCTGACAACAAAAATATCTTCTATCGAGTAAAATGGTGCGTAAATTGCGTCATCAATACCGTGCATAGGTACGGTCAGCAAACTCAACAGATTAAAGTTTAATAACTAAATAGTAAAGTGATATGGGAACTAAAAATAAAATACGTTGTTTACAAAGAATGTTTGTTTATTCGTTTTTAAAATACAAAACACACACTTATCCTGTACTATATTTTTAATATGAATATATCCATAAAAAATGGCAAAATAGTCATTTTGCTTAAAATTTACTGAGCAAACTCTGCTAAATTGTATATGGCTATGTATCAATTCATCATCCCATTGGTCTTTTCGTATAATTTAAATTCATTTTTCCTTACAACGTGGGTCTTGCAGAAATCTAAAACAAAATAAAAATAATTTTATTAAAATACTATGCATAAAATAAACTTCAATTATTAAAACACGCATTTGTGAAGCAGGGAATTTTCATTTTGTATATGTAAATAGGGGAGTAATAATTCTATTATTACAAAAAAAGATGGGATAAGTGACTATTTCAAAAATTAAAGGTACATTTACAAATCCAAAATTTGTTTTGAGAATTCGATAGTTTTATTTAATCAATCCCAATAAAAATATTATAATTTAAAATGATTTTTTTTTTCATTTTTTATTAAATAGAGTTTAATCTAATTAATAAACACAAAATATTGATTTTATTTAAGAAATGTTGAGAATTCGTAACATCATTTTTGTAACTGTACAATAATTTTGAGAAAAAGTCATGTATAAACTTCTCGAATCATTTTTGTGAACAAAAAAATTATTCGTGCTTACGATTGTCTAGCTAGATAATCCATTATCAATAAAATGACCTAATGATGCTGCTGACGCTACCGATTGTGTAGTGCAATATTGTCCATGTTTTCGTGCAATAATGCCCATTGGTAGATGATCCCTTATTACCCGAGTTCTCGGTACACCCGCGTGTCTAAATATAATGGTCATAAGCATTAAGTCACAGCGCATGTACTGAACAAAGGGTCATCTCTTTTTCTCCCATATTTATTGAATATACTACTTTCTCTTTTGTACACTCGCCATTTTGACTGGAATATTGTTGAGAAGGGAAGGAAATAAATTGGATTTATAATGATATCTTAATACTTACGAGTGAAATGTTACACTCTTGCCTTTATTTGTATTTCGGGAATTGTTAGTGCACATCCTGAATGCACACGACGGCATTTTGTTGCACTTTCAAACACTTTTTTGTCTTGCTGCCACACGTACGACTGTCACTGTGTTCAGTACCCTTAGTACGAGTTTGATAGTTTCCAAAACGCAATAGTTTCGGTGAGCTCGCTCAAACGAATAGTTTACGTTGTAATCGGCAGTGCGGGCTAAATTTTTCGTATTAAGTTTACACGATATCAACCATCGACTAGCTCGATTGGACGAACTTCATGGTATATACTTCTAACTCTTTTACACGTCGGCAAAAGAAAGAGACGAACATATCCTTTACGTTTGGCGCTTTGTACCACGTTTTGTTTTTTTTTTATTTGCGCATAGTGTTAGCTAAAGTCATATGACCATACTGCCTTGTCATACGTTTTTTTTTTTTTTTTTAAGGAGGCATCGTTTTTTTAAGGAGGCATCGTTTTTTTAAAGGAAAAATAAGCCCATCACAATTTAAAATTATGGATAGATTTCATAGAGTGGTAATTATTTCTCTCTCTGGAAAAAAGTCTACAAGATGTGTCTCGAAATTCGTATAATAACCCTACCCATATCCATAATTTTAGAAATGGTGACTTAAATAAACCGGCCGAAGGCCCTCATGTCAGGCTGAGAGCAATAAAATGTGGCAGGATTTACAAATATTTACAAAAACTAGCTAGTTCGCATAGCTCTCACCGATTTTTTTGTAGTGAGTGCGAATACTACAAAAGTTTTCGTAAACGTCCTAGTTTACTACCGCTGACTTGTCAAAGTTAGAACTCGTACTGCCAAAGTGCCATAAACAGCTCGAAAACTTTTTTGGTTTTCGAATACTATGTTTCGATCAAACTCATACTGCCGATTTTAGTTCATGAAAGTTTTCGCTAGGGGCGCTGTAAGCAAATGTATGGAAGGAAACGAAACTACATATAGTTTTCGAAAACTATCAAAACTCGTACTAAGGGTACTGATGAGCATTGAGTCTAGTAAAGTGAGCTGCACTCAATCCACGGTGGTAGCATTTTGGCGCGGTCACAGTATGGTACGGGCATATCTAAACTTTATACATCAATGACTGTATGTTAAATACATAAGAATAAAAAATAATATTGTGCGGTTTTTAAACCAACCCTTTTGAGATTTATTATGCTGGCGATTTTAGAATACGTGTTTAGAATTTTGAAAGTACAGTGTCTAGGGCTGAAATGTTTCTACTGATTTTCGAAGGCAATTGAACACCACCTACCTTATGAACTGCAGCTCCTGGCTTATTGGTTTGGTGGCAAGGTCCTGTGGACTCGCACGGCGAGTCCAGGTTCAAAAAGTCTTTGTAAAAGCACACAGCACGGCTATGATCCCGCGACACTTCACTCGTATTAAAATGTTGAGATGCAGATTTGGCACGGCCAAAATTGGAGGGAAAATCGACGGATTTTGAGTAGAACGTCCACACGCAACCGATCACAATGACTCCCGCCAATGCACTGCCGAGCCTCGAGCTCTTCACGTTCGGGCAGGCGGTGATTTACCAAAACTACCCTCAAAATAACAATAGAAACGCAACAAATATATTTGTATACACTACCTAGTAACTCATTGTTTCAATCAAAACCTATGTTAAGATTATTATAGCTACGTTGTTATACGTAGTTAAGAGGATATGTGAAACTGTCAGAAATGACAGTTGCCGAATTGTAAGACAGTGATAGCGCAATTAGACACCTGACCCCATAAAGTTAGAATGTAAAGAGGGGTAATGACATTTCAAATGCGATACAAGAAATGATAATAAGCATGTGCGAGTGATTGTCTATGTGTTGCTCAAAAATAGTGATGGACTTTCAATAAGATGTTTTATCGACATCGATAACTGTGGTACCTACCCATTTTGCGTCACAAGTCTTAATAGAGAAAAAAATAGTGCCTACTACACAATCATGTTGTTAATAGAGGGTTAATGAGTGGATAATCCTTCAGCTGCGTGTGGGGGTCATCAGAAAATGAAAATATGTTCCCAGTAGAAATCCCACGGACTTAGAATTTTTACTGGGTACATATTTTCATTTTCTGATTAGTCCTGAAGTCCCCCACCCGCAGCTGAAAGATTATTCACTGATTACGTCTCCACCTGTACATATGAAGATTTTAACCAAAGGAATGAGATGGGTTTGGTTATTATTTATTAGATACCTTCTAAAGACTAAAGAGCCAAGTTTTGGCGTTATTTAGGAACAAAAACTTATCCATCCTCACAAACTTACATTCATAATACATAGTAGCAGGACTTACCAATATTTACCTACAACTTACTCACCAATCCAAATAGGCGGTAGTCTTCGAAATAAGATTGTAATAGCTAGAAAGTCGATTGTGTATATATAATATATATATCTGTTCTTTTTTTAAAGTTGGTTGATTATAATAAACAATAATGAAGCCCATACAAATGTTTTATTCAATGACTAAAAAATACTTTATTTAAGAATATTAATTCTGAGTTTTGTCATTATATGTAGGCCCGATACGTAAGTATACCTGTCTGTCATAATATATGTAGCCTATTAGTTTCAGGTAGGTAAGGTAGGTACTATAAAATAGGGATCCAATTGCAATATGAAGTTGGATCTCGCTTTTTCTTGAGTTGAATCTGTAAAAGAGGTTGATTTATGATTTAAGTCCCTATCTAATAATTACTTGACTAATGCCTACTTGCACCAAACTTCCAAATTTCTAAGCAATTACTTCACTCGCTTGACAGATCTTGATCGGTCTGAATCTGAACCGTTAAAAACTGCCAAGCGAGATTGCTTAAGAGCTTTGAAAACTTTGTACAAGTCGGCATAAGGTCACAAAATACATTCTTTACGCCTGAATTGAAACATTGTTCAACATGGTACTTACTGGAACATGTAACGTAGGCAGTGAACCTTTCTTCAAAACACGTTAATGTATTCTGAATAAAAAAACAATCGTTTTTAAAATGATTGCTGCAAACTTTTAAATTGTTTTGATGATCGCTCTGTTTCTGAAGAATTTGTAACCATTTTTTTCTGTTTTGCGGATCCTTTGGTAAGCTGAAATTAGATAAGTAAAAACGATTAGTTATAATAATACTCGTATTTTAAGAAACAAAATAAAAATGACACAAGTGGTAAATTTATTTTAACTAGGTAAAAATACCCTAACTATAGAAAAGAAAAGAGTTTTGTACCACTTTGCATAACTACCTACTCATTAGGTACTATCGATATTTCATGACGTCATCATTTTATCAAGCCCTAGCGTAACGAAGCAATATTTGTTTTTACATGAAAAATCTATTATTTCTCCTTATATGTAAGAACCATTTGTACACACGGCAAGAGCAATCAAAACTCCACAAGGCACAACGATTTTATAACTAATTGTAGAAGAAAATTGTCCAAAATTTTTTCTACGAAAATAAACCAAATATTTTCTTTACTCACCTGTGAAATGAATGATTATCTGGGTTATTTCTTTGCGTTGTGCCACACGTATTGATTGAGCAACTAACCATGCTCTTTAAAATAAAGAAAATGGTTTAATTTTGTAGATAATTGTAAAAAGATAAAATAATTTACAAACAATAACTGACGAGTTCTCCTGGGTATCAAAAGGTTTTGAGTGACGTGACTTAGTTCTATACTGCTCTTAATCATAAAAAGCTATACTTGCATCTCTTTCATTAACCGATCTTTTGGGGGCGACAGCCGAAAGTATCCGAGATCTGTGCCTGACCCCGAGGGAAGAGGTTAGATATAGATTTTTGTCGCTCAAAAGTAACGGACGTAAGTGACAAATGATAAAATATCGTATTGCTTGAAAAGTATTGAATTTATAAAAAAAATCTTTTTACATTTATCTAAGTTCTGTGATTACTCACTGAATAGTATAAAAATAACCCGTAAATATTCTCTAAATTCGGAGGATGGATGTAAATCAGATTTTAAGAGGGCCTAGTTCAAAAAATAAATCTATCGAGTAAAGTTTCACCAATCGTGTTTCTGTCTTACATTTATTTAGATTATATATTGTCAAGTAATCACTGTATTAACATCAAGTTTGTAAACTGTACCGTTACCGAGTAAGAATGAAACGCAGCGGCTCCAAATTTTCACATAGCCTCTTAAGACTGTATGTTAAATACATAAGAATAAAAAATAATATATTTTTATACTCTACCTAGTAACTCATTGTTTCAATCAACACCTATTAGTATAAGTACCTACCTTTTCAGATTAGTAAAAATTAATTGAGATTGGTAGTTTGCTGATGTGGTCACCATTTTATACTCGACAACTAGTAGTTTTTAGTCGAAGGCCTTCGGGTGGTTTTTAAACTACAACATTATTTTCGGCTAGCATAAATATGTTGATGGTACAGTCAGCTGCACATACATGTATACACTCCTAAACTTTCACATTTATATTACGTATCTTGCAAAGAAAAGTCCACGCAAGCATCATCAAATTAATTTAGTCATCTACTTGTCAGAAGAAGTGTCTTTGCAAAATTAAGGGTATAATATAAATGTAAAAGCTTGGGAGTGTATACATGTCTGCAGCTGAACTGTAAAGTCCATGTCAATAAATAAAATACACAAAGATGCAAAGATAACAAACCAAACGCTCATTAACAAAATTAAATTTATTCCACAGACGTACGAGTAAGTATGCTTAAAATAATTAGGAATCACAATAATTCAGACCACCACAAAATTTTAATTACAAAAAAAAAAAATGGACAATGTAGAAGGGGTACTACGTTGTATCTGTGCAGTCAGAATTTTGGGTTTTTCAAAATGACGGAGTGACAGCGGCGCGAGTGCGGCGCCCGAGCCGAGCTGCAGCGAGCTGGCTCGAGCTAGGTAACCGGTATTGCCAAATGATGAATGAAACTTAAATTATTATCAATGATGGGTACCGACTGACACAAGGCCATAGGAAAACGATTAACTGTAACAGTTATATTATCCTAGTACACTGTGCAGTTATCCAATTTTGATCAAATGAGACATTAAAAAAAAAGTGGTCCCATAAACTAAGGTAGCGCTGTATGAATCGCAAGTGTCAAAAATCGAACAAAAAAACCAGCAGGGCTATTTGTTAAGCTGTCATTCAGTTCTCGTTATCGAATGGTACGTCAAATCTGACAGAAAATGGCCGACCTCTCGAAGCCGATAGCGACAGAAATCCTATGGTGACGTCATTTTTTTCCCAGTCTTGACCATCGAATTCGATAACGAGAACTAATGACAGCTTAACAAATAGCCCTTCGGAAAATTTCGTTGTTTATTATGACACTTGACATTGACAATTGATTTTTGTGCAGCGCCATCTAGTGACCAAGTTTTTTTTATTGAAAAGCCCTAATTTTTTGGCAATTATTTTGAATTTTTCTGTTTTTTTTGTTAGATTTTTGACACTTGCGTTTCATACAGCGCCATCTATCTTAGTTTATGGAACCACTTTTATTTTTTAATGTCTCATTGAAAATCCCTCAAAACCTTTATATCTTCATATCCATGTTCAGTAACGGCAACTGATTATGCGTATTTTTTTCTGGTTATTAAATATTTGCTGTGTATATTGCATTATTGTTCGTCCATTTCTACGTCGTCTGCGTAGTCATCCAAATTGTCGTCCATTGCTACATCAAATGACATTATTTCTTCTGGGGGTGGAACTTTTGGTCCTCCTAGAAATAGAAGAAACATTTAATACAAACTCTATACGACAGACAGACAGACAAGAAAGGCGATAAAACATACTACAAACACTTCAATTGGTTTTTTTTTACCCATCATTGATAATTTCATTTATTTACACAACTAAATACTAACAGAGAATCAATCGGATTGTTTTAGTGACCGTAAACACCACTGAAAAGTGACAGGGAAGCAAAATACGCAGTTTCGTTTACTTGGTTGACGTAATTTTTTAGTTACTTTGATTTCAAAACCAAAGTACTAAACCGATTTTCATGAAATTTTTATGGGACCAATAAAAATTTCATGAAAACCATCTGGCACCAATCTGGCAGTATATCCTGTCGAATAAAATAGTTTTTCATTTTTTTTTACAAACAACAAAGTTCTGAGGTAACAAACATTAAATAAAATCCCGAATTGAGAACCTCCTCCTTTTTTTAAGTCGGTTGATAAAAAAAAGTGGTGTAATTACCGAATGCTGCCGACATTTCTGCTCTGAAGTCATCCGAAGCTTTGTAAGTGGGTTGGTCGCTTCGGATCACTAGTTTAGCGCTATCTGTAATAAATAAAATAAATTAATATAATACAAAGTCAGTATCCTCGGCACGCTGCCATCGGGTATCGAGTTGGAGCAGTTGAACTACCTATAGATCGTTTGCAACGGTCTATGGGTGGCCCAATTGTTTCCTTCGCACATTTTGTAATATAGATAATTTTATTGTCTATCTGTTATTCAATTGAATTAGTCTTTTTCCCCTGGATCGTCAAATCGTCAAAAGATGTTTGTTTGTCCATCACGTGAAAACTACTGAACAGATTTAACTGAAACTTAACAGAATTATTTTATTTCTACATTAGTGGAATGTGGGCCGCTACTCACTGATGACGGTTACGTCCATGGCCATCAGCGTGTTGTACTGTTGTTTGGTCACTTTGAACATGAGCAGGTTGCACATGCTCATGTTCAAAGTGGGTTCAAGCGGGTGTCGTGTAATGTACAGTCAGCTGCATCAATATGTAAACACTCTCAAGCTTTTATATGTAAATGTTATGCCAGGGTTCACTAATTAGTTTCGCTCGGGGTCCGTTTTAAGAAATGAAATGGTATTGTGGATCGCACTAATTTTATAGAAAAAAAAAAATATTATAGAAATATAATTACGGAAATAACAAAGGTATATTTTTACAACTTGAAGAAAAAAAAATATTTATTATAGAAATATAATTACGGAAATAACAAAGGTATATTTTAACATATTACTGAAAAAAAAAATTGTAGTAAAATTGACAAGCTATTGACATTTAACCCTGGAGATGTTCATCAGCAAGTCGAGATCAAATTTTATTCTGTCTGTGCAGCTGACTGTACAATGTGGTGTGGTTAGGCCAGGGCCGCTACTCACTGATGACGGTGCCGTCCATGGCCATCAGCGTGTTGTACTGTTCTTTGGTCACTTTGAACATGAGCAGGTTGTACATGCGCGGGTGGCGGATCACGCGCGAGGTGCCGGCGTGGTATCGGTTCACGAACGGAATCATCGCGTCTTTCTTCGGTAGGAATGGCTCGCCGTATATCTGAAAATATAAAATATAAGTATACACTAAAAAAAAGAGTCGACAGATGTCCTGTTCCTAGAGTGAAATCTAGATTTGCGCGGAAACAATTTAACGTGATTGCTCCTAATCTATATAACACGTTTAATAGTGAGCAGAACATTAAATCTGTAAATAATAACATAATTAAAAAACATATACTTGCTTGGGTTAAGCATTTTGATTATGACGGCATTGAAAAAATGCTGTCTGGTTTTTATTATTAATATCTAATATTATAGGTACATATAACACACATATATATATATATATATATATATATATATATATATATATATTATACACACACACACACACACACACATACTTTTTTTTTTCGCTTCCGGTCGACAAACCGTACAAACGTTTGTGATAACTGTGCTCCCTAAAAGTTAAATTAAAATTGAATCTAAGAAGTGTCAAACCTTGGAACATTCGCTCCCGTGAGGCACCAACTGCGGTAAACACATTCATAATATATACCGAGTTCTGCATGATGGATTTTTAAGGAAAAAGGCACTATTCCAGTCTTTGGAATCAAGATTACGACCGTCACCAAACTAATACGTAATTTCCGCAACTTAAATCCAGCCAATGAATTCATAGAACGAAGTAAACATTGCGTGATTTTACCCAAACACCTTCATTTTTCAACAATAAACAAATACAATCCATACAAACAACGAGAGCTTCTGACGTTTTGTCATCTTTGGCACTGACATTGACAGCCATCACCACAGATAATAAGTACTACTTACCTCTGTCGACGAGATTAAATCCCCGTAACTTGAAGCCGTAACTTTATCTTTAATGGAAAATAATATTATGATGGCCTCACTTATGTGTTCGGGGTGCCTTGCGAAAATCATAGGCCTAAACTACTTACTGTGTTCAACGTGTAAGGGCACCTACGATCTACTATGTGCTAATATAAGCCAACCTGACTTCGAAGTGCTTCCTGCGGATCAAAAGTCTGCCTGGCTATGCATCGAATGCCTCAGTAAACTACCAAAGAGTGACAACACTCATACACCCGTTCGCACTAACAGATCTGCATCTATAACAACGAAAAAGGTAAACGAAACCATGGTAGAGAGGAACGAGAATGTGACCTTTCGTGCAAGAAATAAGCAAGTCAAAATGTCCCGCTCACACGAAGCCACTGTAAACTTACCAGTGAAGTCTTGCGCCTCTGTCATTGATGAATCGACCCGTAACACACTAACAGCCACCGTAAAGTCACCCTTGGACATTCGTACTCAGATTAGAGAAGAGTTAGAGCGGAGCTCGCGTCTGGTCGCTGGTTGCTCATCCTCCTCTGACATACGTGTCTTGATAAGAGAAGAACTAGAACGGAACGCGCAACGAGTTGCAGAAAACTCTTTAGACATCCGAACCTTAGTAAGAGAAGAAGCTCAACGTTGCTCTCACGCTCTTGAATTACGATTGATCCCAGCTATTTCAAAATCTGTAGTAGAGCAGCTTTCACTTATAATTAACAACAACCACCGAACTCTACTTGACAACATAAAAAGCCAGAGTGCTGATAAAGATGTGGAACTACATAGCGCTGCAATTGTTGATGAGATGCCCAACATTGGTGTGCCCGCTGATAACATAAAAAACCAGTGTGCTGAAGGGGAGGCTGGACCACATTGCGCTGCAACTGTTGAAAGGGAGATCCCCAACACTAATTTGCCTACTGCTGGTGTCCCAGTTTCCCCTTCTCGCATAAGAGATCAGACTGCGGTGGAGATGATGCATGCAACCGAGAAAGTATTTACAGCAATTCCAAATGCCCCAGCAGTACCTATATGCAGCCCAAAGCCTGTCGATAAAACCAAACCGCAAACAAAAGAACGTAAGTCCTATGTGGCGGCGGTAAAAGTACCTACGACTGTCCAGGCTCCTCGCTCTCAGCGCAGCATGCCAGTCATAACGCAGGCCTCGTCTGCAGCTGCAAATATTGCGAAAAAAACAAGCATAACTCCAAGCAAGTTCTCATCACCAACACATGCAAACGCTAATGACGGGCCGAATGTGAACGAGAAACTGGCCGATTCGAAACGTCAGCAGCGTCTATCTCATCCTATTGTATCACGTGGGACTGCAGCACCGGGATCAACAATCCTAGAGGCATCCGAACGCGTAAAATACCTACACCTTTTCTATGTTAAGTTAGGAACCACCGAAAATGCAGTACTCGACCATCTCAAAACCATTTGCGGTACCGACCACTGCACTGCCCAGTTACTGAAGTCCCGTGGAAGTTATGCGTCCTTTAAGTTAGGCGTCCCGCTAAGGTGGTCGGAGAGTGTCCTGTCTCCAATTAACTGGGCGGAAGGAATTTGTATAAAGCCTTGGAAGCAGCTTTTTCGTGGGAAAGGTGATATGTCACAGGTCTTGTAATAATTTTAAAAAAATATCTATTTATTATCAGAATGTGCGTGGACTGCGGTCAAAAACCACTACTTTTAGCAACAACTTATACTTATGTTCATCAGATTTGATCGCTTTGACCGAAACATTCTTGACAAGTTCTGTTTACGATGCCGAGCTCTTTCCCACTGGCTATACTGTGCTGCGGAGGGACCGCGCCGGTGATACTGGTTGGGGAGGGGTGCTTCTTGCTGCTAGTAGTGACTTTATACTGCGTCCTATCACTAATATCGATGGTTACACAAATGAAATGGAACTATTACCAGTCTATGTGTCCTGGAAAAATATAAAATTCATATGTTGCATAGTATATCTACCACCTAGCTATAAAGATATCCAGTATACCAATGTATTAAATTGTATGGAGAATTTATTATGCAAGCATTCTGACTTAGATATAATTTTAATTGGAGATTTTAATTTAAACTCATGTAGTGCGCATGTTAAAACGCAATTTGACTTATTCTGTGACCTATGCAATGTGCATCAATATAACGACACTATTAACGAATGCGGCGGTCTATTGGACTTGGTACTGAGCAGTTTGAGTAAAGATACTATAGCAGTCCATCGCGCATCCGATTCTTTGGTTCCTATGGATCGTTATCATCCACCCCTCCAAGTTGACCTTAAGTTGCCCCGTGGACATCAGGCATGGCCTTCAGCCGTGGCTGACAGCGCTATACGTCCTCCTATGCCAGTGCCAGATTGGAATTTCTATAGAGCTGACTTTCAAACACTTTACACTACCATCAGCAACACTTGTTGGTCGGATATATACGATGAGAAAGATATAGACTTGGCAACAGACTTATTTTATACTAAACTAAATAAATGCTTTGACGCGTGTGTACCGATCAGAAATACCTCAAACACTTTAAGAAAATATACATATCCTAGTTGGTACACGAGAGAAATAATTTACAACATAAAAAATAAGCATTTCCACTTATGTAAATTTAAAAAATTCGGAAAACAATTTAATGGAGAATTATTTAAATACTATCGAGAATTAGTTAAAGAACTTATAGATATTGCTTATAGAAACTATATAAACGAGACTCAAAACAACATTATTCGAGATCCCGCTAAGTTCTGGCAGTACATAAAAGATAAACGTAAAGATCGCCAAACACTAAAGCAATATAAATGGAGAGATGAGGACGTGGCGGGTCAAATAGCTGCCGACTCCTTTGCTGAATTTTTTGGCTCTGTTTTTCATAAAAACATACCGCTCTTAAATCCGGATGCAGCTCAGGCCGATGTTCTGACTGGTTCCTTTAACGACCTTAGTGTTAAGATCGACAATATTGGGATATGCGAATTGCGTAGAGCTATTAAACGTCTAAAGCCCAGGTCTTCGGCAGGACCTGACGCGGTCCCGGCATACGTAGTAAAGGATTGTAAAGCAGTATTAGAGCGCCCGCTTTTGTATTTATACAATCTATCACTCCAACAGTCCCGCTACCCAGCCAGGTGGAAGGTGTCTAAAGTCACCCCTGTACCCAAAGGTAGCCCAAGTACAGCTATTGAGATGTATCGGCCTATTGCTGTTCCGTCTGTTTTTGGCAAGATCTTCGAGTCAATCATTGACTGTGAAATACGCAGACAGGTTGGTTCACGGCTGTCTGATTCCCAGCACGGTTTTCGCTCGGCCAGATCAACAGTCACTAATCACATTAACTTTGTCAACTTTGTCTCGGCGAGTATGGATACCGGCTTACAGGTTGACGCAACATACTTCGATTTCAAGAAGGCTTTTGATCTGGTTGACAACGACATTCTTCTTGTGAAGCTGTCTGCGATGGGCTTCGTACCAAAGCTCCTTGTTTTCTTTGCCAGCTATCTAAGCAATCGTAGCCAATACGTCTGCCTTCAGCGTCACGTATCTAGTAATTATTTTACGCGCTCCGGAGTGAGCCAAGGAAGCACCCTGGGACCAACTTTGTTTTTACTTATGATAAATGATCTACCATCAGTCATTGTTGGTTCTAAGAGTCTCCTTTTTGCTGACGACCTTAAACTCTACACAGCAGTCCAGTGCACAAATGACTGCTTAGTGCATCAGCATGACATAGATCTGTTGATTGAATGGAGTGAAGCCAACCGACTATATTTTAACACCTCTAAGTGTAAGACGATTACTTTTACCCGTCGGCGCTCCCCCATTCTCCACAGTTACTGTCTGGCTGGCTCTGCACTTGAGCGCGTAGAAACCATACGAGACCTGGGCCTGGTGATGGACTCCAGACTCGACTTTAATGCACACATTACCAGCATCTGCAAACAAGCCTGCAAAACCCTAGGCTTTGTCATGAGAGTCACCTGGGATTTTCAAGATATACGGGCAGCGCTTACACTTTATAAAGCCTATGTTCGCAGTCGCTTGGAGTTTAGTGCAATAATCTGGGATCCTCATGAAAGCAAATACAGGCTTATGGTAGAGAGGGTGCAGAGAAAATTTGCTAGGTATGCATATAAGCGACTTTATGGATATTATCCATACTTGTATGCGTCCATGTTTGTATCCGGAATGGTGGGGCTGGATACGTTGGAGTCGCGTCGGAAGCTTCTGCTACTGACGCACTACTTCATGTTGCTGCGTGGCGAGGTTGACAACCCACAGGTTTTGCAACAGATGGTTCTGTCGGTCCCGCGACGGCAGATGTCAGGCAGTGCAGGCGCGACGGGGCCGCGGCGCAAGCCTGCCCTATTTGCGCAACTGCCAGGTGTGCGGACTCTAGCTGGCAAATCAGCGCCTACCCCAAGAGCACTTACACTTCTAAACGAGTTCATCTCCAGTACCGACGCTGACGTATTCTTTGATAGTGTCCCCAAGTTTTATAATTTACTAAATTTATTTTTGAACTGTAATTCTAATAATAATTCTATGACATAAATATTTTAGGTTTAAATGACATGAATATTTTACCTTATTAACAATCAATAACACTTTTGTAATTTGTAAATAATAAGTAAGTTTAAGTATAATAACGTTTGGGCGTTTTGGAGTAATCTGTCAGCCCTTCCTGTGTTTTCCTGGTAAAATAAAATAAAATAAAAATAAAATACACATACACTCAACACTATTGTTATATTTTATACTGAATTATTTCTGAGGTCATCTGTCTATTATATTTTTTTATTTTTTTCTCTCGAAAATATACTATATACTATATACTTTTATTGTTTAAAATTATGTAAATTTTCTAACCTAAGTTTAATTTAAAAATTGATTTAAATTATTTCCCTTTGTAATAGACATAACCCAAATTGTAATAAACAGGAGAAGACTCAGGCTCCTGAAATACAGCTTTCTGCTAGTTTGGGACCTGTGGATTCACTCTTTTGTAAACATATAATGTCCGAATAAATATTACTATTACACTCGGGCGAATGAATATGCCACCTGGCTGCCACTCTCGCTCGGCACTTGCTGCGTCCCCCGCCCCCCGCGCGGCGCCCTCTGTGTTTCTTCTTCCTCTAATTGCGAAGCCTTATCATTACCAATTATTACAGGACTACTTCTCTATCAAGATTATCCAAGAACAGCTGTACTTTGCACAAACCTCATTCGAGCCAGGTGTCATGTTCATTCGTAGTAGTTCCTACACCACTTGCTACCAAAAAAACTTAAATGGGCAATACAGACGGGGTACTATGTTGTATCTGTGCTGTCAGAATTTTGGATTTCTACAAAATGACGGAGTGACAGCGGCGCGAGTGCGGCGCCCGAGCCGAGCTGCGGCGAGCTGGCTCGAGCTGGGTACCCGGGTTTGACAAACGATTAATGAAACTTAAATTGTTATCAATGATGGTACCGCCTGACGCAAATCGATACGAAAACGACTAACGGTAACAGTTATCAAAATGTTATCAAATTTATTTTAATTTTTTCTAGTTTCTTTGCCATATATGTGTTCGTAACAGCAACTGATTATGCGTATTATTTTTCTGGTGATAAAAAATTTACGGTGTACTATATACTATAACATTTCGTGAGGTCGTAGTAACAAATTCACCACTCGACTTTTTTGAAATTTATTCTCAGTCGATTTATAATTTAAAAATACACAACTCAGCATGAGAGCGAGATTCTGGGGTTTAACAAACTTTTGTTTACTAAATGTTAGTAGGTTTAGAAGGTACAGTCAGCTGCACAGACATGTATACACTCCCAAGCTTTCACATTTATATTTACTCGTAATATTGTAAAGAAAAGTGCAAGCAAGCATTTTCAAATTAATGTAGTCATCTTACCTGTCAGAATAAGAATGTCTTTGCAAAATTAAGAATATACCTAATATAAATGTCAACCTTGGGAGTGTATACATGTATGTGCAGCTGACTGTACTTTTTAGTACTTACACGAATCATATGGAACGGATCAGTTTGCGGATTGAAATGCTTCGCCACCACTTGTTTCAATATCTGTTGAGAAATCACAGTTTATCATATGGTTTTACCCGACTGCGAAAGAGGGTTATGTTTTTCAACAGACTTAAAAAAATGAGGATTTCAAAAAATGAGAGTTATCAATTTGGTTGACTGTTTGTTACCCCAGAACTTTGATGTTTATGAACCGATTTGAAAAAACAATATTTTTTTTTGTTTGAGAGGTTATTCATGATACTTATACTTTCAGATTGGTCACATAGAAATTTAATGAAAATCGGTTCAGTAGTTTAGTTTTTAAATCAAAATAACTGAAAAAAATGTCGTTGAAGTGAACAAAATTGCTAATTTTGCTTTCCTGTGACTTGTCAGTGGTGCCTACGGTCACTAGAACAGTCCGATTGAAGTCGGTGGTTGTAGTTTTTTGTAAAACCTTGATTATTCATGTATCGTTATTATAAGGTTTGCAATAAAAATTCTATCTATCTAAATAAATAAATAATTTGATTTGAATTCTACATTATCAAGCTAAATTGACCCTCACCAGAGGGAGATAAGGCATAATTTTCTTCAAAGCTAAATTGATCCTTACCAGAGGGAGATAAGGCATCATTTTCTTCAAGCTAAATTGACCCTTACCAGAGGGAGATAAGGCATCATTTTCTTCAAGCTAAATTGACCCTTACCAGAGGGAGATAAGGCATCATTTTCTTCAAAGCTAAATTGACCCTTACCAGAGGGAGATAAGGCATCATTTTCTTCAAAGCTTAATTGACCCTTACCAGAGGGAGATAAGGCATCATTTTCTTCAAAGCTTAATTGACCCTTACCAGAGGGAGATAAGGCATCATTTTCTTCAAAGCTTAATTGACCCTTACCAGAGGGAGATAAGGCATCATTTTCTTCAAAGCTTAATTGACCCTTACCAGAGGGAGATAAGGCATCATTTTCTTCAAAGCTTAATTGACCCTTACCAGAGGGAGATAAGGCATCATTTTCTTCAAAGCTTAATTGACCCTTACCAGAGGGAGATAAGGCATCATTTTCTTCAAAGCTTAATTGACCCTTACCAGAGGGAGATAAGGCATCATTTTCTTCAAAGCTTAATTGACCCTTACCAGAGGGAGATAAGGCATCATTTTCTTCAAAGCTTAATTGACCCTTACCAGAGGGAGATAAGGCATCATTTTCTTCAAAGCTTAATTGACCCTTACCAGAGGGAGATAAGGCATCATTTTCTTCAAAGCTTAATTGACCCTTACCAGAGGGAGATAAGGCATCATTTTCTTCAACTCGTGGCGCACCTTCTTCCTGGCAGCCTCCTGTTCGTTGTCCAGTTGCGTGGGCTTGCTGTCCAAAGCGTCTATGTGCGAAGTTATCGCCTCGACAATTTTGTTTGAGTATATGCCTGTTGCCTTGTTGATTTCAGCGCGGGAAGTTAGCTCTTTTACTGGGAAATTGAAATAAAACCTATCAGAATTTAGTTGAGAAGATGACAGATCGGACTAATTGGCGCCTGTTTACTTACCAGACTTCGGCATTTGTAGAAGATCTTTTTCAGTTATTGGAGAACGCGGCGCCCCGCTCGCGTCCTGAAAAAATAAAATACAGTTTCTTTCATTAATATATCATGAATCAATTATGACTTCTTCTTAGCGTGTCACTAGTTTTTTCGAACCAGTGTAGTGAACGGATTTCAAGTTCGCTTCGAAGAGGGTGCACTGTATCAATTTCATTTATAATTACATTTTTTCAATTAAGTATGTCTTATAGATTAAATAAATAGCTTTATTTTTTGATGCAGCTTTTAAAGTTAAAATCATTAAAATAAGTTTTGACTGAAACTGAAACTTGATTTCGTCAACAAAAAAAGTGAAAGGTTTCATACTTTAATTTAGATTTTATACGTGTTTTTTTTGGGTTGGCGCAGAACCTGTTTGGACCGAAGGACCTGGCATAATCTGGAGGAGGCCTATGTCGAAGGACAACCTGACTCAAACTAGAACAAACATTATATAAACCATATCATAAATATAAAATCTCTGTACAATGTGAGTCAGCGAATAAAGGCTTATTTTATTTTATTTATTTATTTTTATTTATACGTGTTTTAAAATTAACCCTACTAACTTAAAGACACGTATAAAATCTAAATTAAAGTATGAAACCTTTCACTTTTTTTGTTGACGAAATCAAAAAACATTGACGAAACGAATAGTGTGAAGAAATTACTATAATACGGCGTACTTTTTGAGTATTTGTCCGAATCATTTTGTAGAATTTTGCACCCCAAAGTTTCAATATCCTTGATTTCAAATAGAGGAGAAATATCAAGGGGCTTTGGGACAAACCCTTTAAACATAGATACATACATTTCACCAGCTACTACTACAGTGCCCTTCAGCCCGACACACAGTGATCCTAACACACGGCTGCTCACCTGCAGTGCGTGTAGAGTGTCCACGATGAGTTGGCAGTCTCCCTTGTGCGGGTGAGTCTTGCGGTACATGCTGGTCACACGAAAACACGACTCGCTGATGTCAGCCATCGATAGAATAGGCTTCAGACGGTCAAAGATTTTCTGAAATATATATTATGGACATTTCACACAATGCCATCTAAAATAACTACACTCGACAGTAAATATGCCGGGACATCCGCTGCATTGGAACTCTGATTCGATTTTCTCAAATAGTATAAAACTTACGACATGCTGATTCAAATAATTTTATATTTAGCATAATCAGCCTATAATGTCTTAATCCACCACGGTCTCCTCACGATGTTTTCCTTCACCATTGCGAGAACGTGGGATGCATTCATATACTTTTTTCAACCGAAAAAACCCATTTACGCATGACTGCCACCGGGATTGAAACCCGCGACTGTCAGGTCGCAAAGCAAAGGCCTCATCCACTCAGCCTCGATTTTAATTTTTTTTTTTTTCGAGCAACAAACATAATGCTAACGATTGGTTCTGTTTAGACTAGAGTTCGCGATTACCGTTCTTTTTTTTTCTAAAATAAGGAAAGTGGGATAATTGATTGATTCAGGCGTTACTTTGCGGAAATCCATAAATATCAATAAATTATATAAATATATTTAGTAATAAATCCGCTTAATTTCTAAACAAAGGTTTTAATTAACTTAACTTTAGTTCAACTAAACCAAAGAGTCAAAGAACAGAAAACCAAAGTTTAAAGATACGACACGTGTTTCGCCTCTACACGAGGCATCATCAGGAGGTGTGGACTCGCCGAAGTTTGAAACGAGATTGAATAAACAACGTTGCCCGTCCCGTTCAACAACGGGTATAAATACGGGCCGGGTGTTTAGAAATTAAGCGGATTTATTACTAAATATATTTATATAATTTATTGATAGGAAAGAGGGATATTTCTCATTATTTCTTTAGTTTTTGCCTATACATAGTTTGCTCAGAGGCGTGTATTATTGTGGCTTTTTTCGTTGAATAATGGATGCGACACCAAACGAAAACAGTAAAACGAAATAACACAAAGTGTAGCTCTGCTTCAAGTACGCGTTCGAAGACTTCGAATTCGCAGATGTTTGGAGCAACCATAGATGAATAACGATGTTCCTAGAACGTCTAATTTTTATGGTAGACGTACTTACGAGTACATACTACCTACGCTGATTAATAGCCTCCCTGAAAGTGTAAGAAATAGCATTAATGACAGAAATTTCAAAAATAAGTATAAAAATTACTACTTAAACACTGTTCTAAATACATAGATACGTACATACATACATACATAGTTGTGTACTATAAAAACGAAACACATTACCCTCCTTCTGCGTAGTCGGGAATAACTATCGTAACACTATTGTAGCATAATACTTACTCACACTCACCGCTTAGAATCTTATCACCAATCCCGTTGTTGCAAACATACCTATTAGGTATTTAGTTTGTACTGTCTTTCATGCCTACCTCAATTATTGTAGTTTGTAGCAATAAGACATATATAGTAATAATGTAGCTCAAAGACGATACTTGTGTCCCCACAAACCTTTAGAGGATTCAGGATACAAAAATGTTGTTTTTAAATATAAGTTTTTGTGTAAATAAATTAAAAAAAAAAAAAAAAACAAAAACAAGATGGACAGTATCAAACCAAAAGGGAATAAGACAGGACCAAAAAATTTCAGACAAATCCTACTTCCTACTAATATTATAAACGCGAAAGTTTGTAAGGATGGATGGATGGATGGATGTTTGTTCCTCTTTCACGTAAAAACTACTGAATGGATTTTAATGAAACTTTACAATAATATAACTCATACATCAGAATAACACATAGGCTACAATTTATAGAGATACCTGCGCAGACGAAGTCGCGGGCACCAGCTAGTTGTCAATAAAAATGAAATATCTTCATTTTCAAATAATGTTTGTTACTTTTTACTATGTAGTTAAAACATATAATATTTATCTAACCCTGTTACTTCTCTTTTTCGAAAATTGGCATCGGACTAAAATGTACTAGAAGTTAGCCAATGTGGCTCCCTTTTACTGGGCATATTTTCAATGTACTACATTGTGTTATTATTTAATACTTCTGTGGGTGCAACGACTTTACAGACAACACCAAGAGACTGGAGCATTCGATTATTTGCTGTCGAGTGTATTTAAGTACAGTAAGAAATAGGTTAATAAAAAAATAAAAAAGAGTACATACCCTCGCAATAGTTTCGAGTAGTTTGTGACCAGTTTTTAAACTGAGGTTGAACAGAGCCGGGTATCTGTACTGGATCTCCATGAGAAGCTCCATGTGGACATACTGGACCACCTGTCAGTCAACGAGATTCAATCAATCAATCATTCAATAAATCTATTTATTTATCGAACAAAGTGAAGGTGTCAGAGTCTGGGTTATTTACCCCATTTGCTTTATTTTATTTTATACTATTAATAGAAAGTAATCAAGGTTTACAAAGACATACAACGACCAACTTCAATTGGATGGTTCAAGTGACCGTAGGCACTGACAAGTCACAAGGCGCAATTTTGTTTACTTAAAGGACATATTTTTTTCAGTTATTATGATTAAAAACTAAACTACTTAACCGATTTTGATGAAATTTCTATGGGGCCAATCTGATAGTATATTCTCAAACACAAAAAAATAATTGATTAAATCGGTTATAATTCAGCCGAATACAAAATCCTCCCTTTTTGGAGTCGGGTGAAAATCCTGGTCTACCCTCCTATTTTAGTGCTAGGTACGATGTCATGTAGTATTAACCACTGATTGAAGAACATACCCTCGAAATTTTAAGTCTCTACGTCCAGTGGTTAAGTTGTCTATAAGTCAGTAGTTTTTCAAGCTAGGATAGCAAGATAGTGATAGTAAGATGTATAAACAAAACTAGCTTCTTTTTCTAGGCTAGTAAGGAAAGCGTCGATGACACATGGCTTTTTTACAAGCTGATTGTTTGCGAGTTTAAAAGCTAACGTGTCAGCGTGTTAGCTTTCGGGAAGGATTGTCAACAAGCAGATTGTAAAAAGCCGATGACACTGGGCGAGTTTACACGCTACAAGCGAACTTGCTGGCTTGTAACGAGTGAAAAAGTGGTGTGTCATCGACACTTTAGTGAAAAAGTAAGCTAGATCTGTTTACATGAAGCCAGAACTGCTAGCTTACTATCGCTATCTTGACTTGAAAACTAGACTCGTGTATCGGGCATAAAGCGTCGATGAGACGAGGCTAGTTTACGAACTGCTCGTCGGCGAGTTTAAAACTAAGCGACACGGCGACTTAGCGGTCCGAAAGGATTGTCAACGTCGAGTTTACAAGCTGTTAGCGAACTCGCTGGCTTGTAGCTTGTAAACAAGCCCTGTCATTGTTTATTGGTAATCAACAGCATACATATTATGAAAATTATCTTAAATATAGTATAAGTAACAATGCAAATTATAGATTACCCAGTATCTATAGAGAGTAATATCAATGCGAGTTTGGTACATATTAAACTGACAGGTTACCTACCTACATGAAATTCTACTTATGGGGCATCCTCAAATCCGAATTCCATACAAAAATGTTTCGGACAAATACTCAAAAAGTACGCCGTATTATAGTAATTTCTACACACTATTCGTTTCCTCTATGTTTTTTGATTTCGTGAACAAAAAAAGTGAAAGGTTTCATACTTTAATTAGATTTTATACGTGTTTTAAAATTAACCCTACTAACTTAAAAACACATATAAAATCTAAATTAAAGTATGAAATCTTTCACTTTTTTTGTTCACGAAATGAAAAACATGGACGAAACGAATAGTGTGAAGAAACTACTATAATACGGCGTACTTTTTGAGTATTTGTCCGAAACATTTTTGTATGGAATTCGGATTTGAGGATGCCCCTTAAGTAGAATTTCATGTAGGTAGGTAACCTGTCAGTTTAATATGTATGTACCAAACTCGCATTGATATTACTCTCTATAGATACTGGGTAATCTACAACAAAATGATTTGTCCGAATCATTTTGTGTGGAATTCGGCATTGAGGATTGGCCTTAAGGCTTTTATGAGTAGGTATTGATTGATGATATATTTATTTACCTGGTTAGGTGAATCATTGTATGTCCCCCATTTCTTTTTACCTTTCCTACTCCTCAGTTTTGGTGCAAGGTTTTTAGGTGTTTTTGGGGTAAACTGAAACATAGAAAAACTTATATTAGGTAATGATAATCAAGGTTTTACAAAAACATACCTCAACTGAACTTCAATTGGACTGCTTTAGTTATCCTAAACCACTGAAGTCACAGGGAAGCAAAAAAAAGCAATTTTGTTTACTTCACTTCCTCTTATTGTGTCATTAATTCTTTCAAACCCGTGTGGTGAAAGGATTTCAAGTGCGCCTCAATGAGGCTCCTTTCGTGCACTTGACACCTGTTTTCGAACTTATTCAGCTTTATTTAGAAACGAGTTTCATAGCGAAAAATAGTCACAAACTAGAGTTGACCAAGGATTCGATTTCGAAAGTCTAGACATAAAACAGGAAAGTTAATAAAGCTGATTAGGTTCGATGACATGCCGGTTTCCTTAGATGTTTTCCTTCACCGTTAAGCACGTGTTTTTAATGCGCGCTTAGACAAACACTTTTTGGAACACAAAAATCCATTAGTGTACGACCAGGTTCGAACCCATGACCTTCGTACCGAAAGACGAAGCACCTCCCACTTGGCCAACACAGCATTTTAGAAAAAAAATATTTATAAAATAGATTTTTGAATATTAATTAAACAATTTTCGAAAATCATTACAAAGCTGAGATAAGTGTATCTAGGGGGTAAATAACCAGCATATCTTTACACTTACATCAGGCATTCGTTGTGGTTTCGGTATAAATGCCTTCAGCTTCACCTTCCCAAAGTTGAATCTAGTAATTTCGTCCGCTGCGCGCACTGGATCCAGTGTTTGAGGTAGCTGGACATAGCAAGTCTTTATGCCCATTCTACCAATGCCACTAAATTTCAGTACTTCAAATCGGCCTTTGATACTTGGTTTAAGTGTTTTTGCTGCCCACGCTAGAGTCCACTGCAATTGAATTAAATTAATAATTACTTAATTGGTTTCATAAAATAATATATGGAATCGGGTACATTGTAATGGATATTTATACCATGGCAGTTTTATCTTAGATTTTAGATGTACCTACTGGAGCTCTGTATCTTATACTAAGTCTCCTCAAGAGCCTGTATTGTAGGGTTACTTCATTGATAGATTTCAATTGATTTTATTTATATAATCGTTGGAAGGCGTTCGCTGCAGGATACCATCTGGATGTACCCAGTTACCAACACAGGTTTCGACATTCTGCTGCAAAGCAGTAATGTGTAAGTAATACTGTATTGCGGTTTGAAGGGCGCTGTAGCTAGTGAAATTACTGGACTTTCGAGACTGACCACCAAAATGTCTCAATGTGTACAAACGCTTTAGCAATGTTGCACAGGCTTATGTGAATCAAAGTCCTGTGTAGCACTGTTCTGATCATGAGCAGGCGTGATCTCTTACCATCAGGCGAGCACTTAGCTTGTCTCATCCCATTTTTACATATAAATAAATAGAATAAGAAAGAATAAGAATTAGTTGGGAAAGTAAGTCTATGCATCTACATAGGGCTGTGTTCGTGATAAAGTGGGAGCAATTGGTCGTGGCTGACTATTGGTGGACATATTTTGATGTAGGCTAGGTTTTAGTTAAGTTGATATAAATAGTTTGTAGGTTGTAAGTATTTGTAATCAAATGTGAGGAGGATACAAGTAGAACAAGTATTGTTTTTGTTGTCATTAACTTGAGGTTGAAGAAAACGTAGTGGAATCTGTACTCACTGTTGTGGGTATCCCGTTTACAGCAATTACGGACATTTGAACGGGAAAACTTGTCCACCCGGATTAAATAATAACCGCTCTTATAAACGAACAACTCCTAAAGAATAAGTCACCCGTACTTGCACAAAAAAAGCTCTAATTTGCTCTTCTTTCTACCGATTTATTTATTTTGTTTACTTAGAAGTAGTACTCTGACTGATCTGTGCTTAGAAGGAACCACAGACAACCTAGGATTTTTGTGAACTGATTGATTTTTTTCGTTAGGGTGGTTATGGTAGACAAAGAGCATATAACTTTAATGGTAGAGATGGGGTGGAGACTTTAAAAACAATCGATTAATCTAAAAAAGCATCGACTATAACGGGCTCTCACGATTATAATCTCAGCTTCACATACGATAACTGTTCTGGTATATAATTTAATTTTCGGATTTTTTTATATTATGTAGTGTACAAAAGTTTCCGACGCTATCGCTTATTTATTACTTTAGATGTGTTCATAAGACCACTAGACAGAAGTGAAAAATCAAGGCGACTCGAGCCCACTTTACCTGAACGAACGTTAAATAGCCGAGTATCAGGGCTCAGTCTCATTCAATACCCACAAAATAAAGTGTTCACCGTTCATCAGCGCGCTAAAGATGTTTTCACTTCAAAAAATCGATTTTCTACAGCAGCTGGTTGGCATCCCTAGCTGTCAGGTTTTTTTTTGCTCCTTAGGTTAGGGCCGAGCGATAGCATTAACCTTACTGCCGGTATATTTTTATTTTGTTTTATTTTCCATTGAATTATGACTGATAGGCTTCACCTCAGACTTTGTAGCTGTATAGGATAAAGTACTCTACTCTTTGCTTGATGGTGCATTGTGTTCACACAAAAAACTCAAAACAAAGACAGATAGCAATCAATGAATGAATGGGTAGTACCTACTACGTCTCTACTAAAAAAATATGTAGTATGTAGTAGTATTAACTAATACAACAGAGAGACATCCAATCTATGCTAGATCCTGTAAGTCGTTCAGTTCCCAAAAATCTAACAAGGCACTGTAGGTACAACAGATAAAGAAGCTACATTTGCTTTCAATGACAAACAAAAAAACCAGAATAAAACTTAAATTATTTATTTTCTATGTTAAAGTATCTTCTGATCTGATGTATTCTCCTATATCAGCTTGATGGAACACTATTGTAGCCAACGGGTCTGCGTTTCTGCATTCTGCGGTGGTGCGGGAAGCTACACCAAATCCAATGGGAACGTCGGACATTGTTAACACCACTACTCCTTGGTGCTTTGGAGTGTTCTCTGTTATACGGCCCAAACCTGTAACAATAAATATATTTTGAGTCTGATTAAAATTGTGATTGTATTCTTGTTACTCAGTTGTCAGTCTAAGTAGTTAGTACAAGTAGCGGCACATAAGTCTAGCGCTGAACGATATGCCAGGGGGTTTGTTATGTGCATGGTTACTGTATGTGTAGTCCCCCTCGGGACCTTACTTTTTACTTCTGCGCAATAACGTTCGGCGCTATTGCACAAAAGTAAAAATGTGCGGTTGCATTCCGCTACTTGTAAGCATTCTTATGTACCAACAATGTTACAGAAATCAGTAATGTTATATCCATAGGTGCATACAACTGAAAGGCAAATTTGTAGATAGATGGACCAATGTTTGATACTCAATCAGGTTAAAGCCACAGGAAAGATATCTGTTTGTAATTATGGATGGTTATAGTTTAGAACCTGTGTTAGGACAAAAGCTTCTTTTTATCCAAACACCAGGTGAAGCCAGGGGCAGCAGCTTTACCATGGAGGTAAACATTTCTGACACTGGATGGATGATTAGAACATTATCACTTCAACTATTATACCAACTGGGCTGGAATTTTGCATGGATGTAGTTCAAAAAGCTGGGAAGACTTATGTTATTCCGGTACCACGAAAGCGATACTGCTGCAGGAACCTATTAGATAAAACCAGATAATAAACTAAACTCACCACTTTTAATAACATGATGTCCATACAAAAACTGTTGCTCAGCTGATGATTTGACCCACAGCTTGAAGGGGGCGTATGGCGCTATGTACGTTAGGGCAGTGATATGTAACCTAAACTTATTCGTTTTCGTAAATTTTCCGAAGCAAGTTCCTGCTGATATTAGATGCTCCGGTTTGACTGTGTGTGCAAGCTGTAATAGTCTTTCGGAGATGTAATATACGCGGTCCTTCTTCTCTCTAAAGCAATAAGTGCCGTCTGGTCTGTCGATGAGGAGTTTCACGTTAACTCCTATGCTGAAAATTGAAAAAATACGAAGCCGGGGGTAAATTTTTAACGAAACGATGGATGGTTTAGGACGTGTTTCAGTAGAAATTAGTTGTAATCCTTCACGTGATTCGTACTTACTATTTAGTCAACTTTTCGAATAATATTCTAGTCCTTTCCTCTGATAAAACTTTCATTTTTAGATTTATACGATTCAACAAAATAAAAACACGTGTATCATCACACGCGCTGTTTTGACAATCAATTTCCAATTTGACATTGATTGATTGATTTTGACTTGACACAGATGACAGCATTTTTTTTCCCCATTCGGAACGCTAAAGTCCTATGACCATACCGCCTTGTCATACGTTTATTATTCCTATATTAATTTATATTTCATACTGAGATAATGTTTATTTTTGTCATCAGTCCAATTAAAGTCGTTGAGTCAAGTCATGCCAAAGAGTTTGGATATACCTTTACTTTATTATTCTGAGAGTCATGCCCCTGTAAAATGGTGGTGGTGGCGACTTTACTAGAGGCTTCTATGGAGTTTTGGAGGTAACACGAAAAGTCATGTTTTTCAGCATTACACTATAATTCACCAATACTCATACATTCGACCACTAAACGGGTAAAAATCACCATTTTTACAATCAAAATAATACTCAAAATACCTAATACAAGTTTTGAAAAATAAGTTAATGCCGCCATTGCGACACTTTCACGTTCCCGCCAAAAAACTCCTGATGGCAGCAATTCAACTCGAATGAAGTGAACTAAAATGAATGGAAAAACCTGAGGGAAAAACGAACGTGATATCTGTGGGAACGAACGATTAATTAGAACCAGTCGATTAGTGAAAGTATCAAAGTGGTAAGTACATTATTGCAAGTTTTGCGAATTTTTATGGAATATTCTTATGAATAATTAACTTTTGTTATGTACTTGACTAGAATCAAATATAACAGAGCAAACTAGGTTCTTTCTTAACCTATTCTTTTAGTAATTAGAACATAAAATCTATTGCGATATTTTAATAAACTTGTCTGTTTTGTTTCACGTCCCTGAAATAAACAAAGTAAGCGTAAGTACGTACGTCGACTAGGTAGGTACCTATAGGTAGCACACGTGACCACAATTTATGATATTCTGGGTACTTGTGTACTTTAAAATACTTAAAATTTTACTACATTTATGTAGGTAGGTATTTGTATTTTTATATTCATGTGTAATTGAATTATTAATTCTATCAAACAGATTCGGTGAATTAAATATCATTGCAATCTGCCTGTTGATTGAAATACAAACATAAACAGTTCCTAGACTATGTGTTACTATGTTACTATCTTAAGTCAGAAAGTATGAATAAGAAGTAGGTATTTTAAGCAAAAATATAACTGATTCTATTTTTTATTATGAAAATATAAGTACATTAATATGAAATATGTTAAAGAAATCATTAAACCAATAATCAAGTAATGAAATTACCCAAATATAAAATTGGTTATATCTCAATGAGACAGGTTTGAACAAAAGAAAAACTGATTTAATTATTTAATTAGAATCCTTTTTAAAAGAAGGTCAAGTGACAGCATAGTTTACCTACACTCCCCTAGTGGGAGTGCCTCAATTTAATCACAAAGTTACAAATTGGTTCTTCAAATTTTTGTCATTCAACTACAGGGCGTAGGAGCGGTTTTGTGATCGGACTATCCTAATGTTTAGTTCTATGAAAGTAAAGTAAAAATGTTTATTTTACAGAAATATTTAAAATTTTAGGTAGGTACTACATTTCAAGACATAAAACCAATGCTGTTTTATTTAAATTTAAACATCGCGTTATATCTAGATGGTCTAGTCTAGTCTGAAACTACAGAAAAAGAAATTCGTTCAACTCTGAAAATCAACAGTGCTAGATTCTATTTTATTTTGATTCTTTGCCCTGCAGTAGGACGATTCAAGCTCACAATAATAATAATAACTTCATTTTGGGATTTAGGAATAACAAACTGTTATAGTTTAGTTGAAAGACTAAAATTATGTTTGATTAGAAACTGAAAAAATAGCGAGATTTGCTCATCTGCTAGCCAAATATAGAATATATAGAATATAGAGTGAATCATTAATTTACTATACCTAGAAGCTACCCGCGGCTTCACCCAAGTTGTATCTAAATGAAAAGTAGCCTAGGTCTTTTTTCAGCTCATTAATTATACCTAAATCAATTTCAGCTCAATTGGTTCATCAGCTTTGGCATGATTAAGTAACAAACATCCCTTTTATAAAGTATTCTTATTACCCTGTAACCATATGTATGAGGTGCCTAAATAATAATGTTTAGTCATATACCTAGGTATGTTCGCAAACATAATAAATATTTTCATTTTATTTAATAAAAAATTGGCATTTCATAAAAATTGGGAATTCAAGGTACCTACTTTGTTTGGTAGTGTATTTTGGTAACACCAATATCTTCATTTACTTTATTTTTTATGTAAAGAAGTGACGAGACGAACTAGGCATTCCCCTGACGTCAAAGTGGGTTCGTTTGTAACGCACTTAATTTGCCTATGAGTAGATAAGTAAAGTTTAATTCGATAAAACCTGTATTTAAAGATACTTGTAGTTTACTTGAGCTAAACAATTATATTTTATTAATTTTTATTTTTCAATGATTGCAATTATTAATTTAGTAATCCCAAAAAATATGTGTCACAAACGCAGGCCTACGCACTATAAGGAAAATCGGAGACAGATCAAAATCACTAAGGAAAACCCATTTCTTTGTTACAGATTTTCCAAACTATCTGGAGTTCCAAGTCATTCTGCGTTGGATCTCTTGAGTGTGAAGACGTGCGAAAATGTCTGTGCTTACGTATTATCCCAAGAACTTTCGGGCTAACGGGTGGGGATGGCACCGTGGTGGGAACGCGGCCGCTGCTGTATCCGGGTTTCTGAAGGGTGAACGTGGCCAGGGAAGTTCTGAGCCCTTGCTGGGAAATGGAAGCCTGTATCCTTCCCTACCTTCAGAGGATGATACCGTGTTTAATGCCGGTATTAGCAAGTTGTATCCGGCTCTACCTGCTGAGGAATATGAGAGTGGAGCTGTTGAAGAGGTGGTGGAAGATGTGTGTGCTTCTGTCAACGTGAATGTGGTGGTGAGTATTTTTCATTGTCTCCGTTTCTTTGTGCGACTATATGATGCTATGTTACTGTTATTGTTTATTACAATTTAGAACCGTCACCTCAGATGTTGTTGACATCTGGTGTAAGTTAATATTATTGTGCTTGGTCCAAGTAATAGTAGTTTGATAATTTGGAGTATAGAAAATATTTAAATATGAGAATAGTATCAGTGTAATATTATTTTATTTATTAATTTTTATGAAAGGTATAGTACTTGTAGGCAAATATGTATAGGTCATAGGCAATTTCATGCCCTGCCTACCATATTGTATTGCTCAATAAACGACTAACCAGTCATAGACTCTACCAGGAAAGAAGGTAAGCAATAACAAAAATTAAATCACAAGCATAGCATTTCAATCCAAGACAAATTGTAACGTCATAGATGACGAATTGCCTATAAACGACTAGTCTTAGTCATTCACATAACTCCACCTGCATAATGATAACCCAAGTAAGCAAAAAGTAAAACTGAATGATGTCAGATAGTTAATCTATACAAGAACGAGTAAGTTATATTTTGTGCTGAATTGTCTTACAACATTTTATAATACCTGTATAAGTATTTTAAAAGAAAACTTCAGTATTATATGATTTTTTAAGCTTCATTCTTTATCATAAACAAAATCTAAGGATTAGTTTGAGTCAGGGTATTTTGACTTGGCATAAAAATACCTGATTCATATCGTGACGTGACGTACATACTATGTATATCAGTGGCGCTAAGTAAAACCCGGAATCCTTAAAATAAACTCCTACACATGTTAGTCATAATGAGTTCTACATAAAAACGTGAAAGGAAATGGTAAAATAAACAGGTTGTAATTGTAACTGGTGTCTGGAACCCAAAAATATTGGCATGTAAAGGGCTCATAAATTTTGATTTGATAGTAGATCAACATCATTGGGATTAAAAAAAAAAAATCGTTTGCAACCAAACACAAGGCAGTAGTTTGCCTTGTGTTCAGTTGCAAACGAATATTTTTAAACCGTCGTTTTTATAACGTCACGTAAATTTCGCGGGTTATCGCGATTATTACCCAATTTGGGCGCTACGTTTTTGTTCTCGGGTGTATATGAACCGGTTGTAGCTAGGTGAACTAGTGGCATTTGTAAAGACAAAAAATATGGTTGATCAGGTTGATAATGGACTTTCAGCATTTTGGAAATCTATAACGTGCTTTCCAAAATTAAACAATCATAATTCATAATATCCTAAGATGGACTTATTTATTTTTACATTTAGTTTTCATAGTTTCTGGGATTTTCACCATTTGTATAATAATGTTTAAACGTAATAGAAGAGATAAAAAGAAAATGTTGTTAATAACACATTTTAACAAAATAGCAGGGCTGAACATCATGGTTTAAGAATTCGAAGGGAGAGAACTGGCACCGACCGACAGTCAATGTATTTTTAGAAGATCTAAACAGTTTCGGTTGTGATGGAATAGACTGCTGGAAACGTATTAACTAAACTTTCCTGGAAGCTGTTTTTTTTATTTTTTTGTAAGTCTAGAAAATATCATACTTACTTAATCCGAACACTTTTCCGAACACAGACATTGCTAAGAGTTACGTTTTTAGCTGTCTCTACTTCAAACTAGGATAAAAAATATTTTAATGTTTATGCTAATCTGAGTTATGTTAGTTTAGTGCAAATATTTAGTTCTCTTAATAAGTAACAAAAAAAAATAGAATTTTTTAAAATATCGCTCATAGTTATTTTAGGTTTTTCAGACAGATGTTGATATGTCTGTATTTTATTGCTCTAGCTATAAGGTGCAGTTGAATGGTTCTACGAATGTTAATCCAAACAAAGTGTTAAATCCAAACATAATTTTGAAAGATTTATGTCTATGTCAATTCTACTGTTCTTTATTATATAGGTATCATTTTTCTAACGAATAGCAACAAGTGTGCTTTACAAATATTACTGCTGCTTGTAATAGTAGTGGGTAGCTTAGGTAGTAGAGAAACTGCCCCGGATGAAGTTAAGTTTAAACTTTATTGATTGTAATAAGGTCATCGTGATAGCGTTAAGTCAAATTAAATTAAGTAAATAAAAGGAGATCCTATAATAAATATATTTAGGTACCTACTTTTAATTTAATTTTATGGTATTTTGGTATTTGTCCGATGAAAGCGAACATAAAATTAGCTTAGAGATACTATTAAACATGTTTTTGTTAAGCATGTAGAAATCATTAATTGAAAAGAATGGATGCAATTTTTAAACTTTCAGTTACGTCATAGTATCATTTACACATCGAAAAGGTTTTTGTTTTTTGAGACAGAATGCCCAATTTTGGGCTACTTGCTTGTCAAGGTTAAGGTTACCAAAAAATATTACCCTAAAGTAGCAAAGCTCAGTTGCGTTATTTATTTAATATTCCGCCTAACTGGTTCCTCAAGTATTTTTTTTTCTAAATAAAATTACAACTTTATGTGATTTGGTGGTCCAAACGGAAGCAATAAAGAATAACGACCAGCAGCGTGAGTAGATCGTGGTCTAAAAACATACCTACAAACAAAGTTGACGTCATTACTATGAGCTGGCAATATTGTATAGTTCGGCCGATTTAGAGTCAGCATACGTTATTATGAATCTCAGTTCAACTTGGAAAGCTCTTTGATTCGGCTAGCTTGCTCCGAGGTTCGCTCATCTGACAATGTCAGTCAATTCATTCACTCAGTTTCCTAATCTGTGCTCAGTTTTCAAGAAATAGTTTTTGGAGTAGGTACGGTTTGGTGCGTGTTTCAAAATAATATTATTTTGGCATACTTATTTAGGTTTAAAAACGTGTTTTTGTATCAAATATTAAGGCTTTATGGTTTATGTGCTATGGTTGATTAGAATTCCATCGTGTAGTGCGGTTATTCATCGGTTTTAGTGATTATTTCGGGCCTCCTACGAATTTCGCGCATGAATCTTCTATGGTTTTCTTTTCAACGATGATCTCATTGTGTTTGTACATTTTTTACGGGAATGTAGCTGATAAGCGAGGGCATAGGGCCTGAGAACTGTAAGTTTTAAGTGTCGTATTAATTGATGTGGATTGTGAGCTGGTGACCTGGTTTCATTAATCTATGGGTAACAGTTTCCTTTGAACATGTCTAGTCTGGGAGCTATCAGCTTCTTTCGGTTAATAGATTTCTTATCAATTTAATCTAACCTATTTCAATAATAGATAAAAGTACAACTAGAAGAAATATAATAACAGTCTAAGAGGACTTCAAGACCTTTCAATGATTGTCTCATGTACCCCAGCACACCATCTGTCTGTAAAACCTTTCATAATTATGCTATCATTGCCTTTAAGGAGTCTCCTGGGTGCCTTGAACACAGTAACACCAGCAGTCACTAATATAAAGCAAAAGGAAGGCAGTACATTATTTATTGTAAAGCATGTTTTTAAGTGCTATGAAGTATAATATTTATTACCAACTCTGTATTATGTAAAAAAATGATTTTTTAAAGAAGTGGCTGATTTAGCTAGCCACTCTCCTGATGGTAAGGCATGACGCCTGCCCATAACTATAACAGTGCTACACAAGACTGTGTTACCTATAGGCTAATGCAATGCTGGTAAAGTGATAGACTACGTTCAGACATTTTGATGGTCAGTCTTGAAAGCGCAGTAATTTCACTAAATACAGTGCCTTTTCAACCGGAACACAGTAATGCATACACATTACTGCTTTGCGACATAATAACTGGCATTGTGGTGATACCCATCTAGACGGTATCCTGCAGGGGATGCCTCCGAACGATAAAATTACATTTAATCTTACCCATAATATTCATTTTCAAATTCAGTTTATCAATAAAAACTCTTGATTCTGGTTTGCTTGCATTTCCTATTATTATTATTGTGAGCATGAATTGTCCCACTGCAGGGCAAAGGCCTTCCTTTAAAGACTGGTTGTCTGTTGCCCTTGACAGAAAAGAGTGGAAAGAATGAAGGGAGGCCTTTACCCCTGCATTTCCTTAAAGCATTTAATTTCATAAGGTACTTAGAACAAAGTCATATAATTTTTTTTTTAAACGGTGAAAGAGATTGCGTTTCCTAAAAGCATTTAATTTTATTAGGTACTTAGAACAAAGTCATAGTATTTTTTAAAAACATTATGAGATATCATTACCGCCATGATTCATAAGAATAAAAATACAGCAGTTCTACTAATTAGTGCTATTATGTATGATGTCACAGCAATGGCCTTTAAATTCCATCAATGTCAGTACTGTACACAGTTTAGACTCAATGGGTGTGTTTCGAATGAAATATAGCTTCACATTTTTAGAATCTTTTATGCAAGGTCAAAATTATGTAGAGCACATAATTTATAAAGTAGTTTATAAGTGGAATAAGATTATGAGGCAGTTTTTAATTTATGCTTTTTAACATACTAGTTTGTAAGTTTATTTGTACCATTTTAAAGAAGAAATAACAGTCATAATTGTATATTTTATTTCAAATTAAATAAAATACTTAGAACATATCAGATTTATATATATTATATATAAAATAATAAATGCATTTATTTTTAGATAACTTAGTCCATTATTATGTTAGTCAAACAAAACATATAGTTTATTGTTAGGATTTAATATATTTTGTTGCGAGATTAATCTACAGAACAGGGTATTAGTAATTTATATTACTCATAAATATCATCATGGGCTTATAACATCAATATAAGAATATTAAAAAAAAACCTCATGCACGTAGAATTCTGCAAACATAGCACATAAACAAACCAGCCAATCGTCAACATTAAATCTCATCTAAATAATATTCCGCAGTCAAAAATGTCATAACAGTAAGTGAGTGAAGTGAGCACCGCATAATGGCGGTCCATAATGGAGGCTCCGACTTCAGTGCCATGCTCTCTGGAGCTGGCCGGCAATTACTGAACCAAGGAGGCCAAGCGTTGATGCAGTATGGAGCCCAAGCAATCGGCAACATTATCAATGAGGTCTTTCAGAAGAAAGAGGTTGAACAGAAGAGGTTTTTGCCCAGCATCAAGAACTATAAAGTGGTAAGAATCCTTTCCTGAAACTTTTAAGTTTCCTTTTTTTAAACACCAAAATTATGTGTACACAAGCACTAAAATCATCAATGACTGCACTGAATGAATGACCGAATGTATTTCCGAAGAAGAGTTAAAAATGATAAATGATTTATTGGCACCATATTACATCTATATATATACATAAGAAAGTTAACAAAAGCAATTTAGTTCAAAGATAGCTTTAGGGCCGTCGCGGCGCCCATATGGCAGAGCGCGGCGCGCGGCGTAGAGCATTTATCACTGTCAAACTATTGACATTGTCCTCATTGAAAACATATCAAATAACATCGAAGTGAGAGATTATTTGTTGTATTAATTGATATTGGATATTATTTCAATGAAGGCAATGTCGATAATATTTTGACAGTGAAAAATGCTCTACACGCTGTGCTCCGCCATACTTATGGGCGCCGGCTTTGTATGTAATCAACGCACAGTTTTAGTGCCTCGACTCTCGATCCGAAGGTTGTAGGTTCGAACCCGGTCGTACACCAATGCATTTTTCTGTTCAAAAAATTATATATGCATTACAACATGTGCTTAACGGTGAAGTAAAACATCGTGAGGAAACCGGCATGTTAAAGAACCTATAACGTTCGAAAACATGTGCCAAGTGCACGAAAGGAGCCTCTTTGAGGCGCACTTGAAATCCTTTCACCACACAATAAAACACAATTTATCTGGACCGGAAAATGTGAACCTTATCCTTTGATATAAGACCTTCGTTAACCAGTAAATAAAAATAGGTAGGTACATGGATAAAATCTCATTGGAACATTGCCAACGTGTGAGCTATGATGTCTTGCTTGCGAGAATGTGGAAGGTCTCAAATACAACGAATCTTCTCTTAAATTGCAAGATGAAATTACATACATACCTAATAGGGCATAGTACCGGGAAATCCCGGAACCGAAAATCCCGGGATTGTCGGCTGTGTCCAGTACCGGGACTAGAAAAATCCAGAACCGGGATTTTCGGTACTTTCGGGATTATTTTTTTTTTGTGCTTGAGAGCTTTTTTAGGGCTTTAATCTTTAAAACTACAGCTAAATAGTGCATTCTGTTAGTACAAAGAAAAAAGGACAGTAACTCCTCTACTCGCTGGATCCTACCCGCCCATCTTACTAACTTTCGAAGGTGCTGTTGATGTTCAAACTTAGGAAATGTTGCAATATCAACTTATTGTTGGTATCGTCGTCCCAATGCATTTATTTAAAGAATGACATCGTCTTTGGGGTTGTTTGTACTGACGTGACGGTCTTTCCACAACCTAATTATTTTATTATGAGCCTGAATCGTCCCACTGCAGAGCAAAGGCCTCCCTTCCTTCTTTCCACTCTTTTCTGCCAAGGGCAACTGTCTTCCAGTCTTCCAAGTAGGAGTCTAGCTCGTCTCTCCATCTTCTCCGATGTTGTCATCAACAGTCTAATAGCCGTTTTCCGCAATGCGACTGTGCTATGTTGATTAAAACCAGCTGACTATGGATATACGGATTTATAACATTTATTCCCTATTACCTCAAACTCCGAACGTAGCTCGTTTCATAGTGTATTTTTGCGTCTTTTATCTAGATATCTAGCAGAACAGTGAGTGTTCACGCCTCAGGTGAGTATTTCATTATGGGTAGGACGCACTGGTTAAAAAGCAACGGGTCGTGTCGAAGATACAACCGTAAATTATAAGTGGATACTTCTTTATGTTACGTCTTTGACAAAATATTGAAACTGACACATATACCTACTTATCGATAGTTTATCACAGAGGAAATTAACAAAATTGGCTCTTTTTCATTTTAACATTCTTATGAGGCCGATCATTGACATTGACATGATCATTGGGCATTGACTTCTGAAGATTAATAACGAATAACAAATAATATACGATTAAAAACAACTGTTTTTTTTTTAATCAGAAATCAAATCAACCTTCGTTTAAAAGTGTTGTTACGTATGTGACGTCCTAATTTTTGAACTGTTAACGTATACAATCCTGCAAACAATGAAATATCCACTTCAAAACTTTAGTTATAAGCCGTGTATACTTAAAATATTACTTAAAAATTGAGACTGCATTGTTAATGCATTATTCAAGTAGTTACGCGTATTTCCTCACTTACAAATCATGCTTGCAGTATGTTACATAAATGTAAAAATATAGCATTTAACTTTTCGTTATTTTTCGCTCGATTATTCTTTATTTAATCGTTTTCTGACGAGTTTTCTGTTTGACAAAATAATAGGCTACTAATTATTTTCGGGAATACCGAAAATCCCGGTACTCCCGGTTCCGGTCGGGTGCCGGTACCGAAATCCCGGTACTGGAAAAAGGAACCGGTACTGGAGGCCCTAATACCTAATGATACCAGTGTCAACCATAGAAGTGCTTGGATGGCACACTTCATAACCTACCTAGTCACAAGCCTGCGAGTTCGCCTGTAGCTTACACTCGCCGTTTACACTCGCCTAGGCTTTTTCACAATCTGCTTGTTGACAATCCTTCCCGAAAGCTAACTCGCTAGCTTTTAAACTCGCCGGCTTGTAGCGTGTAAACAAGCCGTGTGTCATCAGCGCTTTAGAGTCCGGTGACGCAGTATTAAACGTCCATCCGAAAAAAAAACCCCTACCAACACATTCTCTGCTCAAATACCAGGTACTGACTGCACGTGGTCCACGAATGACGTAACGCGGGTCTACGAGTGATAATACACTATCACATATTACGTATGTAGCGTTAAAGGCCTCTGCTCACTACCCCGTCACGTGCCATGCAACCAGCCAGCCCCGGCAAAACATAAAATTGTATGTAACGCGAGGGTCGGTGATGGAACAGTGGAGTGTCATACTTTTCAATACAAACAATATTTTTTTGCCTGACACGTTCCTAGCACGGTCATGGTATGATACGGGATAGTGGGCAGAAAGCTTTCGACGTCTATCAAATTGTACACCCTATGCTGAAGTTTCATTGCCTCAGCCAAAAAAGTATTTCATCCTGTTAAACCAACCGTCTTCCATACCAATCAACCGCACCTATAATAGGTATCCAATTATCCATCATTTTGACCGGTTGGCTTAATCCACTGCCACTGCCTTGACCATTAGGCGGGTTCTTTGTCGGCGAGCTTCCTTTGACTACTATTCTAACCCGCTGTATACCACGTTATTTAACCCGTAGTTCCTCAAACTGAAAATGTCGCATGGCCGTGACTCATGATAGCTAAAGACCAATGATCGTTTGGTTGTCTATCAATTACTAGACGCCAGAACAATCGATACTATAAATTGAAAAATGAATGACCGTAGCGATTAACCTTACAACCTACAATTCTCATTTCAACACTAGACCTTCACGGACTTCATGTTATTTTATGTTACCCTATTAGACTATGAAAATATGATGGCTATTATCACTTACTATCAGTTTGTCATCCATTCAAATACTTGGCGTTGTCGTAGCGTTTTGACGACACCGTGGCTTAGTTGGTAGTGACCCTGCCTACGAAGCTTGGTGTTCCGGGTTCGATCCCCGGCCGGGGCAAATATTTGTGACGAACACAAATGTTTGTTCTCGGGTCTTGGATGTTGTGATGTGTTGTATGTGTCCATGCCACCTGCGACACAGGGAATCCTAGTGCAGGGGTGTGAGTGTGTGAATGTTTGTATGTTTGTTTGTTTGTTTGTAGCGTAGGGCATTAATCGAATGATATGATATGATTTTAGTAGAGTAGTGAAATATCTGGTCCGTCCGGTCGCTCATTAAACGCCTGGCACCACACCAACAAGAATGCCATTCTTATTAAGTAGTTACACGGGAAAAAGACATCTCAAATAAAAAATAAATAAGTAAAATATATATTTTTTGGCCATTTCACACAGCGTCATCTAGCCCCAAACTAAGCAGAGCTTATACTATGGGAACTAGATAACTGTACTTGAATACTTTTTATTGTAAATTCCTACATAAATAGAAAATACCCCCCGACTCAGGACAAACACTGAAGTTCCTCACACAAATAAATATCCCCGCGAACCCGCGACACCGACCGACGTGGCAGCCCAAGTCCTAACACACTTGCCACTCATCACTGAACCAATCGTGTTGTCGATTTGTCTGGGTTCCATGTCTTGTTTGGATTCAGATTATCATTTATTGTGGCTTTAGCGATGCGCCTCGATGCGATGTACCTAGTATTTTTAGTATTCCGCATTATACATTCACATTTTTGACGGTTGGAACTGAGATCCGGAGTTTTTGATTCAATTTCTCACGAAAATAAAGTTTCTCAACTTTAATGGAGGTATATGACCTCACGTTGTGTGGTTGGCCTTGTGCCTTGGCTTGGTTCTACTCCCACGTAGGGTTTAATGATTTCATACAGACGGACATCAGTTCAATATATTTAAAGAAATAATGTTATTGTAGGATAACTAGACTAACTATTACATAATAATAATAATAAAACAAGTTAAGCATAATAAAATAAACGTAGTTACAGTCTTCCAGACATTTTAAATTTAATGCATTAATTTCCGATGTATTAATGGGCACTTGCACCAAACTATTAAAGGTCCTAAGCAATTACTTTACTCGCTAGGAAGATCTTAACGGTCCAGACCATGATTAAATACATAATAATAATAATGAGTACCTAATTAATTCACAATATACATTAAGGATGTTTGTAATAAATAAATAAGTATAAATTTGTCAATGATGTAGTCCAACCACGAAATACTTACCTGCTATTCATACGTAACGTTACGTACATACGTATTAAAATTTTGCAGTAATACTGAATTTTTTGAGCTCGCTCATTCTATTTATTATTCATTTAAACGTTTTATATAATCGTTGTCAATCAGTTACTTTAAGGTACATATTTCCTTATTCATCTTTGTTTCTATTTGCTCTGAAGACTGTGTGAATGAAATTTCTTACCATTCCTATATGCCTAATATGTGATCAGTTTCACTATAATGATTTGAACAAGTGCCTATTTAGAATTTCAAGTGGTTTGAACTGAACGTCGGCGTCGTATTACGACTTGAAAATAGACCGCAAATCGCCGGATAGGAAGTTTCCTTTTGAACAAAGCTGCCACGCTATTGGCAAATAGCGATTCGGTTTGGCATAATTTAGAAAATTACATCGATTTTATGCCGATTCTAATTGTATACGGAAATTCAATTAACTACATTTATTTTGATTGTTACCATGTGTCCGTTATTTCCTTTCGCATCTTATTTCTACGTTAGAATAACATTCTTGGGCTTGCGAATCTTGCGGCTCATCACTTCCTTATGCCTAGATCACACGTACCGTGTACTCGGCCGAGACAGTGAAAGCTTACGTCACTCGCTCAGCCGAGCACTCAGCGCTATGTTTATATGTACCGAGTACTCGGTACGTGTGATCTAGGCATTAACAACAGAGTGGTGAACAACTGGAATATACTGCCAAAAGATGTTGTTTCTGCAGCATCCACGAACTTGTTCAAGAACAAACTCGACACTTGGTTACGGACCAACAAGACTATGTTAAAAAATGTGACATAAAACTATAAATAAATCCAACACTGTGTGACATAGACACATCAGCGAAAGCTGCTCGTCTATCAACAAATAAATAAATAAATCACCTTGAGTAGCAACTGCAGTCTGCAAAACGCTCGTATTCGATGATCCTATCCTAGTCTCCTCTTATCCGCTCAATTGAACGAGATGATTCCATGACCTTCTCCAATTGTCCAATTGGCCTGTATTCGGACTTTCCCGCCTGTTTGCCTATGTGACTGACCTCGGATCGCTTTGAACTTCCGCCCTCTGTATTTATGAGGTTCGATTTTGTACAAGAAATAGGCAAATACAACGTTAGACTAGACACGGCCTTGAGCAATTAATAATGTGATTAAGATTGACCAGTTGAGCTCACTCTGAAGCCTCGATGAGAGGTTCGACGGCGCATCATCACTTGACAGGGTCACGGGGTCCCGGTCGGATTCGACCGCGGCCCTGTCGGTGATCGTCCGCCTAAGGCGGACCCCTCTGAACGCAAGGAATACCTATCTCAACTGAACTAGGTAATTTGTAGGTATTGATTATTATAATTGTAGGCTAATTTTGTTTTATTTTGCATGCGATTATTTTACTGGACATTGTTATTCAAACTTTAATTTTATGTTATTTTTAGATACATTGATCGAGATCGAGATTATGAGCAACTTAAGCCATAACTATAAATTAAGAAAAAATTGTATACTGTATTCTACAGTGAAGTATGTGACTCTACCTTAAACCTACATTCATAAGACCAGTCTGTAATCTAACCATACTTGGGACAAATAAATAATTCATTCATTCATTCATTCATCCATTCAAGAAAGGAATTCTTCGTTGTAGATATAATAATTAATGTTAATTGGATATATTTTTTATCATAATTTAAAGGATTTGTGTAAGATCAGAGGTTAATAACATCAGATATTGCGTGCATGTGAGGAATTTTAAAAATAAGTCTCAAATTGACTGACTGCCAACTACTCTACGACTGACATTATGCCGGTACTCAACTCCGTTTACTATGTAAATAGTCTTACAGCGAGCGGCATTAACTAATACGGCACTACGCAATATGATGTAAAATTAACAAAATTTCTTAACACAGGAAGCCATTTTAGTACTTTGCTTTATCACTACAATGTATATTCTTCTATTAGGTCAATATTGGTTCTCTCTATGATACATTACTTCCCGTGGCGAGCCGCCTCCCAGTCTAGACTACGAATTCTAACGAACTCCAGACAACTTTACTTATGAACCCCACTCTCCCAATTCCCACTCAGCTGATATTGATCAGTATATGTAAAATTTATGTCCGATGTTAAAAACTGTTTGTCTTTTATAAAAGAGAGACAGAACTTTTCTTCAATGTTTCATTCACACAACCGATTTCATCAAATTTATGATAAATCTGTAAAATCTAACATTCAGCTACGCGCCCTCGTCAAGGTCACTACAATTACAACACATTCTAACTAACTGCCGAGGTCCATTGATAAGTCTGATCTCATTTCCAGAGTTACAGAAACCTTATCAGTGCTAAATAACATCTTGTTTGCATTTCTCTGATCTGTTATTTCTTAACAAAATAGTTTCATTCATTCATCTATTATGCGTTACCTTATGACGTGTCTTTAAATAAGTTTTAAAATTTAACAATATTCGTTGTTGATACAACTTACCTTCTAATATCTCATGTTATCCTTATCAGTGACATTGAATGCTTCCTAACCTAAAACAGATTCAATATTCATGATGTTATCTAATGTAGTGTAACATCCGTACATACTTTAAATCTATTGAATACTATCTGACACCCGCAATGCAACTTCGTTTACATTGTGAATTAGTAAAATCCCTTTCTTAGTACGCGTTTGTACTTCTTGTCGAACACACGCTCCAAGTTTCAAGTTTCTACATTCAGCGGTTTGGCCTGTACTGTACGTTGTCTGTCAATCAGTCGGTTAGTCAGGTCCAAGCCTTTTAAATCTGTTGAAGATCAGGAAACTATTTTGGTCTAAATTCTAATCTGTATGAAATATTTTTTTAACTGCCACCGGGTCACTACACTAGCCATGTGGGTTCATGCCGATAATGTGAAATCTCATGCATCTTAAGAATTTTATCGCAATACATTTATTTGAGGGGAGTAATTTCACTTACCACAACTAAAAATACTCACGGAATGTATGTCTAATATACTGGAATACAAAACAACAGTGGAAAATATTACTTTATAAGTAAGAAGCTAAAAGCTTTTGACTGCGTTAACCATCAATTAACCGCTTCTATTAGCTTAAAAGCCTTGTGAAAGTAGACTCAAAGGATGTTAATTATCATTTTATGACTTCATCGATAGATTTGCTAATAAAAACGAGTGACATTCGCGACCACGCCTACACCATGACACAGGTGTCCTCCAAGGGTGTCCTCTTGGGGCTGAATTGTTTCTAATTACTATATAGTGCTCAAAGTAACGAGGGACAATAAAGTTTGTTTAACATTGTTGTTTTTCCTTTCGATAATTGAAGTCTATGTTGATAAAATTCGTCGGAATTTTAGAGTCTCATAAATTGCTTATAACCACTCTTCTAACAAAATCGGACTATTTACTAATGAACCATTGTTTCATTAGTTTTGTCTTGATTAAAAGTCACTTGAAGAGAAGAAGCTTGCATTCTGAAGCATTCTCCAGGTCTCGTTCTTCCAGAGTAATATATTACACTCTTAAAATATTGCAGGTTTGAAGTGGCTCTCAAAAGGGCTAATTCAGTACACAGCTTCTCCGATGTGCAAAAATATTAAAAGCTACGAGCTATTTTGCGCGTAGCTTTTAGTATATTACGAGCTTTACAGTTTTAACACATATTTCCCCATGGGTTTCCTCCACACATACACGGTTCACTCACACACACTGCACTATTTAATAGGGGTCCGTTATCATTCGTATTTCAGGCAGTCAATACATTCAGTTATGAACGACCGGACATTTATATGTTTTGACGAGTATTTTGCTGACTAATAAGTTTTATTTTTATAAAATACTTAGTGAGAAAGTGAAATAAGTTGTAACCAATGTGTTCAAAAGTGGGATCAATAAAATTATGAGACTTGACTGAAACCAAAGTGCTGTAAAGATCGATGTATAATTGTTTCAAGGACATGTAAAATACAAACCACCGCAAACCTTGTTGTCAGGTTTATTAAACCAAGTTATTTAAATTGATTAGTTTATCGCAATATGCAATGACAATAATCCGAACTGAAGCGGAAAGCTCATAAGGATATTGTTTATCAGCGCAATATAACTATTGCAGTGAACTCGGTATTTTAAACAGTTAAATCATTACTTTTAACATTTGAAATAAAGGAAATATTAACTGATTATATCTAATAAAGGACAATAATATGTAAAATCGATTAGTTTCATACAATTTGTCGAAACAAATAGACGTATACTGAAATGTCGAAAGAAGTGCAAGAGGAATTTCAGAGGTTTAGAAAGGAGGAAGTTGGACACCTATACACCTACTATACAAATGATAATATAGTGAACGCAGCGGAAAAATGGAAAGGAAAGTCCGTTTCTTTTAAATCACCGAAATCGGGAAGAATTTTTCGTTCGAAGAAGAATTCGGAAAAATCTGCTCCATCGGAAGAGAGGGAAGGGAGGGAGAAGGGGAGACGCTTCTCCTTCAACAAGTGGTCGAAGCTGTTCAATGATATCGGAAAGGCGAAGGTGTCTGATTTTGAATACCAACAGCCGAAAGTCCGGGAGCACAGCGCCTACAAGCCTTTCTGGGCTTCGAAAGTTGTACAAGCTTTCAGAAGACCAAGTAATGATCTCACTGATGCTAAAAAGAATAATGCTACATTCATACAGACTGAAAGAGCTAGCTCTAAGAAAACTTCCACCGTGTTGTTCTTAGAAAATGAAAGGAACACTATCTTTGGAAAGGAAATTGAATCTCAGTCGATCTCCAAGCAAGTGCAGAATGTAGAGAGATACACTTTTATCAAAGACGGTGATACAACACCGAAGTTTACTCTGACCAATAAAGGTTTTACGTTTGTGAAAGATTGTGTGCCTTCACCCTCCTTTGGGAAGGTGGTCTCTGCTGATGTGAAGGTCAAAGAATCTCCTAAGAAGAGACTGTCAGCTGTAGATCATCACCATGAGAACAGGCTGCATCTCCCTCCGTTTTACAAAGGGAGTGAAATGTATATGCCGACTGGAGAAAAACTGTTTTGGGTTTGTTGTTCCTTCCTTCCTTGTTTATTAATACACACACCATCGCGTATTTTCACTTATAGGATATAAGCATGGTAAGGCTAACAGATGGTTGGTACCTAACGAATGCGTAACTGTATTGTTGGCAACAATAGAAGACTTTAAGTGGTGCTAATTAGGGTTTGCAATATTCGTTAAATTTTACTATTCGAATAAAATGAATAATTGTAGAGCCAATTATTCGAATATTCGGATATTCGAATATTTTTTTAACATTTTTTTAAAATAATACAATATTGATTAAACACACACAAGAGCAGTTAGACTGGGCTTTAGTTTGATTTCAACATAGCTCTATTAAAATAAAATCAAATATTTTAATTATTACCGACACTGACGTAGTTTTGAAATGCTGCCTCTCTGCCCTTCTCTTTGCCTCCTTCTCAAAATTGTTTCTACTTAACCACAAAATCTGCCTGAGGTACCTGTACTCTGGAACAATTTCAAGAAGGTGGCCTTTGACAACGACGGGTCTCGGATGGTCAATGATCATGACTTTGGTTTTACCCAAATTCATGCCGAAACCGATCCGTCGCGAGGCTGCTGCTAGGCCGTCCAGCATCGGTTGCAGCTTCTCCAGCGACTCCGCCATCAAAACTATGTCATCTCGCCGTTTATGTTAATGTCCTTTCCAGTCCATCGTCTTAAACACGTGCTCCAATGCGCTTGTGAACAATTTTGGGGATATGAAATCCGCCCTGTCTCGCGCAGTTGGATGGGCTTAGATTGCTGGTCCTGTACTCTTTCTGACACTAATGGTGGCAGCGTCATAAACGCATCTCAGCACTTCGATATAACGATAGCCTACTTGGCATCGCTGTAAGGATTCCAGATTCCAGCCCAGGTTTCAAAAGAGTCGAATGCCTTCTCATATTTCACAATAGCTAGCCACAGGGGCCAATTACACTCTTCGGACTTCCCTATCATCTACCTCATTAAGAACAGCTTATAGACGTAGCTCAGGAGTGCTTTATACATTTTTGTATGCCTTTTTTAAAAAGAAAACTACTAACTATACTCCTGTTCCACGCCTTTGGAGTTCTCCCACAGTGAATGTCAAAATTAAAGAGGCTTTGCAGATCTTGTACAACAGGAGGTCCTTTTGCCTTCAGAAGTTCTGAAGTAACTACGTCTTCTTCACCGAGGGCCTTTAAATTTTTAGCTATCTCAGAGCCAACACGATCTAGTCTAGGCTGATGTCAGGCAGTTCGTCGGTATAGTGGAGTGTCAGGGTGGCTCTGAAGTCGTGGTCGTTATGTTCGGGAGAGGAGCATTTGCGGCGTACTCGAAAATCTCCAGCTTTGACAAAGTGGTCCTGCCCTCATGAGTTGTCAACTTCGTCAGGTGGCTCCTTCCAAGCTGCTGCAAAATCAATACTTAGGACCCTCAGTTTTGCTCTATTGCTTCCTCAACTTAGCGGGTATTGAAGGCCGTGCCGTATCATCTTGTTCAGGTCTGACCTCTGACGAGGTGGCCTGGGTGGTTTCTCGCCTTATAGTCATCAGCCGAAGAGTTTCATCCGAGAGTTTGGACTTCCTGCCTGAACGCCACATTTAGCAGAACTTGATGCCCTCATCCCTAAGACTTTCAACCACGGTATGTAGGGCCTCGTCAACATCTTCAGTACACCAATGCAACAAATCTTTCCTCGAGAAGCTTCTAGAGCTTCTGGAAGCCCGCCATGATTTGGAGTGGATGAGGTCGGAGCGTGGACTTCATCAGACGGTTTCTCTCGAGCTTGATAATCTAACATTCTATCAATCTAATATTCAATCTAACTATATTCGAACATTGGTTACATTTTACCTACATAACATAACATTCATTCAGTCTTTATTATAGCTTTATACATAAACATTAACATTACAATTACTAATGTATAATCAACTCTCTGTATTAAACTTTGATAATATGAACGTAAAAAACTTAGAGCGGCCAAACATCTTTGTTCTTAAACGGTGACACAAGTAATTTGTCGAAGAAAATCACCTTCTTCGACACTGGAGGATGAGATAGAGAGCAGTTAATTATATGCTCAGGTTAAATGTGTACCAGGTTGTCCACTGCTGTCAAAGAGAACCATCTCTACTTGGATTTTAGTGCCAAGATAAGTACTTTTATTACTTTATAAACTATTCGAATATTCGGATAATTTAAATGAATTATTCGAATTTGAAAATGGACCGGATATTCGGATAAAATGAATATTCGAATATCCGAATTGCAAACCCTAGTGCTAATGCTCGTAGAGATCAATTTTATGCAAGGTACAGGGGGTTCAAACATGTATTTTAGGCTCTAGGGCAAAAAGTGATTGCTTATAACATTTGTTCAGAGGTTCAGTTCATAATACCCATTATATTCGGGTATTATGGAGGAATTAAACATAACTATTTACGAATACCATGGTAACATATGATGGCTGTCTCTATTTTTGAATTACATCTCATTTCAGTTAAAATTTGTTTGATTTCCTTGCGATTAAAGTGAAAATTCTTGTGTATACTTCGTTCTTGAAGCCCATTTTATAATCAACTACTAAATATACGCCCTCGCCTTTGGCTCGAGCTCATAAAAGTATCGTATAAAATGGCTTGCTTCAGGCCCTTGGTAAATAACTATTTTTAGGGTCCAATTTTCGCCATTAATCACTTTATTTAGACCATTCGAATCTGTTAGGTATATTTTATTAAGCTGGTTATAAAGGGAAATAGCAATAATCAACACTAAGGAAAAGGTTCGGAAAGACCGATAACATTTCAATAACTAAATTGTATTATATTCCATTCCAATTAATTCGATTGGTCGTGTTATGTAAACATGGTTACAAAAATAACCATTGGATACCTATTCATTAGGCTCGCTCCTGTTTTAAGCCAATAAACACCTCTTATTATTAATTTTATTTTTCAGCTATTATCGTACCTCCGTAGGGCAAAGGCCTCCGCTCTTCTCTTCTTCCACTCTTATCGATTTAGGCCTCAGGTCGTCTATGGTCCAGGTTGGTAGGTGAGCGTCAAGTTCGACCCGCCATCTCCTTCTGGGTCTCATTATGCCCTACTTTTAAGGCTAGTTGCAGTTGTAGTAGATAATCTGCAGTTGCTAGCTTCTTGTGCTCGACACATCACGTTTTCACAACGGCTTTTATGTCCGACAGAACCATGAAACTTAATAAAGACTGGGCTGCACTTTCTTTAAATAACTGAAGACGAGACAACGTATCTGAATTTATGTTGCTCTCTGGGAGCTGATCGCGATCTCTCCATCTCTTTAGAGAGTGGGATAGATATATGATATCTTGTCTTCAATCTCTTGTAGGGTAAGCACTTTCTAGTGTTTACTATTTGTAGTTTCATGGACACAATAAATATTTGTGTAGCCCCATATTTATTTATTTTTAAGCCTATTACAGTAAGTTATTGAGTAAGAGTTATTCTTATAATAGATCGTCCCACTGCTGGGCAAAGGCATCCCCTTTCTTTTTCATTCAGTTTCATTTTGTGTTGAGCGGGGCCTTAGCGTTCCTTCATATTCTTCTAGCTCGTCTCTCCATCTAGTAAGAGGTCTTCCTCTTCTTCTTATAGCATCTCTTAGACACCAAGTTTTGGTTATGTTGCTCCATCTATCTTCTTTTCATTTTGATATATATATGGCCCGCGCAATTCCATTTTTTAACCCTCAATTACTAGGTCATTAGTTAGCTGGACGTGGTGGCCGAGTGGATGAGGCCCTTGCCTTGCGATCTAATGGTCGCGGGTTCGAATCCCGGTGGCAGTCATGCGTTAATGGATTTATTCAGTCGAAAAAATCTATGTTCCCACGTTCTCGCAACGGTGAAGGAAAACATCGTGAGGAAACCGACATGTCATAAGATAGAAAAAAAAATGTTCTATGGCATGCGACATCCACCAATCCGCATTGGGTCCGCGTGGTGGATTAAGACCCATTCGCTCTCCTGCCGAGAGTAGGCCTGAGTCACAACTGTGGGAACATTATAGGTTGATTATGTAGTTCTCTGAGATTCAAAGCTATTGTTTTCCAGCTAGGTGAAACCCGCCCGTCGAACTTCGGTCCAGCGACATACCAGGACTTCAAGGACATTCGGTCGCGGTGCCTCGCTGACGGCAGGCTGTTCGAAGACCCAGAGTTTCCGGCCATTGACCGCAGTCTTTACTTCAAGGAGCGGCTGGATCGACCGATCACATGGCTGCGACCCAATGTAAGTTATCTCTAAGGCACTTTGGTCTGGTCTCACCGCCAGCGCCGACGAGAAAACGATTAGCTATCGACTATTAATTCGCTTATATTTAGATCCCGTATCAACATAATCAAGGTTTTTAGTTCAACCAACTTCAATTGAACTGTTTTAGTGAGCGTAAACACCACTGAAAAGTCACAGGGAAGCAAAATACGCGATTTCGTTTAGGTACTTCAACGAAATTTTTTCAGTTATTTTGATTTTAAAACTAAACTACTGAACCGATTTTGATGAAATTTGTATGGGCCCAATCTGAAAGTATATCCTCTCTATCAAAATATATTTTCAAATCAGTTTATAAACAACAAAGTTCTGAGGAAACAAACATAAAAAAAAAACATTCAACCGTATTGATAACCTACTCCTTTTTTGAAGTCGGTTGAAGTATGTTTTTGTCAAACTTTGATTATACTTTTGTAACTTTGCAGGAGATAAGCGACAACCCTCAGCTGTTCGTGGAGGGTTACAGTCGCTTCGATGTGCAACAGGGAGAATTGGGCGATTGCTGGCTACTCGCCGCCGTCGCCAATCTCACCTTACACAGGAAGTGAGTTACACGTTACTATTACGATCTTCTGCTTGAGACTTCCGAGATAAGAAGTAGTCTATGTCTGGTAAAGAGGTTTATGTAATTTTCGAAAAGTGGACTGTATCTACATAATTCTGGGAACTGATCCAAGTGATAATAGGAAGAAACCCATGTAAAATTAGTCAGTAAAGCAGTAGTCTATGTCTGGTATAGAGTTTTATGTGATTTTCGAAAAGAGGACTGTATCTAAGTAGTCTGTCTGTTATAGAGTTTTATGTAAAGTTCAAAAAGAGGACTGTATCTAAGTAGTCTGTCTGTTATAGAGTTTTATGTAAAGTTCAAAAAGAGGACTGTATCTAAGTAGTCTGTCTGGTATAGAGTTTTATGTAATTTTCGAAAAGAGGACTGTATCTAATTTGGGAGCTGACCCAAGTGATAATAACAAGAAACCCATGTCAAATTAGTCTGTAAGCAAAAAACACTGGATCTTATAAAGGCAGGACGGGATGATACCACACTAACCTAAAACCAAATACCCATAGATCAGGGTATTATGAGGGACCTTAACATGACTATTTTCTAATTTCGAATATCATAACATTTGATGGTTGTCTCTGTATTGAATTACAAAATGGGCGTTCATTTCAGTTTAAGTTTGTTTAATTTTCTCGCAAATAAATTGAAACTGTTGTATAGACCTCATTCCTGAAGCCCACTTTATCCTCGACTTAAATATCCGCCCTCGCTTTCGGCCCGGGGTGATAAAAGTCTGTTATAAAATGGCTTGCTTCAGGCCCTTGGTGTACAAATCACTATAAATGCAGTTTGTTTTATTTAAGGCCTGGAAAATATTAGAAATATTCGTTGTTTTATCAGGAATTTTTGAATTGATTTTAATGAATGTTTCCAGATTGTTCTTCCAAGTGGTCCCGGATGACCAGAGCTTCGATGAGGACTACGCAGGCGTCTTCCATTTTAGGTGAGTTTAGCCTGTTTATTGATCAATCTGTCATTCCACTGCATCATTTGACTTCTCTGTGTCAAAATTCATTTTATTTTTGACTGATGTTTTTATGATGGTAATATAATGTTCCTATATAAAAAATATACAATTTTAAGTTACTAACTTAATGAATAGCCCGAACGTGCCCGAACTTACAAAATTATGGTGTCATTGTATAAACCATTTTGATTTAATCTGATACAATTTTGAATGTTTTTTATTTTGTAAAGCGTCTATGACACACGACTTTTTTACAAGCTGCTTGTTTGCAAGTCTAAAAGCTAGCGTGTGAATGCGAGTTAGCTTTCGGGAAGGATTGTCAACAAGCAGATTGTAAAAACGTCGATGATACTGGGCGAGTTTACAAGCTACAAGTGAACTCGCTGGCTTGTAGCGTGTAAAAAAGCAGTGTGTCATCGACGCAAATTACTGTTTAAATTGTAGCCAAACTTGTCACTGCGAATAAAGATTTATGCTATCGGGGTATTAAAGACAATACTTGGTAAAAAAAAATAGATTGGGATAATTATGTGAAGGGTCTGTAGAGTCCTATAAAATAAAAATAAAATAGCCTTTATTTCTACCAATTTAAATAATTACTTACATAAACTATTTTTCTTATCTCACAATAATAGTAATCGCCTCATTGGCGTGGGTCTGTAGGCCTATACAATCTTGTTAACTAAGAAGTTTCCATTTCAAAAACCGTTTCCTTCAGGTTCTGGCAGTACGGCCGTTGGGTGGACGTGGTTATCGACGACCGTCTCCCAACGTACCGTGGGAAGCTGGTTTTCCTCCACTCCTCGGAAACCAATGAGTTCTGGAGCGCATTGCTCGAGAAAGCTTACGCCAAGTGAGTAAATGTACAGGGTCCATCAACTATACCTAGTCTGTAACTAAAATAATTTAGAGGACGTGGTGGCCGAGTGGATGAGGCCCTTACCTTGCGATCGGTCGCGGGTTCGAATCCCGGTGGCAGTCATGCGTAAATGGATTTTTTCGGTCGAAAAAATCTATGTATGCATCCCACGTTCTCGCAACGGTGAAGGAAAACATCGTGAGGAAACCGGCATGTCGTAGAACCTAAAAAGTGCGAACACATTTGTCGAGTGCACGAAAGGAGCCTCTTCGAGGCGCACTTGAAATCCTTTCACCACACTGGTTTGAAGGAACTAGTGACACGATAAGAAGACTAAAATAATTATAATAAATAAATAATAAAACTGTTTATTGGTTTCTTAAATATGGATCGGGTACATTGTAATGGACATTTATACCATGGCAGTCTTATCTTAGATTTTAGATGTATCTACTGGAGCTCTGTACCCTACACTAGGTCTCCTCAAGAGCCTGTATTGTAGGGTTTAGTACCACTTAAGACCTAAAATACTTACTTGTATGTACAGTCAGCTGCACAGACATATATACACTCCCAAGCTTACACATTTATATTATACTCTTAATTTTGCAAAGACATTCCTCTTCGAATAAGAATTCTGACAGGGAAGATGACTATATTACATCATATATTATAAATCAGCGAAAGCGGCTCGTCTATCAAGAAAAAATAAATAAATATTAATTTGAAAAATTTCAAATGAATGTAGTCATCTTACCTGTCAGAATTCTTATCCGAAGAGGAATGTCTTTGCAAAATTAAGAGTTTAATATAAATGTGAAAGCTTGGTAGTGTATATTGTAATAATATCTGTGCAGCTGACTGTACATGGAGGCAATAAATAAATACAAATACATTTGTGGCCATAAACATTACGGATATGTTTTCCCCAGGTTGCACGGCTCATACGAGGCGTTGAAGGGTGGTTCCACTTGCGAGGCGATGGAGGACTTCACCGGCGGCGTCACTGAAATGTACGACATTGCAGAATTGCCGCCGAACTTCTACACCATCCTGCTGAAGGCTTATGAAAGGAACTCGCTTATGGGATGCAGTATTGAGGTGAGTTTATTAGCTTTGGTAATGAGGCGATGGAGGACTTACGAGGCGATGGAGGACGAACGAGGCGATGGAGGACGAACGAGGCAATGGAGGACTTACGAGGCGATGTGGGACGAACGAGGCGATGGAAGACTTTCAAGGCGATGGGAGACTTCACCGGCGGCGTCACTGAAATGTACGACATTGCAGAATTGCCGCCAAACTTCTACACCATCCTGCTGAAGGCGTATGAGAGGAACTCGCTTATGGGATGCAGTATTGAGGTCAGTTTTTTAGTCCTTATGAGAGTTTATGAGGTTCGCGAGGTGATGAAGGATTTGCAAGGCGCTAGAGGATGTGGGAGACAATAGAAGTCTTGCAAGGCGATAGAGGATGTAGGAGACAATAGAGGTCTCGAAGGAGCTAGACACTATCTCCCACATCCTCTAGCGGCGCTAGAGAGAATAGAGGTCTTGCAAGGCGATAGAGGACTTGCAAGGCGATTGAGGAATTACATGGCGATAAACGACTTCACTAACGGTGTCACTGAAATGTACGACGTAGAATTTTGGATTGATGGCTTAGGAGGCGATAAAAGACAAAGCTATCTAATCAAATTCATCTATCTATCCTAGTGCCCCCTGCACTGTGTGAGTGTGTGAATGTTGAAAAAAAAAAGTGTAAAATCTCTGAACTGGCCCAAGACAGATGGAAATGGGAAGAATGGGGGAGGCCTTTGCCCAGGAGTGGGGCAGTGAAGGCATAATCTACCAATAGCAATAACTACACCGTGTTCGAGTTGGTAGGTGACCCTGCCTACGAAGTGTGTGAAGGTGTTCCGGGTTCGATCCCCGGCCGGGGCAAATATTTGTGACGAACACAAATGTTTGTTCTCGGGTCTTGGATGTTGTGATGTGTTGTATGTGTGCATGCCGCCTGCGACACAGGGAATCCTAGTGCAGGGGTGTGAGTGTGTGAATGTTTGTGTTATGTTTATGTTACTTTCTCCATTCCGTCACAAATATGGTATGATGACACGGATGGTCGAGTGGCAAGTGTGTTGACTGCCACGCCCGGTGTCGCGGGTTCGATTCCCGCTTAGGACAAATATTTGTGTGATGAGCAACTGTGTTTTGTCCTGAGTCTGGTTGTTATCTATGTATTTTATGTATGTAAATACAAAAAAATGAGGGTTTTCTATCAGTTATCTGATTTCCATAATGGAAGCTTACTTGGTTTGGCACTAGATGGCGTTGTGTGGAACGTCCAAAAATTATTATTATTATAACATTTATTCATCATTTATAATCAGCCTATAATGTTCCCACTGCTGGGACTCAGGCCTACTTTCGGCAGGAGAGCGAATGGGTCTTAATCCACCACGCGGACCCAATGCGGATTGATGGATGTCACATGCCATACAACATTTTTTTTTCTGTCCTCTGACATGCCGGTTTCCTCACGATGTTTTCCTTCACCGCATTCTTATATGTTATTCATCATTCATTATCTCAATAAAAATTATTTTTCACAATACTATCATAAAAAAAACTATTTGAATAAGCAGCTTATAAATAATATTGTAATAAACATATAAAAACGGTGGACCACCAGCCACGGAGTAGCGCCCAAGCAGCTGGTGGCTAGTGCTGCAGAGTGAGGAACCTTCTCACAATGCGAGCCGATTCTTAAAGTACCGCCTTTTGTATCCGGCCCTTGACCCAGCCACCAAGCGAGAGCCTCTTTAGGTACTGGTCGAGACTCTTCGCTATTATCCCGTTCACCGTAACTACTATCAGGACAATCGTCGTCGAGTCCACATTCCACATGGCGGTAACCTCGTGAGCCAAATCAAGGTATTTGGTAAGCTTATCCTTTTCAGCTTATACGAGATTCTCGTCATGTGGGACTGTGATATCGACAAGGACTGCCCGGCGTTCTGACCGATCTATCAGCACGATATCAGGTCTATTGGCGACAATAGTCCTATCCGTGATGATAGATCGGTCCCAGTAGAGCAAGGCACGGTCGTTTTCGAGAACTGGCTCCGGTACGTACTTATAGTACGGTACCTCAGATCTTACAAGGCCATAAAGGAGAGCAAGCTGCTGGTGTATGATCTTGGCTACAAGGTTATGTCTGTACAAGTATGCGCCATTGGCAAGATGCGAACAACCCGAAAGTATATGTCTAAGGGATTCACCGGGCCGGTGACATGCTCGACAAATATCCACCGTTCCATCCCTTATGATATACTATTATAATATTTGTATAATTCCAGCCCGACCCGAACATCCTGGAGGCCGAGACCCCTGTAGGCCTCATCCGCGGGCACGCGTACTCCATCACGCGCGTCAAGTACGTGGACATCGAGACGCCGGGCCGCGCCGGCAAGATCCCGCTGCTGCGCCTGCGCAACCCTTGGGGCAACGAGGCCGAGTGGAACGGGCCCTGGAGCGATAAGTACGACATCTTATTATAAATAAAATAATAAATAAATAAATATTTTGGACATTTCACACAACGTCATCTAGCCCCAAACTAAGCAGAACTTGTACTATGGGAACGAGATAACTGATACAATACTTATATACTTTTTTTTTGTAAATACATACATATAATACATAGAAAACACTCAGACTCAGGACAAACACCGATGTTCATCACACAAATGTTTGTCCTGAAGCGGGAATCGAACCCGCAACACCAGGCGTGGCAGTCCAATACACTTGCCATTCTACCATCGGTGTCGTCAAATAATCAAGGTTTTAACATACAACTTCTTGTTCTTCGTGTTCTTCATTAATGAAGGTCGTGCTCGTCTTGAAAGACTTGAGTCATTGGTCTTGGCTCAATTAGCCATTTTCCTCTGAAGGTTCCAAAAAAATCCACAAGTAGCAGCACTATCAAGGGGCACATCATTTTTAATTTCCCTATGCCAAGCAACGTTAAACGTACATTTTCAATCCCTCTCTTTACCCGCTTAAACATAGGATTTAGTAAAAAACTTAAATACATGGCAGTGCTTTTCTTCGGAGATCATCAAAATATGACTTTCATTTAGATCTTGTCTTTATTTCAGGTGACAAGTGCATTTAACTTTTAGTCTAATAGCACATTTAATACAATACGTCCGACGTATCTTGGCGAGTCTGAACATAGACTATGGAAACTTCAGCGCATGAAAACACGGTTAAAAATGGCTAACTTTAGACCCTTGGTGTACAAATAACTATTATGATCATGTTTTGTTCTAGGTCTCCCGAGTGGCGGTACATCCCGGAATCCGAGAAGGAGGAATTGGGCCTGACTTTTGACGATGACGGAGAATTCTGGATGTCTTTCAAGGACTTCGTAGCGCATTTCTCCAGGTAATTTACTAGATACTCTTGCTTTTCAAAATCAAGTAATCAATAATAATAATTCATTATTTATTTTAATTTGAAATTGCACATAAATACAATATAGCTAAAAATGTTTTTACATATTGGCTAGTTTGAGTTACGCAAATAGTAGGGGTTTCAGCACTTACACTAAGTGGTTATGCTTGTGTCGTTCCTTCCAGAAACATTGCAATTTTCAGCCAAGAGTTCGATTCCCGGCTAGGGTAATTGATTTTTAAAATTAAAGCACTATGTAGTTTTAGTTTTGATCGAAATCGGCCCAGAAGGTCTTTTGAGCGTATTTCGATACATGAGAAATATCCCATATTTAGGATTTGGCCATCCAAACCCAGTAGAAAAATTAACCCTGTATACTATCTGTATTTTAATGGCCCTATAAGGCAAAAAGAGGGGTTAGGGGTTAAAGGGGGAAATAAGGGGTTTTTTTGTAAAAGAAAACTACAATAAAAAAAAAATTGCCTTGGCACGCGTCAACTGATATGACTGGAAAAAAAAAGTTCTAGGGGAATTAATATACACCTTGTATTGATGAGTGTATGATGTTCTAGGGTGGAGATTTGTAACTTGAACCCCGATTCCCTGGACCCCGAGGAGTGCCCCGAGGGTTGCACTAAGAAGTGGGAGATGTCCGTCTTCGAAGGGGAATGGGTCAGAGGTAATTACTACAATATTAAAAAAAATATATGAAGAATCTAAAAGATATGTAAAGTTGGTTTACGGACGATAGTTTAACGTGACAACGTCATAACCAGCGTAACGGGACAATGAGCGTTACCGGACAATGACGTCAACCTTTTCGTGCATGCAGCCGGCGTTCGTCGATTTTGCGTTCTTACAACAGTGAAGGAAAGCATCGAGAGGAAACCGGCATGGTAGAACCTAATTTCGAAAACGTATTGTGTCGAGTGCACGAAAGTAGCCTCTTCGAGGCGCACTTGAAATCCTTTCACCACACTGGTTCGAAGAAACTAGTGACACAATAAGAAAAAGAATCAATATAGCTTAAATTGTGTATTTTGCTTCCCTGTTAGTTACTTTTCAGTGGCCTTTACGGTCACTAGAACAGTCCAATTCTAATCGATTATAGTATATTTTTGTAAAACCTTGATTATGTACGAAATAAATAATATTGTATTTGTATTATTTAGTATAATTACTAATAATAATAGTAAATTATGCGCTAAGGGGATAAAGCAGTGTCTTATGTCGCGGGTGGCATATTGAACCCTGAGCTAACGAGGGACTCAGTTAACTCCTGAGCAAAGCGAAGGAGTTATGTAGAGTCCTGAGTGACGCGAGGGGTTCAAGCTACCCAAGACGAAGATAGGCTTTATCCCAGAGGAGCATACTCTACTTTTCACACCTTCTGCGAGGCAATAAAAAGCCAGGGCTCTGAACTCAGCAGCCAACACCGTCTTTTGTTTCACAATCTTTGAAGTCGCGCCTTTTTTCTTTTTTTTATGAGTGGCCAGTTCGATTTAAGAACAAACCTTTTTACAATGCCATATGGGCGTTATTTTACTTAGAGTTTTCCACGAGTTTCCACACGAATTTCGTGTGGTTTTTCGTTCCAAATTCAAATCACATTACAACCCTTGGGAGTTTCATACAACATTACCTCCCTAGAGAGGTAATGCTTTGCTTTACCTTGATGATATCATGATATGTAATTGGACATTGTCGAGCAGGTGGTGTGAAAACACTTTAAAACCGTAATTTATCAGGTGTGACCGCGGGCGGGTGCAGGAACTACCTGGACACGTTCTGGCGCAACCCGCAGTACACCGTTACCCTGACAGACCCTGATGAAGGTGACGAAGAGAACAAGTGCACGGTACGTACATCACATGATTTTGCCCTGTAGCCTAAACGGTTACTAGCATAAGCAAAAAGCTTAGACGCCCTTCGCGTTCAATACAACAATGCGTTCAGGATGCTGTTGGGGCTGCCGCGCTTCTGTAGCGCATCGGGTATGTTCGCGGAGGCGCGTACGGATGGTTTTCCGGCCATCATGCGTAAGAGGGTCGCCTCCCTGATGCGGCGGGTGCGCGGCAGCACCAACAGCCTCCTGAGGACAGTGGCAGTTCGGGTGGATGGCCCGATACTTAGCCACTGGACTAAGATGCATATAGTGCCCTCGGGTAGGTACGCCAAATAATAATTATTATGATAATCCTCGGCTCCGTACTTCCTTTTTAATTTAAATAAATTCAATTCAATACTCCTCAATTTAGTTCAATACATTTTAATTCAATTTTATTCCATTTAATTCAATTTTATTTTATTTCAATTTTATTTATTTATTCAATTTAATTTATTTTAATTTAATTTGTTTTAGTTAATTTAATTTAGTTTAATTTTATGTGATTTAATGTGTCAAGTGAAATATGGATCTTGTAGTCCGAAATAAAATATTTTTATTTTATTTATTTTTATAAGCATAATCAGCCTATAATGTTCCCACTCTGAGACTCAGGCCTACTTTCGGCAAGAGAGCGAATGGGTCTTAATCCACCACGCGGACCCAATGCGGATTGGTGGATGTCACATGCCATAGAACCATTTTTTTCTGTCCTTTGACATGCTGGTTTCCTCACAATGTTATTCTTCACCGTTGCGAGAACGTGGGATGCATACATAGATTTTTTCGACTGAAAAAACCCATCTATGCATGACTGCTACCGGGTTTTGAACCCGCGACCAACAGATCGCAAGGTAAGGTCCTCATCCACTCGGCCACCACGTCCTCGGTTGCAAGGATTTTGACAATTTTATGACTAAAATGAAATAATTTATTCTGATATTTAGGCGAATAGTACCCCTGATTCACCTTCTCGCTCGCGCGTACCTACTTTTTTTAAGATATCAAAATGACTACTTGTAATCACGGAAAATAAAGACCTCCAGGCACTAGATAATAACATTACAAACGTTCAGTAAAAATCCAATTAAATACAACAAACAAGTTTTTATAATCGGCACAAAGATTTTTTTCTCTCATAAAAAAACTGTTGTCGAGAAAGCCTCCTCTTTTTATCTCTATACAAAACCGCACATAACTAGTATATGAAAATCTAACCTCAAACCTTCCACAGATAATCGTGGCCCTGATGCAAAAGAACCGCCGCTCGCAAAGGCACGCCGGCCTCGAATGCCTCACCATCGGGTTCGCTGTGTACCGCCTCCCCGACTACGGACACGTGCCGAAGCCTTTGGACGTCAACTTCTTCAAATACAACGCTTCTGTGGGTAGATCGCAGGCTTTCATCAACCTCCGGGAGGTCAGCGCTAGGTGAGATGCAAAAAAGTTCATAATTTGGAATCTAGATGGCGTTGTTGCTAATAAACGGCACTGGGAAACTAGATGGCGCTGTTGTAAATGAACGGTGCGGTATGTCACAACACTAGTTTAGTTCTTATTGCTAGTTAGTAAAGGTTCATAATCGTATGTACCGCATATCCGCCTACGGACACGTGCCGAAGCCGTTGGACGTTAAATTCTTCAAATATAATGAAAGTTCATAAGATGCCAATGCCATGCCAATGAACGGCGCTGCGAGGCTTTAAGCTAGTTTAGTTCTTATTCCCAAGCATATTAAGGTTTATATTCGTGTGTACCGCTACAAAATACGTTTAGTGCGAAAATATACATGGGTATTGAATAGCAGAATATTGTTTTATAAATTCTGTTGCTTGCTTTTTATACGGGTTTGAACTCTATCTCTTTATATTTAAGGTTCAAATTCGAGCCTGGTCACTACGTGATTGTGCCATCTACCTTTGAACCTGATGAGGAAGGAGAATTCTTGGTGCGAGTGTTCTCTGAAAAGGACAACAACATGGCGTGAGTATTTTTAACCTTATTCCTATAGAAGTAGGATTCAATATTGGATCATTAATGGTGTGGAAATCCGCCTTTTTATGCCTTTTGTAAGCCACACCCAGACTCACAAAATAGGCTGTTAAATAACATAAATTTCTATGTAAAAATGTTGCATTAAAAAGATGCGGAATTTGGTATAAAAATGCAAGTACTGGCAACACTATATAGCTACCACAATCTATAAATTGTGGTCTTACGTGTATCGTAAGTTTTTGGTACAATAAATAGTATACATTCATAGATTGGTACCGATTTAATGATTGTGTATGTACTCATTATGCTTATTTTCCTCAGTGAGAATGACGAAGACATCGGCATGGGCGATGTTGATGATAGGGTATGTATACTTGTATATCTTAAGACAATATAATAATTACTAAATATAATTAGACTATAATTAAATTAATATGATTAGGTACTACTTTTTTCGAGTTAGAGTAAAAATGAAAAAGCCCAGTAATATAATGTTTATCTAGCACGTAAATGTGCTAGATTATATATTACTAGGTTTATCTGTGTCAAAATTGAGCATAATAGACCAACTTTCTTTGGCGCGTTATAAATTTACTACGCTTTGATTCCATTTTAAAAAATTATAGGCTTTAGACATATTTTTCGACCACACAGACCAGTAGTAGCCTTTGTTTCTATCTTTTTATCACGTTATTATTTTTATTATTCGTTACTTTCTTGTTTGTCTGTCCTTGGAATCTTGCAACTCAAAGTTTCAGTTCTTTCCGATTAGCTATCCGACTGAAATTTTCAAGGTAGCTCACATCTCGATGTTAATGTATTCTAGATCCATAAAAACCGCTATAAAGCGTCGATGACACACAACCTTTTTAACAAGCTGATTGTTGGCGTTTTTAAAAACTAGCGTTTGAGCGTGTTGGCTTTTGGGAAGGATTGTCAACAAGCACTGGGCGATTTTACACGCTACAATCGTAAACGCTGGCTTATAGCGTGTAAAAAAGCCGTGTGTCATCGTACTAATAACTCATAATAATAATAAATAGAAGAATATAAATTCTTTAACAACATACTATGTATACTATGTTCTGGCGAATGAAAATCTTGAATCTTGAATCTTGAAGCATAGAAACGTGCTTTTTAGATTAATCGATAGATTTCTTGTTGATCCAATTCCTTCGCAGTCGGGTAAATAAATGAATACCATGGTTTAGGTGAAGGAAGTGGCTCCCAACCCGGAGCCGGCGGATCCGGTTCGTGAGTTCTTCAACCGCCTCGCCGGCGCCGACGGGGAGGTGGACTGGCAGGAGCTGAAGGAGATCCTCGACTACGCCATGAGGGAAGGTAACCATCCCTGATTTCAATACTAAGTTACGTATACATACACGGTCAATTTTTAATCACCAGAAAAATACCTGTTACCGTTAATGGATAACTGTTACCGTTAGTCGATTTGCATCAGGCGGACCATCAAAATTTCTCGAAAGTGGACAAGCGCTGTAGCAGTGTTGCACCGGACCATGTGAATGAAAGTCCTGTTTTGGTTATGGGCGTCGTCACTTTTTTACATAAAACTTTTACACTCAGCAAAGTTTGTGAGAAGAATGGCCTCCTTTAAACGAAATTTAAACCAATTAATGCATTAATTAATGTAAATTGACTTATAAACAAATAACAAAAATGTTTTCGACTGACTTTTGCCATCTGAAACTCATCTGAATTTTAAAATAGGCTTTTCAGTTGCGCCAAATAACTTTTTATTTCCCATAAGGTTTTAATATGATTAAGTGTAACTCACGTATGACTTTTTTACATGATCAATGCCCATTTTTGTGCTTTTAATGTAATAATGCTTTTGTATCGAGTGTAAAAGCAGCTTTCTTGTTACTTTCGCTCTCCTTGAGATGTTTATATGTAAGTACTTTATGTATAAATACATTATGTAGATACGATTTGTTTTATTACTTGTGTTTTTATATACTTTGGTTATTAGATTTTTTGTAAAACGACACATTTTAGCTTATTTTATTTTATAGAATTGATTTTATAAGTTTTCGAAATCATCTTAGCTGAATCTCACTTATCGTTTCTGATGTGTGAGTCCCATTTCTGTTATCCCGTCCTATGCCAGTCGTTCTTTATCCAAATTTTTAATCCCACTGTGATTTTCTATCCCATTTCTGACGTTGTATCCCACTTCTGACGGTACATCCCACTTGTGACGTTACATCCCACTTTCAAGATTCATCCCCATTTCCACGTTTTATTCCGTTTCTGACTTACCATCCCACTTCTGATCTAAAATCCCACTTCTGATCTTCTACCCTACTTCTGAAGTACCATGCCACTTCCAACGGTCTATTCTACTTGTGAGATTCCATCCCATTTTCAATTCCCATTCTCACGTTTTATCCCGCTCCATCCCACTTCTCATCTACTTTCCCACTTCTGATCTTCTACCCTACTTCTTACTTAATCCGCCTTCTGTTAATCAATCCTACTTCTGATAAACCATCTCATCGTCTCTCGATGGATCGCTGCGCCCCGGTTGAGTGTGTAAATGTCCACGACAGAGCTGGCAATGTCGCGCGGCGCGGGCGGCGCGCACGGAGCCTTCGACGGCGGGGGCGGCGCGGGCGCGGGTGCCACGGGGGGTGCGGGGGGCGCCCAGGGGCAGAGCTGTCTTGAGCAGCTCCTGTGCGCGCTCTGCACGCCCATCTGCAAGGAGTTGGGGGTCGATCTGCAGCAGATGCAGCAGCAACAAGGGCAGGAGCAGGTGCATCTCAACCAACCTCAAGCTACAGGTAAGCAGGTTACAGTTATGCCTAGATCACACGTACGTACCGATTAAACGGGCGAGACAGTAAAGTGTCACTCGGCCGAGACAGTGACGTAAGCGACTAGCTTACATTACTCGCTCAGCCGAGCACTCGGCTATGTTTATACGTACCGAGTACTCGATCGAGAGCACTTTCTCGGCCGAGAACACGGTACGTGTGATCAAGGCATAGGAGTGGTTTCAGACGCATTTAACTGAGGAGATTCGCCTCTAGTGTTTTGTTTTTTTTTCTTGACGAACACATCCTTCCCACGTTTCAAGTCTCTGTCAGTCAGCCAGTCAGTTATTCGGTCAGGGCCAAGCCTTTATATATACACCACAATTTTTTAATTACCAAAAAACTTAAATGGGTAATGTAGAAGGGCTACTACGTGGTATCCGTGCAGTTAGAATTTTGGATTTTTACAAAATGACAGTGACAGCGGCGCGAGTGCGGCGCCCGAGCTAAGCTTTTGCGAGCTGGCTCGAGCTAGGTACCCGACTTTGCCAAACGATGAATAAAACTTGTATAATTATCAATTCTGATCACATTTATTATGACAAAAATTCGACTTCATTTTTTCAAGTGTTTTTGCGATATCTGTGTTCAGTAACGGCAATTCGGATTATGTGATTTTTTTTCCTGGCGATTAAAAATTTGCGGTGTATACTAGTTGACGCCTGAAAGTTCGTTTGCATTCAGAATTAATAAAAATCCTTTCTAAGTACGCGCCTGCACTTATTAACGAACAAACCCACAAAATTTCAAGTTTCTACGTTCAGAGGTTTGACTTGTACGTTCTGTCAGTCAGTCAGTCAGGTGTAAGCCTTTTATATATATTGATTTATACTATTATTTGTATTAAATTTACTTGTTAACTAATTATTTTGCATTTTTACAGGGCTCCAAGCTGTGTGCATGCGTTGAAAGAATATCTTTACTTTATCGAAATGGAGGCGTTATTTTTAAAATGTCTATTTTAGTGGCGCACTTGTATATTTAGCAAAATTACTTTTCAGATTGTCAGCGTGTTTTATTTATAGGTTTACATTATTAGTTTTGTAAAATTACCTTTAATTTAATATATTGTTTAATTGTAATTTTATAAAACTATATATATAAGCTTCTAAGTCGCTACTAACTTACGATATGTGGAAAAAATCAAATGTATTTTGATTTTTTTGGCATTCGAGCTTTTTGTAAGCATGTTTACACTTATGAAAACACAAAAATGGGCATTTTAAATTATTATTTTATATATACTAAGTTCAATCATATTACAACCACCTCCATTTCTTTAAAACTATCTTTATTACTATTTGATTATGCAATTATGATATCTCAAGGTAGACGAGCGCTAATAGCAATGCTGCACCGGACTTAAATTCAATGTTCTGTCCAGCACTGCTTTAGCCACAGCCGTCACTCAAAAAGAGAACACAGTAAAAAAAAATATGCATAGTCAAGTAGATATTTTTGTATATTTTCCGAATGTTAAAATAATTCTACCGTACACAATGACTTAACATTCGGAAATATTATACATCCTGAGGCTCGATCACTAACTTTCGCGTTAACGTTATCGTAACCTATCCGTCACCGAGAAGTCAAGTTTGTATGATTATTTTCCAAAACTTCATACAAACTGTACCTTCTCGGTGCAAAAAAGTGTAAAGTGCACGTTCTATTGCACGAAAGGAGCCCATTAGAGGCGTACTTGAAATCCTTCACCATATGCATTGGTTTAAAAGAACTAGTGACACGATAAGAAGAAAAGTCTTCTTGACTTTCTCGGTGACGAATACGATACGATAACGTTAACGTGAAAGTTTGTGATCGGGCTTAATTTTTTTTTTATTATTGTAAATTAGGTCAGTATTTTCATTAAAATGATGTTGTATCCCCAGAATTGAAGGGCCAAGGGTTCTCTAAGGACGTGTGCCGCAGTATGGTAGCCATGCTCGACAAAGATGGCTCGGGTGGACTCGGTTTTGAAGAGTTCAAGTCGCTGTGGATCGATCTACGTAACTGGAGGGTAAATATACTTATATATTAGAGAAAAACATATGCGTATTGATGTTTTTTTTAAAATTATTATATGCGAATGTCTAGTTTCAAACGTTTACTGGAAGAAAACTGTTTGGTTAAGTTGTTGGGTTATGATATCATGATAGTAAAATATACTCACATACCTAATAGAGTAAGAGAGAAAAAACATGGACAAAACGAATAGTGTGAAGAAATAACTATAATACGGCGTAATTTTTAAGTGTTTTAAACTGGTGGTGTATATTGTTGACGTGTGTTTACAGGCCGTGTTCCGCCTATACGACTCAGAGGGTCGCGGTGCGGTGCCGGCACAGAACCTGCGGGACGCGCTGCACTCCGCCGGCTACACCGTCAACGCGCACATCCTGAACGTGCTCGCTCACAGGTGAACACTCCCTAAAGCTAAGCGTCCACAGACCGGCATCGTATGTATCGGACGCGGTAGAGAATGCTTTAGCATCAAGGGTAATCGTCAAGGCAAATGTCCATGCAAAATGTTTCGGACAAATACTTAAAAAGTACGCCGTATTATTGTAATTTCTTCACACTATTCGTTTCGCCCATGTTTTTTGATTTCGTCAACAAAAAAAGTGAAAGGTTACATACTTTAATTTAGATTTTATACGTGTTTTAAAATTAACCATACTAACTTAAAAACACGTATAAAATCTAAATTAAAGTATGAAACCTTTCACTTTTTTTGTTGACGAAATCTAAAAACATGGACGAAACGAATAGTGTCAAGAAATTACTATAATACGGCGTACTTTTTGAGTATTTGTCCGAAACATTTTGTATGGAATTCGGATTTGAAGATTCCCACCCACCTTTTGTACAATTAGATGTATAATTTGTGCAATAAAGTATTAAAACAAACAAACAAATTCGTACAACAGCGTCCACTGATCCGCACCGTACGGACCGCTCATCGGCTATGCCTACATGCGATGCGTACCGATGACGTCATACGCCGTCATACGCATAATGCCGATCAGTGGACGCTACCGCGCGCTCGCTCCGTATCGTCGGCCATTTGCAACAGATTTTTTTAACAAATCAGGAAATAGTGTGTGATATTCTCCATGTTCCGATCTCTTCTTAAATATGTTGTGTATCCAGAAGTTATGCTTCCTGTTTCTAGATTTTTTTCTTGTTCTTCCTCCTCTGCTAATAAATAAGCAATAAATGAATAAAAAACAATCCGAATGAAGGTGGCATCGGCAATACGACCGCTGCCGATATAGAGGACGCAGTCTAATTAATCCGTTTGATGCGATGCGTCCGATACGTCCGATGCCGGCCTGTGGACGCAAGCCATAAAACGGCACGGCGCCGCGCCGTGTCACGGTAGCAAAGTTTGAAACGTATGAAATAACAGTTTTTGTCCTGCTATGGACCGCGAAAGACGTATCTTGCTCCTATTGGCTAGTACTATGTCCTGTCTCTTAAACGTAGTGATTAAATTCTCTTTGAATGGCGCGAGCGGCGAACCGTCGTCCGTCCGCGGCACCGAGTTGCGGCACGGTGCCGCACCGTCGACATGTGTCCTCATCCTTACTGGCTCTCGCCCGCGGCTTAGCCCACGAAATATCGTGTAAAACGCAAGTCCATATCCTTTCCCAGCTCATAAAATATACTCATACTGAATTTCAGCTCAATTGGTTTAATAGTTTCGGTGCGGCATTTATCTATCCACATTAATCTATTCATCTATGCATTCTTTCATCTATCCATATATCCATCTATCTACCCATCTTGATGTATGGATTGATCGATGGGTCTATCAATCCATACATCCTCAAAAACCTTTGCCTTCGTAATTTGATATTTTACGTAAAATTCTATGTGTGAATACCCAAACTTTGACGTTAGTATATATACTGCGTCTCTCTATCCGTACTGCGCAGCGCTGCAGAAAACTTCAGAAATACACTCTTCGCGTGATGACGTTAATGATTTTTAATGACAGAAGCTCAAATTAACTCATTATTTTTGTTACAGATACAGCGGCTCGGATGGCTACATTCAATTCGATGATTTCATCATGTGCGCTGTGCGATTGAAGACCATGATCGGTAAGAATCACTCAGCTGACTCCTCATACTATAATGACTATAACATTGTATGAGAACTATGAATGACAGTAGTCCGTCTTGTAAGAAGACATGAGTGTGCGAAGCAGGCTTGTATGATACAAGACTTGTGCGAAGTAGGCTTGTATGATACAAGAATTATGCGTAGCAGGCTTGATGATACAAAACTCGTACGTAGCAAGCTTGTATGATACAAACCTTGTGCGTAGCAGGATTAATTGTATGATACAAAAAGTTGGTGTAGCCGGTTTCTATGAAACAAGACTTGTACCTAGCAGACTTTTATGATACAAAACTTTTACGTAACAGGCTTGTATGATACAAGACTTGTGCGTAGCAGGCTTGTATGATACAAGACTTGTACTTAGCTGACTTGTACGATGCAGGAGTTAACGTTATGACAGAATATTGTGGTTCTTCAGAATATGCATCTTTTTAAAATGTCCATCAACGAAGATATTTTCGTACCGAAAAGACCAATGTGCGTCATTTCTTTGTATGTATTATTTGTGTATATGTGTTATACGTGTATTGATAGATTTGTAACCATAATCTAGCGAACAACGAACCGCTTGAGAATCTCGAGCGGGAGATGCAGTGGAACCCCTGAGCGGCGGCCGCGGCGCCTCGAGCCAGACAAGTATATAGCGGGCAACACACGGAGCAACTTAGTTGTCGCTACTGGCAACTTTACACACGTTATTGCCAGTTGCAAAAATAATAAGCTCGAATTTTGTAAAAATTTAAAAACCGACATCCGAATTTTTTTTTTTCTTTTGAGGATCCTAAGTTCTTCGGTTTTGGCTTCACATCAAAGGTATATAGCCAGTGTCAAGTAATTGAAGAGATTATTTTGTCATAAGTCAGAGTCGATAAGTCAAGTCATGCCCCTGTAAAGTAGTGGTGGTTGCGACTTTACTAGAGGCTTCTATGGAGTTTTGGAGGCAACACGAAAAGTCACGTTTTGCAGCATTACACTATTCACCAACACTCATACACGTTCACGAGCACTTAATGGAGCAATAAAAGACCACCGTTTTTACACTTAAATACTCAAAGTTCTACAAGATTTGTCAATTAATTTAATGCCGCCAAATCGCCATTTTTCATGTTCCCGCCAAAAACCCTGCCGAAATGTTGGATTTCTGACACTTTATTTTTGTTCTATGACAGTCTTATGACAGTAAACAGTATGACAGTCTTATGACTTATATTATATTTTAGTCAACTCCTTTAATTTTCCTTCACTTTGATACTCGATAGGTTTGGCAAAAAATATTTATTAACGACTTAAAATTTAGCGCCAAAATCCGCAATTTTGTATTTTTTTTCAAAACCTTGAAAACCTTACCCTAAAAAATCTGAGGATACTCGTGTTATTGAGACGAATCTAACGATACCGTAACTGTCAAAATCCATCCATCCGTTTGGATGATACGAGGTAACCCTGAAATTTATATACCTACATAAATACAAGATACGCGCAAAAAACACAGCCCTTCCTTGGCAGTCGGGTAAAAAGTTCCTGTAAACAGTGTTTACGGTTGTCGTAACTTTTTATATGAAAATCGTCTTAACAAATAGTCGCGAGTTGCCAATTGCCGCAACTAGTTGCTCTGTGTGCGTAGGCCCTTACTGATAGTGTAGCAGTCTTGCGGTGGCAATGTTGTATTGACAAAACATACCGCGTATATAGTCTATGGTATCATAATTATAGTCTATGGTACAATAATGATGTCGATGGTACAATAATGATGTCGATGGTACAATCTCAGAAAATATATAACCCTTTGGGTGCAATTTGAATCATTATATATTTATGGTGCATTCAAACGCTCTAAACACCTGCCATAATAAAAAAGGTATTTAACTTATGCTTAACGCAAATAAAATCATTTTCTCTCAACTTTATATGCAATAGGACTAATACATGTAAAAGGGCATTCCTAATGCCTGTAATAAACGGTCATAATAGACATAACTGTAAATGTAATGTTATTTCCATCAGAATATTAAATATTTGTATGTTTGTTTTGGTCTAAACTTTTCACAGATCCATTATTTTCTCGCGTTTACATCTATGCTTCATAAGCACCTTATAGCAGCAGCCTAAGTCACTTAAAAAAAATCATTTAAGGCACTTATAGCCATAAGCTCCACAAATATGGCAGGTTTTTAAACAACACATATATTTTTTATATAATATTTTATACCATTTTGTACCCAAAATAAGCGGATTGTCTTGTCAATGTATTGTTGCTACTGAAAGCTGACTTCCTTCTCTGCACAATCGTGTCACATGAAGGCAGTTTTGGAAATATTAAGATAAAAAAATCATCTTACTTTCTTGTTTTTGAAAACACATGGAAAATTTTTTTCTTGACAATTTAATACTTTTTTGCAGGACATGCATAATATTGCTGTCAAAATAATATTTCCTTTGCCTTTATAACCAATCAGTCGCGATGAAATTAAAAATAATTCATTGTTGTTTTTTAATTGTTAATTGAACCTTTTTAAATATTTTTTTCTTACTTATTTTCTAATGTTGTAAAAGTACTCGCAACTGGTAACACCAAATCAAACTATTTTCAAGATTTCTGTATTTTATTTACCAATAAATTTATTTATGAGAAAGAAACTTGCAAATAGTATCCATTTACTAACACGCTTACTAAGGATGGTTCAAACTTAACCGACGATTTACCCAAAAAACAGCCAATTTCACTTAAATCTTCGGTTAAACGTCTCGAACAGGGGGCTAAGTGTTTTGATATCGTATTTATAATTTTTTTAATATTTTTTTTTGTTTTTCAGACACATTTAAGGGAAGGTCTTCAGGCGGAGACTACGCAACCTTCTCGTTGGAAGAATGGCTAAATCGCACAGTATACTCTTAAATCAAATTAAAAAAAACCCAGATTGTCCTAAATGCCTTACTAATGTAAAACTTGACTCTATTTCTTATTTTCCATGTGAATATTCTCAGTAAACTTAAGATAATTTATTATTTGAAGTATAAAAACTTTCTTATTGTTTTTCTTAGTGTCACAAACGTCAATTTGTTTCTAATTTATACGGGTATTGTTAATAATACTTGATGTGTTTTTATCGAATATAAACAATTCTATTAATATATTGTAATATACTTTAAATCTAGGAAACATGAACAATGATTGAAACAAATCACCTTAATATTTTTTATATAAAAAATATCTTCAAATTCCACCTGATGCGTAACTTTAATGTAAGATCTGATTTTGTGTACAATGTATTTAATCTATTTTCAGTATTTTTGTATCCACCGATTTTTCATTCCAGTTTTGTTAATACTGTGCGTATTTAGCTGTACGCTAACATTTACGTATTTTTTATTTTCTATGTTGCACTGACAATGCATTTTTTATTTGCAATTTTATGTATCTAAATATGAAAATAAATGTTTATTAATTGATTCATTGCTCTGGTTTTATTCATCTTTCAATAGCAGTTCACAGAGACGTAGATACCCTAGGGCAAAAAGTTACTAATATTTAGGATCATTCCCAGTTAGTTATTAAACTTCCCATATACTCATACCTAATTGTACCAAACCTAAGCAATTACTTTACTCACTAGAAAGATCTTAACGCCATTATAAGTCCCGTTAAGATCTTCCTAGCGAGTAAAGTAATTGCTTAAGAATATTGACAGTTTGGTGCAAGTCAGCATCAGTAGCCTAGGCGTGATTGAGTCTCAGCTAGTTCTTAAACTATAGATCTATATACTAGCGATACCAAAGTTCGTTATTATGCAAATAAAGTTTCATTCATACATTCATTGATTTGATCCAATTGACTCAGTAGCCTAGGTGTGATTGAGTTACCTACATACATCCATAACATCAAAAACTTTCGTGTTTATATTATTACTGCGATGTGTCGTGCAGGATTCCGTCTAGGTGGGTCAACACATGTTACTGGTATTCATCTCCAAGGAATAGATAGATAGATAGATAGATGAACACTTTATTGCACACCAAGAAGAACAAAACAGAGTAAAACAATAGAACAAGAAAACAAAAGCCTTAAGGTAGGTAGTACAAGGGGCGGCCTTATCGCTGTAAGCGATCTCTTCCAGGCAACCCGGCATAGGAAAGAATATAATTGGAGATGAGATAGATGGCGCACACTTAGTAAGTTACAAGGTTTTTAAATTTAAAATTCGACTACTTAAATACTAGTGTTATCTTTTTAATAATGAATAATGAATAATGTGTAAACAATTCTGTGTCCCGGTCTCCAGGGCACCTCTGCAGTCTGTGTATCTTGTGATAACCGACCACAGAAGTATGAAAGTATAGAAAAACAATGTAGTACCTACATTGAAAATGCGACCACTAAAAGGAAGCCACTTTGGCTACTTTCTAGTACATTTTGGTCCGATGCTAATTTTCGAAAATGAGAAGTAATAGGGCTAGATATTTTTTAACAAAAATAATAAACGAAAAATTTAGTTTATGTTTTCAGGATTGCGAACCTCTCGATCGATTTGTCATGAATAAGTGTATCCCTTTAGGAAACCCCTAAAACCTGTTATTTTTGCTCTATCTCGCTTCCTTTACGAGATATAGCGATTTTCATGTTTTTTGTGGTTAGGTTAGCATTGCAATGTAATAAATAGATGGAGAATGCAGTGTCATTATGTTGTGAGCTACCCTGAAAGTTGCAGCTAGATCGCCAACCGGGAAGTGCTCGAAATTTGTGTTGCGAAAAATGTAGGTTATGTTTTCAGGTTTGCTAACCTCTCGATCGATTTGTCATGAATAAGTGTATCCCTTTAGGAAACCCTAAAACCTGTTATTTTTGCTCTATCTCGCTTCGTTTACGAGATATAGCGATTTTATGTTTTTTTGTGGTTAGGTTTGCAATGCATGGTAATAAATAGATGGACAATGCAGTGTCATTAAGTTGTGAGCTACCCTGAAAGTTGCAGCTAGATCGCCAACCGGGAAGTGCTCGAAATTTGTGTTTCGAAAAATTTAGGTTATGTTTTCAGGTTTGCGAACCTCTCGATCGATTTGTCATGAATAAGTGTATCCCTTTAGGAAACCCCTAAAACCTGTTATTTTTGCTCTATCTCGCTTCGTTTACGAGATATAGCGATTTTATGTTTTTTTGTGGTTAGGTTGGCAATGCATGGTAATAAATAGATGGAGAATGCAGTGTCATTAAGTTGTGAGCTACCCTGAAAGTTGCAGCTAGATCGCCAACCGGGAAGTGCTCGTTTGTGTTGCAGAGATGAGTCAACTGCATCATTACATAGTAACTATGCCTGGTATCTCGGATTAGAGAAGTCTAAAATTGATTCAACTGATTGACTCGACTCGACGGACAGATATACCGGCAGGCGCACCTCTGTATTTTATTGTATCTGCTCTTAGTCGTCGATAGCAGCACGTTTTATAGTAAGATAGTTACTCAATTTTGGTTGTTAATTAAATTATTTTTACGTAAGATGGCAGTTATGTAGTAGGTCTACTGCAGTAGGCCTTACCGTTATGCGTTATTAAGAAACTCGCGCATCGTTGATACCGGGAAACTCGGGAATCTTGCATTTGAAAAATCTTTTTTTTTTCATGGATTTTTGACTGATGTCTCAATTGACACTGAGGGTATTGCGACATACTGATGATCGCTAAATTTATCGACACTTTTGGTGCGTTGTCACTCTATCTATAGAGTATATAATCAAAGCTAGGTACTTATAACGCGATTTTTTTCTCCGTGTAGGTACGTCGTATGTACGTTAGGAAGGAATTTGTTAATTTGCAACGTGTTTTATGCATACGGGCATCAGCTCGTATTCATAAAACAGTAGGTATGTATTGAGTTCAAAGTACCTACCTACCTACATCGTAAAATTCGTGAGATTTCCACTCGTTCAAATAACATTTCTATGAATTTCATAAGAAATAAAAAGTGTGCTCTAGTCACGTTTTATCAATATACGATATGGCAGTTGGAGACACGTCGTTATATTGACGACTATCGGCTTTCGATTCCGGAAAGTGCGGAAAAACTCCCGGAAAATTGGGTAAAACAGTGGAGATAAAAGGGAAACGTGTTGAAGTTCGTTCTTATATTTTAGTGCTGAATGTGAACGGAATAAGAAAATAAGTTTATCACAAATCTTATGAATAGTAAAAATAACTTATGAATTAAAATGCTTCTTTTTTCTTCTTATCGTGTCACTAGTTCTTTCGAACCAGTGTGGTGAAAGGATTTCAAGTGCTCCTTGAAATCGATGAGGCTCCTTTCGTGCTTGACACATGTTATCGAACTTTATGTTCTACGACATGCCGGTTTCCTCACGATGTTTTCCTTCACCGTTAAGCACGTGTTTTAACACCGTTAATTGAAATGATGAGTGGCGTTGAGTTGGGGATGATCTGGGCGCACTAAAGCTGGAAAGTGGATGAGAAGAGCCGAAAGATCGGGCTCAGTGGTGCGCCTTGGGAGAGATCTACAACCAACAGTGAAGCGTCCGATACGTCCACAGGCCGACGCAAGCCTTTATCATAATACTATTTATCTAGCTCGGTTACTTCTCTTTTTTGAAATTTAGCCTCAGACCAAAATGTAAGTACTTAGAAGTTAGCCAATGTGGCTCCCTTTTTTTGACGCATTTTCAATGTATTAATATATGTTTATATATTTACTTTAATACTTCTGTGAACTAAGATACTCTTATTTACTAATAAGCAAAGTATAGGTACCTACCTATTTGCAAGTCAACAAATATCCCAAAGCCAAAACCGCTGTCACAGACAACGACTACCCCAAAACCGTGGGTTGAGAAGGGCATTAACATACCTTTCTATTTCTCCAAGTGTTATTTACTTTTCGATCCTCGATTTTACACCGAAACCCTCGTAAGCAGCGCATTTACACAATTTGTATTTACGTTTTGATATGGGTCCTTTTTAGGGTTCGCTGGTAATATCGCTCACGATGCGTCAGTTGCGAGACCCTCTGTGCATTACTTTTTACTGTTATGAACCAAAACGCATACGTTTGCTGAATAATCAGTATGTTTGCTCAAAGGTTTTCCTATAACGTTATTAGCACGTCCAACATTAACGCTTTAGTTCACTGACTTTTATAACAATTACTTACAAGTAATATTTACCCGTAGATCGTAGTCGATGATTTTGCTTATCAGTCTCGCGTTTCACACCTCCTAAAGCGTCGATGATACAGGGATAATTTACGAGCTGCTAGTCGACGAGTTTAAAATCTAGCGAGAGAGCAAACTACTGAACTTGTTTTAATAAAAATTGTATGGGACCAAACTGAAAGTATTTTCTTTCAAACAAAAATACATTTCCAAATAAGACAATTCTGAGATAATATACATTTTAAAAAAATTCAACTGAATTGAGAACCTCCTGCTTTTTTGAAGTCGGTTGAAAATAATTGCAAGGAATAGCTGTGGTACAGTCAGCTGCTCAGACATGTATACACTCCCAAGCTTTCAGATGTATACCTACTACTCTTCATTCGGCTAAGAAAAGTGTACGCAAGCATTTTCAAATTAAGGGGAATCCTCAAATCCGAATTTAATTAATTTAAAGTTAACCCTACTAACTTAAAAACACGTATAAAATCTAAATTAAAGTATGAAACCTTTCACTTTTTTTGTTGACGAAATCAAAAAACATGGACGAAACGAATAGTGTGAAGAAATTACTATAATACGGCGTACTTTTTAAGTATTTGTCCGAAACATTTTGTATGGAATTCGGATTTGAGAATTAGCCTTAATGTCATCTTACTTGTCAGAATTCTTGTCAAAAGAACAAAATCCTGACAAAATTAAGAATATAATATAAATGTATACATGTACCTTGGGAGTGTATACATGTATGTGCAGCTGACTGTACATAATATTACTTATTCTTTGGAATAACTACCGAACTCTGTGCGAAGTATGACTCACACTTAGCCAGATATTGCTGGTTTGACACTAATGAAGCACCGTGGTTGTGGCTCAAAGAGTTCCGTAGGCTATGTACGACTTTGAGAAGGATATTTTTTTATGTAAATTAGTGACGAGACTAGCTAGGCGCTCTTCTTGTGGTAAGAGATCACGCCTGCCCATAACCATAACAGTGCTACACAGGGCTTTGATCCCATCGGTACAACACTGCTATAGCGTTCATTCACCTTGAGACATTTTGATGGTCAGTCTCGAAAGCCCAGTAATTTCACTAACTAAAGTGTCCTTCTAACCGGAACACAGTAATGCTTACACATTACAGCTTTGCGACAGATTATCTGGTAGGTACTGTGTTGGTCTAACTATCAGACGACATCATGCAGGGGATTCCTCCCAACGGTACGGATATTTCTTGAAGGTGTTAGGGCTCATTCGCACGAGCGATTTTTTAACTCGCGTTTGAAATCCATTCAAACAGAACCAATGCATTTTGCGCGTTTTAAATGCGCTGACGTGCGAACAGCTATTCGGAAATGCATTTGTTCTATTTGAACGGATTTTAACGCGCGTTACAAAATCGCTCGTGCGAATGAGCTCATAAGGTAAAGAGTTTTCTCTCATAAATAAAAAAAAAAAAATAAGCGTTCATTGTCGTTTGTTTTACAAGTCTAGGTATCAAGATTCAAGATTCAAGATTCAAGACTTTTATTCGCCAGAACATAGTATACATAGTATGTTGTTAAAGAATATTATTAGTGCCTTATGTTCTACCATTTAAGGTGTGCGAGTTACAGCGAATGAATATAATACTATCAAATGGTATTTAAATGTCAAAGTGAATTTAAATTTTAACGATGCCTACTACTTAACTATAATAATATTAAACAGCACAATACACTAGCACATAAATCTGCCTACTTTTTTGCTAACCTTTGTTAATATTATATTTTATTTTTCAATATGATTCATAAATTCCTCGACAACTATCGACAACCGGTTTCTCCTAATCTACAGCTTGTTTTCCGACAAAGACCTCCTCCAAAATATTCCATTCTGTTCTGTCTTTCGCTACCCGTATCCATTTGCATAATCTCTATTAAATAAAACATTTAAAATTGTAAATCATCTAAAACCTTCTGAATTTTTGCAAAAACCGTCTTCAGTTTCCACTCCTACCCTGTCAGGTTTAAGAGGGATGTAATTCATTCCTGTCCACCCTCATCACGCTGGCGACAATTGTGGCAGCGACAAATTTATACATCGATATTTTTTATACAGATTCCGATGATGAATTGAACCGTGTCCTCTCGTTGACAAAAAATAACTATTTTGAGTTTCTCTACTTACAAGTATTAAACTTAGTTAGAACGAGGTACTCAAAGATTCTTCTAATTCGGGTATTGTATACATACAATATTTTAAACAGTTTTTCAACTTTAAAATTTAAATTATACTTTTAGTTTGTTCCTTTTATACTTAAAATTGTTACCTATCTTTGTACGTACTGTAAGACCTACCAGAGTTAAATGTTTTTTTTTATCTTATCTAGGGTAATTAAAGAACGCCTCTAAATTAGGACAAGGAACCTAACTTAAATAATATCACAAGTGGAAGAAGTTATAAATAAAAGTTGTGTGTAAGATCACACGACAAAAGTGAAAACTTCTTCAAAGGCGAGGTAAGTAATACAAATGACAACAATTTTTACAGTTTGACAGTTAGTTCATTGACATGACAGTAGAAAGGATGCTTATTCAAAAATACATTTTTGTTCCGGTCATAGTATCAACAATTCGTAGGTACTTTATTTTGTAATTAAAAGAAAGGGAGCTACGACGTTATAGGTCTGCAGCGTAAATGAGCTACGACGTAGAAGGTCTACAGCGTAGATGAGCTACGACGTAATAGGTCTACAGTGTCAACGAGCTACGACGTAGCTGAGCTACGACGTAAAAGGTCTACAGCATCAACGAGCTACGACGTAGTAGAAGGTCTACAACGTAGATGAGCTACGACGTAAAAGGTCTACAGCGTCAACGAGCTACGACGTAGTAGAAGGTCTACAACGTAGATGAGCTACGACGTAAAAGGTCTACAGCGTCAACGAGCTACGACGTAGTAGAAGGTCTACAACGTAGATGAGCTACGACGTAAATGGTCTAAATGGTAGGCAATCATATTAATAAGGTTACGAATACAGACTATCAATGCCTCAATATTTTAATTTTTATTTAAATATTTACCATTAAGTATCAGCCGGTTGATGATGATCATTATGTAGTAACTACAATTTATTAAATTTATTATTTTTATACTTTTGTGACTTTCATGCGAAACGCGCTTCTGCAGGATATGCAATGAGGCAGATGAAACGCCAATTCATTTTCTGAGGGAATGTGGACCGCTTATGCATAAGCGCAGTATTTACCTGGGAAAACATAAAGACTTCTTCATAATGGGCGAAATTGTTTTAGGGGTTTAGGTAAAGTTTAGGGCAAATTCCTAGTTAAAACACCTATTATAACCGAACAAGGCTATAATTGCAAGTCCTCAGTACAGTTGAAGGTGTACCTACGTGCTATCAATTATGCAAAATAAGACGACTGGTGCAACCAAGCTGACTGACCCACTTAATACTCATGTTAGTCACGAACTGTGTTTACTTTGATACACTACTTGTGCCAGCGACTTTGCCCGTAGGTATTGCCTAAATGAAGCCTGAAGCCTGAGTTCACAAACGCTGAGAAAGAATGACATTCCTCATTCGGTATTTTTTTTTAATGGATATCTTAGACTATGCATGGAAATGATTGCTACTTCTATTTCATTGTCACATGGTGATATGATTTCATTTTGTAACAGTGAATACACCGATGATTTTTTTATTAGTGGCCTGATGTAATAATCTGATAATGTCACATTTTGTTAAAAATAACTCACGCATGACGCGACGTCACGCAATCACTCCCAATCACAGTCAGGCACAATACTGGCTGTCTGTTATTGTTATTTACGATACGAATGAAATTGTGAATGGTGACAAGTATCATGACATCACAGCGTACAAAATCGCCTTCCGGGGCGCGCCGGGCGGATATCACCGGTGATATTGTAACAGATTTGGTCTTAGAAAGTAACAAATTTTATGTGTGATTAGTTTTATACCATGATAAATAACCTGTTACTCGGTATACTTTCCATGCCTACCTAAGACCTTTGTTGTTTATAAACTGATTTTTTTTAAGAGGATATAAGTACCTACTTCAGCTTATTTTCAGATTAGGCCCATAGAAATATCATCAAAATCAGTTCAGTAGTTTAGATTTTAAATAAATTAAACTGAAAAAAAAAATCCTTGAAGTTTACAAAATTGCAAATTTTGCTTCCTTTTCACTTTTCAATGTAGAAGAGTTTTATTTTTATTACAGCATAAGCTAACTACTACAATCTATATATTACAAAATTTACAAAAGGAAACAATTGGGCCATCCATAGACCGTTGCAAATAATCTATAGGTAGCTCAACTGCTCCAACTCGATACCCGATGCCAGCGTGCCGAGGATACTGGCTGCATTGCCTCTTTGTATAGCAAGGCTTATTCTTTGGCCCAGATAGCTGCCAGCCCTCTGATCACGCGTCGCTTCGACCAGACGCTCTGACAAAATGAAGAGAAAATAAAATAAAAGACAAAATAACAATGTAGAAGAGTAGAATAGTAGAAGTCTGTTGTAGTATGTTTTTGTAAAACCTTGATTATTGTTATACTTATTAATGTGCTTCTTTTTATTTTCTTGTCTTCCTGTTTTTTTTAAAACCATGTAACGTTTAATTACTTCTTGTATCCTCTTTAATTATTTATTATATATGAATGAATGAAAATGTATACACCATAAAAACATAAATATAGGAATCATGTCACATTTTTTGTACAATGGGTGGTCTAATAGCTATGAAGCGATCTCTTCCAGACCAGTTTAGAAAAATACAAGATGGTGGAGAATATGTAAAAAATATAACGAAAAACATTTTTTTTAAATACGACTTAACGCAAAACGATATTATTATTATCAAATGTTATTTAGTACCTAATGTAATTCGCTCTTTTATTAATGTAATTGGCTGCTGCCGTCTTAATTAAAGTAAAATAAATAAATACAAAATACAAATTATTATATCATAGAAAGTATTTATTAGTTAAAAGTCTAATTTATAAGTAAGTTTGGCATCTTGCAGGCGACGCCTTCAGACAGTTAAATTTTAGTAAAATAATATTAGTACAAAATAATATAATTATTTGCATGCTTCAATTACCTAGGTACAGAGTAGATAGGTACTAATTTGTTTGTGTCACAAATTAATTTGTCTAGAGAAGTCTAGTCTAGACGCTTTAGGTATTTGTTGAGCTTAGTACTTAGTTTAACGGGTGATTAGTTAGTCTATTTAATTAGCTGTGGATGGAAAACATGTTGGTGTTAACTGAATTAATTTAACATGAATATTTCTCGTAAATTACGTTCATCAAATAATGGGCCTAACATAGACCGTTGAAAACGAACTATAGGTAGCTCAACTGCTCGAACTCGATACCCGATGGCAGCGTGCCGAGGATACTAGCTGCATTCTTCTTCTTCTTATCGTGTCACTAGTTCTTTCAAACCAGTGTGGTGAAAGGATTTCAAGGAAGAGGCTCCTTTTGTGCACTCGACACATGTTTTTAAACTTTTGGTTTTACGACATGCCGGTTTCCTCACGATGTTTTCCTTCACCGTTGCGAGAACGTAGGATGCATACATAGATTTTTTCGACCGTAAAAACCTATTAACGCATGACTGCCACCGGGATTCGAAGCCGCGACTATCAGATCGCAAGGCAAGGGCCTCATCCACTCGGCCACCACGTCCCAATGCACTAGCTCACTAGCTGCATTCACTGCGTTACTAGCTGCATTTCTTCTTTGTAAAGCAAGGCATATTCTTTGGGCGATATAGCTGCCAGCCCTCTGATCACGCATCGCTTCCGCCAAATGCTCTGTCAACATTTTGCTAACGCTAACTCGGAAGACTCCCGTTCCTCATGGACCTAAGGTCCTAGGGTATCGTCTCCAAAGGGCTCAAACACAATGTAGGTACAATCCATCAAGACCTGTTAAAAATGAGACTGAAACTGAAATTTAGTATTGGTATAAATGGTATAAGTGAATTATGACCTGTAAAATGCTTAGGTTGCTCTTCATACCACTACAATGGGTATACACCGTCAATTTTTAATCACCAGAAAAAAATACGCATAGTCGCCGTTGCTGAACAAAGATATGGCAAAAAAACTTGAAAAAATAAGTCGAATTTTTGTCAAAACTCATTTGATTAAAATTGGATAACTGTACCGTTAGTCGTTTTACTATGGATTTGCGTCAAGCGGTACCTTTTATTGATAATAATTTAAGTTTTATTCATCAGTTAGCAAACCCGGGTACCTAGCTCGAGCCAGCTCACAAAACCTCGGCTCGGGCGCCGCATTCGCACCGCTGTCACTCAGCCATTTTGTAGAAAGCCAAAATTCTAACTGCACAGATACAACGTACCCCGTCTGCATAATTGGCCATTAAATTTTTTTTGGTAAATAAAAATTGGTAGTGTATAAGTTTTTTTAGACCTAAAAATACCTAAGTTCCTCATCATACCTACACGCGAATTTTGCGAGAAACAGCCAAATGGCATACTTTTTCATTTCGTAACATACCTCAGGCGGAGTATGTTTTTTGTATGTTTTTCATGTAAAAGGTTTAAAGGTACAATATTAATTTCCTCTGTTCCTCATGCTCGCTGGGCGTGCGTGACGCAGACGACATTTCATTACGACACGAATAAAACGACTGGGAGAGTATTTATTGGCCAATTTTCTTTATGGCACATAACGTATGATTGAATTTAGCTCGGATACAGACAGGGTATTGGTGGCCACCATATAACAATGGAAGGCCAACCGAGAACTTTGTATAAGTACGTTTTTTTATTATTTATGGCGGTTAAAATGGTATAATTTATTAAAGGTTGACCAACATAAATTATTACAAAAGTACCTATAAGCACTTCACAGCTGTTGCCATATGGAAAATGACACATCTATATAACCTTACTATACATAGATATGTATACACTCCCAAGCTTTCACGTTTACACTATACTCGTGAATTTTGCAAAGTCATTCTTCTTCAGACAAGAATTCTGGTAAACTACATTCATTTAAGAATGCTGGCGTGCACTTTAAGCCTTACATATAAAGTAAATTAAATTATTTTCTTTTATATCAAAAACACATTTTCTTTTCAGCACATTTTTAAAGTTTGTTTCTAAATTAATTTTCGCTTGGTATTTTGTATTGCTACATAATTAAGTATTCTGTGTTCCTTAGCATTCCTAATGGTAATGACTCCAAAAGTCCAAAAACTTCAAAATTTGAGCGTTACTTTTACACATGTTACAGTACCGCCCTTCCATGCTGGAATACTGTAGAGATACTTCTATTTATTTCAGGGTCATATAAAGACATACATATTAAGGAGACATATCCGGTATAATTAAAACCTATGTGACCCTATAACTATCGCGTCTATAGTACAAACTTCACAGCCCTAGGCTGAGCATATACCGTGGAGTTTACGAGGCGGGGTGCGGCCTATAATAATTGGATATCATTGCGTAAGCAGTAAGCACTATAAAGGTACGAACTTCAGTAATGAAGAAAGAACAGAAGATTTCAGGGTTCTTAGACATAGGTATATAAATGTATGTAATTAAAACTTTTAGTACTGTCGCCTCAATGGTACTACACACTACACAACTCTAGGCCGGGTATATACCGTGGAGTTTACGAGGCGGGGTGCGACCTATAATTGGATATCATTGGGTAAGCACTATTCTCTTTCTTTGCACAGTATAAGTGATGCAGAAGGAAAGTTTTTATTCAACTGCGAAGAGGATGGAGGAGGAGGAATTTCATGTTTCGAGTTGTATTTTTTATTCATGTTTTTAGTTGAATATAAGAATGACTATGTGTGCATATATTATGTTTTTATCAGGCGGAACGGCTTTTAATAGAAAATACTTCTATTATTATTGAATTTCAACATAGCTTATGTAAAACGTTTGAAATAAAAATCAAATGACATTGGGTAAAAATGTATGGTGCCCAGGTCCCGATTTTTTTTCAACCTGATGCATAAACCTTTTTGTGACACTGTACTAACTGCGTAGATTACAAATATATGATATTTATGTTCCAAAGCAGCGGGAATAATAAGTAATTGGCTTTATAAAAATGTAAGCAATGACAATAAAAGTTGAAAAAACTGTGATAAATCTAAATATTTGTCACATAAGACCTACCAAGCTATGTATTTAGTCACTAATAGACTCCTTAAATCCTTTAAAGGTAAGTAAATTCAGAAACTAACCTGAAATATAAATCCAAGCGCATGAAGTGTAAACAAGTTGTTGGGCTTCAGCAAAACGTGGCACACTTTTTTACAAATACTTTATCAGTTCACATGTACCTTATTTACAATATTTTATTATATATTTATCTCCAAATTCACTGATATACGAAACAAAAGCAATCCACACGGCTAGCAAATTGTTTTCTTTTTTAAACAAATAGGTATGGTATTTATTGGAATGGTAGGTAGATATTTGTATTGATTTCATATTCTAGCTTCCCCAGATAAACTTGAGGTACCAGTAAAAAGATATCTCGCCAATTGTTTCTGACTATCATGTTTTACCACCGATACTACGATGTATACGATACTTATATCAAACTAAGATCTTATGTTTTGGTCATTTTATAAACCTCGCTGCATTAGAGACTTTCATGACTGAAAATAACACTTAAAAATATTGAAATGAATTGTCAAATAGGTAAAATAACTGCAGGCCGAGACCCGCAATGCCCAATCTCCTTGGCACCTGTCTGTGAATTCTATGACGGATGTTTGTAGATACGTAGTTTAGAAGTTCTTTGTGTTTGTAAGCGTTGTAAGCTTCTTCAAAGAAATGAAAGTCCGTGAAAAAAATATTTAATAGTACGCCCCTTCTACCTCATAAACCCATGAATCAAAATAACTAGTTTTATAGAGAGATTGAACAATCGCCTCGGGACGTTAACATCGGAAAAACATACGTACAAATTCTGATTCATATTTATTTCTTCTAAAATCCCTCGACCTCGGCCCTCAAATAAATACCTACATATTATTTTCTTACAATCTGTAAAATATTTATTTATTTAACCGGGCTCAATATTTTACTAGAAAAAACCTTCTGTTAACCTTTAGTACTTCGTGTTTATTTCTCTGTGTCCGCGTTATTCGTTATTACCTATTTTTATTGCTTATTGCCGTTTGGCGCAATAAAATTGAATAGACGTTATAGTATAGGGTGACTATTATAGATAGGTAGAAATCTTTCATTTTAAAAATGCACTCCCCTCCTCTCGCGTTCAGTCTACGATTAGTAAGTATGGTGCAAAATATTTATTATTATTCTGACCCGCGTACTACTTCATCACCCGTGAAATAATTCTTTATTTTTGATGTCGTCAGTTCTTCTCGCGAAAAAATTGCACAGAATAGTTAAAGGACTATATATATACCTACCAAAGGTCTCGGATTCTTTCGGCTGTCGGTACAAACTAACTTTATGATACTTATGCCTATTTGCACCAAGCTGTCAAATTTTCTAAGCCATTACTTTACTCGCTTGGTAGTTCCTAACATTCCAGATTCTGACCATTAACATTAACTTACTAACAAAGGTAACAAATCTCTAAAATTTTTTTTAGAGATTTATTACCTTTAACAGGGCTTGGTGCATTTTTTTTTTTAACTTGGTTATGATTCTGAGCAAACTAATTTCAGGATTCGCATAGACAAATACTACTGTTGTATAGTTTAAGGGCAGCAGCGCTATCAACCAGCCAATCATTTTCAATCAATGTTCTCATTTGCCGCCCGCCCCGGGGAAATTCCTTTCATCTTTCAATTAGTTGTTACCCGTATTCTCCATCTATTGTTACTAGGTATAGCTATAGCCAGCGGCTTCACGAGGACGTGGTGGCCGAGTGGATGAGGCCCTTGCCTAGCGATCTGATGGTCGCGGGTTCGAATCCCGGTGGCAGTCATGCGTAAATGGGTTTTTTCGGTTGAAAAAATCTATGTATGCATCCCACGTTCTCGCAACGGTGAAGGAAAACATTGTGAGGAAACCGACATGTCAGAGGATAGGAAAAAAAAATGTTCCATGGCATGTGACATCCACCAATCCGCATTGGGTCCGCGTGGTGGATTAAGACCCATTCGCTCTCTTGCCGAGAGTAGGCCTGAGTCCCAGCAGTGGGAACATTATAGGCTGATTATGCTATGCTTATGCAGCGGCTTCACACAAATGATATCAGAATATTATTATCTCTCTAGCCTACTGTCCTTTCCAGCTACGAAACTAATTGGAGTCACTCGTTAAGATTCTTATTTTACGACTCCCGCACAGTGCGTCTTGGCTATCCGGGGCATGCTCATAAGCTCAAAAGCCGTGTTCGCCATGTGGGAGGTGCCTCGACTTACGATTCGAAGGTCGTGGGTTCGAACCCGGTCGTACAGCAATGGATTTTTCTGTTCAAAAATATGTGTGTGCATTTAAACACGTGCTTAACGGTGAAGGAAAACGTGAGGAAATTGGCATGTCATAGAACCCTAAAAAATTTGTAAACATGTGTCAAGTGCACGAAAGGAGCCTCTTCGAGGTGCACTTGAAATCCTTTCATCACACTAGTTCTATCTTTTTCCAGCTACGAAAATAATTGGAGTTACTCTGAGCTAAGTGAATTTTTGATTATATACTCTAAATAATCGAAGCGTTATTTATATATTTATTATGTAGGTATTTATATCTATGGTTACCATACCTATGTACATTAGTTCCAGCTCAATCTGTTGAGTAGTTTTGGCATGATTGAGCCCCAAAATCTACCTATCAGTCCCCAAAAACTTTCACATTTAGAATATTGGTAGAATATGTTATGAAAATAGCTATATTTGGAAATTACAAAGTAGGCAATTTCTCAGAACGCCTTTCATCTTACGCCAAAGCAAATAATTGTACCTACATCATTATTTTTTGTGCTTAAATATATATTTTTTTGTATGAAAATATTTCACATTTTGATTGCGCAGAATAAATCTTAAAAATAAACCATAAATAACTTGGTAGAACTTACAGTTAGCAAATATTTCCTAGTAAAATAATAATATAATTAAAGTTTAAATTTTAATTTTAATACTCAACTTGTAGTGTTAAAAATAGAACTAACTTTAAAAGCAAAAAAAAAATTTAAAAAAAAATACATAAGCGCTAATTAATTCTGTTTCGGAATTCTAAATTTGATTTTTAATTGAAATGTACTAGAAACCAGTTAAGTCTTTCTTGCCTAGCTTTATTTGATGCGTTCTCTAATAGTGCCTCATACATACATATAATATGTTTTAAGAGTTCTGGGAAAAGCAAAATAAAACATAGCAACATTTTTAAAGTCTAGTTTTATTCAGTTATCAATACGCACCCTAAAAGTTTCATTCCGGATAAGATTCGCCATGATTATCGATGTTTCATACAAAAAATGCTTTCACAATACTTTACGATAAAATATTTTAATAAATAAAAGCTTTAGAAACATCAATAAAATGCATTAAAACATAAATTTGTTATATTTTATTTGATATAAATTCTCTATAAACTTGTACACGTTTTTACATTTATTATAACTAAGTTACATTTATCTAAACACGTTGAGAACATTTATAAAACAATTATTTACATTTTGATAATTGTAATTAACCTCAATGTATCTACATTATATTAATTTATTATAATATATATTAACATTATTATTAGTTTCGATACTCTTTCCAATGGGGGCTCGCCATTTACAGGCTATGATAACAGTTTATCATTATTATGTAGATAAATTATGTATTGTATCGATAAAAATGATAAAGCACGTACCATAGCCCTAAAAAAGTATCAAAATACCAAAATTACAAAGCTGCAACTGACCCTAAAATAAATCTTTAACTTACAACGAATAGATGCAAAATATTTTTACAAAAAATCTACTTACCTAATTTAAAACTAGACTATAAGTAGGCCTTTTTTACCCAATTTAAGTACCTACTCTAAGTACTTTATTTAGGCATTTCTAGGGTAATTTTTAGATATTATTAGGCATTCCAGATTTCTATAGATATATATAGAGAAAACAATTTAATTCAAAATACACCGACTTTACTAACTGTTTTTACATTTGTAATAAAAATCTACGAACTCCTACATAGTTATAAACAAATTTAAAATGTCACAGCAACATTGTTAAAAGTTCTAACTTACAGAACGCGCACCAAACGAAGTGTCTGAAGTAGTTCTGAGGTAGGAGAGACTTTCGACTCAGATTTGCTATTTCGCGCTTCTGCAGCTAACTTCAAAAAATAAAATGAAATGAAATAAAATATTGTTCATTTGCTAGAACATACATTATGTGTTTACAATAAGGTCTTAAAAAATGGAGTCCATTTTATGTCCTGCTGTAATAGGCATGAAAACACTCGTTCATTGCGCGTTCTGTAAAAATCTGCTTAAAAATTGCCGTTACCTCCAACAATTTCAAACTCATCATTCTGTAATATAATAGGTTAAATGCGGGGAAAAGTAATGGCAATCTTAAGGTGCTGCCACACTGCTGTTAAAAAATGTTTACAAACATTTTCTAACATTGTGATCGTATATTTTCTTAACAAATGTTTACTAACATTTCTAAACATTTTTTAACAGCAGTGTGGCAGCACCTTTAAAACGATATTAAAAAAAATACTCGTATATTTAGACATTTAGAGCACAGTTTCATTCGTGCACGTCCTAGGCCCGTTTACGAGTGAGTATCTACTTGATCCCCCATTCTTTCGGCTAGTAACTGCGCCCCTAATAAACAACTCCTTAAAAGTCTCTCTAAATTGCCTAGACATGCCACAATAAATAGCAAAATTAATCGGATACGACACTATTATAAAGAAATTCGTTACTAAAATGAGTATATTCGCAATATGGTAGTCGAGTATCTCCACCATAGTACTTGATATAATATGCAGTATTGTTACTACAGCTACCGGTATTTCAACAAGTAAGAACACTGTTACTACAACAATGAGCATTAGTGTTGTGCAGTTCGAGTCTCGGAGTCTTTTGCATTCGGACTTTCTGTTCTCTTTGAAGAGTTTCTGTCTATTCAGCTGGGCAGTCCTCATAGCACGGAATAGGAGTACGTTAAGGACTACTAGTGACGTGCACGGTATTAGATGCACGAATAGGACTCGAAAAACGAAGTATGTTATGAAGTAGGCATCCAGGGAGAAGTCTTGTACCCACTGGGCCATTTGGATCTGAAAAGAAAACAAATGAAAGTTTCAGTAACCAATAGATGCACTTTTTGATATCTGCTGGTAGAATTTCGACGGTCAGAATTTAGTGCCAGCAGATAACGTGGGTCTTGGACATAACCCGAAATCTTGGAGTGCATCGTAAAGTCTGCGAAGAACCTACGAAAACTACTTTTTGGGTGGAGCTCTATTAGGATACCCGACCTCACAACACAAAGGACCAACCAGTCCAATTGTGTGAGAGAGGGTCGGTTTTCATAAGACCAGCTGAGGACAGTTGGCGTATATTAGAAGAAACTTTATTATCATCATCTCACACAGCTCGGCTCGGGCGCTGCACTCGCATCGCTGTCATTCTGTCATTTTGAAGTGAGAAAAAATGCTGACTGCCCATATACAACGTAGTACCACTTCTGCATTGCCCATTTATTTTTTTTTGGTAATTAAAAACTAGTGGTGTTTAGAAAAAAGTTTGAGACCTGGAAAAGGTCAAAGTCTAGTCTTAATTCCGATAAAAGTACCACGAGAAACCGTCACTAATAAATATTTTTTTAGTAGGTATTTTTCACTAGTTGAAAAAAAATTAGTTGTTTGTAATTTTGGTTTACGGACGATAGTTAAACGTGACTACCAGCGTAACGGGACAAAGCGCGTTTCCGGACAATAAGCGTTACCGGACAATGGCGTCAACGTTTCCGTGCATGCAGCCGGCGCGGCGGCGATCGATTTATTATATAAATAAATATTTTGGACATTTCACAAAAGGCCATCTAGCCCCAAACCAAACTAAGCGGAGCTTGTACTATGGGAACCAGATGGCTGATAGAATACTCAAATACTTTTTTTTTGTAAATACATACATACATTATAATACATAGAAAACACCCAAACTCAGGACAAATACCGATGTTCATCACACAAAGTTTGTCCTAAAGCAGGAATCGAACCCGCGACACCGGGCGTGACAGGCCAACACACTTGCCATTCGACCATCCCTGTCGTGAGTGTATTAGACGTAGTCACGTCAAAAAGTTACTTACCCTGCAGGCGTCTTCGTTGCGTCCTCGCCAGAAGGTAACATGATGCACGTACTGCCGGTCGAAGAACCGTGGCAGCTGGTGCAGGAACGCCGCCACTCCGATGTAGATGAGGCATTTCATCACGTTGGGCATCGTGCACCTGGAACCAACGTTGTTGTTATTTGTCGACACGGATGGTCGAATGGCAAGTGTAGGAATTGACCGCTAGTTAACCCTGAATGCTACTGCTGATATACACGGTAAATTTTTAATCACCATAAAAAATACACATAGTCAGTTACCGTTACTAAACATAGATATGGCAAAAAAAATTGAAAAAGTTAAGTCGAATTTTTGTCAAAATAAATTTGATAAAAATTTGGACAACTGTTACCGTTAGTCTTTTTCGTATGGATTTGCGTCAGGCGGTACCCTTTATTGATAATGATTTAAGTTTCATTCATCATTTCCTAGCTCGTGCCAGCTCGCAAAAGCTCGCCTCGGGCGCCGCACTCGCGTCGCTGTCACTCAGCCATTTTGTATAAATCCAACATTCTGACTGTACTGATACAACGTAGTACCCCGTCTGCATTGCCCAAATTTTTCATGGTAATAAAAAATTGGTGGTGTATATAAAAGTCGAGTTGTCTGTAAAAAGCTATATTAAACTTATACATAAAACTACGACTAATGGGCGGTAATGAGTGCGGCTTGTGTGTAGGTGACGCGTTACACACGTGACCTACATAAACCCGCTGATGCTGCTATCCTTTTTTTTTTTTTTCTTCAGAAGAAAAATTCATTTACGAATAAACCGGTCGGAGGGACCGGAGTTATGTGGGACTCGCCGCCCTCATGGGATGACGGAATACCCACTAAAACCCCTCCGGTGTTCCTCTCTCGCCCATCTTGCTGGGCCACTGGAACAAAAGCCTTCCGCGACCCAAGTGACGATACAATCCCTCTCATATTGGACGGCGCTTCTTCTTCCACATCTCGTATGCACCGCCCCTCATTCACTCCAATCTCCTTTTTCATTTTGTTTAGGAATATCTAAAAATGACGTTATTTAAGAGAGAAACTGGTTCCCAAAAAACCTAAAGTGAATTTCCATTTATTCCAAATTGTGAAGGTCCAAAAAAGTAAAGTTCTTTTCAAAAATTCGCCTCGAAATCTTGTAAAATAATATTAATACTTAGTATAGATAAGTAAAGGTAAAATTGGATCGAAAGACCGCATCAGCTTTTTAAATAATAAAATTCAAAGTCCATAATTGCTAAAATGAAGGTTCTGCAAATCCGAGCCCACGCAAAAAGGAACAACGTAATGGCAAAAGACAGGGACGTAATAAGGTCAGCTATTTACACAAAAGGTGAACTGCTGACTTCCCGTATCTTTTGTGTGATTGCTGAAAGAGAGAGCTGCAACTTTTACTGCTGAGAGATTATTGAAAATTTGTACTTTATAGCTCTTATACTAATCTATGTACTTGAAATCTTGAAATCCTTTCACCTCACTGGTTGGAAAGAACTAGTGGCACGATAAGAAGAAGAAGAAGAATCTATGTATGAGTGTTATGTTAATATATTAGTAATTGTTTTGGTAGTAAATGCAGTGAATGAATTTATTTTCTGGTTGGTATTTTATCCAGCCGCTAATTTACATTAAAAAAGGTACATTCGGTACTTATCATTAGGATAGTATGTTCATAGAAAATGTTAAGTATGTAGATTGGTTACCCAACAAGATGCACGAAAGGAGCCTCTTTGAGACGCACTTAATCCTTTCACCACACTGGTTCGACAGAATTAGTGACACCATATGAAGAAGACCCAACAAGTCTATGTTAAAAAAGTGACAAAAATTATTAAAAAATCCAACATTGTATGACATAAACATACCATCGTAAGCTGCTCGTCTATTCAACAAATAAAAAAAAGATCACATTACTAAGCCTACGTCGTCTCTTTACCTTCAGCTCTACCGTAATTTTTTTTAATTTTTCGCCATCTCGCACAAAAGTATCTCGCCCTTTTGTCCCAGACCTGAGTCCATCCCTGATTCAAAGTGAGTGCTCCCATTTTTAATCTCTTAAAAATATATCAGCCCTGACCGTTTTGGCTTTTTGCTAAAACACCTCGTGAGGACCTTTCATTAAAAACCTAAAACCTTCATCACGCCTCAACTCGGAACCGCAAATTGTGTATTTCACCTTTAAAAGGTACACTTTATAATGGAGAAAGTTTTGTTTAGCGCTTAATTTCCGTACTTATCGTATTTATTATTGAACTAGCTGGTGCCTACAACTTCGTTTGTATTGTGAGTTAATAAAATTTCTTTCTTAGGCGTCCCGTAGACGATCAATTATATTGCGCAATATGATTAATTGTGCATCGTATAATATGTGCAATTGTGTGATCGTATAGGGTTTATATTCTTCTTATCGTGTCACTAGTATAAAAAAAAAAAAAAAATTGGATGAGAAACCGAAAAAAAACAAGATTTCTGCCTACAGCCTTATTTTATTTACGACTACAGCCATTAAAATATTTCACGAACTCATTTTGTAAAATAACGGGATAATTTAATGATGTTCAGCGATGGGCGTTTAACGCGTTTCTGTTGTACATTAAAAATTAAAATGGCGGCGATTTTATCTTCCGGTGGTCCTTATATTTAACGAGGCGATTAATAACTGATAATTGTAGATTTCAAGACGAAGGAGACGTGGTGGCTGAGTGGATGAGGCCCTTGCCTTGCGATCTGGTGGTCGCAGGTTCGAATCCCGGTGGCAGTCATGTGTAACTATGTATGCATAATAGTCCGCATGGTGGATTAAGACCCATTCGCTCGTCTGCCGAGAGTAGGCCTGCGTCCCAGCAGTGGGAACATTATAGGCTGATTATGCAATTGTAGAATTCAGATTACAGATTTAATGCCTTCACAAAATCTGTAATCTGAAATCTACAATTGCATTATAGTAGGGATAAAAGTAGGTATTTTGAGGAAACCGGCATGTCAAAGAAGTAGGCATGGAAATGATTGCTACTTCTATTTCATTATCACATGGTAATATTATTTCATTTTGTAACAGCTCTATAACCGATGATTTTATAACACTAATTTTTCATCAGTGGCCTAATGTGTCAGATGTTATATAATTTATTTTAATAATCCAATCATTTCTACTCACAGGCAGTACACTACTGACTGACTGTTATTATTATTTACGATACGATACGAATGAAATTGTGAATGATGACAAGGTACATGACATCACGGGCGGATATAACCGGTGATTTTGTAACAAACTTGGTCTCAGAATGTAATAAGTGTACCTAATGTGTGATCAGTTGTATACCATGATAAATAACATGTTACTCGGTATACTTTCCATGCCTCGTCCCTATCTATAGTAGTTATCTTGACAGCTTTTGACTTTCATAAATAACCATGATTCGTTTCTCTTATTTCATTACCCCCATAATAATTATTATTTATAGAAGTCACAAACGGATCGTAAAACCGCTCTTTCGGTAAACAGGACGTGGTTTTTTCATTCGGCCATCTTTTATTGATGTCGTTAAATCTACACTTGGGACATACCTATTCTAGACGACATAGATGGTCGAGTGGCAAGTATGACTACCACGCAAGTGTCGCGTGTTCAATTCCCATTTTAGTAGTTACTGTATCAGAAACTACTAATTAACTTGTTTTAGTAAATTAATTTGTTAGAACATGAATTTTGTTTACAAAACTCCAATTCACCAATTCATTTTTACCGAACTTTTTATTCGAAAAAACGACCTTTTCCCGTCTTAACAGGAATCTTCGTGGAATTGGTAGACTAAACCACCAAGTGCTATACTATTTCGGAATGCCAAAGAAGTAGACAAGTTTTTTACAAGTTGATCACCTAGGTCACCATACATATTTTTTACACCACAGGAGATCAAAGTTTTGGAAAAATATGAGCAAAACATATTTTCTTTGTTAAATAATGCTGTACCAAAAAAACTATACCTATGGCACAAAAACAGGAAATAACATTCGATAGCACAGTTATCCAGGAAAGCTCTTGCAAAAAAAAAAAAAAATTCCTAGATTTGTAGTCTTGGCAACAGAAACAATGGACAAAGATAAAAGAAATGGAAGTTTTGAAAACGTCCAGTAACTCGAAATCCGTGGGATTTTTACTGGGTACATAATTTCATTTTCTGATCAGTCCTGAAGTCCTTCACCTGCACCTGAAGGATTATCCACTCATTACGACACACCCTGTATAGCTCTGCTTAGTTGTCGTGTGAAATATTGAAACAATAGCTAGCTTATATTTATTTGCGTAGGTCATGCTATTATTACGAACAAAAGTGATCTTCAATCAAATCGAGTTGAAACTATGCATAGAATCGTGTTCCTATATAATAAAAAGGCAAAAAATCCTATCAATATTTTTTATTTATTTATTTTTCAGTTACCTATTGAGTTTTTGATTTAAATTAGTTCTAAATGTTTATTGTTCTGTCCAGTTTTACGATTTCCTCTTTCTTTGAAGATATTTATCTTGTCGTTCTATTTCTATAGGAACACCATTATTTATCTATAGGTAGGTTACCATTATAAGAAAAATGGCAAGGAGTTAACCTTGCACGACCAACGTTCGAATAAATATCTGTAAAAACGTTTGAACTGTGAATTCCAATGATTCAAACGCCTTTGGAACTCGTAAACCCACGGAATAAGAAATGCAAGAATTAGGAATAAATTCGACAGACCACTTATTTCTGAACTTTAGGAAAATGTTTTGTTAACAAATCGCCCATTTGTAACTTTAAATTACCTTGTTTGTTTGGAATTTCGCTCGCGGCTTTCTGATAAAAAAACATTTTTTTTTAAAAACCGTAGAAAAGATACGATTTTTTTGTCATTTAAGTGTTCTTACCAAAGTTGGTAAACCTAACACTAACTAAATCATCTAGATAATATAGTGTATGTGTTGATATCTAGATAGATAGACACACAATTCTGCATAGGGATTCGGAGAAAGACGGACAGAATATGGCCGTTGTATTATGTACTAAGTGCGGTTTCAGACTAACGTATTTTTGGGCGGATTGGTATTCGCGAAATTATAAAACCCAAGGCCTTTGAAATTTCACGCGTATACCAGCGTTTATGCTGGGTTTTTTTCTAGCGAGTGTCAGTAAAAACAAAAAACGAACGGTGAATCCGTTTGGTAATCCGTTTATCTGAAACCTTTCGAAGTGATTTTCTTAATTTTAATAAATCTGGTGCACAAAATATTATCCAACATTAACAATGTAGAGTATGTATGATCTAGAATAGATTATGTTTCCAATTACATATAAAAAAAAAAAAAAATTTCTAACAAAAAACACAAATACAAATTATGATCCTTACTTACCTTACATGCTAAATATTAGCTTAGTTACGCTAAGCTTATGCAGACTTGCACCAAACTTTCAAAGTTCCTAAGCTTACTTTACTCGCTTGGCAGTTCTTAACGGTCAGAATCTGGACTGTTAAGAACTACCAAGCGAGTAAAGTTATTGCTTAGGGACTTTGAAAGTTTGGTGCAAGTAGGCATTAGTGTATTTACAAATTACTAGTGCATTTTGTAGAGACATTCAAACATTATTTATATTCGTATTTTCTTGTATCGTGGAGAATATTATAGGTGGACACAACATAGGTTTTCTGTTAACGAATGCTCTATAAAAGTAAAAGCACCTATCTGTACAAAATTTAGTAATGATTCTCTACTGAATCTATCCTTAACGATACTGTGTATCGGTTTGGCATCGGAAAAATGTTGTAAAAAACGTATAAAATTATTTATAGGCGGCCATGTTTGCGCCGACTAAGCCAGGTATGAGGTAAAGCGTGTTTACACAACCCAAGTGTTTAGTGACTTGTTTATATCGAGATTGTTTATGTATCGGGAACCCACTGACGGATTACATTTTAGGCTTCGAGTTTTAGGTGTTGCGGCAAAATCTTTTACGTAGCTTTTTTACTGCGGATCTCTGATTTCAGGGCTTTGAGTGATTTTTTTTAGCGGAGCTACTAAAAAGTACGCAGCTTTTTTCCTAACTGAATAGGAAGATTTATGTTTTTCGCGCGTAACTTGTATGTATGTATGTAAATTTCTGTGTTACCTAGTATCTTCCAAACGTCTGGATGGATTTTTACAATTAAGGTATCGTGTGTTTTGTCGCAATCACCCGAGTGTTCTTAGATGTATCATAATTATATAGGTTAGGTACTTTGTTAAATTTCTATTCTTTTTGTGCAATGTTTGTTCTGTTTAGCTTTTATATTTTTAAAATACCTAACTACGTCTTTCTAGCAAATAAGAACAATTTCTTTTTTTTTTCTATTTTGGATGGGTTATTTATAAAAATAATCAAAATGGCTGGATTTTTGGAGCTAAATAGTAAGTCGTTAATATATTTTGATTACCAAACCTTTCGAGTAGGGTATCAAAATGAAGGTATTTTAAAGGAGATTACAAATATATATATATACGACACCGGTACGTGTTCTGAGGATATCCCGGGGTCCCTCTAATGCGCAGAGGTCGGCCCCCATGGGGTTTTAGTCGGTTAAAGTCCGCTTTCCCCCAAGCGGTATCAGTAAGGATCCCCATGTAAAAAAGGCGTTCTCCGGATGGTAAGAGACCACGCATGCCCATAACCAGAACAGTGCTACACAGGAATTTGATTCACATAGGCCGAAGCAAAACTGCTATCGCACTCGTGAAGTTAGATATCAAAATTATGTACCCAAAATGTACTATTTGTACTTGGGGTACAACAGTGTAAAACACAAATATTATAATCAAAGTATATATTGTTACATATTATATATTATTTATATAATTTATAGTTCAATATTCATCTAGAAATTAAGTACCTATAGTTATACCGTACCTTCACTTTTTTACCTTATTAATAAGTTCCCACTTTCATAACTTTTTACATTCTTTGTTTTTCTAATGAATTAAATGACACAATAAACAAAAATATATGGTGTATATATATTTTTGCACGCCCGAGTTGACTGGTAAAAAATGCTATTAAAGCATTAAGTCCTCCCTCATATACGAGTATGAAAGTGTTAAAAAGTTAAATAAATAAAATTATGGCTAATCCTCAAATCCGAATTCCATACAAAATGATACGGACAAATAATCAAAAAGTACGCCGTATTATAGTAATTTCTTCACACTATTCGTTTTGTCCATGTTTTTAGATTTCGTCAACAAAAAAAGTGAAAGGTTTCATTCTTTAATTTAGATTTTATACTTGTTTTTAAGTTAGTAGGGTTAATTTTAATACACGTACTATACGGCGTACTTTTTGAGTATTTGACCGAAACATTTTGTATGGAATTCGGATTTGAGAATTCCCCTTAATTGTGTTAGGCTCTAATGGAAATGTGCCGTTGCTATTTGCAATGGTGCCTTTCAGATTGGTGCCGTATTTCAAGTCCTATTAATATATTATGCTTCTATATCTCAGGCCAGGCCATTTGTGCGTACTGAATATGAAATATTAGGTAAGTACAGGCGGATGTTAAGTGTTCAGTTACGAATTCATAGCATTTCAGAGACAAACACGAGGTACAGTCGAGAGATAAAGTGAATCACAGAAATATTGAAAAGCAAATTTGGTAGTACCAATGGATGAATGGATGATACATGTTGTTTGATAACGTACTGAATTAATTGGACTGAAATTCGGTAAAGGCTTATGAACCGGAAAATAATATAGTTTTCTTTAAAACCGAGTACTTCTCGAGTGTATATTTGTTTGCATAATTATATGTATGTATGAATGTATGTCTGACTCTATCGGCCCTGCAGACTAAACGGCTGAAGGGATTTTGATAAATGAGATGCCGTTGGATTAGTAAATGTGTTAAAAAGTGTTTTTCATACAAACTTTCTCAAGGAATCAGAACTCTAATTAAAAGAAAAAAAGGAGAGCGTATGTAATCTTGCCTCAATTGAAAACGTGTACCAAATTTTTATTTTGGTGTAAGTAACTGGTATAGATTTATTTAGTTTTAGTCAAATCAGTTGAGCTACTTATAGGTAGAGACTAGACACTCTTCCATTTTCAACTATTTTAATACTACGTTAAAACGTAGTTTTACGTTACGCTTACGTTACGTAGTTTGCTCTTCAACTTTACTCGCCGACAATGCCGGATCCATTTCATAGCGAGTGACTTAGGCATTAAACATTGTTGGGTACATCGTACATAAGTATTAATAAGTAAGTACCTACACTACATGTTACTTATGAACTTCCTACTGCCATCCATGTTAGCTAACACCTATTTGTGACGACACGGATGGTCAAGTAGTAAGTGTGTTGGACTGCCACGTCAGTGTCGCGGGTTTGATTCCCGCTTCAGGACAAACATTTGTGTTATGAGCATCGGTGTTTGTCCTGAGTCTGAGTATTTTATATGTATTTATACAAATAAAAAGTATATAAGTATTGTATCAGTAATCTGATTCCCATAGTACAAGCTCAGCTATAGGGGGGGGGGGGGGCTATTATTTATTTATTTAACAACTTTATGTGTTAACCTTTCAGTGCTAAAAAGGATTTTTTGGCAAACTCGCGTGATGATTAGCTCGAGCCAGCTCGCTGCAGCTCGGCTCGGGCGCCGCCCTCACGCCGTTGTCACTCTGTCATTTTGTAGTAACAGACAATTCTGACTGCACAGATTCAATGTAGTACCTACCTTCTGTATTATGTACTATTGCCCATTAATTTTTTGGTAATAAGAAATTGTGATGTAAGTGTAACTTTTGTTGTTTGAATTATCGTAATACAAGGTCTCCACGATACAGGCTTGCCTAGTGTGGGGCCGTTAATAAATACAAATATGTTTGAATCTCTCTACAAAATGCACTGTTAATAATAGTAAATACACTTAGCTTTATTTAATTTTAGCTTGGGTAGCTTAGCTAATAGATTTGTGTTTTGTTAGTAAATACATAATTTTTAATTTTTTCCATTTTTTCATATATTCCTCGGGACAGGATTATAGACAAACTGCCTCTATACCACTCAGATTCGTCTATAACACCTATATTTGACCCTTTGTAAAGTCAGTCAAAGATTCAATTCAGGTCAAATTGATTGAGCACCTATTTCACGTACCTCATCAGGCCTGGGGGGTGACGATTCAAAGACCTTAATGGAACAGTGGACTGAAGGAACTTTATTTGATTAAGTACACCTTTCAGGGAAGTTTTGGTGTTGAAACTTCGTAAAAGCGGAATTTAAATGACAATCGTGCTGAGATAGAAAAAAGTATTTATTGGGCGTTTTAAAGATTTCTATTTTTTTACCCTTGTCTACTCTTTTTTAATAATAATAATAGTTTTATTTTCAGGCAGCGACATAGATAATTCATAGATAAATACCTCATATCTACTCACTAACTTACCAACTGACAAATCAAGGAATTTTCTCGATCTGTTTTTGATAGAGCATTCTTAGATCGCCATTAAATGCAAAATTTGAAATTTTGAAAACACCCTAATAACTTGAATATATGGGAATTTTACTAGATTATATGTTCATTTTTTCAAGTCTGAACATTGTCGTTGCCTACAATTGAACAACATAACCCTTCTTTAAGAGAGCGGGCCAAAAATTTAAAAGTACTAAAAAAAGTAATATTGTTTGGACATTTCACACAACGCCATCTAGCTCCAAACTAAGCAGAGATTGTATGTATGGAGACCATAATTTGATTCCAATTCCAATTCATTTATTTGCAGAAACAAGTGTTATATCTGATAGAATACTTATGACTTTTTATTTTTAATACATACATAGAAAACACCCAGACTCAGGATACACGTCAATGTTCATCACACAAATGTTTGTAAACACAAAAGCGGGAATCAAACCCGCGACACCGGCGTGCCAGTCTATCACACTTGCTACTCGACCAGTTCATGTCGTACAACGGAACAATATAACCCTATTTTCAGAGAGCTGGGTAAAAAATGCATAGTTATTGCAGAACATCAATCATGCACATGTCGATCCGCCCGCCCCAGTTTTCAACCGATATCGACACCTCATCGCTTATAAAACTTGCTCGTTATCTCGCCAGGGCGTAGTATTTTATATCAAAGAAATAAAATTTCTACCTTTCTTCAAGACTTTAAGGTACAAACTGCAATTCATCCTTTTCTTTATCGGACGCGTATTTATTTTTTTATTAATGTTTGACCACATTTCACACAACGCCATCTAGCCCCAAACTAAGCAGAGCGTGTTCTATGGGGAACAGATAACTGATAGAATACTTGTAACTTTTTGAAAAATGCATAGTTATTGCAGAACATCAATCATGCACTTGTCAACCCGCCCGCCCTAGTTTTCAACCGATATCGACACCTCATCGCTTATAAAACTTGCTTCGTTATCTCGCCAGGGCGTGGTATTTTATATCAAAGAAATAAAACTTCTATCCCTTCTCCGAGAGTAGAAAACTTTTAGGAATATATAAAGGATGAATTACAAACTGTAATTCATCCTTTTATTTATCGATTCGCGTAAAAATAATTCTATAACATCAAAAAAGAAGAGGGAGGCACCTTTCGTGCACATACATAGAATACATCGAAAACACATACATCTTGGGACAAACACTGATATTCCTCAGTTTTTTGGTAACGAGTGTCAGTATGCGTAGCGCCACGACTAACCTTTTACCCGCCTGCCAAGGAAGGGTTATGTTTTTCGCGAGTATCTTGTAGGATTGTCTAAGTCTGTAACTTTCTTTGTTACTTCGTATCTTCCGAACGGCTGGATGGAGTTGGTATCGTTAGATTCGTCTCAATAACCCGAGTGTGGGGTAGTAGTCGGGTTTTCAGTTTTTATAAACTCTTAGCCTGTTATATCCAGAACTTGTAAATAACAGGATGAATACCTAGATGAATAATGATGTCAGTGCCGAAATGCTGACGTGTGGAATATCGCGGGAGTTTCTTGACAAACTCTAGAGTCTAGATATGGTTAGGGTAGAGACTCACCAAGTCCTGGCGACTGGCGCGTGGCACACGTAGATGTACCTCTGGACTGCGAGGGCTAGGGTCAGCCAGATGCTGGCTGTGTGAAACATCGCGGGTATCACCTGGGTGCAACAGAACAATATTAAGCATTCACAAGTTTGTATTTTTTTCTTATGTTTGTAATGGCAAGGCCACGCTGGGGTGGTGCGTCTTGAGTCTGCGATGAGCAGGAAAATAAGTGCGGCTTCAAATTAGTGGATTTATATTATTTTATACACAAATGAGCTTAAACCGGGTGGATTCGCCACTCGTCTTTTGTTTTTTACAGCGCGTGTACACGCGACAAGCCTATAAGGAAAATACGCTAGTCTGAAACCGCAGTAACAAGCGGAACGCGCTATTGACGCGCGTTGGGCTACCGAAACCAGGGACGTGTTGTTGACGTGGTGAAACCAGAGAGAGGCGTTTGACGTCTTTATCAAATGTTGGCATTACGTACTAAAGTTTCAAATTGCTGCAGCGGCAAACGCAGCGTCTTTACTCCTTTGTCTATCCACTTAACGCAGACGCAAGACCCGCCGCTCAAAGTGGCCTTGCCGTAATTTTACGCTACGCATTAGGCTGACTCAGTTAGATTATAATTATTTTTTCACACCACCTACTCGACAATATCCAATTACATATCATGCTATCATCAAGGTAAAGCAAATCATTACCTACCTAGGGTACCTACCTAGGAGGTAATGTTGTATGAAACTCCCAAGGGTAGTAATGTGATTTGAATTTGGAACGTCAAATTCGTGTGGAAACTCGTGGAAAACTCTAAAAAAAAGAACGCCCATATGGCATTCTAAAAAGGTATGTTCTAAAATCGAACTGACCACTCATAAAAAAAAGAAAAATGGCGCGACTACAAAGATTGTAAAACAAAAGACGGTGTTGGCTGCTTAGTTCGGAGCCTTGGATTTTTATTGCCTCGCAGAAGGTGTGAAAAGTAGAGTATGCTCCCAGAGGAGCATATTTATATAGTTATGTAGAGTCCTGAGTGACGCGAGATAGGGAGAGAAGGGGATAAAGCAGTGTCTTATGTCGCGGGTGGCATATTGAACCCTGAGCTAACGAGGGACTCAGTTAACTCCTGAGCGAAGCGAGGGAGTTATGTAGGGTCCTGAGTGACGCGAAGGGTTCAAGCTACCCAAGACGAAGACAGGCTTTATCCCAGAGGAGCATACTCTACTTTTCACACCTTCTGCGAGGCAATAAAAATACAGGGAGGGAATAATCCGAACTCAGTAACCAACACCGTCTTTTGTTTCACAATCTTTGAAGTCGCGCCTTTTTTCTTTTTTTTATGAGTGGCCAGTTCGATTTTAGAACAAACCTTTTTACAATGCCATATGGGTGTTCTTTTTCTTAGAGTTTTCCACGTGTTTCCACACGAATTTGACGTTCCGAATTCAAATCACATTACTACCCTTGGGAGTTTCATACAACATTACCTCCCTTGGTAAGTTATGCTTTGCTTTACCTTGATGATAGCATGATATGTAATTGGATATTGTCGAGCAGGTGGTGTGAAAAGTATTATATATAATATTGTAGACAATTTGAACTCTAAACACAATAATACCCATAAACTTCAATTCTGAATGCTGACTGTGCCTGGTAGCTATTTCCTCAGAGCGTCTCGCAGGAAATTGCCCTTTTCTCTTTTAGCTTCAGTTTGCACTGTAGTTTAAATAGTTTGAACGTGTTTACAGGTTACAAAGCCACTTGAACGTGTTCAATTGTGCAACCAATGCATTTGTTTTAAACTAGCTGACACCCACGACTTCATTGCGCATTTTGAAAATTCCTTTCTAGGCGATGATGACACACGGTTTTTTTACACGCTAAAAGCCGGCTAGTTTAATACCTAGCGTGTGAGCGTGTTAGCTTTCGGGAAGGATTGCCAACAAGCAGATTGTAAAAAAGCCGATGACACTGGGCGAGTTTACAAGCTACAAGCAACCTCGCTGGCTTGTAGCGTGTAAACTAGCCGTGTGTGATTGATGCTTTAGACTAAAAGATCTCTACTAGCTGTTGCCCGCGGTTTCACTGACGTGGTAAAAAAATATCGACTACTCGATTGAGCAAAACTACTCAACTCAGCTGAAATTCGGTATGATTTTACAGTCATACCGAATTTTAGCTCAATCAGTTTATAGAGTAGTTTTGGCGTGATTGAGTAACAAACATCTAACTATCCATCTTCATAAACATTCGCTTACATTAGTAGGAAGAGCATAGAAGACAAATGTAGAAGACCAATGTAGAGTTATTTTTCGGCATAAATAAATAACGGTGTTCCTATAGAACACCAAGATGGACAGTAGGGAGGTATCAAATCAAAATGGAGTCGTAAGACAGGACTTAAAAAATTCAGACACCTTGAAATTAAATGAAATGAAATGATATTTATTTGCCTGAAGTATGGTCATTACAAGGTCTTGTCAATGAATATGAAATATCTCCATTTTTCAATTATGTTTGTTACTTTTTACGATGTAGTTTTATTAACAATGAAAAAGCCTAGTAGTTTTAACGTATAATACTTATCTAGTCCTGTTACTTCTCTCTTTCGAAAATTCGCATCAGACCAAAATGTACCTACCTACTAGAAGTTAGCTAATGTGGCTTATTTTATTTGTCGCATTTTCAATGTACTACATTGTGTTTATATGTTTATAATAGTTCTTGAGTTTTTCCGGTAAATAAACAATTCAATTTTCTAAGAATCGAGATAGTTTACGTACCCATTTCATAAATTGCTCCACTTCAGCTGGACATTTTTAATCTCAGAAATTCTTTCCAAGAAACGACTCCATTCAAATACCACTTTTATTACCTTCGAATAAAGCTTCAATTTCGATCACATAACTTGGAAACCTCTTCAAGTCCAAAGTGGTGTTTCGAACTCCGTCGAAGTAAATTTCAGTATCACTAAACTTTTTGACAAGCGTATTCGTATCAAATCTACCCTAGAGAAGTATTTGAAAAAATCATATAAATGGTTGAACCTTTTCGTGATGGCTTCGATACGAATAAGCGTGTCAAAAAGCTTAGTGATAAGGCTACTGAAATTCACTTTGATGGAGTTCGAACTTAGGACTTGAAGGGGTTTCCAAGTTATGTGATCGAAATTGAAGCTTTATTCGAAGGTAATTATAGTGGTGGCCCTTTTTTGTGATGGCCTCGATACGAATACACTTGTCAAAAGTTTCGTGATAGGGCTACATTTTGTGCTGCGCTTGCAAGTCGACAACTTGAAAGTCTTGAAAGGCATTTTCAAGGATTTCACCGGTTTTATTGGTCTTAAGTAGCATTTGCGAGGTCTAACTTTTTACAATTCTGGTTATTTTTGAAGTGTCTATCTCCTCGACTTTGAAAATGCACTGGACGTAGCACAGGGGCTTAAGACGTTGTCCTAATAGAACGCTATCACGCGACCATTGCAAGTTCGCGCGATGGCGTCCCAATTGGCATTCGTGCGATCGTGCGACGCGACGCTACGCCAATTGGGACGCCTATTTGATGTTAGTACGTTTGATCGCGGATTCGCGCGACCGACGTTCGCGTGAACTTGCGATGATCGCGCGTGATCGCGTTCCATTAGGACAACGCCTAATTCACTAAGGTGTCATCGGCTCTCGTTATGAAATGGTTCTTCAATTTTGGTACAAAATGGGTGACCTAAATACTAAAATTGACGTACCATTCGATAACGAGAGCCGATGAAAGCTTAACGAATTAAGCTTACAGACCTGTAAATTTTTTTACCAAATAAATACTTATAACTTATAACTTATAGCTCCAGCTTAGATTATTTCAGAATTAAGCCCCAGATGCCTGGTGTAAACTTGGCATGCTCTCTTGTTTATCACTGTAAGCGTCGATGATACAGGGCTAGTTTGCAAGCTACAAGCCAGCTAGTTCGCTTGTAGGTTGTAAACTCGCCCCGTGTCATCGGCTTTTTTTACAATCTTGTTTTTGACATTTCTTTCCGAAAGCTAACTCACTCACTCGCTAGCTTTTAAACTCGCTGGTTTGGAGCTTGTTAACTAATACATGTATAGTTCTGTGTCACCGACGCTTAAGGAACTCTTTGATTATTTATTATTTTCTTTTTGATGGACAAAACCATGGAATCGAAATCGAATAGCTCGAGGAATGTTGGGAAAATTGAATCAATACTGAAAATAGTGTTTGAATAATTTACCTACTACAGTGGCAATTGTACAAATTTCAGAACATCGATGTTCTAAACAGTAGACGTTGCAAGCAAGCAAGTTATTGTTCCGGGTTAATTTTATCAATTAAGAGATTTTGACTACGGTTTTGCATATATGAGCGGTTCCAGACTAAAGCGTGGAATTCACTAGACGGACATGCCCGCAGGCAGTTTGTACGGGCATGTCTGTCGCCACAATACACTAAACAGACTCATCAGCAGCTCAAGCCTGTAGGAGTTCCGTAGGGACTCATTTTTTTTTAACATAAGCTATAATCAGCTTTGGAGTATGGCCTGCGCAGGCAAAATGAGCGTGGACGAGCAATCTGCAGTCTGCCAGACTGACTGCGACGGTCCTACACTAGCGAACATTGCACAGACCTATAGTAGCGAGGTCCGACGGGCATTTCTGCAGATTTGTCCACGGCATGTCCGTCCAGTAAATTCTCCGCTGTATACGCTAGTCTGAAATCGCATAGCGGGGAATTCACTAGATGAATATGGCCGCGGGCAGTTTGTACAGGCATGTCGGTCGCCACAATGCACTATTCAGACTCTTCAATTGACTGTATCTGTATGTCTGTCAAGTTCTAGTCTAGTCTAGTTCTAGTGTCTTGTCTAGGTCCGGCGGGCATGTTTGCACACTTGCCCGCGGGCATGTCCGTCTAGTGAATTCCCCGCTTAATGCAAAACCCTGCCCTGAAGGATTCTATTGTTGTATTCAAATGAAGATTCGCTTTTGTTCTACTGACATTGTTCACAAAAGCGGGTACCAATGACAGTTAAGTACTTTTTTACTAGCTATCTATTGCCCGTGGCTTCGGTCACGTTAAATCGGGGAAAAAATGTAACATTTACTAATTTACATTGCCAAATTTAGTTAAAAAAAAACCATTTATATTTTGACCCATGATTGGTTAAATCTTTCCACCAAAAACAAGTTATATTGTGTGTGCATTGTTTTAAGTTATTTAAATTCATTTCATTCTCTTGTAATTAGGTATATTTTCTTTACCTTATATGCATAGTTTTTAAATAACTTTTTTTTCCGAATTGGTGTAGGTACAGACAGCGTCAGAGATAAGTATACCCCGTGCATAAGACACCCAGCTATGAATCCTTTCAAAAAATTGTAATACTTAAAATTATTTTTTGGTTTACATACGGTTTTACAAATATAATCTATTTTTTAAAGGCAAAACTTCTCCATTCGCCGCAACGGTGATTTGAAGGGATTTGAAGCTGGGTATTATAATGCAAGGGGGATACTTATCTATGACGCTGTCTGTACCTAGTGGTTACATTAATTAAGCAACATTATAAAAATGTTTAGTTTGGGGCTAGACGGCGTTGTGTTAAAATACTCAAAATATTTTTATTTATTTACTCAAATCTACTTGTAGCCAATAATTAACAAAACTACAAACCACTTGTAAGTAGTGTCTAGAGGTTGAATGCACAAAAAAAATGTGTACAGTCAGCTGCACAGACGTGTATATTCTCCCAAGCTTTTCATATTTATATTACTCTTATTTTGCTAAGAAAAGTGCACGCAAGCATTTTCAAATGAATGTAGTTATTTTACTTGTTAGAATTCTTGTCAGAAGAAAAATGTCTTTGCAAAATTAAGAGTATAATATAAATGTAAGAGCTTGGGAGTGTATACATGTCTGTGCAGCTGACTGTACATACTTATCATACAAAGGACCAAAAAGCAATTATCCAACAACAGAATGAAATGGGTACTACAATGCCTAGGTCAGTTACAATACCGCAGGGTTTTCCGTACAAAACCCGAGAATGAATAGGCAATACTTTTTTCATTTGAACAGCTTTTAATTTGTTCCCACTAGCCGGTACATGCTGAATTGGCATTGTCCTACAAAATGGTCCTATTTTAAATTATACCTACTTATACCTACTTGCACTTAACTGTCAAAGTTCCTAAGCAATTACCTAGAAAGATCCAAGAAGTCAAGATTGCAATTGTTAAGGTTTGAGAAACGAGTATTACTCTTAGCTTCTTATTTCTCTTTAATATGACTGACTGCCGAATTATTCCTATCTGTCCCCCGGCAAAAAAGGTTCTATCTGTCCCCCTTTTAGCAACAACCAAAGCACCTAAGATTGTGTCAAATGCAAATAAATAAATTTGATTTGATAAGTTTTATCTGTCCCCCTTTAATCAACGGCGGGACAGATGGGTCAAAAAGTTCTATATGTCCCCCTTCAACAACAGGGGGACAGATGAGTCAAAAATATTCTAACTGTCTCCTTTTTAGCAACAACTTTTATTCATTGAAAAAGTTTAATCACAAAAAACAAATGGCGACTAAAAGCGGCCGTTTATATTCTCAGTACAATTTACTACATAAAAATACTTGTATGCAAAATCCATATACATATATTCGGGGGGGTGGGTTCGATCCCCGGCCCAAATGTTTGTTCTCGGGTCTTGGATGTTGTGATGTCTTGTATGTGTCCATGCCTGCGACACAGGGAATCCTAGTGCAGGGGTGTGAGTGTGTGAATGTTTATTGTTTATATACGTACCTACTCGTATATCAAATCAAATCAAGTCAATTTATTTATGAAATGATTAGGTAATACAAATATGAATAAGTATTTTTCTTGTTATAATAATTTATTACATTAAATACCGTAGTACTTGAACGAAACCATATCACTGCGGTTTCTTGTTTTTTATAAAAGTCTCTAATATTGAAAACTTCATTCGTAAGACCGAGTGCAGTACAAACAAAGCCGCAGGCGTACGCTTGTTTTACCCCACAAACTTTCATTGCAGCTTGTCCAAGTTGGAATTGCCTTTGGCTCAGAATAACTTTATGCCTCGTTTACAGTGTTGCAGTTGACTTACCAGTCCGTAGAGATCTTAATGCCTCGATGACACACAGCTTTTTTACAAGCTGCTTGTTTATGAATTTCATTTTTAATTATTTTTATTTATTGTATACGAAATTAGTAGGTACATAACGATAAAACACGTCTAATAAGCCACGAATGGTTAGTCCTAGATGTAAGCTGGTTCTCCTAATACATATAGGTTTAGGTTTAACTTTAAAGTTGCATAAACAGGTTTGGGGAAATGCTAGCTTGTAAAATTCCATTCAAACAATAATGAATTATTATGTTATGAATGGATGGTCCATGTGGAATACCATGTCTTGGATTGTTGTGAAATTTAATTTATGATTATGTAAATTTTTAATTATTATGTGTGTCTAATTAAATTTATTCAGAGTGTTATTATTTATTAGAAAACAGAGCCAAGGTAAGGAAAGGTTTATACATCGCCGGGCCTCTGAGTTGGTTTGAAGACTACATAAATTTCCATCGCAGCTCTACAAAGCGCGAAGTCACTGAGTTGTAAACGTCACTCGTCCAACTAATGTTATCAAGCGAGTAGCTAGCTCGTGTAAACGCGCCTGAATCGATTTCTATATTCGTTAATATTCTGAATAATCCTGTCAGCCATTATTGGATGTAACCTGTTCCCCAGTCTGCCGTGTGAAGTCACTGAACCAGGGGAATTTGATATCAATCGGTTCAATAGATTTGGCTTGATTGAGGAGCAAACATCCATTCAGCCTTTATAAGTTTAGAACTACTTAGTAGCTTATGTTTAATCAAGGTTATACAAAAAAATACTAAAACCGTTTTCAATTGGACTGTTTTAGTAACCGTAAACATCACTTAGTCGTCACAAGGAAGCAATATTTTGAATTTGTTACTAACCTTAGAATAAGCCTTATATTAACAAAATATGGTGTAACACCAAAAAAAAAGATTTGAATTGAAAAAAAATATATATATATTTTATTATTTTTTAATTTCGTTTAGGTTCTTATTTCTTTTTGTTATTTGATTTAGAAATTAAACTAAACAACCGGTTTTGATGAATTGATGTATGGGACCAATCTGAAAGTATATCCTCTAAAATAAAAATTATTTTTTTCAAAACGGTGCATATTTAACAATGTTCTGAGGTACCTACTGTAATATGTTCAAAATATAGGTAGGTAAATATCATATTATTATATAATATATCTATTCTTATTATTTAACTTTTTGAGTATGTGTCCGAAACATTTTGTATGGAATTCGGATTTGAGGATTAGCCTTAACTAATAAACGGAAACATATTGTTGAATTTGTGGTTGAGCCTAAAATCTTCATCTATTCCAACCATCTAAATTCTTGATCCTTCAAAATCCAATAATATTACGAATATTATAATTTTCTAACATTGTAATTTGAGCCCGCCACAAACCGACAACATCAAATTCAACAACTTATAATTGAAAACGGATACCTACATTTAATTACAACGATAATGTTAAATGTTTTCTCTCGATAATGTATTCCGAACTTTATAATTTATCTAATGAGTGTTATGCCTACTTGCACCAAACTGTCAAAGGCCCCAAGTAATTACTTTACTCGGTAGTTCTTAACGGTCACAATTCAGACCATTTATGCCTACTTGCACCAAACTGTCCAAGCTCCTAAGCAATTACTTTTCTTGCTTGCCAGTTCTTAACAGTCCAAATTCAGACTGTTAAGAACTGTCAAGCGAGTCTGTCAGACTGTTAAGTAATTGCTTAGGAACTTTGATAGTTTGGTTCAAGTCGGCATTAGTGTTTGGGTGCTTTGGAATCTTTAGATTTTTTAAAGAAGAGTTTTTTTAAATGATGTGGCAACTTAGCAATAAAATATCAAGAGTAGTCATTGTGTTGGTACCAATCCTGCAGGGGACGTCTCCCAACGGGAAACTACAACGAATATGGTTTTATGTATACCTAAGACAAAAAGACTGTCTTATTTTTAATACTTTATTTATTTGACCTACCAAGACCTAAAATGTAACCTACCCAATATTGCAAATAAATACTGAATACTGAAAAATCTAAGGTGTCCATGAAATCTGGTGCTTTCAAAGGATACGACCGTCGAGCAGGTTAGCATATTTAAATTTTCGAGTGCATTGATGACAGAAAATTATCAAAAGCAAATAATAGGTACTTACTACTTTTCGTATGATGTTAATATTATTTAACATTACAATAACAATTTTACTTTTTTTTTTTAATTAACGTGGAAGTTTTTACTGCGCGTTTGGCTCCTCACATGGTGTAGGTATTAATAATTGGTAAGATTTTTATTTTATAATAATAATTTAGAAATTTTTTATAATAATATAGAATTATTTTTATAATAATATTGTAAAAAATAATTTCAGTCAGAAAATTAATGATAAATAAATAAAATTATTTATTTCTCTCAAGTACTTACCTAATAATCACGTTTTCTTAGGATATACAATAGACAATACAATTAACCATAAAGCTCATATTGCGAAGCTATGCAAAAAATTAGCTAGCGCCAATTACGTGCTTCTGAAACTAAAATCAGTTATAGAAAAGAGTTCTCTTATGTCAGTGTATTATGCATATGTACATTCCATTATTAGTTACGCAATAACAGCATGGGGCAATAGCTCTGATGTATCTAAAGTTCTAGTCTGCCAAAAAAGAGCTATTAGAATTATATTTGGGCTTAGAAGACTAACTTCAGTAAGGAATTATTTTAAAGAAAATAAAATTATGACAGTTATATCTATATTTATATATAAGAGTCTAATAGAAATACATACAAACAAAGAAAAATATAACAAGAATAAGAACATACATAAATATAACCTAAGAAATAATGAAAAGCTATATCTACCTAAACTTAGACTGACAAAAGCTCAGAAGCAGGGAGAATTTGTCAAGATAAAAATGTATAATAAACTACCAGATGCGATAACTGACATAGAACGTGTAGATTCATTTAAAAACAAAATCAAATATTTCTTTGTCAATCATGCATTTTACTCGCTTAATGAATTCATGAATTTGACTATTTCGGAATCTTCTTTTAAATGAAATGCAAATCTTTATCTTTATTTTTAGGCTTTTGATAATGAAATCATAATATTGTATTTTCTCTTGCGAACTTGTAGGTACTATAGACAAAGAAGAAGCAAATCAGCTGTTATTTTAAATTTCCATTTGACATTGTCATTTTTATATTGTTGTAACTTTCTGTGTAATTGATTTGTAGTTCTGTGGTTAGGCTCATCGAATTGTTTCGTAATTTTAGTTATTTTATATTCAAATACATAGTTACATAGTTACATAGCTTTTACCAAGCTGTAGGTATCATCGCATTATGTATTTTTGACTTGCCTTGTATAACGGTCTTTGTTATATTGGTCAAATAAATGAAATCTGAAATCTGAAATCTTACATTGTGATGAGAAATAAATGCAATAATAATAACAACCATTAATATACAACAAAGAACCATCAATTATCAATATTATTAACCTTTTAAACTTAATCAAACCGCTAAATTATTGTAGCGGAAGAGCGAGGATCCCTAACACAGGTATCTTTTTACTTAAAAGGGAATATCTAACCCATATAGGTACTGTAACTATAGATTAAGTGAATGAATAAACTATTTGTATTTGAATTTGAACCATTTATTTCAGGGAACAAAATTCCAGAAATGCAATAGGCCCATAGAAATATATACCTTACCAATAATCAAGCAATACAACATAGTTAGGATTTTTTTTTCGTAGACGCCATCCTATAGCGATGGAACACGAACCCAGCAGGCCAGAAGTCAGGTGCGAGGAACGTCTCCTTGTGCTTAGTTGGTTCCTCCACCATGAAGAACTTGACTTTTTTTTAAATTAAACCCTTTGATCAATTACTTTGTATTTCTATCTATTATCGTTTGACTGAAATATTCAAATTTAGGAGGTAGTTAGGTAAACTGCAGGTAACAACATTCTCCCACGTCATGTCACTGACAAATTAAACACTTTGCTACACATTTTGCAAGTTTCGCAGCTGGCAACCCTTTTGACTACAAAGGCGCTACAGTGACACGGACTGAATTTTAGTTAGGAATGTTTGAAATATTGCCAACCCAGTCAGCGGAACTGTGCTTTAGCCGGCACCGGAAGTCCGATACAGATCTCTTTGACCTACCTTTGATCTACCTTTGACTTTTAAAAGGTTTTTAAAAATAAAGGGGTAGAAGAGATAGGAGTTTGAGTCTAAAATGTAAAGTTCACAAAATAAAATCGACTGCAAGAAACGCAAATACCTACGCAATTCTGTTTACTTGAATATATTTCTTCCAATTTAACTCTTGTTCATGAATCTTAATCAAAATATGATTTAATAACCAAACTAACCGATTTTAAGAAGGATCAAATTTGACTTCATGTCCACAACTAGGATATTTTTATAGCCGGAACAATCAATTTTCAGTCAAACGATACTCGGACATTGGATTTCTTTATTAAGGGGAATCCTCAAATCCAAATTCCATACAGAATGATTCGGACAAATACTCAAAAAGTACGCCGTATTATAGTAATTTCTTCACACTATTCGTTTTGTCTATGTTTTTTGATTTCGTCAACAAAAAAAGTGAAAGGTTTCGTACTTTAATTTAGATTTTATACGTGTTTTAAAATTAACCCTACTAACTTAAAAACACGTATAAAATCTAAATGAAAGTAGGAAACCCTTCATTTTTTTTGTTGACGAAATCAAAAAACATGGACGAAATGAATAGTGTGAAGAAATTACTATAATACGGCGTACTATTTGAGTATTTGTCCGAAACATTTTGTATGGAATTCGGATTTGAGGATTACCCTTATGCCATTTTCATTAATTTATCTCCAAAAATAGAGTACCATTCGCATGATCGCTTCGGCGCGCGGCAAAGCGCAATCGGATGATTGTTTTTTGGCAGTTAATTATGGACAAAAGTAGCCTATCTCCATAAAATAACAAAATGTACAAAATATCCCTTTGATGAAATACCCAACTCATGACACCAACGCACACTTTTATGTTCCGAAAAATTGTGCATAAGTTGTAGGTAAAGTTGGTCAGAACGCGTTGCTAATTTCCTTTTTCCGTAATATGTACGATTCAAAAGAGGTTTTCAACAGCGCGGTTGAGTTAAAAAGCGTGGGGTAAAACCAAAGAGCTTCTATACTATGTATCTAGAGAGCTAAATCACCATTTTGTTTTATTTACGGATTAAGAATTCTGAACCTTATCATTTGGAAATAAAGTTCTTTTTTAATTAAATCTTAATTTAAGGATTCTAATCCTTGATAGAGACTCACTCGTTAAGGAGTGTGTCTCGTTCACACAGTTGTCAGCATACAATTAAAATTAACATGGCCATAATTTTTGAAATAAGTGGGACAATTTTCGAAGTTAGACGATTTGCTCTAAATATTATTCAGATTCATTTAAAAGGTTTAGTACAGTCGCTGTCATGTAGGTTAGGTACCTAACTGCCGAGAAAAATAATTACTGTTCGAAAGAAACAGTATTAAACCAACCTATTATTACAAAAGTAGAGTGTTACGTTCCAATACACGATAAACGACAAGGCTTGGTCGTTTCGTTTTACGCTGTAGTAGCACGTAATGGACTGTATGTGACAAACTTTTGCTAACTACCCGACGCTTGAGTTTGCAGCAGTTTAATGAGTTAGTTAAACTAGCTCTATCTACCTAGTTTTATTCAGAGCTACTGTGTTTAAATACCTAGCACATTGAATTTTGTTCATTACAGTAGTGCGAGAATCTAAACAAATTTAGCGATCGCTCTATTTGCTACTAGCTGGTGCCCGCGACTTCGTCTGCAGGTATCTTTATAAATTGTAGTCTATGTGTTATTCTGATGTATAAGCTATATTATTGTAAAGTTTCATTAAAATCCATTCCGTAGTTTCTACGTGAAAGAGTAACAAACATCCATCCATCCATACCTAGAAACTTTCGCGTTTATAATATTAAAGTAGGATTAATGCACAAAAAATCGTTTTAACAACCGGGAAAGTCAGTGTGTACCCAGATAAATCATTCTTTTTTTTTTCAAAATTTAATACTGAATTTACGAGTAGTGCCCATTTCCAAATAATTAGTGCCCCTAAGTTATGGTAAATTTCCCTTAAAGATTCGATACGAATACGTTTGTCAGAAAGTTAACGTTTAAGTTAAGTGGTGGTAGGGCTACACTTCACGGTGCACTGATCGCCAATATTGGCATCAATTCCCGGCTAACCAACCGTGACGTCACATGTGATGTCATCCAATATTGTATTTTGATTGGAGTAGATTAGGCATGGAGAGTATACCGAGTAACCAGTTATTTATGGTAAAAATCTAATATCAACAAATTATATAAATATATTTAGTAATAAATCCGCTTGATTTCTAAACAAAGGTTTTAATTAACTTAACTTTAGTTTAGAACTTTAGTACATATTACTATATTATAAACCAAAGAGTCAACGAACAGAAAACCAAAGTTTAAAGATACGACACGTGTTTCGCCTCTACACGAGGCATCATGAGGAGGTGTGGACTCGCCGAAGTTCGAAACGAGAGTGAGTCTCTCAACACTAAAGTTAAGTTAATTAAAACCTTTGTTTAGAAATCAAGCGGATTTATTACTAAATATATTTATATAATTTGTTGATATTTATGGATTTCCGCAAAGTAACGCCTGAATCAATCAATTATCAAAAATCTAATAACAGTTGTTACTTTCTGAGACCAAGTCTGTTACAAAATTGTAGTGTATAAGGATTATTATAAATATATGTAGGTAGATTCATAAGATAGAACCATTATGTTGGGTTGGTGGCGGGTAGTTTTACTTCACTCTGGAATAGACCGAGCTCTCCACCATTACCACGTATTTAATTGTTTTATTATTATCCCCTGTTAATATCCTACATTGGCGAACGAGGATTTTGGACCTCTTTGCGTGCAAAAGTAAATAGTGTTTTGGAAAAATGTCGATCGGTAAAATTGGAGAATTTATCGTCAAAACGGGAACGTGGTCGTCGTACGTGGATCGACTCGACATGTACTTCAAGGTCAACGGCATAAAAGACGAGTTGAAGGTGCCTACGATGATTTCGATCATGGGGGATGAAGCATACGAGCTGCTGGTGAACCTGGCGAGTCCGAGAAAGCCTTCGGAGTTAACCTACAGTGCGGCGTGTGAGCTGCTGTGTAATCACCTACAACCTACCCCGTCTTTGCTCGCGGAGCGCTACAGATTCCGACAGAGGAGGCAGCGAGCAGACGAGAACACGGCAGAATACGTTGCCGAGCTGAAAAGGTTAGCGCGGGACTGTAAATTCAAAGAAACTTTGGAAGACAATTTGCGCGACCGCGGGCGAGGCGGGCGGCAGCGGCGGCGGCGGCCGGGGATTCCACTACGGCCGGGCGGCCGCGGACGAGTCGGATGCTGACGGGGAGCCGGAGGAGGACTTCGACCTACATCAGCTATGTTTGAGGGACTATAAGGTGGTGAGTTTGCCCTTATCTATTGATGGTGAAGTGATACGGATGGAAATAGACACGGGAACGCCTATATCGTGTATCAGTAAACATACCTACGATAGGTATTTTACACACAAGGTCATCGAACCTTACAACTTATGTTTAAAATTTTATGATGGTTCTAAAATAAGACCTTTAGGTTTCATTAAACCTTCCGTAAAATACCAGGGCAAAACTAAAGAGCTGGAACTTTTTGTAATAGAGGGAGGTACCTACTACATCTCTCTTGGGTAGACAATGGTTAGCTGAATTGAATATACAGATTCCCACGCTCGATTGTTTCAACATGGCCAATGAGCAAAATGTTCAAATAAATAAGGAGATTTATATAATGTTGGACAGGTATAAGGAGTTGTTCGACGGCAGTCTGGGCAGGTTCACGGGGGGCAAGGCGACACTGCGGGTGCGCGAGGGCGCGGCGCCCGTGTTTCACCGCGCGCGGCCGCTGCCGTTCGCGCTGCGCGAGCGCGTGGACGCGGAGCTGGATGGCATGCTGCGCACGGGCGTCATCGAGCCGGTGGACTGCTCCGACTGGGCCTCGCCGCTCGTCCCCGTAAACAAGTCTGATGGTACGCTCAGGATCTGTGTAGACTATAAGGGTACTCTAAATCCCGCCTTACTGGTCGATCGTTTCCCACTTCCGAGAATTGATGATGTGCTCGTAGCTCTTAATGGGGCCCAATACTTTAGCAAGATCGATTTATCACAATCATATAATCAGATCGAATTGGACGAATCCAAAAAGTATACGGTTATAAATAGTCATCGGGGTTTGTTTGTATACAACCGTCTTGTATACGGTTTGTCGTCCAGTCCTGGTATATTCCAAAGGATCATGACCACTCTGTTGAAAGGTATACCTAACGTAGCGGTATTTATCGATGACGTCATTATTGGTGGGCGAACAAAGGCGGAGCATCTGGAAGCGCTCGGAATGGTATTCAAGCGATTACTAGAAAGCGGGCTTAGGTTGAAGAAATCTAAATGTGTTTTCCTGGTTCAGGAGGTAACGTATTTAGGTTACATTTTATCAAAAGATGGCATTAAGGCGGACCCAGTGAAAATCGATGCAGTAGTCGGAATTCCAAGACCACAAAACGTTACGGAGCTTCGCTCATTCTTAGGTCTAGCTAATTTTTTCGCAAAATTCGTAAACAACTTTAGCCAGAGGTTAGTGCCGTTGTATAACTTATTAAAGAAAGGAATGGAATGGAGTTGGACCAAGGAGTGTGATAAGGTATTTGTAGGTATCAAGAATGACTTGATAAGTTCTAAGGTTCTCGCTCATTACGACCCCAGCAAGCCGCTGATAGTGACGTGCGACGCGAGCGCGGCGGGCGTGGGCGGGGTGCTGTCGCAGCCGGCCGGCGGTGACGGGCTGGAGCGCCCGGTGGCATTCGCGTCTCGCACGCTCACTAGCGCGGAGAAAAACTACTCTCAGATCCATAGAGAGGCATTAGCTATCATTTTTTGCATGAAAAACTTTCATCAATATATTTATGGCAGGCGGTTTACTCTTAAGACGGATCATAAACCTTTAGTTTCGATTTTTGGACCCAATACTGGTATCCCTACTATGACGGCAAGTCGAATGCAAAGATGGGCTATAATATTATCAGCTTATTCCTACGATATCGAATACGTTCGAACTGACAATAATAGTGCGGACGGCTTATCTCGCTTACCGCTGCCCGATACGAAACCGGTTTCGTGCGCTGTACCCGAACAAACGCATTTGCATCACGTGCAAGAAGCAATGCTGTTAGACTATAATGAAATAAAAAAATGTACCATTTCGGATCCGATCATGGGCAGGATTTTAGGGTTCATAAGAAACGGGTGGCCTACAGAATGTGATATCGTAGGTATGCAGCCGTACTTTAATAGGCGGAATGAGCTATATGAGGAGTTAGGTTGTGTTATGTGGGGGCATAGGCTCGTTGTTCCGGAAAAATGCAGGCATAAAGTTTTGAAAATTTTGCACGAGCCCCACATGGGTATCGTGAAGTCGAAGGCGTTGGCTCGGAGCTATGTGTGGTGGGCGGGCGTCGACGAGGCCGTCGAGGGCATGTGCCGCGGGTGCGCCACGTGCGCGGCGCTGGCGGACGCGCCGCCGCGCCAGGCGCCCCGCCCGTGGCCCTGGCCGCGCCGGCCCTGGACGAGGCTGCACCTCGACTTTATGGGCCCAGTGTCGGGTAAACTATACCTGGTGGTCGTAGATGCTATGTCGAAATGGCTAGAAATATTTTGTGTACCTAGTACAGCGGCTACTAGCACTATTGATAAATTGAGGGAGCTATGGAGCAGGTGGGGTATACCCAAACAGATAGTTACGGATAACGGCCCACCATTCTCAAGTAGTGAGTTCGCGGCGTTCCTTAGGGCAGATGGGGTAGAACATACATTTTCGGCACCATATCATCCAGCGTCAAACGGGGCCGCGGAGAATGCGGTAAAGACGTTGAAGCGCGTTATTAAAAAGGCTGAATTTGAAAAACTAAACATTATGAAGGCTTTACATACATACTTGTTATTTTATAGAAATACGAAGCATGCGTCCACGGGCGAGAGCCCAGCTGAGTTGATGCTAGGTAGGAGATTACGGACTCGGTTAGACGCCATGAGGCCTGATCTAGAATCGCGAATGATCAAGGTACAACGGCGACAAGTGGAGTACGCGGGTGGTGCGGAGCGTGCCGTGGAGACCGGAGATGATGTATGGTATCGTCAATTTCTTAAGGAGGAGAAGTGGTTGCCAGGAAGAGTTGAGAGTCAGGTAGGTTCATCAAACTTTAAAGTGTTAGGTAAAGAAGGAAATCCAGTCCATCGACATATTGACCAGTTAAGGCGTAGGAGTAGAGATTCCTTGGTTTGCCCGGATCCTGAGAGTTCCCCAGTGACTGTTGAACCTACGTTAGATCAACCAGTCACAGAAGTAGAGAATGAACCGCACACGTCGGGGCAGTCCGAGAGGCGAACCTCAACCTTGCCCTCGCCCTCGCCAGCGGAACCTGAACCCCGTGAACCTCACCCAAGGCGCCAGTCTATGGCACCTATACCCCAGTCGAGACCTGTGCGTCAATGTCGACTGAAAATACCTAACTATAAGGTTTAGATAAGCTAATGTTAAGTACTTATCACAGTATTTAAATATCTACTTACTTATCTATAGTTATACCATTTGGGTACTTACCTAGAGAATATGTAATTGAATACCTATTCAAAAATAGATGTAATTGTTAAATTAGTGTGGAGGAATGTAGTGTATAAGGATTATTATAAATATATGTAGGTAGATTCATAAGATAGAACCATTATGTTGGGTTGGTGGCGGGTAGTTTTACTTCACTCTGGAATAGACCGAGCTCTCGTACCACGTATTTAATTGTTTTATTATTATCCCCTGTTAATATCCTACAAAAATCACCGGTGATATCTGCCCAGCGTGTCCCGACAGGCGAGTTTGTACGCTGTGATGTCATGATACTTGTCACCATTCACAATTTCATTCGTAACGTAAATAACAATAACAGACAGTCAGTAGTGTCACTGACTGTGAGCGGGATGATTGCGTGACGTCGCGTCATGCGTGAATTATTTTAACAAATTGTGACATTATCACATTAGGCCACTGATGAAAAATCACCAGTGATATTTCAAACATTACATATGATTTACATACCTCATTCATGTAATTCCACGCCTGGCACGCTCGGGCGGGGCTAAGTGGCTTGTAGTGGTTCCCGAAGGTGTACATGTAGAACAGCCACGGTGCCGGGAACAGCATTGTGAACATGTCGCAGAGTGCCATCGCCATGAGCACCACATTGGTGGGGGTTCGCATGTGCCGTCTGGATAGTACCACCACTATTAGTGTGTTCGCGATTATGGTGGTGGCTAGGAGGAATGGGGCGATGTATCTGTGGACAATGTTTGTTCGTTAGTTGCTATATTTTATTTTGGTTGCTTTACAAGCTGCTGAGATAGGCATAAACCGTAGATGTTCCTATAAAACACCAAGATGGACAGTATCAAAGGAAAATGAATGCGGTATATAGGACAGAAAATTTTCAGACACCATGTCAATAAAAATGAAAAAAAAATCAATGCAGAGCTGTATCGGGAGGTGTAAATCAACCAAGCGAGTGTGCCGAGCAGCTATTAATCAGAGGGAATTTGAAGCATTTTTCCATCAGCTCCGTATTTGCAGAATCGAGGAGTTTTTGTTAAAAATCTAACGGAGCTCAGGTATTTTTCAATTAAGCTTCCACGGATGTATTCTTAATAGGTTCTTACATATTTTTTCTTATTATATTTTTTTTGTACGCCTGCGGTTGAAATCAAGCCACACTGCTCCGTTACATTGCGTTGCGTTTAGGCATGGAAGTATACGAAATAACATGCCATTTATTATGGATTAAAACTGATCACATATAATACTTGGTGCTTTCTAAGACCAAGTCTAGTCTGTTAGAAAATCACCGATGATATCCATCCGTCGTGCCCCAACAGGCGATTTTGTACGCTGTGATGTCATGATGCTTGTCACCATCCACATTTTTATTCGTATCGTAAATAACAATAACAGACAGTCAATAATGTCACTGACTGTGAGTGAAAGTGATGCGTGACGTCACGCCATGCGTGAATTATTTTAACAAAATGTTACATTGTCACATTAGGCTGGCTGACTAACGAAAAATCACCGGTGGCAAAATCACCAGTGATTTCTGTCACTGTTACAAAATGAAATCATATCACCATGTGACAAAGAAATAGAAGTAGCAATCATTTCCATGCCTAGTTGCGTTGCGTTGCAGTTTTGTTGCAAATGCCGGTAAAAAACTGCGGCGCAGCGCAACGCAACGGAGCAGTGTAGCTTCGCTCTTAGTGGCTACCATGTTCAATTTCAAATGTAAACAATAATTAATTTGCAAGCGATGTGGTGAATTTCGTAGTGCAATTATGCATGCATTATAATAACACATTACATTTTCAGCCTCTATTTTTCCCACTGCTCTGCCTACTCACACTCAGGTCTACTCTCGGCTAGGAGAACTAATAGGTCTTAGCCACGCGGACCCAAGGACGATTCATGAATGTAACATGTCTAATATTTTTTTCTCTGTTAGGATACCTATTTTTGATACCCTTTAAAACATTGCAAATGTAATGGTTTCCTACGCAAAAATTGAAAAGTTCTTTTAAGTTAGATTAACTATTAATCTACCCTTTTACAAATTATTAAAGCAATTGTTTCACCTCGAAACAAATGTAAGCAAAATATGTGTAAAAATATGTGGGTATACAAAATATGTGTAAAAATATGTGGGTATACAAAATATGTAGTCAAATATACAACATACAATTACAGGAGTTGACCCAGAATAGATTTAGCTGATACCAAAGTATTGTAATTGCTATCACAATTCAATTCAACAAGGTGTTCCCGGTTTCGGATTTAGCTGAAACTTGGTGGGAACGTGGAGCATGGTGTCGTACAAAATATATCACACTGCACCAACTGTATAGAAACGCCTCATCAAGCTATGGCCTTATGAAGGTATCTCCGGATCCAGCCATCTCCGGAGGTTGAAATTTATATATGGTAGGGGCAAATTCATTTGAAATCAATTTATGTAAAAAATAAAGCTTTAAACAAATGTGTTCAATTATGTCCTATCTTTGCTCAAAACACGCCTAATTTGACTGCACTAAATACAAAAAGAGCTGAAACTTCATTGCTATCAGCAATGAAATTTCAGCTCTTGCCCCTAGAGTATCATAGATTGCTAAACTACAAAAAATGTAATAAACATTATTTATACATACTTACCATTATTTCTAATTTACTAAATTTTAAATAATTGTTATCGTTACTTATCTACCATAATTATGATATGTAATTATATTATTTAATTAAGAATAGCAACAAAATGTAAACTCGATTTGGTTTAAGATTAGCATGAGAACACGAAAGCAGAGCACGAAAGGAGCTTCTTCGAGGCGCATTAGAAATCCTTTCACCAAATACGAAGAAGAAGCATTTATTTTAAAGCATAGGTACCTACATAATAAGAAAAACAATATAAATGTAAGTGTCATATAAAATAGAATAAAAATAATGAACTAACTCGTTATACCAACCGGTTCCTTGTCTCATTGAATTCAAATCACAAAATGAGAGATTCATTATCTCAAGAGAGTTGGTTTAAAGCGACTCGAGTGGCTGCTCTCTCAGGATTAAATGAAAGGAAATCTTTACATTTTCCGTTTACTGAAGACGAATGTATTTTGATTGTGAATTTTATCAAAGGAATCAGGGAGCCTAGATTAAGGGTCGTATCTTAAGACTCTTTTTAACTTTGTTGTACAAAACTGCGAAGCGAACAATTTATTTACTTTTGTGATTTCGACATTTTGTGAATGGCGATCACTAAATAGATATTTTTACATTATAATAACTGAAAATATTCAACGACTCAAATTCAACAAAAACTTTTGAAAAAAGGTAAGGATTTACAATTAAAACAATTATTATTAACAGTTTCAACTGCAATGCCTAAAAGTCCTGAATAAGACCTTTTGAAATTCGGTTTATAAACTCAGCATAAAAACAGTTTTCAGGGTTTTGAAAAGTGACGTAAAAAAGAGAAGGTGGTAATTTCAGAGACTGTCCTAATAATATACAAGCATAAAAACGTTTGGATGTTAGAACCTAACCTAGGCACCTTGGAACCTAACCTTAGTGTAATTATTCTCTGTTGGTAGTTAGTTGTGTAAATAAAAGTGTGTATTACCTAACCTAGGCTAACCTAGACTACCAAATTAATCATTTTAGCAAATGAACGCGAAAAAAACGTCACTGATTTTTAGCAATTTTCGTAAATTTAGGAAATTTTTATACAGAACCTAAACTGAAAAATAAGCAGTCATAACATTGAAGAATCATTGAAGTAATTTGGGTAACTTAAGTGTCGCTAGCATTTTCATCTGGCTGGTAATTCTGCTCGCCGGTAAATTGGAACACGGTAATGAGTCCGCCTACGCTTGTCAGGTAAATTACAGGACGAGGACAACGCAAATCAAGGACAATTTTAGAATTATCTAAGGTGGATGGAATGAATGCTTAACGCTTGGTTGTCTGGAAGAGATTACTAGCAACAAGACCTAAGTTTAAAGTATATAGGATAATAGTAGATTTATAGACGGTTTATATAATTATTATTTTTTGTTTTAAATTATATAAAAATATATAAGTACCTAAGTCACAAATTTGCGCAGTAGATTATATCAAATTATATTCAGAGAGTTATTACACTGCAATTAAAAAAAAACTTGAAAAATAAAAAAAAATAAAAAATTTACCATATTACATACAGGCAATTTTTCCAACTGGGCTTGGATGGCCAAGTAAAAATTAATTATAATAAATAATTATAATGAATAGCAAAAAATTGTTAAAAGTCACGGGGCCGATTTCCAAAAATCACAATCAAAATATTTTATTTCTGAAACTGGTAGTTACTACTGAAATAGGTACTTAAAAGTAATTTTATAGTCTTATCCATTACGGATGTATTACAATAAACTTTTGAATAATTCCGTAAAAAATCTCTGAGGAATCGAACCCGTTGATTTTGATTACAAAAACAATATCTAACTAAACATTTCTTCTCGATAAGAGCTACCTGCGACAGGTATTGAATTATTATAGTCTATGGGAAGGTAAGGTACCTACTCAAATTGTACGTATATTGTTAGGTAAGAAGGTAGGTACTTACCCATACATAGGTTCGGCATATTTAATCGGGAATTCGCATGTCACATTCAAGTATACATGTGAATTATTCGACGAACAGTAATCATCGTCTGAGAAATTCGAGTACATTCCACTCCCATTGGCATCCAGCGTGAAATTCACTTGATAGATTTCATCAGGATTCGGCCTCGAGACGTTGAAATAGCCAAAAGCATCCAACTCCTTATCTTTCCCCGCCATTTTGATTATCTGACAGCTGTGACGTTTGAGTTTGACATCTTTTCTTTTTTCGTGACAGAGCTCTGGGCAAGGCTATTGTTCGGTCATTCTACCTGTGGACAAAAGATATTTTATGAGATGGTTGTATTGTTAGGGTTTTTGATTGCTTTTTGAAACAATTCAATAATTTGAATACTTGTATAAAAGGGCTAGGCTGTTTTTAAGATTTTTAAAATACAAGAAAAACAACGTGAGACTAAACATTTAAATTGTAATAAACATTACATATTCCTTCCACCATCATCATCACACCATCGCCACCATTAGGTACAAAATATATCACAACTGTATTAAAATTAATTTTATGTTAAATGCTAATCATAATCATAGCTTATGTTTTTGATCATTATGATAAAGTGGCTGTTTGCCTATTTTTTTTTTCTTTCAAAGAACCTAAGTTCTTCGGTTTTAGCTTCACATCAAAGGTATATAGCCAGTGTCAAGTAATTGGAGAGATTATTTTATCATAAGTCAGAGTCGATAAGTCAAGTCATGCCCCTGTAAAGTAGTGGTGGTTGCGACTTTACTAGAGGCTTCTATGGAGTTTTGGAGGCAACACGAAAAGTCACGTTTTACAGCATTACACTATTCACCAACACTCATACACGTTCACGAGCACTTAATGGATAAAAAACCACCGTTTTTACACTTAAACACTCAAAGTTATACAAGTTTTTTATCAATTAATTTAATGCCGCCAATGCGCCATTTTTCATGTTCCCGCCAAAAAAAAAAGTTTGCCTATTATGTCAAAATTACTGTGAACTTTAATCAACAAATAGTTTACATAAAATAAATTGGTTTGTTTGACTGTTAGTATTGATAACATGCGTCAGGTGACAAAGGCTGGATAAGGCTTGGTATTACTATCAGCGTCTATCCGGATTTAAATTCTCATAAAAAATAGTAGTTATTGACATCACGCGCCTAATCCGCTGAACCGATAGAGCTCATCTAAATAATCCAAAACACGAATATTTCCAAAAATCGGATGATTTATTGTCCGATAAACATACATACATATTCATATACTTACATACCTACAATACATTAAATACGTATGTACACTAACAGATCAAACGCCGATTCGTTCTAGTATATCAAACAAAAAATAATACGAATTTTAATTAAAATTAAACATACCTATCTGTCAAAATCTTTATTTTGAAATATGCAGAAATTGTTTGCATTTCTGTCAAAATTGTCAATTCTTTGTCCATAAATGTCTCAAGCCCAGTTCCAAAACATTTTGAGAAGTTTTATTCGCACTTAATTACATTTATGAAAAGAATAATAAAACTAAGTTCGCAGCGCGGACAGGCAAGTTCTTTACATATATCTCTTTACATAATCGTAGCCATAATGTACAGTATTAAAGCATTTATATACCTTTATGCCAACAACAAAGTCATTATTTTTAAATCCATTTGATCGCTGTCAGTGCAACCACACCCTGTCACCTCTAATTACCATCATTAACCTAATGGAATCGCTCCTGTAATATGCGTATGTTTGTGGAGACTCACCACAGAATAAATAAGAGTATTTTAGGTAAGGCAAGCTACGATGAAGGAAAACATCGTGAGGAAAGAAAAAAATATAAGATAGACTCATTGAGTATACTGGGTTAGTTTTTGTTTATACGAAAGCCGAGAACAGTTTTTTTTTCTAATCTCGAAAATACATACATATAAAACTATTTCTTTTTTTCTAAAACTCATCGAGATAATCCTTAATTGTGTTGCTTCGTTATCCTACTTTTTTCATGGAGAACCTACTCCTGCGCTAAATTACTCAACTAAAACTAACCGTATGTATACGGTTATGAAAAGCTGAGCCCCGTTTATTTTATTTTCTTTACTAGTCACGAAAAAAAAATATTTATTTAAGGTTATTAATTTATTTTTTGAACTTGGTTATCGATTCTGAGCAAACTTATTTCAAGTTTCACATAAACAAAAATAATTTGGTATACCTACATTTACCTATCTTTATGGACAGATATATAAATTATGATTTATTGTACACCATAACAAAAACAAAAATAAACTGTGTGCTTATGACTACTCGACAAAAGTAAAAAGATCATCAAAGCGACTCAAGCCGACTTTACCCAAAGGAGCGTTACATAGCCGAGCGTGACGGCTCAGTCAATAATTGACAACCACGTCAAGCAATAAGATGATGAAGTTTTCACTCTCTTTCTTCTTATGTTAGAAAAAAAGAATGAAAGAAAATTGTTTTATTTTCCAAAAAAAATATCTATAAAAGTTAAGACAAAGAGCAAGGTAACCTGACACTTTACTACATGAACAATAATTAAAAATATAATGAGAAAATAATAGAAACAAAAAAAGAAAAAAAAAGTACAACATTTCACACAAGGCCTGCTAAAAAAAAAAAGAGCAGCGAAACCGCTCGATTAATAAAGCAAGTCTGAAACCGCTCTAGGCATAGAAATTATACCGAGTAACATGTTACTTATCATGGTATAAAACTGATCACACATAACACTGTCTTGTTACTTTCTGAGACCAAGTCTGTTACAAAACCATCGGTGATATCCCGGTGCGCTCCGGCAGGTAATTTTGTACGCCGATAGACGCTGTGATGTAATGATACTTGTCACCATTCACAATTTTATTCGTAGGTATCGTAAATAATTATAACAGTCAGTAGGGTGCTGCCTATGAGTAGAAGTGATTTCAAGACGTCGCGTTATGCGTGAATTATAATAAAAATAATAATAAAACTTTATTTCAGAATTCCACATTTCAATAGAATCGAGAATAAAAATTAAATTAAAATAAATTAAATTAAATCGAAATAATTATAACATGACATTAGTCACATTAGGCCACTAAAGTAGTAATAAACGACACCGTGGCTTAGTTGGTAGTGACCTGCCTACGAAGCTTGGTGTTCCGGGTTCGATCCCCGGCCGGGGCAAATATTTGTGACGAACACAAATGTTTGTTCTCGGGTCTTGGATGTTGTGATGTCTTGTATGTGTCCATGCCACCTGCGACACAGGGAATCCTAGTGCAGGGGTGTGAGTGTGTGAACGTTTATTATTATTTATTAAAAAATGTGTTACAAAATCACCGGTGATTGAGCTGTTACAAAACGAAATCATATCACCATGTGACAATGAAATAGTAGTATCAATCATTACCATGCCTAAGCCGCTCTATTACATAATGTTTATACTGTAATTTATAGCTATTATCAATTCTGTGGTATTGTAATAGGTATGTCGTAGGGTCTCAAAGGGAATCTAATTGGCAAGTACCTACCAAGAACCTACCTTGTTACTGGAAATGATTAGTGTGTAACTGCGGGAACTCTTGGGATCTGTTCATCGTGTTGCTACTCGTAGGTATAGCAATGGATACATAATTTCGCCTTTTGTCGAAACGTTTTTAAGTTATCTACATAAAATAATAAATAAATAAATCGATATTTTGGATATTTCACACAACGCCATCTAGCCCCAAACCATATAACTGATACAATAATTAAATACTTTTTTTTTGTAAATACATACATAGAATACATGGAAAATACCCAGACTCCAGACAAACACCGATATTCAGCACACAAGTGCTCGTACACATTTGCGGTAGAATATCTGGCAGTTTTGGTACCCATCGAGACAGCATCCTGCAGGGGATGCCTCCCAACGGTAAAGATCTTTGTTAGTAACAAGATAACAGAGTTTAACATATCTTTTTCATTCAAGTGACTCACACTCTTGGCTTTTTTACTAAGGTACAAAGCTCTGATTAAAATACTTAAGACACACTTAACATACTTGTGCTTACTTACTAATGGTACTCAGAACATGAAGACGTTTACTTTGAGCAACTTGAGGCGTTGTCCTAATAGAACGCGATCATGCGACCATCGCAAGTTCCGAATCCGCGATCAAACATACTTACGTCAAATAGGCGTCCCAATTGGCATTCGCGCGATCTGAACCATTTACTACATCTTAACTATGTTTTGGCATATAAACATCATAAATTTGCATTTACTCGTATAGTGCATTTATACACATATCTTAATTAGTATTATTAAGTATTTAGTATATATTTATTTACTTTAAATAAAACGGTTAGAAACCAATTACAATATTTAAAGATAAGATTAAAAAAAAACGACGAGTCGTGTGAAATTGTATCAATGAATTTTGAGTTCGGTTTCAGACTAGCGTATTTATGTCGCACGTTTACGGGCGGATTAGTAATACTTGCGAAACTTCAAAAGCGTGTCGCGTAACGCGCGTAATTAAAACAACTAGTCAATAATGAAATTATTAAGTTTATTTGCAGCAGAATAACTAATTTTTCTATCTTCAAAGTAATTTGTAACAATAACCGTACCTACGAGTATAACTCTTAATAAAATTATCCTTACAGTAAATTCTTAATAATTATCCTTATAGTAAACATTCAACTTAATAAGCGTATAATGTTTAATAATTATACTTAGCTAAGATGAATAATCCCTTTCCAGGAAAGTAGGAAAATTATAATAAATATAGCTAGAATTGAGATAGGTATATACTTGTATTTCTAAATTATATTCTGTCAAGTAAGAATAACATGAACATCCACCATAATAATTGACCAATTGACCGGCAGAAGTGAAGTGTTTTTGAGAAGGGCACTGAAGTCCAAAAACATGAGATTTAGAGAAAACAGAAAACCCAAGCATCAACATACACGAGGCATCCTCAGGAGATGATTTGACTCTCGTTTCAGATTTTGGCACACACATCGGGTCTTCTCTCACATTTGTAAGTGTGGGGTGGCAGTACCGGGCGTTAGACCCTTTCTGCGGTCTATCCTTCACTCCTAGTAAAGACAAGGAGGTCCTCGGGGTGGTTCCACTTCGGGAACCGTCGGTTGTTACCAGGATCGTGTCTGGTTGATTGGGGGTAGTGAGCTCCCTGGCGTAGGGTTTGCTGCCTTCGGGACGTTCATAGGAGGGGGCTAGCTCTTGTAGGTGCTGGTAGGTGGAGAGTTGTGTGCGGTAGAACATATTTTGTGTGAGCTTGACGATGAAGGTCTCTATTGGTTCTATTCTTAGGTCGCGGCGTATCGTCTCGTTCCGGACGTAGCGTTGGGCGTCAACAATAAGGCGTAGAGTTTTGTTCTCTTCAGATTCAGATTTCGGCGAGTTATAATCAAATAACTATGTGTGATAATCGCGAAAGTCTACGAAAAACTATAGTTAGAGAAAAGTCGTGAAATGAGTCATGCCCTCGATTTATAACAACCCAATAACTGCATATTTAGTTTTTTTTTGTTCTCTTTCTTTTAACGGATATTGACTCGAATGATTTTAAAAAAAATAACACCTTGTATAATTGAACCAATAGATTCTGTTGCTGTAAGGATCATTATTTGCAAAAAAATTAACACTATAAAATTAAAGGAAATAGAAAATTTTCACTATTTTATAATTATATTAAAATTGCCTTGCATATAAGTTATTAAAGTATTGTTTTTTAAATTTTAACACATCACAACAAAGTTCTGAAATGAATATTTTTATTGTTAAAACGTGTTTTCAGTGACCAACTCACTTGAAATATTCTTGATAAGGGGAAGAAACGAATTAATTCAGGATGATAATTTCCTTTTGTGCCTTTTGTTGAGAATAATGCTTGGAAGGGACTTATCCGACTGCGTAAGAGAGGTTCTGTTGTTATACGTTTCTAAAGATAGGAAATAAACGTTGAAATGAAATATTTTACTTGATTAATTGCTTCGATTTGTAAGTCTATAGGGATTAGAACCCATTTTGTCTAATGGCCATTGGACAAATTTCAATTCAGTAGAAGAGTGTTAGATATGAAAGTAGATGGATTTACGAGAAGAGGAAGACGAAATAAAAGATGGACTGTGAGTGACTGTGTGTGAAAGAGGATATGAACATAACAGGTGTTATTACAGACAGAGAGGACGGCTGGTAGACACTTTGAGAATCCAGCAACAGGAGGGGTTAACGCAAGGCGAACCCCTCTGCTGGCCATATAACCTTCTTGGCCATTCACGTTAAAAAAAACAAAGGTCTTAATTAACTTAACTCTAGTTTAGAATTTTAGTATCTAAACTAAAGCGCCAAAAACAGAAAACACAAGTCAGAACTCGACACGTGTTTCTCCTCTACACGAGGCATCTTCAGGAGATGCTTTGACTCTCGTTTCAGATTTCGCGAGTCAACATCTCCTGAGGATAATATTCAATAATTTTGTAATACATAATTAATTTGACTATGAAATAAATATAAGTTGATTAGATGCCTACCGAGTAATAGGTTAGCTTGGTATGGGCACGTGATGCGAAGGGATGAATGTCATGTGACTAGGAGAGTGCTAAATATGGAAGTGGATGGATATAAGAGTAGAGGAAGGCCAAAGAAAAGATGGATGGACTGTGTGAAGGATGATATGAATAGAGCAGGTGTAAGTACAGAGATGACGGGTGATAGGGATGAGTGGAGGAGGAAAACATGTTGTGCCGACCCCACGTAAGTGGGAAAAGGACCCGAAAATGATGATGATGATTAGATGCCTACCGAGCAAAAATGAACTTAAAGTTGTTGCACAACTTAAAGTTGTTGCACGCTTACAGGGTTCATGTGCATTGTGTTTATAAGCTACTTACACCTAAGTTATATACACGGTCAATTTTTAGTCACCAGAAAAAAAATACGTATAGTCAGTTGCCGTTACTGAACACATATCCGGCAAAAAAAACTTGACAAAATTAAGTCAATCTTTTTTCAATTTTTTAATAAAAATGGATAACTGTTACCGTTAGTCGTTTTCCTATGGATTTGCATCTGGCGGTACCCTATATTGATAATAATTTAAGTTTTATTCATCGTTTGGCAAACCCGGGTACCTAGCTCGAGCCAGCTCGCAAAACCTCGGCTCGAGCGCCGCACTCGCGCCGCTGTCACTCTGTCATTTTGTAGAAATCCAAAATTCTGACTGCACATATACAACGTAGTACCCAGTCTGCATTGCCCATTTAATTTTTTTTGGTAATTAAAAATTGGTGGTGTATAACCTGTATGCAAATGAAACAATAAATGAATATGAATATGAAAATACCTAACGCACTTAGATTGAATCTGCTTCTGAAAAAGAAGGTTCAATTTCATAAAACTTTGTTCCTTATTAAAAGTGGATATTTTTGACACCATCTGTTCATGAAACTTTGTGCTTTAAACGTTTTCTCATTTCTTTTACATTTTGTGACCTGCCAGATTTGCAACCGACTTCAAAATAGGAGGAGGTTCTCAATTTTCCTCATTCAAATCCTAACAATAGGACATGCTTGCCCATTACCAGAACAGTGCTACTTTAAATAACTTATATAATTCGTTCCCGTAGTGCGAAAAGTCACTAACTCGATGTTTGGTCTGAATTGAGTTATGAATGTCACAATAATCAGCTTTTTTTTCTGCATTTTTCAGTCTTATTGCCATGTCAATAGAGTGCTTAATAGTCGTTTTAGAAACTTTGAAAAATCACTCATTGTGGAATATGACATCAACCAGTATAGTGAAAATTAATTAAGTTACTTAATGATTTTAGTTTTAAAAAAGCACATCATCTCTATTACCTAAATTGATTAAGTTATTTTTAATCTTTCGTTGAGTATGGCTTTTATGATTTCATCATCATCATCAGCCTATCGCAGTCCACTGCTGGACATAGGCCTCTCCCAATGAGCGCCATCGCGCCCTGTCTTCGGCTTGCCGCATCCATCTTCTGCCCGCAACCTTTCGCAGATCGTCACCCCACCTGGCCGGAGGGCGTCCTACACTACGTTTGCCGATTCGCGGTCTCCACTCAAGAACTCGTTTACCCCAGCGGTTATCGGTTCTTCGGCAGATATGACCAGCCCACTGCCACTTCAGCTTGCATATTCTCTGAGCTATGTCGGTAACCTTGGTCCTCTATCGGATAACCTCATTACGGATCATATCCTTCAGAGAGACGCCGAGCATAGCCCGTTCCATAGCTCGCTGAGCGATTTTAAACTGGTGGACTAGCCGTACCGTGAGTGTCCACGTCTCAGCTCCGTATGTCATGACGGGTAGGACGCACTGGTTAAAAACTTTCGTTTTTAAACTTTGCGGTATGGGTGACGAAAAGACCCGACGCAGTTTTCCAAATGCTGCCCAGCCCAGCCCAGCCAGAGATCCGGGCCGACAACGGCCTCCAGCAACTGTCGCTGCGGTACCCAAGCGCTGCAAACTTCCAACGTGGGCTGCGTCGTATCCTTGGGTGCACCGCAGTGCTGACAAGCCGGAGTCACCTCTCTTAAGGCGACTCGGTGCAGATACCGTTCAAAGCATCCATGGCCAGACAGTATCTGCACCAATCGGAGAGTGCACCGTGCTTACGTTGCACGCACTCTCCCAGCGCAGGGTGGATGGCGTCAATGGTCCACCGGCCAAAGTGGCTGGACTCCATCTTCACCGCCAATTGCTAAATCGCCTGTTCTCTTGCCTGCTTCCTGGCGAAGTTTACCTCCTGAGGAGCTAGGCGAATACCCTCAGCGCGTTTCTCCTCACGGTGTTGGTACAGCTTCTCCAGCACTTCCGCCTCCTTGTCCCACGGTAGGGTACCCGCAATGGCACATGTCACTCCATGCGACACAGTGCGGTAACCTCGTATCGTTCTAATTGCCATAATCTTTTGAGGCTTCTGGAGAAGCCTCTGACTACTGGCAGTTAGAGCGTCCGCCCACACTGGTGTACCATAAAGGGCCATTGAGCGGGTTACCCCCGCAAATAGACAGTGGCAGTGGGCATTCGGTCCGCCCAGATTGGGCAAGAGGCGGGCAAGGGATCCCGCTGCACTTTGGATCTTTGGGGTCAGCAGCTGGAAGTGTTCGGAAAATTTCGAAGTACTCCACACACACACACACTTCCAGCGTGAGCCCCAAGTACCTCATGTGACTTGAAAGGTTGACTCTAACCCCGTCGACAACAATGTAGGCATTAGCTGGCGGCTTTTTCATGGCAGAGGCGGTAGACCTCTGCCATGAAAGAGCAGGGCCTCGGTTTTTGTGACCGCCACTTGTAGCCCAAGTGAGCGAATGCGCTAGCAGGCTAGAGCCTATCGAAGCCAGATGGGCGACTTCAACATAGCTGAGTCCCCGTGCAATGAACAGAGTGCCATCCGCATAGCAATGACACTCGTTCGGCGAAGCAGCTCTCCTCGCAGCAAATAATCGTATCCGATGTTCCACAGCACTTGAGCACAATGGTTTGAGTCCTTACCAACAAGTAAAGACGTCGTAGATAGGATACGTGAACCTGACGTAACGGAGGAAGGTGAAGTTGATGTTTAGGTTAAAATAGTTGGTTGTATAAAATTGTCTTTTCGTTTCTTTTTTGTGTTTTTTTTTTATAAAACTAATTTTGTGTATAACGGTTGTATTTTAATAAATTGTTACTCTCTTTATTAATCATAAATATCCAAAAACTAAATAAAAATAAATTAGGTACTTTCTAAAGAAATAGTTTTGATACCCAACAGCTTAGTTGCATTCTCATTAACTATAGTTATTTTACTTTAAATGCTACCAAGGTTGGGTGCAAAGTCATTAACTACATTTGCAAAATCACTAATTCTTTATTATGGTTCAGGATTAGAGGGGAAAAATTAACTAATGCAGTTTTTCCTGATTATTACTGAAACTAATACAAATTATTATAGCTAGGCGCTTGCAGGATAAACTTCAATGCATTGTACACCGAATGAGACCATAAAATCTGACAGGTCTGGTACCAATCACTAGGTATGATTTTTTTTATTTTTCGAAACTTTAAAGCCTCATATTATCTCGAAATGGTCAAACATCGACTTAGTGACTTCTCCCACTATGGGGACGATATATTAGCATTAGTTAGGTGATTTGTATTATTTTATTAGTAATGTCAAGTTTTAAATTTAGGTAATTCTAATATTTGATTGAGCATCGAAGCGTGAAATTAAATGTACGCCGACCCCAAGGCCCGCTCTTTTTTAACCCTTTTTTTCAACAGACTTTTTAAAATATTTAGTTAAGTATATTTTTTTTTTCTCAACCTTCAATCCTTAATTTTTAGGGTTCCTTCTTTTGAACTCTTTTTTTCAACAGACTTTTTCAAATATTTATTGTAATCGTCGAATAGGTCGTGACTCTTACTCTGATAATCCATCGAATCTTAATCAACTTGTTTTCTTTCAAAAGTATAAGTTAAGATTAGATAATTTTTTCAACTAAAAATCTTTATATTTTAGGGTTTCGAGCACGACTAAACAATTCTAAAGTTAATTTAAAATTTCCACTCCAGAGCAGCTGTTTTTTTTCAGCTGCCATATTATTTAAGTAATTATTAATTTTAACGACATGTGAAATAGAATAAAAATACATCTGGAAGATCGAATAAGTCATACATAAATATGAAAAAGTACAAAACTGCTATACAACTTATTCAAGTAACTAAGTTTAAGATTATTAATATTATTAAAACCAATTATTTATATTATAAATTATAAATTGACACCATACCATCTAACGACGAAAACAAATTTGTATTCCAAAATTTACATCATAATTTAAGTCGATTCGATTTATTTTTATTCATAGGAATACCTATACTACTACTTAATTTATTCTACTAAATACTACATAATACTTTTTAAATAGTTACTACTATAATACTTTGCTTACAGAGAAAGAAAATGTACAGACAGCGTCAGAGATAAGTATCCCCCTTGCACAAGACACCCAGCTATAAATCCTTTCAAAAAATTGTGATACTTAAAATTATTTTTAGGCTTACATACAGTTATACAAATATAATCTATTTTTTAAAGGAAAAACTTTTCCATTCATCGCGACGGTGATTTAAAGGGATTTGAAGCTGGGTATTATAATGCAAAGGGGATACTTATCTATGACGCTGTATGTACAATGTAAAATTTAAGTTAATAAATTTAGTATCGCTGCCAACATTTTTGTCATTTTTGTACACACATGCTCGACGTTTTCACGTTCAATGGAGAAGTTCATACGTGTGAACATAGGTATATATTATTTTTTTGGATGGACGTTTAATGCAGTTGGCCGAACATGACCATTACTGCAACACCGGACTTTATAAGCAAAAAAAACTTGAACTTTATTGCGCTATATTAGAGAGAGATAAAACTTGCTCGTCGAGCATGTACCTGCATGAAGACCCACCGTAATACTTTGAATTCTACTACCAGTAGGTATATCTAAAAGTTAAAAGTTACAAATAACAGTTTTTTACAGCTATAAAGAGCCTTGACTTTGTTATAACTCGGAACCCTACCACTATACGCGACTCAACACGTACTTGGCCGTTTTTTTAGTTTTAATTGGATCATGAATCTTTTTAACAAGTAAAATATTTAATTAAAACCCAGCGCTAAATAAGATATCAAATCTGTATTTTAAGAGGCTCTTTATTGAGTTGGGGTTAGAAGGGTGATGAATTTTAAACAGAATTAAATTGTGGTGGCTCCTTAAGAGCAGCAGTGTTATGCTTTTTTACGACGAAAAGGTCGCGGGTTCGAGTCTTTCTGTAAACAATTGAATCTCTAATAGTTAGACAAGTTGAACGAGAATAAAGTTTTTTTTTCAAATATTTAAAGCGAAAAGGATGTGGCGTTCAGTCATGGGAAGACGTATTTTTTTTAATTAAAGTGTCTAGCTTACTTGTTAACCAAAATATTATAACTACAAAGTAAATGCTACATAATCATAACTAGGTGTCACAGTTTTCACAGTTCTATCATTATAATTTTTTTTGTAGAAAATTTAATATTCTAATACACCGGAACTCTATTACAGGCACTACGACTCATAATTAGCCACATAAATAAACGTCAAAATAGGCACAAACGCAAAGGTTTTATTATAACAAATGAAAATTGTTCCCGCCAGTCATAAGCCCAGTTTGCTACACCTGCTACGCCGTAGACGGTCTATGGTGTAGCATCTGCCTACGGCGGGAGAAAAAAAATATAATTATTATAAATATAACTTAGAACTTTTGCAAAGAAAAAATATTAAAAGACAAGGTTTTGCAAAAATATACAACAACCGACTTCAATCGGACTGTTCTAGTGACCGTAGGCACCACTGACAAGTCACAGGGAAGCAAAAAAAATTGCGTATATTATGTTCACTTAAACGACATATTTTTTTTGAGTTATTTTTGATTTAAAAACTAAACTACTGAACCGATTTTATAAATTTCTATGGAACCCATCCGAAAGTATAACCATTAATTTTTCAAATCGGTTCGATCCGAAGGTCGTGGGTTCGAATCCGGTCGTACACTAATGTATTTTTATGTTAAGAAAAAAAATTATGTGCATTAAAACACGCGCTTAATTTTTATCTTTATCGTCAGGAAATTGGCATGTCATAGATCCTAAAAAAATCGAATACATGACTGTGTCAAGTGCACAAAAGGGAGCCTCTTCGAGGAGTACTTGAAATCCTCTACTTACTGGTCGAAATAACTAGTGACACGATAAGAAGAAGACCTGAATTGACACATAGAATACTTTTCATTTCGGAGTGGTAGCTCTTCGAGTACAGACATTTTAATTAAGCTCTAATTAACTAATGTAAGATTTATAAAAAAAACTTATAATTAGTGCCTTCCATAATATTATAACAAATACGTACTAACTATACCTATACTCCGATTTATAATTCGAGATTTTTTTTGTAAACAAAGAAGTGTCATGATATGTCACTGTAACAGAGACAGGGCAGAGTTAAAAACGAGTTTATACCACGGATCACTATTACTAGTAATGGCGCGCGGTTTTGCTCGTGCGATAGTTTCTTATTTTACGTAAATAATTCTTAACAAAACTTATTCAGGTACTTCAGAACACTGAAAAGTAGGTAGAATAGGAAATAAAATTTGTGAATGTAAACTTCTGGGATATTAATCATAATAATGCCAAGGTGCATAGCAGATACCTAACAAATATTCATTTGATTCACAAAATTGCACACGAGAAGCGAAAAAAGAACGCATTCCACTTCGTAAACGGACAAGAGACGAATAAAATTTACAACTACACGTTTAGGTCAAAATCCAAAAATTGTTTCGAACTTCTGTGATTTACTCCGATGATACCAATGTCTTAAAATATTTTTCGCTAATATTTTTTCGTCGTGTTATAACTTTCTGAAAAAAAATAAATAAAATATAATAATCAGCACAAAACCATTGCTATTTTCCATTATATGGATATTGACTAGAAAATAAACCGTACCATAAGTAATTAGGAAAATTGAGTAAACGTCACTTTGATAAGTATTTTTTTAGGGTAGTCACACCTTTGTTTACAAAAAAAATCTTGAATTCTGATTCGGGGTATACACATAAATTCATATATGTAAGGTTCCTGTGGAATTATCAAAATACAAACTACCCAATTCAAAAGTCTCTGGGATTAAAATATTAGTTACACAACATAGAAGTTTTATAAAGAATAACGTAGGTGCATTCCCGCTGTGACTATTCTAAACTAAACAAAGAAGTCGCATTTAGAAGTGGCCCCGTCGAGAATGGACCTTTGTAATCAGATCTTTTGTTATAAAACAATATGTTTTTTCTAAGAAAAAATATGTCTGTGTTATAGTTTTTTTACGGAGAAAGAAAAATAAAGCAAATAAATGGTTGTTACTCCGTATGAGGAAAAATACTCCATCAGTTTGCTGATAAAACTGAGTTTATTTTTTAAGTTGGATTGAAAGACAGATGGATGTTTGTTTCTCAGCTACGCCGAAAGTACTGAACCGATTAAGATGAATTTTGGGTAAGGTATATGTATAGATAACGCAGGCAAAGCTTATCATAAAAATTGATTTGGGACTAATTAAATATTTTTTTTTGTAATTAATGTTCCAGTTTGATCTTTTTGATCGTAAAATAAACTTTTTATAAATAGTATATTTTCGCAGAAATTAGATAATATAATAAATGTTTTTGATTATTTTTACCCGACTACTAACGGCGAAGCAAAAAAGAGGGTTATTATATTAACCGGTATGTATGTATGTTAATTTAATCCCTCATATCTTCCAAACTACTATCTTACATAAACCATTTTTTTTATTAAAATTTAAAAAAAAAAAATAGTTTAGGTTTTAAATCAAAATAACTGAAAAAAAAAGTCGTCGATGTGAACAAAATTGCGTATTTAACTTCCCTGTGACTTTTCAGTGGTGCCTACGGTCACTGTTTTTGTCTGTTTTTGTTTTGTGTGTTCACAATTAAAATTAAAACGTGATGTTTCTTGAAAATAGATGCTAACCCTGTGGTATATCTCAAGCTGAGTTCACGAGACGCACTCGTATGTGAATAGATATTATTAATGACTGTACATTCCAAAGAATTTTACGAAATAAGAACGGATTTCATAACCATATACCTACATGGTTTTTGGCGGGAACGCGAAAGAATCGTGTCTCGTCATTGTATTATTTTCCAAAACTTGTATTACTTTGAGTGTTAAATTATTATTAATTCATTTATTTCAGACAAAACATCCATAGTAAAAATAATATCCATAGTTAAAGTGTTTCAACGGTTGTTTTATATCCGTTAAGTGCATGTAAATTAGTATGAGTGCTGGTGGATAGTGTAAAAGCGTGACTTTTCTTATTGCCAATAAAAGTCCATAGAAACCTCTAGTAAAGTCACCACCACTTTACACCTCCGTGATGAATGCAGCGCTGACTGCAAATTAATTACTTGAAACTGGCTAAGTACATAACACAATGTGTACAACTTATTTTTCTTAAGAAAAATAAGTTCATTGATTAAAAAAACACAGTAAATACTGCTCGCGGCTTTACTTTCATGGTACCATAAAAGTAGCATATAACCTTTTCAAGCTTATAAATCTATACCCAAACCATTTTTTTCATGTGGCTCTGTTTAATTTTGGCGTAATTCAGGATCAATGGAACAAATTTTATAAGTAAAATTCGTGATTAATAACAGAATTCTCTATTGTACAAAGTCTACGCAAAAAATCGTCCGAAAATCCTCAACAAAAAAACTACTTGTTTATTTATAGTTATATATGCTACATAAGATTTCTGGGTCAATAGCTTAGAAAGTCGAGAGCTAGCGAAGGGAAAGTAATGTTTTGCGGTAGGCTTAGAGGAATATTGTTTACTCGATAATAAAAGGCTTGAATCTACTGTCTTCTTCTTATCGGTTCACTAGTTCTTTCGAAACAGTGTGGTGAAAGGATTTTAAGTGCGCCTCGCAGTGGCTCAAAAGGGACCTAACTGATTGACTGACAGACAACGGACAGGCCAAACCACTGAACCGCAACATCAAGTTATGCCTAGTTCACACGTACCGAGTACTCGGCCGAGACTGTAAAACGTTACTCGGCCGAGACAGTGAAAGCTTACATCACTCGCTCAGCCGAGCACTCGGCGCTATGTTTGTACGAACCAAGTACTCGGTACGTGTGATCTAGGCAATATAGATAGAGCCTGGAAGATAGATTCTTGAAACTTGAAGAATATGTTTTTCAAGAAGTGTAGTAAGAAAGGTTTTTTTAATTCGCACCGCAAACGAACTTGCAGTTGCCAACTAGTATTTTCTATGTAAACATGAGACGAGACGAACTAAGCGCTCTTCTGATTGTAAAAGATCACGCCTGCTCATGACCAGAACAGCTCTACAGTCTAATCTTAAAGAAAAAAAAACCTTTGGACATTTCACTACGCCATTTAGGCCTAAAATGAGTAGATACTTACTATAAGTACCTATATTTACTGAAAGTAAATATACTTATAGTACGTGTAAGTAGCAAATAAGTAGGTAAAGTTTCTTTAAAAAGGTAAAAATTTAGATTTAAGCGTAGAAAACTGTAAAAAAGAGCCATACAGAATATGATGACATCTGACATCTCATTTAAATTTGGATGGATTTTATTTTCTTCATTTTTCCGAGATTATAATAGATATTTCACCAAAATACTGCCACAAATTATCAAAGAGCAAGAGCAGAACATATCAAAAGTTACAAATTTCTGTTACCGATCCCATGTCTCCTTTCTAAAAAAAGACGTCATCCTTGTATTTGTTCTTACAGCATCCATAAAAGACATACATAATTGTATTATTTTTCAAGGAAAATGTATTGTTACCTTTAGCAACTGATATTAAACGTTACCGCGACACACTGTAACCTCATTACGGACCTTTGACTCGTTACCTAACAAAATTACACCCTATATTCCCTCTTCTTCATCACCTCTTATACAATTTCGCTCGTGTAGGTAAACCTATTTTCAGTTCCCGCTAACGCGCCGCCATCTTGTTAAAAGGTTCGGCACAAAATGGCGGACCATTTTGGCGCTCAAAAGGCTTTAATTAGAAGTTAGTTTCTAGTGTTTACACAACTTATTTCATTATAAAATTAATAATATGAATGAGATTATTTGGAAGCTAGTTTTTTCTTCTAGTAGTTACCCTGGTTATCAGGTAGGTAGGATGAAGTTTTCACTTCTGTCATGCTGAGATACACGAAGCTAGTTTTCAAGCCAGGATAGTAAGATAGGAATAGTAAGAGAAGATAGTCTGAGTTCGAGTAAACAGAACAAGCCTTAAATAGTAAGCTAGTTCTGTTTACACGAAGACAGCGCTGGAGGGGCTGCTAGCTTACTATCCTTCAAAAACTAGCCCGGTGTATCTCGGCTTTATGTTGTCTTAAGCATTCACCGTTTTTTTTAAACCACCCGAAGGCCTTAGCCTAAATTTTCCAGGATCGGCCAACAATTTTTCTTCGTAATGAAGAAAACGCACAAAAATGTATGATTACTTAGTTACCTTACTTTTGTATATTTTGTACACAGATATTTATAAATATTAATGCCAAGAACACCGCAGTGGGAGGAAAAACTTGAGTACATAATTCCAAAAATGGCGGATGATTTTCTGTACGAAAGAAAATAGGGAAAAGTATTTCGTTCGCAATTTATATTTTTCGCTTCCTGTAACAATGCTTGTTAAATGATGTTAAAATAATGTTTACTAAGACCGATGTCCCTATAGAATAAATGTGTTTTGTGTTTATAGGGCTGGCATGCACGCACATGTTGTTGAAAAGCACATTCAAAAATTATATAAAAATAATATTTATTTTTAATTTACAGCTCAATCACGCATTAATTCCCGAAATCCACAAGGCTAGTTTTCAAGCCAGGAAAGCTAGATAGTGATAGTAAATTAACCTACAAACTTATAAAATTAACTAAAAATGGTAAGTTCGTAAGAACGTGTTCTGAACCAATTCGCAATATAGTAAAGCAGAGCAAAGTTAATTACTTGCAGTGTGACAAGTGTTCCAAGATCGATTGCAGTAAACTACCACCTTCTGAGATTAAACTTTGCGCTACTGCACTGATAGAACTATGTAAGTACTACGTACTATAAATTAATGATTTGACGACACGTTTGGTCGAGTGACAAATGTAATGTACTACCATGCCGGTGTCCTGGGTTCGAATCCCGCTTCAGGACAAGCACGTGTGATGAACATCGGTGTTTGTTCTGAATCTGGGTGTTTTCTATGTATTCTAAGTACCTGTGTAAAAAAATGTATTTAAGTATGTTTATTTTTTTTTATTTTTTTTGGATTATAATTGTTTATTGTAATTTATTAATCAATAGGTTACTAACAGAGAAGAATCATAAATTACACTATATATAATAGTATTCTATTAGTTATCTGTTATCCATTGTGCAATGTAATTTTTATTTTTGTGCAATAAAGCATTTAATAATAATAATCTGTTTCCCATAGTACAAACTCTGCTTATTGTAGATGGCCAAAAAGTACTTCGAATAAAAACTTTAATTTCAGTTATTTTGATTAAAAACCAATGAACTGAATCAATTTTCATAAATTTTCTATGGAACCAATCTGAAATTCTTGCCTTTCAAATAAATAAGTTTTCATATCAGTTTCTAAACTACAAAGTTCGGAGAAAAAAAAAAAAACATTAAACCGAAATGATAACCTCCATTTTAAGTCAGTTGAAAATAACGGAAACTTGGTCAAACTAACCAATCTTTCACCTCTAAAAACTGCGAGGTATACTTCCATACCTACAATGATACTTCCATGGAAGAAAGATACACCGTTCACTTTGATGGATGATGGCGATTCTCATTTTGTTATCATGAACGATGAACGATGGTAGTTTTGTAAGAAATGATTGCCCATGACCAATACAGAACGGCACTTGGTAATTATAACATATTATTATTATGCCGATCATATAAACATTAACTTATCATGATTAATTAATATCTACTAATACATAGTTTTAAAAAACTGAAAACCCGACGGCGAAAATACTATAGGTCGGTACTACATTGATTGCCGATTCATTATTCCAAATCAAATAACGGTACCTATAATTGATAATAATTTAAGTTTTATTCATCGTTTGGCAAACCCGGGTACCTAGCTCGAGCCAGCTCGCAAAACCTCGGCTGGGGCGCCGCACTCGCTCCGCTGTCACTCTGCCATTATGTAGCAATCCAAAATTCTGACTGCACAGATGCAACATAGTACCCCGTCTGCATTGCCCAGTTATTTTTTTTTGGTAATTGAATATTGGCGGTGTATGTTGTATAATACGGCCGACGTATCTTGGCGAGTCTGAACATAGGCTATGCGAACTTTAGCGCATGTACACATATATTACATTGTTTTAAATGTGTAATATATCATCGAGGGCGACAGCGCGGGCTGTTTTCTATAGCGTGTTTTCATGCGCTGAAGTTTGCATAGCCTATGTTCAGACTCGCCAAGATACGTAATCCGTATTGTAATCTCCTTTAAAATTCCTTCATTATGGTACCTTACACGATAGGTTTAGTAAACAAAAATTTACTAATCTTCTCCAATAAGAATTTTTCAAATCGATTTATAAGCAACAAACTTCACACAAACAAAATATACAACCGAATTTAGAACCTACTCCTAAGTTGGTTGAAAATCTTGATCATACGGCTATTGATCTAGGATCTAGGTACTATGTCGCGTCGCAGGTGGCTTTTATATCTATAACACATAATACGTACCTACATTATTAATATTCTTCAGTGGATAAAGTATTTGAAGCGAAGAAAAAGCCAATGGGGAAAAAATCAGGGAGCGAGTTAAACTGATGTAAACTTTACTCACACTACATAGAGTTCATTTTAAATTTGTTTACGGGACTTATGATCTTTTCAAGAGATAATTCAATTTAGATATGGTTGAGAAATCCACAAAATGAAAACTTTCACAGGTAAAGCTTTATTTTTTCGAAGATGGATAATAAATCTTGTTTCCAATGAAATCTTCTTTTTGTAATATATTTTAAAATTATAATACAAAAAGTTTAAAAACCAATATAAAAAATAAAATAGAATTTACGAACCGATATTATTGTTGACTATATTTTTTTCTAAAAAGAGAAAAAACAGAAAATTCCTACACTTTCTGACATAGAAACAGCTCGGCTCGCTACGCCAGGGTTACTCAAATAATGAGCGCAGACAAAAGCGTAGCGAGCACCAACCCTGCTTTTGACATGCTGGTGCATTATTAAACTACCAGCATTAAACTACACGAGTTACTAAAAGGAGCTAAAAGGTAAGTAATTTATGTACCACCCTCTACTTTACGGGGCAGCGCAAACATGCGTCTTGTGTCTGACACAAGTCAACGGCATTTGTAGATTTTCATACAAAACAGTTGCCGCACCAGCTGCCAGTACAACAAAATGTGGCGAGTTGCGGTAATTGTTTTGTATGAAAATCTGCTATTGCTGGTATCTTGTGTCAGACACAGGAGACTCGTTTGCGCAGTGCCTAAGGAGAAGAGCCCAGAATTCGTTACTAGTTTAAAAAAGTATGTTTGCATTTTTATGTGTGTATTTTTAAAAAAAAATACTGCCACCAATGTGATAGTGTATCTTAAGACATTGCCATGACCAAGACGAATCCATTGATACTCAAGGATTGAAGTTTTTTTGCACCCAAAAAGGTTGTTCATAAGATAAAAGCAATATCAAAATGAATAATATTTGTGTCAACGGTTTACTATTATTATTATATATTATGTTTGTTATGGTTTATTAAGTTTGTTACCAATCGCGCGAAACTACTGAACTAATCAAGTATAAACTATGATAACAGTTGATTGCTTGTTGCCTGAATATTGTGTGGTTACAGGATAAACTAAGTGAGCAACCATTTTAAAAATAAACATTCGAAAAATAAGCGATTTGAATAATTTTATTTTACCAACCAACAAAAAATGCCTCATTAATCGCAGACTACAGCCACATTCATATTCATTCATTCTTAAAACGCTCATTAAAATGATTTTTATCTCCATTGCACCATTTCTAGAAATAAACGTAGCGTCTGCTAACATTTCATAAATGTTGGAAATAACTCTTTTATGTCCTTTACAGACATTAATTAATGTGCCACTGAAAATAATTTTGAGGTTTTACCTTAGTAACAGATTTCATTACATGTATCCGAGCAAAACCAAAAAAGTACGCTATTTCTTTTTTGCTCGTATACGTTTTATTTTTCTAATTTTATATTTTAGAAATAAGCTCTGCTTAGTTGTGCTAACTTTTACTCGTACTTTTTTTTTATTAATCTTGGTCTGAAATAATTATTATCATTTATTATTATTATTAGTTTCGGGCTAGATGGCGTTGTGTGAAATGTCCAAAATATTTATTATTATTCAGTAAGACTCGCCAACATGGTACAATGAATTTGAATGAAATTTCATCATTAATACACCAACACTAAATAACCAAAAAACTTAGCAAAGAATCGGTACGTGTATTAATGAACATCATAATTTTTATTAATGTATAAAATATGTATGAAAACCGTTGGCGTCTGTTAGTATTCCATAAAGCATATCTTGTTAATTTAATGCCCTGGAGTGACAGAGAGAGTAATGTTTTGTAAAGTCAACAAGTCTAACAAATTCGGAATTAATAATTATACATTGAACTCTAAAAAAAATGACTCATAATAATCATATATTTTAATTATTAAAGCGTACAAAATCAATAAATAATGAACGACTGTAGAACTATAGGTACGCGTGTCCGAAATGCTGGCTATTATTTTGGCCAGTATTGTGGCACGTGGCTAATGGCAATGCTGCCAACATTCTGTACATGCGTCCTTCTAGTAACCTAGTCTAAGCTATCTTTAAAATTAAATTTTATATAAAAAAAATATTTTAATAAAATTAAATAAAAAAAAACTAATCTAGTATAAATTAATTATATTAAGGGGAATCCTCAAATCCGAATTCCATACAAAATGTTTCGGACAAATACTCAAAAAGTACGCCGTATTATAGTAATTTCTTCACACTATTCGTTTCGTCCATGTTTTTTTGATTTCGTCAACAAAAAAAGTGAAAGGATTCATACTTAAATTTAAATTTTATACGTGTTTTAAAATTAACCCTACTCACTTAAAAACACGTATAAAATCTAAATTAAGGTATGAAACCTTTCATTTTTTTTGTTCACGAAATCAAAAAACATAGACAAAAGAATAGTGTAAAGAAATTACTATAATACGGCGTAGTTTTTGAGTATTTGTCCGAATCATTTTGTATGGAATTCGGATTTGAGGATTGGGCTTAACAGTTAGTTTAACAAGTCAATGATGTAACCCTAAGCGTCGATGACACACGGCCTTTTGTACTAGCTGCTTGTTAGCTTTTGGGAAGGATTGCCAACAAACAGATTGTAAAAAGCCGATGACACTGGGTGATTTTACACGCTACAAGCAAAGTTGCTGGCTTGTAGCGTGTAAAAAAGCCGTGTGTCATCAACGCTTTAGATGGTACCGTGTGAACGGCACTATCCTTCCCATTCTGATTTGTAAGTACCCTACTAAAGTGTAAATGCTTCTAAAACCTCCACAGCTTATCCTTCTTTCTGTTCTATTTACAGACTCACACCGGACAGTTATACCCCATTTCAGGTCGGGGATTTCATGATAAAAAAAAATGAGTGAGCCTTACATTCGCATATGATGTGTAACAGCTGACACGTCTAATAAATCGATGAACGCCACCGCGCCGGCTGCATGCACGAAATCGTTGACGTCATTGTCCGGTAACGCTCATTGTCCCGTTACGCTGGTTGTCACGTTAAACTATCGTCCGTAAACCAACTCTACGACAACCATTTTTTTTTTGGAATGATTCTGTATATTTCATCTTTCTGAGGTTGGTTCCATTTGACGGACAACTTTCTTTTAGACACTTTCGTCCCGTTTTCACGAAATTACTCCCTCAAATTAACGGAAAGCAAGAGGACAGATGTTACACATCAAAAATCCTATTCCGTCATTTACCGTCTTTATTTCCGTCATTCCTGCCTTTAATCAGAAAATTACTACGCAGTTGACTTATACGGTTTCCTCGCGATGTTTTCTTTCACCGTTCAGAGCACGTTAACATCACCTTACAAATGATATCCTTCCAGTAAATTTTTGCTCTCGCATTCTTCGGGTGAAATGGAGTGAATTTTTCGAGTGTGAAATTTTCAGAAAATATTTCGCTTCACAAAATACACTTTTAACTGTTTGTTTTTTACACGGCACAAACACAAAAGATTTTAGATTTACACACAAGAGATAGGGAAACGAATAGTGTGTAGAAATAATACGGCGTACTTTTTGAGTATTTATCCGAAACATTTTTGTATGGAACTCGGATTTGAGGATTACCCTTAAACCAAACTACAACGTATATGTGCCTAAGTATAGTTTACTCTTCAACCGACATCAACAAAGGAGGAAGTTATCAATTCGAATGATTTTTTTTAAAATGTCTGTTCCCTCAGAACTTTGTGGTTTATTAACCAATTTGAAAAAAAAAAATTTGTTTGAGAGGATACACTTTCAAATTGGTCCAATAAAATATCAAAACAAAAATGATAATAAAATTATCAAAATCGGGACATACACCCGGGAATCGAACCGACTAAAATCTGTATATATTCAGTTCTCTTTCTATTAAAAAACAAAAGAATGTTTTCTTTGAGTAAATTTCCTATCTACAGTATTTTAAAATAATGAATAGAGCTTGAGATATAACTGTATTGCTTTCTATCAATATGACTGCGAAACTCTTTGATTTGCTATCTATTCGAGGAAAACAAAGTTTCAAATTCAAATACAACAAACGACAGAAACTAGAACAAAACAAATACTGCAGAAATAGTAACAAAGCCACCGATAGAATCCAATAACAATACCAATAAGCTTCGAGAATTGTTAACAAGATACTGTTTGGAGAAATACTGGTTTAAAACAATATAAATTGTAGATGAATAACGGTGTTCATATAGAATACCAAGTTAGATAGTGTCAAACCAAAATGGAGTCGTAAGACAGGACAAAAAGAAAACAGACACCTCGTCAATAAAAATGAAATGTCTCCATTTTCTAATATTTTTTTTACTCTTTACGATGGAGTTTTATTAACAATGAAAAAGCCAAAAGTTTTAACATACCTATTTATTGTACATATAACAATAATAAGTATTACTTCACAAAAAAAATATTTTTTTAAATCGGTTCGTAAACAACAAGGTAACAAACATTAAAATAAAAAAAACATTCAACCGAATTGATAACCTCCTAATTTTTTGCAGTAATTTGAAAAATAATTTTGTTAATTCGCAACACAAATGAAGCAGCAGGGCGCGTCAGCAAGTTTTTTATAATAAGTATTGTTTTAATTTAAAATATGCACCTTTTTTAGTTGATTAATATTGTATACAAACAAAATAAAAAGTATTTTTCAAAGTTCTTCAAGTCTTTACCTCTACTCTTTTCACAACAAAATATTTTCTAACTTTATAAATAAGTAGGTGGTCATAGGATTTTTCACATATACAGCCATAAAGGCAAACGTTCCGTTCCACATTCTATAGCAACAGAACGAGCGCATTCATCCAGCGACTACGTTCCTTTATACGCAACTTTCTTTCTCCACGGAATACACGTAACCGCTTATCTTATATAGTTCGAAACTAAGTAGATACCTACCTACTGAAACATAACTTTTTGTGCAACTTGAGGGTAGTATAAAGTTAGTTTAGTTTCAAACTTGTTGTATTGTTAGTGCTGATAAAATTTAGATTGGTTGTATAATTTGTTGTTTGAAAATGGTAGAATGTGTTATTATGTTTGATTTTAAATTGTACGAATAAAAAAATAAATAAGTTTCTGAAGACATTCCTTCCAATTTAATACCCAATTCATTAAGAACCCTGATAAAATATACTGAAACATTGTGAGTTTAAACTTTGTTATCTTATCTTATCTTATATCTTAATTAGGTATACTTTAGTTTCGCTATGATCAAATATGAAACAAATATACTACCAGATTTAATTATTTAAAAATGCATAATCAGTTGCCGTAACTAAACACAGATATGGCAAAAATAATGTTAAAAAATGACATACAGTTACCATTACTTGTTATGCATCAATACAATTAATTATACCCCGATTCAGAATTCAAGATTTTTTTTGTAAACAAAGATGTGACCACCCTAAAAAAATACTTATCAAAGTGACGTTTACTCAATTTTCCTAAATACTTATGGTACGGTTTATTTTCTAGTCAATATCCATAGAATGGAAAATAGCAATGGTTTTGTACTGATTATTATATTTAATTTTATTTTTTTCAGAAAGTTATAACACGACGAAAAAATATTAGCGAAAAATATTTTAAAACATTGGTATCATCGGAGTAAATCACAGAAGTTCGAAACAATTTTTGGATTTTGACCTAAACGTGTGTTTGTAAATTTTATTCGTCTCTTGTCCGTTTACGAAGTGGAATGCGTTCTTTTTTCGCTTCTCGTGTGCAATTTTGTGAATCAAATGAATATTTGTTAGGTATCTGCTATGCACCTTGGCATTATTATGATTAATATCCCAGAAGTTTACATTCACAAATTTTATTTCCTATTCTACCTACTTTTCAGTGTTCTGAAGTACCTGAATAAGTTTTGTTAAGAATTATTTACGTAAAATAAGAAACTATTGCACAAGCAAAACCGCGCGCCATTACTAGTAATAGTGATCCGTGGTATAAACTCGTTTTTAACCCTGACCTGTCTCTGTTGCAGTGACATATCATGACACTTCTTTGTTTACAAAAAAAAACTTGAATTATAAATCGGAGTATAGTTCTATTTATCATTTTGCTCAGCTCGGGCGCCGCACTCTCATTTTGTAGAAATTCCAAAATTCTGACTAGACAAATACAACCTTCTGCATTGCCTAAATGGGCAATGCAGAAGGTTGTACTTATTACCCACCCGGGAGTTTTAGAAGAGATGAGTAAAAACTACCACAAGTTATGATTATAGCACCAATTTTTAATTACCAAAAAAAATTTAATGGGAAATGCAGACGAGATACTACGTTTTATCTGTGCAGTCAGAATTTTGGATTTCTACAAAATGGCAGAATGCCAGCGGAGCGAGTGCGGCGACCGAGCCGAGCATTTGCGAGCTGGCTCGAGCTAGGTACCCGGGTTTGCCAAACGATGAATAAAACTTAAATTATTATCAATGTTGGGTACCGCCGGACGCAAATCCATGGGAAAACGACTAACGGTAACAGTTATCCAATTTAAATCAAATTTATTTTGACAAAAATTCGACATGTCCCAGTTTTTTTGCATCTGTGTTCAGTAACGGGAAATGACTATGCGTATTTTGTTTCTGGTGATTAAAAATTTGCGGTGTATTTTATCTGCAGTGAATGTCATTATAGCATCGTTTATTTCTTGAATTCAAAATGGCTGATGTTGATGTACATATTTATGTATGTGATTCAGTAGGTATCACTTCACCTATCTCATATCCACGTGATGGAAATATTCACTTCTTTCATAAAAATTTATGCTTTTGCATTATTTTATGCTGTGAAGCACTCGTGGCGTTAATGTGCTAGTTATAACTCCTCATATAGTTTCTGCAAACGACTTTAACTGTATTCTACTTTTTCTTCTTCTTATCGTGTCACTAGTTCCTTCGAACCAGTGTGGTGAAAGGATTTCAAGTGCGTCTCGAAGAGGCTCCTTTCGTGCACTTTGCCTGTGTGTGAAAATCAATCAATCAAAAAGCCGTGCTGGCCGAGTGGAAGGTGCCTCGACTTTCAATCCGACAGTCGTGAGTTCGAACTCATGACTGTCGGACCAAAAGTCTAGGCACGTTCGTACACCAATGGATTTTTCTGTCCAAAAGATCTATGTGTGCATTTAATCACGTGCTTTACTGTGAACGAAAACATTGTTAGAAAACCGGCATGTCATAGAACCCAAATTTCGAAAACGTACCTAATTATTTAACTAACGATATGTACGAAAGTAGCCTTTTTGAGGCGCACTTAAAATTCTTTCACCACACTCTGGTTCGAAAGAACTAGTGGTACGATATGAAGAACAAAAAGAATCAATCAATATTTTTAAAAGGCAAACCCAATTCTACCTAAAATAATCACCTATTATTATTATTATAACCCCAAAATAATTAATCAATCAACAAAATCAAATCAACTCATCAATTTCAGATGAGAATATTTTCTTGTTTCATACTTTTTAGAGCGTAATTTTTCGGTAATCGGATCATTTCATTTATGAACTTTATTTCATTATATTATTTAGGTGTTATAATAAAGCTATTTATTTATCTAAATAAGATAATTAAAAGTTTTTTTCTTTTTTCTTAAATTAATTGTTATTTTTAGAAAACGATTTTCCGTAGCTTTCAGTCAGTAAGCTGAATTTCAGATCCCTTTCTCTGACAAAATAATAGGTAATACGAACCCATTTAATATGATGGATTGTAATGGTATTCGTACAAAAGGTTAATTCTACCATTCACTATCTGGATGTGATTTGAATTTGGGGCACGCAAAGGTCGACAGGGCCGTACTTAGTCTTTGATTCGGGTTCACTAATAAATTTGACGTTATTGTACGCAATTTGTTGATAGCCGTCTTAATAATTATTAATTGATTTATTCTCCGACAACAAATCCATAGTTCACGTAGTTTTTTTTTAAATAATATATATATTATTCTTCGTAGTTTCGATTCGGCTCTAGAAAGCACATTATAAAATAAATGATAAATAAAAAATGTATTTATTCAGATCACTCACAATCCATTCATGTCATAAATCATACTAAACTAAAATTAAATTAAAATTAACAATTTTAATTAAATTTAATTTACATTATCACGTGTTATTCATTTGCCCTCATTTGGTTACACCACGCCACTATCGTGCCCCATATCAAGGGGCAAATAGCCTAAGTCCTGCCCTGACTATTTCAACCAAGGTAAAAAAAAGTAATCACAAAATGAAACCATTTCTAAAATCCATATATTAGTTTTATGTGCCGGAATGGATTAAGATTACGTTATATTCAAATAGAAACACGAACCCTTGTAAGTTTATTTTTATATTATGTTTTACTTTCTGCCCGCGCCTTTGTCTGCGTGGTATCGTACTTCTTCGTATCGTGTCACTACGAACCAGTGTGGTGAAAGGATTTCAAGTACGCCTCGAAGAGGCTCCTTTCGTTCACTCGTCACAATATGTTTTCGAACTTTTGGTTCTACGACATGCCGGTTTCCTCACGATGTTTTCCTTCACCGTTGCGAGAACTTGGGATGCATACATAGATTTATTTCGACCGAAAAAACCCATTTACGAATAACTGCCACCGGGATTCGAACCCGCGACCATCAGGTCGTAAGGCAAGGGCCTCATCCATTCGGCCACCACGTCCTCTATCGTACTAAAAGTAGCAAGACTTTTTTAAAATTTCTGATCATTCGGTCCAGTGGTTTTGTCGTAATAGATGAGCAAATATCCGCGGTCATTACAAAAACAAAATAACAAAAAAGCTACTTATTAGACTGACTGTACTTTAAGTTTAGGTTCTTCATATAAAGTACACATTCAGGCCTATCAAGCTATCGTAGCCAAGCCAAGCCAAGCCACGATTAAACAACATTATAAACATTACATTCATTTAACATTTAAACATTCACACACTCACACCCCTGCACTAGGAATCCCTGTGTCGCAGGTGGCATGGACACATACAACACATCACAACATCCAAGACCCGAGAACAAACATTTGTGATCGTCACGCAAATATTTGCCGCGGCCGGGGATCGAACCCTGAACACCTAGCTTCGTAGGTAGGGTCACTACCAACTAAGCCACGGTGTCGTCAAAAAAAAAACGATTAAGAGCTTATTTGCACAAGCAATTTTTAACGCGTTAAAATCCATTCAAATAGAACAAATGCATTTCCAAGTAGCTGTTCGCACGTCAGAGCGCAGCGTTTTAAATAAAACGCGCAAAATGCATTGGTTCTGTTTGAACGGAACGCGCGTTACAAATCGCTCGTGCGCATGAGCTCTTAGCGCGGGAAACTGTCTACGGCTCTCGTTTTCCCGCCAAAATCAGCCATCATGGCGTAATGAGAAAGATTAATGCTAAACGCGCTTCGATTCAACCAGCTATTTAGATAAACAGAACTGATACGAGATGAAAAGTATCGAAACAAGAGTGGTTAGGAAAATCGTTAGAGGATGGGTAGACTGACCTGGCTGGTTCTCTGAGCAGGTGTCTTGGCGCGCTTGGTGTTGGATGGCGTCGTAGGTTCGCTCGCGATAATCCTTTCCACTCTAGATGATTTTGCTGATTTTGATGGTGTTGACGCGCTACGGAACTCGGCGAAGGGGTTTGCGCGGTACGCGGCTGATTTTCATTAGTTTTGGTGATTTTCGAGGAGAATCGTATGAATGACGTCTCGACTCGTTCGCGGCAAGTTTCCAAGAGAGTGGTGTGTCGTTTTAGTCTACCCTCAAGGAATGGGATGATAGGTAGGTAGATATAGGAAATGTTGAGGGTACAAGTTATAAAAAGTTTGACGTATGAATTGTCAGTGTCAACAAACATGTTAGTGCTGTCTTTACGAAACATACAGGGCCCCAAAGAGCGACTTAGCTCTTTAGAAGCATCTAAAAGTTAAGCTTAAATAATAGTAGAGCTACAAAAAAATTAAGCTAGAGATGAAGTAAAATATATGTAGGTAGAGATGATTTTCAAGGTTGATTTTCCAAGTTGATTTAAGTAAAAAATAGAGTAAATGATTTATCTTAGTTGAGTAGCCAAAAAAAAGAAGATTACGTGAATTTAAAGGTTGAAAATCGAAGTTAAGTTAAAAACAAATGAAGTTAGTTGAACGGCAGCAAAGGAACAAGCTTTACAACAGGTCTAAGCAGCGGCCCATTTTGAGTCGTTAGCTCTACGACTCTAACTATGCCGTCCTTACCAGGACAAACTCTAGCAACTCTAGCTTTCTTCCAATGCAGAGGAGGCAAATTGGAGTCCTTGATGAGGACCAAATCACCAACTTGAAGATTGGCAATCTTCGTAAGCCACTTAGGGCGTTGTTGAAGCGTATGTAAATATTCGGACTGCCAACGCTTCCAGAAATGTTGATTGAGCTGGCGAAGAGATTGCCATCGTTTTAAAAAATTTGGGTTAGTCTCTTTTAAATCTTGTTCAGGTAGAGCCTGAAGCGGTTGACCTATGAGAAAATGACCGGGCGTTAGCACTTCGAAGTCATTTGGATCATTGCTAACGGGACACATTGGACGAGAATTTAACGCTGCCTCTACCTTAGCAAAAACTGTGGCGAGCTCTTCAAACAAAAGAGAGCGATCGCCGACCACACGTTTGAGAATAGTTTTCGCTGATTTCACTGCGCTCTCCCACAACCCGCCCATGTGGGGGTTAGAGGGACTATTTAGATGCCAGACTACTTGTCGATGGACTAACGCCTGTCGTATTTCAGCGTCACTGTCTTTTAAATGTTGATACACGTCTTTGAGATAATTACGTGCACCTACCAGGTTGGTTCCACAATCACTGAAAACATCGCTAGGCAGCCCTCTGCGAGAAACGAATCGGTCAAAGCAAGCCAAAAAAAGCTTCAGTCGACAACTCGGAGACAATCTCCAAGTGGACACACTTGGTGGTGAAGCACACGAATATGCATAAGTATGCCTTATGAGATTTGGCATTGCGGATGCGGGACGCCTTCAGCATAAACGGACCAGCTAAATCGAGACCAACCTTTTGGTATGGTCGATAAGACGTTGACGAGACACGATGAGATGGAAGATTTCCCATGAACGGCTCTAGAGCCTTGGGACGTAAGCGGTAGCATTGCTGACATTTAAAGATTTGATGTCGGATTACTCGACGCGCAGACAAAATCCAGAATTTGCGTTGAAGCAGGTTGATTTGAGCCATTAGACCAGGATGAAGAAACAGCCGATGGTAATGGTCAACAATAAGTTGAGTCACGTGATGAGATTTTGGAAGCAAAAGCGGATACTTAACGCCGTATTCCAGTTTCGATTGAACAAGACGTCCGCCAACTCGTAGAAGACCTGACGGATCGAGGAAAGGATTAAGTCGCCTGATACTACCCTTGAGAGGTTTGTCCTTGCCCAACAGCTTGATTGTATCAGAGAACTCCGTAGACTGAACCGATTTGACGATGAGCAGTAAACTGTCTTTTAGCTTGGTAACGGACAATGGACCAATACGGCGCTGGCTGGAATGGCGTGAGTTATGGATGAATCGCTTGCACCACGCCATGACAGCTTGAAGCTTGGCAAAAGAGCTGAACCTTGTGAGAACTGGTAGCTCTGCGGACACTTCGACGATGTTAGATACCGGCGGAGGCGTTTTGATTCCGGGTAAGTCGCTTTCGCTGATTAAGGAGATGTCACCAGGCCATGTCGACGCAGGAGCTTCGAGCCACTGTGGAGACCACCACAACGGATGATTCACCAGTTCGGAAGGAGTGAGACCTCGACTGGCCGAATCAGCGGGGTTAAGAGCTGAGGGCACATGCTTCCACGTTGCTTCTGGGACTAAGGCTTGTATTTGGGACACACGATTTCCCTCATAAGTCTGGAGCTTATGAGGAGAAGTCTTGAGCCAAGAGAGCACAATGCTGGAATCGGACCAGGCCACTGTGCTGCTGATTTGAATTTTGCCTTGGAGTATCCCAAACACATGCTCAAGCAAGCGTGCAAGCAGGTGTGCACCGCTTAATTCCAGCTTTGGAATAGTAAGCTTTTGTTTCAGAGGAGCCACACGAGACTTGGACGTCAAGAGTCGGACGGAAGTGTCGCCATGGGATCCTTCAACGCGCAGATAGACGCATGCGGCGTATCCACGCTCAGATGCGTCACTGAAACCGTGAAGTTGGCAGTCCACCGGTTGATCAATAAGCAGCCACCTGGGAATTGATATCTGATCAAGTTGATTAAATTCTAAGATGAATTTCGACCATACAACGAAAATATCGTCTGGTAGAGTCTCGTCCCAAGCACAGTCTATGGACCAGAGCCTTTGCATGATATTTTTGGCAAAGAACGTGACCGGGGCAAGAAAACCGCAAGGGTCGTAAAGCCTTGCGATGTTAGAGAGAACTCCACGTTTTGTCATCACCTCCTTCATGTTAGAAACGCGATATATAAAACTGTCGCCTTTTTCCTTCCATTCAATACCGAGAACTTTGAAGACGTTGTCTCCGTCGTCTTCGAAGCGATATGGCTTTTCACAATGATCAGCAGCTTGCGCTTCCAAGAAGGCTTTGGAATTGCTTGACCACTTGCGCAGGTCGAGACCACCTTGAGACAGAATGTCGACCAACTCCTTTTGTAGGGTAAGAGCTGACTCTACATCTCTACTTCCGCTGATGACGTCATCGACGAACGTATCCTCTAGCAGGACGCGAGAGGCCTCTGGATGCTGTGCGGAGTTGAGGTTAGCAAGTTCGTGAACTACGCGGATGGCTTGAAAAGCGGAACTCGTGATGCCATAAACTACTGTCAAAAGCTCATATTGCCGAATTTTTTCGTCGGGGGACTCGCGCCAAAATATTGTTTGATATTTGCAGTGCTCTACCGCCATTGAAATCTGTCTGTACATCTGTTTTATGTCGCAGGTAAAGACAACGTTGTGAATTCTAAACCGCAGGATGATGTCCTCTATGTTTTTCTGCAATTTAGGCCCGGACATAAGAGTTTGGTTGAGAGAGACGCCGGTAGAGCTAGGCGAAGATGCGTCGAAAACGGCTCGCAGTTTGGTCGTGCTGCTATGCTCTCGAAGCACACCGTGATGCGGTATGTAATACCGCTCGCTGAAACTGGGCGACTCTACCTCTCGCATATGACCCGCATCGAGGTAGTCGCGCATAAAGTCGATGTAGAGTTCGAGGAGGCGGGGTTCCTTAAGAAGCCGACGCTCCAGGTTATAAAACCTCTTGAGAGCGGTTGTGTAAGTATCGCCCAACGGCTTGTGTTCGACCTTGAAAGGTAGCTTGACGATGAAACGACCAGTTGAGTCTCGCGAATGTGTTTCGTTGAAATGTTTTTCGCACTGGACATCCTCAGGATCCTGAATAGGTTGACGAGGGGGCTCTTCAGTCTCCCAGAACCTGGTAAGAGCGTGATCAAGATTGAGGGTGCAGGCTTGCATACAAGATGGTGATGTGATGTGAGTTGATTGAAGAGATGTTGAAGGAGCTCTACCCATGATGATCCAACCAAAGATGGAAGAGTAGGCAGTAGGCATGTTTTCACCTAGACTGAACTTCCTACCATCAAAGATTTCGTTGTACAAGTCTATACCTAAAAGCATGTCGATTTGCCCTGGAACCTTAAAATATTTATCGGCCATAACTAAATTATTGCATGCTTGCAGTACAGTGTTAGAGACTGGCACGGAAGGTAGATGTCCTGTTATCTTTTTCATGATGACACAATCTGTCGATAAACTGTGAGTGGAAGCCTTCAACGATGAGATGTTGCAGGTCACTATGCCTCGGGTCTGTAGAGCAGACGAAGCACCTAAGCCTAGCACAGCTCCAGATTGTGATCGCTGTAGCCCTAAAGTTTGAGCTAGATTTTCGGTGATGATAGATACTTGGGAGCCACTGTCAATTAGAGCACGAGCTAATTGGAGGTGTCCGCTGATGTCTTGAACCCTAACAACGGCTGTTCCTAAAACCATGGTGGACCCATTGTGGGCACCATGCAAGGATTGAGGTTGGCCTGTGGAGCTTAAAGTCGACACAGCAACTTCATTCGCATTGTCAGTAGTCGCTGATTTACTAGGAAGATCGTGTAGATGCAGCTTAGTATGGTGACGGCCACGGCATACTTGGCATACACTGCGTGAGTTACATTTAGAGATGTGATGAGTACGTAGACAATTGAAACAAAGTTTATGTTCCATAACAAATTGTTTTCTCTGTTCCGGAGTCATTGCTTCAAATTTATTGCAATAGTAGATCATGTGACCTTCACCACAGCATAAGCAGGAGAATGATGTAACCTTTGGTTCAGAGTTGACCACATTCACAGACCGAGGAACGGCCTTGATGTTAGAACCACCTATGTTCTCAAGAATACGGAGCTGATTTTCTAGAAATTTTAGCAACTGCTTGAATTTCGGTATTTCCTGAGACTCTACTGTTTGTTCAAACTTACTGCGCAGGTCAATGTTAAGTTTTCTAAGAATAATATGAAGCAATAAGAAACTCCATGATTCCACTTCAAAGTTAAGTGCTTGAAGAGCCTGAACATTTTCTTTTAATGTGTTGATAAAACTGTTCAATGATTTGAAGTTGATTTGCGATAGATTTGGAAGATTGAGCACAGCTTCAACATACTTGTCTGCTATGAGCCTTTTGTTCTCGTAACGCTCGGTCAATAAATCATAAGCAACCTTGTAGTTGGCACTGGTTAGGAGTAGATGCTTTACCAAAGATAATGGTTCTTTGTCAAGAACGCTGAGTAAGTAGTGTAGTTTCTGTACTAGAGATAGTCGCTGATTTTCATGTACTACACTATTGAACACTGCTATGAAATTTGGCCAGTCCATATGTGAACCAGTGAACCGTTGCAGTGAAAGTTTAGGTAGGAAACTTTCGATATCGCTAGCTTTGGAGGTGCCTTGATCGGAGGTGGATGGTGCAGCACTAGGTTTAGCTTCAACAAACGAACAATGAACAACTTGAACACTATAGTACATGTCGGTGAATGCCACGTAATATTTTTCTAATAATGCACGCTTTTCGTCATCAGGTGGTGTTTTCCCGCATAGAATAGTGGTATAAATGTCGTCCACGTCCGATCGTAGCTTCTCCAAGTCCTTATATTGACACAAGAAACGTCGCTTATCGGATGTTGATACCTCCTTTTTGTGGCTAATACCCTGAGATAATTCATACATGTTTTGCATAAACTTCATTTTCATCTCGAATTTTGTCCATAATACTTTGCTTTCACCCATTTTTATGGATTATTAGCAACAAAAAACTTTGAAAATCAATTAATTCCTTGTTAAGAAAACGTAAACAAACAAAAACAAAATGAAGTTTGACTTTGACGTTTAAATGATTGATTGAGTGAATGATAAATTCAAGTCAGGGTTGCTAACTAAAAGAGTTATAGTACCGGAAGTTTACCGGCTGACAAGTAAGGTATGTTTTTGCCTTTATGCCATAGACAAGTTATAGAACGGAACGTAAAAGTAGCACTATTTGAGTTTGACAGTACAAAACGTTCAAACGTGAAATGGAACGCAAAAAAACAAGAAAAAAGATGGATGAAAATTGCTGATGCAAGTTGAAATTGGAACGGAAAATAAGATGATTGTAAATTAGGATAGGATGATTGTAAAAGGATGATTTGACTCGTTAGGACCAAGAAATGGTTAGGAAAATCGTTAGAGGATGGGTAGACTGACCTGGCTGGTTCTCTGAGCAGGTGTCTTGGCGCGCTTGGTGTTGGATGGCGTCGTAGGTTCGCTCGCGATAATCCTTTCCACTCTAGATGATTTTGCTGATTTTGATGGTGTTGACGCGCTACGGAACTCGGCGAAGGGGTTTGCGCGGTACGCGGCTGATTTTCATTAGTTTTGGTGATTTTCGAGGAGAATCGTATGAATGACGTCTCGACTCGTTCGCGGCAAGTTTCCAAGAGAGTGGTGTGTCGTTTTAGTCTACCCTCAAGGAATGGGATGATAGGTAGGTAGATATAGGAAATGTTGAGGGTACAAGTTATAAAAAGTTTGACGTATGAATTGTCAGTGTCAACAAACATGTTAGTGCTGTCTTTACGAAACAAAGAGATTCTTGAAAACCATTTTTGGTGAAATCTCTGTTTAATTAAGCTCGTTAAATTTTGGAACAAAGGATTGTATCATAATTTAATGACGGAAAAAAATATGTTGCGGAACACCAAGTGTTTGAAGGTTTCTTGTTGGTAAAAGCATATTTTTAACCTAATCCAATTATTATCAATAAATAGTATAAATATATTTAGTAATAAATCCGCTTCATTTATAAACAAAGGTCTTAATTAACTTAGCTCTAGTTTAGAATTTTAGTATCTAAACGAAAGCGCCGAAAACAGAAAACCCAAGTCAGAACTCTGACTTCTGACTTAGGTTTTCTGTTTTCGGCCCTTTGTTATTTTTTTCGTATATTATTGTAAAATAAAGGGTAGGTATAATACGCTATTATAATACGCATTTAGTTTTCTGAAATTTAAATTTGTATAACGGTAGAGCAAGGAAAACGGGAATGAACGCGCTGCATTTGCAAATATGCAGCATAATTTTTTTTTCATTTGAAAACGCAGAGCATTCTTAATAGAATCTGGACTGCTAAGATTTTCCGAGTGAGTAATTGCTTAGGATCTTTGATAGTTTGGTGCAAGTGGGCATAAGCATTATAATATTTATTGTTACGATCAGTAAATCAAATAATACTAAATATAATAACAGAAGAGTCTAAATTAACCAGAATTTTTCATTAGCAGTCTATTTATACCCGAACGTGCCAGAATCTGAAACTCAATAAGAGCAACACATCGAGATTGCAGAAGTCGACTGGAACCCGAAACGCAATATTGGTTGCTCACTGGCACTGTAAAAAGATTCACTAAACAGTACGAACACCCAAGCGACTCAAGTCACCGTGCTATGCGTTGAATTTATTCCCAACCATAGATGAATAACGGTGCCGGTGTTCCCAAGATGGACAGTATCAAATCAAAATGGAAGAAACACCCTATCAATAAAAATGAAATATTAATTGAAATATTTTCAAATAATGTTTAAATGTTACTTTTTACGAACAATGAAAAAGCTAAATATTTATCTAGGCCTGTTACTTCTACTTTCGAAAATTAGCGTTGGCCCAAAATGTACTAAAAGTTAGCCCTAAGTAAGTTATCTTTTTTTTTGGCGCATTTTCAATGTACACTGTGATTCTATATTAGAAAGAGCTTTTAGTGCAAATTTGCATACATATTTTGGCACTTATTGAATATTAAGATGTTTAGTTATCTATGATAGATAAATGTATTTCTTTGCTTTATTTTCATTACTGTAGAAAAAACCCGTAACAGTTACTGTGGCATAGAAATGAACCGTTTATTCCCCGCGAGATAATAAGGATTAGAACGAAACGGATTAACTCGATAGTTTAATTAAGTACTTTCGGAATCCACAGAGTAAACAACTTTATCGGGGGAATTACCTACCTTTTGTAAATGAAACCTCCTTTGATCGGTTTTTACGGATCGAAGCACTTACACGTAGAAAAGCTTTGTTGAGCCAGAAAAGCTTTGTTAAACCATTGAATAGACGCACGCCTCTTAAATATATATGCCTATGTCGTTTTCCAGTTCAAAACTGTATACGTACCAGTTTTTCGTAGACTTTCACAATTATCACACAGTTATTTGATTATATAACGGGTATTTATCGCGCTCACCTCGTATGTTTTTGTTTCCCGACGTTTCGACTGTATTGCAACAGCCGTGGTCACGTGGTCAACGTTGACGACGGGTCAGTCAACCCGTGACCAAAACATACGAGGTGAGCGCGATAAATACCCGTTATAATCAAATAACTATGTATACGTACCGTACAGTCATACAGACATGTATCACTCCCAAGCTTTTACATTTATATTATAGGTACTCTTAATTTTGCACAGACATTCTTCTTCTGTGAAGAATTCTGAAAAGTAAGATGACTATATTATTAGAAAATGCTTGCGTGCACATTTTTTTGCAAAATTAAGAGTAATATAAGTGAACGCTTGGGATTGTATACATGTACGTGCAGCTGACTGTACCTACCGAATTTTAGCCAAATTGGTTCAAAAGTTTAGGCGTGATTGAGGAACAAACATCGATATATATCCATTTATCAATATATCTACATATTCTCTCAAACTTTTGCCTTTATAGGTTAATCATAAAAAACAGGTAAATGCAAATGCATACTTAGTACATATTCTGAAAGAGCAACTCTTCCATTTGTTTTAAAGCTCAAAAAATGTTTGTAACATAACCTTTTTTATTAGCAGTTGAGTAAAAAATTGCGCCTGCTTTCGATAATAGATAACTTAATCACTTTCAACCGACTTCAAAAAACCTCTTTTTTATAGGTATATTAGTAACCTCAGAACTTTGTTGGATACAAACCAATTTAAAAAAAAAATTCCTTGGAGATAATGAGAGAGAGAGGATATTATGTTTTCAGATTGGTCCCATAGAAATTACATCAAAATCGGTTCAGTATTTTAGTAGTATTTGGCTTATCTGTGACTTTTCAGTGGTGTTAACGGTCACTAGAAAAGTCCAATTGAAGTCGGTTGTATTATGTTTTGGTAAAACCTTGATTATAAAATATCAAGAGCAATGAGCAATTGAGCAGTAAATTTTAACAAGCACAAAACCTATCGCCATTTTGAAATTTCCAATAATTGGCCGAATTTCGTTCACCTATTATTGTATTTACCTTTATTAACGAATCACATTCTTGAAAAAGCCTTTATTCTCGCTCTTATTTCCATAACAATAAAAGTCATAATTTCGGCGGTAGAAATATTGCCAGTCTAATTAAAATTGTTCGGTGGTAATAACATTGTTTGAGAAAAGAGGGAATTGTTATAACTTTTCAACTTAAATTTTAAGAGCAGCCGTTGCTTTTTAATGGATTATTTTGGTCATGGGCAGGTATGATTTTTTTCAGAATAAACGTTTTTTTTTTCGAAGAACCTAAGTTCTTCGGTTTTGGCTTCACATCAAAGGTATATAGCCAGTGTCAAGTAATTGGAGAGATTATTTTGTCATAAGTCAGAGTCGATAAGTCAAGTCATGCCCCTGTAAAGTAGTGGTGGTTGCGACTTTACTCGAGGCTTCTATGGAGTTTTGGAGGCAACACGAAAAGTCACGTTTTACAGCATTACACTATTCACCAACACTCATACACGTTCACGAGCACATATTGGATAAAAACCACTGTTTTTACACTTAAACACTCAAAGTTATACGTTTTGTCAATTCATTTAATACCGCCAATGCGCCATTTTTCACGTTCCCGCCAAAACTCCCAGTATAAACGTTTCTTGCATATATCTATGTAAGATTTTTAATTCTTTACGCGGCAATTGAGTTTTGACTGTGACTTATACACCACCATTTTTTAATTACCAAAAAAAATTAAATAGGTAATGCAGATAGGTTACTACGTTGCATCTGTACAATCAGAATTTTGGATTTCTACAAAATGACAGAGTTACAGTCGGCGCGAGTGCGGCGCCCGAGCCGAGGTTTTGCGAGCTGGCTCGAGCTAGGTACCCGGGTTTGCCAAATGATGAATAAAACTAAAATTATTACCAATTAAAGGTACCGCATGACGCAAATCTATAGGAAAACGACTAACGGTAACAGTTATCCAATTTTAATCATATTTATTTTGACAAAAATTCGACTTAATTTTTTCAAGTTTTTTTGCCGTATATGTGTTCAGTAACGGCAACTGACTATGTGTTTTTTTTTATGGTGATTAAAATTTGACCGTGTATATGAATAAGCGTAAGGTGCACCTTACATTTTGAAATAATTATGAATGTGATTATCCGTTGCTATGGTTACTAAGTTGATGGAAGAACTCCAGTCGGGCGTTGGACACATACACGCTGCGGATGGTGATGAAGGTCACTATGTTTATGAGCTGAAAAAGCACATAAGTACTTTTTATTCCGATGCCACGCGAGTAAAGCCGCGAGCAGAAACATGTAGTTTCATATCCCCGAACATTATGACAGGATCTACAGGCATTATTTTGATTTGCCGACATCAAAAACCTCGTAGAACGGCATTCGCTCGGCCGTCACGGAAAACGTACCATTTTTACGAGAGATGTCATAAAACTTATGACACAGTAAACTAGCGCACATTGTGCTTAGGTAAGATATGTTGTGGGAATATAAAAACTTGTGCTTAGGCACGCAGTGCTGTGTGACCTAAATTGCACTTTATTTCTTTGTTATGAGAGTCGCTTTAGCTTCATTTCCCTATGAAGTGGTCTCTCTATTTACCTTTTTTCCTTTGTAGTCATGTTGTGGAAATTTGATGGAAATATAAAAACTTATTCTTAGGCACGCAGTGCTGTGTGACCTAAATTGCACTTTATTTCTTTGTAATAAGAGTCGGTTTAGCTTCATTTCCCTATGAAGTGGTATCTCTATTTACCTTCTTTTATTTGTAGTTATGTTGTGGAAACTTGGTGGGAATATAAAAACTTGTGCTGAGTCACGCAGTGCTGTACGATCTAAATTGCACTTTATGACTTAGTAATGAAAGTCGTGTAACGTTGTAGAACGTTTCCTTAATCTAGGTTAGGTACCTATTACCTACTTAGGAATATTTAAGTCATAATTTAAATTTAACACTTGGGATCGGCCATGCTCGGTCGCATTCGGCTACATACAGCGTTCGGGTCTTGAACGCTCGACCGCGCTCCCGCGAGCGAGCGAGATTCGTTTGACACCACGGACTTGCGCGCACGTCACCGTAATTGACGTCGTCTGCCGTGCCAGATCCGAATTTCCAAAATCTAGTGGTTACGTAGGTAATAACCTATTTTTTTATCACTTTTGTGAAGTTCTTGTGCGTTGATAAAAAAATCCCCAACTGGGGAATCACGCTACGGCTGGAAACGCCTGCCGGCCTTTCATCCTCCACACTCCTGGCCTGGCGGACCTTGAAGACCACCGCAGTCGCACCATCTCACACAAGCGGCCAGCCAGGACAGTACCACCTAGATCTACCCGAAGAACCAGAATACGTGACCAGGCCTTTGATCGAACCCAATAAATAAATTTGTGTATACTGTGGTTTCCCTTATAAACCTAATAGGTAGCAGTCGCTTTCAGCTTTATTTCTCTACGAAGTGGTCTTTCTGTTTGCTTTCTTTCCTTTGTGGCTTGGGGAAGTTATGTTGTGGGATAAAGGAAAACAGCTTTTTTATTTATGACCTGAATGGCTTCTGCAAAGTCTCCCTTTTTACTAAATGTCTACGTCAAATACACCAAAACTAGGTAGTCGCGTGCAATAATATGTATACACATTGTAATTTTCAAAATTATGTCTCTATACAAATTTGCAATAAAATGTACACACCAAAACACCAAAATTATGTCGCCATCAACTTGTGTCATAATATTGTAAGCAGGTCTATGTCAGAAATAAGTAAACACCATTACTTTCATAAATATGTAACCATACTGAATTTCAAAAATATGTAAACACGTTCAGTTGCATTCAAATGTAGTCATTCATTCCTTTAAAAAGTTTCATAAATATGTATACAATTTGATATTTGGCATACAATCAAGTCTTGAGGATTTTGTCATTAAATGCTCAAAATTATGTATACACCCTAGGCGTCATAAAAATGTAAACAGTGATTTGAACTTGAACTTGAACTAGGTTGGTAGGAAGGTAGGTAGGTAGGTGTGGTAGGTAGGTAGGTAGGTAGGTAGGTAGGTAGGTAGGTAGGTAAGTAAGCAGGTAGGTAGAATGCAAAGAGCTTCTATACTATGTATCTAGAGAGCTCAATCGCCATTTTGTTTTATTTAAGGATTAAGAATTCTGAACCTTAATATTTGGAAATAAAGTTCTTTTTTAATTAAATCTAAATATAAGGATTCATAATCCTTGATAGAGACCCACTCGTTAAGGAGTGTGTTTCGTTCACACAGTTGCCAGCATACAATTAAAATTAACACAGCCATAATTTTTGAAATAAGTGGGACAATTTTCGAAATTAGACGATTTGCTCTAAATATTATTCAGATTCATTTGAAAGGTTTAGTACAGTCGCTGTCATGTAGGTTAGGTACCTAACTGCCGAGAAAAATAATTACTGTTCGAAAGAAACAGTATTAAACCATTGAATCAGATATACCTCACTAGAATGCGGCGCACCGCCCTCTTTTTTGTTGATATTCTAATGTACTTATGTATAATATGATGTTAAAAAAATAATGCAAAGTAACGTATGTATATAACATTGCTATCTTATTGAGCAGATTTTTCCCTTGGTTGCTTGTTTATGTCTCAATGAAATATTCAAAGTTCAAAAATTATGGTCTTCCTACAGAACGAGACACACTCCTTACGTTCTAGCTCTTTCAGCTCGCGGTTTTCGTGTGAGTCGGCATTCTAGATACAAAGTATACAAGTTCTTTGGTAGACTGTTTTGTTATGACGTTGTCACGTTAAACTGTCGTCCGTAAATCGACTTAAAAGACAACCAATTTTTTTTTAATGATTTTTTTATTTTATTGGAGATATGTTTTTTAGCTTTCTTAAAATCTTTTTTTAAGCCCTTTCTATAAAAAAAAAACTAAACTTTTTTTTTTAACATTTTTCAAATCTTTTTTTTTAATATTATTTTCCTCATTTTTTTCTGCCCAATTGTTTTGCCCTTCTTTTTTTTGCCTATAATTTTTTTGGCCAATTTTATTTCCCCATTTTTTCCCCCAGTTTTTTGCCCAATTTTCTCCCTATTTTCAATTCAATTTAATTCAAATCTTTTATTTCGGTAAATATTACACCATATTTTGTTAACATAGGCTTATTCTAAGGTCAGTAACATATTCTAAATTATAAACTACACATAACCATTTTTGTTGCCCATTTCTTTTTGGCCCAAATATTTTCCCCCAATTTTTTTTCCCCTAATTTTTATTTAATAAATAAATGACATGATATAATAAATAAATACGTGATATAGCACAGCATGAACTCAGCGCATCTCACCAATAAGCCAATAATATAATAGTACAGTACAGTGTGAACAGTACAGTGTAAAGTAATGTATGGTGCGCGATATTGTTGTGCTATGAGCTATATACTATAATTATGCTATTATATTATATTATAGCGTAATCTGCAATTAGTTATGACAGAAAATAATCAAAGGCAATAAAATAGTATAAATATATGAACCCATTAACTTTTTTCGAGTTTTAACCGATAGTTAAATTTTTAATCAAAATCGATATTGACTAAAGACGTTGGTCAAAACCAATATTGATTTATCATATTATTTTATTGGGGACTCCTCATAGAACTAAAAACTAAACATAGAAAAACATAACCCTTCCTTGGCAGTCGGGTAAAAACACAGCTGAAGTGAGAATTTCCTCCTTTAAAAAGTCGGTTGAAAACTATGAGTATGGGTCACCAAAAAACAAAAAATAATTCCCTTGTGATTCGATGCGATATAGGATTTTTTTTACATTAAGTATTTGCCCTTTCTACGCATTAAAATTAATCGGATAAAAAAATTGTTCGGGCAAAAGAGTTGCGTCCTAATAAGGGCAACAAAAAAGTAAGGTAAAATTAATTAAAAAAACAAAATTTTGAATATTAACAAATTGATTCGCTTCCCTAACTTTTGTTTTCTTTGGCATCGGGTATCAAGTTGGAGCAGTAACAGTTGAGCTACCTATCAACTCCATTTGATGATAAAGACCTCAAGACTTGATTGTCTGCCAAATATCAAATAATAATATAAAAATTGTATACATATTTATGAAACTTTTTATAGGAATGAATGACTACATGTTTATGCAACTGAACGTGATTACATATTTTTGAAATTCAGTTTGGTTACTTATTTATGAGAGTAATGGTGTTTACTTATTTCTGACAAAGACCTGTTTACAATATTATGACACAAGTTGATGGCGACATAATCCTGGTGCTTTGGTGTGTACATTTTATTGCAAATTAGTATGGAGACATAATTTTGAAAATTACGATGTGTATACATATTATTGCAGGCGACTGTACTAAATCATTTGAACTAAAATTTGGTAAGTTTTAGGTAGGTATAGAATGTGAGCTGGAAAAACACATTTTTTGAAAATATTCAAAAGGTGGAACTGTAGATACTAATACATATCTATCCTTATTTAAAAAAATGCTTACATTCGCTACATTTGTTTCTAATTTAAAAATAAATCTTTAAAAGCTTCAATCCTTGTGAGAATACAAAGTTTCTCATTTGAATGTATAAAATACATTCTGCATTTGAAATTCCTAGAGCATTTGCGGGATTCTTGAATAACATTTAATAATAAATTGAGGAATTCTTTTTAACAAAGAGTAAATGTAATTGTTAAAATTATATACTCGAGTTTTTGTTTTAATCAAAGTCTTAATGAAAAAGCTCAATGTCATATGTAAATCAAATTTTGAGACATTTTGATGGCCAGTCTCGAAAGCCCAGTAATTTGACTGCTAAACTAACTTCAAAACCAAATGCAAAACCAAGTATTATGTATTCAAAGATAATTTTAAACCCTTTTATTACGAGTAACTCGAGATCGAGTTATCAAAGTTTTACCGCAAAGTGTCAAAAGTCAATTAAAACTTTTGCGAAAGGACAGCTTACTTTAAAAGCAGAATGTTAGATACTGGTTGACAAGGTTAATGAGTAATAGACAGGTAGAGATTGTCCACGATAACACGTCTTACTGAGTTGCTAACGATTCGGACACAAAATATTCGGACACTGTGTCCGAATTGACACTTTTTAAAGTCAATATTTTTTTCCACTGACGATTCGGACACCATCAAAATATCAAAGCTATTTAGTACAGTCAGATCAAAACATGATAAATTATAAAACCATATCGGACTATATTGCGATGTCGAAAAAAAAACTAAAATCTTTCAAAACGTATAATATATTCAGTATAAAAATCAACATCTCATAAATATGGGATTATATTAATCATCATCAAAACCACAAAAAAAAATTAACGTCATATAAATATTGGTGTAATCTACATTAAAGGCAAATAAAAAATATCTCGGCAAAAGTCACATAGAGTGATTTGGCGTCCCTTATTATTAAAAAAAGTCATTACTCTTCGTTAAAAATTACAGATAATAAATCAGTTCAAACATTAACTTATAAAACTAAGTTACACTTTTTTTATTACAGCATAAGCTAACTACTACAATCTATATATAGGTATATTACAAAATTTACAAAAGGAAACAATTGGGCCACCCATAGACCGTTGCAAACGATCTATAGGTAGCTCAACTGCTCCAACTCGATACCCGATGGCAGCGTGCCGAGGATACTGGCTGCATGGCCTCTTTGTATAGCAAGGCTTATTCTTTAGCCCAGATAGCTGCCAGCCCTCTGATCACGCGTCGCTTCGACCAGACGCTCTGACAAAATTTTAAAAACGCGGAAGGCTCCCATTCCCCATGGACCTAGGGTCTCGACCCCAAAGGGCTCAAACATGTACGACCTAAACATTGTTAAACACAAAAAGTGGTTTTTTACAAAAAAAAAAAATTGGTAATGCCGAAGGGGTACATAGTACATACTACGTTGTGGTTATGTTTTTCGCGCGTATCTTGTATGTATGTATGTATTTAAACTTAACATTAACTAAATACTAAGTAACTACAACACACTTGTTAGATTTACTTAAAAAGCGACAAAAATCTTGAACAAAACAAATTAACCTACTTAAATCACAGTATTTTACACAGCATTTGGCACAATATTCTAAAAAAAATCAAACGTACAAAAAGTTACTTAACAAATTCTAATCACAATTTATTTTATTAACAGTCACTAAATAACAATCTTATAAAATTCTTAAAACAATGAGTAGGTATTTTTATTACCTAATAATCCTTATTACCCGACTACCAAGGCATGTATCTATTTATCTGGATTCGTAAGATTATTTATTAATAACGGCTACTTTCGTTAAAAAATGGTTAAAAACTATTTTGATCCAACTAAAGGGGGCGTAGGACGAATTTCTACAATTAGAAGTTTTTTTATCTGACTGTACAAAACAGCTTTTATTGTTGGTGTCTGAAACGTCAGTGGAAAAAATATTGATTTTAAAAAGTGTCAATTCGGACACTGTGTCCGAATATTTTGTGTCCCAATCGTCAGCGACTCGTCTCACTCATCGGATATAATACACTGAATTATAAACTAGAGGATATCAGTTACTATTTTTAGCACACGAAAAGTGGTTTTTTACAAAAAAAAAAATTGGTAATGCCGAAGGGGTACATAGTACATACTACGTTGTGGTTATGTTTTTCGCGCGTATCTTGTATGTATGTATGTATTTAAATTTCAGGGTTACCTCGTATCTTCCAAACGGCTTGATGGATTTTGACAGTTAAGGTATCGTTAGATTCGTCTCGATCACTCGAGTGTTCTAAGATGGGTTTAAAAAATAATATAATATATTGGCGGATTTTTGGAGCTTAATAGTAAGTCGTTAATAATTTAAGAAAGTAGAAAAGGTATATTGTCAATTTGCAATGCAAACGAAGTTGCGGGTGTCAGCTAGTTATAAATAAATATAGGTATATTATAAATATGTAGGAGGTACCAGAATAGTCGGATGTGTGTTCAACATTCCACGTTAGAATCAGATCAAACCATATTTCAGTAATTACAACATTGTATTGGAGAATTCGAAACACAAGCTATTAGCTTCCAATTAACCATGATATGTGTGTAGCACAGAATATATTAATTATCTACCCAAAATACTGATTTAATATTTATGATATAATAAATACATCTTGCTAGGATATCTACCTACTTAGCCGTATTAGCCGAGTGGGAGGTGCTTCGACTTTCGATCCGAAGGTCCAGAGTTCGAACCCGGTCGTACACCAATGGATTTTTCTGTTCAAGAAGATCTATGTGTGCAATTAAAACACGTGCTTAACGGTGAAGGAAAACTTTGTGAGGAAACCGGCATGTCATAGAACCTAAAAATTCGAAAACGTGTGTCAAGTGCACGAAAGGAGCCTGTTCGAGGCGCACTTGACATTCTTTCACCACACTGGTTTGAAAGAACTAGTGACACGATAAGAAGAAGAAGACCTACTACTAATTAATAATTATATTTTTTTTTATTAAAAACTCTTGTTAAAAATGTTAGCTAGCTATAATATGACAGAATACAACACAATTTCATTAAAAAATATCACAGCGCTGGAAGCTGGTATTTAATAAGTTACATTTTTTAGACAAATATTAAAATATCATATAGAAAGGTATTTTATAAGTCACGTATTTTTGAGAAAAACACGTGTAGTAATATATCATACATCTTGAATAAGGAGCTATAGAATCGAAACAAAATCCAAGGCAAACGATGTTAATAAATCTAATTTTGTCTAGCTATATAAACTAGACAATAATCGTCTAAAATGGTGTCCATTATACTTTAGAAGTAGCTATTTGTAAGCAGAACACTCGTACACAAAATTGCAATTGACATAAAACCGTACTCTGAAGACAATAAAATAAAGTTACAAGGATTTTACAGTGCACAGAATGAAAATATCAAAGGCAGTAATAACACTACCTAATATCAATTTATTTATATATTTGTCGATAGACGAGCAGCTTTCGCTGATGTGTCTATGTCACACAGTGTTGGGTTTTTAATAGTGTTGTGTCGCTTTTTTAACAAAGTCTTGTTGGTTTGTAACCAAGTAATACTTGCAAATTTTTGACGCGCGTATACGGGCAGATTGGTCCTCGCGAAACTGCAAAAGCGTGTCGCGCGTATACGCGCGTAGGCCAGCGTTTACGCTTGGTTTTATTCTAGCGAGTGACAGTACCATGAGGCAAAAAAACGAGCAGCGTATACGCCCGGTTGATCCGCTAATCAGAAACCGCACTTAGATCGAAGCCACACTACTCCGTTGCGTTGCGTTGCGTCGCAGTTTTGTACTTGAATTTGCGTCACAGCGCTAGATTTGGACGCATTCAATGCCAAATGCCAGTACGAAACTGCGACGCAACGCACCGCAACGGAGCAGTGTGGCTTCGCTCTTACGTAAGTGGTCCTGCTTAGATTTCTATATTGTTTCGTTATGAGAATTTCTTATGACAACATTTCCTTTGACCTGTAATTATTTTAATTACCAATAAATTTTATTGAACTATCTATTTCTTCTTCCAGCTCTTTTTTACGTCATTTCTTACGGTGTAAAACAGGTAAGTCATAAAAAAATCTAGAACCAAAAAATAAGCGTAGAGACTCTAGAGTCTCTTTATCAATCAGTATTATAGTTATCTAGATAACGGCAGAGTTACACATAGACAATGTAATAATATTATTTATCTACTAGCTTTATTTCCTGAACTCTGGGACACAGGCCTACTCTACAAATGATGGGTCTAACACAGATCTTAGAATGTCTCTGTCCATACTGACACAAATATATTTTTTCTGTTACAGGTAAATTGAGAGAATAAGAGCAGGATCCGTGTCGTTAAGGTTGAAATCTTTCGTCCTTCGATCTAGACGTCTAGACAAGTTTTATGACACTCAAAAAACATTTCAGAATAATAGATTGCTTAAAAATTTTAGCGAGAAATTGTGTGATGGAAAATGAGGTGTTTACTTAAAAAGTATGATTAACCTTTCATGAGATTAGAATTTGACGCGCTGTGATGTAATTTTTTTTCATAAATGTGTTTTCTATAGATTTTTTTATAATAGGTAGTTTTATTATAAGACTTACCAAAATGAAGGAAATCTGCAGATATAATCTGAAAAAAAAAACATTTAACTGTAATAAAATGTTTTAAGGCTATATTTATAGGAAAGATACCGTTAAACATGGAGAAGTTAAAATAATTGGTTGTCTGTAAAGTTGGTGTAATGTGACAACGTCATAACAAAACATTGATGAAATGGTTGCATACCTACTTTTATGAATTTTTGACAGCGTAACGAGACAAGGAGTGTGACCGGACAATTATGTCAAAGTTTTCGTGCATGCAGTCAGCGCTCATCGATTTATTAGACGTAGTCACGTCAAAAAAGTGTTGCTTTAGACATGGTTTTTTATCATAATATTTTAAATTTTAGGTACTTTCAATTATAAAGAATTGTGATTTTTGAAGGAAATTAATGGATGGAGTACCTATAGGTATAACGTATGCAAGAAGTTAACTTGCAAGAGATTTGCAAATATATTGGATTCTGCGCTAGCGAACTACTGACTGACACTTAAATTTAGAAGCGATAGTACCAAATAATAAATAATATTATTACATAATAGTACTACGTATGTTTTTCAAAAATATGGGAAATAAAAAATGCTTTGTCTTGACTGACTGACAGACAACACTTAGGTTAAACTGAACGCAGGGACTTAAAAAGTAATATAAAGGTCAATTTCGAAAAAAAAACAGATTGAAAAGTTTATATTACAGCCTAAAGCTCACTAGATACTAAAATCTATTCGACAAAATGTTGGGTCGGCTCTATAATTGTCTTTACAACCAGCTTACGCCGGTGTTTCACATCAGTAGTTTACTCACATATCTACACACAGTCACACAGGTGTGAATGCGTGAGTGGTTTAATCACAGGAGAATACCGGCGTAAGCTGGGTGTAAAAACCAGAGCCGACTGTACAAAAGGAAACAATTTGACCAACCGATCCAAACCATCTCAACGGATTTATCTCGATACTTGAAAATTTATATAATATAAAATATTCACGCGATTACCCGAATGCTTGTAACGTTACAAAATACAAAATATATTCACACACTCACACCCCTGCACTAGGATTCCCTGTGTGGCAGGTGGCATGGTCACATACAAGACATCACAACATCCAAGACCCGAGAACAAACATTTGTGTTCGTCACACAAATAATTGCCCCGACCGGGGATCGAACCCGGAACACCAAGCTAGGCAGGGTCACTACCAACTAAGCCACGGTGTCGTCACTTAGCCACATTGGCATACTATAAAAGTTTAATTCGGTTTCTAAAATGTTTTCCAAAAGCTTTACCAAAACCATACTTAAAAAGCAATAAACTCAAGTTATTGTTATGAACTGCAAACAATGTCGGCAATAAAGATTTATCTGCAACGGAACAGAAAGCGAATAGAATGTAAAGTCTATTTGAAAACACACATTATAATATTGGCACACTATTAACAGTAAGAATTATTTTTAAAGTAAAAGTATTTTAGGAATGTAACTTGATAAAAATAGAGCATAAAAAATAAAATCTACTAAGTCATATTTTCGCGCTTTCTAGTTTTTGATCAATTATATGCTATTTTCCTTACCTTGGTTATTACAAGCTTATTGGATTTTTAACACAGGATTATTCATCGGGCTGTTTTAGTCTTGAACATAGCATATTCCATGAGGACGTGGTGGCCGAGTGGATGAGGCCCTTACCTTGCGATCTGATGGTCGCGGGTTCGAATCCCGGTGGCATTCATGCGTAAATGGGTTTTTGCGGTCGAAAAAATCTATGTATGCATCCCACGTTCTCGCAACGTGAACAAAAACATCGTGAGGAAATCGGCATGTCGTAGAACCTAAAGATCGAAAACATGTGTCGAGTGCACGAAAGGAGCCTCTTCGAGGCGCACTTGAAATCCTTTCACTACACTGGTTCGAAGGAACTACAAACTAATGCAAATATCAGATATTTTGCATTATTTATATCCCCTGTAGGATGTCGTCTAGATAGTTGACTTGTAACCGCTTCGGTGCGGTTACCGCTCGAATGACGCGTCTCTTTGATTCAATATAGACAAACCTATCTAAAATGATAATACTCAGAATATAAGTCACTGTCCCTTACAAAATAACCTTGTACTTTTCTGTAAACAACTCCTAACTCTTGAAGACAACTTCCGATTCCACCTGACAGTAATGTCTGGCGTCATCCAAAAGTAGGTTCCCACTCAAAACCGTCAAAGTTGCGGTGGATTTCTACGATTTAGAGCAATAGGGTTGGTCCTGTTTGAAAACCGCTCTACACCAAAAGTTTTGAATTACCAATAAAATTTCAATGGGCAATGCAGAAGGGGTACTACGTTGTATCTGTGCATTCAGAATTTTTGGTTATAGTACGATGACACACGGCTGTTTACACGCTACAAGCCAGCGACTTCGCTTGTAGCGTGTAAAGTCGCCCAGTTTCATCGGCATTTTTACAATCTGCTTGTTGAAAATCCTTCCCAAAAGCTAACACGCTAGTTTTCAAACTCGTCAACAACAGCTTGTAAAAAAGCTTGTGTGTCATTGACGCTTTACTACAAAATGACAGAGTGACAGTGGGGCGAGTGCGGCCGAGCCAAGCTTTTGCGAGCTGCCTCGAGCTAGTTAGAAAAGTTTGCCGACAGATGAATAGCGGCGTCCACACCAAGCGATCCACCGCGTATCGTGATGCGTGGAGCGCAGATCGCACTAGGCCGATCCAGTTTGTTGAGACTGCGATCCAGAACTACGCTCCACGCGCTCCAGAGGCGACCCGTGATTCAGTCGAACTCTTGCTCGAGATGGAGTCGCCATCTGACGATCATCAGCAAATTCTGAGATCTAATACCAAGCATCGTCTCTTACACCCTTATAGGTGTAACACCCGTCGTTCGGGTTCCATATACATTTAAATTCCTTGTACAGTGATATAAATTGGCTGGATCGCGCGAACCAGAAACGCAATCGTCCACACCGCGCCCTCCACGCAACTGAGGTGCCTTTGAGGCAGTCCAAAAATCCGACCAAGAACGGATCGCGCGCGGCACGGAACGCGCGCTCCATCTGGATCACCTGGATCGCGCGCGGCACGTCCACACCGCCCGCTCCATTTGGAACGCGCTCCTGCCGCGCGCGATCGGAGCGCGATGGATCGCTTGGTGAGGACGCCGCTAATGAACTCAAAATAATTATCAATAATGGGTACCGATTGACGGAAGGCCATAAAAAACGACTAACAGTAACAGTAGGTATGTCAAGATTTTAACATGTAATTATGAAGGAACTTTTTATTATTAAATTTTTTGGCATAAGTGTGTTTCGTAAAAATAAAACGCTCGCAGTCGAAACAAAACCTTCAGAATCCAAATGTTTTAATTTCGCCCCAAGATTAGCTTTGTTAGATTAGAAGAAGGCTTTTGTGGTAAAGTTGTTTGAATCATTGCTTCAAAGGATGGCTTCAGTCTTTATGTATTCTGAGGGCGACATCGTTCAACTGAAATGGTAGAGATAACATTGGAGCGACTCTATTTTTTACCAGACATTTGATAAAATAGTGCCTACAGAGTACATTTGAAAAGAGAAAAAGGGTAAATATAAATTGACCCGAGAAACGAGGTCCAAATTTTATTTATTTTGGTGTGTTACGCCTTGGAGGCGAAAGAGGCTTCATGGATTACAAAGTTACCCCCTGGCTTCTGTGTCGGGCTTGACAAAATGTCGGGTACTCCATTTTGTATGAATCTTTGTCGGAGTCGACAAAAACTCTTGTTCTTTTTGTGTAACTTTCTACATTTTATATGATCAATAAATAGATAGGATATCATATGTGGAATATTCACAAATTTTAACAAAAACACACTACAACCTACTTCAATTGGGACTGTTTTAGTGACCGTTAACACCACTAAAAGGTCACATTTTTATGGGACTAATCTTAAAGAGGAGGCCTTAAAGATTTTTGAAGTCTGTTGAAATATACTTGCACTACTTTAACATTAATACGAATTTTTCCCATCTGTCACCCTGCTCTGTCCCCCTAGGGTGACAGATGGGCCAATAATGTTCTATGTGTCTCTTTTTCAGCAACAGGGTGACGGATGGAACTTTTAAAATTAATAAACGCTCCATCTGTCCGCCATTTAGCAACCGGGGGACATATATATACAATAGAATTTTGCATAACTTTTGAAATGCCTGATGTAAATGTACTCATGCATAAATTTATTTTATAGTTTTGCCCAGGTAGGATTTAAATAGTTGGTATACGTAAGAACCTAAATAAAAGCACTTATGCCGACTTGCACCAAACTTTCAAAATTCCTAAGCAATTACTTAACTCGCTTGACAGTTCTTAACGGTCAGAATCTGGACTATTAAGAACTACCAAGCGAGTAAAGTAATTGCTTAGGGACTTTGACAGTTTGGTGCCAGTAGGCTTTAGTCTTCAGGTTTAATAATACCAACTGTGAAAACTCTTAGAAAATCAGTACAACTTTTATAAATTCAGGCGAGACTTTGCGAAAATAAAAAAAGTTAATCGCCAAAGATCGAAAATTAACAGTAGATTATGCATCAAGGGTACAAAGCAGTGTCTTACGTCACAAGTGTAACGAGGTCCTGAGTGAAGCGAGGGGTTCAAGCTGCCCAAGACGAAGACAGGCTTAATCTTAGAGGGGCATACTCTGCTTTTCACACCTTCTGCAAGACAATAAAAGGCCAAAGCTTCAGCCACACACACCGTCTTTTGTTTCGCATTCTTTGAAATCGTGCCCTATTTTTTTCTTTTGAGTTCTGATACCAGTTAAATTTTCGAACAAATATGGGCCTTTTTTAACTTAGATTTTTCCACGACTTTTTTTCACTTTACTCTATTAGAGTTTCATACAACTTTACCTCTCTTGAGAGGTAATGCTTTACGTTGAGATATGTAATTGAAAATTGTCGAGCAGGTGGTGTGAGAATATATTTTCAATATAAGTTATTTCCTTTTTTCTATTAATATTCACAAATAACGTTGTAATATTGCTCTATCTCGAGCGCCCCTTAAATTTTACTATTTACCTAAGTTGTTTCTTAGCAAAGTTCACTAAAATGATAACGTTTTGTATACTCCAAGCATTTAATAATTTATTGCCTTCGGGTGATTCAATGAAAATACCGACAAATACAGTCACATTAAGAAGCTCATGAAAATAAAGTTTTTTTCATTCGTAACTTTGGGAATGGGACGAAACCACAGAAGTATTAAAGTGAAGAAACACAATGCAGTACATTGAAAATGCAACAGGAAAATGGGAGCCAAATTGGCTAACTTCATTTTGGTCTGATGCGAATTTTCGAAAAAAGGGAATTCAGAGGGCTAGATAATTAATATTATTAGGCTTTTTCATTGTTAATAAAACGACATTACCAAAAGTAACAAACATTATTTGAAAATAGAGATATTTCATTTTTATTGACAAGGTGTCTGAAGTTTTTTGGTCCTGTCTTAAGACTCCATTTTGGTTTGATACTGTCTATCTTGGTGTTCTATAGAAACACCGTTATTCATCTATGGGCGAAACCTATATAAAGTGCCTAACATGCATTTAGTTTAAGTTTCTTTAAAGAAATGTATTTTCATATGATTTGTAATGATTTAGAAGTATTTTTTATGTATGTTATGTTACTTTAATATATATTTTTTATAGTCTTTTGTAGCCTACTAAAAGCAAGATTATGTTGTAAGTTGCGTAATGTTCTTTACAAAACCTATTTGAACTCAAAACGCTTGTTTCTTTGACTGTACACATAAATTATAATATTAAGTCCTTTTGAAATATCAATTTCGCGTTTATTAATTAAGGAAGAACATAAAAATCGCCAATTATGTTTCTTTGAAGTCCTGTAAATCATGCCATTCCAATTTATTTATTTGATAAAGAAAAAAAATTGTGCGAGTGATCTTTCATTTTGAAGGTTATTCAATAGGGACTGTTTTAGTGATTATTATTATTATTATTTGTGCCAACTTATCTATTACCTATTATAACCTAGCAGATGACATTCAAAACAAATTTACTAATATTATTATACTAAAACTATTATATTATCATGAATTAAATTTAGAATCACATTTAGAAGAACTGTAATGTAAAATATTCAAAATAATTTAAGAGGACAGAATGTTTGCAGTTTTGCCCTGACAGGGTCATGTACACCGCTAGCTACTATTAGAACTAGTTAGACTATTAGAACATATGCTAATAAGTCGATCTTAAGGGGAATCCTCAAGGCAAATTTCCATACAAAATGTTTCGGACAAATACTCAAAAAGTACGCCGTATTATACTACGGCGTACTTTTTGAGTTATTGTCCGGAACATTTTGTATGGAATTCGGATTTGAGGTTATTTATAGTTTTATTTCATTATATTTAGTGTTATTTATGATTCTTCTCTGTTAGTAGTTAGTTGTTTAAATAAAAAAAAAAACTTCAGTATAATTTTGATCTAGAGAGTTAAATAATTAATATAAAATATATAAAAACAATAAACAATTTATTGAACTCTGTTGTGGTATGTTTTTGAAAAACCTTGATTTATATAACACCAAACTAGGTAGCCACTCAAAGCTGTTTCAAACACAGCGTTCCGAGAAGCAGTGGAAAACAAATCAAATTGAAAGTACGGATAGAACATAAAACAGTACAGCGTACAGATAGCAATAAAAATACGTTGTCCAATTATATACGAAACATAAAACATTGCTATTATTTTATGTGAATTTTGAACCGAGTTTGGGTAAAATGGTACGAATGTGGATAATCTTTTTGAAAAAGTTTTGCATTCTTGTAATAGGTACATAGATATATTAAAAAAATAAGTTAAAAAACATTGCTAGAGCATAGCTAGAGGTAGAATATTTCACTCCTACCTCAATTTATGGGATTGTTTCAAAAAGAACCTAAAAAAGTGTTTCGAAAAGTCGGCTCGAACCAACCTAATTACTCATAGTACAAGTCTTGGTTTCGTACCCATATAACGTAATGTACTGATTTAATATTTTACAGTGGCAATTACAAAGTCTAAATACCTATCTGAAAAAAAAACAAAGTTTGAAAAAAAAATAGCTAGAGCGACACTGGAGGTAGAATTTTCACTCCTTTCTTGATTTATGGCAGTGTTTCAGAAAGAACCTAAAAGTCGGTTCGAACCAGCTCTTAGTTATACGCAGTTGGTCTCGGCTTGGTACCCAGATTCGTGTTGTACTTGCTTTCAGTGGCAGTTATAAAGTCTAAACACTTATTAAAAAAAAAACAAAGTTGTAGCCAGAATATCACCAGAGGTAGAATATTTCACTCCTTTCTCGATTTATGGACCGTGTTTCAAAAATAACTTAAAAGTCGGTTCGAACCAACATAATTGCTCTTAGTTATACGCAGTTGGTCTCTGCTTAGTACCCAGATTCGTGTTGTACTTGCTTTCAGTGGCAGTTATAAAGTCTAAATACTTATTAAAAACAAAAAACAAAGTTATAGCCAGAACTTCACTAGAGGTAGAATATTTCACTCCTTTCTCGATTTATGGACCGCGTTTCAAAAAGAACCTAAATGTCGGTTCGAACCAACATAATTGCTCTTAGTTGGCCGCAGTCCAGGTCTCGGCTTTGTACCCAGATTACGTGATGTACTGCTTTCAGAGTTTACAGTGGCAGTTTCCTGAAATCCTGTCTTATTTATGACCCTCTTCAAACGCTCATTTCAAAATAGATTGATACTTAGTTAAACACTTTATTTACCATAAAAGTAAATAGGAATGCGTTCAAGTAAAACAGTGCCAAATACTGTGTTCCGGTTTGAAACCCTGATCTATGGGTATTATAGGACCGAAGTTGAATTTCGGTTGGACGTCGTTTGGAATTTGAAAAAAGTCCTCAACTTCCTTTGGCATGAAACCTATTACAAACTGAACCTTTTTATACAGTATTAATAAGCAACGACTTTTTGCCCTAGGTCCTAAAATGCAGTTTTATGCCCCCTGTACCAAGCATAAAGTTGAACTTTACGAGCATGGGAAGAAAAAGTGTTTTTCACTCCCACCTATTGTTCGCTTCGTAACTTGCTTACGATAAAAAACCACCAACGGTTTTATAGCCTTAGACTTTATTACACCATAGAATACCAATACACACAGGCCCCATGTGGCTCCAATTTTACAGGCGCGCGACGTGTGATCGGTGACGTCACGGGCTGTCGCGCCCGCAAATTGAATCGAAGCCTCATAATACTGAGTTAGTAGTGTGCTAGTACAGGGGGACTACCGCTGAAACCATTTTTTTTTCATTTATTTATCAATATAAACAACTACATTATTATTTTTTGCTTAAAATCAAGACCTAAAATCACCAAGGTTTGAGCAAGCGCTAATAATTAGAATAGACAATTACAAATCCCAATTTATGTCAATTCTGTTTTGAACAAAATCTAAGTGCGATTCGCTAATGTCAAATCGCTTCAGTAGCACTTGTGTACATCTTAATTCTCTATAATGGCACAAAATTTTTACATGAATTACCTCGTAGTCCATTTTGTTTAGTTCCATCAAATTCAACAAAATTAAATCTATACAAACTGCGCTAGTATCGTATTGTCAAATACGAAAATGTCAAATTGCACGGAAATAGGCATTTTCATAAACGGGATTTACGTTTGTCGTTCATAAGTCAGCGGTAGCCTTCCAGGCCTCATAACAATGTGTTATAGTGTGCTAGTACAGAGCTCATAACAATGTGTTAATAGTGTGCTAGTACAATTAAATGGTATGGGTGCGGTAAGTACGCCGTTTACACGTTCTATGAAGGCGACAAAAGTATGGGAAAATACTAAATAATGTTTTCACTTCTCATGCTCGTAAATAACAATTTTATGTACCTAGACAGGGGGGTAAAACTGCATTTTAGGCTTAAGGGCAAAAAAGTAATTGCTAAAAAAAAATATCTAATGAGGTTCAGTTTGTGATAAGGTTTCATGCCGGAAGCTAAGAACTTGTTTCTAATTTCGAACTTTGGTCCTTCACTCTACAGGTACCTGTAGATTAGGGAATTGTGAGGAACCTAAACATAACCTTTTTCGAATTTTCAAGTTATACTGTACACATCAATAACACTAGGCACAATTCAATTAAAACGTTTTTCAAATAATTACATAGGGCTTAGCCTTGATCGACCGACTGACCAACTGACAAGGCAAAGGCCAAAACACTGGATGTAGAAACTCAAAATTACGAGGGTTTGTTCTTAAAGAAGCTCGTACAGTCAGCATCAAAAGTCGATGACCACATTCAGATTTTTCGAGTAACACCCTAACTTGGGGTGTTTGGGACAAACCAAACATATAGTGTACTAGCAACCTTAGAGTAATAAGATACAACATTCAAGTTTGTAACACTAGCGAGAATGCCATTAAATAATTTTATATATATGGCAACACTAAAGATTTTAGTAGTTTTCTAGGCTAGCAATAATTTTTCTTCCTTCTCTAAACTAGCGGCTTGTGAACAACTACATTTTATTTTTTACTTTCAATAAAAGTGAATTTTACAAACATAAAACGCTTATTTCTTTAACATAAGCGAAGTGGTCCTTCGAGAGGTTTAAATTCAGTGCCGATCAGTTCTCGCGAGTTATCGTGGAATCGTCGTGTGCGCAGCGGTGGTACTCGCTATACGAGTCGTCGCCGTTCTGGAGTCATTGTGTTGGCTCGCAACTTCGTTCTATCTATAATAGAACGAAAATCATCGAGGCATCATCAAGAAATAGTGTCGCTTCACCGAGTTATCGAGTGGATTGCGACATTTGGAGCATCGTCAGCGTTTTTTCCAACAACCCTCATAATTTCACTTTGTGAACAAAGAAGCATCCGGCGGCAAAGTGTGCTGTCAGGTTGGCAACATTGCGGTCTTCTAGCTTCCGGCGGCCATATTACGCTGGGTTCGGAAGAACTTCAAGTTGCTGGCGTTGTCTCTGTCAGCCAGCCGTCATCTGTCAAAGTCATCACATCAGTCATCGGTCTTTCGTTCACGTCAGTTCGTCAGTTTTTTGTTTGTTTACAAAAACAAACTTGGCGAAATTATAAAGTGCAGTGCAGTGCGCGGTTTTCAAAGTGTTTCGTAGTTATTATAAGTCATGGCTGACTCCAAGGAGCAGTTACGTTTACACAAAATTCTACGCAAACAGTGCAAAGCTACCATAACGCGAATCGAGACTTTCGTGAACGACCCGATAAGTTTTGCTTCAGCTACATCAGATATACTGGAGGCACGGAAGGAGAAGCTTATAGCGGCACTCAAAAGGTATGAGGCCGTCCAGCTGGACATTCTGAGCATAGACGACGGAGACGCCGATCAGGTTGGTGCCATTGAAGAACAATACTATTCAGTGCTTGCCAAATTAAATGCTTCTATAAAGCAGTTAGGTAAACAGAATGTATCGGAATGTCATAGTGTGTCTACTTGTAAGCTTCCCACTATTGAGGTCCCATGCTTTGATGGAAAAGACTATACAAAATACAAGCCATTCTATGATTTGTTTGTGGCTATAATTGATAAAAATAGAACTTTGTCCGATGTACAAAAATTATTCTATTTGAGAAAATACCTACAGGGTGATGCCTTAGCTGTAATAGTAAACTTGCCGTTAGTTAACAAATCTTACAGGGAAGCAATAGATTTATTAAACAAGCGGTTTGACAATACCAGCCGTTTGATTGCTAACCATATTAGCGTAATTTTAGACATGCCAGTCATGAAGATAGGTTCAGCGGCCTCTATAAGGTCACTGGTCTCCGAGGTGCAGCAACAATTGCATGCTCTGAGAAATCTTCACCAACCAATCGATAATTGGGACATGATCTTAATATCTATACTCACAAGAAAATTGGACCCTATCACCAATCGGGCGTACCAGCTGGATAGGGACTCTGATAAATTGCCTTCCATGGCAGAATTTTTAAAATTCTTAGAAAAGCGTGCTATAGCGCTCGAAGATAGCTTACCTCCAAGAGGTTTTGAAAATAATCACAAACCAATGCCATATGCAAAAGTGACCAATGTCGCTCAAGTAAATAAAAGTTGTAACTTTTGTAAAAAAGGTGACCATGCTCTTTTCAGCTGTACGGGGTTCAAGACAGCGGCACTCGTGGACCGTCAATCATTTGTGCGGGACCATGAGTTGTGTCAGCTATGTCTTAAGCCTCACGGTGGCCAATGTAAGTTCATGTTCAAATGTAAATTATGTAGGGAAAAACATAACACCCTCTTACATGAGGAACAGGCCCCCGACACTGTGGTAACATTAATGTCAAACCCTGTTTGCAATAAAATATTGCTTCCTACAGTTAAAGTAAACATATTATGCAATAATGGTACACAAATTTCTGTCCGAGCATTACTTGACACCGGAAGCCAGGCATCCTTTGTTACAACAAATCTTGTTCAAAAATTGGGCTTGATTGCTATAAATCAAGCAAACAATATTATAGGCATTGGTAATAAACCAACTAAAATAGATAAATATGTAAACTTAAGTGTGCTTTCATGCCACCACAAAAATGTAAAGCTTAGCTTGAAATGTCATGTAGTTGACTCAATCACAACGAAGTTGCCCCAACATCCTATAGATATAAGTGGGTGGAATTTACCTAAACATGTAAAACTGGCCGATGATGATTTCAATAACCCAGCTGATATTGATTTGTTGCTAGGTGCTGACATTTACTTCAATGTCTTACTTAATGGTTGCATAAAAATTCAAAACGGACCTGTATTGCAAAACACCCTGTTTGGTTATGTGGTTGGTGGCAACATTCCTGAAAAAATATTAAGCTATTGCAATGTAAGTAACAATGTTAATTGTGAATTAGTAACTAATTTTGCTATAAGTGACCATAATAAGTTGGAAAATGTCATGCAAAATTTCTGGCTTTCTGAAAAGGTTCCTGAACCTGCAACAATGAAGTGTGATGAGTTTGAAAAGGCTGAAAAATGTTTTCAGGACTCTATAAGTCTGAAAAATAATCGCTTCCATGTAGATATGCCTCTCATAGCGCCTGTGGAAGAGTTGCAGATTGGGGAGTCGTTTTCAGTAGCTTACCAACGATTTCTAATGTTGGAAAAAAGACTTCAGAAAGATCAAATATTACTAGAGCAATACAAAAAATTTATAGACCAGTATGTAGACTTGAAACATGCAAAGGTGGTCGATATTTCAGAATATGATGTTAATTATGATCCTGTTTACTTTTTAGCGCACCACGCAGTGATAAACGAGGCTAGTAAGACGACTCGCCTGCGTGTCGTGTTTGATGGCAGTATGAAATCCAGAAGTCAGGTGTCCCTCAATGACGTCATGCTGAATGGTCCTGTGGTACAGAGTGAGCTTTTTGACATTCTTATTCTATTCAGAACTTTCATTTACACTCTGATTTGCGACGTTCAGAAGATGTTTCGCAACGTCTTTATTAATGAACACCAAACTCTACTGCAAAACATTCTATGGCGCGATGACCCCAGAAAGCCCATCAGCTGTCTACAGCTTCTGACGGTAACCTATGGCCTAAAAAGCTCAACATTTTTAGCTACGCGATGTTTGGTAGAGCTAGCTCATCTCTACGAGAGTCAATATCCTCTCGCTGCTCAAACAATGTTAAAAGGAACCTATGTCGATGATATTATAACCGGGGCGGACATGGTAGAGCAGCTCTATGATTTGAAGAGTCAGTTGGTAGAGCTCCTCCGATTAGGTAGCTTTTCTCTTCACAAATGGTGCTCAAACTCCCCTGAGGTTCTGAATGATATTCCTGACGAGCAAAAGCAGCTCGAAAATATAGACATTGCTGGCAATAATTTAATCAAGACTCTAGGATTGATGTATGATGTAGTTTCAGATACATTCTCATTTTCGTGCCCAAAGTTAGATGAGGAGCACAATTTAAATTCAAAAAGAAAAATACTGAGTTTTATAGGGAAAATTTTTGACCCTCTCGGTTTAATAGGCCCAATAGTAGTGGTAGCCAAAATATTCATGCAAGAGCTATGGTCTTTGCAAATCAATTGGGATTCTCTAATTCCCAATGACCAGTTTCTATACTGGAACAATTTCCTGAAACAATTAAAACAAATGGGAAAAATTACAGTGAATAGGTGTGTCAATGATAAAGAGGTCTCATCAGTAGAAATGGTAGGGTATTCGGATGCTTCTATAAAGGCATTTGGCTGCTGTCTCTACCTGAGTCTTATTAAAAATGATGGTTCAGTCCATACTGAGCTACTTTGTTCAAAGTCCCGTGTGGCTCCACTGAGCAAGAATCTTACCATGCCCCAGTTAGAGCTCAATGGTGCTTTAATTTTGGCCCAGCTTTCGCATAGAGTTGGTAGAGTCTTGGAGGATAGGTTTCCCAATGTAGAGCTGTTTTTGTATAGCGACTCTCAGATAGTCCTGTCCTGGATCAAGTCCGGTAATGTTAAAGCCAACGTCTATGCCAACAATAGAGTCAAACAAATTGTAGAGCTGACTAGTAAAAATCAATGGGGGTATGTTAGGACAGCCGATAACCCTGCTGATTTGCTGTCGCGGGGAGTTCTGCCGCACAAGCTGCAGCAGAGTACATTGTGGTGGCACGGGCCGTCCTTCTTATTAGATAGCAATTTTAGGCACATTCCATTCGAAAATATTCTAATAAAGTCCGATATGCCCACAGACGCAGAGTCATTTGAGGATATTGATGAGCCAGCCTTACCGTGCAATATCACTAAGGTAGAGCCGTCATTTTCGGCAAACTTATTTGAAAAATATTCCAGCATCTATAAATTGCAAAAAGTGATAGGTTTTGTGTATAGGTTCTAAAATAACTGTTCGAAAAACAAGAATAAAATAACGGACAGTGACCTTACCCCTGAAGAGCTGCGAGACTCTATGTCTATAATCGTGCGCTGCACTCAACGGGAACACTTTGCTAGAGAGATAGAGTCACTTTCTGCTGGAAAAAATATAAAGACAGGGATAGGTAGTCTCCATCCTTTTCTTGATCAAATCGGCGTTCTTAGAGTTGGAGGTAGGCTTGAGAATAATAAAGAGATGTCTTTCGATAAAAAACATCCAGCCATCCTTCCAAAAAATTGTCACATCACAAACATACTCATAGTGAGGGAACATTTAAGACTTCTGCACGCAGGGCCCAAATTAGTGTTGAGTTCTTTATGCCAAAGATACCATATTGTCAGTGGCACTCGAGAGGTCAAAAAGTTGGTGCGTAAATGCGTCAGATGTTTTCGATTAAAAGCTGAAGCTGCTAAACAGCTGATGGGTTCGCTTCCACCGGAAAGGGCAACAGTAGCCACCAGGGCCTATCAGCATGTCGGAGTTGACTTTTGTGGAGCCTTTGACATGAAATTAGCTAGAGTTAGGAAGCCAATAGTAACTAAGGCTTATATTGCGCTTTTCGTGTGCTTTGCTACAAAAGCCATCCATGTAGAGCTCGTGTCAAATCTCACGACTGAAGCCTTTTTAGCATGTCTCAAGCGCTTCTGTTCCAGAAGGGGCATGCCCACAACAATATATTGTGACAATGGTGCAACCTTTAAAGGTGCCGCAAATGTAATGAAAAAATTGTACGACCTACAATCTTCCAAAGCTCATAGAGATGCAGTACAAAATATGTGTTCTCAAAATTATATTAAATTCAGGTTCATTCCTAGCTACAGTCCTGAGTTTGGAGGCTTGTGGGAAGCTGGTGTTAAAAGTGTAAAACACCATTTAAAAAGAATAGTAGGTTCTCTATGTTTAACCTATGAAGAGCTCTATACAGTTATTGTACAAATTGAAGGAGTTTTAAACTCAAGGCCTCTGTTGCCTGCAGATACAAATGATTGTCAATATTTAACGCCAGCACATTTTCTAATTGGTGCAGCTTTGACAAGCTACCCGGAAGTCGATGTAACGAACGTTCCAGTTAATCGTTTAAAGTTTTGGGATATTTGCACTAAAATTAAACAAGATTTTTGGAAAGCATGGTCTAATGATTATCTCACGCAGCTTCAAAACCGTCCCAAGTGGAAAAATGTGCAACCAAATTTAAAAGAGGGTGATTTAGTTATTGTTAAAAGTTTAAACACCTCTCCTTTACAGTGGGATACGGCTCGAATTGTAAAAACGTACCCAGGTAGAACTGATGGTAGAGTCCGAGTAGTGGACATCAAAATGAATAACAAAGTGTATCGTAGATCAATAAATCGTTTATGTAAGTTGCCTATTGAGTAAGGCCATTCGGGCCCCAATTATGTTTGGGACAAACCAAACATATAGTGTACTAGCAACCTTAGAGTAATAAGATACAACATTCAAGTTTGTAACACTAGCGAGAATGCCATTAAATAATTTTATATATATGGCAACACTAAAGATTTTAGTAGTTTTCTAGGCTAGCAATAATTTTTCTTCCTTCTCTAAACTAGCGGCTTGTGAACAACTACATTTTATTTTTTACTTTCAATAAAAGTGAATTTTACAAACATAAAACGCTTATTTCTTTAACAGGGGTGTTACTATGAGAAAAAAAATCCCAACGAATAACACTGTTATTCGTTTAGGTGTTACTCGACGTGAACACATCATATTAAAGGTGTAAGTAAATTTAGAATGTTTGTTTGTTATCATAAATAACGTTTGTTCAAACAACGTTATGAAAACGTTGCCAAAATAACGGTTGATTTACCGGCTTATGTTGATACAGATAACGTATAAATCTTGGTCCCTTTGTTGGTGTAAATAAAAGATAGTTTAGCCATACATTTATGGGGTTTGAAATTGTAATACGGTATGGGATCGTTTAGTTAGCCTAAACCCGGTCTTAGATTCTGATGGTTCTTAGAGGTGCTTGCTTTGTTATTTAACGTAAAAAAGTTTATGTTGTGCTAATGCATATAACATATAAATCTTGGTCCTTTTGTTGGTGGAAATAGAAGATACGGTATGGGATCGTTTAGTTAGCATTAACCCGATCTTAGATTTGAGAGCTTTGGTAACATTTTCCTACGATTAGGACCGTGGTCCCAATACCTTGTGGTCCCAATCGACGGAAGCCTCCAAGCTTAAAATTTATAAAAACTGAAAACCCGACTTTGAAAATCTTATACTGACATTGATTGCCAATTCATTATTCCAAATTAAATTTAAACATATGACTTATATTTTTGTTATCTTATTTAAATTTCCTTTATTTTAATACCCTACGGACACCGGTCGCGATCGCCGACATCCGCTGGATCAGATGCAGATCGCGAGAGTGGAGGGGCGTGCATTTTGACTGTAAAATCTCCTATTGCATGTATCAAGGTGTTATGTTATGTAAGTTGGAAAGTAAATTAATATTGCCATTGCCAAAAATCCCTTTGGCTACAATTTTCCATTCCACGAATCCCTAATTTCAACGCTACGTTCGTCATAAATTGGCAAATAAAAAAGCCGTTATTGTAATTTCTGGATTCAATTGGTAATTGGGTACTTGTTTCATGAGAAAAATGTTTATACACTCATTCGTTTTCCTGTTAAAAAGCTCTCAGAATTTCATATTTCGTAAATGAGTAGCTAGGTTGTCGACCCCGAGGGATAAAAGAGAAACATCACAGAATTCACAGAATATTTATGCTTTTAGGCTCATGAAAAGTCCGTAAAATCAACCAAGAAATAGACACCCTATTAATCGTATCCGCACATTCGCCACGCTACATTTAGCGACATCGTTATATTTACTACATTTAGCTTATTTAGTGTCACCGTAAAATATAGCTAATAAACCAAATAAGGGTGCGTTTATACGCTAGTTATGAAACGCTAGGAAAATTCTTCGCGCGGAACATTTTCAGCGTCGTCTTTCGGCGCAATTTTTATATGCATACATGATGAGTAAGATTGATGGCTAAAAGAAATTGTCCTTTTTCGCGTACCTAATCTTGGCGAATGAAGTGACTATGGCCAGAACATTGTTGTATGAACTTTTAGCGCAGCAATGAACTTGTAGCGCAGAACGCCCTTGAAATAATTTAGATTTTAAGCCACTTCATAAATATAATTTAGATAAGAAACTATTATGTTCACCAGAAATGCTTACCGCCAAAACTTATCATCACAATATACCTATAAAAGGCTTAGTACTGACTAGCTGACTGACTGACTGACAGACAACGCACAGGTCAAACCACTAGAGTCTAGTATTTTAAGTCTCTTCATCTAGTGTCTAGACGAAGAAACTTGAAATTTGGAGGGTATGTTTGTCATGAAGATAAAGGAATTTTGTTCATTCACAACGCAGACGAAGTTGCGGGCGTCAAGTAGCTATTACTAAATGTCAGAAAAAATCTCACCTCAAAAAACGCAGCGTTTAACTCGCCACGTTTGTTTGCGCCTTTACATTACTAATAAACTAAATGAAGCGTCTCCGAGGCCAGACTTGCAAACAAGAGCTTTCATGTTGAGAGTCAATGATGCTGAGATCGATTTTGGCGGTCCCTAAGGCTCAATTCTCACTGGGATGGCAGAGGCCGTCAGAGCACTTTCAGTGTCAAATAATTTTCAACTGACTCAAAAAAAAATTGGTTGTCTGTAAAATTGGTTTACGGACGATAGTTTAACGTGACTACCAGCGTAACGGGACAATGAGCGTTACCGGACCGTAACGGGACAATGATCGTTACCGAACAATGACGTCAACGTTTTCGTGCATGCAACCGGCGACGCGGCGGCGTTCATCGATTTATTAGACGTAGTCACGTCAAAAAGGAGGATGTTCTCAATTCGGTTTGTTTTTAATGTTTGTTACCTCAGAGCTTTGTTGTTTATTAACCAATTTCAAAAAAAAATTGTGTGAAATCATTCAGATTTGGTCCCGATGATAGAAATTTCATCAAAATCGGTTTTGCAGTTTAGGTTTTAAGGCCAATCCTCAAATCCGAATTCCATACAAAATGTTTCGGACAAATTTTTTTTTTTTTTTTTTTTTATTTAAAAAAAAAAAAAAAAAAAAAAAAACAAACATTCACACACTCACACTCCTGCACTAGGATTCCCTGTGTCGCAGGTGGCATGGACACATACAAGACATCACAACATCCAAGACCCGAGTACAAACATTTGTGTTCGTCACAAATATTTGCCCCGGCCGGGGATCGAACCCGGAACACCAAGCTTCGTAGGCAGGGTCACTACCAACTAAGCCACGGTGTCGCCAAATACTCAAAAAGTACGCCGTATTATAGTAATTTCTTCACACTATTCGTTTCATCCATGTTTTTTGATTTCGTCAACAAAAAAAGTGAAAGGTTTCATACTTTAATTTAGATTTTATACGTGTTTCTAAGTTAGTAGGGTAATTTTAAGTATTTTGAGTATTTGTCCGAATCATTTTGTATGGAATTCGGATTTGAGGATTCCCCTTAAAACAAAATAACTGAAAAAAAGTTGTTGAAGTGAACAAAATTGCGTATTTTGCTTGCCTGTGACTTTTCAGTGATGCCTACGCTCACTTGAACAGTCCGATTGAAGTCGGTTGTTAAGGGGCATCCTCAAATCCGAATTCCATACAAAATGTAAAACCATGATTTTATCTCATTTCATTTGGAGAGCGAATGCTTTTAATAAACTATTCTCACAAGTTTTCAAAACGCTTCAACAATACCTTCAAGTATCGTTCTAAAATACCCTTCAATATTGAGCATCGTGTTTGGTTACTTGCTAATCTCAACAACTAAATACTATCCAAGTTTCAAGATTAGTTTGAACTACTTTGAACGAAGTTTCCAGCGAGAATAGACTAGATGAACTACTGAACGGCTGCTAATGCTACGGTTACATAAGCGGGTATCGGCGAATATTCGAGCTATCGCGACAAGTGTGGCCGAGTAGTTCGTCGCATGGCGATGTATTTTTTTATTTTATTTATTTAAACGCACAAAACATATCACAACCACAAAATAAACAAGCTTAAAGTTAAAAAAAAGTTAAAATTAATATTTTTGTGTTTTTTTCATTTTTCACATTTCAATGGTTGTAATTTATGGTCAATATAATTTAAATTAAAGAATTAAATGTTTATTTATTATAAAATATAATAAATAAACATTTAATTCTTTAATTTAATCTCCTAAAGTTAATTTTATACATAAAATATTGACCACTTTTCTGACATAAAAACTCTTTGCTAAGATTTCAAAAAGTACCGTTCGTTTTAAACGGATAACCTTGAAAAACCTTCCTTTTTTAATTAAATTACAGCACTAGTGCGTTTTAAATTACATTACCGCACTAGTGCGTAATGAGATACAATACGATATTGAAATTGGTGAAATAAAAGACCCTTTACGAGCAAATGTGTTATAATAGTACATTATGATATAAGTGCGGTAAGTTGAGAATTACAGCCGAGGCGATATTGTTAGCACGAGCCGTAGGTGAGGGCTACAAGAAAGCAGTGGCTGTAATTATCAAACCGCACGTATGTCATACGACGTTTTATAACACATTTGAGAGGAAATAAATAAATAAATTCATCATTACTTGACGACATTTTCAAATAAAACAATACGTTCAGCGAAAAAAAAGCAGCGCGCGGAATAATTATTACTGGTTGTCAAATTAGCGATGCGCGCGCATCAGCGCTTTTTTTTTAAGGCAAAGGCACAAAACAGCCAGTACTATAATAAAGTAAATTAATATTTTTGTGTTTTTTTACATTTAAATGGTTGTAATTTATGGTCAATATTAATTTAATTAAAGAATTAAATGTTTATTTATTATATTTTATATCCCATAGTTAATATTATTCATAAAATGTTGACCACTTTTCTGACATTACTTTACTGACTGATAAAAACTCTTTGCTAAGATTAAAAAAAAGTATCGTTAGTTTTAAACGGAGAACATTGATAAACCTTCCTTTTTTAATTACAAGTGCGTTTTACATTACATTACCGCACTAGTGCGTAATGAGATACAATACGATATTGAAATTGGTGAAATAATAGACCCTTTACGAGCAAATGTGTTACAAATTAAATTTAAACATATGAATCCTACCTATATATTTTTGTAATCTCCTTTTAATTTTCTTCATTTTGAAACTCTTCTCGATAAGTTCGATGTACAAAAAAAATCCTGCTATTTAGCGCTAAAAATGCGTCACATTTTAGGTAAACAATAAATTTGGTTGCGTTTCGTGCGTTCTTCAAAACTAGTAAACTCGGCTCACTCGCTAGCATTTAAACTCGCTGGCTTGTAGCTTGTAAACTAGTCCTGTGTCATTGACGCTTTCTAACAGCTACCAATACGTCAGTTTCGTATTACAATTAGAATTAAATCAGCTTGTAAATTTTGTAGTAAATAACTGTTGAAATCTACTATCGAAGGTTTAATTTTGATACAAGTTTGTCAGATTTCCAATTACAACTAAAATGGTTTTGGGAAATTGATTTAAGCTGAGTAATTGGATTGTATTATTTTCTGTAATTAAGTTTACAGCTAAGTGATTTTGACAAAATAAACACTAAATGCCACAGTTTGATAAATATGGAGAGAATTAAGTTTGTGCTACGTAACATTAAGAGGCTATGTGAAAATTTGGAGTCGCTGCGTTTCATTCTTACTCGGTAACAGTACAGTTTACAAACTTGATGTTAATACAGTGATTACTTGAGGATATAATCTAAATAAATGTAAGACAGAAAGACGATTGGTGAAACTTTACTCGATAGATTTATTTTTTGAAATAAGCCCTCTTAAAATCTAATTTACATCCATCCTCCGAATTCAGAGAATATGTACGGTTTATTTTTATACTATTGAGTGAGTAATCACAGAACTTAGATAAATGTAAAAGGATTTTTTTATAAATTCAATACTTTTCAAGCAATACGATGTTTTATCATTTGTCGCTTACATCCCTTACTTTTGAGCGACAAAAATCTATATCTAACCTCTTCCCTCGGGGTAAGGTGTCTAATTGCGCTATCACTGTCTTACAATTCGGCAGCTGTCATTTCTGACAGTTTCACATATCCTCTTAATCAAATCTTAATTACAGCATAATAGGCTAACTACTACAATCAATATTACAAAATATACAAATGAAAACAATTGGGCTACCCATAGCATAGACCGTTGCAAACGATTTATAGTTAGCTCAACTGCTCCAACTCTACACCCGATGGCAGCAGCGTGCCGAGGATACTGGCTGCATTGCCTTTTTGTATAGCAAGGCTTATTTTTTGGCCGAGATAGCTGCCAGCCCTCTGATCACGTGTCGCTTCGACCAGACGATCCGACAAGATTTTGAAAACGCGAAGGCTCCCATTCTCCATGGACCTAGGGTCCTAGGCCCTAGGTTGGGGTCGATACCCTAGGTCCTAGGGTCTCGACCCCAAAGCACTCAAACATATACAACCTATCGACCTACATATTTGCTTCACTTATGATCTTCAGTGAGTTTGCTTGTTTGTTTAATCTGCTATACAGACTAAGCTTTTAAATATGTACCATTTGAAGCTTGCATTGCCGTAACACAGTTTTTAACTAGCACGGAAGGCAAAGTTTTATAACTGATTGTGTGTGCCTACCATGGCCGTATACAGGGGGGGGTTTGGGGGTTCAAACCCCCCCCCGAAATGTTAAATTCAAAAAATTTCATACAGTAACCGCACAAGTTGTACAAGAAGTAGAATTTTAAATCAGTCGATAATTTGATTTACAAAAAGTCTTAAGTTTTTGTCTATTTTTATATGAGACTTGCAATATAGATAATTTTTAACTAAGTTATTCATACTTCAAACACTGCCTTTGTCCCAATTGTTTGGTGGCCCAATTGCTGGGCCACCCAGTTGACTCGTATTTTCTCATCCTAAAGACGTGTTTTTGTCTCAAAGTCTTATTTAAAATAAGGCCTATGAAATTGGCGACTCGCTTTTCTTGCCGCAATCAGATTTCTATTAATAGGTCTATTTGGGTCTCAATACAGTAGTTTTCAGGATTAAATTAGAGGACAAAAATATGTAATAATATAAAATCAGATGTTATGTTTTATTAGGTAAGTTTTTGAGGTCCTGATAAAGCAGTTTTCCCTAGTAAATAAAAACCCTGAAAATTTTGCGGCTCGCTGCGCTCGCCGCGTTCACATTCACTCTATTGCGTATTTAAGGGTCCCGATAGAGTATTTTCAGGACTAAACTATTGGCTTGAAAATTTGGGGCTCACTTTGCTCGCCGCTATCAGACTTCTTTTACTAGTTCATTTTGGGTCCTAATACAGCGATTTTCCCTAATAAGTAAACTGTTTTGGGCCCTGACAAAGCAATTTCTTCTAGTAAATTAAAGCCCTGAAAGTTTTGCGGCTCGCTGCGCTCGCCGCATTCACATTCATTCTATTGCATGTTTAAGGGTCCTGATAGAGTAATTTTCAGAACTAAACTATTGGCGTAAAAATTTGAGGCTCGCTTCGCTCGCTGCGATTAGATTTCTTTTACTAGATAATTTTGGGTCCTAATACAGCGATTTTCCCTAACAAGTTATCTGTTTTGGGCCCTGACAAAGCAATTTTTTCTAGTAAATTAAAGCCCTGAAAAATTTGCGGATCGCTGCGCTCGCCGCATTCACATTAGTTCTATTGCATGTTTAAGGGTCCTGATAGAGTGATTTTCAGAACTAAACTATTAGCGTGAAAACTTGCGGCTCGCGTCGCTCGCCGCGATCAGATTTCTTTAACTTGATAATTTTGGGTCCCAATACAGCGATTTTCCTTAATAATAACTTTTTTGGGCCCTGACAAAGCAATTTTTTCTAGCAAATGAAAACCCTGAAAAATTTGCGGCTCGCTGCGTTCGCCGCGTTCACATTAATTCTATTGTATGTTTAAGGGACCTGATAGAGTAATTTATATGACTAAACTTGCTTGGCTTGCAAATTTGCGATCAGCTTTCATTTACTAGGTAACTTTGGGTCCTAGATAGATTTTCCTAATATACTTATTAGGAAAAATCGCTGATCTGTTCTGTTTCAGGCTCTGATGAAGCAATTCACCCAATTCAATTGAAATTCTAAAAAAAATTTATGGGTCGCGTTCACATATTTATAATGTCAGTTTAAGGGTCCTGAAAGAGTAATTATTAGGACTGGATGCGCGAAGAGCTTTGGACTGTATATGTAAAATTGATAGATAAATTTGGTCGACACTGTGTGAAAGGAAAAACTGGAGCAGCGTGGAAGATGACAAGATTTTGAGCTGTTCCAGACAAAGTAAGGAGTGCACAGTACCTGGGATGATGAGTAGGCAGCTTCACCGGTTATATTAGAACACCACACAGCACAGATAGATTCTTGAAAGTTTATTTAATTGCGAATTGAGAGCGACACGACACGTTAAGCTTTTTAGTTATTCAGCCATCTTTTCTTCTCTGTTTGTTTCCGTTTTGGTGCGAACAACGTCTCTTTCCCACATAATTGAAAGGCTATGTGCGGGAGTAGGATGGGAGATAGGAAATTACGTCGACCAGATTATTTGCAAATTCATTACACGCAAAATTAGATTAAATCAGGCCGCGCAACCAAGGACTAAACTATTAACATTAAAATTTGCGGCTCACTTCGCTCGCCGCGATCAGGTTACTTTTACTAGGTAACTTTCGATTCTAATACAGTGATTTGCTTAATAAGTTAAGTGTATCGGGCCCTGTTAAAGCGATTTTCTCTTGTAATTTATAAGTTGAAAAAATTTACGGCTCGCTACGCTCGCCGCATTTACATTTATTCTGTTCCGTGTTTAATGGTCCTGATAGAGTCATTTTCAGGGCTAAACTATTGCCGAAAAAATTTGCGGCTCGCTTCGCTCGTCGTGATCGGGTTTTGTTTTAGTGGGTAATTTTAATGCAGCGATTTTTCTCAATAAACCAACAACCAGATTGTTTTCGGCTCGCTGCGCTCGCCGCATTCACCTTTAATTTATTGAGTGTTTAAGGTCCTTGAATAGTGATTTTCAGGACTAAGCAAATGGCGTAAAAATTAGCGGCTCGCTTCGCTCGTCACGATCAGGTTTGTTCTATTGGGCGATTGTCGCTCCTGAAAAAGATTTTCCTTGGATATTTCCATACAAAAAATATGGATCAAACATGCTCGACCCCCCCCGAAGTGAATTCCTGGCTACTGGCCTTGGTGCCTACAACTTAATTATTATTATGGTATCTCCTGATTATATTTTATTTACTTATCTCTAGATCTAAAATACTATATTGTAATATTTGTAATTATGGCACAAGTCTCTTGTTGAAAAAATAACATTTATCTTATCTTAAAAATGCCATCCGCATTTGAAACTTACCGAAACAGGTGTTAAATTTTCAAGAAGCTCTATAATTATCTGAAACAATAAAGACATATTTTATATGTTTCCTTTGGTTGTGTTGATGTCACTTAGACTCAGTAATAATATAATGTATTTCCTTGAAAACTCTACGTAAGTTACTTTCGCGGCGTAACTTCATAGACAAAGTGGTGATAAATCAAAAGTTACGTAAGTTGTTTCTATTCTACTGAGATTTTTTCGTTTCTTTTTACCCGCCTGCAAAGTAAAGTATTTCGGGTTGTTCAAATACCATTCGCTCTCCTCGCAGGGAGTTTTTTTAAGTCCTAGCTGAAGGAAGTTTATAGGTTGAATAATGCTTGATGGATTTTGAAAAATCTAGTTCATAAAGGCAACTCTTTGCATCTGTACAAGGAGCTAGCAAAGCGGCTGATAGACAAATGAAACGACCAAAGGGCTGGCGCTTATCTAGGTCAAAAAATTAGCATCGCTATTCAACGAGTTACAGTCAGCTGCAAAGACATGTATACACTCCCTAGCTTTCACATTTATATTACTCTTAATTTTGCAAATAAAAGTGCACACAAGCATCATCATGATTACATTGTGACTTACTTGTCAGAATTCATGTCAGAAGAGGAAAATTTAACAAAATTAGGAGAAAAATATAAATGGGTATCATCTTTTTGGGTACTTTGCCCGTGGACAGTGTTCTTAATTCTGTGTATTATTTATAATTTTAGATAGGTTAATTATTTATTTTTATAGCTAGTTAAGTAATTTTAGTTTTAAAGAGTTAGCATTAAGTTAGTAGTTAGCTTTGTAAATAAATCATTATTAAAGGGTCGATGACACACGGTTTTTTTAAACGCTGCTTGTTGGCGAGTTAAAAAGCTAGCGTGTGAGCAAGTAAGCTTTCGGGAAGGATTGTCAACAAGCTGATTGTAAAAACACCGATGACACTGGGCGACTTTACAAGCTACAAGCGAACGCTGGTTGTAGCGTGTAAAAAAGCCGTGTCATCGACGCTTAAGCAGGGTTTAGACGAGGCCAGTAACGCTGGTGCCAGTCCTCAGATAAGCCAGCGCTGGCCTGGCCTGCTTTGTTTAGATGAGGCCAATAGAAAATAAACCGGCGCTCTATTCCCGCCAGTGCTGGCAGCCAGCGCTGGCTTGTCTTGAAAAACTGTTAATACGAGGCCAATAACCAGCCAGCGTTGGCTGCCAATGAGACTGGCAGCCAGCGCTGGCTTCGTCTAAGCCCTTTAAGTCACAAAGTACCAAAGGTCGTAGTGACAAAAACCCAATAGAGCGTCAATATTATTGTTTGTGAGCTTGTATATTAAATGGCAAAAAAACAGCTTTATCACAACAAAACACAACAGCCATGGCACGTTTCCAAACCACGCCAATCGGGATTTATTTGCGAATCCATTCCCTCAACGGTTTACGTTTATGATAGTCTGATCCACACCAATAACTGGGATAGAACACAGAGAAATAAACTTTATGTTTAGTCGGATCTAAAAACTTATTTAAGTACCTATACTTGACTTTTGTTACACCATAGTCTTAACACGAAAAGAGGACTCAATGGAGCGTCTAGTGGTTCAAGGTAGAATGGAGGGCAAGAGATCCCGTGGCCGCTCTCCAACTAGATGGTCAGACCTCATCAAAAATCTCACAAACGCAACCATGACCGACTGCTCCCACAATGCGTCGAACAGAGACCTGGCTCTGGAGGCGCATAGCTGGAGCTGCCGTTCATAAGGACCCAATTATAACCACGACCACTCTGTCAAGAGTGCCCGACTAAGAATAAGAATCTAAATACACTTGTCTACACCACTAACTATGTACTTATTAAATTCTAAAACTAAAATTACTTAACTAGCCTATAAAAATAAATAATTAACTTATACACCGCAGATTTTTAATCACCAGAAAAAAAACGCATTATCAGTTGCCGTTACTGAACACAGATATGGCAAAAAACCTAAAAATATAAGTCGAATTTTTGTCAAAATAAATTTGATTAAAAGTGGATAACTGTTACCGTTAGTCGTTTTCATGATGATTGGCGATTTTGATTATCATAGGCCGGTCCAACAAAACTATAGCGAGTATTGTTGGACCGGCCTATGGAAATCAAAGCTCTGTGTAGCACTGTTATGGTTATGGGCAGACGTGATATCTTACCATCAAGAGAGCGTCTAGCTAGTCTCGCCAATTGTTAACATAAAAAAAACGCTAATTTTCGCAGTAGGTATCTAGATGCCTAGATCACACGTACCGAGTACTCGGCCGAGACAGTAAAATGTTACTCGGCCGAGACAGTGAAAGCTTCGTCACTCGCGCAGCCGAACACTCGACGGTATGTTTATACGTACAGAGTACTTGGCTGAGAGCACTGTCACGTGTGATCTAGGCAAGACTCTAAGACTTGGCGTCGCTTGGGTAATAAATCCATAGATAGCATGAAGCATGGACGCTTCACACAATAACGGTGATCGACTGGACATATTTTATGACGTACATCGATACCCGATACGCAATTTAATACGCTATTGGGGTCAATCTGCCCTGAAACTAATAAATAAATATTTTTGACCCATAACTTATGTATAATAATAATAAATAATAAAAATATTTATTTAGTTATGACTCATAAATTATGGGTTTAAAAAAACCCCAATTGGTGGCCAACTTCAAAGTACATCCCCGAGACGCCATTTAATACGCTTTTGGGGTCAATCTGCCCTGTAACTAATCTGGAGAAAATGTTGTTTTTTTGACCCATAACTTATGACTCATAAATTATTGGTTTAAAAAACCCCAATTGGTGGCCAACTTCAAGGTATATCCCCGAGACGCAATTTCATACGCTATTGGGGTCAATTTGCCCTGAAACTAATCTGAAGAAATTGGGGTATTTTTGACACATTTATTTATGAGTGATGTGGTCAATTTTGAACAGTTGTAGACAACCTCACTGATTTCAACGTGAATCTTTGTTCTAAAGCGTCGATGACACATACTTTTTTACAAGCTGCTTGTTGGCGAGTTAAAATCTAGCGTGTAAGCGAGTTAGCTTTCGGGAAGTTAGCTTTCAATCCAAAGCAAGTTAGAATTCGCTCACTCGCTAGCTTTTAAAATCGCCGACTAGCAACTCGTAAAGTAGCCCTGTGTCATCCACGCTTAAACCTATCCCCATTGACAAAAAAGTGATTCTATCTTCTGGCCTATCCCTAGGTCATGGCGAAAGTTTCAAATGACAGTAAACATTGATTAGGCGCAAACGACCATCCTACGTAACTGGAGACTGAGACAACACACCAAATTGAAGACTAACATTTACTTTACCAACTTTAAGAGTGCCGTGATTTTCCGCGTAAGTGAGAGGAGCTTGAGTTAGGAGCGGAAGCGTAGGCGGTAGCGGTAGCGTGGAGGATGTATGTCTCGTATGTAAAATCTTTAGATATGCCTAGATTACACGTACCGAGTACTCGGACGATACTGTTCTTATCTCTACTGAACAACTGGCTTTGAATAATAATGTAACGTTCCTGGGAGGCACGCATCATCTACAACACAAGTCTAACCACTTAGTGTAGGTGTTGTGACCCTTCCGCTGCGGGAAGGACGGGCATAAGGTTGCGACGTGCACAGCGGCTGCGCCCTGGTGCGTCGTATGTGCAGACGTACGGCGCCCAGCTGACCACGTGACTGGAAGCAGGCGCTGCGACGCCCCTGTCATCCGGGGTAAATTGGCTGTCATCGGCCGATATTCCCCGGTGACGGCCCGCAACGCTGTGGCGGGGTCGGTTGGAATGTCTGACTAGGCTTTTGCCTAGTCATGACATTCCAATCTTCTACCAACTGTCTCTCGCTGCTTGGCGTGGTTGCGACCGCGCCTTGCACCGATTGAACTAGCGGTAGAGCGAAAGAAGGCTGCTTATCTGCCTTCTACCGCTAAGAGGTGGTCTTCAAGGCATGGGTAGGGGAACCCATCCTTGTATTGCACAGGTCACCTCAGACGAAAGATGGCCTTTGTTCACGGGCATCTTTTCCTCCTCTTTGGAGGAAACAGAGGAGGTCCGCCACAGCGGACGCTCGCTGACAGGCCGCGGAAGATTCCAAACGGGTTCCCGCGACCTGTCACTAAGGCGATTGTGACGGGAACACGATGGGTTTTTAGTAGGTATTCTGCCTTCTGGCAGTGAGTCCGACATACCCTCCAGCCCTCCCCAGGCAGAGGGATGCGTAAATGCATTTTCCCATTGATAAAAAAAAAAAAAAAAAAAAAAAAGGTGTTGTGACCCTATTTTTTTTTTGTACAAGCAAGCCACGTTAATCTAATTAACTTATTTGAAAATGTGATTTATTATTATGCTTGTTATGGAATAAATGAATTATGAATTATAATGAATTATGTTCTCTCGGAGTACTCGGAACGTATAAACATAGCGCCGAATGCTCAGCTTAGCGAGAGTGTAAGCTTACACTGTCTCGGCCGAGTAACATTTTACTGTTTCGGCCGAGTACTCGGTACGTGTGATCTAGACATAAAGGCGTATAGTTGTTATGAGCTCGATGATATGTGGAAAAGTATAATTTGGATAAGGGAAAATTAACTATCTTCTATTATTATATTATTCTTTTATCGTTGCTATAACTTTGATTTAGAGGTATTAATCTTCCCTAAAATTATCCTAATAATTTATACGTTGTAATTTTAACGTTCATATCATGCCTATCATTTAAGCATTAACGTAATATCATAACTAATAACAAATAAAGTATGATAAAAACATACGTAACTATTGTCAGAAATCAAATTAGCCTTCGTTTTAAAAACCTGCTCCGGATGTGTCGAACCAAATTTTGAACTTGACCCAATCCCAAATACAAACTTAAAAAAAAAACCATTCAAGTGCAGTCGCTTCTGCTTTTGACTTTGACCAGAACCCGAGGTCGAGTGAAGAACACCCTCAACTCAAATGAAGGGTAAGAGAGAGACTCTTAATTGTATATCTCGTAAAGTTAATACCTGCGTATGAAAATAATAATAAATAAAAATATTTTTTTTGGACATTTTCACAATTTGAAACGTTTGGCTTCCGTTTCCGGAAAATAAATCAATTTTCTGAGAATACTGGGATAAAGTGAAATGTACCAGAAATAATAATTTCGTAGCGAACCGAGCATTAGCGATCGTTACCGAACGAATAGAGATTTTTCAGTTTTAAAAAGTCAATTATAATTATTGAGTGAATAATATATTGCAATGCAATAGTTTTTCGTAGACTTTCGCGATTATCACACATAGTTATTTGATTGTAACGGGTATTTATCGCACTCACCTCGTTTTTGTGTCCCGACGTTTCGACTGTATTGCAACAGCCGTGGTCACGCACTGACTGGCGTATTGGAGCTACCGTCGCGGTAAAATGAGGGAACTACCCTCATTTTGGTCGTTAAAAAAAACGAGGTGAGCGCGATAGATACCCTTTACAATCAAATAACAATATTGCAATGCAGTTTTGATAACTTTATTTAATAGTAGTTTTTAAATTCGTTTTTTTTATGAAACTGAAATATTGCCGAATTAATGTACTACTTAATTAAATATAAATTTTAAGTAATTATAATTATACATAAATCTTTTTTAAATTAGATGATATTTAATTCTCAAAAGATTTAAACATAAATCAGTTATTGTACATTTCATACTAATCAATTTGAATATTTAATACTATTTACATTAACATACTTAAATAATATTAACTTAATTTATAAATTACTTAAATTAATTTGGCTTCTTACTAGCTACTTACTTTGAGAATTTTGTATTTTTCCTTTACACACTGTCTTAATATAATAATGCCTAGTATTTTCCCTAGCTAGGTCTTTGTACAAAGGACAGTAATGCTTTTGATTCTAACACGATACTTCTAGACAATATTTTTTTTTTTGCATGTAAGTACGTACTTTTGGAATCTACCTACATACCTATAAGTAAGTTATGTACTATATCGACTGGTTTTGTTCTTGTTTATTTAATAAGTTACCTATTTCAAAGGTAAAATTATAAAACACCTAGAATATACCTTACTCACTTCAGTTTTACCATCATTCTCACAAAGACTTCACGAATTTACATAGACCAGAGGTGAAAATTGGAATTCATCTTGTTAAAATATTCTCGTCCTTGCAAGCAAAATACTGAGTAAAATCTTGCATTTGACTTTTAAATTAAAAATAAACAAAAGAAAGGTTTTGCTTGACCAGATAAAACTACAACTTTAATTATTACAAGCTAGCTACAGGCTGTGATAATGAGAAGTTTTATATTCAGTAGGTAATTTAATTGAAAAAGGTACTATTAGATTCTCTATACACCACTTTTTTTTTTAACCAAAAAAACTTAAATGGGCAATGCAGAATGGGTACTACGTTGTATCTGTGCAGTCAGAATTTTGGGTTTCTACAAAATGATAGAGTGACAGCGGCACGAGTGCGGCGCCCGAGCCGAGCTATTGCGAGCTGACTCGAGCTAGGTACCCAGGTTAGCCAAACGATGAATAAAATTTAAATTACTATCAATGTTGGGAATCCGTAGGAAAACGACTAACGGAACAGTTATCCAATTTTATCACATTTATTTTGATAAAAATCGACCTAATTTTTTCAAGTTTTTTTGCCATATTTGGTGATTAAAAATTTGCGGTGTATTTCTGTCAAGAGCACCGCATCTTTATTTTTTTTTATCTAGTTGCTGATTGCCGTTTTGCATCTACTCCAGTAGTGCTATCACGAAAACTATAGTATTTGTTTCGAAGCCGTCACAGGTAATTAACAGTGTGTATGACGTTTATAAAAACACATACAAATTGATAACTGGCGATAAGAAAACACATTTCAAAAAGTTTGTTGATAGTCTACTGTTATAACAAACTGCCATAAATCTGTCATTCAGATCCGCACATAAAACATCGCTAAAACTAGAATCATACTAACACTGACATATTTAAACAACAGTGAAATGAAAAATGACCGAGAGGAAAATAGAGCCGAAACATCGTAAATTTTAAAAATGGTATCCAGTTTATCTCGACCGGGTGTAATGGAGGAGCCAAAGTGTACTATGATATAGGGATGAGTCTAGTACATTTTCAGGATGTACCACCACATTCGGCATTCGTTTCGGCTTTGGAAAAAGAGAAGCCGAACGGGATAACAAAATAGATGCAGAGTCTTGTCGCAGTATGACCAGCCGAACCCTTCTACGTATCGTGAGAAAGTAAGGTTTTTTGGTCTTAATTTTTCCTAGCGAATGGTATAAAAATAAATAATATATTTAATGTCGTAAGAAGAAGAAGGAGAAGATCGAATAAATCATTCAAAAATTTTGGGATTGATTAACAACCAAATGATAGTACCACATTTTTTATTTATCTTATTAACCCCCTTGACAGCTATCGGTTTCAAATTTAACCATTTTGGCCTACCGTCACAGATTACCAAGTAGCGAAAACTCTATTATCGCCTTTTGCCTATGATGAGATTTGAATTCCTTTGATACTGCTCTGGTGGAAAAAAAGCGTGATTTGCCATCAGAAGAATGCATTATCCACCTCGGCATTTCCTTAAAAAAATCCAATGGATTATTTCAGGATTATTATGAGACAAAAATTGTTCGGCTTCGATGCGCCCAGTGTCCCATCACTATTATCTATTCTTTGCGGCCTCCAGCTAGCAATAAATTCAGAAAGTGTAAGTAATGTGTGCGCCGAACACTGTAGTATGATTTGAAGCTCTATCACCAAACTTTTTGACTAGCGTATTCGTGTCGTAGCAATCATAGAAAGGGTATCTTTGGATGAAATGTTTGAAAACGTCGTATATTTTTTGAATTTTACGTGACCTATTCGATACGAATACGCTTGTCAAAAAGTTTGGTGATAGGGCTACTGAATGTAGTGGACGTGAAGTCCCTTGGTACTTTGCCCAGATTTTATATTTTGTCCCTAACTAAAAGTTGGATTCAATATTATTTACCATCTATGTTGCAAACTTTTATTACAGCATAAGCTAACTACTACAATCTATATAACAAAAAGTACAAAAGGTATCAATTGGGCCACCCATAGACCGTTGCAAACGATCTATAGGTAGCTCAACTGCTCCAACTCGATACCCGATGGCAGCGTGCTGAGGATACTGGGTGCATTGCCTCTTTGTATTGCAAGGCGTATTTTTTGGTCGAGATAACAGCTTGTATTATGGGAACCAGGTAACTCATATAATACTTATATACCTACCTACTTTTTTTAAATACTTACATACATGGGATACGTAGAAAACTCTATAATACTCAGTTAATTTCAAATACTGTCCAACATCTGTAACTATAACTTAGTTCGTAATTTTAAGTAACAAATCAATAAATATATTCTATTCTATTCTATATTTTGTAAAACCTTGATTATTAATTTAAATGTGGTTTAAATCTAGTATTTTTTGTACACAAAATGATGAACTTTGTCTCTGGCACGAAACTTAATATCAGTTAGAATAGAAGTGGCAGGAACATTAGAATTTACAGCGCAATGCAGACCGGTTTATGGCTAGCAGTTACCGAGCCGTATAGACGGACAGACTGTTCAATGTTAACTATTAAAGTACTACGCTACGTAGAATTCATTAATATAGAGTTCTACGCTACGTGAAATTCATTAACTCATCAACTGAAAACCAGCGCTGGATAGGCGGGTAACCCCATCTATCCAGCATAACGCTGAGTTGAGTCCTTTTTTGCCATATAAATACATACACTTCATATACGAGTAGGTTAGAATAAGTCTTTTAAGTTAGAATTATTTAGATAAGTAGTTATAAGTTTCTCTATTTGACTGTCATTGTATTTTATAGGCAAATAAATACCATTTCATTTCATTTCATTAATATACCAAGTGCGCTACGCTACGTTGATTTCATAATAGTGTACTACGCTATAACGCTACGGAGAATTCATTTATTTATAGTGTACTACGTGGAATTCATTAATATAGTGAACTACGCTACGTTGATTTCATAATAGTGTACTACGCTATAACGCTACGGAGAATTCATTTATTTATAGTGTACTAGGCTACGTGGAATTCATTAATATAGTGAACTACGCAACGTGAAATTCATTAATATACATAGTGCGCTACGCTACGTTGATTTCATAATAGTGTACTACGCTATAGCGCTACGGAGAATTCATTTATTTATAGTGTACTAGGCTACGTGGAATTCATTAATATAGTGAACTACGCTACGTGAAATTCATTAATAATGTGTTCTAGACTACCTGGAATTCATTGATATACGTAGAGTTTTAGGCTTTGCTACGTAGAATTCATTAATAAAGAGTTATAGGCTATGTCGAATTCATTAAAATGGGTGTACTACGCTACGTATAATTCATTAATATAGAGTTCTAGGCCATGTACTCTTGGATTAATTATTATCTGACCACAGCTACGAATGCGTAAAAAGGAATATATAATTTTATGTCTAATAATTCTCAACTAACTTCTTCTAAAAAGTAGCGATTTTAATCCAAGAATCATTATTTCAAAAATCTTAATCTCATACCTTATTGCTAACCGTAAAATACAGATTACAAAACTCTTCTAATACCTTGCGATAAAATAAAACATCGTAAAAATATCTCTTAATCACTTACGAAAATATTGGTGCAATAACAATTTAAAATTTCATGAAACCATGAATATTTCATCGGCTAAAACGTTATTTATGAGTGAGATTCTATCGTAGACTCAATCCGTATATAAATAATTCAATACTTAAATAAAGCTGAGTATTTTGGACGATTGAGAATTGAGAACATATTAAATTCGATTCATAAAGTACGAAAGCCCATGACCAAAACACAAATAACTGAGTACATAGTTTAGCCTTGAAGATAAGATTTATAAAAATATTATAAATTTATAAAATTACTGTAAAATGATATACACGACAAATTTTTAATTACCAAAAAAACTTAAATGGGCAATGGAGAAGGGGTAGGTATGACGTTGTATCTGTGCAGTCAGAATTTTGGGTTTCTACAAAATGACAGAGTGACAGCGGCGCGAGTGCGGCGCCCGAGCCGAGCTGCGGCGAGCTGGCTCGAGCTAGGTACCCGGGTTTGACAAACGATGAATACAACTTAAATTATTATCAATGATGGGTACCGCCTGACGTAAGTTTATAGTAAAACAACTAGGTAACGGTAACAGTTATCCAATTTTTATCATATTGTTGGCAGACTCCTTGAGAAGACAATCAACCTCTTCGATTGGAGTGCCTGATGCGGGCTCAGACATTTGAAATAAAAGAAGGAAATATTACTGTCATTGATGTCGTGTTCGCATGCATATTTTCCTGTTCTTGATTTTATTGCTTTGGAAGATTATGAGCTATTTGTGTTTGTAAATCGTCTTTTAATCCATTTCTGGTATTTCCTAATAATATAATTAATTTGAACAATAATCGACTTACTTAATTTGTGTTTAAACATTTGCGGTGTGTGTGTAACATACACGACGAGACGAGCTAGGCGCTCTCCTGATGGTAAGAGATCACGCCTGCCCATGACCAAAACAATACATAGGAATCTGATTCACTTAGGCCGGTGCAACACTGCTTTAGCGCAGTCTACCAATGACACATTTTGATGGTCAGTCTTGAACGTCCAGTAATTTCACTAGCTAACAATGCCCTTCAAACCAGAACACAGTAATGCTTACACATTGCTTTTTTGCTTTTCTGAATAAGACAGTATTCAACTTATTAAGGCTTGATTTCAACCACTCAATGGATTTCTTTGAAAGCCTGAACGTAATTAAGTATCAAATAAACTGACCTATTAAATCGAGTAACACGGCCAATAAATCTAGATCTCTCAATACTTCGAAATAAGCCCAAGTAACGGGCAATTAATGAAGTTCCTGGGGTCAGATGATACTGGTGTTGTTGGTATACATCTCACGTACGCACTATCGCAATTTCAGTTGCTTCTAGTCGAAGCTCTTTGGATAAAAAACACCCCCGTAGAAACCTTTTTATCACAGAACGCAATAATTGACAATGTTTTTTTTTTATTCCTGCTTCCAATTCAAATAGTTTTTTAATCAGTAGAATTTGAAATTGTTTTTTTTAATTTGTGGTTACAGCATTTTTTTTACGTACTTTTAGTACAACAAGCCAATTGCAAGTTAAGTTCAAACAATAGGTTAGGTAGGTACTTTTAGGTACCTATACCAAAGAATAAGTAATATTATTTCATATATGTATGTATAGTATAGTAGGTACTGATTTTCTTGATCATTTTTTAATTAATTTAAATATAAGTACCTGGATTAACCGTTGTTTTAAAAACTGTTAAACAACTTAAATTATAGTACGTAGTTACAATAAATATGTTTTTCTTAATCCTATAAAATATACTACAAACCATCTGAGGACGATACACGAGGACAAATATTATGCCGCAAAGCAATAATTTGTGCGTGATCTCTAACCATCAGAAGAGTGCATTGCTCATCTCCTCACTTGTTCAAATAAAAAAAAAACGAACGAGCCCTTTAGTAGCCGCATATGATGAGTAACATCTAACATCTCATTTAAATTTGGAATAATTACTTCATATTTCTGAAGGTGATACCGTCTGACGGGTAACTTCCTGGTACACACTTCCGTTGCATTTCACGAAATCCACAAATTGACAAAAGACGAGAGTGTCACATATCAAAAATAAAATAGAAGGCAATTTATGAGGACATAGTCTTCTAGGTATACGTGTCAAAATAGACCACGACATCGCTTCCCATCAGGCGAGTCGTGGTCAAACGTAACCCTATTTTTAATAAATAAAAATAATTAAAAAAAACATTCTGCAGTGCGGGCGCTTGGAGTATATTTTTTCCAGGATTTCACAGGGCATGAAAGTTTAGTGGAAAATTACTATTCTGCAGAGATTCCACGCTGAAACTTTGATAATAAAGCGTGGCATGGTGTTATAATTCATACCCACCGAAGAGCGACCTGAGCTACTGGACATTTATGAAATTATATCAGTGTCTGTAAATTTATCTGAAAAAACGCCATTATATAAAAATAACATAACTTTATTTCCTTACACGCACTTGATTAAAAGGACAAAAATACAAAGAAAAATAAGTGTAAGACAATAACATAATCAAGGTTTTACAAAAACAATCACAACCGACTTCAATTGGACTGTTTTAGTGACCGTAAGCACCACTGAAAAGTCACAGGGAAGCAAAATACGCAATTTCGTTTACTTCGACGACATATGTATTTTTTCAGTTATTGGGATATAAAAACTAAACTACTAAATTGATTTTGATAAACTTTGTATGGGACCAATCTGAAAGTATATTCTCTCAAACAAAAAAATAACTTTTAAAATCAAATCAAACATTAAAAAAAAAAAGCAAAAAAATTACATTCAACCGAATTGATAACCTCCTCCGTTTTGAAGTCGGTTGAAAAGGGAAGTCACTCAGCATTTGCTTCATATTTTTCCTTTTGTTCCAGCTATAAGGGCAACATAACGAAGTACTTATAGGTAGAAGAGAACCATTTGTCTGCGTAAATGGCAAATGGACTGGCAAAAAAAACACTGAAGACTATTAATTTTTTTGAAAATACAGGGTTTCTTATAAGAAAATAAAGTAGTTTATTTACTTAGAGAAATTATCGAAAGCACTCTATCACGTAAAAATTGTATAATTAAAAACAACCTATTTTAAAAGGATTGGGTTCAAAAACCTAGGTATCAAATGAGAAATGGCAGTGTTTTATCAAGCCAGACATCTGCAGGTACGCCTTTTTTTGTATATATGACGTTATCCAAGTAAATGAAATTGCGTATTTTGCTTCCCTGCGACTTGCGAGTGGTGTTTAAGGTCACTAAAACAGTCCATATAAAGGTTGTTGTAGGTATGTTTTTATAAAAAAGAGATTATTAGCAATGGCTATAATTTTTCTTCGTCTGTCTGTAATTTAGTGATAGCTCCTATAAGACTAGTTTAATACAAAATGTAATATGTTTGAAGATAAAAAAGGTACATTAAATTGAGCTTTAGGCTGAGGCCAAACGAGCATAATAGTTAGAGTTGTGAGTCGCGTATTTTCGATAGCGTAAATTTCGCCCAGCAGAAAAACTAACTCATTTTGCGTCACCCCGTGTGAATCAAACAGGACTTTTCTATGAAAACAAATGCATCAGAAATTACGCGACCGTAATTAGGTGGCTGACAACTCAAAAATTTACGCTCGTTTAGCATCAGCCTAATGCCTAGATCACACGTACCGAGTACTCGGCTGAGAAAGTAAAATGTCTCTCAGCCGAGACAGTAAAATGTCTCTCGGCCGAAACAGTGAAAGCTTCCATCACTCGTGTGATCTAGGCATTAAGGACAATAATTTCGACAATCCTTTTCAAATAACTACTATGATTAAGGGATCAAATTTAGTGGACACTCAAAACTTGAGTTTGACCCAATAACTCAAATAAACTCCGTAGTCACTGCCCCTATAAACTTTGATATGAATCTCTTGATTGAAGAGGGAGGAATCCTCTTCGATATTCAAAGGGATCTACAGAAGGTCTTCTTCACTATCGACGAGCCTACGATAAATCGAGAGAGAATAATTGAAAGTATTTTACTAACAGTCGGTTCAAAAGCGTTATTTTTCTACACTTATCTCTCCTACGTCCACCCCTTCGTTTACGTTGCGAATTTAAACATATTATATTTCTTAAACATGCGCGGAAATATTGTCATTACTTTTAAATAAAGAACACGCGAAGTATCATATTTACGTAGACTGAAAAACCAAAATCACTTCCCGGCGTGTTCTTTGAATTTGGAACGAAGAGCGCGATATCAATCGTACACATTGCGTTCTCGTGGCTGTATAGCCACAGATGCGATTTTTTTAATTTTACAGTTTGTGCCGAAGGTTAACTTCGGCACAAACTATAAAATTAGAAAAAAATTCGGTAAAGCGGAGTTCGTTGTTATTTTGTTATTAAAAATAAATTAAAATGAGTTCCGATGATTCTGAAAGTGAAACTGAAATGGACATTGACTGCACTCCACTAGATTTAAGATCGAAAGCTAAATTAGCGATGGAAAACCTGCTTCCAGCGAAATCAAAAAAAAAAAATATAGTGTTTTTGGCATACTTCAATGAAATTGCTAAAACTAAAAAGCCATCTACATTATGAGCGATTTATTCTATGCTGAAAAGTACAGTTCATATTAAAAACGGTATTGAACATTATTTAAAAGACCCTTTTTTATTTCCTTGCATTTTTTTAAGAAAAGCTCTATATATGCCTCGGCCGAAATGGCAATTGCCTGTCTCGTATTATTGAAGTAAACTCATACTCGACCTGCAATTGCTTATTTCGCTGCCTTTGCAATAATGTACTATTCTCTTCGATGCGTTTGTCTGCGTGCTTTTTTGTGCGATTTCTTTCAGTCAGCTAATCAATCAGATAATAAAAAGCCGTTTTATACACTACAAGTTTTTAATTACCAAAAAAACTTATATGAGCAATGCAGAAGGGGAATAACGTTGTATCTGTGCAGTCAGAATTTTTGGTTACTACAAAATGACAGAGTGACAGCGGGGCGAGTGCGGCGCCCGAGCCGACCTGTAGCGAGCTGGAATGATGAATGAAACTTAATAATTTATCAATGATGAGATGGGTACCAATTGACACCAGGCTAAATAAAAATGACTTACGGTAACAGTAGGTATCTCCAATTTTTATTAAATTTATTTAAAAATAAATTGACTTGTTTTTAAAAAAAATTGGCATATCTGTATTAGTATGTAACGGCAACTGATTATGTGTATTTTTCTGGTAATTAATAACTTATGTATACACTCTAATCAAAGATTTAATGATTAATTTTCATCGCCTATTCTGTCGTGTGGCTTTCCTTTAAAGATTATGTATAAGCTCCAACACGAGATATTTTAGGCTTATGCCGAGGTGTATAAATTATGATGGAAGAGATAACATTTTCCAGTTGCCCTGAGGCAATTTAACGTTATTTTGCCACACGCCTTTAAATATTAAAGAAAGTAACGGGTCTGATATTATCGTTTGCTTTCTTGAATAACTGATCAGGAAGAAAAGGGAAAATGCTAATATTTATCTGTTTTGTTAAGATGTACCAGGCAGATAGTCTATCTCTACTAAGTATGGAAATTTTGCCGTTTTTGTTTTGGTATTTTTTATCAGAAAAAGAAAAGAATTTCTGTAGAAAACTTGCAGTAGACGAAGAAAAAAATTATTAAACATTTTCCATATTAATTGCGTCTCGTGCGGTTCAGTAGCGGATTCTCGCCGCTGGAGAACCGCCCGTATAGTATGGTACACAGAAGTATTAAAGTTTAGAAACACAATGTAGTACATTGAAAATGCTACCAATAAAATTGGCCATTGGCTAACTTCTAGTACGCTGCAGCATGAAAGCTGAGCTAGGCCCCCATTGATGGAGGACTCTGTTACTCTGACCTTTTTTTGTCAATTTATGTTTCATGTGGTTTTCATCAATAAAATTATTTCTTTTCTTTTTTTTCTTTTTAGTACATTTTGGTCCGATGCTAATTTTCGAAAAAGAGAAGTAACAGGGCTGGATATATATTAATGTTAAAAATACTGCGTTTTCATCAATCATCAGAATGTTTTTGTGTAAAATGGCTATTTTCTTGCTAACTGTATTTTTTTTTTTAAATCTGTGAATGGTGATCAAAATTCCATAAAAAATTATGGATAGTCTCCTAAGACCATTTTCGTGTAGCTGCAACGGATAAGGTACTTACTGCCCCGCTGAAAGTTTCCATCCTGTATAATATAACGCTATATCTCTTCAAAGGGTAGATATAGAAGTTTAAAATTTGTGTGGAAACAGTTTTTTTTATGAGTGTATCTAATCTATCTCAAACTGTGGGATTACGTTCTGTAAAACAAATAATTATCACGGGCTTCACCGAGTTTCAAAATTGATGTTAAAAGATGCAAAAGTATGGATTGAAGGTGTTATTAGACCAAAAGTTGAATCAACCTGTCTCCTCAGGTATCATCAAACATCTGATTGAAAGTTGCATTATTATAATTTCCGAAGATAAGTACCGCCATGTGTTTCAGTTTTCTACTAATTTCAATGTTTGAGTGGATAAAAAGAGGGTTTTAAAATGTGCAAGTATTGATTGACTTCCATATTACTGACAATTTGCTATTCTCTGACATTTCCTCCGCGGGTGGAACAAACAACATCTACAATAAACAATTCTTCTACGGGTGACGAAGTCGCACGCGGGTTCAGCTAGTTGTTAATAAAACTACATCGTTAAACGTAACAAACATTATTTGAAAATGGAGATATTTAATTTTTATTGACGAGGTGTCTGAAATTTATTGGTCCTGTCTTACGAATCCATATGGTTTGATACTGTTCATCTTTAGGAATACCGTTATTCATCTATGTATGGCAATAAATTATGGCGATTTCAATGCTTCAAAATTCGGCTTGAATGACATAAAATAATCTAATAATGTTAACATATACCTATATAACATCTTACCTACCGTGTTTCTGACAAATAAAATCTTTATCTAAATCTTTATCTTTAATCTTGAAAACGTTTTCTGAAAGTTTTATTGGATTAAATAATTTTGGCGCAGGCGCAGTATGGCGCTTACATTCAGGTTTTTTTTATGTTTACTAGTGACGAGACAAGCTAGGCGCTCTCCTGATGGTAAGAGATCACGCCTGCCCATGACCAGAACAGTGCTACACAAGATAAAGCGCTCGTTCACATTGATACATTTTGATGATCAGTCTCGGAAGCCTAGTAATTTCATTAGCTGCAGTGCCTTTCACATCGGAACACAGTAATGCTTACACATTGTTGGTTTGCGAATAAATATCTGGCACTGTATTGGTACACATCTAGACGGAATCCTGCAAAGCACTCTTCCCAATGGTAAATATTTCTTAGGGTTCCATATTTTAATTTGGTATGCAAGCCAATATTCTCGAATCTGGAATGCTTCGGAATCCAGATCCGTTTCCGCTCAGCACCAGCATCTATAGAATACTAATCGGTTGATTTACTTATAGAAATTATTATAGGCATATACAGAATCGCAATAATAACAGCAAATTTACAGATGCTAAAAGTCACAGGGAAGTAAAATGAACTGAACCTACTGAACCGATTCTCATGAAATTTCTATGGGACCAATCTAAGGGATAAATCGAGGTATATCCTTTAAAACAAATATCAAATAACATAAAAAAATAACCTAATTGATATCCTTCTCTTTTTTTGTAGTCGGTTGAAAATAACAGTAATGTCTTCTTGATTTTAAGCTACAAAATAGTTAAATTATAAAATAATCGAGGTTTTACAAAAACATAGACAACCGACTTCAATTGTACTGTTTTAGTGACCGTAAACACCACTAAAAAAGTCAGGGAAAATACGCAATTTCGTCTACTTCGACAACATATTTCTTTCAGCTGTTTTGATATAAATAACTAAACAACTGAACCATATTTGATGAAATTAGTATGGGGCTAATCTGCAAGTATAATAGCCACTCAAACGTAAAAATATTTTTTCAAATCGGTTTATAAATAACAAAAATTTAGGTAAAAAATATAAATAAAAATCAACCGGCTTAAGAATCTCCTCCTTTTTTGAAGATTAAAAGTAGGCAAATGTGACGTCATGTAGCTTAGCCACTAGAACTCTCGAATGGATACCTTTCAACCGATCGTCGACGAAAGGCTTGCGTCCATAGGCCGGCATCGGACGTATCGGACGCATCGCACGTAACGGATTTTAGTTTGCCTTGTATAGAAATTCATACAACAGCGTCTACTGATCCGCACCGTACTGACAGCTCATCGGCAATGCCTACATGCGATGCGTACCGATGACGTCATACGGAATGCCGATCAGTGGACGCGCCCCGCGCGCTCGCTCCGCATCGTCGGCCATTTGTCGCGAAACGTAATCGCGATTATCATTTTATAGCGAGAAATATCATAAGGAATTACAAAAATCCGAATGAAGGTGACATCGGCAATCCGATTGCTAATACTCGCGTCGGAAATCCGATCGCTGCCGATACAGTGTACGCAGTCTAATTAATCCGTTACGTACGATGTTTCCGATACGTCCGATGCCGGTCTGTGGACGCTTAGCTTAAAACTTAATCTAGTCTAGTGCTCCCAACGCGACCTAGTTTGATGCCAACAGATTAGAGGCTATTAATATTGAATAAATTAAATAGGTCACAAATGAGTTCTACAAAACAAAAAAAAATTAATTAAAAAGCATATTTATGTCTACAATCTGAAAAGGTTTTTGTGAGTGTGTTTGTAACTCTTAATAACGCCGAAACTACGAAATGTAAATAGTTGTATTAAAAAAGCAAACTTAAGGGGAATCCTCAAATCCGAATTCCATACAAAATGTTTCGGGCAATTACTCAAAAAGTACGCCGTATTGTTATAGTAAATTCTTCACACTACACTATTCGTTTCGTCCATGTTTTTTTATTTCGTCAACAAAAAAAGTGAAAGGTTTCATACTTTAAATTTAGATTTTATACGTGTTTTAAAGTTAACCCTAGTAACTAAAAACACGTATAAAATCTATAGAGGGTTTATCATATAAAAGTTGCGGGCGAGGCTAATCCTCGCCCGCAACTTTTTTAGCGTGGTGAACTAACAAAATTTCTTCTGTTTTCTACTTTCAAGTCTCTCGTCCAGTGGTTTGGCTTGAGCAGTGTCTGTCAGTCAGTTAGGACTTAGTCTTTTTTGATGGGTGTAAGTTTGGTTGAAATTGTTATGAAACTGACAACCTAATTCATTCTCGATCGAGATTATGACAAACATAAGCCATATTTACTAATAGAAAATTTGTATACTGTATTCTACAGTGAAGTATGTGCCCCTACTATACACCACAAATTTTTAATTACCAAAAAAAAAATGGGCAATGCACACGTGGTACTACGTTGTATCTGTGCAGTCAGTATTTTGAATTTCTACAAAATGACAGAGTGACAGCGGCGCGAGTGCGGCGCCCGAGCCGAGCTTTTACGAGCTGGCTCGAGCTAGGTACCCGGGTTTGCCAAACGATGAATAAAACTTAAATTATTATAAATAAAGGGTACCGCCTGATGCAAATCCATAGGAAAACGACTAACGGTAACAGTTATCCATTTTTAATTAAAAAAATTGACGAAAGTTAGGCTTAATTTTTTCAAGTTTTTTTGCCATATCTGTGTTTGACAACTGACCATGCGTTTTTTTTTTTTTGGTTTTTAAAAATTGACCGTGTATTACATTCATAAGACCAGTCTGAAACTAACCATACTTGAGACAAATAAAATAAATCAAATCAAAATCAAATAATTTATTTATTATTTATTTGATTAATTAGAACGGTTTTACACCACTTACACTAATTAATAATAAATAATACATTACAGAACAATTCATTACAAATAGAGTCACACATAAAAATTAAAATCATTTAAAAAATAAAACATTCATGGCAGTAATTGATAAAATAAAGTCAAAAAGAAAATGACAGTGTAAAAATTAATTACAGAAATAGAATAAAAACGATAAGTATTAAGATATAAAATTACTTTCATTCATCGCTCTGACAGAAAATCAGACACTCTACCATCAGCTTCTTCCATTCATCAATAAAAACGTCACAATTAGGGTTCGTCATCAAAAGCTGTTGAGGGCAGTAAGGGTGCGAAGTCATAATGCATTTTGGTGAGGTTTACTTCACTGTCCAATAAAATTGACATCAAATGCACAAAATAAACAAAGTTTTGTGAGTTGAGTGATTCTTTATGATCACGCTTGAAAGTAATAAAATGCACAAATTTCGAAGACCACAAGTGTTCATAAATTGGAATCGCTCCCTGAGCGGACGCCAGCAATAAATTCGAATAATATCGGACGCCTGTCTACAGAATAAGTATTCATTCTCAGAGGCATAAAAGCTTGAGTCATTCTTCTTATCGTGACACTAGTGTGGTGAAAGGATTTCAAGTGGGCCTCTTTTCGTTCACTTGACAATTGTTTTCGAACTTTTTAAGGTTCTACGACATGCCGGTCTCCTGCCTGACGATATTTTCCTTCAACGTTAAGTACGTTTTTTAATGCACTCATAGTTTTTTTTTTGAACAGATAATAAATAATAAATTAATTAAAAACCGTGTTCCTATAGAACACCAAGATTAACAGTCTTCTTCTTCTTATCGTGTCACTAGTTCTCTCGAACCAGTGTGGTGAAAGGATTTCAATTGCGCCGAAGAGGCTCCTTTCGTGCACTAGATTGACAGTATAAAACTAAAATGGAGGTGCAAAACAGAAAAAAAATGAAATTACTTCTCCATTTTGAAATATGTGCAAGATGTAGCCTAGATGGGTACCAACATGGTTTCAGATATTCTGCAGCAAAGCAGTAATGTGTTAGCATAACTGTGTTCCGGTTTGAAAGGCACTGTAGCTAGGGAAATTACTGGGCATTTGAGACTGACCAAAATGTCTCAATGTGGACAAGTTATTTAGCAGCGTTGCAATGGCCTATGTGAATCAAAATCCTGAGTAGCACTGTTCTGGTCATGAGCAGGCGTGATCTCTTACCATCAGGAGAGCGCTTAACTCATCTCGATTCATGTTTAAAAAAAAAAAAAACTAACTAAAACTACTCTTTAGAACCCCTGTCAATGGAAGGACCTCTGTATATCAACAAATTATATAAAATTATTTAGTAATAAATACGCTTGATTTCTAAACAAAGGTTTTAATTAACTTAACTTTAGTTTAGAACTTTAGTACATATTACTATATTATAAACCAAAGAGTCAACGAACAGAAACCAAAGTTTAAAGATACGACACGTGTTTTGCCTCTACACGAGGCATCATCAGGAGGTGTGGACTCGCCGAAGTTCGAAACGAGAGTGAATAAACAACGTTGCCCGGCCCGTATTTATACCCGTTATGGCGATGAGTCGCCTGTCAAACTGTTAAATACGGGCCGGGCAACGTTGTTTATTCACTCTCGTTTTGAACTTCGGCGAGTCCACACCTCCTGATGATGCCTCGTGTAGAGGCGAAACACGTGTCGTATCTTTAAACTTTGGTTTTCTGTTCGTTGACTCTTTGGTTTATAATATAGTAATATGTACTAAAGTTCTAAACTAAAGTTAAGTTAATTAAAACCTTTGTTTAGAAATCAAGCGGATTTATTACTAAATATATCTATATAATTTGTTGATATTTATGGATTTCCGCAAAGTAACGCCTGAATCAATCAATGACCTCTGTATCGCTTTTGTGGAAATAACATTTATATAGCCTTTTAAGGTTACGACTTTTCACGGGATAAAATGAAAATCATGTACAGCGTGACTTGTATTGTGAAAATATACGGGTCAGCGCAGGTTTTAAACGCAATAAATCGACCCTTAGTGACCACAAAACCAACCCTTGTACAGGTTTTCGGCGGAACGTGAAAAGATCAAGTCGTGACATTGTATTACATTTTATAAAACTTTTGTTATTTTGAGTTTTAATATGTAAAAATGTTGGGTGGTTTTCTGCGCGTCAAGTGCCTGTTAAGAGATAAACAAGGTGTATGGTTATGAAATGACTCTTTTCTTTCTACTACTTCGTAAAAGAGATAATTATACATTAACAAATAGTATATAGTAATAAATTTGCTTAATTTCTAAACAAAGATACAATCTGAGAATGATCTAAGATCATTATCTTATCGTAGGTTGGTATTAGGTAAGTACTTACTACATAAAAACAAAACGAGCAAGCCTTACAGTATTCGCATTATGATTGACGATTATGATGTGCAAAATCTGAAACCTCATTTGGATGTTTACCATATTTACCTGCTTAATTTTTCTGAAGTTGTTACCATCTGACGGCTAAGTTCCTGACAAACTTCCGTTGCATTTCACGAAATCATTGCCACAAATTGACAGAAAACTAGAGGCTATTTATTACACATCAAAAAGTTAATACTTAATACAATTTTTAAACAATGAGGTCAGAAGATTTTAAATAAATACAGAAGTGGTGGTTAGCTCTTTTATGCGTTGTCTGGCGTTTACGACTTTTAAAGTGTGAGGTTGGTATTTGAACCAGATGTTGGTTTTTAAGATAATGTTTGCTTTGAAGTGTTTTTACTAGGAAAGCTGTTTTTTACTAGAGGCGGTTATGCGGTTAAAGTCTGGAAAAACTGGAATTTATAAATAATTCTTTAATTTTTTTTGCAATTATGTTCGTTTTCTATACCTACCATAAAATTATCAATTTTGTCAGAGATAGTATTGAAATATTTTCTAGCTTGTAGTAAAGTATTTTTTTTTCGCTGCATATATCATAAGGTATAGTATTATGTATATTATGTGTCATAAGTAAGTACCTACTCAATCTTTTATCCAAAATGTTATTCAATGTAAATTAAATTATAAATATTAAATTAAATTTCGAAAGTAAGTTCGTCAAGTAGGTTAGTACGCACTGAGACAGGTAATTTGTTTCGCAACGCAAACGAACGCAACGCAGACGGATCTGACGAAACTATAAAGGTAGTTCTGCTAGAATCAAAACTTTGAAAAGTCAAAAGTATCTGACAACGATTTTCAACTTTGGACTTGTTTTCTGAAGCGCGATATTCCAAACTACCGAAAACAAGGGAAAACTTTGTCGTGCTATCTGAAGCGTGTTATTTAAAACCAGTGGAAGTTGGGAAGTAAATTGACTCTTTCTACAAATTTTAAGATAACAGTAGGTATAGAAACGGTTACTGTGTTAGAATAATCAATGTTTTACAAGAACATACAACCGACTTCAATCGGACTGTTCTAGTGACCGTAGGTACCACTGAAAAGTCACAGGGAAGCAGAATACGCAATTTTGTTCACTTCAACAACTCTTTTTTTCAATTATTTTTATTTCAAAACCAAAGTACTGAACCAGTTTTTTAAATTTCTATGGAACCAATCTGAGAGTAAAAACCTCTCAAAAAAAAGAAAAAAATAATCAATAAAGTTCTAAGGTTACAAACATAAAAAAAATCATTCAACCGAATTGAGAACCTCCCCCTTTTTTGAAGTTGGTTGAAAAATAAAAAGGTTCTATTCAAGGTGCAATTATTTTGCTACACTCAGTCTTTATCCACCTAGAAGAAAAATAACTTGATAAAATATACGAAATATCTACTGTTCCTAATTGACAGAAACACAGCAAGGCAACGAGATTTAGTTTACGAAATGTGATTATCCAGTAAAATCCGCTTTACTACAGACACGAGAAATAACAAAGTCATGGCTGGATAATTGAATTATCTTCTATCGGAATGAAAGCCTGTTCTATCAAAAATCCTATTTTCACTTCTCATGCTCGGAAAGTTCAATTTAATACTAGGTTAATTTTTAAATAAATTGAGAACTTTTTTCAAATTTCCTACTTAGATCCTTCATAAAAAGTAAATTTTTTTTTCCGAAAAATGATTGATATATTAAAAAAATATAATAAAAAACTGACGTCTCTAAATTATTTCGTGAGATAATGCAAAAACCCTGAAACGTAAAGTTATTAAAAGCGTATTTATAAAATGTATACCTTCAAACCCAGCTTAACATCCCTGCTGAAATCACAAAAAGTCGAGGAATTCTCCGAAGTAATAACATGGAAAACCTTTGTTCTCGACTGAATATTTGATGGAGCATCGGGCATCAGCAGAGTCAGCAAATGGTTCCAAAGGTCGAGAGGCAAGAACCTTACCTTAGTAAGAAGCCAAATATAGTTTTTTTTCAAGTAAATATGTGACGACACAAGCTAGGCACTCTCCTGATCGTAAGAAACACAGCCTATGTTATTCTATTTATATAAATAGTTGGTCAATTTGGCCAACTTATAGTTTAATCTGGTCTGATACAAAATTAAGAAACAGAAGTGACAACGCTTGCGTCATAATGTTTAAAATGGCTTGGTTTTTTCATTGTTATAAAAATCCCACCGAAAAACGTTTTTCTGACAGCGTGTTTTGTTTGTTTTTACCCGACGTTTACGTCGACATCTTCCTTTGAAGCTATCTATCTGGATGTTCTCTAGGAACACTGTTATAAATCTATGTCAAGAACAAGCGGTAGAGACCTTCTTCGGTTCGGTTCGTGTTTCGAACTGTCGAACTTTTTGAGTAAGCATTAGAACTTCTTGTAGCAAATTTAGATTTATTGATATGGTTAATACATTTGAAGAACTTTATGTTTGGATTTCAAAACTGCTCATGAACGAAAATATATTTCATCAGTGGTTTCGAAAGGCTTTCGTTTCAAAAAGCCTTCATTTAGTATATGTAGGTACGAGCATTAAATTTTTTAAAGATCTTAATAAACATTATAAATTTTTCATTCATTTTTATGAGTTTGATACCGTCTGACGGCTAACTTCCAGTTACATACTTACGTCCAAATTTCACGTAATTACTCCCACAAATTTAGGGAAAGCAAGAGGACAGATGTAACACATCAAAAAGATGTCTAAAAAATTCACACAAAAAATCTTTTTTTATAACTGGTTATGCTAACATATAGGTACAATTTTATACTAAACGATCGTTAACCTACCATTAGTACAGTCAGCTGCACAAACATGTATACACCCCCAAGCTTTTACATTTATATTATACTCTTAATTTTGCAAAGACATTCTTCTTCTGACAAGTAAGACGACTACATTAAGACCAATCCTCAAATCCGATTTTATATGTGTTTTAAAATTAACCCTACTAACTTAAAAAAAACGTATAAAATCTAAATTAAAGTATGAAACCTTTCACTTTTTTTGTTGACGAAATCAAAAAACATGGACGAAACGAATAGTGTGAAGAAATTACTATATAACGGCGTACTTTTTGAGTATTTCTCCGAAACATTTTGTATGGAATTCTGATTTGAGGATTCCCCTGCACTTTTTTTTTTGCAAATTTAAGAGTAATAGGTATAAATTTGAAAGCTTGGGAGTTTTTACATGCCTGTGCAGCTGACTGTACGTGGTAAATCCTATTAACAATTTGGTTCTTTATTATTATTTATTTTCACATAACAAGGAAAATTCTATAAAAAATACCCATCACAGTAACAGTTTCATAACAAGATTCTCCAATTATCCGGGTAACAAGAACCGGAAGTCCGATTTCCGGTTCTTGACGTTCTTTTCCAGCCTCCATAAAACCACCACTTAGTGAAATTCGGGGAAATTGAAATAATATTTCCCTACTCTGTTACCCTTCTTAGTTTTTAGATTTTTTGGCGATTCACGATAGGCACAGAATAAGTAGAGGACGAGAGAGATGAGGACGTGGTGGCCGAGTGGATGAGGCCCTTACCTTGCGATCTGATAGTCGCGGGTTCAAATCCCGGTGGCAGTCATGCGTAAATGGGTTTTACCGGTCGAAAAAATCTAAATATGCATCCCATGTTCTCGTAACGGTGAAGGAAAACATCGTGAGGAAACCGGCATGTCGTAGAACCTGAAGTTCGAAAACATGTGTCGAGTGCATGAAAGGAGCCTCTTCGAGGCGCACTTGAAATCCTTTCACCACACTGGTTCGAAGGAACTAGTGACACGATAAGAAGAAGTAGACATTTAATATAATCAAAATTTTACAAAAACATTTTTTTATGTTTGTTATCTTTGTTGTTTTTAAAAAAATTGTTCGAAAACATACTCTCAGATTTGTTCCATAGAAATTTTATCAAAATCGGTTCAGTAGTTTAGTTTTTGAATCAAAATAACTAAATAAACAAAATTGGTAGTCTGTAAAGTTGATTTACGGACGATAGTGTAACGTAACTACCAGCGTAACGGGACAATGACAGCGTTACCGGACAATGACGTCAACGTTTTCGTGCATGCAGCCGGCGTTCATGCGTATTTTGCTTCCCTGTGACTTTTTAGTGGTGCCTACGGTCACTAGAACAGTCCGATTGAAGTCGGTTATTGTATGTTTTTGAAAAACCTTAATATTTGAAGTCGGTTGAAAAGAACATACCCACATACCTACATAGCATAATCAGCCTATAATGTTCCGACTGCTGGGACTCAGGCCTACTCTCGGCAGGAGAGCGGATGGGTCTTAATCCATCACGCGGACCCAATGCGGATTGGTGGATGTCACATGCCACAGAACACTTTTTTTTCTGTCCTTTGCATGCCGGTTTCCTCACGATGTTTTCCTTCACCGTTGCGAGGACATGAGATGCATACATAGATTTTTTCGACGGGAAAAAACCCATTTACGCATGACTGCCACCTGGATTCGAGCGCGCGACGGGCAGATCGCAAGGCAAGGGCCTCATCCACTCGGCCACCACGTCCTGACATCACATACCTCACCAGAAAAAAATCCCTCTTTCTTCACAGTCGGATAAAAAACTCTCAAGAACTTCTAAGCCAGCTACGACACGAGATATTTTCCTACTGTTTCAAGGTATGGGTTTTTTACTGTGAAATAAGGTAAGTATTTCTTAAAGTACCTGAACCTTTTACCTTTTTCTCAGCACTTTGTTGTTGAATAATCTTATTACGCATTTACTTAGCTCTTCAAATGTAGGCAACTTGGGACTAATGGAAGAATATTGTGTAAGGGCAAGAAAAACGCTTCTGCTATTATAACTTTGTTATTCTATTAATTATTTAAGGTAGGCTAAAAACTGTTTTAGGATTGTTATTCATTATACATAATTCAATAAAATTTGAATAGCAAGGAAATTGCTTGGTCTTCTTATCGTGTCACTAGTTCCTTCAAACCAGTGTGGTGAAAGGATTTCAAGTGCGCCTCGAAGAGGCTCCTTTCGTGCACTCGACACATGTTTTCGAACTTTAGGTTCTACGACATGCCGGTTTCCTCACGATGTTTTTCACCGTTGCGAGAACGTGGGATGCATACATAGATATTTCGACCGAAAAAACCTATTTACGCATGACTGCCACCGGGATTCGTACCCGCGACTATCAGATCGCAAGGCAAGAGCCTCACCCACTTGGCCACCACGTCCTCTTTTGCTTGGTGAGACCGATAGTCAAATTATCTACTACAGGATTTTAGAATTAGGTGTAAATATTGTACGCCAATAAGGTAAAACATATAATTATCACGACAACCATATTACCATCCCATTACCTGTGGTTCACAATAAATAAATATTTATTTGTATTTTGTACATATTTCTATTAGCTACTAAAAACTAATTGGTAATTTGGCAAAAATGTGAGCTAAGCCGATTAAACCACAATGTAAAGGCAGTTTACTTAAAACTAGGCCTGAAAGTATACCGAGTAACATGTTATTTATCATGGTATAAAACTGATCACACATAACACTTGTTACTTTCTGAGACAAGTCTGTTATAAAATAACCGGTGATATCAGCCCGGTGCGCCCGGGCAGGCGATTCTGTACGCCGTGATTGATTCATGTAGGGTTGCCATCTCTAAAATTTGGAAACCAGGACAAGACGTTTGAAAACCCCAGATTTTAGAGCTCGCAACCCGGACATGTCAACAGGTTTTCAACCGACCTAAAAAAAGGAGGAAGTTCTCAATTTGGTTACTTTTTTTTGTCACTGCGGAGTTCGGGTAGCGAATTCAAAGTGCGCACCGTGGCAACTGCGACGGTAAATTTAGCGAGTCTGTTCGTCGGTTGATCGCAGCGTGTGGGCACAGTGCGTGTGTTGCGGGCGGCCCAAGACTTTTCAAACTCGGACTAAAAATTAAGTCCGGCCCGGACGCTTCCCAGACGCCCTATGCTAGGAAAAATCCGGGGAAACTCGGACGGATGGCAACCCTAGATTCATGTCATGATAATTGTCGTCATTCATAATTTCATTCGTATTGTATTGTATCAATAACAGTCAGTCAGTATTGTGCTGACTGTGAGTGGGAATGATTGCGTGACGTCGCGTCATGCGTGAATTATAATATGACATTAGTCACATTAGGCCACTTATGAACAATAACAGTGTGATACAAAATCACCGGTAATTTCACTGTTACAAAATGAAATCATATCACCATGTGACAATGAAATAGAAGTAGCAATCATTTCCATGCCTACTTAAAACATACATTATCTTACTGTCAGAATTACCACCCTTTGAAGTCAGTGCGAGTATATTTTGGTTAATAATGAAATTCCGTCTCATGTTTATATAACTTTAAAGGTGATATTAACATACTAAATACCACACTACATGGTGGTTAAAATGGTTGCTATGAAATAGAGTTGGGACTCTATAAACATCGATACAATTTTAACCAAAAACAACGAGCGAGCCTTTACCGTAGTCGCAAAATATGATGTGTATCTCACCTTGGTAATAAGTAACATTTAAATTTGGAATTATTAAATTTACTTCATTTTGCGGTTACCATGTGATGGCCAACTTCCTATTACACACATCCGTACCTTTTCACGAAATTACTCTCACAAATTGTCAGAATATAAGGGCGCCCAAGTGTTAGTACACCACAAATTTTGAAACTAAGTACATTGTATCTGTGCCAGAACTATAGGTAACTACAAAATGAAAGAGTGACAGCGGGGCGAGTGCGGCGCCCGAGCCGAGCTGCAGCGAGCTGGCTCGAGCAAGGTTATACGAGTTTGCAAACGATGAATGAAACTAAAATTATTATCAATTTAGGGTACCGTTTGACGCAAAGTCATAGGAAAACGAATAACGATAACAGTTATCCAATTTCTATCATATTAATATTTAAAAAAAAAACGATTTAACTTTTTCAAGTTTTTTTGCTATTTCTGTGTTCAGTAACGGCAACTGATTATGTATATATTTTTTTGGTGATTAAAATGTACGGTACGGTATAACTTTAAAGGTGGTATTAACATACTAACTACCACAATATTCATGGTGTTAAGTGAGTGCCGCCGTTATAGTGATTACTTAAATTAATACTTTAAGCAGGTTGAACTAAAGACACACCAGTTTACGAGTCAGAAATATTACCTAGATCATCTTTAAAAATAATCAAGTGTGACACTTTATTTCCATCAAGTAACACCATGACACGGGTGTTACTCGTTGGGGAAAAAAATCCCCAACCTATCGTTTATATACAATTTTTACCAATAGCAAAGAAAACTCTACCTTGCAGCAATAAATAAATCAGATATCATAAATTCGCAATTTAAATGAAGTCTCTAAGTCAACTAGTCTCCTATAATAGAGCTGGGACTTTATAAAAATCGATACAATTTTAACCAAAAGAAAAGTTTTTTTCCCAAATTGCCATTCAACGTGGAAATGCCGCCAGCGTTCTGGGCACGTTGCCGTCTGGTGGTTGTACATACTCGTAGATAGGTTTATAGTATCGATATACTATAAACCTATATATGACTATACAACCCTAGTCTACCCTTCTGCGTAGCTTAACATTAATACCTATTAAGGCAACCGTTCCCTGCGGAGCACCTAAATTCCCATTTGTTGAATGGGGGCATATACAACATTTACACATGTACAGGACTCATTTGTCAATGACCTTTGAGGACCATGTCAGCCTGGTGGACAAGACCTTTATATCAAAAAAATATACAACCGACTTGTATTGGGATTGTAGTGACCGTTAACACCACTGCAAAGTCACGGGAAAAGAAAATACGTCGTCGTTTACTTGATTGAAATATTGTTTTTCAAAAGCTACTCAATTCAAATCAAATATATTTATTTTTCAACAGACACATCTTAAGTCTAAAATTTTACATACATAGAAAGTGATTAACCTAGCGGGGTCGGTTTTGTTATATACTCCGAACTAGTTAGGACAACTGTATCTCGGAGCGTATAACTAGCCGCCTCGCAAGGTGTGCTGTTTTTACATAGATTTGTGCACTTCAGTGTGTGTACTGTAGCAGGTATTAGTACTGTGCCTAAGTTATGAGTATGTGTGTTTGTTGTGCAGTGTTTATATTATTTTACAGAGTAGGTATAGGTATAGGTATAACCTTAAGTACCTAGTATAAGAATATGTTCTTCTTCAGCCCTACGACTTCGTCTTGCTACTGAAACGATTTTGATGATTTTTCTATGGGATCACGAATGAAAAAGATGACGAAGATAACATACATAAAAAAAAAGAATTGAGAACCTCCTCTGTGTTTGAAGTCGGTTGATAAATAGAATCGCCGCCGCAAAGGCGCCGGATGGTCCAAGATTCGAATTTTTGTAGCAAAACATCCGTATGTTTTAAGGGTTCGGTTTTCTCAAAGAACCCTTATAAAGTCGCTATATCTGACTGACCGTCCGTTTGTATGACTCGTGGTTTTGAATGAATGAATGAATTTGATTTTTGGAGCATGTCTGAGCCCTCTGGTGGTACGAGAAAAAAAAGAAGGGAGTGGCTAAAACTTTATACTTAATTGAAAAAACAAAATTTTTATGAAAAAAAAAAAGTTTTTCAATTACGTCCAGTTTGCATAATTATTTCTTTGGCAACGACGCAAAACAATTAAGAGAATCTGGATTATGTTCACTGTCAACTAACTACTTTAGGTACATTAAGTTATAAGCATAAAGCGTTTAATAACATAATGACATTTATTCGTAGTAGAACTGGATACGGACTGGATGAGGACGTGGTGGCCGAGTGGATGAGGCCCTTGCCTTGCGATCTGATGGTCGCGGGTTCGAATCCCGGTGGCAGTCATGCGCAAAAATCTATGTATGTATCCCACGTTCTCGCAACGGTGAAGGAAAACATCGTGAGGAAACCGGCATGTCAAAGTGCAGAAAAAAAAATGTTCTATGGCATGTGACGTTCACCAATCCACATTGGGTCCGCGTGGTGGATTTAGACCCATTGACTCTCCTGCCGAGAGTAGGCCTGAGTCCCAGCAGTGGGAACATTATAGGCTGATTATGCATTAGAGTGGATAGAGTGCACTGGGCCGAGTACACTGGGTAGAGTACACTGGGTAGAGTACACTGGGTAGAGTACACTGTGTAGAGTACACTGTGTAGAGTACACTGTGTAGAGTATACTGGGTAGAGTACACTGGGTAGAGTACACTGGGTAGAGTAGACTGGTTATAGGTCTAGTGACCTACCTAGTGGTAATGAACACTGGGTAAAGTAAATTAGGTTATATCTATACTCAGTAGAGTATACTCACTAGAAAATGCTCAGTAGAGTATACTCACCAGAATATGCTCAGTAGAGAATACTAACCAGAATATGCTCAGTAGAGTACACTGAGAATAGAACAATGGGTAGAGTACATTCAGTTATTTACACTCAGTACAGTATACGCAATGAAGTACATATACTCAGTAGACTATATAGTATACATAATATGAATTTTGACAAACAAAGGCATCAATTTGTTTAAAGTCAAAAAATAGATAATATAATAATATGTACCCTTAAAGTGACAAATAATTAAACACTTGTAAAACTTAGAATAACAAAAGCATTAATGCATTAGGATTTTAAAGTGCTGTAGATTTTTGCCAATAAAAAGTAACGTTTAAATATAAACCGCTACAGTTCATGAATCAAACCCTATATTTGTCACAGACAGTTAAACCCTAGTCGCCAGTCTGCCCTACTTGTTAGTGCTTTGAAATCTTCTCTACCTATGGGATTAGGGGCGGGGCAATCTGTGAAGCTGTACCTAGTAATAATGAGGGTACAACACTACGTTACTTCTTAGTCAGTCTTGACAGAGAAACAAACAGGACCACCCCAATACTTGGATTTCCTGTTGCTGGTAAAATACTAGGCAACGTTCGCCGAGGACATTATTTGGATGGGTGACCGTATTAAATAACATTTTAATAGTAAACGTTTTCGTGTCTGAAGACCTTCTTTGATAGAGGAAGCTTACAAACTTTGTCGAAAATTGATTTATTTCAATTTGTAGTAATTGGGACATTTCTAACCTCTCCCCTGTCGTCAAATACCCGATTTCGCAAATTAATTCGTTAGGGTAAGCCGGTTTGCGATTATTGGCCGGCGCACATTGGCGCACGGTACGGCAGTGTATTTTAAATTAATCAATTGAATTTAGTACTTATCCAATCAAAATAAAGTATTAACTAGCTGATGCCCGCAACGTCATTTGCATTGTGAATTAGCAAAAACCCTCCGAATTCGAAGTCTTTTCGTTCAGTGGTTTGGCCTGTGCGTTGTCTGTCAGTCTGTCAAAACCAAGCATTTATACCATATTTTTAATCACCAGAATAAAAACACGCATAATCAGTTGCCGCAAAAGCTCGGCTCGGGCTTCGTACTCGCGCCGCTGTCACTCTGTCATTTTGTAGATTCCTATAATATTTTGACTGCACAGATACAAAATAGTACTTCTGCATTACCAATACATTTTTTTTGATAATTACAAGTTTTAGGTGTAATTATATTGCTATTTCAATGCACAGTGATCGACCTCATCGGTTTGCGATACGAATCGGTACTTTGCCCGTTGTATAAACAGACAAAACCAAAATCATCCGCCGTACCGTCTGCCCAGTATGCGCAGGCCATGAGTCGGTAAATGGAGGCGGCTCGAGACCACTCCAACGGCAACGTGGCGTCTTATAATACGGGGCTTAATTTCACTTTGTACCCTTCGTGATGAACTTATCCTTAAGGCAAGGAATCCCGCGCGTCACTATCTCGCTTGCGCATCTGTACATTTTGAAGAAAAATACACTCAGTTAAAATAAAAAAATAATGTTTTGATGTATAAATAAGCGAAGGAAACTGGGCAAAATTGTTTTCCCCTATTTCCTTCGCCTATATAAATTGACTAAGTATAAATTTCAAAAAAGTGCATCTTTCATTTTTTTACTAAAACTTCACATTTTAAAAATAGGTACCTTTGGTAGCAATGTTGGCGTATTTTATTTTATCTTAAACATTTTAAGGAAATTAACAGCTAACTATGAGTATAACTAAAGTATAGAGAAATTCTGAAGGCCAATTAGAAATTTCCACAGATAGCAATAGAAAGTATACAAACAATGATAAAAGTTAATGGACGACACTATAAACAAGAGAAATAAGGAAGACGTTCACTTTAGGTATTAGATAAGTAGGTATAAAATGAGTTAACATTCGAAAAACTTATCACTTAACGTGCGTTTTAGTACCTACTTTAGTACGTATTTCACGGTACCTAACAAAATGACCGATCCGCTTTAAAAAAAAACTCAGTCCACTTATATCTTCAAAAATGTACAAATGAGCGAGCGAGATACGGGGCGCGGGATTCGAGGCCTTAAAAAATTGTTAAAAATTTAATAACTGTTACCCTTAGTCGTTTTCCTATGGCTTTGCGCCAGTTGGTACCCATCACTGATAATAATTTAAGTTTCATTCATCGTTTGGCGAACCCGGGTACCTAGCTCGAGCCAGCTCGCAAAAGCTCGGCTCGGGCGCCGCACTCGCGCCGCTGTCACTATGTCATTTTGTAGAAACCAAAAATTCTGACTGCACAAATACAACGTAGTGTAGTTTAGGGGTAGGCCCTTCTGCATTGCCCATTGAATTTTTTTTAGGTAGATTAAATTTTGTGGATACACTGCTATGTTTTCTGTGACCCCGTCCTGAGTCAACACAGTGAATTATTATAATTGAGTGGTCATTCTTGACCTCTCGACTGCAAACAAGGCAGTCCTTACATTGCTATTGAATTATTCAGTTTAACTGTACTGAATTTGACGACACGATTGGTCGAGTGGCAAGTGTGTTGGAATGTCACGCCAGTGTCACGCAGGACAAACATTTGTGTGATGAACATCGGAGATTTTGTCTTGAGTCTGGGTATTTTCTATGTATTATAAGTAGGTGTGTATTTACAAAAAAAATATGAAGTATTCTGTCAGTTAAGTGGTTCTCATAGTACAGGCTTTGCTTAGTTTGGGGCTAGATGACGTTGTGTTACATGTCCAAAATATTTATTTATTAAAGCTGCTGCTGAATTTTAAAACTTCACGACAAATTTCTTGATGTCTTTTAAAAATTTCACTTTTTAAAGAATTTCGATAAATAGATAAGTTTTCATCAATAAACGATCATTCTTAATAGCTTTAAATGTATAAAAATCGATTTTCCAAAAATAACACATTTATAGGCTAACGAAATAAATGTAAACACACATGTTAACCTAAAACGATTTATTTAAAAATTTTTGGATCCCAATAGTTTATAAGTTCTTTGATCGTACCTATAGGTTTGACAAGCTAAAAACAATTTTGTCCCTTTATTTTGACACTAGCTGTACCCGCGTGCGACTTCGTCACCCGTGGACGAATTGTTTATTGTCGGTGTTGTTTGTTCCACCCGCGAAATAAATATCACAGAATAGCAAAGTGTCAGTACTAAGCAAGTCAATCAAAACTTGCACATTTTCAAACCCTCTTTTTAACCACTCAAACATTGAATTAAGTAGAAAACTGAAAAACTTAGCGGTACTTATCTTCAGAGGTTATAAAAATGCAACTTTCAATTAAATATTGTGTTTACCTGAGGAGATAGGGTCATTCAACTTTTGGTCTTATAACACCTTAAATCCGTACTTTTACATATTTTAACTTTAATTTTGAAAAATCGGTGAAACCCGTATCTAATTATTTGTTTTGTAAAATATAATTTCAAAGTTTGAAATGTATACACTCATAAAAAAATCTGTTTCCATACAAACTTTAAACTTTTATATCTACCCTCTGAAAAAATGTAGCGTAATATTATATAGCCTATAACCATTTTAGGCTTAGTAGCTATATATGATATCATAGTAGTAAGTTTCAGTTAAATCCGTTCGGTAGTTTTTACGTGATGGACAAACACACAAACCAACAAACAAACAAACAAAGTTTCCAATCAAAAATAAAAATTTGGGGCATGTTAATTAATCTCGTCTGAACATGTTTCCGTCAAAAAAAAACATATGTACAGAAATTCGGGGTCTTCTGCTTTATTATATGTATAGATTTTAGCCAGCAACGATTATTTACTAAAGTTCCAACTTGCCTAGGTTGTTTGAAAACTCCATATTTTACAGTCTTACGTTTCCGCATTTCATAAAACTATACTTGTTTTAAGTAAAAGCTATTATTCCCGGAAATATGAAAACCTCGTGTTGACCGAGCACCTGACGTAAAGTTTTAAGGAGGATAGCCTCAGTTTTATAGTAAGTATTAGTAGGTAGTATTTTTTTCTATAAAATAGAAGCAGTAATCCTGTCATAATTTTTAAAGTTATTTAACTTACATCAATAACAGGCATACAGTTTTTAAAATTACATTTCATAGAACCTAAAGTTCGAAAACATGTGTCAAGTTCACGAAAGGAGCCTCTTCGAACGCACTCAAATCCTTTCACCACACTGCCACTGGTTCGAAAGAACTAGTGACACGACAAGAAGTTAAAAAACCGGCTTCAAATATAACCGCTGCCATTTTTGGTTTTTGCTAAAACCCGAAATAGCGATGGATCCTTTGCCAAAATCCATCAAGATATAATCGTTTTTGTTGAAATAAAACACAAAATAGCCGATTAGGTATAGCCACCATATTGCGTATCCGATGATCTCTTCCGTGACTTCGACGAATCCTTATTAATCCGACTACGGCGAAGCAAAAAGAAGGGTTATGATTTTTAAAGTCTATCTAGCTGTTATGCCTACCAGGGCGCGCCAAAACTAATTACTTATTTACTTTAAAAAACGAGCGAGCCTTACAGAAGTCGCATTATGATGTGTTGTATCCAGGGTTGGAAAAAAAAAGTTTTTCAAAAACACTGTTTTAAACATGTGTTTTAATCATGCCAATCCTGGTAACATCTGACATCTCATTTATACTTATTTGGAATAATTCTATTAACTTTATTTTACGAACCATTTGTCAACTTCCTGTTACAGACTTTGCACCATTGCACGTTTCTCCCACAAATTGTCAGAAAGCGAAAGAAAATATCTTACACATCAATAATAAAACCTAAATACATTGAAAAATAGAATGAGCATTACCCCTTTGATTTCACGTTACTGACTGCACTGCACAATGTCGTCAAAAATTTCGCGTCAACCCTTGAGGAAACTTTATTCTTTTCCCATGTCACGTGAGCGAAATACGAAACACTCCAGCTGAATATAGCAAAGTGTTCTGGTTTGGATGGCAAGTTGAAGTAAAAGGCAAGTTTATTGTGACCGAATAAGTAAGTTACAGAAAAAGTCGGTTTATCGTTCTACTACATGTGTTGTGAAGAGTTTTTGGAAGGATTTTATCAACTGACTTCAAAAAAGGAAGTGGTTATCAATTCGGTTCAATATTTTTTTTTAATGTTTGTTAACTCAGTCTTTTGTTTACACAACTAATTACTAACTTAATGCTAAAACACAATAAAACTAAAATTACTTGAATAAGTATAAAAATTATAAAGAATTAGCCTATCTAAAATTACGAATAAAACACAGAATTTAGGTCACTGTCCACGGGCAAAGTACCCAAAAGGCTGGCGACGTTACCTCGTTGAATATCGATGCTAATCCTTTGACCGAGGTAAGCGCCAGCCCTTGGTTCGTTTGATTTATCTATCAACTTACTTGACTTTTGTTGATTATTATGAACCGATTTTAAAAATATATTTTTATATCTTTATTTTTTATTTGATAGGATATGTACTTTTAGATTGCTCAATACTTAGATTCGAAATCAAAAAATCATTTCTCAGCTTTCGCATACACAAACACTAACGATTAGATTTTATTGAGTAGATTAGCGCAGGAATAAGTTGTCAATGAAAAAGGTAGGAAAACGAAGGATTATCTCGGTGAGTTAAAGAAAAAATATGTTGGTATATGGTATGGTACATGTGTATACGAGTTTTTAAGTTAGTAGGGTTAATTTTAAAACACGTATAAAATCTAAATTAAAGTATGAAACCTTACACTTGTTTTGTTCACGAAACGAATAGTGCGAAGAAATTACTATAATACGGCGTACTTTTTGAGTATTTGTCCGAAACATTTTGTATGGAATTCGGATTTGAGGATTCCCCTTAATCTATGACTTGCATATTCTGAGAGCTTACAACAGCCACGATTTGTCTAGTTGTCTGGTTAGATAGAGTAGGTGAGATTACGTGGTCTGAAAGTTGAAATGATACACGTCTTGTTGAAATAGGAACACATCTTGAGGAGGTTGCACCTGAATAATAATGTTTCTAAGCCGACGAACATAAATAGGAGAAGGTTCCTAATTCGACCCATTTTATAACTATGTTATTTTTGCCGTGACTACATCTAATAGATCGATGAACGCCGGCTGCATGCACGAAAACGTTGACGTCATTGTCCGGTAACGCTCTTGTCCGCTACACTGGTTATGACGTTGTCACGTTTTAAACTATCGTCCGTAAACCAACTTACAGACAACCAATGTTTTATGTAGGAACTTATTCTGTTTATGTATATCTTAAAAATATTTTTTTTTGGTTGTGGTGATAATTTGCAAGGTGATAGCTTTATGTATTAATATGGGTTGGCAACACTGCTTGTAGCCAGCAATAGACGGGCTGATATAAGATATTAGGGATACCAAATTAAATAAAAAATATTTATTTTATTTGGTATTTTAATATTATTTTAAATGAAATAATTTTTTTTTCATAACATGTTAGGAGATAACCATGAAATTCTGATACATAATTTTTGATACGGCAAGAATATAATCTATACCATGTTTCCATTGGATATTAAAAATTGGTAAATTAAAAATCCTCTTCCGTACCGTCGCTAGTCTGCGCAGGCTATTACCATCGTATCCTTAAATTTAGAGGTAAAACTAGTCATATGAAACCGACTTCTACTGTAGGGAACGTTTTAACAAATTGAGCAAAAGCTTGAACAAAGAACCGTTGAATTTTCGATTTTCATAAGCTTGTTATAAGTTTCAGAGTTCTGCTCTAATAAGCAGGAAAGTTTACGTACTTACTTAACAATAAGTTGAGAAATATTTAGAATTCGGTTCGAAGCTGTGCTAAGAAAAAATATTTGAATTTATAAGAGATAAAGTTATAATTTTACGAAGAATATATAAAAAACACCCATAAAACACATTTGAAAGAATACACTCCTGTTTTCAAGACGAGACTCAAGGTAAAATTAATTAAGTAAGTTTAAAAATTATGTAAGTTAACTTTTCAAAATATTTTGTAGTGGACTTTATGATTAGAGTAAGAAATATTTTAAAAGATTTATCTACAAAAATAATCAACGTTTTCAAAAACATACTACAACCGACTTCAATTGAACTGTTTAGTGACTGTAAACACCACTGAATAGTCACAGCAAAATACGCAATTATTTTTACTTTGACGACATACTTTTTTCAGTTATTTTGATTTACTAAACTATATATATATAACATATATTTATGTTGCAATCAAGCTCAGAAATCTTTGTTAACCTTTAATTTTACATGTGATTGTGATGTGTTTTGTGCGCTTAAATAAAAAAAAAAAAAAAAAACTACTGAACCGATTTTAATTAAATTTAAATAGGACCAATCTGAAAGTATCCTGACAAAATTAACCGATTTGTAAAAAAAATATTTTTTCCAAATCGGTTCCTAAGTTTTGAGGTTACAAACATAAAATAAAAAAATCCGAAACTAAACTTAAACTTCCTCGTGATCTGTTACCATCAGGAGAGCGCCTATACATATACATTAATATTACATAGTCTCTTGTTTACATAAAAAAATATATATTATCACATAACATAGCATAATCAGCCTATAATGTTCCCACTGCTGGGACTCAGGCCTACTCTCGGCAGGAGAGTGAATGGGTCTTAATCCACCACGCGGACCCAATGCGGATTGGTGGATGTCGCATGACATAGAACATTTTTTTTTTTTTTGTTTTCTGTCCGTTGACATGCCGGTTTCCTCACGATGTTTTCCTTCACCGTTGCGAGAACGTGGGGTGCAAACATAGATTTTTTCGACCGAAAAAACCCATTTACGCATGACTGCCACCGGGATTCGAACCCGCGACCATCAGATCGCAAGGCAAGGGCCTCATCCACTCGGCCACCACGTCCTCTATATATATTATCACGCACGACGCAAAAAGCAAAAAAGATGAAGAAGCATATATAAAAATGTTACTTTGCCGCGGGCAGCTTCGAAAGTCAAAGGTTATTCATAATGAATCTCAAGTTACGGTTCCCTAAAAAAGAAAAATGCCCTGACATGTCAGATAGAGTGGCTTTCAGACCCTGAGGCCACCGGAACCGGAAACCCATTAGTATTGATCTGACGTCATACGTGTATGAATAGTCTCCATTCTTGATGACGTCATCTGCGGCCTTTGCTAATTTCTAGATAGAAATTGATCGCAATGAAAATATTTTTTTCTTTTTTTACTTTTTCAGAAAACTGCGAGCTGTATTTTTGCATTCGCGTTTTCTGGGAAATTGATACTGAAAATTGAAAAAATCTCAAGGTTAATATACTACAGTATTATTACAAGATTATTAAGGCTGGCAGATAGGTGAATATTTTACTAGGTACTTACTTATTTTCAATCCATAAATAAGCTATGTTTAAAAGTAAGCTGGCGCGTGACACCAAAACGCAAACAATTACCTAAGTATTAAAAGTTACGTATTAAATTTTGATTATATACTCGTAGAATAATCAAAGGTAAATAAATGCATAGTAAATAAATCTAAGTAAATGCTGAACTAAGTCCAGTAGAATTGTCACGGCTGAATTTTAAAGACATCCATTCATTTTAATAAAATGTTGTTTTCGTAGTAAACTTCTTTGTTGCTTCAAAAGCGGAAAACCAATGTTCATACGTTGGTCTTCTAATTAGTCTTTTGAACTCAAAACCTTATAAAAACTGTTTGGTTATACTAAAGTCTGACGTTCAACAAACCACAGTACCGGAAGTCATATAGAATAACTTATCTACCATTGGATGGGGTTCAAAATGGTAAATTCCCACCAAGGAACTATAGATAAAGATGGAACTGGAAGGAACTTTCTGAGACATTAAAAAAAATAGTATTGGATTTTTTGACATTTAAGGTCGTTTGGGCTGCAGGGAAGAGTCAGACAAACACACATACACTCGAAAAACATAACCTTTTTTCTTCGCAGTCGGGTAAAAAGAGAAGGTAAAATAATATGCATATACATCACAAGTTTTAAAAGAAAAATAAAACATATATGCATAATCAGTTACCGTTATGTTACACAGATATGTCATTTTTTCAAAATAAATATGGTAAAAAATGGACATACTGTTTCCGATATTCCTTTTATGTAGTCGTGTATTCTATGGTATTGCGTCAATCGATACACATCATAGATAATTTTGAGCTTAATGTATCGTTCGTCAAACTCAGGTACTAAGCTCGAGCCAGCTCGCTGCAGCTCGGCTCGTGCGCCGCACTCGCCCCGCTGTCACTCTGCCATTTTGTAGTAACCAAAAATTCTGACTGCACAGATACAACATGTACCCCTTCTGCATTGCCCATTTAAGTTTTGGTAATTAAAACTTGTGGTGTTAATAAAATTAACTGTAACATTTGGTAGATAAAAAGCAGAATGAGGTTAAGCGAATATTGTTCTGAAAAGTCTTCAATGAATTGCACAGTTTTCTTCCAGACAAACCTATAGTTCTATGATTCTCACCCGCAATAGAACCGCGTAGCGATAACAAAGTCACGCCACGCAACTACTAAGCCACATAAAGCTTCAACTTTCGTAATAACGGAACCCAGGTAATTTGATTTTCAGGTAAATATGACCCCTACAAAGTTGATAGTTTAGGGTTAACACTTATTCAAGTCAGTTGATATCGTTCCCGTTTGGTTTAGGGTCACGAAATGGTAACTGTTAGGGAACAAAATGGTAACTATAGAGATATGAAATAGTGGGTTATGTTACCTTTTTTGTAGGGTCAGCGAATTTTTTATTTTGCAGATACAAAGTAGTGTACTTTAAGGGTAGTCCATTGTCAGGGATACAAGAAAGTGTTTTTTTTTTAATTACGAAATGGGTGCTCATTTCCCTTCTAGTGAAAAATCTTGTGTATATCTCGATCCTGAAGCCTTAAGGGGAATCCTCAAATCCGAATTCCATACAAAATGTTTCGGACAAATACTCAAAAAGTACGCCGTATTATAGTAATTTCTTCACATTATTCGTTAATTTTAACATTTTGTATGGAATTCGGATTTGAGGATTAGCCTTAACACTCGACTTGAATACCCGCCCTCGCCTTCGGTTCGGGCTGATAAAAGCCTCGTATAAAATGGTTTACTTCAGGCCCTTGATGTACAAAAAACTATTATGAACCACAGAATATTAAAGTATAGAATCAGAATGTAGTATAATGAATAAGCGCCAAAAAAATAAGCCACATTGGCTATCTTCTAGTAAATTTCGGTCCGATGCGAAAACGAGAAGTAACAGGGCTAGATAAATATTATATGTTCAAACTACTGGGCTTTTTCATTGTTAATAAACTACATCGTAAAATATAACAAACATTATTTGAAAATAGAGATATTTCAATTTTATTGACTGGGTGTCTGAAAAATGTCTGTCCTGTATTCCGTATACAATTTGGTTTGATACTGTCATATCTTGTGTTCTATAGGAACATCGCTATTCATCTATGTTATAGTGTATTGACTGCAGCGGCCTGCATGCCAGGCATAAATGGACGAACGTGGTAATGTGGGCCGGGGCACAACCGAGACGTGAATTAATACGTGAGTATATTACCTCCTTAGTTGCTATATTCTCAAAGAAGAAAAGTTTGTTCCTTTTTTAAATAACCTAACACGATATGAGATTTCATTGTAACTTTTTGGCCTAGGCCGGTAAAGTAGATTTATCTCGAAGAAGATCAAAATTAGGTTCGAATTTCCAAGCATTTTTGAGAAAATAACTTTGTATTATTAACTATAACTATGTTATAATATAATTGAATTTTTTCGTTGGGTATTTCAACGTAGTGTTTCGGGTATTACATCTTTCGGAGACATCGATGTTTCGTATCTATTGCATAACCTAAAATGAAATAGAGCGTAAATTTTGACGCACGACCCACCCTAAAACAACTAATTAGACATTTATGGCCGAACTCTGATTGAGCAAGTTAATTAACTAAGTATGATTAAAGTTTTGATGTATATGTTATCTGTATACCCCAATAATTGAAAGTTCAAGTTAAATTGAATACAGTAGACCGACAACCAACAGCTTTGTTTGCTTAACTTGGTTCAAAGTCAAAGATTCAATGTCTAGTCTGTAACTTAGAATTCCATACAAAATGTTTCGGACAAATACTCAAAAACTACGCCGTATTATAGTAATTTTTTCACACTATTCGTTTCGTCCATGTTTTTTGATTTCGTCAACAAAAAAAGTGACAGGTTTCATACTTTAATTTAGATTTTATACGTGTTTTAAAATTAACCCTACTAACTTAAAAACACGTATAAAATCTAAATTAATTTATGAAACCTTTCACTTTTTTTGTTGACGAAATCAAAAAACATGGACGAAACTATTATATTTTTTTTGAATATTTTATTTTTAAGCTTCCTTTTATATTCCTTTTACCTCGGGGTGTACAATAAAGTGTTTTACTATCCATCTACTATTTATCAATCTTTAAAAGAATTTAAAAATGTAACGATATAGGTATACCTATCTGTAATGTTATTAATTTTTTTATGAATCCAACTTCCTACTAATATTATAAACGCGAAAGTTTGTAAGGATGGATGGATGGATGGATGGATGGATGGATGGATGGATGGATGGATGGATGGGTGGATGGATGGATGGATGGATGGATGGATGGATGGATGGATGGATGTTTGTTAGTCTTTCACGTAAAAACTACGGAATGGATTTTAATGAAACTTTACAATAATATACCTTATACATCAGAGTAACACATAGGTTACAATTTATAAAGATACCTGCAGACGAAGTCGCGGGCACCAGCTAGTAGGTATATAAATTTGAATTTGAATTAGACAGATTATCATTCTTCGTGAAAGAGACTTCCCCTTGACCGTCAGTTTCTTTATTTCATTTTGTTGACGGTCGTTAGGCAAACGGCTGCAATTTACTTATTTAGCTACCAAGATAATTTGAAGCTCAATTTGCCGCGAAAACCGCTCATAGAGCAATTTATGTTCGACTGCAGAAAATAGGTAATGTTTTTGAATAAAATAAACTATGTATGTTATCTGTTTAAGGTGCCCTCAGTATTTTACACTCAGTTAAACAAATTGTAGGTTTTTATTGGTTTGAATTTTTTCTTTTATCTTTTATCCGCGATCATTTAAGCCCTCCCGTTAGTTAGTATTTTTTAGTTCTAAATCTTCATAATCAATCAAATTTAAAGCAAAAAGAAACTTTTAAAATTTTAGTCGAACTAAGATGAAATTAAATCACCAAAATGAAATCAAAATCGTATTAAGTTTGGTTATTATTTAAGACTACATGGCGTAAAATAATAACAAAACTTTTAATTAAAAGGGCCTTAAACTGCGAGTTCTAAACCCATATAAATTACAAATTTCACCACATTTTTTACGTCCAATTTACAAGTTAACAGTACTTTTTATCCTTTTTATAGACTGAAGAACTTCACAATGTACAGTCAACTGCACAGACATGTATACACTCCCAAGCTTTTACATTTATATTACTCCTAATTTTGCAAAGAAACGTGCACACAAGCATTTTCAAATTAATGTAGTCCTCTTACATGTCAGAATTCTCGTCAGAAGAAGAATGTCTTGGCAAAATTAAGAGTATAGTATAAATATGAAAGCTTGGGAGTATATACATGTCTGTGCAGCTGACTGTACCTACTGGTGAGTAAAGTTGTTTTAATAGAGATAAGCGGTAACGGCTTCCCCGCCCGCCCAAGTGGTCGAGCGATATTTTTATCCGCCCATAAACTGCAAGTCCGTAAGCTGGGCTTGGGAAAATAGCTGATTTTAAATTCGTTCGGATATTATAAATGGGTTATTTATAAGTCTGGATTAACTTCATATATCGATATCGGGGCTTAAACAATGATACATATTTTAAAAATATAGAGTTTAAAAAACGATTTATTTACTTTAAAAACAGAGAGCTTAAAAATGTTTATTTTACAGAGAAAATTGAAATCGAACGTTTGTGAGGATAAACACCTCCAATTTTTTATTACCAAAAATTGGGTATTAAATATTACAATGGGTAATGGGTAATGTAGTCAGAATTTCGGTTTTCTACAATATGACTTGAGAATTGAGTGATAGCGCCCGAGCCGAGCTTTTGAGAGCTGGCTCGAGCTAGGTACCCGGGTTTGCGAAACTATGAATAAAACTTAAATTATTATCAATAATTGTTACCGACTGACGCAAAACGCAAATGACTAACGGTAACAGTTATCTAATATTTATCAAATTTATTTTGTCAAAAATTCAAGTCTTTTGCCATATTATTATGTAAGTATGTGTTTAGTAACGGCAACTGATTATGCGTATTTTTTTTCTGGTGATTAAAATTTACAGTGTAGGTATATCTTTGATGCTCATCACGCTGAACTTACTGAATCAATTGAGATGCAATTCGGTATGTGCATCGTTCAACATTGACGCGGTAGAAAGATATCAAAAGAAATAATTTATTATAAAAATGCGAGTCATATTAACGTAGAATAACTACCTATCTTATTCCCCAGCAGGTCAGCCACGTTCACATTGACCTTGTCACAAATGGATCCCAATTGAATAGTATTTATGCCAATTAATAACATGCCTTGTTTGTAGAGGAGCAGTAATGACCTAGTTTGAACATTCAAACAATGTAGGGTATAATAAATAGGCGCGAGTAGATTACCTTGTGGTATTCCACAAGCTTAGATTTGTTATGTGTGAATGAAGCAAGCTCTATAGAGCTGTGGGTTTCGCCTTTTCGGCTGACTCTAACTGGCCGAATGTAGTGTAGGTCAGAGGGTTTATTCCCGAATCCACACTGGCCATCCCTACTAGTGGGAATTTCGGGATAAAAGCCTAGAAATCCAACCAGCAGCGGGATTTCGTGAATATTTTTTCTCGAAACTCCCACTATTGAGAACAAAGAACGTAATTCAGATAATAGGCACACGTCTTTAGATATTTTTATTGCAATCACAGATCACAGATACTCTAGTTAACATTAAAAAAATGTTTTATTTAGCGTAACTAGTGGGGATGGCCAGTGAGGATTTTGGGAATAAGCCCGTTTAGAGTCAAGATAGACTTGTGTGTATGTAAGTATGTGTATTTATATGTATGGATGTTATGTCCGATGATTTAGTGAAATTACTGGGCTTTCGAGACTGGACGTTCGGTCAAGAAGAACTGTTTATAAAAAAATACTAATCGACTTAAAATTATCTGAAAGAACTCGAAAAATTAGTTACCATAAACACCAATTAAGTCACAAAATACGCAATTAGTTTACTTGTTTGATGTAATTTTTTCAGTTAATTTGACTTCAAAACCTAAGTACCTATTGATCCAATTTTCATGAAATCTCTATGGTACCCATCTGAAAGTATATCCTTTCAAACAAATAAAGAATTTTCCAAATCGTTTGAAAAATAACAATGTTCTGAGGTAAAACAAATATTTAAAAAAAAACCGAACCTCTATTTCTGGATGTCGGTTAAAAAAACATTTAACACCTAGCAACTTTTTATTCCAACACAACCTCCACGCTTCAGTATCACAAGATATAATTGAGGTCACAAATTTAAATTCAATTAGGTAATTACATTCCGTCGATGGAAATTGCTTTTCATGACGCCATTAAGTCGGTCACGTAATATGGCCAATTTTCCATTAGCCTATCGTTTAAGCTTCTTGACTCAGAAACGTAGATGAAAATAAAAGAAAAAATACGCAGGAAGTAAAGCCCGCTCTACACTCGCGCCGCGAATACCCGTGAAAGCCTTCGCGGCTTTCACAAGAGTGTGGATGGTTCCCCGTTTGGTGTCGGTTTTTTGTCCCGCGTCAAAGGACGATCGCGAACGTAAAGCGTCGATGACACACGGCTTTTTCACAAGCTACAAGCCAGCGTTTACGCTTATAGTCGCCCATTGTCATCGGCGTTTTTACGATCTGCTGCTCTAGGTACAATCCACTAGTAAAAAACTGTGAAAAAATAGAAAGCCGGGCTAATTTACACGCCACTCGTGGCGTGTTGGATCCCTGCGTATAACAGACTCGCTAGCTAGTTCGCTTCTGAGCATGTAGAAAGCATTATGTGTCATCGACAAACGCTAACACGCTCACACGCTAGTTTTAAACTCGCCAACAATCAGCTTGTAAAAAAGCTTGTCATCGACGCTTAACTGCGAAACTGCGAGTGTAGAGGAACATGTTTCACGCGGAGTTTCACGGCGCAAATCGCAACGTCAATTCACGCTACGAATTGAGCGCAAGTGTAGAGCCTGCTTAAGAAGTGGGAGTGACGCAGCGAAAACATTCTCAGGATGCTGGAAAGGACGTGACGTGGCGATAAGATAAGATAAGATAATAATTTATTTGCCAAAATCACTAAGAATGTAAGTATATATAAATATTACCAACACGCATTTTATTAAAGGCGAATGAGGCATTCACCCTGGCCCCTGGCGAAGAGTAGGTATTTAATCAAATGACTAGATTAGTAAGAACTTGAGAGATAAAGACTTTGGTTTTTTTTAATTTTACTTTTATTTTTAAGAGAAACATCATTTTCTAGATTAACATTGTTCCATAAAAACCTATACTCTAGCGAGAGGAAAATTACTGAAGAATCGAACCCCCCCATTTTGGTAAAAGATGTCTACTTTTTTTTGTGGAATTTGAAAGAGCAGGGGGTTAGATCTATTTAAATTTTAAATACTCACAGTCAGCACATTACTGACTGACTGATTAAAATATATACTGGATTTTATACTTTTGCGCCACTTTTTATGAATAAGGGCTTATTCGCTCGAGCGAATTTTAAACGCGCGTTAATAATCCGTTCAACCAGAACCAATGCAAACGTGAACAGCTACTTGGAAATGTATTTAATTTAGATTTTATACATGTTTTAAAATTAACCCTACTAACTTAAAAAGATGGGTTCCCATCCAGTAACACCCAAACGAGTAACACTGTTACTCGATGGGATTTTTTTTCCCAACGAGTAACACCCATGTCATGGTGTTACTCGATGGGAAGGATTTTTTTATTTATTTTTAATAAGATTTCCCACCTACTTTATGATAGATAATATAATACCTGTTGACAGATTTATTTATTAACAAAGTACTGCAAAATAAACTTAGAAATTACAAAAATTAAAAAGAAACAAGTTTTGTATCGGTGCAAAAAAAAAAATTTACATTGACCTCTCTATCTACTGACAGTCATAATCGTTTTTGTATTAATTGTGAGTTTAATAATTAATTTAAATTAAAGTTTTGACATAATAATTATTTTACACGTAAGTTTCACCAAATCAGTGCACCTACCGTACGAGTAACGTAACAAAATACACCAAAAACTCCAGAAACTATTTTACTATGTTCGAAAACAGAGTGAATACTAGCGCATCCCAAATTGAAATGTCATTTGTTATTTAGTATTGAATAATATTGTCAAGCAAGGCGTGGATTTTTGCCTCGACTGAAGGCCAACGGAAAAGTTCAGTACAAAAACAGATCTTGCTAACACAGGTAAAAGATTTTTAATCCCCTCCTCTGCGACTGCATTTTAGCATAGAATATTCATTTTAAAATTAACTTCTTGTAAAATATTACAGATTGATTTATTGTTATCAGTACAATAGTTTATCCTGAACATCTGAACTAACTGACAAAAGGCGCACAGGCTAAGCTATTAACGTAGAGACGTCAAATTTCAAGGGCAGGTTCTTTAAGAAATATACCACTAATATGTGCACACTAGGATCGGATTTCTTTAACTTACAACATAAGTTAAGAAGTTTAACTTCTTAATTGTCAACTTTATTGTTAATACAATATGAATTTCATAATTAGTTTTTTGGGTAGTACTTAACCTACCTATAAAATAAAATTACTACGCATTCATTGATCAATCTCAATTTTAAAACTAAATTAATTGACAGAAACAAAAATTCAATAGCAGCATCATTTTCATCAGGATTCCCTGACTTTGTATTTGTGACATTTATTTACTTTAAAAACCATCTACCATCTAGTTTAAGAAGTGTTACACTTTGTTCCCATCGAGTAACACCATTTCTATTATTTTATTCCCATCGAGTAACACCATGACATGGGTGTTACTCGTTGGGAAAAAAATCCCAACGAGTAATACCCTGACGAGGGGTGTTACTCGATGGGAAAAAAAATCCCAACGAGTATCAGTGTTACTCGTTTGGGTGTTACTGGATGGGAACCCATCCTTAAAAACACGTATAAAATCTAAATTAAAGTATGAAACCTTTCACTTTTTTTGTTCACGAAATCAAAAAACATAGAGGAAACGAATAGTGTGTAGAAATTACTATCGGCGTACTTTTTGAGTATTTGTCCGAAACATTTTTGTATGGAACTCGGATTTGAGGATTACCCTTATGTCCAGGCTCAATACGCCTCTTACAAAATGAGAACGATTTTGATGCCAAAATAACATAAATATATAATCTTCGGACAAAGTTCCATTCGGAACTCTATAAACACTGTGACGTGCTCACGAATAAAGGCCCTCATTAAAATCGACAGATTAAAGTATTTCGGAGTTTGTAAGTACATAATCCCAGTTGTTTTGCCAAATTTACTTATTGTATTCAAAGGGTGATAATAACAGACTTTGTGTGAAAATAAACACTTCAAATGTTGATGGATTTAATAAAATATACCTAATATATAGCATTTAATTGTAAGTGGCGGACGTGGTGGCCGAGTGGATGAGGCCCTTACCTTGCGATCTGATGGTCGCGGGTTCGAATCCCGGTGGCAGTCATGCGAAAATGGGTGTTTTCGGTCGAAAAATCTATTTATGCATCCCACGTTCTCGCAACGGTGAAGGAAAACATCGTGAGGAAACCGACATGGCGTAGAACCAAAAGTTCGAAAACATGTGTCGAGTGCACGAAACGAGCCTCTTCGATGCGCACTTGAAATCCTTTCACCACACTGGTTCGAAGGAACTAATGACACGATAAGAAGAAGAAGCATTTAATTTGTTAAAAACCAAGTAGTATTTAACAAATTAAATGTCAAGATACTTGAAATTTCGTTAATTTATTTTTATTTAGTTTTTTTTGAAAATTAAATTAAAAAAAATAAACGACTACACGAAAAAAACTGAATACTAACAGCCTAATAGAACACAAATCCAATACGATAAAATACAAATTAATGATAAAACCTTATAAGGAGCGTTCCAAGACAATTAATTTACCTTAGATAAGCCTAAACGTAAACAGCGACCTACTTTGAGGGCATTCATCAAACTAATTGACACAGAGCTTTGTATCTAATATAGACACAGTATTTTTATATATTTCATAGTAGTAACAGTATGAAAAGAATTAGCAGAGTATAGTTTTTTGACAGGAGAGATGTTACACATCACAAATCTAAACTAAACAACTCATGTATGTACCTACCATAGAGGACAAGCCGTGGAATATAGCCAGCCAACTAATGGAATTCAAATACGATGAAATATCTATTAATGATAAAATGATAAAGTAGCCTTAAGAAAATTTACCTTAGATAAGCTTAAACGTAAACAGCGACCTACTTTGAGAGCATTCATCAAACTAATTGACACAGAGCTTTGTATCTTATGTAGCCACAGTATTTAGATATATTTTTCTTAGCAGTATCGAAATACAGCAGTGTAGTTTTGAGTTTTTGATGTGTAACATCTTTCCTCTCACTTTCCTGCAATCCTCAAAACAGGGACGGAAGTATGTAACAGGAAATTGGCCGTCAGATGGTACCAACCTCAGAAAAATAAAGTAAATAGAATCATTCCAAAATTAAATATATAAACACACGTGCAAGTACTTATCCTGAAGCGGGAATCGAATCCGCGACACCGGCATGACAGTCACACACACTTGCCACTCGACCAATCGTGTCGTCAAATGATGCTTATTTATTACCCAGGTGACATGTCAGATATTACACATCATTATGCAACTATTGTAAGGCTTGCCCTTTTTACGTAAGTTTAAAGAAAAAGTTGTAGCGAATTTTTGGGTAGATATGCAATACAGGGTGTGTCGTAATGAGTGGATAATCCTTCAGATGCGGGTGGAGAACTTCAGGACTAATCAGAAAATGAAAATATATACCCAGTAAAAATCCCACGGATTTCGAGTTACAGGACGTTTTCAAAACTTCCATTTTTTTTTTACCTTTGTCCATTGTTCTTGCTGCCAAGACTACAAATCTAGGAATTTTTTTTTTGCTAGAGCATTCCTGGATAACTGTGCTATCGAATGGTATTTCCTGTTTTTGTGCTATAGGTACAGTTTTTTTGGTACAGCATTATTTATCGAAGAAAATGTGTTTTGCTCATTTTTTTCCAAAACTTTGATCTCCTGTGGTGTAAAAAAAATGTATGGTGACCTAGGTAGGACCAACTTGTGAAAAACTAGCCTACTTTATTGGCATTCCGAAATAGTATAGCACTTGGTGTTTCCACCTACCAATTCCACGAAGATTCCTGTTAAGACGGGAAAAGGTCGTTTTTTCGACTAAAAAGTTCGGTAAAAATTTACATGGTGAATTGGAGTTTTGTAAACAAAATTCATGTTTTAACAAATTAATTTACTAAAACATGAAAATTAAATAAATTACATACCTAAAATACATTTATTGCATGAGTTTTAAGAGTGTTTTTTACGGAAGGATTATCCACTAGGAGATATGAGTATGATTCTCTTTTACTCTTTGGTGCGCTTATTCTGTTTTATAAAAAAGTTTGTATACTGCCATTGAACCTATTACATTCACCTAGCTTTATTTATTCTAAGCCCGCACAACCTTATACACCGTAAATAGTCCTAACTGCATTAACCGGATCAAGCATCTAGAATTATTACCCAATTGCAAAGAAGGAAGGTAATGTGTTTCAGATGTATGTAAGTGCATACACGCGAACTTACTTTATTAAGTATTTATACATACACTGTAAATTTTTAATCACCAGAAAAAAATACGCATAATCAGATGCCGTTACTGAACACAAATAAAAAAGTTGTTTTTTTTGCCAATATTTGATGAAAATTAGATAACTGTACAAAAGTTACTTAAAAGTTAGTAGGACACGGTACGGCTAGTCCACCAGTTTAAAGTCGCTCAGCGAGCTATGGAACGGGCTATGCTCGGCGTCTCTCTGAAGGATATGATCCGTAATGAGGTTATCCGACAGAGGACCAATGTTACCGACATAGCTCAGAGAATTAGCAAGCTGAAGTGGCAGTGGGCTGGTCATATCTGCCGAAGAACCGATAACCGCTGGGGTAAACGAGTTCTTGAGTGGAGACCGCGAATCGGCAAACGTAGTGTAGGACGCCCTCCGGTCAGGTGGGGTGACGATCTGCGGAAGGTTGCGGGCAGAAGATGGATGCGGCAAGCCGAAGACAGGGCGCGATGGCGCTCATTGGGAGAGGCTCATGTCCAGCAGTGGACTTCGATAGGCTGATGATGATGATGTTACCGTTAGTCGTTTTCCTATGAATTTGCGTCAGTCGGTACCCATCATTGATAATAATAATTTAAGTTTTATTCATCGTTTGGCAAACCCAGGTACCTATCTCGAGCCAGCTCGCTGCAGCTCGGCAAAGGCGCCGTAATCGGGCCACTGTCACTGTAATTTTGTAGAAACCCAAAATTCTGTCTGCAAAGATACAGTGCCCCTTCTGCATTGCCCATTTAAGTTTTTTGGTAATTAAAATAGGTGGTGTCTAAGTGAGTCGGTTCCTTTATTGTAATTAAAATAGGTGGTGTCTAAGTGAGTCGGTTCCTTTATTTTAACTTGTAGGCAAAACGGCTCTAAATTTTGTAAATTATGGTGTCATTGGAGTTGTCGAGGTCAACTGACTTCGGATATCTAAATTGTTAAGAAATTCAAAATTTTTATTTATTTTTTCAAACATCTACAAAACGAACAATGGGTTTTTAAAAAAATAAGCTAAATAGTAAGTCGTTAATAATTTTTTTGATCAAAATGAATGAAATTCTAAAGGAGATTACAAAAATATATATAAGTTATATGTTTAAATTTAATTTGGAATAATGAATTGATGAATGTATACTTATTTCGCAGTCGGGTTTTCAGTTTTTTTTAACTTTAAACTTGTATTTTTGAGTTTTTTTAATATTCTTTTGTTGTCTAATTTAATTCATTATTTTACCGAAATAACGAACGAAAATAAAATTTCACGATGTTTGGTCTATTTATCAAAGATATTTAGATTAATTATTAGTTAAAATACACAAAGTTAAAAACTTTTATTTTCTTTTGATTGAATTTAGCGTTTTGTTTCATGAAATTGAAAATTATTTTACAAAAAACCGTCCGCACTGCCTCAAGCGAATTTCTATCATAAAACAGCTTTGTTCTTTAAAAAACAAGTAGATTAAACTTAGAAGTTACTTAAGAGGATTGTCCCTAATAAACGCGCGAATAGGCACTTTTGGTTTGAATAATATTGAAGAACTCTCTGCATTGAATGACACTACAAAAATATCTCAACTGCCTAATAGACGAGTGTTCCCTTACACCGCGTGATATTTCTAAAATTATTCTTAATTTACGAGAAAAAAATTCTTTATATTGATCAAAAACATCGAAATCGACCTTTTGTATTTGAACGATTTAAGCTATATCATTGAGAATATTTGAAAATTCTTTGGTGTTATCGTAAGACAAAAGTATAAATATTTCAGACACCACGCCTTTTTTTCAGAAATTCAAACCAAAAAGCAATAATCCAGGCTTAAACATCATTGATTTTTCGATCCCCGCCGTCCATACATTTTAGTATGAAAAACTTGACTCGCTATAAAATAGACAACGTGCCCGCAAAAAATTCAGTACCCCCTTAGTATTCAAGGTGACTGCACGTCCGTTGAGATCAAACGTAGACTATGACTTATCTGTGGTTGGGATGACACTAAGGGTGCGTCGCGACGTCAGGAGTATCGGACACAACTGCTAATATGTACCCTTCGACTAAGTAGACGATCTAGGTAAATTTGTTATCATTTTTTTACGTACCTTAAAAAGCGTTACTAATTTTTTTTCTACCCATTTCAGGTAGATATGGAAAAACATACGGGAAATGAGTAATGAGTAATGAGTAATAATAATGCTGGCTAATGAGTAGTACTCACTACTGGCCAACGGGCGTCGCGATGTCAAGCTAATGGCTCAATACATTGCGTGTTTTTTATGACATTCTTCAGCATCCTACAAAGATAAAGGTGTTATGAAAATGTAACTTGTGCGTAGCACCGAAAGTATATTTGTTTCTTTCCAGGGTGGTATACTATGAGTGCGCGATGAGTCTGTATGAGTAGAAAATATCTATGTGTGTGTTCAATCAAAAGTTCCCACGCTTGCAGACCGGAGCCTTAAGGCAGTTTTAATTTTTCGCTGAAAACTGAAAAAATCTAGATCTATCAAAGGATTTTATAACATAACATCTAACGATTAAAGCAATTTTTGGATGTTATGTTATAAAATCCTTTGAAAAATCCAGATTGTTCAGTTTTCAGCGCATAACTAAAACTGCCTCAAGTAACTCCGATTTCGATAACGGAGACTTCAAGACGACGAGTTTCTTTTTATATTTTTACCTCAAAACCAAATTGTTTCTGTAAGACGTGACTACGTAATAAATCGATGAACGCCGGCTGCATGCACGAAAACGTTGAAATCATTGTCCGGTAACGATAACGCTGTCATTGTCCGGTAACGCTCATTGTCCCGTTACGTTGGTAGTCACGTTAAACTGTCGTCCGTAAACCAACCTTATAGACAACTATTTTTTTTTATTAGCAATTAATTGATCTTTGTAGCAATATTTGAGTTTTTGTTTTTGAAGACCACAAGACAAGACTAGGCTAAATGGCGCGTATCGGGTGAGGCGTTCAGTAGCCATATCAGCAATATTTTTGGCATTGCGTATTAGTATCGAGTGTATCACAGGGAAGTGTAAAGTTTATATGAGATTTTGAAAAAAAATATAAACAAACTAATAACCCTTCTGTGGCAAATTCAATACCAAACCGCTAGTTAAAATTTTCGTGATACTGTTGTAAATGCCAGTAAGCGGCCACCCATCCAAATGGTAGCCACTCCGGACGTTGCATAAGTTACGAATAACATCGGCTACAGAACTGTTTGCCCAAATTATCTGATAACATCTTCGGAAACACGGATAAGACGGATGAGGTACGGTCGTGCACACAAGTGCTTAACAATACCGTTTTATTAAGGACTAGTTGACATCCGCAACTTTGTTTGCGTTGTGTTTTTACAATATATATAACAACTTAGACATGTAGATTTAAAAGAAGATTGCGTCGTAAGTAATACAACTTATTTAATACAGGGTATATGAAAATAGATTGTCCGTAAATTATTTTTTTTAAATTTTTTATGTTTTTTTTTTTTTTTAATATTAACAAAAATATTTAGTTATTTGATTGAATTTATCGCGCTATCCTTTAATAAATACCCGTTACAATCGAATAACTATGTGTGATAATCGCAAAATTCTACGAAAAACTATTACAAAAATATATTTTTTTAATAATTCAATAAAAATAAAATGTTTCCATTTTGTATGGTTTTTGCAAGTATGGTTACATCGTTGGTCTCACACACTAAAGGGGCATCCACAAATCCGAATTCCATACAAAAATGTTTCGGACAAATACTCAAAAAGTACGCCGTATTATAGTAATTTCGTGAACAAAAAAAGTGAAAGGTTTCATACCTTAATTTAGATTTTATACGTGTTTTAAAATTAACCCTACTAACTTAAAAACACGTATAAAATCTAAATTAAAGTATGAAACCTTTCACATTTTTTTGTTCACGAAATCAAAAAACATAGAGGAAACGAATAGTGTTTAGAAATTACTATAATACGGCGTACTTTTTGAGTATTTGTCCGAAACATTTTTGTATGGAATTCGGATTTGAGGATTACCCTTAACCGTAAATACAGCATGTAAAATTGATATCCACGATATTACTAATTAGTTTTCGTGCAGGACAGTACCAGTTGACAAAAACACGGCTTATCTTGATTAATGTCATCTGGAGTCCGAGCTCCGTGTGATGCGAAGGACGCGGATCAAACCAATCACGATTTGACATGAGGTTAGGCTTACCCGACTGCAACAATGAGAGTAGTTTTCAACCGACTTCAAAAACAGGAGGAGGTCCTCAATTCGGTTGTTTGCTCCCTCAGTGCTTTGTTGTTTATAAACCGTATTATAAATATATTTTTAAAAGATATTTATAAATCGGATATATAAATAATTCTTTCTTTTTGTCGTGACTACGTCTGATAAATCGATGAACGCCGGCGCCGGCTGCTTGCACGAAAACGTTGACGTCATTGTCCGGTAACGCTGTCATTGTCCGGTAACGTGCATTGTCCCGTTACGCTGTTAGTCACGTTAAACTATCGTCCGTAAACTAACTTTACAGACAACCAACTTTTTTTGTTTGAGAGGATACATCCAGATTGGTTCCATAGAAATTACATGAAAATCGGTTCAGTACTTTGGTTTTGAAATCAAAATAACTTAAAAAAATATGTCTTCGAAGAAACAAAATTGCGTATTTTGCTTCTCTGTGACTATTCAGTGGTGTTAACGGTGACTAAAACAGTCCAATTGAAGTCAGTTACAGTATGTTTTTGTTAAACCTTGTTTTTTATGTTATAAATAAGAAATACGGGTAGTAAATTATATCGGGTTACGGAAAATATTTGCAGTTATTGAGTAGTACAGTCAGCATCGAAAGTCGATGACCACATTCAGATTTTCATAATCGCTTTACACCATTTATAATTGATTTATAAGAGACCCTTTACGAGCAAATGTGTTATAAATCTGAATTATGGTCATCGACTTTTGATGCTGACTGTACCTACGTTACGTACTACGTAATTTGTAGTACCTACGTAGGTTAAATACAAATTATCATGAATGTAATTAACATAGTAAATATTGACATTTCCTCAAAGGATACCTTGTTACAACGAATAATTTCAGCGAATCCAAACATATTAATAATGTACATATGCTTACGAATTGGTACGAATATGTAGGTATATACAAACTTTTGGAGTTCCGCACTAGATTTAAAAAATCGTAACAATGGTTTCAATTTAGTGTTCATATCTGTTACCACCATACTACAGTCTCATAGGCAAAAACTATACACCACCAATTTTTAATTACCAAAAAAAAATGGACAATGCAGACGAGGACGCGCCCTCCGTGTTTCTTCTTCCTATAATTGCGAAGCCTTATCATTACAAAGTATTACAGGACCTCTTCTCTATCAAGATTATCCAATTCCACGCTGTACTTTGCACAAACTTCATTCGAGCCAGGTGTCATGTTAATTCGACCGAGTTATACATACATACATACATACATTGGAAAGACTGACGCCAGAACCCGCCACTGGCCTACGTAAAAAGGAAACTGTAGATGTTGAATCACTCTGCTTGTTTACCCTAAATATTATACACGACTAAGTAAACATTATTGTACGCTGACGAAAATAGCGTGACCAACAGTCGCTGGAATTTTTTACCCGACTGCGAAAAAGTGGATAATGTTTATTTTATAGTACGATGACACACGGCTTTTTTACACGCTACACGCCAGCGACTTCGCTTGTAACGTGGAATGTCGCCCAGTGTTCTTAGATTGGTTTAAAAAAAAATGGCGGAAATTTCCGCCATTTTTAGTGGGCGTTAGGCGCTAAATATGTCGTCAATATCGTAGTCGTTAATATTTTTTTGTGTACTAAACCTATCGAATAGGGTATCAAAATGAAGGAAATTAAAAGGAGATTACAAAAATATATATAAGTTATATTTAAATTTAATTTGGAAAAATAATTACCAATCAATATAAATATATTTCTCAGCCAGGCTTTCAGTTTTTTTAAACTTTAAGCTTGGTCAAGGATTTTTTCACGGTGTTTGTAACTGGGGTTTACACCAAAAGCTGTGCAAGAAATATGACACTGATGCTCTGAGGTATTCTGTGTCACAAAATGACACAGTCTTCGCTTACGACACGGGATCGCTTACCATCGGGTGAGGTAGTGGCTAAACGCTTGTCTACTCAGAAAAAAATAACTAGTTCTAAAACAACACCAGACAATGTGTGCCATGATCATGACACATTGTCACGAAAATGACGCATTGAATTTCCTGAAATTTTAGAGAAAGGTATCAAAATCGTGATTAGAAACTTACTGCCTGAAGTTTTGTGTGGCATCCAGATAAGAAGAATCTTTTAAAATCTTCTTTATGTTCTATTTAAAGCTTAAAAAACTGGGGAATTTGGAACGCGGCAACGGAAAGTTCTCTTTTTCAACCGACTTCAAAAAAAGAAGAGTTTACTTTCAGGTCCCATAGAAATTTCATCAAAATCTGTTCAGTAGTTTAAATTTTATATAAAAATTTATATATATTGAATAACTGAAAAAAATATGTCGTCGATGTAAACGAAATAGCGTATTTTGCTTCCCTGTGACTTATCAGTGTCGCCTATCACTAGAACAGTCCGATTGAAGCCGGTTCTTGTATATTTTTGTGAAACCTTGACTAACGCTCACCTGATGGTAAGAGATCACGCCTGCTCATGACCAGAACTGTGCTACAGAGGACTTTGATTCACATAAGCCGGTGCAACACTGACATTTAATAGAGATAGATAAACATTTAGGGTCACCGCACTCCACAAACGCCGCCACGAGAAGCTAGACGCAGCTACAAAAGTAGTTAAAGCGCGCGACAGCCAGTTGTGGCCGGTGGTCGCCACTTGCGGTCGTTGACAACGTGCGTAGTGACCGGTGGCTGACACAAGAAGCGAGTAGCGGCAGTTTGTAGCGTGTGGCGGTCACCGGCTTCCACCGTGTGCGGCGAGTCCATATAAAATGTAAGAAAACTACAGGAAAATCCCGGTGGCGGCGTTTTGTGGTTGTGGCCGGTGGCGCGTGTGCGGCGACACTTACTGCTAAAGTATTTGTCCACATCGAGACATTTTCACAAAATTTAAGTTTTACAAAAGACATACTAAAACAAACTTCAATTGTATACACCACTAAAAAGTCACAGGGAACTTTGTTAACTTCGGCGTCATAATTTTTTTTTCAGTCATTTTGATTTTAAATTGTTGTGATAATTTTTTTTTTTTTTTTTTTTTACTTTTAATATTTATTGGTTATTTAGATGACTTATCTGTGTTAAACATGTACCTTATCTTTTGACAAATGTCTAATCTTTAATTACCTAGTATATAACTAATGTGAACTGCTGAAGATCTCAAGCGGCGTAAATATGTAGGTCTTGATAGGTCGTACATGTTTGAGCCCTTTGGGGTCGAGACCCTAGGTCCATGGGGAATGGGAGCCTTCCGCGTTTTTAAAATTTTGTCAGAGCGTCTGGTCGAAGCGACGCGTGATCAGAGGGCTGGCAGCTATCTGGGCCAAAGAATAAGCCTTGCTATACAAAGAGGCAATGCAGCCAGTATCCTCGGCACGCTGCCATCGGGTATCGAGTTGGAGCAGTTGAGCTACCTATAGATCGTTTGCAACGGTCTATGGGTGGCCCAATTGTTTCCTTTTGTAAATTTTGTAAAATACCTATATATAGATTGTCGTAGTTAGCTCATGTGAACTGTTCTTTTATTTATTTATTTTAAATTCAACTTGGATTTTTTAATATTTATTGATTATTTTAATGACTTTTATGTTTTGAATAATGTAATCTTCTGACAAATGTATAATCTTTAATTAGTATAATTGGTATAAGCCGTTCTAGTTAAAGTAAAAACAAATAAATACAAAAAATACAAATGAGCTTAAGTGCGTAGAAAATGGTGTTAATTTACAGATTTTATAATAATGACCGACGCGTAAAGGTGTCGATATTTCGTGACAAATGTTAGGAAGTTACGCACTACCAATTAGGACTATTACTAACTTATCGAAATCTATCACTTTTCAAGGACTCTCCATAGAACTACTCCATAGCCGTACATAGAACATAGATGTATAACGGTGTTTGTTCCTATAGAACACCAAGATGGACAGCACCAAACCAAAATGGATGCGGTACCGATACAGGACAGAAAATTTTCAGACACCCTGTCAATAAAAATGAAATATCTATGAGCCGAATACAAAATTATTGTATTCGGCTCATATTTGGATTACGCAAGTATGACCACGTCTCAGAATTCCGAAATAAACTCAAGTGGTTGCCAATTCGCCTTCGCCGGAATGTGCATTTCCTCACTCTTCTTTACAATATTCTCTTTAATCCAAATACACCTCCCTATCTTAAAGAACGATTTGAATACCATAATCTCTCAAGTAATAGACAACTACGGTCCTCCTACTCCTTTTACCTAAAAAATCCTTCCCTCTCTTCTGTTTCCTGCAGAAAGTCATACACAGTCCAGGCGGTCCGCCTGTGGAACGAACTGCCTGTGGAAATCAGAAGTGTTAAGTCACTGCCAATTTTCAAAAATTTGGTGATGAAACATTACCTATCAACCTGCCCCTGTTAGTACTGTAATGGTTACTCATTCCTTTGTGCTATCATAAGTATGTATGTATGTAGTATATATTTAGGTATATATGTATATATATTGTAATATGTTATGTAGGTATCTATGTATAATAAGTATTATTTGTATTTATTATTCGCTATATATTTCTAATCAACTTTATCTACTAGCCCTAATACCCCATCTCTTTCTCTACACATTACATTCCATGAAACGGTTGCCTGGAAGAGATCGCTTTTAGCGATAAGGCCGTCCTTTGTATTGCCTTTATTTAGATTAAGAATATCGAATTTGTTATTTCCTAGTGGTAAACAATAAAGTTATTATCTATCTATCTATCTATCTATCTATATCTATTTCTAAATAATGTTTGTTACTTTATACGATAGATTTTTATTAACAATTAGCTGGTGCCCGTGACTTAGTTTGCGCAGTATCTTTATAAATTGTAGCCTATGTGTTATTCTGATGTACATATACGCTATCTTATTGTAAAGTTTCATTATAATTCATTCAGTAGTTTTTACGTGAAAGAGTAACAATATCCATCCTTCCATGCATCTATCTATCCATCCATCCTTACAAACTTTCGCGTTTATAATATTAGTAGGAAGTAGGATAGTAGGATCAAAAAGCCTAGTAGTTTTAACATAATATACTATTTATCTAGCCCAGTTACTTCTCTTTTACGAAAATTGCATTAGCATCGGACCTAAATGACCTATGACCTAATTTTTAAATAGTAGATTGTAGTTTACAACTTCGTTTCCTATTACAGGTCAAACACTGGCGGAGACATTCCTTACGTGGGATATTCTTTACCCGGTTCCGAAGTTGGAAGAATACGACCCTGAAATAGTGGGAATCTTCAGTCCGCCACCTTCACTGAATGAAAACTGTGTTCTTGGACTTCATATCAGGAAATCTGAAGGATATGAGACCTGAAGGGGCCTATGCGTTCATTTGTGAGAAGCCTAATAATGAATAACCATTTGTGGGTTCGATTCCCGAACAAGTATTTGCTTTGCTGAATGAAAAGTGACTTTAGCGCAAATTAAACTTTCATTAATTTACTGTAGTAATATCATCGTTATCAAACCAAAATAGGCTATGAGTAACTTAACTCTAACATAGTTTTCTATGTAAGAATAATGAAAATACACAAAATAAACAAAAATATTTAAAATATTTTTACATAGTAAGTACAGACACTTGTCCAATAGATATAATATTAATAATATCTACTTAGAAGACACGCCGTTATTGTATTTTTTATACATAACAAGTAAGAGTGAGAAAATAAAGTTTATTCTATCAAAACATTTAAAAGGCCTGTTCAAGTTAATGTTGTGAAAAACTTTTTTGTATAATTAAATAATACATAAATTGTTATCCTACCAACCAAAATTTAAGCTGTGGATGTCAGAGTTGAACGAACTCGTAAATTAGCTTAACCCCTAGATAAGAAAGTAATCCTGAAAGATTGACACGAAAGCGGCTAATCAACCACCACACTAAATTGAAAACAAAATAAAAATAATAAGCTTGATTTTTTTTTGTAAATACGGGATAAATGGAACTTACCTCAATGTGAAAAATCCTTCGATCAAAAACGCCACAAAACACGCCCGGAATCGCGCTCACGTAAACCATACGAATTAAATAAACATCGACATAAAATTAACGACACAAACACAGATTTTATTGCACTGGAAAAAGCACGTGTTTATTTTATATTTTTTTCGTAAGTCATCGTAGCTTCGGACGTGCGCTCTCGGCCGCGGCCCGGTCTCGACTGGCTGTGCCTCGAATTTCCCGAGAAAATGGTAACTGTTGATTTCCCCGCCCTCCGCTTTCGTCCTCCGCTATCGTCTCCTGGAAAATTTTCATTGCACAGTGCAGAGGCCAGTGTCTTAAAATTTTACGGGTAAGTGAGTACAGGCCTTTTCCTTGTTGTGTAGGTCCGTTATTACCCTACTTCCTCTTGTCCAATTCATTATTTTATGTTTCATTCATCATTAGTAAGTAATTAACTAGACGCCAGCGACTTTATTTGCGTTGCGATTTTTCAAAATTCCTTTCTTAGTGCGCACCTTCAGCTTTTGACAAACACTCCCTACAAATTTCAAGTGGCTAGGTTAGTTTCAGTGGTTTGGCCAGTGCATTGTCTGTCTGTCAGTCAGTCAGTAAGTAAGTCAAGCTTTTTATATAAATATTGATGTCGCATAAAATAATAATTATTATAGACTACCTGACGCACGCAACTTCGTTTGCGTTGCGATTTTTCAAAATTATTTTCTTTGTACGCATCTTTTAGATCTTGACGAACACTGTGAACATTTGATACTTCCTTTAATTTTTAGTAATACATTTTTTTGCAAAGAATGATCCTTATCAGCAACAAAATCCATTGGTTCAAACACACAGGCATCTTTTGATTTAAAAATCATTCGAGTCGATTTCCGTCAAAAGTCAAAATATAAAAAAAAATATGTTTTCTTATAAATCGAGGACATAACTCCTTTCACGACTTTTCTCTTACTCTCGTGGTTTCGGACTTGGCCATCAGTGCCCATCCCAAAAAACCACCCCTGTATACAATACGGCCGACGTATCTTGGCGTCTGAACATAGGATAAATGCGAACTTTAGCGCATATACACACGTATTACATTGTTTTATATGTATAATATATCAACGCGGGCGAAATCGCGGGCTTATGCTAGTTGGTTTATAAAAAAGAAATTGGCATCAACAGTTTTCTATTGCGTGTTTTCATGCGCTAAAGTTCGCATAGCCTATGTTCAGACTCGTCAAGATACGTCGGCCGTATTGTACATATTGAAGATAATTTCGCATGAAATAATTATGTTTATTTATGATAATTCAAATTATGTCAACTAATAACGAAAATGTCTCCTTACGGTAAATGACCACGCCTGCCTACGACCAGAACAGTGCTACACGGACCTTGAATCACATAGACCGGTGAAATTTTATAAAAAATAACCGCGCCTCGAGTAAAGAGGTCAGTGTCAATCACTTGGCAACGCAGTGATTGAGCTCTGTTTGAACCGTAAGGACCGTTTACATTCTGCGATACGATTTCTAGCAGAATGAATAATGAAAAATGCTTTATTAAATAATATGTTTATGTTTTATCAACTAATTACTAAGTAAAAAATAAGCATGCACAAAAAATTAATTTAATAAGTAATGTAATATTTGTATGCCAGTTCCTGGTGAAACATGCATTTGTACTGTTAACATATATATAACATCTTACCTACCGTGTTTCTGACAAATAAAATATATTTATCCTTATCTTTATTGTATTAAAAAGCTATTCGAACAGAACAAATGCATTTCCAAGTAGCTGTCAGCGTATTTAAAACGCATTGGTTCTGTTTGAGCTCATTCGCTCCGTCCAAACTTTTAGCTTATTGGATGGATTTTTAACGCGCGATAAAAACAATTTAGTATGTAATGTAAGGCAAACGTAGTGTAGGACGTCCTCCGGCCAGGTGGGGTGACGATCTGCGAAAGGTTGTAGGCAGAAACTGGATACGGAAGCCGAAGACAGGGTGCGGTGGCGAACATTGGCAGAGCCCTTTGTCCAGCAGTGGACTGCGATATAAGTTTAGAAACTTCGGCAGAGTCGAAGTCGAAAAAAATCGAAAATTTAATATAATTTAAGCATCCTCGCAAACTTTCGCATAAAATAATATATGTATTTTGGAATAATAGTGTGAATTTATTTGATTATTAAATTTAGGTTACTAGAGAAATAACACTACAAATTAAAATGTACTTACTAAAATGTATCTGTTAATTTGTAGTGTTAGGCGCTGTCCTAATTGGCTATTGATCGTACGAGCTAACGATGCGATTTGGTCGTACGATGAAATTAAATACAGTAATCTCTTCAGAGTGTCCTAATTGGCATTGTATTATCGTATGATCATTCATATGGCTAATTTTCATCACGCGACCAAAACGCATCGCTTGATCGTACGATCAATGCCAATTAGGACGCCCCACCTTATAGGAAAATAAAGCTTTTTTATTTATTTTATTTACTACAGAAATCGTAGACTATAAAAGTCTTCCTCTGTTACAGTTTAATTTCCTCGCGCCTCCTCGTCACACCAGGCTTCGATACAAAACATCGACAAATTACTCAAGGCTTGGGTACATCACTATTAATCTTTAGGACAACCCTAGACATGAGCACTCTAAAAGGAACGTAACTCTCACTCGTCAGTCTTCGTCGTCAAAATCAAAAGCATTTTAATTTTTTTTTTATTTATACATAGAATGAAAAACGATGATATTATTAAGGCCTGAATCCCGTCTGCCGCTATCTCACTCGCACATTTTTTCCTCTTTTGAAGATATAAATTGACTGAGTATAAATTTCAAAAAAGTGGAGCGGTGATTTTTTTACTACAACCTAACGAAATGTTTCATATATTTTTGATTTGATATGTTTATCATAAGCGAAGTAAATTGGTCAAACTATGTTTTCAGTGCATTGAAAGAAAAACCATGCCAATAAGAAATTTGGAGTATTCTTCGATTAATACAATAAAAAAAAAAATACTAATAAAAGTAAAAAATAAAATAATTATTTTTGTTTTATTCTAATTTATTTGTTAGCGCGTACAATTTTTTTTTTTTCATGTTGAAAAGTTCTGACACGAGCTCTCTTCTGATGGTAAAAGATCACGCTTATGGCCAAAACAGTGCTACACAAGATTCACATAAGTCTTTGCAATACTGCTAAAGCGGTCGACTACATAGTCAAAGGCAAGCCTATAAATAGTAAAAAAAAGACATTTTGATAGTCAGTCTAGAAAACCCAGTAATTTCACTTGCAACAGTGCCCTTCAAACTGGAACACAGTAATGCTTACACATTATTCCTTTGCGGCAGAATATCTGACACTGTGTTGGTAGCAATCTAGACAGCATCCTGCAGGGGATGCCTCCCAACGCGCTGAAAAACACGAGCGGCGTATCCGTTCGGTTAATCCGCTAATTTGAAACCGCTAGACCACAAAATGGCGCGTTAGATCGGGCTCAGCTTGATAATTGCCATCCATTGTCTATGGCCGTGGGTGCCGACGATAGTACGACGGGGCTTAGCCTTAGGGCTTGTTTACACTCTGATTAGTTGCAGTGCAGGTGTCACCTCATAACGTGATGACTGAATTTACGATATAATAGACGAAACTTATGAGGATTATTATGTAAATAAAAATCTTGATTTTAAGTTTTACAGAAAGAAATGCCTTTTCCTGCAACCACCGTTGCGTCCTATAGGTACAAAACCAATTTTGAATTACCAAAAAAAAAATGGGCAATGCAGAGGCTGTATCTGTGCAGTTAGAATTTTGGATTTCTACAAAATGGTAGAGTGACAGCGGCGCTATTGTGGCGCCCGTCTATCAGTAAATCAATTTCGATGAACTTATTCAAAGGTACATGACACTGTACTCAAACTGATGGCTGATTAAGAATAAAGTCCTGTCATTAGGTACTGGCTCTTAGGCCCGGACTCTACCTAAGCGGATATGTGCAGAGATGTCCGTAGCGGAAACGAGAAGAGCCGAGCTTTTGCAAGCTTGCTCGAGCTAGGTACCCGGGTTTGCCAAACGATGAATAAAACTTAAATTATTATCAATGATGGGTATCGCAAATCCATAGTAAAACGACAAACGGTTACTGTTACCCATAGCATAAGCATAATCAGCCTATAATGTTCCCACTGCTGGGACTCAGGCCTACTCTCGGCAGGAGAGCGAATGGGTCTTAATCCACTACGCGGACCCAATGCGGATTGGTGGATGTCACATGCCATAGAACATTTTTTTTTCCTGTCCTCTGACATGCCGGTTTCCTCACGATGTTTTCCTTCACCGTTGCGAGAACGTGAGATGCATACATAGATTTTTTCAACCGAAAAAACCCATTTACGCATGATTGCCACCGGGATTCGAACCCGCGACCATCAGATCGCAAGGAAAGGGCCTCATCCACTCGGCCACCACGTCCTCTGTTACCCAATTTTATTCAAATTTATTTTGACAAATATTTGACTTAATATTTTCAAGTTTTTCATACAAGTGCCATTTGGTGTTTACCTGAGCACGTTTGGGCAGTCGTATACTACACTAGTGGACAACTTCAACTATTACGCAACTTTGTTCGCGTTGTGAATTAAGCCTAGAATACTCTAGGGGACAAACGGAGCGACATGTTGCGGAACATGTTGCTCGACAACTACGAGAATGTCCCGAGACAAATGTCGCGGCACATTTTGCAGGCCACACTATTCAGTGCTTATAGAAATGTCGCCCGAGGACAGACATATTGAGAGGTACGTTGCGTACGCGACTATACTCGGTGACGAATGGCGCGACACTGACGCGGGACACGTGCGCTCACTCTTGAGGCGGGAGCAAGTAACATGCCCCGCGTCACGTACAATGTTGCGGCGTACAATGCAACGTTGCAGCGTGACATAAATTGAGTGTTGCGCGTCGTGTTGCGGGACAAAATATCCCCTAGTGTATCCCGGGCTTTACTTAGTGCGCGCAAAATTACAATAAAAACATAAACCTCATTAAAACTAAGCTTGTCACTGAAACTCTGAGGATAGCTCTCTCCAAAGCCCACTCTGTGCCTTTGAGCTCGTGGACGAGGTCAAAAGTTTATTTTTGTTTGGAATGTAATAGGAATTAGTACATTATTACTTTAATACTGCTACTGTTCTTTCCGTAATCTTAAGATAGCTATGCATATTCTTCTTCTTCTTCTTCTTCGTTGCGCTCTTGACAGAGCGGTCGTGGTCTTCATGAAGTTTTTGAGTCGCGGGCTGTGACTCGCCAAACGATATCTCGCCACTTTTCCCTGCTCGCAGACGTTCTGGTGCACTCATGCAAAGGGCCGCCCACGGCAGATTCAATTTGGTCGGTCCATCGCATGGGTGACCTTTCGCGGGGTCTGGTCTCTTCCCCTCTGCCCTGAACAACCAAGCGCTCTATGGATATTGCGATATATGATATTTATATGGATATGCATATTGCGCACCCTCATACCTACCGAATCACTCATTGTTTATATCAATTTATTGTTGTGTCCGTCGGAGGAAGCTTCGAACCGGGATACAGTAAAAACTTGTCCGGTTCTTAGCGTATTTGTCTAAGTACCTAGTATGAACATAACTTGTTCCTTATCACAATTTTATACCTATTTCTACTTCTAAGCATTAGTTTAATAATGATATAAGTACTAGTTACCTGCAAGTTTTTGTGTCAATAAATTATTATTTATATATTGATACTTAAAGCCGTGTTGGCCGAGTGGGAGGTGCCTCGACTTTCGATTCGAAGATCGTGGGTTCGAACCCAGTCGTATACCAATGGATTTTTCTGATCAATAAATCTATGTGTACATATAACACGAGCTTAACGGTAAAGGAAAACATGGTGAGGAAACCGGCATGTCATAGTACATAAAAAGTTCGATAAACATGTGTCAAGTGCACAAAAGAAGCCTCTTCGAAGCGCACTTGAAATCCTTTCACCACACTGGTTCGAAAGAACTAGTGACACCATAAGAAGAAGCTTGATTGGACAGGCAACCCGATGGTAATGATACGCAAGTTTGATTATTCCTGCTAACATATTTGCACTGCAACTAATCAAGTGTAAATATGCCTTAATCTGGCTGAAGTAATCGATAAATTAATGAACCGATATCTCTACGCAGCAGACCGAACGCATGTGACTTTATAGAATGGGTTTCATCTATTTATACGTAGACACTTTGGCACCTTCTCATTTGCCAGGGACGCAAGTTAGGGCTGGTGCGGCGGCAAACTCTGCTGAAGATCTCAAGCGGCGTAAATATGTAGGTCTTGATAGGTCGTACATGTTTGAGCCCTTTGGGGTCGAGACCCTAGGTCCATGGGAATTGGGAGCCTTCCGCGTTTTTAAAATTTTGTCAGAGCGTCTGGTCGAAGCGACGCGTGATCAGAGGGCTGGCAGCTATCTGGGCCAAAGAATAAGCCTTGCTATACAAAGAGGCAATGCAGCCAGTATCCTCGGGACGCTGCCATCGGGTATCGAGTTGGAGCAGTTGAGCTACCTATAGATCGTTTGCAACGGTCTATGGGTGGCCCAATTGTTTCCTTTTGTAAATTTTGTAATATACCTATATATAGATTGTAGTAGTTAGCTTATGCTGTAATAAAAAAACTACAGTAAAATTTAAGGAAGGTTATGTAAATAATCCGGACCATAATGGTCTTGTGTCGAGCTCACTCGAGACACTTGCACTTTTTTTTTTTTTAGTTTTTAGAGACTTTTACCTACTTTTGGGTATAACAGTCCCATCGTACCCTAAACAAGAAAACCACACTCACACTAAATTAAACATAAAAGGTTCACTGATACAGAAATATCCCAAATAACATTTCTGCAGCTTCGCAATTAGGTACCGCTAAAATATTGACGAAAGTACCTACATCATATATTTTTAAACAACACAAACAAACATTGACACACTCACACCCCTGCACTAGGATTCCCTGTGTCGCAGGTGGCATGGACACATACAACACATCACAACATCCAAGACCCGAGAACAAACATTTGTGTTCGTCACAAATGTTTGCCCCGGCCGGGGATCGAACCCGGAACACCAAGCTTCGTAGGCAGGGTCACTACCAACTAAGCCACGGTGTCGTCAATCTATTTATCTTAAGTTTACGCATCAGCAAATCTCTTCTATCTTTTTATTTAGTACAATCCGTCAAGATGTGATGTACATCCAAAGAGCTTCTATACTATGTATCTAGAGAGCTAACACGCCATTTTGTTTTATTTAAGGATTAAGAATTCTGAACCATATGACTTGGAAATAAAGTTCTTTTTTAATTAAATCTAAATATAAGGATTTTAATGCTTGATAGAGACCCCCTCGTTAAGGAGTGTATCTCGTTCACACAGTTGCCAGCATACAATTAAAATTAACATGGCCATAATTTTTGAAATAAGTGGTACTTTTTTCGAAATTAGACGATTTGCTCTAAATGTTATTCAGATTCATTTGAAAGGTTTAGTACAGTCGCTGTCATGTAGGTTAGGTACCTAACTGCCGAGAAAAATAATTACTGTTCGAAAGAAACAGTATTAAAACCATTGAATCAGATATACCTCACTAGAATGCGGCGCACCGCCCTCTTTTTTGTTGATATTTTAATGCACCTATGTTATGTAAAATAATTTAAAACCAATAATGCAAAGTAACGTATGTATATAACATTGATAGCTTATTGAGTAGATTGAATTTTCCCTTGGTTGCTTGTTTATGTCTCAATGAAATATTCAAAGTTAAAAAATTATGGTCGCCCTACAGAACGAGACACACTCCTTACTGGTTCTAGCTCTTTCGGCTCGCAGTTTTCGTGTGAGTCGGCATTCTAGATACATAGTATACAAGTTCTTTGAATACGCCATACAGCTCACATTTTGGAAAATCGACCTTTTTCATAAGAAACACTTGCACTTTTTCCTTTTTTTTTCCTTCCTTTTTTTTGTTTTGTTTGTTTTCATTTATTGATTGTTTATTAGAATAAGTAGGTTAATAGTCATAGGTCGTGTCGTTAACCTTCACAGGGCTCAACTGAAAACCAGCGCTGGATAGGTGGGTAACCCCATCTATCCAGCATAACGCTGAGTTGAGTCCTTTTTTGCCAAATAAATACATACACTTCATATACGAGTAGGTTAGAATAAGTCTTTTAAGTTAGAATTATTTAGATAAGTAGTTTCTCTATTTGACTGTCATTGTATTGTATAGGCAAATAAATACCATTTCATTTCATTTCATTTCATTTCATTTCATTTCATTTCACTTGAATATGTCCGTGAAAAACCAATCCTATTCACTGTTTTATTATTGAAGACTCCATATTTTTTTTTTTTTAATATTATGTTTTGTCTTTGTGTTTTGTATGAATCTTATAAAATATAACAACCTCTTTGGTATATACTCGCCACGTTGTAATAATCAATAATTAAAAAAAAAACAATGCCGATTTTAGTCGACTTTTGGTCGACCCTGGTCCGGTTTGACAGTTGCAGCAATATCAAAATAATGATGGCTTTGCTTTTTTGCTCTTTGGGGCCATTCTGTATCAGTCAGCTTACTTAAGGTACCTACTAGATAAGTTACTACAAATTTTATTTTTTGATGTGTATCATCTTCAGATTCTTTCAGCTTTTTGTCAATTGTGGGAGTAATTTCGTGTAAATGGGACGGAAGTGTGTAACAAGAAGTTGGCCATCTGAGGCGTCAGATGGTACCAACCTCAGAAAAATGAAGTAAATAGAATTCCTTTAAATGTTGCTTGTTACCAAAGTGATGTTTTTTTTTTTGCGTGAGGTAGTGAAAAATGCCAGGCGCTCTCCTGGCAAGATCAAGAAGGAGAGAAAATCCTGGCAAGAGAAATATTTTACAAATATAAAAAAAAACGAAAACCTAGATAATTCACTAACATTTTGTCAATGTTTACACAGGTACTTTATTATAAATAAAATAATAAATAATAATAATAATAAATATTTTGAACATTTGACACAACACCATCTAACCCCAAACTAAGCAGAGCTTTACTATGGGAACTAGATGCTGATAGATTACTTAAATATTTTTTTGTAAATACATACGTTGAATACATAGAAAACACCCAGACTCTTGACAAAAACACCGATGTTCATCACACAAATGTTTGTCCTGTGTGGGAATCGAGCCCGCGACGACGGGCGTGGCAGTCCAATACACTTGCCATTCGACCAACGTGTCGTCAAAGTTATATTACAAAGATTTTAGAATGCCTAGATATTTGAATGAATGAATTAAATCATTTATTGCATGTAGTATGGTTTACAGTTCTTAAATTATAATAGGAGTTTTGGCGGGAACATGAAAAATGGCGCATTGGCGGCATTAAATTAATCGTCAAAACTTGTTTATCTTTGAGTGTTTAAGTGTAAAAACGGTTTTTATCCATTAAGTGCTCATGAACGTGTATGAGTGTTGGTGAATAGTGTAATGCTGTAAAACGTGACTTTTCGTGTTGCCTCCAAAACTCCATAGAAGCCTCTAGTAAAATCGCAACCACCACTACTTTACAGGGGCATGACTTGACTTAACGACTCTGACTTATGACAAAATAATCTCTCCAATTACTTGACACTGGCTTTATACCTTTGATGTGAAGCCAAAACCGAAGAACTTAGGTTCTTCGAAAGAAAAAAAAAAATAAAAAAATTATAATACATATTTGGTTTCAGATACTCCACCGTAGTTAGATTTTTATAATATTAATAATTAATATTCATACGTTCTTCAAGCTTCTAACTAGCCCCAGACCGGAAGCAAATTCTTAGAATGTATTTCCAAAGTAAGAGGAAATGCGATTACCGTGAACACCGTGCCAAAATAAATAATGGCAGAATGTGCCAGAATATATCTGACAGGCGAGTGACAGCCAGGGTTGCCAGTTTAGGGATGTTCTACTCTATAGATTTTCCGGCTTTTTTACTATCTGAAATTATAATGCATATCTCGCTGATGCCACGGAAACGCATTTGTAGTATGAGGATAAAAAGTACAGTAAAAACTAAGCACTCTCCTGATAGTAAGAGATCACGCCTGCTCATGACCAGAACAGTAGTACATAGGCCGGTGCATCACTGCTAAAGCGCTCGTCCATATTGAGACATTTTGTTGCTCAGTCTCTAAAGCCCAATAATTTCACTTACTACAGTGCCATTCAAATCGGAACACAGTAATGTTCACACATTACTATTATGCGGCGGAATATCTGACACTGTGTTGGTAGCCATCTAGACGGCGTCGGTAAAGTAGTGCACAGAAGGAGCCTCTTTGAGGCGCACTTGAAATCCTTTCACCACACTTGTTCGAAAGAACAAGTGACACGACAAGAAGAAGAAAAAGGCATCGGTAAATTTCGATTCCCAGATGAAGCGTCGCAAATGGAATTGGATCGGCCACACGCTACGCAGAGCGCCCGACCACATCCCAAAGCAAGCTCTAGACTGGAACCCGCAAGAGAAAGCGTGGCCGTCTTAAGCAGACTTGGCGAAGATCGGTGGAGTCGGAGGTCAAAGCCAAACGAGAAGCTCAAGACAGATCGCGATGGAAGCTCACAGTGGACGCCCTCTGCCCCACTTAGGGGTCATTATTCATGCTTCCTCTTGCATCATGCAAACTATCTACGAAATACGTTAAGAGGAATCATCAAGGCCAATTTCCATACAAAATGTTTCGGACAAATACTCAAAAAGTACGCCGTATTATAGTAATTTCTTCACACTATTCGTTTCGTCTATGTTTTCCGATTGTGACAACAAAAATTAGTAAGGTTTCATACTTTAATTTAGATTTTATACATGTTTTAAAATTAACACTTCTAATTTAAAAACACGATCTAAGCTTTTTGAGTATTTGTCCGAAACATTTTGTATGGAAATCCGCCTTGAGGATTTCCCTGAAATACGTTACGTTACGTTTCCAAACAGCCGAACAAAACCCGCATTTTAGCCGATAAAAGCCGGACTAGAAACATCCCCAGATTATCATCCATAGGGATCAGGATTTAAGGCGGTAATTTATCAAGCAAACCATAAGTTTAAAGGTTTTGGAAGCCTCTATGACATAATTATGATGTGTGACGTCTCAGAACACGAGGAAAGAAATAATACTTTTCGTTTGTTAGATCATGCTGCGTTCACACCATACAAGTACCTACGGCTCAGCAGCGATGACCTTTCTATTAAATATAAAGTTCATCGCTGTTTGAAATAGTTTGAAAAAGTCTGAAATTTTCAAACTAGCTGACCTTTTATTTATAAGTATTACAATTCTTAATCTTAATCTGTGATCTTAATATTAATGTGTCCAAATAAATGTATTTCAACCAACTTCAAAGAAGGAGGAGGTTCTCAATTCGGTTGAATTTATTTTTTTGTTTTTTGTTACCTCAGAACTTTGTTGTTTATAAACCAATTTGATTATTTTTTGTTTGAGATATTAAACTTCCGATTTTCATGAAATTTATATGTGTCCACATATAAATTTCATGAAAATCGGTCCAGTACCTACTTTGGTTTTGAAATCAAACTAACTGAAAAAATGTTGTCATCAAAGTAAACGAAATTGCGTATTTTGTTTTCTTGTGACTATTCAGTGTTGTTTACGGTCACTACAACAGTCCATTTGATGTTGGTTGTCATTGTATGTTATTGTAAAACCTTGTTTTATTCTATTCTTATTCGATATGCCTTAAAAATATTCGATTCACACAAGTCTTTCAAAGTGGATAAAATTGTACTGAATGTACAAATGTTTTCTTAGCGCACTAACATCGTCTGAACATGGCATAAAATGACTCCAAAAGAAAAGTATTTTTTCAGATAAGGATTTCTTTAACCTTTAGCGTTCTATTTTTGGCGGGAAAATATTTATATGAAATAATGTTTGCACACTGTCTATAATTAATATTTACGTGGATTACACACATAAGAAGGTAAGTATTAACGTATGATTGTACAAAAAACCCAATTTTCCCAGAAAAAATGACAAATTATTTTCAACTGACTTCAAAAAAAGGAGGAGGTTATCAATTCGGTTAAATTTTTAATTATAACTTTTATGTTTATTACCTAATAACTTTGCTGTGTGTAAACCGATTAAAACAATTTTTTTGTTTGAGAGGATATACTTTCAGATTGGTCCTAATAGAAATTTCATCAAAATCGGTTCAGTAGTTTAGTTTTTAAATCAAAATAACTAAAAAAATGTCGTCGTGGTAAACGAAATTGCGTATTTTGCTTCACTGTGACTTGTAATTTAAAACAATATTTTTAAAATTGTGTGAATTGAGCTTCACTAATTTTTTTTGATATTTAAATTCTCTCTGATTTTTAAGGTGATTTTGCATCGCAGTTCCAAAATTCCTTTATATTAAAATCAAGAGAAAATTCCAAGAGATTTTTCAACTACCTAACCCGCGTGATATCCGTAATATTATAAACTTACGATTCGTATCATTTTTTGATAACACGCACCACACAAGATGTAATGCGCTGCGCAAATGAGTGTCCTGTGTCCGACACAAAACACTAGCAACTGCAAATTTTCATACAAAACAGTCGCCGCAACGCATCTTTTTGTAGTACTGTTCCAAAAAGAATCGCGTTGCGGCAACTTTTTGCACGAAAATCTGCAGCTGCCAGAGTCGTGTGTCAGACACAGGACACTCGTTTGCGTAGCGCCTAAAAGTTTCAGGTTTCTCTTTCAATCTCGCGGGAGCTTTCTATTATTTTACTCGAGGACGCCATTACTACTTTTGGCATTGATACCGAGAGCCTTCAAATTGATTTGAACTGCCTAGGGTTACAACATAATACCCACTGAGGGTTCCGTAAAGCCTCGATGACACAGGGCTAGTTTACAAGCTACAAACTAGCAAGTTCGCTGGTAGCTTGTAAACTTCCCTGTGTCATCGGCTTTTTTACAGTCTGCTAGCTGGTTAAGACGTTGTCACGTCCGTAAACCAACTTTACCGACAACCATTTTTTTTTTTTAAATTTTCAAACCAACTCGCAAAAAAATGTTTATGACCACTGTCAGTAAGCAGAGAACAAATTTAACACAAAAAATATTTTTTTGCCTGACACGGTGCTAAAACGGTGATTGTGTGATACGGGATGGGATAGTGAGCAGATATCTAAGTCTTCAATTTCGTTTCGGCGGGAATCAATTTTTGCGACTTGATAACACTGATTGCCTTCAAATCATTGCGATACGATGATTTCACATAAACTGACGCTCGTGTTCTTCTTGACTGTGTTTTCATCTTTTAAAACGGTGAGACGTTTATGCCTAAAGCGGGGAATTCACTAGACGGACATGCCCGCGGGCAAATCTGCAGACATGCCCGTCGGACCTCGCTACTATAGGTCTGTGCAATGTTTGCCAGTGTATAGGACAGTCAGTCAGTCTGGCAGACTGCCCGTTACTCGCCTGCGTGATCTCATTTTGATGTCCATAATGCTGGCATTGCCACGTTGGCATGACTAACGTGGCAATGCCAGCATTCTGGGCGTTTAATTAACGTGTAAAGTATTAATCAGCATTCTGGCCAGGGTTATTATTATAAGAATTAAAGTAAAACTGTAGTAGAAAATAAATCGCTCGTAAATAAATAATAAAATAAAATATTTTCAGGTTAACACAGAACGCAGCTTCTACCCAAAATCCATGGTACGCCTCGCGTAAAAATTATAAATGCTAAAGTTTCTAAGGATTTATGGGTTTTAATTACCCTCCCTTCTTAAGTAATAAAGTATGCTAAGTCATAAAGTTGTGGCTTAACCTCGTAATAGGCAACAGTTTATCAAATAAAACCACTGGTAGAAGATAATAAATTATGGCTACATGAAGACTCTACTGAAAAAAAAACATTTTGCAAGACTGCCACCGGGATTCGAACCTGCGACCATCAGATTCACCACGTCTCTACGTCTTATTTAAATTGGAAATTGACAAGGTAACACACCCGTATCATAATGCCTAGATCCCACGTACCGAGTAATTGGCTCTCGGCCGAGTACTCAGTACTTATAAACATAGCGCCGAGTGCTCGGCTGAGCGAGTAATGTAAGCTTTCACTGTCTCGCCGAGTACTCGGTAAGTGTGATCTAGGCATAAGTAATTCCTCAAACTCAACTCACCTTACGTAAGTAATAAAATGGCCGCCGCTTTACTAAAGTTTCGGCTGTCACCTGTCAAATTTAAGTATTTCCTTGAATGAAAATCGTCTTATGCCTACTTGCACCAAACTGTCAAAGTCCCTGAGAAATTACTTTACGTGGCAGTTATTAACGGTCAGAATCTGGACTGTTAAGAATTTCCAAGCGAGTAAAGTAATTGCTTAGGAACTTTGACAGTTTAAGTGTTAAGTCCTTGAAAAACAGTTCCACAGTAAACAATCGTCATGGCATGGTTTCGATCGAGACCAATCGGCAAGACAACCTATTTTGGACCAGAAAGATATCATCCAAATTTGTTCCCAAAATGTAAGTTACATTACATTATTCTTATACACCCAAAACACCTCAAACTAAGGTCACAGCCCATTAGACCCGGCACCCGACCAGCACCTCCTATCACTCGACGTCCACTCATTGTCGAGGTCCACGGATGTCGGATACACGCCGCGTTGTCTCTACAACTCGGGCGAATGAACATGACACCAGGCTGACAATCTCGCTCGCAACTTGATGCTTCCCCCGCTGCCCCGCGCGGCGCCCTCCGTGTTTCTTCTTCCTCTAACTGCGAAGCCTTATCATTACCAAGTATTACAGGTCCTCTTCTCTATCAAGATTATCCTATTCCACACTGTACTTTGCACAAACGTCTTTCGAGCCAGATGTCATGTTCATTCGCCTGAGTAGGTGAACCTTGCGTGGTCAACCAGTGGAACTCGCGTGGTTAACGAGTGAACAAAGTCAAAATCAAAGTATATTTATTGCTTGAAATACATGTGTACAAAGTTGACAAAAACACATAGCGTGACATAGTTAACAAATATATAATAATAATAGTGACATGTGTTTTTGTAATATCTACTTATAATGTACGAATAAGTTATTTCTGTGTCTGTCGTTTAAATTCTTTCTTATAATTTTCAGTGCACTCTACCGAATTGCATGGTGGAGGTAAGATAAAAAAGGATGTTTTTTTTATATATTTTATATTTAATATAATAATGATTTTAATAATACAACTTACAATAATTAGGTAATTATTGTATTTTTATTTATATTATTTATCTATTTATTTAATAACCTATTTAATTTTCTACACAATATTTTCATTGAAAATAATATTAACAAACTATAAAATAAAATAAGTAGGTAAGTATGGAAAATATTTATTATTATTTATTCGATTTGTAATTTTTTTAGTGCAAAGGATCTTACAGCAGATCAGAGGTAAAAAATTAAAATAATTAACATTTTTTTAATATTTTATGCTAAGTCTTTTTAAGTTTTTATCTCATTTCTTGATACTTATATACCTAATATTAGTTATGTGTTTGACTTAGTGCGTTGGAGCGTTCTGTAAATCAAAGGTCAGTATTTTTTTAACCTTATTTTGAATGTACTAAACAACCCTTCATCATGGAACTAGAAATCTCCTGCAAAATGAGGGATTTCCGGCCGGTATCACCCCGTCGTCAAAATTGTTGACGATCGGGAAAAAAAATCCCACTCGCTCACAGTGTTGACGAACGTAACTTTTTATTCCCGGATCGTATGCACCTAGTACAAAAGTCAGAATGTAAAAAGCTAATTTCAATGAAAGATGATACAGATTTAGCAATTATACCATATAAATAAAACTTTATATTCCCGATCGTATGCCACCTAGTACAAAAAGACAGAATGTAAAAAGCAAATTTCAATGAACTATGATACAGATTTAGAAAATATCAATTAAAACTCAGCTGTAACGTATCACACTTTCAGTGAAATTTGCTTTTTATATTATGATTCTTGTTCTAGTAGTTACGATCGGGAAATAAAAAGTGATGATCGTCAACACTGTTAACGAATGTGAAACGATTTTTTTTCCCGATCGTCAACTGTGGATGTTACCGACGGGGAATGGGAAAGCAAAACGAAGTTTTAGCTCTCATAATTTCAATGTCTAAACATAAAAAAGCCGTGTTGGCCGAGTGGGAGGTTCCTCGACTTTCGATCTGAAGGTCGTGGGTTCGATCCCGTTCGTACACCAATGGATTTTTCTGTGCAAAAAATCGAAGTGTGCAATAAAACACGTACTTAACGGTGAAGGAAAACATTGCGAGGAAACGGCATGTCATAGAACCTAAAAATTTCGAAAACAAGTGCACGAAAGGAGCCTCATCGAGGCACACTTGAAATCCTTTCACCACACTGGTTCGAAGTAAGTAGTGACACGATAAGAAGAAGAATGCCTCAACATAATTAAGTTTCCGTTTTACAGACCATAGGACAGCAATCTTATTCTGCCGTAAGTTATTAATGCCTACTTGCACCAAACTGTCAAAGCTCCTAAGCAATTCCTTTTCTTGCTTGCGTAACGGTCTTAATTCAGACCGTTATGAACTGTCAAGCGAGTTAAGGAAATGCTTAGGAACTTTGATGGTTTGGTGCAAGTAGGCATAAGACCTTTAATTCAATAATCAAGGTTTTACAAAAACATACTACACCGATTTCAATTGGACTGTTTAGTGACCGTAAACGCCACTGAAAAGTCATAAAAAAACAAAATACGGAGAGTCAATTACTTCGACAACATACTTTTTCAGTTAATTTGATTAAATAACTAAAATACTGTACCGATTTTTATGAAATATCAATCGGACCAATCTGAAAGTATTGCCCTAAATAATTTTTCAAATCGTTTGGAAAATGAAGAATTTCTGAAGTATCAATCATTAAAGAAAACGAAATTGAGAATCTCCTCCTATTTTGAAATCTGTTTAAAATACAATTTTCATATATATTTCATACATATTATGAAGAGGCTTTGTAGCAGCAATAGATGTTTCGTAAAAGTTCCGTAGGAGTTCCGTAGGTGTTTCGTAGAAGCTTCGTAGCGGTTCCGTAGATAATTCGTAGCATTACCGTAGGTGTTTCGTAGAAGCTTCGTAGCGGTTCTATTTTTTCTATTCGTTTTGTACATGTTTTTTGATTTCGTGAACAAAAAAAGTGAAAGGTTTCATACTTTAATTTAGATTTTATACGTGTTTTTAAGTTAGTAGGGTTAATTAAACGAATATTGTGAAGAAATTACTATAATACGACGTACTTTTTGAGTATTAGTCCGAATAAAAATGTATGGAATTTGGATTTGAGGATGCCCCTTAAAGCGAGGATTCTCAACAAAATAACTTAATTTAGAAGTTCAAAGTTATACTAGATACCTACCTATATATTTTGTTAACATTATTTTATTACAGCATAAGCTAACTACTACAATTTATATTACATAATTTACACTAATATACTGTTGCAAACGATCTATAGGCGCTCAAGTGCTCCAACTCGATGCCCGATGGCAGCGTACCGAGGATACTGGCTGCATTGCCTCTTTGTATTGCACGGCTTATTCTTTGGCCTTTGACGCGCGTCGCTTCGATCAGACACTCAGAAAATTTTTGAAAACGTGAAAAACTCCCATTCCCCATGGATTTAGCGTTTTTGAAAATAAGGGTAGGTATTTTTTTTTTCAGTGTAAAGGAGGCAAATGTAATTCTGTTGTAAGTTACTTGAGTTTATGACACCCAATATTTTTATTTTTTTTAAATATCATAAATCCATAGAGCTGTAAAGGCTGGAACCGTTCGCCAAAAATAATTATTTATACAGGGTGTGTCGTTGAGTGTGGATAATTTTTTAACTGCGAGTGGGAGACATCATGACTGTTCAGAAAACAAAAAAGGTACCAAGTAAAAATCCCATGGTTTACGAGTTCTAATCTGTTTTTCAAGGGCACAGTTATCCAGGAATGATCTTTCAAAAACAGATCGAGAAAATTCCTAGATTTGTGAATATTGGCATCAAACAGGACTAGGGTAAAAATATTGAAATTTTGAAAAATGTTTTTTCTTTGTACTTTTTTTATTTTCCACCCACAGGTAGGAGTATCCACTCTTTACGACCCTTGTATACACACCCTCATAATAAAAATCATTATTCTTATTTTTATTAAAGTAATGCTTACACATTACTGCTTGGCGGCAGAATATCTGGCACTGGAATACAATTATACATCTACACCGCAACGTAGTTTCGATCAAAGAGACGTGACTGCGAGCGGTAACCACACCAAAGCGGTTAGAACCGGCGTGAACCAGTTACAACTGGTTATAACTGGAATATCTAATTACAGTTCGAGTAACTAGACTACTGCCGACAAAAGTGGGTTTGTCCCTAATTACGTGATAATTTGGGAAGAGTCAAATAGTCTGTGGCACTGGCAACTCTATGATCTTTAGCATTTAGGTACGCATAGGTAAAACGACGCGGATGGTTGAGTTGCAATTGTATAATATTGGACTGCCACGCCGGTGTCGCGGGTTCGATTCCCGCTTTACGACAAACATTTTGTGTGATGAAGAATATCAGTGTTTGTCCTGAGTCTTGGTGTTTTCGATGTATTATGTATGTATATATTTACAAAAAAAAAGTTTGTTTTTGAGTATTCTGCCTAAAAAAATAATTAAAACTGCTATATCTAGTAAAGGAAGCGAGATAAAACTCGCACGCATAAAAACGTGGTTTTGAGATTTTTTTTATTGATTTTATTTGGTATTGGTTTGAGTTTTAAATTACATTATTTTTGTAATATTTTTATGCAACCTCCCATTTCAATTCAATGCATTATACGCCCAAATAAACTAAGGTTCCCAATATTAATTGTAAAATTACTTTATTTATTGAATTTTCAGTGTTTGGAAAGTAATTGCACATCACAGGTAATATAATCGCACATATTTATTGTAGGTAAAATATTTAGGACAGTTGTATTTTTATAAATATACAGGGTGTGGCGTAATGCATGTATAATTATTTACCTACAGGTGGGGGATTTTATGACTGTTAGAAAAATAAATAAAAGTACCCAGTAAAAATCCTATAAAATCTCGAGTTTTGATGTTTTGAAAATTTTCATTTTTTACCACTGTTCACTTTTTTTGATGACGAGATTGCAAATCAAGGATTTTTTCTTTCTCTTATTGCTAGAGCATTCTTGGATAACTGCGCAATGCTCATTTAAAAATCATGGAATTTTTACTGGATATTTTGATTATTTTCTGAATAGTGATCATCCCTTACCCGCAGGTAAAGGATTATCCACTTTTTCAGACACACCCTGTATAATATGTACCTATATTAATTTACAGTGCGAAGGTGGTGTGTGTACTTCTGAAGTAAGTACGGAATAATCTAAAAAAATAAATAAGCTAAATGTACAGATACGCGATACGCGTACAGCATTTATCTACATAGCTATAAAATATGTTTTTGTTTTAAGTGTGCAGGACCAAAATGTGTTGCAGGCGTAAGTTATTTCGGAAAATACTTAGTTGCACCAAACTATCAAAGTTCCTGAGTAATAGTCCAGATTCAGACCGTTACTAAGGTCTCCAAGCATGTAAAGTAATTGCTTAGGAACTTTAAAGAGTTGAATGCATTAGAGCGGTCTTAGACTAGCGTTCCACCCGAGTGTTTTCGGCGTGCGTGATATACACGGTCAAATTTTAATCACCATAAAAAAAAATACGCATAGTCAGTTGCCGTTACTGAACACATATACGGCAAAAAAACTTGAAAAAAGTAAGTCGATTTTTTTTATTTTTTTATTTTTATTAAAAATGGATAACTGTTACTGTTAGTCGTATTCCTATGGATTTGTATCAGGCGGTATCTTTTATTGATAAAAAAATAAGTTTTATTCATCGTTTGGCAAACCCGGGTACCTAGCTCGAGCCCGCTCGCAAAAGCTCGATTCGGGCGCCGCACTCGCTCCGCTGTTACTCTGTCATTTTGTAGAAATTCAAATTCTGACTGCACAGATACAACGTATAGTACCCCGTCTGCATTGCCATTTAAATTTTTTGGGTAATCAAAAAATAGCGATTATTGAAGAAAGAAATAAAAGAAACGTATATTCTCGTTTAGCATTTAAATCCGCCCTTGTGCCGAAACTCCTGATTACGCGCACCAAAAAACGGTAGTTTGAAACCGCCCTTATAGTTTTTAGAGTTAAATTTTTCGTATATTCCATGTATTCTATACCTACTTTATACGTATTTTTTTAGTGTAAAGGTGGTGTTTGTCATTCAAAGGTATGACAATAAAAATAGCTTTATTTTTTTTCTAACCTATACTGTTCTATTGCTGGGCAAATGTTTCCTGAGGTGTAATTACTATGTTATTAATATTTAAATTATTCATTATGTTCGGTTATTACAGTGCAATGGACTTGGCTGCCAGTCAGTGGTAAAAATAATATATAATTGTGAATTATTTCTTACTTTAAGTAATTTTACTATCTCTATAGGTACAAATTAATGTCTAGTAGGCATGGAAATGATTGTTACTTCTATTTAATTGTCACATGGTGATATGATTTCATTTTGTAACAGCTCAATCACAGGATATTTTGTAACACATTGCTATTTTTTCATCAGTAGCCCATGAGAATAATATCATACAAAAATTCACGCAAAACGCGACGTTACGCAGTCACTCTTATTCACAGGCAGCACTCTACTGACTGACTGTTATGCCTAGATCACACGTAACGAGTACTCGGCCGAGACAATGTTCTCGGTACGTATAAACATAGCGCCGAGTGCTCGGCTGAGCGAATGACGTAAGCTTTCACTGTCTCGGCCGAGTACTCGGTACGTGTGATCTAGGCATTATAGAGTCATAGACATTAAGCATGGAAAGTATACCGATAAACATGTTATTTATTATGGTACAAAACTGATCACACATAACACCTGTTACATTCTGTGACCAAGTCTGTTATAAAATCACCAGTGATATTCGCCCAGCGCGCCCCGGTACGTGATTTTGCTACAAAGGCCGTTGCAACACTGCTACAGTACCCGTCCACTTTGATGGTTGATGGATAATAAATAATTTTAATTAATATTATTTTAGTGTCATGCAGGTGCTTGTATGGCTGAAGTAAGTACAAATCAAAAATCAAGGTTTCATTAACTTATCGATAACTGACTTCAATTGGACTGTTTTAGTGACCATATACATCACTGAAAAGTCGCAGGGAAGCAAAATACGCAATTTCATTTACTCCGACAACATATTTTTTTCAGTTATTTTGATATGAAAACTAAACTACTGAACCGATTTTGATGAATTTGAAAATATTATATGCTCTCAAACAAAAAAAAATTTTTTTTAAACAGTTCATAAACAATAAAGTTCTATGGTAACAAACATTAAAAAAAACTCAACCGAATTGCTAACCTCCTCCTTTTTTGAATGCGGTTGAAAACACCAAAATGGAAGCAGTCCTTGTTTGTAAAAAAACAGTAATAAAATAAAATTAGCGTGTTTTTTCCGGAATAAACAATTTGAAAAACATGTTTTTTTCAGTCTATCTCAAACGATGGCGTAGCGGAGGTAAATAAATTCTGTTTGTTTTCATTAAAGAAACAAAGCATTTTATGATCATTATCATAAAAAGAATACTTGAAGACGTAAATTTTATAACCGTAAGCAGAATTTACGGTTATGTACGTAGATACTTGTGAGTTAAACGTAAACGGTATTTTTCTACATACGCCGCAAAAAAACATAAAAAAGTGTGTATATTTTTATCGCTGCTCATATTATTTAGGTATCCGTGTATACTTTGCTTCCATTTGTAACCTAAACGGCTTGAGATATAAATGTTTTATCGCATTCGTCATAACCACGCGACTGGGAAAATATATCGTTAGGAATCACCATCATCATCGTACCTACGAGTATGTACAGGGTGTGGCGTAATAAGTGGATAATCCTTCAGGTGCGGGTGGGGGACTTCAGGACTTATCAGAAAATGAAAATTTGTAAAAAAATGAGCAAAACACATAAGACACAGCTAAATGGTGCTGTACCAAAAAAACCGTACCTGTGGCACAACAAATACAATTCGATAGAGTTATTCAGAAATGCTCTAGCAAAAAAAAATAAGAAAATTCCTAGATTTGTAATCTTGACGGTAAAAACAATGGACAAAGGTAAAAAAATGGAAGTTTCGAAAACGTCCAGTAACTCGAAATCCGTCGGATTTTTACTGAGTACATTTTCATTTTCTGATCAGTCCTGAATTCCCCCGCCCGCACCTGAAGGATTATCCACTCATTACGCCACACCCTGTATATGTAGTTTGTAATGTTTTGTAGAAATTAACCTTTTTGACAACATTTTTGTCAAGATTTTTGTCGTCTTCACCTAAAATTGCAGTGGCACTTGGCCTGAGCTATGTATCATGTAACCAAAAAAATGTATTAGTGTATACTGTGTTGGTGATCAATAAATAAAATAAATAAATAAGAGGCAACGTTAGAAGTAGGTACCCACCTTTAAATTCTTAAAATTGTTTTTAGTGCCATGGAGATACTTGCCATGTAAATGTAAGTATAATAAATACAAGCTGACGCTCGCATATTCATTTGCGTTGCGAAATAACATAGTAAAAGGTTTTACAAAAACATGTACAACGGACTGTTTTTGTGACCTCACTAGTCACGGGGAAGCAAAATCCGCAATTTCGTTTACTTCGACGCAATATTTTTCTCACTTAGGTATATTGAAATAAAAACTAAATTACTGAACCGATTTTGATGAAATTTCTATGGGACCAATCTGAAAGTGGGTAGGTATAACTCTCTCAAACAGATCAAAAAACGAGATTGTCAAACGATGAATGAAACTCAAATAATTATCAATGATGCGTACTGATTTTTTTGGCATATATGTGTTCAGTAACGGCAACTGGTTATGCATTTTTTTTTCTGGTTATTAAAAAGTTGTGGTGTATAGAATTGTCGCCTTACTTCGAACCGGCCTAGATCGCCGGCCGTATTAAAGGTACTTAGTTTTTTTACCCGACTGCCAAGGAAGGGTTATGTTTTTCACGCGTACCTTGTATGAATGTAAATTTCTTTGTTACGTGGTATCTTCCAAACGGCTGGATGGATTTTGAAAGTAAAGGTATCGTTAAATTTGTCTTAATAATCCGAGAATTCTAAGGTGGTTTTTAGAAAAAGACATGGTGGATTTTCGGCGCTTATTTTATAATAGTCGTTATTACATTTTTGTCGACCAAACCCATCGAGTAGGGTATCAAAAGAAGGAAATTTAAAGAAGATTACAAAAATATACATGTCATATGTTCAAATTTAATTGAATCAATGAATTGGCAATCAATTTATAATTATTTTGCAGTCGGGTTTTTTTTTATATTTAAGCTTGTTTTATGTTATAGTGTGATGGCCATAACTGCTCTTCCAATGTAAGATTCTTATGAATATTTTTTTAAGTCAACAAGTGACGGGCACTTTGATTGTAAGAGGTTACGCCTGCCTATAACCAGAACAGTGCTACACAGGATTTTGAATCACATAGGCAATGTTGCAACATCACTATGGCGCTCGTCCGAAGTTGAGTCTCAAAGTGTAGTAAGTTATACTACGATGACACACGGCTTTTTTCACGTTACACGCCAGCGACTTCGCTTGTAGCGTGTAAAGTCGCCCAGTGTCATCGGCGTTTTTACAATCAGCTTGTTGACAATCCCTCCCAAAAGCTAACACGCTCACACGCTAGCGATTAAAAACGCCAACAATCAGCTTGTAAAAAAGCTTATGTGTCATCGACGCTTAAGTTTTAAAATATTTCTCATAATAAATTAAAATGCACAATTTTTCATTTTCTGGTGTAGTGTAAAGGTGAAGACTGCACTTCAACGGTAAATAAAAAATACATATTTTGAACATTTCACACAACGCCATCTAGCCCCAAAGAGCTTGTACTATGGGCACCAGATAACTGATACAATACTTAAATACTTTTTTTTTGTAAATTCATACATAGAATCACCCCACATTTAACTTAAATTGAAAATATAATGAAAAGACACTTATTTTTAATATAAAAAATACTACGGATGTTATACAATGCGAACATCTAAAACAATCACAATTTACGATACGTGGTTTGTGGTCCCAATCGATGGATTCAAAAAGATATCCGTAAATTGGGACCGTGGTCCCAATACCTAGTGGTCCCAATCCCAATTTCGAAAACTAGAATGACGCTTTTTTTTCTGTTTTTTGATTCGCTGCGCAAGTACTCTGCTGAAGCCGTATATTATGTAGAACTTACACGAAAAAAAAATACCTCATTTTGAAGTTGGTTACTTTAAAATTATTATTTCATGTTACCCTAACCACTGAAAATATTTTTTCAGTGTTCTGGCCCTAACTGTGTGGCTACTGTGAGTTATTCTTGATTTTTTTACTTGTGACCTCCTGACCGTTCAAGTAATATTTAACCTCTTCACCTCAGGAATACCCAATTGGGAGGTACCAACATAGTGCCAGATATTATGACGCAAAGCAGTTATGTGTAAGCGTTACTGTGTTCCCATTAAAATGGCACTGTGATATTACTGGGCTTGGAAACTGGCCATCAAAATGTCTCGAGGTGGACGAGCGCTAATAGCTAGCAGTGTTGCACCGGCCTATGGGAATCACAGTCCTGTGTAGCACTGTTATAGTTATGGGTAGGCGTGATCTCTTACAATAAGGAGAGCGACTAGCTAAGTCTCGCCACTTCTTAACATAATGTTTACATTAGTAGGCACCTAAGTATTTGTTAAAATTTAACCTCTCGTTCGTTATTTGATACCTAATACCACTTAATATTACGGAGGTCATGAGAAAAAGGCAAATGGTTCATTAAATTCAAAAGTTGGCAAAATGCCTGAAAAACAATATCTAAGTTTCTGAAGTAGGAAGGTGTAGGTAGGTGTTTGTGAAGGAAACAAAAACTTTTATAAAGGTTACTAACTTGTTTGAGGTTTAATTTACACTTGCTAACAAGCGTAGGTTTATTTTACGTACCTAGTTCTTCTACGAAATAATAAACTTTTCTGTCACACAAACAAACGAAATGTAAATTTATGTTAGGAAAATAGTTAATGGAATTGAAATACACAACTTTGCGTTGCGTATTAACAAAAAAATTTTTGTACGAACTTTAGATATACCCGCGAAATTTCAAGTCTTTACGTCCTGTGGTTTTTCCTATACGTTGTCAATCAGTCAGTCAAGCAGGTCTAAGCCTTCTTAATAATCAAATTTTAAGGGGCATCTTCAAATCCGAATTCCATACAAAATGTTTCGGACAAATACTCAAAAAGTAAGCCGTATTATAGTAATTTCTTCACACTATTCGTTTCGTCCATGTTTTTTTGATTTCGTCAACAAAAAAAGTGAAAGGTTTCATACTTTAATTTAGATTTTATACGTTTTTTTAAGTTAGTAGGGTTAATTTTAAAACACGTATAAAATCTAAATTAAAGAATGAAACCTTTCACTTTTTTTGCCCCTTGGATGCCCCTTAACAACCGACTTTGATCGGACTGTTCTAGTGACCGTAGGCACCACTAAAAAGTCGAAGAAAGCAAAATACAAAATTTGGTTCACTACGACTTTCTTTCTTCAGTTATATTGATTAGAACCTAAACTACTAAACCGATTTTGATAAAATTTCTATGGGACCAATCTGAAAGTATATTTTTTCAAACAAAAAAATATTTTTTAAAATTGAATGATAAACAACAAAGTTCAGAGGTACCTAACAAACATTTTAAAAAAAGCATTCAACCGAATTGATAACCTCCTTTTTTCTTGAAGTCGGTTGAAAATATACTTTCTTGCATGTGCTCAAACGTTTTTGAGATAGGTATATATATATCTCAAAATGAAAAAAAATAAAAAAATAACTGAGGTAACGTTGTCAATGTAATGGTCAATCGGGCGGAACCGCTAAACCGTGTACATCACTGTTAGTGTCGTTCTGAGTCATAAATTAAAAGTAACTGAAAAAAAATTGTTTTTCATCTCAAATCTTGCATCGTTTTGAAGATTAAGAGACAGGGATCACAAATACACAGAAATCACGAAAATTGACAAAAAACTCGTGAAGATATAAGCGATGAAAAATCGAAACCGCCAATAGTTTAAAACAATAAGTTCAACGCGCTCGAAAAGTTCACCGACCCCGCTCCCTACTATCGGCGGGCGCTTGGAAACCGCAGCGCGAAATCAGCTGATTAACTACGAACTTTGCAAGTAAGATCTACTTTCCTGATTATCCAGATAACTACTACTGCACAAAAATGGATTGTGCAGAATGCATGAGGGAAATTTCGCACGTACGCGAACTTATTAAATGCAATAGTTGCCTCGCCGTATTTCATTATAAATGTCTAAATATTACCGAAGATATAGATAGTGTAGTAACACTACCCATAGGTTTGCACTCCAAAAATCATGGAAATGCCCCCCTTGCTCAAACGTTACAATTAGAAGGAACAGAAATTACAATACACCGTTAAAGAGTATATTAACAACCCAACTCGATGAGACTGCAATGCCTATTGATGAGTAAATAGACGACCAATACACTCCCAAAAATGAAAACATTACCAAAAACCAAAGGCGTGTCATGTTCATCTTTACAAGAAACTATCACACTATAGCAAATAGGCCTATTGTTAGAAAAAAAACTAGACGAAAACAAAAAATCTATACTAAGTGAGATACGAAATACTATCCAAAGTGAAATTCAAAAATCTATAGAAAAAAACATCATCCAAATAAAAAAAGATGTAGAAAAAAATTCTAACACAATAAAAAATGAACAAGTCGAGAGAAAAAAACAAATAAACTGTCTAACCTATGATATTGAAAACTAGAATTTGAAAATAAATCACTTAAAGAAGAAGTGAAACAAATAAACCAAAAACTTACGGAAAAAAATATAGAAAAGCCTACAGAAACTAGACTACAGTATAATATCATGACTGCGGATAATGCAAAGAGAATCGTACTATACGGACTAGACGAACACGACAAAGAAACAATGGAGGACCTTCATCAAATAATTCTATATATTTTTCAAGACATCATGAACGTTAATCTCACGGGATACATCGAGGAACTAACCAGAATCGGACGGAGAAACTCGCGAACACCAGTAGTCATCGAACTACTTAGCAAGAACATGACTAGGTACTTATTTGAAAACGCGCGCTGCTTCAGAAATACTGGCCTCGCAATTTCTGAATACCTGAGCGAAAAGGCACTAGAACACCGTAAAAAACTACAAGAACAAGCACGAACCGCGCGATTAAATGGACATTACGCAGTTATTAGAAACAATAAACTTTATATAGATGGAAAACTGACATATTCTTACCTTCAAAACCACCAGCGAGCATCTGTCTACATCGAGCCAACAACCCCAGTCCGAGCGCGTCTTGTCGCCTGCCGCGCGCCGCCGCTCCGAGGCACACCACAGCTATAAATAGCCACGACCACACTATCACAACTCACTTAGATACGAGCACCCCGGACCTCCAACATACTTTTCGTCACTCAACGCATAACTAGTACTAAATTTTTGTTTCAAAATATGCAAAGCATGTTTAACAAACTACATTTAATAGAAGATTTTACCCAAGTAACACAAGATTTTGACGCACTGTGCATATCAGAGACATGGTTATCTCCCGGAAAGAAAGCACTAATTGACTGCACCGGCTACGTCCTCGCGTCATCGTATTCCAGGTCCAACTACGCGGGCGGAGGTGTCTGCATACTACTACGAAATCAACTTGAATACTAAGAAAAGCCAGATATTACGAAACTATCAGTGGAATACGTTAAAGAAATATGTGCCGTTGAAATACCTAAACTTAATACGTTATTAATTGTAATTTATTGGAACAGTAGACAGACCGAAATATTTTATAGACAACTAAATAAAATCCTAAAACTTTTAAATAGCAAATATTTTTCAATGAATATAATAATTGGCGGGGATTTTAATGTAAATATATTAGAAAACAACACACAAACAAACTTATTAATTAACCTTTCTGCCAATACGTAAATGAACCGACCCGTGTAACCAAATCTACTTCTACATGCCTGGATCTGATTTTTGCTAACTTTGACAAAACAAATATATCTATAAGTGTACGTGACTTCGGATTTTCTGACCACAAAGGCGTTATTATATACTCTCAGAACCTAACAAATTATGAAAAACTAAAACCCTTGACTTTAGAAAAGCGACTTTATAACAAATCTAACATTGATAATTTTAGAAAAGAACTAACAAGTATTGATTGGACAACCGTAATAGACATAAATAAGAAAATGAATGAAAACTATAATTCATTTGAAAATAACTAACTAAAATTCTAAATAATTGTATACCGAAAAAAAATATTAACATAAAACTAAATAAGAAACAGCAGTGGTTTACCCGTGGTATCAAAACGCCGTGTAGACATATAAGAACCCTAAAGTCGCTTAGTAATTACATAAAAGCACCGGTGCTTATAAAACACTACAAAAAGTACACAAAACTACTGAAAAAAGCGGTAAATAAATCTAAAAGAAACTGTTATATTAGTGAGATGAATAATTCTACCAATAAAATGAAAACTATGTGGAAATAATAAAAGAACGCACGAACAAAGTTACAAAAAGAAACTAACATAATATTTCAATTAAAAATGAAAAAAACATAACGTCTAACCTTATCCTAGTCGCTAACGCTTTCAATAAGTTCTTTGCGTCTGTCGGGAGCATAAAGAACTACACGGCACGCGGCCGGCCAGTGCACCGGACTACTGAAAACACTATGTACCTAGCTCCGGCCGAACCGCGTGAAGTTTATCATACGATAAGAAACCTAAAAAGTAAAGTTAGCTGCGGAATTGATGAACTACCCCCAATATTAATAAAAAATTGTGCCAAAGAACTAACGCTACCCTATTATCTGCTCATAAATCAATCGTTCTCGGAAGGCATATTTCCCGACCGATTAAAAATATCAATCATCAAACCCGTACACAAAAAATCCTCTAAATCGACCCGAACAACTACAGACCAATCGCTATACTACCAACTTCTTCTAAGGTTTTCGAGAAAGTTATGCAAAAACGCCTAAATTCTTTCTGCGAAAAATATAACATTTTTGACGAAGCACAAAACGGATTCAGAAAAAATCGTTCGACTACTTTAGCAGTATACAAATATATTCAAGACATTCTTAATTTAATTAATGACAAAAATTACGCAATTGGCATCCTGCTTGACATGACTAAGGCTTATGATAAAGTACAATACAATATACTATTAAATAAATTATATGGAATTGGAGTACGAGGCATTTCACACAACTGGTTCTGCTCATACTTAAACAATCGTAAACAATCAGTAGAGATAGAACACATTGACAAAAAATCTGGTAAATTAAGTAGGATAAGATCAGAAACTATACAGACAAATAGCGCTATCCCCCAAGGAACTGTTCTAGGCTGTATACTTTTCTTGATTTATATAAATGACCTCCCTAAAATTCTAAATCAATCCTGTGTACTCTTTGCTGACGATATATCTTTATTGAATTCTAGTAAAAATGACATTAATCTTAATAATAACCTTTCTGACATATTGAACTCTATTGAAAATTGGATGACTGACCACAATCTTGAAATAAATTATTCTAAAACAAAAATCATGCAATTTAGACCGTACTAAAAAATCCCACTTGACATAAACTTTAACTATAATAATATTAAATTGGAATGCGTTGACTCATTTACATTATTAGGACTTAATATTGACTCAAACATAAATTGGAAAAGCCATATTCAAAAACTAGCTTCAAAACTCTCGAGCTTTACCTATGCTCTTAGAGAATTAAAGAAAGCAACAGATTTTAAAACTACACTAGCATCTTACTACGCGTACGCGTTTGCCTGGCTGCGAACCGGAATTATAATATGGGGTAATAGCGTAAATGTCCAAGACCTATTTGTGCTACAAAAAAAGTGTGTCCGTATTCTAGTAAATATAAAATTGCCAGAAAGCTGTAAACCTCACTTTATAGATAAAAAAAATTCTAACATTAACAGGCATATACATATTTGAAATGTGTAAATTCGTAAGAAACTATCCCATATTCTTCCAAAAAACAAATGACTTGCCGCGACGGTATCCAAATCGATATAAGCACAAGTTATAATTACCATGCTCAAAGTTGAAATTACACAGTTCCGGTCCAAACGTAATGGCAGTAAAAATATACAACAAAATCCCTGAACAATTAAAAGACGAAGAGAAAGAAGTAAATTTTGAAAGAAAACTGAAAGACATTCTTTTTAAAAAAAGTTATTACAGTATACAAGATTTTTTTAACGACAAATTTGAGACTTAATACTTGACAAATTATATAATTAGATATTATGTAAAATTAATTTATGATTTGGTCCGCTCCTGCTCTAATGATGCCATGCCCTATTTTAGGGTTCAATATGTTCTATGAGTATGTTCTGTGTAACTTGTAAACAATTAAAACTAGAACTAACTAAACAAATTTAACAAAGGGTTTTGAAAAAGTCCACCCCTAAGAGGGTGAAAAGTGTAAAACACTTTGTATCAGCTCTGTCCAAATTAATGCTAATATGCCTAACTTGACCAGATACAACGTAGCCTTTTGCATTACCCATATATTTATTTTTTGTTATTGTAAACTGTGGTGTATATTGATTTGATGATTATTTTCAGTGTGAAGGCTCTCGATGCCTGAAATTCGTGAACAACCACCACAATCTAAGGACAGCTTCAGAAGACGACATGGACGCAGAACTCACTATCAAACTCAACGCCGCTCTTGACAATATTCGTCGGTTATATCAATAAAGTTATAAATGTTATAATATCCTACATTTCCCTTATTTCCTCGAATATTCATTTGAGTGAACCGTCTGAGCACCTTAAGAGGATATGTGAAACTGTCAGAAATGACAGCTGCCGAATTGTAAGACAGTGATAGCGCAATTAGACACCTTACCCCGAGGGAAGAGGTTAGATATAGATTTTTGTCGCTCAAAAGTAACGGACGTAAGCGACAAATGATAAAACATCGTATTGCTTGAAAAGTATTGAATAAATATAAAAATCCTTTCACATTTATCTAAGTTCGGTGATTACTCACTCAATAGTATACAAATAAACCGTAAATATTCTCAAAATTCGGAGGATGGATGTAGATCAGATTTTAAGAGGATTTTATTTCAAAAAATAAATCTATTGAGAAAAGTTTCACCAATCGTGTTTCTGTCTCACATTTATTTAGATTATATCCTCAAGTAATCACTGTATTAACATCAAGTTTGTATACTGTACCGTTACCGAGTAAGAATGAAACGCAGCGGCTCCAAATTTTCACCTAGCCTCTTAAGGTCCAGAATTCTGCGCGCCGCTATCTCACTCACACATTTTTGAAGATATGATTTAACTGAGTATACATTTTGAAGAAGTGTAGCGGTGTGATGTACAAATGAGCGAGATAGCGTCGCGCGGGATTCTAGGCCTTAACGTCACAAAACGATCGCTAAATCTTTCAAAATTACCATTTAAACCGCCATTTTGAACAAAAAAAAAACTGACAGAAAAAAATTTATTTCCAAAATGTTTATTAAAGTATATTTTTTGTTTGGATGTTTGGATAACATAAGTGAAGGAAATTGGGGAAAATTGTTTACCGGATTCTGAGCTATATGGTGGTCAAATCAAAACTAGGTGTCAAATAATCACATTTTATAATATTTCCCAAAACTATCCAGTACGGTCAGGATACCACTGGTCGAACGAGCCATGCCCTTGTTGAAACACACCGTTCTTTGAGGTGTGGCAAGAAAACTTGAAGCACTGAAATAAATAGTTCTATATAAAAATAGTTATTTGTATACCAAGGGCCAGAAGCATACCATTTTATTCGATACTTTTACGGATACGGATGTATTAGTCGAGTGTAAGGGCTTCAGGAACGAGGTATAGGTACTCGTAAAGTACACAAGATTTTTGACTTAAATTGCCAGGAAATTAATCAATTTTAAATTGATATGAATCGTATCTATTTCGTAGTTCAATTATAGAGACAGCCATCCAATGTAACCACGATATATAAAATTTAAAAATAGTCATATTTATGTTTCTCATAATTCTCTGATCAACGGGTAGATGAAGAACTAAAGTTCTAAACTTGGAAAATTTTCTTAGCTTATTTTTAAAATGATGTAGTCAGCTTACTAGTCAGAATTCTTGAAAATGAATGCCTTTGCAAAATTAAGAGTATAATACATGTGAAAGTTAGGGAGTGTATACATATCTTTGCAGCTGACTGAGTAGTGTATATGTCACTCAATTACATACAAGTAAAGTGTCATCTTACCGTCGCTTCGCAGTTTGCTCCTCCGCACTGTAAAATATGCTTGTATAAAAACTATATTTTTATTATTTTATATTATTTACATACTAAAATAATATAAAATATAACTTTAACTAAAAAACCGAATGGATTAAAATAAATAAATAAAACATCGAATGCAGAATGGATACAGCCTGAAGCCGTAACACTAGTGGTACAGTCACTTGATCTAAGATATTATACGTCTCAAATTTGTATTAAACTTGCATTGATTTTAAAATAATTTCACATACACAGTGCTATTTTTAATCAAATACACAAAAACAAAAAAAAAATATACCACATCTTGTTTAAGTACAAAACCAATCTTGTGTATATCATTGATCACAAATATGACTTAAAATGTAAACATAATTATGACAAAAGTTATTTGGAGACATTAATATCGAGTTTTAATTAACTATTATTGTTAAAAAAATTAAGCATTATGACACGATTTTTAGAAATTGGGACGTAAACATTTTAGTGCAGGTGACTGTACTTATGCAAGCGAAGCAAGGAGACAACAACAAGAAACAGCAACACAACAGAAACAGAGTTAACTTACTCTAGCCTCGCACGATAACCCTTCGCACTGTAACATCAATACCATTCAATATCCCGGTATACGTACAGTCGGCTCTGTAATTGTCTTTACACCCAGCTTACGCCGATGTTCTTTTGTGATTAAACTACTTGTGGTTTATATTAGGGGTATCTTAAGTGGTTTAATCACACCAGTAGTTTATTCACACACAAATATGATGTGTTTATGTGAGTGGTTTAATCACTGGAGAAAACCGGCGTAAGCTGGGTGTAAAGACAATTACAGAGCCGACTGTACGTAACTAACTACAGAGTGAAATATTATAACTGGGTATGGGTAAAAAGGGTTAAAAACTGGAAAATGCACTCACTTTTGCAATACATTGTTCTCCTATGCACTGAAAATAAATTGAAGCATGTAAGAAGAATGGCGCCAACATTTTTATTGACATTTTTCGAATTTTTTATAGTTTTTTTTTATATCTGTGTTCAGTAACGGCAACTGATTACTGTGTATTTTGTTTCTGGTATATAATTATCTGCTGAAAAGCATGACCCGTAAATTGACGTTACTTTAACTAATTAATGAAATGGGAGTCTGAAAGTAATGGAACACGGAGATAAAAATCTCGTTACAGTTACTAAAATTATGTTTGAATTTGTGACAGCGAAAATAATTTAGTAACGATTACATAACGATAATAAAAACCCCTGCTAATGAAATTTAGTAACAATTACAATATTGTAATAGTTATAGCAAACGAAAGTTATTAAATGGTACAAGAAAATATATTAAAGTTTACAATTTAGTCTTTCTATCCCATTTTTTTTTTCTCCGTGAAGAAATGCGCATTAAATGAACAACCCGTTAAAGAAATAGGATTCTAAAAAATTTAAAATGAAAAAAACATTTCATACATGGCCAACATGGCCATACATTATAAATGACTCTGATACATTAGGACTATGAGTTGGGTATTCTCAATACAGATTCAATTGACGACATGGATGGTCGAGTGGCAAATGTGTTAGACTGCCACGACCGCGGTGTCGCGGGTTCGATTCCCGCTCTGGACAAATATGTGTGTGATGAACATCGGTGTCCTGATTCTGGGTGTTTTCTATGTATTCCATGTATGTTTTTACAAAAAAAAAGTATATTTAAAGTATTCTATCAGTTATCTGGTTCCATAATACAAGCTAGATGGCGTTGTGTGGAATGTCCAAACATTACACACACACACGGACGACACGGATGGTCGAATGGTAAGTGTATTGGACTGCCACGCCCGGTGTCGCGGGTTCGATTCCCGCACAGGACAAACATTTGTGGTGGTGTTTATCCTGAGTCTGGGTGTTTTCTATTTATTCTATGTATGTATTTACAAAAAGAAGTATTTAAGTAATCTATCAGCATCTAGTTTCCATAGTACAAGCTCTGCTTAGTTTGGGGCTAGATGGTGTTGTGTGAAATGTCCAAAATATTATTATTTATTATTATATTATTATTTAATTACCATAGAAAAACATCCGGGGCCTCTGCACTGAAATAATATAAAATCTGATGTAGATACTAGATTCGGATACTAGATAGAAATGCTAGAGTAGTTCTAGCTTCAGCCTTTCAGCCTACAACTTCATCCGCGTAGCTGAATAGAGATAGTACCTATACTAATAATTAAATTCCTGCAACTTCGTTTGCTATGATGAATCGGTTAGTTTGTCAATTAGGACATCTTGTTCTGTAAAGCATTGATGACACACAAGCGTTATTTACAAGCTGATTGTTGGCGTTTTTAAATGCTAGCGTGTGAAAGTGTAAGCGTTTGGGAAGAATTGTCAACAAGCTGATTGTAAAAACGCCGATGACACTGGGCGACTTTACACGCTACAAGCGAAGTCGCTGGCGTGTAGCGTGTAAAAAAGCCGTGTGTCAAAGTACTATAAAAGTTGATTAACTATAGGTATATTAATATGTATTTTACATCATTTAGGTACTTACGAAAGAAGTACACGCGGGGCCCACACACTGCAATTTTAAACAAAAATATCAGTGAGTATATTTTTTTTGATGCTTCCTATTAAGTATTACCTACTAATAAAATAAGTTTTTATAATGTGTTTTTTTCTTACTCCTGAAGCACAAGTATCTCCAGTGCACTGAAAATAAAAAAATATAAAAAACTTATTTCCTTTATGTATATTCCATTCATAGATATTATTTTTGCAATGGCAAGCAAGTTACCAAAAATTACCATTACAAAAAATCATAATTTATATATTTATTTACAAAAAAATTATTTTAAATTACTTTATTGCAATTTTTTACAAAGAATATTGAGAATATCTTGAATACTTACCATTGTTTGGCACCCCATAGTGCGACACTACGAAAATAACAAAATAAATATATTTTTTCCTAACATTATTTCACAAAAATTGTAAAAACTTTCTAAAAATACATACTCTGGACTGACAGGCTTCACCATCACACTGGAAAACAAATTATTGAAAATGATTTCTTTCAGGAATGCTGAAGTGAGTAACCTTTGCGTACACCATAAGATAGATATATATAGAAGGGTAAAATGTATATCGTACAAAATCTCAAACAAAAAAAAATTTGAAAACAAACGTTAAAAACACGCATTGAGAATTTTTCCTTTTTTGAAGTCTGTTGAAAATGATTAAAATTTAATACTTCTTGGAGCAGTAGCTTAAAGTGTTTAAACATACGGTCATTTCAGCTGGTTTCCTTCCCATAATTTCCTCCATAGCCAACCAATCTCTATCATCAGCTTTCTTCAGATCCATGCTGTTCACGACTGTCCGGAGAGCGTTCCCAGCTGTGGTCAAGAGTGGTGCTATTTTTGTTGGTTTTATCTAAAAATGTTGCAGTCGAAAACATGTGAGAAAATTTTGTAGAAGCTTAAATATATCTAAAAATGTTGTAATCTAAAAATGACTGAAAATGTTGTAGAGTCTAAAACAAGTCTAAATGTGGTAGTCTAAAACGCATTTGAAATTATTGTAGAGTTAAAAACACGTCTAAAAATATTGTAGAATTTATAGCGTGTCTGAAAATGATGTAGAGTTCAATAAATACTTAAAATGTTGTGCAGAAATACCTTTATTCCCATTCTTTCTAAATTGTTATCTATTATTGGAACGTAATCCACTCCCTGAAAAAAAAAACAATTATTTATAATACATATAAAATTAAATACGTAAGATTCCCAGTTTAAAGCTGTGTACCAAATATTATGTACTAATTGTTTTGAGTTGTTTTTCAACTTACATCTATTTTTGGCTGCCAATTCCTTCCCGTATTAGGATCCTAAAAAAAATAGAATGCTAAAAAAGATTCGCTTTATCTACAGAATCCATAGTTCGATAACACAGAGTGTTTTTTTTTAAACTCATTCCGGTCGATTTCCGTAAAAAGTAAAAGATTAAAATAAAACTTTTACAATGATTGTTTTCTTATAAATCGAGGGTATGACTCCTTTCACTTTTACTTCACTTTCACTTCCTTCCAAATTTAAATGGTCAGATCATCATAATTATGCGACTAATATAAGGTTAGCTCGTTTTTTTTTGTTAAGTTCAGTTAAGCCATGTTAAAGATCCAAAGGAACCCCAATAGAATTTCACGCTTTGTCTTCACAAAGACCAAAGGGGGAAGACCAAATATAAAGAAAAAATCTGAAGTTAGGTATTTCCTTACATGTCTGTTTTCTTTACTCACAGTGACTTTAGCAAGTCCATCTACGGTTTCATTCTGTGAAAAGGAAAAATGAATAGTATTTTTAGATGCTCATAAAGACGAAACGCTACTAATGAAATGGGCTGAAACAGAAAAAAATCCCTTCTAAGTAGGTACGCGCTTAGTACGGTTTTAAACTAGCGTATTTTTGTCGCGCGTATACGGGCGGATTGGTACTCGCAAATCTACAAAAGCCGAACGCGCGTATACTGGCATTTACAGGTATCCTCACAGTTTAATAGTGCTGACCTTGAACGCGCAGAAGTCGATTTTTAGATGTGTTTGGCGGGAGGGGTGCGACGCGACGGGGAAGGTGCCCAGCGCCGGCGTCTATTGGTCGCTTAGCCACCTTCCCGCCGCGGCGTAACCAATAGACGCCGACTCGCCTCACCTCACTTGCTCAGAGCTCCCCGCCACTTTCGCCGAACGCTATTAAACTGTGAAGACATCTCTCTCGCTCGCTCGGTTTTTTTTCAACGAATGTAAGTAGCATGAGACGTATCTGTAAACGCGCTGCAAAAAACAAAACACGAGCGGTGAATCCGATCGGTTATTCCGCTAGTCTGAAACCACACTTGCACTTCTTGACAACATAACCTCGAAGTTTTTTTTATTTTTTTTTCGAAGAATCTAAGTTTTTCTGTTTTGGCTTCACATCAAAGGTATATAGCCAGTGTCAAGTAATTGGAGAGATTATTTTGTCATAAGTGTCAGAGTCGTTAAGTCAAGACATGCCCCTGTAAAGTAGTGGTGGTTGCGACTTTACTATTGGCTTCTATGGAGTTTTGGAGGCAACACGAAAAGTCACGTTTTACAGCATTACACTATTCACCAACACTCATACACGTTCACGAGCACTTAATGGATAAAAAACCACCGTTTTTACACTTAAACACTCAAAGTTATACAAGTTTTGTTAATTAATTTAATGCCGCCAATGCGCCATTTTTCATGTTCCCGCCAAAACTCCAAACCTCGAAGTTGTTTCTACCTTTAGTGTAGCGACACATCTGCGGAACATTCGGCGCCGAAACTTCAGGGTCTGAAGTTTCGTAATATTCCGTCTGTGCGCTACGCGACGGAAAAATACGTGGAGTCGTTGTCAGACGTTATCGGCACTTTCGGTCGCGTAATACGCCGCGTGATGTGTCGCTTGCTATGAAAATACATTGAATGCGTTTTGCGGCTGAAACAATCGCTCGACGGAAGGTGAATAGGGAACTTGAAAACCACTGCGAGCGTATTCAACCGAACAATCGGCGCCGTACGATCCGCAGATGTGTCGCTACACTTAGTGGTTTGACCTTGCATTGTCTGTCGGATAGTCGGTCAGCCAGGAGAAAACCTTTACTTAATGATTGATTAATAAAAAATGTTGCCGACCTATGAAAATATAGGTGCACGATAATTATGTTTATTTATAGAATGGCAACATCATTTCTTAGCAAAAATATAACTTACTGAATTGAATTTCACCCAACGTATCGGAGCATTGAAATCGTCCTGAAAACAGTTTCTAAAAGAGTGTTTTAATTTCAGAAAAGTGCACAATGTTAATAGATTATATTTTTTTTATAGGTACACCGTAAATTTTAAATCACCAGAAAAAAATACGCATAATTAGTTGCCGTTACTGAACACAGATATGGCAAAAAAACTTGAAAAAATTAAGTCGAATTTTTGACAAAATAATGATAAAAATTGGATAACTGATACCGTTAGTCATTTTTCTATAGATTTACGTCTGGCGGAATCATTGATAATAATTTAAGTTCGTTCATCGTTTGGCAAACCCGGGTATAACACCTTTTTTTTTTTTTTTTTACATGGGGAAATCCTCATGGATGCCCCCCGCCCTTGGGGGAGGGCGGAGGGGTATGTCGGACTCATACCGACTAAAACCCCATGGTGGCCGACCTCTGCGCATTAGAGGGACCCCGGGATATCCGAAGAACGCGTACCGGTGTCCCTCACGCACGTTGCTGTGAGGCCCATCCCAGGGAAGGCTTGCGCCAACCCCGAGCTCCGCTTGCAGTGCATGCCTACCCGTGCACTGCAGCCGTCCCGGGTTCGAGTATGATGCAGCCTGAGCCCCCACTCCGACCGCTCTCGAACCCAGCAAGATCTCCCTCATTGGCAGGAGACACCGCCGCCCCTCATGGGGCGGACGGCCCGGGATGTATCACCTGGACACCCCGGCCCCGCCGTCTCCGAGCGGGATCGGATCTCTCGCGATCCCGCTCAGCAGCCTCTTTCTGAACCATGACGGTCTCACAGAAAGAGGCTACTGCCCTCCACGCTGTCGCCTCTGCCAGCATTGCCGCAACAACGCTAGGCAGGGCGAGGTCTTGCCCGATTTGGTCCATCAGGACCCGCCGTTCGGAGCTCCACGCCGAGCACTCCTCGAGCGTGTGCTGGGCAGAGTCCTGGTCCCTCCCACAGTGGCGGGTATAACACCTAGCTCGAGCCAGCACGCTGCAGCTCGGCTCGGGCGCCACACTCGCGCCGCATTCACTCGGTTATTTTGTAGAAATCCAAAATTCTGACTGCACAGATACAACGTAGTATAGTACCCCTTCTGCATTGTCAATTATATGTTTTTTTGGTAATTAAAAATTTGTGGTGTATAAACTTTAGAAATATTGCTTTTTAATTTTAAAACCAAGTTTTATTAAATTTTAAAAAAAGTCTGACGATCTCTTAGTCTATAAACTGAAGTAGTTGAGGTATGTTAATTCTTCAATTTGTAGTCTTGGAGACAAGCTCAAAACATAAGTAAGTGAACTCAGAACTTCCTGCTATCCATCCTAGGTACTACAAACAATGGACTAAGTTTAATCTCAACTAATTTCCTCAACGGAGACTCTAGACACAGACAAAATACGTATAAGCTGGATTACTTCAAGAGAACCAAATAATCGGTTTTGTAAAAAAAATTGCTTGAAGCTTTTCTGTAGTAGTAAAAGTTGGTTTATGAATATTTTATACAAACAGTAATTTCCAAAAAAATAACAGGGCACCAATCTGAAAATATATCCTCTCAAACACCAAAAGATTTTTTTTAAAATCGGTTCATAAACAACAAAATTCTGATGTAACAAACATAAAAAAAACCTCATGCAATGTTTAAGCCTAATGTAAAAGATTAGACAAAACTGTTTTCCCAAATTTTCTTAGCTTTCGAGTATGTTATCTTCTAGAGAGATAACGACGCCCGAATTTCTGTGCCTTAAGTTGGTCAGCTATTAGTTATTTGAGCTGTGTCCTGCAGATGATGATCTTAAAGCTGTCTTACCCATTGTCTTCGTTAAAACTTTTTGAGTGAAATTTGGTATTCAAATTTGAGTTTGTTGATAGTAAATTATGAGTGGATAACTTGTATAAGTACCTATTTCAACAAGGAAATGAGTGATTTACAAAATATTTTCAATTTTGCTTACATTTCGTAACAATGCTTTTGCCTTCCTTTATAACTTTACTTAATTCAAACTTTTAATCAAAATCAAAAAAAAATTTAATTAGAATTTATTATGAAAATATTTTTGGCTCTACTGGTAAGTTTGATTAACCTGGTCCTGCCTTTTTTTTATTTAATTGTACATAAGTCCAACCTATTTTATAGGTATGAGCAGAATTGTAAAGATTTTTTTTTTAATTTATATAATGAAGGTTTTACAAAAACATAGACAACCGACTTCAATTAGACTGTTTTAGTAACCGTAAAAACCACTGAAAAGTCACAGGGAAGTAAAATACGCAATTTCGTTTACTTACTCGTTTATAAAAAGAAAACTACGGCATCGATTTTGATAAAATTTGTATGGGCCCAATCAGTAAGTATATCCTCACAAAACATTTTTTTTTTTAAATCGGTTCATAAACAACAAAGTTCTGAGGTAACAAACATTAAAAAAACATTAAAAAAAAACAGACGGCACCGTGGCTTAGTTGGTAGTGACCCTGCCTACGAAGCTTGGTGTTCCGGGTTTGATCCCCGGCCGGGGCAAATATTTGTGTGACGAACACAAAATGTTTGTTCTCGGGTCTTGGATGTTGTGATGTGTTGTATGTGTCCATGCCACCTGCGACACAGGGAATCCTAGTGCAGGGGTGTGAGTGTGTGAATGTTTATGTTTAATGTTAATGTTTTATTCAACTGAATTGATAACCTCCTCCATTTTGAAGCAGGTTGATAAGGGCTGCTGCTAGTTATAGGTGCATATGTGTAAACCTTTTCTAATATAAGAGATTTTTATAAATAAAAAAACTGTTAGTTAACAACTACAATTCAAAATAGCTTAAATAAAAACAGAAGTTTCAATAATTCAATTGGATCTTTAATTTGAAAAACAATCATACCATGACTGGTAAATCTTTGAATAAATCCTTTTTCTTCTGTAGCTGATAGGAAAAAATATATATAAATTTATTTTAGTAGCTACACTAGCTTATTTTCATTACATAATATGACAAAACTATGAAATGAAATATTTTCCGTTATTAATATAAGTAAATCATAGATGAATAGCGGTGTTCCTATAGAACACCAAGATGGACAGTATCAACCCAAAATGCATGCGGTAAATAGGACAGAACTTTTTTTAGAATGTCAATAAAATATCTCTATTTTCAATTAATGTTTATTACTTTTTACGATGGAATTTTATTACCAATGTAGTAGTTTTAATATAAAACTTATCTAGCTCTGTTACTTCTCATTTTCGAAATTTAGCCTCGGACCAAAATGTACTAGAAGTTAGCCAATGTGGCTTCCTTTTTTTTGACGCATTTTCAATGTACCTACTACATTGTGTTTCTATAGGTACTTTAATACTTCTATGATCAAAATATATTATCGAACTATAATAATTTGATTGGATAAAAAATCTTCCAGTTATCTAGTTCCCATAATTATTTCAGAATAAGGCTAGATGGCGCTGTTTGAAATCCATTCATATAATAACATTTATCATTATACTAAATTAACTCTATTTATTATAATAATAAGTAGGTTGTCTTTTTCTTATCGTGTCACAAGTTCTTTCGAACCAGTGCGGTGAAAGGATTTCAAGTGCGCCTCGAAGAGGCTCCTTTTGTGCACTTGACAAACTTTTTCGAACTTTTTATGGTTCTATGACATGCCAGTTTCCTTACTATGTTTTCCTTCACCGTTAAGCACGTGTTTTAATGGACATATAGATTTTTGGAACAGAAAAATCCATTGGTGTACGACCGGGTTCGAACCCACGACCTTTGGATAGAAAGTCGAGGCACCTCCCACTCGGCCAACACGGCTGTACCCTGAAATATAAGTATATAATAATGAGTAGTGAATAATAAATAGGTATTCAACTTACATCAGAATTATCTGGCTTCGACTGTGAAAAAAACAAATGTTTGATTAAAAAAGTTCTCAGAACTAAATACTTCGGTTTTCTTTTGCTAGACTTATGATTGATTAAGTTTTCGATGTGGTTTGAAATGTTTTTGTTTTTGTTTTGCAATAATTTTCGGGTTGTTATGTACTCTTTGATCTTAGTTCAAAAACTTGAATGTGGTAACTTACATTTGCATTTCGTAAAACATTTTTTTCATTTAATTGGTGTTCCAAATACTAAAACAATCAAATGTATGGTGGTTATAGTAAGTTCTTAACAAAAAGGAGTTGGTACTTATAAATATTTAAATAAATACAAAAATGTAAATTTCTATTCACCAGAAAAAAATACGCATAGTCAGTTACTGAACACAGATTAAGCAAAAAAATTGAAAAAAACGAAGTCTAATTTTTGTCAAAATAAATTAGATTAAAATTGGATAAATATTACCGTTGGTCGTTTTCCTATGGATTTGCATCAGGCGGTACCCATCATTGATAATAATTTAAGTTTTATTCATCGTTTGGCAAACCCGGGTACCTAGCTCGAGCCAGCTCGCAAAAGCTCGGCTCAGGCGCCGCACTCATGCCGCTGTCACTCTGCCATTTTGTAGAAATCAATAATTCTGACTGCACAGATACAACGTAGTACCCCGTCTGCATTGCCCATTTTTTTTTTTTTTGCTTTGTGGTGAAATTAACTCACTTGAACCTTCTTAAGCACCATTTTCATCATGTCATCACTTCTTACCTTTTAAGTAAAAAAAACATTTGTAAAAAGGCACTTTTAATATTTTTTTATAAAACAGAAACTAGAATTCAGCCATTTATTTTTGGAAAGAACTATGTTTTACTTTATCCACGAGTTTAACGCCGTAGAAACTTTTTACTTTTTTACTTTTCCTTCTACGGCGTAATTTTTATGATTTGTTCTGTACCTACTAATAAGTCGTCTGTAAATATTCTACGTTTACCAATTAGGACAGCGCCTTAGGGCTCATTCGCACGAGTGATTTTTTAACGCGCGTTAAAAATCCGTTCAAACAGGACAAATTCAAGTAGCTGTTCGCACGTCAGCGCATTTAAATCAAATCAAATCTTTTATTTCAGTAAATAATTTCACCATATTTTGTTATTATAAGGCTTATTCTAAGGTTAGTAACACATTCAAAATTATAAATTACACATAGCCAGTCATAAAATTAAATTAAATTGTATAAATTGAAATTAAATTGGTATTATCGGAGTCAAGTGAATTATTTGGCGTACCTACCCGAGAGCACTATATGCGTCTTCGTCCAGTGGCTAAGTATCGGGCCATCCACCCGATCTGCCACTGTCCTCAGGAGGCTGGTGGTGCCGCCGCGTACCCGCCGCATCAGGGAGGCGACCCTCTTACGCATGATGGCTGGAAAACCATCCGTACGCGCCTCCGCGAACATACCTGATGCGCTACAGAAGCGCGGCAGCCCCAACAGCATCCTGAACGCATTGTTGTATTGAACGCGAAGGGCGTTGTAAGCTTTTTGAGTAAAGTTGATCCACAGGCTGCAGGTATAAAAAGATTGACAGAATGCTCTGAATAATGTGAGTTTGACTTCACGTGTGCCCTTTGCAAACCTGCGGATCAACATATTACTCCTCACTGCCAACGCCCTTCGCTCCCTCTCAATGTCTGTGTCATCTGTGAGGTCCCCGGTTACCCAGTGCCCCAAGTATTTAAACTGAGAGACCATCTTAAGGGGAGTGCCACCCTTTGCTCTAAAAATAAGTAGTTCACTTTTAGTGGTGTTATACTTGAGGCCATGGGCCACCGCATACCTCTCACAGATGCCAAGCAATTTTCTTCGGGCGCTGATTGATGGGCTCAACAGAACCATGTCATCGGCATAACTGATATTATTGATGATTTTCCCATCAATTGAACAGTCAACCATGATGCTGTTGAGCTCACCAATCAGCCGATTAACATAAAGGCTGAAAAGTCGAGGCGAGGTCAACCCCCCCTGCCTCACACCACATTCCAGCCCGTATGCTTCGGAAAGCGAGTCTGCCCACCTAACAACATTGCCCTGGTGACCATACCAATACTTAAAAATACCAATATGCTCACCAGGCAAGGCTGTATCATCAGATAGCTTCTTCCATAGGACACTATAGTCAACTGAATCGAAGGCCTTTGATAAGTCAAGAAAACATGCATAAATAGGTGTTTTCCTATCGGTGTAGTACCGGACAGTATGCTTAAGACAAAGAACTGCTGTCTCCGTGGAGAGCCCGGCTCTAAAACCAAATTGGGCATCATCCAAAGTAACATGTTTTTCGAGTTATTTGTTAAGCAAACTGTCCAGTACTTTTGCTATGGTAGTGGCCAGCGATATAGGCCTATAGTTTCCTACGTCAGAAGCATCCCCTCTCCGATTTTTTTACTAAAGGTATTACCACTGTCCTCATCATATCAACTGGTAAGTAAGTGTGTCCAATGCAGACGGCATAAAACAGTTCCAGTACCTTCGGCAAATGAGGTCCCGCAAACTGCAGGTGCTCAATGCTGAGTGAATCGTGGCCAGGTGATTTACCACGAGTCATCTTTTTAATTATTCGGGATGTCTCCTCAGCCGTGAACACATGCAGCTCGCCTTCAGACTCCCTCACCTCCACTGGTTCCTGTGACACATTTAACATTGGCATTACTCTAAAATGATTTTTAAATAACGTGGCAATTTTGGCAGGCTCGCTTACGCCCCCCTACACTCATAGGTAAACTCGACCTGGGATTAAGCTTACTAGTTTGTTTCCAAAATTTATCAAACTTTTTATTGACATGATGCTGTGCTAAAATATTCATTTTAATTTGGTCTGAATGGTCCTGACACCATATTAATTTATGCTTAAAATTTTTTTTGGTATTTACCATGTTTTCATATATTACCCCTGACATTGGTTTGCCAAACAAAACCCAATTTTGAAACCCCAGTCGAGCTTCCATGTGTGATTGTTTTACATGTTTATTCCATCCAATTACATGTTTCTTTTTAAAAGGGACAATTTTCCCAAAACTATGTATTGCAGCATTACTTAATATGTCAACTAAATTTTTATACATTTTTATACATTAAAACGAGCAAAATTCATGGTTTCTGTTTGAATGGATTTTTAACGCGCGTTAAAAATCGCTCGTGCGAATGAGCCCTTAGCAGTAATACCTACTTTACTTAAAAGAAGTATAATAATTATTATGATAGAATAAAAATATGATCGCACAAATACAAATAACTTAACCTCGTATCAATATGTAAGCCATCTATTTCATCCTCATTAGATTTTACATCCCTGTTTAATTAGCTTCAAATAATATTGTCTAATTAACATGTCAAAGCCAATTAATAGTAAGTTTACTTACTTGCGGTGACTCAGGCGGAACCACATAAGACGGCATGTACAGTTGTTGCGGGGGTGAAATGGGGGATGGACTAGGGGGTAAACTTCGAAGGGGTGAATTTGCTTGTGGTATCATATTTGGTTGCGGGAAATTTTGAGGAAAATTTTGTGGGGGGAATTGTTGTGGAGGAAAATTTTGAGTGGGGAAATTTTGTCGAGGAAAGCTTTGTGGTGGGAAATTTTGTGGAGGAAAATTATGAGGGGGGTAATTTCGTGGTGGATAATTTTGTGGAGGAAAATTTTGTCGTGGTATATGTTGAGCAGAAAACGGCTGAAAACTTTGTGGAGAATCATTTGGTGGGGATCCATTCTGTTCGGGCGGTGGGGGTATGTTATTTTCGCCGAAATTAGGAGGTGAAACATACTCTGGTTCTTGCTCGCTTTGTTGTTTTTGCATAAACTGAAAAAAACATGTATATTATTTAAGAGGATAATGTGTAAATTTGGAGTCGCTGCGTTACATGTTACGCAGTCATGTTAAAACAATGATAATGATGATAATGTTTAAAAATTCCTAACGAGTAACAGAGTAACCTAAGGTATGATTCGAAAGAAAATGCGTTGTTGCCAGTATTTCCTAACGATTAGATTTACGTACCTTTCGCTACCGTTGTCAAATTCCATAACTTTTTAACCGTTTTACGTACCTTTTCAGAAAAGCTGGCTTTTGCTATTTAACAGCTTACAACTTATAGCACAGAGTAATAAGATACTAGTGAATTGCATTTTTGCAATAATACCTTCCTTGTAAAATTACAGAAATGTACTTACTGCTAATTTCTTGCGAGCCATTTCCAACATTTTCAGGCCGGACACCTAAAGTAGGTAACCAAAGTTTAATAAGAGTGTTAAGTGATTTCGTGGAAGTGTGTAACATAAAGTCAGCTGTCACCTCAGAAACATGAAGTAAATAGAATCATCCTCATCTTTTAAAAATTTAATGAGATGTCAGATTTTACACATCATTTATTTATTTATTTACATTTAGGTATTTACTGTAAGGCTTGCTCGTTTTTTTAAAAACTAGTTTGTCCGCGGTTTTACTTGAATGTTAGATGCCCCTATTATATTACAGAATTGGATGCCCCCTTTCCTGAATATGTACCTTACTTTCGAAAATAATAATATTAATAATAGGTAAAGAATGAAGCTATAAAACTTTACGTATTATCAGGTAGGTACTTCCGTTTGATTTTCCAAAATATTATAGATATGTTGTTAATCTTTTTTTCAAAACAACAGGTTTGATTACCGGCTAGGACAATTGATTTTTATAAATCTAAGTATGCAGTTTTATTTTTCATCGAAATCGACTTCGAGGGTTCTTTGAGGGTTTTTCGATATTCCTCATACTTTATGATTTAGCTATCCAAGTACCTACAGTTGAAAAAAATCACACCGTATATCTCACTAAACCTCCCGACATTTTTGATTTATTAATACTAACATATTGAGGAAAGTTTTCCTGTCCATCTGGAAAAGTTCGCCTCGGTGCCTGAAAAAAAAAACAAATCATGTTAAATAAAAAGTTGTTACACATTAAGGGTGCTTTTCCACCAGAGATTTGCTATGCTACGTTGCTATGGATGCGTTTGATATCCACCAATCAGATTCATTGGTGTACATAGCTTAGCACTGGTGGAAACGGATTCAACTAAGCTATGTTTTTTATATGGAAGAATGCGTGCTATGGATGCGTGCTATGGATGCCTGCTATGGGCCTCGCCGCTCGCCGCTTCCCTAAAATCGATACATCGCATAGCTCGAGCTGCGCATCTTTCTCGCGCAGCTACTTTGCGGCGGCGCATCTTCATAGCACATCTTCCTCGCACAGCTACATATCTTAGTATTGGTGGAAACGGATTCAACTAAGCTATGTTTTTTATATGTAAGAATGCGTGCTATGGATGCGTGCTATGGATGCCTGCTATGGGCCTCGCCGCTCGCCGCTTCCCTAAAATCGATACATCGCATAGCTCGAGCTGCGCATCTTTCTCGCGCAGCTACTTTGCGGCGGCGCATCTTCATAGCACATCTTCCTCGCACAGCTACATATCTTAGTATTGGTGGAAACGGATTCAACTAAGCTATGTTTTTTATATGGAAGGATGCGTGCTATGGATGCTTGCTATGGATGCGAGCTATGGATGTGTGCTATGGATGCGTGCTATGGATGCCTGCTATGCCGCTTTCCTACTAGTGATACATCGCATAGCTCGAGCTGCGCATCTTTCTCGCACAGCTACTTTGCGGCGGCTCATCTTCATAGCGCATCTTCCTCGCACAGCTACATAGCTCAGTAATGGTGGAAACGGTCACATATTTTCGTAGCGTAGATTTCACATCTTCGCAGTATAGCTGCATAGCAAATCTCTGGTGGAAAGGCACCCTTTAGCGGAGAATTCACTAGACAGACATGCCAGGACGTGGTGGCCGAGTGGATGAGGCCCTTGCCTTGCGTCCTGATGGTCGCGGGTTCGAATCCCGGTGGCAGTCATGTATGCATCCCACGTTCTCACAACGGTTAAAGAAAACATCGTGAGGAAACCGGCATGTCAAAGGACAGAAAAAAAAATATTCCATGGCATGTGACATCCACCAATCCGCATTGGGTTCGCGTGGTGGATAAAGACCCATTCGCTCTCCTGCCTAGAGTAGGCCTGAGTCCCAGCAGTGGGAGCATTATAGGCTAATTATGCCTATGCAGTGTAGGTACTTACTTCCTCTTGACTCCAGTACATTTCCATCTAAAAAATATCAAAATTTTCACATGTACAGTCAGCATCAAAAGTAGATGACCACATTCAGATTTCAAAATCGCTATTTTACCATTTTACTAGCGACGACCTCTCTTACAAGAAATAAATAATTATTCAATTTTATTTAAAAAATGTACCTCAGAATCAAACGAAAATTACTTACACCAACATTTGGCTTTCCTTTCTGCTTAGCTATTCTTAATATTGGCTGAAAATCAAGGTTTTACAAAAACATACAACAACCGACTTCAATCGGACTGTTCTAGTGACCGTAGGCACCACTGAAAAGTCACAGGGAAGCAAAATACGCAACTTTGTTCACGACAACGACTTTTCTTTCAGTTATCTTGCTTTAAAACCTAAAATGCTAAACCGATTTTGATAAAATTTCTATAGGATACATCTGAAAGTATGTAGGTATATCCTCTTCGACAAAATTTTTTTTTTTCAAATTGGTTGATATGCAACAAAATTCTTAAATTCTTAAATTCTTTATTGCACACATAAAAACTATTAACACATGTAATTAATAAAAGGCATGTACATAGGCGAGCTTAACCCTTAAAAGAGTTTTCTTCCAGCAAACCTTTGAGTATAGAGAGACAGTGTTGTAATGGTAGGTTTGTGTACACTTACTTGCACTTACATATATAAGTTATTAACTACGAAAATACTATACATAATAAATAAAAATACATAAAATACTACTTTAAATACATATTTATTATACATACATATTATACTCAATACTTAGGATGTGAGATAATAGTAGTAGGGATTCACCGGTTCTGGCGCACTTCCAGCCAAGTGAGCTAGAACCGAAGTGAGCCAGTACCGGTGAATAATTTTTCAATAATTTTTGGATTTTTCGTCGCTCGCCGCCTAAAAAAAAAAAAAAAAAAAAAAAAGTTTGGTATGTTTTCCTATGTTTTGGCACACGCCCGATCGATCTGTGCAATCCGTTTTGTGATAGCTCTAACGGTTCGCGAGATAGGTTGCAGATTTACTCCGATCCACTACACCTCATTTACCCTCATTAACCCTCATAAGTGGTCAAGCTCGGATATTGTTTTGTTATGCAATACGCTAATTGCTCTCAGTGATTAGGATAGGTGATTAGGGTACCTCAAAACAAAATTTAGAATTGTATTCTTTATTCTCTTTTAAACAGGATACAAAATAGTTTGTCTATAAATATATCGTTGCTTAGATTATTGATACTAAACAATCTTAGAAAGTTCCTCATTGTATTTCCGTAAAACTTGTAATACAGGTATGTTAAACTATATTCACCACATACTGAAGTCAGCTCATGTTGTCATCTATACCTATTAAAATCCCATTGTCTTGAATTCTTGTTCAAGAAACCTCTGTGATAGCCTGTTGGTGGTCGTCCTTATGAATCAAAATACTGGCCAACTCCATTTCTATCTATGTGCATGGCTATCCAATGTGAACCTGGTTCGCTGTCTCTATCCAGGTTGCTTATTAGATACGTTGGGGTTTTAACATGCAGTGGTAACCTGTTTGCAGCATACACATTGTTTTGCAAAGTAGGATGAATGCAAAATAAAATATTCCAAGTACATGTTAAAGTTTTATTTATTGGGGCTAAGTCTTATAACTAGATACATTTTTAATATATATTAACTACTATAGTCTACGGTTACATTACGATGCTTATCTATTTCAATAACATTATGGAACTCTGCATAAACAATACAATTTATATTGAGGTGTTTGATATGTGAAAAATAAATAAATTACCTCCTAATGAACACTGGAAAAAGTCTGGGTATACAAAAAACTCGATATTTGGGTGCCACACGATTTCACTGAAATAAACCAAACGTATCGTGTACGCATTTGCGATTCTCTATTGGAACGTAACGAAATCGAACCGTTTTTGAAAAGATTGATTACTGGTGATAAAAAGTGGATCACCTACGACAAGAACGTGCGCAAACGATCAATGTCAAAGGGCAGTCAAGCACCACAGTCTATAGCGAAACCAGGATTAACGCGAAATAAGGTGATGCTGTGTGTATGGTGGGGTTGGAAGGGCATCCTTCATTATGAGCTTTTACCACCGGGCAAAACCATCGACTCGGATCTCTACTGCCAATAGCTGATGAGACTCAAGCAAGAAATTGAGAATAAACTGCCGGAATTGATCAACAGAAAGGGTATGGTCTTTCATCATGATAACGCCAGACCACACACATCTTTGGCCACTCAGCAAAAATTGAGAAAGCTTGTTTGGGAAGTGTTAATGCATCCACTTTATAGCCCTGACATTCCACCCTCAGATTTCCACCTGTTTCGGTCTCTTCAGAATTCTTTGGATAGTGTTAGGTTAACATCAAGAGAGGACTGTCAAAACTACTTGTCGCATCTTTTTGATCAGAAGTCCCAAAATTTATACTGCAACGGGGTTATGTCACTACTTACAAAATGGCAACAAGATATCGAACAAAACGGCACACATATATTATAATTAATTGGAATAAAACTTTGAAAAAATTGTCTTGAATTCGTATGTAAAATGCGAAGGAACTTTATCCCCGACCTAATATATATAATATGACTCAGGAAATTTCAACAGTTAAAACATGCAAAAAATAGAATTTTAATAGCAACTAGTCAATCAATAAACATTTAATTCTCTATTGTAAATACTTTTTCGTTATAATATTTCCAAGAACCGTAACTGGTAAAATAATCATTGTGTAAATAATATGTTGTTGCAGAACTCTTTCAATACAAATTACTTTAACGAGGAAAATAATTATTAAGATTTTTATCATGCTACATTGAACGACGAAGATCGCAAGAATTACAAATAGTGGAAGAGAGATCAAAATTAAAGAGAAGAAAATCAAATAATAGTTTGGATTTGTTATTTGATATGCCTACAACGAAAAAAAGGAAACTTTTATCCTCAACAAAGTCTCGAGGTCTTTGTGGAGGTGGAAATGTCTTCCTAACAATGAATGCTGACGAAGGAACACGATCAACACATCTCATTAAAATTAAGGTGTTTGATATGCGAAAAATAAATAAATTACCTCCGAATGAACACTGGAAACATGCAGATTATAAAATAAAATATTACGCAAATGATTCAAATAAAAATTATCAAAACACAAGAAAAAAATATAATATGACTCAGGAAATTTCAACAGTTAAAACATGCAAAAAATTGCATTATTTATGTATGATTGGGATTCGTTGATTTTTTACATATTTAAATACAATAAATATAAGTATATAAGTTTGAACATAAACAATGCAATATCCATCTGGAGGAAATATTTTTGTTTTAAAACGACACACATTGCTTGTATCTTGTTTCAAATCTATCATTAAATATCCATGAGCTTCTTTAGTGGCATCTTTGTAAGAATCTTCCATAAACTTGGTATTTTCTGGTGATACCTGCCGTGTTAAATATCGAATTTAAGTTTTGTCACGAGAATTTTAAAATAGATGATATAACTAGAGTTCAAAGATATACCTCTCTTTGACCTTTACCTTGATGAAATAAGTTTTGTGTTATATAAAAAACACTCAAGTTCCTGTGATGACTACCTTTTGTAAATATGTCAACAATGCGCCCATCTGATTCTCTCATGAGATCATCAATAATTACAAGTTGAGCATCCTTTCCATCAAACATACTAAGATCTGGTATTCCTTGGCAATAGTTTAAATTCTTCAGGTTATACAACGGTTGCATTTCATTAAAACACCAAGTTATTTAAATGAAATTCACATTAGAAATATCTTTTACATATTTTATAAAGTTAGTTACAAAATTCGATTTCCCACATCCACTTGGACCAGCTACTATTGCCGTAAAAGGATGATTGAAATGAAACATTTGACAGCAAGCACGTGTTGATTGTAAGGGTTGTATGAAAATAATGGAACATTTTGTTGAAATATCAAGTATAATTATATTATATTTATTATAATACACAATTAGTACAATTTATATTAAGACACAAATACATTTTTTTTATACATTCACAATAGGTATCTTATTGATAAAATCTTTACATAATATTACTAATGCACATACCATAATATTTACACTGATATTGAATCATTGTAGCTTAGTTATAAATATTAAGTAACTAAAACTATTTACAATTCATTAATTCCTTATCTTAATTTATAATGACCCCAAGCTAAAGTGTCAAAATTATAGGTAAAATATGTCGTTTTGTATCATTATAAGACAAACATATTTTGTTTACTTGTTGAGCAAATATTCTATGTTTTAGTGATTTGAATAGAATCATGGTACTATATTGAATATTTTTGTTAAAAAGACATTCTCTATAATTTTCCATTTTCATACTTTTTGTGACACATTTATTTATACCTTTAGCCTTTGCTACAAATTTGTTTTCCACATCTATCGCATACATTTTGGATCGTAACCCAACAAATTCTCTAAATATTTTTCCGTTGTTGTTTTCAAACCTAACTTTTTCTTATTTATTTTAGGGTAACCGAATATGTTTTCATCTGGATAATCAGAAGTATCAAACTTTGAATGCAAATCAGGTTTAATGTCAGCATAAAAATTATTTGTAAAATCTTGATATATTAAACTGTCAGTATCAGTGTAAAGTAATTTTAATTTATCATTGAACTTCTTGATCATGTAGTTATAGTGAAAGTCATACATTAGAGTTTTTGAAATATCCAAAATGCAGAAACCCAAGTAAATAGGTTTATTATGAAACAATTTCAATTTTCTTAACTGTATCGCAACTAAATTTTCACCAAACGTAGTAGAATTTTGAAACTCGGATTTTGCAATCAATTCTCGAGCACCAAGTACTTTAACTCGATTCTCCCAGTGTGTATAGTTTAACATTTACGCGCTTCTCAATATTTTCCATTGTCTTTCCGAAAACAGAGTCGTTCATTAATTTATAAAAAACTTTTTCAAAATTTATTTGAGCAGCTGTTCGTAAATTAGTATTTAAATCTATATAACGTTTTAATCAGAGATGTTGATTAAATTTTAATATTCTATGAACCTTTGTTAATTTTATACCCATATCAATACATTGTTGTAAATTTCTGTAGTGAATTACATAATTATTTGGATTTATTATTTAGATTCGTAACTAATTTGATGTCTCTGGAATCTCCAATACGTATATTTTCAGAGCACAAAGGTAAATCTGAATGCAAGACGTGAAGCTCAAAGGGATACTCTAGATCTACTTCTAAAATAAATCCATATTCTGAATTTTCAGATACATCAAACTTTGTATCGATACTAACCCATTCAAAGCCTCCAACCGGAAGGAATTGAGACATGGCCCAACCATAAAGATTATTGGCATCTAAATAAGTTAAGAATGATTTTGGTTTATCCTTATCATAATCTTCCATGAATATCATATATTCCATGATACATGTGAATTGGAAAGTGAACTATAAAACTGATCTTGATTAGGAAGTGATATTTTTTCAAACACTCTTCGGATGACATAAATTCATATGACGTAAGACGATTGAAATCTTCTTCGTACTACTACCCAATAGTTTTGTTTTAAACTTGTAAATTGCTCAATGATTAAATTTTTGGCTAACTGATCGAGACTACATGGTAAAAATTTTAAGGAATCTACAAACCACAGGCTGATTTTTCGGTTATTTACATTTAAAGTTTTTGAAAAAGATATATATTTTTCTTTGGTTTTAGGAATAACACCAACTTCCCCTTCAACAAAATTTAAGGCGTGAATAATGAAATGGGCATCATAATTGCTTAGGTTATGCAGAAAAACTGGGATATGATTCGGTGCACGAAATTTTGTAACACATATTTCATGTGCAACTCCTCTGAAGTTACCCGTCTGCCAATTGTAATCCAAGATTTTTTCACCGTTTAAATTACTCTCACATGTATTATGACATATTTTAACCACTGAAACTTTTGTTTTATCTTTAACTGACAGTGGTTTAGAACATATTTGAAAACTAGTTTTTCTGCATGCTGTTGATGGTTAATCAGTCTTTGTCTTGTTGGAAAATGTAATAAACATCCATCACATATATGAACTGCGTGATCTTGATCAGAAATTTGTTTACTTACGAGACGCGATAAGTTTATAATGTAACAATAATGTTTATTTGTTCCGTTTGAAATCAATAATAAATTGACATAAAAATCTTTGCGAGTTTATGTTAAAAAAAAATGGCCCGACAACGCTGTGACATTATTTTTTTCATTATTATATTCCAAGCCAAATATTATACGTTTATGCTTATATTGTTGAGTTTTTCAACTTTTGATATATCAGATAATTTAACTGGAAAGTTTACTCGCATCAAATTTTAGTTTATTTGAATGCATGCTATAAGATGATATACGATCCAAATTCATATTTACTGAATATAAAGCAATGCCCACTTGAAACACAAATTATTTACGTTTTTAACATTAATAACTGCTTTTTTCATTCTTATGTCATGTGGAAATTCAATGATTGAAGTACCCCGTAGTGGATTAAACTTATTAACATTCATAACTAAAGCTGTTATATCCGTCAGACTCCAGCCGCTATCTTTTTTCTCATAAGAACTGATTTTACTGGTCAAAGTATCACATAAAGATAATAATATATTATAATCGTCTCCGCGAAATATTATGAAGTTATATGTTTGAAAGTCGAATTGTTCGGAAGGTACGTCTTTAGTTTGTAAAATAAAGTCTCCATGCAAAACAAAGTTGACCATTATACTGTATGCTGTTGAATAGATTCTTCAATTAATACCATAATTTCATTTTTGATGGAATTCAAAAACAGCTAAGGTGTTTCAAAATGTTTTGCAGGCTGATCATTTTTACTGCGAATCTTATAAGAAATTATTCTTTGTCCAAAGGCCGATTCTACAACTGATGCCAATATTATATCAACATGATTCTTTTATACCAGGTGGAATAACATCACCTATTTAAATTATGAGACTTGGAGCAAACAATTAGTTAATTACATTGAGTGATTTACCAGTTACGGTTCTTGGAATTTTTATTTGAATCATTTGCGGAATATTTTATTTTATAATCTGCATGTTTCCAGTGTTCATTCAGAGGTAATTTATTTATTTATCGCATATCAAACACCTCAATTTTAATGAGATGTGTTGATCATGGTCCTTCGTCAGCATTCGTTGTTAGGAAGACATTTCCACCTCCACAAATACCTCGAGACACTGTTGAGGATAAAAGTTTACTTTTTTTCGTTGTAGGCATATCAAATAACAAATCCAAACTATTATTTGATTTTCTTCTCTTTAATTTTCAGCTTGAGGTTTGTAGATTCCTTAAAATTTAATCCTTGGCAGACGGGTAACTTCAGAGGAGTTGCACATGAAATATGTGTTACAAAATTTCGTGCACCGAATCATATCCCAGTTTTTCTGCATAACCTAAGCAATTATGATGCCCATTTCATTATTCACGCCTTAAATTTTGTTGAAGGGGAAGTTGGTGTTATTCCTAAAACCAAAGAAAAATATATATCTTTTTCAAAAACTTTAAATGTAAATAACCGAAAAATCAGCCTGTGGTTTGTAGATTCCTTAAAATTTTTACCATGTAGTCTCGATCAGTTAGCCAAAAATTTAATCATTGAGCAATTTACAAGTTTAAAACAAAACTATTGGGTAGTAGTACGAAGAAGATTTCAATCGTCTTACGTCATATGAATTTATGTCATCCGAAGAGTGTTTGAAAAAATATCACTTCCTAATCAAGATCAGTTTTATAGTTCACTTTCCAATTCACATGTATCATGGAATATATGATATTCATGGAAGATTATGATAAGGATAAACCAAAATCATTCTTAACTTATTTAGATGCCAATAATCTTTATGGTTGGGCCATGTCTCAATTCCTTCCGGTTGGAGGCTTTGAATGGGTTAGTATCGATACAAAGTTTGATGTATCTGAAAATTCAGAATATGGATTTATTTTAGAAGTAGATCTAGAGTATCCCTTTGAGCTTCACGTCTTGCATTCAGATTTACCTTTGTGCTCTGAAAATATACGTATTGGAGATTCCAGAGACATCAAATTAGTTACGAATCTAAATAATAAATCCAAATAATTATGTAATTCACTACAGAAATTTACAACAATGTATTGATATGGGTATAAAATTAACAAAGGTTCATAGAATATTAAAATTTAATCAACATCTCTGATTAAAACGTTATATAGATTTAAATACTAATTTACGAACAGCTGCTCAAATAAATTTTGAAAAAGTTTTTTATAAATTAATGAACGACTCTGTTTTCGGAAAGACAATGGAAAATATTGAGAAGCGCGTAAATGTTAAACTATACACACTGGGAGAATCGAGTTAAAGTACTTGGTGCTCGAGAATTGATTGCAAAATCCGAGTTTCAAAATTCTACTACGTTTGGTGAAAATTTAGTTGCGATACAGTTAAGAAAATTGAAATTGTTTCATAATAAACCTATTTACTTGGGTTTCTGCATTTTGGATATTTCAAAAACTCTAATGTATGACTTTCACTATAACTACATGATCAAGAAGTTCAATGATAAATTAAAATTACTTTACACTGATACTGACAGTTTAATATATCAAGATTTTACAAATAATTTTTATGCTGACATTAAACCTGATTTGCATTCAAAGTTTGATACTTCTGATTATCCAGATGAAAACATATTCGGTTACCCTAAAATAAATAAGAAAAAGTTAGGTTTGAAAACAACAACGGAAAAATATTTAGAGAATTTGTTGGGTTACGATCCAAAATGTATGCGATAGATGTGGAAAACAAATTTGTAGCAAAGGCTAAAGGTATAAATAAATGTGTCACAAAAAGTATGAAAATGGAAAATTATAGAGAATGTCTTTTTAACAAAAATATTCAATATAGTACCATGATTCTATTCAAATCACTAAAACATAGAATATTTGCTCAACAAGTAAACAAAATATGTTTGTCTTATAATGATACAAAACGACATATTTTACCTATAATTTTGACACTTTAGCTTGGGGTCATTATAAATTAAGATAAGGAATTAATGAATTGTAAATAGTTTTAGTTACTTAATATTTATAACTAAGCTACAATGATTCAATATCAGTGTAAATATTATGGTATGTGCATTAGTAATATTATGTAAAGATTTTATCAATAAGATACCTATTGTGAATGTATAAAAAAAATGTATTTGTGTCTTAATATAAATTGTACTAATTGTGTATTATAATAAATATAATATAATTATACTTGATATTTCAACAAAATGTTCCATTATTTTCATACAACCCTTACAATCAACACGTGCTTGCTGTCAAATGTTTCATTTCAATCATCCTTTTACGGCAATAGTAGCTGGTCCAAGTGGATGTGGGAAATCGAATTTTGTAACTAACTTTATAAAATATGTAAAAGATATTTCTAATGTGAATTTCATTTAAATAACTTGGTGTTTTAATGAAATGCAACCGTTGTATAACCTGAAGAATTTAAACTATTGCCAAGGAATACCAGATCTTAGTATGTTTGATGGAAAGGATGCTCAACTTGTAATTATTGATGATCTCATGAGAGAATCAGATGGGCGCATTGTTGACATATTTACAAAAGGTAGTCATCACAGGAACTTGAGTGTTTTTTATATAACACAAAACTTATTTCATCAAGGTAAAGGTCAAAGAGAGGTATATCTTTGAACTCTAGTTATATCATCTATTTTAAAAATCCTCGTGACAAAACTTAAATTCGATATTTAACACGGCAGGTATCACCAGAAAATACCAAGTTTATGGAAGATTCTTACAAAGATGCCACTAAAGAAGCTCATGGATATTTAATGATAGATTTGAAACAAGATACAAGCAATGTGTGTCGTTTTAAAACAAAAATATTTCCTCCAGATGGATATTGCATTGTTTATGTTCAAACTTATATACTTATATTTATTGTATTTAAATATGTAAAAAATCAACGAATCCCAATCATACATAAATAATGCAATTTTTTGCATGTTTTAACTGTTGAAATTTCCTGAGTCATATTATATTTTTTTCTTGTGTTTTGATAATTTTTATTTGAATCATTTGCGTAATATTTTATTTTATAATCTGCATGTTTCCAGTGTTCATTCGGAGGTAATTTATTTATTTTTCGCATATCAAACACCTTAATTTTAATGAGATGTGTTGATCGTGTTCCTTCGTCAGCATTCATTGTTAGGAAGACATTTCCACCTCCACAAAGACCTCGAGACTTTGTTGAGGATAAAAGTTTCCTTTTTTTCGTTGTAGGCATATCAAATAACAAATCCAAACTATTATTTGATTTTCTTCTCTTTAATTTTGATCTCTCTTCCACTATTTGTAATTCTTGCGATCTTCGTCGTTCAATGTAGCATGATAAAAATCTTAATAATTATTTTCCTCGTTAAAGTAATTTGTATTGAAAGAGTTCTGCAACAACATATTATTTACACAATGATTATTTTACCAGTTACGGTTCTTGGAAATATTATAACGAAAAAGTATTTACAATAGAGAATTAAATGTTTATTGATTGACTAGTTGCTATTAAAATTCTATTTTTTGCATGTTTTAACTGTTGAAATTTCCTGAGTCATATTATATATATTAGGTCGGGGATAAAGTTCCTTCGCATTTTACATACGAATTCAAGACAATTTTTTCAAAGTTTTATTCCAATTAATTATAATATATGTGTGCCGTTTTGTTCGATATCTTGTTGCCATTTTGTAAGTAGTGACATAACCCCGTTGCAGTATAAATTTTGGGACTTCTGATCAAAAAGATGCGACAAGTAGTTTTGACAGTCCTCTCTTGATGTTAACCTAACACTATCCAAAGAATTCTGAAGAGACCGAAACAGGTGGAAATCTGAGGGTGGAATGTCAGGGCTATAAAGTGGATGCATTAACACTTCCCAAACAAGCTTTCTCAATTTTTGCTGAGTGGCCAAAGATGTGTGTGGTCTGGCGTTATCATGATGAAAGACCATACCCTTTCTGTTGATCAATTCCGGCAGTTTATTCTCAATTTCTTGCTTGAGTCTCATCAGCTATTGGCAGTAGAGATCCGAGTCGATGGTTTTGCCCGGTGGTAAAAGCTCATAATGAAGGATGCCCTTCCAACCCCACCATACACACAGCATCACCTTATTTCGCGTTAATCCTGGTTTCGCTATAGACTGTGGTGCTTGACTGCCCTTTGACATTGATCGTTTGCGCACGTTCTTGTCGTAGGTGATCCACTTTTTATCACCAGTAATCAATCTTTTCAAAAACGGTTCGATTTCGTTACGTTCCAATAGAGAATCGCAAATGCGTACACGATACGTTTGGTTTATTTCAGTGAAATCGTGTGGCACCCAAATATCGAGTTTTTTGTATACCCAGACTTTTTCCAGTGTTCATTAGGAGGTAATTTATTTATTTTTCACATATCAAACACCTCAATATAAATTGTATTGTTTATGCAGAGTTCCATAATGTTATTGAAATAGATAAGCATCGTAATGTAACCGTAGACTATAGTAGTTAATATATATTAAAAATGTATCTAGTTATAAGACTTAGCCCCAATAAATAAAACTTTAACATGTACTTGGAATATTTTATTTTGCATTCATCCTACTTTGCAAAACAATGTGTATGCTGCAAACAGGTTACCACTGCATGTTAAAACCCCAACGTATCTAATAAGCAACCTGGATAGAGACAGCGAACCAGGTTCACATTGGATAGCCATGCACATAGATAGAAATGGAGTTGGCCAGTATTTTGATTCATATGGACGACCACCAACAGGCTATCACAGAGGTTTCTTGAACAGGAATTCGAGACGATGGGATTTTAATAGGTATAGATTACAACATGATCTGACTTCAGTATGTGGTGAATATAGTTTAACATACCTGTATTACAAGTTTTACCGAAATACAATGAGGAACTTTCTAAAATTGTTTAGTATCAATAATCTAAGCAACGATATATTTATAGACAAACTATTTTGTATCCTGTTTAAAAGAGAATAAAGAATACAATTCAAAATTTTGTTTTGAGGTACCCTAATCACCTATCCTAATCACTGAGAGCAATTAGCGTATTGCATAACAAAACAATATCCGAGCTTGACCACTTATGAGGGTTAATGAGGGTAAATGAGGTGTAGTGGATCGGAGTAAATCTGCAACCTATCTCGCGAACCGTTAGAGCTATCACAAAACGGATTGCACAGATCGATCGGGCGTGTGCCAAAACATAGGAAAACATACCAAACTTTTTTTTTTTTTTTTTTTTTAGGCGGCGAGCGACCGGCGAGCGACGAAAAATCCAAAAATTATTGAAAAATTATTCACCGGTACTGGCTCACTTCGGTTCTGGCCCACTTGTAGGGATTCACCGGTTCTGGCCCACTTGGCTGGAAGTGGTCCAGAACCGGTGAATCCCTACTACTGATAATGCTCTTTTACTTTACTTTTGAAGATGTTTAGAGAAGGGCTAGCGCGAATAATGTGTGGAAGGGAGTTCCACAGATTACAAACATACAAACATTAAAAAAAAACTTCAACCGAATTGATAACCTCCTCTTTTTAGAATTCGGTTGAAAATGCCTTCTTTAATTTTCATTTTTATTTATCAATATAAGCAATCCTACTGATATTCAATTCAATTCAATCATTTATTGGCCAAAATGTTACATTGCATAACTCAGGTAAGTCAAAAAAACGTTTATACAGTTTGAAATAAGTAGGTACATAAGCTTATAAAATATTTTCTGTCTATGTTCTTAAGCTAGACATCTTATTCTAAGTAGTGGGTAAGGTAACAAGGAAAAACACATAAATTTATTTATATGGTCAAATGGATGAGATTGAAAAAAGAGTTTAACTTTTGACCTAAACACTATTATGATATTATAAACGCGAAAGTTTGTAAGGATGGATGGATGGATGCTTGTTACTCTTTCACGTAAAAACTACTGAATGGATTTTAATATAATATAGCTTATACATGAGAATAACATAATAGACTACAATTTATAAAGATACCTACAGACGAAGTTGCGGGCATCAGCTAGTTTATAATACACTAGCTGTTGCCCGCGACTATGTCTGAGCAGGTATCTTTATAAATTGTAGCTTATGTGTTATTCTGATGTATAAGCTATATTATTATAAAGTTTCAGTAAAATCCATTCAGAGGTTTTTACGTGAAAGAGTAACAAACATCCATCCATCCATCCATACTTACAAACTTTCGCGTTTATAATATTAGTAGGAAGGAGAAGGATTAGTTGATTTTGTTAACTCTAATAAACCACTAAGGTTTGTGCAAGTAATATGGTACCTACTTCATATTTTTTAATAAAACTATTTAACTTTACCCTTTCAGTCGATGAGGTAGTCTGTTAAAGTTTTTATTTTATTATTTATTTATTTTAACTTTAAAATTGTTTAATATTTATTATGTACATAATTATAATAATAGTAGTACCTAAGTGTAAATGTGTGCAATTAACATACCTTAGGGTCATCTAAGCTTTTGGCATAAGCCTGTAAAAAATTATATATGAATAAGATAGATGCAATATATATTAATAGTATTTGCGATTATTCATATTTAAAATTATATGAATGAGAAATCGTACATTTATAACAATTACTTAAACTAACTTTGACGAATTTCCAAAATGCGCGCGCTCGTCCGTATAGACCTTGGCGCGGCGCGGCGCGTGTTAGTGTGAAGCCACCATTATAGATATTTATTGATTTTAAAATATTTCAATACGTTGTTAATCCAGATTACATATAATTATGTAACTTACTGCCCACTTGTAAACATTTTCCTCCCACTGAAAGTTTTAAATTAAAAATGAATAGTTTACTTGCAATGCACCTCATTATAAAACTCATAATAAATAATACTAGAAATAACTTACATTCGGATTGGCTTCTCCTGAAACCTGTTTCTCCTAAAATTATACAAAAATCAAATAATTAAACATTAACATACCACTTAAACAAATATATTTGGTGAGTAACATCTTTCCTCTCAATTTCTGTCTGTGGTAGTAATTTCGTGAAAATGGGATGGAAGTGTGTAAAAGGAAGTTAGCCATCAGATGGTACCAACCAACCTCAGAAAAAAATAGTAAATAGAATCATTCCAAATTTAAATGTTACCACGGCGAGGCGTCAGATGTTTTTTTTAAGTAAATAAGAATTTTAATATAAGTAGGTACATAACCCAGCGCTACGCAAATAAGTAATTTGATTTATTGATAAAAACATAAACATAAACATTGACACACTCGCAGTCGGCATGGACACTACAAGATATCACAACATCCAAGACCCGACCACAAACATTTGTGTTCGTCACACATATATTCGCCCAGGCCGGGAATCGAACACCAAGCTTCGTAGGCAGGGTCTGGTAGTGACCCTGCCTACGAAGCTTTGTGTTCTGGACTAAGCCACGGTATCATCTAAAATAACTAAAAAAACATACCTGTTCCTTTTTTAGTTTCGCAATAAACTCTGGCCACTAGAAATACTTATAGTTATTTTTCACAAAAGTTTTTAATTACTTAATTTTGCGTTACGCTACTAGCGCCATAATTTTGTCAACGGCAATATTTTGAAAAATTTAAGACATTATTTTTTTAGACATTACCTTGCCATTGCGTGTTAGTTTTTCTTCCTGAAAATGGTGTTATATTTTAATTAGATGAATGAAAGAAATAAGACATAATATTTTATTTCCTTACCAAATTTAAAAGCTCTTCCGGTTCAGCCTAGAAAAATATTTTAAGTAAGATATATGTAACAGAACTTTTTAGGCGATCCGATGGTCGCGGGTTCGAATCCCGGTGGCAGTCATGCGTAAATGGGTTCTTTCGGTGGAAAAAATATATGTATACATCCCACGTTCTCGCAACGGTGAAGAGAAACATCGTGAGGAAACCGGCATGTCAAAGGACAAAAAAAAATGTTCTATGGCATGTGTCATCCACCAATCCACATTGGGTCCGCGTGGTGGATTGAGACCCATTCGCTCTCCTGCCGAGAGTAGGCCTGAGTCCCAGCAGTGGGAACATTATAGGCTGATTATGCTATGCTATTATGCTAAGTAATCCTAATTACCGTTTGCCGTTAGGAGGCATCCCCTGCAGGATGCCGTCTAGATGGGTACCAACACAATGGCAGAAATTACACCGCAAAGCAGTAATGTGTAAGCATAACTGTGTTGTGGTTAAAAGGACACTGTAGCAGTCAGACGAAGCCGGTTCCAAGTTCATAAACAACACATTTGGCAAAACTTACCCTGTGCTCGTTAAAAACAGGAGAATGCTGGAAGTTAATTAAACACGTTTTATACAGGTATTATGTGTTATCAACCATCAATTTTTTTTTTTTCTTTCGAAGGATCTAAGTTCTTCGGTTTTGGCTTCACATCAAAGTTATATAGCCAGTGTCAAGTAATTGGAGAGATTATTTTGTCATAAGTCAGAGTCGATAAGTCAAGTCATGCCCCTGTAAAGTAGTGGTGGTTGCGACTTTACTAGAGGCTTCTATGGAGTTTTGGAGGCAACACTAAAAGTCACGTTTTACAGCATTACACTATTCACTAACACTCATACACGTTCACGAGCACATAATGGATAAAAAACCACCGTTTTTACACTTAAACACTCAAAGTTATACAAGTTTTGTCAATTAATTTAATGCCGCCAATGCGCCATTTTTCATGTTCCCGCCAAAACTCCCCAAAACCATCAATTGACTGACTGACATGCAGCTTATAGGCTAAACCAGGGTGTGCTCGTTAAAAGTTGAAAGTAAGTTCTAAGAGAGGAGTTTAGTAATTTGCAACGTACCTAAACGAAGTTGCGGGTGTTAGCTAGTTAAGGGTAAATCCTCAAGGCAAATTTCCATAAAAAGTGTTTCGAACAAATACTCAAAAAGTACGTCGTATTATAGTAATTTCTTCACACTATTCGTTTCGTCTATGTTTTCCGATTGTGTGAACAAAAATGAGTAAGGTTTCATACTTGAATTTAGATTGTATACGTGTTTTAAAATTAGTCGAAATTCATGAAAAGTCACGACTAATGGTTGGTTTTAATTTATTCAATAAATAATATATACCACTGGATCGGGCTCGGGTGCCGAATCGTCTCTCCCTCCGCCATGGCCATTGTACCCAGGAGGGGTCCCATGTGGGAAGTACCCTTCTGGAGACCGAGTTTGTACCTCTTCAAACTGAAACCAAATAAAATTTATTTTATATTTTTGATTCATTTTATTCACCTCTATTAATTTTCATTTCATTTATGTACACAACTATTACTAACTTAATGCTTAAACATAATAAAACTAAAATTAAATATACACGGTCAATTTTTAAACCGATGAACGTCGGCTGCATGCACGAAAACATTGACTTCATTATCCGGTAACGCTAATTGTCCCGTTACGCTGGTTATGGCGTTGTCACGTTAAACTATCGTCCGTCCGTAAACCATCTTTACAGACAACCAATTTTTTTTTATTATTAATTAATTTCTTCCCAGACAGGCCAGGCCATCCATTGTAAGTTCATGTAAAATCATATTTGTAAAGTAATTAACAAGATAGAAATTAAAAACTACAAATAAATATCAAAATGGAATAAACTGAGACCAGCTAAATTATGTTTCTTGTTAATTATTTCCTTTTGTAAATTTTGTATTATAGATTGTCTTAGTAGTTTTTCGTAGACTTTCGCGATTATCACACATAGTGACACATAGTTTTAACGACCAAAATGAGGGTAGTTCTCTCATTTCACCGCGACGGTAGCTCCAATACGCCAGTCAACCCGTGACCACGGCTGTTGCAATACACTCGAAACGTCGGGACACAAAAACATACGAGGTTAGCGCGATAAATACCCGTTATAATCAAATAACTATTTGTACTTAGTAGCCAACTGTAATAAAAAAATATAAATTGATACCTACCTACCTACTTATGTTAAGTTATTTATTAATACCTAATTATACTTACTCTAGGGTCAGTATTATCATCGTAGTAATGAGGTAAATTTCTAATTTTATCACAAAACACATAAGTCACAAATATCGCCAACAACAAAACTCGTGGCATGGTTAGTGACTACTGATTCCGTATACGGATACGGAACGAATCGGACAGATAAGTAGAAATTATATGAGTTAAAAAGCGTTTTAACTCGTTGCTACGATACGATACCTATTCTGTAATGGAAAGAGGATCTGTAGCAAAAAAAAATCTATATTAATTTATTTTTTTACCCGACTGCTAAGGAAGGATTATGTTTTTCGCGCGTATCTTGTCTGTACTGTATGTAGGTACGTAAATTTCTTTTCACACCACCTGCTCGACAATGTCCAATTACATATCATGCTATCATCAAGGTAAAGCATAGCATTACCTCTCTAGGGAGGTAATGTTGTATGAAACTCCCAAGGGTTGTAATGTGATTTGAATTTGGAACGTCAAATTCGTGTGGAAACTCGTGGAAAACTCTAAGTAATAGAACGCCCATATGGCATTGTAAAAAGGTTTGTTCGAAAATCGAACTGGCCACCATAAACAGCAAAAAGGCGCGACTTCAAAGATTGTGAAACAAAAGACGGTGTTCGCTGATGGAGCCCTGGCTTTTTGTTGCCTCGCAGAAGGTGTGAAAAGTAGAGTATGCTCCTCTGGGATAAAGCCTGTCTTCGTCTTGGGTAGCTTGAACCCCTCGCGTCACTCAGGACCCTACATAACTCCTGAGTTAACTCCTCTTAACTGAGTCCTTCGTTAGCTCAGGGTTCAATATGCCACCCGCGACATAAGACACTGCTTTATCCCCTTAGTGCATAATCTACTATTGTTACCTCGTATCTTTCAAACGTCTGGATGGATTTTGACAGTGAAGGCATCGTTAGATTCGTTTTAATAACCCAAATGTCCTTAAATGGGGTTTTACAATTAACTACCAAAATGGCGGAATTTTGGCGCTAAAAATAAGTCGTTTATATTTTTTCTTAACCAAACCTATCGAGTAATGTATAAAAACAAAGAAAATTAAAATTTAAAAAATTAAAATAAAGGAGATTACAAAAATATCTAGGTAACTATGTATAAGTCATGTGTTAAAATATAATTTACATAGAATAATGAATCGGCAATCAATTACTTATTTTCGCAGTCAGGTTTTCAGTTATTATAAACTTTAGGTTGGTAAGCGTAAATGTAAACGTATCGTGACATGACGTATTTCTTATGGATTTTGCAGTACCACTTACGCAGAATAGGATGCACTACTCGGACATAATATTATTTACACAACTCAAACATCTAGCCCCAAACTAAGCAGAGCTTGTATTATGGGAACCAGATATCTGATAGAATACCTACTTTTTTTGTGATTACATAGAGAAACACCTAGACTAAGGACAAACACTGATGTTCATCCCACAAATGTGTTTCCTAAAGCGGGAATCGAACCCGCGACACAACACACTTGCCACTAGACCATCCGTGTCATCTAAATCTAGATATTCCTGAGGACCTTAATGTTTAAGGCTCTTAATGGCAGTAAAATTTTATGAAAGGCGTTGATTATAAATTTCTCTCGACACCAAGGCCGCCATTATTGGAAACATCGTAAAAACGCGGTAAAAGATTACAATTTATGTGATGGAAGGGGACAATGCGTTATTTTTGGTACAATGGTTTGGTTTAATGGATTTCTGTCATCATTTTACGCGGGTATGTAAAATTCCTCTCTATCTTTAGTGCTCCAAATACTTAATAAAAAAGTTTTGTGAAAAGACCACACGACAGAAGTTAAAACTTATTCAAAGGCGAGTTTAATAATACGAAATACAACTATTAATCAAGGGACGCAAGTTAGGGCTGGTGCGGCGGCAAACTCTGTTGAAGATCTCAAGAGGCGTAAATATGTAGTAGGTCGTATATGTTTGAGCCCTTTGGGGTCGAGACCCTACTAGGTCCATGGGGAATATGAGCCTTCCGCGTTTTCAAAATTGTGTCAGAGCGTCTGGTCGAAGCGACGCGTGATCAGAGGGCTGGCAGCTATTTCGGCCAAAGAATAAGCCTTGCTATACAAAGAGGCAATGCAGCCAGTATCCTCGGCACGCTGCCATCGGGTATCGAGTTGGAGCAGTTGAGCTACCTATAGATCGTTTGCAACGGCCTATGGGTGGCCCAATTGTTTCCTTTTGTAAGTTCTGTAATATATGTAGATTGTAGTAGTTAGCTTATGCTGTGATAAATTAAATCGTAACTATTAATCTCAATATTACTCCAATATTAAGAAATAGGTAAGTTGAAGCAATCAAAAACACCACAACGTTCGCAGTTTGGCAGTGAGTACCCGAAGTAGTGTTACATCCGAGCGTTGGGAGCCCAAGAGCTCAGTCCAATTCACCGTCCACGAAATATTTTGCTCAGTGCGTGTAAAAAAGGATTCAAAATTAGTGTTGCACCTGCCTATGGAAATCAAAGTCCTGTGTAGTAATGTTATGGTTAGGGGGCGTCCATAAATTACGTGAGGTGTTTTTTTAAATTTTCTGTCCCTCCCTCCCCCCCTGGTGAGATGTCGTGAGATTTTATTCAACCCCCTCCCCCATCGCCCAATCTCACGTGAGATTTTTCAAAATGTGGGTTTCTTACGTAGGTAAACGCGTTGGATTGTTATTATAAAAAGAAAAATCAATATTGCTGTATAACGTCGAAGTATGAATGATACTATTTTGGTACTTTCGAACGAATTAGTGAATGATCTTAATCGTATTACGATTGCGCTTAAGATTAACTTTTTTTGTTACAATCAGAAACAAAAATTGCGTGATATTTGCCGAGACCCCCCCTCTCTCCAACGTAAGATTAGATGAGATTTGACTCGACCCCCTCCCCCCCTTAAACACCTCACGTAATTTATGGACGCCCCCTTATGGGCAGTCCTGATCTTTTACCATCAGGAGAGTGTCTAGCTAATCTCGCCACTTGTTGGCTATTTCCCAGTTCGTACACTCTTTTTTATGCTTATTTTATACCCTTCCTAGTACCTACTGATGAGGAGAAAAGTGTTTCGAGAAAAATGATTTATTTATTTCGTTAAAATCACAGTTACAAAGTAGTATATATATATATATATATATATATATATATCGCATACATTAAAATATTCTAATGACACGATAAATTACCTTAACCTAAATAAAAAGTAGTACCTATTTAATAATAATAAATCATTATTTATTTCAAACCAAAATATTTTCAAGGCCTTCTGTCAGTCATTTTACACGTGCACTCTATGGATTAACTATACGCAAAAGACAATCAACGCCCTGCGTGTACAATATAACAACGCGTTTAGGATTGTATTGGGGTTGCCGAGGTACTGCAGTGCTTCAGGCATGTTTACGGACGCTCGAACAGATGGCTTTCACGCCATCCTACGCAAGAGAGCCGCCTCACTGCTGAGCCGTGTCCGCGGCAGCACCAACGCCATCCTTCGCGTCGTGGCAGACCGGGTTGATTGTCCCATACTTGGTCATTTAGTCAGGATTCATGTTGCATAATGTGTGTTTTATTTTTATTTTTATATATATATTTTAATTTTCATTTAAATATTATGTTATTTTTTATTTATTTTTTGTGTTTATGTGTGTTCTCTGATTGTTTTTTTTTTGTACCTAATATTTCTAAGTTTTTATGGACATTGTCTGAAATAAATTATTAGATTTGATTTGATTTGATTTGAAAATAGGTAAAAAAAAAAGCTTAGGAGGCCGCTTCCACAAATTCTACCTCCTTTGAATGAGAGACTCATTAAAACTTCGCTAACCTACTTAATATTATTAATTTGCATACAAACTGAAGGACTTAGGTAAGTAATTTAAATTGAACGTACCTTAATGTACCTACCGTATTGAAGTAGTACCTAACTACATTATAATATATTATATTATCAGTACTTACCGAAAGTCGTTCTACGTTTCTTACGCAGTTCTTTCGTACACCTGGAGGTATCACTCAAACAATATACAGGCTGTTTTTCAGTTTTCTAAGGTTGATACCTATCATCTGACGGCCAAGTTCCAGTTAAACACTTCTATCACTTTTCACGAAATCACTCCCACAGATTGCAGGAAATCGAGAGGAAAAATGTTACAAATAAAAGTATCGCATTTATTAATTTCAGAAAATACTAACCTACTTCAGTACACTTCACAAGGATGCTGAGATAAGCTGCAAGTGCTGCAACAGCTGCAATCCATCGTGTCTCCGATCCAGCTAACACTGTTCACTCCACAACACCCTGTTCAGAGGTACGACCACGAAAAGTTCTGACAATCGAATTCGTATCGTATCCCATCACAGAGACGTCAACAGTCTGTACGAATGACGCGATGACGTTTGGAAAAAATCATATAAACCTTCTGTATAAATCATGGCCTTTTGTTTCGTGATAGAAGGGTTACGAAGTGTTATCAATCAAAAATGTTTATTTTCCAAATGTTATAAAAACTGTTAACTTCTCTGTGACGGATACGATACGAATTCGATTATCAGAATCACAGTTAAAGGTTATGAATGTGTAGGTTTGTTTTTTTTTCCAAATGTAGTTACTTACGTTTTACCTCATACAAACAAAAAAAACTACGTGTGCTTAAGACCACACGCTACAGTTGAAAACCTCATCACCTTAGTCAAATCGAGCCGACTTTACCCGAACGAGCGTTTCATAGCCGAGCATGACGGCTCATTAAATTTCCACAAATTAAATAGCTCAGCGCGCCTGTGGAGGAGGACTTATTTAAACTTATCCTATTGCCAGTAACAGATTCTTACTTTTTAAATAAGGTTTTTTACAATATGTCGCTAAAGTTAATTAATTTTAACAATTTAAAACTTAATATTAGTAAATAGAACCTATGTGTCTAAAAATAACAAATATACTATATTGTGAGAATGAGTTTTCACCTAAAAAAAAAAACATACAAATTGTTTCTCTGTGACGGATACGATACGAATTCGATTGTCAGATTTTTTTGTGATTAGCCACTGCTCTAATGTAATCTTCTCAGCAAGCGAGCAAGCACGTGTGTAGTCTTAGCACGATCTTGGCTTCGCTTGTTTAGAACTATAACCGATAACTAGTCTAGATCACATCGATGTCTAGATCTCTTTATCCGTGCATGGATTAAGAATCTTAATCTAGGTTTTTTGAACATCTTAAATTAAGATCTTTAAGGAAGACGGCTTCTTAAAACACACGTTAAAGATGATTGCACAAAATAAGTCAGTAGGTACTTAGTACTTACCTAGGTCAGTGGTATCTACTTTCTTAAATTTTACACTAATTCGCAATTCATAAATATTTCGAAATAAACGAAATATTAAGTAAGTCCAAGTTTTCAATCAATAAGTTTGTACCTAAGTCTATGTTTAACTCCTACTTTCACAGTTCATTATCATCCAAAAGTAAGAAAATAATCTGGGTACCTAGGTATATTTATTCAATCAATAATTTAATTCTGCCTACACTTTGTGATTACGTTATCAATAGCGCCATCTGTCTAATATTGATTGAAACTCAAAAGGCAACTCAAACTGCCTAAAAAAAGCTGTGAGACAGTTCAAAACATTTCGAAGAAGTTCAGATGATAAGTAATAGATGGCGCTGTACTGAAAAAGTCGAAGAATACTTTCAATCACTCATTACTTATTTTTTTTTAGCTGTGTACGAAATCAATTATAATAAAAAGACAAAGAAATAATCATGGCATATCTTTATATTACACTGCTATTTATATTTACAATAGAGTAGTTATTCAAATCACAGTAGTTTTATCACAAAAATAGCTTTAGTTTAAAGAATATTTGAAACCAAACCAGATATGGCTGTTATAATTATAATTCCCTTAATTCACTCCCCTATTTTCCTCTAAAATGAATATTTAAAAATAACAACAATAAAGAAATAAAAAGAACTGAAACATTATCATTAAATATCTGTACAAGATAGCTTAAAGATTTAATTATAGGTATTATTTATTAACTGAATGAATAAACATGTAATACAGTAATGCCCACTTGCACCAACATTAAGCATTTACTTTACTCGCTAGAAAGATCTTAACGGCCTGAATCTGTACTGTGAAGATCTTCTTGGTGAGTACAATAATTGCATAGAAATTTTGAGTTTGATGCAAGTAGGATAAAGTATCTGATTAAATAATTTTTTTTTATAATTTAATCCAAATAATGTAGCTTTTTGGTTATGCCTCCTCCCCCCTTTCTTCTCCAAACTGTGACGATATCCAAGTTAACGCCCATTTTAGATTTGTCAACATGTACTTGAGCGCTTTGGTCCAATGCTCCTCCGAATTGAATTGAATTTTGATTGAATATGCATGCGGCGGAGATGCTGTATCTTCAATCTTGCCTTTATCTATCCTATAGGGTAGGCAGAAACCGGTATTACCTTTTTCAACCTGTTCCTTAAATTGCTGTAAGCAATCAAGGAATGCTACCATTGCCGCATCAAATTTTGTGTCCCACAGAAACCGAAAACCTCCCGAACCATACAACGGTAGCATTTTTTGATCTTCCAAAACTTCCACATATGAATTGTTGCCGTAGGGAACGAGCTTGTATCTTTGGAAGTTGAAGTTTATCTTTCGAGCTAGCGATGCTAGTAGAAGGACGGTTTGACCCCAGGCTGCATTAATTTCTGACCAATCGACTGGTGCAGATGGCAACCGTCCTAATCTGAAATTATTTATTATTCCAAATTGTCCGGAGTCTGATATGTGGAATGTAGCTTTGAAGACGTTAGTTTTCTTTAACTTTTCTAGCTGTGACTGAGTGTAAGCCAACTGACATTCATAAAATTTCATCTGATCTTCGGTTACCATCAAATCTTTTCGGTACCGAGTGTATTCCCTCCAATATACATCCTGTTCTTTTTCCAGCCTCTCTTTCTCTCGTTCCTGTATTTCTATCTCCTCTTTCATCGCCCGCTCTTCCTTTTGTAATGCAGATAACTCTTGGAGTAGCCGGGTTTGTTCCTGTTTCCAATCATCCAACTCTTTTTCAAGACCTTCCAAACTCAAATCCTCTTTATCGTCTTCTAGTTTTTTTAAATAGTCATTGTAGTCTTTCCATTCCGCCTCAGTCTGCCGTAGTTGGTTATCCATGAGTTCTAGTAATGTGTCTGTGCATTCATCACATAGAGGATGGTCTACATCAGAGTTATTTGATAGTAGATCGAAAAGTGTGGCTTTGACGTGTAACTGGTGGCCTAAGGAGTTGGTTTCCCATCCATCGGAGATCACCATAAACCCATTGGCACCATTACCTGACTCAGTCATGCGAAAAGGCGGGACGTAGTGTTCCAAACTTGAAGATTGCAAGTCCAAATCGACCTCATTGTTTCGTCGGATTTGCAGCGTCAAATCTGCTATAGCGTGTTCCCCGAGGTTGGTGAGAGATTCATCTAGCTTCAAAGGTTGGAGACATCGCTGGCATGAGAAGCTAACGAAAGATTTTGTGTCGCTCATTTTATAACTTTCACTGCTGCGTCATAATAAGGAAGAATGTTGCAATAGTTTACGTAATTACTGTTTATATCAGTGATTTGATAACACACTGTATTAATCGTTGAATGCACTGATTGTCTGGTTAAAATGCAGACACACAACACACCAGGGAAGATGAAAAATAGAACAAAGAAAATTATTGTCTTCACAATTTAATAAAATTACGGAAATTAATCTGTACACCAATAATGTAATCTGTCAAACTGACAATGAAATTGGCATCGATGACACTGACACACAAAAATATATGTGTTTGATAAGTTTCTGATGTTGCCACTACTAAATTTTGATTTGCTTACTTGATAGTAAAACAAATTAATGATAATTAGGGTCCAGTATAAATAGAAAATAGATAATTTCAAAATCATTATTGATATGGAAAAGTGTAGGTTAAATGAAAACAAGAATAATTCTTTTAGAATTTTAATACTTGGGACTAGAATACAATCCTTACTATATTATAGTACATGAAATATTTTTATGAAAAGAAAAGAAATGATAAATGCCTATAAAATCATACGTAGGTAAGTAATAAAATTGTAGCGTCTATCTATTCACAAGCATTTTACACAAAACTATTAGTTCAATAAAAACAACTGTACCTACTTAATAAAAATCTCTTTTCTATCTAGGTATTATAATAAAGCTTACTTACTACATTCCATAGGCTGAGCTAGTAATACTTTATACATTCTTAAAATATATCTACCTCAATGATTTATTTTTGTTCTGGTTAAAGTAACCAACTACACAAGTGTAAATTAAGTACCTTAGTTTTTTTCTACTTACTTGTTGTATGCGTCTCACAGTAATTTTACTACAAAAACTAACATAATAAACTGCAATCATTATCACATTAACGAGGCGATGCAGTACCTACATAAATGAAAATTTTCATAAATATAACAATATCTGAAGCTAATTTCATTTTTGGATTCGCTACACTTGAAGCTAAAGAGGCCGTGTTCTCAAGGCGCGCCTCCGTGGATGTAGTGGGTGGGGTCCTGCAGTTGGTGGTAGTATGCATTGGGCAGCAACGCTTGGGCCAATCCACCTTGACCCCCCGCGTATTGGGCAGGTACGAGCATCTCTCTGGCATAAAAAAAAGAAAAACACGTCATTTCAAATAAATAAGAAAGCCATAATCATTGGCGCCAAAAAATTTAAACAGTTCTCATTTATAAAGCAAGTTCGAAAAAATATATAATTAATCTTAGTTATTACTCTCAACCTTATTAGTTACGTTTACGTCAAGTGGTAAGTATTAATAATAGGCCCCTTATACTGTATTATATAAATGCAGACAAAGCCCTAATTAATATAACAGATTGGCTTGTCGGCGTCAAGTTGCCTCTAGCTTATTTATAGATAGTGTCACATTACTCTAATAGGCATGCCATACCTAACACTTACACAGGTCGGAAATCATCAAATAACCCTACCTATAAAGAATAATAAACAAGAACCAACTGATAGGTAGGTAGCTACTAATATTCTAAAGACTTGCGTCAGTCGGTGCGCATCATTGATTATTATTTGAGTTTCATTCATCGTTTGGCAAACCCGGGTACCTAGCTCGAGCCAGCTCGGCTCGGGCGCCGCACTCGCACCGCTGTCACTCTGTCATTTTGCAGTATAAAAAAAATCTGTCTGCACAGATACAAATAAGTGCCCCTTCTACATTGACCAATTAAGTTATTTGGTAATTACAAACTTGTGGTGTATAATTTAATTCATAAAACCTACCCAAGTTACCTACTAAATGTTGTGGTACATAACTGTTAGTTAAATTCAATTTCTTTGCCTTCATAGGACAACATTAGGCTAATAGGAAGGTTAGGTACATACTGACTGCCTAACTGCATGAAATCCTTCTATTTGTTATATAATAACTCTACACGTCTCACCTCCATAAACAAAACAAACTTTTACAGTTCATTGTTTTAACAAAGACCCTTTGTTTTAAAATTTGATTTGAAGCTTTTTCGTCTCAAGGTCTTGTTCCGTTTAAGATTTCAATATTTTAGACACTAAAACCTTTTAGTTAGGTAGGTTTATTTATACATCACGTAACATTTAGATTGAATAACATGTAAATCCACCATAATCTAATAAATAAATGATTACTAATACAAAATTAATAAAGTTAGTCCCAACCCAAATTCATTTAAAGATATAAATTGTTTATACCCATGTTTATTTAATTATTGATACGAAGGCGATTAGGGTAAAGTTGTTAACAAAAATCTTCAACGGTTTCAGAGCATCCTCCTAAAATGCAACTGACCATAGACAAATAATAAATCTATAAAGCTAAGGATACCTACATGACAAATTAGTTTTTGAAAACTGTAAAAAAAATTCTTTTCACACATTTTGGTCACATTGTCCCATCCATAGTGCATAAATGACCCGAATGGTCATTAATCACTTAAAACAAAGAAGGCCGACATCACTGAGTCTAGTGATATGGTCACCATGTGTGGCTATGTCCATTTTGTAAAATCAGCATTCGCAGACAAGCTTTAGATGTAAGTATGATGAATGACCGTTCATAATAAACTGGGTAATTGTTTGAATTGAAAAGCTTTTTTGGGTATAATTAAAATAAAGTTACCTATGATAACATAATTCTTATCCCTGATAAATTAGTGAGCTTTCTTACCTACATAAAAACCTGCAATTTATCATAGTGGCAAGGTTTGGTGAGAAACTTTATGGAATAGGTCGAAATCACGAACATAATAATTTTAAAAAAGACTAACACACACAAAAAGACGTTTCATACATTTTTGTCAATTTATCGATAAATGACCTGAATGGTCATTTATCATAATCACATAAAACAAAGACGTCCGACATCACTGAGTCTAATGATACGGTCACCATGTGTGACTATGTCCATTTTGTCGAATCAGCATTCGCAGGCAAGCTTTAGAAATTCATGGACCGTTCATAATAAACTAATAATTTATGCTTTTGTTTGAATTGGAAAGCTTTTACTGGGTATAAATAAGTCAAATAAAGATTTGTAATTTATTTTGACGTGATTAGACGAGCTCGGCTTCTAACTCTAACGATTATAATATCAAGTTTAAACAAAAACACAACCCACTTCAAATTGAACTGTTTGACTTTTGAGTGACCGTTAATAACACTGAAAAATTACAGGGAAGCAAAATACGCTAAATATATAGTTGTTAAAAAACGAAACTTAACCACCCAGGGACTAATTTGAAAGTAGGTATATCCTATTGAAAAATACTTTTTAAAACGGTTACTTACTAAACAATAAAGTTCTGATGTAACAAACATTAAAAACAAAAAAACAACCGAATCGAGACCTCTTCCTTTTTTTGAAGTCTGTCGAATATCACGCCTGCCTATCAGAACCCTTCTACACAGGACTTAAAATACTAAGGTCGGTGCCACACTGCTATAGCTATTATATTATATAGCTATTCTAAATACTCACGGTCTATTAGGCTGCTGCGGTGTCCGGTCTCGTTGTCTTCTGTTCTTGAACCAGTTGGAAACTTGGGTCAGCGTCAAGCCGGTCTTTTGTGCTAATGCCCGCTTTTCATCAGGTGTTGGATACCTATGCAAAACATAAATTATAAACACATTAAATTAATTGAATAAAGAAAATAATTGAAAATAATTCGTGCCTATTGCATTATTTTATTTAAATTGTACGAGTATAAGTATGTTACTCGAATCAGTGGTATTATATCTGTGTAGCAATTACTTTAGGATTATAGAAAAATTAAATGAAAAGTGAATAAGCACCCACATTAATTTATTTTATCTATATTAAAGTACCGCAAAGTAAAATTGTTATTAAAAAAAATATCAAAGATTTTACTACCAACCAACGTCAGTGACCGTAAGTCCGTGGAAAGCAAAATTTCGGTGACATATTTTTCAGTCATTTTGATTAAAAACTAAAGTACTGAGCCGTTTGCGTCAATTTGAAGAATTATTCTGATAACTCACCGGTTTCTATAATAACAGTCTTTCAGCGCATTCCTGCTCTTTTCTTTAAAGCAGTAAACAGTCTCCTCGCCGTCCCATATCGTCTTCGGTAGAGGATACTTCTTCCGCAGCCTGTATTTGTCCACTGCTCCTAAATACATAAATCCCACCATTTTAATACAATATAATTATTTATGGATAATTCAAAATTACAAGTCATTAAAAAAAATACATTTCATCAATATTTTTAACAATATTGGAAAAAAAAACATTAATAAATTGAATACCACTAATATTAGTAATGCAACAGTTTTTATAGAAGTCTGTTAATCAATCACAAAAGGGTTAAAAGGATTAAGTAAATGATAAGCTAGAAAAAATATTTAATATATAAAGTTTTAAAAGTTTTTTATAGTTTTGTACGACGAAGTTTAATTATCAATGAAAAAGTCTAATAATTAAGAACTACGATATTTTGCATGCAGAATCTAGCATTGTTACTTCTCTATTTCGAAATTTAGCATCTAGCCAAGCTAACTTTTTGGCGCGTTTTCAAGTACCTATTATGATTCTATACTTTACTTCTATGTTTAGAACCAATAGAAAAGGACTTCTTTTTATTAAAAAAAAACTGCGGAAAGCTCATTATAGAACGAAAATAATAACAAACCTTACCTAAAGCTCTGCCTCTGACTTTCTCAGCTTCCTTATAGTGTGCTTTGAACCACAGCGTTTGCAATGCGTTATGATGGCGAGGTGGAAACGAATGCGCCTCCAATATTGCGTAGAGTTCTTGAAACACGCCTCTATGGTATGCTACTAAAGCTCTCGCCCTGAATAAACAAGAAATAATCAAGGTTTTACAAAAACCAACTACAACCGACTTCAATTGGACTATTTTTGTGACCGTAAACACCACTTAATACTCTGAATAGTCACAGGGAAGCAAAATATGTTATTTCGTTTACTTCGACGACATATTTTTTTCAGTTATTTTTAATAAAAAACTTAATTACTGAACTGATTTTAATGAAATTTCTATGGGACTAATCTGAAAGTACCTACAACCTAATCGGTTCTTATAATAATAAAGTTCTGAGGTAACAAACATTAAAAAAAAACACGAATTGAGAACCTCCCGGTTTTTTTCCAAACTAAATAAGACTATTTAGAAGATTAGAGAAAGAGCCCTTTAAACAGGATTTTTAACAGTTGAATAGATTTTCAATTTTCATAAAACATCTCAATTAAATCAGCCTTCAATTATATAAACAAATTAAAATATTTCAGTTGAGTATAAACAAGATTTTTCACGAAGAAATTAAACATTAAACTTAAATGAAGGTCTTTTTCAAAATTCATAACAGTGACATTCGAATATCGTGGTAACATCCACATTGTTACCACGATATTCAAAATTCAAAATAATCATCACTTGTTTAGATTAAAAAAAATTACCTCAAGACAGTTTCATTGCCCCGCAACAATTCCGTCGGCGGCAAACTCCATAGAAATGCAGCAAGTTTTTCGACATCTCCCTTCTGTTGTAACGCCTCGCACACGCACTGTACCTGCTCCGAATTGAAATTCAAACATCTTCTCATGTTATTACTCTCATTCTCAGAAAAATACGACTGCGGAACCCTTTCATTATTTCCCGGACTCGTGTTCTCGAACACTTGTCCGATTTTCAACTCCGACAAATTCGGGTTATTTTCGCTATCCTGGCAATTTTTTATGTCTTCGTTGAAATAAGTCCGCATCCGATCTTCACTGTCGATTTGGGAAAAAAAGTTTTCATTCGTCGGCGGGAGTTTCAGTTCGAAATTCAAATATTTTTTATTCTTTTGCGGTGTCAAATAGTTTTCGAATGCAATCTTATTGTTTTCTTGTAAATAAACCTCTTTGGTATTGGAACGTTCTTCGCGCGTTTTTTGTTTGCAAGAGAAAATGTATTGTTTTTCTTCCGTTGGAGAGTAGAAATTATTCTGATTATCGTAAGGAAATGGTAAAGATGTTTCTGATTCGCTGGTTAGGTCGCTGGATGGACTCAGTCGGTCCGAACAGGACTCCATATTTGTGGATTTCATCACAAATCGACTTTAGGATCTCAATCTGAAAGAATTTTAAAACGATGACGTCATTTCCTTACAAAATATGGATCACAAACAGCCGGTTTTTCAATGATTTAAAAATTCAAAGTCTATGAATTTTTGAGGTCCAAGCCAGTAACATAAACTTACACTAATCAAAAATCAGCAATCAGCAATTTGCTTGTGATTTTTACAAGTTTATCGCAAATAAATCATTTTTTATCAGAAATTTTATTCTAGAGATAGGTACGATGAATTTGAAAACTAACTTTATTTGTCTTGTAGGATGTTTTATATAGCAATTTGTACTAAGTATAAAAGGTTCACAATTTGGCACAGTGTCCGTCGGATGTAAATTCTACCCGTGATGTTTTAAACTATAACAATAACATCTAAAATTTCAAACGGTCGACGTAAAAATAATAACTTTGTTATGATAACACAAGAAAGATACCGGAATATATTTGGAAACAGTTTTCTGGCTATGATAATTTTATTAAGTTTTCTATGCTAAGTCACAATAACTGGGTTTTCGAGCTATTGAAATAACTGGGTTTTCGAGATTCTCTTCCTTAGTTGTCTAAAAGTTGACAAGCGTTTATAACAGCGCTGCATCAAATTTTTGGCTTTATCTCCCGTAGCACTGTTTTGATCACTTTGTAGATACCATAATGTAATGTTTGTATCTATTCCGTAAACCTTCAATAAATATCAGTAAACGATTTTTTAATGATAGAGACACAAAGATATAGTTACATAAACTTAATTTATATAAACATGAGTATATATATTATAGTATTTATATAGACATACATGTATTTAAACTCTCTTTTCTATTAAATAATTGCATAATAATATTATAAAATTTGCACACCTTAAACTAAAGGTAGAACATACTTAGGACACCAATTTATTTAAGACCATATATTGTACTTGTGTTTTGGCAAATAAAGTATCTTTATCTTTATCTTTAATAAGTATGTAAATATATTTTTTTTTGCTACACAATAACTTCAAGATAACTTATTTTTTTTTCAACAAAGTTCCTAATCATCAATTAACATCTTAAATAATATCATTTAGATTTTAAATTTTCTTAGGTAACCTAAGATAACATTAAATAACATTAATTATAATCAACATTAAATAACCCTGAATTTATTATACGCTAATATTTATGTCGCTTGTATGACCTCTAAATAGAAGCCTACTTTCGTTAAATACCTAATACTTTTTTAATGCTTGCTTATTTTTTTTTATGTAACCAACATACTTTTTCAGGTTTGCAAAGCATATAAAAATAACACAGCCTGTATAAAGTATCAATTAATAAAACTGAGTAACAACTTACCGAAATATTTTCACTCTTCACAAACTTTTTCAAAACACTACAATCATCACAGATCTTAAAATATTCCGAAGATTAATCTATTCAAATACACCCTCACACGAAGACGATACGGGGTCAAATAACAAAAAGGTGGATTCTCATTTCAAAGCCCCAGAGAGAGACAGCGCTTGAGTGACAGAGTTCGCTGTAGTAGGCGGAGCTTGGCCGCGATGCCGGGTGTTCCAAGTTGAAAGTTTAAATTTTTTGTTTTTTTTTAGTGACCTCTAAAAAGGCGTGACTTTTGGTAAGTATGGGTTTTGCAAACCGGTTGTTGCGTCTAGAGAATTTAATGAATGGCAGCCATTCATGTCGATGTCAAATTGCTAAGCTAACATTTTTTCTAAGCCAAACCTAGCCAAACAAACCTTTATACCTAACCAAACTATTTGTCTAAAAATAACAACATAATTTTGACGACATGGTTGGTAAAGTGGCATGTTTGTTGAACTGTCACGCCGGGGTCCGTTCCCGCTACAGGAGAAACATTTGTTTGATGCTCATGAACATCGGCGTTTGTCTTGAGTCTGGGTGTATTTTATGTATCTATGTATTAACAAAAAAAGTGAATATGTATTCTATCAGTCATCTGATTCCCAGATTCCCACGCCATAATGCAAGCTCAAAAATTGGGGGCTAGATAGCTGTCGTCGTGTGAAATGTTCAAAATATTTATTAGGTAATTTATTTATAATCTTACAAACTACCGCAGGTAGAATAATTTTCAGGAAAATTGTTATAAATTTGTTTACACTCTTTACTATTCAATAGAAAAGTACTAATGTGGTCCTGGCGTAGTTTTTTCAACAGTTTTTCACCAGAAACAGAGCATTGTGTAAGTTTTCCGGTGTCGTGTGTTCTACGTGGAACAGCCTTAGAACACAACACTAGCGGTTACCGCGAAACCATAACTTGAATGTTTAACGGTTAGGTAGTTAGTATGGAGTTATGAAATTGTGACCTGAAGATTTTTAAACCAAGCTACGAGACGAGCGATGAGCTCTTTTGCCCCCATTACCAAAATACTAGTTTGAAATTGCACATAAAAGACTTTGAATTCAAAGTTTGGTAAATTTTCGAATAATCAGTTATTCCTGTGATACAGATGACGGCTGTCATCTGTATTTATTTTGAAAATAAGTGAAGATACGAGTAACGTATACGAGTACTTATAGTAAGAGAAATAACTATATATCTGCCCGCGACCAAAACAGTCCTCCTAAAAAGTTGTACAGACAGGTAATGCAGCGCTGCTATTCACTCCACTTTGAGTCAATCTCGAAAGTCATCACTAGCTAACAGTAGGTAATGCTTACACATTACTGCTAGTTGGCAGACTAGCTGGCAGTGGGCTTATATCCATATGAATGGAAACGCTACATAATAAATTAATTTTCTACAATTTTTTGCCTACTGTCAAATCATTTACTATCAACTAGCTGACGCCTGCAACTTCGTTTGCGTAGGGGAGACCTAGGAGGGTTGTGACAATTTTTACTTTCGGGGCCATATTTCGCTCAAGAAACATTCCACAGTTATGGACCCATGTAATCAATTTAGCGACATTCATTCTGTTTTGAAAACAATCACCAAAACTAATTTAAGTATTATGGTTTCTGAGAAAATCGACAAAATTAAAGACTACTCCCTCTGTCACAACTCTCCTACTACCGAGGTAAGTTGTGACAGGTACTGAGGTAAGTTGTGATAGCATTATATTAGGTATAAAAAATATCATTACACTTAATATTATAAATCAAACATGTTTTTTTTAGGAAAAAGTAACTTTTTTTGATGCTTAAGTATCAACAAAATAAATATAATAACATTCTCATAATAATTCTCCTGCTTTTTCATTTTTGTCCCATGACTGGAACTTTTTAATAATATTTTTTGGCTAACTTATATGCAATGACTCTAGCTTTTTAATTGTCAGCCCAATTATTTATATTATTTAGATTATTATTAATTAGATGCTGCACCACATGTAAGCATAAAGTCGCTTGATATATTCTCCTTCTCTTCTGTAAAAATAGTCGGAATAGTACCTATAACCCATTGACGGAGTTTCGCCTTCTAGGTTTGCTTGAAAAGCCTCTTTCTTCTTAATATATCTTGATAAAGACATGTAGTTTAGATTGTAAGAGGCCGCAGCATCCCTTAAACTTTTACCTCTTAAATTAACTTCTTCAAAAGCCATGTCGTAGATTTCGACACTAGCGGTTCCTCTATCAGTCTTTAGTGTATAGTTATTAGGCATTCTGAAACAAAAAAAGAGCCATTCAGCATACAGTATGCCATTATATACTTACCTACTAAGACATAAACGAACATCTAAAATTAATAAAAAAACATTAAGGAAGTAAGTTAAAAATGGAGTAATATAGGAGAGTTGTGACAGGCTGTCACAACTCGCCTAGGTGTTTCAAATGACGACTTGATCTGAATAATAATTCATAATTTCTAAACACGATGCGCACTTAAAATATTATTGCAATTTTTTGAGAGTTAAATAACCATACAACTTAAGAAAAAATAAGAAAGCAATGCACATATAATAAGAAATGAAATAAATTCAAATAAAATTTGGAAGAAAAACTTACTTTTCGCATTTTTTTGTACACAACCGTCGTATTTACGCAACAGCGCCTCGTGTGTTGCCGGCATGTACTGAGTCGAGTAGCGCGTATTGAAAGCGTCTTGCATGCGGTGTTGCCAGCTCGCTACCTATAATATGTTGGGAGAAATCGTCCTTGTCACAACTCACCTCTGTCACAACTCTCCTAGGTCTCCCCTACTTTATGACGAACATACCCTCCAAATTTAAAGTCTCTAGGTTCAGTGGTTCAGTGGGTTGTCTGTCAGTCAGTCAGGTCCAAGCCTTATAAGTATGTTGAAGATATAAAAATAGGGAGTTAGCTATAGTCAGAAAGTATGTTCATTGATTTTTTTGCGCAACAAACAAAACAAAGTATTCGATAAATAAACAAAGTTGCAGTAATGAACTTGAAAATGCTGCAAATTTTATGTATTTCTGCAAACGTCAGTATGACTCCCACGGTCGTTTACGCCGGGCGGTTGTATAAAGTGCACTTACGTTATCAAATTCACGCTGACGATACAAAAATGTTGCAAATGTTATCGTTTCCATTCTTCTTGAAATACAAAAGTACTTACTAAAACATAGGTTTTTAGGCATACTTTTCTAAAATACTAACACGACTTAGTTGAGATGCAAATAACTTATTTTTTGTTTCACTTTCAGGTAAACAAAAACTAAATAAAAAAAAAGGGATTTATAACTTCTCCTGCTTTATTTTTTATATTATCAACATAATAGGTACGTGAATGATCATCGTATTATCAGATATTAATAGTTAGTAGGTAAGGTATCCATTTAAATATTCCGGGTGCTTGTAGTCCAGCCGTTGCAAAAGTTCCGTTCTATTTTTAAAAACAGCTAGACGGATTGAACTTTCAAATATCGAATGATAACTCTCTAGCTCACAGAAAAAGTGTTCCAAATTTAAAATTGTCAATTTATGTTTACAATTTTGATATTGCGCATTTTAAATACTTCTCTTTGAAATGGAATAAAGTGTTCCACAAAAATGGTGAGTTGGCCATAAAAAGCAAGTCAATGACATGAAATTGGACTGTTTCGAATTACATAACTTATAAACAAAATAGGTACCTAACTACCTACCTATCTATTGTGTAGGTATAGGCTGACTTTCATCAAGACCCTAAATATGGCACGTAGCCAAGGATCCGTAGAATAATCAATTAATTTTGTACCTACCTAATTTTGTTCATAAAGCAGTACCTACATAGATAGAACCATAGAATGTTGTTTTTTGGAATTCCCAGATACGGCAAAGGACGATGATACCAAACTAGTAGATATTACATAGGATTTTTCATAATAGTTCGGTGAAGCACTGCTGCTCGTCCACTTACGTCAATACAATGTGCTTGTACGCACAGAAGTATCGTCACATATAATTATTATAGAATCACAATGTAGTAGGTAGTGTAGGTACCTAACTGTACCTACATTGAAAATGTAAAAATGAAAAAAAATAAAAAGGGTGCATTGGCTAACTTCTAGTGCATTTTGGTTCGATGCTAATTTTCGAAAAAGTTTGTTCTTGAAATGTTGTGCACTTCCTTTTTTTTATTTTTATATAATTTGAAATAGGCAAGCATTTGACCTCAAACTCACTTGATGGTAATGGCTAAGTATTGGTAAGGTATGACTTTCTTCTTCTTATCATGTCACTAGTTCCTTCGAACCAATGTGGTGAAAGGATTTCAAGTGCGCTTCGAAGAGGAGCCTTTCGTGCACTCGACACATGTTTTCGAACTTTAGGTTCTATGACATGCCGGTTTTCCTCACGATGTTGTCCTTCACAGGTGTTTTAAATGCACACTTAGATATTATTTTTATTGGCCGATCCGAAATCGAAAGTCAAGGCACATTCCACTCGGCCAACACGGCTTTTTACGGCTAACTTTAAATCGGCCAAGGTATTCAAATATTTTGACATGCTTTTCATACTACTATTAGACGAGTGTAGCTTCTAGGTACCTATACTTTAATACTTATATTTTAACTACCTACTAAGTATTTATTTTGTTTACAAAACTTAATACGAGCGGCATTCTTTGTCGCCAAATTAGTAGGTAGAACTCGTTGGGCGGTCTTCATGTTTTGATAGAATTGGCGCCATTATGAATTAGCAATTTTTTTTATAAGTACCTAATACCTATAAGCATAGATGAATAGGTAACGGTGTTCCTATAGTACTTACACTAAGATGGACAGTAGCAAAGCAAAATGGAGTCGCAAGCAGGGCCAAAAAACTACAGACACCTTGTCACTATACAAATATCTTCATTTTCAAATAATGTTTGTTACTATTACGGTCTAAAAGCCTAGTAGTTAGTAGTTTTAACATCAAAATCAAATCAAATCAAATCAATTATTATATTATATTTATCAAATGATTAGGTAATACAAATTATACACTAATTAATAGTACATTTAGCGCTATTGGTTGTACACATGTAGGATACCATTTACAATAGGTAGGTGGCGGTGAGGCCCAAACTAAGCTGAGAGCTTGTATCTTGGGCTTCTGAGTGCTTTTACAAGAAGGTGGTTATCATGACAATTAATGAAGAAGGCGCTTTGCTTACAAAAAACAAAAACCATGCGTTCTAAATTTTAAGGTGTACCTACCTAAGGTAATTAAGACTAGGTATAAGTATTCATATTTAGGTTTTAAATAGGTTATAATTTTTTTTATTTTTTTTTATATTTATATTTAATATTCTAGGACTTAGATAACCGAGGTAGGTGAGTGAAGTGTGAGGATGTGTGTGAGGATGTGTGTGAGGGTAATTGTGAGGGTGGGGGAGGGGAAATGAGAAGGTTAATATGAGGTTGAAAACATAATTATAAACTTAGCCCGGTTACTTCTGTTTTTCGAAATTAGCCTCGGACCGAAATAGTAGGTAGGTACTACCTACTAGATTTTAGCCAATGTGGCTTCTTAAATTGGTTGCATTTTCAATGTACTACGTTGTGTTTATATACTTTAATACTTCTGTGCCTATAAGTAACATTACGTACAAGACTGCGCTGCCTGGTAGTTAGAAATCAAGCCTGCCCACGACCAAAATAGAATTACACAGGAGTTTTAATTAGGTACATCATCATTATCATCATCAACCTATAGCAGTTCCCTGCTGGACGTAGTTCTGTCCCAAGGCGCGCCCCTGAGCCCGATCTTCGGCTCTTCTCATCCACCAGCCAGCTATAGCGCGCAGATCATCGATCCATCTGGTCAAAGGTCGTCCTACACTGTGCTACATTACTAATTAATACAGTACCTAATTACATAGGTCCGCCTATTATTACCGATTGTCCTATACCACCAGCGTCGTGAGTGTTGAATTGATCCGTCAATTGGGACCGCGGTCCCAATAGATCCGCCGATTGGGGCCGTGGTCCCAAACAAAAAAAAGGAAGCCACGGCACAGCTGCCTATGACCAAAATAGTAGGTATTACACAGGATTTTTATAATAGCTCGGTGAAGCACTGCATACAGCGCTCGTCCACTTTGAGATTTTTGAAGTCTAAGATATTTTAGACTTGCTCAAAAAAGTTTAGGAAAACAACTTTGATGTTTTATCAAGGCGGTCCCCTGCAGGATTCCATCTAGATAAGTGTAAGTTATCCTTAATTGCCAAGCGGTCAGTAGTGTCGCAAAGCAGTAAACATTACTGTGTTCCAGGTTAAAGGACACTCACTATGTATAGCAAGCAAAATTACTGAGCTTTTATAGTCCTCCAGGCTCACTCTTGACAAGCGAGAAACATCGAATGAAATTAAATAACATCTGTCGCTATTTAAATTAATCAACAACAAAGTAAAATCTTGTAATTTTCGAAATCCCTAAATCACTATAAACGCAGTTATTAAGTGTAGTAATTTGATGCCACTGGCAACCCACCCCCAGGTTTACCCCCGACCAATGAGAACGCAGTTTACTCACCCTCTTGATATTTAAACCAATCAGAGCGCAGATAAACTCAGGTGTGCCAAGTGTCATGTTACTAGAGTACAGCGGATGCTAAAAACTCTAAAAAGGTTTGAAAACCTCGTTTAACGAAAAAAAAACGCCTTACACGAGCAAGCCTTACAGTGGTCGCATATGAAGTGTAACATCTGACTCCTCACGTTGGTAATAAGCAACTTTTACATTTGGAAGGATTATATTTTTCCGACTTCAAAAAGGAGGAGGTTATCAATTCGGTTAAATGTTTTTTTTTATGTTTTCATCACATCACAACTTTGTTGTTTAGTTTAGTTTCTATATCCAAAATCTGAAAAAAATATGTTATCGAAGTAAACGAAATTGCGTATTTTGCTTTCCTGTGCCTTTTCAGTGATGTTTACGGTCACTAAAACAGTCCAATTGAAGTCGGTTGTCTGTGTTTTTGTAAAACCTTGATTATTTATTTTTCAGTAGTTGGTAGGTAACCTACCATCTGACGACAAACTATAGCACCGCTTCCTGTTTACACACTTCTGTCCCTTTTCACGAAATCACTATCACAGATTGCAGGAAAGCAAGAGGAGGATGTTACACATAAAAAATAAAATCATTAATATGTAAGTCCACAGAAGTATTTAAGTATAGAAACACAATGTGGGTAGTACATTGATGAATGTAGTGCAAAATAAAAATCTTTATCTTTGAAAATATGCGCAGTAAAAGGGAGCCACTTTGGCTAACTTTTAGTACATTTTGGTCTTATGCAAATTTTCGAAAAAGAGAAGTAACAGGGCTAGATAAATATTATCTATACGTCAAAACTATAAGGCTTTTTCATTTTTAATAAAACTCCATCGTAAAAAGTAACAAACATTATATTTTAAAATAGAATCACTGAAAGGAAATAATATTTATTCTGAACTTCAGTGATTCCCCCATTCGTGCGAATAAACTTCGTGGGAAACGCAGAACCAGTCGATATTTCAATTTTATTGACAGGGGGGTCTGAAAATGTTCTGTCCTGGTAGTATACCGCATCCATCAAGATTTGATACTGTCCATCTTAGTGTTCTATAGGAACACCGTTATTCATCTATGAGTGAGTAGGTACATGTAATAAATTATGATTAAATATGTTATTCAATGTATTTAAACCATAAAAAACTGCTATATCTCGTAATAGAAGTGAGATAGAGCAAAAGCATACTATCGTAGTTTTTAGATATTTAATCTACATATCTTGTTGTAACATTTTTTGCAGCTGTCAACACCGTCGTGTGAACTCACCTCAAAACAGGTAGTGAGTGAGGATAAGCCTTTATCAGATCACATGCGAAATATCCGAATGTAGATCGGGATTAAGATTTTACTGTTTGGAATTCATTAGAAATAAACTTCTGTTTACAAAAAATACTAATTTAGAACCTCCTCTTTTTTTGAAGTGAGCATCTGTTAATGTTAGGTAGGTACCTACCTAGGTTTTGAAATGTCTTATGGCTAATCCTCAAATCCGAATTCCATACAAATTGATTCGGACAAATACTCAAAAAGTACGCCGTATTATAGTAATTTCTTCACACTATTCGTTTCGTCCATGTTTTTTTTGATTTTATACGTGTTTTAAAATTAACCCTACTAACATAAAACACGTATAAAATCTAAATTAAAATATGAAACATTTCACTTTTTTTGTTAACGAAATCAAAAAACATGGAGGAAACGAATAGTGTGAAGAAATTACTATAATACGGCGTACTTTTTGATTTTTCGTACCTAGTACCTAGTTGTTGCGTACCACTTTCGTAGGCAACGCGTACTTGAGTTGTAGGTTATGAGATCCATTACTTATATTCCATTCCCATTATATATAAAGACTCTGTGATAAGTTCTGTTGCGTAGACGTTGAACTAATTGTTACGTAGCAGCACCGTAGAACCCACGTAGCAGAGCCTTAACTATCGTTGAAATTCTGTAGCACACGTGATCTCTTATAATACTCACATTACCTACTCACGTAGTAACAGCGTAGCTCTTTTCTTTAGATGTTGCGTCTTGTCTTGTAGTTGTTACGTAGTCGGCGACAGAACGCGTAGACTAAACACATAGCATTGACTTTTCAAAGCTTACAACCTTCGTAATTCGTAGTTTCTACGTAACTGTGAAAAAAATGTCCTAATTGGGAATCGAACCCGCGACACAGCACCGGCTTAGTATTGAGAGTTACTAACCTAACCACTAAACCAACACAGTCAAAATAACGACAATTCCAACATAGAACACCAACTTCTATGAAGATCAAATTCATTGTTAAATTTTACAATCGTTGCATCGCTCCGAAATCCAAAAAAGGGCAAAAAATCCAATGAGTGTCTGATTTCGGATTGAATGCGCAAGCGTGTCGCACTCGTCACTCGGAATAATTGTTATTGTTGTAATCTCCGGGGACCGCGATAACAATAACAATTGTTACTGGATTTACCAGCGGGGTGAAATGCGCAATAAGTTTGGTGAATTTTATCTAATTAAGATTTTTTAAAAACATGCAACAACCGACTTTAATTGGACTGTTCTAGTGACCGTAAACACCACTGAATAGTCACAGGGAAGTGAAATACGCAATTTAGTTTACTTAGATGACGTCATTTATAACCAAAATTCCTACTGAACCGATTTTCGTGAAATTTCTATGGGGCCAATCTGGAAGTTACTTTCAAATAAAATATTTTTTCAAATTTGTTTATAAACAACAAAGTTCTATGAAAAAATTAAATGCTACAACATACAATGTAAAATTCTTCGTCCTTTTGGCTTTTTTATAAGCCAGTTGTCGGCTCTACGTAACTACCTATAACTACGTAATACACATACTCTATGTCTATGTCGCGGCCAATTTGGTTAATTAGCCGTTCAATTAACTGTCTAACAGTTAGCAGCAGCCTAAAATAATGTCAAAAATATATCTAAGGCAAAAGAAACTGGGTACGGTTAGGCCGCTTGTTGGACGGGGCGGCCGCTTAGTAAAAATGCTAGGCAGTTCATTTAATGGCTAATTAACCAAGTTTTATGATACCAATAGTTTCGTCGGATCGGTCAAAAAAAAAATATATTGATTATAGGATTAACTGGATTGGACTGAATTAACTGGGGCGGTTAATCTTGTCTATCTAGGATATATGTGATCTAGGTATATGATTCTAAAGACTTTCTAGACAGATCTTCTGAATATAAAAAAAACTTGGTTGTTAGGTAAAATTGTTTGTTATTACTGTAGTGTTTTTTTCTATTTCTGTATTTGTTAAAATAAATCTCATAATTCTATGTCAAGTACCACTCGAACACAATACGTACTGTATTTGTGACCACAACATCAGTGGTAAATGTGCAACTTTATTGTACAAATTGAGCGAATGCACGCACAATAAAATAAAATTCAAAGGTGCAATTCAATAGGCACTAGATTAAAAAAATGAGAGGTCAAATTAAACTTACTTCATTAGAAAGCCTTGATAAGTTAAGCACTGCAATCTATATTACAAAATGTACAAAATTAATCAATTTTAGAGTAATCCGTATAACTAGTCTATGACCAATTTCCCCTCCATGCATCCAAAAATTACATATTGTTATAAATTTACAAATTAAAGTTAAGTAGGTATGTATTTATTTCGAAATTTCTAAAATAATTATTATTAATTCGAATTTAAGTATTTGCAGTCGATTCCTTTCATTAACTACATTCGATTCCTATTTTCAGATTTGTAGTAACGGCATTATTCTATTTCCGGCATATTATCCAGACCATACCACTTCAAAATACCTACTAAAAGATATGCTCCATGAGTCGTAGACCCCAAGTGTACACGTAACAAAGGACTGTTCATTTGCTCCCGAATCCATTGTGCCTTTGTCGAATACTCGTAACTGCGGATTAACAGTGTCACGCCTGTTTAGAAAAAACTGTCAAATCAAAAAGTAAGGGTGACGAAATATGGCCTTATAAAAGAACTGGCTGACACCCGCTACTTCATTTGTGTTGTGAATTATCAAAATTCCTTTCTTAGTTACGTACGGCCTTTGCGTTGTCTGTTATCAGTCGTCAGGACCTAGCTAGCCCTTTATAATTAAAGTGATAATATTATTAGTTATTTTTACTCTGTTCTCTTTTAACCCTGCAAATGTCGGTTTAGGGAAAAAATAATTCTAAAATGGGCAGATTTTCCTTCTAGAATGTTTTCCATAGCTATATATTAAATAAATAAGTTAGGTATAGGTTAAATAAGTTTTTAAGCTAAAATTAAGATACACTTTCATAAGCACCGCCTATCCTACCTAAAATAAAATCTCGCTTTATTATGTTTCCAAGTACCAAAGTAATGAAAAAATCCTTTTCAAGTGTTGACACAAAATAAAATGTGTTCTATCCGATCCTAATACCGGATTACGTCACATTTGCGCTATTTGACAATGGCTTTACTCGTAGAAATCTAAAACACGCTATTTTTATTGAAATTTAAAATTGACTTCAAATCACTTTCAAGTGAGTAGGTACCTAATTTCAAGAAACAGTTCACATAATGTAAAGTATTATATAAGTCTACTCTCTTTATTAACTAGATACTTACCGTTTTTAATACTTATAAAAAACTTATATATTGCAATAAAACTGGATAATCTATAGGTAATTTACATTGTTACTTAATCCATCCATATATCTTATATACCTACCAATGAATAAAAATAAAATAATTTTTTTTTCGATAGTACGCGAACATAGCAAAGTACAGCAGCTTGATTCCTATAAAAATAACAAACTAATAAGGCTCAAGTTACACGATAGTTAATTCACACGGATAATGAAATTAATGACGGTATGTGAACCGCCTTATCAGTGTTAGGTTACCTAACGTAGGTACAGTGATTGTGTCTGTCGGTATTTCAATGGATACCATCATGCATGTCGCAGGCAAACAGTTTAATTAGCTGTTCAATTAACTGCCTAGCCTTTTTACTAAACGGCCGCTGTTGAATTCGCTAATTTAACACCTGACCGTACCCAGTTTATTTTGCCATAGATTATTTTCTTTCATTAGGCTGTACACGCTCGCTTCGCTCGCGTGTAGGCTATCAAGATAAAATAACCATACTATACCGTCATTGATCTTCTATCTGCCTTTGAGTGGTTTCTGACTAAAACCACTCGAAGGCAGCTGGTTAGTCACTAACATATTATACCGAGCGCCCGTATACGCGCGTATCCGGGCATATGCGTACACCGGCGCCGGCATTAACGCTCGATTTTTCGGTAGGTAGTGATGCGGTCGTCGGTCGCGTAAGCGCAACAAAATGCTCGTACTCGTACAGTAAATACGAGCGGCAAATCCGCTAGTCTGAAACCGCGCTTATATGATTTTCTGTCATAAGGCTGTGCAAGCTCGCTTCAAAAGGCTAGGCAGTTAATTGAACGGCTAATTAAGCTAGGTGCCTGCGACATAATAATGTACTAAGTAGGTACATAATTTTATGCTATCTACATAATGAAAGGATATGTACCTACTTCAGTAGGTTAGGTATCTCGGTACAATAGTCTATTTGGAGTGGTAAATTCCATAAAATTCCAAAAACTCCATCGTAAAAGTAACAAAAATAAATATGGAGATACAAATACATATAATTTTATTGGCGGTGTCTGATTTTATTTTGTCTTGTCCTGTTTTCCGACACAGATGGTGTTTTATGTTTTTTTTTTTTGCTTATACATGCCATTTAATTTTATGTAGGTACGTAGGTACATATTTTGCCTCCTAACCTGCCCTTAAGAAACTAAATATTAATAACCCTCAACAATTAAACAATGTACCTAGATCCGTGAACAATAAAAATTATAATTATTATTTTGGCAACAACCACAAACTCTACAACGGAAGAGTCAAATTCAGACTATTTTAGTGACTAAACTGACGTTTCATTTCACGCAACGTCTCAATGGAGTCGAGCATGTCGCTGAAATATGAATACAATGGACAAGAATTAATTTCAAATGTCGAACCTGACAGTGTGCCGTCTCTTTCTCACTTGTAGACGACATATCTACTGAACTCTCAATATCAAAATCACACTCACATTTACCGTTTTTTTTTATTTTTAAACTAGTTTTGCGCTGTTTTCTCCACTTACCATCGATATGTGTTCATCCCGAAAGCCCGAAACCAAGTGAGCTAAGTCACAGCAAGAAAGGTGGATGATAAAGACCTGGAGACCAGGCTTAGTGGCGCACCTTAGGAGAGACCTTCGTGCAGCAGTGAACGGCTATGGGTAGACGATATTTTTTTTTTTGTAAAATTAAATGTAAATTTTAAATAAAAACACCTTTTACACTAATTTCTATTTAAACAAGGTTAAGTTTAGAATTACATAGGTATATTAGGTTTTAATTTTTATACAGATACTTTTATTTTTATCTGTCGATTAGGAACATTTTCATTTTTAATTTATCACCATAGACAAAAAAAAAGCGATTCTCTTCAAGTTTAACCCGTAAAAACGCGACCAAGTCCCATTTTTTTATTCAGAAAAAATTGCATGACAGATTGCCCCAAAAAACTTAAAATCTTCTACAACACATTTTTACATTCTTCACGCATTTTTACCACAATTATTTTGAAAATGTTATTTTGGTTGTTATTTTCCAGTTTTTTGGACACGCGACACCTCATTATATTTTACTGACTTGTTTTTTAAATTGATAGTGAAGGGTGGCGTAAGTTTAATGTGGATACGACCTTATTTTGTTCTATTCTATAGACCTTTGTAAGCCTAGCTGTAAATGCTTTAGGATTTTTCGATATTTATATAATATGTTATCAATCGTGTAGGTACAAACAAATCGTGTAGGTTAGGTAGCTGTAAATTTTCCTGAAAGAAAAAAGGTATTATTAATTTTTATTAATTTAAAATTCAAGGTGTATTTAAAATATAAATGGTTTATTTTTTTTCCGGCTAAGTCTGTGACTGTTAACGTGTACCACATAGGTATTTCCAATTGAACTTTTTGCAATTTATGTATGAAAAACTTAGAAATTTCAAAAATTTTAGGACAAACGATGTTTAGCAGACGTGGGGTATAAACACCATACACCTCTTTCGGGCTTTTAGAGACATACAAATATTGATAGAAGAATATCTATGCTCGTATCCATACTATTCTCACATTAAGATACACAGCGAGAGAAGTGCCGTTTTTGTGGTAATAAATCTGTCAGTGGGTGTCACACAGTCGCAAGTTTACCCTAGGTATCCCTAATTAGGGGTTAAAGTTTAAATTACACTATTTTGTATTATTATTGGCAGAGGTAAATGCATTACTGGAGAAGACACCTACATAAAAACACGCTTACCTAATGTAAAAAAAACTGAAAACCCGATATTATCGCCTCATTGGATTTCTGAGACTTTTATTTTTGATTCTATCACAGTCATATGAAAATAAACATAAGACTTGTACGTATATATTTTTGTAATCTCCTTATAATTCCCTTTATTTGATACGCTACTCAATAGGTTTGGAAAACAAACATTTATTAACGACTTACCTACGCTTATTTAGCGCCAAAAATCCGCCATTTTATTTTTTTCTCATAAAAACGACCGATCTAAGGACACTTGGGTTATTGAGACGAATCTAACGATACCTTAAATGTCAAAATTCATCCACCCGTTTGGAAGATACGAGGTAACAATAGTAGATTATGCACTAAGGGGATAAAGCAGTGTCGTATGTCGCGGGTGGCATATTGAACCCTGAGCTAACGAGGGACTCAGTTAACTCCTGAGCGAAGCGAGGGAGTTATGTAGAGTCCTGAGTGACGCGAGGGGTTCAAGCTGCCCAAGACGAAGACAGGCTTTATCCCAGAGGAGCATACTCTACTTTTCACACCTTCTGCGAGGCAATAAAAATCCAAGGCTCCGAACTCAGCAGCCAACACCGTCTTTTGTTTCACAATCGTTGAAGTCGCGCCTTTTTTCTTTTTTTTATGAGTGGCCAGTTCGATTTTAGAAAAAACCTTTTTACAATGCCATATGGGCGTTATTTTACTTAGCGTTTTCCACGAGTTTCCACACGAATTTGACGTTCCAAATTCAAATCACATTATTACCCTTGGGAGTTTCATACAACATTACCTCCCTAGGTAAGTAATGCTTTGCTTTACCTTGATGATAGCATGATATGTAATTGGATATTGTCGAGCAGGTGGTGTGAAAAGAAATTTAGTTGGAATCCTGCAGGGGACGCCTTCCAACGGTGATAACTATTATGAATGAATGAATGAATCTTTATGTGCATAGTAGAGTACCTACATTGTGGTCTTACTATAAATTAGAATCACTGCATCAACTTTAAGAAAACTTCCTCTTCTTATCGTATAACTAGTTCCTTTGAACCAGTGTGGTGAAAGGATTTCAAGTGCGCCTCGAAGAGGCTCCTTTCGTGACTCGACACATGTTTTCGAACTTTTGGTTCTACGACATGCCGGTTTGCTCACGATATTTTCCTTCACCGTTGCGAGAACGTGGGATGCATACATAGATTATTTCGACAGAAAAAACCCATTTGCGCATGACTGCCACCGGGATTCGAACCCGCGACCACCAGATCGCAAGGTAAGCCTCATCCACTCGGCCACCACGTCCTCTTTAAGAACTGCTGTAAACAGTCTGGCGGGTAATTTTCCAATTATATTCAACTGGACGCGCGGCATGATCGTCGCAATTTGCCACCCGACCCCGCTGTTTTAATACATTTAATTGGCTCTCTAGGGACAAACCTACCCCTTTGTAAAACAAAATACCTACTTATATAGAGGTGGGTTCCATCGAGTACCCAAACGAGTAACAGTGTTACTTGTAAAAAAACCATAGTTTAATACTTTTGTTCTTTCTCGCTTCTTTTACGAAGCGGTTTTTATGATTTTATAATGTATTGATAACGATCAACAAATTATATAAACATATTTAGTAAGAGATACTCTCGTTTCAAACTTCGGCGAGTGCACACCTCCTGATGATGCCTCGTGTAGAGGCGACACACGTGTCGTATCTTTAAACTTTGGTTTTCTGTTCGTTGACTCTTTGGTTTATAATATAGTAATATGTACTAAAGTTCTAAACTAAAGTTAAGTTAATTAAAACCTTTGTTTGGAAATCAAGCGGATTTATTACTAAATATGTTTATATAATTTGTTGATATTTATGGATTTCCGCAGAGTAACGCCTGAATCAATCAATTATTGATAACGAGTCGTGAGCTACCCTGACAGTTTCAGCCGGATAGGCTTGCTACTATAGCTGGTTGGGAAGTGCTCGAAGAGTCAAAATTCGAATTGCAAGAATCCACTCCGAACGACAAAGACTCAAACAAAAAAAATTGTATGTTTATTTTTCTTAATACAAACGTCGTAAATACCTTTGGTGTACAAATACATAAAAAATCATTTGCTGAGATGCTGCATTTGCAAAGAAACAAAAATCTAAAGATAAGTTGGTCTTATGCCTACTTGCACCAAACTTTCAAAGTTCCTAAGCAATTACTTTACTAGCTTGGCAGATCTCAACTGTCAGAATTTGGACTGTTAAGAACTACCAAGCGAGTAAAGTAATTACTTAGGGACAATGACAGTTTGGTGCAAGTAGGCATTAGTTACTTTACTTGCCAACTTAACTCTGAGAATTAAATTAAGTAAGTAGGTAAATAAACAAAATAATTATTTGATAAAATTAGTCCCAATTTTCCGCTAATTTTACAATCCCAGGACATCAAAGCCATCAAGGGATGAGCCCCTTTGATTTGTTTGCACCCTTCCGTATCAAATTGGGGGTGAAATTATTTATTACTAATTTTGTTGCGCGTACTACTCGGGCGAATAAACATGACACTTGGCTCGAATGACGTTTGTAAAAAAACAGCGTGGATTTCGATAATCTTAATAGAGAAGAGGTCCTGTAATACTTGGTGATGATAAGTAATGATAAGGTTTCACAATTAGAGGAAGAAGAAACAGGGAGGGCGCCGCGGGTTCGGTTAGGTTCCATGACATGCCGGTTTCCTCAAGATGGTTCCCTTAACCGTCAAGCACGAGCTTTAATGAACACAGATGTTTTGAAAAGAAAAAACAGCCATGGCTGAACGTAAATCTTCAAGGGCTGAACCAAAAATAAAATGTATTGCGCGCTATCTGTTAGACTCTTCCAACAACCAAAGCGTTCTCCTAAGCTTTCCATGTTTAATTCTAGATGGCGCTAGCAGTACCGTACGTATGAACAGTGATAGTAGTAATAGGGATGTGTCCGTCAAAATATAGAAACTTATCGATAGTCTTGTTTTTTTTATTGCAATTTGAAAAAGTTCTATGTGTTGGATACAATGAAGAAGTCTTGTTCTGATTTTGACGTCATTATAGTCAGTAGTAATAGGGATGGGGCTCCTTGAATTATAGGAACTAATCGATAGTCTTGGTTTTTTTCAATTTTTTTTTGCAATTGTAATTGCAATTTTAAAAAGTTCTATGAGTTGGTTACAAAGAAGACATCTTGTTCGGATTTTGACGTCATTTATTCGTAAAGACAATTCAATAAATGAACGCACTAATTTACAATAACTTGAGATATGTCACTTACAGTAATTAGTGACTGGGGTATGTCATTATTTAAATTTGTTAAGGAATTGGTGTTATATTTTGATTTCATATTTTATTTCATTTGATAAGTTTAAGCTGTAAACTTATTAAGATTTTTGAAGCTAATCACAAAACGAACGTTGCTAGATTGATTTTAATTTTGAATCACAATTTAATAATGACATAACCACTCCACTTTACAATTGTTAATAATAATTATGTATATAATAAGCTACATTTACGCTATTGTTATAAGATCAATGTTACTGGAAGACAAATCGTATGGCATATAATATTTTTTAGTACATTATTTTAAATGTAAATGCACCGATATGTACGTAATGCTACCAAATAATTTAAGAAAACAATTACAGGATTACAATAAAATACATTAGGAAAATAGAATTATATTTTCATGCTACTGGAAAAAGTTTCAGAAATAGTACTTATTTATAACAAAAAAAAAGTCAAAAACTACGTATATTTCAAGGAAAGAAAACGGTGCTACACAGATCTAGAAATGGAAAAGTGGCTTACATATTCAAGAAATATTTACATTACAATAAAATATTGATTTAGTAAAAAGTTTTCTAAACTGGGTAACAGCTCAATATCTGCCAAAACAAAGCTGAAATGACCTATTTACAGCAAGAAGCTAGTAGAATAAATAAGGGACTATAAACTTACTTAAAATCTAGAATTTATTCTACTTAATTAATGGTGGCCTTAAGATAAGACAATGATCACAAAACGCATTTCATACAACTTATATTATGAGAACGATATGTTATGTAATTGATGAGTATTAAGTAAATACATATAAACAAAGCCTTATAACTTTATAGGAAGCATACACACAGCATTTCTTAATTTTAGGAAAACTTGGCTACTAGTGTTTTGATAACGACTATAATACTATTAATTGATAATAATTATAGGTGCTAGGTACTACAATTTATATGTAATGTACCGTCAAGATCTTGTGCAAAATAAACGATGTATTTATTTATGTTGCATTGTAGTAAAGAGGAAATATAAAATGTAAAATTTAGTTAGGAAGTTATATTGTAGAGGTAGTTCTGGATAGTTGAAAAGTATTTATGATTGAAGTTAAAATAATGCTTGTTCACAAACACGTTCAATTAATACCTAAAAATAGTTTTTTATAGGCATCTAAGCAAAATTTGAACGAAACGTACGCAAAATATCAAACTTCTAAGTAAACAATAATTAAGAAAAGAAGTCATAGAAAGATCAACTTTCCTTTGTAAGTAACGCTTTCTGCTTACCACAAAACATTTAATATCTTTACTTATCAAACGCTAATAATAATTCTTACTTACGACTAAAAACACTAGTACCCAGTTTTGCACACAATACGACATCAAACAGCCAGTGTCTTTCGACGGCAATTTCCAATAAAAACGTATTATTGCTTGTACACGTAATATCTCATTATTTGTGTCCGCTACATCGCAAACAATCTCAAATAATTAATATACAACTTGATAAATTATATTATTATCCTCTGATATGTATGATACATGACACTAGTTTTAATACACTTACTAAATCACACACAAATTGTCTTAAAAACAAACTTGGTATACATACAACTGTGTTCATGCAATTTTTTAAGATCCAGGAATTTATAAATACAATTCAATTTCAGAGAGAGAAAATCATGGTCTCAATTTTAAATATTTTCATAGTCAGGTTTTTATATTATAAAGTGCATACCACGTTTGTTAATAAGATCAAACAATCTACAGTAATATTCCAAACTGTAAGCCAATTTTCTTAAATCAATTAAAAAATTTATCCTATAGGCTATGGGGTTTTATTATTTAGGGATTAAATACTTTTATAACTATTATCAACATTCAACAACATTATTCAAACATTATTTTTATTCCTCTGTTTATGTAAAAGCTTTCCATTTCATAAAAATACATACAGTTGCAAAGAAGTTGTTTTAATAACAGGTAGGTATGCACGCAACTCTGTTTTTTTTACACCAACACTTTTTACTTTCTAATATTAAGTTTATCGATATGACGGGAGCATCACTTTAAAAATGGCAAATTGATTTTACAATCTGTTGATTTTAACTGATTGTTCTATATATTTATCTAACTTTTAATTATCATTGGCATACATACATTTTTAGACCACACACAGAACGAGCACTCTTGACAACAATCTCATACATGGAAATCACAAGATTTCACGAATGCGAGAAAGCACTCGTCAGATATCATAATAATTTTGATAATTATTATTATAATTATCATTTAATTTATTTTAAAATTTTAACGTCTCACCCAAATGCCCTACAAGTTCTAAAATAAAATACTGGCGCAAAATAACTGTTAGCATCAAAACGAAAACCGTTACGCAAAACTTATCCAAATAATACTTTATTTCCCCAAATTAGTACATTCTCATTATATTTTAAGTTCAATATATCTAACATCGGGCTTGTTTTATAATCATTAATCAAACACGAAATGTTATTTTCCCAAAATCCCTACGGCTGCACCAACTGCCGTTTGATACTTCAATTTATATGAAAAATAATAAAAACTGCGTTGAATCATGGCTCAATTTCACTCCATAGTGTCATACTGTACTTTCTTGACCTTCAAATAGCGCCAGGCAGCGTACCCAACAAGTGTACCCGCAGTAGCAATAGCCAAGGCTGCGCCAACTGCAACTGGGGCGGCTTCGGACCGGGCGCGGGAGGAATCTGAACAATGCCACGGGGGACCGAACTCACCCGAGCGTTTGAACATGAACGGCTGGAGACGCATTTGACGGAGGTACAGCTTGGCTTTGTGGCCGTCCGGTGAGCTGGAAAACCAATACCATTGATGATTGAGTTTTAATTTATTAACAATTAATATATATTTTAGTCTCACTCTCCATCCTTAGGTTGCCTGGAAGACGTACGTACATGCTATTATCTTGTATATGATTGTATCTTTAAGTTTTCTGGTACAATAAAGAATTCTCAGTCATTCATTCAATTCCTGATGAGGTCTCACTATCAAATTTTTGAGTTGTTGATCACTAAATTTTGTCTTCAACTACTTTAAACCGACTTCAAAAAAGGAGAGTTCTTAATTAGGTTTTCAAAACCTCCTGCTTTTTGAAGTCTGTTGAAAAGGCCTGGTTCCTAATAGCTCTATTTTGACTTACTTATTATCATCTTCAGTGAGTTGCACCACAGTCTCAGTGGGGCAGAAGAATGACTTCCCCACTGGTGTGGGGAATAACAGAACACTAGCATCAGTGCTGAGCGTTACCCTCCTGCCTTGCTTGGCTGCGTGTTCCAGGATCCTTGCACTGGAGTTGTAGGTTAGCTTCAGGCTTTCAGCGTACCAGCGTTCGCCACCTGGTGTCTAAAAAAATATATTTTCAATGATCACTTTAAAGCCGTGTTAGCCGATTTTTTCAGTTATTTTGATTTCAAAACCAAAGTACTGAACCGATTTTCATGAAATTTCTATGGGACCAATCTAAAAGCATATTCTTTTCAAATAAAAAATAATTCATAAACAACAAAATTCTGACGTAACCAACATGGAAAAAAAATTGGTTGTCTGTAAAGTTTGTATACGGGCGATAGTTTAACGTGACTACCAGCGTAACGGGACAATGAGCGTTACCGGACAATGACGTCAACGTTTTCGTGCATCCAGCCAGCGCGGCGGCGTTCATCGATTTATTAGACGTAGTCACGTCAAAAAACATTCAACCTAATAATTGAGAACCTCCGCCTTTTTTGAAGTCGGTTGAAAAAAAGTTTGGTTACCTTAGCAAAATACCAGTCTAGCGAGAACTCCTTGAATGTTATTGATAGTGTTTCAGCATCACCGTCCTTGCAAACACCTCCAACGTTCGCGTTGTTCGGAACAAACGTGTTTGCGTCCTGAAAAAAAAAAATTACTTAGATTTTGCAAAAATATTCGTATGCCGTATTAGTTTTTCTTCTTCTAAATTGTTAAATTTAGTATCTTATATAATCTGTTTTGTAATACATTTTGCTATTATCCTTTTTAATAAGCTTTCGTTCTAAATTAACGTTATGCCGACCGTCCTCATTTATCCAACAGTGTCCAGTCCATGCAAAGGTTGCCTGGAAGAGATCGCTCTTTAGCGATAAGAGCGCCCATTGTCCACTGTTATATACCTAGCTTTATTTTTCCATTATAATGTATTAGTACTAAGATGGTGAGCAATAATAGTAGATTATGCACTAAGTAAGGCTTTCATCCCGGGAGTCTCGGTCTCGAAAATTTCGAGAGTCTCGACGATTTTTCGTTATTTTCGAGACTCGAGACTGATGGTTTCGGTACCGGGAATAACGAGACTTTCGATATTTATAAAAATCTTAACATTATTCGGTGTAGAGTCGCCCTTAGTATAATCTAAATAAAGGATAAGACATAGTGGTATACGGGTATAGTCTTATTACTTTAGCTTACCAAAAAAGGGCAAATTTAAAAAAAGTAATAAGTGTGGAATGAATGTAAATGTAAATAGACTCCCTGTTCCGCACTTGGACTCCTGTTGGTCCTTTGTGCGTCGGATTTCCTGACTAATAGTTTAGCCAGCCTAACTCCGCCCAGAAGCACAGAAGTTTTCTGGGTTCTTCGCAGGCTTCGCGGAGTGACCTCGGGTTTTTGAGGATTTCCTCTCGTTGCTTTGCCACTCCCACGCATTCCAGGATTACGTAAGCGGGCGTTTCCTCCTCGGTCAAGCAGCCTTTTTCAACTCTGTAGAATAGTGGGCTGTCTGTGTTTCCAATGTTGTGCAGATGTTTGTTAAGCAGGCAATGTCCTGTGGTAGTTAAATCTGGTCGTTTCAAACTAAGTAAACGTCTAGTTAGACGTGGTGCAAGTTGCGGAAAGGCCATTCTTGATTGTTTGCACTCCTTGGTTTGCAGCCAGCGCTCACTGTGCTGTGTCTTTGTACGTTTGCGTATCCACGCTCGCAATTGAGAAAAGGAAGGAAGATGGCCCTCCCTTCCAGTCTCAGATCCTTTTCTAGCCAACTCGTCTGCGGCGTCGTTCCCTAATGAGTTACTGTACCCTTAATCCACTGGAGTGTTATTCGGTTGGCTTGGGTTATTCTCTCCAGTGCTCGGTGGCATTCGTTAACGAGCATTGAGTCGCAAGTATTGCTATCTAGTTCTTTTAGTATAGCCATGCTATCGGTTAGAATTCGTCTATTTTGATTTTCGATTTTCCTCCGAAGTATTGATATGTTTATGTTATAATCAAATGAAAAGACTCCGGCCCCTGTACCTTCGTTGGTTTGTGTCTGTATGTGTGGAATAGGGAACCATTTCGAAGAAAAACGCAAATTTTGATAAATCAGGAACATCGGACATCACCGAACATCATCAAATACTGGATTGTAAAGTTAAACTGTGATGTGTTCGCTAATACGCCATAAAATGCCTAAATGCCATTCCTATGAGTGTGCCTTTATGTTCTATTAAATTAGTCTCGAAAGTCTCGTTTTTCCCGGGAATTTCGAGACCGCATCGAGTCTCGATTTTTTTTCCCGGGACTCAGAAAGTCATCGAGACTGAAAGCCCTAGCACTAAGGGGATAAAGCAGTGTCTTATGTCGCGGGTGGCATATTGAACCCTGAGCTAACGAGGGGCTCAGTTAACTTCTGAGCGAAGCGAGGGAGTTATGTAGAGTCCTGAGTGACGCGAGGGGTTCAAGCTACCCAAGACGAAGACAGGTTTTATCCCAGAGGAGCATACTCTACTTTTCACACCTTCTGCGAGGCAATAAAAAGCCAGGGCTCCAGCAGCGAACATGCACCGTCTTTTGTTTCATAATCTTTGAAGTCGCGCCTTTTTCTTTTTTTTATAAGTGGCCAGTTCGATTTTCGAACAAACCTTTTTACAGTGCCATATGGCGTTCTTTTACTTAGAGTTTTCCACGAGTTTCCACACGAATTTGTCGTTCCAAATTCAAATCACATTACAACCCTTGGGAGTTTCATACAACATTACCTCCCTTGAGATGTAATGCTTTGCTTTACCTTGATGATAGCATGATATGTAATTGGACATTGTCGAGCAGGTGGTGTGAAAAGTATATTCTATCTATCTAATTCCTTAGTAAACTGGCTGACGCGCAACTATATTTGAGTTGCGTATTTTTAAATTATCTTCTTAGTAGGTACTCATTTTCAGTTCTTAACGAACAAACTTTTCAAGTTCCATGTCTCTACGATCAGCGGTTTTGCCTTGTACGTTGTCTGTCAGTCAGAACCAAGCCTTTTCTATTATACCAGCTGTCCGCAACTTCGTATGCATTGCGAATTAATAAATTCCTTCTTAGTACACGCCTAAACTTCTTAACGAACACATCCTCTAAGTTTCAAGTCTTTACGTTCAGTAGTTGGGCTTTTACTCTCCTTCATGTCAGACATAATATATCTTATGTAATATGTACAGGCTTATAGTCCTAGAGCGGGGAAAAGAGACCAAACTTTGGTACTAGTTTACCTAATTCATTGTAAGCCTAATGCAAAATCAAAATTGTACCGGCACGTTTTTTCTATTAAATAAACATTTTTACTTTTTACTTTTTTTATTGTATATTATGTATATTGTGATAATGTCTATGAGGTTACAGCCCAAAGTTTCAAGTCTTTACGTTCAGTGGTTTGGCTTGTTGGACTTTTTTTTACTCTCCTTCATGTCAGACATTATTATTGCGATATGATAAGTTACTTACAGCCCGTTCGTTCAGCTTCGTCATATACGATATGTCTAGCAGAGCGTCCACTGTCAGCAATATGCATGTCTCGCCTCCACTGCCAGATAAGCGATACGTAGCAGTTTCCAAATTGCGTTCTGTTGCTGCTGCCTCCTGAAATCATAACGAAGTTACATTAGTATTAGCCTATGGTAATTACCGTTACACAGAAGCCTTAATTTTCAATGTGAGACAATTTTTTACCATTTCTCATTACTTTTCCCCAACGCTTATATAATTAAGGAACAATAAATGGTGGCTATGTAGGCATAACGAAGGGAGGGCATTGCCCTTCAGTGGGACACGAATAGCTAAATAATAATAAAGAATAATATTAATGGTGGCAAACATCATCCTTCATTTCAATCTTACGAATCAAGATAATTATTCTATAATTGAAGTGGTAGTTTTAAAATTTCTCAAAGAGTTACACTTACGCCATAATTATTATGGTGGTTTTTTGCAATTATCATAAGATATTTAATACATGAATAGGCTGTATAGATAGATAGATAAACAGGTAGTTTATGTCATAACATTTTATTCAATAGTTTATTAGAATAAGTATTATTTTTGCAAAATACGGGCTATCAGACCTACCCGCTATAAATGACATACAAAAAAAATCCTAACTGTTTTTTCTGTAATAAAAGTCAGTGTTTGTTTATAATTAACTTAATCAAAGTCGGCGAGACCCTGAACCGAGGCTATAAACAGGATTATCCCGATTATTCATACCCTCTGTGGACTCGATAGGTACTAATAATTATTCTGTAACATCCTGTGGTTAGTCCTTTGAATAATCAAACCGTTAGTTTCGCTAGTTAGACCATTAGCTAAACTACCGAAAGCACCTTGATGTTCAAAGTTTTAATGTTTATGATTTATAGATGTTTGTCGACTATGTGGGCTATTAGGTTATTTATTAGAAGTAGAAGGAACAATTATAAGGACGTTGTCTTTTAGTCTGTTCTTCAAGTTGGAACACAGAAGTGCATACACTTCTTCTATTACTGTCTATTGGTAAATACTACAAAATGATAAAAATTACAATTTAATGATTAGCGACTAGACAAGTAATGTGTATCCAAAGAAAAATAATAGAGTTAACGATGATGATAATAATTATTATAATGATGATGATAATAATAATGATGATGGATCACCACTATCATCATCCAGATGATAAGATGATTACAATCATAATAATGATGATGATGATGATAATAATGATAATGGTGATAATAATGATGATAATGATGTTAACGTCATACCGTAGAACCTCCAGGAGCTGCAGTAGTCTTGCTGTACTTCGTCACGCGTGGCCTCCGCGTAGACGCCTGACTGTCCAGCTGTAGGCTCTGTGCTGAGCCTAGCACCAGCACTGTCAGAAACAACATTTAATTCATTAACCCAACTGCATTGGTCGAGCTTAACTTAACACTACGCAAAACTGACACTTTTTTGACGACTATCTTAAAATTTTGTGAAATCAGATGACCAAGCTCGTCTCTTAATTTGTTTAAAAAAACTGTGTCTATCAATAAACTTGGGATAACTGTTTTCTTTGACCATTATTATAAACTTATATTAAAAACAGTACTTATAGAGAGAAAAACTGGTAACATAAAATCCAAAAATAGTTAATGAACACACTAATACAAATAGATTTTTTTTGATAACACTCTGTTGATTTTATAGAACTATAACAAATTGTAAATAAAAAGCGTTCAAATTATAAACTCAATGCTGATAAAAATTGTTCCAAATTAATTCAAAATCTTCCACGGCCATAGTTTGTTGAACGGTCAACAAATTGGACTGGCACAGTTGCATACAGTGAATTGAATTTGCTATGATTTGTGTAGTGATTGCAATTCAAGTGAAACAAGTTATCGATAGACAGCATCTCTAGTAGTAATTCGTGACTATCTTCCCGCGACAAGTGCCGGCCCCTGCCGGTCGCTGCCAACTCAGTGGGAATTGACCCTTACTTTCGATTTTATTTAACAAACTTTACCTAGTTTTTATATTGTTTTCCTGAAAGTTTTTTCAGATTATTGTTAGTTTTTTTTTTTCTATTTATTCAACAGCAATAGAATAACATAGTTGATCCTAAAGATTTTCATTGTCTATTATATGTATTAGCACTATTAGACAAAATTTTAAATGCGTTAGATGGGTTTTAATTTATAAACTACGAAACGACAACTGTAAATATTTTATGCAAACTATATTATTCTCAAATAAGTGACTTTGTGTCTTTTTGATAATAAATAATATTTAAACTAAACCTACATTTTAGTAATTGATAGCAGATCATAACACTTATCCATCTAATAAGACCATCGATAGTTTGAATGACACGGTTCAATCTCTAGTTTAAGATATAAGCCAAAGAAATTATAGAACTTAAAAAACGAGATTATCGATAAATTTTATCGATACCATCACAGCCCTAGGTTCGTTAGCTAAGGAAACACGGAGCGTGCGTAACCCAAGTAATTGCATAACTCAATATTCCATATTCTCTACACGTTCAGATCCCGTCTGGAGGGAAAAAATATGAGTATTTTTCTCAATTTCCTCTGAGATTGGTTACAATACCTAGGCCTGGCCCAGAGTCTGAGTGGGAGTATGGGTATAGTTCAGCTATTGTACCACTTTTTTATTAAAACATTTTCTTGTTTGTCTGTTTATCTGTCCGTCGTTCTGGGTGGAATCTTGCAACTCGAATTTCGAGCACTTCCCGATTAGCTACCCGGCTGAAACTTTCAGGGTAGCTCACAATTCGATGACAATGTATTTTAAAACTGCTATAACTCATAAAAGAAGCGAGATAAATATCAATCAATCAATATAAAATGCTGAGCAGGGGCCTGTTTGTGATATACAGGCACTGTTCATTGGGACACACACACCTATTGTAACATCGTTTATCGACTGTTTAAAGTATTTAGTTGTATGTAACGCTTATTTTTATGGTAGGTAGGTATAAGTAGTGCGTAAGTCTTTATTTTTTATTGTATTTTTTAATTAATGTAGGTTTTTTTTTTTTAATTTTAATTGCTCTTTTTTTACAACCATTATTGTACCTATTGTGTGTCAACCTGTGTACAGTGTACCTTAAGTTATTATAACAAATAAATAGTTTTTATTTTCTTTTCTTTTTTTCTTTTCAGATAGAGCAATAGCATAAAATAGTAGTATTTCTTGTTTTTACTTTGGTACTTACTTACTTATGTACAGACAGCGTCAGAGATAAGTATCCCCATTGCACAAGATACCCAGCTATAAATCCATTTAAAAAATTATAATACTTAAAATTATTTTTAGGCTTACATACGGTTATTCAAATATAATCTATTTTATAAAGGCAGAACTTCTCCATTCGCCGCGACGGTGATTTTAAAAGGATTTGAAGCTGGGTATTATAATGCAAGGGGGATACTTATCTATGACGCTGTCTGTACATACTTGCATGAGATAAGGGTACCTACCTAGAGCTACCCGTAGGTATGGTATAGGCAGGTAAGTACCATGGATTAAAAACGATGTTTCTACAACACCAAGCTTACCACCTCCCTTACCTACCTACCTATAAATTAGAAATTAATCTCCATTTTTAAATACTTAAGTAGTTACTTAAGTAGTACTAAACCTACTTAGCACCTAGTTACCTCCTACCGACCGACGTATCAACCTTCACCTTAGGAACCTAGTCTACCTTATTGAGGCCATAAAAAAAAAATTGAAAACCAATTCCCGCCGACCCACAGATTCCAATAACGGTACCTAATTTCAATCGGTCACGTGCGAGAGATTCCGCGTGTATTTATATTGAAACCCAAAAGTCAACTAGTTTATGCCGTGGCTTCGTCCACATGGTATGCGGATGGTAGGAAGGTAGGTTAGGTACCTACTGCCATTTTGCCAGCATTTTGCGTAAATTATTAAAAAACTTAATACTTATTTATGTACAAGTAGTAACTTTCCATCCATACTCACAAACTATCTTATTTTTTAATATTCTTTAGGAAGTAAAATATACCTATTATAAATCTGTATATTCTTTGGTTATCCACCCGCAATAATGAAAGTGTAGGTATATAATTGTCTCGATAACTACAGTATTTTCAATTCGAGTTCCCTTTTTCATTTTTAACACCATAGGTACCTAACCTATCCCCGATTCAGAATTTAAGGTTTTTTTGTAAACAATGGTGACCACCCTAAAAAAATACATATCAAAGTGACGTTTACTCAATAGTAGTAGTAGTAAGTATACCTATTTTACACGGTGTTTTACACCATTATTAAAGTTAGAAGATCTGCTTGAATATTTCATCAAGTAGCAAATTAAATAGTTAGCTTAAACTGCTACTGTAAGCTCAAGTTTCTACTAATTTAACAGCACTAGCTAATTTCAGAGAATTTGCAAACTAATTTGAACTTTTCAAGATGGCGCGCCTTGTCGTTAAATTACCGCGACTCGGCGGTTTCGGTGTTCCCAGCTCCGCGCGGTTACGACACCCTCGCGGGTAATCCCAAGTTTTTATGCTTATGCCTTTCCAGGTTTATTACTGTCTGAATGTAACAATTTAATGTTGTCAGTTTCATAAAAAAATATAATTGAATTTGTATCACGTAGAACTAAAAGTCTGCATCACAAAATAAAAGGTGTAACATTTTTGATGACCTATTCAGCACGTTATACTGAATTTAATTGATTATTATTAAAATAATGAATAACTTATATTAACAGTTGTCTGAAAATAATATTGAATAAGATTTTATCATACAAAATTGAGCTGAGGTAAGATTTTCTTCTATTTCATCTAAATTTATTCCTCATTCAAATTGTTTTGTAAGTATTAATTATCTACAGAGTACTACAGGGTTCTCTACAATAAAACTATTTAAAGAATAAAATTTTGTTCAGCGTTAAAGCTATTTTATCTTTTACACCGACTCACGAATTTCTATTATCATTGAATTTCTACAATCGTCTATTCTTGATCTCCTTTGACCCAAACAATTCTTACGCCTACCTGTAATAAAAGGCAGGTGTTGAAAATCCCAATGAAATATTCGATAAATTTTGTATTCCGAATATCGAATTTACATAACTATGAACCTCGGGTTCCCGCTATTTATAATAACGAACATTGCCAAATTGAATGAAATGACGTCACTGTTAACTACCCAACCCAAAGCCTCGTGCAAAGGTTGTGTCACGACATGCAAAATAACGTCAGATTAGATTACATAATCAACGAACTTGTTAGAATGTTAGCAGTAAATATTCAATGAAGTATAATTTAGAGCGTTTTGAAAAAAAAATTGACTGCTCATTATGTATTTTCAATTACGCAAGTCCAACCTACCTAAAGTGAGAACGAGCCTTAAAAAAAATATTCCACAAAATGTTATTCATTATAATTATTCTAATTATTTAGGAGGCATTCCTACCAGTGGAACATGCGTATTAGCATTATATAAGCATACTCAATGTGAATTTCATTTATGTAGTAGGTAGATAAACTTGCCTTCGGGGATATTACACCCACGGAAAATCAGCTCAGGAAAACGCGATTAAACATTAATTTGTTATAAGTCTGACTTTGAAAGAACCGAGCAAGTGCGGCACCTTTAAGATACGTACGATACTTTAAGTCTTGGTGAGAAAGCGTTCAGAATATAATTTTCGATAGCATTATCGTAGCTGTGTGGATTAATATTTTATTTTGATCCTAAGTAAATTAATCAAAAGCACAATTCCCTCTCAGGGTTTACTTTCAGGGTGAAACGTAACGTAACTGCATAGGCCTTGACATAATTTCCAAAATGTCCCTAGTGTACAATATTCCCGTCAAATTGTTGCATTTTTTTAAACAAAAAATGCTAGAAATATGTATAAACAACGTACCTAATTTAAATTTTGGGTACCTATGTTATGTTATTATGTACTATGTACCTTTTACCTAAGCATCAAAAGATCTAAATGAAAATACCCGCTTTGAATGCCCGGGTTGACTGGTAGACAATGCTATTATGTAAGTGTTAAAGTGTTAAAATAAATAAATAAAATAAAAGAGAATGTTATTACTCAATATAAGGATTATTCTTTACACGTAATTGATATAATATTCTTGACAAGAAGCAAGCTTCTCATTTCAACCCAGCCAACAGATGTTTCTGGAGAAAATACAAAGAAAATGAAACGTCACAGTTACCACCATTAGTCAACCAATTCAACATACTCGTAATACTTTCTTTTATTAATATACTCTTTACATACATAGAATAGGTAAGGTACCATACACGACCTGCGAACAAAGACATTTGGTGTAAAAGTACAGTCAATTGCAAAAGTAGATTCTGCATTTTGAACTTTTGATACCTATTTTCTCCAAGCCTTACAGGAATTTTGCGACACAAGTTTAATCATTGCAATTTTATTGTATTTCTCTTCAAATTATAAATGTGTTTACATAAATTTAAAAATGATCATCGTTTTGATGTTTCGTATAACTCCGTTCTACAATCTATTTTTGATGTTTGCTGTACTATTGCTTCGTACCTACATAAATCACCCGTCACGTTAGCCTTTTAAGTGGTTATTTCGGAATTTATACGTGTCCCTATTGGTCTTATTAATGAAAAATAAAGTATTCTCTTCAAGTTGTTGGGTGGATAGACCACGACTTCCACGAGGCTTTAATCTAAGTACGTGTTTGAATATTCAAAGGCTATACTTATAATTATACAAGAGGAAAACCTTTTTGCCTTGGTTGGTTATATTTTACACTTTAACCAAAGACGCTCTCCTTATTCTCTTAAAATAATTTATGTAGATTTTATGATTCCTAAGAGACCATGTTTTGTGTTTTGCTTTGGAAGTACTAATGTACTGTGTACAGTTAATTTTAATAATAAATGTAATGTAATGTAAATTAGTATTCATATACTACTTTTTATTGGTCATTCGATGGTATTTGATTTAAATCTTTAGCAAAATATTATAGGCCTATATGAACCTAAATATTATACCTACTATGAACATTTTCTGATTTTATGTTTTTTTTTATATATTAAGTCTTTTTGTAATACTACTCATTCATATCAATTATTTATTATTTATACAAATAGTGTGAAACTTAAGCAAAAATAAAAGGAAACGGGAAAATGAGAGTGGTGAAATAAAAATGGTTGTGCAACAAATGAAAATCAACCACAGCGAATGAAAACTTGATAGCGTGCATGAAACCCCCCACCCCACTCCGGTCCCAACAAGTTCATGAAATATTAATATCGCGTAGTTTCGTTCGACCCCGAGAAGATGAAAAGTTCATCCAGAATCTTGGATTTCAATCAAAATAAAGATCTATTATTCTGTGAAAAAAAACAACCGTACGTAATGAATAATGAATGATAACAAAAAAGTTAAAAATACGTATAAGTAATTACGCAGTCGAAGAGCATATTAATTACTATTAGGTATAATCATTTTTAGATTTTTAGCTAAAGTAAAATTTATAATACACTTACTAAACGAATAGAATGTTTACCAGAAGGTTGATAATATGATAATAACGAAATATTTTTACAGAGGAAGTCTGAAAGATGATGAAGTGTTTTAATAAAAGCTCTATGAAGCCGTCGTAAAAAATCATTTTGCGAAAAAATTAGGAACATGAATTAGAGCTACGCGTAATGAAACCCTGTTTAGAATTATTACGTTATTTAAGGATACATGTGGATCTCTTATTAGTATTGAAGAGATGAATAAATAAAACTCGAACTAATGAAATCCTAACATCTGTAGAAAACGTATTTTAATAGCATCTAGTATTTTTAGTAAACAAAACAAACAACTGTAGACAAAGTTTAACACAGCAGCCCGAGTTTTAAACAAAAACTTTAGATGAATCTTGTCAGTAAACTAGAAACTACGTTACCGCTCGCTTCCTTTGTAAAGTCTGCCAGACGGTACTCTACATTTTATTAAAAGCATTAAATCTGTAGGTTTTATTATACTCCCATAGAGGGGTATAAGAAATTTTCTTGACGCTGAGTTTCATGGCAACACGTAATCATGGAAGACATACAACCTTACCTTACGTTATTAGATACATACGTCATTAGATGTCATTAGATGATATACTTATTATATTACACTTTAGAATTTATTATAGCTTTTGGTAACAAAGAGTCTAAAAATACTAGTTATGCATGCTAATATATATTTTGTCTTATCATCATCATCATTATCAGCCTATCGCAGTCCACTGCTGGACATAGGCCTTTCCCAATTCGCGCCATCGTAGATCGTCACTCCACCTGGCCGGATTTGGTTTTTGTCTTATAATATGTCTTTATATTCTGGCTGGCAATTATGTAGGTACGTAACCTCGACTTAGTGCCAACAACTACCTATCTGAAATTTCTAATTAGAGTATTTTCGGGCCATTATGATCATTCATTAAGTATTAAATCTGAACAAAACGACTTATAATATGTGAAAATAGCGAGCCACGATCAGATGGATCGGATTATGATGGAGAAGTCGTTTTCCCCCGAAAAAAGACTTCAGATCTACATATAATGGCTTGCCAAGGTCTACCAGATACATTCGTAAATTTATTTATAACAACGTATTACTTTATTTATAACGTAGACCTTGGCTAGCCATATATGTAGATCTGAAGTCTTTTTTCGGGGGAAAACGGCTTCTCCATCATAATCCGATCCATCTGATCGTGGCTCGCTATTTTCACATATTATATGTCGTTTTGTTCAGATATCATTACTTTTTGTGAATAAATTTATTACTATTCAAAGGTATATAGGTTAGGTACCTACTATAATTATGATAGTTACCTACCTATTTATTTTCCTAATAACTAGGTAGGTAACTATAAGGTAGTACCTTGACCCATGTGCCGGGAGATTAAAGCGTTTTGCGACAATTTGCTTGCATTCATCTGGGCTGTTGTAAATAATTTTTAAATTATCGAACGATAAAAACAACACTTCATCATGGAATGGCATCAAGGCAATTGCTCTCATAATTTGCAAGGCGTTAAATTTACCACATAAAAACGAATAATTTGAAAAAAAAAAAAATCTTATAAATTTACTGTTTTTTGATTTTTTCCTTTGTATCCACACAATTACCTAGCTGGATGCCAAATTTGAACTTTCTAGGTCATCTGGAAGTGGGTTAGGTTTTACGTCTATATGTCAGTCAATCAGTGATAAAATAGACGATTTTTGAACGTTAATATCTAAATAACCGTTTAAGCTGTTTATGAAATTTGAGGTACTTCATTAACTCCGGGCTTTCGATACTATAATAATATATATAATAAATATAATATAATAAACCAAATTTGGTGTGTTTATATTGATTAGTTTTTTAGCTATAGCAAGGTCAAAAGTGGCCCCAAATGGTTCGTGTAAACTTACACATAGTGCTAATCGCCAGTTCGCTGGGCCTGACCGTGGCTTGACACACTGTCGTGTGTCGAGATAGCAGGTAACTATGAAATTACTTAGCATAAGTTTTCTTGACTACTTGGTACTGATCCCCGCAGCATACATTTTTAACGAGATAATGCTATACGAAAGCTTTGGTAACATTTTGTCCACCACGGTGGTGGAATAACATATGACTTAGGATTAGGTTAGGAGTCTTAGAACTTGCATGCATTATTTTGATTTGATTTTGCGTATCCGGATACTTATTTCAGATTATTGATAGAAGTTCCTAATATTTCGAATCAATTCGATAATTCGAACAGTGTTCAAAAATCTTAATAAAATCACGAAAATCAGATAGTTATACGTTTAATTTAAGTGTTGGATCACGTTCTAAGTGATCACGACTTAACGGATGCCAAAATCTGTGTCAATTAAAATTACCTACTGTATTTACATTTAGGTATACTAATACCTTCTTGCTAAATTTCCTTACATTATTTAGTACATATTTAATAATAATTATGAGATAAGGAATTGTAAAGTTTAATAGGAAATGCGTAAAAGTACGGTGCATATTATGACAGAGTCACTGTTCTGTGTGTAATAAATAACATTCACTTGAGACCTAAACAACTAATTATAATTCAAATACTTATTATATCTAAAGCAAATCTACTTACATAAACAAGAAATCTTCGCCAGCGTCATTGTCGGCACGTCGAACGTTAGGAAGCGCTTTCCAACGAAGTAAACCATTTTGTCTCCCTAGCTACCGTAACCCTGACCAACACAAATCAATTTATATCATTTATTACTGAAAAACATAAAAAAATCTATACTTTGATTATCACTGGAGTTTTTGGCATGAATTTTGTAATAATTGGCTTACAAATAACTGTGAGGTGATAAGTATTTAGGTTTTATACTGAGCGACTCGAATCAAATGGTAGACATTTTGTGACGTCATGTTGTGAGGAAAATCGATGGCTTCGGGCATGCGCAAATTTTCTCCTTGGCCTATTTTGCTGTAACGCAGCCTGCCTGAAACAGACGCCACCGCTTTCAGAACAAAGCCTCAATCACGAGTTTTGTGTCGCTTCGTAACGTTGGCAGTTTAAAAATGTACTAAGTTGGAACAGTAGTATTCATCTAGAAATCGAAGCACGACATCTTTACGATACTTTGAACAATTCACAGTCGAGACATAAATCAGAATAGCTGACGCATTTCATGAATGAAAGTTCATTCATTTCATTTGTTATTTTTAGATGCTCCTAATAAAATCGTCAATGAAAAATTACATTTTGTTTATTTTCAATTTGACCTTCAAACTTTTTTGTAGTTGCGGTGTTAATTTTTTTCCTAACAATTTTATTTTGACTGTGACGTAATAAATGGCTATATGGTTTCTTGTTAACAAGTATTTACTTACGTAATGTTTAATTTATTACAGAACGACTTAATTAGTTTTTAGTATGAATATATGAGAAATTATAAAATTTTAAATATATTCACGTAAATATGTTACAAATACAGGTACCTATCTACCTACTTCTTTGAAACGTAGGTAGATAGGTACCTACCTTACCTTAAAAAATAAAATATTTTGCCTACTACAAATCTAAAAGCCGCGTTGTATGTTAGTAGGTATGTACTGCTGTTGTGGTATTGGACATTAATTATGAATCATACACTTTGATTTAAATTACTCTGACTAATACTATGAAAATACCTATAATATAATACTCTGAATAAGAGCATAGGTACATTAAGCGAAAATTAATATTAAGTTTTTTTTTGTATGTAACTAGTTGTGTGACAATAACAACAGAGTATGACTTAGTTAAGATTTCTATTTTATAAAAATCTCGTAAAGATGACGTTAGAAAAATGGGCAAACTCTGTTTCAAAGCTGGCAACATAAGTGATGATTAAATTTGCGTTTTGTTATATCTTAAAATAAATAACAATTTGGTTCAATTAATCAGGTTTTTTTTAAATTCTTCTTTTGATTTTTAACAATAAGTAGCAAAGTAATAAATTCATATCAATCTCGATAAAGTCTAAAGAAAGAGAGAGAGTATTTTATTTTAATGCTTCTAAGCATTAAAATTAGTTACTTAAAGGTTAACTTGACAGAATTGAAAAAAAAATACAAGAAGCATTATCAGAACGTTTCCAACAATAACAAAGTCGTGTGGTGATATTATTATTTCAGTTTTTTGTGGTATTATTGCAATTTAGTGCTATCAATGCACTGAATACATCAAGAACCATGTCTCTAAATCCATTAAAAGGTAAGATTTCGAGCAGAAACTTCAAAATTGTTAAATTCAAAACATAACCTAAAAAAGTGTTTTGAACTACGATGAAGCTTTCATATAAATCATAGGCAATTTACTAATAGCAAGTATATTTTAGAGTTAAAACGTCGTCTAGACGATGACACAATGCCTCTTCCGAAACGTCTATGTCTGGCTAAGAACATGGTCCATTCTCATCACTTCCCAACGGGTCCCAAGGAGAGGATCATTGCGGAATGGCTCCAAAAACTGGCGAATGGGAATAAGCTGGATGGTGTGGAGCTACAGAAGGTGCTGGAATGGCTTAACTATGAGGAAATGACGGGGGAATTGAAGAGTAAACTGATTCAGGTAGACATATTATTTTTAATTCTACATCCTATAGTGTTTACAATAAATACATCATGCATCCTCCATGCTTATATACTCTATGGAGATGTGATATATTCTGTGGTGATCAGACTCTGGGGACACCGGCATGGTGGATGTATTGTTGAATATCAACTTATGTGTTTTATTGGTATAAATCTAATCCAAGAGAATACAACACCCACGGCAAATAGGTAACTGTACACATCCCACATGTGGATTTTAGGTCAAGCGGTGACAAAGGAAGACCAGTTTGGGTAAATTATTGAAATTACTCTCTTCAATTTTAAAAATATTTTATATTTAACCATTGGGTAAGCAATATCCATTTGACCAATCATGTCATCAACATTCTTCTTATTGTGTCACTAGTTCTTTCGAACCAGTGTGGTGAAAGGATATAAAGTACGCCCCGAAGAGGCTCCTTTCGTGCACTTGACACATGTTTTAGAACTTTTTGGGTTATATGATATGCCATTTTCCTCACAAATTTTTCCTTCACTGTTAAGCACACATAGATTTTTTGAACAGCAAGATCCATTGGTGTATGACCGGGTTCGAACCCACAACCTTCAGATTGAAAGTAGAGGCACCTCCTAGTCAGCCAACACGGATTTTTTTCTTATTGAATTTTATTTTATTACTTTTGTGTCTTCCAGATTGTATCTCAATATGTGCAGAAGAATATTCTACAAACCAATGATATTCAGTTTATAATAAAGTTTACTGAGAATGAGAAAATCTCAACACAATTGAACCAACAGATTGATGACTATCTGAACATAACAATTACATTATTACAATGTCTGAAAGGCAATAATGTAATACTGAGTCAAAAAATACTGAATAATTTCATGAAATACCACAAAGATTCAAAGAAAAAACTTGAATTTGTCACTAAGTTTATCAATGGAGAAAATTTGGAGACCATTTTCAGTTATTTGGGCACTGAAAATCATAAAACGGTCATAGAAGTATGCCGAAATATTCTGTTTCATGCAAATAAAAAGTCATTTTTCATCAACTACCTCCAAACATTAATACGTAAAGATAATTTAGACGCTTTATTAGCCGAAAAAGGAGATAATATCCAAATAGTCCTGAAAATCATGAGCATTTTCTTTGATTTTCCAAAACACCGCACTGAAACCGATTCAAAATTTCTGCGAGACTTCATTGAAGTATTTGTCAGTAGCTACAAGAATGAAGGACAAATGATATTTGCATTCTACATTATGATAGCCAACGTCTTAGAACTAAAACAGGACTACATAACTCCATCAATGACATTACCACCGATTAACTTGGAAAATTCAGAAAAAACTAAACGTAACTTGTTCTTAAACATGCTTGAAATTGTTTTACAAAATGAGGTTGACATAACGGTAAGACTAACAGACACATTAGGTGCAAAAGTATCCAAAGTTGAAACGAAGAAAAATTTCCTATCATTCCTCCAAGCGGTAATGATGGGACAGCTTAAACTCGAAGGAAAACTGGATAAAGCTACGCTACAAATTATAAAAACTGCGTTGAAACTCGATCCAATATTGGTTGAGCAAAATTTAGAACAAATACTGCCTCAGATTATGACTGCGAAAAAAAGCTCAGCCGTGATTGAACCGTACAAAGATATGTTGAATTGTTTATTGGAAACATTGTTCAAACTGAGCCGTGGTAATTTATTTATCACAGACATTTTAACACCGTTGAAGCTACATTTGATAAACAATGAGAAACAAACAGAATCACAGACCAATGAGGTTTTTATTAGTGGTAATGATATATTTCCTTGTGAATGTGTAGAATTGTATGGGAAGCTGACGATGGATTTGATGTTTAGGCAAAGTAAAGAACTACTTGAATCATTGCAAAAGGATTTCTTGATGCACTGTTTGTGTTCAATGGAAGATGATGCTATTGGTATGTATTAAAAAACCTAGTTTACCGTGCATTACGCTATCTAGCCTCAAAAAACATTGAAAGCTCAGTAATTTCACTAGATACAGTGCCCTTCAAACTGGAACACAGTAATGCTCTCATTATACATATTACATTACTTCTTATCGTGGCACTAGTTCTTTCGAACCAGTGTGGTGAAAGGACTTCAAGTGCGCCTCGAAGAGACTCCTTTCGTGCACTACTGTCAGGCAGAATCCTGCAGGGGACGTACTAGGTAGGAACTAAGTTCAGTAATAATGTTCAATCTCATGTAATTAATACTTTTGGGAGTTTAGAGGCATCCCCTTCAGGATTCTGTCCAGATACCAACATGGCCAGATATTCTACCACAAAAAAATAATGTAATATGTATAATGTAAGAATTACTGTGTTCCAGTTTGAAGGGCACTGTATCTATTGAAATTACTGGGCTTTCGAGAATGACCTTCAAATTTTTTTTAAGGCGACATAGAGATGGCGTCCAAAAATTATTTAATTTCATTAACCATTTTAATCAATATTTTTCTTTTTAAAAATTCGTTGCGCCCCCTGTACAAATTCTTAATTATAATTATAATTTCCAGCGCCATCTACAATAACACTGACAGAGGTAATGTCCGCCATTTTGTCGTTGTTTCTGCGCCACAACAAAATGGCCGACCACACGGTGCCACAGAATATCGCTGAGGAGTTCTGGACTATTTTGAGGATGTTTGAAGACGAGGGTTTGAGGAGGTTTGGAGTTGCTGTCATGAAGTTTATTGATGTGAGTTTCCTACTAGAAAGTTTATATGTTTGTAACTCACGCTATAACGGCTGCATGAAGTCTAAGGGCATTTTGTATGTCCGTAATTTTAAACTGAAAGAGATCTTTATCTTAATTTAATGTTTAACATAAGCAACTATTCAACCGAGTTCAAAAAAGGAGGAGCTTATCAATTCGGTAGAATGTTTTATTTATTTTATTTTATGTTTGTTACCTCAAAACTTTGGATGTTTATTAACGGATTTGAAAAAAAACTTTTTTGATTGAGAGGATATTCTTTCATATTGGTCCTATAGAAATTTTATCAAAATCGGTTTAGTAGATTAGGTTTTAAATCAAAATTTATAACGAAAAAAGTTGAAGTGAACAAAATTGCGTATTTGGCTTCCCTGTGACTATTCAGTAGTGTTAACGGTCACTAGAACAGTCCGATTGAAGTCGGTTGTTGTTTTTTGTAAATTTTGATTAATTATTTCAGAATACACGCCTTTTAACTTCATTCCTGACTCTATGCCAAAGCTATGCACAGCTGAAACTACTCAACATAAAGTACAGCAATCAAAAACTGGATGTAATGTGTACATCGCCTGTTTTCGACCTGAGCGGCCTGTTACCGTGCCTTGATGGACAGCAATGGATTGAGTTGGGGAGTAAAGTTACTGATGAAGAAGCGTTAGTGGTACTGGTAAGTTATTGAATGAATTGAAGGTTTCAGAATCTAGTAGGCCAGTAGAATTAGGGTTTCACCTCGGAATGAGGGATAACAAGCTGAAAACTCGTATATACCTTTATTTTGGTGTTCTAAAAGTCTTAAAAGTCACATAAATCACACGTCTGCGTCGTAAGTTATTCAACGCAAAGGGTACTGGTAAGTTATTGAATGAATTGAAGGTTTCAGAATCTAGTAGGCCAGTCAAATTAGGATTTCACCTCGGAATGAGAGATAAGAAGCTGAAAACTCGTATACACCTTCATTTTGGTGTTCTAAAAGTTGTCTCAAAAGTCACATAAAATCACATGTCTGTGTCGTAAGTTATTCAAGGTCAAAGGTTACGGTCATCGGTTTTTCGCCATTATCTTGGTTCCTATAGCCTCAATGATGTTGTTATCTATTAAAAATGTAATTTAAAATGAAGAGCATTTTGCGACACTACTCTTTACTCTGGGCCAGGAGAATGAATGTGTCTTAACCACTTCTTCATAGTGTTATTTTGCTTCAGGATAATCTCTTACTTCTGAAAACTATGGCAATGGAATTAATATCCATTAGAAATCCAAATGAAGATTTAATTCAAGCAATGCAAGAAACAAAATCCTATCTCATCAAACGTCTGAGTTCTAACCCAGTGATTTTGAACTCTAACACCTACATCCCAAGAGTGCTTTTTGCAAATCTAGACAAAAGCCAATATAAACAACTAGCAAAAAGTCTGGTAAAACTGTATTTGAATGACGAAGTGGCGGGAATTTTCAATAATGTTGCCATAACTAATAACAAATTGTTACTGAATGCGCTGGTTTTGGAAGTGGCGAAAAATATCGCTAAATGTGGCAATAATTGTGACGATTTGGCCAAAGGACTGAGTAGAGAATTCAGTATGATCGATTTCGCGAAGTCAGTCGATATGAAAACTTATTTTAGCGAAATAAGTATGGAGGAAAGTGAGAAAATCAAAAAATGTGTTGAGATTATGAAGCTGTTGCAGATTTCGTATTTGGAAGAGAATGTGCAACTGACAGCTGTATTCATGCTGTTAGCAGTAAAAAAAAGTTGCCAGTCGAAAAAAATGAAGAAGAATATCGACAGTTTGATGCAAAAAATCTTCGAATTGAGTATCCATCCACCTGATTTGTACAAAATATTTCCTGTCGATTTTGTATTTGACTTTAAAAACAATTTGATGATTGATTTACTGACTCTTACGATCAAAACCTCAAATCAATGGCTAGTCATCAAAAATCTAATCGAATCAGCTGTCAAAAGAGTACGAATTGAAAGCGATTTGGTAAAAAACATAGTGGAATTACTCATAACAAAGAAAACCAGTACAAATAATACCATTGAAGCATTTACAGACACCAAATTCCAAATTACATGCATAATATTGCCATTATTGGTAAAACAGAGAAAAGCGATAACTGCAGGCGCGTTTCGATCGATTCTAGCGGATTTACAGGAGAAGTTACACAAACCGTTGCTGGATACGTTCAAAAACGTTACTTTTTCTGGCAACACTGATCAATGTGTGGCAACACTGAACGCAATGGCGGCTTATTCGTTGATTTTGTCGAAGTATTGTGAAAGTACAGAAGCGGAAGAAGTGAAAAACTTGGATTGTCTATGGTCGGGACTTGAGTTCTTCATGGAAAATGCTGTAAGTAAAAAATACGTCAAGTCTTCTTCTTATCGTGTCACTAGTTCTTTCGAACCAGTGGCAGTGTGGTGAAAGGATTTCAAGTGCGCCTCGAAGAGGCACCTTTCGTGCACTTGACGTATGTTTTCGAACTTTTTAGGTTCTATGACATGCCGGTTTCACGATGTTTTCCTTCACCGTTACGCTCAGTATACCGTTGGAAGGTGTCCCCTGCAGGATTCCGTCTAAATGGGAACCAAGAGGGTGCCATAATGCAGTTATGTACTTATTACTGTGTTCTGATCATTGAGGTATTGCAGCTAGTATATTTACTGGGCTTTCGGAGACTGACCTCTAAATTGTCGTAAAATAAACGAGCACTCCTGTTCCAGCTATGTTATACACCGCAAATTTTTAATCGCTAGAAAAAAAAAACGCATAATCTGTTGCCGTTACTGAACACAGATATGGCATAATCAAGACTTGAAAAAATTAAGTCGATTCTTTAAAATAAATATGATAAAAATTAGACAACTGTTACCGTTAGTCGTTTTCCTATTGTCTTGCCATCATTGATAATAATTTAAGTTTCATTCATCGTTTGGCAAACGCGGGTACCTAGCTCGAGCCAGCTCGCCGCAGCTCGGCTCGGGCGCCGCACTCGCGCCGCTGTCACTCTGTCATTTTGTAGAAACCCAAAATTCTGACTCCACAGATACAACCTAGTACCCCTTCTGCATTTCCCATTTAAGTATTTTTGGTAATAAATAAATTGTTGTGTATTTTTTTTTGAGGGCCTGGTGGCTTAGTGGTTGAGGCCCTTGCCTTGCGATCTGATGGTCGCGGATTCGAGCCCGGTGGCAGTCATGCGTTTTTTCGGTCGAAAAAATCTATGTGCATCCCACGTTCTCACAACGGTGAAGGAAAACATCGTGAGGAAACCGGCATGTCAAAAGACAGAAATAAAAAATGTTTTATGGCATGTGACATCCACCAATCTGCATTGGGTCCGCGTGGTGGAATAAGACCCATTCGCTCTCCTGCCGAGAGTAGGCCTGAGTCCCAGCTGTGGGAACATTATAGGCTGATTATGCTTATATTTTTTTTATTATTTTCAGATACAAACGATAAAAAACCCAGACTCAAAATCACACCACATAGAATCTTCCATACAACTCATAAATGTTGTACTACGCCATATAAAAAAACTGGATTCTCACAAGATATTCAACGATAAAGACAAATTATTCACCGATATATGGCGCAGCATAAACACAAGATTGTTAAAAGTGTATGAGAAAGAGGGTAGTTGTAAAAAGTGTGTGTTTTTGGAAGATTTGGGTGTGTTAGTCAAGTTTGTGTGTGAATTATCTTCGGTTGAAATTTTCACAAATAAATTTATGGCTGATTTAGCTAATTTGATCGTTATGAAGGTAAGTTTTACGTTTATTTTTAAGTTTTTACTCTATTTAATTCATTTTCAAAAAGAATAAAAATTATATATTCTTGTACATTTCACACAGCGCCATCTAGCCCCAAACTAAGCAGAGCTTGTACTATGGGAACCAGATGGCTGATATAATATTTAAATACTTTTTTTTTAAATACATACCTACATACTTTCTTGTTTATCTGTTTGTCTGTTGTTCCGGTAAATATTGCAACTCATAATCAAGGTTTTACAAGAACATACAACAACCGTAGCATGTTTTAGTGACCGTAGACACCACTGAAAAGTCACGGAAGAAAATACGCAATTTCGTTTACTTGGACGACATATTTTTTTCAGTTATTTTGATATAAAAACTAAACTACTGAACCTATTTTGATTAAATTCGGGACCAATCTGAAAGTATATCCTCTCAAACAAAAAAAAACAAATCGGTTTAGAAAAAACAACCTTCTGAGGTAACAAACAAAAAAAAACATTCAACCAAATTGATAACCGCCTCCTTTTGGAATTCGGTTGAAAAGACTTAATCAAAAATTCCGTTTGTCTACATTATCTTATCATTATCTTTTTGAGAGATATGTTTTTTTTTTCAGACACCATCTCAGATCGTGAAGGACGCCACTAAGTCCGATCTTACTTCTCATTCCGTCTCCAAATATCTGTGCACGCAGTTTCTGAAGGCCAACATAGCAGGTTAGTACAGTAGCACAGTAATGCTTGTAAATAGCATAGGGAAATGGTATACAGTTTTGTCATAAATCCATGTTTATATAAAGACATGTAAAATTATTCGGGTTATTTCCGAATCCCCACTAGCCATCCCCACTAGTGGGGACCAGTGGAGTAAAATCCAGAAATCCCCACGACCAATTTCTCAAGGCCTACATATCAGGTATAACACATGTTTTTGACATGATATAGTAACCCATGTTTTTGACATGATATGTAGGTAAAACATGTTTTTGACATGATATAGTAACCCATGTTTTTGACATGATATAGCAAAGCAACCCATTTTTTTGACATGATATGTAGGTAACCACTGTTTTTGACATGTAAAATTATTCGGGTTTTTCCCAAATACCCACTAACCATCCCCACTAGTGGCGACTACTGGGAAAAAATACCCTCGTACAAATAACTATTTCTTCAGTTAATTTTCAAATCTACAATTTATAAGTCCAAAATGAACTACATATTTTATTTATTATTCATTTTACAGGTCCTAAATGCAATGCTATGACTCGACTTATGTTCCAAAGTACCAATAACTTGAAATCCTGGATTCGGAACCACTACGACAACATGACCACTAACCACGGAACCCTAAAAAAAAGGAAACTAGATGTTTATGAAGAAAATACTGTAAGAGTGGTTAAAGTGGATGATTCTGTCTGTGACATTATTAGAACCGATTTGGATACGCTGTCTGAAGTTATTTTGGCGGGAAAAAGAGTAGGTATTTTCATAAAAGATGATATTTTTAAGAGCAACTGTTCGCAATACACAAAGGTTTAGCTGGAAGATAATGCTACATAGCATTAAGTTCGCCTTTGTACTATTTGTTAAGTGCAATAAAGTATTTTCTATCTATCTATCTATCTATATTTTTAAGAGCAGAAGGTTTAATAATAGAGGGTGTCTTTTTTTAAAAAACTATTTGCATCAATTTCCGTCTAAAGAAAAAGATTAAAAAGAAAACTAAATATGCAGTTATTGTTTTATTATAGGGTATGACTCTTTACTCTCGTAGTTTCGGACTTGGCCATCAGTGCCCTTCTCAAAAAACCACCCTGTATAATAAAGCAGTAGTCATCGAATTCCTGAACATATGTTTTTTTTACGAAAACTGCTACGTGCTACTACCCACCATAAAAAACATGTACAGGAATTCGGGGTCTACTACTTTATTATAGGTATCTATGTATGTATAGACAAAATTTTAAATTATTTATAATTAAGGGGAATCCGCAAATCCGAATTCCATACAAAATGTTTCGGACAAATACTCAAAAAGTACGCCGTATGAAGGGTTTCATTGCTGCATTCACTTTTTTTGCTGATGAAATTAAAAAACATGGACGAAACGAATAGTGTGAAGAAATTACTATAATACGGCGTACTTTTTGAGTATTTGTCCGAATCATTTTGTATGGAATTCGGATTTGAGGATTACCCTTAATTATAATAATGCCACCTGAGCATAATTTACTGTTTTGAGTATTTAATTCTTTTTTATTTATTTGTACGTATAATTAGGATAGTTTTATATATGTAGGTTAGTTTTCGGTCACCTTAAAAATAAAAATATAATTTAATTGTAATTCCAGGTGACATTGGACTACAAATTCCTGGATTGTATTTTCGAACTACAACACATGGTGCACACAATAGCCGGGCATTCGGCCCACGTCCAGTGTGACGTCACGTGGGCGGCCTTCTTCAGCCTGTTCGAAGGCAGTGTTGCGGTTCTGAACACCCTACTGGTGTGTCGGGAAGAAATCTTAGAAGATAGGTATGTTTGAACAGAATTTTGATTAGGTACAGTCGGCTGCACAGACATGTTTTCACTCCCAAGCTTTCACATTAATGTTACATTTACATTGCATTTACAAACGAATGTAGTCAATGTCATGTTACTTGTAAGGTGAAGAATATTATACTCTTAATTTTGCAAAAAAAATTAAGAGTATAATATAAATGTAAAAGCTTGGGAATGTATATGTCGCAGGCAAATTGTATAACTCGGCATTTTACAAACGGCGTCGTCCGTTTACAAACGCTCGCTGTTTTGTAATATGCCGAAGGCAAATTGTAAATTGCCTCGGCATTTTGTAATATGCCACAACATTGGTGGACCATTCAAACGCCGTTTGTAAAATGACATAAAAAACACTAAGGTGTCCATGGAATCTGGTGCTTTTAAAGAACACGACCGTCGAGCAAGAGGTTAGAATTATTAAAATTTCGATCCAGATAAAAGTTCGGTAGTTTAAAGGTTTTTTTGCGCGCCTACGCCTGCTGCACAGCCTTATGACAGAAAATCATCTAGGGTTGATAAGAGTTAGAAATGAAAAAAATGAAAAAAACATTTATTGCAGCAAAACACAATTACATCTATATCTAATACACGACTAAATATAGTTAGGTGACGGTATGTGATTAGTTTTTTTGTGCCTGCACGCGACGGAAGCGAGCTTGCACAGACTAATGACAGAAAATCATCATAGGCAAAAAAGTACTTAATACTTTTTGTATAATGATGGTCACCCTACAATTTCAACTAATGTCGAAATGAACGAGTTGTCAATTTGCCTTCGGCATATTGCAAAACAGCGAGCGTTTGTAAACGGACGACGCCGTTTGTAAAATGCCGAGTTATACAATATGCCTGCGACATTATATATGTTGGTGCAGCTGACTGTACAATACAACTTCAAAATAGACTATACAATGTATATTAGGTTTAGGTATGTATAGTATACACCACAAGTTTTCAATTACCAAAAATAATTTAATGGGCAATGCAGACGGGGTACTACGTTGTATCTGTGCAGTCAGAATTTTGGATTTCTACAAAATGTGTGAGTGACAGCGGCGCGAGTGCGGCGCCCGAGCCGAGCTGTAGCGAGCTGGCTCGAGCCGAGCTGCAGCGAGCTGGCTCGAGCTAAGGGCCCGGGTTTGCCAAACGATAAATGAAACTTAAATTATTTCTCAATGATGCGTAACGATTGACGCAAGACCATAGAAAAACGATGAGCAATAACAGTATGCCAATTAATTTTGTCAAAAAATCAACCATGACTAGGCGACGGTCTTTAGACTTTAGCCTGCCCATAATGAACAAAATATTTAAAAAAAAATTTACTCTGATAATGCGTTTTTTTTTCTGGTAATTAATATGTTGTGGTGTTTATGCTGCCCAAAACATTTAACTGCTTCTATATCACACGTACGAGATATATTATGAGTGTGTATGTCTATCCTATCGCCTATTGCTTAGCACATGAAGCAATTTGATTTGTGGAATGCTTATTTTTGTGAATCTTACATTGATATTTAAATATTATGAAGTATTTTCTTAAACTGTTGTTAAATGTTCCAGATGGCCGTGTTACATGCAATGCTACAGAGCGCTCGTGTCTACACTATGCGATAAAGCGACGTCGCTCACGCCGTTAGAACGACATGTTGAAGAACAACTCGCAGAAATCGCGCATTCCATTGAAAAGTAAGCTAACAATTCATAATTCAAAATTATTTATTTAGAACAATTACAACTCGGGCGAATAAACATGACACCTGGCTTGAATGACGTTTGTGCAAAGTACAGCGTGGAATTGGATAATCTTGATAGAGAAGAGGTCCTGTAATACTTAGTAATGATAAGGCTTCGCAATTAGAGGAAGACGAAACACGGAGGGCGCCGCGCGGGGCAGCGGGGGACGCATCAAGCTCCGAGCGAGAGTGTCGGCCAGGTGTCATGTTCATTTGCCTGAGTAGTAGGTACCTACAGATTTTATATTCGTTTTCTTTTCCAGATTGACCCAATCAATAACGAAACGCAAGAAGCAAGTGTCGCGTATCGCGGCGTACACGGTCGCGGATATTTGTACGTCGCTTGAGAAACACGCGCCTTCCAAAATGGTGCGCCAACATTTGGAGAATTCCGTTGCCTTGGTCATACAAGCCAGTGATTCTACTTACGCTATGGCGTTTTTAAAACGTGCCTTAGCCGGCTCTGCTGGTCAAATGACTCTGTCGAACTTGTATACTATGTATAAAAGATATCATAAGTATGTAGGTAATGCATGATTATAATAAATAAGTATTGTAAAATATAAGATTTGAATTGTAAGAATTGGTTTTTTTTTTTTTGGAAAGGCACAGCAGTTATAGTTTAGTGCACGAAAGGAACCTCTGAGGCGCACTTGAAATCCTTTCACTTCGCTGGTTCGGAAGAACTAGTGACACGATAAGAAAAAGAAGCAGTTTTACCAATGGAATTGCTGCTGTGGTAATTTGAGGTTTTACTCTTATTAGTTACTAGAAACCTACAACAAAACTAAATTAAATAAATGATGGTAAAGAATTATTTACAGCGCATTCCATGGAAATGGAGGTAGGTAAAGTCCTACAGTAGGTAAAGGATACCAAATAGGTACTATACACCTATTTGATCAATAGTGGTGAGAGAAATGTGATAATAAAATTATTGTGGATTAAAAATCTCGCGCCAAAATTGTTAATGACAATCAGCTGCAGCAAAGTTGTTCCATCTTGACCATAAATGGGCATAAAGGCTCCATAAATTCTGATTGGTCGAAAGTTTCATTTACATAGTATGACTCAATACTTGGATCGATGAAAATATCACGTTTCTGCGAAATTAGTCTTGTATTCAGGGTATCTTATCTCGCTTTTCCGAATGATGTCCAGATAAATTGAAACATTTTGAAATTCATAATAAATGCGCGATTGGAAAGAGAACGTATTTCAGAACGAAACGTAGCTGTCAGTTGTTTTTAGAAAGTTGTCAGATCTTATTGAATTAATCTCACTTTATTCTTGTGTGATATATTGTGATAAAAGTTGTAACAAAAAAATAATAAAAATATACTATAGACGTTTCTTCATTCTGTTTACAAACAAAACCATTTTGATAAATTAAAATAAAAAAGACAGTGAATAATTCCGGTGACCAGTTTGACGCATGCCGTCATTGGCCGTCGCAGAAAAGTTTAGCCAACATTCCCATTCAGTGTCGTTCCGGTCGCCGTTTGTCGTGGTGTCGGTGAAATAAGTGTGGTGTAAATTTTACGTTTTTAGCATCAAAAAATGGTAAGTGAAGGAAATAAATTGCAGTGATAAACGTTCGCGTAGTGCCGATTTATTATTGAAGTGTAAAAAAATGGTATGAAATGTCGCAATTCCACGTAAAACGTATTCCGTGTAACCGGTGCCGCCATATTTCGCATAGGACACAGGCAGTTTGCACGCCTTTTCGACAAAATCGTTGTCATCGTTCAGTGATTTTTTGCCACGTGTTGTGTTTTCGTGGATGCCACCGGAGACCGGTCGGGTGGTGGCGGGTCGCGGGTGGCCGTTGAACTAACTGCCCGTCGATCCGGTATTGGATTTCACGTATCGAAAGGTTATTCTTACAACGCCTTTTTTGTCTATTTCTCCGCTGGTGAGCGTTTCGCCGAGCTGCTGGAGTTGGGGCTGGTGGTAGACGCTTATCAGTCGGCCTGAGTAGTCGGGGGCATCGACCTTTGTGGGTATGCTTCGCCGCGCAATCGCACTTCACTTTGACCATATAAGGTATAGCTATCGCGCGACTGATGTGACAATTTCGAGACTATTTAGGAGCAGATAAATGATTGTAATCACTGCTCACTCAGTATTGAGATCGATGGAGGCTATTGCCCTGTCAATGCCAAGGTCACTGGTCTTGCCGCCCAAAACCTTGCCGTTGTATTTGACAGATGTTATCTGCAGAGGAAACTGTACTTTATGGCTCTATGATAAGATCCTCGAAGGATGCTGAGTCATGCTACTATCTTGATGCTATTTTGTGTCAGTTATATGTCCATATTTGGACAGATTATTATCAGCTGATATTATTGAATTTCTTAAAACCGGGTTTTGTATGAAATTTTAAATTCTATCAATATTCTACAAACCTTATTGCTTTGCATAATTTCCATTTGACTGACTACACCCTTAAAAATTATATGATCACACCTATTTATGATCATTATCCCTATATTGTTTTGAAATTATATTTGTAACTCGCTTCTCAATTTCCTTATATGAAGCAAACCCATTAATTACACTTTGACTCATTCATATTCCGTTTGAAATGAATCATCTCTGTCCAATTAGAACTGTTTCAGTCTAGACTTTCTCCTTGCTATATTATTACTCACATTACTTAAATGAAATGGTATTTATTTGCCTATACAATACAATGACAGTCAAATAGAGAAACTTATAACTACTTATCTAAATAATTCTAACTTAAAAGACTTATTCTAACCTACTCGTATATGAAGTGTATGTATTTATATGGCAAAAGAAGACTCAACTCAGCGTTATGCTGGATAGATGGGGTTACCTACCTACACCTATCCAGCGCTGGTTTTCAGTTGAGCCCTGTGAAGGTTAACGACACAACCTATGACTATTAACCTACTTATTCTAATAAACAATCAATAAATGAAAACAAACAGAAAAAAAAAAGGAAAAAGAAAATAGCAACCTAACAAACAAGATAAACAACAAAAAATGAAATGATATACAAGGTATGAAACAAAATAAAAAAATTAATATAAACCAAAAAGGAGAAAATATCAGTAAGTACCTATTGTAATTATATGTACCTATTGTAAACAAAACAAAAAAAAGAATAACTATTTAACTATTTAACGACTGACAAAGGGAGCGTTAAGTGTTATGAGTATAATATGTATATGTATGTATAAGGGTTTGAATATGTATATGTAGGTATATGATGTGCATATGCATATATGTACTTAGTATTGATCATAACTACTAGGTATGTATGTAAGTAGTTTGTCTATTGGTGTTACAACTTTAGTCTAAATGTATATAGAATGCTCAAACTATGTGTGACAAGAATCAATATAAATAAAAGGTTTAGAACTGACTGACTGACAGATAGACAATGTATAGGCCACTGAATGTAGAGACTTTAAATTCTAAGCATAATGTTCGTCAAAAAGTTTAATGTGTTTAAGGACGACACGGATGGTCGAATGGCAAGTGTATTGGACTGCCACTCCCGGTGTCGCGGGTTCGATTCCCGCACAGGACAAACATCGGTGTTTGTCCTGAGTCTGGGTGTTTTCTATGTATTCTACATATGTATTTACAAAAAAAAAGTAGTTAAGTAATCTATCAGCATCTGGTTCCCATAGTACAAGCTCTTCTTAGTTCTTAGATGGTGTTGTGTGAAATGTCCAAAATATTTATTTATAGAAATTTTGTTAATTCGCAACACAAACGAAGTTGCAGGCATCAGTATGTAATGTATACACTAGTACTGATAGTTTATGGTCAGGTATTGATCAAACCGGGTGTAGAATTTAACAATTGTATTTTTTCTATTTAGCACTAGAAACTTGATGGTATTTTACTTGATTGAAAGTTAGGTGTTGTTAGTTTGTGAGGCACAATGTGCAATGCATCCTCCGACAGGAGACCAATGAAGATTGCTGTACCCACTCTAAAGAATAAGAAGTAATGTGGGTATTAAAAAATACCAGGGTTCGAAAATATCCGATATTTATGATATATATCGGATATATATCAAGTTTGATATATCAATTTTGTATGAAAGCCATACTATTACTTTATTGTATTTATGAATACTATTTGCATATGTGTTACAAAAACATGCTAAGATTATTTTAAAAAAAACTAGTGTTTTATTTGTTAATTCTTATCAGTCAATAGTATTTTTTTTTGTTTTAAAGCGCTTCAACGGTTACAGAGTATGTGTTAATGGATAAATATCTGATATATATCCGATATATATCAAACTAATAATCCGATATATATCCTTTTTTTAAAATAAAATATTGCAATACAAAAATGGTTTAAAAAATGCATATTATTAAGTAATTTTTAGCGTTTGTTACTGTATTTCTACTTCCACGCCATCTACATTTAGGAAGTAGAAATACAGTAACAAACGCTAAAAATTACTTAATAATATGCATTTTTTAAACCATTTTTGTATTGCAATATTTTATTTAAAAAAAAAGATATATATCGGATTATTAGTTTGATATATATCGGATATATATCAGATATATATCCATTGATATTATATCCTCGAACCCTGAAAAATACACTACACAAAGTCAACTTTATGTGTCATCATTTGCATACATTGATTAATCGTCTAACTATTTGCATAATCATAGCAGGATGCATAACATTTATGACCGTCACCCAGCTTTTTTCTGGTAGATTTTGACCTCTAGCTAGGCTAGAAAACATCGTGAGGAAACCGGCATGTTGTAGAACCTAAAAGTTCGAAAACATGTGTCGAGTGCACGAAAGGAGCCTCTTCGAGGCGCACTTGAAATCCTTTCACCACACTGATCCGAAGGAACTAGTGACACGATACGAAGAAGACTGGAACTGTGCTGCCATCAACCCAGAGTCCTACTCCGCTATTTATAATATTTATATTAATAATAAATATTTATAATAAGGAAGCAAATTTTTCGTCAAAAAATTCATAAAAAAAGAAAAGTTTCTTCTAAAAGTAGTTTTATTCATTGCCCAATTTGCTACACCCCAACACATTTTCCTTCCCAAACGTATTGCTCTCATATCTACAACATCTGGCTTGGCCCCCTCTGTTTACAAATCTAACCCCTGTCTGTAGCCTCGGCAGGGCGGGTATTGAGAAGGGCCACGTTTTAATTCATACTGATACAGACACGTAACTTCAAATTGTGCTTGATGTTTGTCTTCGACTCGCAGTCTTCTTCTTATCGTGTCACTAGTTCTTTTGAACCAGTGTGGTGAAAGGATTTCTCCTTTCGTGCACCCACTCGCAGTATGTAGGTACAATTAGGTAGTTAGGTACCAACACGTTACGTCTTCAAAACATAGCGCAACGGCCTGCGGCCTCGTGGTCTCTTTCCCTCGACCTTTTCGGTTTCAACAAGTTTAATGGTAGACAATACACGTCTCTTTTCCTTGTAGTTTTCAACCGACTTCAAAAAAAGGAGGAGGTTATGAATTCGGTTGAATGTTTTTTTTTATATTTGTTACCTCAGAACTTTGATATTAAACGATTTGAAAAATTCTATTTTTGTTTGAGAGGTTATACTTTCTGATAGAAATTTTATCAAAATTGGTTCAGTAGTTTAGTTTTTAAATCAAAATAACTGATAAAAAAGTCGTTGAAGTGAACAAAATTGCTTATATGGCTTCCCTATAAATGGTGTTTACGGTCACTAGAACAGTCCGATTGAAGTCGGTGGTTGTATGTTTTTGTAAAACCTTGATTATGTGTCATTAAGTCGAAGGTAAATATCGATCTGATAACTCCAATACCAGAGTATACTGCCTCATTTCACCATACCTACTTTAAAGTTCAGCTAAACCAGAATGCGAACAGCCTATGAGCTGAGACCTTGAGTCGTCACGACTCCTTGCTCTTGTAAAGTAAGTGACATTACTCATTGAATCACACCTGAGTCACCTGAGTGATGTGACGCATTGCCGCTGAGGTCATTCAACTACCGGTATTGGCATAAACGGCTTTATAATTATTTCAGAAGGTGTACCACAAAGTGGTCCTTCTTTGGCTCTTCATAATATGCTGCTAATTTTGTAAGCCTCTGACGTTGTCGAAAGTTTTTGTAAACTGATAATTTAACGTGTATCCCAAATACTCTAAAGAAGATTATACTTACATTGAACACAAAAGACTATTATTATATTGTCCTGACATGTCCCACTGCTGGGCAAAGGCCTCCCTCCCTTATCGCCGATCCTGTCTGTTTAGTGCTTTCGACTAGTAGTCCTGGGGGTTCATATATGAATCTAGTTCATTTTTTCAACTGCGCTTGGTCTGCCACGTTCAATTTTTTTTCAATTCGACGACACCGTGGCTTGGTTAGTAGTGACCCTGCCTACGAAGCTTGGTGTTCCAGGTTTGATCCCCGGCCGGGGCAAATATTTGTGTGACGAACACAAATACTTGTTCTCGGGTCTTAGATGTTGTGATATCTTGTATGTGTCCATGCCACCTGCGAGACGGGGAATCTTAGTGCAGGGGTGTGAGTGTAAATGTTTACTTAAATTTAAAAAAAACATTACCCAACATTAATTCGATTTTGGATGACGACAAGTCGAGCAAACAATGCATGCGAAGTTGCGAGACATCCCATATCAAAATAGAATTTTCAGAAGTGGCTGCTAAAGAAAAAGCTTAAACATTTATAGAATCTGATTAAAAAGGTCTGACTCATAAAATACTTCCGAAATTGCTTATTACCTGATCACGATCGGAAACTGCATCGATTACTGATCAGAATGCTGAATTGATGGGACATTGAGTCATCTCCATTGATGACATGATTAACCATCAGAATATGTTCGTTTAACATACAGTTTACGTTACCCTACGTCCGGTTTCAATATGACTCATCCTCTGAATATAAATATCAACCTGTTGTAAAATCATCATAGACCAAACAACATCAAATTTTAAAAATTCCACTCGCCTCTTCATTAAACTTTAGAAATGTAGTGTACGTTTCTAAAGTTTAAAATATTTTTGCTCTACTCTTAAGCGTCGATGACACAGTGCTAGTTTACAAGCTACAAGCCGGCGAGTTTAAGAGATAGCAAGTATGCTAGTTATTAATTTTTTGGGAAGGATTGTTGATCGTGCCAAAATCTCAGTCTGAAGGAGAAAAGCTGGCCATTATTTTTTTGTGACCAGAAGCTGGGTTTCTGGACAATGCCAGTTTATGAAATCTATTAGATTGTTCAACTTAGAATGATCTGTGCTTCAAATTCCAGACGCCGTCACAGAATATAATTGAATTAACTGAAGTGAAGTGAAAAATGTTTAAATTAAAAATAAAAAGCTAAATTCATGAACTAGTTTGTCATTATCACACAAAGTATAAGATTATTCTCCAACAAAACAGTTTCAGATTTTATTCGTAACATATTACGTAGAGAAAATGGGGCGTATGTCAAAACAAAAATAACCTTGCGACGGCTACACTAAATTATTTCAGGATGGTATTTTTGGAGCAGAGTCATTGGTAATATAGGTACGCCCATGGAGCTAAATACAATATGGAGGAAGTACTTAGCACATGCTATCGAAGACAATATTCGCTCTATCAACTCGCTCCAGTAAAAAAGAGCCGTGTTTAGCACGTCTTTAATTGCACACATAGATCTTTTTAAACAGAAGAATCCATTGGTACGACCGGGTTCGAACTCACGACCTTTGGATCTAAAGTCGAGGCACCTCCCACTCGGCCAGCAAGGCTTTTTTTTATTGATAGTTTGATAGTCACAAAGAAATCAAGTTTAGTTGACCTCAGAATTTCCGGAAGTAAACCGAACAACTAGCTGCAGTTAATTTTAATTCCAGCCATAAAATTACGGAAGAATAGAGCCAAAATAATTGCATGTTTTAAAAATGGTGCATAGTCACTGCATAAGTGGAATACTTCCACTTACGGTGAAAACACGCGAGGTAATGCACACGTGATCGTTCTAGTGAATTATGTATAAGTCGTGAATGTTATATGAATGGGTCTTTCCATTTCCTGGCTAAAATGTCCTTGTTCTACTTGGTCGTTACACTATTGGCAGAGTGGTCGTGGTTATCAGTATGAGGGTTGCAGTCACACAATCCTGCGCCTTTCGTCTCTGATAGCGGTTGAAAATGTCTTTATTAGTCTAGAAAGGTCGGTTTAATGTTCATCATTCATATAGGGCTAAACGGCATTTATAGCGGTTTGTGCTTTTGGAGGGCTAGGAGCTGTCAGTGTGGCATCATGATCATACAAAAATATTCTTCTTTTCAGTATCCATTTTGGCTGTATGTAGGTCTTCTCCAAGCGCCTCCAATCTTTTCGATGTTGAGCTTGACAGTCCCGGCCAAGCTATATCAACAGTTATATTCGTCTAGTAGCCATATTGCCTGTGACTTTATTTGCCTTAGAATTTAAAGGTTAGAATTATAAGTAAGCACAGCTGAAAAGGCAGGAAAAATAGTTATAATTTTGTGATTGGTCCACGCTGAAATGGATACAGTTTCCTCAATGGAATTTGCCAATAAATAGGACAGTGGGGCCCTATTTTGCTGGCACCAAACTAACTGGCTGGCTGGCTTACTAGAGCTTGGTTTTATATGATTCCTATTTCATTTCATTTCATTTATTCTCAAACAATTTTTACATTGTGTCGGAAACATAGGTACATACACTAAACAACGCAAGATCCCTAGAAATCCAGCATTGGTTAATAAGATTGAAATTCAGCTTAGTAAAATTTAGTTCAACAGGCCAAATAGACACAAATTCATAATAGTCAACCACATTTACTGAACAACATAAGGACACCCATAAGATAATACATTTCTGTACCTAAATTATTTATGACGCATCATACAATGTAAAATAGGAAGGCCTGTTTTGGATTCCGTGTAGTAAGCTCTCTGAAATTGTTTTAATTTCTGTTTTCATCAATGCCACATAAATTCTCGAAACCTTGAGTGAATGAAATAATATATCAAGCTCTAGAAAGTTCATGATGAAATATAGAATATGATCTAATAACCACAGAACACGTATCTATATCCTTGGCATAATACCTAGCCAATTGATATCTGTGGTAACAAATTCTGAAACGCTCTGATAGTCTTTTTGGAATTCGCGGTTCTTTGTAAATTGGACCCTTAACTTAGTTTGTCCTAGAAGGCGGCAACCACACCCACACCCACACCCTTTTATTTGGAAGTTTATTTGTTTTCACCATTAACTTATGTCATTTAATTTTTTCGCAAATATGAGCTTCATCCAGACGTGTGCCTCTCTAGAGTCTCTACTCTAGCGAGGCACGCGCATACCGCAAAGTATTGGCCTAATAATAGGTATGTTTTTATTACATCTTGCTCAGACATTTTGATGATATCTCTAATCGTGCATGATCGTGAAACTCTTGGAGATTCAACACAAAAATAATTTTATCTTTCCTTAAATGTGAAGATCCATTCCACAGAATACCTTGATCTATATCTGTGAATCTGTGAACCATTCGTTCAAAAACATCATAATGATTCTATGGGTTTATTCGGATAAGAATTGCAGACACTTCCAGAAACACTGCAACCTTATAAGAATCAATATCAACGAAGCCCAATAGTTCAAATCGCACGTGTAGTTCGGTTCATCCACTGGTTTATTATTAGAAGCCTTCTTGGCCAATGTCTGGCGATGCCTATTTCCGTCGAACCACGCGGGAGACCGCGTTTCTTAAATTTGACGTTTGTCGACAGCTGGGTGTCTTGTTCTTTGGTGTTCGTGGCGACGAAAGATGTTTGATGATTGAGAAGTCCCTTTCTTGGAACTGAATGTTACCGATGATCGGTCCATCAGTATCTTCATTAAAACTTATGCAAAGAGTGGCAAACGAATGCTCTTCTCTGTCCCAAGAACATTGTTCTTCGTCGACGAATATACAACTATGTCGTGCTTGCTTAGTAACAACATCTCTATTTGTTATTTTCCATGTGTACCTACAATAAAGAATTATATATCTATCTATCCATCTCCAAGCAAGAAATTACTTAGATATAGCATTAGATATTATTGAAATCCTTCAAAGTTTACTACGAACTTAAAGCCTAATAACTTTTTCTCCTATAGTACGAAGAGACACGGCTTTTTTACACGCTACACACCAGCGACTTCGCTTGTAGCGTGTAAAGTCGCCCAATGTCATCGGCGTTTTAACAATCTGCTTGTTGACAATGCTTTCCAAAAGCAAACACGCTCACACGCTAGCGTTTAAAAACGCCAAGATCAGCTTGTTAAAAAGCTTGTGTGTCAACGACGCTTTAGTCTGGTCTGTCAGAGTGGTCCTAGTTATAATCTGCTCCCAATTAATGGCAGATTTGTGCGCCTCCATTTAGCTCTGAGGCATTGTGGGAGAGTGAGTCTATCTGATAACAGACTAGTCCAAAAACAATGAAACGAAGCGATAAAGGTAAAAAAAAACACAGACTAAATCAAAACACAGTCAATTGATTTACAATCTGCCTTCATCATTACGACCAGCCCAAACGGCTGATTAAACTAGACAATTAATGCTACGTTTCTGCCAAAACCCAATGGAGCGATCACTTACGTTCAATGGTTTGGTTATTAATCATTCAGTTTTATCTGCACCTGTTAAAACATTGCGCTGAGGAACTTTTCAATGATTACGAAAAGAAACGTTTTTTCGGGTCTAAACTCTAAAGTAACAAAACTAATTAAATATCCCATATACGTCGAAGGACGTGGTGGCCGAGTGGATGAGGCCTTACTTTGCGATCTGATGGTCGCGGGTTCGAATACCGGTGGCAGTCATGCGTAAATGGGTTTTTTCGGTTGAAAAAATCTATGTAGCATCCCACGTTCTCGCAACGGTGGAGGAAAACATCGTGAGGAAACCGGCATGTCAAAGGACAAAAAAAACATGTGACATCCACCAATCCGCATTGGGTCCGCGTGATGGATTAAGACCCATCCGCTCTCCTGCCGAGAGTAGGCCTGAGTCCCAGCAGTGGGAACATGCTATTATGCTTATACTCGTATGTTTAATGGATGGGATGGAAGAAGGGATTGAACTTTGTTGCACCAGCCTGTGTAGTGCAGATCTGATCATGGGCAGCCAGAAGAATGCCTAGATCACACGTATCGAGCAAATTGGCGAAACAGTAAAATGTTACTCAGCCGAGACAGTGATGTAATGCCTTGATCACACGTACCGAGAAAACGGCCGAGACAGTGCTCTCGCCCGTTTGCTCGGTACGTGTGATTTAAGCATAAGCTTACATCACTCGGCGCTATGTTTATACGTACCGAGTACTCGGCCGAGAGCACTGTCACGGCCGAGTACTCGGTACGTGTGATCAAGGCATTACCTGAAGAGCGCCTTGTTCGTCTCATTTCTTGCCACACAAGAAAGATCCTCTCATAACTGACCAGGGACCATAACAAAAATATCTAATATAACAAAAGCGACGTTTACTTATATCACACGACATCCGCAAATAAGTAAATTAATTCATGATTTGTGTCGTGACCCCCTACAGATAACATTCCCAGTGAATCACAGAGACATTCACCCTGAATGCTCAGACATTATGAGCTCTATATCGTTGCGATAAGAGCGAGACGTTAACCTTTAAAGGTGAATGGAATCGCACGCCTGTACAACTCAGATGACAAAGAATGATGAATCAAACTCTAAGCACTGTTATTTGGGACCTGCCTGACTAATCCATCCATATTAATGTTTGTATGGATTGTAATGTGGTCCATTGTCAATCATGGCATTGCCTTGTCAGAAAAGTTGTTGTTGCACGAAAGGAGCCTCTACGAGGCGCACTTGAAATCTTTATACCAATGGATTTTTCTGCTCGATAAAAATATGTGTGCACAAACATATAATATAATGTAAAACACGTGCTTAACGGTGAAGGAAACCAGCATGACATAGAACCTAAAAAGTTCGAAAAACATGTGTCAAGTGCATGAGTGCCTTTTTGAGGCGCACTTGAAATCCTTTCACCACTCTGGTTCGAAAGAACTAGTAACACGATAAGAAGAAGAAAATATGTGTTAAGATACTTCTAAGGCCAGAATACTTTAGAAATACCTATAAATCATCATATGTACCTAATATATTTGGTATATCATGCAAACATCCTCATAAAATCTAATGCATGACTGCCTTCATAAAATCTAAAAAAATATACTGGATAAGTGAAGAGGCTATATGATGAAGATGACTGGATAAGTCTGTTTGTTTTGTGAGTATGTATGTTTTTTTACCATAGTCATTCTGCTTTCCTTAGCTCTTACTTCTTTATTGTCGTTGCTCGATGGTTTTTGTGATAGAATGTTGCTATCTCCATTTCTGTTGGAGTAACGAATGTACGATGGAGTAAAGATGGATTTGGACTTTCAATCGCGTCGGTAAGCGAGATGTTTTCAAATCTATCTATCTATTCAGCCTGCAACACTCACTGTTGGGTAAAGGCCTCTTTATGACGCCAGTCTTGTCGATCTTGTGCAAGACGAATCCATTGTGCTCCTGCTGCCTTAACAATGTCCTCGAACCATCGGGCTGGTGGTCTGCCCCGAGGCCGCCGCTGATCTAGTGGCCTCCATTGAGTAACTAAGCTTTGGTCCACTAGTGATCCTCCCACCTTGCCAAGTGCCCTGCCCATCTCCAATTAAGCCTCGCAATCCGTATACCCACATCCTCGACTTTCGTGTGACGTCGGATTTCAACGTAAGGTATACGGTCCTGGATGCCTAACATGGCCCGTTCCATAGCACTTTGAGGCAACTCTTATAATCTTAAAATCTATACTGGCCTTAAAACCAGACGTAAACGCATTATTGTGCATCAGTTTGTCATATTGTTTAGCTGACCTACTTACAACAAGCCACTATTCATGCGTTTTACACCCGGCCGTTGCATTGTGTGATGGAAATGCACTAATTATTTGCGCAATTTCACGAGCATCGTCCTTGCTACCATCAGAAATAGCGCTTGTAGTCTGACCAGCTGTTCTATTAACTTGTCAGAATTAATTGTGACATCTTACACGAATGATGCAAATATTTTCTGATCATGCTGCTGCACAGTGGATATCCAATCAGAGATTCGTTAATGTCATAAAACTACTAACGACGTAACTAGATGCTCTGGAACTTACGACAACTTATACTATATTGACTGTTTTTAAACATGACCACCAAATACTTTTTTATTTCTTATTTAAAGAGGTAGGCTGGTGCAACACTGCTATAGTGCTCGTCCACCTTGAGACTTGAGAGTTTGTTGGTCAGTCTTGAAAGCCCAGTAATTTCGCTAGCTACACTACTTACAAAGACTGCCTACTTATCTTAAGTGCTTTAAGAATGCTGCAAATAATAGTGTTTTAAAGGGGATTTCGTATCGAAGAGAAAATCTTGGCGTGTTGCCTAGCGAGAAATAGACTAACAATCGTATCGGTTTATAATTGGAAAGTCCGTTTGTGAACGCTCTGAACTTGTTAACACGTTTTTACCGACAACCGAGTTTTCAAAACTCAATTTCATAAAGTACGTTAATTTGAAATTACGTTCAAGAGGTCTGGCCTCGAGATCTGACATTGCTATTTTTCCGGACATATGAGCTAGGCCAGGCAGTATCCAGCTTTAGAATCAAATTCTAAGGCTATAGAGTTCTGCAGTAATATGGTAAACTGACAATCGTAGAGTTCTAATCTAAAGACATTTCCCATTCTGACATTGCTATTTTGCTGGATGTATGAGCTAGGCCAGGCAGTATCCAGCTTTAGAATCAAATTCTAAGGCTATAGAGTTCTGAAGTAATATGGCAAACTGACAATAAACGTAGAGTTCTAAAGACATTTCCCATTGAAATGAATCCTTTGAAATCGCCTCACAAAAGGGGCAAAGGTTCTACAATCATTCCCATTACGCATTGAAGTCTGCTTCGAGACATTCACGAGATACTCGGAATATCCACGACAAAGGCAGAATACAGTTTACGAAACGGTTCGGTGAGATTCAAGGAATTGCGCATTTCATAACGTTCGTTTTTTCGTTTAATTGCCGTGATATTTTAGCGTGGTAAATGGGACCCTTGAGTGTGACAGGCGGGTATTTTCGTCTAGCTAGGATATGCCATTGTATCCTCCCGACGTTTTACATCATTGTTTTAACGAGTGACACTTGTGCTTAGGGAAGTCTTATTCGTGTTCGTCCACTGCACTTGACTTTGCAATTCTCTTTGACATAGCCAAATAGAAAATTAAACTTTGTAATAGCCTTAAGTGGGTGATCCATTGGCGAGCTAAAACCGCTGGGTCGCCACGAGCCTACGAGCTTAAGGTATAAACCGCCAATGGAGCACCTATAAAACCGCGGTTTTAAAAGTTCGCGGTATAGACCGTTAGCTCTTCGTGCATGCTTGAAATCCTAAGACCGCGGTATAATAAACCGTCAATGGATCAGCCGAGCTTTGCGAGCCGACAGTCTTTTTCACGCTGCTGTAGCGAACGCACGCATGCCGCACGGCTATTTTGCTATTAACAAAATGGCAGATATACGATCGTACGAAAGGGGAAATCAAATACAGCAGCTCCTTAAACACTTCCTCGGTCATCCTTAAATAATTTCTATAATCATTTGGTTCACCAATAAGTTTTGCTACTAAGTTTACATGGGACAAGCGTTCTCTCGCTTGCAGCCAGTTTTTGACCCACACTTTGAGGCGTCTTTTTTTTTCTTTGGTTCTTCCTGTATCAGTTATCCTAAGTAACAAAGTAGTCCCGTCTGGGAGCACGCCATGACTTCGCTAACGATGAGAGTAGACTGTTTGGCATGCTAATGATCACAACCGCGAGACGACAGTCCAACGAGCCTACAGTTTATACCGTTTGCTCGCCGGCTCGCCAATGGATCACCCACTTTACGAGTTATGTGTCTAAGATTGGAGAGGACATCGGGGGAGTTGACAGGGTTTTGTGTCACAAATAAATTATTTAATTTTCATTGACATGGGGCATGGGGGGGTATTGACATAGATCATGGAGAGCGTCAAAAAAATAGTTATAAATCGACTACGAAAAGAGAAGCTTCAAGAAAATCATGTCAAAAAAGTTCTGATCGTAAAAATCCTTCCTTCCCAGGCGTCCGGTGTAACAGTATCAGACGCGTGCAAAATGACGTACGAGGAGATCAAAAAGGACAAGAAGCACCGCTACGTCGTGTTCTACATCCGCGATGAGAAGCAGATCGATGTGGAGACCGTCGGCGAGCGCAACGCCGAATACGACTCCTTCCTCGAACATTTGCAACAGGGCGGCACTGGAGAGTGCAGGTACCGTAAACAATACACCACAAATTTTAAATCACAAAAAAACTTAAATGGGTAGTGTAGAAGGGATACTACGTTGTATCTGTGCAGTCTGAATTTTGGGTATCTGCAAAATGACAGTGACAGCGGCGCGAGTGCGGCGCCCGAGCTGAGCTTTTGCGTGCTGGCTTGAGCTAGGTACTCTGGTTTGCCGGGACGGCTGCAGTGCACGGGGAGGCATGCACTGCAAGCGGAGCTCGGGGCGGCGCAAGCCTTCCCTGGGCCTCACAGCAACTTGCGTGAGGGACACCGGTACGTGTTCTGAGGATATCCCGGGGTCCCTCTAATGCGCAGAGGTCGGCCACCATGGGGTTTTAGTCGGTTAAAGTCCGACATACCCCTCCGCCCTCCCCCAAGGGCGGTGGGCATCCATGAGGATTTCCCAATGTAAAAGAAAAGGTAGGTACCCACCCGGGTTACCAAAAAATTAATGAAACGTAAATGATTATCAATGAATGGTACCTTACAGATTTACGCAAGGTCATAAGAAAACTAACGGTAACAGTTTTCAAAGATTTGTCATATTTATTTATTTTTAAAATCGACTTCGCTATACTAATTGGAATTCCAAAGTACTAAGAAAATAAGCTCAGCCGTGTGAGCATTGAATGAAAGAAAAATGAACCATTCGCTCGAGTGAATGATTCATTCGTCCGTTTGATAGCACCTTTATCGGGTGCATACGGAGGCTGATCATTTCCGAGAACCCGACTGTAGGTTAGATAGATTTATTTATAATTCCATAATTACAAGTCAACATCAATTTATTGTAATATAATTTGGTAAATTAAATAATTCATTCATATCATAAAACACATCATTTTCCAATAGCCAATTCTTCAAACGAGCCAATCCAATTTGGAGTTTAGCTTTAAAACTTGTTTGTATTATGTTAGTGTATGGTGAATAAGACTGATGCCAATCGAGTGTAAATTTCGCTAGCTGTCAGTCGCGTAATTTCTGCTGCATTTGTTTTCATAGAAAATTCCTGTTTGATTCACACGGCGACGCAAAATGAGTTTAATGATGAAAGAAATGATGAATATGAATGTATAAATATGTATGATCGTACGATCATACAATGCCAATTAGGACACTGAAGAGATTTAACTGTCAGAAATGACAGCTGCTGAATTGTAAGACAGTGATAGCGCAATTAGACACCTTACCCCGAGGGAAGAGGTTAGATATAGATTTTTGTCGCTTAAAAGTAACGGACGTAAGCGACAAATGATAAAACGTCATATTGCTTGAAAAGTATTGAATTTATAAAAAAATCCTTTTACATTTATCTAAGTTCTGTGATTACTCACTAATAGTATAAAAATAAACCGTAAATATTCTCTAAACTCGGAGGATGGATGTAAATCAGATTTTAAGAGGGCCTATTTTAAAAAAAATAATTTTCGAGAAAAGTTCACCAATCGTGTTTCCGTCTTACATTTATTTAGATTATATCCTCAAGTAATCACAGTATTAACATCAAGTTTGTATACTGTACCGTTACTGAGTGAGAATGTAACGCAGCGACTCCATTTTTTCACATAGCCTCTTAATCTCGTCGTACGACCAAATCTCATCGTTTGCTCGTACGATCATTAGACAATTAGAACAGCGCCTTAGTTTATCAAAACTTACGCGACCGAAAAAACACGACTCACAACTCAAAAAATTACGCTCGTTTGGCCTCAGCCTTAATGTCTTTATTTATGTCGCTGACCAGGCAATGTATAATTTCCAGATATGGCCTGTTTGACTTCGAGTACACGCACCAGTGCCAGGGCACGTCGGAGGCCAGCAAGAAGCAGAAGTTGTTCCTGATGTCGTGGTGCCCCGACACCGCCAAGGTCAAGAAGAAGATGTTGTACTCCAGGTAAACTAATACTACTGCAACAATTGTATTTTTACCCGACTGCCAAGTAGGGGTTATGTTTTTCGTTATTGTATCGTATCCGTCCGTCACAAGATTATGATTATTTTTACCCGACTGCCAAGTAAGGGTTATGTTTTTCGTTATTGTATCGTATCCGTCCGTCACAAGATTATGATTATTTTTACCCGACTGCCAAGTAGGGGTTATGTTTTTCGTTATTGTATCGTATCCGTCCGTCACAAGATTATGATAATTTTTACCCGACTGCCAAGTAGGGGTTATGTTTTTCGTTATTGTATCGTATTCGTCCGTCACAAGACTATGATTATTTTTACCCGACTGCCAAGGAAGGGTTATGTTTTTCGCGCGTATCTTGTATGTATGTGTGTATATTTCTATGTTACCTCGTATCTTCCAAACAATTGAGATATTGTTAGATTCGTCTCAATTGCCCGAGTGTTCTTAGATTTTGTGTTTTATGGTGAAAAATTAATAATCAAAATGGCTGAGTTTTTGGGCTAAATAAACTCGTTAAAAAAATTGTTTACTAAACCTATCGAGTAGGGTATCAAAAATATATACACGGTCAATTTTTAATCACCAGAAAAAAAAATACACATGGTCAATTGCCGTTACTGAACACAGATATGGCAATAAAACATGAAACAATTAGGCCAAATTTTTGTAATTTTTTTTGAAAATTAATTGATAACTGTTACAGTTAGTCGTTTCCCTATAGATTTGCATCGGGCGGTACCCTTTATTGATAATAATTTAAGTTTTATTCATCGTTTGGCAAACCCGGGTACCTAGCTCGAGCCAGCTCGGCTCGGGCGCCGCATTCGCGCCGCTGTCACTCTGTCATTTTGTAGAAATTCAAAACTTTGACTGCACAGATACAACGTAGTACCCCGTCTGCATTGCCCATCAATTTTTTTTTGTAATTAAAAATTGGTGGTGTATAAGTCGTATGTTTATTGCCATAAGACTACCATAGAACAAAAATAAAGTGTTAGAAATCCTATATGACTATAATAAACATATGTATATGCAGTCGGGTTTTCAGTTTTTGTAATCTTTAAGTTGTCTTCTCTGTGACGGATATGATACGCTAACGTTAACGCAAAAATACATGATCGAGAGAATGATCATGAGCTGCGTCGATCTTCGTTCTCTTTCGTTTAAGGAGAATCCTCAAGGCAAATTTCCATACAAAATGTTTCGGACGAATACTCAAAAAGTAGTTTGTACGTGTTTTAAAATTAACCCTACTAAATTAAAAACACGTAAACAATCTAAATTAAAGTATGAAACCTTTCACTTTTTTTGTTGACGAAATCAAAAAACATTGACGAAACGAATAGTGTGAAGAAATTACTATAATACGGCGAACTTTTTGAGTATTTGTCCGAAACATTTTGTATGGAATTGGATTTGAGGATTAGCCTTAACATCGTCCTTAGCCCAAATTCTAGTTGTACGCCGCACTAAACAAAATGGAGCTACCATTTTTACTAGAAATAAATTATCCCCTACAATGCGTCATCGAAACATACTCTAGATGAAAATAGCTGCGCATCATGAACGCTATTCCTCGAAATTGCGTACGATATCGAGTTATACTTATCGATAAAACAAGTGCTCTTATCGATAATAACGAGATTATAGCGATTCGATGATGTCATGATTGTACAAATTAATTTTATACGGTATTCTATTTCCATTTACCCGACCACCAAGGAAGGGTTATGTTTTTCGAGCGTATCTTGTGTATGTAAATTTCTGGATTACCTCCAAAAACCAAACGACTGGATGGATTTTGACAGTTAAGGTATCGTTAGATTCATCTCAATAGTGTTCTTAGTTTTTTTTTTTTTATAATTTAAATGGTGGATATTTGTTTCTAAATAGTAAGTCGTTAGTAAATTTTTGTTTACCGAACCTATCGAGTAGGGTATCAAAATGAAAGAAATTAAAAGGAAATTACAAAAATATGTATAAGTCATATTATCATGTTTAAATTTAGTTTGGAATACCTAATGAATGGCAATCAATGTACAATTATTTCGCAGTCGTGTTCCATATATTTTAAACTTTAAGCTTTGTTACAAGCAGATTGTAAAAAGCCGATGACACTGCGCGACTTTACACGCTACAAGCGAAATCGCTGGCGTGTAGCTTGTAAAAAACCCATGTGTCATCGTACTATAAGGTGGTACTAACTCCAATCTCTGTTCGCAGCTCATTTGACGCCCTGAAGAAGTCCCTGGTGGGGGTACAGAAGTACATCCAAGCCACGGACTTGTCTGAGGCTTCCCAAGAAGCTGTCGAGGAGAAACTACGCGCCACCGACCGCCAATAAACCGCATTTATCCGCACCATCCCGCATCGAAACCCCCCGAGTTACTTACAAGTTACCATGTTACTCGAAAGTTACATGCGGCTAAAAATTACTCGTTACTTCCTAGGTAAATAGTGGGTGATGCTTACAAGTTGGTAATAGTCACTGGTTACTTGCTAGTTACAAGTGGCTAATGCTGGCAGGTTGGTAAAATGCACTGGTTACTAGTGATAAGTGGCTGATAGTTACAGGTTACTTAAAGTTACATGTTACTTACAAGTTGCTGGTTACTTGCAGGTTATTTAAGAATTCAAGAAACAAACATTCAGTTATAGATTACTAAATATCTAAGTTACGAGTTAGTTACAGGTTGCTTGCAAGTTACGTGTTGCTTACAAGTTACCATGCTACCTACAAGTTACATTCGTACAATCGACATTCTAGTTACAGGTTACTTGCAAGTTACAAGTTACTTCCGGGGGGTAACAACAGTCAGTATTTTCAAGGGTACGGGATTCTCGCTTCGCTGTCGATTCTTTAGTTACGTCGAAATTTCTTGTACAGATATCGGCGGCCATTTTGTCTCTATAGCGTAAGGATATGTAATAATTTAAATTATACTAATATTATTATATTTTTTTTCCTAACTAAAGAGTAAGTTTAGCTCAAATTTCGCGCGTTTAGTTACAGGTCGGCTTTTATACTGTTTAGGATGTAATGTAAATGGTTTTATACGATCTTCTGGTTCCGTATATACGGAAATGTAGGCTTTTGGCGCCGTTGGATAAGTATTTTGTAACCAATTTATCCAATAATACACTCGATATAAGTGAAATTTGTTGTTTGTTTTATTTCATATAAAGGTCCTTTCCTATACCTACCTTGTTCATTTATGTTCAGGGAAATCCAATCAAGATTAATAGATGGGTTCCAAACGAGTAACAGTGTTACTCATTGTTTTCCCAATGAGTAACACCCCGAGTGAGGGTGTTACTTGGAGTTGATGAAAATAAAGTAGGCCACCTGTTTGTATATGTGTAAAAGCCGTGTTGGCCGAGTGGGACCGGACTTTATTAACTTCGGTATTCTTGGGTCTAGGAAGTTAGTTTTTTGTCTAGGGCTTAGTGACTGGCGTTTCTAACGCAAATTAAAAATCTGGGACCATAAGATGCAGTGGTTTATGTGTAATTTGCAAAAGTACTTGGCCACAGGGTTCTGGATCCAGAACCGTGGGCCAGGTATTTTCGCTGATATCTCAGGAACGGGGCTGTCACAAATCCTGGGAGTCAGACCATTACATACATACAAACATTCACACACTCACACCCCTGCACTAGGATTCCCTGTGTCGCAGGTGGCATGGACGCATACAAGACATCACGCCATCCAAGACCCGAGAACAAACATTTGTGTTCGTCACAAATATTTGCCCCGGCCGGGGATCGAACCCGGAACACCAAGCTTCATAGGCAGGGTCACTACCAACTAAGCCACGGTGTCGTCATTGTTCGTCACTTATCAGTCACTAACTAATGGTATAGGAATCGGCATGATCTGTGGTTAAGGGTTAAGGACTCAATCGAGTGGGAGGTACTTCGACATTCGACCCGAATGTCGAAGTACACCAATGGATTTTTCAGATCAAAAAAAATCTATGTGGTATTTGTATTCGTGGGCATTATTATACGTGGTGAACGGTGAAGAAAAGCATCGGCTTATAACCTGACTGCGTAAAAAGGAGAGTTATGTTTCGCATATTTTCCCCACCAGTTCTAGTGGTGAATAGAAATCCACTCGCACTAAAATTGGGCCAAAAATGTATTTGCGAATATACGTGCTACTTGTGTACATCTAAGTACGTTGGGGGGCGTCCATAAATTACGTGAGGCGTTTTTTTTAAATTTTCTGTCCCTCCCTCCCCCCCTGGTGAGATGTCGTGAGATTTTATTCAACCCCCTCCCCCATCGCCCAATCTCACGTGAGATTTTTCAAAATGTGGGTTTCTTACGTAGGTAAACGCGTTGGATTGTTATTGTAAAAAGAAAAATCAATATTGCTGTATAACGTCGAAGTGTGAATGAAACTATTTTGGTACTTTCGAACGAATTAGTGAATGATCTTAATCGTATTACGATTGCGCTTAAGATTAAATCTTAAGCATGTAGGTCTTTTTTTGTTTCAATCAGAAACAAAAATTGCGTGATATTTGCCGAGACCCCCCCTCTCTCCAACGTAAGATTAGATGAGATTTGACTCGACCCCCTCCCCCCCTTAAACACCTCACGTAATTTATGGACGCCCCCTTGTGGTGCTACTATGGTAGGGTTTTATAAAAGTCAGCTTGATTGATTGAAACATTTATTAAATCTTTTTTTATAACAGCATGCGAACTTACTTAAATCAATTCAATCCCAAGAGTCAATATCGATTCCTTCAATATAACTACTACAGGACAGCATATCGCAATAAACATAGGCACAGTATATTAAAATAAAGGAATGTCGAAATCTTTGAAACGGGTTCAAATGAATGTCTATAATCCAACATTGGTTTGTGCTACTAATTAGAGATGGATTCGCGTCAAGTTATTAATGAACTATTCCCTTCTGTCACCCTGCTCTGTCCGCCTAGGGTGACAGAAAGGACAACAAATTTCGATCTGTCCCCCTGTTGCTAATAGGGTGAGAGATGGAAATTATTAATATTAAAAGTTCTATCTGTCCCCCTGTGACCAATAGGGGACAGATAGAACTATTTATTCCCATCTGTCCTCCATTAAAAAAAAAAACTATTGAAAGAGTTTTGTTGCAATGACTCAATGGGAAGAGTTTGGAGAAACTGTTTACCTATCTTTTAGTTCCAAAATGGCGTGGTTTGTCCAACCAGGTTATGAAAGGGCTTGCAAAAGCAAATAACTAAATTATAATTAGGTATTAAGTATTTTATCCTAATAGTCATCAATGTATTTTAGTTTTCTAGTCTAAAAAGTTAGATATAGAAGCAAGGCATGTGCTATAATGTCGGGCACGATGAAAATCATTGGCCCTCAGATGTACAAGAAGGTAGGTACTACTCGGTCGAATGAACATGATACCTGGCTCGAATGACGTTTGTGCAAAACACAGCGTGGAATTTAATAATCTTGATAGAGAAGAGGTCCTGTAATAGGTACTTGGAAATGATAAGGCTTCGCAATTAGAGGAAGAAGAAACACGGAGGGCGCCGCGCGGGCAAGCGGGGGAAGCATCAAGTGCCGAGCGAGAGTGTCAGCCAGGTGGCATGTTCATTCGCCCGAGTAGTAGAAGGTAGACTTTGCACAATATTGTAGGGTTTAGGGTTACGAGAAATTCAAGAGATTTAAAAAAAAAGCGAAGCAACCTTTTCGATAATTTGGAGAGGATTCAAAACTTTAAAATTTCCCTAACAAAATAGAGTAAAAACTTTGGGAGAGATATGTAGAGTTTTAGTATGAAGTTCGGTTTTTTTATTGTTTTTATACAAACACTAGACCCGCCCGGCTTCACTCGGGTTTCTGGGTAAAAATAGCCTTTATCTGCATTATCAAAATCGGTCTGTTTACCTCAAAATACTGACACTTTCACAAATAATATTTGCCAAACAACGGATTAACTGTCGTCCCCACCAATGGGGAAAATAAACTAGATAATCCACTGGTATGCCTAGATCACACGTACCTACCAAGTAGGTACTCTGTACGTATAGGTAAACATAGCGCCGAGTGCTCGGCTGAGCTAATGACGTAAGCTTTCACTGTCTCGGCCGAGATCTCGGTACGTGTGCTCTAGGCATTAAACACACATTATTTGTAAAAAATGTTTGTTAAAATTACCTTATTATTAGTATCGCAATGACAAATAAAAATAGCACTAAGAATATCTACAAGCCTTACATGTAATTTAGAAATCGATCAATTCACTTTTACCTTAGTTACTTATTAAAATTTAACTTATTGCCTTATCTTATGATGAGAAACTTGTATTGTTTGATTATCATAATTTAGGCATAATAACTTAATCTAATATATATTATTATATCGTCATTTTTTGAAAACGCGAGACCGCCTCATTCATTTTACATACTGTTTTTTCTGAGGTCGCTACATAGCAGTTTGATTATAAATTATTAATCTTTGATCCGTGTTAAAAAGCCGTGTTGGCTGAGTGGGAGGTGCCTCGACTTTCGTTCCGAAGGTCGTGGGTTTAAACCCAGTCGCGTACACCAATGCATTTTTCTGCTCGAAAAAATTAAGTGTGCAATAAAACACGTGCTTAACGGTGAAGGAAGATGTGAGGAAACCGGCATGTCATAGAACCTAAAAAGTTCGAAAAACATGTGTCAAGTGCACGAAAGGAGCCTCTTAGAGGCGCACTTGAAATCCTTTCACCACACTGGTTCGAAAGAACTAGTGACACGATAAAAAGAAGATGAATCTTTGATCGCTTAGTCACTCCGATATGGTCTTTGGGTAGTTTTAGACAAAGAGCCACTTGTTTATAAAAAGTAATAAAGATTTCATAAACATCACCATTTTTTTTACCCCGTTTGAGTAGAGACTAGAGATGTGGTTATTTTCGAAAAGTTCTCTTACATTAACCAGCTTATTTCCGTAATCCCCATCAGCTTTCCCCACTAGTGGGGATTTTCCCGAAATCCCGAAAAACATCAACCGCAGTGGGTATTTCGGGAGTATTTTGTCTCGAAATCCCTACTATTATGAACAATGAACATATTATTTCAAATTATACAGTCATATCTTTGTACCTACTTATATTTTTTATTAAGAATAAGAATAAGAAAACATTTATATTAGTTTAAACAAATTATTTTATATTCTGCCTCGCATGCTTATTTCATTTGTCCTCATTTGATTTATAAACCTTGTAAGAATTAATCTCTCTGTTAATCGATTTAGGACTCCCGCGATACAGGCTTGCCCTAGTGCGGAGACCATTGTGCAATATCTGTGTTTTTTGGAAAATAAATTAATTGATTGATTTATTCATTTGCTAACACATGTATAACATTAAAAAGAAAACACATAACAAAGATAAGAAAGAGAAAAAAAAGTGTAAACAAAAAGGAGAGTCACTCAGCATTTACCATCTTCCTAAGTTACCTACTTCCTTTGTATTCTTGTGATTGTGTATTATTTGAAATAATATGTTCAATGTTCCTATTAGTGGGGATTTTGAGATAAAAATATTCTTGGAATCCCCACTGACGTACAAATTTAGACTTTAATTTAGATTTTATACGTGTTTTCAAGTTAGTAGGGTTAATTTTAAAACACGTATAAAATCTAAATTAAAGTATGAAACCTTTCAGTTTTTTTGTTGACGAAATCAAAAAACATGGACGAAACGAATAGTGTGAACAAATGGTGTGGTGGAAATGGTGGGGATTACGGGAATAAGCCCATAAGCCTACTATCTGGATTAAAAATGTAAGTTTTGAAGAACGAAGTTCTTCATCTTGGACCTGTGGTTTAGAATCGCGGATGTTAGATGCTGATGGTGCTGATGGTGTCTGCTGGCGCGGGAGTGACCACTGGCTGCTGGATTGCTGGGTCCAGCAGTGGGATGCTGTCTGTCGTTCTGTAAGATAAAACTACGTCTGAAAAAATGAATAAGTACTTACCTAATGCCTAGATCACACGTACCGAGTACTCAGCTGAGACAATAAAATGTTACTCGGCCGAGACAGTAAATGCTTACACGTCACTCGCTCAGCCGAGCACTCGGCGCTATGTTTATACGTACCGAGTACTCGGCCGAGAGCACTGTCTCGACCGAGTACTCGGTAGGTGTGATCTAGGCATTAGTAATAGTTTTTACCATCCACCCCGGATTAATGATTGGATAGGTAAAAAAATATTAAATAGGTGCTTAGGTACGATAGCATTGTTATTGAGTAGGTGTGTTATTAATAGTGGGGATTAAGGGGAAAACATATTCCCGAATTCGAAATCCCACTGCGGTTGGTCTAGTGGAGATTTCGGGAATAACTCCTTATGGTTTTTTACTAATACGAGGTAGGTATAAGTAGGCACTTAGAATTCATCAAAACACTTTATTGTTACGAGCTACAAGCGAATAGATAACACTTTATTGTACACCCCAAGGAAATATACAATAAAAAGGAAGCTTAAAAATAAAATTACCAAAAATAATATAGGCTACAATGGGCGGCCTTATCGCTAAAAGCGATATTTTTTACAGCGAACTCGCTGGCTTGTAGCGTGTAAAAAAACCGTGTGCAATCGACGCTTTAGTAGGTACCTATGTATGTAGTAGGGTGGATGGGAAGCATATTGGCATGACAATTACCAAAGTGTTTCTAGATATTTCCCCACAAGTGGGGAGAATGATAGTTGCTACCTTCTCGGGCGAATTAACATGACACCTCGCTGACACGTGGCTCGGCATTTGATGCATCCCCCGCCCCCCGCGCGGCGCCCTCCGGGTTTCTTCCTCTAATTGCGAAGCCTTATCATCACTTATCATTACCAAGTATGACAGGACCTCTTCTCTATCAAGATTATCCAATTCCACGCTGTATTTTGCACAAACGTCATTCGAGCCAGGTGTCATGTTAATTCGACCGAGTATTATCAAAGTGTTTCTAGATATTTCCCCACTAGTGGGGAGAATGAAGTGTTTCTAGATATTTCCCTACAATTGGGGAAAACAGTAGTTACCTCGTGCGCGGCAGCGTGGGCTCGGCGACGACGCTCTCGCAACACGAAGAATGCTTATTGCGGACCATCGGCAGCGTGCTGCAGATTGTGGCGGCCATATACACGTACTGAAATAAAAGAGAAAATATCGACCTGTCAGCTTAAATAGGTAATAAATAATTTTTAAATCTAATAAAGTTAAGTGTATTAGATTGTAACGGGTATTTATCGCGCTTTCCTAATCTACTTTTGTGCCGACGTTTTGACTGTATTGCAACAGCCGTGGTTGCGGGTTGATTGTACTCAGTAGAAACAGTTATACAGTCGAAACGGGTCGGGGCAAAAATAGATGAGGTGAGCGCGATAAATACCTACCCGTTACAATCTAATAATTATCGTTTTATTAGCGCTTACTACACAACGCACATGTGAGTCGGGCACGCGGAGATACTAAGTACACTTTGTTTGAGATTTATGCTTGTTCTGCCTGCTCATAGAATAGGCTAGCTAGAATAGATAACACCGAGGCTCAAGACAAATACCGATGTTCATTGTAACACAAATGTTTGTCATGAATGGAGAATCGAACCCGTGACACTCGGCGTAGCAGTCCAACGTACTTGCCACTCGACCGTCTGTGTCGTAAAATACAAATGGGTATGTAGGTAGGTATTATTACTCACCATAGCAACAACTAGAATGAGGTAGATAGCGGGCGTGCTCCAATGCTGGGCGTTCTCCAAGGCCACGACGCCCATAACCCAATTGATGCAGAAGAACGGCTCCAAAACCAGACACAGATGGAGGTAGGACTTCAACTCGTTGCCTTCCGTGTTCCAGGTCAGTTTCCAAGACATGTTGTCGAGGTAAAGGAGGTTTAGCAAGCCTCGATCGTGAGAGGTTTTTAGCTGGTGCGCTTGCTGTAAAAAGAACATTTCAAAGAGTATTGTAGGAATAGTATAGTACCTATTTATTAATTTCATATGTACAGACAGCGTCACAGATAAGTATCCCCCTTGCATTATAATACCCAGCTTCAAATCCCTTTAAAATTACCGTCGCGGCGAATGGAGAAGTTTTGCCTTTAAAAATAGATTATATTTATCAACAAATTATATAAATATATTTAGTAATAAATCCGCTTAATTTCTAAACAAAGGTTTTAATTAACTTAACTTTAGTTCAACTAAACCAAAGAGTCAACGAACAGAAAACCAAAGTTTGAAGATACGACACGTGTTTCGCCTCTACACGAGGCATCATCAGGAGGTGTGGACTCGCCGAAGTTCGAAACGAGAGTAGAGTAGAGAGTCTCTCGTTTCGAACTTCGGCGAGTTATTTTTTTATTTTTATTTATTAAGCGGATTTATTACTAAATATATTTATATAATTTGTTGATATTTATGGATTTCCGCAAAGTAACGCCTGAATCAATCAATTAGATTATATTTGTATAACTTTATGTAAGCCTAAAAGTAATTTTAAGTATTACAATTTTTTGAAAGGATTTATAGCTGGGTGTCTTGTGCAAGGGGGATACTTATCTCTGACGCTGTCTGTACCTACTTATTAATTTCTCTATGCGCTCGCACATAGTAAGGGGTACCTACCTACCTACCTTAGAAATGAAAAAACTCCCTTTTTACTGAAATTACTTTAACGGTAGAAAGATTTTTGAGCCCAGCAATTTTTTACTCACTAGGCAGATTTTAAATGGAACATTAAACATTTCCAAGAGAACAAAGTGCATAAGATCTATATATTAGTTAGTCAATGCAAATGGTCTGGTCATTATAATTTTAGAAAATTTTGCCGTTGTTGGGAGATTTCCCCTGCAGGATGCCGTCTAGATGGTTACCATACCAACACAGTTCCAGATATTCTGCCTAGATAGCATTGCTGAGTTCCGGTTTGAAGGTTATTGTAGCTTTAATATAGGTACCTATAGTGTTTAAAGGAGACTGACCATCAAAATGTTTTAAAGTGGACGTGCTATCGCGCTATGTTAAATCATTATCAAATATTAGATGTGTGTATTTCGACCATTTATAATAAAAATTGTACCAAGGCAATTTTACGATTTTTTGGTAGAAAATTCAAATAGAGAACAACAAAAATAAATTAGAAAACTACCAAGAAAGTTGTAATATGGCAACACTCACATCCGGTCCATTTACAACTTGCGCCAAATTCGGATAATGGCAGTCGTCATCGCTAAAATAATTCTCTCTATCCAGAGTTTCTGAACTGTCCGTGTTTTTTCGACTACTTCCAGGCGTGTAAATATTATCCAATGTATCTATGCTGCCATTTTTGTCGTCCATATTCTCAGTTTCGTTCTTCGGCCAGTTCGCAATATGGTGGTCAACCAACTCCTGTATTTTGGCGGTAAGCATTTCAGCCTGTTTTTTGTTGACGCTTTGCAACCCGAGGATGACGATCGCTGTGTTAATGAGAATGAGAATCATAGCGGGAACCATGAAACCCATTACCATTCCTTTTTCGATGGACATCCAGCAATAGTGTTTTGTTTCGTAGTGTTCCATAGATAGAGCGTAGTTAAACTAGAAAATAAACTTCTATTGAAGTCATCGAGTTACAGTGTAAACATGTAACTTGATGATTGAGTCAATTAATTTTTGGATTGAAAATGGGTAGGTACCTATTCTTTAATTGAGTACCCATTTTGCATCCAAAAGTAAGTAGGTAAGTTATGTAAGGAAAAGTTAGAGCATTTGGTGGTCTTTGTCTGGGGATCTGATGATGGGTTTTAGAAACGAATCAAAAAAATATTTCATTATTTTTTGCAATAATCAGGGTGCGTTTCTACTAACGTGGAGCTAGGTGGAGTGGAGAGGAGCAGACCGTGAATTGGCCAATGCTGCAATTCACGGTCTATTCGGCACCCTTATTATTTTATATACCACGGCAAACGTTAAAAATATTGCAGAAATTATTTTTTTAATTGACGTCTTTTTTTTTACCTTTATAAAAATTGTATTTGTATAGGAGGTATGTGAAAAGTAAAGGATATCGTGTTAATAAATTGTTTAACTAACCATTACAAAAATAGCCGGGACCCCATAAGCCAACAAGTAGTTGTACTTGAGTGGTAGGAATGTGTCGCACACGCAGTACTCCGCCACAGCCGCGGCCAGCGCTACGATCCACATCGCGCACGAGATGTGAGTGTAGTGGAGCACGAGAGCTATGCGCTCGCATTGAGTTGGAGATGAAACGCCCTGGGGAATAGCACCTAGGATAAGTATGATAGATATACATATATTTATTTACTCATGGTTGACTGAAATGGGCATTGATTGTTTTATATTATTACAAAATGGCGAGTTGGAGGTTGGAGCCAAAGAGGTTGGATTTGTCAAGAGAGGTTTGTTGTCCATACAAAACATGATATTTTCAAAAATATATTAAAGTCTGATACCAATAATAAAATAGCGAATAGGATTGGTTTTTCACGGACCTAATCCAATGCATGTGTCTCGAGTAGGCAAGGCAGATCCCATTTTGGTCATATATTCTTTACGAGAGCATGGCTTATAACTATGGTATGATATAATTGGTAGTCTTATCGCTGAAAGATTTCTTCAAGGCAACTTAAGGATGAAGAGGACTTAAAAGAAGGAGAATGACAGGACAGGGCATACAATGTTTTTAGTTTTAAAAACGTTTCTAATAGACTATGTAATGAACTCATGATATCACACTAATACTAGTAGTTCGCCCAGAACAAGTACAGCCTGCGGTTGAGGTATAGCTTGCTGTTGCCAAAAATTTAATGTAAATTTACCATGACAGCCTGGATGTAGATTTGTGTAGCAGCCACAAGGCAGCAGCATAGGTTGATATCGATGGGGTACAGCTTGCTGCTGCGACGGAATTCTGCCGCATATGAGCTGAACATCAGCCATAGCACAGTGGCAACTAAGACGAGTGTGGCTATACCACTAGTGATGAAAATCTGTAAGATAGCCAGTTATTACTCAGGGTGATTACATTTTGGTCCTTCGAGCTGGATTAAATTCTTGCTCAGAATTAGAACATGACAATAACTAATTAGCTTCTAGCCTATTAATATGAATTCATACCAAAGGCAATAAAGAAAAAACAATGAAACACAATACCTATATTGTAATAATGCAATGCAACCGATTCTGAATGACATAAAATGGACCTGCTTTATTAAATAAATGTTTAATTAAGTATAGGCACAAAACAAAACATTATAGGAATTTAGTAAATTCATCGTGGAACGTGGCGGCACTGTTATATGTGTGTTATATGTGCCTTTAATTAATGAAAACAATATTGTATTGTCGATCAACTCACCAAAACGATCCACTCATTTCTAACCCCATGGCAGTTATTAAATCCATAAAGGTAAGTCACACTGTCGATAATGTTGTGCTCCTTGAGATCCGCATCAGCCAGCGAATCGTCTGGGAGGTCCGCGTCAACATCAACTAATTTGTTTTCCACCACTTTGCTCACTGAAAGTAAAAAAGGGTTTTAAGTAATGTTACCTTCCCTTAGTTATATGACTGGTCTTAGTACCTATTTTCGATGAGTATATAATCTCACTATTAAAAATGGGTTCTCTAGAAGAGGCAAGCTTAGGTTGCGTTTCCCTCCACTGACGCGGGTGGAGTAGAGAGGAGCAGACCGGCCAATCACAGTGCTAAAATGTCCACTTCGAGCACTGTGACTGGCTTATTCCGCTCCTCTCTACTCCACCCAGCTCCGCGTCAGTGGAAACGCACCCTTAGTGTAGGACCACCACCGCGCTGCGGCTAGATAGAGCGATACTTTGCGCTCTGTATAGTTAGCAGGAGTTATGGCAGAGCCTAAGATCCTTGAGAGAGACCTGAGAAGATAGTGTGATATAAAGAATGATAATAATAACTATCACCATACTATCATCCCTTATGATATTTATATATTAGTCCTTACTTACTAGTCCTTACTATACTGACCTTGATTACTTCTTGCCACGAATTCAGGGTTTGGATACAACTGTGGATTATCATCGTATATCGAAGACGTGAAGTTAGAAACCACCCCTCCATACTCCGTGTCGTATGACGTGATGTCATAGTCTTCATGTCTTGGGTAGATTGTTTTGTGGTTTGGGAAAACTGACTGGAACGAGCGGTAGGAAGGTTTCTGTTCGTTGTATGAACCGTCGTTCGTTACCTTTCGGACTCGGTGAGATGTTTTGTTAGGAGGTGCAGCTAGAAATAATAAATTTAAATTACTGTACACTGTTGTATCCAAAACAAATAATTTATTTATCAAATTTCTTTTGTTTTTCTAAGGTAGGTATCTAGGTTGGCACTTGTGGCTATGGTTTAGAAACGGTTAGAGTAAGTTCCTATCCATTAAAGACAAGTACGTTCATTGTGGAATGCTAAGCTTTTAATATTGATATTGTATGAAGTAAACTCACCGTGTGTACACGTTGAATATAAAATATAAATCAAAACAATTAATTTTATAAAAACACTCAAGCCCATTTCCTTGTCACTAATCAAGTTCATAGCCCAACTATTGTAATTATTATTTATGTCCACATTTAGTCCTTTTGTTTATTTCCACGTTATTATTGATTCCCCGAACGCCCCAGGCCCCAACCCCAGACCGTTCATATTACCGCTAAAATCGATACTATCACGTTTCATTCTACATGAATTTAAGTGCGTCTTTCAAGTTACGCCCAAATTGATTATTATTGTAGTTTAGTCTCATTATAGTTTTTTAGTAATCATTAATCATTAATGTTTTTTTAGGGTACCATTGCGGTTCAAGTTTTTCCTAAGCCTACATCGTCAAATCGTATCGATATCGATATAGGTAGGTATAATCGTAAATCTGGTGGTAGAAATTAAAATTTATATTCTGACATCCCTTTTCGTTGCAGTTGAAATCTACCAAAACAACGTCTGCCGAATGGTTTTTCTACCCTACTCTATCCTTACCATTGCGCACAGCATACGTCCTGCTCATAAGTCAAATGTTTGATACAATGTTGAAACAAAATCATACATTGTCAGTCAGCTGACTTTGACAGCTATTTTCCCAACAAACACAAAACGCAATAGTTTAGGATGCAATTTCACAAAAAATAGCTTCAAAATGAGTTCAATACTAAAATTTCTCCGTGAAAACCACATACTGGCGCTTATCGAACAAGCGATTAACAAAAAGAAGTCTCGGTTGTGCTTAAACTCGTTTGATATTCACGAAATTCCCGCGTTACTTTTCACCTGTCTCGAAATCGAGCACCTTTACCTCCACAGGAATCAAATATCTGTGATTCCTGTACCTATGACCCAGTTGGTGAACCTTACAACTCTTACGCTGGATTATAACAACATAAGTTCGCTTCCCGCCGAGTTTGGGAGTCTGAAAAACTTGGTGAATTTAAATCTTAGTTATAATCCTTTGAACAAGTTGATACCAGAGATTGGTGATTTGGAAAACCTTGAAGCGTTCTGGTGCAATCGAATAGGTCTGCGGGAGATCCCTAAGGAGATGGGGAAGTTGGAGAAGCTGGATACTTTTGGTGCTAGAGGAAACCAGATCAGAGAAATACCAGATGAACTGTCTAATTTGACCAAACTAAGGTATGTTTTTATAAACGTCATAATCTGTGAGAAATCATACTTATTCTGATTATTAAAGTCATACAGGCCAGTAACTGCTAGACCTTAGGTGTTGTAATCCAACACTGTAACATCAAGAAATAAATTTTAATGTCTGTTTAGTTTTAGAATTCCATTAAATTCACCTCATTCCTCATTCCACCTGGCCATAGAATGTCCTAAACATGTCTTGCTACTTCTTTCTCTTTTTGTGTTACTAGTCCTTTCGAACCAGTGTGGTGAAAGGATTTCAAGTGCACTTAGAAGGTTTTGTGCACTAAAAACTGATAATACAAATACATTTTCTTTAATCATTAAAACATCTTTATCTAATACTTACAGAATTGGTGTCAGTCATTCTTATTTAACATAAATAATGCTTAGTTATTTGATTATAACGGGTATTTATCGCGCTCACCTCAATGTTTTTGTGTCCCGATGTTTCACGACGACAACGACGTCAGTAAACCCGTGACCATGGCTGTTGCAATACAGTCGAAACACAAAAACATATGAGGTGAGCGCGATAAATACCCGTTATAATCAAATAACTATGTGTAATAATCGCGAAAGTCTACAAAAACTATAAATAACGCTATACTAAACCTGAAAAAAATATATTCCAGATGGCTGACTCTGGAAAACAATGAAATTGTGAAAGTCCCATCGGATATGGATAAAATGGAAGCCCTTGTCCATTGCAACATCCGCAACAACCAACTCAAAGAATTCCCCATATCCGTGCTTAAATGCCCCGAGATAATGTATGTGCAGCTCACAAATAACCTGGTAAGTGATCTTTTTATAAGCGATTTTCTTTATGTACGCTAATATTATTACTAACTGACCAATATTTACGACGCATTAAGGACCTAAGAAGAGTTCAGATGCAGAAAAGGTAGTCCTTACTGCCCAAAATTTAACCTTTTGTTTTTAAAGGTACAATTTAAAGCTTATTACATCCTATCACAATGATGATTTTAATTAAACACCAGGTAGGTAGGCATTATACCTTAATAAATAAAACACATATATAACAATTTCATTTCATTTATTGTTAAAAGATTGAAGTTTGTTGTAGTATGTTTTTGTGTAAAAGTTGAATATTTAATAGATTTTAATTATATAATATAGAAATATATATATAGTAGGTTTTTTTCATTAGCTCTAAGCTCTATAGTCAAATTGATGTTTCAATATTATTATTAGTACAATAGGTACTATTTAAACAAAATATAGGCACCTATAGCTTTAATAAGTTCCTATTAAGATTAAGAGTCTTTCATAATTATTTAAGGAATAACTAGATTGCTGTACCCTAGCAGGGTCTTTATATTTTAAGTACTTAGTAATTAGTTTTCAACTGTATCTAGGCTTAAGTATAAGGTGCAATAAAAACATTTGAATTTGAAAAAATTGAATTTGATAGATTGATATTTGTTCCTCTATCAAGCCAAAACTACTAAAACAATTTGGCTGAAATTTGTAATTGTTAGGTTTTTTTAGTATAGTTTATGAGCTGCAATAGAACATTGGCTTTTCTTAATCCTGATACCACGATAGTTATTATTAGATACGCTAGTTAAAAGTTAATTAATATAATTAGTGTGATTTCAGATTGAATCCTTGCCGACCAACATTATATCCATGCTGCCGGTTTCTCTTGAAAGCATCGATCTGAGGCTCAATCCCATCTGTGATCTTGAACCCCCTGTAAGTTACTTATTTTCGTTAACTTTAAGTTTACATAATATTAATGTTTAGATGTTTCATCTTTCTTCTTCTTTGGGGCCTAAAGAAGGCGAGCTTTTATTTAAATAACATATGTTGGAAAAATTTTAAGCAACCTCTCTTCTTCAACCCAAAAAATTAAATCCTTTCCACTTTCATAAGGAATTGAATGAAAAATAATACAATAAACTGTCATTCATTCTAAGACCCGAGTTCACCAACAGACGGTTAAGTTTTAAACAGTTGTTTTGACGTTTTTGACACAAAGATTTTCATAGATTAAACGTCAAAGATAACCGACGAAGAGGCCTAATCTTCCGATTATCTATTGGTGAACACAGACCTTAATTGTAGAACATAAATGGTGGATTTAATTTGTTGTAGTTTAGTCCCAAATTCAATATCAAATTTCTGTATTTACAAAATGAAAATAACAAAATATATAACATTACAAACATAGTACCCTGTGTTGCCGGCACTATAACCTTGACAAAGATCTTGTGTATCATGTAGGAACACCACTTATTCCGTTTCACGGAGGCCGTCCATCCTCACGTGGAGGCGGCGGCGCGCTCAGCGGCGTCAGCGCTCGCCATCAACGCGACAGCGCTGCGCCTGCCCGCCGCGCCCGCAGCCAGACACGACCTGCCGAGGATGGGTGAGTGTCTATGGAACACACCGTCACTGGTTCACACACTGCCGAGGATGGGTGAGTGTCTATGGAGCACACCATCACTGGTTCACACACTGCCGAGGATGGGTGAGTGTCTATGGAGCACACCGTCACTGGTTCACACACTGCCGAGGATGGGTGAGTGTCTATGGAGCACACCGTCACTGGTTCACACACTGCCGAGGATGGGTGAGTGTCTATGGAGCACACCGTCACTGGTTCACACACTGCCGAGGATGGGTGAGTGTCTATGGAGCACACCGTCACTGGTTCACACACTGCCGAGGATGGGTGAGTGTCTATGGAGCACACCGTCACTGGTTCACACACTGCCGAGGATGGGTGAGTGTCTATGGAGCACACCCCAGATCGTAGGTGCCCCCCCTTAGAACATTAAAACACACCGTCTTTTAAGGCTGAGTTCGTCGTCTTACGTTATGCCATTACATAGAAGGAGCAAAAAGCTTTAACTACTAACAATCAATGTAAAACACCTGAAATCTGCATACACAATTCTCCATACTAACGGACAGTACCTAAGGGCACTTTCAATTTAGACGTTTCGTGTCGGACCGCTGCAGTGCGCCGCACGACAAACGCACCGCTTCGGCACTGCAGCGGTCCGACACGAAACGTCTAAATTGAAAGAGCCCTTAGACAACTTACAGACTAAACTAGTAGACATAGACGCGCGCCGTTATATCCCTCGCAAGGAGATTGGGAAAAACGGTTTATCCCAATCTCCTTCGCTTGTGCTAAACATATTAATTCAAAATATACAGGGTGGTTTTTTGAGAAGGGCATCGATGGCCAAATTCGAAATCACGAGAGTTTGAGAAAAGTAGTGAAAGGATTCATGCCCTCGATTTATTGGAAAATAATAACGCTTTTAATCATTTGCTTTTGACGGAAATCGACCCGTATGGTTTTTTTTTTAAAAGACGCCCTAAATTATTAAACCAATGGATTCTGTTGCTGATAAGGATAATTTTTTGCAAAAAAATGTATTACTAAAAATTAAAGGAGTTCCGGTAAATATAGGACGTGTTCGCAACATCAACGAAATTGTGGGTGTGAGCTATTCAAGATTATTATTTGTCCTCAGCCGATATAGATTTCGATAACTCCTCAATGGAATCCTCTGAAGACTGGGAGAACAGCGTCAACAGTTCAGAGCTGGATGTTCAGTACCAGAGCGATGAGGAAAGAATTGATAATGAGGTAAGTGCCTAATAGAACCTTGTTTTTCATATTTTTTGTGACATTTTGACATTTTGTGTTTTCTATATATTCACACATAGTGACCCTGCCTACGAAGCTTGGTGTTCCGGGTTCGATCCCCGGCCGGGGCAAATATTTGTGACGAACACAAATGTTTGTTCTCGGGTCTTGGATGTTGTGATGTTGTATGTGCCACCTGCGGCACAGGGAATCCTAGTGCAGGGGTGTGAGTGTGTGAAAAAAATATATAATTAGTATTTTTAGCGGGACATTATAGTCAATTCAAATAATTCTTGGCCTTTCTAGAAGATTTATAGCGGACCTATCTCGTCTTCCAAAAGGGGGGTTTTAAGCGGGAATGTTTCGCCTTGCATAAAAGTTCTTTGGGGACTTTTTGCTTTCAAGGTTTTTAGCGGGATCTGTTTGCCTACCAAGAGGGTTCTTTGCGGGATCTCTTTGGTTGGTTTGGTTTTGGTTTTTAGCGAAACCTATTGCATTCCAAGAGTGTTCTTGGCAGGAAATTTTTGGTCTTTAAAGGGACTTATTTTGTCTTCCAAGAGGATTTTTAGCGAAACCTTTTGCCTTCCAAAAGAGGTTTTTAGCGGGACCTTTTAGCTTTCCAACAGGATTTTTAGCATTTATTTTGCCTTACAAGATGGTATTTAGTGTGACTTTTTAAATGTAGCAGCAATTTCCATAAACACATCTGAAGCCCTCTAAGAATTTTGGGTAAGCTAAGTAGGTCTAGATAAACCATCTAGACCTACTTAGCTTACCCAAAATTCTTTGGTGGGGTTTAATGACTATGAATAATGGAGGCCTATGTCCGACCGTTGACATTCAAATAATAATAAAGACACCTGTGTTACCATTACCATCTGCCACAATCGAACGGTCTGGTTATCGGCTGACCAGCTCGCTGAATTCTTTCAGGCGGTGGGCATGGTGTTGCCAGATCTATCCCGCTACGCATCCACAGCCAGCTAAATCTAGAATTATCTAGAAAAAACTGGATATGGCGAATGGACTTTGGGAAACACGGAGGAATTGGATTCAACAAACATTAACAGGATTCGGTAAAAAACAGCACAAAATAAAACATAAAAATGGGTGAATTAGTCTAGAAGGAATTGAATGGTTCTTTAAATTTTCTATAACTGTACAATTTTGATCCTCTTAAAAACAGGAAATAAAATTCAAAATTTTTGCAACGGTAAAAAATTTAGAAAGAAAAATATAAGGTCAGAATTAAAATGTTTATCGTAAAATAAAGATATAAAAACATAAAATAAAAACAGAACTTATCTTTAAATACCGATTTACAGGGGGGGAGTGAACAAGGTAAAAGGCTATGAAAGGTTTTTAGCAGGTCTGGATCAAGTAAGTATTAACTTAAAATGTGACCTTAAATTAAATTATGATATAATCTACCCTAGCCAAAAAATATTGCCGACACTTTAAATTAATATAAGGCTGAACCAATTGTATAAAAAAACCTGGATTATTATTAAATATGTTATAATTAAGCCTTGAAAAGTATAATATTTAGGGTTAAAAAATATCATGACATGACCAAAGGGTTAGGAGTAAAAAATCTAAAGGTGGCCACATTTTAGGGTTAAATTAAATAAAGAAAATATGATATCATTTCATATAGGTATTTAGAAATACATATTATATCAGATATTCTTTTTTTATATATGCCTCTTTAGCTTAGTGCCTAATTATTTTGGCATATAAATAATTTTCCTATAAAATTAAGACACGCATTAGGTAATTGTACTCAGCTCAATGTTGATTTTAATAGATTTGTTTTTCGTTGTTTTAATAACTTACTTATTAAAAAAACTAAGCACAAAAGACATTGCGACGTCTCTTTTTTAGATTTCAATTAAATAATAATCAAATAAATATTCTTAAATTTATTTCTATTAAGTAAAAAAACCGGAAATATAACAAAAAAGACCAAAAACTGTTATCTCCGGAAATAAAAGACACCCACGAAGCTTTTTTAATGGCAAACTATTCAGTTAGGTTTCTGAGAAACTGAAAAACTGGATATTATCAATTAATCAGCACAACACCAAAGTTAAGGATTATGAAGAAAACTGCAAGAAAACAATAATGTACCTGGATCCCTCGTTCAATTAGCCATTTTCCTCTGAAGATTCCAAAAAAATCCACCAGAAGCAGGACCATCAGAAACTTTGGAATTATGTTTTTCAAAACAAATAATCAGATACGGGTTTCAGCAAATTTTCAAAATCATAGTTTAAAGATGTAAAAGTACGTATTGAAGGTGCTATTAGGATTACTCGCCTAATAATACACCTTCTTTCAATCGAAAATACTTAAACATACCTACTCTGGAGTAGACATTTTACTGAGATCAAAAGAGACTCCGAAAACTATTCAGTAAGGCTTCTGAGAAACTCAAAAACTGGATATTATCAATTAAAAACGGAAAAGTTGCACAAAATCATGATGATGAGCTTAAAGACCTGGTGGATGTAACCAAATTTTACGTATTAAAGTTTTTACAAAGCTTGAAGAATATTCGCATTAAAAACTTCAGTATGATAATTACAAAAAAGAACCAAAAACTGACATCTCAGGAAATAAGAGATACCCACGATTTTTAATGTCAAAGAAATAGGTACTATAAAAAATCTGAAAATAAACCACACAATTGAATGAGACGTATGTACCTATATGGTGTTTTCAATTTTAAAGTAACATATTAAAAATATATAATTTATTATGCTATTTTTTAGTAATACTATATATAGTTATGATATAATGTTGTGTGTATATATATATATACCTAACGCCTGACCATTAAAAGACGTAATGATATTAAATTGAGTAATTACTACTTTTTGGCGTCCTCCTATATTAAATATAAATTGTATATTACTTAATCACTTTGGTATATACTATATATTATACTATTATATACTTGTATTTAAACTATTTCAAATTTCTCTAATTTTTCATGAGAATAAGCCAAAATTTAAATTACGTATTGTAATTGACAGTAGATGTAACACATATTTATACATAAGTGTTAAATCATGCAATTTCAAACATAAATGGATGTATGCTATCTACTTAAAACGAAAAAAAATGGTGTAGATCTTATTTTTATTGTTATTTGTTTTGTAAATAAAATTATTTTGTTAAGTTTTATTTTAGGAGTAGGTAATAATTTAGAAGGTGTATTTTGTTTTTTCTTTATGTAAAAATTGAAAAAAAATTAACCCTTTTAAGCTTATTGAATCCGTAGTTTGTTATGTTAAAGCTTTTTTTATGCCAAGGTTACTCACACATTTTTTTAATCACTAAAGGGTTTTCATACGTACACCTACACATTGCTCTCTACATAAATTGCGCTTAAATCTTTGCAAGAGTTGTTTCTATGTATTTGATACATCTAACTTTTAAATTTTTTTTTACGACTAAGTAAAAATAAAATTAAAATGTCCCCTGCTGCATCCCCCTTCTGAAGCTTGGCAAAAAAAACTTTAGGCTAAATTTTAACATATCTTATAGTCACCATTTCACGGTTACGGTGCTAAGGTAGCTATGATATATAAATATTGAATGGGTAAAAATAAGAATGCATCTATTCAAATGTTTACACAATAAAAAGTAATACAAAGATGCATAAAAATATTAGATTTATGATTTTGATTGTACAATAACGTACGTTATAAATGTTTGTTACTTTCAGCACAATCATAGGTTCTTTGAATTAGTTCATCAAAAAAAAATTTGAAAATGTTGAAAACCAAAAATTTGTTTTGCATAAATTATAGCAGAAATAAAAAAAAAATTGATGCGTATAAAGACTGTTTAAAAAAGTATTTTAACATATTATGCAGCGAAAAAATAAACCTATTTTTTTTAAGTACTTATCTAAAAATATTTTTGATGACTAGAAAAAATATTGTTGATTATCGTTTTTTTTTTTGTGATCAAGCTGTCTATAATAAAACTAAGAATGTACCTATCTATAGTTTCAAATTGTGCTAATCTATTAGGTGCTTAAGTTCCTATAAAATTGTTATTTTCTAAATAATAAGGCAATTTTATAGGTAAAGGACCATTATGTTCCTCTAAGTCCTATGATCATAGACACAAAGGTTGTATACATTATATGGGTAAGTAAGACGAATAAATCTTTACATCGTCTGATATTTGTTTTATTTAAGATTACTTTCCCAGATGACCCATTTTCGGTCCCAAAATTTTGATTTTGGCCGCACGCCAAAATAATCAATGTTTTACAAAAACATATTTCAACCGACTTCTATAGGATTGTTCTAGTGACCGTAAACACCACTGAAAAGTCACAGGGAAACAAATGATGCAATTTCGTTTAATTCGACGACTTATTTTTGTCGTTGTTGTGATTTAAAAACTTAACTACTGAACCGATTTTAATAAAAATTTCAGGACATATCCTTTATTATGAAGGTACTTATATCCTTTCCTTTCAAAACATAATATTGTTCCAAATTGGTTGATGTTGAAAAAGTTATAAAGTTACAAACATAAAAAAAACAACCGAATTAAGAACCTCCTCTTTTTTTGAAGTCTGTTCAAAAATTACCGCAGATTGGTTACGACACAATGCATGAAATGCAAACTGACTCAATCTGGTCGCAATGTGTTGCAATTAAGTTTTGTTGTGACAGCCAAAACTACTGGAGAAAAAAAATACAAGTTTACAACATCAATAATATTTAATCGCTGATTACAAATAAAACTCTATCACATAACTTTGATTCTGGAATTAAAAAAATACTTAATGTCAATAAATAAATTAATCTAGCAAATTAATAGAAGCTATTAATTTTAACCCGACTGCGAGGAAGGAAGGTAGAAAATGTTTTAAGGATGTATGTATGTCTGAATTTCAAGCATAGGCACACACAAAATACCTACTAAGAAATTCAACAAAGCGTGTGTAACACCCGTATTATACTTTTCTCGAAGGTATTTTAAGACGATTTTTACACTTATGGAAATTCATGGACATTTGACAGGTGACAGACAGAGACCTTAGGCAAAGCGGCGGCCATTTTACAACTTACGTAAGGTGAGTTTGAGGATAAGGTGTAAGATACCTACCACTTAGTATTTTCAATTGAACAAACTATTAAAACTTAGTAGATTTGGACAAATGAGGATTCATCGATTAGTCGTGGGAGTGTATGATGCATAACAAGAAAGAATTAGATTAAAATCTAAAAAACCGCGTTTATGCTTTTGCTCTATCTCGCTTCCTTTACGAGATATAGCGGTTTTTATGGTTTTAGAATGCATTGTGCACGAGTTATAAGCTACACTGACAGTTGCAGCCGGATAGCTCATCGGGAAGTGCGAGACATGTCAGACATGCGAGTTGCAAGACATTGAACGACAGACAGTCAAAATGAGATAGAAGAGAGTAATAAAATACAAGAAACCTATTTTGTAAACAGTCGGGTAGTTTCATAAACTATAAACATGTTAATATAATTAATGACAATTCGGAATTGATATTGTTTTATAACATTATTTATACACAAAGCTTAGATTTAAATATTTACAAGAAACAAGATACACAAAAGGCACTATAATACTTCTAAATTAGCTCAATTTCAGTCAAGCTTAATATTATCATATAAATAAAATATATTAAATGCTTCTAAATACATACAGGTGTTATAAGAAAAAACTACTAGATACTAAAGTGACAGATTTAAACATCGACCAAGCCTGGTCCAGGTTTTTTAAGTAGTCTTAACTTTTTTTTATAGTCTTAAGTTTTAATTTTGTTTTTCTCTTCTATTTGCCTGAATTCTTCTAGAAGTGCATCTCCTTGGAAGTACGATGGAGACCCTGAAAATGATCTTCAGTAAGTCAAACAAGCTATAATTTATTCACATTATATTAAAAAACCTTAATAAAAATTAATCTAATTAAAAACCCGACTGCCAAAACATTATCGTCATATTGAAATTTTAACACTTATATTTAATTTTCTATTATGACACTCCATGAACTGATATTTGCAATGGCTGTAACTGTCAGGATAGGTCATAGCTTGTGCACAATGCATTCTAAAACCATAAAAAACGAAACGCTATATCTCGTAAAAGAAGCGAGATAGAGCAAAAGCATAAGAACGCGATTTTAAGATTTTAAATCTACCTACATTTCTTCTTCACATATTTTGGTGGCTTACAGCCGCCATATTGTTTTAATTCACATTTTAGTACCTAGCTTATGTCATGTCATGGCGGCTGCAAGCTCCATAATATGACGACACGTACGGTCGAGTGGCAAGTGTATTGGACTGCCACGCCGGTGGTGACGCGGGTTCGGTTCCCGCTTCAGGACAAATAATTGTGTGAAACATCGGTGTTTGTTTTGAGTGTGGGTGATTTCTATATTATATTCTATGTATGTATTACAATCTATATTACAAAATTTACAAAAGGAAACAATTGGGCCACCCATAGACCGTTGCAAACGATCTATAGGTAGCTCAACTGCTCCAACTCGATACCCGATGGCAGCGTGCCGAGGATACTGGCTGCATTGCCTCTTATTACTTATTTATTACAGCATAAGTAGTTAGCTTATGCTGTAATAAATTCCCTGTATGTATCTAAAATCAAAAGTATTTAAGTATTCTTTCAGCCGTCTGGTTCCCATAGTACAAACTCTGCTTAGTTTGGGTTGAGCGTTAGATGGTGATGTCTTAAATATTTATTTATTTATAAAATGATACAAAAACTATAATTTACTCTAACCTTCCTTTTCAAGTTTCACTTTTCCAATGAATGGCTTGGCTTCTTCATCTTTGGCTTCTGTTTTAAATTTGCTCTGAAAATTAAAAAAAAATATTAACAATCAAATATCAGGTACCAACTTTTTACTAAAAAAATATATTATTAATAAAACTACCCTTTTCTCATGTATAATCTTTATCTAACTATTTTTTAATGATAAAAAACAACATGACCAATTAAATAAGTGTTTAAGCTGTCTTAAGTACCTACTACCTCTTTTTTAAGTTTTTAGTGGACTTGACCTCAAAAAGGGTTAAAAAATTTACTTTGTCTTTATATTTTCAAAATTAATATTTTTCTTTATGCTAGACTTATTATCTTGATATATTGAATACCTTCTTATTGAATAGCTTCTTAAGTAAATAGCAGGTAAACTAAATAAAACATAATACTCACTTTCACAAAGTCGGGTAAGCCATCTTGAAGGTGGTACCAGCTTAGTATAAATATTAGAGACACGAAGAACAGGTTTGTGCTTATACCTGGAAATAAAATAAATAATGATTTGGTATTTCACACAGCGTCATCTAGGCCCAAACCGTGCAGCTAAGAGCCAAATTATGAGCTTTTATTATAGGATCCAGATTGTGATTGATTACATATTTTAAATATTAAAAATAACATACCCGGCTTAGTTTGGGACTAGATGGCGTTATGTGAAATGTCCAAACATTAGGTAAGTACCTATTTTATGTATATTAGTTGTGTATATAGGTATATTAGTACTCTGTGATATTAGTAATCTAAATTTCTTGATACTTTTTGTTGCTATGGAATTTAGTCTACATTCCTTGATACTTTGAGATTTAATCTACATTTCTTGATACTTTTTGTTGCTATGGAATTTAGTCTACATTCCTTGATACTTTGAGATTTAATCTACATTTCTTGATACTTTTTGTTGCTATGGAATTTAGTCTACATTCCTTGATACTTTGAGATTTAATCTACATTTCTTGATACTTTTTGTTGCTATGGAATTTAGTCTACATTCCTTGATACTTTGAGATTTAATCTACATTTCTTGATACTTTTTGTTGCTATGGAATTTAGTCTACATTCCTTGATACTTTGAGATTTAATCTACATTTCTTGATACTTTTTGTTGCTATGGAATTTAGTCTACATTCCTTGATACTTTGAGATTTGATACTTGATACTTTTAATCTACATTTCTTGATACTTTTTGTTTCAAAGTACTTACCTATAACAGCGGATATGTTAGGCCAGTGGAACATAACATAGCGCAAGCCGGTGAAGTGAGCTTGTATGTGCAGCTCACTCGCGTACACCTGCGCGAACCGCGACTGAACCTCCACGTACGCGTCCGTCACGGGCAGGTTCTGGCAAGCATTACTGTGTAAAGCGTCGATGACACACGGCTTCTTTACACGCTACAAGCCAGTGAGTTCGCTTGTAGCTTGTCCGTCGTTGCTAAGTCGCCCAGTGTCATCGACTAAAGATCTTTCAGTTTAATAATCGAGGTTTTACAAAAACATACTACAATGGACTTTATTAATATAGTCTTATATTAATATAGATAACTAAATTAATATAAGACCTTGTAATGACTATACTTCAGGCAAATAAATCTCATATAATTTTAATAGGACTATTCTAGTGACCTAGTATATGTACCTACACACAACTGAAAAGTCACACGAAAGCAAAATATGCAATTTCTTTTTTACTTCGACAACATAATTTTTTCCAGTTAGGTATTTTGATACCAAAAAAAAAAAATTGATGTGAATTTCTATGGAACCAATCCGAATGTACCTATAAGTATTTTATTTTCTAAATACATAATTGCCCCTTGGTGTACAAATAACTATTTTTATGGGTTTTACCTGATCATCTTCAAAGTCGCTGAAAAGTTCCACATACAACTGTTGCTTCTCTTCGCTGACTCCTGACAGGAGGAGAGGCGTGATGAAGAGAGTCCTCAACAGGAGGTGGAGGTCGGATCTGAAATAAACACCATTATGTACCATCGCCGCACATTATTAAACTGAAAGTTGTCATACACAGACTAACACAGTGCCAGATATTCTGCCGCTAAGCAGTAATGAGTAAGCTTAGTGTGTTCTGGTTTCCAGGCACTGTATGTCTGTAGCTAATACAATTACTGGGCTTTAAAAACTGACTACATAAGTAATCAAGGTTTATTACAAAAACATACTACAATGTAATAAACATAAAAAAAAAACATTCAACGGAATTGATAACCTCCTCTTTTTTTGAAGTCGCTTGAAACTCATTTTTTTTTATACCTGTGCCTAAGCATAGCCGAACGACATGATGAAGAAACCAACACGCCGCCTTTTGCCCTCATTTGAGCGCACACCATGAACATACCTGCAAATACAAGGTTGTGTAAGCATTACTGTGTTAGAGACTATAATTTAAGTACAAAAAAATTTCGAAAAATTGTAAACACTACGAAAGTGTATGAAAAGTACCATTAGCCGGGCGGCCAGCGCACTGCGCGACCAATATAACAACATCTTTAGGATGCTGATGCGGCTGCCTCGCTTTTGCAGCGCATCGGGAATGTTCGCAGAGGCGCGCACGGACGGCTTTCAAGCGATTATGCGCAAGAGAGCCGCATCCCTACTCCAGCGTGCGCGAGCCAGCACCAACAGCATCCTACAGATGATTATGTCGCGCCTAGACTGCCCCATCCAAAATAATGGATGCAAGTTTTGCTTGGTGCAGTCCAATTTTGAACAAATAGTTTTTGATTCAAAAACGGTTTAAAATCGTAAATTTGTAGACGAGCACCAATTAGGAAGTTAAAAAAAATCAACCTAACCAACCAATCAGAGGGCTATTGCTTCGTGATTAGTGCGTTTTAAATAGCATGGTGCTTACTTGCGTTCACTTTTTCGACAATTTGAAAACGGTTGAATTTTAAATTATTATCAGTTTATACAGGTTTCATACTTTATGGTTAGGAAAATCGTTAGAGGATGGGTAGACTGACCTGGCTGGTTCTCTGAGCAGGTGTCTTGGCGCGCTTGGTGTTGGATGGCGTCGTAGGTTCGCTCGCGATAATCCTTTCCACTCTAGATGATTTTGCTGATTTTGATGGTGTTGACGCGCTACGGAACTCGGCGAAGGGGTTTGCGCGGTACGCGGCTGATTTTCATTAGTTTTGGTGATTTTCGAGGAGAATCGTATGAATGACGTCTCGACTCGTTCGCGGCAAGTTTCCAAGAGAGTGGTGTGTCGTTTTAGTCTACCCTCAAGGAATGGGATGATAGGTAGGTAGATATAGGAAATGTTGAGGGTACAAGTTATAAAAAGTTTGACGTATGAATTGTCAGTGTCAACTAACATGTTAGTGCTGTCTTTACGAAACATACAGGGCCCCAAAGAGCGACTTAGCTCTTTAGAAGCATCTAAAAGTTAAGCTTAAATAATAGTAGAGCTACAAAAAAATTAAGCTAGAGATGAAGTAAAATATATGTAGGTAGAGATGATTTTCAAGGTTGATTTTCCAAGTTGATTTAAGTAAAAAATAGAGTAAATGATTTATCTTAGTTGAGTAGCCAAAAAAAAAGAAGATTAGGTGAATTTAAAGGTTGAAAATCGAAGTTAAGTTAAAAACAAATGAAGTTAGTTGAACGGCAGCAAAGGAACAAGCTTTACAACAGGTCTAAGCAGCGGCCCATTTTGAGTCGTTAGCTCTACGACTCTAACTATGCCGTCCTTACCAGGACAAACTCTAGCAACTCTAGCTTTCTTCCAATGCAGAGGAGGCAAATTGGAGTCCTTGATGAGGACCAAATCACCAACTTGAAGATTGGCAATCTTCGTAAGCCACTTAGGGCGTTGTTGAAGCGTATGTAAATATTCGGACTGCCAACGCTTCCAGAAATGTTGATTGAGCTGGCGAAGAGATTGCCATCGTTTTAAAAAATTTGGGTTAGTCTCTTTTAAATCTTGTTCAGGTAGAGCCTGAAGCGGTTGACCTATGAGAAAATGACCGGGCGTTAGCACTTCGAAGTCATTTGGATCATTGCTAACGGGACACATTGGACGAGAATTTAACGCTGCCTCTACCTTAGCAAAAACTGTGGCGAGCTCTTCAAACAAAAGAGAGCGATCGCCGACCACACGTTTGAGAATAGTTTTCGCTGATTTCACTGCGCTCTCCCACAACCCGCCCATGTGGGGGTTAGAGGGACTATTTAGATGCCAGACTACTTGTCGATGGACTAACGCCTGTCGTATTTCAGCGTCACTGTCTTTTAAATGTTGATACACGTCTTTGAGATAATTACGTGCACCTACCAGGTTGGTTCCACAATCACTGAAAACATCGCTAGGCAGCCCTCTGCGAGAAACGAATCGGTCAAAGCAAGCCAAAAAAGCTTCAGTCGACAACTCGGAGACAATCTCCAAGTGGACACACTTGGTGGTGAAGCACACGAATATGCATAAGTATGCCTTATGAGATTTGGCATTGCGGATGCGGGACGCCTTCAGCATAAACGGACCAGCTAAATCGAGACCAACCTTTTGGTATGGTCGATAAGACGTTGACGAGACACGATGAGATGGAAGATTTCCCATGAACGGCTCTAGAGCCTTGGGACGTAAGCGATAGCATTGCTGACATTTAAAGATTTGCTGTCGGATTACTCGACGCGCAGACAAAATCCAGAATTTGCGTTGAAGCAGGTTGATTTGAGCCATTAGACCAGGATGAAGAAACAGCCGATGGTAATGGTCAACAATAAGTTGAGTCACGTGATGAGATTTTGGAAGCAAAAGCGGATACTTAACGCCGTATTCCAGTTTCGATTGAACAAGACGTCCGCCAACTCGTAGAAGACCTGACGGATCGAGGAAAGGATTAAGTCGCCTGATACTACCCTTGAGAGGTTTGTCCTTGCCCAACAGCTTGATTGTATCAGAGAACTCCGTAGACTGAACCGATTTGACGATGAGCAGTAAACTGTCGTTTAGCTCGGTAACGGACAATGGACCAGTACGGCGCTGGCTGGAATGGCGTGAGTTATGGATGAATCGCTTGCACCACGCCATGACAGCTTGAAGCTTGGCAAAAGAGCTGAACCTTGTGAGAACTGGTAGCTCTGCGGACACTTCGACGATGTTAGATACCGGCGGAGGCGTTTTGATTCCGGGTAAGTCGCTTTCGCTGATTAAGGAGATGTCACCAGGCCATGTCGACGCAGGAGCTTCGAGCCACGGTGGAGACCACCACAACGGATGATTCACCAGTTCGGAAGGAGTGAGACCTCGACTGGCCGAATCAGCGGGGTTAAGAGCTGAGGGCACATGCTTCCACGTTGCTTCTGGGACTAAGGCTTGTATTTGGGACACACGATTTCCCTCATAAGTCTGGAGCTTATGAGGAGAAGTCTTGAGCCAAGAGAGCACAATGCTGGAATCGGACCAGGCCACTGTGCTGCTGATTTGAATTTTTCCTTGGAGTATCCCAAACACATGTTCAAGCAAGCGTGCAAGCAGGTGTGCACCGCTTAATTCCAGCTTTGGAATAGTAAGCTTTTGTTTCAGAGGAGCCACACGAGACTTGGACGTCAAGAGTCGGACGGAAGTGTCGCCATGGGATCCTTCAACGCGCAGATAGACGCATGCGGCGTATCCACGCTCAGATGCGTCACTGAAACCGTGAAGTTGGCAGTCCACCGGTTGATCAATAAGCAGCCACCTGGGAATTGATATCTGATCAAGTTGATTAAATTCTAAGATGAATTTCGACCATACAACGAAAATATCGTCTGGTAGAGTCTCGTCCCAAGCACAGTCTATGGACCAGAGCCTTTGCATGATATTTTTGGCAAAGAACGTGACCGGGGCAAGAAAACCGCAAGGGTCGTAAAGCCTTGCGATGTTAGAGAGAACTCCACGCTTTGTCATCACCTCCTTCATGTTAGAAACGCGATATATAAAACTGTCGCCTTTTTCCTTCCATTCAATACCGAGAACTTTGAAGACGTTGTCTCCGTCGTCTTCGAAGCGATATGGCTTTTCACAATGATCAGCAGCTTGCGCTTCCAAGAAGGCTTTGGAATTGCTTGACCACTTGCGCAGGTCGAGACCACCTTGAGACAGAATGTCGACCAACTCCTTTTGTAGAGTAAGAGCTGACTCTACATCTCTGCTTCCGCTGATGACGTCATCGACGAACGTATCCTCTAGCAGGACGCGAGAGGCCTCTGGATGCTGTGCGGAGTTGAGGTTAGCAAGCTCGTGAACTACGCGGATGGCTTGAAATGCGGAACTCGTGATGCCATAAACTACTGTCAAAAGCTCATATTGCCGAATTTTTTCGTCGGGGGACTCGCGCCAAAATATTGTTTGATATTTGCAGTGCTCTACCGCCATTGAAATCTGTCTGTACATCTGTTTTATGTCGCAGGTAAAGACAACGTTGTGAATTCTAAACCGCAGGATGATGTCCTCTATATTTTTCTGCAATTTAGGCCCGGACATAAGAGTTTGGTTGAGAGAGACGCCGGTAGAGCTAGGCGAAGATGCGTCGAAAACGGCTCGCAGTTTGGTCGTGCTGCTATGCTCTCGAAGCACACCGTGATGCGGTATGTAATACCGCTCGCTGAAACTGGGCGACTCTACCTCTCGCATATGACCCGCATCGAGGTAGTCGCGCATAAAGTCGATGTAGAGTTCGAGGAGGCGGGGTTCCTTAAGAAGCCGACGCTCCAGGTTATAAAACCTCTTGAGAGCGGTTGTGTAAGTATCGCCCAACGGCTTGTGTTCGACCTTGAAAGGTAGCTTGACGATGAAACGACCAGTTGAGTCTCGCGAATGTGTTTCGTTGAAATGTTTTTCGCACTGGACATCCTCAGGATCCTGAATAGGTTGACGAGGGGGCTCTTCAGTCTCCCAGAACCTGGTAAGAGCGTGATCAAGATTGAGGGTGCAGGCTTGCATACAAGATGGTGATGTGATGTGAGTTGATTGAAGAGATGTTGAAGGAGCTCTACCCATGATGATCCAACCAAAGATGGAAGAGTAGGCAGCAGGCATGTTTTCACCTAGACTGAACTTCCTACCATCAAAGATTTCGTTGTACAAGTCTATACCTAAAAGCATGTCGATTTGCCCTGGAACCGTAAAATATTTATCGGCCATAACTAAATTATTGCATGCTTGCAGTACAGTGTTAGAGACTGGCACGGAAGGTAGATGTCCTGTTATCTTTTTCATGATGACACAATCTGTCGATAAACTGTGAGTGGATGCCTTCAACGATGAGATGTTGCAGGTCACTATGCCTCGGGTCTGTAGAGCAGACGAAGCACCTAAGCCTAGCACAGCTCCAGATTGTGATCGCTGTAGCCCTAAAGTTTGAGCTAGATTTTCGGTGATGATAGATACTTGGGAGCCACTGTCAATTAGAGCACGAGCTAATTGGTGGTGTCCGCTGATGTCTTGAACCCTAACAATGGCTGTTCCTAAAACCATGGTGGACCCATTGTGGGCACCATGCAAGGATTGAGGTTGGCCTGTGGAGCTTAAAGTCGACACAGCAACTTCATTTGCATTGTCAGTAGTCGCTGATTTACTAGGAAGATCGTGTAGATGCAGCTTAGTATGGTGACGGCCACGGCATACTTGGCATACACTGCGTGAGTTACATTTAGAGATGTGATGAGTACGTAGACAATTGAAACAAAGTTTATGTTCCATAACAAATTGTTTTCTCTGTTCCGGAGTCATTGCTTCAAATTTATTGCAATAGTAGATCATGTGACCTTCACCGCAGCATAAGCAGGAGAATGATGTAACCTTTGGTTCAGAGTTGACCACATTCACAGACCGAGGAACGGCCTTGATGTTGGAACCACCAATGTTCTCAAGAATACGGAGCTGATTTTCTAGAAATTTTAGCAACTGCTTGAATTTCGGTATTTCCTGAGACTCTACTGTTTGTTCAAACTTACTGCGCAGGTCAATGTTAAGTTTTCTAAGAATAATATGAAGCAATAAGAAACTCCATGATTCCACTTCAAAGTTAAGTGCTTGAAGAGCCTGAACGTTTTCTTTTAATGTGTTGATAAAACTGTTCAATGATTTGAAGTTGATTTGCGATAGATTTGGAAGATTGAGCACAGCTTCAACATACTTGTCTGCTATGAGCCTTTTGTTCTCGTAACGCTCGGTCAATAAATCATAAGCAACCTTGTAGTTGGCACTGGTTAGGAGTAGATGCTTTACCAAAGATAATGGTTCTTTGTCAAGAACGCTGAGTAAGTAGTGTAGTTTCTGTACTAGAGATAGTCGCTGATTTTCATGTACTACACTATTGAACACTGCTATGAAATTTGGCCAGTCCATATGTGAACCAGTGAACCGTTGCAATGAAAGTTTAGGTAGGAAACTTTCGATATCGCTAGCTTTGGAGGTGCCTTGATCGGAGGTGGATGGTGCAGCACTAGGCTTAGCTTCAACAAACGAACAATGAACAACTTGAACACTATAGTACATGTCGGTGAATGCCACGTAATATTTTTCTAATAATGCACGTTTTTCGTCATCAGGTGGTGTTTTCCCGCATAGAATAGTGGTATAAATGTCGTCCACGTCCGATCGTAGCTTCTCCAAGTCCTTATATTGACACAAGAAACGTCGCTTATCGGATGTTGATACCTCCTTTTTGTGGCTAATACCCTGAGATAATTCATACATGTTTTGCATAAACTTCATTTTCATCTCGAATTTTGTCCATAATACTTTGCTTTCACCCATTTTTATGGATTATAGGCAACAAAAAACTTTGAAAATCAATTAATTCCTTGTTAAGAAAACGTAAACAAACAAAAACAAAATGAAGTTTGACTTTGACGTTTAAATGATTGATTGAGTGAATGATAAAGTCAAGTCAGGGTTGCTAACTAAAAGAGTTATGGTACCGGAAGTTTACCGGCTGACAAGTAAGGTATGTTTTTGCCTTTACGCCATAGACAAGTTATAGAACGGAACGTAAAAGTAGCACTATTTGAGTTTGACAGTACAAAACGTTCAAACGTGAAATGGAACGCAAAAAACAAGAAAAAAGATGGATGAAAATTGCTGATGCAAGTTGAAATTGGAACGGAAAATAAGATGATTGTAAATTAGGATAGGATGATTGTAAAAGGATGATTTGACTCGTTAGGACCAAGAAATGGTTAGGAAAATCGTTAGAGGATGGGTAGACTGACCTGGCTGGTTCTCTGAGCAGGTGTCTTGGCGCGCTTGGTGTTGGATGGCGTCGTAGGTTCGCTCGCGATAATCCTTTCCACTCTAGATGATTTTGCTGATTTTGATGGTGTTGACGCGCTACGGAACTCGGCGAAGGGGTTTGCGCGGTACGCGGCTGATTTTCATTAGTTTTGGTGATTTTCGAGGAGAATCGTATGAATGACGTCTCGACTCGTTCGCGGCAAGTTTCCAAGAGAGTGGTGTGTCGTTTTAGTCTACCCTCAAGGAATGGGATGATAGGTAGGTAGATATAGGAAATGTTGAGGGTACAAGTTATAAAAAGTTTGACGTATGAATTGTCAGTGTCAACTAACATGTTAGTGCTGTCTTTACGAAACACTTTAATTTAGATTTTATTCGTGTTTTAAAATTAACCCTACTAACTTAAAAACACGTATAAAATCTAAATTAAAGTATGAAACCTTTCACTTTTTTTGTTGACGAAATCAAAAAACATGGACGAAACGAATAGTGTGAAGAAATTACTTTATAGTGAAAAGTACGGCGTACTTTTTGAGTATTTGTCCGAATCATTTTGTATGGAATTCGGATTTGAGGATTGGCCTTAATGTATATTGCTATAGCTGGCAGAAGGTGGATGAGAAGAGAGCCCGATCTTCGGCTCAGTGGCGCGCCTTGGGACAAACCTACGTCCAGCAGTGGACTGCTATAGGTTGATGATGATACTAATCCTAATTTTACTTTTATTTTTACATTTTTAAATAGTTATAGTTACATTGTTTTCCTTCACCGTTTAGTAGGTGTTTTTATTTATTTATTACTATTGCTACAACCCTAATACAAGCTGCTCACTTTGATAAATAAAAATAATACCTACCGACCCGCTAGTGGTCTTCTTATGTAAAATTGATTTTACAACTCTGTGGATAATGCAGTGGGCTATAATATTGTTAATCTAAGATGTGTCTAAGCAAAGTGTGTATTGCAGTTGTTTGTTGTCCCAAATAAATAAAATAAAATAAGGATGATATAAAATTATATATGAGGTATACCTCACCTAGGTCCTTATTGACCTGAGTCTCCGGCATGTCCAGCATGAGCTTGACTCGGTATGGCTGCGTGGACATCAACATGTGACTCCGACGCGTCAACTGCACGTGGGCAGACGGGAACGAGCATATTCCCATCTGCTCCTCACACGATCTGAAACCATTACATGAATTTTTTAACACAAACAGTACACTCTGTAGATGCTGCTTGACCGAGAAGGAAACGCTTATGTAATCCTGGAATGCATGGGAGTGGCAAAACAATGAGAAGAAATCTTCAAAACCCCAAGGTCGTGAAGCCTGCAAAGAACCCAGGAAACTTCAGGAAGCTTCTGGTCAGAGTTAGGCTAAACTATTAGTCAGGATATCCGACGCACAAAAGACCAACAGGAGTCCAAGTGCGGAAAAGGGAGTAAATTAACATTATATTTTTTTAAATCTGAAAACCTCTTTAGTCACACTGAGCAATTCATTTTGTGTTATTTATTGTATGAACATAAATCAAGCCTTGGGTTGGTAGATTAGTAGTAATTTAAAAAAAAAAGTTACACAGGCTTTATAAATAATTGTTTACTTGAGAACACATTCTACCTAATAATAATAAAATCTGATGATAAAATATTGCTCATAACTTTATGTTTTATTTTCCTTCCTTATTAATTTACTAGCGGACACCCGCAACTATGTTTGCATTACAAATTAATAAAATTACTTTCTTAGTATACCAGAACATCTTGGCGAACACACCCTCCAAGTTTCAAGTCTCTATATTCATTGGTTTGGCCTGTCTCTACGTTGTCTGTCATTCAGTCAGGTCTAAGCCTGTTATTTTTTTGTATTCTGTTTTGATTGTATTCTGCTTTGATTGTATTCTGCTTTGTGAAATAAATAAATGAAGTAAAATGAAACAAATATTTATAGATCCATCCATTCTCATAAACTTTTATACTTAGTTTATAATTAATGTGGACTATACAGGAAAGTTAAACATGTTTTAGCTTTATTTGCAAACATCTACTTATTTTGGCATACATTATATTTATACACAAGACAGGTACATACTTACTTGAACTGTAGATGCACGGGTCGAATGTGAGTAACATTTGGCATGTATGTGTAGTAGAAAACCACATACATAAATATGGAAATCCATAAAATTGCTGACAAAAACACAGAAATTATCCCCGCTCTATATAACAACTCTTTCACATTACTGATGCCTACGTCCGTTTTCTTTTTGTAACCTTTGTATTGGTCATAGGCAAACGTTTGCACTGGTCTTAGAAAGAATTCTCGATAGATTCGGAACGGGCTCAAATAGCCTAAAAAGGACATTTTCCACGCCTGTAATGAACACTTATCTAAGCCGTCAAGGATATAGAGTTAATAGAATTATTGTGGGTAGATAATTCATTTTGTTTTAGAGATAAATTCGATGATAAGCAATGAAAGAGTCAAAGGCCACTTTGTTGAGTTTTATCGCAGGTTTATGATGAGATAAAGTGTAACTTCAAACACAAACTGGTTAAAACAGTAATGCACTACTTTTTTTAGTTGTTATTCGCTGGAGACACCAAGTATATTTTGTAAAATAAATTATTTTTGATGCGGTTGAACTATGACCCTGTCGGCAAGGTTATCGTTTTTTTGACAGCAGAATAGAGGACAATTTCTGACAGTGACTTACAGATTGCGGATATTTATGAACGTTTCGTTCTTTCTGGTTCTAATACGACCATAATCATTCCTAGCTAAGTCCTTGTTTGTGAATTTGTTAATAAGTTAAGTAGTAGGTATCGTTAAAATTTAAATTCACTCTGACATTTAAATACCATTTGATAGTATTATATTCATTCACTGTAACTCGCACACCTTAAATGGTAGAACATAAGGCACTAATAATATTCTTTAACAACATACTATGTATACTATGTTCTGGCGAATAAAAATCTTGAATCTTGAATCTTTGTCCATTTGGTCCACATAAATAATATTGAATCGAAATTCATTAGGTAGGTACATGTAGGTAGATATGCTTGATATATGCACTAGGTTTCTACCTACCTACTTCAATCAAAACATTTCACGAACCTAGAATAAAATAAGAATAAATCAAACTAGAATAACCTAGATGGTATTATTCTAGTTTGATTGTTATGCGTAAAGTGGAACTAGTATTACCATCATCATCGATATAATAGAAAAGGACAAGGGACGTTTTTTGGCTCTAATGCACTTGAAAGACAAGGTAAGACGAATATTACCTAGTACCTACCATGCTTAAGATAAAATTCTGTCAGTCAGTCAGAACTGGAACACGTATGTCAAAATCACCTGTTTCCTATATCGCGAACCTTGCGATTTGTTTGTTGTTGATTATACCTAGTGATTATATTCTCTTTGGATTATACAAAAATCTATTTTTTCTATTATTCTAATACTCCCTGAAATAATTCTAAATCAAAAATGATAGCTCATCGTTTGGACTACTTAGCCTGGCGAGTAAATATCCACAGACGCTATTTATCGAGCACCACACGCATTGTTTTGAAAGATGATCTGCCGACACAAGCGTACAAGCCAGAAGTAGTTGAACGGGATAAATATGAGAAATGGGAGGCAGAAGGAAGATTCAGGGCTGATGCCTCAAGCACAAAGCCCACTTTCAGCATGGTTCTACCTCCGCCAAACGTTACAGGAAAATTACATTTAGGTTAGTAGGTAGTATAGGTCCACTGGTACACCTATATTTGTCTCGCATAAAACTTTACTACTAGCTGCCTGCGATTTTGACTGCATGTTATCATGATGAAAAATAGCCTATGCCCTTTTCCAGCTCATAAGCTATACTCATGTGTTTCAGCTGAATAAGTTCAGTCATTTTGGTGTAATTGTGCAAGGAACATTCATTCATCCCCACATACATTCATATATCCATACATACTAGCCTAAGGCGGCGTCCTAATTGGCATTGATTGTACGATCAAACAATGCGATTTGGTCGCGCCATGAAAATTAGCCATATGAATGATTGTACAATCATACAATGCCAATTAGGACACTCTGAAGAGATGAGTGTATTTAATCTCGTCGTAGCACCAAATCGCATTGTTTGCTCATACCACTGAGTTGGATCAAAAGAGTGAATGTGGGGAACCAACGTTTTGCCACAGGCACTGCGGTCGGGAGACCGCAGCTGTCTCAGTCACTCTTTGCGATCGGCGTGAGGCGGACGAATCGGGTAGCTAGATTGAGTGGTAGATAAATGCCGAGATGTGCATTAAAAACAAGCTCAAACAATTAGGACGTACACAAAAAAGAATATGGCGTCACATTTCATCGTTAGTTAAACAAAACTTTAACTAAAACTATGAATTACCTGTTTATTAATTTATTTTATGACACTCGATTATGATCCACCATTTTCTATGCAAATCATAGAATATGATTATTATGAAACACAGAAATGACATATCAGGGTTTTTTGGAGCGAAAGTTATAACACCTTATTATTGTGTTCATATCTTTCTTACGAGATTATTCACGTTTTAGTAGTTGGTTTTTTGTAGGTTGTGTACCTACAGTACCAACCGTACATACCTACAATATAGTACATACCTACTAGTAATTTTAATGAAAAAGATATAACGAAATAATTGAAATACCTAGTTACTAGTCATTTTATTGTGGGTAGGTAGGTTCAAAATTGTACCTACCTACCTACCACAATACCTACCAACACACATTAAATTTACTAGTAGGTACTATGTATAATTGTAGGTAGGTAGTACGGTAGGTAGTGTAGTTAAAGTACAGTATACCTGCCTAAAAATAGTACCTTCATTTAAACTACTACTAGGTACTTAATTGACGGTAGATAGTGTACCCACCTAACCTACAATATAGATTTAAATTTCTAGTTGGTACTGGTGTCTGGTTGGTATGTTGCAGATAGCTAGTACAACTAGTGTCACATCTGTTCAGTGTCGCGACTTGCGTCGCTATTCTTTGACGAACTACCTCGGCAGTTCCGCTCCCCGCGAGCCCCGCTGCTACCGCCTGAGCGCACAGAATTTCTTCGCGGCGCGGGCTCCATTTATATCGAACTCAGTGGCTCATACAATCAATTTTTATTAGGACAGCACCTATGGATAAAAATATAAGTAGCTAGTAATATAAGTATATTTTAGCATAAATACCATCAGCTAAATTATATAACATTAATTTCAGGGCATGCCTTAGCATGTACAGTCCAGGACGTGATAGTGAGAAGGAAACAATCAATGGGGTACAATGTGCTCTGGCTGCCCGGAACGGACCATGCAGGCATCGCTACACAAGTAATATACTCAGTTATGCTATTTTATCAATTTCTATTATGGGGTATTCTACCTGTACCCTGAATATTCGGGAGCACTCATATTACACCCTGTATAATATTGTATTTATAGATATCACATAACTTGTGATATCTGGGTATGCACTTAGCTTTATTGCACAATAATAAAAAAATACTATTTTATTAATAAAAATAATTATTAATAAAAAATTGTTGAAAAAATTTTAGCTCCGACGGTTTCAATTCAATCTGGCAATAAAAATAATCAATAAAAATGGCAACATTTTCAAAATTTCACATTTAGACGAGGCCAGGAACGCTTGGCAAATTGCTTGCCCAAATACTACTCCCCCCAAAACCCTTTCGTCTCAAAGGCAATGGGACGGGCCTATCTGTGAGCTAACACGGAACTGTCTGTTACAAACGTGCTCTAGCCCCTCAGATCGTGCTCGCCTCCTAGCCGTTTCCAAATGGGAGTCAGGACTTTGGCTGCAAGCATTGCCCTCACAAACGATTGGCACATTATTGGACCCTTTAACTTTCCGCGTTGCAACACGTCTGCGGTTGGGTGCTCCATGCTGCGCTCCACATAGATGCCGGTGTGGTACTGCGGTCGAACATCTTGGTCACCATGGATTATCGTGCACTAGGAGTGCTGGCAGAATTTCCCGCCACAGTAGTCTTAACGAAATCATTCGCCGGGCTTTTACCACCGCCAATGTGCCAGCCGTTCTCGAGCCGAACGGTCTAAGTCGTGACGATGGTAAGCGGCCTGACGGTATGACGCTTATCCCATGGAGAATGGGCAGGCCCTTGGTGTGGGACGCTACTTGCGTAGACACTTTGGCACCTTCTCATTTGCCAGGGACGCAAGTTAGGGCTGGTGCGGCGGCAAACTCTGCTGAAGATCTCAAGCGGCGTAAATATGTAGGTCTTGATAGGTCGTACATGTTTGAGCCCTTTGGGGTCGAGACCCTAGGTCCATGGGGAATGGGAGCCTTCCGCGTTTTTAAAATTTTGTCAGAGCGTCTGGTCGAAGCGACGCGTTATCAGAGGGCTGGCAGCTATCTGGGCCAAAGAATAAGCCTTGCTATACAAAGAGGTAATGCAGCCAGTATCCTCGGCACGCTGCCATCGGGTATCGAGTTGGAGCAGTTGAGCTACCTATAGATCGTTTGCAACGGTCTATGGGTGGCCCAATTGTTTCCTTTTGTAAATTTTGTAATATACCTATATATAGATTGTAGTAGTTAGCTTATGCTGTAATAAAAAACACAATATTTTTTTTTTTTTTAAGTAAATATAATGTAAAATAAATAATAATACTTAAAATATTTTGGACCTTCTACACAAAGTGGATACTTCTTTGTTTGCAAGATTGTATAGGTAGGATTATTACAAAAATTAATTAACTCCTTTTTCCAATTTCCAAGAGTTTACTGATGCAGCCCTAATCACTTTATGTGGTAACTTATATCAGTCTTTGACAACATGATTGGTTGGGGGTTATTTTGATTCTATCAGACTGTTTACTTAACCAAATAAACTTGTTAAACTAATTTCCATCTAGCAATAAGACTATAAGATTGCCTTTGTTATTTAAGTTTTTTGACTTGTATAAAAGAATCTAAAATTGTTTTTAATGTGTTTATTTTTTTTAGGTTAATTATGACCATACATTTTGTGTCATCTTTGAGACAATTTTTCTAAATAGATACTCTGATGATTTCAGAGTGTGGTGGAAAAACACTTGAAGAGTAAACAGAACATAACCCGACACGACATTGGGCGGGAAAAGTTCGTCGACGAAGTGTGGAAATGGCGGGAGAAGCATGGAGATACAATATGTCAACAGTTACGCACTTTAGGTAATTTTTTTTATAATGTTACTATCTGTAGCTATTTTGTTTTCAACAAACTAATTTATAAGTAAGTACCTAATATGATTGCATTTTTAGTTTCGAAAATATTTTTTAAGTAGGTACAGTCTTGCATTAACACTTCAAGAAATTTTATACTTATACATAAACATAACATTATTATTGAATTATTAATCTTATTAGATCAGTAATACATAATTTTATATGGGACGCCCATTGTTAGGTGAAGACCTCCTCCAGACAGTTGTCGGTTTCTTATAACTCTAGCCACCATTAAGCGTCGATGACAGAAGCTTTTTTACAAGCTGATTGTTGCCATTTTTGGGAAGGATCGTCAACTAGCAGATTGTAAAAACGCCGATGACACTGGGCGACTTTACACGCTACAAGCGAAGTCGCTGGCGTGTAGCGTGTAAAAAAGCCATGTGTCATCGTACTATTAGGCGGTGTCCTAATAGAACGCGATCACGCGATCAAACGTACTAACGTCTAATAGGGGCGTCCCGATTGGCAATCGCGCGATCGCGCGACGCGACGCGATGCCAGTTGGGACGCCTATTTGACGTTAGTACGTTTGATCGCGTGATCGCGCGAACTTGCGATGGTCGCGTCATCGCGTTCTATTAGGACACTGCCTTAGAGTCTGTTAAATCTTTCCAGGTTTTTCTCTGGACTGGTCCCGTCAGATCTTTACTATGGACAAAGCTCACTCACGCGCCGTTAACGCGGCGTTTATAGCCCTCTTCCAAAAGCGACTCGTGTACCGTAAGAAAGCGCTGGTCAATTGGAGTAACGCGCTGAAGTCTACCGTGTCAGATATTGAAGTTGAAAATCTCACAATAAGTGGTAAGCATTATCAAGGTTTTACAAAAGCATACTACAACCAACTTTGATAGGACTGTATTAGTTTAAACACCACTCAAAAGGTACAGGGAAGCAAAATACGCGTTTGTTTACTTAGATTTATTTTTTTACGACGACATATTTTTTCAGTTATTTTGTTCAAAATAAAATACTGAACTGATTTTGTTGATATTGAAATTTCTATGGAACCAATCTCCTCTTAAGAAATTTTCAAATCGGTTTATAAACAAAAAGGTTTATAATTTTTTACATAAGAATGTACAAAAAAAAACAAACAAATTGAGACCATCCCCATTTTTTTGAAGTCTGTTGAAAATCGCGACAGAGATGATTCGAACTCACATTAACCTTCTTTTTGCATTAGGGATTATTTTAATGAAGTTTTATTGTCATAAAAATACGCCGCACTGCGGGTAGCATAAGCATAATCAGCCTATAATGTTCCCACAGCTGGGACTCAGGTGTACTCTCGGCAGGAGAGCGAATGGATCTTAATCCACCACGCGGACCCAATGCGGATTGGTGGATGTCACATGCCATAGAGCCTTTTTTTTGTCCTTTAACATGTCGGTTTCCTCACGATGTTTTCCATCACCATTGCGAGAACTCGTACATACTCCAGTTCTTGCCCTGCGGGTATTGAACCTTTATCTTGTGTCTATCTACAAAATACAAAAATATGTGACCATACTTTAGGTAAAATAAATCATTTCATTTATACCATTTTCAGGGCCTACCGATTTATCACTACCGAACTACACAACACCAGTGAAGTTTGGTCAGCTGTACGAGTTCGCTTATAAGATGGATGATGGTGAAGAGGTGACGGTGGCCACCACCATGCCGGAGAGTATGTTGGCTGACACAGCCGTGGCCGTGCACCCCGCGGATGACAGGTGAGCTACCTAGACACACCCTGTATACTAACGCTAAAGTATAAAGATAAAGGGTGCGTCTGTAAACACCCTGCATATTGAAGGTCGGGGTCACCACTTTAGGATTCACGGGGTCACTACTTTAGGATTTTTGTTTATTTCGTAGTGATCAAACCCTAAATTGAATTGATTAAATAGGTAATTAGGTTCGATAAATTAAAAACCGAATATGTACTGATTGTATTTACCGTACCGCGTTTAATCCGAGACTAAATTTACAGTGTAAGCTTTTACAAGAGCTGTACAGATTGACTTATAGTTAGTATTAGAGTATAATGACGTATTGAGTAACAGCTTATTAAATAGTAATTAAACACATTATGTAGTTACGCTACACTAGAGTATGCAGGATGGGGTGGGGTGTGTCTAGCATTCAATATAAACATCTAGACACACTAGGCTAGGTTGGCTAGAGTATACAGGATGTGTGTAGCGTTAGTATACAGGATGGCTAGAGTATACAGTGTGTGTCTAGCGTTAGTATACAAGATGACTAGAGTATACAGGATGTGTCAAGCGTTAGTATACAGGAGGGCTAAAGTATACAGAATGTGTTTAATTTTTAATGTGTTAATTTGCAACATAAACGAAGTTGCAGGCGTCAATTGGTGTTGATAAAATATTGACTAGATATTTTTGTTCACAGATACAAACACCTGAAAGGAAAACGACTGTTACATCCATTTAGAAATGACACCATACCAATAATTTACGACGAATTCGTCGATATGAATTTTGGTACAGGCGCCGTGAAAATAACGCCCGGACACAGCAAAATTGATTATGACGTTGCAAAACAACATAAACTACCATTACTTCAAGTTATAGACGAAAATGGACAGATGCTGAATTCTGGAAAGTATGATGGATTGAAAAGATATGATTGTAGGATGGAGTTACTCAAAGATTTGGACGCTATTGGCTTATTGAAGAAAGTGTCGCCACACGAAATGACGTTGCCAATATGTAGTCGCTCTGGCGATGTTATAGATCATTTACCAAAAGAACAATGGTTTCTATCGTGTAGTGAACTTAATAAACAAGCTGAAAAACTTGTTAGGGATGGTAAATTAAAGATTTTTCCGGAGAAGTTTGTCAATAATTGGCTAAATTGGACAGGGGATGATAGAGATTGGTGTATTTCAAGACAATTATGGTGGGGGCATCAAATTCCGGCTTATAAATGTAGTTTAGATAAAGATTTTGTATGGATCGCAGCTGATGATGAAATTGCAGCCAAAATGGAAGCTTCTAGATTTCTGCGAACAATACCCGAGCTGATTACAGCTGAGAGAGACACGGATGTTTTAGATACTTGGTTTTCGTCCGGTATTTATCCGTTTTCAAGTTTAGGATGGCCGGAAAACTCAAAAGATTTGCAAAAATTCTATCCTCTAAATTTAATGGCGACTGGGCACGATATTTTAGGATTTTGGGTACACAGAATGGTTATGCTCGGACTAGAATTGACGGGGAAAATACCATTTGAAAATGTATTGCTACATGGAGTTATTTGTGATAACAAAGGAGCGAAAATGTCTAAAAGTAAGGGTAATGTGATCGACCCTAATGATGTTATAAACGGAATCGGTATGAATGAGCTAAAAGATAAAATTCAGGATATGTTTAAAAGCGGTATATTAAGCAAAGATGAACTGGACAAAGCTCTAGCATATCATAAATCGAATTTTTCAAATACAAATGGCATACCAGACTGTGGAGTCGATGCATTGCGATTCACATTGCTTTCCCAAGACGTTAAATCACATTTCGTCAATTTCGACGTAGCTATGTGCCATGCTAACAAGTTATTCTGCAACAAAATCTGGCAAAGTGTTAAATATATGCAATTATCATTTGCTAAATTGAAGCAGACAGATCAAGAAATCACCAAGAATGATCTAAATTACTTTGATAGATGGATTTTGAGTAGACTAGCGCATATGGTTGAAAAGGTTAATACATCAATGGATAATTACGATTTCCATTTAGCAACAAAAGCTATAAGAACGTTAATATACAACGAATTCTGTGATATATACGTAGAATCGACTAAGCCCGGTTTTGAAAGCGACAATTGTAAAGTTGGGTACGGCCACGCTCATACATTATCCGTAGTTTTAAATACAGCATTACGATGTTTATCGCCTTATATGATTTATCTAACCGAAGAAGTGATACCAAAAATACCCGCATTCGAAACTAATATCATTCACAATTTCAATGATAACATCTACTATGAATTTCCAAAATATGAAGATTTTAAGGATCTGAAAGATGATAATGTCGAGAAGAAAGTTGATAAAGTACTGAATAGTGTGTATTTGGTTAGAGAAATAAAGGGATTGTATAATATATCGAACAAATTGCGACCGAATATACTCATCACAAGTAAAGATGATGAATTCATTAATGACGTGAATGAAAATAAAAGTGTAATTTTAAATTTAACGAGATGTAACGATGTTATTTTCGAAAATGATAATAAGACGTACATTACATGCGTTTTGGATAATAAAACAGAGATAAGTGTAGAAATGATAGGAGACGAGGTAGAAAAATCCATTTTAGCCGCCAGAAGCAAATTGGAGAAGCGAATAAAAAAATTACAAGATTCTTTGACGAAAATGGAAGCGAAACTGTCTAGCAACTACTTTTTGGAAAACGCTCCAGAATTTACCCAACTGCTAGAAATAGAAAAGATGATTACAAAACGGAAAGAGTTGCAACAACTACAAAGACTGATTTAGAATAATTTAGAAATAAGATAGTAATTTAGAAATAAAAAATAGTTATTGAATATAGAAAAAGTTTTTTATTGTTCCAATATTAAAAACGCTTATAATATAACAAACAAGTATTCTATTTCTTTCTAAACTGACTAACAACAATGGCTCCAGAAATAAAATAAGTATAAAATAATTTTGCAAAAAAAACTGCATATAATTTGAACAAAAATAATTACAAACTTGATGTTGTTTCTAAAATATGTACCTCATTTAATGATATAAATCGTAGAGATATTTTAGTCTAAGAATCCCCCCCTTCCTTTTCTTATCGTGTCACTAGTTCTTTAGAACCAGTGCAGTGTGGTGAAAGTATTTTAAGTGCGCCTCGAAGAGGCTCCTTTCTTGCACTTGACACATGTTTTCGAACTTTTAGGGTCTATGACATGCCGGTTTCCTCACGATGTTTTCCTTCACCGTTAAGCACACAGCGGCCATATAAATGATCGCCCGAGTGGAGGGGCGTTCATTTTTAGACTGAATATCTCTACCTAGTAGAACGCCATATAACTGATCTATAATATGTTATTTATTAAATACCTTAATAAACAAAGTAACAGGGGTTTTTTTAAATGGAACTTTACAATAAATATATGGTATATATCTGAAAACAGAAATAAAAATATTATTTAGGACTATATTAAATATTTGGTATGTAAAAATAAACTTAAATCTATTATGCCAATAACGTCTAACACAGAGTATTAGAATACTGCTTTCATATTATGTTCACATAAATAAAATTAGGTAACAAAAATTATCAACAAATTATATAAATATATTTAGATTTATTACTAAATATATTTATATAATTTGTTGATATTTATGGATTTCCGCAAAGTAACGCCTGAATCAATCAATTAACAAAAATTATGTTTTAAAAAAAAATCACTTGCTGTAAAATAAAAATAATAAATAAATATTTTGGATATTTCACACAACGCCATCTAGCCCCAAACTAAGCAGAACCTGTACTATGCGAACCAGATAACTGATAGATTACTCATATTTTTTTTTTTATAAATACATACAAGACATAGGATACATAAACACCCAGACTCAGGATAAACATCGGTGTTAATACAAACAAACATTCACACAATCACACCCCTGCACTAGGATTCCCTGTGTCGCAGGTGGCATGGACACATACAACACATCACAACATCCAAGACCCGAGAACAAACATTTGTGTTCGTCACAAATATTTGCCCCGGTCGGGGATCGAACCCGGAACACCAAGCTTCGTAGGCCAACTACCAACTGAGCCACGGTGTCGTCCATAATACATAAATATTTGTCCTGAAGCGGGAATCGAACCCGCGGCCGGCGTGGCAGGCCAACACAATTGACTCGACAATCCGTATCGTTATTGAATAATAAGTAATAAGATTAAGTATTTATTAAATATCCATTTCTAACCACCATTAATAATTTTACTAAACACATTTTCCATAGCCTCTTTCTAGCTTCAAAAGTTTGCTGGAAGAAAACTCTTATTAGGGTTAAGCTCACCTTTGTACATGTCTTTTATGTTTTATACTATAACGTGTTTGTGTATAAAGAATTGCAGAATAAATATGAAGGTGTTACCAGGAATTAAAATCATATGTTTAATTTAGTCCTAAAATCATAATACATTGACAAAATAATTGTATTTTATGTGAACAGACTATGTACATATTTCTGTGTTTTAAAAACTTTATATAAAGCAATAAAATATATCATATATTCCCAAAAAAACTTTACACTACTTTACTTACACTCACACACACACACATACATACACACAAATGCACTTACTAAATAACTTTTTATAAAGCATCTTATTTACAGAACAACGGATATATGTATCTCTATGATAAATGACAAGACGAGCATTGCGTTCTTGTTGGTGAAACACCAGCCCTTGACCAAAAAAGGGCTGCCCAGGAATTCGAATTTCAAGTTTTTACTTTCAGTGGTTTGGCCTGTGCATTGTCTACACTACATATGGATATGTCCTAGCATACACTTTGGATATGTCCTAGCATACACTTTGGATATGTCCTAGCATACACTTTGGATATGTCCTAGCATACACTTTGGATATGTCCTAGCATACACTTTGGATATGTCCTAGCATACACTTTGGATATGTCCTAGCATACACTTTGGATATGTCCTAGCATACACTTTGGATATGTCCTAGCATACACTTTGGATATGTCCTAGCATACACTTTGGATATGTCCTAGCATACACTTTGGATATGTCCTAGCATACGCTATGAATATTTCCGAGCATACACTATGGATACGTCCTAGCATATGCTATGAATATTTCCGAGCATACACTATGGATATGTCCTAGCGTACACTTTGGATATGTCCTAGCATACGCTATGAATATTTCCGAGCATACACTATGGATATGTCCTAGCATACGCTATGAATATTTCCGAGCATACACTATGGATACGTCCTAGCATACGCTATGAATATTTCCGAGCATACACTATGGATATGTCCTAGCATACGCTATGAATATTTCCGAGCATACACTATGGATACGTCCTAGCATACGCTATGAATATTTCCGAGCATACACTATGGATATGTCCTAGCATACGCTATGAATATTTCCGAGCATACACTATGGATACGTCCTAGCATACGCTATGAATATTTCCGAGCATACACTATGGATATGTCCTAGCATACGCTATGAATATTTCCGAGCATACACTATGGATATGTCCTAGCACACACTAGGGATATGTCCTAAGCTATGAGATAGGAACCTTAATTTTTTTCTTACTACCTTTCTTTATTAGCGCAATTTTTGCTTCTTTCCTCTTATTTTTGATAACTTGTTTGGTCGCATGTGTACAGGTAGCTTGACTTGTGCATGATGTAGTCGATTCTGAAACAATTTTGAATATAAATATTAATAAAAACGAAAGCCTGAAGGTAGCGCCAGTAATGGATAAATTAAAAAGTAACAGGCTAGCTTGGTATGGGCACGATGCGAAGGGAAGAATGTCATGTGACTAGAAGAGTGCTGAATATGAAAGTGGTTGGATATAAGTAGGCATGGAAATGATTGCTACTTCTATTTCATTGTCACATGGTGATTATGATTTCATTTTGACACAGTGAAATCACCGGTGATTTTTCACCAGTGGTCTGATGTGATAATATATATGATAGTTTTTTACAATAAATATATTTGTATTTGTATCACACTTTGTTTAAATAATTCACGCATGACGCGACGTCACGCAATCACTTCCTCTCACAGTCAGCACAGTATTGATTGACTATATTATGTTATTGTTATTTACGATACAAATGAAATTGTGAATGGTGACAAGTATCATGACATCACAGCGTACAAAATCGTCTTACGGGGCGCGCCGGGCAGATATCTCATATCACCGATGATATTGTAACAGACTTGGTCTCAGAAAGTAACAAGTGTTATGTGTGATCATTTGTATACCATGTGTTTAAACTAATAGTTGGTTGAAACATTATATAAAATAATTGATTGATTGGCATCATCAGGAGGTGTGGCCTCGCCGAAGTTTGAAACGAGAAACTCTCTCTCTTCTCGTTTCAAACTTCGGCGAGTCCACACCTCCTGATGATGCCTCGTGTAGAGGCGAAACACGTGTCGTATCTTTAAACTTTGGTTTTCTGTTATTTGATTTGTTCTCTTTGGTATAGTTGAACTAAAGTTAAGTTAATTAAAACCTTTGTTTAGAAATTAAGCAGATTTATTACTAAATATATTTATTTAATTTGTTGATATTATATAAAATATTGCTCCGTATACTTTCCATGCCTAATAAAACGAAAGCCTGAAGGTAGCGCGAGTAATGGATAAATTAAGAGGTAACAGCCTAGCTTGGTATGGACACGATGCGAAGGGAAGTCGTGTGACAAGAAGAGGGCTGAATATGAAAGTAGATGGATTGGATATAAGAGTAGAGTAGAGTCCGGTGACGCAGTAACAGCCATCTGCGGCTAACTGCATTAAAAACCATCCGAAAAAAAGGAAAAAAAAAAAATAAGAGTAGAGAGGAAGGCCAAAGAAAAGATAGTTGGACTGTGTGAAAGACGTTATGAATAAAATAGGTCTTCTTATCGTGTCACTAGTTCTTTCGAACCAGTGTGGTGAAAGGATTTCAAGTGCGCCTTGAAGATACTCTTTTCGTGCACTTGACACATGCTTTCGAACTTTTGGGTTCTGTGACATGCATTTGTGGTTTCCTCACATTAAAACTAGTAGAAGTGCCACAGTGTCCTCAGTGGCGCTTCCTCACCACGCCTCTAATTTGAAGGTGCCCCAAGGCTCGCTGGTTTTTTTTAAGTCTGTCGATGAATATGAAATAGATACTCACTTATGCTAATAACATTCTGAGTAGTTTTCTTCAGTTTCTTCACTTCATCCTCGTGCCATTTGACGTGTTTCACCAGACAGAACAGGAACTTGAATCTCTGCGAGCATTTCGCGCACGCGTACATGTATTCGCCCTCCGAACGAGTGTTCTCGTTGAAGGTACATTGTTCCTTCGCCGGCTTTTTGATTACGCCTCCTTCAAAAACAAAATAGGTCTATTGTGATGTCTACTAAAAAAATTGGTTGTCTGTAAAGTTGGTTTACGGACGATAGTTTAACGTGACTGTAGTGTATGTACCTACCTATACTATACATGTACACACACATAGCTATCTTCAGACCGTACACGCACATACACAGTCTCAAAGCTCATGATATCAGTATGCGAGAAGCAGCGCTGTCGGCCGGACGGGTGCAGCGCAGGAGATGCTCAGAGCGGATATTATGTGTGTGGAGCCTGTGACTACACTGAACATAATTCGGTAAAGTAGCAAACACCACAAGTGGCGACGAGGAGAAAGGTTAGTCCAGAAATTCCAAGTAAATACGAGGAACAATGGGTTGCCTGATTAAAGTGAGGTTAGTTCGAAATAATGATTCGAAGTGAAAAGTCAAACGAGTCCGATTGTCTACAGTACTTGTCTTACCCATTTTATTACCTCATTGACCTAGTTAGCTTCTTCGTTATGCAAGGAATGATCAGGAATAAAATTAAATAGTAGTGTTGCTACATTATCTAATAAACAGTTGACTCGGTGACCTCAACTTTCTGTTTTATTTTTATTTTTTTTGATGGAATGGTGGGAAGGCTAGCTTACTTATTTAACACTGTTGGTCGGTCATTTCTAAAATTCGGAAGCAATCGATGCGACAGTCTAGCTAGGTACCTAACCTACTTACTTCTGTCTGATACATAAAAAACTACCTACTTAAATTTAAAAACGAGTATGCATTCTGTAAGGTTTTATTTCACGCTTACATAAGTGTGCCTGCTTATACTTTTATATATGCCTATTCTAGATTAAAAGCAAGACAAAAGGATAACAGTAAGCTTGGCACTATGCATCTTTCGTATGTGCGAAACGTACACATGTGTATTATGGATTCTGAGTCAACTATTGGTAAACATGCATCGTACATCTACATCGTACATCGTACGGATTCTGAGCGATTCCGTTTAATTCGTTTGAGTACCTACACCTTCCTTGCTGAGTGCACAGGTGGCGCGACCCGCGTAAGTATTAAGGTTCATTATTCGGCTGTATTTTCGAAGCTGGCGTTCTGTAAGATCATTATTAATGCCTGCAAGTAAGTACTTATTTAAGTTCATAATCAAGGTAGCATTGTATGAGTGGCGCAGAGAGGCTGCGATATTTAACTATCAAAATACATTGCTGACTTATCGATTGGCAGTCGGCGCGCAGACTAAGCTACTGAACGCGGAGACTTAGATTTTTAAGTCATCATCATCATCAGTCAATTCAATAGGTAGGTACTGCTGGATATAGACCTACCATTCCGATTGTTTATTTGAGAGGTGCTGCGGAATTCTGGTAAGCAGATGTTTAGACTACCTATACCTACCTATCCAATCGAAGCGTAGGTAACGCTTAGGTACGGTGTACGTAAAGCCTTACGCAGTAAGGTTTCAAATCATGTCGATTACAGCGGGTGGTAAGTACCTATGCGTACAAAACGTCTGAAAATGCGTACAATGCACAATTTAAATATAGAACGTAGGTATGCGGCCTTTTTTATTACAATTCGGTTTGAATCGATTCAGGTTTGCGCTACCGAAATAAAAGTTATTATTTTTACTAATCCTATCGTTTACGTTTACTCACATAAGATGAGTTGGCAACTGTAACGAATTATTGACATAGGGCATTATACCTACCTAGTACCTATTGTGTGTCCTATTATGATGAAATGTTGTTTCTAACTAAAATTAAGAATCTTCATGCAAGTACCTACATAGTTATAAACAATAACTGTTCCCATTCTTATTCCTAGTTATGCTTAAAACCAATGTCAGTCAATTTGTTGAACTTTTGATTTAACTGGTACCTATAAAGTCATAGTCCGTTTGAGATTATTAAAAAATTTAAAGATTCAGAGCGTTTAATGGATAGATTACCTTGCTATCATTGAAGAACCACACCTGGGCTCCTTATGTTTGTTTTATTATTAATGAAGTAAATATATGGTGTGCTATATATTATGTGGTAGGTACAAATTGTACAATAAAATGTATCCACCAAACCCTTTAGACAGAAGGTTTTTGGTACATAGTCAGTGGTAGAAAAGCAGGTTTCGCTGGTTTGATTCTCGTTTCGGGGCGGGTATTCTCGTGGTGAGAGTTGATTTTTGTTATTTGACGTGGCGTTAGTATTAAGCATTATTAATATAAACAATATTCTATCCGTCGTCTGGTTCTCTCTTCCTGTAGTGCAGGTTCCGTTGGGTTTCGGACTGGATTATGTTTTGAGTACATTATGTATGCCAAGCTATTTAAACCCATCACAGATATAAAGCTGAGTAGGTACTAATATTAAAGCTGTCCCTATTGTTAAATATAAACTTTTCCGTAATGAGCTGCATCGACTAACAAACGTTATTGCTGTAAAACCTTAATAGTGTCTGATGTGCAGACCTTTATTATCTAGGTCCTACCTATGCTATGTCCTATCAAAACATAGTTCTAATAGAATCGGTAATTTTGAGGTCGATAAAATAATACTGACAAGCTGATCGTTGAAGCGGGTGCGTCGTGCATTAATATTTAATTCTGTGCTATGCTATTAGGTAACTAATCTAGTAAGTAAAATACCTAAATGAGCAGAAGGCTGTTTTATGGCAGAAAAGGGTAATAATTTATTATTATTCGTACAAAATATGTATTATCAGATATTTAACTTTAAATTCAAGTTCGAGCTTACCTACGGTTTCAGTAGGTCGAATACGGGAATCTTAAGTTTCGAGTTTACGTGAAATGTAGTTGTGTAAAGCTTAATTTATATTCTATTTCTATAAACGATGTATCTCCAAGTCTACATTATCTGCCTCAAGAAAGAAAGAAAGTTAAATAGTAAAGAAACACCTTTAACAACATACTAAGAACTTGGTTGGTAAACTGAAAGTTCGTTCTATCTTGTAAAAAAAAAAAGAAGAAAAAACTAGTGCCTTTAACTAATTCCTGCAATAATTCTAATTCTAATTAGACCCTCCTGTCTTGGTCATTGAATATACTATGATACTATTAAACTTATGTTTATTTACCGTTGGTTATTTTATTGCCAATCGCCATGTATATAGAGATATATATGTATATGTATGTATGTAGAATTTGAGAAGGGTTATTTTGGCGCATTACCGAGAACTTTCGAGTTGACGCCGTACTATCATTGGTTTGGTTACGTTACATTTCAGTCTGGGGTTCTGATTTTATTTAGTGCCCTGAATTGGGTTACATTAAACACGAGCTCTTAAATATTGCCAGGCATGGACTCACGTTAGGGTATGTAAATACCGCCATTAAATTGGCTGGGCATGGAATCACGTCAAGGTACATGCCGCCATTAAATTGGCTGGGCATGGAATCACGTCACAGTACGTGAATGCCGCCATTAAATTGGCTGGGCATGGAATCACGTCAAGGTTCATGCCGCCATTAAATTGGCTGGGCATGGAATCACGTCATGGTACGTGAATGCCGCCATTAAATTGGCTGGGCATGGAATCACGTCAAGGTACATGCCGCCATTAAATTGGCTGGGCATGGAAACACGTCACGGTACGTGAATGCCGCCATTAAATTGGCTGGGCGTAGAATCACGCCAGGGTACGTAATAAAGTACCGCCATTAAATTGGCTGGGCATGGAATCACGTCAAGGTACATGCCGCCATTAAATTGGCTGGGCGTAGAATCACGCCAGGGTACGCAAGTACCGCCATTAAATTGGCTGAACGTGGAATCACGTTAGGGTACGTAAGTACCGCCATTAAATTGGCTGGGTGATGAGTCATGTCAAGGGCAAATAATAAATAAATAAATGATGTAGTTATGGTAATTTTTATCAGTGTCTATTGCACCCAGACTGAATTGTAAAATCGGACAGATATTATCTGGCTGGACAGGCAATAGTGTCAGTGATATGTGTGTAATATTGCTTGTTCTATATCACGTATGTTTTAAGTAAGAAAATAAATAATGTATACTAATAAAAAAAAGTATCTTTTATCGACTCTTTCCGATCGCTAAATACCTAACTATAGTCATAATGTCTTTCTAAGTGAACTATCCCTAGTCTAAAAAATATTAAATCGTTACCCATTTGTGAAAAAAAAAACTATTAAGGGTATGTGGTATCAAGGGTATGTGCAAAACTCCCATTAAATTGGCTGGACATGCAATAATGTCAAAGGTATGTGTAAAACTTCCATTAAATTGGCTGGACATGCAATAATGTCAAAGGTATGTGTAAAACTTCCATTAAATTGGCTGGACATGAAATAATGTCAAAGGTATGTGTAAAACTTCCATTAAATTGGCTGGACATGCAATAATGTCAAAGGTATGTGTAAAACTTCCATTAAATTGGCTGGACATGCAATAATGTCAAAGGTATGTGTAAAACTTCCATTAAATTGGCTGGACATGAAATAATGTCAAAGGTATGTGTAAAACTTCCATTAAATTGGCTGGACATGAAATAATGTCAATGGTATGTGTAAAACTTCTATTAAATTGGCTGGACATGCAATACTGTCAAAGGTATGTGTAAAACTTCCATTAAATTGGCTGGACATGGAATAATGTAAAATGTGTGTGCAAAAGTCGCCATTTAATTGGCTGGACATGATATAATGTCAAGGGTATGTGAATACCGCCATTAAATTGGCTGGACATGATATAATATCAAGGGTATGTGAATACCGCCATTAAATTGGCTGGACATGATATAATGTCAAGGGTATGTGAATACCACCATTAAATTGGCTGGACATGATATAATGTCAAGGGTATGTGAATACCGCCATTAAATTGGCTGGACATGATATAATGTCAAGGGTATGTGAATACCGCCATTAAATTGGCTGGACATGATATAATGTCAAGGGTATGTGAATACCGCCATTAAATTGGCTGGACATGATATAATGTCAAGTAAGGGTATGTAGAAAACCTCCATTATATTGGCCGGATACAGGATAGTATAAATAAGTACCTAGGTATTTAAAACCATTAATCAAATATGTAATGTCATTTATGTAGATTTGTGGATTATTACGAAAAAAAAAAAATTACGGGTCTTTATTCTGATTTTACTTTATTTCAACGATTCAGTAAGTAAAACCCATAAAACTTAGGAATGAAAAATTAAAAAAGTATATTGTAAAAACTTATTGTAACAGCCGGCGGTCGTTCAATCGACTGAATTGGCAGAAACAAGCCTAGGTTAAAACAGGGAGTAAGCAATGGACTCCGTGGTGCCCTACTAGCTACTTTTCTTGATAAAAGAAAAGGGAGGAGATGGAGTTATGTAGTACGTACAATGGTAAGGTATTCTAAAGTCAAGCGAGGACCTCATGTTTTTCCTAAGTAACTATAACAGATAGGCTTGGGTTGATAGGTTACTTGCAGTTCGTGGAATCGCTGCCTACAAGTGCATGATTATGCATTTATCGATGGAAGGTTTTAATAATATTTTCTGTAAGTGTAACGAGCCTCAGACTATTCTTTACACGAGCAATTGCGGTTATTGTAGAAGATTGTGAGCTAGTCATTGGTCTACCAGAAAGTCAATGCAAATACTTTCGCTAAATAAAAATAAAATATTCAAGTACTACTTCTTGGGCGATGTCGATTTAGATGTGGTGCTGCAGCATCTCTAAACATGTTCGTATTCTAAGTCATTATGTTTTGTGTTTGTATCCACCCTTGTATTGTGATAGCGACTTTATAGCTGCTTGTTGTCAACGGTTGTTCCGGGACACCTAAGCTTGAGATTTACCTTATGAATCTTATATTAACAAGGAAGGGATGTAGTGTATGTACCTACCTATACTATACATGTACACACACATAGCTATCTTCAGACCGTACACGCACATACACAGTCTCAAAGCTCATGATATCAGTATGCGAGAAGCAGCGCTGTCGGCCGGACGGGTGCAGCGCAGGAGATGCTCAGAGCGGATATTATGTGTGTGGAGCCTGTGACTACACTGAACATAATTCGGTAAAGTAGCAAACACCACAGTGACTACCAGCGTAACTGGACAATGAGCGTTACCGGACAATGACGTCAACGTTTTCGTGCATGCAGCCGGCGTTCATTGATGTAAATAACCTAACCTAACACACTTTATCTGAGCCCTAAAAGCTTTTTCAAAAAGAGTAGAGTCTCTCCACAGTATAAGTCCATAGACTAGTACTGAGGAAACATATCCGTGATACGCAGTTAGTGCCGCTTCTTTGGACACGCGTAGTCTTAGGCTCCTAATCGCATAAAAAACCTGTCATTTGCATTTGCATTTAGTAATCATTTGCATGCCTACAAAATACCTACCACTTATTTACTTATTTTTTTTAATTTTTTTGTTATCATAACAAACCTGGCAGTATTTCAAGAGTAGGCCATCTGGATTCTGGCAATTTTTTTTCAAAATCCAATATTTTTGAATTCTCCACTGTGGGTTCTTCTATTTTGGTTTCCTGAAAGAAGTTTTACCTTAAATTCCGATTGGTCATAATCATAAGTCGTAACTTTTTTGAAGGTCATTGGTTGAAGACATTTATGATAAAATGGCCCACCATTTAACTATGACTTGTTTATAAATAACAAAAAATTCAGCATCTGATTTTTTTTTTCCTGGATGCCTCTGAATAGTGAACAGTGAAGTCATATCATTAGAAGGCATTTACTTAAGCACAGATTACTTGTAAACATGTTAAACCTAAACTTAAACTAGTAATTTTTATTATATTATTATTGATGTTTTATCTGAAAACAAACAAATTATTATTTTTTTCCAACTTTTTGAGTTAAGAGGCACCTCCCACTCTGCCAACATGGCTTTTTTTATTATATTAATAGTAGGTAGGCACTTACCTCAAGTTCATATTTATCATCATACACACTAAGGCCAAGTTTTTCAAATACTGGTTGTCCTATGTTTGTATCCTCTGTCTCCTAAGAAAAAATCAATATTATAAGTTCTACCATAACATGGCTTAAGTTTTCACTCCTAAATTAAATGCAGAGAGTCAGTTTGCTTTCAGCTGTGTGGATGGCATTATGCAGTTTAGTGTTGAGTGGCATGGATCTGGTCAGACTTTGAGATCCTTGAGTTGTGTTAAGTTATTAATAAAGAAAATTACTAGCCTTCCCTTATGCCTAGATCACACATACCGAGTACTTGACCGAGACAGTAAAATGTCATTCGGCCGAGACAGTGAAAGCTTCCGACCATCGCTCAGCCGAGCACTCGGCGCTATGTTTATATGTACCGAGAACTCTGTACATGTGATCAAGGATTCTACTATGAAGTTGACACAAGGAATAACAAGGTTGCAAGAAGAATTAACGTAGTATAGTTTAGCTAGGTACCCTTTAAACCTTGTATTCCTATTCCTACCTAGGGAGGAATAGCTTCTGTAGTTTCAAATACTTACTAGCTCATCTACAATTTCCGGAATAATCATCTCTGGGTCACTTTCCGCAGCCACATCTTCAGATTTGATGGAGACCATGCTCCCAATGTTGGAATCTTCATCATCATTGACGATGTACTCATCATACTCTATATCTTCAATCACACACGTTTCCAGTACTTCCTCGTCTGTGTCAGCTTGGCTGAGCCTTCTGGAAGCTTCGTAGCTCCTCTCCCGTGAAGGCTGGACGTCTTCCATACGCACAAGAGGAACATTCTCCAGGTCTTCGGTTTCTAGGGTAATCTCAGACATCGTAACTAAACATCACCATTTGTGACCTACTTTCAGCAGTGAACTTCGTAAAACTATTCGTGGACAGTGTAATACAGTCCATGGATGGAATCTCTCTCGAAATTCAACTTGTTTTGAATAGAATTCAGTGATTTTTGAGTTATTTTTAACAGGAAAATCTTTTTACAAGTCGAAAAAATCCTCAAAGTCGCAGTTTTACAACAATTTTGACATAAATGACTGACATTGACAATAACGTGACAGTCAATCCCAGTATCTGGCTTTGACAGTCACGTTTTTAAATAGCACGACCCTTACCTGCAGTTCCTAAACAATTCGAAATACTAGCCACCATCCCTCGAGCTGTTTCTTGATTAGGCATCTGAATTCTAAATTCCATTGATATGAAATAATAGATCCTAATATATATTTAAATATAGGTATGTGTGAGACGATTTATAGATACCTACACGTGTAGTAAAAAGGCAGCGTCTAGCCTATTTACTATAAAGAAACCACACTAACTTTAAATATTTTATTTGCAAAAACTTATCAGAACTCGAGTAAACTCGAAAACTAAGTAGATTTAACGTGTTATATGTTAAAATTCAGTCTCTTACATAATCATCCCAAATGCATTATCATTGCCATGCAAATAAGTTTACTCAGAAACAGTAGCACCAGCATTATAATTCCAATCATGCACGGGAAAATACATCTGCATTAACGTTTCATAGATATCCACATCGACTGGCATGAAAGTGCAGAATATAACTCGTTCAAGATCATTGTCATTTTCTAGAGCTTTCCTGGCAGCTTTCAGAGCAATATGGGCAGCGAGACGATTAGGGAATCCGTAAATGCCGGTAGAAATGCATGGGAATGCAATAGATGTGAGTTTGTGTTTATTTTGTAACTCGAAGCACTTTTCGTAGCAGGATTGTAGTTTTTGGGCTGAGCCATTTTGAGGACCCACAGTGTGAATAACATCTGAAAAGAAAATGGTAGATAAGTATGTAATCACTCAAAATATAGTGTTTTATAACTTATATGCATATTATACAGTTGAGATTTAGATCCCATTATCATATTCTTTTGAGTTTTTTTTTTCATATAACCCAGATATTCTTGTTTCACACATACTCACAATTAGCAGGAAGATTATAGCCTCCAGTTATCTTGGCTTCTCCAGTTGGGCACCCTCCTAATGTGTCGTTCTCCTCCTAATTAAATGAAGAAGGTTAGGTTAGCGGATGTTCATGTTCAGCTCTTAATGTTCAGCGGCGCGGCCACATGGATTGGCCGGGCGCAGCCTGGCTGCCCTTGTGAATATAATTAGGGCCATAACGACAATTTAAAAATATATTTAGGATATTTGCAAAAAATTCGCTGGAACCTAATAGATGAATGGGGTGTAATAAACTATTTTATTGTTGTAAGTACTTATCTATAGTGATGTATTTGCATGAAAAAAAACCACTTAGGTTACTACCTTTATAGTCACAAACAAAAAACATGTAAAATGAAAGATGAGAATATTTGGTGCATTATGGAATATCAGAAGTGGGATTTCATCTGTGAGTGGATGTAATAGATACCTGAAGTAAAGGCCCAGCCGCACGATGGATGGCTCCATCTACACCTCCTCCAGCCCTTAACTGTGAATTGGCTGCATTTACAATAGCAGCAATCTGAAAATTGAATATCTTTTTACTTCATGGCTTGATAAAGCTAAGCGCTTTTTCTTAGGACCACAGATTTATCAGAGTAGTAAAGCTTAGGAGGAAATATAGGATTTTTTCAAGAAGGCAAATCACGTCTTAAAAATCTGAAGATACGTGATATGCCTTCCCAATGACCAATGCCAGGTTCTACGAATTTGAAAGCTGAACGAAACTAAAACTTTGTTCTCACCTCCAACTTTGTGATATCACCTTTGAAGATAGACACTTTCTCAGATAGTTGTTTATTCTTCTCTCCATCCATCTTTATTTTCTTGAACTCGGCCAGGTCTTCTAAAGTATGTTTTTTAGACTCAATTTCTTTATTTAGAACAACATATTTACACCAAGGGTCAACCCTATCCAAAATTACGTAGTCGTTTGATTTATAGAGTTTTCTCTTCTCTGCTTGCAGCAAATTCAAGATTTTCGTCTTCTCGGACTGCCATTTAGATTGTGAAGTCATTTTGAGGAGAGATAAGAATCGTAATAAAAAACTTTTTATCGCAATGTTTGTGCGATTTGTAATGGTTTTGCAAAAAATTCCGCACTCCAAAGTTATCATTATTGACTTTGACACTATTGACAGTTTGACAGTTAGGTATAGTGTTTTACAAGGAGTATATGTGTCGTGGCCGGATCATTGAATTGGATATTTCATGAAGTGGCTGGCCATTTCATGAAATGGCCGTATTTCATGAAATGGCCAATACCTGCTGGCCACATCATGAAATGGCCTGGCCAGATCAATGAACATTCAGCGTTTAATGATATGAACGCGTGGCCATTTCATGAAATGGCCAAATTGATGTTCACTAACGTTTGGCCGCTTCATGAAAGGGCCAAGCATTATTGATCATATCGTAAAAATAGTTATATTATCCACCGTTAGAGGCGCTGATATCGTTTTGTTTTTGTGATGCAACATGGCGGCGGACAGTTATTCTGATAAAAAAGGTTGACCACGCAACGAAAATAGTTGGACTGTTATTGGATTACAAAATATGACTTCATGGAAATTGCGGGGGAAAGACTATTATTTTTAAAAACTAATGTATATGTTTCAAAAACTTTATTTAAGTGTTTATGCCATCGATAATCTGTATAATCTGGTATTATTAATATAAGTACTATCTGTCTGCGATGATTTTCTGTCATGAGGCTCTCTTAGCTCGTTTCGCTCGCGTGTGAGTGCGCAAAAAAAAAAAACCTAATAACCTACTGTCACCTAACTTCTATCTGCCTCAGATAATTTTCTTTAGTCAGGTTGTGCATCGATATCATGGAAACATAGAAGTATTATAGGAAGAAACTGAGTTCAGTACAACGAATATAGGCCCTACAGAAAGTCGCCACAGTAGCGCAATTATTACAAACATGGTTCAGTCAGTGTCAATGATGATTGTGCGGCGAGAACTACGCAACAGATTTTTGGCGAAAACGGTTTATTGTTTGTTAAACGGATGCTAAACTACACGGCAAAAAAAACAAATAAACGATAATAATAATATTCCATCGGTTAAACTTACCTGTTAATTCTTATTGACTTTTAAAACTTCCACTAAACAGAAAAAAATATTTCACCAATTTTGATTGCCGCCATTGCGTCAAATGTTGCCACAGGTATAAAAATAAAATACCTGGAAATTATTCTGCTTAGAGTTAGGGAGCCTGAAAATCACCTTATTTTTCTATCTGTAAATAAATTATTGAGTGAGGTTAATTTTACCTAATTAAATTTATGATACCTATTTGATGAAATGTAAGTAACTTTACTTCACTGGTCAAGAAAAAACTGACGATTAGGTACAAAAAAAGTTTTAATAGGTACCTACTTACATATTTTATTATCCTTAATTCTGTTTGTTGGATTTGTTTAATCTTTTATATAGGTACCTATATGATACCTTCTACCTACTGTTGCGAATTAACGTTCAGAGGTTCAGTACGTTGTCTGTCAGTCAGTCAGTCAAAGCCTTTATTTATTGATTTGTGAGGAAAGTTATCTTGTATCTATCCATCCTCACAGAACATTAAATGAAGACCTTGTCCTTATATTTTTCCTCAATCCCGCCAAAACTATTGAGCCGATTGAGCTCACGTATGGGGTATTGGGTATACTTTATGAGCTATTAAAAACGCATGGGCTACTTTTTGTTAGTTACAAGCTTAAGTTAACAGCTTTATATCACACCTATTTATTAAATGCGAAAGAATGTGCGGAAGGATAATAAATATGAGGTTACTATCTTGGTAGAATCATAGATCGAAACCAGGTTAAGGACATAGGACATATTTGCCCGGAAACGAGATTGAAATTTTCCATACGCGCAGGGAAATTTTATTCGACTTGCAACACGCAGTCACGCAAATAGGTTTCATATTTAGGAAGAAGTTACTACTATGGCCATTGTGTATCTATAGACAGTATGTCGTCATAATTAATCTATGCATGGAAACCCTACATTTATGATATGGCCAAACGTGGATGGCCATATCATTAAACGTTGATGTTCGAACGATATGGCCAATATTAGCTGGCCATTTCATGAAATACGGCCATTTCATGAAATGGCCAGCCACATCATGAAATGGCCAATTCAATGATCCGGCCACTACATATGCATTCTAGTGTTGTACTTCTAACAAATATTGATTGAATTAGTAATATATTTGAATCGTTTAACAACTCGTACAATCGGTAGACGATAACAAGGTACCTACAGTTTAGTTGAAAAAAAATGGTATTTTTTACTGCTAACGGTACGTATACTCTGACTAATCTGTGAATCTAGCCAAGCCGTAGTACTCTGACTAATCTGTGCTGTGAGCCAAGCTTATGGTAAACCGTGTGGTGGACGCTTACTTGTCCGAGTCAAACCCCAGAATTCCTAAATTGTAAATTCAAATATAGACATTCGAGAGAAATCCTAGGTTGTAAAGACATTTTAAATTATATATACCTACTTTAAATTGCTAGGTTCTCGAAGATTATACAGGGCGTCCCACGGCTATGCCACATGGAGGGAAAGTACCTTAAATATTGTAGATGGAACATTTTACTGAAAGAAGACAATAATTGAATTTAAAAAAATATTTAAACTGCATTCATAGATATTTAAATAATTACATGATTGAACCGGGAATCGAACCAGTTACACGAGAAAAATAATCTCCCTGTAGCTTTATCATACCGATCGAAAGGCTTCATCATATAAGGATTATTTTTTGCTAAGTGACATAGTGTTACAAATAAAAGGAAGAACATGAATTAGGTATAACATTTTTAATATAAAATTAATCAATTTATCAAAATCTCTATGTCTATTTGTGACACTATGTTAATTAGCAAAAAAAAAATCCTTATGATGAAGCCTTTCGATCGGTATGATAAAGCTACAGGTGATTATTTTTCTCGTGTAACGGGTTCGATTCCCGGTTCAACCATGTAATTATTGAAATATCTATGAATGCAGTTTAAATTGTTTTTTAAATTCAAATAATGTCTTCTTTCAGTAAAATGTTCCATCTACAATATTCAAGGTACTTTCCCTCCATGTGGCATAGTCCTGGGACGCCCTGTATAGGGCACACATCACACACTTCACACAGGATCAAACTGTCAAACTTAATAATTTGTCAAGTTCAACTCTGACTAATCTGTGGTCTAGCTGTTGCTGGCTACTCAACGTAGTGGTTATATTCTCTTTGCTGGCTACCCTAAAAATTAACCGAACAATAATTCTCCACGTCGTGAATGTGTTTTATCGCGTTTTTCGGCATTTCGCTAAGTATTTGCGCGTTGTTATCGGCTATGAATTGATACAAATCAACCCAGTGAATACTGTCCCTAAGTTTTTGGCCACAAAAGCACGAGATCGACCAGGTAATCCTAGAATTATAACTGTTTGTACCTTCAGTCGGTTGAGGAAAATTACCGGTGTAGTTAACTATCTCATTGAATTATTGTGTTTATTTCAGTATGAAGACTTTACGCCTTCTTCTGGTCGCCGCGCTAGCGATATCAGTGTCTTATGCAGTGGACAGGAACAATTTCAAAACCTGTGATCAGTCTGGTTTCTGTAAAAGACTCAGAGCGAATAAGCCTGAGAAATCCCAGTTTTCCTTGAATCTAGACACTGTTATCGTCCACGGAAATGTTCTATCAGCTGAAGTGAACACTGTTGATCTTGAAACTGAGAAGAAGACTGTCTTGGTAAGATTTTGATCAAAATACTTATACAAGGTGTCAGGATTTGCACTATTTGGGTGCTAGCCAAATTATTTGTAATTTTCATATCATATTGCAGCTTCACGATCATATAATTTTAAGGCAAGTGCTAGGAAGAAAGATAGAACCCAAAGGCACTTTTCAGGAGTAGGTATTATGGCAACACAGGTGAAAAATGCTGTTTGAAATATCCACAATACCATATATATACCATATACCATAGCAGTGTTGTACTGGCCTATGTGAATCAAAGTCCCATATAGTACTGTTCTGGTCATGAGCAGGCGTGATTTCTTAACATCAGGAGAGCGCCCAGCTTGTCTCATCACTTGTATAAATAAAAAAAGTGGGTGCTGTGTTTTTGTCAATATTAATTTGTACAATAATTCAAGCAAGATTTAGTAACAAATATCCATACATTTTAACAAACTTGATTCTTATTCATTTGCAGTGGCAGTATGCTCTAAGACTGTCGGCTCTCATAGATGGCACCTTCCGAGTGGAGATTGATGAGGCAGATCCCTTGTACCCTCGGTATAGGACTCAGCTAGCTCTCAAAGGAGAGCCGAAGCCTGATGGGTAAGTTCTAGTTACTTGGGGCAGTCACAAACAAACACTATAGATTTATTTTTTTTAATTGGGTTGTGAACGCAAGCTTTGTATTGTGTGAACTGAAAAAAAAATGACTATAATCTTCCTAATAGTAAGATAACCGTTACACAATCGTTTGAATTTAAAGTGAAGAATTGGCTCATTGAGCAATATTATTATAAGATAGATGAATTTTTGAACTTACCTTGGGTTATTTTGAAAAAGTGTACTTATTATGATAATTTTTTAATTTGATGAATAATTTTTATTTTAAATTGTAATTGTACCTATATCTATTTATTTTTTAATGTTAATTTTTGTTCTTTGAAATTGTATACTGTCTAAATTCTGACCTGTAACTGTTTTTTGACAAGATAGGTTTAGTGACATAGGATAGTATGTAGTTAGTAGGTTTGCTGCTGTTAGGTAGTAGTTTAGGTAGTAATTTTGAAATTGTATTCTAGTTTTTCTGTATTTTTATATAATTTTTATTTTTGCTTTGTGTGTGTGTACTATAGAGACATTCATATACGATTGTGAAATTGTGATTGAATAAATAAATGAAATAAAATTTTCTAACCAAAAAAAATATATTCCAGCCTCAAACTGATCTCAAACGAGAATGGAAAGTTAACCCTGTCCAACACTCAAGGCAACAAAGTCATAATCACCGCCTTTCCGCTCAAGTTTGAGTTCTGCGACCGTTCTGGAGACGTGGCAGTGATACTCAACGACAACGCTCAGCTGATCATCGAAGCTCTGAGGGTAAAGAGGGAGAAAGCTGAGGATGAGGACGGAAACAGTGTTGATGTTGTTGTGAGTGTGCTTCTGTTTATGTTGTTATGCTATGTTGTGTTTCTGTGTGTGGGTATAGTTAGCCACGTATATACGCTGTTATCATACCTTAGCAAGTAGTCTTAAGGAACTTACCCAAACTACGTGACTATTTTTGTAATTTTTTTACCTCCCCCCTCGGTGACCATCCGTAATATATGAGAACCCTTTCTTGTATTCGTAGTATTTTCCAAAACGGTTTTCAATCGTTTTTTGCAAACAGAAACTTGATAAAAAAATAATACAGCGCTTGCTGCGTGACGCCAAAAGTTCCACGTTCCATGTTCATGGAACTTTTTGAATATTAAGCAGGGTTTAGACGAAGCCAATAACGCTGGCGGCAGTCCTCTGACAAGCCAGCGCTGGCTCGGCCCGTGTTGTTTTTCCCGCCAGTGCAGGCAGCCAGCGCTGGCTTCGTCTAAACCCTGCTTTAGCTCGAAAAAGCGCGAGATTTCCTACGGATATTGACTTCGTGACCAAACCTAAGCCTCACCCCTCCTGAAAGGGTCACGTAGTTTGGGTATGTTCCCTAACTCCCTTCAGAGTTTATGCAAGTCTGGTAATATAAAATCTGAGGAATTCGGTGGAAGGAATGAAATGAATAGATACCACCAACACTATATTTCACCACTTTTATAGACTTACGAGTATTATAATTTACATCAGGATATTATACGCCTAGAAATATTGGACAACGAAAACTACCGTGCTCAATACGACTTGTCACTGGTACCGACTGAATTCCACTACCCGTGTTCAAACGATTCTCCCCGAAGTTAGCTCGGTAGGCATCGAAATAAAACCGTTTTCAAGGCCATGGCCGCTCGGCCTTCCTCGCTCGGAACCAGTTATTCACCAACTAGTGTTCCCAACTAAAAATACTCAAGATATCGTTGCCATCTTATAGAAATAATACTAGAAAGTTACAAATATATCAAATTATTTCAATAGATCACGACATTCGGCCATCGGACATCGTACGACCTCCCGGCGTACGTAAGCAACTATAGAGTTCTTGAATATTAAAATTATAGTAAGGACCAATGAGACTTATCATTAGAATTTCACTCCATCAAGCGTACCTAATCTTATTTGCATAAATAATTATGGTAATAATTATAGTTAAACAAAAGAAGTAAATCATAATATTATTTTTTTTTTGCATACTGATTAGGTGACTAAACATTATCGTAAAGCCATAAGAATACGCAGAAATTACAGATACAAACAAAATATTCTAAATATGTAGGTATTACTTTTGGGCATAAATCACGACATTTGGCCTCAGCAAAGCTATGTATTTAATAGAAATTAATGTAATAATGTCCAATAATGTTATCAATAGAAATAAAGCTATTGATGTTAACCCAACATATTTTGTACTGAATATGCAAAATAATATGTGTTTTTGTTAAAGTACGCCAGATTGTATTCAGTATTTGCTGTCATTTAAAGTATAAAACTGACTATCAAGTGACTCAACAGTAAATTGACTTTACCCATACCTAAATATTTCAAATCCATAATAGCATTTTCGCATGTTCTCAAGTTTTAGTAATATATAAATAATAAAATATTGAGTATAATTTTATCTTACTTGAATGCCTGCCTTTATCAGTACAACGTTAGTGTAAATTGGCCCATGAGCATGGGAATTAATTTCTGCATGTGACAATTAAACTTAGAAATAAATTATCACTATCATACATGATTGTCTAAAAAGAGCAGAACTAAATGTATTCTTTGTGTTAACTTACATTTATTTTTTTATCAAAGTAACCTATTAACTTAGGCTTGCCGTAGTATCTACTGAGTTTTGACAAGTTTCTATTGAACCCCTTAAAACTAGAATAGATAAGACATTTTTATCCATACCAAATACCAACATGCACCTGTTCGGTTCACCAAAGCTTAGAAAAATAACTTAAATACAATATAGGTCACATCTATTCCACATAACATTCTTTGCTCAATAGTCGTTCATTAAGATCTACTAGAATTGCTTTTATTTTTGTTATAATCTAATTTGTATTGGTCCCACTGAAAATTAACCGTTGATTCTTCTTTCACACTCGTCCACGCCTTGGGAAGATGGCGTGGTGCATTGGTCGTCCATCATCTACACATCCATTTTCATAATTTCTTACGACATGAATTATGCTTTGTCCTCCATCATAGTTCATCATGATCTCGCAAAAATCAATATTAATTTAAAACCAGAATATCGTAAAAAGTAATTAGCTGCCTTTCTCGATTCATCAATTATGTCGTTTCGTTTTATTTGATTTCTTTAAGTCCAGAGAAAGATAATATTAAGACTGTCAAAATAAAATAATCTACAAAGGCCGGATTAACCTTTCTCAAGGTATTAAAACCAAAACCTTAACAATTTTGAATAAGTCAAATGACTTGTAATATTTAGAATAACTCCAATAGTTTGAAAAGCTTTAATAGCTCGGATTTCTTAGAAACGTGTATAATCTGAGTTACCCGACTAAGTTACTCGAGCAACTTAATGTATAGTATTAGTATAGTATGGTAATCATGAATAACTTGAAAGTATCTTTTATTCAACATGGTTACTTCAGTCGCCTAAGCAATCCGAGCAACTCTAGTAACTCAGAGATCCAATCGAACAAATTGAATGACTTAGGTGCAGACATTACCTGGATGCTTTAAATTACCTTAATGTCACATCACCTACTTATTTTGATAATTTGTATTAAATTTATTTTATTGATTGAACTAACTAGAATAATAAATGAACCAAACAATGAAAATACCTTATAAGATTTCGATGTTCGATCTGAACGAAATGAATGATTCAATTGTTTTCCATCATCCAATATTAATAATAACTTTTACATAATATTAATGAATTAATATGAAATAACTCTTAAGATACTTTGTTTAAGGTATTTTTATTATATGTCCACTCATATGAATTATCAAAACTGCCTAATATATCAGTTTAAAAGACCAGTCTGAATTATCTTGGTTAAGGTGATCTGATTATTGTTTTTTTTTATTAAAATGTAACTTCAATAGCAATTTGCAATTCATCTAGCAGAGCTTTTAATATTTAAAATTAATTTAATTAAATCAATAATATAAATAATTAATTCTTTTAAGAAGTTGTTTATTCTTTTTTTTAAAGTTATTTATTATGTTAATACGTTTTAATTATTAACTTGAGTTTGCTGGAAATTCTTCTAATAACTTTGAACTTACTTGAATCAAGTGTAGTTAGTAAAAGTAATGAATCATCCTCACGATGCGCAGTGACATTGACAAATGACATTGTTGTGGTCATAAGAAGTCTTTATGCAGTCCGCTAGTCCGTGGCGTCATACAAAAATTGGCCTGTACAGCAGTGGGCGATAAAGGGATGTTGATGATGTACTGGAATAAACTTGATATAACCCTGATTATCGGGAGTTACTTATATTTATGGCGCCAACCTTATTTAATCTTACTTGAATTGACTCAAATTATCTTTATTTAAATCAAATAAACTTTCAAATAATTAAAGCAATTAAATTAATTATTATTTAATTATTAATATTCAAACTAATTCAAATCTCATAAACACGATGTAAAATTTGCTATATAGCTAAATACATTATTATTTGTAAGTTGTTTACTTAAAAGGTATATTCGTAGGAAAGATTACTGCTAACTGTTTAAATACCAATACCGAAGTTCTTGAAAGATATTACATGCAAAGTGGACTCAATGGAAAGTCTAGTTATTAAAGAAGAATGGAAACCAAGAAATCCCGTGGTTGTTATCCAACTGTTTATTGGTAAAATCTAATTGAAACCCTCACAGATTCAATCAAGACCGACCGCTTTCACAATGCGTAAAACAGAGTTTATCTAAAGATGAATAGTTGAAGCTGCCATTTATCGGGCCTTTGTGAAGAGTGCCCGACTACGAAGAAGATACTTTATTTTGTATACCTAGATTTTAATTTATCGATAACTATACTGTCTTGAAAGATATACTTAAAAATTAACGTGTAAACATTCTTCAAATAAATTTGTAAAGTAAACTTGAAATGCAAACTGGGAATATAAACTTGAAATGTGAAGCATGAAATACTTGTGAAACGTTGTAGAACGTTTTCTTCCTAAAAACATTAAACGAGGTACTACTTACTAGATTTCTTTTAAGCAAAAGCAACCTAATGAATCAGTGAATGAACAGGCTTCTCAAATCCACTCAATAAAATTATTGTTCACCGTCCTAGTATCGCAGATTTACTTTTAAACCGTCAAGGTTACACTTTAAAAATAATCTTGATAGAAATACTCAAAATATAAACTTGAAATATCAATTTAAGAAAATAAACTCTTGAAATATTAACTTGACAACTTGACTTGATCTATGAGTTTAAATAAACAAACTTGATAGGTAAACTTAACTTGAAAAATTGACTTCTGATCGTGATAAATTAATTTCAGCAACTTGAAAAGATAACTTGTCGATCGCACAAGCGTGTTTGATTTGCACCCATCTCGAGGCGCAAATTAACGTAGAAAATTAAGTTGATTTAAGTAATATAAAACTTTTTTTTTTTTAAAACATATAATTGAAGATTTAACTTTAAAATACTATGTGACTAACCAGAAAATAAATTTAAAATGTCTGGTTAATTAACAGGTAAAAATGTTCTTAAAAAAAAACTATAAATTGGTTGTTGTTCAAAATGTCCCAAAAACTATTGTTAATATCATAATTAATAATTGAAATTATTGGAGAAAGTAACTGAAGAAAGTACTAGATAAATACTTGACAATTAACTGAAAAGTTATCTGGAAGATAAACTGAAAAATAACTTTAAAATAATTTGAGAGTAACTGAATAAAATACCTATATCTAATAATAAATTTTTGTCCAATTGTTGTACTGTACATATCTCATTTTATCTTCTGTTCTCAATTTTTTTCAATAAGTTTGCCAATAGTTAAGTTAGTACTAAGGAATTGCTTTTTTGTTAAAGTCTATTGTGTTTTTGTATTTATAATGAATTGCTTTATTCTTATAAAATGTAACTATTTAAGTTTCATGTACATGTCGGGTAACGTTTCCTTAATTAAATATGTACATTATATTCTTAATAAATTATGTCAGTCAATAAACTAATAAACGCAAATAAACTTTGAAATCGTGCCTCCATTCTACGACGTTTCTAAATCCTGGACACACATGGTCCGTTGATTTTAGACATGGTTCAGTCAAAACATACTTGCGGAACGAGACTCTGAACACACATGGTTCAGTAAGACGACGTTTCTAAATCCTGGACACACATGGTCCGTTGATTTTACGTACTGAAATCTGAACACACATGGTTCAGTCAAAACATACTTGTGGAACGAGACTCTGACACACATGGTTCAGTAAGACGACGTTTCTAAATCCTGGACACACATGGTCCGTTGATTTTACGTACTGAAATCTGAACACACATGGTTTAGTCAAAACATACTTGCGGAACGAGACTCTGAACACACATGGTTCAGTAAGACGACGTTTCTAAATCCTGGACACACATGGTCCGTCGATTTTACGTACTGAAATCTGAACACACATGGTTCAGTTAAAACATACTTGCGGAACGAGACTCTGAACACACATGGTTCAGTATGACGACGTTTCTAAATCCTGGACACACATGGTCCGTTGATTTTACGTACTGAAATCTGAACACACATGGTTCAGTTAAAACATACTTGCGGAACGAGACTCTGAACACACATGGTTCAGTATGACGACGTTTCTAAATCCTGGACACACATGGTCCGTTGATTTTACGTACTGAAATCTGAACACACATGGTTCAGTCAAAACATACTTGCGGAACGAGACTCTGAACACACATGGTTCAGTAAGAAGACGTTCCTAAATCTTGGACACACATGGCCCTTACATTTTACGTACTGAAATTCTGAACACACATGGTTCAATCAGAACATAAAATATCCTTCATTATTACTCGGAATCTACTACATCAATTTCGAGAAAATCTAATCACTAGTATACTCAATCTCGAACATGCATGGTTCAGCTAGTTATTTTTGTTTAAATAATTCTAGAAATATTTATTATGCGAAGCAATGTAGTAAAACAGCACAAGGGATAACGAGTAAAAATAATTTGGTCAACATGTAGGTACTAAAGTGTCTCGTGAACGCCGTTGATCTTTAAAAATAATAATATGCATTACATAGTTATGCTCATAATAACGATCCTAAACAAAACAATTCAATTTTAAATCCGGATTACATCATTATTAATTTCTTACATTATTGACTTCATAAGATTCAAAACTTTAAATTTATAATAATAATCCTACACTTGAGCGAGTCAACCTGTTCATCACATCATAGTGTTTTGTTAATTTATCTAATGTTACTGAACAATACTGCACTGCTAGCAATTTCGCAAAATGTTATTACAGAGCAGCCCTGGTCGAACCCTGTCGACGGTGCCTTTTTAATAAATTCTAGTTACAAACTCGATCGAAATGTAAACCCGACCACAATCGAAGCATTAAAGTAATCATGATGATATTACCAATTTTTTTTACAAAATCAGTGGGTAGACTCACAAATAAAATTACCATGATAATCACTATGCATTGTTTGCGACATAATTTGCCATCAATGGTAGTCCTGATAAAAATATTATGCAACTATTGCCTATGCACTTGCGTATTGTATGCTGAAAACATCGGAGAGTAGCCCTGATCACGGTGTCAGCAATACTCTGATACGTAGTCAAAATATGATATAATGACTTCATTATGCAATAATATTTCAAATTACATACCTGGGTTCAGCCCCTCTTCTGACATGAAATGAATAGATACCACCAACACTATATTTCACCACTTTTATAGACTTACGAGTATTATAATTTACATCAGGATATTATACGCCTAGAAATATTGGACAACGAAAACTACCGTGCTCAATACGACTTGTCACTGGTACCGACTGAATTCCACTACCCGTGTTCAAACGATTCTCCCCGAAGTTAGCTCGGTAGGCATCGAAATAAAACCGTTTTCAAGGCCATGGCCGCTCGGCCTTCCTCGCTCGGAACCAGTTATTCACCAACTAGTGTTCCCAACTAAAAATACTCAAGATATCGTTGCCATCTTATAGAAATAATACTAGAAAGTTACAAATATATCAAATTATTTCAATAGATCACGACAGGAATGATCACTATTTAGGTGGTTCAATACAGGTTTGTACTTTGTAGAACTTGAACCGCCCAGTTCCCGCGCGTCGCCACGGAAGTTCAGTTATTACCTTAGCTTCGTTTTGTAGGAGGAAGAAGGAACTTGGGGCGAAAACTTCAAGTCCCACCATGACTCCAAGCCGCGTGGAAACGAAGCCATATCATTGGACATCGCCTTCCCTGAGGCGGACCAAGTCTATGGTAAGAATTTAAGCCTCAATTCACACTAAGATAGCAGCGGCCGGCAGCAACATTAAAATATGAAATAATTTTAAACTTTATTTATCTACATAATTAAAAGACTAACCTTCCCACAACCTTAAACTTTATAAACTCTAAGTTCTCGTCATCAACAACCTATAGCAGTCCACTGCTGGACGTAGGTCTAAGGCGCGCCACTGATCCCGATCTTTGGCTCTCCTCATCCACCTTCTGCCAGCTATAGCGCGCAGATCATCGCTCCATCTGGCCAAAGGTCGTCCTACACTGCGCTTGCATAAACGTGGCGGTCTCAACGACACGTTTACCCCAACAACGGTTGTCGGTTCTCTTCGGCAGATATGGCCAGCCCACTGCCTTTAAATACTTACTATTAATTTTAAATTAAAACCTTTTTCTCTAGGTATACCAGAACATACGGACAGGTTCCACTTGAAGACCACAACGGGAGGCGAGCCCTACCGTCTGTTCAACCTGGATGTGTTTGAATACGAACTGGACAGTCGCATGGCCATCTACGGAGCTATTCCTGTTATGTATGCCCACGGGTATGTGTTTGTTCAATTACATTAAACAAAATTACATTCATTTCAGGCCTTAAAAATAAAACTTAAAAAATTTACATAATCAACTTAAACAAAACTTACAAGCTTACCTAAGCCACATAATAAAATGAATTGAAATGAAATGAGATTTATTTGCCTGGAGTATTGTCATTACAAGGCCTTTTATTAATATAAGTATCACATATGACTTCAGTAGTCGACCTTTATGTACCTAAACTTTATGTAAGACTAACTGATACCTGCAACTTCGTTTGCGTTATGTATGAATTAATAAAATTCCTCAAAATTTATTTCTTAGGACGCGCCTACACTTCTTGACGAACAAACCGACTGAATTTTAACACTGTCAGTCAAGACTAAACCTTTTATAGGCAGGGTCACTACCAACTAAGCCACGGTGTCGTCATAACACCGATCCCTGCCTACGAAGCTTGGTGTTCCGGGTTCGATCCCCGGCCGGGGCAAATATTTGTGACGAATACAAATGTTTGTTCTCGGGTCTTGGATGTTGTGATGTGTTGTATGTGTCCATGCCACCTGCGTTTGTTTGTTTGTTTTATGTATATTAATAATAATATAAATAATTAATAATAACTTAGCTGAAGTGGCACTGGGCTGGCCATATCTGCCGAAGAACTGATAACCGCTGGGGTAAACGAGTTCTTGAGTGGAGACCGCGAATGGGAAAACTTAGTGTAGGACGCCCTCCGGTGGGGTGACCATCTGCGGAAGGTTGCAGGCAGGAGGTGGATGCGGCAAGCCGAAGACAGGGTGCGATGGCGCAAATTTGGAGAGGCCTATGTCCAGCAGTGGACTGCGATAGGCTGATGATAAGTCACTTGATTCACAGTTACTATTTATTAGAAGGTTGAGTTGTATAATGATTATTTTCAGTCCAAAACGCAGCGCGGGTGTATTCTGGCACAATTCAGCTGAAACGTGGGTTGACGTCATCAACTACGCCGATTCTACCGTAGTGTCCTCATTGGTCAACCTCGTCACTGGAGGACAGAAGCGGAGACTCGATGCCAGGTAACATCATCTATATGACGCCACTGAGCCCAATCCACCTTGAATTGGGCTCCGTGGCTTTACTATAACTACTAAAATAAATAAAATAATTAATTAATGCAAATGATTAATATAAGTACCTTCTTAATGTGCCTTCTTAAATGAGAATATATTTATATTTAAGTACATTGTGATACTACTTATAATTATGTTAAATAAAGTTGCTGTGCCCAACAGGGTATATGTACCATACCCCTAAACTTTGTATTTGTATTGCCTACTGGCACCAAACTGTCAAACCTCCTAAGCAATTACTTTTCTTGCTTGCCAGTTCTTAACGGTCCAAATTCAGACTGTTATGAACTGTCAGACGAGTCAAGTAATTGCTTAGGAACTTTGATAGTTTGGTGCAAGTCAGCATTAAATAACTATCAATTCAAATTACTAATCTAACTACCTTCTTAGATCTTTGTTCACCAATGATAATCGGAAGATTAGGCCTCTTCGTCCGTTATCTTTGACGTTTAATATATGAAAATTCGTGTCAAAAATGTCAAAACAACTGTTTAAAACTTAACCAGAGTTTTTGGCGGGAACATGAAAAATGGCGCATTGGCGGCATTAAATTAATTGACAAAACTTGTATAACTTTGAGTGTTTAAGTGTAAAAACTGGTTTTTTATCCTTTAAGTGCTCGTCCAGGTGTATGAGTGTTGGTGAATAGTGTAATGCTGTAAAACGTGACTTTTCGTGTTGCCTCCAAAACTCCATAGAAGCCTCTAGTAAAGTCGCAACCACCACTACTCTACAGGGGCATGACTTGACTTATCGACTCTGACTTTTTTTTTTTTATTAGCCTATGCTGTCCCATTGTTGGGCAAAGGCCTCCCCCAAATTCTTTAAATTCTGACTTATGACAAAATAATCTCTCCAATTACTTGACACTGGCTATATATACCTTTGATGTGAAGCCAAAACCGAAAAACTTAGGTTCTTCAAAAAAAAAAAAAACTTAACCATCTGTTGGTGTACTCTGGTCTTAATGTCCCTTCTTAACTTGACTTTTTGTCATATTGTACAACAGATTGGTTTCCGTCTAGGTTCATGAGTGAGTCCGGTGTGATCGACGTGTTCGTGTTCCTGGGAGAGAAACCGACCGATGTGCTGCGGCAGTACACCGCGCTCACTGGAACAGCCCCGCTGCCACCGGTAACAACATTATTAGATAGATAGATAATAACTTTATTGTTTACCACTAGGAAATAACAAATTCGATATTCTTAATCTAAATAAAGGCAATACGAAGGACGGCCTTATCGCTAAAAGCGATCTCTTCCAGACAACCGTTTCATGGAATGTAATGAGTAGAGAAAGAGATGGGGTATTAGGGCTAGTAGATAAAGTTGATTAGAAATATATAGCGAATAATAAATACAAATAATACTTATTATACATAGATACCTACATAACATATTACAATATATATACATATATCCTACTAATATTATAAACGCGAAAGTTTGTAAGGATGGATGGATGGATGGATGGATGTTTGTTCCTCTTTCACGTAAAAACTACTGGATGGATTTTAATGAGACTTAACAATAATATAGCTTATACATCAGAATAACACATAGGCTATAATTTATAAAGATACCTGCGCAGACGAAGTCGCGGGCACCAGCTAGTACCTAAATATATACTACATACATACATACTTATGATAGCACAAAGGAATGAGTAACCATTACAGTACTAACAGGGTACTAACACAACTATTAGTTCAATTATTAATGTTAATTATTTTTTAGATAATCTCTTCCTTTTAGGCAATCTCTTCCAGATAACCAGACGAGACATAATGCGGAGTTTTGGCGGGAACGTGAAAATTAAAGGATGGCGGCATTAGAATAATTGCTAAAACTTGTGTTACTTTGAGAGTTAAAATGTATGAAAAAAGAGGGCGAACAAAATTTTTTTACGCAAAAATCGCCTTGATCTATTGCCACTAAATTTCTCTGAAACGAGTTAGCTGTTTGACCTCTCCAAGCACCCCGCGCCGCTCAGAATTACGCAGGAAATCCGATTTAAATGTTAACTAATTCATGGCCCACCCTGTAGGTGTACCAAAATGCTTATTAAGAAAAAAAACCGCTGTAATTTAACTGTCAACAAATTATATAAATATATTTAGTAATAAATCCGCTTGATTTCTAAACAAAGGTTTTAATTAACTTTACTTTAGTTTAGAACTTTAGTACATATTACTATATTATAAACCAAAGAGTCAACGAACAGAAAACCAAAGTTTAAAGATACGACACGTGTTTCGCCTCTACACGAGGCATCATCAGGAGGTGTGGACTCGCCGAAGTTCGAAACGAGAGTGAATAAACAACGTTGCCCGGCCCGTTATGGCGATGAGGCGACTCATGTCACTTTGTTTAGAAATCAAGCGGATTTATTACTAAATATATTTATATAATTTGTTGATATTTATGGATTTCCGCAAAGTGACGCCTGAATCAATCAGTAATTTAACTGTTTTATCTTTTAATATTATGTCTTGTCTGGTTGTCTGAAAGAGATTTCTATCTAGCAATAAGACCGCCTTTGTTATTTTAGTTTGTATTTCTTGTTTATAATTTATTTTTAAGGTGATACAATATATTCTATTTGTTGGGCGATTTTATACTAGCGTTTTTAGGCTCACGCGCGGATTCAAATGCCGAACGCGCGTACCCGCTTACTTGCGGTGGCATAGTGACGCGGGCGCGTAAGCGTTTCACCGTTAAATACGTGTTTTAAATGCACACATAGATATTTATGAACATAAAAATCCATTGGTGTACGACCGGGTTCGAACCTTCGAATCAAAGTCGAGGCACCTCCCACTCGGCCAACACGTAATTGTAATTTTAGTTTTATATCGATTGTATTCTGCTTGTGAAATAAATTTAATAAAATAAACACGGATTTTTAAAAAAATGTTTTTTTAGCCCCGTCGTAGACAGGTTCTTCATGATAATAAAAATACTTAAATTGAACTGATAATTTGCAGAAATTCTCGCTGGCGTACCATCAGAGCCGCTGGAACTACGTGGATGAAGCGGACGTTCGCGCCGTCGACGACAACTTCGACGTGCACGACATACCCATGGACACGGTCTGGCTTGACATCGAGTACACGGATAGGAAGAAGTGAGTCTCTATCTAGATATAATTGCCTGGCGTACCACCAGAGCCGCTGGAACTACGTGGATGAAGCGGACGTACGCGCCGTCGATGACAACTTTGACGTGCACGACATACCCATGGACACGGTCTGGCTTGACATCGAGTACACGGATAGGAAGAAGTGAGTCTCTATCTAGATATAATTGCCTGGCGTACCACCAGAGCCGCTGGAACTACGTGGATGAAGCGGACGTTCGCGCCGTCGATGACAACTTTGACGTGCACGACATACCCATGGACACTGTTTGGCTTGACATCGAGTACACGGATAGGAAGAAGTGAGTCTCTATCTAGATATAATTGCCTGGCGTACCACCAGAGCCGCTGGAACTACGTGGATGAAGCGGACGTACGCGCCGTCGATGACAACTTTGACGTGCACGACATACCCATGGACACGGTCTGGCTTGACATCGAGTACACGGATAGGAAGAAGTGAGTCTCTATCTAGATATAATTGCCTGGCGTACCACCAGAGCCGCTGGAACTACGTGGATGAAGCGGACGTTCGCGCCGTCGATGACAACTTCGACGTGCACGACATACCCATGGACACGGTTTGGCTTGACATCGAGTACACGGATAGGAAGAAGTGAGTGTACAGTTTGTCTTTTAATTATTTTTTATCAGCCATCTGGTTCCCATAGTACAAGCTCTGCTTAGTTTGGAGTTGGTGTTGTGTAAAATGTCCATTATATTTATTTATTATTAATGTTACTATTATAGGGTATTCCCCACGTCCAGGGTGAACAAAGTAAGTTCTACAATTTTTGAAATTTCGAAGTTATTTCTTTCTTAAATTTTCTTAACGTGTCACTAGTTCCTTCGAACCAGTGTGGTGAAAGAATTTCTAGTGCGCCTCGAAGAGGCTCCTTTCGTGCACTCGACACCATGTTTTCGAACTTTTTAGGTTCTTCGACATGCCGGTTTCCTCACGATGTTTTCCTTCACCGTTGCGAGAACGTGGGATGCGTACATAGATTTTTTCGACCGAAAAAACCCATTTACACATGACTGCCACCGGGATTCGAACCTGCGACCATCACATCCCAAAGCAAGGGCCTCATCCACTCGGCCACCACGTCCTCGAAGTACGAAAGTGTACTAAATAGTACACACATACGCAATAACACAAAAATAGTAAACTAACACAAAATAAGTAAAAAGTGAACTCACTTATGTCAATGAAAATACAAAGAATTGCCGTCATCAGAGTCATTGAAATGGCCGGAATAAAACAATAAAAAGTTGTTAGGGGAATAAATTTACACCTTGTTCACCTAATATACAATACTAGTAGCAACATCGTTTCCATTGCGAATAAAAAAAAACCATCTTAGTATTAATTTTATTCACTTTCACAGCTCTCCGTTCAGTGGTTTGACTTGTTCGTTGTCTGTCAGTCAGTCAGTCAGTAGTTCTTTATATTGCAGTTTCCTTTTAATCTTTGTGTGTGAGTTTTCAAAGAATCAACATATTATGTACATCATAACAAAAAAATCATTCTAGGTACTTCACATGGGATCCGGAAAAATTCGCCAACCCTACTGAAATGGTGGCGAATCTCACCGCTAAGGGGAGGAAACTGGTGGTGATCATCGACCCTCACATCAAGAGGGAGGCTGGCTATTTCCTGCATGAAGACTGTCTCGAGAATGATTACTATGTCAAAGACAAGGACGGCAAGGTGTATGAAGGTACGTGAAACCTCGTCAAATGGTGGTGACATTTCCTTCATTTTACTCTACGCTTGCCGCATCTCCACTCAATAACACGTTTACGCTCGTTTGCGCCGAGCTTAAAGTATCATCTTGTTTTCGTTCGTTACCACACAGCCGCCGCCGCGGGCTTCAGCTAGTTACTTCAATATATCAAGTTTTACATAAACCGTAAATTATATAATATAATAAGTAAATTACTGTCAACAAATTATCAGGAGGTGTGGACTCGCCGAAGTTTGAAACGAGAGTATGATGATGTCACCTCCTAATGATGCCTCGTGTAGAGGCGAAACACGTGTCGTATCTTTAAACATTGGTTTTCTGTTATTTGACTCTTTGGTTTAGTTGAACTAAAGTTAAGTTAATTAAAACCTTTGTTTAGAAATTAAGCGGATTTATTACTAAATATATTTATATAATTTGTTGATATTTATGGATTTCCGCAAAGTAACGCCTGAATCAATCAATTAAGTAAATTACTGAACTAATTTTAATAAAATTTATATGGGACCAATCTGGAAGTATATTGTTTCAAACAAAAAAATAATTTTCCAAATAAAACTAAACAAAAAAAAAACAACCGAATTGAAAACTTCCTCCTTTTCAACTGACTTATTTTTTTTTGCCATACTTCAGATTTGATGCCATATAAATTTCATCAAAATCGATTCAGTAGTTTAGTTTAAATAGAAAAATTACTGAAAAAAATATGTCGTCCAAGTAATCGGAATGGCGTATTTTGCTTCCCTGCGACTATTCAGTGGTGTTTACGGTCACTAGAAAAGTCCGATTGAAGTCGTTTATAGTATGTTTTTGTAAAACCTTGATAATAATTTTGAAGTCGGTTGATCTTCCATCATAGGTTGGTGTTGGCCTGGATCTTCATCTTACGCCGACTTCTTCAACCCCGAGCTATCCAAGTACTACGCGGAGAGGTACAAGTTTGAGAACTTCCCGGGGACCAGCAAGGATGTGCACCTGTGGAACGATATGAACGAGCCAAGTGTGAGTACAACCATCATAACATTAATCAGCATGGAATAATATATGTACTTGTAACTGTAGCCTACATTCTTACATTTATCACTGCATCACTGCTGTTCACTGCCCTATGATGTACCTAATACATAAGTTCATGTACTTACTAAACTGTCTGGTAGGGAATGCCTACTTAGTGTTGCAATTCTGTCTTAGGATGTATTTACTTACGACAATAGGGAGGTATGTCATCCACATTCTATTATGTAAAGCTGCTACTTAGTATGGGAAGATACATCCTAGTTTATTCTGAGAATTGGGTGACCTAGATACGTGTAGTGACAACGTAAACTATACCATCATTATACTAAATGGAATGAAAGAATAAATGAAATATTAGGGTCATTACTTACAGTTTTATTTGTTTCTTAACTTACTAGTAGCAGGTATTTCTGTTTTTCTTTTTATTAATTGTAACCTAATTATCTCATGAATATTATATCATCTCTATGTGGCTACTTTAACAGGCATAGGTTCATTCAAAAAGTAAACTTAAAAATCATTATGGAATCTACCAAACACAAGTCTTTTCAAAGAGTCTCTGAACCCATGCCATGTAATACAACAATTTATTTATTTATATTTTCTCGCACATGGAGTTCATTATCCCACTTCTGAAACTGATAAAGATAAGATAAAAGATAAAGATTTTTATTTTGCACGAAACACGGCAGGTTAGATGGTAGGTAACACAGTATGTACATACATGTCTCAACAAGAAGTGGCATACAAAATATTCGCGTACAAACGCAAAAAAAAATTACAATTTGAGTATCGGATAAGATTATAACTTTTATTAATAAATTAATCAGTTTAGAATATACACACATAGACATTAACAAACATTATCGGTTTATAAAAAAAATAATTCATGTCATAAAAGCAGCTTTCAATTAGCCACAATCTTATTTTTATACGAAATAGTCCTAATTCTAGTTCCCTTATAGTCTTCGGCATATAATTATAAATTTTTATGGTCATTACCTTGCAGCTTTTTCCAAAAAGAGTAGTTTTACAAGTTATTATTTTTTGTTTAGTGGGATCCCTAACAGTATTTTTAGTCTAGTGGCATCCCTGTAACAGGAAGGGCTCTGAATTCTGTAATACAGTTTATGAAAATTAAAACGGAAAACAGCGACTGTACCATAACTTTGTAACTATGTATGTTTTTCATTTAGTTGGAGCTTGCACACATAAACAATACCAGTATAATCCAAAATCTAAAGCATTGGAAAGTAAAAGAAGAAGCCAGAAAAGCAAGATGTTCCAATAAACTGAGATGCAAATGAAAATTTAGATACAAATACAGAAGACAAAGAAATAATTCAGTATTCAGTATTTATTTGCAATATTGGGTAGGTTACATTTTAGGTCTTGGTAAGTCAAATAAATAAAGTACAGCTACACAATATTACCCGGATAGGGTGTTGCAAATGATAGAGACGGGTCGATATTTTAACTATATTGTTAAGTCACTAAATGAATCGTTTATAAAATCTTGCAATAATAAAAACACATACAAATTATGTACATAGATATAGCTAACATATAAAACAATATACATACACAAATAAGAAAACTTATGTTATATATTTGTTATATATTATACATAAGATATGCAAGACTATATATATAAGCTTATTTTATTATTTATTTATTTTATGTTTTTGAAATAAACACCGTGGCTTAGTTGGTAGTGACCCTGCCTACGAAGCTTGGTGTTCTGGGTTCGATCCCCGGCCGGGGCAAATATTTGTGTGATGAACACAAATGTTCGTTCTCGGGTCTTGGATGTTGTGATGTCTTGTATGTGTCCATGCCACCTGCGACACAGGGAATCCTAGTGCAGGGGTGTGAGTGTGTGAATGTTTGTGTTTAAACAATTTTGTATTTTTGTATCAAGCCGTATCATGATTCTTTGACGTGCCTTGTATAACGGTCCTTGTTATATTGGTCAAACAAATGAAATTTGAAATCTGAATATTTGTTTTTTGTGTGTAAGGTGTTCAACGGGCCTGAAATCACGATGCCTAAAGACTGTCGCCACTACAAGCCATCTAAAGACGGAGAAGACGGACTGGCTTCCTTCTGGGAACACAGGTAAGGTTGCAGCTAACTGCAAGAAGAAGATTGGGAGGCGTGGATATATGATACATGGATACCGATACAGTGGCATATATTCTACCGCAAAGCATTCATGTGTATGCATTACTAGCTAGAAATTGTCCACGCTGGGGCTTGCTTGCATCAATGAAAGCCTTTTGTTTGGTAGACAATATTTTTAATGTAAGTAAATGCAGAATTACGATTACTTTTAAAATAAGAATACAAATGAGACGTGCGCTTCTGAGATCGTGTGGAGCCAAGTAACCCCTCGGGGGCGGGTTGCGGGGTGCTGAGGATCAGCACTCTGTATTTTTTTGTGCGCAAACAGAAATAACTGGGCTTTCGAGACTGACCATCAAAATGTCTCAAAGTGGACGAGCGCTAATAGCAGTGTTGCACCAGCCTACTTGAGTACTTGACATTGATGTCAGCTTGTCGGCAAGTTTCAAGTCTCTACGTTAGCGGTTTGGCAAATTTTGCACGCCGTCACACGGTGGAGTATGTGAAACGAAATATTATAATTTAAGAGGCTATGTGAAAATTTGGAGTCGCTGCGTTTCATTCTTACTCAGTAACGGTAAGGTTTACAAACTTGATGTTAATATAGTGATTACTTGAGGATATAATCTAAATAAATGTAAGGCAGAAACACGATTGTTGAAACTTTTCTCGATAGATTTATTTTTTGAAATAGGCCCTCTTAAAATCTGATTTACAAACATCCTCTGAATTTACAGAATATTTACGGTTAATTTTTGTACTATTGAGTGAGTAATCACAGATGTTTGATAAATGTAAAAGGATTTTTTTATAAATTCAATACTTTTCAAGCAATACGATGTTTTAACATTTGTCGCTTACGTCCGTTACTTTTGAGCGATAAAAATCTAACCTCTTCCCTCGGGGTAAGGTGTCTAATTGCGCTATCTCTGTCTTAAAATTCGGCAGCTGTCATTTTTAACAATTTCACATATCCTCTTAAGAACTGTATACCATACTTCATGCAATAAACAATTTCATTCATTCATACTTTCATATTTAACACTCTTCTAGTGGCATTCATCCCTCCAAAAGGTCCAAGCTTTTTATATATATTGATAACGTGTATAATACTTTACAGACACGTACACAATGAATACGGTCTGTCGAACATCAAGGCTACACACGACGGGATGCATCTGCGGTCTGACAGCAACTACCGCCCCTTTATACTCACTAGATCTACCTTCGCTGGCACTCAAAGGTATGACAATAAAGCATATGGGTATAACAAATATGAGTATTCAATAAACAAGAATAAAGTTTTAAAAAACCAAGCCAGCAGAAATACTTTCGCCATTTTGTTTTTTTTTAGTATATCTTCGATAACTCGAACAATAAATATGAGTGTAAATAAATAAGCATAAAGTTTTAAAAAAACCAGGCCAGCAGAAATATTTTCGCCATTTTGTTTTTTTTTTTAAGTATATCTTCGATAACTCGAAAAATAAATATGAGTTTAAATAAACAAGCATAAAGTTTTATAAAAACCAGGCCAGCAGAAATACTTTCGCCATTTTTTTTTTAAAGTATTTCTTCGATAACTCGAACAATAAATAAGAGTTTAAATAAACAAGCATAAAGTTTTAAAAAAACCAGGCCAGCAGAAATACTTTCGCCATTTTGTTTTTCATTTTTTTAAGTATATCTTCGATAACTCGAACAATAAATATGAGTGTAAATAAACAAGCATAAAGTTTTAAACAAACCAGGCCAGCAGAAATACTTTCGCCATTTTGTTTTTCATTTTTTTAAGTATATCTTCGATAACTCGAACAATAAATATGAGTGTAAATAAACAAGCATAAAGTTTTAAACAAACCAGGCCAGCAGAAATACTTTCGCCATTTTGTTTTTCATTTTTTTAAGTATATCTTCGATAACTCGAACAATAAATATGAGTGTAAATAAACAAGCATAAAGTTTTAAACAAACCAGGCCAGCAGAAATACTTTCTCCATTTGTTTTTTTTTCAGGCAGGCATTTTAATCACCCAAAAAAATCATACACCACAGATTTTTAATTTCCAGAAAAAAATGCGCTCAATCAGTTGCCGTTACTGAACATAGATATAGCATAAAAATATAAAAAATAAGTCACAAATGTATTATTATTTATTTATTATTATTCACCGAGCGAGCGCGAAGCGCGGACAAAAATGCTTTCTGTTCGGCCACTGTCCAGGCGGATTTTATTTATGTATATTATGTTTTATTACAGCATAAGCTAACTACTACAATCTATATATAGGTATATTACAAAATTTACAAAAGGAAACAATTGGGCCACCCATAGACCGTTGCAAACGATCTATAGGTAGCTCAACTGCTCAACTCGATACCCGATGGCAGCGTGCCGAGGATACTGGCTGCATTGCCTCTTTGTATAGCAAGGCTTATTCTTTGAAGCACTATCCAATTTTGTTATGAATACGAGAATATTATATATATATATATATATATATAGTTATATTTTAACCTACACAGCTGACATCCGTGAGACTCTTTGGTTCCAACGGAAGATCAGCGCTGGGATGCCATGCTTCCCAGCAAATGCTGAGTTGGACGCCATTTTGTGTGAACTTAAGTGAAGTAGGTAATTAAGTTAGTTCGACGATAAGCATGGTATTATACCTATATATAAGTAGCATAGTTATTCTTGTATAACAGTTGTCACAAATAAAAGATTTTTTACTTTACTTTACTTTGGCCCAGATAGCTGCCAGCCCTCTGATCACGCGTCGCTTCGACCAGACGCTCTGACAATTTTTTGTATATTATGTTAATTATAATTAATTTATTATGATGTTTGTACGAACAGATACGCCGCAGTGTGGACGGGCGATAACGCAGCGGAGTGGGGCCATCTCGCCATAACTGTCCCCATGTGCCTCTCCCTATCCGCGGCAGGCGTAAGCTTCTGCGGCGCCGACGTCGGCGGGTTCTTCAAGTACCCGGAGCACGAGCTGATGACTCGCTGGTACCAGGTGAGTGAGCATATAAAATAAGTTGACCTATTAATAAAAATAATTATTATTCTGTTTTTGCTTAAAATCTATTAAGAGGCTATGTGAAAATTTGGAGTCGCTGCGTTTCATTCTTACTCGGTAACGGTACAGTTTACAAACTTGATGTTAATACAGTGATTACTTGAGGATATAATCTAAATAAATGTAAGACAGAAACACGATTGGTGAAACTTTTTATTTTTTGAAATAGGCCCTCTTAAAATCTGATTTACATCCATCCTCCGAATTTAGTGAATATTTACTGTTTATTTTTATACTATTGAATGAGTAATCACAGAACTTAGATAAATGCAAAAGGATTTTTTTATAAATTCAATACTTTTCAAGCAATACGATGTTTCATCATTTGTCGCTTACGTCCGTTACTTTCGAGCGACAAAAATCTATATCTTACCTCTTCCCTCGGGGTAAGCCGGGCGAATGAACGAACATGCCGCCTGGTTGACGCGTGGCTCGGACCTTGATGCGTCCCCCGCCCCCCGCGCGGCGCCCTCCTTGTTTTTTCTTCCTCTAATTGCGAAGCCTTATCATCACTTATCATTACCAAGTATTGCAGGACCTCTTCTCTATCAAGATTATCCAATTCCACGCTGTACTTTTCACAAACGTCATTCGAGCCAGGTGTCATGTTCATTCGTCCGAGTTGTACCTACCCAATATGCCAATAAATTACTGAATACTGAGCCGAAGGCTCGGGCTGATGAAGGTCTCGTAAAAAAATTTTTGCTTCAGACACTTGTACAAATAATTATTTATGTTCGCAGGCGGGCGCGTTCCAGCCGTTCTTCCGCGCGCACTCGCACATCGAGACCAAGCGCCGCGAGCCGTGGCTGTACGAGCCCGCCACCACCGCGCTGCTGCGGGACGCCAACCGCCGGCGGTACGCGCTCGTGGACTTCTGGTGAGCACACTACATTTTTATTTTATTATATAATAATAATAATAATATATTATATATATTTATTTTATATGGTTTTTTTATATTTTTTTTATATATATTTATATATTTTTTTTTAAATAGTTTATTTTTTAAATATTATTGTAAAAAATAAATTTTAATGAGAGAAAAATATAAATAAATGATATAATAATATATGTCCTTTTCATATATTTTTTACAATAGTATTGCTGTTTATTTAAATAGTTATTTTTTTATTATATTATTGTAAAAAATATTATTTAAAAAATATAAATAAATGAGATAATAATAATATTTTTATTTCAGATACCAAGAAAAGTACAGTGTATCTTAACTAGGGCCCATATGATATATACCTTAGATTTAAGGGGATATCTACATATAAACATAATGCGTTCTGTCTGTCCCCCTGTTACCGACAAGGGGACAGATAGAACTTTTTCAATTAATAAAAGTTCCACCTGTCATTCTGTTTATGAAAGGGGGACAGATAACTTTTTTTGGCTATCTGTCCCCCTAGGGTGAGAGAGCAGGGTGACAGATGGGAATAATTCGCCTTAAGTATAAATAGTAAGAAGAAGCCCCTATGGTTTTGTATAAAAAGGTGTTTTAACAGGTACACCCTTTTCTACGAACATTCCAACGACGGTCTTCCCGTCATGAGAGCTATCTTCCAAGAGTATCCCAAAGAAGAGGATACCTACACCATCGACGACCAATACTTGCTTGGTAAGTTGTGTTACCACTTTGTTTTCATACACGGTTCAAAAAAAATGTTTTATAATAATAATAATGTTTGGACATTTCACACAACGCCATCTAGCCCCAAACTTAGTAAAGCTGTACTATGGTAACTACTGGCAGAATACATAAATACCTTTTTTTAATATGCATAGAACTACATATTACATGAAAAGTACCAGCTTTCCTTAGGTTTAACTTTTTTTTTTCTGGCAAATAAAAACATGTTCTTCCTTTCTTTCTATCAATAGTTTATGGTTTCTTGTTATCAAATGTTTTTGGAAATAAGACGAGTGTAAAAGGTATTTTTTGTCCAAGAATCACCCAAAAAAAAAACAATAAAAAATAATAATATCTTATTCTAATCTCAAATAAGCATGTATTATGCGCAATTTTGTGACAATATCTTTTTAATTCACAGGTAACAAGCTCCTGATCAAACCAGTAGTGGAACCCGGCGTAACCGGCGTGAAGGTGTACCTACCAGGCGCCGACAGCAACACTCTGTGGTACGACGTGGACACCTACCAGGCGCACCGCGCTCAGGGCTACTTGAACCAGGCTGTCACCATCTCTAAGGTAAGGGAACACGGCGTAACCGGCATGAAGGTGTACCTACCAGGCGCCGACAGCAACACTCTGTGGTACGACGTGGACACCTACCAGGCGCACCGCGCTCAGGGCTACTTGAACCAGGCTGTCACCATCTCTAAGGTAAGGGAACACGGCGTAACCGGCATGAAGGTGTACCTACCAGGCGCCGACAGCAACACTCTGTGGTACGACGTGGACACCTACCAGGCGCACCGCGCTCAGGGCTACTTCAACCAGGCTGTCACCATCTCTAAGGTAAGGGAACACGGCGTAACCGGCGTGAAGGTGTACCTACCAGGCGCCGACAGCAACACTCTGTGGTACGACGTGGACACCTACCAGGCGCACCGCGCTCAGGGCTACTTCAACCAGGCTGTCACCATCTCTAAGGTAAGGGAACCCGGCGTAACCGGCGTGAAGGTGCACCTACCAGGCGCACCACGCTCAGGGCTACTTAAACCAGGCTGTCACTATCTCTAAGGTAACCAGGGGAACCCGGCGTAACCGGCGTGATTTTCACAGATGAATGAATGCATGATTTAAGAGGATATGTGAAACTGTCAAAAATGACAGCGGCTGAATTGCAAGACAGTGATAGCGCAGTTACACACCTTACCCCGAGGAAAGAGGTTAGATATACCCTCATTCGACCGATCATATTCTTAACCTCCACTGTTTATGAAAATAGCACGAAACGGACATTGGCTAAATCATGACTATGCTTCACACGTGCACGCCATTCATTAAGAATTGAATTGAGGTTAGATATAGATTTTTGTCGCTCAAAAGTAACTGACGTAAGCCACAAATGAAAAAACATTGTATTGCTTGAAAAGTATTGAATTCTAAGTTCCGTGATTACTTACTCAATAGTTTAAAGATTAATCCTAAATATTCTCGTTATTAATTCGGGGGAATGGTGTAAAACAGATTTTATGAGGGCTGATTTAAAAAAATAAATCTACCGAGAATTTTCACCAATCGTGTTTCTATCTTACATTTATTTACATTATGTCCTCAAGTAATCACTGTATTAACATCAAGTTTGTAACCTGTACCGTTACTGAGTAAAAATGCAACGCACCTACTTTAAATTTTCAAGGTATTTAGGTATAAAAAGTAGAGTCATATACCTCACTGAAGAATATAACAAAAAAAAATAGTTTTAATTGATATGGCTAATGCGCAGAAGTATTAAAGTATAGAAACACAATGTAGTACATTGAAAATGCGACCACTAAAAGGGAGCCACTTTGGCTACTTTCTAGTACATTTTGGTCGATGCTTATTTTCGAAAAAGAGAAGTAACAGGGCTACATATATATTATATGTTAAAACTACTAGGCTTTTTCATTGCTAATAAAACTGCAATGTAAAAAGTAACAAACATTATTTGAGAATGGAGATTTTCACTCCATATGTATGTATACTTATTTAAACTTATCCTATTGCCAGTAACAGATTCTTACTTTTTAAATAAGGTTTTTTAAAATATGTCGCTGAGGTAAATGAATTTTAACAATTTAAAACTTAATATTAGTAAATAGTACCTATGTGTCTAAAAATAACAAAATACTATATTGTGAGTATGAGTGGGTACGCGTAAAGAATGAAGAACGAGTTTATGTGTGAGTGTGGGGTGTGTCTGTGTAGGTGAGGTGAGGGTATGGGTGTGTGTGTGTGTATATGAGTAAGATATTTCATATTTATTGACAAAGTGTCTGAATTTTTTTGGTCCTGTCTTACGATTCCTTTTTGGTTTGATACTGTCCATCTTGTTCTATTAGGAACACCGTTATTCATCTATGGGCGAATGTTTTTGCTTAGATCCCGGTGTACCAGCGCGGCGGCGCTATCATCCCTCGCAAGGAGCGGATCCGCAGGTCTTCTTCGCTCATGACCAACGATCCTTTCACGCTCGTCGTCACCCTGGACCACAACGTGAGTTGTTTATAACGTGTTTAAATTAAAATAAGTGTTTTTAACAGTTTGTTTTAATCATACCATGGGTAATATAAGGACGTGGTGGCCGAGTGGATGAGGCCGTTGCCTTGAGATCGGATGGTCGCGGGTTCGAATCCCGGTGGCAGTCATGCGTAAATGGGTTGTTTCGGTCGAAAAAATCTATGTATGCATCCCACGTCCTCGCAACGGTGAAGGAAAACATCGTGAGGAAACCGGAATGTCGAAGGACAGAAAAAAAATGTTGTATGGCATGTGACATCCACCAATCCGCATTGGGTCCGCGTGGTGGATTAAGACCCATTCGCTCTCCTGCCGAGAGTAGGCCTGAGTCCCAGCAGTGGGAACATTATAGGCTGATTATGGGTAATATACAGATAATATGTAAATTCAACCTCCAATGTGCTTAAATTCTTAAAATCACGAATGAATGCAATCTACAATGTAGGTCCTACATGATAATAAATAATCAAGGTTTTACAAAACATAGTTCAACAGACTTCAATTGGACTGTTCTAGTGACCGTAAACACCACTGAAAAGTCACAGGGAAGCAAAATACGCAATTTTGTTTACTTCGACGACATATTTTTGCAGTTATTTTGGTATAAAAACTAAACTACAGAATCGATTTTGATGAAATTTGTATGAGACCGATCTGAAAGTATATCCTCTCAAACAAAAAATATTTTTTCAAATCGATCTATAACCAACAAAGTGCAGAGGTAACAAACATTTTAAAAAAAGAACATTCAACCGAATCGATAACCTCGTCCCTTTTGAAGTCGAGTGAAAAGTAATGAAAGTTTAACCTCTAAACCGATTTTTATTTGTATTTTATTTTATTTATTTCACAAGCAGAATACAATCGATATAAAACAAAAATTACATATGCACAATATTAAAACTAGATTCGTATTTCAAATAGGAAACATTGCAATGTGAAAAAGAGTTGCAGGTCTTAAAACTAAAATTCCCTACGAACAGGGAAAATGTTTTTTTTTTTTTTTTTTTTTTTTTTTTTCTTTCGAAGAACCTAAGTTCTTCGGTTTTGGCTTCACATCAAAGGTATATAGCCAGTGTCAAGTAATTGGAGAGATTATTTTGTCATAAGTCAGAGTCGATAAGTCAAGTCATGCCCCTGTAAAGTAGTGGTGGTTGCGACCTTACTAGAGGCTTCTATGGAGTTTTGGAGGCAACACGAAAAGTCACGTTTTACAGCATTACACTATTCACCAACACTCATACACGTTCACGAGCACTTAATGGATAAAAAACCACCGTTTTTACACTTAAACACTCAAAGATAAACAAGTTTTGACGATTAATTTAATGCCGCCAATGCGCCATTTTTCATGTTCCCGCCAAAACTCATGTTTATTCTTAGTATCTGTTCACAATTTATGAAATTGCTTAGTGTTAGCACTAAGCAACTTTGACACACATGTTTTAAACCAAATAGTATTAGAATCGAAAATATCTATCACGTCATGTTTAGATTACCCTCCTTCCTTTAAGTCGGAACCCTCCTTCCTTCCTTTTAATCGACAGATTCGTGAACGAAAAAGCGACGTACCCGACTCGCGCTTGGCTGGAACGTATCGTTATCGCGGGTAATATATTTTTGACGACACCGTGGCTTAGTTGGTAGTGACCCTGCCTACGAAGCTTGGTGTTCCGGGTTCGATCCCCGGCCGGGGCAAATATTTGTGACGAACACAAATGTTTGTTCTCGGGTCTTGGATGTTGTGATGTGTTGTATGTGTCCATGCCACCTGCGACACAGGGAATCCTAGTGCAGGGGTGTGAGTGTGTGAATGTTTATGTTTATGTTATGTTATGTTATATAAATGTATTTGTGTCTTTACAGGGCACAGCAGAAGGCACGGTTTACATCGACGACGAAGAAACATATGAATATATACTCAACAATAAATATATATACGCGAAAATCCACTACGATTCTAATGGAATTAATTACAAGTGAGTATGAAAGTAATAATAAAAATATAATGTGTTCCGTAATTTAGAAGAAGAGAAGTAATAGGATTACATAAATGTTATATGTTAAAACTACTAGGCTTTTTCTATTTACTGTTCTAGTGACCGTAGGCACCACTGAACAGTCACAGGGAAGCGAAATACGCAATTTTGTTCACTCCAACAACGTTTTTTCAGTTATTTTGATTTAAAACCTAAACTTAACCGATTTTGATAAAATTTATATGGGACCAATCTGAAAAAATATTCATTCAAACAAAAATAAACATTAAAAACAAACAACCGAATTGATAAATATTTCTCCTTTTTGAAGTCCGTTGAAAAAAAATATCATCTACATGTTTATTACCTTTTAATCGACAGATTCGTGAACGAAAAAGCGACGTACCCGACTCGCGCTTGGCTGGAACGTATCGTTATCGCGGGAATAAAGTCCCCGCCCAAAACAGCGAAGCTCACGCAAGGGGACAAAACAACCGCCCTACAGATGACCTTGCACAAGGGTAACGATGTGCTGGTCGTTAGGAAACCCGCAGCCAATATGGCGCAGCCTTGGAATATTGCGTTTGGCTATTAATTTTAGGGAATAAATACAAAAACAAGAAATTAAAGTATTTTTTGTTATCAAGCTAATGTAAATTAAAATTTTAAAACCACTTTTTTATGCTTTTGCTCTATCTCGCTTCTATTTCGTGATATAGCGGTGTTTATGAATTTAGGATGCATTGTCATCGAGTTGTGAGCTACCCAGATAGTTGCATCCGGCTAATAGGGAAATGTGAGAAAAACAGACGGACAAACAAGACTTGTTAAGTCACTTAGTGACTTAATAAAAGCGTGGTAAAATACAAAGACCAATCTGCAGAAATACTGTCGCCGTTTTGGATATTTACTTGACTTGAGTGTCCGACACCCATATTCTAAGTCGATTTTTTTCACTCAAGTGAATACTTACATTTGAAATTTGACAGGTGACAGCCGAACCTTTGGTAAAGCGGCGGCCATTTTACCACTCACGTAAGTATTCCCTTGAGTGAAGAAATCGACTTAGAATATGGGTGCTAGTCAAATCCAACGACACCTCATTTGTCAAAAAACATCGAGCTGTTTAGGCTGTAGAGCGCATCATAACATACTTCCATTAATACTTTTACTCAAAAAACATTATCCTCCTTGAAGAAGGAAGCTTTTTGGCTTTCACGCTGAATACTCGAGCGATGATGTTTGCATGTTTTTTCTTAAGACCTTTAAAACTTTTAAGAAAGTTTTTCTTAGTGCAATAATCAATAATAATCTTAAAGCAAAAAAGTAAAATTTTAAGCTAACTTATACACAAATGTTTTGCATTTTATATAAGTCCTCAACTGAAATCAAGATAAGTTGTAGGTATATAATTATGTATTTGTGAATGAAACCCAATTTCATATCGTTAGAAAATGCAATTTTTACATCTATGGTTAATGGTTTTGCAAATAAAATAGTGTGTTACGTGAGTAATATTTGTAGTTTTCCTGTTTGTTATAAGATTAAATAAATTAATCCGAATACTATTATGTATTTGAATATTCACAAGTTTGTATTCGTAATAATGATATGGTGTCGTACAGTTAGTGACTAAAGTTGTGGGAACACAAGTGAATGATTACTGTTGTAAAAGTGAGATTAACGCGCAGTCATTTCGATTCGTGGTAATTTCACTGGTTTGATACGATTATCAGTCACAAATAGTCAAATTACTCTTTACTTCATTTGTAGGTTGAGCTACTTTATTCGCTAACTGCACAAGTACAATTTTTTCAAATTAAAAAAAAAAAAAATACCACAGGAAGTGAAATAATTAAAATACCTGGTTTGTAACATAAATTGTTTTTATCATGGTATGGTAGGTATGTGATAATAAAATAGATTTAATTTATACCCAATATGTTTTTTTTTAAGCAACCACCTCAAAGTAGTATATTCTATATTCTTTACTCAAGGTTTAGATCAGAGTTTTGCCTGCGTTGAATCGAGAATAAAAGTAGCTTAGGACCCCTTCCAGTTCATATATTACGTGTACCGAATTTGGACCCAATCGGTTCAGTAGTTTTGGCGTGATTGACCAACATCCATCCATCCTTCCTCACAAACTTTCGAAATAGTGTATTGGTTCAAAGAGGAAAAATAAATAGTGTGATTGGTTCAGAGGGAAAATAAAAAGTATGATTGGTTCAAAGAGAGAAAATAAATAGTGTGATGGTTTAAAGAGGGAAAATAAATAGTGTCATTGGTTCAAAGAGAGAAAATAGTGTGATTGGTTAAAAGAGGGAAAATAACTAGTGTCATTGGTTCAAAGAGGGAAAATAAATAGCGTGATTGGTTAAAAGAGGGAAATAAATAGTTGAAAACTTATAAATAAAAATAATTGTGTAGTGTAGGTACTTACTGTACGAAAATTAATAATGAAAACAAAGTAGGGTATATAATCTTCTTATATTTAGTACGTAGCATCTATGTATAGCTACACAATATAATCAGGCACTGTTAAGGGTAATCCTCAAATCCGAATTCCATAAAAAAGGTTTCGGACAAATACTCAAAAAGTACGCCGTATTAATTTCTTCACACTATTCGTTGCGTCCATGTTTTTTGATTTCGTCAACAAAAAAAGTGCAAGGTTTCATACTTTAATTTAGATTTTATACGTGTTTTTAAGTTAGTAGGGTTAATTTTAAAACACGTATAAAATCTAAATTAAAGTATGAAACCTTTCACTTATTTTGTTGACGAAATCAAAAAACATCGACAAAACGAATAGTGTGAAGAAATTACTATAATACGGCGTACTTTTTGAGTATTTGTCCGAAACATTTTGTATGGAATTCGGATTTGAGGATGCCCCTTAAAATAACTTACGCTATATCTAGAGACTAGTCAACACATTAACATCAAAATTAAAATAAATACCTTAGGCCTTTCTCTATACAAAAGCTATAGGTAAATAAATATCTAAATAAAGTACTGAACTTCTAAATAGTGACAAATAAATGCTCTTTGTGAATGGAATATAAGCATTAATATACAACCGTAATTTTACTTACATACCATATGAAAACCTGTTGAAAATACAGCTACTTCAAAAATTCTGTATTATTTATAAGATAATCAATACAATTCTGTTTAATTTAAAACTTTTGCATTACGTTATTTATTAGTTATTCAATACAATTCTCTTTAATTTATAACTTACGAACGCGCCCGCGCGGTTTTTTTTATCATTACATACACTGGTTTCTATAGACTATAAATAAGGGTGCGTTTCCACGGACGCGTAACTGGGCCGAGTGGAGAGAAGCGAACCGTGCATTGGCCAATTTCAGTGGTTGAAATCTCCACTTCAAGTCCGCTCCTCTCCACTTCACCACAGCTTTGCGTCAGTGGAAACGCACCCTAATATTTAGAACTTTAAAGTTGCACCTTATAATACTAGAAAAGAAAAGAAAACAAAAATGCATGAAACATAAGAATCGAGACTGTGCCATTGTATGTACTTACTAAATTTGACCAATTTTAGACTTCAGTTTGACCGCACGTAATTGAGACCAGATTTAGACTTTAGTTGGGTCCAAAATATTCACAAATCGTAGATATTTTCTTGCTTCTGCTTGATGCTTCTTGAAGAAGCAACTTAAAACGCTTCGAGAATGTGCCGTTTTGTGTACTTACTAAATTAGACCAATTTAAGACTTCAGTTTGACCGCACGTAATTTAGACCAGATTTAGACTTTAGTTGGGTTCAAAATATTCACAAATCGTAGATATTTTCTTGCTGCTGCTTGATGCTTCTTGAAGAAGCAACTTAAAACGTCACGCACATTATTCAGAAATGTAAGCTTCATAAGTAAGTAACATAATCATTGCATAATCTTTAAATTATCAAAGTTTTACAAAAGCATACAATACATCAACCGACTACAATTGGACTATTTTGTGACCGTAAACACGCAATTTCGTTTACTTTGACATCATATTTTTGTCAGATATTTTGATTTGAAAACCTAATATACTATACCGATTTTCTATGGGACTAATATGAAAGTATTAGTGTAATGCTGTAAAACGTGACTTTTCGTGTTGCCTCCAAAACTCCACAGAAGCCTCTAGTATAGTCGCAACCACCATTACTTTACAGGCGCATGACTTGACTTAACGACTCTGACTTATGACAAAATAATCTCTCCAATCACTTGACACTGGCTATATACCTTTGATGTGAAGCCAAAACCGAAGAACTTAGGTTCTTCGAAAGAAAAAAAAAAAAGTATTCCCCTTCAAACAATAAATAAATTTTCCAATTGGTTACTATATGAAAAAAAATAATCTCATTCTATTTTGAAGTTGAATAGATGATTTAGATGGCGTCAGTTTGTTGGTTTAAGCTCTTTTATATGTGGCTAAAAAAGACTTATGCGAGAGAAGCAGACACATTTTGTACCCACAAGTGGCTAGGCACATGGCAAGCATAGTCACTTAAAAAATATTCTACTAGGCTTATCATCATTGGGAAACTCTATGAAAGGGTGTGTTTGTTTATGCTCTTGCATTTCTTGTTCACCTTTGAACTTTTCTCCACAAATATCACAGGTTTGCGAATCCCTTTCCTTTCTTCCTTTTTTCTTCTTTTTAGACTTAGGCTCCGGTTCTTCTATCAACGGTTTCCCAGTCAATAAATACTCTTTCATATTCAGATGTTTAATCGACATTTTGTGAGCTTTCAAACGGTTTTCCGAGCTGCATTGGTATTCACATATAAAGCAGACATATTTCATATCTCCTGTATGTATTTCTGCGTGTGCTTTGCGCTTTTGTTGCGTTGCGAAGCGGAAATCACAATATTTACATGGGAACTTTCTTTCCATTGAATGGAGACGCATGTGTGAAGTTAGAGCGGTCATGTCTTTACACATTTTGCGACAAGCTAAACACATAACTCCTATTTCTTCTGGCTCAACAGGCTCAGTTGGTTCGACTCGATGATGCATCCGTCTATGAGAGTTGAGACCTTGGTTGCTAATGAAACACCGCTGACAATCTTCGCATTGAAAATGTTGCTCATTCTTCATTTCTGGCGTGTGCTTTTCGATTTGATGTAGGGCTAGTTTATCTGCTTCGTGGAACTGTTGCCCGCATTCCTCACATTTCCACGCTTTGACCAGTTTTGAGAACGCTTCTAGAACGTCTAAAACTGCCTGGCTGCCTACATCTGGGTGTGTTTTCTTTGTGTGTTCAACGAAATCCATCATTTTGTTAAACACTTGATTCTTACAATACGGGCAGTTGTACGGACTGTTATGTTCCTCCATGATATGGGATTTCAAATCAGGTAATGCCGTGTATATTTTGGAACAAATGAGACATCTCAACTCCTGCTTCCCTTTAGCAACTTCCGTGATAACTTTGTACTCGGTAAGTTGGACTTTTTGATGAACTTGCAGATGTTTGAATAGTTCTTTCTGTGTTTGGTAATCGGTGGGACAGAATTTGCAAGGGAATTTCTTTCTGTGGAATTTGTTGCGGTGGAATATTAGAGCCTCTTTGGATTTGAACTTTTTCTGGCAAGATGTACATTCGTACTGACAGATATCTGAGAATAATGTGTGTGATCTTAAGCAGGTTTCCATTCTGCTCCGTCGCCGGAACTCTTTCCCACACGTACATTTGTAACCTTGTTCTCTTTCTAACTTTAGTTTGACATCTTTTTCCTCCATAAAATCTTTTTCCAACTCCATTTTCTTCTTCATCATATTTTCATTCTTAGTCTTCTGTCCTTTTATAACTCCCAAAGCTCTTTTTTCAATCGACTCATGCACTCTTAAATGTTTCTTCAAAGCATATTTTCTGCGAAACCATTTCGCACATTTCGGACATTTTATTGTATACCCCTCAATAGATACTTTTTTTTTAGATTTCAACAAGCCGTATGCTTCTTGTTCTAATGACAGAACATTTCCTGTGATGGAGTTTAGCTGGAAGCATTCACCGTCCATTTTATAAGTGTTATCCGATGTGGATAGTATTTCTTCTGGGTTTCCTAGTTTATACGGTTGGTTTTGTGATACAGGGTGTATTTCCATAACTAAAGTGTTTGTGGTTTGAGATTCAATGACACCATCAACTGTGCTTGTAACCGTGGAGGTTGTGTTGATAAGTTTTTTGGAAATAAGATGTGTTTCAGTAACGGTTATATCTTGCTCTTCTTTGATGGAATAATTAGGTTTGTAGTTGTCCTGTAAATGGAAGAAAGTCATTTTTTTTTTTTAATATATGTTTATTGTATTAAACTGAATATACATGGTGTCCAATTATAAAATATGTAAAGATAATTCAGCAGGTGCTGGGCTACAAGGGGTGCCATATGTGCCCAAAAAAAAAGAAAAAAAAAAGACAACTAGTCTGACAAAAGCCCCCCCCAGAAATACCTGCTTGTATGATAGGCTTGATTAGTTAGAAGTTATTTTTTTTGCATAATGTATGGTGTAGGTACTCTATGGGTTGATATGGCTTAAAATGCTTAATAGCACAAACTATATTTTTTTTATAAGTGTATATACTCACATCAGTTTCAGTTTTGATGATAACTTCATCACTCAGACAGGCCTCTACTTTGCTTAAAGCAGCCGCCTCACTGCTGTCCATGCTATCATCGAAATTTGGATAGTCATAATCAATAAGATCATTATCTATTTCTTCTCCCTCATCATTCGGTAGAATACACTCTGTAGATTCTTTCTTAACATTTATAACAGTTATTTCATGATGTCTTACATCTATCGGTTCTTGTTTCACTTCAATCTCAACGTTTTTATCTGATTCATTCTCAATTTCATTTTGTATCAGCACTTCGGAATCTTTATCTATGCTAGGTGCTTCATTTTTTATCTCAATCCGAAGATTTTTAAATGGATCATTGGAGGTATCCACAATTTCTTCACTCTCATTTTTAATCAGTATGTTATCATCAGTATCTTGTTGAAACTCTTGTTTTATGGCTAGATCCTCAGATGAACTCTGGACATGGATGTCATAGGATTCCATTGTTTTCTGCTTAGCTCTGAAAGCAGTTACAAAAACTATGATATCTTAGAGGTAAGTAAGTACTTTAATCTTTAATATTTTTTTGTAATACATATATTAAATTCCACTTGCACTTAAGTGACAAAGCTCCTAACTAATTACTTTACTCACTTGGCAGATCTTTATAGTCCAGATTTGGATAGTCAGGATCTTCCTAGCGAGTAAAGTAATTACTTGAATTTGGTGCAAGTAGGCCTAGGTGAGGATAAAGCGAGTACCTAGCTAAGTATTTCTATCAAAACAGGCAATACCTGAAGTCCTGGGAAAATATGGAATTTTTTCGCATGCCTGACTAAATAATCAAATTTATTCTACAACTTACGCAGGATAGTATCGTAATGTGTATAACTGCACGTTATCAGTGCGAATTAATTACATCAGGGTGCTTCGGCTAATTAGAAGTCAGTAACCACCACTCAGCGTCAATAATGCGAGTCTGTAATTTATCACACATCCATCGTATCAAAATGTTGATCATTTATCGGGAGAAATTGGGTTGGTAGATTCGTTCCAAAAATGTCATCATGCTCAATTATTTTGTAATATTCACACAATTTTGCAAAATTATAATCCAAACAAATCGACGTCAAGAGCAATTATTGAACACAGATTAAACCAAAGAGAATATAACCACTACGGATTAAACAACTTTTTGACGTTACGTTATAGACAGAACAGAACAGACTACTAAATTATTCCCATTATACCCATTCTCGTATAGATTGGTGTTTCTAAAAAATCGGTAATAATCCGAAAGAAACAAAAATATTGCAATTGAGAACAAAACGTATTTTACGAGAAAATGGCGTTGTGTTGCGTTCGTATTTTGGGATAGATTTTGATTTCTAACAAATTGATTGAACGCAGCTGACAATTGGTACAAAATTCTGTATTTTGAAAATTATGCGCCAATTTTTGTTGTGTAAAAAAAATATCCTCAATGATTTATTACGTGAATCTTTATTGCAGGTATCCTTGGAACTTCCTTGGAAAACACGAAGGAAATGGCCGAGGCCTTAGACTTGAAGAATATCGTAAATCATCTCGTCAATGGATCAGGTGGAGATAACTTGTGCTTGGTTTGTTTACATCCTCTCACAGAGGATAACTGTGAAAATATATTCACTACAATTTGTACAGAAGACGAGGAGTACTGCATAGCTAATGTCCTGCGAGAAATCTGCCGACTGCAGGTATAATATTTGGTATTTATGTAGATCTACTTCCAGCTAGATGGAGCGACGATTTGCGCACTGTTGATAGCAGAAGATGGATGCTTATCCGAAGATCGCGCTCCATGGCGCGCCTAGGGAGAACTATATAGGTCTAAAAATTTACGTTCTTTTCTAACTTTGTTACTCTACTCTTACATCATTTAGAATTAGGTAAATATATTTTTTTATTAGGTACTAAATCACATACATAGTTCACATATCTACAAAATATGGTATTCACTCGGCATAATGCTGCTGAATGCTGATTTTTTGTGGGACCAAGTTTCCAAGCTAAGAATTTTCTTCTAATGTGCAGTAAACTACTAGTCCATTAGCACTGGAATCTAGTGCATTTAGAAAATACTGAAATAATATGTATGCTCACTTTCAGATTTCAGAATCCGATCAGTACAGTGTGTGTCTAGACTGTTTCAACACAGCTACTTTTGCCTACAAATTTTACGTCCAAGCCAAACGTAGCAATGAAATCCTAAGCTTCTACATAGAACAACTGTCAAAAAACATTGAAAATATTGAGAACACTGAAGAAAGTGTACAACTATTTTGTATACAGTTACCGGCATACACACCAGAAACTCCAGAATTAGATTTGGAATTTGACGGAATTGGTACGAGGAATATGGGTGATACGGATAATGATGACGATATTGCAACTGATCAATCAAACGATGAAGGAATGATAATGATCATTGAAGAAGAGATGGAAGTATTTGATGAGAATATTGAATTACAAAAGCTTTCTGAAAATGAAGATTCTGATGATGAGAATGTCTTGATGATAGTTGATGAGAAAAAGAGAAAGAAAAGAGATAAAATGGCATATATTTCTTGCACACACTGCCCAGTCAAGTATAGGTTTTTGTCCAAATTGAAAGATCATATGAAAAACGTGCACAATGTTGCTATATTTTATTGTAGGGTGAGTATTATTTCTATCAATCAATATACAAAGGCTTTATCCTGAGTAACTGAGTAAATTGTCAGGCAATGTACAGTTTGAAATTAGTAAAAGTAGCTACCAGTCTCATTGCCTTCATCTACTTGATATTAAAAAGTAATATTCAAGCAAAAAAATATTCAAGGTGCAATTAGGCACACACCATTTTGGATTTCTTCATGATGAAAACTCTCTCTTATATTCCAACTCATAGATGAATAACGGTGTTCTCATAGAACACCAAGATAGACAGTATGAAATTAAGATGGAGTCTTAAAACAGGGCAAAAAAAAATTTAGACACCTCATCAATAAAAATGAAATATCTAATAATTTTTGTACTTTAACGATGAAGTTTTATTAACAATGAAAAGGATAGTAATTAATTGTAACTTATATTTCTCTAGTCATAATAAAATTTCTCTAGCCCTGTTACTTCCCTTTTTAGAAATTTAACCTCAGACCCAAATGTACTAGAAGTTAGCTAATTGAGATTCCTATTTTTTGTTGCATTTTCAATGTACTACAGTACTACTTCTATGTTCCAACTTTACTCATTTCAGATTTGTAAATATATAACAAACAGTAAGGAGGATCTGGATAACCATGTAACTTCACATGTGGGACAGTACCAATGCACGCTGTGCAACGCGCAGTACCGGAGACTGGACTCGCTGGCGGCCCATCTGGACTGGCATGAAAGGAGCAAAGAGCAGTTAGCTGATTTGGTTAGCTGTTTTTTATTACTTTAAGTAATATACAGGGGTGAGTACTCTCGACCGCTCTGAGAGGAAAATCGAAATGGCTATACTGCATTTAATAATTTAATTTAGTATGGTTTTAAGGCGCCCTTAGAATAGAAAATCTTGTTTTTAGTAAATATCAATAGAATTCAATCAACAAGGACGTCATTTTGACCATTTCTAAAACAAAAAATTGTATGTGCCTGCATGAGTAACTTTTTTTATTTCATATTTTGTTCAGCTAGTCCATTTATATAATAAAAAACATATTTTCAGACTCATACGGGCAACATGTGTGAGACATGTGGCATTGTGCTCGAGGACGAGCGCGCTTTGGAAGAGCACTGCGCAGAGAAGCACGTGAAGAGATACACGTGCTTCTACTGCGGACGGCTGTACAAGGCGCGGATCAGCTTCGAAGCGCACATCGCGAAGCATGAGAAGAACAAAGCGTAAGTAACAACGTCAAAGTGAATGTGGCTGTCATATAGTTATATGAGAATGAACGTGCTTCGGAAGGGCATTGTGCAGAGAAGCATGTGAAGAGAAGAATGTGAAGAGATACACGTGCTTCTACTGCGGACGGCTGTACAAGGCGCGGATCAGCTTCGAAGCGCACATCGCGAAGCATGAGAAGAACAAAGCGTAAGTAACAACGTCAAAGTGAATGTGGCTGTCATATAGTTATATGAGAATGAACGTGCTTCGGAAGGGCATTGTGCAGAGAAGCATGTGAAGAGAAGAATGTGAAGAGATACACGTGCTTCTACTGCGGACGGCTGTACAAGGCGCGGATCAGCTTCGAAGCGCACATCGCGAAGCATGAGAAGAACAAAGCGTAAGTAACAAACGCGAGAACGAGCGTGTTTCGGAATACCACTGTGCAGAGAAGCATGGGATGGGACGAAGTTTAAATGTTATAAAAACAGTTAGACTAATGCCGACTTGCATCAAACTATCGAAGTTACTAAGCAATTACTTAACTCGCTTGACAGTTCTTAACGGTCTGAATTTGGACCGTTAAGAACTGGCAAGCAAGAAAAGTATTTGTTTAGGAGCTTTGACAGTTTGGTGCAAGTAGGCATAAGTGCTACAATTTTACAACCATATTGAGTTTCTGCCACTTTTATTCCATGACCAAAACGAAGTTAAAGTACTAAAATCCATCTACATCGCCTTTTGTATCTTCTATTCTGTAGTTTTTCGTAGACTTTCGCGATTATCACACATAGTTTTTTGATTATAACGGGTATTTATCGCGCTAACCTCGTATGTTTTTGTGTCCCGACGTTTCGACTGTATTGCAACAGCCGTGGTCACGGGTTGACTGGCGTATTGGAGCTACCGTCGCGGTGAAATGAGAGAACTACCCTCATTTTGGTCGTTAAAAATGTTCGGTCGGCACACCACACTGACGACATCCGGACACTTAAGCGGTGTTTTAAAGGTTCTATTCTGTGTTCATCATCAGAGCGAGAGGACGAATCAGGTATCGCTGTATAGACAGCTTATACGATTACGATAAGACGAATTTAATGAAACCGTATTTGTCGAAATCCATCGTTGATCTTGTTTCATTATTTCCAGTGATTCAAAACCTGAGAAGCGGAAGTCGAAAAACGAAGAAAATTCTTCAGAAAACTCAGCTTCCCAGCGTTCTGTTTGTAACATTTGCAACAAAACATTCGTGGACGAGCGCTCTCTGCTGTGGCACCGACGATTGCACGACAACATCAGGCCTTACACATGTGATGTAAGTAGGCTAATCCTTTGATCTGCCGCGGTTGCTTCGCAGAGGAGGAAACCGTAGAACACGTGGTTGTGCACTGCACAGCTACAGAAGAGGCCAGAAAGAAGACTGGGCTGAGGAAAATCCTGGATACGGGTCCGGATGACCCTACCGGGAAACTGGAACACACCATCCATCAGCCCAGGGTCCTGCTCCGCTATTTTGGGGAGCTGGGCTGGCTGGGGTAAAGTTAGTACAAAAAAAGGGGTCAATGCACAATACACCCCACAGCGGGACGTCAGTGCAGACCACTTGCAACCCCTTACCCAAATTAGAATTAGAAAAAGGCTAATCCTCAAATCCAATTCCATACAAAATGTTTCGGACAAATACTCAAAAAGTACGCCGTATTATAGTAATTTCTTCACACTACTCGTTTCCTCCATGTTTTTTGATTTTTTTCTAAAAAAAAAGTGAAAGGTTTCATACTTTAATTTAGATTTTATACGTGTTTTTAAGTTAGTAGGATGGAGGACGTGGTGGCCGAGTGGATGAGGCCCTTACCTTGCGATCTGATGTCCGCGGGTTCGAATCCCGGTGGCATTCATGCGTAAATGGGTTTTTTCGGTCGAAAAAATCTGTGTATGCATCCCACGTTCTCGCAACGGTGAAGGAAAACATCGTGAGGAAACCGGGCATGTCGTAGAACCTAGAGTTCGTAAACATGTGTCGAGTGCACGAAAGGAGCACTTGTAATCCTTTCAACACACTGGTTCGAAGGAACTAGCGACACGATAATATGAAGTTAGTAGGGTTAATTTAATACACGTATAAAATCTAAATTAGAGTATGAAACCTTACACAATCGGAAAACATAGACGAAACGAATAGTGTAAGAAATTACTATAATACGGCGTACTTTTTGCGTATTTGTCCGAAACATTTTGTATGGAAATTTGCCTTGAGGATTCCCCTTAAGATACTGATCTGGTCATGTTATCATTTTTCAACCGACTTCAAAAATCAAGGTTATCAATTCGGTTGATTTTTTTATTTTTGTTACCTCAGAACTTTGTTGTCTATAAACCGATTTGAAAAATTCTTTTTTTTTTGAGTGTATATATACTTCCTCTGGAAGTGTATCATATACTTTAATGGACATCTTATATGGACCTGTACTCATTTTGACCTTGACCCTTGACGCATGTTTATTCGGGGAGGTCATCGAACTTTTTATATAAGTCGGGATACTTTCTGACGAATTTGCTTATTTCTAATATATAAATTGAAGTCAGCGCAAGAATTCAAAACTTTTGGAAATAGGGCTTAAACTTTCATGTACCTTGATATTTTTATTGGCTAAGGGCCCCGCGCTTCCTTAATCCGGCACTGACAAAATGTATGTATGTTTGTAGGTGTGCGGTCGCGGGTTCGTGTCCGTGAACCGGCGCAACCAGCACGCGCTGTGTGCGCACACGCCCCCCGCGCACCGCTGCCCGCTCTGCCCCGCGCTCTTCCACCTCAAGTCCATGGTCAACACGCACGTTAAGAAGGTAACTCGCATGTTAAGAAGGTAACTTGCACTTTAAGAAGGTAACTTGCACTTTAAGAAGGTAACTAACCATTTAAGAATGTGACTAATCCTTTAAGAAAGTAACACTCGCTTTAAGAATGTACTAATCCTTTATGAAAGTAACTAGCACTTTAAGAATATAACTAACCCTTTCAGAATGTAACTAACCCTTTAAGAATGTAGAATGTAACTAACCCTTTAAGAATGTAGAATGTGACTAACCCTTTAAGAAAGTAACTTGCACATTAAGAATGGAACTCGCACTTTGAAAATTTTTATTCTATTTTTAAGAATGTAACTTTTACTTTAAAAAGGCAACTCGCACGGTAAGGTTACTTTCAAGTTAAGAAGGTAACTCTCACTTTAATGGTCTATTACCTATGTTAGATCATAGAGAATAAGAGAGGGCCATTGGTCTATGTCATTAAGACCATAGAGAATAAGAGGGGGCTCTTCTAACACAGGTTTATCAAATTTACCAGAAGAGCATCCAAACCTTGTAAAATCTATATGTAAAACTTGAATAAATGTTAATAAAATTAGTATGAATATATATATGTAGTAATAAATCCGCTTAACTTCCAAACAAAGGTCCCAAACAAACAAAATTAAGCGGATTTATTACTATTATATATTATATATACTATTTATGGATTTCCGCAAAGTAACGCCAGAATTAATCATCTTGAAAAAATGTTTTTTATTATTTGTTATTTTTTTAAACAAATTTCTCAGGTCCACCTGAATAAGCAGCATCGGCGGAGAACCCGCGCGGTGAAGCAACGCAACGTGCGGTGGAAGACGGAGACGGTGCCCATCCAGGACCTCAGCGTGGCCATACAGAACCAAGTGCTCGAGATGCAGACCGCGCACGAATGGGTACGTGTTTATTTTTAATTATATTTCACACCACCTGCTCGACAATGTCCAATTACATATCATGCTATCATCAAGGTAAAGCAAAGCATTACCTCCCAAGCAGGGTTCGAGGTTATATATCGGATATATATCAAACAAATATATCCGATATATATCATTTTTTTTAAATGAAATATTGCAGTACAAAAATGGTAAAAAAATGAGTTAAAACATACTCTCTAACCGTTAAGTTAAAGCGCTTTGAAATAAAAAAATGACTATTACCTGATAAGAATTAATAAAAAAAGTTTTATATTTTTGAGTTGATTGTTTGATATCAAAGATTTTATGTTTTTTCGTTGATTTTGCCTGATCTAAAAGATGATTTTATGTTTTGGTTTCATTTGTCTGATTTTAAGTACCTAAATAAATTAAAAACCTAGTTTTTTTTTATAATTTTAGTATGTTTTTGTAACACATATGTAAATAGTATTCTATAATATAATAAAGTAATAGTATGGCTTTCATACAAATTTGATATATATCAAACTTGATATACGTATATCCGATATATATCATAAATATCCGATATTTATAATAAATATCGGATATTTTCGAACCCTGCTCCCTAGGGAGGTAATGTTGTATGAAACTCCCAAGGGTTATAATGTGATTTGAATTTGGAACGTCAAATTCGTGTGGAAACTCTAAGTAAAAGAACCCCCATATGGCATTGTAAAACGGTTTGTTCGAAAATCGAACTGGCCACTCATAAAAAAAAGAAAAAAGGCGCGACTTCAAAGATTGTGAAACAAAAGACGGTGTTCGCTGCTGGAGCCCTGGCTTTTATTGCCTCGCAGGTGTGAAAAGTAGAGTATGCTCCTCTGAGATAAAGCCCGTCTTCGTCTTGGGTAGCTTGAACCCCTCGCGTCACTCAGGACTCTACATAATAAATAACTGAGTGACATAAGACACTGCTATCCCCTTAGGGTATAATCTACTATTATTATTCAGCTATCTGTGTCCTACTGCAGGGCAAAGGCCTCCCTCCATTCCTTGCGGCCAAGGGCGTCAGTGGTCCATGTTGACATGTATGCGGTAGGTGTTTACATATGTGTAAATCCTACTAATATTATAAATGCGAAAGTTTGTAAGTATGGATGGATGTTTGTTACTCTTTCGCGTAAAAACTACTGAATGGATTTTAGTGAAACTTTACAATAATGTAGCTTATACATCAGAATAACACATAGGGTACAATTTATAAAGATACCTGCGCAGACGAAGTCGCGGGCACCAGCTAGTAAATAACATTTTTTTTGGACATTTCACAAAACGCCATCTAGCCCCTAAACACAATGCCAGATATTCTGCTGCAAAGCAGTAATGTGTAAGCATTACTGTGTTCCTTTTCGAAGGTCACTGTAGTTGGTGTATTTTCTCTTCTTACAGGATAACAAGTCGGAGTCACCGATTGCCTCTCACTCCCTGGAACTTATGAAGGAAGAAGATTTTCTGAGCATCTCCTCAGATCCTACCCAACATTACGTCGCGTTTGATTCTGTTAGCCAATGAATAAGTTATTGAAATAGGGATTCAATAAATTAAACATATTTTCTTTCTTCATCTCTTCCATCCATAAATTACGTCACATTAATTATTTACACAAAAGTTTGTCACGATACAATTTGATTTGTATCCAAACTAAAAAACGGTTATAAAATGGAATACAGAATACTTTTATACATTTCTGTATACATCCTGTATCATATTTTAAGTGTTTTTACAAAGTTTTTTTTCTTATTTCAGAATAAAGATAATTTATTGAATTAAGAAGTTATTAGATTTTATTTTATTTTATTTTAGTTATTAGATTTACCTCTAAATAGGAACTAAGATAGTACCTACACTGACTGCAGAAAACTTAAAAAAAAACACTATTTACGTAAGCGCCTAAACTATGGTAGGTATTTAAAAAAAAACTGGGGGATTAAATTGGTATTAGAACAAAACAACAATACATAAGTTTTGTATATATTTTTATTTTCATTTTTTTTTCTTTTTTATCAATTATATTTCGTTATACATTTTTAAAATCTTAGTGCTAGGTGGAATCATTTTTATTTAAAAACTATAAGAAAATACGCGCGCTAGAACATCGACACGAAAGGTATATAAATTGGCAAATAAATAAAATTATGTTTCATTTTTAGTACCCTGAACTTTTACTAAAAAGCAGCAGAATATAATACATAAAAAAAAATAACGAGAACATAAATGTGCTCTGTTTAAACATAAATTGTGGTGTCCAGAAGAGAACTTGCATTTTTTTAATAAGAATACTATGCAATCTTCTAGACGGGTTGAACAAATAAATGGTTTTAATTTTGTACTAGTAATGAACCATTTGCAAGGAAACATTTTTAATATACAAACGTGTAATTATATAGATGAAATTGAATCCAGTTTTTATAAGTAAAAACGCACTTGGTTGGTCAACATCGTAGACTAATAACGGTGTTTGAACACAAAAAAAAATTAGACATTCCGTCAACTAAAAATTTCATTGTTTTTACATTTTTAACTACTAATTTTGCCAAAATCTACTACTACGAGTTAGCTAAATTGACCAGCTATTTTGAGTGCGCCAATGTAATATAAAAAGGTATGACTATCTACTTTAATAATTTGAGTAGTATTAGAGCATAATTAATTATAAATCGGCTGCAAATTATAATCGTAAAAAAATCGAGAGGCCTTCGAGCAGTTGTTGAAACCAGCCACAAAATGACAGTTCAAAGGTGAGTTTAGAATTGGCATAAGAATTATCTGAAAGATCGGTGACCAGCTTTCTATGTATGATTTTCCAATTTATCGAATTCTAATTTTGTCAGATCCTGAAGTGACTACCGGATTTCGGATTCTAATTTTGTTTGATCCGAAAGTGACTTTACCGGTTTTCAGATTCTAATTTTGTCAGATCCGGAAGTGACTACCGAATTTCGGATTCTAAGTTTGTCAGATCCGGAAGTAACTACCGGTTTTCCAGATAGCAATTCCTTCCTAGCCTGGAGACAAGGTGAGTTCTTGAAGCAGCTTGAAATCTTAGATAGTTCGCCACTGGCTTAAAATAAATAGAGAGACTTTGGCTTCCTTGCAAATAGCGGGCAAAACCGTGAACTTACATGTTGCAGCGCCGGGCGTCGTCATCTGTAAACAAAATCGCACGCTAACACTATACTAAGTTCGTCGACAAATCACTACTTTTTATGCGGTCTGAATTACGGTTTAGAAAAACGTTGTTCAGTACCCCTATCGCCAAACTTTTACTCGACTGCGAAGAAGGAAGGTGAGTGGTCATATACACCGCAAATTTAATATCACCAGAAAAAAAAATACGCATAGTTAGTAGCCAATCACAATGATCGAAATCTCCACCTCGAGCACTGTGATTGGACAATTCACGGTACGCTCTTCTCCACTCCGCCCAGTTCACGCCTCTTATTTGAAGTCGCCCTAAAAAGCCTTCACTATAGTGCCTGTCGATTCCTCTGTGATGGATATGTCTACATACTAAATGTGCTTTCTTTTGCCATTAAACCGTAAAACAGACCATTTTTTAATTTTTTTTTTAATTGAATTTCTATAACTTTACACTACAATAAACTTACGCACGAAGATGAGTTCGAGTGGTATCGGCTCTCGATCTAAGGAGAATAAGAATTGAAATAAAAAAATATAGTTTTATGTAAAACCTAGCTAATGCGGATTGGCTTTAATTTGACAAATCCAATCATGTCAAATGGTTTTTTGATCAACGAATCACCAATTCTTAGTTCTTGAAGTTGCAGAATTCGCTTTTTCTTTGAAGACCCATTGTTTAGAAAGAGACCCAATTAGTGTGAAGTGAGAATATTGTAGCCACCTTCAGAGCGTTCATGATTCGCTGATGTAATTTGTAACCAATATGATACACTTGTGGTAAAATAATCCATTTGTCAAATTAATAAGCACAAATCCAAAGAAACCCGCTGGTATTTCATAAATGAATATCATTTGTAACACACACAACTTCCCTCCAAGGCTTATCGTTATAAATGTCCCATTCTATAAATTTATAAATAAGCTGTTCATATTCCAAATATTAATTAATATTAATATATTCAAATAATTCCTGAATGCTCAGTGGTCTAAAAGCTGTACATTTTTATCAGACTGCAAAGGAAGGTAAATACTTTTGATTCACACAGGCCGGTGTAACAATGCTAAAGCGCACGTCCACATTGAGACATTTTGATGGTCAGTCTCGAAAGCCCAGTAATGTCACAGTGCCCTTCAAACACAGTAACGCTTACACATTACTGCTTCACTGCATAATATCTGACACTGTGTGTTCTTGCAACGGTTATGGTAACGGCTCGCTAGTGAGTACCCGGCCTTATATTTTTGTGCATGACATTCATTTATAAATTACCAGCAAAAACACTTACCAAAGAAGACACCCGATATAGAACAGACACTAAACATTGATTATATATCGCACCAACTAACTGTGTGTGTCACACAAAGCTTACAAATTCTACAAGTGTCCATTTCACGTTCAACTCCGTATGGAGTAAGTCGTATTTTTTTTCTGTTTCTTTCAGTCAAATTTTCTTTTATTTTCCTTCGTATTTCCATAGAACTTAGATCAAACTTTGTTCTGTATTAGTCTTGTTTAGCTTAGGACGGCTTTCTGCCGTCTGTTATAGTATTTGGCCGAGTCATTCACTGGAAATTCCTTATATCTTCCAAAAGTCTTGTTCGATCAGTAAATTTGACATTAAATCCAATAGAATCCATTTTCACATCACATGCGGTCTCAAAACCATCAGCATGTGGGGACGTCACAGAATTGAAACTCGATTGGAATCAGTCTCAAAAAGCAAAGAAACATTATTGCGAACTAGGATGTCCACAAATCCACTTGTGTTCGTCGACTAAAACGCTTGCATTTGTCGCTTAATCGTTTGCTTTCGCCGCAAAACCGCTTGCGTTCGCCGCAAAACCGCTTGCGTTCGCCGCAAAACCGCTTACGTTCGCCGCAAAACCGCTTGCGTTCGCCGCAAAACCGCTTGCGTTCGCCGCAAAACCGCTTACGTTCGCCGCAAAACCGCTTGCGTTCGCCGCAAAACCGCTTGCGTTCGCCGCAAAACCGCTTGCGTTCGCCGCAAAACCGCTTACGTTCGCCGCAAAACCGCTTGCGTTCGCCGCAAAACCGCTTGCGTTCGCCGCAAAACCGCTTGCGTTCGCCGCAAAACCGCTTGCGTTCGCCGCAAAACCGCTTGCGTTCGCCGCAAAACCGCTTACGTTCGCCGCAAAACCGCTTACGTTTGTCACTTAAATACACCGCTTAATCGCTTGCGTTCGTACGTAACTATTTGACCGCTAATTCACTCAGATAACCCGTTCACATAAAAGTTCCAATTATGATGCACTAAAAATATCTAGAGTCCCTTCACTTTTCACGATCAATAGTATCACTTTACGAACGCCTCATGTTATTCACTCTGGCGTTTCCGCGTCCGTAGATGAACCGGTTACGCCACGCGACATACTGCTATGACACCACTATGCTGGATGTGGTGGGCCGTTCGACGTCGGTGGGGAGGGTGCCGTTGGGGTGGGCGGAGCCGTTGGGGGCCGTCCCCACTGGCGCGTTTTGGCAGCTCACTTCGAACACGTTGGATGAATTTGAATCCTCGTTGAAGGAGAGGAGGTTGACTTCTTCCACCTGGAATGAGAGGGCAGAAAATTCACAAGACATTGCTGCTTTGGTAATCCTTGATCCGGCTTCATTAAGCGACTAAATCCTATTCAACTAAAGGCTGTTTTCCAAGCACGTTTATCGCCCGTATATTGTAACTTCAGAGATAAGATTAAACATCTATTTGAGTTTATTTGCATTGTTCAATGGTCAAACTTTTCCAATGTTCTTCAAAGTAAAAGAAAGAAAGAAAGGAATTTTTTTATTGGCTCCTCTAAAAGGTATAGCTACAAATGTAAGCAGGTACATAAAACATTATAACATAATGTTCCGCTATATGCGGCACCGCTCCCCTCGCCACCTTCGCCCACGCCTAGCGCAGCGGCGGCCCACGCCGCGGCGATCGCATCGCCACCACGCCCACGCCCAACCACGCCTGAGCCAGCAGCGGCATCATATGCCGCGGCGCTCGCGTCGCCGCCACGTCCGCGCCCCGTCACACCGGAGGCGATGGACACCGCGCAGACGAAACCCAAGGTCAGTACAGCCGCAGTGGCGCCACCCGCGCCCACGGCAAACACTAATGCCGCAGTGGCGCCACCTGCGCCCACGGCCGCCAAAGCCAAACTGTATCCCCCGATTATAGTGGAATGCCTGCCCAATTGGACAGAGCATTTCGCTAAAATTCGGGGGTTATTAGGATATGCCCCTAACGCCCGGCCGTACGGGAAGGGCGTTAGATTTGTACCTCGCTCTCCGGAGGAGTATCGGTCGGTACAACGTTACCTGGTGGGCGCTATGGTTGAAAACCCAGCCATCAGCTGGTTTTGCTACAGCGCCCCATCAGAGCTACCCACCAAGGTAGCTATACGCGGTCTACCGGCCGACACCCCCCCGGATGAGATTGCAGCAGCCCTAACCGAGTTAGACTTCCCAACTCGGTACGTGCGGCAGATCAAGGGAGCTCAGGGGCGGTTGGGATGCTTATTCCATGCCCAATTCGACCGCCTCCCGGAGACCGAGCTCACCCGGCTTTACCGCACTACCGAGCTACTCTACATGCCGGGGGTGCGCATTGAGCACTGGCGCGGAGCCAGGGCCTCCGGGCGAGTGGCTCAGTGCCACCGATGTCAGGCGTTTGGCCACGCCTCGGCCAACTGCCACCGCCCGCAGAGGTGTGTGCGCTGTGGTGGCCAGCACGGCGCCACAGACTGCCCGCGGGCGCTTGGAGCGAAGCCGACGTGTGCCAACTGCGGTCGCGAGCACACTGCCAACGACCGCCGCTGCCCGTCATATCGCCGTGAGGCGCGCCGGCGAGGCCTTCAGGCCCCCGCCCCCCTCCCCCCGCCACTCATGCAAGCCGCCCCAGCCAGGGCGCCTTCACCATCAAGACCAATGGGCGAGCGAGCGGTAGCCCCCGCCCGCCCACCACTCCAAACCGCCCAGGCGACGTCACAGCGCCCAGCCGCGAACGAGCCTACTCAACGCGGAGCCGCCTTACCAGGTAGGCGGCGTCGTCGCCACCGTGCTGGTCGTAAGCACAAGAAGCCGGTGGCGGCCTCAACGCCGATAGCACCTAGTACAGGCGCTCCCCCGCGCCCGTCTACGTCGGACGGAGCAAGAACTGCGACGGTGGCGCCACCTATGCCCGTCGTAGTTCTGGCCCCGGTACCTTACCGACTACCGCTACCTCCCCGCCTCCAGTCCATGGCGGTGCCATGCCCGCCCCTGGGCGAGCCCCGCCCGCCCACGGCTGGACCCTGCCCGCCCTCGAGCGAGAGCCGCCCGCTCGCGGGCGAACGACGCCCGCACGCGAGTGAGCAACACCCGCTTGTGGTCGGCTCCCGCCCGATCAGCAGCGAACGCCGCCCGCCCAGCAGCAGCGAACGCCACCCGCCTACGACCACCATGCTGCAAGCAGCCCACGCGCCAGAGGTAGGTACCCAGGCGCCCCTGCCACAGAGAGCGAGGGAAGCTCCCCACCGCTCTCACCAAACAGATCGCCGTACGACGGGTGCACCACAGCACGTCGTACCACCACAGACGACAACGGCCAGGGACCCAATACAAGTTGTATTGGATGCCCTGACCCAACTTTTCGTCGCCATCGCGGCCGGGGATGACATCCGGGAAGCCGCGATGCGCGGACTAGCCATCATAACCGGACACCAAGATTAGGTACGCCCAACTGCGTGTTCTTTATTGGAATCCCGGGGGGGTGCGCGACAAAGTCCCACCCCTCCGCCTACTCGCCCAGTCGCAGGATATACATATTATCCTCCTGGGCGAGACTAAGCTGAGCCCTCAACACCAGTTGAGCGTACCTAACTACTTCGTGTACCGTCGGGACGAGATCTCTCCTGCAGGCGTGCCGTACCGCGGTACTGCAGTGCTAGTTAGGAGGGACCTCGTCCACGACGAACTTCCCTTCCCCCCCTTCGAGGAACTTCGTTCTAACGGGGTACTGGTGAGCGCTAACGGAGCGGAGATGCGGATCTTCGCTGGTTACCGCCCACCAGGCCCCCGTTACTCCTCAAGGGACACCCACCTCATCTTCTCTGATCCCACCCCCACTCTCTTGCTAGGCGACCTGAACGCCAAGCATAGAGTGTGGGGATCCCGCACCATAAATCCCGCGGGCCAGAAACTCCTCGACGACGCTGATGCCAGCGGCTTCGAGGTTCTCGGCCCCGATTCCCCAACCCATATCCCTTCCAATCCCCGCCACGCAGCTGATGTGCTGGACATAGTCCTGCACAAAAACCTCAAGTGTCCGGTCGAGGTTGAGGTACTTTACGACCTGGACTCCCAGCACCTTCCCATCATGGTCACGCTCGCCCTCAATGCTGACTTCACGACGCCGAGGATGCCGAGCATGAAGACGAACTGGGAGGCCTATACCAAAACGCTCCAAGCTATACGGGTAGGTAGGCTCTCTAGCCCAGCAGAAGTGGAACTCGAGGCCATAAACCTGGCCAAACAGATTCAGTCTGCAGTGGCCGAGTCCACCACCGCCATCACTAGCCGTCGCTCACATCGGCGCGACGAGCTTCCAATGCAGCTTCAGAAGGACCTGGTTCGCAAGCGGGTTATGAGGCGTGAATGGGCGCATTCCCGATGCCCTACCCTTAAATCCCAGCTCAACACCCTGACCGCGAAGGTCTCGGAAGCGGTAAAGGCTTGGCGCGGGGAGACCTGGGAGACCACAATCGACCAGGCCTCCGAGCGAGATACGAGCCTTTTCGCGCTAACCCGAGCCCTTTCCCGGACTCCTGTCCCATCCTACCCGCTCCTGGACCGGAACGGAGTGAGACGCTTCGCCCCAGCTGATCGTGCTGAGATTCTCGCCGACCACCTGGAAGAGCAGTTCTCGCCTCACCCCGTCCCGGCCCAAGTCACTCCATCTATACTCCTACACCATTCCCATGTCGAAGAGACCGTACGCGAATTCTTGTCGCGCCCGGTGCCATCGCTGGGGGGGGAGGACTTCATTTCCCCAGCGGAAGTACGGAAAACCGTCCTCCGCCTACCCCAACGCAAGGCGCCGGGGCCTGATGGCATTACCAATACGGCTCTTCGACACCTTCCCCACCAAGCCATCGCATCCTTGGCCAGGATCTTCAATGGCATCCTGAGGACTGGCCACTTCCCAAAGGACTGGAAGACTGGCAAGGTCATAGTCCTGCCCAAGCCGGGCAAGGACCGTCGCCTCCCCGCCAGTTACCGCCCCATCACTCTCCTATCCACCATCGCTAAGCTGTTTGAGCGGCTCCTGCTGCGGAGGTTGGCTCCCACCATCCAACCGCGGCCGGAGCAGTTTGGCTTCCGCAGCTCCCACTCGACCACGCTCCAGCTTACGCGAGTCCTTCATCTCCTTGCCAGCGAGCTAAACATGGGTAGGGGTACCGTCTCGGTGTTTCTTGACATCGAGAAGGCCTTCGACCGTGTTTGGCACGCTGGCCTCCTCTACAAGCTTTCCCTCACCGAGACCCATCCCCGCCTCATCCAAATCATTGCCTCCTTCCTTGACGCTAGGAAATTCTTCACTTCCGTAGAGTGCCACGACTCTGCACTCCGTACTATCACTGCTGGAGTGCCCCAAGGCAGCTGCCTGAGTCCAGCTCTATACGCTCTCTATACGGACGACATCCCTACCCTTGCGGGCCACCTGATGCCCGGTGAGAGGGATGTCGTCCTGGCGCTATTCGCTGACGACAGCGCCTATTTCTCTGCCTCTCGCAGCCCCCAGATCGCCGCCAAACGGATGCAGCGTCTCCTGGACATCCTGCCCGATTGGCTCGACAGATGGCGTATGGCGGTCAACGTCGATAAGACCGCCGCCCTCTTTGTCTCTCGCCGCCGTCCTCACCTCCATTCACTCCAGCTCCGGGGCCAGGATATAGCGTGGACTACACACACAAGGTACCTCGGCGTAGACATCGACCGGTCCCTTTGCATGTCGCCCCAGGCGAACCGCGCGCTTTCCCAAGCGCGCACTGCCAGGGCACTGCTGCGACCGGTCCTTCAGTCCCGCCTTCCGCTGAGGACCAAAGTCCGTGTGTACCAAACCTACATCCGGTCCCGGCTAACATATGCCACCCCCGCCTGGTACGCCCTACTCTCGGCAACCGACCGAAAGCGGATCCAAGCGGCGCAAAACATCTCGCTCAGGATCTGTACGGGCGCGGGCCGTTACGTCAGGAACGACGTAATTGCCCGCGACTTACGGGTCCGGAGCGTGAAGGAGTTCGTGGTGTCCATGGCGCGTCGCATGTACGACCGCGCTGACAATGGGCACCACGAACACCTCCATGGTATTGCGCCGCTCCACGCCAGACCGCCAGAACCCGACCGGCCCGCTTGGAGGCCGCTCCCAAGAGAGCTTCTTGCGCCAGATAGCGCAACCTTAGACTAACAACTAATCACCAACGAGACTAACGGCCAACGAAAAAAATTCTAAATTAAAATTTAAAATTAAATTCTATTCTATTCTATTCTATTCTATTCTATTCAACGCTGGAAAGTGGGCGGGAATGACTGCCACGGATACTTGGATCGCACCCGAATCCTCGTGGACTCGAGAGCGACCCGATTATCCGTGGCATGACCCAAGCAAGCCCACCCGCAGCAAACTCTTCTCCATGGCCGAGGTCCCAGTTGTGTCAGACCCCATCAATGGCCCTAGCCAAGTAAATAGGTATTTCTATGTAAGGCGCTCTAGTAGGAGAGGCTATGGACATTTAAAAAAAAAAAAAAAAAAAAAAAAAAAAAAAAAAAAAAAAAAAAAAAATACATACAAAAATAGTGCAATTACTGCACAGCAAAAAAAAAAAAAAAAAAAAAAAAAAAAAAAAGAAAACATATACCTCCCACTACTGTCGCCACCTTATTTACAACTTCCTTATTAAATTTATACACCACAAATATATAACTTCGCTTTCTACTCTCAATTATTTACTCTATCGTGTCAAACCTAAACTGATTGTGTACTGTAAATAATAATGTGTAATGGGGGAGGGCGCTTCTCGCCCCCCCCTCAACCGGCCAAGTGCGGGGAGTCTAGGCTGACGCGCCGGCGCCGTGCCGAGACCCCCACGCACTCGGACCAAAGATTTAATCCTCCGCACAAAGCGGCCCTGTCTGTACCTTTTCCTGTGTTTTTACTAATGTTAAGGTACAGCAGGGACCACGTGACCCAGGGGTAGTCGCCCCTGGAGTTGAAGCCGGGGCAATGAGGGAATCCTCGAAGCCCCAACACGGCTCGAGCCAGCAGCTCGCCGTAGGATACCAATGATGATATAACATAAATAACTAGGTATAAAGTACAAAATTACCTACAGCTTTATGGGCATATAGCGGTTTTTAGTGCTGATTATACAGTAATATTTATTACTCTATGGGGATAAAGAAGTAGTTAAAGTTAGTAATCAATTAAAGGGGGCCATTGAACAAACGGCCTAGGCGTCCAATTGAATAGGGCCATTTAACCAACGGCCTAGGCATTCAATTCATTGAAACAACAGTCTAGCTAGACATTCAATCGAATAGAACCATTGAGAAAACCAACAGCCTAGGCATTCAATTGAATAGGACCATTGAACTAACCAACAGCCTAGGCATTCAATTGAATAGGACCATTGAACTAACCAACAGCCTAGGCATTCAATTGAATAGGACCATTGAACTAACCAACAGCCTAGGCATTTAAAATAGGACCATTGAACCAACTAACAGCCTAGGCATTCAATTAATTGGGGTTATTGAACCAACATTCAAATGGGGCCATTGAACCAACGGCCTAGTTGTCCAATTGGATGGCTAACTCAGGTTCTCAGACGCGGCGTATACTCACGCTACTCTCGGAGAGGCGCTTGTTCTTCTTCAGCGGCTGCGGCGCGGGCGGCTCCTGTTTCCGCTTGGCGCCCGACACCGTCCGCTCGCGCTTCAGCATCGACGCCGACAGGTACTGGTGCAGTTGTTTGCGGCGCACGTGACGCGCCTGACAAACAAACAAACAAACATATATAAAGCAATAGTTTTTCGTAGACTTTCGCGATTATCACACATAGTTTTTTGATTATAACGGGTATTTATCGCGCTAACCTCGTATGTTTTTGTGTCCCGACGTTTCGACTGTATTGCAACAGCCGTGGTCACGGGTTGACTGGCGTATTGGAGCTACCGTCGCGGTGAAATGAGAGAACTACCCTCATTTTGGTCGTTAAAAATGTTCGGTCGGCACACCACACGGACGACATCCGGACACTTAACCAGTGATTGCAAAGTGCACGCGGAACGCTTTTAAAACACCGCTTAAGTGTCCGGATGTCGTCAGTGTGGTGTGCCGACCGAACATTTTTAACGACCAAAATGAGGGTAGTTCTCTCATTTCACCGCGACGGTAGCTCCAATACGCCAGTCAACCCGTGACCACGGCTGTTGCAATACAGTCGAAACGTCGGGACACAAAATCATACGAGTTTAGCGCGATAAATACCCGTTATAATAAAAAAAACTATATATAAAGAATCAATAAATAACATGCCAGTGGCATTAGTGTGTTTATTAGTCAATTTGGAGTCACTGCGTTCATCTCACTCAGTAACGGTACAGGTTACCAACTCGATGTTAATACATACAGTGTTTACTTGACGATATAATCTAAATAAATGTAAGACAGAAACAGCATTGGTGAAACTTTTCTTGATAGATTTATGCCCTCATAAAATCTGTTTTACATCCATCCTCCGAATTTAGGGAATATTTACGGTTATTTTTTTATACTATTGAGTGAGTAATGAATTACTATTGCGTAAACACTAGTACAGAAGGGTGAGTATTCCAATACCTTTCTCTACTATGGGACGATGGCAAGTTGGGACAGTTGCAAAACGAGCTCGCGCGGCATTCTCTCAATGGATATTTCCAAAATTCATGGAAAATCGCAAAACACAAATGTTAAGTTATCAGCCCCCAACATATACAGTCTTCTTTTCGAAAATTACATCCTACTAATATTATAAACGCGAAAGTTTGTAAGGATGGATGGATGGATGTTTGTTCCTCTTTCACGTAAAAACTACTGAATGGATTTTAATGAAACTTTACAATAATATAGCTTATACATCAGAATAACACATAGGGTACAATTTATAAAGATACCTGCGCAGACGAAGTCGCGGGCACCAGCTAGTAAAAACTATATAGGTATAGTTATTCTATTTCACGATGAGGGTTTGATCTGGGTATTTGTTAGCCGTATACACGCACATTGAGGTAGTGCATAACTTTCAGTCACGATCGCGACGCGGCATCGAAATAAAGACGAAGAAAGACGCGAATGCATCTGTACTGGTCACTTCTACAACCAAGGCCAAACCTTCTTCGTGAGATGGAATGTTTGTACCAGATGTAGTATGGTAGTCCAGTCTGGTCCCCTTACTATAAAGTTCATAGTCACAATATTGAACGAATTCAGAGAAAGTGTCTTCGGCTATTATGTTATCGTTTGCGACCTGGTCGCTTATCTCTAAGTTACGAAGAGAGGTTAACTAAATTTAAGATCCAATCATTAGAAATAAGGCGTTATTATTTTGATTTCCTCTATCTCTACAAAATAATTCACTCCTTAATTGATTCTCCTAGGTTATTATCTGTGATATCATTTAACATTAAATTTAGAGCACGTAACTCCAATAAAGCTAATCTTTTCGCTCTACAGATATACAGAAATAATATTTCATTCTATAATCCATTAACTAGAATGGCTCGTCAATACAATGACTTAGCTAGTAATAACATTGAACTCGATATCTTCGTTCCAAAGCTGAGCCACTTTATTAAAATTGTTAAGACCATCCTCAATTTCGATTTTGCTAATAATGTGAGCCACTCTAATGATCAGAGTGACTCAGTAGTTCTTAGCATAAGATAGTTTTAGTTTATGTTATATAAATCTGAGAAATCTAATTTCTCAGATTTGCCCTAATAGTATTATTATATATTTAATTATTTTTAAGTTTAGTTTAGTTGATCCCTGATCTTATTTAAGTTAGAATTAGTTAGGTAGTCTGCTCGGAATTTATGTGTTGTTTAGTTGTGCGTACATATGTTTATGTTGCAATCAAGCTCAGAAATCTTTGTTAACCTATAATTTTATACTTATGTGATTGTGATGTGTTTTGTGCGCTTAAATTAAAAAAAAAAAAAAAAAAAAAGATGTGTTTCTCACCTCAATGGTCATCCCTTCCCGCAGCATGTTGGTGTTCTCCGCCTGGTAATGCACCGCTTCAGTGAACGAGGAGATGTCGCTGGTGAGGTCCACATTTACTATGTTCTTCTCAAACACCAGACCAATGAACCACATTGAACAGTAGTTAGGTACCACTACACCCTGGAAATACACATACAAGTTTGAAATGTGGTTTTTTTCAGTATTCACTATTTATTTGCAATATTGGGTAGGTTGGTTGCAATTCAGGTCTTGGTAAGTCAAATAGATAAGTACAGCTACACAATTTTACCCGTTTCGGGTAATATCAACTGATAGAGATGGGCCGATATTTTTTAACTATATTGTTACGTCTCTGAATGAGTCATTCATAAAATCTTGCAGCTCATAATAGCATTTTTGTAGAAGCTTTTCTTTTAAATAATTTTTCCTGCGGCCTGGCTTGAATTAGGTTCAACCCGATTCAAACGACTCACATTTTCATTTTTCTCCACTTCGGGTGCCGGATCTGTCGGCACTGGGGCATCTGAAAATTACAATAAACAAGGTTCTACAAAAACATACTACAACCAACTTCAACTGGACTGTAAACACCACTGATTAGTCACACGGACACAAAATACGCAATTTCGTTAACAACTAATCTGACCGATTTTCATGAAATTTCTATAGGGCCAATCTGGAAATCCTTTTAAACAAAACAATAATTTTCCAAATCGGTTCTTCTTCTTTTCGTGTCACTAGTTCTTTAGAACCAGTGTGGTGGACGGATTTCAAGTTCATTGCACTTAACAAATAGTACAAAGGCGAACTTAATGCTATGTAGCATTATCTACCAGCTAAACCTTTGTGTATTGTGGACAATTGCGTGGGTAGTGCACGAAGAACAGACTATAAGCATGATAATATATGATCAAGTTCTGAATTCTTCTAGATACGATTCGACAAACCTAGATATTTGTCTATTCTAGTAAGCTAGAGTTCAGCGCTATTGTGTGGGACCCCCGTGAGGCAAAGTATACCATGATGCTAGAGAGGATACAACGTAAATTCTGTAGATATGTCTATAAGCAACGGTATGGGTACTATCCTTTCCTTTACCCATCCTTATTCGTGTCAGGAATGATAGGTATGGATACACTAGGGCTAAGGCGGAAACTGAATCTAGCTATACGACGACATATATACTATATATATATATGTCGACGACACCGTGGCTTAGTTGGTAGTGACCCTGCCTACGAAGCTTGGTGTTCCGGGTTCGATCCCCGGCCGGGGCAAATATTTGTGACGAACACAAATGTTTGTTCTCGGGTCTTGGATGTTGTGATGTGTTGTATGTGTCCATGCCGCCTGCGACACAGGGAATCCTAGTGCAGGGGTGTGAGTGTGTGAATGTTTGTTGTAAAAAAAAAAAAAAAACATTACTATCTGATCCTGCAAAATAGGGTAAATGATGCGAACACATTAGGTAGCATGTCTCTGTATGTGCCGAACAAATACTTGCGTACCGGCCATCGGCGCCACGATCTGTTCTATACCTGCGTGTCGCGGACCCACCACGCGGACAACGCACCTACGGCCAGAGCACTCGCGCTCATTAATGAATTTATCCACGAGCACCAGCATGTCGATACATTTAATGATAAAATTAGAAATATTATCCAGAATTTATTAGTTTTTTTGAGTTTTAGTTTAAGGTAGTAAGTGTTTTGGTTAAGAACTGTAAGCTTCTATCTTTTTAAATAAATAAATACAAATACAAATACTCACCGGGCGGCAAGGCTAGAGGCTGTCCATTGTTAGTGTTGAGTGGTACAGAGTTGTAACATTCTGGGTTCACGTGGGCTATGGTTATCTGCTGGTTTCTTTCAAGATGCGCTGCAAAAAAATAAAACAGTGTTCGTACATTTATTTCTTAGAGAGTATATTCTAACAGGTGTTTATTTTGCTGGAATAATTAATTTTATTTATTTATCGAAAACCAGTGGTATATTTTCACACCATTGATAGGTGAAAAATGTAAGTACTAGCTGACGGCCGCAACTTCGTTTGCATTGCGAATTAAAAAATATTTTCTTAGTACGCCTTTGCAGATCTCGAGCACCAGCATGTCGATATATTTAATGATAAAATTAGAAATATTATACAGAATTTATTAGTTTTTTTAAGTTTTAGTTTAAGGTAGTAAGTGTTTTGGTTAAGAACTGTAAGCTTCTATCTTTTTAAATAAATAAATACAAATACAAATACAAATACAAATCTCGAGGAACACATCGAGGACGTGGTGGCAGAGTGGGTGAGGCCCTTGCCTTGAGATCCAAAAGTCGCGGGTTCGAATCCCAGTGGCAGTCATGCGTAAATGGGTTTTTTCGGTCGAAAAAATCTATGTATGCATCCCACGTTCTCGCAACGTTGAAGGAAAACATCGTGAGGAAACCGGCATGTAAAAAGGACAGAAAAATAAATGTTCCATGGCATGTGACATCCACCAATCCGCATTGGATCCGCGTGGTGGATTAAGATCCATTCGCTCTCCTGCCGAGAGTAGGCCTGAATCCCAGCAGTAGGAAAATTATAGGCTGATTATGTTATAAGGAACCTCATTATAAATGATCAAAATTTGTCGAAAAGACGATGTTCCGTTAGAACTTTCAATTACTGCACTGCTTATAGATAGATAACTCTTTATTGCACACCACAAAACAAGAATTTAAAAAGGAACACAAACAATACAAAAAGTGAAGCACAATGGGCGGTCTTATCGCTAAAAGCAATCTCTTCCAGACAACCTTTGGATGGATCCGGAAATGATGGGAATTGATAATGACGGTGGCGTGTTTAAATAAGTTATATACATAAACCTACTTAAACATAAATACTTATGTAAATAAATACTATATGTAAAAAAAATGTGCTTATATGGCTCGTCCACTCACTGATGAGATGTCTTATTCTGCTCTCGATGAGTCCGCACCACTGCAGTTGGTCGTCTGTAGTGGCAGACGAAGCGAGGAGCACAATGAAGTGCTTGTAACGCAAGAAGAAGTTGGGTGCTTCGAACAACTTCTCCCAACCGCACTTCCCTAGCATTATTTCGTCTGTGATCGCCAAACCTGGAATATTAATCACTTAGTTATTTGATTATAACGGGTATTTATCGGGCTCACCTCGTATGTTTTTGTGTCCCGACCCGTTATAATCAAATAACTATGTGTGATAATCGCGAAAGACTACGAAAAACTATATTAATCTCTGTAAATTTCTGAAAATAATAATAATAATCAATAAATATTTTCGACATTTCACACAACGCCATCTAGCCCCAAACTAAGCAGAGCTTGTACAATGAGAACCAGATGGCTGATAGAATTCTTAAAAACTTTTTTTTTTGTTAATACATGCATAGATAACACCCAGAGTGTTGTATGTATGTATTTACAGGACACACACCGATGTTCATCACACAAATGTTTGTCCTGAAACAGGAATCGAACCCGCGACACCGTCGTGGCAGTCCAATACACTTGCCATTCGATCATCCGTGTCGTCATACGTCAGCAACAGATTAGGTTGTGTTGGCCGAGTGGAAGGTGCCGCGACTCTCGTTCTGAAGGTCGTGGGTTCGAATCCGGGTGTACACCAATGGACTTTTTATAGAAGCATAGGAAATAAAAAAAATTATAACTTGACGAGACGAGCTGAGCACTCTCCTGATAGTAAGCAATCACGCCTGCTCATGACCAGAACAGTGCCACGCAGGATTATAATTTACATAGGCCGGTGCAAGACTGTTAACATTGAGATAGTTCGTACCAATCTAGACAAAAACCTGCCTCCCAACGGTATAATTGCGTTTGCTACAGCTATGTGTTTGCATTTCTACTACTTATTCTTCTTCTTATCGTATCACTAGTTCTTTCGAACCAGTGCGGTGAAAGGATTTCAAGCCCTCCTTTCGTGCAGTAAGAAGATTTGCCACTATCAAATTCCAGTTAATCTAATTATCACTATCACAATTCTAAGTCATTGATTCCAAAGAATGAAACGCAAAACCATCACTTGTTTCATAACATTCTACTACTCACCGACTCTAAACTCCTCCATAATAACGGTGCGTGTAGACGAGGATACATTGAAGGTGGAGTTCTGTTGCGGGTAGGCCGGCGTTATGATCGGCATCAGGTGGAAACGGTCAGATACATTCACCTGCATAAAAAACAAACTTGTGAAACTATGAAGATTTCCTATTCTTGCAATAAAATTAGGGTCTTTGAGTGTATGTTATAGATATTATACGGGGTAATACAAATCCGCATTTCTAATTCTAATTTGGATAAGGGGTATTCAGTATTTATTTGCAATAATGGGTAGGTTACATTTTAGGTCTTGGTAAGTCAAATAAATAAAGTACAGCTACACATTATTACCCGGATAGGGTGTTGCAAATGATAGAGACGGGCCGATATTTTTAACTATATTGTTTGTTAAGTCACTAAATTAATCATTCATAAAATTATGCAACTCATAGTAGCTTTTTTTTAAAAGCATTTCTTTTAAATTAATTTCAAAAATGTGATAATTTTCCTCGATTTTTATTTTATCTGGAAGTTTATTGTAAACTAGCTGGTGCCCGCGACTTCGTCTGCGCAGGTGTCTCTATAAATTGATGCCTATGTGTTATTCTGATGTATAAGCTATATTATTGTAAAGTTTCATTAAAATCCATTCAGTAGTTTTTACGTGAAAGAGGAACAAACATCCATCCATCCATCCATCCTTACAAACTTTCGCGTTTATAATATTAGTAGGATTATTACCGTTATTACAAAGGGTTGCAAAGGTCTTCACTGACGTCCCGCTATGATGAGTTTTGTGCATTGAGTATATGCACAAAATGGCATTTGTATGTATGTATGTATGATTTTTGGATGATAAATCTTGAACAACAGAATACTTATATATTGTATTCTTATACTTATTGGATCTTCTTGAGATTTAGCTGATAGCTTGATCGATAGGTCTGACTGAGGAGGAAGACCTTTTACTAGATGGAAAGACGAACTGGAAGAATATGAAGAAACGCTATGGCCCCGTTCTACACAAAATAAAACTGAGTTGAAAAAGAAGGGGATGCCCAGCAGTAAGATGAACTTTTACTTAATAATTTACTGTGATAAATAAACTGCGCCGTAATACTGAACTGATAGTCTGTGGAGTATATTCTACACTCACCCGGGGGTCCCACACTGGGAAGTTCAAGTGCACACTGTCCGGCTGCTTGAGTAGTACCGGCTGAGGCCACTTCCACTGGCTGAACACGAGGAAGAACTTGTGTATGAGCGTGGCGGCGATCGCGTTGGGGTAGAGCTGGCAGGTGCGCGCCACCAGCATGGCCCACGACACGCCGCCGAGGTAGCCCAGCGTGTTGGAGTAGATGCCATGCCCTGCAACGGAACAGATATAACACATAGATGTTCCTATAGAATACCTAGACAGAGAGTATTTTTTTTTCTCTATTTATTTCTGCAATCAGTCTTTTGACTATAAGCCGATTGGTTAAGTGAGTGATGGCTTTTAGGATACGGACTCATTAGTTCCTCTTCCTTCTTTAAACAGGTTGACAAGAACATGTCTGAGTTGTTTAGCCAGTGGATTTATATGGTGTTTCAGGCGGTCGTAGTAATTCTTTTCCCTTTAATGTTATATCCTCGTCCACAGTGGGCACTTCCGGATATTCGTGAATTTCTTTATTTGTGATAAACCAGGGTGAGTTGACTATGGCACGAAGAATTTTACTTTGCGCTCGCTGGATGATGGCGCGATTTGATTTACTGGTGGTGCTCCATATTTGTGCCCCGTAAGTCCACAGGTTTTAAAATGCTTGTATAAACTAACCACTTGTGGAGTAGCGATAGGCGAGAGTTTGATGGGGTCTAAGGGGAGCATAACACCTAGCTCCCCTAGCCAAACCTTACCTGCTAGTGGTGACCCTGCTGACAAACGGAAATGGTTTGGCAAGGAGGGGCATCTCCGCGCGTCCTTCTGATTTAGCAGAAGGCGCAGCGGAAGATGCTGGGCGGAGGCAAGAAGTCTCAACTCTGCCAGTGAGGTGTGGCTCGGGGAGCCGTTTGAGAGGAAGGGCGCTGGGAGACGCCATATAAGGGACCTATCCCTAAATAGGCAAAAAACATGCAAGCGGATGGTAACAAACAATTACCCCAGGGGGGTACCGGCCCAACGGTCGGAGAATCCCCCCGTGCTTCGGCACGCAGCCCCTCGTATTCTGGGGGGGGCACCAACCGCTTCTCTCTCTTAGAGAGAGTGTATGGAGGGCAGGAGGGTCTGTCAGATTCTGACGCGATCTCCGTTTGTTCGGATGTGCCGGGTATTTTAACTAGACCCACAATGGAAACGCAAGCGGTGCCTAGAAAGAAAAGGCCAGCAGAGGAATTAGATTCGGATGACACGGAGAGAGAGAAGGAAGCAGCGCGGGTCAAAATAACGACGGCTCGACGAGGACGTGGACGTCCAACGAAAGCAGGAGTCTCAGGCACTGCTCGTCCGAAAGATGGAGACTCGGTGAAATCTAGCCCGGTTACTTCCCGGGCTAGCTCAGCCTCCGGGAAAAAGTCAATTGCGGACAACTACGACGCGCTTTATAAGAAAGCACTTGAAGATTTGGCGAAAGGTCCGGGTGAGGAAACATACTGTGACCCACCTGAACCTGAAAATAGCGGTAAGGTTAAGCCGGCTCGAAAAGCTTACACCCATATAAGCGGAGACCAGCATACGGCGGAGGACTTGTGCAGTCGCGCTCTGGAAGCGGTTGAGGTGGTCCAGGAGCAGACTCGCAAGTCCAAAAACATGAAGGGCACGGTGAAGAGCGCCATCAACCAGGCTCTCACCCACATGCGTGACATCATCGACAGCCTGAAGACTCGGACGGTCGATGATGAAACGAAGCGCCTCAGATCGGACAATGACCGGCTTAGCCGGGAAATGGCCGATCTGAGGAGCGAGTTGAGTGCCCTTCGGCGGGATCACGAGGAGTTGAGCCAATGCTCGAGGCCAACGGCCCCTGCTTCTCCTCCTCGTACCGCCCCACCTCCCGAGGTGGATGTTGAGGAGATTAAGCGGGCAGTTGCTATTTCTGTGGGGGAGATGGTGAATGCCCGCTTTGCTGGTATAGAGGACCGCCTCCTACCGGCAATGACGTTGCGCCCACCGCTTGCTGTGGACAGGAGAGGGTCGCCTTCTGTTGTGGCAACCCGACCCTTGGTGCCCTCTGCAGCATTCAAAACAGCAGCGCATAGACGAGCCGGCTCCGCAGTAGGCCATTCTTCATCTCAGCCAACTACCACCCAGGCTGGGACACCTCCCGCTACTGACGGGGAGGGATGGGCTGTTGTAGCCAGAAAAGGGCGGACGAAGAAAAAGCCGGCTGCACCCGTTGCTCCCGCAACTTCTGCCTCAAAAGCAGTGCCGCAGCCTAGACCCAAGCCGGTGGTGGCTAAAACAGCTGCCAAACCTAAAAGGAAAAGGAGGAATCCTGGCCTTCCGCGATCGTCGGCGGTCGTTATCACCCTACATCCAGAAGCTCTGGAGAAGGGGATGACGTACGTCGATGTTCTGACAAAGGCCAGAGAATCGATTGACCTCACCCAGTTGGGGCTAACAGAGGGCGTCAGATTAAGGCGGGCGGTAACTGGGGCTCGAATACTTGAGGTCCCAGGCACCACTAGCGGTCCAAAAGCCGACCTTCTAGCGGAGAGGCTGCAATCCACCTTAGCTGGAGTTGCACGGGTCGTTCGACCCGTCAAATGTGTAGACTTACGCATCTCGGGGCTGGACGACTCCGTCGCCAAAGATGACGTTGCGGCAGCAATTGCCGCTGGAGGGGAGTCACCTCGCGACCACACTAAGGTCGGAGAGATCAGGGTGGGGCCAGACGGCTCGGGTTTCACAATAGTGAAATGTCCCGTCTCCATGGCTAAGTCCCTGTTGGAGAAAGGCAGACTCCTGGTGGGATGGAGCTCTGCTCGGGTGGTAGCCCTGGAGACGCGCAAATTGCGGTGCTTCCGGTGCATGTGTGTCGGACACACGCGGCCGATGTGCGCGTCGGTTGTGGACCGCAGCGGAATTTGCTTCCGCTGTGGCAAAGACGGTCACAAAGCTGCGACGTGCACAGCGGCTGCACCCTGGTGCGTCGTATGTGCAGATGTGCGACGCCCAGCCGACCACGTGACTGGGAGTAGGCGTTGCGACGCTCCCATCATCCGGGGTAAATTGGCCCTCGTCGGCCGATCTCCCCCGGTGACGGCCCATAACGCTGTGGCGGAGTCGGTTGGAATGTCTGATTAGGCTTATTGCCTAGTCATGACATTCCAACTACTACCAATTGTATCTCGCTGCTGGGCGTGGTTACGACCGCGCCCTGCACCGATTACACATGCGGAAAAGCGGTAGAAGGCAGCCCAACTGTCTTATGCCGCTCAGAGGTGGTCTGCAGGGCATGGGTTGGGGAACCCATACCTGCATTGCACAGGCCACCTCAGATGAAGGATGTCCTTGGTTCCAGGACGTCCTTTCCTCACCTTCCAGGGGGAAAAGAGGAGGTCCGCCACAGCGGACACTCGCCGACAGGCCGCGGAAGATTCCGAACGGGTTCCCGCGACCTGTTTTCAAGGCGATTGTGACGGGAACACGATGGGTTTTTAGTCGGTATTCTGCCTTCTGGCAGTGAGTCCGACATACCCTCCAGCCCCTCCCCCAGGCGGAGGGATGCGTAAATGCATTTTCCCAGCGTTAAAAAAAAAAAAAAAAAAAAAAAAAAAGGCGAGAGTTTGATCCAAGTAGCCAATAAAGGCTTTTGAAACGTGAGGATAGAGTATCATACCATAATGGATGCGGAATACATCCATATAGGACAGAACATTATTCAGACACCCTATCAATGAAAACGAAATGTCTTCAACAGACTAAACAACAAAGGAGGAGGGTTCTCATTACCTCAGAACGTTGTTGTTTATACACCGATTTGAACTCTTTATTTTATTTGAAAGGATATACTTCCAGATTGGTCCCATAAAAATTTCATGAAAATCGGTTCAGTACTTTCGTTATGACATCAAAATAACTAAAATAATGACATTATACGTAAAACCAAGTAAACGAAATTGCGTATTTATCTTCACTTCAGTGATTCAGAATTCTTCAGAATTATGTGGTGTTTACGGTCACTAGAACAGTCTAATTGAAGTTGTAGTATGTTTTATAAAACCTTGATTGCATTGTGCAATGTGTTAACGAAACAAAAATTACATATTATTCTATCAGTTTTCTGGTAACATTAATACAAGGTGCTTAGTTTGGGAATAAATGGCGTTGTGTGAAACGTCCAATTATAATTATTATTATTTCTCTTGATATTTTATTATCTACTTGGCTTAGATGGTTTAGCCAAGGATTATCTGATGTGCACGAACCTAAGCCAGGTGCGCATCAGTTGGTGAAGTCGATTGAATTTAATTTGATGTGTTCAAAATTACTGCTTTTTGCATTAGGATAAAATTGTCCTCGGGGAAATTCAGCAATGATAGAGATTGGAATATTATTATCATTTGTGTGAACAATACTCACGTTTGGCCCAAAGTTTGATGGCGCGCAGAGTGAGTCTAAAGTTCTCAATGTTGGGCACGAGCCGCAGTATCTCATCCGTGACGCGACATCCGTTGAGCGACCTCACGCTTTTCTCGTCCAGATTCTTGAGCAACAAGTCATCGCGGAGATCAAAGGAATCTGTCAAAAACAAACTTAAATTTTATAACAAGAAATATAAAAGGCTTGGACCTGATTGACTGACTGACAACGTACAGGCTTAATCGCTGAACGTAGAGACTTGAAACATGGAGGGTGTATTTGTCAGGAATGCAGATGCGTACTAAGAAAGGGATTATATTAATTCACAATGCAAACGTAGGTGCAAGTGTCTGCTAGTGTAGTAAGTATATAAATATAAAAACCACGTTTTTATGCTTTTGCTCTATCTCACTTCTTCTACAAGATTTTTTTTTTTTTTTAATCAATAAAAAGGGCTTTGTCTCTTAAGCGATAATGCCGCCCTGATAAATTTAACAAAAAATTGTACCTTAATTTAACTAAAAAACAAATAAAGTCTCATAAACTTATAAAATAAACTAAAACATGGTATTCTACAAGATATAGCTGTCTGTTTATAGGGTTTTAGAATGCATTATCATCAAGGTGTGACCTACCCTGACTAAGATTCTTCTAATTGTGTCTCTAGTTCTTTCGAACCAGTGTGGTGAAAGGATTTCAAGTGCACCTCGAAAAGAGAAGAGGCTATTTCGTGCACTTGACACATGTTTACAAATGTATGCTAACTAACTACAGAGAATGTTTAGTTTGAAATAAAAAAAAACTTTGCAAAAGTCCAATAACTTACCAGGTATTTCCTTCAACGCGAGTCTGGCAAAGAGCAAGTCAATCTCGATTCCGTCAAAATTCATCTTGATGACCGGCACGAAAGCATTCTCGACCGCGCGGAGGTCTTTTACCTAAAGAATAATCAAAAGTTAGGACAAGATAATGTTTATTTCCAAAAAAAGGTTTACAAAGTTAACAAAGTTTGTTTGGCTTATTTGTAGAGTACGTTGTTCATAGGTACATAATATACTTTTCACACCACCTGCTCGACAATATCCAATTACATATCATGCTATCATCAAGGTAAAGCAAAGCATTACCTACCAAGGGAGGTAATGTTGTATGAAACTCCCAAGGGTAATAATGTGATTTGAATTTGGAACGTCAAATTCGTGTGGAAACTCGTGGAAAACTCTAAGTAAAAGAACGCCCATATGGCATTGTAAAAAGGTTTGTTCTAAAATCGAACTGGCCACTCATAAAAAAAAGCAAAAAGGCGCGACTTCAAAGATTGTAAAACAAAAGACGGTGTTGGCTGCTTAGCTCGGAGCCCTGCATTTTTATTGCCTCGCAGAAGGTGTGAAAAGTAGAGTATGCTCCTCTGGGATAAAGCCTGTCTTCGTCTTGGGCAGCTTGAACCCCTCGCGTAACTCAGGACTCTAAATAACTCCCTCGCTTCGCTCAGGAGTTAACTAAGTCCCTCGTTAGCTCAGGGTTCAATATGCCACCCGCGACATAAGACACTGCTTTATCCCCTTAGTGCATAATCTACTATTGTTAATAAACCTATGTGGGACAAAGCTTAAGCTCTTCGCTCTAGCTAAGTAAAAAAAACTTGTATGTAGACGCGAGGGAGTCTTACTTCAGCTACTATTATAGAATTATAATAATAGAATTATTATAATAGAATTACGAGTATAATAGAACTAGGTGTTGTTTACAATTCAACTCTTATCGAACAAACTCTAACTTGAATAAAGAGGAAGTTACATTTAATTACTAACTTAATAATTGATATTATCGTGTTGAAACGCCATTTTGGTGTAGCGGGTTCGATTCCCGCTTCAGGACAAACATTTGTGTGATTAACATTGGTGTTGAGTGTGCGTGTTTTCTATGTACCCTATGTATGTATTTATAAGAAAAAAAGGATATAAGTATTCTATCAGTTATCCGGTTCCCATAGTACAAGCTTGAAAAGTTTAAGGTTAGATGGCGTTGTGTGAAATGTCCAACCATAAAAAAATATTGTACTAACCGATTTGAAAAATCTTATATGGTTTGAGAGGATATACTTTCAGATTGGTCCCATAGAAATTCCATCAAAATCGGTTCAGTAGTTTAGTTTTTAATACAAAATAACTGAAAAAATATAGCATCAGAGTGAACAAAATTGCGTAAATTGTTTCCCTGTGATTTGTCAGTGGTGTCTACGGTCACTAGAACAGTCCGATTGAAGTCTGTTGTTGTATGTTTTTGTAAAACCTTGATTATTCTATTCTCATAGTCTCTTCTTTATTCTTCTTATCACTGCGTCACTAGTTCCTTCGAACCAGTGTGGTGAAAGGATTTCAAGTGCGCCTCGAACAGGCTCCTTTCGTGCACTCGACACATGTTTTCGAACTTTTAGGTTCTACGACATGCCAGTTTCCTCACGATGTTTTCCTTCACCGTTGCGAGACCGTGGGATGCATACATAGACTTTTTCGACCGAAAAACCCCATTTACGCATTACTGCCACCGGGATTCGAACCCGTGACCATCAGATCGCAAGGTGAGGGCCACCACGTCCTCTTTCATATTTCTCATTCTTCCTCCTCAAGTAAGTAAGGTAATCCTCAAGGCCAATTTTCATACAAAATGTTTTTAAAATTAACACTACTCATTTAAAAACACATAAAATCTAAAGTAAAGTATGAAACCTTACTAATTTTTGTTCACACAATCGGAAAACATGGACGAAACGAATAGTGTGAAGAAATTACTACAATACGGCGTATTTTTTGTGTATTTGTCCGAAACATTTTGTATGGAAATTTGCCTTGAGGATTCTTCTTAATAAGGATGTATCTTACCTCGGGCTGGTGCTTAAGCAGTTCATAGAAGGTAGCGAAGTAGTCGGAGCGGTCGATGTGGCGCGGCGCCACGCACAATGCATCGATATCCGCCCCTCTATGATGCACCTGCCAACACATAGCATAATCACTAACCAGCCCGTGTCACCCACTGCTGGGTATAGGCCTCCCTCCCTCTGTGTCACCCCCCCTGGTCTTAGGCGTCTCTCGGTATTCGCTTTTATTTACAACACACATAGCATAATCACTAATCAGCCCGTGTCACCCACTGCTGGGTATAGGCCTCCCTCCCTCTGTGTCACCCCCCCTGGAATTAGGCGTCTCTCGGTATTCGCTTTTATTTACAACACACATAGCATAATCACTAATCAGCCCGTGTCACCCACTGCTGGGTATAGGCCTCCCTCCCTCTGTGTCACCCCCCCTGGTCTTAGGCGTCTCTCGGTATTCGCTTTTATTTACAACACACATAACATAATCAGCCTATATTTTTCCCACTGCTAAAAGAGCTAATGGGTCTTAAGGCGAAGAGTTGCAAGATTCCACCCGGAACGACACACAGACAGACCAACAAGAAAGTGACTTAATAAAAACGTGTTAAAAATAGACTTTGTATGGATTTATTGACGAGGCACTTGTAGTCATTTTCGTAGTCTGAAACACGACAAAGGGAATGACACTTACCCCAAGCCGGTAAGACCCCAATGTGTAAATGTTTCCCCCAAAACAGTTTCAGCGGCATGTTCTTCGCATGCTCACGTCCCTGATTCACTGACGCACGAAACCTTCATACGATGATGCATTTCCGCCTCAGTCTTAAACTCAGCAAAGGGAATGCAAGACTTGTAATAAGACACTTACCCCAAGCCGGTAAGACCCGAATGTGTAAATGTTCCCCCCGACAGTTTCGGCGACGCTCGGCGGCATGTTCTTGCGCATGCTCTCATCTCTGATCCACTGACGCACGAGACGGTGCAAAGCGCCGAGCACCTCCATACGGTGATGCATTTCTGCCTCAGTCTCGAACACGGCGAATGGAACTAAAGACTCTTTCAGCTCTTCCGTTTTTTGATAGTCGATTGGCTTTGGACCTGTGGGGAATTCGGCTTTTTATCCAACTGCATTAAAATCCATCTGTTTAGGAGCTACAATGCCACGGAGAGTAGCTAATAAGTTATGACACCAAAGTCATAGTGCAGTTTCAAATTAGCGGATACGCCGCTCGTGTTTTGTTTTTGCAGCGCGTGTACGCACGACAAGCCCCTAGAGACGCCTTCTGCTACTTATGCCACGTACGGAGCAAACGGGCGACACGGTAAAATGTTTCTCAGCCGAGACAGTGATGTAAGCAAGCTTTACGGTATACGCTCGTTCGGCTTTTGAAGTTTCGTGAGTACCAATCCGCCTGTATAGGCGCGACAAAAATATAGTCTGAAACCGCACTCAGGCGTCAACTGTCAGTTCTTTAATAAAACATACCTGCTTGGGAAATAGCCGATGTCATTCCCAGGGTCTTTAAATTCCCCTGATTCTGATGTTCATTCCTGTTCAGCCCATTGCTCTGAAGCGGCTGAACGTTTGTATGGGAGTACTGAGATCCCTGCCACATTTTGGATTCTATTCTTAACTGTTTAAAGAAGAAAATTGCTTAATGCTAGGCTTATTTCCTATTTGTGGTAGGCACCACTCGTCATTTATATAACGGCTCTCCTATTGGTTACTGTTGGGTTTCTTCTTAGTGAGCTAATCTGAAACAAAAGCATGTTTTAAAAGCTATAGAAAAAGTTGGATCAATTGAGCTTCCTTATTATATTATGTAATTGTAACTAGCTGACGCCCTCAACTTAACTTGCTTTGTGCATTAACAAAAATCCTTCCTAAGTACGCGCCTGCACTTCTTGACAATTGATTTTTAAGTATATATCAAATGACAAAAAGGCTCAGCAATTTGTTGTGACGGACGACCTCAGTGGCCACCTTCGAGAATCCAGCAAAAGGAGGGGGTTTCAGAATCTGCTAATATTATTTTCTGCCATTTTTGACGGGGGACGAGGTAAACACGCATTGCACACGCGCTAACAAAATATTATTCATGTAAACGCACACTATAACAATCTCACACACCATCTTAAAATATTCACACAGTTATCAAATACAGTGTATAGTTTTATTTAACGTGTTATATGGCCAGCAGAGAGGTTCGCCTTGCGTTAAACCCTCCTTTTGCTGGATTCTCGAAGGTGGCCCACCTTCGAGAATCCAGCAAAAGGAGGGCCTAATGCTGATTTTCAGCTGGATCCTTTTTTGAAAAGGATAGTTGGCACGTGATTTGTGTACTGAATTGCACCCTGTTATTTTTTATGTAGACAAGCGAGGCACTCTCCTATTGGTAAGAGATCATGCCTACCTATAACCAGAATAGTGCTACACAGGACTTCGATTTGTGTAGGCCAGTGCAACACTGCTACATACAATAGAATTATTTATTGATAATTCAAAAAATTACAATTTGATTTACAAGTCACTTCTTTGTTTTGTGTTTGAAGGTTTACATACAATACAGTGCTAGTCTACATAAATACATCTTAGTTTTTTTTCATCATTGCCATATTAAGGGCCTTTAAAATTCGTCAAACGTGTTTGACTGGTTTTAACAGTTTAAGTAAACAATTTAACCTGACCTCACCCAATCTTGGACATGATTTCAATATATTTCCTCATTGCCTTGACTAAAATTAATGCAGTGTGTCAAGATATTATGGCCTGGACCAGGGATGGCAAACCAATGGCACGCGACATAATATTTTGGACACGCCAACGATCACAAAGTTCACTTTGAGATGAGATGTAGGAAAATTACCTACTAAGAAAAATACTAAGGAAAGAGTATTAAGTAATATTTAAGAAAAAAAGTCTTAAGCAGCTCGAAAATCTCAAATAGAGGGAAATACAAAGATTTTGTTACTGAACTTAAGTAGTATTTAAAAATAATGCAGCAAGAAGGTCAGCCCCTCAAACCAAAATCCTGAACCTGTTTATTTACTTTTGGTACTTAATATTATATCGTTTTCAGGTCACGAAGTCTAAATTATATGTCAGCTCAGCACATATAATACCTATTTAACATTTATTTAGAAAAAATGCCATGCGGGTATAAAAGGTTAGCCACCCCTGGCCTGGGCCAATAAGGAAATATTTAACAATACCACTGCTTGAACTCATACTTTGACTTTTCATGTAAACCTCTTTTTCAAGAAAAAACTTTAACCACATAATGATACAATATGAAGTATATTTTTAACAAAAACATACTACCGACCTCATTTTATGTTAAAGTGACCGTAAACAGTACTGAAGAGTCACAGGAAAGCAATAGGTACATATTTTTGTTCACTTGGAATACAATTTTTTTTAGTTATTGTGAATTTAAAACTTAAGGGGAATCCTCAAGGCAAATTCCATACAAAATGTTTCGGACAAATACTTAGTAGTAGAGTATTTGTCCGAAACATTTTGTATGGAAATTTGCCTTGAGGATTTCCCTTAATATGATTATAGCAAGGCATATTACGATATATTTTCTATACAAATATTCAAGTGACTGCACACGCAGCTATAATATACATATTTTTCTATTACTTGAATATTTATTTATATGTAGGTATAGTATGATATTATAAAATAATTATCTTTTTTTTTTTTATACATATAGTATTTATTTATATAAGTATTTATGTTTATGTAGGTTTATGTATACAACTTATTTAAACGCGCCACCGTCATTATCTATTCCCATCATTTCCAGATCCATCCAAAGGTTGTCTGGAAGAGATTGCTTTTAGCGATAAGACCGCCCATTGTGCTTCACTTTTTTATATTGTTTGTGTTCCTGTTTATTTTCTTGTTTTGTGGTGTGCAATAAAGAATTATCTATCTATCTATCTATATTTGTTTAGAAAATATATTGTAATATGCCTTGCTATAATATATATTATAGCTATGTGTGTGTACTGGCTTCAATGTGAACAGCATAGGTATGTGAATCAAAGTCCTGTGTAGTGTTCTAATCATGAGCAGTATAATCTGTTACTATCAGGATGGTGTTGTGTAAAACATCCTAACATCACTTATTTATATTTATAAATTCTGGGAAACAAACATTGTTGCTGTTTGTGTAACACAACTTTTAGCAAATAATGTATCTTTATCTTTGGTTGTTTACAAAAATGATTCATCAGATATATATTACTGAGAAAAGCAAAATGGAATAGGTACACTAGAATTATAATAAAATTAGGTAATTAGAAGTAGGTCGGTAAGTACTTACAAATGATTTTAAACTGTTCAGACTAGGGCATAGTACCGGGAAATCCCGGAACCGAAAATCCCGGGAAATCCCGGGATTCTCGGCTGTCTCCAGCACCGGTACTAGAAAAATCCAGAACCGGGATTTCGGTACTTTCGGGATTACTTAAAATTTAGTGTATAAGAGCTTTTTTAGGGTTTTATTTTAATCTTTAAAACCATAGCTAAATAGTGCATTCTGTTAGTACAAAGAAGGAAAGACAGTAACTCCTCTAGATCCTACCCGCCCATCTTACTAACTTTCGAAGGTGGTGTTGATGTTCAGAACTTAGTAAATGTTGCAATATCAGCTTATTGTTGGTATCGTCGTCTCAATGCATTTATTTAAAGAATGACATGGGCTTTGGGGTTGTTTGTACTGACGTGACGGTCTTTCCACAACCTAAGCCACTGAACATATTATTTTTATTTCTTATTATTATTTTATTATGAACCTGAATCGTCTCACTGCAGGGCAAAGGCCTCCCTTCCTTCTTTCCACTCTTTTCTGTCAAGGGCAACTGTCTTCCAGTCTTCCAAGTAGGAGTCTAGCTCGTCTCTCCATCTTTTCCGATGTTGTCATCAACAGTTTATTAGCCTACTATTAATAAGAAATAATGAATAATGATTCCGTTTTCTGCAATGCGACTGTGATTTATGTTTATTAAAACCAGCTAACTATGGATATACGGGTTTATAAGCTTTGTTAATGACATTAGTTCCCTTCAAGTATCTCAAACTCCAAGCGTAGCTCGGTTCATAGTGTATTATTGCGTCTTTTATCTAGATATCTAGCAGAACAGTGAGTGTTCACGCCTTGGTTGAGTATTTCATTATGGGTAGGACGCACTGGTTAAAAAACAATGGGCTGTGTCAAAGATACAACCGTAAATTATAAGTGGATACTTCTTTATGTTACGTCTTTGACAAAAAATTGAAACTGACACATATACTTATCGATAGTTTATCACAGAGGAAATTAATAAAATTGGCATTTTCTCATTTTAACATACTTATGAGGCCGATCATTGACAATGACATGATCATTGAGCATTGACTTGTGAAGATTAATAACAAATAACAAATAAAGTACGATTTAAAACTATTATTTTATCAGAAATCAAATCAACCTTCGTTTAGAAGTGTTGTTACGCATGTGACGTACTAACTTTTGAACTGTAATTCTATACAATCCTGCAAACAAAGAAATATCCACTTCAAAGCTTTCGTTATAAGCCATTTATACTTGATATATAACTTAAAAATTGGGACTGTATTGATAATGCAATATTAAATTAGTTACGCGAATTTTCTCTCTTACAAATCATGCTTGCAGTAAATTATATAAATATAAAAATATAACTTATAACTTTTCGTTATTTTTCGCTCGATTTTTCTTTATTTTATAGTTTTTTGACGAGTTTTCTGTTTGACTTAATAATAGGCTACTAAATATTTTCGGGAATACCGAAAATCCCGGTACTCCCGGTTCCGGCCGTGTGCCGGTACCGAAATCCCGGTACTGGAAAAAGGAACCGGTACTGGAGGCCCTAGTTCAGACACATTAGGTACATGATGTCCGCAAAGTGGTAATTTACAGTTCATTCACCTATTCCATGAGAATTGTTTTTATAGTAGGGCTTTTAGCTATTTCTCAAGGCGTCAATGCTTAGCATAATTATTTAGATCTTAAATCTCAAAAAATCGAGAAAGATACATAGCTGAGCGACAAAATATGAGATTCATGATCTTTCTTTTGTTGTGACGAACTCACTGCACGTAAGGTCACAGCTTATGTAAATAGCAAGGAATCGTGTGCGTAGACCTTGAAAATCTACAGGTTTGAATATTGAAAATAAAATAAGCGAAGATTTCAGAAGGTATACTACGAAAACTTCCCAGAAAATAGAACACAAGAAAGCTCACGTTGCGCTGATTGCACAGTTCTTACATTTTTAGTTTAAGAGGTGATATTTCGATAATCTATAGAAAACTTACCGTATCTATTAGAAATGCGTTAAATTCCACATGATTTTACACAAAACTAAAGTCGAATACTTATTACATGTTAGAAACAAACATTAAAAACTAAACAAGCACACAGTCACCAACAACAAGGCAGCCATTTTCTTAAAAGATGGCGCTGGCTGCAGCAGTGTTGCCAGATATAGCGTTAGCTGTAAAGCTAGATCTTTAACAAAATTCTGCTCATATTGTTTTTACACTCAAGTTAAGCAAAGTTTTGATTTAATACGCTCAAAAATATAAGTATCTACTGTATGCTATTGGTTTTTTTTTTGGACCCTGGTTAAATATTTTTTCATACTATCCTAACCCGTGAAAACAAGACGGCTCGCTTCACTCGCCACGATCACATCCACACTGTTGCATATTTTTCATCGCCTTTATTTATCAATTATGATGATTAATGCCTGTGGTTAAAAGATAAATGAAAAACAATAAAAATAAAAGTTTATGGTATTTATTATATAATACATGTTTAACTGCAAATATTACACAATTTTACTTACAGAAATATCGTGGTTTGCTCGCACACCACTTATAGCAGATTGTATGGAATAGGAAAATAATTTTGGAAAGCAACGCAAAGATGTGGTTGTTAACTACATAAACATAAAAAATAGGATAAGATTTTCAGATAAAATAAGGGTAAAAGAATTGATTATTCTCCTTACGTGTTATTTATTGTAACAAAAATGTTCTATTCAATTATGATTAAGCGATCCTTACAGCATCGTAGGTTTAAGAATTGCTAGATCTAGCTATTTAGGTACATAAGTCGGATCACTCACTAGTTGGCGGTGGCCGTTATTAGAACTAGTGTTGCTACCTTTTTTTAATGAATCGGAACAACAAAACGCAATTAATTACTATATAAATAACTTGAGTACGGTGTACTTTGTAGGTTCTTCACGGGATGTATATATCTAATCAAAAATACCGTATTTTCACCGTAAACCAATTTTACATTATAATAAATAATATAAATAACAAAGCCACTTCTGTAATTTCTATGAAATACACACTAATGTTTCTAGAATAAAAAACAAGTGTAGTACTTTGAACGAAACGCAAAGATGCGTTCAAGATTATTTGATTTTACGCATGCGCTAATACGCTATTGGCAGTTTTCCTGTGACGTTTCATATATTTTGTTGAAAATCCGTTCACGCAATTCTGCTATCTCGTTCTATACAGTGGTAAAAGAAAGGGATTGATAGAGAGCCGGTTGATGTTTTCGTGTCAGCCTTGTGCCCATTTACGAGGAGTAGGTAAAATCCGCCATCTTGAGAGTGAATTCAAGAATGTGGGGACTTTTATCGGAGTAAAGTGGCTGACTTTTGATATTTTAATATTAAATGGACAGTTATTTGCCCACCATCAATTTTCTTACCGTTCGCTCGAACCACTGGCGTTGTCATATCAAGTCTGCGCGCCTTCAATAAGCCAAAACTGTGAATTCCTTGGTAGTGTTTATGTGACAGGAGAAGACACCGTAAGCTTTCTAATAGTTTTTTGCGTGTCTATTTCCGTTTTCATTCTCAACGATCGTTAGCATATACGTGAAAGTGAATCAGGTACGCGTTACGTCTATCAATTATCGCGTTAGGGCTTTGCGATGTTTTTTTCTGGTGGAAAATGCGGTTAGATGGGCGTTGTTGGTCGGCGTTCGGTGGAGTCTCTGGTGCGGCGTCCTGGTGAGGGTTCGGGCCGGTCGAGTGGTCGGAGCGCGTGGCCCCCGGAGGATGCGAACGGCGCAGGCCGGCTAGCGAGGTGTTAAAGTGTTCGGACAAGTGATTTTGTGATAATGTCGACGACTATGCGGCCGACCCTGCAGACTGTTCCGGAGTCGCTGCCGGCGGATCATGTGACGTCACCGGCTCCGACGCCAGCGACCACGACAGCCGCGCCCGCCCCTGCCTCTGTACCGAGGCATCCCAGGCCCATCTTCAAGGTAAGTTAGCCTTTTGCTTCGTGATTCCCTGGTCATTCTCTATTAACTTCTCCAAAGTCTACAAATCGTATGTGGCTTATCGCCATTGTAATGTCGGTCAATTCATTACAAAGTTATTTACAAAACAGTTCCAGGCTAACAGGCATGCTTATCAGAGTTTCAATAATCATAGATAAAAATATTTATTACGAAATGGGTATCAGTTAATCTGTAGATTGCCATTGTCCGAGATACAGCTAATTGTATACACAAGGCTGAAAATGTAGCCTAGTTTTGCTAGAAAGTGTGGGCAGCGTTGCATGTCCACTAAATTTATTGTAATGTCTGGAATTGTGAAGTTTTCACATACTTACACATAAATTTTGGTTATTCTCGTTAACTCAATGCCTAATTGAATTGGTAGTATGGTTCACACAACAGTTATGTTTTTAGTATGTAAATTGTTATTGCTATCATTAATTCATTGGATTGGTTAATTAGAAGAAAAAGTAACAAATTATTCAAATTAATAGTAATTACACATTGATGGTAGCATTACTGAGCAAAACAATGATTAATGTGAAAACGCACATGTATTTAAAATTATTTGATACCTACTAAATGCTGAAAAAAACTTCAAAAAACTCTATACTATTGGTTGGTAAACATAAACATTTTGTAATAAAACGTTTTTTTTAGTTATATTTGCGATCAGTACAGTTTACTATGAGAACAATTTAGGGTTTTTTTTTAATTTTTGGGTGGAGCAGTCTCCTGCACTCGCACTTCCATTGTCATCTAATATGTCTTTATGCTTCTCTTGTATTGTATATATAATAAAACACTAAAATATTAAATGAACTCACTATTGAAGCTAAAATAATGTGTAAAATAATTGTGCACTATGCATTTCAGACAAAATTGTTCAATTTGTATAGAATTACTCATACAGCATTAATCACTATTGGCTGTTATTTATCAAAAATACAATCATTTTTACGTACTTAAATCCTTTTGACTAACTAGAAAAGTTTTATTAAAAATGTAAATATTGCCAAACCAGCAGATATATTAAAGGAATAGCACGTAGAGACAGGAAGTTTAATGTCTACTTACACCATACTGTAAGTTCTCAAGCAATAACTATACTCACTTGACAGATCTTAACGGTCTGCCTGAATCTGGGCCTTTAAGAACTGCCAAGCGGGTACAGTAATTGCTTAGGAATTTTGTCAGTTTAGTGCAAGATGAGCTTACCAAGTTTGAAGCTGATTGGGCCAGTCAAGCACAGGATCAAGGAGAGTGGAAGAAAGGGCCCCCTTAAAAGAAGAAAGGTCCCCCTTGAAAGGCCGTTGCCCAGCAGTGGAACACTATAGACTAAAAATAATAATATTGCAAGTCTGCATTCATTGCTTAGTTGACCATACAACCAACCACTTCAGGAATGAGGTTTGTCATCATTCCTCCGTCATCAGTCCTCATTGTTAGTATATTATATCATCAAACATAACTTTGCTTCATTATAACTATTTACAAATACTATGTTGTCAACAACTGCTTTTGGAAATTAAAATAAAAGTGACCAAAATTTCCTCATATTTTCGAAAAAGTCTTTCATTCTTTGTTAAACTGCCTTAATGATTACCACTAGACATAACCATTTTTATTATACCTATTAAAAATGTACCTTTTTGATCTATGATTCATTTGGATATAAAAAAACATCAATACTTACATCATCTGATCAACTTCAAAGAATTTTTGGACCCACCCAATTAGATAGAACTTGTGTGAAGAGTAATGTTTAGATTTTAAATCCAATAAAAATATTGACTTTATTTTCTGAGTTTCTAAGTATGCTTATTTCCATATAAGCCATAAAAATCAGGCCTTATGAATGCTTAGGTAAGGTAGCTTCTATTTTTTCTCATAATTCTTACAGTTTTAGGAGTAAAGCAAAGCTGTGTTCGTGTTTAGTATCTAAAACTACATAAATTAAGACATTACAGTAAATTAAGTGGGCATCTATCAACCCTTTTTTATTTTATTTTATTTTATATATTGATCACCAACACAGTATACACTAATACATTTTTTTGGTTACATGATACATATCTCAGGCCAAGTGCCACTGCAATTATAGGTGAAGACGACATGCAAGAGGTAATTGAGCGAGTAACTTAGTGAAATACAATTTTTCATTTGTATATGATTCGGCCAAAAGTCTCATGGACACAATCCGTTTTTTTTTTTAAATAAAAGACTCCTACATATCTCATCACCATTGTATGAAATGACCAGGGATTTTTAACTCAATGTTATGCTTTCAGCCACTGTGTACGTCATGTATTTATTGTTTTTATGTTAAACGTACGCAATTTGTTATTGTAAGATCATAAACTGAATATCATCAACATGAAGATTATATCAAATTAATTATAAATGATTTATCAAAGGTATAAAGTACTAATACACTGGTAAAGCCTATTATCCACTTAAGATTATTTATAGTATGTCTCTAATTCTTATTCTGAGTAGGGGGTACAGCGGTCTGCACTGGCGTCCCGTTGAAGGGTGCATTGTGCATTGTCCTCCGAAAAATTGAATTAACCTTGTCCCAGCCATCCCAGCTCCTTGAAGTAACGGAGCAGGATACTGGGTTGTTGACAGCACTGTTCCACCATACTACCGTTTAGAATATTTTAAAAATGCTTAGAAAATATGGCCCATTAATTTGCCAGTAGTAAAAACACGATACACAGGTTGCTACTTCTGCAAATAGCCTATAAAATTGCATATACAAGACGGATCTCATGCCTAAAGAATTGGTCACACGAGGGTTTATATAACACAGTTTCAGTCTCGACATGGAGAATATCCCCAATTTACTCTCTACTCGCGCCCTTTTTATTTATCACGTTAAACTTTGCTGATACGCATTATCAACACTTGTTGGACCGAATTTTCGTACGACGTAGGTACGTGGGGCATATTTTACCACGTTAGTTATTACCTAATTTCGCTGTGAAATTTTTTTTGCAGCGGATGAGAACGACCCAACTATATAACTTACTACCGCTCTATTTTATTTTGACTATTACGCTACTACCACCTTGTCGAATCACACTACTTTTATTTGTGTAAATTGTTAGCAAAATAAGCAACACGTATATAAAACTAGTTAAAAAAATGGCTAGTTCCAATTTATAGAACAATATTTACTTATTTTTTTCTAAACTCTACTTGAAGTCCAGATGACATTCGACTTTATTAATAAACTCCAGGCCTAATTTCGACATCATTATAATGATAATCACTATAATCAATTAATCAGTCTCTCAAGCTTAAGTTTGCTGTGATTACTCTTTAAAATAGTTATCAGTTTATTTTGCTAATAAAAAGCAATAAAATCCAATGAGAACGATATAAATTGAATATTATCCAATCTGAATCTTCCTCACGACAAAAATATATATTTTCGTGGTCTTAACCTAAAATAAGCGCGATCAATAGGACGGCCTTTCGTATGTTCACTAAAACCCTACTGCAGACGGAACCAAGCCAAACTTGGATAGAATAATATTGACGGAATTGGCACGAAGACCACGCAACGTCATTGCCCTCCCCCACACGTCGTACTAACTAGCACTGAAACTACGACTACACTGACAAATTAAAAAAAAATCAATGGCATTACCCGTAACTTACATGTGTTACGTACTTACGTAACACAAATATGGATAGTATGTTTATTGGTGGTATGAAAAGTATTCAAATGAATTGAAAACAAAATGCTTTCATCAATTTCGTATGAGACATCGTATGGAATTATTGATTTGCCGTCCTGCCTACCATTGTTTTGAGGTACTTACATCAATTATATACGTAGTCGGGAATAACTATCGTAACACTCACACTCACCGCATATAATCTTATCACCAATCCCGTTGTTGCAAACATACCTATTAGTAGGTATTTAGTTTGTACTGTCTTTCATGCCTACCTCAATTCTTGTAGTTTGTAGCAATAAGACATATTTGCATAAAAATATGTGCATAATGTAGCTCAAAGACGATACTTGTGTCCCCACAAACCTTTAGAGGTTTCAGGATATAAAAATGTTGTTTTTAAATATAATTTTTGTGTAAATAAATAAAAAAAAATAAAAAAAATATCACTGCGATTACTGTTCAATTTGGTCTAAATAAGCCAAGCTTTTAGAATTTTATTATTAAACTATCCATCATGAATGATCAATCACTCATTCTCTTTGCGTCTTTCGACCGAAGTGAATCGATTTCGTTAACGTGTGTTTTTTGGCATAGTTACCAGGACAGGCAGGACAATATCAGTATCATTCACACCTGCACATTTTTTATTTGGGTTTCCTCCAAGCCTTTTTGCTTCAGTTCTACCTTTACAAAAAAAAACGTAACATAATTATTGTTGTTTTCATTTGAATGCAATAGCAGTAGCTAGGTAATCGGCCATTGAGATTTACTAATCTTGCACCACTCCGGGAAAAATATGGACCATTCTCTTCATATTAGGTACAGCCACTGAGTTTTTTGTTCCATCTCATGCAATGACAAGAATGATGGATTACATAATTGGGTTGGTGAGTTTGGGTACATCATAACAGCGGTTTTTTCAGCAACCTTCAGCAAGTTTTACCGTGGGATTTAGTATATTTTTTATTTTCTGAACAGCCATGATCTCCCTCACCCGCAGGATTATACACTACGACACACTCTTTATAATAATAGGTACAGTCAGCTACGCAGACATGTATACACTGCCAAGCTTTCACATTTATATTACTCTTAATTTTGCAAAGAAAAGTGCACGCAAGAATTTTCAAATTATTAAGTATATTATTAAGTAGTCCTCTTACTTGTCAGCATTATTTTAAAAAGTATGTAATTGCAAAATTAAAAGTAAAATATAAATGCGAATGCTTAAGAGTGTATACATATTGCTGCAGCTGACTGTACATTCTTATAGCCAACACGTCTTAATGTCTTCAGTATTCTGTACTCATTCTGAAATGTCATGTTCTCATCATCATAACTATGTCGGTCTTTGGACGTCCACAGCTAGTCATAGGGCTACCCTGTAAGCCGCCACGACGAGCAGTCTCGAGCCTCAAACATATCACGTACTATAACAGAAATACAAACTGATTCACACAAAATGGGAGGCGGTAAACAAGGTAAAAATAAACACATTGTGTGTGTATTGCACATTACGACATTCTATGTATAATGAGCCCGAAAATATTTATTAGTCGACGCGTGCGTTGCGTTGTTTTTCGTTCCCCTATTAGTCTGATGGGGATAGTTGTTCGGTCGTTGAACTTATAACAAACAAACGAGTGATCCTTCCATCTCTTGTATGCCAGTGGCCGTGTCGGAGTTTTGGAGCCGCCCAAAGCCTATTACAGTTTTACAATAGACTTTGTTACAATTAAATTTTCGGAAATTGGAACTACTTCTTCTTATCGTTTCACTGGTTCTTTCGAGCCAGTGTGGTGAGATGATTTCAAGTGCGCCTCGAAGAGGCTCCTTTCGTGCACTATTTACTTGCATCTTTGTCATGTAAACTGCGGTGACTTTTGTGGTGAAGTGGGTATCAGATAGCTTTGGATTAGCTATTACAGGTTCGATTAGTGGAATCTCGGATAAGGTCATATATTGCTTATAAATAACTAGCATTTTTTTCTGACGTGCATTTTTAGCTTCGAATAATAAATGGTTCAAGATTACAAATACTAAGAATCCAGAATAATATCTAAAATATAGATTTTTATTAAATATTATTAGACTTTATTAATATTTAATTTCTCTATAAGCGAATTTGTAATTTTTTTGAGCAATAAATATTATATATATATTAATAAATATATTAATAAATATAAAGAATAGACTCTATACTATACTAATAGTAGTCTCTCTCTAGTACTCTAAAGAGTTGCTGGGTATTGTAATTCTGTAATTCTTCATTGTACACAAAAACACGATATGGTATAAAATATAAAAGAAAATACATGTACAAAGGCGAGCTTAACCCTAACAAGAGTTTTCTTCCAGCAAACCTTAGAGGCTAGAGAGAGGCTATGGTAAATGTGGGGGCGTGTACTGTAATTTAAATAATAATGGCTAAATTATTAGAAGAAGAACAATATTTATAATATGTAATATTTATAAATATACTTGAATACCTACATATAATAAATACAAAAACAACATCAAACAAACAAAAAAACAAAGTTGTAGGCAACAATGTTCCGTTAAAAACTTATGGAACGCGTAATGTCACATTTCATGTAACACAACTGTATAATTACTGGATAATAATAATGTACCAGTTATTGTTATAACCAATAACACTGCAGAGGCCTTGTCTTACCCAAAGTACCCCGTTAACCATAAACGCAAGGTTGTCGCTAACATTACCCTAACTGTCGAAACCTTGGCACAGCCTAGCGTAGCAGTATGCTAGAAAATATTAGACTCTATCATAGAAACACTATCTAAATTCTTTGGCTGCTACCAGCGCTATATTTCCGCACTAAAAACAAATTTGACGTAAAAAGATTGGTTTCTAAAAACGAGTTTTGAGTCCGAATAGAACCCGCGTACGTTTTTTATGTAATATGCTCTTAAAATATTTACAACTAGCTTTTACCCGCGGTTTCGCTCGCATATATTTTTTGTAAATATAAAATATATTTACTTCTAATACCTCCAAGAATATGTGTACAAAGTTTCATAATGATCGGTTAAGTAGTTTTCGCGTGATAGCGTAACAAACAAACTTACATTCACATGTATAATATTAGGGAGGATCTAGCTAACTGGTTAAGCAACAGTATCGAACTTATATTCCTAAAAAAAAGTAATATTAACTGCAACTTTGTTGTCTGTGGTTAGGAGAAACTGTTTCTTATCTTTTGCGTTTAATACACACCCATAGATCATATTTTACAGTGAATCCCTCCTTAATTTCTGGAAAGCCAGTCTCCAGATTAAAAGTTAGTATAGAGTTCTCAAACTTCCCTGATATAATTACGAAACTCCTTGACTATGGATTCAGATTTCCACCGTTTATCAGATCACAACTTTCAACCAAGTTTAAATGACTCTCAAACTTTTCCCATCTGATGCACTCTGTTCCAGTCATTTCCTAGTTAAATGCAATCAAAAGTTAAAGGACCTTAGAGACCTTCTTAATCATATTGGTCCACCCTTCTGAACACATGACTATTTGACAGCCATCAGTTAAATGCTGAAAGCATAGTAAATAACTTTTACAGCCCTACCAACTTATCTGTGAAGTGGCAGAAAATGGAACTACAGCCACTTGCATACAAAACTTAATTCAACTGCCAGTTGCGTCGTGTACCGTTGCGATCACAGCGACGCTTCTCAATTCACAGATAAGTTGGTAGGACTGTACGTTCAACTTACCTTACCTTAGAGATCCTCTACGTTGTATTGGCCCACCAGGTCACAAGAGTATTTGACAATCGCAACGCGCCATTCCACAGACTTGCGTCATTCCACTGGCGCGCCAGCCTATAGAGAACCCAAGTCAAGTCGCACACTTCAGTAGCGGTTGAAAAACTACGACACCAGCCGGAATCAACCACTGATTCCCAAACGAGACGAGACGTGACTAAAATGTTCTTTATTTTGTTGTGTCCTGAAAAAAGCTGAACCCATTTAATCTGGCTTTATATGACGGTACGAGGGTGGTGAAAAGCCAGCTGGTGAAAGCTAAGATGAACGTCGACGTAACAACATTTCTGACGAACAATGAGATAAGACTAGGCGAAAAAGACAACAGATTCACGAGATAATAAATAATTGACGAAAACTTTTGTCACGATTACGAACGCTTACCTTAGAGCGGTTTTAGATTAGCGTATAACCTAGCGGATTTGCTGCTCTTCTTTTGTATTTTACTGTGCGTATACGCGCGATAGGACCCTCTAACGAGCGTTGTCGCGCGTCGATTTTGTTCGTGCTCGAGCACCCGTGTCACAACGACAATCGCTACAAAAAACCGTAAACGCAGGTATACGTGCGTAATACGGGCGCACTGCAAAAAACAAAACACCAGTTACAAATTCACTCGGTTTAATACGGTAGTCTAAAACCTCTCTTATCCTGGCAGAAGAAGCATGTCAAGTTATATAAGAACATCTCTAGCTCTGGTCCGACAACAACAACTGGTACGCAATCGATTGGAATAGTTAAGCCGGATTCCAACAACCGAATAACAACCAAAACCGAATACCGAGATTATATCGGAATACAACTAATTGATTTCTTGAGAATTTACGATCAGTATTAGCGATAATGATGCCCCTTGTTATTATATGTTTTTTATATACTCTCTTTTCTATTGAGTCACTTAAGGCATGAGCCAGCAGACAGCTTTGGAGTCAGAACAATAAGGAACAAAGCTGCATGGCAGACCTCGTAATGTTCTCAAAATATCATCATTTCCTGGTCCTTTTCCCACTTACGTGGGGTCGGCACAACATGTCTTCTTCTTCCATTCTTCTCTATCAGCCGTCATCTCTGTACTTACACCTGTTTTATTCATATCATCTTTCACACAGTCCATCCATCTCTTCTTCGGCCTTCCTCTACTCTTATATCCATCCACTTCCATATTCAGCACTCTCCTAGTAACATGACATTCTTCCCTTCGCATCACGTGTCCATACCAAGCTAGCCTGTTACCTCTTAATTTATCCATCACTGGCGCTACCTTCAGGCTTCCTCTTATATACTCATTCTTCAATGTTCTCAAAATAATGTGAAATAAAAAATCATTATCCATCTGCCAAATAATTGCAAAAGCTCTCAGTATAGGTACAGCTCGCAAAACAGATCAATCATCACATCAGCTATCTTCTTTTCATTATAACAGGCTTAATCCTGACTGCGTAAATGAATGACTGACACACAGGCTTAACCAGTTGTCGTAGCGAATTGAAACTTGGAGGTTTGTCAAGAGCTAAAAATGCGTGCGTATTCATAATCAGCCTATAATGTTCCCACTGTTGGGACTCAGGCCTACTCTCGGCAGGAGAGCGAATAGGTCTTATTCCACCTCGCGGACCCAATGCGGATTGGTGGATGTCACATGCCATAGAACATTTTTTTTCTGTCCTTTGACATGCCGGTTTCCTCACGATGTTTTCCTTCACCGTTGCGAGAACGTGGGATGCATACAGAGATTTCTTCGACCGAAAAAACCCATTTACGCATGACTGCCACCGGGATTCGAACCCAAGACCATCAGATCGCAAGGCAAGGGCCTCATCCACTCGGCCACCACGTCTTCTGCGTGCGTATTAATTGAAGAATTTTGAAAATTCGCAACGCAAACGCAAGTTTGTGTCAACTAGTTACATATAAAAAAATAACAATAAATCCGCACGAAAGCCAAGCATTTCTGCGGTAGAGGTATTATCAATCATTCAATAACAAAATCACTTCACGTTTCCACTTAGTATTCAATATTCATACGCTGAAAGGGCTGGTCATCCTAGAAATGCCGACTCACTATGTAATTGAACTTTTTCAATAACTCTGATGTAGCGAAAAACCTCTATACATCGATGACCTACTTCGATTCAAAAAGTAAAAATGCAAACGTGGAGATTTATATTTACGAATCAGTCCTTGCAAGCTAGTGTTTTGTAAATGAGAGACTGGCTCAATTTTGACCACCCACTTGGTCACATTGCAGCGTGCAATCACTAAGATTTGCATTAAAAAAATACTTTCCTTGGAATATATTTTTTTAACGCAAATCTTAGTAATTACTTACATAGTTTAAAAACAATTTAAGAGGAATCCTCAAATCCGAATTCCATACAAAATGTTTCGGACAAATACTCAAAAAGTACGCCGTATTATAGTAAATTCTTCACACTATTCGTTTCGTCCATGTTTTTGATTTCGTCAATAAAAAAAGTGAAAGGTTTCATACTTTAATTGAGAAAACACAAATATCCTACCAAAAGCCCACGCAATCAAAAGCTAAAATAATTGACCAGTTCCTTCAAAACTACCAGTTTTCCCGTGACCACTCGTCTGATTAGAAGCCTTCAGGAAGGCTTTCAGACAGACAGTCCAATAGACCAAGTAGGCAGGCGTCTAGACACCTAATGGATTCACTTTTCTGGTGATGACGGGGCTTCGCTTCCGACTAATGCCAATTATTCGATTCAGCCAATATCCCTTTTTCATGTCAGCATTTATTTGAAGCAAAAATAAACTTATGATTATGCATGGAAATGATTGCTTCTTCTATTTCATTGTCACTTGGTGATATTATTTCATTTTGTAACAGGTGATTATGTAACATGTTGTTATTTTTCATCAGTGGCCTTATGCGACTTAAATTTGTTAAAATAATTCAGGCATGATGCGACGTTACACAATCACTCCCACTCATAGTCAGCAGTTAAGCACACTACTGACTTAGTGTTATTGTTATTTACGATATAAGAATGAAATTGTGAATGGCGACAAGTATCATGACATAAATCAATCACAGCGACCGCCCGGCGTACAAAATCGCCTGCCGGGATGTGCCGGGCGGATATCACCGGTTACTTGTCACAGACTTAGTCTCGGAAAGTAACAAGTGTTATTATGTGTGATTGAGTTTTATAATATGATAAATAAAATGTTACTTGGTATACTCTCCATGCCTACTTATGATTCTTAATAGATTTGTCTCAGAGACCTTGCCTAAGTGAAATGAAAAATGAAAAATTATTTATTTACTAACAAAACACAAATCTATTAGCTAAGCTACCCAAGCTAAATTTAGCTAAAATTAAATAAAGCTAAGTGTATTTACTAAAGAGGTAGAGTTTCTTCTTTTGATTATAATCCGCACCTACCAAAGATTTCGGGTTTTTTCGGTATTCTATATGTTATACCCTACCCTACATAGACTTTAAATTCAAATTTTAATTTAAATAAAAAAAAAAATAGAGATATAAACGAAATCGAGTAAATTCAATGACAATAAAAGCGTGTTTCCATTCTGTTCGCTGAGCGAACTCCGATTGACTCATTTCATTATCACGCGATAATCGTGTTTCAATTTTCCTGTTTATTGGTTCATTTAAATGATTTTACTACTCGTTGTGGCAAAATGTACGTGAGATTCAGAATAGAGGAATTAGGTTGGTTAGATATTGGTGTGGCAAGCAATACCAAACGAAAATAATATGCTAGTAAAGTTTAATTGCAATATAACGTATGAAATTTTGTGTGACGACCATCGTTTTCACATGTTTTTTATTAATATAATATTAGGTTAAACTTTAACCGTTAAAGCCTTTAATGTACCAATTATAACGGCTAGATGTAGCGAAGATTCGCGCACTGTAGCTGTAAATAATAATAAATATTTTGGACATTTCATACAACACCATTTGGCCCCAAACTAAGGCTTGTACTATGGGAATCAGATGACTGATAGAATACTTATATACTTTTTTTGTTGTAAATATGCATACTTTGAATACATAGAAAACACCCAGACTAAGGATAAACATCACACAAATATTTGTCCTGAAGCGATAATCGAACCCGCGACACAAGTCAAACACACTTGCCACTCGCCCATCCGTGTCGTCGGTGGATAAGAAAAAGTTGAATCAAATTTTAGCAAAATTGATATGTAATAACAAATTATGAAATTCCTAAATGTATACAATTTGTTAGGACAGGGTATCGAAGTCAAAAGACAGTATCTCTAATTGTAAATCAACTTACTTACGATGTATTGTATTAAGCGAACTATCGTAATAGCCCTTTTAACTAATGCTCAGAACTTATACCGATACATGACATACTTTGTAGACCTCACTGAACTAATTGGCAATAACTTTGTATTGTATGCTTGTTTATAGAAAGTAATACACCAGCGTATGTTATTACTTTACATGCATTAAGTTCAAGGTTTAATATTTTAACTGTTTTCTTTGGTATTTGATATATATATTTTATGTCTAATTATGAACTAACTTTATGAAAACTAGGGGCGGCGTTTTGAGTATTTTATCACTGGCTTTTAACAGAAGAGAAAAATAATATGTTTGTATAGAGTAAGTTTTCAAAAAACCGTAAAATCACTAATATTTTTACCTTCTAAACACTTTGTCCTGACTAGTCACTCAGTCAGTCGATTGACTGGCATACAACGCACAGATCATACCACTGAACGTAAAGACTAGAAATTTCAAGGTTAATTTCGTCAAGATGTGAAGGAGCGAACTAAGAAAGGAATTTTATTTTTATGATATATATTCTAAAGTGTTTGTGTGTACAATAAATAATCAAGGTTTTACAAAAACATAGACAACCGACTTCAATTGGACTGTTGTAGTGACGTTGTTAACGGTAACACCACTGATAAGTCACAGGGAAGCAAAATACGCAATTTCGTTTACTTCGACGACATTTTCTTTTTCAGTTATTTGGATATAAAAACTAAACTACTTAATCGATGTTGATGAAATTTGTATGGGACCAATCTGAAAGTATATCCTCCTAAACAAAATAATAAGAAGAATTTTTAAAATCGGTTCATAAACAACAATGTTCGGAGGTAACAAACATAAAAAAAAAAAACATTCAACCGATATGATAACCTCCTCAACTTTTTGAAGTCGGTTGAAAATTACAGAATTTGTTAATTCGCAACGTAAGCAAAGTTGCGGGTGTCAGCTAGCTATGACTAAAGGTGATTCAGGCAGGATACTATACAGTTAATGGAAGCCACATACAGAAGCCAGTTGTACAATAAAACTCGACCAATATAAGATGGTATTCCAGTAGCGAAGCTCGTCATTCAAGCAAGTTATGGGGTTGAGGTCACCCCGAACGACCATTCCTATCTGGCCCGACATTTTATTGCCTTGTAATTATTAAAAAGTAGTTAGGTCACGCTATATTGGGTTTAACTACTTAAATATCTGGTGTACGCAGCTTCGTCCGCGATTTATCGGGATAAACAGTAGCCTATGTTCTTTTACAGCTCAGAAACTACATATAACCATAGTTGTTTTTCTTAATCGGTTTGGTAATTTTGGCGAGATTTAGGAACAACCCTTATTCGGTCCTGACAGCTATTTGGAGCTCAGAGTCTAGTAGTGCCCCAGAAATAGATAGAATACAGAAAAAAATAATGTATCGGTAGAGCCGTATTCTCTACCTAAATACCCTACAGGATTTTTGCTTTGGCATTTATAATTTTTAAGCTATATTCCGTATTCATTTTTATTTTTTAAAATCTTATTGGCACTATGGAGACTTCAGGCTGTAAATTAATATTGCAATAAAAAAATACAGCCTACCTTAATGGCAACAGAAACTTTTCCCGACGACATTATATTTTCTTTTACGAGCGGAGCTATTTCTTAATACCGCTGCGGGAGCCGCGTTACATTTTTGTCAAGGAAAAATATGTGAAAGGATTTTTATTGGTACTAGAAAAGTTTTTTCTTTCTAAAATGCTATTACAACTTATCCATCAATCTCCTTTTGGAGAGAATCCAGCGCATATCGTATCTTTTTCACCCCCTGAATCATGCCTAAAGTGACGTCAGACTGTGACTTACCCAGGCACTTAATCCTTGATTTGTGAGAAAGTTCGAACAAAAAAATACAGCTTTTCCCTCCAGAGTCTAATCAATGATCCCGCTAAAGCGTCTATGACACGGGGCTAGTTTACAAACTCCAACCCGGCGAGTTTAAAGCTAGCAAATGAGCGAGTTTTCGGGAAGGATTGTCAACTAGCAGATGAAAAAAAAAGCCGATGACACGGGGCGAAAAAGCCCTGAGATGCTTAAGTTTTATAAATGAAAAAGTTTATAGAGATGGAAATATATACTAGATCGATACCATACATGTTTGTTGCTAATTTTATCACGTGGGAAACCCTCGGAAGCTGTTAGTGTCCTATAAAAAACAATGTACCTAATGTTATAAATAAGATTTCAAGGGTCTGAACATTAACATGAAAATTGAGGATTTCATTCATTCTGATAAAGACAGAACTCCCTCTATTGAAAATGGAATCTTCAAATAAATACCACTATCGAAGAGCGAAAAATTCAATCAACTTGCAATTTTCCGATGCATTTGTAGCGGGACGTGATTTTACCTTGTTTCTTGATAGTACAGTCAGCAGCAAACGTGGACGTGCTCAGAAAGTGGCTACGAAAATTCAAAGGCCACGAAAACGAAATTAGGAGAGCGCTTAGCTAGTCTCGTCACATATGTATATGAATAAAGTTGTGTATATACGGAGTGCTTTTTTGTACCTACTAGCTTATAGGCTCGCAATTGGCTACCATCTTACCTGATAGTAACTGACGTTTCGGTCGATGATGTTGTGGTACGCTTACCTACAATAATCCTATTCACTCTTGCCTTGAAGCCATCCAAATTATAGAGATCGGGAAATACATACGATCGCAGAGCACCATTCTTTAGCTTATTGAAAATGGAAGCAAACAGCTTAGTGCAAATACGTGTTTGTTATTAAGTATCATTGGTTTGAAGATCGGTAGTTTGTCACCGACTGTACAGTCACAATAAAAAGTGCATAAGTCGATATGTGGAGCCAGTTTGCCATATACGGCCATGGGAAAGTTGCGGGTCCCGTCTGCCTTATCGGTAGTCTCTATAAAAATTCTTGATACTTTCTAAAGTAATTGAGCTTTGTATATTCCCATTACACTGGAACTGGACTTACTGCTGAAGTTTTTAAACCACATTGTTGCAATTTCTACTTATTCCTACAGTGCATACTATGGTGCCTACTCACTAAAGCTTTGCTTCGTGCGCCAAAATATGCACGGCAGAGTTTGAACTCGGTAGTGCTTATGCCTAGATCACACGTACCGAGTACTCGGCTGAGTACATGGTAGTCGGTACGTACGTATAAACATAGCGCCGAGTGCTCGGCTGAGCGACTCATGTAAACTTTCACTGTCTTGGCCGAGTAAAATTTTAAAAAAAAAACCTTATCAGTCAATAATTTAAATATTTACAGGTATCGGTAGACATAGTATGTGCATGAGTAGATACTGAAGTGACACTAATCCATAATTTCAATCAATTATAACATACTCTAACAACGATCATAATAGGTACAAAATATATCACAAGTAACAAATATTTCAAGTACAAGCAGAGAATTTCCTTAATTTCCATTTCCCTACTGAAACCTAATAACCAACACAAAGCGATCGTTCATCATCACGACTTACTTCGCCGAACACCTGTGGCCGACTGACGAGCTTCGGAGTAGAAGTTAATAATTTTATGCAAATTTTGTGAATCTATCCTCTGCGGAAATAAATTGCTAAGGGCTCACTGGAAATGTGGGTTTAATATTTACTTTTCCGTAGCGTAGAAACTCGGAAAATCATATTTTGCAACGTAACTTTGTCGTGGAATATGGTGCATTTCGTATACTTTTTCTTATAACCAAGAAAGTGAAACTTTGGTCATGCATGAGGCTGAACATCGTCTTGATTTTAATGCCAAATCAGGGTTTAATAAATCATGAAGCTGATTGGACTGATTGAAAACGCACAGACTTATCCATAAGTACCTACTAGAAGTATGAAACCAGTAGGGTAATTTTTACTAGGGCAGCGTTGGGGTGCACTGAGAAAATAATTAGAAAATCGAAGTTTTGGGTTTTTTCGATCTTGTGCATAATTTTTTCCTTTTTAGATCCTTTCGTGTTGGTAAGTAACATCATGGGAACTCATCTCTGAGGCTTCCATTCTATAACAAGCTTTTAAACAAAGAAAAACAGTGTCCCTTCCGCAGAATACCAGCAACTGAGGCATTGTGTCCGTTGTATGTCTTTTGCATACCGAGTAGTGATCATTTACATTGTGGTCTCTACCTGTAATGTGGCTGAGGTGTCCCTTACCTTAAACGCAAGTTCAAGAACCACAGACTTAATATTGTCCATGACTTTTAGGATTAGATGACATCACGAAATTTTTGTTAAAATATTTTGTAGGATTTATTACTTTATCGTATCTACAGATACCTGTTTCGATGCACAATACTAAAAGTTACTTAAGGGTAATCCTCAAATCCGAATTTCAAAATGATTCGGACTAATACTCAAAAAGTACGCCGTATTATAGTAATTTCTTCACAGTATTCGTTTCGTCCATGTTTATTGATTTCGTCAACAAAAAAAGTGAAAGGTGTCATACTTTAATTTAGATTTAAACGTGTTTTTAAGTAAGTAGGGTTAATTTTTGTAATTGATTGATTCAGGCGTTACTTTGCGGAAATCCATAAATATCAACAAATTATATATATTTAGTAATAAATCCGCTTAATTTCTAAACAAAGGTTTTAATTAAATTAACTTTAGTTCAACTAAACCAAAGTGTCAAAGAACAGAAAACCAAAGTTTAAAGAAACGACACGTGTTTCGCCTCTACACGAGGCATCATCAGGAGGTGTGGACGAAGTTTGAAACGAGAGAAACTCTCGTTTCAAACTTCGGCGAGTCCACCTTTGTTTAGAAATTAAGCGGATTTATTACTAAATATATATAATTTGTTGATGTTAATTTTTGTATTTGTCCGAAACATTTTGTATGGAATTCGGATTTGAGGATTCCCCTTAAGATCTTAATCTCTGTTTTTTAATATTTGTAGCTGAATGGTCTTTCCATAAATAAATATAAAATAAAACTTATTAAAACAAAAGATGAGAGGATGGATGTCATGGATGTTTGTTATTCAATCACGCTTAACTACTGAACCAAAACAGGCTATAATTTAGTACAGTTATGCCGACTTGCAGCAAACTATCAAAGTTCCTAAGCAATTACTTTACTCGTTTGACAGTTCTTAACAGTCTGAATTTGGAACGTTAAGAACTGGCAAGTACGAAAAGTAATTGCTCAGGAGCTTTTACAGATTGGTGCAAGTGCATTAAGCTTACGAGATGGGTCGACGACATTGCCAGCGTCGTGGGTCGAACCTGGATCCGCTTAGCACAGGACCGGGCAGCGTGGCGAGAGCAGAGAGAGGCCTATACCCAGCAGTGGGTCAAGCCAGGATGCGGATGATGATAATTATGATGAAGCTTATGAGCTAGAGAAACACATAAAATAGATAGATAGATAGATGTAATATTTATTGCACACCTTAAAATAAAAATACATGAAGAAGAAACAATACTGAAGAAAAAGTGGTATAATGGGCGGCCTTATCGCTAAGAGCGATCGCTTCCAGGCAACCTTGGGGTGGACTCGAAATATTTGAAGATATCAGAAATTTCATCAAAATCGATTGAGTGAGGACGTGGTGGCCGAGTGGATGAGGCCCTTGCCTTGCGATCTGATGGTCGCGGGTTCGAATCCCGGTGGCAGTCATGCGTAAATGGGTTTTTTCGGTCGAAAATATCTATGTATGCATCCCACGTTCTCGCAACGGTGAAGGGAAACATCTTGAGGAAACCGGCATGTCGTAGAACCTAAAGTTCGAAAACATGTGTCGAGTGCACGAAAGGAGCCTCTTCGAGGCGCACTTGAAATCCTTTCACCATATTGGTTCGAAGGAACTAGTGACACGATAAAAAGAAGAATGAAGTTGATAATTTGATTGTGAAATGCGTGTGAGCACATTAATATTGACGTCATCAGATAAATTGGTTGTAATGTAACGTACCGGTATGCGTTAATTATTTATTTTGTCCTACAATTATTATTATGTCATCAACCTAATTATTATTAATTATATTTTAAGTAACTATTTACTTGCAATAAAACCTCGCGATTGCACGTGTTTAAAAATAACAGTATCAAGCAGTTTACCTTGTCAAATAAAATGTGTGTTTTAGTGCTTTTGATACTGATCGGAAAGGGATACCTCCCCTACATTTTACTTACAGTTTGCCATAACTTCGAGGTTTTAAATTGTTGACTTTGGAACTCCGGTACCAATAACATACGTTTTTTGTGTGAGCCAGTAGCTGTCAATTTGGGGTTCTGCTGACATTGCGAGTAAAGGCGGCCAACGAAAGCTGGGCACTGTCAAAGTACTCACACTAAGGCAATTTCACTATTACTAGAATAGCAAAATAAACCAATAACTGTCTCCTTCATACTCGTAAGCTCGAGCGCGCGTGAGAGAGACAGACAGACTTTTCCAGATGCGCATGCAGTGCGACGTCACGCCGCTCTCTTATTACACAGACACTACACAAGCGCACGTGTGAATGTGTTGTACATGCCAGCTTTCGTTAACAGACCTATACTGCGACCATTTTCGGTCTATTCTGCTGGCCAAAGCCAGTTGCTAACTGTGGTTACAATGTTTTCTACCATACCTATAATCGGTCATAGTTGTTCAAGTGTTATAAACCTTAGGACTCATCAGATTGCTTAATCGTACGTTACTAGTAAATAAAATCAAACTTACTTATCTCATTTTCAACACTCATGTTTAAGACTAATCAAAATGGTTTAGCAATAATACATTCATAATAGCACAGCAATAAACCACGCATGCTTTCTCACGTGATATCATCGACACAGCTTAAATTATAGTTATTACGAACTCAATAGGTTTTTTTATGAGGAACAGAACCATACTATAACAATTGGCAATTTATTGGTGAATGGTCATGTGAGATATGTTATTTTTGTACTTCTATTTCGTGTCGCACGTATTTAAATATTCGTCAAGAAATTAACTAGTGTTCTGAAATAAAGATTGAATCAATGTTGTGCCTCAGGTACAGAATTGTTTACTTTCTGAATACAAAGCTATCTAGTGATATGGTAGCTACGTTTATTAATCCTTTCCAAGTCGAGAGCAACAATAATATTTAGAACAAACGTTCTTGAATCACGCAATGCACCACGGACAGGCGGAAACTAAATTGCGTTGCCAAAAGTCAACGTTACAACCTAGAAACTTTAAACATCACATCACAGAACTGTGACATACAGATTTTTACTAAATCTGTGGAAGCGGACGCATCCCAAGGGATCGCGAGATTGTCAAGGACAGAAATAGATAGGTTAAGTGTGCTTTGAGGGAACAACGCAACTTTCCCTATTCAATGTAATTCACTGACGGATCGTCATCTCGAATAGCTCCCATGAGGACAGGGCTTTTGACTGATAATAAGATCTCAGCTCAAGTTCTTCCTGTATCCGAGTTATCTGTTTCCTATTTACATTTATCTATGCTTGTTACTATAGTAATAGTTACTTCACGGAAGTAAAAATGACCTTATATCTAAGAGACCCCAAGAAGTTTTTTATGCAAACAAGTGACGTGACGAGCTAGTGGTTCTTCTGATGGTACGAGGTCACACCTACCCATGACTAAAACAGAGCTAAACTGTACTTTGATTTGCATAGGCCGGTGCAACACTGCTATTAGCGCTCGTCTACTTTGAGACATTTTAATGGGATGTCTAAATCCGCCGATGCCCCGCAATTTCACTAACTACAGTGCCCTTCAAACCGGAACACGCTAATGCTTACACATTACTGCTTCGCGGTAGAATACCTGACACTGAAGAAGTCTGGGAAAATGCAACATTTATGTAATAGGTTTCGGATAAAATTATTCTCCAATCACAGTTTCAATAATTTTTGGATGGTTTGTATCCGAATTAGGTTCGCCTGGTGGATTGAGTAAGTAAGACCTATTTGCTCTTTTTGTTGGGACTAGGCCTGAGTCACAGTAGCAACATTGATAAATTATTTATTGGCACCTTATTACATCTAAGAAAGTAAACAAAAACATATAGTTTTTCAAGATAGCTTGAACGTTGATTACGCTATCTTTGAACGCTATCATTATCATTATAAGCTGATCATGCTTGTGATAACGGCTGCAATCCAATCAGATATTTATTTCTTTTCAATTGCAGAATCACGTGGACCTATTCCCCACACGTCCTATTCGAACTTCACCTTATTATTCTGTGTCACAGCGACATAATCAGTTCGTTACGTTGACTCACCACACCGGTTCCCTCTGAATCGATTTAGTGCCAGTCGACAGAAGATGTGATAGTTGGTACCAACTCCTAATAGACGCGGACGCACCACCGTTGAGAGAATATGTAATAGCCACGCCTTGATCGTATCATGCTTATTTTGAAGTCACATAAGCCGTTAACGGACGGAATGAAACAGTATATAATTTTGCTGCTATCAAAAGATGAAAGATGCTTTGTAAGGAATTAAGGACGGTGTGAATTTAGAAAGGAGAGTAAAAAAGCAAATTTACCGTTGTTGGGAGGTGTCCCATGCTGGATTCCGTCAACATAGTGCCAGATATTTGCCGGAAAGCGGTAATGTGTAAGTGAGTGAGTTTTGGTTCAAAGGGCACTGGTAACTAGCGAAATTACTGAGCTTTCCAAAATGAACATCAAAATATCTTAAAGTGTATGAGCGCTGTAGTAATTTATCGCCGGCCTTTGAAATAAATTCCCGTGTAGCACTGTCACGGGCACCAGAGGACGTGGTGGCCGAGTGGATGAGGCCCTTACCTTGCGAACTGATGGTCGCGGGTTCGAATCCCGGTGGCAGTCGTGAGTAAATGGGTTTTTTCGGTCGAAAAAATCTATGTAAGCATCCCACGTTCTCGCAACGGTGAAGGAAAACGTCTTGAGGAAGCCGGCATGTCGTAGAACCTAAAGTTCGAAAACATGTGACGAGTGCACGAAAGGAGCCTCTTCGAGGCGCACTTGAAATCCTTTCACCACACTGGTTCGAAGGAACTAGTGACACGATAAGAAGAAGACGGGCACCAGAGCCTTTTTTTATGTGGAAACCCTCATGGACGCCCACCGCCCTTGGGGGAGGGCGGACGGGTTATGTCGGACTTTAACCGACTAAAACCCTATGGTGGCCGACCTCTGTGAATGCACAGAGAGAGACCCCGGGATATCCGAAGAACACGTACCGGTGCCCCTTACGCACGTTGCTGTGAGGCGCATCCCAGGGAAGGCTTGCGCCGACCCCGAGCTCTGCTTGCAGTGCATGCTTCGGGCATGAGCGCCTAGCTCGTGTCGTTACCTATTTACATTAAAAAAATTAATGGCGGTTTAAAAACATGACAAAGACACGTCGTTGTAATATCTAAGGTTAGTCTAGCACTCTACGGGCAGGGTTAACAAGAAACACCTTGCTCGTTTATCTTAGAAGTGATAACGTGCCTTCTGAAGCACGGGATCTCTCAGTTCTAAATGCCTCTTGTGGTCACCCATTCAAAGTAAAAATACGAGGGACAGCAAAATCTGATTTGGTCAAAACAAAGCAAACATATAATCGGAATGGCAAATAAAAAAAAACAGTTATTGCATGTAACATATAACGTGCCCAAATGCGAAAAAGTGGGCGTAGCTCAATCAATATGTACTCATTTACACATTCACCCACTTTCCTCATCCTTTGATGCTTATACGAATTAACATTGAACGAGCGAAATGCCTCGGGCACGATTATTCAAGCGAAATTTGCCTGGATATTATTGAAATAACTTGGCGTTATGTTCTGTGATGTTTTCTTTCCTACTTGTGAAATTGTTCTACGCGGTTCTGTTTTGTTAAAACATGTTTTAAGTGTAATGCCTAGATCACACGTACCGAGTACTCGGCCGAGACAGTAAAGGTTACATCACTCGCTCAGCCGATCACTCGGCGCTATGTTTATACGTACCGAGTACTCGACCGAGAGCACTGTCTCGGCCGAGTACTCGGTACGTGTGATCAAGGTATTAAGGCTAATCCTATTTTATCCGATTTTATACGTGTTTTTAAGTTAGTAGGGTTAATTTTAAAACACGTATAAAATCTAAATTAAAATATGAAACCTTTCACTTTACTTGTCGACGAAATCAAAAAACATTAACGAAACGAATAGTGTGAAGAAATTACTATAATACGTCGTACTTTTTGAGTATTTGTCCGAAACATTTTGTATGGTAATTTGCCTCGAGGATTCCCCTTAAGATGTGACGAGGCGAGCTAGGCGCTCCCATCGTTAAGAGATCACGCCTATACTTGACCAGGGCACAATTACACAGGACGATGAATTACATAGGTGCTACAATGCCATTGCTATAGTTCTTCAGCACTTTCAGACATCTGTATGATCAGTCTTGAAACTCCCTGTCCCTTTCAAACAATTTCGTGTCGACTTCCTCTAGAGTCTAGCTCTCTTTTTACCCGACTGCCAAGGAAGGGTTATGTTTTTCACGCGTATCTTGTATGTATTATTCTCGCTGACGGGTTTTCAGTCTCAAGCTAGTTGGAACTTTAGTTCAATATCCATTGATACCTCTAATAAGTTAATACCCATATTAACTATGCTGTACATATATTATGTTCATAACTAGCATGTGTAACATACATATAAAATTACACAACACACTAGAAATGCACGCTTGTTGTGAAGTAAACACCATAACATTTCCTGCTTAGATCTTCTATCTAACACCAGCCACTGTTTATTTTCACCGTTCTGTCTTGTATCGGAGATTTTTGTGTAGGCGCTTGAGTCCTCTAATATATTATTATGTTCACAGAACAGTTAAGTTGACAGAAGGGTCTTGTTGTAAATGTATCTGTTTTGATGACGTATTTATTGACTGTTAGCTTTCGCTGGCGGCTTCGCCCGCGCGTTATCAAAGTCAAAAGTGTGTTTTTTCCCCAATCAATTTCAGCTCAATCGATTGAATAGTTTTGACGTGATTTAAGAACAAACATCTATGTATATCTCTCTATTCATTCAACCTTACAAACTTTCGTCTTTATAGTACTAGATTGTAGTAAAGATCTAGTAAATAGAAGGATTGAGACGAAAAATCATGTACCATCTAGTTATAGCCGCAAGATGTGCATTACGAAGATGTCGTAGAAAAAAGTTTTCGAGTTAAACTGAAAATTGAATCGTATGAAAAACACAAACATTGATACAATAACTCGATCTCTCAACATCAGCTCGTGTCGTGACCGCAAAACGCAAGGCACATTACATAAAACATATTGCAATGTTGCATTGTGGCTTGCGCAACACTGTCATGCACTAGAAATTAATATAGATAAGGAAAATTATAAAAATATAATCAGAAAATTCGCTTAATTTTTTTTTTCAATATTATTTATACAGAACCATACAGAACAAAGTACATACAGGAACTATGTTAACGGTGAAACTATAAAAGTTATATTACTGTGTAGCAGTCTCAAAAGTTCTGTTCTAGAAGAAACATAATTAGGTACATTTATAAAACTAAACGTTAAATAAAACCTTATAATGCACTGATAGATAGTAACTTTAAAATAAATAATCAAGAACAAGTATGTATGTATGAAATATAAATTAAAAACATCGAAAAAAATATATTCCTCGTAGCTCATAAAAAAATACTGAATCCAACTCCAGCGTAGTAGTTTTACTCAGATGCGTGATCGTTACTGGCATATACGACTCGACGGTTATGCATCGAACCGTTTTGCTTTCTGCAATAATAGTAAAAATCGTTAGCCATGTTAGAGACCTTCGAGTGGCTTACCAATCTAAACACCAAAAACGGTCTACTATAAGTAAGGCAAATATATTTTTCTTTGTTGTTTTTCCTACATTCGTTATCTCAATACCGAAAACGACTGGAGCATAGATTTCTAATAATCATTTTAACCAAAAGACTGCGGCAATAAGTCTGGTTTCTGGTTCGTATAGGTTTCTCAGAAAAAGATATTAGATTTTATCCATCCCTAATATCTTACGATACAAGTTACAAGTCAACCCTGTGTCGCTATTCCGTATGTTGAGAAATGTTTAGGGTTGGAATCTTAAACTTTCTCGGAATTAACGTATTTGAAGGAAACCGTTTTCCGGACCGTTAAATCCACAAGTATTTACATTGGGGAAGATCAGCAAAATAGCTTTGAAAATTCGGACATAAATCACGTTTTTGGCACATTAAGATGATGAACCAGTACACGATCACATGTTCATCATCAAACTGTAGTAGAGAATAGAAAATGCATCTTTTTTGCCAAAACTAATGCTACAAAAAACGTAGGATTTCGGTTTTTTTAAGAGCATGCCTTCACCATGATAAACCCGTAACGCTTCCCTATTCAATTATTTCACTACATTCGGTTAAGTAGTTTTTGCGCGATTGATTGATTGAGTAACCAACATAAGTATTTGTAGGAAAACGTTTTCCGGAACGTTAAATCCAGAAGTATTTACTTTGGTGAAGATCAGCAAAATAGCTTTAGAAAGTGCGGACATAAATCACAGTTTTGGCACATTACGATGATGAATCAGTACACAGTCATGTGTTCATCAACAAACTGTAGTGGAGAACAGAAAATGCATCTTGTTAGCCAAAAAATAATGTTATAAAACGTTTGATAGGTATTTTTTAGGATCAAAGCATAATTTCTGTTTATAACTGCTGCTCCGGGTCCGCCTGCGTGAAGACGCGAGTATACCGTCCCCTGCAGGATGCCGTCTAGATGGGTACCGACACTGTGTCAGATATTCTGCCGCAAAACAGTAATGTGTGGGCATTACTGTGTTCCGGTTTGAAGCCCACTGTAGCTAGTAAAATTACTGGGCTTTCGAGACTGACCATTAAAATGTCTCAATGTGGACAAGCGCTTTAGAAGTGTTGCATCAGCTTGTGATCAAAGTCTTGTATAGCACTGTTCTGATCATAAGCAGGCGTGATCTCTTACCTTTAGGAGAGCGCTTGGCTCGTCTCGTCACTTGTGTAGGTACATTAAAAAAATCATCATCTTTCATCCTCGCGAACTAGTTAGTATTTATAATTTTTTGTAAAATAGCTATCCATGTTCGCGTCCGCATCGAGCGAGCCTCGACCTACATGAATAAAATAGATTTATATCGAAATATGCTCGATTCGAGCTTCCAACATTTGAAACCCGCATTGATTAAATAAAGCTCGAAATATCAAAGTTCAATTTCAAAAGCCACACGATTGTGTTTGTAAAATTAATTTCCACCAGCGACTGGCTATGAATAGTAAATTATCTTCATTGATGCATGAGTTGATCCAGCTGTTACCAGTTCACTTTGATACTAGACTACACAAGGTACCTACTCCCTTGGTTTCCTCGTTTCATCTACCAAGACTTTTCTCAATCAAGATTGTATCACGTTCCTACAAATTTGTCCTGTATTTTCCACATTTCTCATTAACCATTTCAAACCTCAACATATTTTCTTTGATACTCGAATTGATTTGTATATTTCAAGGAGGTACCACAACTTCACAAGGTACCGACTCGCTTGGTTTTCACGTTTCATCTACCAAGACTTTTCTCAATCAAGATTGTATCACGTTCCTACAATTACGTCTCGTGTTTTCCACATTTCTCATCGGTAATGAGAATCTCAACAGATTGTTCAGTATCCATTCTAATTAACGTATGTATTGTATTATTTTGAACCAGATTTTCGTTGTAAAATCCGGTTTTATACATACTCTAAGCTCATAACTATTCAGACACGTGTCGTCCTTAACGCAACTATTCCTAGTGTGGTATTTTTAGATCTTGCACCGGCGTTTGTCAAAGTAGGAAGTGGTAAATCTATAGGTAGGCGATATTCTGGAGTTGTCAAGAGATAGTTATAAGCTATTAAATATTATAAATTTGGATTAGAATCATCTAACCTGTATTTTCTAGTATCACGATATTCTCTTTTGGTTCTTATGTCATAAGCCATAATTCTTAAGGTTAATGATACCAGACCTGGCGTGTTGGTGAAACCCCGAAAGGTCATGTTGGTATTATTAGATTTCTAACAGAAATTTTACCAATTCGCCAAAGTAATTTCGCGACTCACTAAAAGCTGGGCTCGCTCCAGCAATCCTACATAATATATTTACATGTATGAATAAAAACTTTCAACGACTTTACTAATAACGGTATAGCTATAGATCGTTATAATCATAATCATATATTATACAAAGAGTCTTTGACATGCATCATCGTTGAGATTTCCAGCTGTGCTAATCATATGCCTCCCCTACAGAACTCCGCAAAGATAAACGCGTTCATTCATCAATATATTCCATCAAATAAATATAAAATCGCAACATAAAAGTATCCAACTATCTTCCAGATATGTACGTACGTCCATCATCGTCAAGACTGTTACAGCAGTATTTACACCCGGTATCGAATCGGTTGTCGCACGACCGATGTTTCGATAATAAAAGTCGCTTTACGACCGGACCGGGCTGGCAAGTAGCCATGTCAGCTGAAGAAAGCGCCGTTCACACCGGCCCTGGTGCCTGTCATTTTGCTTGTTTGCAGGATATCACCTCCACACAATCAATTACCTTTTACTCGTTATCAACGTTATCCACAGCCTTACTTCAACCACTAATGGGTATAGGCATCTGTTTGCTCTTGCCATTCTCTCGTTCACGAAGGATACTTAATACCACGAATATGAGACGAACTAAACTTCCACCACCAGGTTACGCCCTTTACGGGGCGGGGGAAGAAATACTTAAATTCTTTAGTGCACACAAAAAATATTAACACACGTAATTAATAAAAGGCAAGTACATAGGCGAGCTTAACCCTTAAAAGAGTTCTCTTCCAGCAAACCTTTGAGTATAGAGAGACAGTGTTGTAATGGTAGGTTTGTGTACACTTACTTGCACTTACATATATAAGTTATTAACTACGAAAATACTATGGATAATAAATACAAATACATTATATACTACTTTAAATACATATTTATTATACATACATACAATACTGCGGAGGAGCCCAGGTATCCGCTGGATTTTTACGTCTTTACTGACAGGATTTGATTTCGAGGTTCACTCTGGGGCCGGCCGCTTCAGGCCACCGCGCGCCAACATACCCCCTTCACGACAGAGGGGTAGTTGAAGCCGACACTGCGGTTCCTGGCTGGAAGAGCCTGTGTGAGCGACTCCCGACGACCCTGGGCACCTGACCTAGGGTTAGTCAGTGGCGTTAGCGTAGGTTAGAACTGTTTAGTTGCCATCCAGAAGACTGTCGTAAATGGAAAGCTATTTTGAGTGCCCCCTTCCCCGAAGTTAAGCTAAGCTACATTGTTACCGTTGTAGTGTGCACGCGACTGTAGTTGTCTCGCGAATTCACCACGCCCAATGTCATGATCTTACGTGACGTGTCCATTTCATCACACGCGGATATTTCTGTCTTATCTTCGATTGTTTTGGCCCTGTTTGAGGTTGGCCTATGCAGGTGTTCGATTTGCTGAAAATTTTCTTCGTGCATTAGACTAATTTAATCGTTTCTTCTAGGTTCGCAGCAGCCCAGATTGAGTTAAACCGATATGAGTTAACTGTTTCCTAATTTCCTATACAAGCTTTGCTTAGTTTTAGGCCTTGATGGATGCACTATGCTATTTATTAGTGTCGAAGTTGTAGTGTCGTACTTCTTCTTCTAATCGTGTCACTAGTTCCTTCAAACCAGTGTGGTGAAAGGATTGACACTCGACACATGTTTTCGAACTTTAGGTTCTACGACATGCCGGTTTCCTCACGATGTTTTCCTGTGGCGTACTCATGTTTCTTGAAAAAATCGCTTAAATTGTTGTTTACTAATTTCAATAAAACCATTCATCAGACCGCCCCGTTCTTAGAATTGCAAAAATTGGAATATAGAACCGGATCGAAACCGCCACTCTCAATCAAAAATAAAAAAGTATTGGAATGACTGACTGACAGACAACGTACAGGTCAAACCGCTGAACGTAGAGACTTGGAGGATGTGTCCGTCAAAAGCTGAAAGAACGTACCAGAAGAAATTTTGTAAATTCGCAACGCAAGCAAAGTTGCGGGCGTCAGCTAGTGACGTACTATTGAGGAACCAGCTAGACGTACAGTCAGCATCAAAAGTCGATGACCACATTCAGATTTTCAAATTCGCTATACACCATTTTATATTTTCGACAATGTGGTGTACAGTTAATTTTGAACTTTAATGATGTTCATTCAATACTAGCGCTTGTCATGTTGAGTGATTTAGGTATAATAAACGGTGTAACGCGATTTTCATAATCTAAATGTGGTCATCGACTTTTGATGCTGACTGTACAAGAAGTGTTAAGTTTTAAAAGCTGATAATGCCGATATGATGATGATTATGACTTATCACTATCCGATAATGCTTGCTTTTAGTTTGAAGCGAATACTGATACTAAACTATTTCTGAAGTGACATTTAGTCCTCATTCACAATCACATGAGACCATTCCAAAATATGTCATCATAATGAAACAGTTTCAGCGGCCAAAAATATATTTTCACACGTTATTTCAAAGACACTGGCAATATTAACGATAAAACCTCGGGTTTGCTAATGAAACCTCTCTTAGTGGTGAGAACACAGTACTTGTGAAGAATGATGGTGTCAAAATGTATAACAACATACCTGGCATCATTGCAAATGAAAAAACTAGGGTCATTCTTTAAAATACCTAAAATACTGCTTAGATTAAGCTCGATGAGTTCATAAATAACATTGATCCCACTTATCAGACCAAACAAGGGTTAGAAACTAAAGAAAAATGTTATTATATTGTATTTTGTTGATTTTTATTCATTTTTTTGTATTCTTTCTGAGCATTTTATTGAATTAAAATTAACTTATTAATTAATACATGCATAGGATAAAAAAAAAAAAAATTTTTGCATGCCCAAGCGGTAGATGTAAGTTGGCACCACTATTATGTAGTAGAATTTTAAGAACCCTGCATGGAAACCCTTACTACGCAAATAAATGATTTGATTGATTGATTGATTGATTGATTATATATGACTTCTTCTCTTATAAATAAAGAATTTAAACTGAACTGAAGAAAATTACTTGAAAGAAATCAAAAATGAGAGGCTTACGGAGAGAAATGCTGAAGGACCGAATATGTTTAGTTTTTTTCTGAACAAGTGTCACGAGTCGCTTACCTTATGCTTACAGGTCAAGCCTACCCATGACCAGAACTGTGCTACACAGAACTATGATTCACATCGTCTCGGAGGAATTCTTTAAATACTCTAGAATTTTAATTGATGAAAGAAATGTGCTTTTAGGCGGATTAACTCTTCAAAAACTCGCCCTTTAGACACGTCTACCCTAAACTTTATTAAATATGCGATCGGTCCTAAATAAACACTGTAGGGTCTGTAGGCAGGCACTCAACGCCTTCAGCAGAATTTGCTCCAATAACTCGCTTATCTATTTAGCTGTTCGAAGTTGCGCTTCGGTCGTATATTGCCCGTTAATGTTGTTGAACTTTCAAAGCACTTATTTTCTAGAAGAGACTATTTCCATAACTTCGTAATAATACTTAAAAATAAGTATTATTAAAATAGAGTTTGGAATATAATAAGATCGAGTCCTACCTACGTTTATAACGATACGTTCTAATGTATTTCGACTACCGTGAAGTATTGGATGCTTCTGTGTTGCGCGCTGAAGTTAAACTGAAACTGCCTGAAGATGTTATTTATGTAGCATTCACAAACTCGACACTTGGTTACGAACCAACAGGACTATGTTAAAAATTGTGACACAAAACTATAAAAAAATCCAACACTGTGTAAAAAAAAAACTGTGTGATTGCTAAGTTACCAGACAACACATACCTAGGCTTAGAGAAAAGAAGACCTAGGTAGAGTTTTTTTTTTTAAAATGCACGCCTCTAATCGCGCGACAAGTCTGTAAGGGCTTTTGTATTAAGGCGATATTAGTTAGAGGGACACTTCCCTACTGTCTGTCTACTATATCATCTAAGTTTTTTGTATTTCTCAATGCTAGAGAATAAAATTCACCATACTCTACCAAACACGATCTGGGTGTTTGTTGCTGGGTGTTTCCTATGTATGTATTAAAAAAAAAAGGATTTAAGTATTCTATCAGTTATCTGGTTTCCATAATACAAGCTTACTTAGTTTGGGGCTAGAATGCATCCATGGAGCTAAAATCCATGGGTGTATCACCGGGTTTGAACCCACGACTTTCGGATCGAGAGTCGAGCCACCTCCCTCTTGCCTCGCTCGGCCAACACGGCTTTTTTCGTGGTTCGATTCGTGCATTCGTGGTTGCCGGCCGGCTCGTTCAATAAATTCGATATAATTTCTAACCTCGCCGAACTGTTTCGCGTCCTGTCATCCACCAATAACGCTAACCGATTGCTGCCCACACAATAGATAGGTTAGTCACCTGCGTCGGCACACGTCCTTTGCTTCCGCGCTGATGTTACGTCATCGGCGTGCCATTGCGATTCGAGCGTGTACTTACGCGCATTTTTTTATTTTTTTCGTCTTTACCACGAATTTTCGAAGCTGCAATTGTGGTTAACACACTGAATAATCACGGTTTTACAATAACATAGACAACCGACTTGACTGGGCTGTGTTTTAGTTACCGTATACACTACTGAAAAATCACAGGAAAGCAAAATACGCAATTTTCTGAAAGTATGTCCTTTCAAACAAAAAAAAGGTTTTTTAAAATCTGTTAATATATAACAAAGTTCTGAGGTAACAAAAAAAAAAACATTCAACCGAATTGATAACTTCCTCCTTTTTGACGTCGGTTGAAAATAAATGTTCTTTGTTGAATTGGGGGGTTTTCAAAATCCGACACCATAACCGGCTATAAGTTTAATGGATTTTAAGGCTTTCTCGCAGCCGTCTAACAAAGGCTCTCCTCTTTCAATTTCTGTCCTCTACATCGTGCTAGATTCCCCCACCCTAATTGTATGAAATAACTGCGTGAGAAACACTGAACGATTCCTCAAATCATCGTGCCATCCAGCTAGAATGTCGAACGTTTGCCCAGAATTTGTTCAACATTTCCAAAAAATTACTTAACTTTTGGTAACAAGTTACTTACCTCATTAAAAAGGCTAGAGGTTACATAATTACTTGTTTTGTAGTAACTAATAATAACGAATTAAATGGCCATGATTTGCATGAAACATAACTAAAAATTATTACAATAAATGAATGCGTCTGCTAGTGTATAATAAAGTTGACATGTCATAATAAACAGACTCCTTGAATGGCATGCATGAATAGCTTATTTGACGGTCCATTGTTTAGTCGTTTAAAAGTAGTACCAATGGGCTAATATAAAACATGCTTAGACTACTACTAGTTAAGTATAAGTTAGTTGACACCCACAACTTCGTTTGCGTTGCGAAAAAGCAAAATTCCATTCTTACGCGCTTACACTTCATAACGAATACACCCTCCAAATTTCAAGCCTCTACGCTACGTTCCCGTTCGTTGTCTGGCAGTCAGTATGTCACGACATAGATAGATAATAACTTTATTGTTTACCACTAGGAAATAACAATTCGATATTCTTAATCTAAATAAAGGCAATACAAAGGGCGGCCTTATCGCTAAAAGAGATCTCTTCCAGGCAACCGTTTCATGGAATGTAATGAGTAGAGAAAGAGATGGGGTATTAGGGCTAGTAGATAAAGTTGATTAGAAATATATAGCGAATAATAAATACAAATAATACTTATTATACATAGTCTTTTACAAATAGTAAAGAGTACTAATCTCTCTCTGTTTCGTCTACTAGGTATTTTCCTTCAAAAGAAAAGGTAGCGGCTATCAATGGCTGAGTAGGTAAGTCTGGATGTTTTCCAGTTTAAGTTGGAGCTGACTGCTGAATCCATTTTGTGGGATATCCTGAGGTTTAAAAGTTGTCGTTTGTTTGCGCGTGAGAAGGCATTTAGGTTTCTATCCTAATAGTACTTTGTCACCGATGTTTGTGTCTTGTAAATTCTAGTTACTAAAATCGTAAAACGCAGCTTAAAGTTGGAGCACGTTAAGATTTATGCCTGTTTGCGTCAAACTACTAAGCAATTACTTTACTCGCTTGGTAGTTCTTAACAGTCCAGATTCTGACCGTTAAGAAATTTTGAAAGTTTGGTGCATGTCGGCAATAGAGTTTCGCCGCTGTGACCTAATTTCCACCAAAACTCTATAAACTCTATATGATAAATTTCTAGATCCTAAGTAATTGAAGTGGAAGGATGGACTTTAATCTAATACGGGTCAAGGGCTTACCTGGCGAGTGCGGTTGGGTAATTAGAAGGTATGGACTATTTCTACGGCAATTTAATATAATCAGTGCGGTATAAATAGACATGGCACCTGTTGTGTGAACCAGTGGAAATAGGCTCAACGATCTCAAGATTTTTATTAAAAAATAGCGCAGTCCGAAAAACGCGACGAATTTTCACAATACATTGTTTTTGAGGTGGATAGTTTAGCTTACTTAGTATTTCAAAATTTTCTAATTTAGTCATTTCGCTATCAAGTTTAAAAAAAAACTTTTAAATAAAACATGCCCTTTTTCTAAATTATTCTAAATATTCTTAATAATACCCCTTCTTCTCCGCAGTTTGGAAATTATTTTGCATGATGTATTTACGGCGAAGTGTGTGAGACCAAAACTAGTTTACTAGACCTTTGACGTAACCATACTTCAAGCAAAATAAATCATTTCATTTCATATTCTCGCTGCGAAGTATTTCGGCCACAAGTGTTTAACGAACCGACTCGAATGAAATTACCAATTAATCGATGTAATTACTGACTTGAGAGGGAATTATAAACATTCAATGTTTATTTAACGTTTATGACAATCTTGCAATTGGTACGATTACGCGGAGTCACAATCACGTAAATCAAGGTGAATGATCGGTATGAATGAGTGAAGAATTGTAGGTGTCGTTGTGCGTAATATACTAACCAGCCAATTTTGTGTACAATTTGCAGAGACGATCTGGTTTGATATGATTGTATTGATGCTTCCTTTAGTTTCTTTCTACTTTCGCATCACACTATGTTTTATGGACTTTTATGGCTTCTATTAACTTTGTAATTGTGTGTGACTCAAATATACTTTAATTCATTTTGTAGATGATACTACTTCAGTTAGGAAAAAATCTCTGACATGATTCACAGAACTACTTCAGTTCAAAAGTAAAAAAACTAGATGATTACGTGCCAAGTTACAAAAATGCTAAAGTAGTAACATCTCAGTCGGTTAGTATATTGACTAACTACACAGTTTTATTATTTATATTTAGAACTCAATATAATTGGATCATCTGTATAAGACTTGGTGTCCGTTATTAGCTTGTGTCAGATTGGATTGTTATCGTTTCGGGCAATCGCTTGCCTGTTTAACATTCGCCAGGGAAATTTGATACCCGGGTCATCGTCGTTACTGTTTAGATTGTCCTTGCATCAGCAACAATAGGCAACCTAAGCCTATAGAGACGTAATCGACTTGTTACAAGTAATAAGCCAAGTCCATTCCGTCCGTCGTTGATTTCAAAGAAGTGAATTTTTAAATTATGTCTCCGAGAATACCGTTAAATTGCACTTACACTTTTAGAAAAGGGCTTGACTGAAGTGTCTCATAAGAAGGAAAATAGCCGGAACGTGATCTTTATAAATAAGCCAGTATTTATAACGCGACTCGTCAATTATAGTTTGCGTCGGAGTGTAAATTGGAAGAGCAAGGAAATACAGCTTAGCAGTCTAGCGATGAAACGCAGAGGTGGAAAAGGGACAGGCGGGATAGTAGGCGAGACTGCAACGGGTGTCTTGAAGTCAATTTATAAGCTTCTTGGAGTGGTAATAAGTTTTTCAATGTAAAACAAGCAGAGTATTTTAAACTCTGAAATGCATATAATTTTCTTGCTTATAGTAGGTACTAGGCACTGGTAACTCATAAACTGACATCAGTCAATTTTCACGCTGACCAAAACGGGTTGGCATGTATGGTAATATCTAAGTTAAAATGTGCACGAAAGGAGCCTCTTAGAGGCACACTTGTGCCTACTTTCATCAAACTGTCAAAGTCCCTAAGCAATTACTTTTCTCGCTTGGTAGTTATTAGTAGTACAGATTCTGACCGTTAAGAACTGTCAAGCGAGTAAAGTTGTTGCTTAGGAACTTTGACATTTTGGTGCAAGTCGGCATTTAAATCCATTCGCCACACTGGTTTGAAAGAACTAGTGAGAAGTAGAAGAAGACCGAAGTTATAGTTTATTGAACAATTTGGACACAATTAAAATATACATACGCATGATGGTGATTTAGGATCGATCGAAGCATTATTATTAAATCCAAAAACTCGGGATTAGCGTGCGTTAGCCTAAATTTATGAATGCGGACAAAGTCTCTATTGATTGGAGGAGAACAATAAAGGCTTCGAAATGTCCTGATTGGCGGGACTTTACGAGCGTCCTCGCGTGAATTTAGAACCGAGCATTGGTCTTGAATAAGAAGTACCTCATTTGGGCTCTCGAATTTAGTAAACTGGTCGACGTGGACTTTTAGAACTTAAAGCACAAGTAGAGAAACTTTAGCTAGACTTTTAGGATTTAACTTTAGCTGAACTGACGAGTTTAATGATGAATACCTACTTCAAAGACTGGTAAACTGACTTTGTTAGAAGGGAGAATATAACTGTGTGTACACCTAAAAATGTTGTTGATGAAATGGAAGACATTTTGAAAAATATGCTATTTTGTAGAAAGTAGTTTAGAACTGCAGATTCTTGGAGATCTAAACTACTTCCTGGATTCCTGGACGAGATATTCCTGCCCCAATAGTATAGTGGCCGTAATCAAATTTAAATGCTTAAATTTAATGACCTCTTTATTACAAAAGAGTGGATACTGCATACGTAAATGGAAAATAAAACATTCAAATAGTTTTTTGAACTGAAAAAGCAGCTTGATACAAGTTATTCAAGACAAGGAGCTCGAAACTTACGTAGTCATAAATTCTTCGATACTCAGAAGCGTGACCTCAACTGCTGCGCTGACATTAATATGCCTCGGCCTATGCAGTTTTCTTTATAAATTACCTAGAAAGTAGGCAATGCCTACGTCGTTAGCCTGGATGGGGCGAACGCGATTCTAACGGAAAGTATTTGCGAATATCCTCATATAATTTATACCCACATGATTCAATACAACCTGCCAAAGATCCTCAGACTTTGAAGGAATCAAACGTAAATACGGTACTGAACATTTTTATTAATTTATCAGCCTCAGCTGTCAGCTGTCAGCTTGTTGGCGAGTTTAAAAGCAAGTGTGTGAGCGTGTTAGCTTTTGGGAAGGATTGCAACAAGCAGATTGTAAAAAAGCCGATGACACTGGGCGAGTTTACACGCTACAAGCGAACACGCTGGCTTGTAGCGTGTAAAAAAGCCGTGTGTCATCGACGCTTTAGTGCAGGCGATTGTACTACTCTTATCTAGGTAATTAAAAAAAAAGGTTTTTCATAAAAAAAAAAATGATTATTAGTTCGTGCCTCCAGAAATATTCTCTATACGGAGTCATCGAATGGTAATTAGACAGTCTTTTAACCATAAAAGGCTATTGTTCACTGGAATCCAATTAAGAAGATGAGCTTTAAACACCGTGTCACAGATAACCATAAAGTAGTAACGGAGCGCACCTGGACCCGGTATATTAGTAAAGTTGAACAGCACCCCGAGGGACTTAACAAGTTAACTTAGAGCACCCTGTAGTTTGACCACGGAATATAAAATATTTGAGGGATGTGAGACGGGGTTATAAAGTTTGGTATGAATTTTTTTTTTTTTTTGCGTGTTAGAGTTAAACGGATATTTTCTCTATTTATCGAGCGAGTTAGAATTGAATAAGAAAAGTATAGTTTTAAAGGTAAAAGTTAATTCACCAAACAATTTACAAACTACTTACTATAAGAAAGCTTTTTAAATTTTCTCACACGAGCAAATACCATAAAAGCTTTTTCACCAAAGCTGAAAAATTACACTATCTTATCTATAAAAGCCATATAATAAAAAAAATTACAGTAAACAATTAAGGTAGTAATTAAACTTGAGACTAAGTTATTGCAGCAAAATGGCGTGCGAGTAATGGCAGTTTACCTCGCCAGGATGAAATAAGGAAATTAATTAGCCTTGCAATTCATACGCGAGTAATTCATAATGCCATCACTTGATAGGGATAATGCACTTACAGGTCAACGGGAGGCTATAATGCTCTAGCAACTTATCAAAGGCTAGATAACCGGTCCTTTTATTAATGTTCCATTCATATTCCGCGAGACCAGAACAGGTTTTTTTTTTAATTTAACGTAAAATAGCAAGCGGTCGAGGTATAAATGCAAACTGAAATATTCCCTCAGATATGAACCCTGTGGCGGGCGCGCGAACTAGAACCAACAGTGACGTTACAACCGAATTCCGCTACTCGACGATAGATGGCTCCACGAGTCGTGTTCGTTTAGAAAACTTATTGATTCAAGCCTACGTTTGGAGGGAGTTTGTGAACAAATACAGAATGTTTTCACATTCGCTATTATTTCACTTTAATAAACGTTTGTTTGTCTTATCTTGTATACTTCGAGATATGTAATATATGCAACGTTCGTGTTGTTATGAAAGAATTGAATAATCGAAAATTGCGTGCAAAATAAAGATTAACATAAAAACGGTTTTGGGCTCGCCCGCTTTTGAATATTCCGTTTCGCAAACCAATCATCTAGGAGAATTAAAAATCAAAGATTTACTTCCTTATCGAAATGGTTGAAGATATTACATTATCTTCTTTCTTCTGTGTAAGCCATATAAAAGGTGGTATCAAATTTAAATAAATCTTTTTGGACATTACTACTCGTAAGCAGAGCTTGTACTATGAGAACCAGTTATCTGATTAAATACTTATATACTCTTTTTTTATAAATATATAAAACACCCAGACTCAGGACAAACACTAATGTTCATCACACAAATGTTTGTCCTGTAGCGGGAATCGAACCCGCAAATATAAACATTTTTATTTATAAAAACTATATAATTTTGGTCCTTTATTCCGTCAATTGCATAATGCGAGGAAGCGTGTCAAGGCGTTCTATCCGACCGAGTTTCTGTCGAATACCAACTTAGATTTGCAACGATAGACACTTTCAAGGCAATATCTGGAACAGTATTGGTATTCTGCGCTGGAATCCTGCAAGGGATACCGCCTAAGGCGTTGTCCTAATTGAACGCAATCACGCGATCGTCGCGCGAGCAAGCGATGCGACCGTCGCGCGAATCCGCGATCAAACGCATAACGTCAAATAGGCGTCCCGATTGGCAATCGCGCGATCGCGACGCGATGCCAATTGGGACGCCTATTTGACGTTAGTACGTTTGATCGCGTGATCGCGCGATCGACGTTCGCGCGAACTTGCGATGGTCGCGTCATCGCGTTCTATTAGGACACTGACTCACGGTAAAATAAATTGATAAAGTTAATATTTATATCTGTGAAAGATCGATTCTTTCTCATTATCGATGTTACATCTCCATTGTGATGCTACCATTTATCATATCGAGTGTCAAGAAAAGGCCGACCCGCCTCAAGATAATAGTGAAATGACCTGTCTGAATGGACTCTGATTGGGGAAAATTTTCGTCTTTTGTGTTGTCGAACTCATTATACTTATAGTGATATAATTATCGTTTGATTGAAAGAGGGATTTGATTTGCTTTAATAAGTTAAGGTAGAGAAAAATCTTTAAATATTTTTTTTTTTACATATCGCACTACGCCATCTAAGCCCCAAAATAAGCAGAGCTTACTATGAGAAGTATGGGAACCAATAACTGGTAGAATACTTAAACGCTTTTTTTTAATACATAAAATACATAGAAAAGTTCATCACACAAATGTTTGTCCTGAAACGAAATTAAGGCCTAGTAATTCTTACAAAAATATCCTAGTAAAAGTGGAATAGTATGTAAACAAATTAATCGGAAACCAGTGTCTGATTTTAGCTTATTTCAATTTCTGGTAAACTTTGGCTTTCACAGATACAAAAAGATTTTAGCAGTTTGTAAACAACAGCATCCTAACCTCATAGCGAAAGATAAAAAGAAATCTAAGGTACAGTACGGTTCAGTATTTACGTTTTCTTCCATAGTATGAAACTCTCGAGGAAAATTTCCATTCGCACGACTGTAAATACGTTATCTAAGTCAAATACCATATAACTACACGTTCAGATAAATCGCGATAAACGGTGACGTTTACCTCTACTTCAAATATAAGTTAACCACATAGCATATAATGGTACAATGCTTTAAATATGTATCCTCCTCAGGGTTAGATCTATTGTATCTTTACAGTTCATCCAGAGAAATATATATGAGTATACAGATAGATGAACACTTTATTGTACACCAACAAGAATAAAGCAGAGTAAAACAATAGAACAAGTATAAAAAGGCCTTAAGGTAGGTAGTACAAGGGGCGGCCTTATCGCTGCGAGTGATCTCTTCCAGGCAACCCGGCAGGTGTCTTAGTTCGAAAAGTTACTGTTTGCTAGCCAGATCATATAGTAAATAAAATAAATATTTATTTTTTAGATTTCACACAACGTCATCTAGCCCCAAATTAAGCAGAGCTTGTACTATGGAAAGTAGATAACTGATAGAACACTTAATTACTTTTTTTTTGTAAAAACATACATATAAGAATACGTAGAAAACACCCAGACACAGGATATAAGTACAATGTAGGTAGACCATAGTAAATTGCGAAGAATCATATCGTTATATTAAGTCAGAATTAAGTATTTCTCACGTTCGACCTTTCCCTATTTATATTCAAGTAGAAGTGTAATTTCTGCAAAAATATCTGTTTGCTTCACCAGAGTTTGTGCCTTCAATTCAGCTTCAGCAGATAGGTCGACGACCTCAGTACAATTAAGTATTATAAGAATTTGGGGTTGTTTTCTTGCGAAGAAGACAGATAAAGGTTAAAGTGTCCCAAGGGAATCAGAATTTGTCCAAGAATAGATTGATGAGTCGATTATATTGTTGATGGATGGGGCAGATGTGAAGTTTATTATCTGAGTATACATATAATTTATAATAGACTGGCTGACGCCCGCAACTTGGTTTGCATTGCGAATTTATAAAATTCCTTAGTCCGAGCCTGCATTTCTTGACGAACACACCTTCCAAGTTTTAAGTAAAAAAGAAAGAAGAAAAGAAATTTGTTTATTGGCTCCTCTAAAAAGGTATATCTACACATGTAAGCAGGTACATAAAACATTATAACATAAATAACTAGGTATGCCTTAAGTCATGGAGACCAATAGGTCCGGTCTCAGCATATTGTCGTCCTGAAATGCCTAGGTACCCAGCAATCTAGATACCTAGAGAAGGCAGGACAACGCTGGTTTTCAGCCCGGGCCTAAGAGCAGTGACGCCTTCCTTAGCAATTAAGAGCTTAACAAAAATATTATATTAAAACAAACATTAAAAAATCTATTTTACTTAAAAAGGAACAAAAAAATAATAACATAAAAATACATCTAAAAAAGGCAGTGTAATAATAATAAACCATGGTTTAATAAGAAATCCGAAAAATATTTTATATACTTATATTAAATATTAAAATAAAAATAATATTAAATATTAAATAAAAAGTATCTACGTTCAGTGGTTTGGCCTGTACGTTGTCTGTTAGTCAGTCAGTAAATCAAGTTCAAGCCTTTTATATATGAAGTTCTTCTGCATTAAAGCATGTATTAAAATGTATAATCTCAGTAAAGAAAATAATGGGTAATAAGTATTTTCATCATAGACTAATCATTATTTAAGGCATTATAAATTATACCCATGGCCTTGTTCAATAAAGCTATGTGCAAGTAATTCATTAAAATAATAACTAATGGGTCTCGTAAGTAGATAGTGTAGATACATAGAATTTTGACACTGAATGGAATGGGCCGAGGTTATAAATTGCTCACATTAAATATGAGCCAACGACCACAGAAATGCGCCAGTCATTAGATACACGCATACATTCTTCCTATTTAAACTTTCAAGGTTTTCCGAAAATATTCCATGCAAATTCATATCATCTTAGATGACAGGTAATAAAAAAGGATTTTTCCTTATGAAACTGATAATTTCGTATTTTTCTTTGTGTTAATTGTTGTCCATGTCGGTGAGTCCAATATCGTCTCAGCATCGATTTTTTTATGGATGTTTGCGTTAAGTGTCTGTTTGCGAGTTTAATATCGGTTCTATTCTAGTCATATCTGACCACAATTCTAAAACCTTAGACAAAGCCAGCCAACTACTAATATAAAGCCAGGCCAGTGTACCCCGGGGGCCGTCGATCTCCCAAATCGACAATTACCGATACAGTCTCTGACTAGTTTGGAGGAGATGTCCTCCCGATGCACTAAACACTATGCTGAGACCAACGGCAAAGTCATTACCCTTAGTTGTTAAGTTAGTTGATAGGTACAAATGTTGTCTGAAAGAAATCTTAATTAAATTCAAATTCAAATTCAAAATATTTATTTCAGACTCTCAGTCCATAAAAGTAGGTATAAAATTCATTTTAAGAAGGACAAAACATAAAATTAAATTAAATTAAAATTAAAACATAAAATTAAAACTCACACGCAACAAATTAAAATAATACAATAAATACAGTAGTCTAAAATATAAAAGTGATAAAGAAAAAATAAAATAAAATCAAACAATTATACACCTGTCCTAACATGCAGCTGTATAAGATGCCACAGAATTGGGCTATCTACCCTATCGGCAACAAAGCGTAGGATGCTGTTGTAAAGATAAGACCGCCTTTTGTAAAAACCCTAGCTGTATATTGTTACATGTTTTTACAATAAATAATTGTTATTTTTTAAAATTTAAAAATTGGTCGCCCGCACATATTTTCGCGTTTGGTCTAATTGCGATAGTTTCGTGTGGAAGAGTGAGGGAAACCCTTGATATTTTTAAATTGACTTTGAGCTTCAGACGTCAACTCATTTAATGACTGTAAGTCGCCTGGGAAACTTAAAAAACCTTAGAAAATTTCGGTGCCTCAATAATGTTGCATCGAATTTGACCTCAAACTGACCTATATTCAACTTCAATCAGATCAAATGACTTCTGTTGGCAAGTACCGCCGAGCTGCTAACGGGATAAATCTGCTTAAGTTCTATCCTCGGTAAGAAAAAAATATGACTTTTTTTCAGTTATTTGGATATAAACAGTAAACTACTGAATCGATTTTGATGAAATTTGTGTGTGACCAATCTGAAAGTATATCTTAAGTCCTCACATGCCAAAAAATAATTTTTAAAATCGGTTCATAAACAACAAAGTTATGAGGTACCAAACATTAAAAAAAAAAACCAAAAAACATTCAACCGAATTGATAACCTCCTCCTTTTTGAAGTTGGTTGAAAACAGGATAGGATTAGTTTGTGATTGGCCAATTCACGGTCCGCTCGCCAATAAAATCCGTGTTGGCCGAGTGGGAGGTGTCTCGACTTTCGATTCGAAGGTCGTGGGTTCGAACTCGGTCGTACACCAAAGGATTTTTTTGTAAAAAAAATCTATCTGTGCCTTAAAACACGTGCTTAACGGCGAAGGAAAACATCGTGAGGAAACCGTCATGTAAGAACCTTAAAAGTTCGAAAACATGTGCACGAAAGGAGCATCTTCCGAGGCGCACTTGAAATTCTTTTCACCACACTGATTCGAAAGAACTAGTGACACGATAAGAAGACGAAGACGGTCCGTGCCTCTCCACTCCGCCCAGCTTTGCGTCAGTGGAAACGCACCCATACAAATATGATACATCTTCAATAGGTGGTCTCCACTAAAGTTGAGCGGAGATGAGACGTGTGAATAACAAATTTCTATTCTTTAAAACACATCTCCTCTCGTCTTGTCTCCGCATTGGTGGAGTCTGGGCTTTCTTCCTCTTCTTATCGTGTCACTAGTTCTTTCGAACCAGGGTGGTGAAAAGATTTCAAGTGCGCCTCGAATAGGCTCCTTTCGTGCAGTCCAGTCTGGGCCTAAAGCTATAATATGGAGGTATGATCATTAAGCGATGCTAAGTTATGACTGCGTCTCAGGTCGGCGACTGTTCAATCAGTCAATGATGATGCGAAGATCAGTAATTCTTCAGATATAGACGTCAGCAGTACATCCCATCACGCGGCGAACTCGTGTAGACTCCAGTGGATAATTCGTTCTGTCCGGGCGTCAACCTTGAATGCTGATCCTACCTTATCTACATGGAGTCTTTGGTTACTAAACTAGCATCTCTGTTTGTTTTCAACAGACTCCAAAAAAGGAATTGGTTATCAAATCGGTCGTTTTATGTTTGTTTGCCGATTGAAACCGTTTTGAAAAAAAATATTCTTTTTATATTTGAAAGAATATACTTCCAGATTGGTCCCATAGAAATTTTATCAAAATCGGTTAAGTACTTAAGTTTTATTAATCAAAATAACTAAAAAAAAAGTCGTTGATGTGAACAGAATTGCGTATTTTGCTTCCCTGTGACTTTTCAGTGGTGCCTACGGTCACTAGAACAGTCTGATTGAAGTCGGCTGTTGTATATTTTTGTAAATCCTTGATAATTATGTTTTCAATTCTTAAGATCATCTTTAATTTAATCAAAACTAAGCACTTTCGTTTGTAACAAAGTTGAATTATTACCCGAATAACTGTTTCTACGTAGTTCATATTTCTTAATATATCAACTGAATATCTGTGTTTACACATGCTTGTAGTCTACGCAGTATATTTATGAATGTGATTGATTTGCTTGCACTTGAAATGTTTCTGCTAAGTTAACTTAGATATCACACCTGCTAAGTTAACACTTAGATCACATCCAGGTTTCTCTTGAAATTCATCATCTTTTTGAAATACTTCAATGCATATTACTTATGGTTGGAGCTCGATTCAATCTAAACCACAATCAGTCCATGAAATGTTTCTGCTAAGTTAACACTTAGATATAGAATCTGCTATGTTAACACTTAAATCACATCCAGGTTTCTCTTGAAATTCATCATCTTTTTAAAGTTCTTCAATACATATTACTTATAGTTTGAGCTCGATTCAATCTAAATCACAATCAGTCCATCAGCCGCTGGATCGTATAAACTAGGGTTACGTGCACACGAGGGTGTGACAAGGTCAGGCGGGTGTTTAGCTAAGAATAGAGCTGGACCCTCGTCGGAGGTGATCCTTTTCAATATCATTGTGTTAGCGGTGACTTAAAAAACTTGGGTTATAAACAGTCGAGGCTCTGTCTCTGAAATAAATTGCATTCTTTAGTTGAAAAGTAGGTTTCGCGTTGGCTTTTTTTTGCGGTAGAAGAAGGTTTATAGGATATTCTTAATTATTGGAATATTCTTCTCTATTTTGGTTACTCGCAAAGGAAGGCGGGTAAAATCTAAAGAAGGCAGTTAGTCTGGTAATGATAATAATTTATAGGTAGTAGTTATTATAAAAGTATATTCCACAAACCACGATATTCGGTATTAATATTAAATTAATATTAATATAGGTAGTGTCGAACGTGAGACGATGTCGCTGGCATACTGGCGGCCCGAAAACCCTGACACCAGTTGACCACTAGTTTTTATAAGCAAGCAAGTGTGGCCTATTCTGGTACCGGTTCGGTTCTAGTACTATGATGCGATGAAATAACTTAATGTTATTATACAATAGTATGTTTGTTCACATTAAGTTATCTTCATCGATCGAGAAATCCTATTCAACCTAACAAAAAGGAAGGTACGAATAGATTTCATAATCACACAAACTGACAGTATTACTACACCAATGATTCACCAATTTGCACGGACAATGATGCACGAGTTAGCACTGTACTGAATGTACTCTAGGGAATGCTCGCTTCGGAGTTCTGACCCAATTCGGTACCTACGTAATACGAAACCTGCCTGTTTGTGTTTTAGATGATATTGGGTCTGCCTGATTTGATGAGGGGATTCTGTTCGGTATACTCTTGGGACTGTAATGGAACTGTATGGTTATCTGCAAAAACTTAGACCGAGTTAGATTGGATGCTTGAAACAAAGAATTATTTGGTTCGAGTAAGATTTACCTTGCTAAATCATTTCATTTGAGTGTTTTTAGTATGGACAGCTACGGCTTTGTTTATTTTTAATATTTAATAAATTTATTTGCCAATTTTTACCCGACTGCCAAGGAAGGGTTATGTTTTTCGCGCATATCTATGTATGTAAATTTATTTGTTACCTCGTATCTTTCAAACGGCTGGTTTTTGACGGTTAAGGTATCGTTAGATTTGTCTCAATAACCAGATAGTGTCTTTAGTTGGGTTTTAAAATAGATTACCAAAATGGCAGAATTTGGCGCAAGATAGTCAAACTATGAACAACAAGAATGACCTGAGATAGGTGTTGAGTCTTGTATTTCATTGGTTGATATTCATTATCATTCTCCGGTGTAAATCGTTTGGTTACAAAATACTGCAGGTGAACCCTGAAGTAAACTCAATGGCGCTCAATAAAAAAAAATACTACTTAGTAAAATTTCTGACGTAGGCTTAATAACACCGTGGCGTCATAGTGTTTAGAGCAAAATATCATTGTTGGTCAAGTAACTACAAAACACAGTTTGGTGCGGCTTGGTCATTGTACGATATCAATAATCTGTTGTTTGCCAATTGCATTTCAATACTGTCGTCAGGATTAATAATACTGTGTGTAAGTTTTGATAAGATAATCCTACATCTAGACGAGGTCAAAAACTTTATACTAGGTGTTATTCTCCTCAATGGAAGCCCAAGAAAATTGCAGCCGTATTTTGGAAAGGTTACGATTCCAACTCCTGAATAATTTAGGGTAAAATAGAGCTCCGTTGTCGGAGGGTCCGATATGACCCTTAAATATTGGGCAATACGTTTCAATATTGCTTTCAATATGAATATTGAATGAATCTGCACCGGATTGTAGAATTTAATTAAACCATTGGGAACTTATAAAATTTAATTCTAATTTGTATGAAAAATACAAATGAATACAAGGTAATGGCCGGCTTATCAAGAACTTTAAGAAGCGGACCGCTAAACACGAGCCCATTCAATAAATAACGCGTGAAACGGAACGCATTTCAAAACTTACAAACAATACCGTTTGTTTTGCCTCACAACCACGCTTTGAGGATCAAAACATACGGGCGTGGCTGCACTGCATCCCAGCACCATTCAGATTCTGTGCTCGCATTGTGTGAATTGTACCGACTTGGAATCCACAGTCGAGTCGCCCCAGTCGCATTACTGACGCCACGTCGGACGCCCGACCCGAGCGGTTGAGATTTGATTATACAAATAAACGAATTTTCACGGGTTTCGAGAAAAATACGAACTGTTGTGGAGCTTTCTTTAGTGCTGACCCTGACAGTGTGTGTATGCATTCTCTTGCATAGTCTCGAAGGAGATTGCGCGGAGAGTTGGATGTTGCACGAAAACAAGTTGTCATAAAGGGTATGTTTTGTTTTGATACGCAAGGTCGAACCGGTTTGACTTGCCCACCTTTGGGTGCAAAAAATATGCAGTTTATATCACGCTATTGGAATTTGGATTTACTGTTTACCTGAGTGGGATTGGGTAGCAAAAAATATTCTTTGATATGTCTACAAAACAGAACGTTACGGTTCATTTGATTTTAATCGGTACGACTTAAAACTTCCTACTCTGGATCAGGGTTCGAGGATATATATCAAGATATATATCCGATATATATCAAGCTAATATATCCGATATATATCAAATGTTTTTTTTTAAATATTGCAATACAAAAATGGTTTAAAAAAATTAATATTTTTAAGTAATTTTTAGCGTTAAGTATTTCTATTTCCCAAATGTAGATGACGTGGAAGTAGAGGAAAAACATACTCTCTAACTGTTGAAGCGCTTTAAAACAAAAAAAAAATTACTATTGACTGATAGGAATTAATAAAAAAAAAATTTTAGTTTTTTTTATAATTTTAGTATGTTTTTGTAACACATATGCAAATAGTATTCATAAATACAATAAAGTAATAGTATAAACTTGATATATATCATAAATATCCGATATTTTGATATTTATAATAAATATCGGATATTTTCGAACCCTGCTCTGGATATAAATCCTAACTCTCTTCGCCGCCCGTTTTTAATTTATCTTTTAAAAGTTGTATGGCGATACAACATTTATACTTTAAACCAATAAAGTTGGACTTTATTGCTCACTCCGTTCATTAATTCTTTATTAAGAGAGTAAAGTTTTCTAAAAGGATTACGCCATTTCGGAGGGTAGGTTATTTATTTTTTCTACGTGCTCTGAAATCGAACAGCCTGATAAGAATTGATGCTGAATGGAGATATTCATAACATAGCCTTTATAATATTAGTAATATTGTGTATCAGATTATAAGTGTTTTTAATATTCGTCAGTTGCGATACAGACTGCTTAGCTCAGTTGATTAAGAGCGTGGCCCGGACAGCTAAGACGCAAGTTCCAACCGTCGTAAAAATTTGATCACAGATTAAAATATGTGAAAAAGATTATAAAGAGACTAAGCATTCAACTGGAAATCAAAGTAACATTTCAAACAATAGTCTTGATACCGTACCGTTAGTACACGCCATGAATGTCTAATGAGACAAATCGCTGATGGCTGAAGGTATGCCTTAAAGAATACAAAGTGTTACCATAGATAGCTCACATGCCGACCGCCATGTTGTCGCTGCGAACCTTATCCGATACATTTATAAATATCTTTGTGAAATCATAAATAACAACGGCTTGACGACGCGACGCTAAACCTAGGTTTGCTGGTGTGTAACGTGAATATTTCATGTTTTTTGGTGTAAACAAGTGGCGAGTCGAGCACGGTGATCTTCTAGTGGTACAAAACCACGACTACACACGACCATAACAGTGCTACACTGAAATTATACTTTTAATTACAAAATACGATGCAAAACTGTTATATAGTTATTGTCCATTTTGAGTAATTTTTATGGTCAGTTTCGAAAGGCAAGTTGCTGAGCTACAATAATTCCTGTGATTATTTTTGAGTCTAGTTCATACCATGTTCCTAAAATCTCATAACTATTTACAGAAACTTTACAAGCTCTTATCTTTTGCCTATGCCTGCTTATTTTATGTTTAATAATAATATGCTTATTTACTTCATGTTTTTCTAACTATCTCATTCCACGATAAACTTAATTAACGTTTAACCGTCATTACAGCAAGCTTAGGCAAATCAATAAAGGATCAATTTGAACGTTCCACCCTTAACGACCCCTCCAAACTGCAAAGGACGAAATGGCTTTTAATATTCCAATGTTCAACCCCTTAAGAGTTAATGATAATGGCTACAAAAGGGTCGTTGATTTGATTATGACTCGTAATAAAATATTTTAGATTTTATGACCAATTGAATTAAAACTTTAACCGACAGTAGGCTTGAGTCCCAGCAATGGGAACATTATAGGCTGAATATCCTTGTCTCTTGTCTCGGTTGGTAATGCGATCAACTTGCAGTCGCGTTGCAGCTTGTGTTTGCAGCGCGATTAAAATTTGCAGTGTACGTAGTACATAGGTTCTTATGTACCAGCTTTTTTGGTAAATCATTTCGATTCTTCCATCTAGCCAGAAGCCGAATCAAATCCTTTTTTATTTTCACACAAAACCCTTCTTTATTGGTATAGAGTACAGACAGACCACCGATGTCACATCCAATTGCGGAGTCCCCTGCAATATTTATTCGAACGTGCCTTCGGTTTCCAAATGGTTTCCATATACATAGGCAAGGAGCCATTGATTTTTTTCCCACTTCAAACAACAAACCACTTCTTCAGCAGGTCATTAATCATTACTTTATGACGTTGAAAGATACTTTTAGCCGGTCTGGAAACTCCGATACCTATTGAAACTAACTGGCAGAAGATAGATGCGGCAAGTTGAAAACAGGGCGCGATGGCGCATATTTGGAGAGGTCTATGTCCAGCAGTAGATTGCGATAGGCTGATGATGATGATGAACTGGTACCTATGTGATGTGATAAGCAAGCGAAATATGGCCCACGTCAAAAATTACGTTAGTATTTTGTGACGGATAGGATACGCACTCGATTGTTAGTTTTATTCGTGATCCGGCCACAGAATCCATACAGAAATATCGTTTTTATACTACGAAACCTAGAATTTTGACTTTAAAAATGGTGTGACGATGGTGATAATATCAATGTGGTAAAACTGTCTTCTCTATCTCCTAGGCTAGCATTACCCTATCCCCTACTAACAGTATAGGCCTGTGTGACAGTTTTGGGTCATGGTTTTGGTACCCTCGTTTCTGGTTTTGTCGTCCCGAAAACAGGGAAGTGGTGTGAAATGGGTCAAATCGGTCCTTGAATTAGTATTAGATGGGTTTAACTTAATTAGATCGTGTAAACATAAAATCTAAAATTTAGTTTTGTTTTGAATTTTTCATTTTAAACTTACTACTACAGTAGTTATATCTTTACTGGTTCTTTTTTTTCTAAAAACTATACATACCTGTAGTCATCGGTTTATGTAAACAAAACATTGGCAATAGTAGTTTATTTATAAGTATCATTGAATTTCAATTTACTACCAACGCTTTACTTAAGTGTGTGGGTTGTGTCCTCATAGATATCAAGAAATATAGATACGTCAATCAAAATAATCTAAACATATACGTACAAGCTACAGACCTTATTAGAATAGAACCCGATTTCATAAAATCCAATCAAGTTTAATATTTTCCTATTTGCGAGAAAAAACTAACTAAATATAATCAAGATATTAGTTTGTCGCTTTATGCAAATGTGTCAGTCGGTAGTTATAACAAACTTGCTGATTATCTTGAATGACAAAACGTCCAGATAATGCAGATTGTGAAAAAGGGTGTGTCATAAGAAGCAAAATCAATATGCAGTTGTTCGAATTAAATTTCTGCATACTATTATGATTTATTGAAAAAAATACCGTAGTAAATAACCTCACAAACAGATTTGAATAAAAGACAAACTCTCAAATTGATCTATATAAAAAAATGTATCTGAAAACTAGCACAGCTAGAAACGTTTCAAACTAAAGCCAACCACTGGCTCGCACAAGAAGAAAGGAAGTTAAGAGCTTTGAGCTTTCAAACAAACGTGAACTCGCTCTCAAGGCGTGTCGAGTGTCTCAAAACTGCTATTACGTAGTGTCAAGTGTCGCTTTCAATCTTGTAGCTAATCAAAGGCTCGTCAGCTCTCTGTTCGTGTAATCTAATCTATGGCGACAAAGTTAGAGAGATGAAAGCTGGCTGTGACAAGGAAAAGGAATATGAACAAAAAAATAAATGATTAGTCGTGGTATTCAGACTAAGAGCGAAGCAGCGCTGCTCCGTTGCGTTGCGTTGCAGTTTTCTACTGGTCTTTTTGGCAGTTTTGTAGAGAGCTTTTGGCTAGTCATAAGATCACATATCGTTTGCATTATCCAGTATAACAACATCTTTAGGATGCTGATGCGGCTGCCTCGCTTTTGCAGCGCTTCAGGAATGTTCGCGGAGGCGCGCACGGTCGGCTTTATGCGCTTATGCGCAAGAAAACATCCCTACTCCAGCGTGCGCGAGCCAGCTGCAACAGCATCTTACAGATGATAGTTTCGCGTCCAGACTGCCCCATCCAAAACCGATGGATGCAAGTATTGCTGGGTGCAGTCCAATATTGAATAAATTATATAATTCATCAAATTATTATTTTTAAATTCATTTTTTATTTAGATTAGATTATTTGAACTGTTATTCATAATTTATTCAATTTTGACATTTATTTGAAGTTTTTAAGTTATATTTTGACATTTTTTATAGATTTATATTTTACGTGTACTATGGACGTTTTGTCTGAAATAAATGAATTAATAATTAGGTATTTAATTTGAATACTAGGTACCTATTTACCTCTCTTCTATCATAATTATTATCAAACTATACATATAAAAGCATCGTACCTATCTATCTATCTACATAATTATTTTAATATTTTGGTTCAGGAGCGTCTTTTAATAGTGAAGTTTTTTTGAAATCAAATCGTTTTCTTGAATATTTAAGATCTAAGCTTATACCCATGTTATGAGCTACAGATTTACATGCTTGCTTGTACTGTGAGCTATGATGACATCAATCCCGCTATCACTTAAAGTAACCATCCATCGACTCAAAGCTTGTGAACCAACTGTACAATATGTACCGAATGTACAGTACAATATTTGATTTTCTGTATCACTTCCTATGTGTATGTGTATTCCTGTGTCCTATGATTATATGTTATAATAACTCTGATAACTCAATTCGCAGATAGATTTAATTAGTGTCTGTCGACATAGCTTGCATTGCGCAGATATTCGTAATTGTTATGTATAAACAAGCAAGGAAGTTTCCGCGTTGACGCGTGAAGTAATACGATTACGAATGATAAAGGGTACGTAGTACTTACATGGTGTATGTTTATACCATTAATGTAGTTGTTTACATTTCATATGCTCATAAGTCTAGGTCTTTATTCCGATGTCTAGTGCATCCTAGTCAGTCCTAGAAATAAAACTGTTCAGGTTTCATTATCATCATCATCAGTCTATCGCAGTCCACTGCGGGACATAGGCCTCTCCCAATGAGTGCCATCGTGCGCTGTCTTCGGCTTGCCGCATCCATCTTCTGTCTGCAACCTTTCACAGATCGTCACCCCACCTGGTTATTATATCGCCTAAACTTGGTATGAATGAGGCGCAAAAACAAAGTCCTCTTATAACTTATATTGATCGAGACGTTTGACGTCGTCCTATAGATAGTTTTTGTTTTGATCAATCGTTGGACATAGTAAAAAATGTTTGACTTTATAGATGATTATTATTTACATCGTCATTAGTCATCCCGTATATGCAAAAAAACTTCATTTCGACGTACTTAATCGTTATTGTATGTTTAATTTCATTACCATGACGTAACATAGTTTTCAGAAAATAAAACATCTCAGAGGATAAAGTAATTGCATTTTAGAAACTCTTTCCATGCTTTTGGCAAAGGCTTTTTGACTTAGTTTAGCTGTGCGCAAATCTTACTTGTGCGACAAGTTTAGATCTAATCCTAAAAACTTTGCTTTTCAATTCAGCGTCGAGTCTAAGTTTTGTATGGAGTCTAGCTTTGCGGACTTTTTTAATATCTAGATGAGATTTCTGGAGTTCAATGCACGAAAATATGATAGATTTTTTTGTATAAAGTTCAATGTCTAGTTAATATTAAAAAAAATATCGTTGGATTAAACATTTTTGATATCTGGTATTTATCCGTTTCTAAAGATATGTCTAGGTAATAAAAAACAAAAACTCTAAACTTCTAATTACTACTAATTCATTCATCATCAGTCTAAATTAAATTGAACAATATCAAGAATCATTGCAATTTAGTATAATGTATACTCACTCTTATGGTTATGAGTTTACGACTTATAAATTTTAAAAGCTTGTCCGTTTACCAATACTGTCAATGATCGTGACTACTTTATGCCTCCCACTCAGCTTAATGTCACCAAAGAACTTAAGTAATGTATTGAAGAGCTCTTCACTTGACAACCTCAATGTAGTTCTTTGAATCCAATAGGTATATAATGGATGGAATAAGTACAAATTTTAGGTAAGTACTGAGGACATATATAAAATTAAAAAAATAGCTTTTATTGCTACTTCTTACAAAACAAAATTGTTTAAACCTAATTAAAACTATCTAATTCTGCTGCAGAAGTCGCCTCATCGACGTAGGCCTCCCCTAAATTTCTTCGTACGTCCCTCTCCCTGGCTTTCTTCATCCATTCCGGTCCGCATCGTTGTGAATGTCCCTCTTTCTTGGTCTTTCCTGAGGACTGAGGACATACTTAAGAAAAAACATGTATTGTGTAGGATTCTAAAAGGCTCAAATTGACGCATACATGTTGCAAAGATATATTGATAAATCAATGAATTTTTTATGAAATTATATTTATTTGCACATTTATATCACATACTTCGTCGGTAGTCGACATGCAAAGTTTATTCTCCCATACGGTTATGAGAAACGCTGACTAAACAGGGTGATACCAGTGATGCACTTGATAAATACATTCAAACAAACACCAGACGCTGCGTTAATAATTCTCAATTCCAGCATGAACTCTATTCCTGTACACAATGAAAAATTCATTTGGCAGATGCAAAATGAACAGCCCGGGATACTTCCGAGACTTAGGGAAAATCTCAAAACGGTTAAATATCGCTCGTCCGAGTGCTAAATACATTGGAAAACGAAGCTTCCAAAATTAGTTTGCAAGTAACCATTTCGTCCAAAACGTTTGAAAAATTTGTGAGGAATTAATCGCTACAAATGTTTTTTTTTTCTTCTTATAACTCTTACTCACAACTTCGGGGACATGTCAACTTGAAGTAGCCAATCTAATTTAGAGATCTATACCGAATGCCACATTCGTGTTGAGGTCTTCGCTGACCTTTAGCGTTTAATTAGTTTAGCATAATTTCTTTTGCTTATGTTAAACATACATATCAAAACATAAAATATACTAAAACATTTCGTGAGGTTGTAGTAACAAAATCAACGCTCCATTTTTTTTTTAATTTAGGCTCAGTCAATTTATATCTTCTTCTAACTTCAGGATGTGTTTGTCAAGAGCTGAAGTTAGGACCAAACCTTTTATATTGATGAAAATTCATATTTTAGTACTCACTTTCAGCTCTTAAAGAACACATACTCCAAGTATCTACGTTCAGCGGTTTGGCCTGTACGTTGTCTATCCGTTAGTGAGTCATTGTTATTGATAAAAGGTGTCTGAGTCTGACCTTATCCCCCCACCCGATCGTTTTATACCACCCTCTACATAACATTTGCGCTACACCATTCTCGTGAAACTGCACCGCGTATAGTTAGCGTGTCTGAAAAGTCTGAAGTTTGGCTAGACCGAATCGAATGAGAATATCTAACAATGCTTCTAGGAAATTGCAGCGAACCATTGAAATTATACTTGTTACCTAACAAATACTGAATTGATAATCGCTAATATTGTAATTAACATAACTGTAACTATGGAATATAAAGTACAAAAATAGACCTGAATCAGACTCAACAGAGACGTAAAAGTAATCCCGCAAAACATGCATTTAGTTGTTCAAAAAGAACGTTGGTGTTTTTCAAGGAGTTTATTTTATACTTAGTTTGTTCTTGTTTGTATTTGATTTCTTTTTATTATTTTAAACGTTTATTGTGGCTCGGAATTGCCATTCTTTGTTACTTGATTATCATTAATTTATCTCAAATGTACTTGTATAACCGGAATTGTGTTTAAATCTCAAGATTATTTCTTGCTGTTACGTCACTCGAGTCTGAGTGTTTGAAATAATAGCGTCCTGCAAGGTCGTATACTGGTTCCCTTAACATTCATGTTGTGTGTGTTACATTAGTTACATTTATATAAATACAGTACAAAATTAAAAAAATATAATTGTTACTCTGTTTTATCTAAATATATGGCATATTAACAAAAAAGGTTCTACTCGAGGCAAGAAGGCCTTGAAATGACGCAGAATAATTACTGACAATTTCTCTAAGTGTAGTGCTTGTACCTTCGTCAGCTTGTCGGCTGTTCGCTTACGTTGGTGTGATTAGGACTCCGGTACAGGATTACTCAAAGCTACCCTCTAATCTGCTGTCTAATTAGCCATCCGAGTTATGCCCTTTTTCGAAATATCTTTGACAAATTACTTTCAAGTTTACAATTTAATTTGTGTTTTTAAATAATTTGATTGTAAATGAACTCTAGCATAATTTTGCTCGATTTCTCAGAATAGACTAAGTAGTTTATACTTGTACTAGCTGACGCCCGCCACTTCGCTTGCGTTGCGATTGCGATTTAACAAAATTCCTTTGATTGAACACGCCTACACTTCTTGACTAACATACCTTCCATTTTTCAAGTCTCTACTCTACACTCAGTGGTTTGGCCTGTTAATTGTCACTCAGTTAGTCAGTCAGAACGAAACCTTTTTATATATTACTCAACGACTTTATTTTTGATCCAATTTAGCCTCATATTTTTCTTCTTCTTAGTCGGGCACTCTTGACAGAGTGGTCGTGGTTATAATCGGGTTCTTATGAATGGCAGCTACAGCTATGCGCCTCCACCTGGCTCTATTCGACGCCTCATATTTTAATCATGTTTAATTGAATACTTTATTTCCAACTACCTCAAAAGTTATGCTCAATCATATACATAGGTTTAAGTTGAAATGTATCTTGTATTATGTTTCCAATGTTTGTACACAAACTTAGTGAAAGGATAATACGATTCGTAGAACCTTGCCATACCAGGTAATTACGTACCGTGGTTTGCCTACATCGCGTACATACCTATGGAATAAACTGAACCTTAAGTGCATATGACGTGCCAGACTGGTCACATTTAATAAGTCACATCCTTAATTTGTCAACGTATGCAGCGGTATTTGCAACTTCAATTATTTTTTTTCAAGAAAACGCAATGTAGGAAAAATATCAAGTCAATATATTTCGACTGTAATAATTCTAGTGATACAGTAGACAGTACACTTACTTCAATCAGAGTAATATTGTATCATTCGAATGTTCATTCATATAATTGTCGAAGTGTGTGGTGCAGTTACATAATATTTTGAATGTTCATTCATATGCTGTCATAAGAGTCTGCAAATAAATATATGCGAGCAAAGTATACAGTGCATGAGAGTCAAGGTCTTATAATCAAATCAGATTTCTGTTCTCAGCATCTTAAAACATGGTAGGTAATATCTCCGTTACGTCTGTTAAATGTTTCAAATTCTTGCTAGAAAATTTTAATATTTAAATTGTTTTCATATTTCGTAAAACGCTTTGCTGCTGACAGACATTTTATGAATGCTTTTGATGTTCGCGCTCAACTTTATTGTATTTTGTGTTTAGCACTTTTTGGGATTGCCTTTGGGCGAGTGGTGTTACTAATTTGACTTCTATTTGTGGCAGCTCTTGAATAAAATTGTTGTTGATTTAGAAAGCCTTTACGCCCACTACTTGTTGTCTATGAAAATGTTAATGTAATTTTTAAATATCTCGATATTAACATAACTTCCTCCAGTTTTGCTTATAAGATAAGAGCGTTTAGCATCCCTAGGAGTGTCGTGTGTGTCGATTTAGCATCAACATTTCTTAGAACACAATCAAAGGCCAATAAAACATCTTACATGTCTTGACATATAATTTTATCACTAAAATTTACGACGCATTTTGCGAGTACCACATCTTATATCTCCACCGTCGATCGGAAACGGAAATCGATGCTATATTCAATGAATGTTGCCATTACGATTTCCTATTCATCTGCAACATTGTCTATGTCTAATCTGGGTCGGTTGTTATCTGAACTACAATAATAGTAATCAATATACGTAATCGCTGAGATATAATTGTAGGCCGGTGTTTGAAATTACGGGTCTGTTTAAAGCGCAAGTTATAGCCGCAAGGAAACGTGGTTCAGTCATTATTAGATCGTATGGATAGGAGGCTCTAACTTGAGGAATGGCGTAATTTTTGCCTTGCAGATCTAATTTTCAATTATTATATTGAACCTATGCAACTAATGCATCTACTGTTTTATAAATTCTGTAATTGAAATTGTTAAATTGCACTATTTAGTCATAAAAAAATCGTAGTATGTTTCATAAGGGAAGCGTCTTGCTAGCTTACTGTACTGACACTTTAAAAATATAGTATGTTCAATTTTCGCTTCACGACTTCACATTTGACTGAAAGTAGATTTGTGCTTCGCCATCACTGACAACTGATTGTATTCTGATCTTTTTTTCTTAACCTATACTGTCCCACTGCTGGGCAAAGGCCTCCCACATAGTTTTTTCAAGTTTACAGATCGCTCGCTACAGAGATGCCCCTTGCATTTGGTTCAGCTAATAAGACCTAAGCCAATTGTATCATCTTTGCACAATAAATGAATATGAATACTTCTACACTGATCTTAAAATGAAAGACACGTCTGTTTTCCCTTAGTACCAGTTTCATTAAAACAGCAGCAAACATCAACAATGGGAACAATAAAATGCATCACAAATCCTCCCTCCAGTTCATTAACCACGCTACGCATGTTATCTACTGCACAGCCATGCCAGACAGGCTTGCGAGTGCAAATTCACTACGTCACCCCCACATCGTTAGCGAAACGAAAGCATCTTTCGAGTGCCCAGACTATTTGCATAGTATCTAAAACGTGCGCTATCTCTTTCCAACGGAATGGCTACGATGGAGACGGATTATCAACCCCCACAGTGGCATTATCTGAAGTCACATTACTTGACACAAAGGATTATCTTTTCGAAGGGTTGTCGAGCCTTTTTCGCGTGAATGAATAAGCACCTGTAATCTTCTTTAGGTATATTTTGATATTTTATGAATGGTTGTGAACGTAGGTTCTTCTCCTTATCGTGTCACTAGTTCGTTCGAACCAGCGTGGTGAAAGGATTTCAAGTGCGTCTCGAAGAGGCTCCATTCGTGCACTTGAAATATGTTTTAGAGCTTTTTAGGTTCTATAACAAGTCTGTTTCCTCACGATGTTTTCCTTCTCCGTTAAGCACGTGTTTTAATGCACTCATAGATTTATTGAACAGAAAAATCCATTTGTGTACGACCGGGTTTGAACCCACGACCGAAAGACGATAGTCGTGAACGTAGGTGGAATAGCGGAACGACCGTATGACCAAGTCTATTCTTGGTGGTGAAAACTATCTGATTTTCTGTTATTTTTTTTTTTTGTCTATGACCCCTCTATACATACATAGTTTGCTGGTATTAATGATATTGTGCGTATTTCGGAACCAACAGAAGCTGTTCGTACAAGGGAAAACCCAGAAGTTTTCTCATTAAATTTGTTTCGAAATCGTATGCCACGCACAATACACGTGCCCCAGTAAACCGAAAATGTTTATGTCTTACAGCCATCCATTGCCTCTGGGGGGTGCCCGTCTGTATTTACTGCCCTGGCCGTTAAGAAGTGATGAGAAATGTTTATGCCAAGTGGAATTGTTGATGGGATGCCACTTTTATTAGAAACGATGCATGTGAATAGCATAGATAACTTTTACTGCAAATTATTTGAACAATGCAGAATTTGATCGAAGAATAGATCTATACCAATCATATTACCTCTCAATTACCTCTTGCATGTCGTCTTCACCTATAATTGCAGTGGCACTTGGCCTGAGCTATGTATCATGTAACCAAAAAAATGTATTAGTGTATACTGTGTTGGTGATCAATAAATAAAATAAAATAAAATATTATTTTATAGACTAAAGTTAGACAGGACTACGATTAAAATACATTTATAAATGATAGAACGGCTAATAAAGACCGTGAAAGGTGGAAGAATTTGGGGGAGGCCTTTGCCCAAAAATGGGACAGCATAGGCTGATAAAAAAAAAAAATAGACTGGTAAGTGATGGTCGTAGAGTAGAGTAGAGTAACTATTAAAAAAAAAGCACACTTTAATTGAGATACACTAAATTGAGTCGTTTTTCTGTAGTGTACGATACCTTTCAACCTTGATGTAAAATGATTACTGCAGTTACAGATAAGAAATATATATTTTCCTCTAAAAGTTGTGTAGCAAACACCGCAGTGTGCCCGTAAACAACAGTTTGGGTCCCCAGTTAAGTCAAATTGAATTTATCTTGATGCGACCCCAAACTGCTTGGAGTCTGGCACTATTGAATCCTTTTTACGTTAGGAAACTTTTACTGGTGCTTTTACTTAGCCAGATTAGGTCTGTTCAGAATTATGGAGTTGAAATCTGGAATACGAGGCGAATCTCGGGTTTATTTTAAGGTGTTGTTCTAATAAGCTCTTAGAAAGCACCATCGACGCAATCCTTTAATAATCTTCAAGGCTAATAATAATAAGGCTAATCCTCAAGGCGAATTTCCATACAAAATGTTTCGGACAAATACTCAAAAAGTACGCCGTATTATAGTAATTTCTTCACACTATTCATTTCGTCTATGTTTTCCGATTGTGTCAACAAAAATTAGTAAGGTTTCATACTTAATTTAGATATTATTAATATTTATATTTTTACTCTACTCTTATCTCGCCTCTCACTTCAATGCGAAACAGCTCGCTAGAAATGTTACAACTTATTCTAACTATTAAGTAATGCGTTCATGTTTCATATGAGAGCATTCATTCATACTGTATCATAGCTAAGAGCAATAAAAGAATCTTAATTGAACTTCTTTGATGGTTGAATGTAATGTGTCATCTAATTGGATTGGATGATGTCATCATTGAGTTTCCTTCCAAAGACTCGAGGAAGTCTTTGATCGGTGTTGTTTTGAATAATAAGGAATACCAATTGATTAATACATATTGGAATTTGCTTTGCTGCATCTTTCTTACAAGTTCCATTCGTGAATCGTGGTGTATCCTTTGTGGCGGATTATTGTGGAATTATTTTCTGGATCATTCAATTTTATTCCCATTATTCCATGAGCTGAATTGTAGTATCTGTCTTCATAACAATGAGTAACAGTATCAGTTCCTTGAACGTCACCGGACACATAAATACAGATTTAGCATTTCGACCAGGCGCATCCGCTGCCCCCTATCATTAACTTCAATTTTCGCGGCTCATAATATCGTTAAAATCGTGCTTTTGAACTCTGATACGAACGTAATGAGAGTGATTTCGCAATTGTGAATTTAGTTTTGAATTAATTTGGTTTCGTTCGGGATTTAATCTCGATAAAAGTTTCTAAAACTATTGATTTGATAGAATACAATCCTGTCTTCTTCTGGAGTAATAAGTTACTAACTAAATCAGGTAGATGATTTTATTTAAATGATAATACTGCCGGTCTCTGCCATCCCTGTGTGAATTGACGCTCAGAGAAAATTCACAGGAAATGCCTAACGATACTGACGATATATGGCTCGATTATCAAATTTCGCGTCAACGTATCGTATCCGTCACCGAGAAGTCAACAGTTTGTATGTCGTTTTGAAAAATAATCATACAAACTGTTGACTTCTCGGTGACGGATACGATAACGTTAACGCGAAAGTTCATGATCGAGCCTTTGATCAGATTTGCTACCTGTAGGTAGGTAGACATGCAAATGGTTAAAGGCCAATCCTTAAATCCGAATTCCATACAAAATGTTTCGGACAAATACTCAAAAAGTACGCCGTATTATAGTAATTTCTAGGATTCTAGATTTTATACGTGTTTTTAAGTTAGTAAGGTTAATTTTAAAACACGTATAAAATCTAAATTAAAGTATGCCTTTCCCTTTTTTTGTTGACGAAATCAAAAAACATGGATGAAACGAATAGTGTGAAGAAATTACTATAATACGGCGTACTTTTTGAGCATTTATCCGAATCATTTTGTATGGAATTCGGATTTGAGGATTCCCCTTAATCGTGGAAAATCAAAAACCGGCGTCAGCAATTTCCCGTTTTAAATATCCACACCCCCCTGATTTTACCATGAAGATTACAATATGAACTTTAAGTTTATAGAGCTAAGATTTAAAATTAAATACAGATACAATAGTAATGTTATGATTAAGTTTCATGTTGCCTATTAAATAAGTCTGATGGCAATTCAGGGTATTGAAGTCTACGTTTCTACGGTTCATATTGATTCTCAATTTTAACTGATTTGATTGCGGGTTTTAATACATTAGCAGACTCTAGCAGTACAATTATATTACTGTTAGTTATGAACTAGTTAGTTGTTCATTTTTTTTTTAATCTCATTTATTTTAAGGACCTTTAAACTATTATGTCGGTCCTATGAATTTAACAATAAACTAAATCTAAACAAATATAAAAAAAGAACTTAAATATTATCAACGTAAAAAAAGAAAAATAAATGTACATATAAAACAACTTAAGTAGATACATATAATATTCACTTGTAGCGACTCACAGCACTGAACAGCTGGAATTCTAAATTTTGCAACAAGCTATCGTTTCTTCGTCTGGCAGCGTTAACCTTAATTGTATTTACAGCGTCATTCAGCTGAAACGTTTCGCTGCTCATCATAATTTATTGAATTGTTATGTTTATGAGTATCTGGAGAAAATTAGTGTTTATAGAACACGAGCACGTTCAAGGACATCTTGATATACTTGATGTTCTGTGACTGCGACAAATGTGTGGGTAACATTTGCTATTTTCAATTTTATGTCATTCTTAGTCACCTTCGCTCCGTTTGCACCGGTTAAATTGGTCTCCTTCCACTTGTAAATATTATTCTTTAACGTTCTAATATTAGTTTTATGTTTCCTGGCTTAAAATAACCTGAATTTTTTCTTTATTTTTTGATTTAAATTAGCATTCATGGCACGTTTTATTTGTCCACTATCCGTGGAGTAAATGGAAATAGGTTAATCATATTCTATCAAATAACCAAAGTGGTTAATTTGCTTTATTATTAGCGGGAAATCGTTTGTATTAAAATTGCAATTCTACCCTGTTTCAATGTGTGTTGTGTATTTTTTTTCTTTGTCACATATATTATATAGACTTCGACGATACCTACTCGTTGTTTTTGTTGGATTTTATCCTTTCTTCTATTCAATACAATACATTTCTCTGGTATATTTTATTAGTCATTTCGGAATGTATCCAGCGTAGAAAATCACAATATTTGCCTTTTATATATCATCTTATCCCTGTTCCACCATTTGCTCTTTCCATTAGTAAAATGGCGGCCAATCGCTTGTCTATTCAGCTATCAGAACGCCTCTAAAGAAAACAAACTTGAATCCTTATGTTATTTCTTTTTGTATTCAAATGGTATTCAAATGTTAAGAGGTTTGCCGAACCGATATAAAGATTGGAGACATAATATCACAGATACATTTTATTTCCCCATTTAAGACCGAAACAGATTTTAAATTTACAATAAATTAAACTTATTGAAAAATACAAAAAAATGAAAAACCGATTGCGAAAATTTAATGCATTGATTGCCAATTCATTATTCCAAATTAAATTACGGCATATTTTATGACTTATTTAAATTTTTGTAATCTCCTTTTAATTTTCTTCATTTTTCATATCAATTTTTCATTGACCTACTATGTAGCGCGAAAAATCCGCTATTTTGACAAAATGTATTCAGCCGGTTGGAAGATATGGTAACAGAGAAATTTACATACATACGTACATACATGATACGCGCGAAAAACATAACCCTTCCTTGGCAGTCGTATAAAAAGGTTGATTATAGAACCGAAAATAATAAGACAGATTTTGCGAATAGCACCATGCCCGAAGACAATTCCAGCATAACGTAGGAAGTGAATTGACTAATGACAGTCATCAAGGAAACGTGGATTGACCTCGATTCAGAGGACGCAAGTCGAGCGTGATCGAGAAAAAGTGTGGCGCAGTGAAGTGGATATGATGGGGGTAGGCATTGATCTAGCCGAAATCGAAAGTGGTTGATGTTATTTGTATTGTCAGAGCATAAATCACGAATAAAACTATATTGATGTCTTTTGATCGGCTCGTGATTTTTACAGACAATTTTCATGTTCATTCGCCCGAGTAGTGTTAATAATCCGGTCAAGTTACACATTCGAGCTTGCATTAATTCGGACAGAGCTGAACATTGGTACGAATGTTGAGGACACAATTATAAGGATAGGATCAATAACATTTTTGACGTGACTACGTCTAACAAATCAATGAACGCCGCCGCGCCGGCTGCATGCACGAAAACGTTGACGTCATTGTCCGGTAACGCTCATTGTCCCTTTAAGCTGGTAGTCACGTTGAACTATCGTCCGTAATCCAACTTTACAGACAACACGTTTTTTTAATAATCACAATCAAACCTTCCGTCACAAAGACAACGACAGTCTGTATAGATCTCTCAATGAAAGCTGGCGCTGTCAAAGTACTCATTCCCACTAATGTGATATTACTACACTGACTTTGGAATGATAATTTTGATAGGCACAATAGGGACACGCCGCGCTTTTAATCACATACACTACACAAGCGCCCGAGTGAATGTGTTGTTAATGCCAGCTTTTGTTAATATACCTGTATGACATTTTGACACAAAAAAAAACATACAAACTGATAACCCTTCTGTGATGGATTCGGTATGTTTGCGATTGTCAGAAATGTTCATGATCGGATCTCTGAATATCAAGAGTGCTGTGCAAGAGTGTAATTAGGACAAATGGTTTTTAAAAAAAAATGAAAAATATTTAAAGAAATAATTTATAGAGATGTACCCTAACTTTTAGTGTACCTTTTAAATTTGTTTCGTTAAAATATTCAACATTTAAAAAACTCAATTGAGAGCGAATCTAATATAATATATAATAATAAATAACATTAAAAATTAAGACAGCAACCCGAAGTCATTTCTTTGCAGTCAAAACCGTATTTTCGCTAAACAGCTACAGTAAATTGTGTCGAGCCGAGAACAGCGGGCGGTCGTTACCACACAAAAACTCTGGAAAAAGCTAAAAAAACTATCGGGTTGGGTTCGTTAATGTAGAAGTGGGCCGTATTTTTAAGAAAACTTTAAATGGCTAGAAATTCGATTTAGGAAAAACACTTAGAAGGCAGGTAGTCGTTTCTCTCTATGTACACATTTTGTTTTGTAAATAAGATAAGATAAGATAAGATAAGATAATTTATTTATTTCCTCGTAATTAAATAAATAAATTTCTCTTAGAAGAGTTGTTTGAATTTTACAGGATTTACAATTATTGTTATCTACCATGTTTGTACCTAATAATCTTGGATCAACCATGTTTTTAATTATCTTGGTGATATTATTCTGCTATACTGATTTTTTACCTACTATGTCAATACAGTCAAGTCACCTATAGTACAAAATAAACCCATCCACTCAACCATTCCCAGGAGTAAATAGATAGTCAATATTATGCAGACTATTATAGTCTCTATTTCGACTAGTCATGGTTGAAAATCGTTCAACTCCAAACCAGTCCAGAGTTCCTACATGCGACAGTACAGATCGGACGTGCGACCCGCTTCACTTAACGGTCTGTTTCACAAATGTGTCGCTGCTCGATCGAATACAACCGAAATGCACCTGAACGGTAGTAGGTACGTGGCCCTGCACACCTTTTTTGTAACTATTGACCATCGCGGTGTAAATGTGTCTCTGCTCAATCGAATACAACCGAAATGCACCTGAACGTTACTACGTGGCCCTGCAGACCTATTTTGTAACTATTGACCACCGCGGTGTAAATGTGTCTCTGCTCAATCGAATACAACCGAAATGCACCTGAACGTTACTACGTGGCCCTGCAGACCTATTTTGTAACTATTGACCACCGCGGTGTAAATGTGTCGCTGCTCAATCGAATGCAACCGAAATGAACTGAACGGTAGTACGTGGCCCTGCAGACCTATTTTGTAACTATTGACCACCGCGGTGCAAATGTGTTGCTGCTCAATCGAATGCAACCGAAATGAACTGAACGGTAGTACGTGGCCCTGCAGATCTATTTTGTAACTATTGTCCACTGCGGTGCAAATGTGTCGCTGCTGATCGAGTACAACCGAAATGGACCTGACAGGTTGTACGTGGCCCAGCAGACCTATTTTGCAACTATTCTGTTTAACACTATAATATTTAAGTCATGTTTATCACTGTCATGGGCAGGCGTGATCTCTTACCATCAGAAGAGCGCTTAGCTAGTCTCGACACTAATTTACATTAAAAAAATGAACCTCTCGGTATATGAAGACAGATAGCGGCGTAGGGGTTGGCCGAGAAAGCGTCGGAGTGACGATCTGGATGTGTTCGAGAGTGGTGGTAGATCGCGACAAATGGAAGGATTTGTGGAAGACCTTCAATGTTCAACAATGGGACAACACAGGTTAAAATAAAAATAAACCTCGGTATTGTAGTGGTAAAAATGCTTAGGCTGATTTTAGTCTCACGCTCACCGTCAGCGCTCATAGCTCAGCGCGTAGTTTGTCAGCGCTGAGGCTCAACGTGGCTCGTTTTAGTATCGTACTGACTGACCGCCTTACTGTACAGACGACGACCAAAATGCGGAGTGTATTAATTATTGCTGCTTTGTACTATCTATCCCAAAAAAATAAAAACCGGCGACGACGAAGACTCCATGTTCATCCATTAATTGAGCAGAGAGCCGTTGCAGGAGACTTTGTCTTGTTATATGGCACTTTGAGGGCTGACGAAAGTAAATTCTTTAATTACTTTCGAATGTCAACTAGAACTTTTGACGAATTACTGGCAAATATACAGGATAAACTGGTCGATTCGCCATGACTGTACGCGCTGACGACGTCCGCTCCGCTCGACACTAGAACGCTCACTGAAAGCAGAGGCGCTCGTGCGATCGTCAGCGCCGACAGCTACGCGGGGCCGACGCGCGACGCGTACGGCCGCGTAGCTATCAGCGCTGACCACCGTGCGCGCTGATAGCTACGCGTCATTCAAAAACGCTTCCTAGAAGTTCATATATCTCGGCCATCAGCGCTGACGGTGCGCGTGCCGTCAGCGTAAGACTAAAACCAGCCTTAGAGTCCCGAGGTACTCCTCGTATGGTCCTGATTATCAATCAATATAATGTTCGAGTTCACACGCCATGTAGCTTACTGCGCCATAAATTGATCCATCCATCCTAAAAAATGGACCAACAGGAAGCAACAAATCGAATAAAAATGGACCCGGTACCGTCCCAAAATGACCGAGGAAGACAAAACTGGCTCAATTATCCAATTTAGTTCGCGAATCGACCAAAATCGTCACTGACAAATCGGCACTGGAGTGACAAAGGATGCTGCCATTTAAATTAGGTGTCGTCCCTTTCATTGTTCTGTCAATTCGCTGCTCGTGACAGTTATGCCAATAACGGTAGCCGTATTACGAAAGTATGACAAGCGAATTCGCATCGAAAAAACCGTCACCGAAAAGTCAACAGTTCATATGATAAATAAATGAAGTTTTGAAAAAAAAAAAACATACAAACACGGATTCGATACGAAGGCACTTGTCAGAAACTTTATACGATATGGCCTCGGTTTTCAACTTTCGTCGATTTGCATATAAAAATGATCGCCCGTGACATAATTTTGTTGTCAATTATCTCTTACATATTATGTTGTGTCAATCCAATGTTACTGTCTCATTTTTCTCTTAGTTCTTATTCCCAGCTGGATTCTGTCCGTATGCTAGCTTCGACTCTTGGCCTCACTTCTGTAGTACTTTGATTTCGAGCAATCCTTTATTTCAGCCTTATCGATTTGGAAATTTAAGCTTTTCATCGTTGACTGTTGCGATGGCTATCTATTACATATATGTTTTAATAAAACGCGACTTGACGTTACTGTTGACCCTTCTATTATCTAACAAAATGTCGAACACCAAACCGGGTCATCGTATGCGATCATAATGAATGAGCGTGTTTGTGTAATATGGTGTCGCCCGATAGGCTGATATCGCAAACGGTGGCTGGAGACTCGCCAATTTCCTGCTCTCTGCTGCTGCCCTGGTACTTATAAATTTTATAAATCGTTTAATTTTATCGACACCTTTAAAATTTGCCATTATCATGTTTAAATGAGACCTAATTTTCATCGTACCCGTTATTCTAGAAGTGTCACATTTTATGAAGATCTTACATGATTCATGCTGACTTGCACCAAACTTTCAAAGTTCCTAAGCAACAACTTTACTCACTTGACAGTTCTTAGCGGTCAGAATATGTACTGTTAAGAACTACCAAGCGAGTAAAGTAATTGCTTAGGGACATTGACAGTTTGGTGCAAGTAGGCATTACGCGCCTCTAAGTTCTGCTATCACTCAGTCTAGGTCGGAAGATGATGATAACATAGCTATGTATATACGAATATTTTAAAAAATGGTTATTATGGTCATAGAGGAAATGCTTGTTATGTTTCGTGGTAATATTAAAAACAAGACTGTGTCAAGGTCTGCACATAATTAATCTTCTGCACTTGAAAGTTGGCCATTAATGGGTACAGGAAATGACATAAATGGCCGGAATATGTTCTATGTAATATTGAGCTCATATTTTCAGGCAAAGTGAAAATATTCAGAATAAACGTAGTACCTTACCTATCTATTTACCAATACCAATACAATTCCAAATGTTGCCGCTTTTTAACGTATATTTATAAACTTGATTTACATTGCTTGCATCATTTATTTGAAAGAAGTTCAAAGAGTCAATAAATTATAGGTCAATGTAATCAACTCTTAAACATTTATTTTCTTCAATACGAAGAAATCGATGTCAAAAATAATTATCATCTTTAACACGACGTATTAAAGGCTAAATAAACGCTTAAAAGGTAAAGCAAGTCTCATCTTGCTTTACCTTTGCAGCAGTGCATATTGTATGAGCATAATATCGCAGCGTAAATAATAGTTACTAAGGTAATGTGTTCATGTAATTATGTTATGGTGCCGCGGCTTGGCGCGATGCCAACTTCCTTCGCTTTTATGTTGCCTTGGTACTTCGTAGTAAGGAACGTAGTGGGCTTTAGTTAAGGTATTCGTGTTTTGATAGTTGGAAAAGCGAAATTGGTTTCAGATTTTGGTCGTAACATTGCTGGATAACAAAGTGGTTTTCGTTTTCATGATCAGCCCAATTTACGTTAAGATAAGAGCTGAGTAGATAAATCAATGCGGAACGTTAAGAAAATAAAAAACGTGTCACAGAACGGGTTTCTAATTGAAATTAAGTCTGAAATAGGTCGAATTTCATAAAGGTACATGGTCTCGAAGGTCTGCAGAGAAGTGATAAGCAAGCTACATGCTGACTATCCAATCCTCGATTCAGTAAACAGCTCAGCTAGATAGGTTGTTCGTTGGTTTGACATAAACCTCTTGCTGAATTTTCTGTTTGGAACATAAACCCCTTATCTCACAAGCACCTTTAGAATTCTCCTTAGATCTGTCTTTGTGCTTTGAAAGCAATTATTTGCGAATTTAACGCATTTTGCTAGCCTTTCGATTAACCTTAGCTGCTCGTCGCCAGCACTGATTCTTATTAGCCGGCGCAAAACTGTTATAGTGCTCGTCCACTGTCTGCTTCGAAAGCCCAGTTATTTCTCTAGCTACAGTGCTCTGCAACCCAGAACACAGTAAGGTTTACACATTACTTCTTTGCGACAGAATATCTGCCACTGTGTTGGTACCTATCTTGACGGAATTCTGCAGGGGACACCTCTCAATTAGTCCCAACAGATATGTTGATGCAACAACAAAAAACATTTACAAAAACTTTCTTCTCACTTTTCATGCTCGTAATGTTCAATTTTATCTTGTGTATACCTCGTTCCTGAAGCCGACTTGAATAAATGTCTTGCTTCAAGCACTTGGCGTACAAATAACTGTTTCACATCTCCTGTACATTGAAATGTACGCAAATGATGTACAAACAGGTTCGTCCTAATTTGGTTGTGTCATTAGATATTCGTCGCGCGCCGCGTTGCTTAAGCTCGTATTTCAAGGAGCCGATTACATTGGCACGGGCGCTATGGTGATTTGATTACTCTGTGAACGATCGAGTTTTGAGAATAAGTTTTTTAGGATTGCAAAATGGAATTAAAAATTTAAAAAAAAAACATAGAGTTGTAATAGACCGATTGGTGGGAAGTGGTGAGCGACCTTCGAGAATCTAGCCAAAGGAGATGTTAATGCAAGGCGTACCCCTCATTTGGCCATATAACCTTCTTGGCCATTCACGTTAAATACATAAAACTATACGCTGTATTTGATAACTGTGTGCATATTTTAAGATGGTGTGCGAGATTATTATAGTGTGCGTTTACATTTAGATGAATAAGATTTTGTTAGGCGCGTGTGCAATGCGTGTCTCCCGTAAAAAATGCCAGAAATTTATGTCCTCCTTTTGCTAGATTCTCGAAGTGAGCGACTGGAAAACTTGGAAAAGTATGAGGAAGACCTTTGCCCAGCAGCGGGAATGTAAAAAAATCAAAAATCTGATTATAATCAAATAAATCCGATTTAAATCAAATTATGTTTATAATCATTCCGAGCGTACGCATACTTTCATCACAGAGACTTATAGGTCATCGACATGATATATCCTCGCTGCAGGCCTCTTTGAATACCAAATGTGCTGTTCCAAGCACCCGTGGATACCCTATATGGAAAGGCACGTTCATCTTATAGCTTCTTTTGTACACAGCCGGTGGATGATCGAATAGACGCAGGCTTTGAATGTGAGATCTTATCCATAGGTTTATTTTGCTTCTTTGATTTGTCAGCTTCTTTTTGATTGAAATCTTTAAATTTACTTCTTAGGGGCTCTTCACTGTTTCGTGCCAAGCGAAAAAGTGTTAAACGACGATGACACACGGCTTTTTTACAAGCTGATTGTTGGCGAGTTTAAAGCGTGCTTTAAGCGTGTAAGCTTTTGGGAAGGATTGTCAAAAATCAGATTATTAAAAAGGCGATGACACTGGGCGAGTTTACACGCTACCAGCGAACTCGCTGGCTTGTAGCCGCGTGTCATCGACGCTTTAGATGGTGGCAATTTTTGTTGTTTCCCGAATGTTCATTCATAGCCTAGATGCTGGCGATTTTTGTCCACTCCCGGATATCATAGCCACGATTTGTTTCTCCTGCCAACACCTCGTTTACCGCTCACTTTGATCATCATAATAAGTTGGAGCAGTTGGAATTTGACATTCCACCTGAATTGAAACCTGATATGATAATTGTATCACCATCATCAGCCCACTTAGGTCCACTGCTGAACGTAGGTACGCCTCGACGAACGTACCGTCGAGCCTGCTCTTCGGCTCTCTGCATCCACTAGGCCGACCGCCTTTTTTACCAAGCTCTTGGTTTGTTTTTAGTCGTTCAAGGTAAAAATTGTCAATCATGCATTTTACTCGCTTAATGAATTCATGAATTTGAATATTTCGGAATCTTCTTTTGAATTAAATGCAAATCTTTATTTTTAGGCTTTTGATAATGAAATCATAATATTTTATTTTCTCTTGCGAACTTGTAGGTACCATAGACAAAGAAGAAGCAAAACAGCTGTTATTTTAAATTTCCATTTGACATTGACTTAATGATATTGTTGTAACTTTCTGTGTGATTGATTTGTAGTTCTGTGGTCAGGCTCATCGAATTGTTTCGTAATTTTGTTTATTTTCTATTCTAATACATGGTTACATTAGCTTTTACCAAGCTGTAGGTATCATCGCATTATGTATCTTTGACTTGCCTTGTATAACGGTCCTTGTTATATTGGTCAAATAAATGAAATCTGAAATCTGAAATCTGTGCGCAAAAATGAAGAACGATCAATTTACGATCGCCGCAAACGAGTGGCGAGCGATCGGCAGGTTACATAGATTTTCTTACTGTAGCTCGTCGCCGCGACCGACATGTGTGGTGCGCTATAGTACAGCGATAAAATGTATGTGAACTGACGGTCGCCTGACACCGGTCGCCGCCGTGGTCGGTTGCTCGTTTGTTGCTGGCCTTATAGTTGTCCGAGCGTATACAACTTACAATTTATTAAGCGAAGGTGCCTGTCTGGCAAGGTCGGAACGTTGTTTCCAACTTTTATGAGACTTATTGAATTTGCGTTCTCCAGCACTAATTTAGTAAATTAAATATAGTCGTAGTTACTGAAATACAACACGAACTGCTCTGAGCTAATTAACTTCAAAATAATTTGTATTTGCGGTGTCGGAATTTTAAGCCGTTACATTTCTCAACTAATTTTCATATTAAACCACACTTGTTTATATTCTTCTAGAATCCTGAATTAAAAGAGAACCTTTCTCAGTTGCCTTGGCTGGTGCCACAAATAATTAAAATAAATTACACATATTTTTAGGACTTTTAACATCCATTACGAAGAAACGAAAGCTTCGAAGCAAATTATCAAAGTAACCATTTCATCAAAGTAGGTCAAGTAAAAGCTAATATCTAACTAACATCATAAACCCTATTACACATAGGTGTTGATTAAACCAAAACAAAAACCTATCGGAAACAACAGCCTATCCCATTCCTATACAGAAGTCGACAGTAGAGAATCCCTCGTCTCTAATACTCAACTCAATACCCTTTTGTGTTCGCATCGTTGGCTCACATCAATACAGAGCCGCGTTTGATGCGACAAGTTGCTCATTCAAGTGTCCATGCTAGCCGCTGGCTGGATATTCAACGCGTGGAAAGGATCGAAGGGCTCTAAGTGACAAGAAAAAGGGGTTCGTATTTGTAAATCGATAGCTGAAGTTTATAGAAGACTGTGTTGTGCTAAAAATGTTCAGATGATTTGACGTTATGTAAAACTCTTTAAAATCATGTCAGTTAAAAATCATCTAAGGACAATGTTACTCAATATGTAAATATATAATAATATAATAATATTTATTTATTCAGACACAAAGATCCATTACACAGTAAGTACACACAAAAATACAACAATAAAATAAAATAAAATACAAAGTAAAATTTTGTAAGGATGCAATTAAACAAAAATATAATAAAGTAACATAAATATAATAGCGACTCGCATAAAACAGAAAAACAACGATGGAAATCAAGGTGCAAATATGATGCAGTGCATCCAGAAACACAACACTATATTTATTGCCTTCAGGCTTGCCTGAACTTGGAATCCGGATTCTAATTTATTCTAATACTTTTTTTTAATGGTTTGACCTTTGTTCGACCACAATCTTACCTGATCTAAAGTGATGATACTTATTCATAGTATTGTATGTACGTACAGTACATTGTGCAATGAATACTTGACAGGTAGTGATTGCAAACGAGGCATAGCAAAGGCGTTATATTTCCCATTGTGCCCGAGTACGCACCAAGGTCGACTGGGTGCTCGTACAGACTGACAGCGTCAGATAACGTCGGATGGGACGCTGACGGTTCCCCGCCGCGGCTCTTCCGGGACAACTGACGTAACATTTCGTATTTTCAGACAAACAGACGGGACCGAATTGTGGAAAATATAGGCAGGTATAGTCACTTTCCGGGGGCGTAATGCCTATCGCTGTCAGCGGTTCTCGTTATCGAATAGTACGTCAATTTTGGCACAAAATGGCGGACCCCCATCAAAACTCAATCGAATTGAAATCTTTGAATGACCTCATATTTGTTCCATCTTTTCCGTTTATCCGATAACGAGAGTCGATGGCTGTTGAGAGAATAAAGCCACGGTTTGGTCCATAAACTTTTTCAGTCGTTACACTCTTGTCAGTGTAACACTTGCTTTAGTTAGTTTTATCTTTTTTGCTGATGTTTCTCTATTTTTCTGCGCTATTTCTCTCTGATTAACTTTCCTATTTCTATACCCGAATGAGAAGTCGTTTTGTCTTTCTTATCACGAAAAAACATACGTTTAAATAACCTTTAATTCTGAAATATTCCACCAATAAAACATTCAATGTTGATATTTGTGTGAAAACATGCAATATTGCTAAGTAGTAGTTTTTCTGAGGCGAATTAGGATCAACCTATGATTACGATTCAGTGTTTGCATTTTGATACTTTGTTGTAAACTGTTATTAGATTTACAATGGACACAATGGCCTGATATCCCGGAACGATAGCAAACCTCTGTAATTTATTCCGCTATTTTCCAGAAATTTGTTCACAACGTAATTCAAATAAAAATACCCAAAACAGCCTTCCAAAAAATTTAATTAACAAACCGAGACGCGGAGTTTAGATAGCGTCCCGCAAAACCTGCCACACAATGAAGAACCGTCTCATACACATCCAGAAGGCATGATTAAAAGATAGGACAGCGTTGTCGACGGTAAAATAGGAGGAAACTAGGCGGTAATGAAAGGGAAGGCAAAACCTAGCAACGCGCACGAATAAACTTCAAAATGTTGGCATGATTTTACGCGTTTTCTCCAACGACGAGGTCTTAATTAAAATTGAGAAAATTAGCATTTGGCAAATTAGCTTCTAAATAAGACATGTTCTTTTTTTACCTGAGTGGTAGAATAATAAATAAGTTACTCTTAAAATTACATACGAATATGTATTGGCAAATTTAGTATTTGTCTAAAACGTCGATGGCATAGGGCTAGTTTACAAGCTACAAGCCAGCGAGTTCGCTAGTAGCTTGTAAACTCGCCCCGCGTCTTTGGCTTTTTTACAATCTGCTAGTTGAATATCTTTTCGCATCGCTATCTCGTTCACTCCCTAGCTTTTCAATCCTGGCTTATAGCTTGTAAACTAGCCCTGTGTCATCGACGTTTTTTAGTATGGATTCGCTTTAGATGTTGACCATCTGTTATATTTCAAGTTACTACTGTATAATGAGATGGTTCGATCAATAATTGGATTGATGACAATTTATGACTAACAGAGCCATAATATCGACTATTGGAATGGAACACGGATAAAGTTGGTTACACGTCGATACAAAAGTAAAAATACACAGTTAAAAACTTTTTTCATTGAATACACAGTGTTTGTTTTCAATTGAAAAAGTTCTCGCTTGAACATTTTTCATTGTTGGTTTTTACCTCGAGTTAAAATTGAACAGTTATTTTTCATCTGTTGTATGTCACGATTTCCTCCGATACGTAGTACCAAAATGTAAAGTAGTTAACCTGGACTAGGTTTACTACTTTACATTTTGGTACTACGTATCGGTTACTACGTACTACGTACGATGTTGTATCGACGGATTGTAAATCTACATAATGTAGAACAAACATCGTTTCAATCGTTTCTCCAGGCTCAGCGTGATTTAGGAAAAAACATACATCATGTATCACTCTATGTAATGTTCTAACATATCTTGAGTACTTGACTGCGATAGTCGAGAACCCTTTTCACCCTCTTGCCTATTACTTCCATTCTCAAGAGGTTTTCTACGTCACGGCCCAGGCTAGAGTCTGTTGACGCCTATGATCTAGGAGTCACTCACCTTGCTTAGTGAATTTGATTAAAAAACCTCTTTGAAATCTTATCTTTTGAGTTGAAAGAAACTAGGAATCCCTTTGAGACTTGAAGCCTTTCAAAATAAGCGTTCTCTTTTAAGTATTTTCGTTTAATTTTTTTGTCGAGATTAAGAAAAGATAGTGTGATTTGTTTCTAAAATTTCAGTAAGCTTAAGTACATAAGGTGAAATAGTGGTCAAACGTGAGCCTATAATTAGTAAAAAAAGTTGTGTGCGACACGACAGAAGTGAAAAATTCTTCAAAGGCCAGGTTCCTAATATAAAATATAACAATTTTTCACAGATTGTCTGTGAGTACATGACATGACAGTAGAAAGGATGCTAATTCAAAAATACATTTAGTTCGCAGTCATAGCATCAACAATTCAGACACTTTATTTTGTAGTATTATCATGTTACGCTACCATTATTTGAAGTCGTTCATGTAAAAGAAAGTAGCCACAAAGTAGTACGTCTTGACTTAGTAATATTATACAAACCGACTTTACCCGATGTAGTGTTACATACGAGCGTTGGTTGGGAGCTCAATCCAATTTACTACCCACGAAATATTTTGCTCAGTGCGCGCGCCAAAAGAAGTTTTCTTTCAAAAAGTTTCCAATTTTGGCCATTTGTTGCATTCTTGTATTTTAGATAACGTTTTCTTTAACGCCTGTCCTGTATCTTGTCTTCCTGTTACTTTTATAGCTTCCAGTTAACCTTTGGTGGTGAAAGTTGCATCTGTTCGCGTTCAGTGATATCTGGCAGTCGTACCATTAACCATTAGTAGAAATAACAAACACGTCAATATGTTCCTTTTTACTGTCTTTACTATTTCCGTGTTTTAAACTGTGAAATACATGCCAAGGTGTTTAGTTTCTGGGGTTTGTAAAGTTATACAAAGTTGTGCAATGAAAAAGCAGAGCAATGGTTTTTTTCCTATCAATCTATAAATTACATCAACGTTGGTTTCTTCAGAGCTGAATAGAGATCTTATTGTGAAGGCAGAAAGAGCAATAGTTGTATGTCTTATTGAGAAGTGCCCTTATCAATCAGTTGATTTCACTGTCTGATTAGACTTTTGATTTGTGTTTCACATATTTTCTTGTTTTCATTTTACGAATGTTTCATCATTTTCTGGTCCTTTTCCCACTTACGTGGGGTCGGCATAACATGTCTTCTTCTTCCATTCGTTTCTATCAGCCGTCATCTCTGTACTTACACCTGTTTTATTCATATCATCTTTCACACAGTTCAACAAACAAATATATGTTTATACTTACGTACGTAATTAGGTGGTTTCTTTTGTATTTTAAATGGTTTCAGAACTTCCTTTGACCATCTATTCTTTAGTATCACTACTAAACTTCTTCTTCTTATCACGTCACTAGTTATTTCGAACCAGTGTGGTAAAGGATTTCAAGTGCGCCTCCTAACGTGCATTTCACACATGTTTTCGAACTTTTTAGGTGTAACCATGAAATGCTGCGTTTTTAATGCACACATAGATATTTTGAACAGAAAAATCTATTGTCATAATGAGAAAACAGCTAAATATCATTTATAGTCGATTTTTCGTAACTGTCTTCACTATAATGTATTGCGTTACACAGGTTCAACACATATTTTCCACCTGCTTCGTTCTACATAATCCTCGATAAATCATCAGATGAAGTCAAACTTCGCGCATCCAAGATCTAAGTTTCCGCCCGCATTCATTAGTTATTAGTTTCCAAACGAAACATTCTTATTTCTTACAAATTCTGCTCCAATAGTTCCATTGTAAACGGTTCTTGCCTTCCTACTTTCCTCGTGCTAATTATGTGTAATTGATATACTGTTCTATTATACTAAATATACTTGCATGTGTATAGCTAATACTAGCTATTTGTCGATTTACTTAAAATTATCGTTGACACGAGAATTATGAGTTGGATGCTATAGGTACATTTTTTAAAGGAAAACATGTGACGTTATACGCTAGGCGTTCTCTTGAATGTAAGAGATCACGTTTGCCCATACATTTAATATTATCACTGTTATTGTCTTCCTAATATTGACTAGCGGTGTTAGCCATTTCTAGCCTACTCGAAGGCCTAATTCTACGGCTTAGTCGACTTTAGCAACTGGTTTTTGTGGTAAATTTCTTTGCCAGTCCTTATCGTTAAGATACTGATCCCTAAAAAAAATAATTCAATTGAAGACAGTTAATTAAATTGAAATAATGTTACCTTTGGTCGCTTTGGCTTAGGCTGCTTATCCCATTTATATGAGCACATAAATATAAATGAAATGCAAATCATAATAAGATAATAGGTACTCCCTAAACCCACAACTAAAATACGAAATTTCTTATTCAAATTTGAATCCTCAGTTCGCGTTACTAACTTTCTGTCAATTCATCACAATAATAACTCGACCTACTTTCAACAATTCAATCATTCGCTAGAAATACCACAAGTTTGTCATTATTTGCTTCGAGGTGCGTCGAGCCCTGACTTTCTCCACTCTCACTCGATATCGGTTATCAAGTTATGCATTTCGCGCCTGTGCCTGCGCCTTTACTTATGACTCATTGAAACTAAGTGTGACTCCTTTCGTGTTCTGATTTATGAGCCTAGATACACGACGTACGAGTATACTGAATGAATACTCTACTGTCTGACTCGAAAGCGACCAGCGGTTAAGGGGCATCCTCAAATCTGAATTCCATACAATTTTTTTCGGACAAATACTCAAAAAGTACGCCGTATTATAGTAATTTCTTCACACTATTTGTTTCGTCCATGTTTTTTGATTTCGTGAACAATAAAAGTGAAAGGTTTCATACTTTAATTTAGATTTTATACGTGTTTTAAAATTGACCCTACTAACTTAAAAACACGTATAAAATTAATGTATGAAACCTTTCACTTTTTTTGTTCACGAAATCAAAAAACATGGTCAAAACGAATAATGTGAAGAAATTACTACAATACGCCGTACTTTTTGAGTATTTGTCCGAAACATTTTGTATGGAATTCGGATTTGAGGATTACCCTTAAGTAGTTTTTTTACATCGGACTTTGTAATGCAAAAAAAAAATGCATATATTCTGTGGAAATTTTTAATTGGTCTTCAGATTTTTTTTTTAGTTCTTTTTATTATACTCATTGTGAGCTGTTAATTTCCCTAAAATGTTTAGTTAGAATAAACCTAAACAAATAAAAGAAAGTCTTTTGGTTCTACATCGAGTTTTTTTCCTCAACGTAGCCATGTCACATGTGCTTATAAATTATGGCAAATTCCTTTTCGCAAAAGTGAAAAATATTTGATAGGTCACACACACATTCGCATTCTAGGCGAAATATTTGCCTGCTATTGAGGTGTACGTACAATTCTAACGCCCACTTGCACTAACATGTTTAAGTTCCTAAGCAATTACTTGACATGCTCGGAGTTATATAACTGTATGAATCTGGACCGTGAAGATCTTCCTAGCGAGTGAAGTATTTTCTTAGGAACTTGGACAGTTCGTAAGTGAGTATAGGACTTGATAACCGAAGGCCCAATGAATAATAAGTGACTAGTTTCTGATTCATAATACCAACAAAGATATACTAACCAAGATGATAATAGAACCACGACCTTTGTCATTTCGATGGTTCCCGACTTGAAGACTCATAACTCAGTACATAACTGTGTTATCATCACAAAGGAATACCTAGCGAGTTGACTGCGGAATTCGCTTGGCATTCTAGGCGAGGATAAGCCTGACTATCCATCACGAGATGTACCAATAGCAGCCGCCGTGGATGACGTGATGTGAATTTTCAAGCGATTCTATTGGTCAGTACTTCTGTTGGTAGTTTCATGTAATAGCTATTTTGGAAACTTCTCTCGTGTAAGCAAGTTACTGTCCTATCTTCTGAACGACAAGCTTTAAAAGCATTGTTGCCTATAAATCAATGTCCAGTAGGCTACACTAGTTCTGGTTATGGGTAGGCGTGATCTCTTAACATTAGGAGAGCGTCGAATTCGTCTTATCACATCCTTGCATAAAACAAATCGAGGCTCACGGCTCCATTCTTCTTCTTATCGTGTCACTAGTTCTTATGAACCTGTGTGGTGAAAGGGTTTCAAGTGCGCCCCGAAGAGGCTCCTTTCGTGCACTTGACACATGTCTTTCAAACTTTTTATATGACATGTGGGTTTCCTCACGATGTTTTCCTTCACCTTTAAGCACGTGTTTTAAATGCACACATAGATCTTTTTGAACAGAAAAATCCATTGGTGTACGACCGGGTTCGAACTCACGACCTTCGGATCGAAAGTCGAGGCACCTCCCACTCGGCCAACACGGCTTTCCATTTTCACGATTCAATTGCTATAAGTGTAAGGACAATAGCCCAACTCTGGTGTTGGTGTCTTCAAACTAGCCTAGAAAGGTCTCCGGTTTAGCAATATTTGCAACCGTTTAAGGATCTTAATATCATAGGTTTTGCTGGATCGTAGGTCTAACTACCAAGCTGTATCAGTAATTACACATCATGCCCAGCTGTGCGAAGTGTAGGCGGCGCAATATTCGCATTATTGTTTATATGCTAATACAATTGTAAATCTTGGGGTTTCCTGTTAATACATCTGCTTAGATTCGATTATTTTGGTGTCTGAATGGTTTTTGGACAATACATTTCATATTTTCGTTATAAAGAGTTGGTTGGTTTGGATCAGCCGAGAATGTGGTCAAATAAGGTCTACCTCTAACTAGACCTACAATAATATTGCGCAATATATTTATTGTACAAAAAGATTTGAAAGAAAAAAAGATTTGTATTTTGTATCTTAAATTAAAACGGATTATATCCAACTACATTAATTAAAAATTGATTACATTATAGTTTGGTTAAATTAGTATCAATAATCATAAATAGAGTCAAATAAGTCAATTCAATATAAAAATATAATAAACTGATCCTCTAGGCTAGGGGACTCCTAACTCTTATGCCTATGCCTACGGCCGAGTAACATTTTACTGTCTCAGCCGAGTACTCGGTACGTGAGATCTAGGCATACTTTCTCTTGACTCTTAGGAATCGTTTATCAAAACCTGTCAATTTTACCGTTCAATATAAACGTGAAACAAAAAGTCACGTTTAACAGCACCCGCTCTCATTTCCCGCCCTATAAACGCCACGTGCGCTCAGGGCGGGCGGAATGTAGCGGAATCGAAATTGTTTTAAATTCAATAAAAGAGTACAATAAAACTGGCTTTACTACGGTTTTTGTATTAAAAATGCTTCGAATTGTTATGTGGAATTTTTTAATTACAGCTTTTCTGTACCGTACTGAGTTGTTTTGTTTTGTATACAGTCTGCATGTCACGCATCTTCGATTTTCGGTTAATTAATTATTACTGTTTTATTTGATATAGTTTTAAACGTTTAAAACAAAATTTGATCCTGAACTATTATAACCATTTTTTTACCATTTTACTATGTTTTTATTAAGTAACTTTCGATTTTACTGTTTGACTGTCTGTCGTTACGGATAAAATCTTGCAACTCAAATTTTGAGCACTTCCCGAAAACTACTGTCAAGGTAGCTCACATCTCGATCATAATGCTAAACAAAACTATAAAAAACCCATATCTCGTAAAGGAAGCGAGTAAGAGCTTTTGCTTTCAGCTTTGCGGCAGAGACAGCATATAAACGTGTTTTCTAGATATTAATCTACATTTCTTGTTTAAATAATGAGATTCTTCAAAAGATCTGAATTGTATTAAGATTCAAGAATAAGGTTTTCCAGGTAGGGAGAATTTTCACGGGAGTGAAAGAGTTGAACAAACTGTCCAAGAACAAGTTTATTCGGAAATTATTCGGGAGGTAACCGAACCACACTATCGCTAGCCGTTGTCTCTGTCTTTGTTCCTAATAGCGTCATGAATATTCCTGCTCTTTCCATTCTTATTCGGTACCTACCCGAAATTCTGTCCCACTTTATCTTGTTAGTAGTTAGATTTTGAAGGTATTAATAAACTTTTTTTTTGCATAAATAAAATGTTTAGAAATTGTTTTTTTGTGCGAATAATGCAGCCTCATAAAGTATATTTGATTGTAGCGTAGCTTGTTTGACGATGCGAAAACGTGCAATTTTAACTTATTATTAAATTAGTTTTATTACTCTGTTATGTTGATGCCTGAAATAAATGGTATAATGTTGTTTTCATTCTATTAAATCAGTTTTCCAAAAAATTATTAAATTTTCAATATTGGAATTCTTATTGAAAATATCAAAACCTCGCCTGAAGCTTTTGAAAGTTTGTTAAATTATTAAAAATAAATATTTCGGACATTTCACACGACGCTATCTACGCCCCTAACTAAGCAGAGTTTGTACTATGGGAACCACTAAACTGATAGAATACTTATAAATTTTTTCGTAAATACATTACAAAGAATAGGTACATAGTAAACAAGCACAAACACCAATGTTGATAAAATGATCATACAAGTGCTTGTCCTGATGCGGGAATCGAACCCGTGACACCGGGTTTAAAATACTGGTTTGGGCTTAAAAAAATCCAATATAAGATTATATTTAGAAGATCTCAGTCGCTCCCTTTCCCTGTTAGCAGTAGCTTAAAATCATTATGCATTATTACTATACCATTGGGTGATTTTGAAATATTTGACAACAATTCTGTTTCATATTCACATACAAGCAGCCTCTAAAAGTGTCAACATTCGCCGCCGTTGTTGGACCGTTTTGACCGGTACCATTTCGTCAACTCTCATTATCCAATCAAGCTATCCGGTGATTGTATCAATTGGCTGGTGACTTCACCGAAACATTGACCTTATGGATTAAACCATACGCCTCTCGCACGTCTTATCATCCGTATCATGAGAGGAAGCTCACTCGCTTGATTGTGCGGTAGGTACAGTCGCTACCGCATCAGTCTGCTACGAACGCGCGCGCGGGCGGACGTGTTTACCATAAATTAATCGCTGGTTACAAATTCACGACAATTCAAGTCTCCAATAGCGTGATAACAAACTGTTCAACAACGTGCAACATCCACAGTATTCAAATGCACAACGCGCATTGTTTACCTACTGTTTCTTAGAGTTGAGCTATGGCTGCGTGAGTTTCCATTTGCGATCGGATTGCAGTGCGTGGATATTGTGAATTGTGTGAAACGTGCATAATGGCTGTGATCTGAAAGACGTTTGCATCATCGGTGGTGTGTCACTGTCGTGATGTACGAAGTGTCGTGTGTCGCTGGCAATAAAGTAGACGCTGCGTACGCGGTCAAGAGCCTGTCGAACGTTGTCCCACCAGGCATGGGGCACACGGTGTCTGTTCAGCGTCACCACGCGCATTCCCAATCGTACAAGCACAAACATGAGCCGCCTCCGCCGCCGGTCAGCAAGCCGGACGCTCTCAAATCGCACGTGATGCGTCTGCTCAAACGATCCAAGAGCCACACTCCGGCTACGCGAGCTGCTGAGAACCAGCCGGACCCGAGAGCGTACGACCGCCGCACGGTCTTCGCTCGTCCCGTCACCGACGAGCAGAGGCGTCGGAGGAACTCCTCGGAACGCCGCCGCAGTGCCGACAAACGAGTGATGGTGACGATCGTGGATGGTCTGCCCATGGTCGTGACGGGACAGAACCAGGTGTCCCACCATCCGCCTCCAGTCACGCACCATCGCCATTCGCACAAGGTGAGTATTCAAATCGAGAAACTTGAAAAAAATTAGGGTAACGTGTATTTCGCGCAATTTTTGACGAGGTCAGTAACTGTTACGAGGTTATTTCTTGGCGCACAGGAAGCAAGTTTTTCAATAACTCGTTTGGTTAAAGTTATGCTTTCATACTGCATAACTTTATTTTTTTTGTATGTGTCGTCAAATAGGATTTTCCGAGAAGGATGTTTGAACGCGCCTGACTGATTTATAAATTATAATGGACTAATGGCGTTGTGACTAATTAACCTACCGCAATGAGTTAATACTTTATCTTAGGATATTTTGATTTTAATTGTATTTATTCGGGACAACAAACAACTGCACCATAAGTTTTACATAATAACTATAGTACTTAGATTTACAATATAACAGACCACTGCGTTATCCATAGAGCTATAAAAAAAAATAACATAAGAAGACCACTAAAGGATAAAGGATATTTAAATATGGAGATGTAGGAAAGGTAATGAAAGACTAGCGTTGAAGCTGCTTACAAAATGGTAGCGCAATAATTGCGACAAATAATTTTGCTAAGTTTGCTATCTTGTTTGTATCAATAAAACAAATATGTTTATTATAATTAAACAAACCGGTTTCTATGTGGTTCTCTGAGAGTGATAAGTAAGCATTTTGTACAGCACGAACTACGAATGAAGACCTAAAATCTAACGTAAGCATTATTTTGTGCGCATTGATGAAATTTACAATAACCTTTTGATTTAGTCTAGGTATAACCTCGATATTTGAGGATAAATGAATACTAGTAATTTTAATATGTTTGTTAGTGATGTGGAATTTCGTTTTTTACATCATTCAATCAATTAATTTATTTTACTAGTAGAAAATACATAAAAAAAAAATATCGTGTCACTAGTTCCTTCGAACCAGTGTGGTGAAAGGATTTCAAGTGCGCCTCTAAGAGGCTCCTTTCGTGCACTCAACACATGTTTTCGAACTTTAGGTTCTACGACATGCCGGTTTCCTCACGATGATTTCCTTCACCGTTGCGAGAACGTGGGATGCATACATAGATTTTTTCGACCGAAAAAACCCATTTACGCATGACTGCCACCGGGATTCGAACCCGCGACCATCAGATCGCAAGGCAAGGGCCTCATCCACTCGGCCACCACGTCCTCTAGAAAATACATAAATAAATAATGATATCTTCAAAATAATACCTATGCATCTATTTATCACAGATAGTATACTTTTTGGGATCTTTCCGTTTCTACAATTCGTTGGATACTACTCCTTTATCCATTACGGAAAACTACGCTATATTATCTGACTCATAAATAAAGTAGGTACAGGTATACGTGAACGTATTGCTGTTAATATTTTAAAATAAACACTCAACACGTTTTCGCAGTGTTGCAAAAAACGTAATCACTAAAGCTTGTTTGGCCTCTCGCACCACTCATCTGGTACTTGAATTACTGGATTTGATCACCTTTTCGATTATAGGACGATTGTGTAACTTACCTGTATTTTCATTAATACTAGCTTATTGAATTTTTTTTTTAATATTTAAGCCAGCAATGTTGTTGGCCGAGTGGGAGGTGCCACGACTTTTGATCCGAAGGTCGTAGGTTCGAACCCCGTCGTACACCAATGGAATTTTCTGTTTAAAAATATATATGTGCATTAAAACACATGCTTAACGGTCAAGGAAAACATCGTGAGGAAACCGGCATGTCATAGAATCTAAAATGTTCGAAATCATGTGTCAAATGCACGAAAGGAACCTCTTCGAGGCGCACTTGAAATCCTTTCACCACACTGGTTCAAAATAACTAGTGACACGATAAGAAGAATGATATTTAAGTCGAGGGCTGGCTTTAGGCCCTTGGCGTACCAATAACTATTTATAATTCGTTCGCATCGCAAACGAAGTTCTAAGTGTTGCCAGTTCACAAATAAAGTGAAAGTGTAAAAACCCGTTGCAATCTAGTGTAAGATAAGTCGGCTGCAAGTCTGCATCCAGTTCACCCATTAGTCACCCGATCGCTTTTGACCGTAGCGTGTCCGTTTCGTAATGCTGGTAAATGGTAACAGCAACACACTCCGGTGCTCCAAATGTTGTTAATAGGAAGATGGTGAAGTAAATGTACACACATATACATATTCAGGCTTATTCAATAACTGACATGATCACCTCCTACATGTAAAAGCACTCAGAAGCCCAAGATACAAACTTTCAGCTTAGTTTGGGCCTCACCGCCATAAGCTTACTGTAAATGGTATTCTACACGTGTACAACCAATAGCGCAAAATTTTTATTACCTAGCCATTTCATAAATAAATTTATTTGATTTGAAATATACATAGGTACGGTACCTATACGGTTATTTTTTATATTTCACTTATCCTTAGTAATTACTATTATAATTATTGCTTGTGAAATTACTGGGTTTTCGAGACTGACCATCAAAATGTCTCAATGTGGACGAGCGCTTTAGCGGTGTTACACCGGCCTATGGGAATCTAAGTCCTGTGTAGCATTGTTCTGGTCATGAGCAGGCGTGATCTGTTACCATCAGGAGAGCACTTGTCTCATCCCATGTTTACATGAAAATAATATCTGATTATAATTATACTTATAGTTTTATTTTAATTAAAATAACTATGGATCTGGAATGTGATGTGAAATAATATATTTTTATTTTATTTATTTATAGGACCGGTCCATCTCACTAACCTTTAAAAGTTTGCTAAATTTATTTATTCAATAATTTGCTAACCTCTTATACTCGTATTATGCCCGAATAACCTAAAAAAAACTCTACTTTTTCTCGGAATCTAAATGTCCATCATTCGATCAAACTTCAATTCTTTTGTTTGACAAAAATATGTTAAAAAATCTTGTTTGAATTTGAAGAAAGATCGAGAAAATATCAAACTGCTATACTAGCTACTAGCTCAACTACTAGCAAACTAGAAAACGAGTAAATAATGTCCGTCGATCGATGCATTTATTAAACTCCATTACATAATATCAATCGACATGCGCAAGTTCTTTGAACGCGAAATGGAACCGTATCGTTCTAATTCGGGACTGGAGTGTTCCGCTCTTTATTTTTAGCAAGACTCATTTGCTAGTAATTCGTTTTATTTTGAAACGGTGCTAGTTGCATTCGCTTTGAAGATAACTCAATGTTTGGTTTGGTTTTAAATTGATTGCAGCGAAAATAAATCAAAATTGAATTTTTAATTCTGGTCTGTTCTATTCTTGCGTTGATAAATAAATTGATAATAATCACATAACTCTATTATTATATAGGGTCCTTTACTTTTTAATGAAATGCGAAAGGTTAAGGAATGCTTATTTTATTTGTGTATCAATCAGAATGGAGATGAAATTCCGAAATAAGTAATATTTATTTGCTTAGGGTCTACAATAAAATTATGTATTTATTTTAAGCTGTGTTAGATAAAGAATTTATTTATTAAAATATCAACAAATTATATAAATATATTTAGTAATAAATCCGCTTGATTTCTAAACAAAGTTCGTTGACTCTTTGGTTTATAATATAGTAATATGTACTAAAGTTCTAAACTAAAGTTAAGTTAATTAAAACCTTTGTTTAGAAATCAAGCGGATTTATTACTAAATATATTTATATAATTTGTTGATATTTATGGATTTCCGCAAAGTAACGCCTGAATCGATCAATTATCATTAAAATATGCCTAAAAGTAGCGCCCGGTACTTTTGGGTATCTAGCTAGTAGCATCTATGACAGATAAGTAATGGAATAGAACAGAATGGACATGTGATATGATCTTCTTATCGTGTCACTAGTTCTTTCGAACCAGTTTGATGAAAAGATTTCAAGGACGCCTCGAAGAGGCTCCTTTCGTGCACTGTGATGAGGAGAGAAGAATGTCATATTACTAGAAGAATGTTAAATATGAATGTGACGAAGTATAAGAGAAGAGGTGACGGTCGACGGTTGATAGAGAAGTTTTGAGATTGGAGATAAAACTAGGCAGGGGGATGATGAATGAATGAAAACTTTATATCTTTACTATGTACCATAGGCAACGTCGCGGGCATGAGCTTGCTATAAATATGTATTGCTCAATTACAGCTGATGTAACAAAATGAGCGCACAAAGAGCCTCATAATGACAAACTTGATAATAATTATGATAAAGCAAAAAAATGGTCTAAATTAGAATAATTTATTCATAAAACAGCTGGCGTTTGTAACCAAACAGAAGTTTAAATAAATGTAAAGGTTATCCAAATAAGACGAATTCAAGTTTATCACTGATAAGACTTTTTATGACGTGTTGTGATAACACAAGTGCTTATGAAGTGATTTTTGTATTCACGTTGTTACGTAGTAAGCCCTCAATCACCTTTGCAACAGACTTAAAAAAAAGAGGATGTTATCAATTCGGTTGTTTTTTTTTTGTATGTTATGTATCTCAGAATTTGGCTGTTTATAAACTGATTTGAAAAAATATTTTTGTTTGACAAGATATATTTCCAGATTGGTCCCATAGACATTTCATGTAAATCGGTTCAGTACTTTGATTTTGAAATCAAAAAACCTGAAAAAAAAAACGTCATTCAAGTAAACGAAATTGCGTATCTTGCTTCCCTGTGATTATTTCAGTGGTGTTTACGGTCACTAGAACAGTCCAATAAAATCGTTTGTTGTATGCTTTTGTAAAAACTTGATTATTAAAAGAAATACTTTACTGGATATTGAGAATTACACTAGGTATTTTACAAATAGATCTTAGATTTAAAGATGTACTTGACGGAGTCTGAAATCAACAAAAGTGATTAGCTAATAAGTTCGATAAGTTATGTAAGAAAACAAACAATGGAATATTCTGGAGTACTTAACTAATGAGATGTTTACACCCTAATGAATGGAATCTTCCGTGTAACTAAGTTAATAATATTTGTAAGTCCAAAAGGCGGTATGCAACAACGTGTTTACGCTTGGCGGCTTGGAATATACTTACAGAAAAGTTGGCTGCCTCCTTATATCAGAATTGCATACACTTTGAGAATGTCCATTCTTATTTAGCCAAAGCCGATGGCTTGACTCGCCCGAAGCGCAGAAACGCTCAGGCGTAGTTGCCAAGCGTGGACACCCATCTAAATGATGAATTTAAAATATTCATTTCAAAGCCCGCAAACCATTTAATGCTTTAATGGTGAAGGAAAACATTGTGAGGAAACCGGCATGTCATTAGAACCTTAAAGTTCGAAAACATGTGTCAAGTGCACGAAAGGAGCCCTTCGAGGCGCACTTGAAATCCTTTCATCACACTGGTTCGAATCAACTAGTGACACGATAAGAAGAAGAATGCTTTAATGTACTCGTATGTGACAAGGGCGCTCTTGCGTAGATCATGTGATACAGATCGTCACTACGCTTTTGCCATTGTTAAAATTACACAAATTTGAAGCCTGTTGTGTACATTTTTATACCTAATTTATTGGTCAGTGGATTCACCACTAAATTTATCCAATTCTGATGATATGACGAATCTTAAATATGTATTCGCCAACTCATCCTAACATGTTATTATCAGTTATTTTACTGCCTAATATTTTCAATTAGTAACATTAATAAGAAAAGTTTTACGTAAAAAACAAATAGTTACGTTTATTGTTTACTTGTTAAGCAGCGTAAACACACTGTGTAACATATATTTACTCATAGTCTAGCCAACAGGTAACGCCATCTAGCGGCGAGTAGCTAAACTGTTAGTTTAGCTGCGGTACAAGTATTGCGATGGAATCAAACTCTGTTTTTATAAAATTTTACGCATCAGAATTTAAAAACAATTTTATTTGCATGTGTTACTTGTTACGTAGATATTTACAAAAAAAATCTGCAAATTTTAATAACAGCGGGCATGGGGCAATTTTATAGTGTTACTCTTTCACGCTAGATGGCGCTAGTAGTTATTATTTTACCATACCTTCTTGAATGCGAAAACTGAATAATCAAAGTTATTTATGTTTTATACATTATAATAGAAATGTCGGCATTTCGATTCATAATCTTGATGAAAATATAATTTAAAGAGCCTTTTGGCAATAAATTAAATAAACTTAAGGCCAATTCTCAAATCCGAATTCCATATAAAATGATTCGGACAAATACTCAAAAAGTACGCCGTATTATAGTAATTTCTTCACACTATTCGTTTCGTCCATGTTTTTTGATTTCGTCAACAAAAAAAGTAAAAGGTTTCATAGGTACTTTAATTTAGATTTTATACGTGTTTTTAAGTTAGTAGGGTTAATTTTGTATGGAATTCGGATTTGAGGATTCCCCTTAATCCAAATTGTTTTTTTTTCTACAACTCCATAAAATTAAATATATTGTAGGCGTAGGCTCTGTCTAGTTTTTTTTACGCTAATCCTCCACCCACAATACAGGTCGGTCACCTGTAGTACAATGAGTGTAGCTTATTACAATCCAATAAAGACTATTTTGGAACGGTATTTGCTCAAAACAACACTTTTAACATTGATAGACTTTATCGCTCTGATTTTAAAAGCTATTTTCGAAGTGCAGTTTTGATGAATAGAATTGATAGACCGAAATGGTATGGGTACATGAGTTTTTGCAAAGTATTAAGTTGTAATCCGATGTCAATATGGAGAATTGAATTAACTTTTAACTAGATACATAATTTGGTTGTACCAGCTGAATTAATTTATAGTGAACTTATGTATCTATTAAGCTCTGTCTGGCTGAACTGCCACTTTTTAAAATTAACGATTTAGAACAGTGAGTTGTGAACGTTCCATTTGAATGGTCTACTTCATAGCATACTTTCTTAGTGTTTATAATTTGTCAAAAGTTTGTAAATTTACGTGTTAAAAACAGTAAAATTTTAAATTTAGAGATTTTTAATAATAATAAATAAAGGGATAATAATAATAATAACGATTTATTTCAGGCAACTTAATATTACAGAAAAGCAATAGGCCCATAGAAATTACAGGCTTTCATACATACATACAATACAATACAACATAATGTAGTTTGAATTTTTTCTTCGTTGACGCCATCCTGTAGCGACTATTATAAATTTAATCCGTAATATTGCAAATAGTTTGAGTATATATTGCAAAAACTATAAGTATAAACTTATACTTTTTGCAATATTACCTTGACTCATACATTTCGTTAACATATCTGTACATTATATGTTTTCTCTAACTCTGATCTTTTGGTATATGGTTTTGGAATGACGAATGACCGACTTCAATGTTTGAATCACTATAATCATAGCCCAGAAAAACTGCAAACTGGTCCATTGACCATCAACTGTGCCAATGACCATCCACCATCTAATTATGCATGCAAGTAGAACGGGGAGCGTATAATTAAGGGTGATAGAGCGAGCGAACTGGCAGGCCATTTACCATCGCTTACTGCGGAAACAGTTTTATCATATAGTTTAAAATGGTAGTCGTAGCGTATTATTTTCTGACAACAAAGTACTTTGTTAGCCATTGTCAAGACTAAATTTCTACTGTCATATTAAGGCCCAGAATTTCGGGCGCCGCTATTAGTATATTTTTGTTTTGAAATGTTTAACATAAACGAAGGAGTTTGGGCAAAACAGTTTTTCTCAATCTCCTTCGCTTATGTTAAACATGTCAAAAATAAAAATTTACTATAATATTTTGTGAGGTTGTAGTAACAAATTCACTGCTCTGTTTCTTCGAAATTTATATCTTCAAAAATGTACTCTAATGTGAGCGAGCGAGATAGCGCACGGGATTTAGGGACTTGGAAAGCCATTATCAAAAGTAAATTTCCACTGTCACGTTGAATCGAACCTTACGTACGTCAAATATTACCTCGCTTTTCTCACACATACAATCTTTTATACCTACGCTGCGACAAACGTTTCTCCGCTAGATATTATGCTCAAGCGCAGGCTTGGATGAGTCACGGTTCGAGCACATGTTCACAACCTGTATAAGTACACGCATATAACATATGAGTACATACATACATGCATTGTAGCTGGTCTGGTCTACAAGGCTGTATAATTGTCTGCAGAATGGATGAATCACAGTGGAAATGGTTTGAGGTCGTGTAGTACACACTTCCGCGCTTGATCAACGTTTAGTTGGTAACACTAATTGGTGCCCTCGGATTTGAACAGGTGTGATAAACAATCGTCTCTCAATTCATCCACCCCTCCTTACCAACTTTCTCATCAATATATGTATATGAAAGACTTGGACCTGACTGAGTGACAGATAACTTTAAAGCCAAACCGCTGAACGTAGAGACTTGAAACTTGGAGGGTTGGCGCGTACTAAGAAAGGTATTTTATTAATTTACAATTTAAGCGAAGTGGCGGTCGGCAGCTAGTTTATAATTTATTTGTATTTATTTATTTAGAAACATAGAAGCTTACAGTTTTTAACCAAAACACTCGCACCAAACTGTCAAAGTAAGCTAATACTTTACTCGCTTGGTAGTTTTTAACAGTCCAGATTCTGACCGATTAGGACTGCCAAGCGAGTAAAGTAATTGCTTAGGAACTTTGAAAGTTTGGTGCAATTTGACATTACTACCTTAAATATAATTATATAATAGTATTATATAATATCTGAGAAAACACCTTTTAAGATTTATTAATGTGCTAATTACCAACACTTTCGCTTGAATATAATCACCATAAGAGTCCATAGACATTAATTTCGAGCTTTCGAGCATCAGAACATGAACGCATAAGCTTACAACCTGTTCATTGATGCGCAAAAACAAGGAACGCATTAAGGCTTGCCAAAATGGCTACAGTTATTAAAAAAGGGGTTCAAAGTGCCGGAAGCAGACCGGTCCGATTTCAGGTGGGCCTCTTGTTATTTTTGGACCACAATTTGGACACGTTATAACTTTATAGAAATATGTATGTAGTAAGAGTACTTTTTTATTCGGAAGTGTATCTAAGAGCTAGTTTCCAGTTTTCAGTGAATCAATAAAAGTCAAGCAGAAAAGTTGAAACTGCAAGGAATTCCAATACATTGTAATACATATAATGTAAGAGATGCGAATCCCATTAAATGTAGGTATAATATTCATTCACAAAACAAACACAGTCGTCGACAACAGAAACATTAATCAAGTGCACGATTTTCAGTCGCGCTTATCTTCATATCACGTGCGGAACTGCGGACTTTTCTTTTCTGGTCACCCCCTTTGCCCCGCGTAAGGCTGATAAACCGGGGCGACGCCTGCGCAGCCATGCCACCTCAGTCTTCTCTCGAACGCCGCTCGCGACACCCGTGTCGCTGCCTCCCGTTATAAAAAAAAACAATCTCAGTGATAACCGAAACGTGAATTTGTGCTTTCGAGGATTACAGTTTCATAGTTATTGGATGGTTTTTTGTCCACGGATCGGACCGATACCGTTGCCTCCTCGCTCCGGTGGCTCGGTTAATAACTTCTGGATCTACAGTGTAGTGCTAAGATTTACCGTGAAAAGGTCACTTACCTTGGAACACTGCCTTTTCAATACCATTTTATTATGTGTTCGAATCTCTAGCTTTCAATTTCCGACAAACAGGTTATTTTGTTCCCTCGTGTCTTTGATAACTAGTTTTGGTCTGAGCTAGCATGTTGACTCATTTCTTTGTAGCAGTTCGAGTCTTTCTGGGTGCAGTTTTTTATTTCCTTTTAGATCTGTCATGCCGATATTCGATAGGTTAACGAGAAAAACCTGTCGAAAGATTAGTCATCAACAATTTATTATAATACGCTTACCCGTACCTACTATTCATGGTTGATATGATATAATGCAGTAAAATTGATAATTACCTACTTATCTTGATTGCAATATTTATTGAATATCACTAAGGTAAGTTAATAACAAATCTAGAACAAGCTTTATCTTGAAACGTTGAATACATTTCAATGACAATCATCGACCGGTATGGCGACAACTCTAAATACGGTTTAGAAAGGCATTATGCAAATTGAGATTTAAGCTTAATGCAGTTACTTTTATTTATCTACTCTGTGATGTAATTCAAAAGAGAATTATGAAGTATCGGAAACAAAACGTTAAAAAGTTTTAATTTCTGGATCTTACAATTTCACGCAAAACACCTGCTCCCCACAACAACAAAAGGGGTGCAATTTTTTCGTCAAAACTGTGGCTGACGGCCGTAGCTTCCGCTACTGCATAAGCTTTACAAGTTACGGATGCCAATGTCTCCCCTTCACTGGTAAGCCAGTGCCCAGTATATTCAATCTGTCGTTGGCCACCGACTATAAAAACTGTCGTCTAAATATGTCGCGTGATAAAAATACAATGAATGTATGTGACGATTGCCATTGATATGCCGAAAACACTGGACAAAGTAGTAGTAAAATATGCCCAAGATTAATCATATATTTGTAAATTAAATCGCTTATTAAAAGATGGGTTGACAACATCCGACAACACTGACACACAATTGGATGACGAGGGCTCAACACCGTCTATATTAGAGGCGATCGGAGGAGACCTACATCCAAAGATGGATTTAATAAAGGCACTGGATAATGATTAAGACAATGTTACAGGTAAAATCGTTGGTAAAAATGAGTTGAAGAACTGTAAGATCAGATACTTGATTGCAACAACTGAAACTCGCAAATCGTCATAATTCGGTGATTATTTTCACGGTTGATGGAGCGCTGCTTAACGGTTGGGTCGGGGTTTTTGTTTTCAGGCAGTGAAACGAACCAATCGGACCTTGATGTCCGGTGTTGCAACGCGATTGTTCGGTTCTGATGCCGGTACTGCACTGCGGCCCAAGTGTTGAGCGGATCCCTAACCCAAGAGATTTAATTGTTGTATAACAACTTTCCTCTCGCTTTTTGTGGCAGTGATTCCGTGAAATGCAACGGACATGTGTAACAGGAAGTTAGCAGTCAGATGTTACCAACCTCTGAGAAATGAAGTGAATAGAATCCTTTCAAATTTAAATGTGATGTCAGATGTTAGACATCATATGCGACTCCAAGGTTCGCTCATCTTTTTTCTGTACATATCTTATTAATGCCATATACATAATCGTATATTATATATTGGTTTCGTTTTCTGCTACCTATGCCTAATCTAGTGAGTGTCTGATCAAAGCGTACCATCTTCGATTCTCAGTATCGAAGTAATGTTCTACAGTTGGTCACTCAACTTAATTTCCTTCAATTAATTCCATCTATGTAATCTGTAGAATTCCTGAAAGTTTTCAATATAAAGAGACGTTAACTGTGTTGCCAAGATTCCCATTGGCGAGATTGCTCTCAAATCCTTGCCTGTTAGAGTCAGATTCCATCCGCAAACCCAATTTCTCCGACACCTTATTCAATGATATCTCAAGCATAAAATGCCACACAACAATGAAACTGTACCAGCAGACACCGCAAGGTATTACCCACGATTCCCTCATTTGTAAAATTGCTGCGGCCCAGTTATGGTGCACCTGCCTTTGACGTGGAAAGTGGCTAGTTTCTCGTCTGATGAGGAATTAATCGCGGTTGCGGTTGAAGAATTGCTGCTTTCCACCACCGCACTGACTTGCCCTTATCGCGTAAGGCTTTGTAAGCACCATAGAAAACCTAAGCAATCTAAGTAATCCAATAAGTCTCTTCTATCATTGAAAAGTAATTATGTATATCTCTCTATTTGCGTTACATTGAAATAACTGTCCCTCTAAATTAGTACTTATCTGCTTTACCTCGGTAGGAGAGAAAATATTGATACCACGGTGGAAACAAAACTTAACTCCTATATACGTTTATTTTCAAACTTAGATACCTGCTCATAAATTTAGTTTCAAAGATGTACGCCCGTCGCTTTTAGCTTACTTCCCGACTTATTGTCAAGATCAAACCAAGCTCTTTTGTACATTATTGTTATCAAGTTAAATCGAAATCTCAACTCTGCGTTTCGTCATATCACGAAGCTTTGTATTGAAGTGTATGAAACAATACAAATTGCTACAAGCGAATAAATTGACTTGGAATCATGTTTCATTGGCTTTATTCGCTATACCGCCAACTTCTCTGAACCCTTTAGTACCTACGTACTCAGAAGTTTCATACGAATTATAGACCAATGTTGTGTATATTTTACTTCTCAGATTAAAGCTTCGTTTCAGAGCACAGACTACGAAGTCAGAAAAAAGTCGTGTAAGAGAACACACGACAGAAGTGAAAACTTAAAGGGCAAGGTTAAGTTAGGTTACAAGAAATAAAACTATTTTTCACGGTTTGACAGTGAGTACATTGACATGACAATAGAAATGATGGTTATTCAAAATAACATTTTGTTCACGGTCATAGCATCAACAATCCAGCCACTTTATTTTGTAGCATTATAATGTTACGCCACCATTTTTTAATGTTGTTACTAGAGGCAGTTCTTCCCGTAAACTCACTTAGCATTCTTCAAGTAACAAATGTTAACATTGATGTTCCAAAGTGTTGGCCACAAAACACTTGTTTCGAAGTAAAAGTGTCTCGAATATGACATCATACTCGCAACGATATCGTGTTATCTTTGTTATCTACCGCTTGGATAGCGATAACCGTGCCTTGAAGATAGCGACAAGTGCTGCAGGCTTGTTTGAAATGTCGCCCGAGTAAACTTCCTAGCGAGTGGACGAAACAACTGGCGAAAATCCATTTATTTTGTGGATTATTTACACACTAGCAGACACCCACATCTTCGTTTGCGTTACGAATTAACAAACATCCTTTCTTAGGACGCGCCTACGCTTCTTAAAACACACCATCTACGTCCAGTGGTTTAGCCTGTACGTTGTCTGTCAGTCAGAGCTAAGCCTTTGTATATATTGATTGATGATTCCGCACGAGACTGTTCTCCTCCATATCAAAAACTACAACCTTCATAGACATCTTCTAGGCGTTTCCATTTTTAAAAAAATATACATACATATATGCCCAGCTCTACACTTTGGACACTGTCTTTCCCTCTTTTGGGTAAGACTTAAGCTTCTCTGCGTTCTTAAGCTTAGGGTCCGTTTGCATCGTAAACTGGCTTCCTTCTTTATCGTGCAATATAGTGGTCTGCTCTAGTATAAAAATGTGCTTAAACTAGATGAACCAAATGAAATAATTTTACAGGTCACGAAACTTAAAAAATCGCTTCACCGAGCCAAAAGCGTGTCACGAGTTAAGTTAATTAGTATATCTAATGTGTGTATCCAATGAATAACATCATAGATATTGGTTATAATTGTCATTGTTTCGATGGAAGATAAAGAAACGTGACTGGAGGTGATCGATTTTACTCGATTGGTCAACGATAGATCCGAATAATAAAATCGGACAAGAATCGAATTTATCAAGGGCAGAATTTGCTTTGCGTGTTTGCGGTTGCTACAATTGAAATTTGAATGATATAACATGTTGATTGTTGAGGTTTGTTCGAAGAATTCTATAAGTGAAATCGATATTATTAGCGATTGTTACTTATTGAGTGCAATTGCTCTCAATAAGTAACAAGCCGCTTAATTTAATTTTAATAGTTAAATACCGACCTTTTTTTGTTAGACCTTAAAAACTAAGAATCGCTTACGATGGCTTTATTTTGAGATGACCAATTCTATAGTTCAAATGCATTCAATTCAACTTTCTTAGCTTGCCGGATGATATTTAAAATTGCACTGCACACTTTTCTAGTTGTTGGTAATCCATCAACTCAACTACTTCAAGTGGTAAGTCCATTTCAAATACAAATTCATTATCAATAAACAATCCAAACTTACACCATGTCTCTTTTGCAAAATTCTCAAGCCGATTCAACCAGCGTCCGTTCACAGATTATCACTCCTAGTCAAAGCTATTTAAAACAAAGCACTACATTTAACCAATCACTTAGGCCAGTCGCAAACGAGCTCTACGTCTCGTAAAAGCTAGATATCGACACGGCTCTGTCATTGGCGAGGTCGACACGACCTTAGCACGGATATCGCGTTAGTTGAGAGGGCGCGATATGACAACTCGTTAGTGCGAATTCATTTTGGTAATTACACTTAATTGTTAGGGAAATTAACAGATAATTTACTTTATTATTACTGTAGTTTTTTTATGAATACTGTGTTAAGTAGGTATGTCTGTATTGCATATCGGACATCGACTAGCTAGGTGCTGTGTGAGTGACTTCAAAAGTGTATCTTAAGCGTCGATGACACAGGGCTTTTTTTACACGCTGATTGTTGCACACGTTTTTAAAAGCTAGCGTGTGAGCGTGTTAGCTTTTGGGAAGGATTGTCGACAAGCAGATTTTAATAACGCCGCGCGCCGATGACACTAGGCGACTTTACAAGCTACAATCGAACTCGCTGGCTTGTAGCGTGTAAAAAAGCCGTGTGTCATCGTACTATAACAAACCATACTTCAAGCAAACAAATAAACTTTTATCTTATTTCACTACCCCTTACTTTTTCACCCCCAGCCAGAAGGTCGTCAAAGGTGGTGGTTTCCAAAGGTGAAGGCTGCAGGAGCACAACGGAGTTGTCTTGCACCAGCTATATTGACGTCAAAGGGTAGTTTCCCTGCTTACTTCTTTGTGGCCATTGATTTGTCCAAGAAACAAAATTATGTCTGCATAAACCTCTCTTTAGACTGAGTCTTCAATATTAATATTCCGCGTTCGCCTCGTAAATATCAAACAAAGGCGCGTATTGAAACAGGTTGCTCTTGTGCCAGTTCTGTGTTCAAACATTGCCTATGACTCCAATGCAAGTTACTTCTACGAGTTTGCTTACATGTATTGCATTCTACCAGATTACTAACTTCGAAGCCTCTAAGCTTCTAACTCGGCGCGGCTGAGGATTTGAGGTCGTGATAAGACAGATCTATGTAGGAACTCTGACTTACTTCTCCTTCTTATCGTGTCACTAGGTTTCGAAGAGGCTCCTTTGACTTACTGTCAAACTCCTTCTGACTTACTGTCAAAAAAGTTCAAGTATTCTTATTTTTAAAGCCAAATTTTTAGTGTAAGCCAATAACCTTGTAAGCTTTGGTTTATGGTGAGATTTCATCGAGGGATTTGGATAGCGATTGAGAAGTTCTTTGTGGCACTGTTTTTGTCATGAATCAGAGAATTTAAAGCTTAGATAGTCCAAAGTAAAGCAACAAAATTTACAAACATAACCCTTCTTCGCTCTCGGGTAAAAAGTAACGTTTTGGTAAAAAAAAAAAAAAGTTACCAACGATACATAAAATAAAAAATAAATCACACGAACATAAAGTTTTTGTACTAATGCTTATTAGTGTAATAAATGAAACAAACGAGGTATGACTTACGTGGGTTTGGTACGTGATGCGGCCTCGCAGTTCGCATATGGAATAAAATTAAACCTCACGAGGTTCGTCAAAACTAGTTCAATATTCGCTCTGTAGATTCTGTAACGGGCGAAATGTTATAAGTACAGGTATTATGTTTTTTATGAGTTTGTACGGAATTTCTAATCATACCCATCATTATGAAGATATTGGTTTTGGCTACATTATACGAGTGTTCTATTTAAATCAACAGTTACAGCCTTGTGGAATGATTTAAAATATGAGTAGGTACCTATACAGTTTAATTTTTTTATTAAAATTGGTCTCAGGACGTATTTTATCATTTTTCCCTATTAGAAAAATTCCCCCTGTATAATGAGCGTCAAACAACTTACCTCCTTAACCTCTAACAAACCACGTGACAATGATGCGCAGAACGCAATTCGTATGTCAAATTGGTTCTGCGCATCTATGTCACGTGGTTCATAATGATATTGTCTCGAATAGTTGACGAAGAAATTGATATATTTCCTGATAGTTCTAGGAAGTAATATTGCAAACTGAATAAAGTATGACAATCGTATTGTATCTCATAAGTACTATCTTAACAAAGACAGAACAATATCATAGTAACTAGTACTTCCTTCACTTTTGCACTTGTGTGTACAATTGCTACGTGTATGCGCTGTTGAGACCCAAGTAGACTGGAAGGCGTTCGAAGTGACCTTGATCCGTCACACTAGTTCCGTTCAATCATCGAACACCACTTTGCATTGGCAGGTAAATGTTTGCAAACGTACTGTACCCTGTTTGCGCTCTAACCAATCGATATTCAAATACAATTGCCTAACTTAAGCCGATTCGCTATCGACCAAATGGGTATTAATATATTAAGTTATTCTTTTTCTATTTTACCTCTAATTTATTACAGCATAAGCTAACTACTACAATTTATATTACAAAACTTACAAAAGGAAACAATTGGATTATAGATCGTTGCAAACGATCTATGGGTAGCTCAACTGCTCCAACTCGATACCCGATGTTTAATACCTCTAATCTTTTGGTGCTTTTATATATGCTCTTTTTAAAAAATACTTTTATCATCTAAGTTCGGTCGAAATTAGCTTTGTTTTCTAATCATCTACCACAAAGTCTCTAACTTTTCGACGTGCAACATAGAATAGAATATAAAAATAATTTATTTCGACTGAGCACTACATATTGACCAATAAAACTAAAAATTAACAGGTACTTGTAGCTCTGAAAATGGACACCACTCAGTATGTTGATCACATCTCATTTGATTTTGAGGTTTTCTGTGCACCATGCAGCGTTATCGATTTTTATTTTATATAAATGGTTACTTCCAATTTTTAATCGCCAACGTTGACTAACCATCGTTATCGTTTGATAAAACTACTTGTTTGTCAGTCGACTTATCTAGTCTTTAAAATTTATCAAGACTGACTTTGTAACATTAGTATCAATTTATATGTTGTATGAATCTTGATCACCTAAAGAGTTTTATGTAAATAACATTTTATTAACAAAAGTAACAACATTTATTTTAAAAAAATATAGAAATAACTAGATCTACGATTCTTTTTTTTATAATTTAGGGGTGATTATTAACTTACATCGTGTATACAAAACGACCTAAACGGTTAATTGACGAACACACGTTACAGTCACATTTAGATATGATCTCAAACTCTAAAAATATAAATCTACACTCCAATTAAGTCAGTCTAGAATATAAAATAAATAGTTTTATCAAGTTTGTGTCACGTCTGACTCATTATATAAAATTACGATAAATAGAAACGTGCCGATATGTATAATACATACTCGTATGAATATATATGTATGTATAATGTATATTCTCCAGGAAAATTCTGCAATGTTTATGAACAACAATATAATGAGATATGCATTGCGGTTCTTGACGTCTGTTGGTCTCGGTACGAAGCGGGTCCAATTCATAATGCCGTGTATGGTTTTATCTTAGTACGTTTATTTCAAAAGTACTAAGGCTTTTCATTGCTTGTTTTATGTCTTTGTAAGTGATACAATCAAAATATAAATAAGTGGTACCATTTGGATCTTTACTATAGGTATGGGTACTGCCTACTAGACCAGGAAACAGTGGAGCAAGTGGTGATCCACTGTCAAGCGACAGAGGAGAGTAGGATCAAGACAGGCTTGCGCAAGTTATTGGACTCCTCTCCACCTAACGTGTCAATAAGCACGCTATTGGAACTGTGCTGTCATCAGCCCAGGGTCCTGCTCCGTTATTTTGGGGAGCTAGGATGGCTGGGGCAGGGTTAAGTATATATCGGGGGGCAATGCACAATGCACCCTACAACGGGAAGCCAGTGTTGACCGCTGTACCCCCTTTTTAGAATTAGAATTAGAATAGGTATGGGTCCTTTTCATTGAACGGCTACGGTTTGCAGTGTCCATAATACTACTTAATAGGCGTGCTTATTTAGAAATTTATATAAAAATATATATTTGCGTAGGTACTTAGAAGATTCCCTTGCTTTCCTGGATTCCGTTTGGAATTGACTTTATATTATGGCAGGTTAAATGGTTCATCATGATTAAATGTCAACAAGTATCTATGGATGACCGGGCAGATTAAATTGTTAATGTATGTAATAAAATCCTGGAAGTCCACAATAGTACATACTAACTTTTACAGTAATAGCATCACATCAGGGTAGAATCGCCTGCAATGCATTGAAATCCTCCCACCGTACGCCTAAGCAAAGGTTGCAATCCTTTACGACTCCCACGCGCGGCTAATGGTATGATTTTGGATCAGAAGTAGGTGGTACCAGTTTCTGTTGCCAGTTACCGAAGGTTTCGATTACTACCGATGCTATAAATTGACATAGATTTACGACAGATTCGTAAGATTGTAGTGAAATTCTATCCGAGAATATTGACCGAAATGTAGATTTGAAAGATATTAGTGCCTACCACACAAGTATCATATACTTAGTGTAAGGCTCTGCACACCAATATCATACAAGCCAATGCATTAAATTATTATGTTAATATTTTACTGTATATTTTTGAGCTTGTTTTTTTTTATCAATTAAAAATAATTAAAATATTTAATTAAATTAACAACAAGCAAAAGTTGATATTGATTGTAAGTAGGTATCGCGTTTACAGATTTAAAAAAAAGTGCAAAGATCACATTTCAAGAATCTTGCCAATCTTACAATCACATCACGGATCTGCAATTTGCTAATAGCGAAATAAAATCCCAACTATGTTTCGGATAATTTCTCAGGCCGGCTCTCACATTCGCGCCATACCTGCGCCGGCGCAGAACCATCATTTCGTGCACAATTAATCTGAACTGCGATGACTAAATACCGTTACAAGATACCGTTGCTGTTGCCACTTCTGCAGGCGATGGTCATGATTCGTTTTTTTTTCTAGGCTAGTGGACAGCTTGCGAATGGTCACGTTGAAAATAAAATTGCGAAATAAATTGGAAGTTATATTTGATTCAGATGTTATCTGTTGAACCTTTTATCAGTATGTTTATATCCACAAGACTTAAACGTTTTTTTTTTATAATGATGTATAAAAAAAACCCCAATACCAGATAAGTGTTTGTAATATTTATAACTTAAAATGTATTATTTAATTTAGTTTTTTTTTTTTGTTAGAGCGCCTTTGAACGTCGCATTTTGGAGTTTATGTTTTTCTTTGAAAGTAAGAGGTACTGTTTTCCTTGTGTGTAATAATAAAGATGGTCTTTTAGACCCTATATTATAACTTTTCTTTTGGAATTGGAGACAGTAGGTCACGGAAGACCACCAAACACACCGTCTGAAACTTTCTTTTGGAAATAGCTAGACGCAAACCAACGGCATTGTGCGCGAGATCCAGAATGGAAAGTGAATTTGGTTTTGTCTTATGCTGTCTATAATCCATTGTGATCTGTGTTGCTTTGTTTTGTTCCCAAATTTTGCAACATCATCGACTTTTACAAGCCCGAAACTTAAAATATTCTTGACCGTATTGAAAATCAGTTTAATTTATGACCAAATATTTGCAAAATTGTGTCATTTATAAAATTACATCAAAATGATGCAATGAATCAAGCTTTTAGCAAAGTAAGTTTGACCAAAGAATATGAAATATAGGTACCATTTAATTTTGACCTCTAGATAATTATTTTGACAAAATAATTATGTGTACAAATAATTAGGTATAATCAGGTAGGTATAAATACTATGTATGTATGTACTCACTGCTGAAATAATTTCTTTCTTGACCTTTTCTTTTAATTATACTTCTAGGTAACAATTTATGGCTTTGCAGACTATAAATCAAAAATTCAATCAAAATCGTGACAGGAAACTCTACCATAAATCTGAAATGGTTTTAATCCTTTATTTCAATCCAATTTGCTTTCACTGTCAAAGCTCATAATCTTTATCACATTGTAATAAGAGTCGAATATTCTTTTACCATTTTCGTGTTAATTGTTAAAGTGGATTGAATACGAACGTTTGTGTTGCTTTCTATTTCATTCTAGTGTGAATTGGTATATCTATGTATGTCATGCAGACTTAAAGTAATGTGTCCGTACGTTATGTTTCTTAAATTTAACAGGTTTGTAAGTTTTATAAGAAAAAATCGAATATGCTGACTTGCATTCAAATCCACGTTAACAGAAATGGAGATTTAATAGAATTTTATGAATGACCTGGACTTACTGACTCACAGACAACGCAATGGTTTGCATTGAACTTAGAGACTTGAAATTTCGAGGGTATGTTCATTTATTAATAAATTTAATTGTAAGCGCGTACTAGAAAAGGAATTTTATTAATTCTTAACTTAAACAAAGTTGTGGGTGTCAACTAGTGTTTTTTTATATCATTGTAGTTAGTAGCAGTTAATTCTTCGTATGTAAATTGAGGCAGTATGTCAATGTGTGAGTCATAGCATAAATATATTGATACCATCCTATCGTGTTTTGGAGCGTTACATAAAACTCCATAACAGAAACAGAACGCTAGTAATCTAATTCAATTAACTAATTCTTACTAAAATGTTAACAAAGTCTTACTAATATGGATATAATTAAGCAGTTAATATTCCGATTACACACAAACTGATCAGCTCCCGATAGATCATTTGTCAGAAAGATAATAAAATGCCCACTTCCAAATATGGGATGCGTTTAATTTAATCGAGATCTTAGATTGTGTAACTTATAATGATGCATGATTATGTTTAAACGATTATATAATAATAATTATTTTATTTCAGACACAAAAAACGTACAGTGTAGCTTAACTAGGATCGATATGATTACCTTAGCCTTAGAGACTAATGCCAACCAAACTTTCAAAGTTCCTAAGCGATTACTTTACGTGCTTGGAAGTTCTTAATGGTCAGAATCTGGACTGTTAGGTACTACCAAGCGAGTAAAGTAATTGCTTAGGAACTTTGACAGTTTGGTGCAAGCAGGCATAACATACATATATGTATATTTATAAAAACTTATCAATTAGCGTGGCACTGGGACAATGACGTGCGCGCGGTGTCGCGTATCAGTCGTCCATAGAACTTCCTGAAAACGACACCCTTCGGCCAAAATCCGGTGTCAATATTATAAGAAACTATACTATTGTAAAAAAATTAACGACCAAAAAGCACTCTCCCGAAGGAAGAAAATCGCGGCTGCCCATGTTGACTAAAACAGTGTTTCGCAGTATTTGATTCAAACTTATATAATTATTCAAAATGAAAGCAACATTTATGAAGAAGCGTTTTAGGTTTTTCATTGCATCTTACTGTATATTGAATTAACGCAAATGTAGGTACAAATGTATATTTTCGTGTTTCCGATTGTCAGATGTCTGCGCTAAGTTAGAGCATTAAACATGTTTTTAATACTTACTAAATTTGATGACAGTGACTTTGCTAGTGACACACATTTCTACGAAGAAACCACTTCAGAATATGATACATCTATCAAATATTTTTTACGATCAATTATGAACTTTATTGCCTTATGATAAGCTCTTATGACCTCCTACGCTACGCCTACCCCTAAGGAAACTTCTGTCTCGAATTTCGGTAGGCACTTTTATTACCTTCCGTATATGAACTATATTTACTCACGCGTGTTCATTATTACGTGGACCATTATCGTTGTCAGACGCCCCTACATTACCAATAATACGCTAGTATTTTCAACATTATCTACAAATTTTAATAATTTGACGACATGGATGGTCGAATGGAAAGTGTATTGGACTGCCACGCCCGGTGTCGCGGGTTCGTTTCCCGCTTCAGGACAAACATTTGTGTGATGAACATAGGTGTTTGTCCTGAGTCTGTGTGTTTTCTATGTATTTATTTTCAAAAAAAATAGTATTTAAGTATTCTTTCAGCCATATGGTTCTCATAGTACAAGCTCTGCTTAGTTTGGGGCTAGATAGCGTTGTGTGAAATGACCAAAAATAATTATCTATTTTATTATTTTAGTAATAAATAAATATTTTGGACATTTCACACAAAGCCTTAGCTTGTACTATGGAAGCCAGATATCTGATACAATACTTAAATACTTTTTTTTTAATACATACACAGAAAACACCCAGACTCAGGACAAACACCGATGTTCGTCACACAATGTCAAAATGTCCAAAAAACTTTTTTACTCTTGCCTCGCCTGATCTTCGATGTCGTTGGCCTTTTTGGATACTCTTAGCTCTTTTTTATATTTTATTCTTTTGAAAATTGCAGTTACCATTGTAATAATCTGCTGGCAAAAACTAGGCTTGAGTCTTCATTCTCATAACTGTTTTCACGCAGATTTATCAGATCGTTTGCATTTTTCTAACTTCAGACAAGTTACAAAGTACATCCTCAAGTAAATTAACCATTTCCGAGTAATTAAGCGTTTTCCAGCAAAAACCCTTTAATGGTATGCAATTAAAGTAATCACGGACGGACTTGACCAGATAAATTATTTTAATGGCGAGTGAAAAGCAGATGTCGAGTGGCAAATGCTTGGTGATTATGTAAATTGTACTAAAAATCTGCTCAATATTGTAAAATATTTTTTGCATTTCACCGTTGTGGGATTGCAGGATTAAGTCTTGATAATGTACCAAAACACTGCCATGTATAGTTATTTGATTGTAACGGGTATTTATCGCGCTCACCTCGTATGTTTTTGTGTCCCGACGTTTCGACTGTATTGGAACAGCCGTGGTCACGGGTTGACTGGCGTATTAGATCAAATAACTATGTGTGATAATCGCGAAAGTCTACTAAAAACACTGCCATATATTCTGCCGTCAAGCAGTAAAGTATAAACTTTACTGTGTTCCGGTTTGAATGACACCGTAGATATTAAAACTACTGTCTGTTAGTAACTTCTTTACTGAACGTGTTTACTGCACGCACATTGTCTGTTTCAAATTAAATTTAGCCTATTGAACAAGATGTCTAGCCTAAGAACATAGACATAGAACATATATTTTATATATTATATTCAAACTGTATAATATTTTTTTGACTTACCAGAGTTATGCAATGAAACATTTTGGCCAATAAATGATTGAATCGATTGAATTGAATAGCCTTGAAGGCTTCGTAACGACAATCAGTTACAGTCAAAAAAGTTTCGACTCTCTATCTTAGAACAATGTCGTGAAACTTTCACCAGCCTAAACTGTAGCTATGTATTGTATGTATGTATACATACAATATGCGTGTGTTTGTGAGTCATCCAACATAGATTGCATCATTACGTGTGCGCTCGTCAACTTAAAGTTTAACATTTTGTAATTCATTTTCAACGGTATAATGAGCATTATCGTTTACATATTTTACTGTCATTATGTTGTTCTGTTTCTCAAAGATAATTTTATTAGTACCTGTACTCTAAGTTCCTTCTAAGTAACCTCAGTTTTCTCTCAAACCTAAAGTTTTGAAATTAAAAAAAAAAATAACTAACATTTTTTTTTAATTTCTGTTATAATCACTATGGGAATATCGCCTGTTCATTTTCACTTTTCATCCTGGTGTTAGTAATTTTAATTCAATATTAGATCCCACCCGCCCCGAGCAATTTATTTCTAGATTATTATTTTCTTCCTTCTTGTATAAGTCATTGGCACGGTCTGGTGTTTAAGCCTTCCTTCTATAATAATTTTTTTTTACACACGTGCTATTTGAGGTGCCGATTAATTAAAATTTTACTGTACTCTGTCTCCTCTTCTCATCGTGTCACTAGTTATTTTGAACCAGTGTGGTGAAAGGATTTCAAGTGCGCCTCGAAGAGACTCCTTTCGTGCACTTGACACATGTTTTCGAACTTTTCATGCCGGTTTCCTCACGGCTACTTCCCAGTTCGTTCACTCTTTTGTTATGCTGATTTTATACCCCGATGTTTACCTTCATCGTTAAGTACGTGTTTTAATGCACACATGGATTTTTCTGTTCTAATCATAATAAAAAAAACTATGTACTATGTGTGCATCAAAACACGTACTTAACGGTGAAGGAAAAATTGCACTCTGTATGGTTTACAAACGAAGGAATTCCTCGTACCCTAGTACCAAACATCAGTACTATGCAGAATGTGAATTCTGTATTTCATAAAACGCTTCCTGCAATTATCATTCATTGTCCAAAAAGCAGTGGGATATATTAAATTATGAGAGGAAACCACACATCCCCTCAATTAACGTTTTAGCCTACATCGCAATGTTTTTGACCTCACTCGGGGACAGTGGGCTAATTGCAAAAATTAATTGTACCTACGTAATTTGTTGGTCCAAACATTTCACTCTCTAGGGCATTTTGTTACTTATCTTTGTACATGTGCCTTACTCTAGCCGCAAACGGGTCCTCGACCACAGCAAGCGGTGGCCGGAATCTGTCAGTTTTCATACATGTTGTTGCAATGTATCGCACGAAAGGAGCCTCTTCGAGGTGCACTTGAAATCCTTTCACCACACTGGTTCGAAAGAACTAGTGACATGATAAGAAGAAGAAGTAGCAATGTATTAAAACTGACGGACGCCGGCCATCGGTCCCTGTAGTTGGTGACTCGTTTGTGGGTGCACTTAACTTCGCTAGGAACATTATGGTGTTAGAAATGATGTAGAAAAAACTTAAGCCTCGATAGAGGTACTTACGCTTGAGCAGTCATCGGACAAAGGTCACGAATACACAATGACCGTAGAATCGATTACATCATGCCTTTTGTACTCTAGAGCAGATGGTTAGTCCAACAAAAAGTATGGTTACCAATATGGGATAGATACAAGTTGTGAGAACATTAGATGCCAAAAAAAAACTTCTCATTTTATGTATTCATGGTTTAAAAATCAAGGTTTTACAAAAACATACAACAACCGACTTCGATCGGAATGTTCTTATAACCGTAAAAACACCATTGACTATTCAATGGTGTTTACGGTCACAGGGAAGCAAAATACTTAATTTCATTTACTCAGATAACGTAATTTTTTCAGTTATTTTGATTGCAAAACCAAAGTACTGAACCGATTTTCATGGAATTTCTATGCGACCAATCTGGAAGTATAATCCTCTCAACAAACATAAAAAACCAACCGAATTGATAACCTGCTTCTTTTTTGAAGTCAGTTGAAAAAAAATATGTACACTGATATGATGTTCAATAAAGTTAATCAAATTTTAACTCCAAATCACATGGTTATGAATACAGAAAAACGAAATACGAAAGATTGTGAAATTTGTTTTTTTCAATCACGCCCAAGCTGCTGAACAGATTGGTCTGAAGTTTTTCGTAGACTTTCGCGATTATCACACATAGTTATTTGATAATATAGACATAGTTATTTGATTATAACGGGACACAAAAACATACGAGGTGAGCGCGATAAATACCCGTTATAATCAAATAACTATAGATTGGTCTGAAATTTTACAAAGACGAGGCAGATGACGTTAAGAGACTTTTATTGAATCGAATACATAGATACATTGTCGTATCATATCTTGATTATAAGGCTCTACCGGATGACAGAGACAGTGATACAAAAGTACTGTGTTAGAAAGAGATGGATACTGGTTCTCGGTTCGCTGATTATGAGTCATGGGCTGATGCCTGTTCAGTCCCCTTTGTATTGTAGTATGATGAATAGAAGACTCGAAGACAGGTAACAGGTGAATTAGAGCTGATGTTTTGAATTACTCAGATCTCCTCTTGAAACTCTTGAATTGAAGAAACCCTAATATTTTGGAGGCTATTGCAATGATGGAAATTATGAAAAACTTATGGCTTATCAATTAAAATAAAATTTGTATTTTGTATTCTTCAGTGTAGTATGTGTCTCTACTTTATACATTCATAAGACCTGTCTGTAACTAAACATACTTGAGACAATAATTCAGTCATTAATTCATTCATTGGAGTACACGTGAGACCTAGCAGAGCTAATGTTTTGAATTACTCAGATTTCCTCTTGAAACTCTTGAATTGAAGGAATTCCAATATTTTGGAGGCGATTGCAATGATGGAGATTTTGAAAATCTTATTCCTTATCAATTAAAATAAAATTTGTATTATGTATTCTTCAGTGAAGTATTTGACTCTACCTTATATATTCATAAGACCTGTCTGTAACTAACCATACTTGAGACAAATAATTCAGTCATTCATTCGTTCATTGGAGTAGACGTGAGACCTAGCAGTAGGAAGGAATTTATCGAATATCAAACATTAATACACCACAACTTTTTAATCACCAAAAAATCTTAAATGGGCATTGCAGAAGGGGTACTACGTTGTATCTGTGCAGTCAGAATTTTTGGTAACTACAAAATAGCAGCGGGGCGAGTGCGGCGCCCGAGCCGAGCTTTTGCGAGCTGGCTCGAGCTAGATACCAGAGTTAGTTAACGATGAATGAAACTAAATATTTATCAATGATGCCTAAAGTCATATAAAAACCACTAACGGTAACAGTATGTCCATATTTTTTGCCATATTTATTTAGGAAAAAAAATACTTAAATATATTTTTGCCATATTTAGACTGAATATATCCTTTCTTCAATCAGCCGCAGACGCTTTACTGGACCACGAAACTGGACGCTGTCATGATGAGACATTAGGCTTGCGATGAGTCATGACATCCAAGTATCCAACAGAACTCTCCAGTCGCAAGAGGGACCGGTTCTTTAGCCCTATCATCAACATTTCTGACAAACGTATCCGCATCGAAACCATCATAGAAAAGTCTGTACGACGTTTCGAAAAAAATCATACAAAGAGAGCTACAGAAGTGTAGCCGCCGTATTACGAAAAAGTATTGACAGTCGATTTCGTATCGAATTCTATACAGAGATGTCAACAGTTTGTATGACATTTTGGCTGCTCCGTATCTCCTACAAACTGATGACTTTTCTGTAACGCCTTCGATACGAATACGCTTGTTGTTACTTTTCGTAATACGACTACTGTAGTCGAGTTTTTGCCGTGCGTTGCGAATTTGCGAATTCTCACCGAATGATGCCGAGCGAATGAAATATTGCACAGAAATGAGGGCTGATCGACGTCGACGGTTCTTATTTTTGCATTTAGTGTCATGATGAGGTTTTAATTTTTATTTATACTGATGTTGTTGGTAGATAACGGCTTAATTCAATCCCCCGTTAATTTAAACCCAATTCTCGTTCTCACGTCAGTCGTCAACTCTTTTTTTTTATGAAAACATAATGATAGTTCGTTTGTAAACTGTAACTAAAATATAATTAGTTGCACTAGACAGATGTTGGGACTTGCCATATGTTGAGTCATTTGTAAACTCGCAAAATCTATGGAGGCCACGATAAATATAGTATTTTTATCATTAAGTTAAGTTTCAAAACTAAATTCAGTAATTTAGGTTTGAAATTTGCGCCTCAGCGACATGTTATAAAAACCCTTATCTAAAAGTGAGAATCGGTTACTGGTAATAGGATAAGTTTAGATAAGATAAACCATAGACCAATATACTTACTTGTTATTATTCGTCTATGGTTATAAATAATATATAACAGCACTCCATTTGTATAAGTATACAAATGGAGTGCTGTTTATTCTATGATAAAAAAAACAAAAAACCAAAGATAATGCCAACATAATATCATAAAATTTAAAACTAGTAAGGGCAGTATTATTTGCTAGACAGTAATCTCTGTCCTCCTTTGTTCAAATATTACGTGTCCATCCCAAGGTTGCCTGGAAGAGATCACTCTTAGCGATAAGGCTACCCATTGTACCACTTTTTCTTCAGTACTGTTTCTTCTTCATGTAACTTCTTTATTTTAAGGTGTGCAATAAAGATTACATCTATCTATCCATCTGTTAGACAACCGTAGCCGACATACCTACAAGACTGTAAGATACTACTGTAGTAAAATAGAGTGCTAGACCAATGATTTGCAGCATTTTCAGTAAGACCTACTACTTCCTTTATGATCAAATGTGCCATTTCTATTTCATTTTAAATCCACCGATAATTCAAAAAGTGCCACTTGCACTGAGCTAGTTGAATCCACCTGGACGGTCGAGAAGAAATACGGCGAAAAATTATGAAATACGACGTAAATTTCCCACTTGCGCACAATGGCAATAAATAACACTCGTTAAAGAAAATGTCCATAGGAATGTTTGAATATATTGCTAGTGTTGCCAGGGAATCGCACGAAAGCTCGATAATGCCGGGCTTTCAATATAAAATTAGACAAACTTTTGACGGTAATAATACGGAGTCATAACACCTTATCAACATCTCTAACTACTATCAACCTCTTCAACTTAAAAGTTAAACCGTAAAAATAGGTTTTGGTCCATTGAACATATAATTGCAATTAGTGGTACTAATTTAAAAAGATGCTTTCTAGTTAAAGTTTCTAGAACGGTACAGACGTTTACTCTGCATAAAGGATTAATGATAAATTTACCGCTGGGAGGCGTCAAAATCATCAAAATGTCTAAAAGTGGACGAGCGCTTTAGCAGTGTTGCACAGGCCTATGTGAATCAAAGTCCTGTGTAGCTCTGTTCTAGTCATGAGCAGGCGTGATATCTTACCGTCAGGAGAGAGCTAAGCTCGTCATCATGTCCCATGTTTACCTAAAATAGGGTTGCGGGTTCAAGCTCCGTAGTGTTCTTTAGATAACACTACGGAGCTTCTTATGTCGCGTTACCTTGACGAAAGTCTGAAAAGACGGTGTCACACAGCACTACCGAAGCTGGAATAATGCGGCACTTCGATTTCCGCTCCTTTATTACCAGTTTATCACCGTACCTCACCTTACGCAGACGATAAGGGCACGTCCTCATTCCCCAAGGCGCTTAAGCCCAGGTTCTTACCTAACTCGAGATGTAATGTTACAGTAACAGCAGAACGTTGTTAAGCTGGCTCCGATTTAAGACTCTCCCTCGACCTTCTACCTTCTGTCCTCTGTGCCAGAAGGAAGTAGTAGGTCATTTTGACCCTTATTTCCAGAACTTCAGAACTTTATTTCTTCAGAAGGTTCTGGAATGTAATAATTTCTTCTGTGCGTTGTTTCTACGTTATTTATCATCTAGCCGACGCCAGCAACTTTGTTTATGTTGCGTATTTTCAAAATTCCCTTTATTCGTACTTACTTTTAACTCTTGACAAAAACATCCTCCAAGTTTCAAGTCCCTACGATTGGTTTGGCCTGTACGTTGTCTGTCAGTCATTCAGGTTCAATACGAAGCCTTTTATATTGATCAAAAAAAAACAAAGAGTCAACGAACAGAAAACCAAAGTTTAAAGATACGACACGTGTTTCGCCTCTACACGAGGCATCATCAGGAGGTGTGGACTAGGGCCTCCAGTACCGGTTCCTTTTTCCAGTACCGGGATTTCGGTACCGGCACACGGCCGGAACCGGGAGTACCGGGATTTTCGGTATTCCCGAAAATAATTAGTAGCCTATTATTAAGTCAAACAGAAAACTAGTCAGAAAACGATAAAATAAAGAAAAGTCGAGCGAAATATAACGAAAAGTTATAAGTTATATTTTTATATTTATATAATTTACTGCAAGCATGATTTGTAAGAGAGAAAATTCGCGTAACTAATTGAATATTGCATTAACAATACAGTACCAATTGTTAAGTTATATATCAAGTATAAATGGCTTATAACGAAAGTTTTGAAGTGGATATTTCTTTGTTTGCAGGATTGTATAGAATTACAGTTAAAAAGTTAGTACGTCACATGCGTAACAACACTTCTAAACGAAGGTTGATTTGATTTCTGATAAAAAGATAATAGTTTTTAATCGTACTTTATTTGTTATTAATCTTCACAAGCCAATGCTCAATGATCATGTCAATGTCAATGATCGGCCTCATAAGTATGTTAAAATAAGAAAGTGCCAATTTTATTAATTTCCTCTGTGATAAACTATCGATAAGAATATGTGTCAGTTTAAATTTTTTGTCAAAGACGTAACATAAAGAAGTATCCGCTTATAATTTACGGTTGTATCTTCGACACAACCCGTTGCTTTTTAACCAGTGCGTCCTACCCATAATGAAATACTCAACCAAGGCGTGAACACTCACTGTTCTGCTAGATATCTATTTAGATAAACGACGCAATAATACACTATGAAACGAGCTACGCTTGGAGTTTGAGATACTTGAAGGGAACTAATGTCATTAACAAAGCTTATAAACCCGTATATCCATAGTCAGCTGGTTTTAATGAACATAAAGCACAGTCGCATTGCAGAAAACGGAATCATTATTCATTATTTCTTATTAATAGTAGGCTAATAAACTGTTGATAACAACATCGGAGAAGATGGAAAGACGAGCTAGACTCCTACTTGGAAGACTGGAAGACAGTTGCCCTTGACAGAAAAGAGTGGAAAGAAGTAAGGGAGGCCTTTGCCTTGCAGTGGGACGATTCAGGCTCATAATAATAAGAAATAAAAATAATACGTTCAGTGGCTTAGGTTGTGGAAAGACCGTCACGTCAGTACAAACAACCCCAAAGCTCATGTCATTCTTTAAATAAATGCATTGAGACGACGATACCAACAATAAGCTGATATTGCAACATTTCCTAAGTTCTGAACATCAACAGCACCTTTGAAAGTTAGTAAGATGGGCGGGTAGGATCTAGTGGGTAGAGGAGTTACTGTCTTTCCTTCTTTGTACTAACAGAATGCACTATTTAGCTATGGTTTTAAAGATTAAAACCCTAAAAAAGCTCTTATACACTAAATTTTAAGTAATCCCGAAAGTACCGAAAATCCCGGTTCTGGATTTTTCTAGTACCGGTGCTGGAGACAGCCGAGAATCCCGGGATTTCCCGGGATTTTCGGTTCCGGGATTTCCCGGTACTATGCCCTAGTGTGGACTCGCCGAAGTTCGAAACGAGAGTCACTCTCGTTTAGTACTCTCGTTTCGAACTTCGGCGAGTCGTTCGTTGTTCGTTGACTCTTTGGTTTATAATATTTATTTTTCAGTAATATGTACTAAAGTTCTAAACTAAAGTTATATTGATGAATACAATACCCAACTCGTATTTTTAGTCTATAAATAGCGATTGATTGGCGAGTAAGCCATGGTATTCACGAGTAGTAGTAGCAGAGATTTACAATTTGCTCATTCTTTGCAAATTACACCTTATCACTTGCAAGTCCAAAATTAATAATAATCTCTGTAGGAAATACCTACGTAATAAAGCATAAAACTGACTTTTGAGCTTTTGTTATAAACAATGGTAACATTGTTTAAGTTTGACTGCAAAGCTTCGCAAATATTGCAGTGTGTGCAAATTCTATGCACCTAACGGAGCTTGACCTTGCACAGCGTGAGAAAGTGCAATAAAGAATTCTTATCTGTCATTCCTGCCATCCTCTCGACTCCCAACGACAAATTATTGCCTTTATATGCGACATAAACTTCATAATAATGCATATTCAAACGACAACCCGTAAACTCTCGTAAATCGCACACTCCCGATACGTTTTATGCGATTCGACCTTTAGCCCGCGGTCTGCGCCCACTTTTTCTGATTAACATGGGGAAAAGAACAGGTTTCGTGGGGGTCTGCGCAAAAACGTCTGGAAGTCGCCTTTTTTGAAATGGCGGATAAAAATGCCTACCTAAATGGTAGCTAATTTTCGAAGCTCCGATTAACGTTGATAATAATCGAGATTCAGTCCTTGTAATGTAAATTTACTATATCTTTTAAAATAAGTGTAATATAGCTTGTCATTTTTTAATAGAAAACTCAGCATCAGCATAATATTTTTCGTTAAGTTTGAGGACCTGTGGATTTACAAACTCTTTTGTAAAATCTATTATGTCTGAATAATTATCACTATTATTATTTTACAAGGTTGACATTCCAATATAATAGATTAATAGTGACCAATTTATTTTCATCCAGATAAAAAATTACAAAATTTAGAAAAAAATAATAATAATCATTTATCGTTCTACGATCAACAAACAATGCCCAATGCTGCAACTAAAATACCTCGTATTGTAGTGATGCAAACAAGATACAGCGGAAGCCTGTGGTCCAGCAGCACAAACTAGTAAATCAATCGATTTAAACGATAATCGACCTAAAGCTATTGGAATAGAAACTGTAGATAGTAATTTAGAAGGGAATACCTGTGGTCTCAATGCACAAAGCGATACGACTATCGTTGTAAACGATAATGGCTCTAATGCCATTGAAATAGAGGCTAAAGATTATGCAAAGTGCCCGTGTGACAAAGAGTTGGATTACAAACGGTTATTCCTAGCTGCAGAACACAAAGTTTAAGTACTCTATTGTTGGTGTTAGTTGTTTAGATTTGTTTGGAAATTGATTTTTGCTATTAGGATTAGTCAGGTTCAGAAATATCTGCTATAATCTGAAAAATATATATTTCTGTAAATGACAATTTTCTTTGTTTCTGTCTAATAAAAATATAAAGTATCATCATATAATACAAAACGCTTGGTCCTGACAGACGAAGCACTAGACATAGAGACGTGAAATTTCGAGGGTATGATCTTCAAGAAGTGCAGGCGCGTACTGAAAGGATTTTTGTTAATTCACAACGCAAAAGATATTGCGGGTGTCAGCTAGTTTAGATAACTACAATAAATAAAACAACGTTTATAAAAAATTGAGATGTGTTTTGAAGCCAAACTCATTAGTGCCAAAAATAACTGCGATGATCCATCTTCACAAGGGATGTGACGTATTGCCGTGAAAATATATTTTGGTTACAACTGAGTAAGGAAACTTACGTTGGCTGGCCTGGTATAATTAGCAGCATATTAATCACCGTAACGAATATAGAATGCGGTGCTATTTCGAGCGGGTTTCATAAATATATTTGTTATGATATCTTCATTTATTTGGACATTGGTCAAGGATGCGTGAACTTGGCGACTTTTACTTTGTTGTTTTGAAAATTGAGTTTCATTTTCAATATTATTTATTTTTTCCTCAAAGTATTGGCAAAGCTTGAGCTTTTTCGTAAATAATTGCATATTCCAACCAAAATAAGAGCCATGAGACAGTTCATCCCACATGTGTGTTTCGTAACTAGAGTAAAACACATGCAATACAATTAAATTGCAAACAAGAACGTACGGATATGGACAGTTTACTTGTTTCTCTTTTCCAACAACTAACTGTAGCTCTCGACTACACCCGCCAAGTCAGTCTATGTGTGGAAGTGTTTGGCACAGGTTTTCTGTGTCCCCGTATTATTTAACCGCCGTGCGAATACACAGTGAGTCATACACAGTTCGCTAACCATCTGTTTCATTGTCGTGACTCGACTCCGGTCCAAGGATTCACGTCTCGCGTATCTTTACATCTACAACCTTATCTGGTATCCCATCATCTACCAATTGGACTTTATTAGTACTGTGGGAATTATCAATTACCACATCTATATGAGCATAATTTTCATCACCAAATGTGTCAGTGTGTCGTCTCGCTTATTGTTTTTGTGTTGTTGTGTTGGTCCAAGTGCAAACGGTTGAGGTGTCTTTCCGACAGGTGCGCGCTGGCAGCCATGCAGCTTTTTTTATGGGAATAATGGTGAACGGAATTAGGTATCCGCCTTTGACTAACAAAGTTGTTTTGTCTCTCTCTTTCCAGATGGACCGTATGCCGACATCTCGCTCACCGGCCCGAAGAAACCCTTCTGTTTAACTTACCTCACCTGTCCTTTGGATTTGTTGTGTTTTTTTAACTTTGTTGCAAAAACTGAATAGGTAATAATCTGTAGGCGGAAGTTTCAAATGTTGCGGTTAGCATAGATTCACGTAGTAGTAGCGATTCGGTTTCAAATTCAATCGCTGGAACTGTATCGGAAACAACAGTTCTTATTTCAATAGCATTAGAGTACAAATCTAATTTCGTAAACGTTCTTTGTGCAACGTTTGTCTTTATTTGGCTAAGTCGATTCTTATCGAATTACCGCTCGTTACACTAGTTTGGTGATTTCACTTTTTTGCTCCCGTCTTCTGATCTCTTTGTTTCTCTTTTTGTTCGTTGCGTAATATTTGACTAGATGTCTTTGTTAAAAACAAATATTATCTGAAAATTGTCTTTCTCGTTGTTATATCACCATTGTATGCAAACGTTGTGTCATTGAGATTATCTTGATAATTTTAAGCTCCTTTTAGTTTACTTTCTGTATCTCTTATATGAATGGAATAGTCTCGGCTATAATTAAAGTTAAAGTTTTTTATCGACCAATTATACACTACAAGTTAAATTGCTTGTGCGTCAAATGCTCAATTAGTTTGAAGTCGTATGACGTCATTCTAAACTCATAATCGATTGTTTATGGTCGTTCCTATAACCTCTAGCTTTTGTCCCAGGGCAGGTAATAAAATTTGTGCTTTTGGACTTTCTATTGAGGTCACAGCTCGATATCTATTTAGGTGTTCGTTCATATGTTGTGGGCAATATTTCCCTTATCTCAAACGGTATTGATAAGTGCAGTGTTTCGCCAGGAATCGAGTATTTACATTGAAGTTTTACAGGTTGAACCGAATATAGTGATACTAATACAAACAGTAAAAGAAAATGAACCGTAACTAGTGATTGTAACCAGTGAAATGCACGAAGGATAAAATGGAACGGAAATTAACTCGTGAAGATTTTATGAGGAAGAGTTTTAGAGCCCCGAGGGTCTCTCCACTCCCCGAACCCCAAGAGCTAGTGGTCAACGGAGCTCCGCCGCCCTCTCCAGTGTCCTTAGCCATGTTGGAAAGGACTCCCCTACCCCAACGAACCCATTACGAAGTGACCAATTCGGGGATCGCTCCGAAACGCATCGAAATCAACCGAGCACACCCGATTCATTTAAAGTCATTCCAATCCGAACCTCCTGATGAAGGAGCTCCGGTCCCACCTTCAGATGATGTCTTGCGTAAACTCGAACGGCAGATCGGAGAAATGGAACGTGGTTTGGAAAGACAACAGAACGGCACCGTCTCGGTAGATGAAAGGGTACGGTATGCAGAACACGAAAACTTACTCCGCACTGGGGTGTCGTCAGTCGGTGGTGGAGGCTACTTACCAGCTGATTCTGATACGGAACACGATGTAGTTCCGTTCAATAGGAATGAGACTACGCGGAGCAGCACTGGAGCTACCGCCCCTGTTCCCAGACCGGCCACAAGACTTGCCAGGACCAATTCAGATACACAGCAATCTGTCGCTGCCACCGCCAGACTCATGCGGAAACTGGCTGACGGAGGCACTAAAGACGAGAAGACCAAGGTCATATCTCGTAAGGCGATTCAAGCGAGGATGGAGCGAGTGAAGAACTCTGTTGTCGGTACCAAGCATGAGCACAGGGTCTTGGCCGAGCACAGAGCCGAGCCCGCTTCGCCAAGGTCACCGGTTTCTACTAGATCTTCGACACAGGTAATGTGGTTTCCCATAGTATTGTGGCGTCTGTGTTGTCCAATACTTTGAACTGTTTGAAAAACTGTTTTTCTTCTTTACGAATGATGAAATCTTCTATAAATGATTTATATTATTACCTTTCTCGTTAAGAATTTGTGAATGAAAAGTAAATTGATACACAATTTCAGAACAAATGGCGATACTAGTGGTGTAGTGACGCACCACATCGATATCAACATCTAGTGACGTACGAATATCTTATCGATTGCCGGTATGCCGTTGTTATCGATATCACGTTCGTAAATATAGTGAATTAATTATACACAGTCGCGGATCCGTTTCCATTCCATTTCCATTCGTCCTTACTTACCTGTTATGAGAAACAAGTTTTATTAGAAACTCATTATTTTGCAATTTTAATGTTTTTATATAATTCCTCTTTGAGTTGCACTTTCTTACAATGTTATAGTACTAAAACATTAGAACGTTCAGATTATCTTCATTGACGTTATGTTTCTACAACAATTGCATAACGAACACTTTTTCTCAAAAATATATAAATATATTTCTAACTCGAGGAACATCATAAGAATAACGTCTAACATTCGAAACCTTGCGTTATTTATTAGGTGTAAAAAATATTTTAGTTGTTAGTAATTAAAACCCAGGTAAATAATGCTATAAATGAAAAATATGAAAACCATGTATTATTACGCGTGGATACAAAATGCTCGTAAATCCTAACCAGCGGGAGGGCGGGCGGCGCGCGGCGCCTTGCCAATCTGAGATTGTTGTTGTTGTGACGTCATCTCGTGATTATAACATGCCACGGATGAAGGACAAAGGTTACGAGAGGAGACTTATAATAAAATACTTGCCTTTTATACAGTTGATTTATGAGGACCTACAGAGTTCATGTGTAATTTGGGGGCTGTAACAAAGTTAGGTAATGAGTTAAGTAAAGCGTGTAACGAAACATGTTGTTATAACAAATCTAGTATGTAAACAAAGTGTGTAATGAGTGGCGTACGTTAAGTAATATGTACTTTAAAGTCTAAACCAAAGCGCCGAAAACACAAAACCCAAGTCAGAACTCGACACGTGTTTCGCCTCTACACGAGGCATCCTCAGGAGATGTTGACTCGCCGAAATCTGAAACGAGAGTTCTCGAGACTTGGTTTAGATTCTAAAATTCTAAACTAGAGTTAAGTAAATGGGGACCGTTGTTTTGTACTTTAAAGCTCTATTAACAGCTAATAGAAAATCAAGAGATCACAAAAGTTTTCTTCGAAAAAAGTCGCGTGAAAAAACCTAATAGAACAGGAAGTCTAATTACAAACCTTAAGATTTAAGACGTTTGCGTGTTAACTGAATGTAATGAAAAACATTATCCTTCTTTTTCACGGGCGGGTTAAAAGTAAGGAGTATAAAGTACAATCATAAATTAAATCCATGATAATAAACCTTGAGGCCTATGTATGTATATCATTAACCTTGTTTGCGTGTTCAAGCGAGAGAAACGAATGTGTGCTAACAATTTTCTTTTTCTTTTCCCAGGTAAGAACGAATTTCACTGCCAAAGGCAAAGGAGAGTCTGTCGGACCATAAGGTAAATTACTTATTTATGTGTGATCTAGTTAGCTAGCTTCGAAAACAGGCAGGATTAAGAGATCGACTGTCGCGTTGAGAATGCCTGGAAGAGCTACTGGTCCATGAAAACGCAACTGAAGGGCAACCTTCCTCTGACTCTCAAGCGTAAACTCATTGACATGTGTATTCTGCCCGTCCTTACCTATGGTGCGCAAACATGGTCACTAACCGATTCTCAAAAAACCAAGCTCAAGGTTTGCCAGCGAGCAATGCAACGTAGCGTACTGGGTGTTAACGCCTTGACAAGATACGCAATACTACCCTACGTTCGAAAACAGGCATTGCTGATGTTGGCAAAACAACTGCCAGGCTAAAATGGGATTGGGCGGGCCACGTTAGGAGAATGCACCCTGAGAGGTGGGCCCCGATCGTTACGAAGTGGGTGCCTGAGGACGGGCGACGACGCCGAGGCAGGCCTAAGAGACGCTGGCGTGACGATATCGAGGCCTACCAGGCAGATTGGTGGGAGGCGGCTAGTGACCGCAAAAAGTGGAAGGGGATGGGGGAGACCTTTGCCCAAAAGCGGAACACAATAATAGGTAACTAAAAAATAAAAAAATAGTATGATCTGTTAATACAATAAGCAATAGCTATAATTGCATCGATATGAAATCACGCCTGCCCATAACCTAAACAGTGCTACACAGGATTTTCAATTACATAGGTTGGTGCTTCACTGCCTTACCGTCGCTTTGTATAGCGCTTTCCGTCTCATAGGCAGGCGTGATCACTATTATAATCTCGTCATTTGTTACAAAAAAAAAAAAATTACAATAATTTTAAATATTCAGTTATGTTCTCCCATTGGGTCCATGAGATTTAACTAATGAACAGTCAGCTGCACATGTATACACTTCCAAGCTTTTTAATTTATATTATACTCATAATTTCGCAAAGACATGACATGACATGCAAAGAAAAGTACACACAAAAATGGTTGTGTGTACTTTTCTTTGCAAAGTAAGACTAATATAGTTTTTTGATTATAACGGGTATTTATCGCGCTAACCTCGTATGTTTTTGTGTCCCGACGTTTCGACTGTATTGCAACAGCCGTGGTCACGGGTTGACTGGCGTATTGAAGCTACCGTCGCGGTGAAATGAGAGAACTACCCTCATTTTGGTCGTTAAATTAGCGCGATAAATACCCGTTATAATCAAAAAACTATGTGTGATAATCGCGAAAGTCTACGAAAAACTAAGACTAATATAAATGTGAAAGCTTAGATGTGTATACATATCTGTGCAGCTGACTGTACTGTCAGTAAAAACATTACAAGAGAGTTTTTACATTCAACTCTTTCTAAACAAATTTTCAAGAGTATCTCAGGGTCGTCAGGATCTGAGATCAAGATTTCCTTGGCCGGCGGTTAACCTGACGAATGTCAAGGACAAAACCAAACGCTTGATCGTGGACGCGCTTAGAATCGTTGAGCAGGAATTTGATTCGTTGAGGCGAAAAAAGCGCATTTTTGCCAGGTCGTTGCTGTTTCACGCCAGATTAGTTCATCACAGTTGAAATGTTTCATTTTACCACCGAAAAAGGAAACAAAAAATACAAAGATAAAAAATTCAACAGATACATAAATTTTTTGAAGAATTGCATCTCGAGATAGAGAGGGGAAAAGAGAATGGATTTTAAATAATATTACAAAAACAATAAGATTTTGTCCCCTTAAGAGGCTATGTGAAAATTTGGAGTCGCTGCGTTTCATTCTTACTCGGTAACGGTACAGTTTACAAACTTGATGTTAATACAGTGATTACTTGAGGATATAATCTAAATAAATGTAAGACAGAAACACGATTGGTGAAACTTTTCTCGATAGATTTATTTTTTGAAATAGGCCCTCTTAAAATCTGATTTACATCCATCCTCCGAGTTTAGAGAATATTAAGGTTTATTTTTAAACTATTGAGTGAGTAATCACAGACGATTAGATAAATGTAAAGGATTTTTTTATAAATTCAATACTTTTCAAGCAATACGATGTTTTATCATTTGTCGCTTACGTCCGTTAATTTTGAGCGACAAAAATCTATATCTAACCTCTTCCCTCGGGGTAAGGTGTCTAATTGCGCTATCACTGTCTTACAATTCGGCAGCTGGCATTTCTGACAGTTTCACATATTCTTTTAAGGTACAGTGGGTGTTGAAGATGGCACCTAATTGAGTGTTACTGACAAATTCCACTATGTATAAAAGGCTTAGTCCTGACTGACTGACAGACAACGCACAGGCAAAACCACTGGAGAGAGTAGAGACTTGAGATTTGGAGATTATATTCGTCAAGAAGTGTAGGCGCGTACTAAGTATGGAACTTTATTGATTCGCAACGCAGAAGAAGTTGTGGGTCTCAACTAGTATTAGAACTCTACACAAACTGATTCTAGACCTAAAGTAAACCTTATCAAGCAGCCATTAATTATTGATACGTTAGTACGAGGATAGTCTGTGTCAAGGCGGGTCGAATTGAGCCTCGAACGTTTTCCCATCGACCAAGCTCATCAGATATTTATGTAATGGTCCCAGTAACGGACAAAAAAGTATAATAATGACGTTCCCAAATTCTTACTCAAACATGTTGAGAAAATGTGTATATTGTAACTGGTTTCGTACATAGGTTTACATTAGGCGAATGAACAAAATTCCTTTCTTAGCAGAGATCTTTGTAGGGTCGTGCATTTTAATACTAAAAGAACTCTACGTGCTCACTTTACACTCTTGATGAGCATGCCTTCAAATTCAAAGTCTCTACATTCAGTGCTTTGGCTTGTGCCTTGTCTGACAGTCATTCAGAGTAAAGCCTTGTATGGATATTTATAGTAAAATAAGTTTTGGCGTTAAAAGCCTTCGGGTGACCTTAAAACTCGAGACACCAAATTAAGCATTGGTAACAATAACTGCAAAAAGTCTACCATAACTTGTGGTAAACTTGATTAATAGACTCGTAGGAATTTGCTGAGATAAATAAGTGTCACCTTTAGGTATGAAAAATTGGTTAGATAATTCCTGAAATATAATGCTCCATATTTTTTAGATCTGAAAATCTAGGCACAAATAGCTATGCTAGTTTTAATACTCTTTGATTTCAGATAGCTTTCCTTTGATACTTGCACTGAATGATTGAGGGAGGCCTTTGCCCAACAATGGGACAGCATAGGCTAATAAATAAAACTGTAGGTATGTAGTGCATGTGTTTATTACATAGGCTATTGTGTTTTAAAAATCTATATCATAAGATATAAATATCGTAATCGTATTAAGGACTAAAAAAAGTTTAACAGAGAAAAGAGCAGAAAGTTCCACCAGTTGCACCGACAGGAGGCAGGATGCCCTTAAATTTGATAAGTTAGCAGAGCGGGATCCATTGCTCAAACTCTAACAATACTCTCTTCAATAACAATAATATTTTCACACATACCACACATGGAGGTCATCAAATGCCCATGGGAATGGGAGCCCTGATCTAAACCATAGCCTTCCAAACCCACACCTTGCGTAGGTGGTAACGTGATAGCCAATTACACAAATACTATTAAATTACTAGCGAGCTTAGTTCAGAACGGTTTGCCGACGGCGACAATACCAATCATACAGAATTTACTGATATAATAACTTAATAAGCTTATATTTGAATTATGGTCTAATGCTTGGGAGAATCGGGTATTTTGAAATGTTTCTCAGTTATCAACAAATTATATAAATATATTTAGTAATAAATCCGCTTGATTTCTAAACAAAGACTAACTAACTCTCGTTTCGAACTTCGGCGAGTCCACACCTCCTGATGATGCCTCGTGTAGAGGCGAAACACGTGTCGTATCTTTAAACTTTGGTTTTCTGTTCGTTGACTCTTTGGTTTATAATATAGTAATATGTACTAAAGTTCTAAACTAAAGTTAAGTTAATTAAAACCTTTGTTTAGAAATCAAGCGGATTTAGTACTAAATATATTTATATAATTTGTTGATATTTATGGATTTCCGCAAAGTAACGCCTGAATCAATCAATTATGTTTCTCAGTTAGTTGTGTAGTTGCTAGGATCGTTACAAGGTACTCAAATAAATTATTTTAATTTGAAAATATTTGTTGATTGGTTTAGGGCCTTTGCCGAAAGTGGGACGATAATGGCTGAAAATAAATAATAATAATAAGAAATTATTCTGGATTCTTACTGTATCATCCCGTATACTTACTTAACTATTACGATAAATTTATGAGAAAACGCTCATAACGCGAATAACTTATAAATAAATTATAAATTGTATAAATTTATTATGTATCAGAGGTCAGCTGAAAATGCTAACTAGCTTTAACCCGCCATTTGTGACGCACATGTCTGTGAGACCGGGTGAGACGAAGAGAGAAGAGAGATTTCGTGTATTTTCCTAATTACGCGTCCCTCGCCGATGGTCCATCCCGCGCTGGCGACGCTGGCGCCCATCTAGGAGTTTTTGAGCCAACCCGGTTCGTGAGACCGGGGTCACAAACTACGTAAGTCAAATAGTCATAGTTTATTACTTCAATTTTCACTTTTTGATAAACTTATGTGTTTATTTTTTGTTTTATTTTGATAGTATTTATGATTATTATGATCATTATTAATTTGTGAGCAGTAGGTAACCTTTTTGCATAATTTTATCGATATTGCACTCAATACTACGATGTTCTAGCCTAATTTCTTAACATTTTTTTAGCATGTCTTACAAACGTGAAAGCCATCGTCTCGAAGTTCTTCCACAAAAGGAATTGGTATCTGATGAGGATGTTTCACAAAAAACCGTTATCACAAACAGAAATATATGTGTTTTGAGCATGTAGTGCCAACATGTACTAGCCGCTTGGCCCTTGAAGAAGAGTAATTTTGGACGAGTATTTTTTTTGTTTTTTTGGTTAGAAGGATAATCTTTTTTATTTATTTTTTAAAAGTTCCTATTGTCATATGACTGACAAAGGCTGATTTAGCTGTAAAATATATGATTTTTTACTAGTTTTCAGTAAATACGTGTACAGAGTAATAAATAAGATGTGATTTATGTAAAATCTTTATATTATTGTTAAAAAAACATATCTTTTTAATATTTAACCAAGTAAAAGTAGAATGGATGGTATTGCATAATAGGAAAATCTTAGTTTGAAAAACCCGGTGCGTGGCACCGGGGTCACCAAAGGTGTAAGTCAAATTCACGTCACAAGTGGCGGGTTAAGTTTGCCTATGTTCTTGTTTTTTACGTGCAGTAAAGCATTTTCTATCTATCTATTTATTGTATTAATTGTAAATTTCAGCATGAGTGAGTTTGCCAGTATGTATCTTGAATCTATCACTCTCACTCGCTAGCTAAGGGAAGTCTTGTGTACCAGCCGTGCCAGAAGATGTATACATACCTAGATGGATTTTTGTTCCTCAATCATGAAAAACTACTTAACCGTGTTATGAAATAAAGAATTTTTGAAATTGAAATTGAATTGACTTAACCGTGGCTGAAACTGGGTTTGGGTATAGTTTTCAAGGCGGAAAAGGACATAATAATAAATAAATAAAAATATTTTATTTTGGACTACTAAAGATCCATATTAGAACATTTTACGTTACTACGTAAATAACGTTAAACTAAATTAAATCAAATCAAATTAATTAAAAATATTAAATTGAATTGAATTAAATAATAATATAATAATAAATATAATAAATTAATTTATTTGACACAAAAAATATATTACAAGAAATACATAATAGAGATATATAGGTAAGCAGTAGATTAACTAAAATATAAACTAAAGCCAACATAATCAAAGGTAAATATTTTTCATAGGTAGGTTCTTAAACTAATTGGTAACTATCTTAATTTTAATGGAAATGGGTGGCCCAATTGTTTCCGTTTGTAAATTTGTAATAAGTATAGATTGAAGTAGTAAGCATAAGCTGTAGTACATATAATAAATGGAAATTAAATATTTGATTATGTATAGGTATTTGGAATTTTGAGCTCCACACTAGGATTCCCTGTATTGTGGAGGTCTAAACTAGTAATTTATAATAATATTAATAATTGAGTGTTCGGACAGTTAGTGTCGTATTAGGTGTATGTAAGTGTATTAATATGAATGTAATTAGGTCATGCTTGTTACGTAGGTATAGCTATATAGTTGCATAAAATTAGGTATCGCAACGTTATAGGAATTAATGCAAGAGTCTATTGATTATTTTATAAAATTTCATTAAATTGAATTGAATTAAATAAGATAAGAGGAAGTGCATTGTGCCGAGTATTATTAACAAGGGAAATAGTTTCCCCCATTGATTATCCTCTGCACAAGGCACTTCATAGCGGTGATTTAGACACTCCGCTACAGTCCCCAGAATGCTGTTGCGGCTGTCCCGTACTCTACATAGGCTCTTATTCCTTATCTAATTCTGATACCACGCAAGCTGAGCGCGCAGGCAGCAGCTAATGCTTCCATCAATCAGGCAGGATTCACACTACAAATCGACCGTCGTCGTCGTGACTGACCGTGTTCATGTAGAAGCCCCACATTACGTGGGTGTAAGCAAGCGAAGCCGGACAACTGCCTAGTTATCGCGATTATTTATATTTTCTTCGTGTTACAACCGTTTTACTTTATAGTTTTACAGCACTGTTTAGGTTATGGGCTGGCGTGATCTCTTATCATCCAGAGAAGGCTGAGCTCGTCTCTTCACTAGTTTACTTAAAAAAGTATATATTTGATAAAGTTCGAGAATGGGGCAGTTATTTAAAGAATCTGCCAGTTTTCCTCAGAATATCTGACTGATGTTTAAAATAATCGAGGTTTTACAAAAAAATAGACAACCGACTTCAATTGGACTGTTTTAGTGACCGCAAACACCACTGAAGAGTCACGGAGGCAAAATACGCAATTTCGTTTACTTCGACGCCATATTTTTTCAGTTATTTGCTTATAAAAACTAAACTACTGAATCGATTTTGATGAAAAAAATAACAATTTTTCAAATAGGTCTACAAACAACAAAGTTCTGAGGTAACAACAATTAAAAAAAAAAAAGTTTAACCGAATTAATAACCTCCTCCTTTTTGAAGTCGGTTGAAAAATAAGAATCTTCGACAAAAAACATTCAATAAGTACTTATTGAAAACTAAGTTAGATAGATGAGTCTTTATCACTTCTTATCCAAATATCCAAAGCCAATGTTTACGTCTATTTCCTAATAGGGTGTCAACAGCTGCACCCATTATGAAGACAAATGGCTTATACATCCTTCATCATTCATTACCCAATGACCCCCATCGGTTGGCTTTCAAACCCCATGTATGGTGGTTGCAGTAATAATATACTGATCGGCAGATGGTTGTTACGAATCTACTCGCTAAATAGACTTCTTGAGGTTTGAAACTACCTACCTACGTATCTCAGGACTAAAACTTCAAAGGGCAAACAGTGTTAAATATATAAATAATAAAAAATAAACACGCTTTTCTTCTTATCGTGTCACTAGTTCCTTCGAACCAGTGTGGTGAAAGGATTTCAAGTGCGGCTCGAAGAGGCTCCTTTCGTGCACTCGACACATGTTTTCGAACTTTTTAGGTTCTACGACATGCCGGTTTCGTCACGATGTTTTCCTTCACCGTTGCGAGAACGTGGGATGCATGCCATAGATTTTCGTCCCGTAGTGCGAGAAGTCACTAAGACAATGTTTGACCATTTCTAGAAATTAGGGTTAAAAGTTTCAAATAAAATAAAAATCATAACTAGTGTTTGGTTCCAGACATGTCAGATTTTATCGTTTTATTCGATGTACAATGAATTGAAGTTTATCCTGCAAGTGCCTAGCATTCAATTTAATGGCGCCATTTAGACAATATATCACAATTCCACTGCGACTCGTATGAAGAGTAAATTTGAGGACATTTACTTGTCTTCTCTTTCCATAAATAAATAATAAATAAAAATATTTTATTTCGGACTACAAGATCCATATTTCACTTGACACATTAAATCACATAAAATTAAACTAAATTAAATTAACTAAAACAAATTAAATTAAAATAAATTAAATTGAGGTAAAATAAATAAAATTGAAAAAAAATAAAATTGAATTAAATGGAATAAAATTGAATTAAAATGTATTGAACTAAATTGAGGAGTATTGAATTGAATTTATTTAAATTAAAAAGGAAGTACGGAGCCGAGGATTATCATAATAATTATTATTTGGCGTACCTACCCGAGGGCACTATATGCGTCTTAGTCCAGTGGCTAAGTATCGGGCCATCCACCCGAACTGCCACTGTCCTCAGGAGGCTGTTGGTGCTGCCGCGCACCCGCCGCATCAGGGAGGCGACCCTCTTACGCATGATGGCCGGAAAACCATCCGTACGCGCCTCCGCGAACATACCTGATGCGCTACAGAAGCGCGGCAGCCCCAACAGCATCCTGAACGCATTGTTGTATTGAACGCGAAGGGCGTTGTAAGCTTTTTGAGTAAAGTTGATAAGATTGACAGAATGCTCTGAATAATGTGAGTTTGACTTCACGTGTGCCCTTTGCAAACCTGCGGATCAACATATTACTCCTCACTGCCAACGCCCTTCGCTCCCTCTCAATGTCTGTGTCATCTGTGAGGTCCTCGGTTACCCAGTGCCCCAAGTACTTAAACTGAGAGACCATCTTAAGGGGAGTGCCACCCAAACACACCACTGGTGTGGTTGGGTAAAGCTTACCCTTTGCTCTAAAAATAAGTAATTCACTTTTAGTGGTGTTATACTTGAGGCCATGGGCCACCGCATACCTCTCACAGATGCCAAGCAATTTTCTTAGGGCGCTGATTGATGGGCTCAACAGAACCATAAGCTTTGTTCAACAATAAGCCAACAATACATAAAATCAGCCTAGTAGGTTAAACTCATGCAGTAGGTACGAGACCCTGCAATAACAGTAAATTGAGCAATACCTTGACATTGATTTTTACGACCGCCTTACAAAAATAAAATACCAAAACACGGAACTTGGAGTACTTACCAGCTGACGTAACGTCCGACTCACCCCGAATGCAATAACCGACCCAGAGGCGTCCAAAACACAACCCTATAAGTACCTCATTAGGTTTAACATCCCTTGCTCAGTGAAACGTGGCTTACGACGTTTCGGATTGCACATTCGTTTATAGGGCGGTGGCACCCCTGTCTCACTTCCGTCAGTTGTAATCCAAAATTCGCGTCGGTAACACGTTTGCCCTGGACTGATGTTGGATTGTGTTTGTTTGTTTGTGTGTCATGGCTAGGAAAAGGGTAAGGGCGTATGTTTTGATGAAGATATTCCATTGCAATGTTTCGTCTCGCGTCGGCGCCAAAAATGTGTGTGGTTCTATCAATATTACTATTTTTGTGAAGTATTTTTTGTAATCGTTGGCTTGACCTAGTCTTTTGTTTTTTGGAAGCTTAGGTGTGAAAATTATACGTAGATAAAACATCGTGAAATATCGTTGTTTTTTAATGAATATGAAAAAATCTACTTCAGTTTTGATTAACCGTATCGTATTATATATATATCTAATCATCGTTACTTCATCATAAGTCATAACTCATAACGTACCATTTAAACTGGATATTGATCGCAATTCAGATCTCGCAAAAATTAAACTTAAGGGGAATGTTTCGGACAAATACTCAATTTTTCAAGTTAGTTCATAACTTGAAAAAGGTACAGCGGCATTTTTAGTGCTGTCAAATTGGTTAAGGGTAATCCTCAAATCCGAATTCCATACAAACGAAAAGTGTGAAGAAATGACTATAATACGGCGTACTTTTTGAGTATTTGTCCGAAACATTTTGTATGGAATTCGGATTTGAGGATTCCCCTTTAGTTTAATTTTTGCGAGATCTGAATTGCGATCAATATCCAGTGGTTAAGTTTCTATCAAATAAGTTTAGTTTAGTTTCAGCGATATCTGAATTGACACTATTATGTATTTTCCTCCAATCCGCACTGGGTCCGCAAGGTGGATTAACACTTATCGCTCTCCTGGCGCAGAATATTAATTGAGGACGTGGCGGCCCAGTGGATGAGGCCCTTGCCTTGCGATCTGATGGTCGCGGGTTCGAATCACGGTGGCAGTCATGCGTAAATGGGTTATTTCGGTCGAAAAAAATCTATGTATGCATCCCACGTTCTCGCAACGGTGAAGGAAAACATCGTGAGGAAACCGGCATGTCGTAGAACCTAAAAAAGTTCGAAAACATGTGTCGAGTGCACGAAAGGAGCCTCTTCGAGGCGCACTTGAAATCCTTTCACCACACTGGTTCGAAGGAACTAGTGACACGATAGAAGAAGAAGAAGGCGCAGAATAGGCCTGGGTCAGTGCAGTGGTGCCAAGGGCCAAAGTTATGAGTGGGAACAATAAAGACTGATCATGTTTATGCTTATTATGTCTTAGTCTTACCTTTTCGAGGCACACTTGCAATCCTTTCACCACACTGGTTCAAAAGAACTAGTGACACGATAAGAAGATGTTGTTAGTTTCTTTTGTGGCGTGGTGTGAAGTACTCTTATGGATCTTACCGTGTCACTCGTTATTTTTAACCAGTGCGTTGAAATGATTTCAAGTGCGCCTTGAAGAGGCTCCTTTCGTTTCGTTCCGAACGTTCAGTTTCGTTCATATGGATGAATAATGTGTATAAACACGTATTGCCAAAACGATAGGTATTTGATTTCTCGATAGAAAATAGCACATCGCATTCCTATGAAGCATTAGCTGAAATCAATCTCGAGTTATTTCAGTTTGTTTACATAGATACATAGATAGGATAGGCGATATGTGATTGGGTTGAAATTCGGGTGCGATTTGAATGGAATTGCAGGAATTTTCATTAATAGTAGCAGGAAATTATGTAGGTACTCTGTATGTTTTGCTCTGATTACATCCAATACATGCAGAGTGTAATAAGACTGCTTCAGAAAGCTCAGGGTTCGGGAAAATACCGTGTTATCGTACTGCATAAAATAGCATAATGGCTGGGCAATGTTCAACTGTGACAATAAACTACATATAAAACGCGTGGTTGAGCGAAAATGTGTATACCAACAATATTCCACAGTCTTAAATTTGTGCCGATCCAGAGGTACGTGACAAAGTAATAAGACCCAAATAAAAGATAAAAGGCTTCAAGAAGTAAAAAAAAATCATCCATACGAAATTGCAGATGTTCGTTAGTCTAAAATTGGGAATACATTAATTAAATACAACGAAGGGTTAAAAAGCTCTATCAGGCATAGATATTAATAATAATTATAAATTTTGTTTATTCAGATAATTAATATCCAATCAATTTCATATAGACAGAGGCAACAGCCTAGAATGCTTGTTATTGTTTGGTGTAGCTTTTCATTCAAGCTTAATTCGCTTGTATTGTTAGCAAATTTCAATGCCAGTAATAATGCTATATTTAGATCTCTATCAAGTTTTGTTTATCTGTTCGGTATTATCTAACTATGATTCGATAAAATTATCGATCATTGATTTGTGTGACTGTCGTTTTTTTTAAACCCGATTGCGAAGTAATGATTTTTGAGTGTAGGCTGTAGGTACACTTAAACGCTGACTTGAAACATCTCAACGGATTTTGTGGGAAGTCTTAAACTAGAGATGGAGAAATTGGTTCAAACGAACCATGATTCAGATTTTGATTTATATAATAACTGCTTTATAGTTACTCAAAAATCTTTTTTTTTTTCTTTTCTGTTTTTTCGAAATCGAATAATTAATTTTATGTGAAAAATTGAATGCATAAAACATGTTCTTTAAATAAACTACTTATGTTAATGTTTTAAAAACTATGTTTAACAAAAGCAAAATTTAAAATTCAAAAGCGAAACTTTAAATTGCGGAGTCTACCGGTGAACGTTTCCATTTTATCCAGTTCGACATGCTATAATAAACTTCATCTTTTAAACTTTCAAATTCAAATCGAACAATTCCTATTTCTGCATTCAACCAGCGGCAAACTGGCAATGTCATAAGCAGTCTGTGAAAAATATTGGTGCTATAATGCAATGAAACCAACCTAGTGTTTGCGGGTCGATAGCCGGGCGAAATGCGCGCTGACCTAGGATATTGCAGTCTGAGACGCGCAATGCTGGCTAGACACCAAAACGTAATGTCAGTTACCAACAATGTGCCATTATTGTTTTTTGACAAACTAGGTCTAATATAGACTAATATAGGTCTAGTACTTCTTATTTTCAATGAGTACTTTCAAAGTTTGTGCTTGACCCTCTATTAAAATCTTAAGGGGAATTCTCAAGGCAAATTTCCAAACAAAATGTTTCGGACAAATACTCAAAAAGTACGCCGTATTATAGAAATTTCTTCACACTATTCGTTTCGTCCATGTTTTTTGATTTCGTCAACAAAAAAAGTGAAAGGTTTCATACTTTAATTTAGATTTTATTCGTGTTTTTAAGTTAGTAGGGTTAATTTTAAATTAATTATTATTGGGATTTGAGGATTAGCCTTAAGTTACGATTCACAATAAGTTTGACTACACACAAACTCATATAGTAAGCTATGTAATACGAAGAAATCCACGAAAGGTACGTAATGAGAAAAATAGGTTTTACAAGCTGTCAGCCACAACTTTTTTACATACAAAATTACAAACTTTGCATACAAATAACATTCCTTTCTTGGCACATGACTACACTTGACGAACACACCAAGTCTCAAGTTTCTACGTTCAATGGTTTAGCCTGTTCGTTGTCTGACAGTAAGTCAAGCCTTTTATACAGATATTGATGATAAGACAAGACATTCTTACTCAGAAGTTTTGAGGGCCGGGCCTAGAGTACGTTTGCAAATTACTCGTTACTTTACCTGCGTTATTTCTCTGGTTACATACTCTTTGTCTCTCGTTGTCTCGTTGTTTCACCCTTTGTAGTTCGAAGCTCTGACCCGCTTATTCAGGTAGCATTTCCGTGTTCAACTGTGTTTGATTTGTAGACAGTTGCTGTATCGGTGGTATTCATCCAGTCTATTTGATTCAAACATTGTTTAATTCACGAAAAAAATTACGAGAAATTCACGTACCGAGTTGTCAAACTAATTAAAATATGTAGAGTTACATTTTAAGCAGAATTTCGACTAAAAGAGTCATGAAACTTGGAGGATGAAGACCGTGGAGGATGTGTTTTCAAAAGAAAAGTTTTGAAAACACGTCCTCCACGGTAAAGGGAATTCTAAACACGAATGATGGATGTCAGCTACTCAATGATTATATAAAGGTATACCAAAAAAAAACTGCTTAGATAACACCGTAATACATAATCAATATCAATTGAGTTGGCAACACCAAGACATTGAAAACGGATGGAATAAATATTTGAAAAGAGGTGCCCCTTAGCGATCATTGCCATAACAAAATACTCTGAATAAACGTTTTCCGATAAGATTTGAATAAGCTTTTTATTATATTTTAGTTGTTTTTGCGAACCCATTGTTATTTTATTAAGTTGAGAAGTTTGGCTTTCTTTGAAAGCGATCAGTTCTTGGTCAACAGCAACTTTGATTACTTAGCAACTTATCGAAAATTCGTAATAGGCTTTTCGGTTTGAGCTTCGTAGTAAAAAATATAAAAAAAGGACTAGGTTCTTATAAAATCTGCACCAATATTAAATTTGCCCAAATTTTTACAAATCAAAACGCAGCTAGTAGCTAGCTTGGTAAATAGATGGACTGACCTATAAGTGCGGTTTTGTTTTGTTTTTTGCAGCGCGTGTACGCGCGAAAACGCTCGTTGTATCGTCGCGTTTACGGGCGTTGGGCTTTTTAAGCTACGCAAGTACCAATCAGCCCGTATGCGCGCGTATACAAATACACGCTAGTCTGAAACCGTACTAACATGCCACAATAAATCGAAATTAAATTCAAATACAATCTGTCAAGCCTATACAACTTATTCCGAAAAGCATAAAACGTAGATTTATCATTTTGTATTCCAGATTATTATTTTCTAACTCTTTTCAAAGTGCCTAGACATGAGTGAAGAAGTGTTAAAAATACAGATACAATGAGTGAGCTGAACTGTCACGATGCAATCTCTCACTTGAGGAGTCGGCGGTCGTAGCAAGGATGGGCGTGAAGGGCAGATACCTGGTGAATTGGACTCTATATCTCTTAAAATAGAATTGCTTTTCGTACGAACGTTTTGTTACATTTTGGCCCTTGTGAACACCCTTATTTTTCTTTCAAATTGAAACGATTTCTGCACGATTGTAGATCAAGAAAATTACAAGTATTCTCAGTGAAACTCAACCATGCCGTGGTATGCCCACGAATAAGTACATGTGATTTTTGCACTTGATGATTTTTCTCGAGAATTTTATTTAACTGCTACTTTGAACAAGTCTTGCATGGTTTTTATTTGTGTGTAACAATTTGGTTTTGTTTGTTTATTTGTTTTTGTTTAAAAAATGAGTGACGTAAATATTTTAGTTATCTATCTATCACTGAATACTCGCAGTACCTTCTTACATACAATAATAAGCTTATTTATAAACTTACACTTAGTTACTTTCATACATACCTACTGCAGTAAGCTAAATTTTCAGTACCTAAACTAACAACATTGATGTATATAACTAAGATAGACCATAGAGAATAAGAGGGGGCTCTTCTAACACAGGTTTATTAAACTTACCAGAAGAGTCTCCAAACCTTGTAAAAAACAACAGGTTGATTTTGAATAAAAGATTTTTGATTTTTTTGATTTTGATTGATTACATTATATTTGAATTACATTTTTTTCCCTAAGTACCAACACTTACTTATATTTATTTATACTCTCTTTTTAATTAGATTTTGAGTTATAGTAGTAGTAGCTTATTATTACATTGTAGATTGCATGTTTTACTATAAAAGGTTACTCACTTGAAAATCACGATTTTTCCGTCATCAAAATAATTGTATTTTAATAATAATAATTACGTAATTCAAAAGTTTAATTCTAATTTAAGCTAAAAGTGAGACTTCTTATCGTGTGTGGTGAAAGGATTTCAAGTGAGACTTGAATCAGTAGAATGAAGTCTCGCGTTTACAATAACATTATTCTGGCTGGAGTAGTTGGCACGAAGACAATGCTGATTGCACATCCTATGCGGGATTCCAGTGCGCTTTATCCGTTTCCTCATTTGTCTGGAGTCCTCAAAGATATCTAACTTGAGATCTCTTTCGGCACTTTGCCACTCACAAAGCAAAAATAATACATAAAATAACTTGTTTGCCAAAACAATATTTAATTATCTCTCGAAAATTCCGCGAAAAGCGATCAGCGAGCGCTTTAATATCGCAGTATTCGTTTAAAAACGCCATTCAAAAGGGTATTATCAAAGGAGGCTATGAACCAGGAATGTGGCCTCATTTTAATATGGACCAACATTTTGCGTAAAGCGCTGGGTAGGTAGAGGTAGCGGCATACCTTTGATGAGAATACCAGGCTCAACTTAAATATCTAATATAATTTCGGGACAAAAAGTTTGGTCCAAAAAGATTGATAGTTATTGAAACAGATATCAAAAACTAACCGTATATAAAAGGCTTAGACCGGACTGACTGGCAGAAAACTGGCACACGTCGAACCACTGAACGTAGAGACTTGAAATTTATAGGGTGTGTTTGTCACGAGCTGAAAGTGCGTACTTAGAACGGAATTTTGGGTTAGCATAACATAAAAACATTGGCAGTTAGCCCAAGCTATACTTTAGTAAAAGCTTTTGTCCTTGTTTCCAAGTTTCGAAGCGATTAATATTTAAACAGATGGAATTATTAATAACCCATCAGCTTAACTTTTTGATTCAAATCACGAAATGGCTCCGTAATTAAGTTAATTTAAGTTAAAGTAAGGATTAATTTGTTGAGTGTTCTCGAGTGGAGACCGCGTCTAGGTAAGCGTAGTACACTACGCTCCATCTGGCCAAAGCTCGTCCTACAGGACGAGCTTTGGCCAGATGGAGCGATGATCTGCTCGCTATAGCTGGCAGAAGGTGAATGAGAAGAGTCGAAGAGCCAAAGATCGGGCTCAGTGGCGTGCCTTGGGAGGGACTTACGTCCAGCTGTGGACTACTATAGGTTGATGATAATGAAGGATTAAATCAAAATCATTTTTTTTTTTATTTGCTTGTGCTCGAAATTTAAAAAAAAAATACTTTCAAAATACCCGTGATGTGAACTTTCAACCCGAGATTGCTATCACGCTAACCTACATCCCAGCCATCTCAGCGTCTTGAAGGGAAGGAAGCGAGGAGACTGAGCCAATTGTGCCCTCACTTGAGCCATTTCCGAATGGGGACGGGTCACGGCACAGAGCCAGGGCTTACCCGCACCTTGTATAACCTCACGTGCAGTATTAGTGTAAGAATCTTCACGAAATTAAAACAATGGCTGTTGAGATATTAAATCACAAAAGATGGGGTTGAAATCAACACTCACGGCAGAAAGTCACGCGCCGCGATCGAAAGAAAACTCCAAAGTAACATTGTAGATTCGTCTCGGCCAATGATCCCTATCAGTAGCCCTTTTGACATGTGTATTCGTACCTAGAGCGTCACAGAGAAGTCAACAGTTTGTATGACGTGACGTTTGAAAAATATCACACACGCGTCGAAGACACATGACTAGTTACAAGTTACAAGCCAGCTAAAGCTTACTGGCTCACTCGCTGGCTTGTATCTTCTTAACTAGCCCTGGCATCATCGACGCTACAAACTGTGCCATCACCTAACTTTTTAACAAGCATTTTAGTTTCGAACTTTCGATGGTCGTTCTCTTGAAAGCCCAGAATACACACGGTCGAGTGTACTCTTTACATTCTAAAACACCAAGAATGTGCCCTTTTGTTATGTTGTATTGCCACAGATGTTAAAATTTTAAAAATGTTTACTCTAGAGATATCTCAAGTTTTCACATTACGGTGTGAACGGTCGAGGATTGTTCTCAGCAGCATCTGATCCATTGTTCTCGAAAAAAATATTTTAATCATTGATTGATATGAATTGTAAAATTGTTAGTACACTATTATCGTATCAGTTCTAGATATATTTATTTAGTACTAGCTGAACCCGCGTGCGACTTCGTCACTCGTGGAAGAATTGTTTGATGTCGATGTTGTTTGTTCCATCCGCGGAAGAAATGTCACAGAATAGCAAAGTGTCAGTACTAAGCAAGTCAATTAATACTTACACATTTTTCAAACCCTCTTTTTACCCTCAAACATTGAATTTAAAGGAAAACTGAAAAACATGGCGGTACTTATCTTCGGAGATTATAACAATGCGACTTTCAATCAGATATTGTGTATACCTGAGGAGACAGGTTCATTTACCTTGTGGTCTAATGATACCTTAGATCCGTACTTTTACATCTTCTTACTTTAATTTTGAAAGTCGGTGAAACCCGTATCTAATTATTTGTTTTTTTTTTATTATAGGATAATTAACAAATACACCACAATTTTTTAATACGTACTGAATACATAGAATACATACAGGCTCAATGGAATTGGAACGCAAACACTGTAATGCCACAACTCGAATAACTCACAAACGACGGATCTCAGTGAAAGTGAACAAGAACCGAGAGGAAGTAATAAAATGGCTCGTTTTTGCTCGAATTCGCAAATAAGGCTTGGATTCGGCTCTCTTGCGATGTAATTTCCCGGCGGGCGAGGGAGAAAATCCGGCCTATCTCCGCTTTGGACATTATTTCTTCAACCATAGCCTCAATTCAAGGGATTTTGAACACATTAACGCTTAGTGAATTTGAGTGTTTTTACTTCGTTGTTTCTGTTTTTCATTAAGAGGATATGTGAAACTGTCAGAAATGACAGCTGCCGAATTGTAAGACAGTGATAGAAAATTAGACACCTTACCCCGAGGAAAGAGGTTAGATATAGATTTTTGTCGCTCAAAAGTAACGGATGTAAGCGACAAATGATAAAACATCGTATTGCTTGAAAAGTATTGAGTTCATAAAAAAATCCTTTTACATTTATCTAAGTTCTGTGATTACTCACTCAATAGTATAAAAATAAACCGTAAATATTCTCTGAATTCGGAGGATGGATGTAAATCAGATTGTGAGATGGCTATTTCAAAAAATAAATCTATCAAGAAAAGTTTCACCAATCGTGTTTCTGTCTTACATTTATTTAGATTATATCCTCAAGTAATCATTGTATTAACATCAAGTTTGTAAACCGTACCGTTACCGAGTAAGAATGAAACGCAGCGGCTTAGCTTTTTTTAGTATGTTCATGGAACTTTAGTACACTAGTGTATTCTCAGCTTAACTATCAGTCATGACTGTAACGTCTCATTCATGACAAAAAATGCCTGTGACATCACCCTCAAATTCAAATATCACTTTATTGCGAATAGCTATGGACTACTGGTTTTATTCTTTTGTGTGATAGTAAGCCTTCATAAACACGTAAAATAGTAAGACATATTAATAAAACTTTCCCTGCAATCGAAGAATCAATAAACACTTTTTTCTTGTGACAAATGTATCATCCACATAAAATACTATTTCTCTTAAAATAAAGATGGCGGATTTTATTTTTAATATGTTGGCATATGTTTAATGATGTTGCCACGTAAGAAACTAATTGAAACTACTGAATTATTCCTATAGTTTTCCAGAAATAAACGTTACCTTCATGACATTAAAAACATGAAAAATAATGGACACTTTTTTAAAATGGAATAAAAAAAAATCAAAGCTTTGTTTATTTTACGGTTTTTATGAGCACGTTGGATAAGTTTCATAGAACCTCAACTTAAAATAAAAACCGATAAAGTCATTACGTTTCGTCAGTAATAATAGTTGAAGACACAAAATTGGAGATGGACACATTATTTTTGTATGGGAGAGAAATTTGTACCAATGAAAAAAACCGAATAAAAACCAAACTGTAAGAAACTGCTGAAACGTTGTGGAATTACTTAATAGTATACAAGCATACCATTCAGTACAATATCCAATAAATCTTAACTAACAAATAATGTTGATTTTATAAGAAAAATAAAATGAGGACAAAAGGCTCGTTACAAATTTAAATTTTTTCGCGGTTTGACCCATTTATAGATTGATGTACTGGATTATTGGACGTACATATAATGCGTAAGTGCGGTTTCAGATTACCGGATTCGAACGTGTTTTGTTTTTCGCAACGCATATACGCGCGACAAGCCGCGAGAGACATGAGACTCGCTAAAAAAACCGAGCGTTAACACCGATATACGCGCGTATACGTGCGTTCGGTTTTTGAAGTTACACGAATACCATCAGCCCGTAAACGTGCGACAAAAATACGATAGTCTGAAACTGCACTATGTAAGCAAGTTTTCACTGTTGTCAACTTATGCTAATAAAACATCCTCTTTGTTACAGGTAAGCAACGAAATGAAGATAGACCAAGTTAGACACTTGTTCGACGTACGGTAAGACAAGCTCACTCGCCCAACTATGACATACTTACTCTGCTTGTGGTCTTGAATGTTTACTACAGAAAGTAACTAAGTTAATATATTAGTTAAGTTTAGGTTTGAGATCGCGTTGAAAGTTTATTTGTTTCATAACTTTGTAAGAACTTTTGACATGACACGATGAATACTTTATATTGGAATTTCTGAGACTTATTGTGTAAGTATATAGAAGAGATTAATCATTAAGTATCCCAAACTGTATCAGTACACGATCAAAATCAAATTATTCTTCCACACAACAAGCTTAACATTTTTTAAATCTTTGATTTAGTTTGTTTACTGTTATTTACTGATACAATTTCAGATACTTATTCATCTGGTTTCTAATGCACCACACTTGCACCAAACTTTCAAAGTTCCTAAACAATTACTTTACTCGCTTGGCAGTTCTTAACTGTCAGCGAAATCAGAATCTGAACTGTTAAGAACTAGCAAGCGAGTGAAGTAATTGCTTACGGCCTTTTACAGTTTGGTGCAAATAGGCATAAGCCTCGTTTGCTCCAGACCTAAGGATGGCGATCCGTTATCTAGTGATATGATAAATCAAAAGCGTATTTGAAGTTTTGGACATGATACAACGAATTCTTTATCTTGCAACTTTTTATACAAATAAAGCTTAGACACGAGATGGAAAAGTATCTGAAATTGTATCAGTAAATAACCGTAAACGGCCGGCGACCGTTATCATCTTTTTTTTTTAAAAAATCCATAAATAAATAATTAATATTGATGGACGGTCTCCCTCTATTATTTTACGCCCACCGATCTAGGTTATCACGCTCAACAGACCTTGTTTTCACGGACCGAATGCATCGCTTGGTTCGCTAGCTCCATGCTTAATATAGCCTTTTGACCCGCGTCTCGTCCAGTATCGCGTTGGTGACATTACGATACACCCGATCACTGTATCAATATCATAAAGTTTAAGTGCTGTAACTCGCGTAGAGTTTGATCAGACTCCGTCTTTAAAAATCGATCTTTTTGGGGCGACCGCCGCAAGTATCCGAGATCCTTGATTTTTATTTATTTAAGGCCAATCCTCAAATCCGAATTCCATACAAAATGATTATATGGAATTCGGATTTGAGGATTCCCCTTAACTTTAGACTCACAGTTTTTTTCTTGTATATGCTATGAAATATATACTAATCTTAAACTAATTCTAGTCTACACTTTGTTTCCTGTGCATATTTAAAAATTATAGGTAGGTAAGTCTGGGTAGATAAGTAAGTAGGTAATTAGTAACTCTTAACAGCAGTAAATTATAAACAAACAACAAATAATCGCATATATTTCGATATTAATCGATGTGAAGTCGATTTCAAAGTGTGTGATTGCGATATAAGTGCAGTTTCAGATTAGTCAGGAGTGAGGAGAGACAAGTGAGGAGACCGTCACTTGACTACAAAAAAAAAAGAAATTTTGACAATCTAAATTGTCAGTCAGATTGTTATTTACGTCACGACCCGAGTTTTACATGGTTTACTAAACTAATGGCTACCTTAATGGTTTTTAAATGGTTCGTGGTAAACACAGAGCTTTTGTTGTAGACTTAAGTGTTTCAAACTTGTTTAGGACTTTTTGAAGAGCATTGTAATTTGTTATCGGTATTTTTCGAAGATTATTGGAATATTTCTTCTCTGGTTGACCAGCTCTATGCTCGGAATGCCTTTTTATTGCTCATAATTATTTCAACTACCTACCTATGATAGATATTTATAACTATGTTTCATGTAAATCACAACGCTTTCAGTTGTAAGCGTTCAAATACATATAATTAATGATAACTTTAATTCAAATAGAATAGATACGAATTCTTAAATTGAAAACAAAAAGTACAGTCTATCCAGTTCGGCAGCTAAAATGCGGTGTTGGTATTTTCTATCACACCTTTACTCCTAGTGTATGAGTTTAATATAGGTAAGGTTATGTGACGAGATTAGTAAATTGTCTGAAAGTCAATCACACATAGCAATATAAACACCATCATCAGCAATGTTTACTCAGTTATAATCTATTGCCCCCTCTTTATCGGTCGACCTTCGAGGCGCCTGATGACTCTTAATCCAAGTGTATATTTCTTTAAACAAATGCAATAACTAATACCTACATTCATCATCTCTCTGCCCTTATCCCACACTTGTTGAGGTCGGCACAACATGTCTTCTTCTTCAATTCGTATCTGTCAGCCATCATCTCTGCACTCACGCCTGTTTTGTTCATATCCGCTTTCACACATCCAACTTTCTTTGGTCTTCTTCTTCTCGTGAATCCATCTACTTTCATATCTAACACTTCCAGTGACATAGCATTCATCCCTTTGCATCACATGCCCATACCACGATAACCTGTTACTCTTCAACTTATCTGTCACTGGCGCTACTTATACATTGCAAACTAACTACACTACCAACTATAAATATGTTTCTGTAAAGTTTATTCTTGTTTGTGATCGACCTGTAACCGACTCATTGAATATGCACGAAGTGAAGCAAAAATACCGAAACTAGTCGAAGAAACGAACCATTCCTCCTCAACAACAAAGTCAGCCAGTTTCCAGTTAGTTCTGTGCAACTTCCAAGTTGTGGTAAACCCATGCTCACTAAGCGAAACTTTCCACTGCGATTTTGTAATCAAAAATGTAAACGTCCTTAGTATGGGATATGTTTATTCTGTTCTATAATATCGAGATCTCGAAGAGCTTAGGAGGGACCAGATAGGTTCCAGATAGGGAAAAAAATACGCTGCGAGCTAGGTTTTAGCCCTGAATTATATAGAAATGGCATAAGCGAAAGCACGGCGCAGGAGGAACAGACAGGTATCATGGCGCGTCGCTTACAGATTTTCTATGAAAAACTTTTGCTTGCGCCCTTGCCTTCGCCTTACGTCGCTTCTGTATAATTCAGGTCTTAGAGGCGCTGTCCTGATGAGAAAGACGCGCTTCTCCAGAAAAGTCGCTAATAACGCGCGCTCGTCTTTTGTGTATGAATTGTAATAAATAAATAAATCTTTGATACTTTGTGCAGCAGATCAACCTAGTATCTTCCCTAATTAATTACCCCCAAGAGGTTGAACCGCAAAAATATTCATACACAGGTGCAAAGTTGTAAATTGTGAACCTCTTCCAAAAGTGATTAAATTAAACCGGCAACACAGTAAACATTAACCAGTGTCTAAACTTCTACAAACTACCGTGACCAACCAAAGACAGCCAGCTTGCAATTAAAGTCTAGTATTAAGCTAGACGCGTATCAGTACAACCTTCACCACAAACGGTCAAGATAAATCCACAAACGATGCGCCACCGAATGCTGCCGCTGCTGGCACCCGTGTTCCTGTCGAAGCTGTGGAGGAGGCGACGTCGCGCTAAGGCCATTGAGAAGTTCCATGGGGTAAATCACCTCCCTTTGCTCCTTCTTATACCCCATTCAAGGTGTTGCTTGATTGCAAAATAGAATTCGGCTAAGACCCGTTTCGGTAGAATAGAACCACTGGCTATCTAATGCTAGTTTCGTGCCATGTTAGGAGTTTTTTTGAAGGATAAAATCAGGAACGAGGTTATCCGACAAAGAACCAAAGTGATCGACATAGCTCTCAGGATTAGCAAGCTGAAGTGGCAGTGGGCTGGCCATGTATACTGAAGAACCGATAACCGTTGGAGAAGGAGCGTACTTAAGTGGAGATGCGTTTCAGCAAGCGTAGTGTAGGGCGCCCTCCGGCCAGGTGGAGCGACAACCGATACGAAAGGCAGGCGGTAAAAAGGGGATGTGGAGAGCCGAAGACCAAGCTCTCACATTTCACACACCGCCATCTAGCTCCAAACTAAGCAGAGCTTGTACTATAAGAACCCGATAACTGATGGAATACTTAAATACTTTTTTTTGTAAATACATAGAAAAACACAGACTCGGGACAGACACTGGTGTTTTATTTATTACACAAATGTTTGTCCCGAAACGGGAATCGAACCCGCGACACAGACGTGGCAGTTTAACACACTTGCCACTCAACCATCCGTGTCGTCAAAAGATCTCACATGTATATTTCCTATTATTTATCGTTTAAAATTTTTAAATATCCAATCTTTCAATCAAACAAATGACACTTCATAAATGCACATTAAGGGTAATCCTCAAATCCGAGTTCCATACAAAAATGTTTCGGACAAATACTCAAAAAGTACGCCGTATTATAGTAATTTCTACACACTATTCGGTTCCTCTATGTTTTTTGATTTCGTGAACAAAATAACTTAAAGGTTTCATACTTTAGTTTAGATTTTATACGTATTTGTCCGAAACATTTTTGTATGGAACTCGGATTTGAGGATGCCCCTTAATACTTAGTTGAAACATTTCACAATCAATTCACAAACTACTAACCAAGGTTGAGGCCGTACAAAAATAACCTCGACTTTTGAAGGGAAACCAATGACGACTTCAACCCCAATGGCAATTTAGGGGTCTATTTTGAGCCTGTTAGTTACTTTGTTAACTTTAACCCATGTATATAAGTTTGTACAGTGCGCAAACAAAATGTTGTCCATTTTTAGTGTTTGTTAGTAATAAATCAGTAAATCGCGCAAAAAAACGCTTAACTTTCGTAAGTGGATTGCGTTGCTGACTCGCCTTTTCAACGATGCTTATCAGAAATTAAATTAGCCTTCGTTAAAAAAGTTAGTCCGGGTGTGACGTACTACATTTTAAATTGTATAGGCTTACTTATACATAATCTTGCAAAGAAAGAAGTATCCAATTTAAAAAAAACGCACTGTTATTTGTGTGTGTTACAAACCGTGTGCAATTGTGCATATGCTATTAAAATCAAAGAGTTTAATAATTCAAATAAGAAGAATAAGCTAAATTAATTTTGGACAAGAATTATTATCTCACTACATTCCTTGCTTGTTGTATGAACTAGTGGCCTTTTATCATAGGTTTTATGAGCCACTTTTAAAAAAAAACTGCATTACTTAACTTAACTTAATTTGTTAATAACTAACGGTGTATGTAAGAAATCTTAGAAAATAATCACGTTCAAGGATAAACTACATGACGCCTGTTCTGCTGTCCGTACAACAGTTGTAGGTCACGAAGTCGCGATATAGCTCGGTTTCTTTTTACGTCACTGATATTTGTTAGGTTTCTCGCTTGCCTCCGTTCTGAGGCTTTGTATGACTTTTGGCTTCACCGGTAAGTATGTACAGAATTTATTTGAACTCGATAATAACGGTACAAACATTTATTTATTTAGCGGCACATAAGTCTAGCGCTGAACGGTACGCGGGGTGTTACTGCGCATGTTTATTGTATGTGGGTACAGGTACCTTACTTTTTACTTCTGCGCAATAACGGTTAGCGCTAAAGTTACGTGCCGCTATTTGTAAGATGACGTTTACTGTCTTTTCTTCTGGTGTGAGCCAGTGGTCTGCTCTGGTGTCGGAGTCTACGAACCGCCCGAAAACTGGTAGTTTGTTTTTGCGACTTAAATTTTATTGATATAGCCGGAACCGTCATTTTACCGTGTTCTCCGAAGTCGAAAATAATCTCCGGATTAAGGAGATAAAAAGTTATAAGAAGGGCTTAAAAACTCTGACTTAAACACAACCCTTAGCTTTATTCGAGAAACTAATTGTTTTGTACAATTTTGTAATTGTGTAAGTACAATTTATGGAACGGCCAAAGTTTTTACAAACGGCAAAATAATTATAACAAAAATAGCGACAAAAAGTATGAAAATCCGGATAATCTGAATCGTACTTATGAAGCTTATCACACAAACGATACCATAAACGATACATATTACGAATATTTATCTTCCAGCAAGGTGCAAACGCTAACTGGGACACAGTCCCCATATATCATTATATACCCGGGAAACTGAACCGGGCGTTCCCCGAGTAAACCGGATATATCATAGGAAAACCCGGTGTTTTATCTTCATATACCGAGAGGAGATATTTTTTTTGATGTTACGGAACTGTGAGACGGGGAAGCTCGTATATCGCATATCTATTGAGTTTGATATCAACTGCTTTGTGCTGATACTTTTATTTATTACTATTGGTTGCCTGCGGCTTCGCCCGTATAGTATCGGCTTAAAAGTAGCCTAAGTGAGTTTCGTAAAAAACGCGCGTTTCTTCTTCTTATCGTTAAATCTTTCGAACCAGTGAGGTGAAACGATTTTAAGTGGGCCTCGAAGAGGCTCTTTTCGTGCACTTCGCGTTAGCATCGCGTCTAACGGCGCGTTTGTGAACCGTCATGTGAATAGTCTTCATCTTAGCGTGTCACTAGTTCTTTCGAACCAGTGTGGTGAAAGGATTTCAAATGCACATTTCGTGCACTTGACACAATATGTTTTCGAATGTGAATCGTAAATTAAATGCCGAAGTTCTGAGGTAAAAAAATAAACTAATTGAGAACCTCCTCCGTTTTGAAGTCTGTTATTGAAAAGACCTCGTACCACGGGTATAACAAATGATAAAGGAAATGAGTCGGAAAAACACTGCGGGATGAAGATAAGACTCCCTGAAAGCAAATTTATTTTACCGTACTATTACAATACCATATTTTTGTTTGTGAGGGCCATAAATATTGAATTAAAAGAATGTAAAAGTTACCTACATAACTAAATTAATAAAGAAAATTGTTTTTATTTGCCAGAAAGATATTAAAACATTTGGGATACCTACCTCATTCTCTCATCCCATTTAAACTAGATTAAATTAACACAACCTAGAGCACAAATAACAAACCAGAAAATAAGAAAATAAAAGCGAAACAAATAACAATACAAATTATGAAAAATAAATATAATAATAACCTACTATATTGAAATATAACAAAGTACCTACTTACATAATAATGATAGCCTGTATTCTTTGCGTCGCAGAGTTTTTGGCAATAAATGGACTGATCTCAGCGTTATGCTGGATATACAGGTTTCCCCATGTACCCAGCGCTGATTTTCAGTTGAGCCCAGTCCCGTCAACGTCACGACGGGCCGGGGGCGGTCCCTGAGCCAACTAAACATGTGTACAGGAAACTTTATTGTGAAAGCATGTGTATAGGTTTCTAGAACCTTGCCTTGAGGCTTTACCAGACTTGACGAGTGACCTTTGTGTTCCAGAGTGCGTCGGAGTCGTCGGCGGGCGCGGGCGGCACGTCGGGAGGCACGACCCGCGTGTCGTCGCGATCACGCACCTCCGAGGAGCCCCATATTGGTTAGTAAACAATGTACTATCTCATCCCAGCTAGTGTACTAGCATAAGGGTGCGTTTCCACTGACTCGGAGCTGGGCGGAGAGGAGTGGGCCGTGAAATGGCCAGTATCGCAGTTCTCGAAATTCCACTTCAACTCTACTTTGAGCACTGTGATTGGCCAATTCACGGACCACTAGAGTAGAACTCGCTGCTTTCCCGACATTCTATAATCTCAGAGACTTCAAATCAAGAGTGAATAAGTTCTTACTAGGCAAGAGTGCTACATCCTCGACCACAACGTCACTTACCATCAGGTGAGGTTGTGGTAAAATGCTTGCCTATTGTTAATTAAAAAAAAAATCATTTGGCCGCAGATGGCCGTTATTGCGATACCGGAATATCCGCTCCTCTCCACTACGCCCAGCTCCGCGTCAGTGAAAACTTACCCTAAGCGTCCTATAATGTTCCCAATGCTTAGACTCTGGCCTACTCTCTGCTAGGAGAGCCAATGGGTGTTTAATCCACCACGCGTTCCCAGTGGTGGATGTTATATCGCTTAGAGCTTATTTTTTAATTGGTTAAGACATGAAAGTAGATGAATATAAGAGTAGAGGGAGGCAAAGAAAAGATGAATGGACTGTCTGAAAGAGGATATGAACAAAGCAGGTGTTAGTACAGAGATGACGGCTGATAGAGACGAATGGAAGAATAAGACATATTGTGCCGACCCCACCTCAGTGTGGAATAAGGGCAGGAAGATGATGGTTAAGACATGCCGGTTTCTTCACGATGTTTTCCTACACCCGTTGTAAGAACGTAGTGAGCACACAATTTTTTTTTATTGAAAAATCACTGTTCCCTCATATAACAGTTCCCAATATAAGATTCCGTTGTAAATTTGCTATTCCTCAGGGGTCACAGAAAACCAGTGCCTTAGTAGTGGGTCACTACTACTGAGGCTTATGCTGAGTGACTTCCCTTTTTGTTTACACTTTTATTTTCTCTTTCTTCTCTTTGTAATGTGTTTTTTAAATGTTATACCTACATAATAATATTATATAGTAAGCAAATAAATGTTTTCTTATTCTTATTCTTAAATTTCCAGGGAAGTACAAGCTCCTCAAGACAATCGGCAAAGGCAACTTCGCGAAGGTCAAATTAGCGAAGCATGTGCCCACCGGCAAAGAGGTCGCTATCAAGATCATCGACAAGACGCAGCTCAACCCGGGCTCGCTGCAGAAACTGTTCAGGGAGGTGAGTGGACTCCTTAACCTGAGTAACTTGCAGTTCGTCGGGCGCTCGAGCCGAGGTTTTGCGGGCTGGCTCGAGCTAGGTACCCGGGTTTGCCAAACGATGAATAAAACTTAAATTATTATCAATTATAGGTACTGCCTGACGCAAATCCATAGGAAAACGACTAACAGTAACAGTTATCCAATTTTAATCAAATTTATTTTGACGGAAATTCGACTTAATTTTTTCAAGTTTTTTTTTTTAAAATAAATATGATAGAATTTGGACAACTGTTACCGTTAGTCGTTTTCCTATGGCCTTGCGTCAGTAGGTACCCAACCCATATTGATAATAATTTAGGTTTAATTCATCGTTTGGCTAACCGGGGTAGGCTCGAGCCTAGCTCGAGCTCGCTCGCAAAAGCTCGGCTCGGGCGCCGCACTCGCCCCGCTGTCACTCTGTCATTTTGTAGGAACCCAAAATTCTGCCTGCACAGATACAACGTAGTACCCCTTCTGTATTGCACATTTTTTTTTTTTGTAAGTTTAAATTGGTGGTGTATACGTAAGAAAAATAAAAACATTGTGTTGGCTGTAAAATGTAGGTAGACATTCAAGTCAATCGCTTGCCTATCTAGCTAGACTCTGAACCTTTTGGACAGGGTTTGATTTGAAAGTTTTCTGTGTTCGCCGAGGCGTCGGCCATCATAGATTGTCTTCATAGGTCTGATTTAAGAGTACTGATTGGCTTCTGTTTCAGGTACGGATAATGAAAATGCTGGACCACCCGAACATCGTCAAGTTATTCCAAGTGATAGAGACTGAGAAGACGCTATACTTAGTGATGGAGTACGCGTCCGGAGGCGAGGTTAGTGTCACACATCACATTACACTAAATATTTGTGTGATGAACATCGGTGCTTGTCCGTCTGGGTGTATTCTATGTATCATATGTATGGCTTTACAAACAAAAAAGTATATAACTTGTTCGACTACTCAAGCCATCTAGCGTCGAGTAGCCGAACTGCCTCATCACCGAAATATTACAATATGACCGAGACGTATCTTGGCGAGTCTGAGCATAGGCTATGCGAACTTTAGCGCATGAAAACACGCAATAGAAAACTGTTGATGCCAATTTCTTTTTTATAAACCAACTAGCATAAGCCCGCGCTTTCGCCCGCGTTGTTATATAATACATTTAAAACAGTGTAATACGTGTGTACATGCGCTAAAGTTCGCATAGCCTATGTTCAGACTCGCCAAGATACGTCGGCCGTATTGTAGGTAATAAGTTCTTCGCACTCTTACGTCATTTAAATTGATAATGTGGTTAAAATGGCGGTGGTTGTAATGGCGATAGCGCCATCTGACGGCGACACTGGAAGCGCTCTTTTCTACCCCAATCACTGAACTGTTGTAACAACCCCCCTCTACACATTATGTCTTAACCTATTTGTGATAACCTAAATACTTATTTGAAGACCTATCTAAAGATTACAATATTTGTTGTGATTTACGAATATATTGGCCTTGTGATCGTCTAGCTTTGTGGTAGGATCTTACGATGTGCTCATGATAACTCAGATTCTTTAAAGGTAAAAGGATGATTTTCTGCTACTCTAATGATTTATCTAGATACTAAGGGCTTAGAAAGTTGTTGAATTGAATAAAGTTCACTTAATTTCAATAGACTAGTTCCATGGATCAAATGTGATCAAGTATTGAATTGAAAGAAAGATGTAGTAGAATTATCTGATTCTACTAGATCTGTCTAAATAAAACTATGAAAATTGACTCTAGTTTCTGAATAAGCTCTCTTTTGTTTAATTAAATGTGAAAACTATTCAGCGTGACCTGTCTGGCTTAGGTTAGCAGCACCTCCTCCGCTGCAAACAATCGGATTTCGACAAAGCCTGACTTGGATATCCGTCTTCCATTAGGCCACCGAAGTGGCGTAGGTAGCGTACGAACTACCTATGAGGGACCTACTGTATTTACACTATAATAACAATTAGAGGAATTGTTATGAAAACTACAGCCGCATGATAATTTGAAGAATTGTCATGAAGCTGGATTCTCAACAAAACAATGCTTCGAAGTAAGTCTGAAGTCTGTTGGTTACTAAGTAGTCCTGCAAAAGAGTAAGAGGGATAGCCCAAATTTTACTTCGGAGCTTTAAAAATACTTGATTTTAGGTATTTAAAAGGCTCCTATTGACTCTACTTAAATGACATGAACTATTCTAGAGTTCAAAGTAACTCAAACTAGAAAATGAGTAATGATAATGGTATGAGTGATAATATATGGCTGATCATTGACCCTTTAGAATCCTCAATCTGAGTTTAATCAATCACCATATAAATAGTCTCACAATCGGAGATAAGTAGATGAGTAAATGAAGATGATGAAGAAATAGATGATATATGGCTGATCCAGTGACTCTTTAGAATCCTCAATCTGAGTTTGGTCATTCACCATATTGATAATCTCACAATCGAAGATAGGATAATGAAGAAATCGTTGATATATGGCTGATCCAGTGACTCTTTAGAATCCTCAATCTGAGTTTGGTCATTCACCATATTGATAATCACACATTCGAAGATAGGATAATGAAGAAATCGTTGATATATGGCTGATCCAGTGACTCTTTAGAATCCTCAATCTGAGTTTGGTCATTCACCATATTGATAGAATCATATTTGGAGAATAAAGTACGTAATCAAAAATAGTAGCTGAAATAAAAACACATAATAGGAAATAAAATGGATTTTGGAATAGCAATTGAAATAATAAATCTAATTCATTCTAATATTAACAATAAAACAGCATTTGACTGTTTAAGGAACCAAGAACTCTAGAACTCTTGGAAAGCAAAAGACAATTGGGAAAACTCTGAATTTCAACTTGTAGTGGAAGTCTCATTGTCAATCTAGTCTTTAAATTACAACAGTACCTACCTACCTATATTAAATTCACATCAACAACATTTTCAGAAATATCATTTTGTATAATATCTTAAATTAGTTCATAATGAAGACTTCTGTAAATCATTCCGAAGTAAAGATTTTGTTCAAAAACTTACCCAATCCATTTTCTACCAGAAAACACACAAACACATACAAACCCCATTTCACACTTTAGATATTGAAAACACAAATATTTTTACTAGATAATTTAGTGAGAAAGAACCTAGCAATCGATTCTACTGAGTATTAAATTCTTTACAAGAATTTACAAATTTTCTACAGAAAATATTTCCTAGCCAAAATTCCAAACTTTTTCCTGTGACTTTTCTGACACCATTCTCGTCCGACCTTTCAAAATTTGAAAACGGATGATACAGACCAATTGACGTTCAAATAGTTTGGCTTTATTATGAAATAGGTTTTATCTTAAAGTTTAGGAAATCAAAGACCCTAATATTTGTGCGTAACAGTGCGTAGTGACTACGGATCGTTACACTGTACACACAGCTCGCACAATAATAGTAAATTATGCACCTAGGGGACAAAATCAGTGTCTTATTTCGCGGACAGCATGTTAAACCAAGCAAGTTTTCCACGACTTTCCACACGAATTTGACGTTCCAAATTCAAATCAAATTACTACCCTTGGGGGTTTCATACAACATTACCTCCCTTGGGAGGTAATGCTTTGCTTTATCTTGAGATAGCATGGTAATGTAATTGGATATTGTCGAGCAGGTGATGTGAAAACTTGCTTGTCTGCTCCAGAAACTTTTTCCATGCTCCAGAATCAACATAAGTACATATTTTATCAGTTATCTGGTTCCCGTAGTACCTACGAGTGCAAGCTCTGCTTAGTTAGGCGCTAGATGGCGTTGTGTGAACTGCCCTAAACATTTATTTATGATTAAATGCTGGTGCCCGCGACTTCGTGTGCGCAGGTATCTTTATAAATTGTAGCCTATGTGTTATTCTGATGTATAAGCTATATTATTGTAAAGTTTCATTAAAATCCATTCAGTAGTTTTTACGTGAAAGAGTAACAAACATCCATCCATCCATCCATCCATCCTTACAAACGTTCGCGTTTATAATAATAATAGTAGGATTGATTTTTTTCGTGTTTTCCAGGTGTTCGACTACCTCGTGCTACACGGTCGCATGAAGGAAAAGGAGGCTCGAGCCAAGTTCAGACAGATCGTCTCGGCGGTGCAGTACTGCCATCAGAAGCGCATCATACACAGGGATCTCAAGGTACGCTACCAACATCATTACCATTACTATTATAATTTACCATTACCATTACCATTACCATTATAATTTATCATTAATATTATCAGTTACTTACCATTAACATTATCAGTTATTTGCCGTTATCATTTATCATTACCATTATCATTTATCATTACCATTATCATTTGACATTACCATCATAATATATAATTTTTCATAAACATGGCTGATTTATATTTTTTTCTACAAAATAGGTGACTTATATATACATTTTTACATAATATCAATTTGTATTGGTGTTGCATACTTCGATTTTTTTCTGAACATTTATTATTTCAATTCTATTTGTTGGTATTTCATCGTCAAGGTGAAAAGTCGTCGTTGATTTGAATCTGTGTTTTGAAGATTCTTATTCCCTAAACATGTGTTTTCAGGCGGAAAATTTACTATTAGACGGCGAGATGAACATAAAAATCGCGGATTTCGGTTTCTCGAACGAGTTCACGCCGGGATCCAAACTGGACACCTTCTGTGGAAGCCCGCCCTACGCCGCGCCCGAGCTGTTTCAGGGTAAGCATTACTGTGTTCCGATCGGAAGATCCCTGCACGGATTTGATAGAAATACGCTTGTCAAGAAGTTAGATGGTAGTCTGGTAGAGCCACAGTTTGTACAAAATTAAAAAAAAAATGCGTGTGAGTACATGAGGGTGACAAATTACTATCGTATGGGGCATGTAATACTTTGTTTTTGGTCACAAAACACTTTACGATCTGTTGACTTCTTTGTTCCGGCTTTAAAACAAATACACTTGTGCAACAAGAAATCTAAAAACCACGTTTTTCATGGATTCAGAATGCATTGTCATCGAGTTGTGAGCTACCCTGAAATTTTCAGCCGGATAGCTAATCGAGAAGTGCTCCAAATTCGAGCTGCACAATTCCATTCGAACGACAGTCAGACAAACAAGATTGTGACTATATAAAAACGTTTGGTGATAGGAATTGATTCTTTAAATTCTGTTGATTACAGGAAAGAAATACGATGGTCCTGAAGTAGATGTGTGGTCGTTAGGGGTGATTCTGTACACGCTCGTGTCGGGGTCGTTGCCCTTTGACGGGTCCACGCTGCGGGAGCTGCGGGAGCGCGTGCTGCGGGGGAAATACAGGTACTGGCATGTAGATACGGGGGGAATACAGGTACTGTCTCGTAGATACGGGGGAAATACAGGTACTGTCGCGTAGATGTGGGTGAAATACAGGTACTGGAACGTAGATACGGGGGAAATATAGGTTCCGTCGCGTAGGTACGGGGAATATACAGGTACTGTCACGTAGACACAGGGGAAATAAAGGTAATGTCACGTAGATACGGGGAAATATAGGTACTGCCGCGTAGGTACGGGGGAAATACAGGTACTGTTACGTAGACACGGGGGAAATACAGGTGCTGTCGCGTAGGTACGGGTGAAATACAGGTAATGTTACGTAGATACGGGGGAAATACAAGTACCGTCACGTAGGTATCTACGCAGGTAGAACCAAAGTGTAACACTTCAAAAACCTATTCCAGAATACCATTCTACATGTCGACGGACTGTGAGAATCTACTGAAGAAGTTCCTGGTCCTCAACCCGGCGAAGCGAGCCTCGCTCGAGGCCATCATGAGGGACAAGTGGATGAACACTGGATACGAGGAGGAGGAACTGAGGCCATACATCGAGCCGCAGCAGGATTTCAAGGACCACAAACGGATAGGTGAGATATTTAATAATAAGGGGGATTTCAAGCTCTGATTTGTTCGGAGCTAGTTGGCGTTGCAAAAGGGGCGTCCAATAATTACGTGAGACGTTAAGGGATAGATAGATAGATAACACTTTATTGCACACCAAAACAAGAAAATAAACAGGAACACAAACAATATAAAAAGGGTGAGGCACAATGGGCGGTCTTATCGCTAATGGGGTAGCTGGGGCTGGGGTATTGGTCGAGCAAAATCTCACTACATCGCACCAAGGGGTGAGAGGGGTCGCCAAAAAAGCCTCACAATGGATGTCTCCAAATTGTACTAACATTATACGTTTATATATTAAAATTAGGCAGGATAGAAAGAACGGTTGCGGGAAGTAGGTGGATGGAAGCTCGAAGCTGCTCGTCTTGGAGTCTTACGGGGTTAAAGGGGGGGGGGGGGGGGGGCTTTGTCCAGCAGTGGACGCGCGGACGTTCAGAGGCTGATATGATGATTATGAAATAATAAATAAACATGTGTCATACAGACAGACTTCAGATGGATTGACGGACGGAAATGACGAAACTATAAAGGACAAAGTTTTCCTCCAGTTTCAAATAGTGTAAAAGTTTCAAATTGGGGAAGGATTACGGGACCCTCGTAATCCTTCCCCAAGTTCCATTAAGTAGAATGGTTAAAATTTTGAAATGTACAGGATGTATTAGGCTTAATTTACATTGGTGTGGAACGGAATGGAACTGAACAGAATCGCACATAATTATGCTATGAGTGCTATGACGTTTCCGTACATAGCATAGTTTCGTTCCGAGTAAATTGGACTTTAAATTCATACATAACATTATTATAATGAGAATTTGCCATTATGAGAATTGGCCATTATGAGAATTGGCCATTTTGAGAATTGGCCATTTTGAGAATTGGCCATTTTGAGAATTGGCCATTATGAGAATTGGCCATTATGAGAATTAGTCTTTTCGCCATTTTGAGAATTGGCCATTTTGCGCCTAAACCATGTATAGGTAAAGCTCGGCTAAACTATTGCACATTAGGGCTTTCAGTCTCGATGACTTTCTGAGTCCCGGGAAAAAAAAATCGAGACTCGATGCGGTCTCGAAATTCCCGGGAAAAACGAGACTTTCGAGACTAATTTAATAGTACATAAAGGCACACTCATAGGAATGGCATTTAGGCATTTTATGGCGTATTAGCGAACACATCACAGTTTAACTTTACAATCCAGTATTTGATGATGTTCGGTGATGTCCGATGTTCCTGATTTATCAAAATTTGCGTTTTTCTTCGAAATGGTTCCTCATTCCACACATACACACACAAACCAACAAAGGTACAGGGGCCTTTCATTTGATTACAACATGAACATATCAATGACTCTCGGGCTGTGCATACAGCTCCATATTCCAATGCGAATGTGTAGCGATCACCGAGTCAGCAAACACCATACTTCGGAGGAAAATCGAAAATCAAAATATACGAATTCTAACCGCTATACTAAAAGCACTAGATAGCAATACTTGCGACTCAATGCTCGTTAACGAATGCCACCGAGCACTGGAGAGAATAACCCAAGCCAACCGAATAACACTCCAGGGATTAAGGGGCACAGTAACTCATTAGGGAACGACGCCGCAGACGAGTTGGCTAGAAAAGGATCTGAGACTGGAAGGGAAGGGCCATCTCCCTTCCTACCACAACCCTTTTCTCAATTGCGAGCGTCGATACGCAAACGTACAAAGACACAGCACAGTGAGTGCTGGCGGCAAACCAAGAAGTGCAAACAATCAAGAATGGCCTTTCCGCAACTTGCACCACGTCTAACTAGACGTTTACTTAGTTTGAAACGACCAGATTTAAGAATCATTGTGGGTACTATCACAGGACATTGCCTGCTTAACAAACATCTGCACAACATTGGAAACACAGACAGCCCACTCTGTAGAGGCTGCTTGACCGAGGAGGAAACGCTCGCCCACGTAATCCTGGAATGCGTGGGAGTGGCAAAGCAACGAGAGGAAATCCTCAAAAACCCGAGGTCACTCCGCAAAGCCTGCGAAGAACCCAGGAAACTTCTGTGCTTTTGGGCGGAGTTAGGCTGGCTAAACTATTAGTCAGGAAATCCGACGCACAAAGGATCAACAGGAGTCCAAGTGCGGAAAAGGGAGTCCATTTACATTTACATTCATTCCACACATATTACTTTTTTTTTTAATTGCCCTTTTTGGTAAACTAAAGTCATAAGACTATACCACTATGTCTTATCCTTGTTTTAGATTATACTAAGGGCTATCTACACTGAATATTGTTAAGATTTTTATAAGTATCGAAAGTCTCGTTATTCCCGGTACCGAAATCATCCAGTCTCGAGTCTCGAAAATAACGAAAAATCGTCGAGACTCTCGAAATTTTCGAGACCGAGACTCCCGGGATGAAAGCCTTATTGCACATTGATAACTCATCAGCTACCAACTCACACAACTTTGATATATGTACTAACTTGTCTATATCCGTACCGCACACCATAACTGTAAGGTCGAAGCCAAACTGATCCGTTGCGTTGCGATGCGTCGTAGTTTTGTACTGGCATTTGCGTCGCAGCGCTAGATTTGGACGCATTCAGTGCCAAATGCTAGTACAACACTGCGACACAACGTCGCTTTTAAATTACTCTTTCCTATATTCAAATAGTATGCATAAATATAGCTATAAATTTAGATGTTACAACTAAAGACTGTACTGTACTGTACGGTGAGGCGGTGGGCAAACTCTGAGCAAAATTATTTATTCAAACATAAATTCAGTTACTGTGCATTGAACTACGCAATTTGATTCTCAAATATAGTGTGTAACTTTTGTTACTTAGTTAAAAAAGCCCGTGCTGGTTAACTTAAACATTAGAAGAAAAGGAGATAAGGTCTATTTGGTCTAATCTACAAATCTTTTGAATTCAAAAAGTATTATTTTACATTAATTTATACTTCAGAATATGAGTTAAAGTAGTAACAAACTTAGGTGTTTCCGAAATTCCCTATGTGTATTGATTTAAAATTGTGATCTAACAGTAATCTGTATGTTTCTTGTGACTAAAAGAGGAAAGAAATAAAGGTACTTATAAAACTTACCTATGCATCCCTTGAGTATAAACTTTCCACTTTGTGACTCCTTGAAATAAAAAAGTGTGAATATTTTAACGCATGCATGGGTCGAAACTTAGCCATGTTGTAATTTAAAAAAAAAATTAGTAGCCTATTAGTATCGTGATGTTTTTTTTTTTCAATGTGCGGTGCGGGTAGACTGACATGATTTTTGTATTTCATGCGTGCATCGCTAACGACACAGCTCAAGTCGGTACGTGGATTTGTTTAGGGGTCTTGTGTTTAGATGAATGTTGTTTTGCATGCCTTACTACAGTTTTAGTGACTTCAGACGAATTATATAACGCCACAGTACCTGAGTAATAAGGCTAACAGCAACCGCGTTTTGTTACTCAAGACCGAGAAAATCCACCAATGAGCGAACAGTTCCAACACGTATCTGTGGTCATTGGCGTTGTTCATTGGTTGTAATTTACGTATTTTGCATTATCGGGTTCTGTAAATTGAATAAATTGTCAGACTCAAATCGTGGCGACAGCGTTTTTCATACAATTGTTGGCCGGCTACATTTTAGTCGCTGTCATGTGGTGTGAAAATAATTCGTCTAAAGATATTCTATAGATAAAAGTCTAATGGTGGCTTCTCATGGCCTGTGTTAGCATGGGCCGTGTGAAGTAAACGGCCTGAGACTGCCCGGGCGAGCGCATATTGACGGTTAACACAGGTTGTGAAGAGGGGTGATCTGGACTCGTCCGCGGCGTGCGTTCACCCGTACAGATGACATTGGCGCGATGCGGTGCGTGTTGGCATAGGCCGTGTGAAGCCACCATTAGATGAATAAGAGCCTTAGAGGATATGAGAGATAAAAGTTAGGAATGCATGCAAATCTAGCTCATTTTACAGCGTCCGCGAAAAATCAGCAAAGCTAAATAAATATGCCTTATCGATCGAATGTTCTTATAATTATTTTATGCATCAAGCATGTTTTTAGATTAGAAATTTTCGGTCTCTGTGTAGCGATTATATTGTATTGTTTTTGGATTGTTTCAATCAACGATGTATTTTTTTGCAGAGGCGCTAGTGTGCTTGGGGTACAACAGACAAGAGATCGAATACTCACTCGCCGAAGCGAAGTACGACGATGTTTTTGCGACGTACCTACTGCTGGGGAGGAAAAGCACAGACGTAAGTTGGTAACCAGAATGACCCAACCCCTTTATGGTGGCTTCTCATGGCCTGTGTTAGCACGGGCCGTGCCGTGCCGGGCTGTGTCACAGCCCATGTGAAGCGAGCGACCCGAGGCTGCCCGGGTGGGCGCGTATAGTCGGCTAACACAGGCCCGTGTTAACAAGTTAACAAGTGTTAACAAGTTAACAAGCCGTGAGAAAAGATGATCCACACTCGTCCGCGGCGCGCGCTCGCCCGTACATTTGACCTTACCTTCTGACCTTATAAGCCACCATTATAAGTGACTGGCTGTGACTACATGTTCTAGTATGGAGATAGCATAAAGCCAATGTAATTTATGTTCAATTATCTGTACTGAACTGTCCAATTGAAGTCGGTTGTTGTATATATTTTTAAAACCTTGATTATATGTTGATATGTTTTCGCAGCCGGAATCGGACGGCAGCCGGTCCGGGTCGTCGCTCTCTCTCCGAACAGCGGCCGGCAACCAAACGCCCGCCACTCAGCAAGCCAACTCACATTCAGGTAAATGACACACTGGTTTTGCTTGTGTACTATGTACCTTGATCATAGGAACTGTAGCTCCATTGGATAGAATCTCTCCCCATTGGATATAAAAACAAGCAAAAGAAACTCTATTGCAAACTTGTACTCATTAGTTATTAAATATTGGTGTTTACAGAGATGGATTTCTATCGAGTAACACCTAAACGAAAAATAGTGTGTTACTCATTGGGTTTTTTTTCCCACCGAGTATCACACAGAGGATTTTAAAGCTGTAATTAATAAACTTTGACTTTTATTTATTTATTTTTATTAGCAAACTTATATTCACTATTAAATGAACATGGGTATTTTTCGAGTAAATGAACATGGGTATTTCTTGAGTAAATGAACATGGGTATTTTTATTAAATAAAGTTTTCAAAGCTATAATAATTAAGGTTGACCTACATCTTCTTAAGTAGTTCGTTTCATTATAAGCAGATAAAGCAGATTAGAGTTTGTCTGTACCAACGTACAGACAAACTTTAATCGTTATAATTTAGTGTTAGGATATTATGATAGCTTTTTTAAGCGCATAGGGCTAATACTACGCATTTGGGGCTTAGCTTTCTAACTGGGCAGTCATGTCATACATCGGTGCCGTCTGCGAAGTTAGCATACTGTAATACCGCTTCATATACTATGTCCCGATATTTGTGCTTTTCTCATTTCTACTAAAAGTGCGGCGATCACAAAAAGAAAACTATTTTTTTGTCAATGTAGTCAGTAGTGGAATTGTAAAACAATAATAATCATCTCCAAATCAAATACATAAGTATATTCTATACTTTGTTCTATCGTGTCACTAGTTCTTTCAAACCAGTGTGGTGAAAGGATTTCAAGTGCGCCTCGAAGAGATGAATTCAAACTCATCATCATTGGCCTTTTTCCATCTATTTAATAGTAGATTATGCACTAAGGGGATAAAGCAGTGTCTTATGTCGCGGGTGGCATATTGAACCCTGAGTTAACAACACTACTGACTGACTGACTACTGAGCTACAAGAAATAAAAAAACAAACTAAAATTACAAGTTTGTGTAATTGCGTTGCAATATCCCCCCCTTATCGCGTAATCCGTCGACGGCTCGACGAATGTTAAATACCAAGCTAGCGATGTTGTGATCGCCGCACGTCCCTCGGGCTAGCCCGGCACGTACATGACATACATACGGGTGGTGTGGTGTAGGCGGCGGCATGGGCGCGGGCGGCTCGCCCTCGCACCGCGGCGTGCAGCGCTCCATCTCCGCGAGCGCGCGCCCCGCCGCCTCGCGCCGCGCCTCCTCCGGCGCGGAGGTGCTCCGGACGCAAGGTAGGGAGCCACACTAACACGGGGGAATGTCGCAACTTACTGATGTTAGGAAGGGAACCACGGGGGGACTGTCTCACGCAAAATAGTATTGCTAGGTAGGGTCCACGGGGGGACTGTTGCAACATAGTGACGCTACGTAGGGAACCACACTAACTCGGGGGGGACTGTCCCAACATACTGTTGCTATGTAGGGAACCACGGGGGGACTGTCGCAACATAGTGACACTAGGTAGGGAATCACGGGGGGACTATAGCAACATAGTGACTCTAGGTAGGGAACCACGGGAGGACTGTTGCAACAGTGATGCTAGGTAGGGTACCACGGGGGGACTGTTGCAACATAGTGACGCTACGTAGGGAACCACACTAACACGGGGGGGACTGTCCCAACATACTGTTGCTATGTAGGGAACCACGGGGGGACTGTCGCAACATAGTGACACTAGGTAGGGAACCACGGGGGGACTATAGCAACATAGTGACTCTAGGTAGGGAACCACGGGAGGACTGTTGCAACAGTGATGCTAGGTAGGGTACCACGGGGGGACTGTCGCAACATAATGACGCTAGGTAGGGAACTGTCTCAACATAGTGACGCTAGGTAGGGAGCCACACTGACACGCGGGAACTATCGCAGTAGAGGGGAACGATCATTGCACACGGGAATAGTCGAACCATCGTAACATATGGCAACACTCGTAACAGAAAGGAACAATCGTAGCACAAGGAAACACTCGCAACAGACAGGAACAATCGTAGCACAGGGAAACACTCGTAACAGAAAGGAACAATCGTAAGACACGGGGACAACGGAAGCGATGATGAACAATCGTAGGATGGGGGATGAATCGTAGCACAGGGAAACAATCGTTATATCTAAGGGCGTATACACTTAGAGCAGGCGCGCTGGCTTCCTAATTTGCTATATAGATGTATATGCTCTAGCACGGAGGAAATACCGTTACACATGGCAACAATAAATCCTTTGTCTTCTTTGTTCTGTACTAAAAGACCCGCAGGCTCCACAATACCTAAAAGAACGTTTTCACTTTCTGAACGATACCTATTCAAAACAACTTCGCTCGTCGGACAATCTATTGTTAGCCACTCCTCAACACAGCACATCCTTCATGACAAACTCTTTTAAAGTAGAGGCAGTCCGACTCTGGAATAAACTTCCGATAGACATTCGTAAGGCGGAATCCAAGGAAAAATTCAAAAAACTCACTCGCCAGCACTTCCTTAACATCCTTTATCAATAGGTATCCTGTATGAATTTATTAATAGGTGACACTCATATGTATATATGTATAGGTATAGTATAATATATATTTGTAGGTATATATATTTTAGTTTCCTAATTTAATTTCTAAATATTATCTATATTAGCACGCTAACCATACTGTACCACCATACAAGGGTTGGCTGGTAGAGAATGCCTAAGGCATTAAGCCCGCCCATTGTGCAATGTAATTTTTATTTTTGTGCAATAAAGAATTTTAATAATAATAATAATAAATAATAATCATTACACAGGGAAACACTTACCTTTGCACTGGCTATACATAAAACGTATCGTATCGTATTATCATAAATCCAAACGTTAACGCTAAACGCTCACACACACTACGATTCATGTTTGCACGCAAAGTAGTGCGATGTAGAAACACAGGTCTATGAAGCACTCAATGGTCAAACAGGTGAAATATTGTATTGCAGGTGAACATTTTGAGCCACAGAGGGACAAGTTGTGCTACAGTGTAACATTTTTATGACAGGAGATAGTAATCCACTGTTTTAGCATAGACATTCTGAAGAATCAAGGTACTAAAAACATTCGAGCATGGGGCAAAATACATGTTATTCTATAGTGTAACATTTATTATGGGTGGAACATTTTTTAAGAGTGGAACATTTGTAAGCGTGGATAATTTTTTAAGAGTGAAACCTTGTTTTAAGAGAGGATCATATTTTATGAGTGGAACATTTTTTAAGAGTAAATCATTTTTAAGAATGGATCATATTTTGGAGTGGAACATTTTAAGACTAGAACATTTTGTAATACTGGCATATATCTTACACATGAGATGTATACGTATTTATTATTTGACCATTCACATGGGGGGAAAATGATAAATAACCAGTAGTTTGAAAGCTACAGTAGATCCAAAAAACATTTTATGTCTAATCGTATCTGTGTACCATTTTATGCCATCTTTATTATCTGTGCATAAATTTCTAACTTTTCATGCTTTGTAATCGTATGCTTGATAATCTTCTCTGTTAACAGTGAAATTAGAGTTTTTTTAATATATAAATAACATGAGTTTTATCTGTTGTGTGTTTCAGTTGGTACAACAACCACAGCTGCCAACAACACAACCTCAACCGCTACAACAACCACGTCAAACTTCAAAAGACAGGTAGATATTTCGTCACTTGTAAAAAAATTGGATCATAAGAAATGAGATTTTAGATTTATTATTTACCTTTTTCAAATTAACGTTTTGTTTGTTCAGAAAAGGAGTTTCTTAATTTTGTCGATTATTTTATGTTTGTCACCTCAAAACTTTGTTGTTTATAAAAACAATGAAAAATCATTTTTTTTGTTTGTGAGATTATACTTTCAGATTGGTCCCATAGAAATTTAATCAAAATCAGTTCTTTACTTGTGACTTGCCAGTGGTGCCTACGGTCACTTGTAAAACCTTGATTATTTTCAGAACACAATTGACTCCGCGTCAATCAAGGAAAACACAGCGAGAATCGCTCAAATGCAGGTAAAAACATCTTCTAAGTCTCAATTATGTTATTCTAGCTACTTTCTTCTATACCCAAACAGAATTTCGGACAAATCAGTTCAATGGTTTAAGCGTCAGAGAGACATCTGTGTTGTCCTAATAGAACGCGATCACGCGATCGTCGCGCGAGCAAGCGATGCGACCGTCGCGCGATCACGCAATCAAACGTACTAATACAAATAGGCGTCCCGATTGGCAATCGCGCGATCGCGCGACGCGACGCGATGCCAATTGGGACGCCTATTCGACGTTAGTACGTTTGATCGCGTGATCGCGCGATTTACGTTCGCGCGAACTTGCGATGGTCGCGTCATCGCGTTCTATTAGGACACTGCCTGTCTAAATATCCATCTGTTTGTCCAATTTCATAAGCTTCGTATAATTTATGACAAAATGATAAAATCTAAAAAAATACTTTCAGATTTGTCCCATAGACATTTTATCAAAGTCGATTCAGTAATTTAAATCAGAATGAAAAAAAAAATCGTTAAAATAAACGATATTGCGTTTATTCTATTCTAACCTGTGAGTTGAGACTTTTCAGTGATGTTTACGGTCACTAAAACAGTCTAATTAAAGTCTGTTCTAGAATAATTCGTAAAAACTTTGATTACTATAAAAAAGACGGTGTTCGCTAATGGAGCCTCTTTTTATTGCCTCGCAGAAGGTGTGAAAAGTAGAGTGTGCTGCTCTGGCATAAAGCCTGTCTTCGTCTTGGGTAGCTTGAACCCCTCACTCAGGACTCACATACCTCCTGAGCGAATAAGTCCCTCGAACCCTGAGCTAACTCAGGGTTCAATATGCCACAGACACTGCTTTATCCTCTTAGTGCATAATCTACTATTATTGACGTGTTCGTCTCTAACAGGTGGCAAGTACAACGCGACCGACGAGCGCGCAGCCGAAGCTGGAGGCGCGCTCGCGGACACACACGGGAAACGCGCGCCGCGTCGCCGCCGCCGCCGAGCCGCAGCAGAAACTCTCCCCGCCGCCCGCCGCCGACCCGCCCAGGTACAAATACAAAATACAAAATATTTATTTCGAAAACAGGTTACATAGGAGGAGTTTTAACCAATAGATCCCGCACTAGGGCTAGCCTGTATCGCGGGGATCCGAAAAACGATTTCCTGAATTACAGAACTATAGAGAACATGCAAGACAAGACAGACATTAATTAGTAAGTAGGTAACTCTAAATTTAAATGAAAATGTTGAGATTAATGAATTACGTTTGTTTCAGTTAGGTGAAACAATTCTTAAGTTGTTGATTTTTACTACAATTAAAGGATTACTTCTTCTTCTTATAGTGTTACTAGTTCCTTCGAACCAGTGTGGTGAATGGATTTCAAGTGCGCCTCCGAGAGGCTCCTTTCGTGCACTCCCAAGATCCCAATTAACTCAACTCTAGTTTAAAATTTTAGTATCTAAACCAAAGGGCCGAAAACAGAAAACCCAAGTCAGAACTTGACTCGCCGAAATCCGAAACGTGAACGTTAAACGTGAAACGTTACTCACCTCAGTCAACGTCTCCTTAATTATTTTTTAAAATTAAAGAGATGTTGTTAAGACCATTAATTTTGGAAAGACATTCTTCTTCTGACAAGAAAGAGGACTACATTAAGGCCAATCCTCAAATCCGAATTCCATACAAAATGATTCGGACAAATACGTATCAAATCTAAATTAAAGTATGAAAACTTTCACTTTTTTTGTTGAAGAAATCAATGATCATGCACAAACTAATAATGTGAAGAAATTACTATAATATGAGTATTTGTCCGAAACATTTTGTATGGAATTCGGATTTGAGGATTCCCCTTAATTTGAAAATACCTGCGTACCATCGTCTTTTCAAAATTAAGAGTAATATAAACGTGAATGCTTGGGAGTGTATACATGTTGGTGCAGCTGACTGTTCAATGAAAAGGCTACCGGCTGGATTTTCTGCAACATTTAAGTGTCGTCTCAGCCGCTTAGCATAAAGGGCTATCCACACATATCCGGGTCAGGGCTATCCGTGTTCAAAGTCGTCCGTGTCAGTGTTCCCGTCAGGGACGGTATTAGTGTAATCTGTTTCTTTAGCTGATACGCTCATAACATTATATATTTACTTCGTATAATTCAAATAATGTAAAACGACACGGATGGTCGAGTGGCAAGTGTGTTAGCCACGACCGGGTCGCGGGTTCGATTCCCGCTCAGGACAAATATTCGTGTGATGAACATCGGTGTTTGTCCTGAGTCTGGGTGTTTTCTATGTATTCATTGTATTTACAAAAAAAAAGTATATAAGTATTCTATCAGTCATCTGGTTCCCGTAGTACAAGTTTACTTAGTTTGGGGGTAGATGGCGTTGTGTGGAATGTCCAAACATTATTATTATAATGTTGATTAGAAAGATTGAATATTATTCTGTCGTACAAGTTCTATCAACCTTTCTGTGTTCGTGTTGTCGTCAACGTACCTAGATAGAAATCGGATATCACTGACAGAGCATCCGTGCGTCCCGGACACTGTTGATCCGGATGCCCCTGACACGGAGCTTTCGTTCCCGATTTTTTTCCCGTACCTGACGGAACACGACACCCGGAAATGTGTGGATAACCTTTAAATCTTATATTTGCTACTTCACGGCTAGCGCGGGATCTCAAGCGGAGAAGAACGGCACGAGCAGCGGCGTTACGAAGACGCACGTGAAGAGCGCCTCTATCTCCTCGGCAAGTGGCGCGGCGCCGCTCGCCGAGGCCGCGGCACACAATGCCTCGGCACGGGAACTCGACAAGCCTAGGCCAAGGTAGCCACATTGTAGTGATGGCACCAATACACACTCCCGTAAAAGCGTTCAAACGAAACTATAGTGTGACTTTGTTTATTTTTTTCTTAACAAATTATATAAATATATTTAGTAATAAATCCGCTTAATTTCTAAACAAAGGTTTTAATTAACTTAACTTTAGTTCAACTATACCAAAGAGTCAAATAACAGAAAACCAAAGTTTAAAGATACGACACGTGTTTCGCCTCTACACGAGGCATCATCAGGAGGTGTGGACTCAAACTTCGGCGAGAACTTTGTTTAGAAATTAAGCGGATTTATTACTAAATATAATTTGTTGATATTTATGGATTTCCGCAAAGTAACGCCTGAATCAATCAATTATTTTTTTCTTGTAAAGTTTCAGTTTTTTTTTGCATATATAAAGGATCTGCCCACTATCACGTATCATCATGGTCTTGTTAGACCGTGTCAGGCAAAAATAATTTGTATGTATTGAAAAGTCTGACACTATCACATTCGTACATTTTTGAAGATAAAAATTGACTGATTATAAATTTGTAATTCTGTAATTACCTTCGCTTATTTATGTTAAACATATCAAAACAATAAAATATATTAAAACATTTCGTGAGGTTTAGTAACAAATTCTAAAGACCACTTTTTTGAATTTATACTCAGTCATTTTTTATATCTTCAAAAATGTACGAATGTGCGAGCGAGATAGTGACGCGCGGGATTCTGGGCTTTAAGCGCTTTGAAGTTTAACGGCCACTGCTTCCGATGACAAAAGCAGATTTTTTAAATCACTGCAGTTTGGTTTATGCATTTGAAAACTAAGTACATTATTTTGAACGATTGGCACAAAAATATTTAAAGGTTACTGTTTGTGAAATCTCTGTAATTTTAGAACTTATTTAATTTATTATTTTTACTTTAATAGCCATTTTAAGTTTGTTTACCTAAACGAATCTTGTCTAGAATTTCAAAAAGCTGTCAAAAATTAATAATATAAAATTCTTCAGAAAATCAGCTGTCACAGAATGGTTGATAGTTTGTATATTATTTTTTCAAGTCGTCATACCATCTGCTGACTTCTCTATGACGTATTCGATACGAATAGATAGACGATACGATCAGAAAGTTTAGTGATAGAACTATTGACTTAAAAATGTTGTGCATATCGTTCTGTGTGGATTACTTAAAATTTTGCTATGATTTTAAGTTTGATGCTTGTATTTACACTTTATTTGCACTACCTTATTTGTAGGTTGTTGATTTTTCTACGATGATCTGGCCCGTTTATGCCCATTGTTAGTCGTTAATTTTAAGGCTCAGAATCCTGCAAGCCGCTATCTCGCTCGCACATTCATTTTTGAAGATATAAATTGACTGATTATAAATTTGTTTTTCCCAATCTCCTTCGCATGTGAAACATATCGAAACTAAAAATATACTTAAACCTTTCGTGAGGTTGAAGTGAAAAATTCATCGCTCCACTTTTTTGAAAATTATACTCAGTAAATGTATATCTTTAAAAATGTGCAAATGTGCGAGCGAGATAACGGTGCGCAAGATTCTGGGCCTTGAATCAGAAATTCTACTTGTCTTTGTTGTCAAGACACTAATACGTAGTATTTCTGACCAGATGTGGAAGATAGGGCCTTAGCGTAGAGTTGATCTTCGACGTAGTGCAAAGTTTTTTTTTTTGTAATGATTGCTTAAAAATGCTTATGAAGTGGTGTTTTTTTTACGTTGAGTTTGACATTGATTTATTACTTAGTTACATAACGCTGACTTTATTTGTTTGAAGAAGTTTGTAGTTTTCGCTATTTACATACTTTTGTAGGTTTAGGTAGCACCAAGTTTTGTTATTCGTTGAAGCACAGATGTGGTGTCTTAATTTATTTGTAGTCTAGGGAGCAATAAATTTAACTAGTTCAATTTTGTATCTTATCACGTACACGCTAAGTTTGCTTTTAGATTTCACTGTATTTGTACCACGTAATGTTAGTGTATTTAGTATTTTAGCTTAGAAATATTTTTTTATAGACCCTTTGTTAAATATATTTTTAATTATGATTACTCTAAATTAGCTGTTACGGTTTTGGTATATTTGTACTTGTACTCCACTCTTTTGAACCCTTTTATCCTTAATCCCGGGGAAGTTTTTGCAATTTGTGCTCGTTTTTTCTATTCTGCTACACGATATAGATCCTTAATTACCAACATGGAAAGTGGTTTTTCCATCGGAGCCTTAGACGTAAACTGTCGTAGCCGGGTTGCACTTTCCCAAATTGTACTGCAATGATCCTTATTTCCCTTGACTTAAGTATTACACTTGCAGCTACAAAAAAGCTGTACTGTCGTAGCCTGTTATTTAAAATCTTTGCAATAGTCGCTTGAAACTTTTTAAAGTGCCATTGTCAAGTAGCAAACTGCAATTCTAATTCTAATTCTAAAAAGGGGGTACAGCGGTCTGTACTGGCTTCCCGTTGAAAGGTGCATTATCGAATTGCAATATTGATTCCTATCCTCTTTGACTCAAGGTGTATTTTCCGTTGCAGCCTGAATACACAGTTATCGACTGGCGCAGCCGGGACGGGCGCGAGCGCGGCGTCGCGGCGGGAATTCCCCAACCCGCTCGTGTTCCCCAGGAATGTACCCTCGCGGTCTACCTTCCATTCAGGTAACAATAGATGAATACATATTACTAAACCCACTAATATTGTAAAGGTAAAATTTGTATGGATTGATGTATGCTTGTTTTTCAATCACGCCGAATTTACAGAACCGATCATGCTCATACCACACAAGAAAATTAGTATATCATAAAAAGCTTCTGTAAATTTCTAGATCTTTATTTTCCCTAGCTAATGGTATAAAAATAAATAATATTTTTAATTCCGTTTAGGAGAAAGTCGAAAAAAAAAACGCTTAGAAACAGTTTAGTTTTAAGTGTTTTTTTTTATATCAAATAAGCGAATAAAATAAATGTTTCTATACATTTTTCAAGATAAAAGACCTATTAATATTTTTTTTTTTTCAATTATTAACCATCCGTGACGCCTATCGTTAAGCCTGGAGCATTTTGGCCTACCGTCACAGATTACAATGTAGCAACCATGGTAGCCCTCCCCGCATAAGGCTCGCCTGTTTTTTTACTAATTTCCATTCTTCGCGTAGTCAACAACTGCCAGTATTTGAGTGGGTTAGTTCCATCCTCCGCGGTTTACAGTCGACAACTGTCCTTTGAGTCTTTTGAGGTCTAGTTCGTCCCGTCATCGTCGCCTCAACATTCATATTCATAGTGCAATAATGAGTGTCCAATGTACCTATCAGGTCAGACGCGGTCGCGGGGCGCGGGCGGCGGTGCCTACGGCGATGGCGGTTCTCCGCACCAGGCGCGGCCTTCCTTCTTCTCCAAGCTGTCTTCGAGGTTCTCCAAACGGTCAGTGCACACACACACACACACACACACACACACACACACACACACACACACACACACACACACACACACACACACACACGCACACCACCTGTCTAGGCTCATCGTATCATGGACTAGGGAATTTAAATGTTTGTGTATAAAAAAAAATATTGAGGCGTCGAAAAAAAATATACAAGATGAACTTTTAAACTGGGTTTGGTCGGTCGATTTTCCCCATGGCCATCAAAACCCAGTTGAAAAATTCATAGGCCTTTTTAGCCACGTAAAAAAGTGACTAATAGACCAACAAATTGACGCCAACTGAATCATCTTTGAAATAGATGGAAAATGGCCAATAAGTAGTAGTTGCCTTCGAATTCCAAAACTTGCGCTTGTATATAGTGTAAGGAGTGTGGCCGGCACAGCTGTATATTTGCGCAAGTCTTAACTTGCAATAGAATATCGTAAGGTGCGTGGCCAGCATAGCTGTATACTTACGCTAGTTTAAACTTGCAAAAGTATATCGTAAGGTGTGTGGCCAGCATAGCTGTATACTTACGCTAGTCTAAACTTGCAAAAGTATATCGTAAGGTGTGTGGCCAGCATAGCTGTATACTTACGCTAGTCTAAACTTGCAAAAGTATATCGTAAGGTGTGTGGCCAGCATAGCTGTATACTTACGCTAGTCTAAACTTGCAAAAGTATATCGTAAGGTGTGTGGCCAGCATAGCTGTATACTTACGCTAGTCTAAACTTGCAAAAGTATATCGTAAGGTGTGTGGCCAGCATAGCTGTATACTTACGCTAGTCTAAACTTGCAAAAGTATATCGTAAGGTGTGTGGCCAGCATAGCTGTATACTTCCGTAAGTCTAAACTTGCAAAAGGTGTGTGACTAGCCTAGCTGTATACTTCCGTAAGTCCAAACTTGCAAAAGGTGTGTGGCCAGCCTAGCTGTATACTTGCGCAAGTCTTAACTTACAAAAGTATATCGTAAGGTGTGTGGCCGGCACTAGAGCGCTCCATAACTTGGAGACATTATTACTGGTACATTATTATATAGTTTATCCCCAGTTCATGATCACGAACGATACGAGCCAGATAAGCTTAACAATCATAAACGGAAAATGTCATTTTTTATACCTGTTAAGTTTAAAAAAACCTTTCCCGTTTATAAGATACAACGAGATGGTAACTCTATTGGTTTGTGATGACATTTTTATATCAGTAAGATATCATGAATTTTTGCGTTGACGTTAATGTATCGTATACGCCACAGAGAAGTCGATGTTGACTTCTCTGTGACGGATACGATGCGTTAACGTTAACGCAAAAGATCATGCTTGTATTTTGTTTTTTTTTAATTAGCGCCTTCGTATCGAGTCCGTCTCAAAAGGTTGATCTGTTTGTATGATTTTTTTAAAACTTCATACTTTTTGTTGACTTTTCTGTGACGAATACGATAGGCTCTATCACCAAAGCTTTTGGCAAGCCTATTCGTGTTTACTATTTACATTCTAGGGCTGTCACACAATCCGAATGGAGGTGCTATGTCAAAATACAAAATTGACGTCAATAACAATTTAGTAATAAGTTTCATAAACTAACATAAAACATATCGTAAATAACAATCAATACATTTTTATCTAATAATTTCGGTGATAGTATATTTATTTATATCGATACTTATTCATCTGCTTTGGAGCAAACTCATACACGTAAAAAGATTTTTGAGTTACTTACCATGTTTAATAAAAAAATATATATTTTTCAATTTAATATACTTATTTAACGTAGTGGGACAATACCACAGCCAGTTTTTTTATGTGTAACATCTTTCATCTCGCTTTCTGTCAATTTGAGGCAGTGATTTCGTGAAATGCGATGGATGTGTGTAACAGGAAGTTACCCGCCAGATGGTACCAACCTCAGAAAAATTTTGTAAATAGAATCCATCCAAATTTCAATGAGATGTCAGATGTCACACATCATAATTACGCGACTATACTGTAAAGCTCTCTCTGGATTTTTTTTTATATGTAACACTTAAATCTTTTTGTAAAACAAATATGCATAGATATCATATCTCACGCCACGCATATATGTAAGTATTAGCTACTGCACATTGCTTTATGTGCACTTTTTCATTCCATTTCACTCATATTACTATAGTATTGCTAGAATTATAGTATATTTTTTCCTACTAGACTTATAGATTTCGAAAAATAATAGATTAAAAAAGGGTTGTGGAGAATGACTCGTATATTTCTGTTTTATTCAACGTTTATTTTATTTATACCTGTATTTGCGAGTGTCTTGATTTTCATTCATTGCGGGTAGAAAATTCTCTCGAAAAGAGACTTTTCTTATTTCGCAAAATTTCCCTCTTGAGCATTTATATTCTTGTAATGAATGAAAGCTATTAACATTCTCAAACAGGCTTACTAAATCCGTTCACGAAAATATCTCTTTTTGACATATATTTTGTAAATAATGTTTACACCATAAATTACACACAGTATTTAACGTATCTCACAATTATTATTAACCCATTCGTGTCTCGTATTTTGTTATATCATTTTATGTGTATTTTATTATTACTTGTTATATATTCTCCAAATTAAATGATGAAATTGTCTCCCTCTTTGTAAATCCGTGCTCTATTTATTTTTTATTTATTTTTATTACAAACTCGCGTCAATACAGGGGATGCACGATGCTGTAACTTCCTACCTCCCTTTTTACGCCAAAAATATTATTAAAAAAAAAATTAGGATCATGAACATGCGGAAATCCTCCCCCATCAAATAATTTAGACTGTTTTAGGCATTTTAGTGTCAAAGCATGTTGTACTCCCCTTAAATCGTTACAAGCTATTTATAATTTTTTTGTTATTATTTTTGATTTCGCTACTGAAAATGTGAGCTAAATAAAGATACAAACGCAATGCCTACCATGCTTTGAGTGTTGTTCGTAGAGCTTTCGATAAATAGTGACGCGAAACATCGATAAAAAAATGTAAGTATTTGAGAGAGAAGCATTTATGTGTTATATTTCTCTCTCGTGCATCCCCGGTGTTACGAATAACTATTTTTTTTATCTAACCGTTCGCTTCTACTAACGTGAACGTACCGCGATTATTTTCATTGAAATTATACAGATTTTCGCTTTTAGTCGATCCACAACCCTTTAAAATTATTGTTGCAACGTGACGGAACGTTTTTTTCTTTTTTTTAACAAGGGAGTATAGTATTGTGCATCTTGTGTTGCGGCGAGGGAATTTATGGGGTTGCCATTATAAAATTTTATTACTTTACTTCATTTGCAAAAGTTTTCGCGGCTACCACTGTTTTGGTACATCAAAAAAGCATCGTCGATCTGAAGTTGCTTCGTACAAAAAGTGTTTTGAATTATGGCAACCTTATTCATCAAGTGAAGTGAGCCGGAAAGAGAAGAGGGGGGCGATTCGACTTTTGAAAGTTGGTCGTTTCGCTTACCCCGTTCCGTTGTACGCAGGTTGAACCAAAACCCATGAAGACTGAACACCGTCGGACAATCTACATTCACGAGTTCAACAGTTAAAATATAGTTAAAATATGAAAATTTCCCGACGCTTAGTAAACGGACGGAAAATTTCATCTAGCCAATAAGAGTTTATATTTTTTTCTATAATAACGTTTCGTTTTAGTTCAAGTATTGATTGATTGGTCACTCATTGATTAAAATCAAACGACGAGTTTTCCGACTACATGTTATTTTTATTGAATAAAATGACAATATTTTTGTGAATCTAAAGAAATACTCGATACAATATAATTTTTATTAAATTAAATGACATGTAGCGGTGCTAGTCCCGTCGTGGCTCGCATTTCATATACATAGTTATAAGACATACATTGTTCTAACTTCGAACGAATTTCCAACATTCCAGGGTTCCGTATGTATTATTTAAGTTCAAAAATGAGCACAAACGAAATAAACTCTGAACTCTGCTTATAAAATGTCATGTTGAATCGACTGATTTATTAATTCGTATGTACGTATCGAGCTATTTGTCATGGATAACAGCTTTTTGTAGGACTGGCCATATAATACAAATATATCGAGCTAATGAGATTCTAGACAAATTCGGTTCCTTGTCTTTTGAGCTATCTAAATAAATACTACTATGCCCATCATCCTTTTAAAACAGAACATTTGCTCTCATCGTATTTTGTATACATGAGGTATCTTCTTTTAGCGTTCAGGCCTACCACGAAATAATCCAACTTTCGCAACGTTGACGCATCGTCAGGACATGTTACCAGATTAATATGTCATTTTGTAGTACCATTAAGCACTATTATACTATATATATTGGAGGCGTTACAACAAAATACTACAAGTATGTAAATTGTACGCTCCAAAAAAAATATATATAACGTTTATATTTGTGATAGGCCTACTACTAGATCAAATTTCGACCGTATTACCTAATCGGTAAGGTTTGAAATTGGTTGTGCTCACGGCATAGATGTCTCGTTCGGCGTCAACAAGAACTCAACTTTATTGTAATTCTGTAATTCTTTATTGTACACACAAACATATTAGAATACAAATCATAAAATAAAAGACATGTACAAAGGCGAGCTTAACCTTAATAAGAGTTTGTATGTGGTATAAGGTTCAAATTCTGTGACTAGAAAACTTGGCGCTTGTCAATATGTCTTTCGATTGTTGAAAAAAAAGTTGTTGGTTTGTTCTAACGCTTAGATAAATTAGAAAATTTGACGTAAACATTTTGAACTGTTGTGGTCCATATTCATTGAATGCGAGTGAGATATGTTAATAGTAGTGTCGTTAACGTTTATTTAGAAAGTAGGCCCCCTTAGCTTTGGTACAAATACTCAATAGTTGTTACCATAGTCAAAATTCATTGAGGCAGCTCTATTTGGTTTTATTTTTGTGAATATACAATATAAAAAAAAATTTACTTCAAAAATGTTATAATGTCAAACTATGGAAACCGACATAACTTTGAAAACATTAATACACTTGTACACTTTTTCTATTTGGCGTACAATGTAAATATGGCTAATATCAGTATTTTTATGTTTAAAATAATCAATGAAAAATATCTTTATGGTATTATTATTTTTCAAAATTGGTGTTTTTGGAAAATGACTGTAACAATTTAAAAGTCAGCATAGCAATATAATACGGTTCTACAAAAAATCAACGACGTTTCGATACAAATTTTGCAATAATATGACATAGTAAATAATTTGATGTGTAAATACAAATATATTTTCCATATATTTTTCATATTTACTCACTGAGTTTTAGGCTATTTGTACATATATGTTTGAAGTAGTGGGGGTGTGTTGAAGAGTGTATAAGTGTTTATATAACTTTTCTATATTACCACGAAAAGTCCATTTAACTATTTAATTTTGGTACAGGGTGTTTCGGGAATAGTGACACGCCGTAAAATAAGACAAATAATCGTAAAGCAGAAAGGTACACGATACAATACACTTAAAAAAAATTGGTTGTCTGTAAAGTTGGTTTACGGACGATAGTTTGACGTGACTGTTAGTCACTACAAACAACACGTAATGGGACAATGAGCGTCACCGGACAATGACAGCGTTACTGGACAATGACGTCAACGTTTTCGTGCATGCAGCCGGCGTTCATTGATTTATTAGACGTAGTTAGTCACGTCAAAAACTGATATATATTTTTTCGAGACACCCTGTATTAAAAAAAGTATGTGTAAGTGTAATGTTATCACTTTTTATAATGATACGATTCTATTTTATAGTATCAAATGTAAATAATATTTCAATTGTTGCAATTCGTATTACAGGCTGTATATATAATATCAAATAATTAATTTTATCAAAAATTATACATCTAAAAGCACTTGAACATTTGACATAGAACAAGTCGCACTCGGATGAACATTTTTGTCAAATACCTACAGCGAATCCACACTGCTACGTTGCGTTGCGTTACGTCGCGTTACGTCGCAGTTTTCTACTGGCATTTGCGTCGCAGCGCGAGATTTGATCGCATTCGGTACCAAATGCCAGTACAAAACTGCGACGCAACGCAACGCAACGGAACAGTGTGGCTTCGCTCTTACTTATTACAAAATTTCATGACTGGTATACTTTTTGATAAGCGTATTTGTTCGTATCAAATCAAATAAAAAAAAATATAAAAAGTATGACTTTTTGAAAAAAAATATACGATGCGAATACGTTTGTCAAAGATGTTTGGTGTTAGGTTTACAAATTTTAATTTAAATATGTAAATCGTAGTCTTTAACGAGTTAAAATCGTTTTCTAGTGCGAGATCTACCACAGCTTTTCAGTAGTAGTGGCATTTTTAAATGTATTTTAAAAACATGCTTTACATTTTTGACATAATTAATTATTTGATGTTCTATTCACGCGATCGTTTAAGACGTCCCGTTTATATTCTCATTGAATACGTGTTTAATTATGAGTATAGGTTTTTTTTTATTATTATTATATTTAAATATTGTATATATTCAGAGGTTTCGTTCTCTGCCTTATCAAATTTTACACGAAAATTGGAAATAAGGTACGTTCGATCCATTTTGATAAGTATAATATGATAATACTTAAATGACATTGAAGTTGTTTATTTATGTATAGTATTTGTATCTCTAACATAATATATGTATAAATTGTGAGAATATAAAGTAATCGAGGGATTACCTTAATCATTTCACTTAATTCTCATATACTTTATTTATTAATACAGACATATTATTATTACAACAGTATTGTTTATTTATATGATTAAAAAATCTTTATCGATCAAATAATTCGTTTTGAAACGTAGGTGCTCTTATAGTATATTTATATTGTTTTTTCATTGTGCTTACATAGATAAAATTGAATAATTTCGACATCATTATTTTGAAATGTTACTGAATATAGCAAAGTTAAGTTGAATCCTTACATATTTAGTATTAAAAGAGAATGCTTTAGAAATTATGTTATTTTTTATATTTTGTACTGAATATAGCGAAATTTCATCAGAATGCTTACATATGATTAAAACAGAATGTTTTAGAAGTTATGTTTTTTTTATATTTTATACCTTAATTATTTAAAGGTTTAAATTATGTATATATATATATATGTATTTATAAGCACCTAAGCCAATATTATGTCAGACGATTTTGCATATGCATTCAGTAGCGTTTAATATTCATAATTGACTCTTAATATACATATTTTGTCGTTGGTAATATATACGTATACACATAGGCAATAGTAGTGAGGTTTTACGCACATAGAACGTGCATTATATGTTTTTTTTCCTACAAGCATTTTTATTTACAATAAGGTAATATCTGTAATTATATAATTATGCAAAATAGGAAAAATGCAATACATTCTTATTTAGTTAAGCTTAGTTAAGTATACAAAAATAATAAAGTGATTATTATTGAACTTGTATCATGTGTTTCCCCCATCTTAGCATAATTTTTTCTTGCTTATCCAATTTATCTTATAATTATATAATCCGATGATCCCGTTATTCATTATATTATTTTTTAACTAATCAGTTTTTTTGATCGGACATTTGAATTGTGTTTAGTTTCTCAAAATCATTCATTATCATTTACGCTTGATGGTGTAGTTAAATATTTTGATATTTGATAAAAAAAAATGTTACAAATTGAATGACATGTACTAAATTCAAAATGAATGTGTTGCGCTTTTTCAAATAATCAAGTTTTCGATAACAGTATTCTGTGTTTTATTTCTATCATATACACTTTGTTGATTGCTTTTTGTTCTGAAAAAAGTACTCATAATATTTTTATAGGATAGTTTCTTTATAAGATACGTATGTCTTCGTAAAATTTTATCAATCGGAAGATATAAATTTAAAGGTTTTCAAGTAAAATTACGAACTTTTGTCAAATCGTAAACACTACAATAGTCTGCTATGAAATAGACCAATCAATGGACCGTTCACAACGGTTTTTATATCGTTAAAAGTCACTGAGTTCGCGCTACGAATAAAAAAAAATCACCCAAACCTACCAATAAGAAAGAGACGGTGATTGGTCTGTTTTAAAGAGTAAGGTTACTTGCGTTCTCAATTTTTCGACAGTTTACCATTTAACGTTATTCAAACTGTTAAATTGAAAACCCACGGATTTTGCAATTTTACTATGACATACATATACCTACCGTGTCCAAAAAATTCAGTTTAGACAACTGGTTTGCATTTTTTTTATATCAAATTCTATTTTCGACGTTTTTCTAGGCCCAATGGATGCACGAAATACTTTGATTTCACAATAATTCTATGATTTTTTTTATTAATTAAAAACTTTCACGTTGCAACAGTAATATTAAAATTAGTTTAGTTTAGCAGGTAGTAGGAAGCCTGTAGATGTTAGTTTATATAAAGGGTGGAAAATATACTTACCCGTATGCTATTTGATTTATTTTCATCATAAAAAATACTGTAGCCCTATTACCAAAGTTTTTGTGTAGTATATTCGTATCGAATACGTCAAAAATAAGTCAACAGATTGATAAATTTCATACAAAATGATAACCTGTGACGGATTCGATGCGAATACCCTAGTAAAAAGTTTGGCGATCGGGAATACTTACAGATTCGCAGGGCATTATTTTACACTCAGTTTTTTTCTGAATACGGCGCTACGGTCTTAGTATTCTAGATTTATATAGTAAAAACTTTATGAGCTATATGATTTTCACCCTGCCTCCCTTGCCACCTAATAACATGGTAAGTGTTGCTCCAATCAGCTTGTCGGTGTTGGGCGATTCCACCGGCCGCCAGAAACCACGAATTTTTTCCTCTTTGGACATTCAGCGCAGGTAGGATCCGTAGTCTCGTACACTATGGATTTTATAAGTTTTTTTTTTGTTTGAAGTTTCTTTTTTTTTTTTGTTACAATCAAAAGCATAATTAAGGTTGTTTTTTGTCATAGTTCAGTCACCTATAATCAAAAATGATGACAATCGCTATCATATAGAATCTGACACAGAAGATCTATCAGTTTGTTTGTTTTTTTCAAAACGTATACAATCTGTTGACGGCCTCAATACGATATTCGATTGTCAGAAATTTTCGTGATCGGCCTCAGGTCACAACATAAATGCTAAAAAAATTGAAATTCCTAAATTCATGTCTGTTAAAAATTAAGATACAAACAATATTATTAAATAGTATTCCTTGTATATAATTTTTTGTAATTTAATTAAATGAATATTAGCATCAAGTTACCTTATAACTTATGGTAAGTAAGGTAAGAGTTCTTTTCGTTATAATTTTGATTTGTCCTACTGATCCGTCTCAATAGCAACATCCTGTATATGAACATGCACATCAAAGATGTATTTGTTCAATGAAATTAAAATAAATGCTATGAAAATGATTATTATGGCATTTATATTGGTGTTCATTGTTCTAATAGAATTTAGAATTTAGAATTTTGATGGCTGTTCAAGTGTTTCTGATTGTAAGATTTGCACGGTTTTGCGGTGAGATGAAAATTAGAGATGGGAAGTATTTTTTGTTTTTCAATATCGATAAAATGGGTCGATAAATTGACTTAAAGAAAATTTGGATAAGTTTAGACAGTAACATATTTTGAGTGGATATTTTAGTCAAACATCTACATTCGGGGCTTTTGTCTCACCAAGTTACTATGCATTAAATTATTTAAAATCAACTACTTATTAACCCTTTTCGTTCAAGTGTGTGATCCAACTGATTTATACTTTTCTCTCTTTATCTTGTTTAATATATTATGTTATATAAATTATTTACTGTTTTTTTATCATTTACATAAATATTTGTTATCTTTCTCTCTTGTTTTTCCATTCGACTGTTAATTGATATTTGAAGGAACTAAAGAATATTATTCGACATTCGATTGATATTCTTTAGTTCCTTATAATGAAATATTTCTAAAGTATCAAATTTGATGGATTACCTAGTCAATAACAAATACCTTATCTTTCGAGTTTGTTCTTAAAATAAATACCAGCAATAATTAGTTAGTGTTAAATTTCTAACAATTTAATTTCTTTCAATTTTATGTCTGTTTTGAAACTAAAAATAATATTGTAGGTAACAATCCAATGTTTTGATTGTCCAATCCAATGCTATGTTTGTGTATTCGCATATAAAAGGTAAGTATTTCAGCATTTATTGTGATTTTTTTTACAGCAATCAACATGTTCATTTTAACAATCATAGCTTGAGTGATCAGCTTGGCTTGTGTGTGCTTGTGTTTTTAATTGTCGACCCTTTGCACTTCGAATAAGAATTATGTTTGTCTGACAAGCTAAAATAATTTTCAAACTAAAATCATGTTTTAAAACGTCGTTCTCAATTCCAAGAGAAGTTTTATCACCCTGTGTGATAGATAATTTCTAAAATGATGTTTAAGTCTTTTCTTTTTGATATAGAATTTAGCTTGTTGCATAAATATCGATGTTTAAAATTCACATCCCTACCCTAGTGTTTAGTGTTAGTTTTATGTTTTTCTGTTTTTAGGCCTTTGGACGGTACCATCCCGAAGCATGCCGTAGGCGCTAGTCCACAATCCATGCTTGGGTAATTATATTCGACCTTATTGTCTAAGATTTAAAGTCGAAATTTATATTCAAAATTTTCGCAATATTCTAACTTTTTCTTCGCAAAAATGTCTCAGTGTTGATGTGTTTTGAAAATGTGTCTTTATTCTCCTCTTATATTCTCCGCCTAAAATCAGAATTTACGCTGCGACTAATGCGAGTGTTCCGATCTTTTGAATTTGATGTCGATATTTTTTATCGATACCCGTGTCCCATCCCTATTCAAAAGGTTGAATTACTGCGACCGCATATTACTAAAGATGTTAACTAAATAAGATTAATAAAGTAAATTATTAATCATTTATTTAGTTAACAATAAAATTTACATTTACAATAAATGACTAACATTTCAATTTTCATTTGGACACTAACACTACAGCATGCGAAATTAAAATCACAATACAATCTACGAATTATACCTAATAATTTGCTTAATATATTAATCGTTTTGAAGTTTGTACTAGAAAATCTTAACTTAAAGTAAATTATGTGATTACCTTGTTAAATAAACCAATTTGGAAATGGTCTTTGACGTGACTACGTATAATAAATCGATAAACGCCGGCTGCAGGCTCGAAAACGTTGACGTCATTGTCCGGTAACGCTGTCATTGACCCGTTACGCTGGTAGCCACGTTAAACTATCGTCCGTAAACCAACTTTACAGACAACCAATTTTTAAATAAAAACCGTGTTACAATTACATTATATTTGATTATCACATAAAACTATATTTGGCAAAGGAAATAACCTATCGAACTAAGTAATGTGCTATAGCAGAAAATAAATGAAAAAAAAAAACAAATATATGCACTTGGTAGTATGAAAAAAAAAAAAACAAATTGATATTCACTTTGATCTTTTTAATAACTATCTGTAAGACATATTTTAGTTAACAATTAATATTTTATTTGTAGTACAAAAACTATTCAAAAATATATTCAACACGCTTCAGAACGGTTAATAACAAACCTTCATAATAAAACATAAATTTAACAGTGTGTATGTCTAACACAGACAAGGGCAAGGCCAGGGGCAGGCGAACGATGAGCAAGTGAAGCCACGCGTGCTGCGGTTCACCTGGAGCATGAAGACCACCTCCTCGCGGGATCCCAACGAGATCATGGCCGAGATACGGAAGGTAGGATTATGATACTTATTATGGTGACTTAGCACGGCCCGTGTTAGCAAGGGCCGGGCCGCGCCACAGGCCGTGTGAAGTAAGCGGCCCGTGCGGGTGCGTATTGTCGGTTAATGCAGGCCCGTGTTAGCCCACGGTCGATCTGACCCTGTGATCCTGTCTAGTGCTGATGCGCCGTCATACCTCTTGTCTGATGACGATTCAAAAATCAAAATCAGAAATCTTTTATTCAAATTTTACATGTAGTTTTTTACAAGGTTTGGAAGCTCTTCAGGTAAGTTTGATAAACCTGTGTTAGAAGAGCTCCCTCTTATTCTCTATACTATAGAGCCTATAGTCTATGTTAGATACAGCAATGTTAGGCAAGTTTAGGTACCTATAAATTTTACTTTACTGCGGAGAAGATGGTTTGACGACGCACTGGCACTGAGGTGATAAAAGGAATATCAATGGGATTTTAGTCGGTGTGCCACCAACTGCTAGCACACTGCTAGTAGCCTGGTGGAGAGCCGGACAGTCCCCTTCGGCCCTCTCCGGTCCGAATGACCTTGGCGCGGCGCGTCGCTTGTTAGCACAGGCCGTGTGAAGCCACCATTAGGCCCAGCGTACACCTGCGGGGGCGCGGAGAACAGACTGATAGGATGACAATTTAAGGCCCAGAATCCCGCGCGCCGCTATCTAGCTCGCAAAATTTTATATTTTTTAAGCAATAAATTGACTGATTATAAACTACAAAAAAGTGGAGCGGTGAATTTGTTACTACAACCTCACAACATTTTGGTATATTTTTTGTTTTGATATGTTTGACATAAGCGAAATAGATTGGGCAAAATAGTTTTGCCAGCGGTTTGTCCTGTACGTTGTGTGTCAGTAAGTTCCAAGCCTTTTATAATATATTGATTGATTGATGGATTTCAGGTGCTAGACGCGAATAACTGTGACTACGAGCAGCGCGAGCGATTCCTGTTGCTGTGCGTGCACGGCGATCCCAACGCAGACTCCCTGGTGCAGTGGGAGATAGAAGTGTGCAAGCTGCCGCGCCTCTCGCTCAACGGCGTGCGCTTCAAGCGGATATCCGGTAAGTGAAATAGTGGCTTCAAACGCCCTGTGCTTACACATACCGCGCCGCGCCAATCTCATATGTACGGGCGAGTGCGCGCCGCGGACGAGTCTGGATTGCCTTCTCACGGCCTGTGTGAAATACGAGCCGCACCGCCCGAGTCGATTTGTACGGATTACGAACGAGACCAATGAATATTCCATAATTATAATCTTTTTTACTATTTATAGGCGTGTGTTTGACCACACCTGATGGTAAGTGACGATATGGTTGACATGAATTACATACAAATGAGGTGCAGATATAGGTTTTTCCGTGTGAGAGATGTGAATATCCGGTTTTTTCATATGAGTGTGATGGATATCGTGTTTTTTACAAATGATATAACATATTTTTTGTACAAGTCATTTTGAGATTCGGTAAAATCCAGTAAGCATTCGAATTTTGGAAAAATCCAGATTTGTGAGGTTCAGTCAATCTTTTTTTATTTTTCACACAACGCCAGCTAGACTTAACATAGGCGATACGCAGCGTTTACAACAGTCGTGTTTCCTTTCCAGGTACAAGCATCGGCTTCAAAAATATTGCGTCAAAGATCGCGAACGAACTCAAACTGTGACTGCCAGGAAGCGGGCCGCGTCGCCGCCGACGCAGGCGCCTCCCCTCCCCCTCGCCGTCTACCTCCCCCTCCCCCTCTCCCACACCCGCTCCCCTCTCCCCCCTCCCGCCCCCACCCCCTCCCCCCAGGACCGACAGTCTCCGACTATCCACCGAGGACATGGTTAAACTCGCGAACGGAGGGCAACGCACCCCCTCAGGTACGTTAGCACACTTTCTAGCCTCCGACTTTGTACGAAGCGATTACAGAATACCACATTTGAAGTCGAAAAACACGTATCTCAGTCCCGAAGAGCAAATCCTGGCGAAAAGCGACTATTTAAGACCGAAATCGCCGAAAAGATCGACGTATTTGAATGCGAATGATGTTACTTTTGCGAAGAGTGATTATCTACGGCCGCCGTTGTCGCCGCAGAGGCAGCCGAGGTCGTCTCTGTCGCTCAAAGCGGATAGTGTTGAGGTGGAAACGAGATGCAAGACGCTCAGACCGAAAGTGCAACATCAGTCGTATTCGTACAGCGTTCATACTTTGAGAAGGCAGGCTAGGGCTGTCTCTCCCCCTTGCGATTGTCTACCGATGGATCCTATACCGCCTCCTGAGTTATTCGACTTTTAAATTGGATATCTGGGTATCCGGTTTTTGTGACTTTTAAATTGGATGTCCGGGTACCCGGTTTTTGTCCAACTCCAGGTTAGAATTTAGAATCAGTCTAATTTTTACAATATTACCTTGATTTGTTTAAGCTTGTAGGTTTTTTTTTAATGAAAAGTTTGGTTACATTGAGGTAACAATATTCTTTTTTGTTTTGAGTAAAGTAACGTTTGAATAAATCAAAAAGTTATTGATGTAGGGTTAAGATTACATCAATATTCATTCATATAATAGGGTTTCCAATTTTGTTTTGGTCTTTCGATAATTTTATTTTACAGACATTCTATCAATTACCTATTGATAAAAAAAAAAATTTTTTTTCAAAAATGTGTTTGAGTTTGTATTTAGGAATTAAAATCGAACCTCGAAATCGACCTTTTTATACATTTGAAAGTTTGATATAACTTGAGGCGGTTTTAAAAATGTTGTCAACAAAACTAAACAGAGATAATAATATAAATCATTAATAAAAAGCCCTATTTAATGATTTTGAGAAAGCGATTTTCATTTTCATTTTTTTATGTAATGCGCTTAAAAACATTGTATAATTATTAATTACCATCAATACTTCAGGTTGTGTACAATTTTCTGTAGGTAAACTGAAATTAAGAGCTTCAATATTATTTTGAATTGACTTCCTAATATGTCGTTGGGTAAAATGGAACGAGTAATGTGCCAAGCGATGTGGTATTCGTGATCTCTTGTGAATCGGATAACATCCGAAAAATCGGAAAGTTTCGTAAATATCGGATAGTTTTCCTAAAATATCGGATATTTTTTTCGTAAATTATATCGGAGAGAGAATATACGTGCGTATATTCAGCCTGGTTTGACCAATTTTTAATGTTTTTTTTAAATAAAATATTTGTAATCTTTTAGAATCCATAAGAGTTTTTTTTCATCTTCGGAGGTGACTGCGCTTATATCTTAGTTCAATTTCAATGTAAAATGCTCTCCACAATGCGCATTAATTGTATAAATAATAAATAAATAGTCTTACGATCGTGTGTGATGGTTATTTTTATATTTTTTTTCTTGTATATGTAAGGTATTGTGTCCGTTTGTATAAGTCGCGATAACTTACCGATTTTATGTTTTTATTCCTCGATGAATTTTGTTCTTTTTAACTTATTTTATTCTTTTCAACTTTAGAAAATCGTTTTAAAAGACATTATTATTTATCGCGGATGTGTACAAACGGACAGAAGTTTTTATCGTGCTATTGCTTATATTATAATTAAAAAAAAAGATTATGTATGTTAATCGTGTAATAATGTACAAAGTGAGTTTGCGCTCAAGAAAATACAAGTTAGCTTAGTGTTAATTAATATTTTTTTTGTTGTTTCCATTTTCAAAATAAACAAAATGGCTGTCTTGAATAGCGGGGTTATTGTTCATAATATTGATATGTCATTAAAAATTGTAAGTTTCTCGACTATTTTATGTTGACCGCAGGTTTTCATAAAATCAAAGTCTAACTGGTGTCAACATAAAGTGGTCTAATCGCGATCGCCCAAATTACCCTCTTTCTAATTGTAAGGCTGAATTAGAAAGTGTCAAAATGTTCTCAACATTTAAGGATCAAATTTCACACACAATTTCGTAAATTTAGATTACACACTAACCGAAAAAGAATCACTGAAAAATATACCTAAGGTGTGTTGTGATCAAAGTATTATGGACTTTATAGTTAAGCAATAACGTTCAATGTCGTTCGCACGTGTCAAATTCTTCTTAAAAATGTTTAAAGTTTAAATTTTTAGCCGATTTTGAGTGTTTGCGGTGTGAAGCTTGATTTGTTATTTTCTTTCATATTGCGTGTGACTTCGCATATTTATAATAATGTTGGATAAACTATATTAATTAATATAAAAATAGTTACGTGCGTTTGTGTGCTGTGGGGCGATCGCGTATCTTTTCTAATATAATAATTATTATAACGTAATTAAGTGTAGTGTTATTATCTTTTACATGAAATCACAAATCTAAAGTTTCGGATTCATCTGTCGTGTTGTCGTTGCCATTCTAAAAAAATACATTTAATGTAGCTCTTTTTATACACTTTATGTACAAAAATGTGTCGTATTTATAAATTTATATTTCTGTCTGCACTCATTCATTCGATTTATTTATGACTCGTATCATTCAATTTCTAGTAACGCGATTGCATTCTGCCAGGTTTATGTGATAGTGATGCGCTTGACGATTTATCGATATCGATAATATATTATCTAGTCGATATGTGCGATAAGCATCGACGATACGACACTGCTCCCGACCTACATACAGTTAATGTAGTTAGTCTATATATATATACCTACATAGATGAGCTCTGTTTTATTGATAGCGTAGAGGCCCCGGCCATGTCACGCCGTTTTGTGAGGTATTCAAGTGAAAATAAATTTTATTTTTAATTTCAATCTGTGTTTTCATTTTTTTGCCCTTTTAAGGACATAGTTTGTATTACATTATATCAGATATTAGTTTCGATAATCTTGCAAGATATTAACAGTCATTATGCGACCTTTTTATATTAAGAACCTGAAAAATTACTTCAGCTAATATGGTTTCAGGGGCTATATTATGTAAAATTCTTTCACCACACTAGTGACACGATAAGTAGAAAAAGAAGGGGCTATATCATCGACTCTCGTCATCGAATGGTATGTCAATTTTGGCACAAAATGGGGAGACCAAATAGCCAAGATTGACGTAGCATTCGATAACGAGGGCCAACGACAGCCGATGAATAAGCTTGCTTAAAATAAAGTTAACTGTTGACTGAAATATAATTTATCTGTATAAATATAATATAATTATCTGTATAAAGGCGCATTCGTGATGATAGACAGTTATGACAACATTTTTTTTTTCTTGAATAGAACATTCCCAACAAGTCTTTTGGTTACTGATTGGGAACTTCTTCCCAACCAGTAACAAAATCACTGGATGGGACTAGTTGGGAAAAAATGGGCACAGGTTTTTAAAACCCTAGTACAGCTATTTATGTAATAAGGAAAAAAATTAGACAAAATAATTGAAAATATTTTTATTTACAATAGAAAAACAATAAATAACAGAAACGCTTAACTAGATGGCGAACTTAACTCTAGACTACACGAAGGGCATATTAAGTTAGATACTTGGGATATATCAAAATTATTATTCAATTGAGTTGGCTGTTATGATTGTTTTTGAAGGAAAATGGTTCCAAAAACTAAGTAAGTACTATAATAAATATAATTATATTTTCAATCTTCATTATCAATTTTATATTATTTTTATAACGAAATATATTGTTTTATTGGTGTTTTTACATGATAAAATTCACATTGTCTGAAAATACAACTCAAGGTACTGGTAGCACGCTAAATTAAAATTAGATCTACTTGTATATCATAAAAAAAATAATTTATTAGAAATAACTAATAAATCCTCATAATTATTATCGACACAAACATATTACAAGTGATTATATCAGTCGATGTTTAATCGAAACTAATATTTTACTTCCAAACCGGAATAACCTGTTTATCGATAAATAATATACATACATAGTTATTGGTAACATCACTCTTTCCTATCGATTGGCATACCATCCAAATCAACCTGCGTACTAGGAATCAAAGGAGGCTTAAATCCTCCATACTCAATATTTACTTTTGTCATCTTGGCAACTCTGTCCGTCCGTCTGTGCTTGTATTCCACTGCGTTTTGTGCGCTTTCCCATTGATCTTTCTCATGCTGCATTGGAGTAGGACCATAATATTCATAGTAATTTTTCTGAGGGTTTTCTTGCCTATGGTTTCCGTAGTTCTGTGGTTGATTCTTGGATTCCTGTCTGTGGTTGTGTTGTTGATCATTCTTAACTTCTTGTCTATGATCGTATGCATTCTGCGCCTCATTCTTTATTTCTTGCGCGTAAGCATTCTGTTGTCCAATTTTTATTTCTTGCGCGTAAGTATTCTGCTGTGGGTTATTGTCTTCTTGTCTCTGATCTTCATAGTTCTGCTTATTTGGGTTCTCGACTTGTCTAGGATTTTCAAACTGATAAGGCGATTGAGTCTCTTGTTTTTCATATCTATAAGGTTGGATTCTTGTCTCCTGTTTTACTTCAGGGGTACTAATGTATTGGTAAGAAGATGCGTACTGGTTTCCCCATCTCGTGCTTTGAATTTTAGGAGCGTTCTTTTGCATTAACTCTTTCAATATCTTCGTGTATTGTGAGTGAGTTAGTTGATTCGAGTTATGCGTTGGTTTAGTACTTTCATCAGGCAGCTGGTATTGTAGATTATCCCTCGATTCATCGCCATGGTATTTAGAATAATGATACTTCAAAAATACAGGAATATGTATTGGTTTCTCGATAATTTTCTCTACTGGGTATGGCACTTTTACTTCAACCGGCACTCGAACTGCGTATGGTTTTTCAACTATCTTTTCTACTGGGTAAGGTACCCTCTTTTCTACTGGGTAGGGTTTGTTGATGTATTTCGTGACAACTACTGGTTTCTCCACTATTTTCTCAACGATTTTCTCAACTGGGTAAGGGACTTTTTTCTCAACAATTCTGTCGATATGAACTGGGTATGGTACTTTTTTTTCTACGATTCTGTCCACAGGATACGAGTGATGTATGTGGACTGGTACTGGACGGTCAATATGTACTGGCCTATCAACAACCTGAGTTACTGTCACAGGTTTTTCAACAATCTTTTCAACTGGGTAAGGCACTCTTCTCTCAACTGCGTATGGCACTGGTACTTTAGTTTCGTAATGCACTGGGTAAGGTACTCTTTTCTCGACTGGGTATGGAACTTGTACTTCTCTGATAGTCTCCACTTGCTTTTCTACTTCGACTGGGTAAGGTACCGGCCTGTCCACGGCGATTGGGTACAAAACTTTATGTTCTACAGGTACTTGGACTTCAACGGGTACAGCGACAGGGGTGGGTACAGGCACTCGTTGTACAAATTGCTTTTCAATAATCTTTTCAACTGGGTAAGGGACATGAACTGGTCTATCTACGTATACCTTCTGTTCTACTGGGTACGGTACCTTAACCTCAACTGGGTAAGGACGTGGAACCTCAACTGGGTAAGGTTTATCGACGTATCTAGTGATTTCTACTGGTTTTTCAACGATCTTCTCGACTTGTATACCGACTGGTACAGGTCTATCGAATGGTACTTGTACTGTCACTGTTTCTGGGTAAGGAACTTGCTTTTCGATGTATCTGTCTACGTATTTAGTTATCGGCACTTCTTTCTCGATTACGATTGGTTGGATTATTTTTTGGTTTTCGTTATAAGCATTTTCGTTGTAATTATTATTGTAGTTGTTAAGGTAGCTAACTAATTCGCTTCTTTGGTAGTTATCGTTTTCTGTTCTAATCTTGACTTCGCTTTGATAGTTTTCGCTTTCCTCTAAAGGTTCTTTTGAATCAATATTATATTCTGCTTGTCTATTGTCTTCAGTTTTTTCATAATTATTATTATTAACATGATTGTACAAAACTTTGTTGAGGCTGTCATTGAATTTCTTCGATTTCAAAGCTTCCATATACTTGTTGTATATATTTTTGGCCATTTCAAAAGAGCTATCTTTATTGCTTCTACCTTCGTCTAAATATTCATGTACTTCTACATCGTTTATATGAGTTATATCTAACGGAATCGATTCTTGAACTTCTACATGCGTTTTCTCTTTATAAGGCCTCTCAACAGTTTCTGGTACAATTTCACTATCAGAAGTTTCATGATCATCGATCGAATTAAACGTATCATTGTCGTTTAGAAGTCTCAAAGCCACAGTTATGGGTGCCAAATAGTTTTGACTAAGCGGTCTCGGTGTCACGTTAACCCGTTCATTGAAATCATTGTTTCTCTCTGAATCTTCAGTGTGCTTGACACCGACTATTTGATATCCATCTTCTAAATAAGGAACCATTGTGGATACAATATTATCAACAATTTGATCTTTGTAGTTCTTGTAAGAATTATCTTCCACAACGATAGGTGATGCAAATCTGTATTCATCGGAATTAGATTGCAAAATCTGCTCTTTTCTCTGATCATCTTCTAAATGTTCAATATCTGTATTGACTATATTACCTATTTTAGCTCGCACTGTGATTTGAGTTGGAGATGTGTCTAAAGTTTCATAGTTTGCTTGAGATCTAAAGCTAAATCTTGGTCTAGGCTTAATCAAATCTTCACTTTGCTCTTTGTAATGTTCTTCAACAGCGTGATTTATTCTTAACAAATCATCGTTTGATATAAGATCTTGTGTAGACGCTACTAGTTTCCGAATCCCTTCATTCGTTTCGACGTATTTCTCTGTAGTTGGAACTTCAGTTGGAGTTATTTGAGTTGTGTAGTAGAATCTTTCATTCCTAGCATTGAATCTAGGTGTCTCAACCTTATAATTTGCAACTGTTTTCAAAACAGGTTTATTTATATCTCTAACTCCAAAGTTCCCATTGATATTATGAATGTTGTAAGAAGGGATTTCCGCAAAGAGTTCTTTTGACTTCTGTATATCGCTAGCTATGTCTTTATCCTTATCATCAGAGCAGTTGTGATCTTTGAAGACTTGAACTACAGGTGTTGCGAAGGCTTGCTCTGTTTTGGCTTCTTTTTCAAGATGCAGGGAGCTTCTCGCTTCGTTTTTCGTTTGGTCGTTGGGGTGCTGGGTTTGTAGGTTATACAGGGGGGTCAGATTATTGTGATAGTAGTTAGGTAAAGGAATGCTGGTGGGTAGTAACAACTGTTGTCCTACTGCAGCGAAAGGGTATTGTTGATGAAGTAGGTAAATGTCTAGCGGTCGCTGGGGAGCTCCGACTTGAAAAGATTGCGGCGCCTGGAAGAAAAAAATAATATCTTAAGAATGTTACGTTATTTATAGCAGTTTTACTATGTAATAATATTATTTATTCTTTGGTTTTACTACAACTTTTTTTTTAAACATAGATATATAGAATAGATAGATGATTCTTACCTGTTGAGCACTGAGGTCAATAGCTCTCTGCCCCAGCGCGAAGTGCGCGGTGTGTGTATGGTTTTCATCACTCGTATTCACGTTCACTGCTCCGTGGTAGCCGCTACCATCTGCTGAGTACAGAACACGCTGCTCCGACTGTAAAAAACATTCAAGACTTTTGTTTGAAGAAGTAAACAATAAGTAGGTACCTATTATTAATACCTACGACCTTCCAATAGACATAGCTATTCAGTAGGAGCAAGATTCAATCGTAAATGAAAAGTCGTAAATAAGTGACAGTGAAATAGAAGAGCATTCATTTTTGAAGTCGGTTGAAAACCTGTTGACGTGTCCGGATTTTGAGCTCTAAAATCCGGGGTTGTCAAGTCGGTTGAAAACCTGTTGACATGTCCGGGTTCTGGACTCAAATCCGGAGTTTTCACGCGTCTTAGCCTGGTTTCCAAATTTTAGAGATGGCAACCCTATTTCCATGCCTAATGAGGGCTTTTCAATGATACATAAAAAAAAAGTGGTTGCCATAAACTAAGATAGATGGCGCTGTATGAAACGCAAGTTTCAAAAATCTAACAAAAAAAAAAAAACAGAAAATTTCGTTGTTTATTAAGACATTGAAAATTTACTTTTGTGCAGCGCCATCTAGTGACCAAAATAAAAAGCGTCTTTTTTTTATTTAAAAGCCCTCATCGAAACTTTTACTCACAGATCTCGGATACTTTTGATGTCATAAATTCTAGCCTGGAAGAAATCGCTTTTAGCGATAAGACCGCCCGTTGTAGCCTCTATTATTTTTGGTTTTTTATTTTTAAGCTTCCTTTTATAATGTATATTTCCTCGGGGTGTACAATAAAGTGTTATCTATCTATCTAACTTTACGGTTTTACCTGTGGTAACTTGACGTAGTAGTGTCCGACAGTGCCTGGACCTTCCCCTTGAGGTGCGAGCTGCCAACCCCATTCGAAGGTCGCGCCATCTTGTTGGACCCTCTGAAAACAATCTTGATACTCAACCACGCCGACACCACTGGATGGAGTCTGCTGACATTTATTTAATATAATAAATAATTAATGTTTTACAGAAACATAGTACATCCGACTTCAATTGGACTGGTCTAGTCATCACTGAAATACGCAATTTCGTTTACTTGTACCTATGACGTGACTTTTCAGTTATTTTGATTTTAAAACCAAAGTACTGAACCGATTTGCATAAAATTTCTTTGGGACCAATCAGGAAGTATATCCTTCCAAAAAAAAATGGTTTTTAACAAAAAAGTACTGAGGTAACAAACATAAAAAAAAGCATTCAAACGAATTGATAAGGAACCTCCTCCATGTTTGAAGTCGGTTAAAAGGGCTGTTTATTTATTTCATAATTTTATTTTTATTTATTTTATTATTATTTAAGGGCATTGGTTTCTTGTTATCGCGATGCTACGCAGGTGTAGCCACGGTAAGGAAATAGTATTATTATCAATGCTACTGTGATTGTGAATGGATGGATGTGTTTTACTATTAATATCGACAAAACTACTAAGCCAATGGGATTAAGAGACATGAGTAGCAATTTCACTGAGTTGTTACCAGCTTTGAAGCAAAAAAGGAATCGGATGAGTTTACGAACGAAAAAAATATTCCCGGTTTAGGGAATATTTTTTTTTCGAATTTCGCATTGTTATTTATGATTAACAATGAACATATTTCAAATAACAGGCACACGTCTTTGAATACTTATTTTATTACAGATCACAGACAATCGCTAATCAATAGGTACTTATTAATAAAATACTGAATGAACTGACTGACTGACAGACAACGTGCGGGCTAAACCACTGAACGAGACTTGAAACTTGGAGGATGTGATCGTCGAGAGCTGAAAGTGAGTAGGTACTAAGAAAGGAATTTTAAAAAATCGCAACGCTAAAGTTGCGGGTGTTAGCTAGGAGTTAATATTACAAAAATGCTTATTTAGTCCATGGAAAGTTATAAGTAGACGTAGTCAAGACGTAGTTTATAAATTCCTTCTTACGTAAATGCAGCTAAAGACTCAATTTTGAAGAGATTCATAAGTAGACTAAATCCTTATTGATGAGTTGAAATGATGCAACCAACTGCTCATTATATTTTTTGCCAGTCTACTTGACCACGCTATTTATCATGATATTGACCCCGTTACAATTCGTTATGTAACGATACGTTACTCTCGTTCACTTCCGGGCCGTCACATCATCATAAATCAATGCGTTACATGACCATACATGGTGCTAATAGGACAGTCAGTGATAAAAAGGAATAAAACGGCATAGTACGGATTGGTCCACGTATTGTTTAGGCTTCTACAACACAATACGTGTTATTAACAACTAAAATTATAATGTAAATTTTGAAAACTAATGACCACTTGCACCCAATCTCATAAGCAATTACTTTACTCGCTTGGAAGATCTTGGCTGTCTCGATTCATTATAAAATACACTACCTATAACCAATTTACCAATTCCAAGTTAAGTTTTTTTTTAATAAAGAACATTAATACTTAATTGAATTGATTGATCCAGATTCTGACCGTTAAGATCTTTCTAGTAGAGTCGTGTAAGTAAATTGAATCTATGTGGTATATAGCTAACACGGAACTGTCTGTTACAAACGTGCTCTAGCCCCTCAGATCGTGCTCGCCTCCTAGCCGTTTCCAAATGGGAGTCAGGACTTTGGCTGCAAGCATTGCCCTCACAAACGATTGGCACATTATTGGACCCTTTAACTTTCCGCGTTGCAACACGTCTGCGGTTGGGTGCTCCATGCTGCGCTCCACATAGATTCCGGTGTGGTACTGCGGTCGAACATCTTGGTCACCCTGGATTATCGTGCACTAGGAGTGCTGGCAGAATTTCCCGCCACAGTAGTCTTAACGAAATCATTCGCCGGGCTTTTACCACCGCCAATGTGCCAGCCGTTCTCGAGCCGAACGGTCTAAGTCGTGACGATGGTAAGCGGCCTGACGGTATGACGCTTATCCCATGGAGAATGGGCAGGCCCTTGGTGTGGGACGCTACATGCGTAGACACTTTGGCACCTTCTCATTTGCCAGGGACGCAAGTTAGGGCTGGTGCGGCGGCAAACTCTGCTGAAGATCTCAAGCGGCGTAAATATGTAGGTCTTGATAGGTCGTACATGTTTGAGCCCTTTGGGGTCGAGACCCTAGGTCCATGGGGAATGGGAGCCTTCCGCGTTTTTAAATAATGTCGGAAAAAAAATTACACAGTTAAACTTACAACATAAAAAGGAATATTGAGGTACTTTTCGTATAATGTCGGAAAAAAAATTACACAGTTAAACTTACAACATAAAAAGGAATATTGAGGTACTTTTCTTGCTGACTGTACGTACATATAATATAGTAGATAGTGTGATGAACAACAATATCGTTTGTTTTTGTTCACTCATGCAAAACAAGTTGCGCAATATTTTTTTACTTCGGCGATTCTATCGCGGATATTATTTCTATTCTTGGTCTTGGACTGCAAAAAGTGAATAGTCCATTTGAAATAAATGAAAACATTACCGGAGTAGGTACCTACCTATACGTATGTAGCGAAGTGGACTATACTACAGAATGAGCTAACTACTACAATCTATAGGTATTACAAAATGTACAAAAGGAAACAATTGAATATTATTGAGCCACCCATAGACCGGTGCAAACTATCTATAGATAGCTCAACCGCTCCAACTCGATACCCGATGGCAGCGTGCCATTAATTTAAGTTTTGTTACATTACTATAGTTTGATCAAAATAGCGTCATTTATCGTTTAAAATCAGTATGCAGGTACCTAATTCTGTTCTGTAAAACTTATATTAAGCTAGTATCTTTGTTTTTAACAATATTATTCATTTTCATTTTCATCAATCTGAGTAAAATTCAAAACATTTAAAATAATGTTTGTACATTATTATGTAGTATTCCAGTGTTGCATTAAAATCTGCTCTTTCGAAGTTGTTTTGGTCAGGAGAAAGAATGTTTTTTTTTGCCAAGCCAGAATTATTTAATGCGTTTGCTACAATAGTAGATTATGCACTAAGGGGATAAAGCAGTGTCTTATGTCGCGGGTGGCTTATTGAACCCTGAGCGCGAGGGAGTTATGTAGAGTCCTGAGTGACGCGAGGGGTTCAAGCTGCCCAAGACGAAGACAGGCTTTATCCCAGAGGAGCATACTCTACTTTTCACACCTTCTGCGAGGCAATAAAAAGCCAGGGCTCCGAACTCAGCAGCCAACACCGTCTTTTGTTTCACAATCTTTGAATCGCGCCTTTTTTCTTTTTTTTTATGAGTGGCCAGTTCGATTTTAGAACAAACCTTTTTACAATGCCATATTGGCGTTCTTTTACTTAGATTTTTCTACGAGTTTCCCCACGAATTTGACGTGCCAAATTCAAATCACATTACTACCCTTGGGAGTTTCATACAACATTACCTCCCTTGGTAGGTAATGCTTTGCTTTACCTTGATGATAGCATGATATGTAATTGGATTTTGTCGAGCAGGTGGTTTGAAAATAGTATTTATGCAACGGTAGTCATAAAGCTACTTATTAAATGAATGAAAACCTACTAAAATGTACCTCGTAAATCAAGCGAACAACAATAATTGCTGCAATTAATGCTTTCCTTATGATGTTTACTTTACGCAACGTTTCCGGCGTTTTTAGTGAATCTGGATGAATTTACTGACAGTGAAGAATGAGGGACAATGTTTTTATGTCTTGTAAGTATGCGTTTTTAATTAGCTACTGTAATCTTTTCTTTATCTTCCTATAAGTTGTTGTTTTTTAATCCTTTATCATACACCACCAATTTTTAATTACCAAAAAATTTTAAATGGACAACGTAGACGAGGTACTACGTTGCATCTGTGCAGTCAGAATTTTGGATTTCTACAAAATGGCAGAGTGACAGCGGCGCGATTGCGGTGCCCGAGCCGAGGTTTTGCGAGCTGGCTCGAGCTAGGTACCCGGGATTGCCAAACGATGAATAAAACTTAAATTATTATCAATTAAAGGTACCGCCTGACGCAAATCCATAGGAAAACGACAAACGGTAACAGTTATCCAATTTTAATCAAATTTATTTTGACAAAAAATTGAATTAATTTTTTCAAGTTTTTTTGCCGTATAATATGTGTTCAGTAACGGCAACTGACTATACGTAATTTTTTTTATGGTGATTAAAATTTGACCGTGTATAACGGGCTTACACTTCTTGAGGAGAATCGCCTCGAATAAGTCTCTACGTTCATTGGTTTGGTCTGAGCGTAGTCTGTAGTCAGTTAGAACAGAGCAGATGAAGCCATTTACATTTATCGATTCATTGATTGATTAAGTTAATTCCTCGATGGATTTTGATAAAAATGTGTAAATTCTGGTCACGTGAGTAACAAATCTAATTCGGCGGCTAAAGTCGCCATTATCTACACCGATTGTTCGAATTTATCATTAATATATGCATACATATAAAACGTCGTCCTGATTGACTGACTGACAGACAATGCACAGGCCTAACCACTGGACGTAGAGACTAAGAACGTAGAGACTTTAATTTTCGAGGGTATATCCGTGAAGGAAGTGTATAAGTGTGTATTGAGAAAGGAATTACATATATTAATTAGTAACGCAAGCGAAGTTGCCCCGGGGTACACAATATTTTAAGAGGAGAATCTGTGATTTCGTTCACGCATATAGAAATATTAGTTTACGAGTCAGAAATATTACTTATCATCATTACCATAATCAAGTGTGATACTTTATTCCCATTGAGTAACACTGTTACACATTTGGGTTTTACTCGTTAGGGACCCATCTATTAAAATCTAATCTCACACTTAAGCAGGAAATAATCTCCGCGTCCGTTTGTTCCGCACAAAGCTGCCTCTAAGTTGCCTCTAAGCTATTTACTTTACGGCATCCGGAACTTCGCAAAAGGTGACATGTTGCCATATACAAAAAGTAAAACTAGATATGAGTAAAAGTGGAGTGGCCGGAAAAACTAGGCGCGGGATGAAAGTGAAGCCCAGCCTTGGTCATTGGAGCCAAGTTGAACCTAGGTTTTGTTTGAGGGCAACGCACCAGCCATAATACGGTACAATACTGTTTTCTATATTGCTCTACGTTAAATGTCTTAATCTATGTAATTTACTTTAACACGTTTATGAGCGAATTTGATTGATGATAATAATATTAGATAAAACTTAAAATTAAAATAAATTCTGTTAATAGTAGATTATGCACTAAGGGGATAAAGCAGTGTCTTATGTCGCGGGTGGCATATTGAACCCTGAGCTAACGAGGGACTCAGTTAACTCCTGAGCGAAGCGAGAGAGTTATGTAGAGTCCTGAGTGACGCGAAGGGTTCAAGCTGCCCAAGACGAAGACAGGACCCCAGAGGAGCATACTCTACTTTTCACACCTTCTGCGAGGCAATAAAAAGCCAGGGCTCCGAACTCAGCAGCCAACACCGTCTTTTGTTTCACAATCTTTGAATCGCGCCTTTTTTCTTTTTTTTTATGAGTGGCCAGTTCGATTTTAGAACAAACCTTTTTACAATGCCATATGGGCGCTTAGAGTTTTCTACGAGTTTTCACACGAATTTGACGTTCCAAATTCAAATCACATTACTACCCTTGGGGGTTTCATACAACATTACCTCCCTAGGCAGGTGATGCTTTTCTTTACCTTGATGATATGATATGTAATTGGATATTGTCGAGCAGGTGGTGTGAAAATTCTATTCTCTCACTGTAAGGCAGCTGCAGCTGCAGTGCGCTGTCCTTAAATACAGTAATCTCTTTAGAGTGTCCTAATTCATCAGATACGATGGTACAATTATTCATATGGCTAATTTCATTGCGATCAAATTGCATCGTTTGCTCGTACGATCAATGCCAATTAGGACGCCGCCTTAGAATAATCCATAAACCGTTTTGTAATTATTACCTTTTAATTATTAGTGATTAAAACCAATCACACAAACACAATATGTTTATGTGTTAGAGGTTTAATTACATCAATAATAATATTATATATAATAGAATTTACTCACACACACACACGATGTGTTTGGGTTTAATCACAAGAGAACGCCGGCGTAAGCTGGGTGTAAAGACCATTACAGAGACGACTGTACATTAGCGTTACAAATAATTTCCATAAATCTATTTCTAAAGATGTAATACATTCATATAAGATCTCCTGTTATGTGTATTATTGCGTAAATAGCAAATTGCTTATTACCTGTTTAAGGTGTCGATAACGCAATAGCAATTTAAGTTCCTCCTTGTGTGTAACATGCATAAGATTAGGTAACTTAGGTCGCTTTAGTAATAAGGAAGACCTAAGTTAGTATTTCGATGAAATTCTATGTTAATCGAATATTCAGTTAGATGTATGGATAAGTGTGGATTTATTTTGTCACTCTGTCATATATGTATAATTAACAAAATTATTGTTTAATTACAGCATAAGCTAACCAACAAACTCTATTACAACATTTACAAAAGGAAACAATTGGGCCACCCATAGACCGTTGCAAACGATCTATAAGTAGCCCAAATGCCCAAATGTCCAACTCGATACCCAATGGCAGCGTGCCGAGAAAACTAGCTGCATTATCTCTTAATTTTGCTAAAAAAATGTGATTGCTATTGCCTACTGTTAGCTGTAGTATTAGTTACAAATTAAAAATAATACATATGTATTTTTAAAAGATTGATGCGGCAAGAAGACAGGGTGCGATGGCGCTCTTTGGGAGAGGCCTATGTCCAGCAGTGGACTGCGATAGGCTGATGTAGATGATTTTTAAAAAAGGTCTCGTCAGACCTTTAACTTATTTAACTAATCCGTATTAATCTGATTGTAATTTTTAAGGCGCGTAGTGTATTTTTCGTGCCCACAACTTAGATACGCGTTTAACGCCCATACAAAAGAGTTCAACGCGCTCGTTATGTTACGTGAGATATTTTTTTGAGAACTTGTCTCTCCGCACGCTGTCCGCTTCGATTATGGCATGATAAATATATAAATAATACTTCGTTAACTACGTGGTTTTAGAAAATTAAAAACATGTTTTAAATCTTATTTTCGAGCTCGTTTCAAAGATCGAAGAAGTTTCGAAGCGAGCACTTTTAATTTCGAAAACAAAATAGGTGTGAAAATTTTCAAATTGCAATTAGTCTGTTTTGCTAAAGTAAAGTTTGAGCATACTTAAATTTAGCTTAAGCAAAGAACAGATAATATTTTTAGGTACCCAAATTCACAACTTTTGTGCAAAACTAGCTGACGCCCACAATTTCGTTAGCGTTGCCAAAGAATAAGTAATATTATGAACCATAGCGTTGCGAACGAACAAAATTCCTTTCTTAATACGTGCTACACTTCTTGACTAAAATAATACCCTCGTTATTTAAAGTTTCTACGTCCAGTGCAGTGGTTTAACCTGTGCGTTGTCTGTCAGTTAGAACTGATACCCGTATTCTAAGAAGATTTTTCACTTAACGAAATACTTACATTTGAAATTTGACAGGTGACAGCCGAACCTTTAGTAAAGCGGTGGCCATTTTTTTACTTACGTAAGGAGAGTTTGAGTTTAAGGAATGACTTACACCCATATTCTAAGTCGTTTTTTTTCACTCAAGTGAATACTTACATTTGAAATTTGACAGGTGACAGCCGAACCTTTAGTAAAGCGGCGGCCATTTTAACACTCACGTAAGTATTCACTTGAGTGAAAAAATGTCTTAGAATACGGGTGTGAGCCTTTTTATATAGGTATATTGATATACGACATACGTAGGTACCTAACACCTACTTTCTCTTGTAAATAGTGTAACGATATAACATTATGCAATCGATCTAAGGGCAACTTAAGCATCTATAAAAGTAAAAGTACCAAGTTACGTTATGTCATAAACGACTCATATTAATGTTATGTGAGAATTAAAACCATTTATGCCTAAGTGGTTTAATGTTGTGGCCATAGATGAATAACGGTGTTCCTATAGAACTCCAAGATGGACAGTATCAAACCAAAATGGAATCGTAAGACAGGACCAAAAAATTTCAGACACCTTGTCAATAAATATGAAATATCTCCATTTTTAAATAATGTTTGTTACTTTTTACGATGTAGTTTTATTAACAATGAAAAAGCCTATTAGTTTTAACATATAATATAAATGTAGCCCTGTTACTTCTCTTTTTCGAAAATTAGCATCGGACCAAAATGTACTAGAAGTTAGCCAATGTGGCTTCTTTTATTGGTCGCATTTTCAATGTACTACATTGTGTTTCTATACTTTAATACTTCTGTGGTTGTAGGAATCTTGTGTTGATAATATTACGCTATTTAAGTTTGCAGTTTAAAATGTTGTGTGGGAATTGTATACGTACCGGTAGGTATATGCGGAATTTTGCACGTGTGTGGCTTTGTTTGTATTGACCTGAATGGTACGTATTGTCTGGCACAATTTATAAAAATTGTAATGATTGTTGATCATTATGTGTATTAGTGTAAAAATTAAACAATTTACTTACAGATACTCTGAAAAACATCTATTAATATAAATTGTAATAAAAAAACAAGCCTACTTAAATAAAAATATCCTAATTATATACACCTAAATAGTAATAATAAATAAACTCAAATCGGAAAATTATGCTCATGAGAATTAATTATTGTACTTTATAATTATAGTTACTATTCCGACTTAAATAAAAGAAAAAAAAGATAATATCGGTTGTATTTTTTTTTGTATAACCTTCATCATTTATCAACCGATTTTAAAAAACATTTTTTAATGTGAAAAGTTTAATACCTACAAACATATATAAATACTATCAGATTGGTCCCATAGAAAAATTATCAAAATTACTTTAGTAGCTTAGTTTTCAAATACAAATAAAAAAAAAAAATGTTGTTTGCGCCGGGAACCAGAATAGAGCAGAACATCAAAATGCCACAGTAAAGAATAAGAACGACTGCTTCTCACTTACCACAGCACTTGGATCTGTCTCCGCGAAGGAATCCACGGCAATGCAGACGATAGGGCTCCGGAGTACTCGCCAACGACGTCTAGCTAAATAGCTCAGTCCCGGTTAGCACAGTAGTATTAGGAAAACCCACAAAAAAACACAGATTGTTCACCAATGTTTGTGAATGTTTTAGGCACACACTTAGGGCTCCAAACTCTTCCCGAAAGATGTATAGGTAATCGAAAACGAGACGCGACGTGAGGGTTCGCGGACAGACCTCGCTCGACTAGCGTGACGCGCGGCGCTGGCGGCGCCGCTGCAGTAACCCACGGCGGGGTGTAGAGCGAAAACATAGTTGTATCTCGCTCTTTCGCATGGAGATGCGTATCCTTTGGCTAGGTTTGTGATTACAATCTGATCTTACAAATACTATGACAAATTAATGCTCTTGGCCCAAACATAGCCCCCAGCTTGAAAGGTTATCTTTCAACCATAAAATCAAAATAAAATTAAGAATTTGCACTAAAATAAGCTACTCATTGCAGTTGCCATTTTACTAAATGTACAGATATGTTATTTAATTAATACAATAAAATTGAAAGGGATTTATGTTCAGGTCTTATTGGGATGGTAAAGGACAAAGTCTCACCAGAGGGCGGACTAGAGTGCCAGATTTGGTTTTTACTAGAACAGTTCGCACGCGTCGATCGGAACCAGGATAGGTTTCCTGAATCACCCCGAGAGGCCAATGAAGGGGTGCAGTATTATTCTGCATTATTAACACAACGGTTCCCTTTTGGATTGGTTTGGTATCAGAAAGCCATTTTTCTCTGGCTTGCAACGTATGAAGATATTCTAAGCTCCATCTCCGCCAATAAGATTGGACTATTTTATCTAATAGCAAATATCGCGAAAGTAAGTGTTCTTGTGATTCCGGAACAGGAGCCGCAGGAAGGGACCCCAATGGTGTCGAATAGAGAAAATGAGCCGGAGTCAATGCTACAGGCTCAGAAGGATCTGGACTTAGAGCTCTACCTAGCGGTCGCGAGTTGAGCACTGCTTCAATTTGACAGAGTACAGTTAACAGTTCTTCATAAGTCAAGATTTGAGCACCAATAACTCGGAATAGATGCGTTTTGAACGATTTTACCGTCGATTCCCATCCACCTCCGAAATGCGGTGCGTTGGGTGGAATCATCTGCCAGTGAATTCGTTGATTGGACATTTCTCCTTCCCATTGTCTGATGTGATTTTCTGATCTTAAAAATGAATAAAGTTCGCCAAGATATGATCGTGCACCAATAAAATTGGATCCATGATCGGACAGAAGTATGTTAACAGGGCCTCGCTTTGAGATTAGTCGTTTTAGAGCGTTTAGGAACGCATCGGTACTTAAATCAGGCACTAACTCGACGTGTACTGCTCTGGTGGTGAGGCATATGAAAACGCAAATATATGCCTTTTGAGATTTGATCCCACGCTTACGGGTCAGGGTAATATTGAACGGGCCACAATAGTCTAAGCCGGTGCTTGCAAATGCCTTAGAAACCTGAAGTCTGCACTCAGGTAAGCTAGCCATAACCGGAGGAGTGCAAGGTTTTGGACGAGCCCTAAAGCAAAAATTGCATAAATGAACACGAGACCTAACCAAATTACGCCCTGCAAGAATCCAGAACCGTTGCCTCAATAAAGACAAAAGCAAATGAGGACCGGAGTGACAATTTTGACGGTGAGTGTAATCTATTATAAGATTAACAATGTGATCTTTTCGTGGCAACAATATAGGGTGCTTATGATCGAATGTCAAATCGGCTTTTTCTAACCTTCCACCAACTCTGAGGACTCCATCGACGAGTATGGGTCGCAATCTTTGCAAGGGTTTAGTGCAAACCTGGGTTTTCGAAATAGCATGAATATCGTCCAAGAAGTATACATTTTGTAATGATTTTACAACTTCTATTTCTGCAAGATTTAAGTCTTCTACGTTAGGTGTACCTCGCGATTTAAGTTTCCTTATAAATCTCATTATGTAAACTACGATACGTAGTAATTTCGGCCAGGATGATATTCTTTGCGCCAGCGCATAAAGGAGTGGCAGGGTTGGAATGACGTTAACCAAAACGACTTCTGATTTGGCTTCAGGTATATCTGCATTGCTAGACCTAAACTCTTGCAGTGGCCATAAACTTGGACTTTGACATATCCAGGGTGGACCTTGAAGCCACAGAGGATGCTCAATCAATTGAGCGGGAGTTAGTCCACGTGATAAACAATCGCTAGGATTCTCTTTCCCAGCGATGTGGTAAAAGCATTTTGGATTTAAATTTTCCTGAATTTGAGCCACACGATTTGCTACAAAGGTTTTCCATCGGTGTGGGCTAGAGTGAATCCAGTGAAGCGTTACAGTTGAATCAGTGAACGCTAGTATTCGATTAAACTTCCATCTGGATTCGTAAGTGTTCAACACCAATCGTATTAATTGGGACAGTAATAATGCTCCACACAGCTCCAGCCGAGCTAAGGTTACAGATTTCAAAGGGGCAACACGTGACTTGGCACATAGTAAGTTCACAACTGTCCCCGTAGTTGACTGAACGTGCAAGTAAATTGCAGCGCCATATGCCTTCTCACTGGCATCCGAAAACCCTAATAAGGTAACTTCACATCCGTCTGAAACACCCACGTGTCGTGGAACGCTCATAAGTGACAACAATGGTAATTCTAGTCGAAACTTTGACCACTTATCAATCACTGGCTGAGGAGGAAGCTCATCCCAAGTAATTTTCAACTGCCATAATTCCTTAATCAACAGCTTTGCATATAGAATCACAGGCGCAGCAAACCCGAGAACATCCCACAACCTAGCAACTGCAGATAAGATGTTTCGTTTCGTGCATATTTCTTCACATGCAGCTACATCAAATGAGAACCGATCGACTCGTGATTCCCATTTTACTCCCAGAATCTTCTGTCCTGATTCTTCATCGAACTTCACCACTGTGGGATGTAAATGAGTTGAAGGAAGATGCGACAACAAATCCAGTGAGTTACTGGACCACTTCATTAAGTCAAAACCTCCAGCCTTAAATAAGGCGATCAGCTGTAACGCCGCTTCTGTCGCAGACGTAGTAGTCATTTCAGAGGAACAGATATCATCCATATATATATCTCGTTTAACTATATCTACTGCAATCGGAAAGTTAGAACCCTCATCTTCACAGAGTTGTCGTACGGTACGCAGGGCCAAGAACGGACTTACCGACAAGCCGAAACAAAGTCGCCGGAACTCAAAGAGTTGAAGTTCATCACATGACTTGAACCTGTAAAGCATTCTCAGAAACCGGAAGTAGGGTGAAGCTATCCGAATTTGAAGATACATTTGCTTGACATCAGCGCAAAACGCTATTGGCAAGAGCCTGAAGTTCAACAATATGCGAAAAATGTCACCCTGTAAATTAGGCCCCGCATGTAACATTTGATTCAAAGATACACCTTTATCTGTATGTGCACTGGCGTCTAGCACTACACGTAGTTTTGTTGTCACTTTATCACTGCGTATAACACCATGATGTGGTATAACATAACCATCCATTATTTCTTCATTCTTTGAAACCGGACTGATATATTCATTGTTCAAATAGTCCTTAATAACCTCGTCATAAGCATCGCGAAGCTGAGATGATTTGGTCATTTTTCTTTCCAACGCTAAAAAACGTTTTTCTGCAATAGGTAACGAATTACCAATATTATTTGGATCCGCTTTAAACGGCAGAGAAACCGTATAGTGTCCCATTGTATCTCGAGTGGTGGTATCTTTGTAGAATTTCTCACACTCTTGCTCCTCTCGACTCAGTCGTGCTGCTGCGCACGATGGGACTTCCTCAAGCTCCCAAAAGCTACGTACTACTTCATCTAACCTTGGACCTGTGACTGCACAGAATGCTGACACTTTATCTGCTCTCATGGGTTTAACCAATGGAACTTCACCCATAATGATGTACCCTAATTTAGACTGTAAGGCATCAGGCCGGCCCGGTGGACCATAAATGCGACCTGCTAGAATCAAGCGCGAGAATAACTGCGCGCCGATCAACATTTCGATTTCCCCTGGCCGATCGAAAGTATCATCCGCCAACGGAGCGCCTTTGAGATAATCAAGCATTGACTTATCAATTACCGAAGTAGGAAGCCGTTGAGTAATATTGTCCACTACCAGTGGACGGATTTTATACGGATGCCTACGATCAAAGCGAGAGAAAAACTCTATCTCGGTTTCTCCAGATACGGGATTAGAACTACCACCAAATCCATTGACTGATACCGGTGATCCAAGTGGCTGCGGAACTAATGATAATCGCTCACAACATTGCCGAGTCACGAAATGGTTTTGCGATCCACTATCTATCAGACACCGGACCAAATGAGCATTCCCAGATGAATCGACGACTCGGACGCGCGCAGTTGCTAACAAAATGGTAGAGGACGTTGATCTAGGCACAGAGTCGCAAGCTGGTGCATTTTGCATAGAGCATAACGTTACTCCGGCATCGGAATCATTTTGAACCTTCAATACATTACTATCGGTTAATGCAACTTCATATGCAGAATAGTCATCGAGATTCTCATGAACTGAGTCAGGGTCATTGACACTAGAAACCGGCAACGATGTGCTTGTTTGGACGTTGTTGTTGAAATGCAACAAAGTGTGATGCGTCTTAGAGGTGCATGTGGTACAGTTCCCTTTGAGGTTGCATGCGTTTGGTTTGTGATTAAAACTCAAACAGAGAACGCAGCCATTATTTTGTTTTATCATATTAAAACGCTCCCTGACAGCTAATTTTAAAAATTCAGCACAACGCGAGTAATTGTCGTGATCTGATTTCTTGCATAGTGGACACTCCTCCACAATAGATGCAACTAATGCTCTCGTCGCACGCACAGCTGATTTAGGGTTCACAGGTACCGGTACCGAAGCTTTAAAACCTGTCGTCGTCGTATTCCGGCTACCCCAGCTTGAAGTATAAGGAGTACCTGTACGCTCCATAATTTTAGCTTGCTCTTTTACAAACTTTGCAAAACTCGCGTATGAAGGGATTCTTTCTGTTCGCACGGAATTTTCAAATAAACGTGCAGTTTCGACATCTACCCTTTTGAGTGCGAGGTACAAATATATAAAATCTAATTTCGCAGGAATATCCAATTTTTCAAAAGCCGAAACGGACACTGAAAATTTGTCGATGAACGAGTTGAGTCCATCAACAGAAGGACTCTGCATTTTTTTTAGATTTATTATCTCATCTAGATATGCAGTGCCCAAAGAACGCAGGTCTTGGAACTTACCGATGAGCGTGTCATAAATTAGCTCATAATTATCACCAGTGGGGGTGATGCCCGCAATGCATTCGAGTGCCCTACCAGTCAGCTGACCGCAAAGGTAGTAGACCTTCTCTGAGCTAGTAAGCTCCGAATTGTTGTGAATAGTATTTTTGAAGCATTCTATAAACATAGGCCATGCTTTAGTATTACCATCAAATTTCGGAAGCTCTATGGGAGGCAACCGGATTTTAGGCGCATTTTTCGAAGGACCGTTTTGTTTTATATTCATTTTACCCATAAGTGCATCGACCTTTCCTTGAATCATACGGTATACGCTTTCAAAAGCTTCTAGTGCAGCCAAATTAGGCTCTGCATCTTCCTTGTTCTCCATTTGATACAAAGTTAATTCGTCAAATTCACTATTAAACTCTGTCCTAACAACTGACAATTGCGATGTCTCTTCCAAAAAATGCTGCACTTCGTTAGCGTTACTCGGATCTATTTTTGATGAAAGGTCATGCATATTTTTTACCCGGCCATAATACGATTTTAATCTAGCCTCCAACAATTTAATCTTCAATGACCTTCTATTTTCCTCTGCCTTAGACATTTTCCCGAAAATTACAAGTTTCCCCAAAAATATTTTTCTCCCGAATTTTATTTACCCCAAAGTAGGGAAAACTGCCCACTAAACCTTCACGAACATTCGACCAAGCCAGCCTAAGCGCTCATCATAGCGCAATGTCAAAAATCGCGCGTTGTACCAGACGAAGTAGATGATGACGTCAAAAATCGCGCGATGTACCAGACGAAGTAGGCAGAACGCACCGAACTTTGCGTCCCTCCTATTGAATAAAAACGCAATGGGGGGCGGCAACGCGGGTCGCCGAAGGAGGAGCTGCGGCGCGGTTCGTGGTGGGCGGCGGCGGTGACGGGGCGTCGGCGCGGGCGCGGGCGCGGAGGACGGTGCGGCGCGGGACGGTCGCGCGGGCGCGGAGGTTGGCACGGCGCGGGCGCGGAGGTCGGCGCGGCGCGGGCGCGGAGGTCGGCGCGGCGCGTGGCAACCAACCCAACCAAAGTGAACAACGCGAGGCACACGGAGTTTATGTACCTATCTACTTGATAAATAGAACCAAATCTAGCACTATCAGATTACAATATAAAATTTGTACAATAGGTAGGTACCTAGGTCGGGTTCGGGGTCTAGGTAGGTACGGAATAAGTAGGGAATACGGCAGGAAGTAAGGTATCGAAACTTAAAATGGCAAACTAAATTATAAAATAAGTAGGTAAGTACCTAACTTATTTAGGTAACCTAGGCTAGGAATTGGGCTCGGAAAGTCTTTACATTTAACCCTACCGTATTACAATCTTGGAGTACAAGCGTAATATGGTAGGTAGGTAATTAATTAACTGAGTAAAAACAAAGTAATTAGGTACCTAGTTATATGGACTGTACATAAACCAAGGTCTGGAAACCGATAATTCGGCTCGTTGTGACCAAAAATTGTTTGCGCCGGGAACCAGAATAGAGCAGAACATCAAAATGCCACAGTAAAGAATAAGAACGACTGCTTCTCACTTACCACAGCACTTGGATCTGTCTCCGCGAAGGAATCCACGGCAATGCAGACGATAGGGCTCCGGAGTACTCGCCAACGACGTCTAGCTAAATAGCTCAGTCCCGGTTAGCACAGTAGTATTAGGAAAACCCACAAAAAAACACAGATTGTTCACCAATGTTTGTGAATGTTTTAGGCACACACTTAGGGCTCCAAACTCTTCCCGAAAGATGTATAGGTAATCGAAAACGAGACGCGACGTGAGGGTTCGCGGACAGACCTCGCTCGACTAGCGTGACGCGCGGCGCTGGCGGCGCCGCTGCAGTAACCCACGGCGGGGTGTAGAGCGAAAACATAGTTGTATCTCGCTCTTTCGCATGGAGATGCGTATCCTTTGGCTAGGTTTGTGATTACAATCTGATCTTACAAATACTATGACAAATTAATGCTCTTGGCCCAAACAAATGTCATCTCGTAATTTAACGAAATTGCGTTCTTATATTTTTTTTCTTAAACTCGTTTTTCATTTATTTTTTATTGTTTTGATTAAACAAATGGCCCGTAACATAGAAACAAATATTCAGTGCTGCACAAACCAGGAACTACTTTCTCTGCGCTAGGAAGTGCATCGTACGGTATATTGTTCCGTTTGTACCAATCCTAGGTTTATTCTGTCTACTGCAAATCCCTTCACTACAAAAGTTGTCTGGAAGCAAGATCGCTTAAAAGTAATAACTATATATTTACTTTTTTTTTGCTGTAGGTAACTACAATAATAATTTGGACATTTCACTCAACGCCATCTAGCCCAGAACTAAGCAGCGCTTGTACGAGTACCATGAGAAACAGGTAACTGATAGAATACGTATATACTTTTTTATTGTAAACACATACATAGAATACATAGATAACACCCAAGCTCAAGACAAACACACTTAATCAGCACAGTAATGTTTGTCCTCAAGCAGGAATCGAACCCGCGACACTAGTGAAGCAGTCCAACACACTTGCCACTCGATTCATTCAACAGCCTGCCGGTAACTTGAGATATGTACACAGTTTCGTTGGATTATTCCTGAAATCCCCACTAGACATCCCCCCCCCCCCACTAGTCCCCACTAGGGATATTAAGGTAGGTAAATTAGATATTGTTAAGGGACTTACAGTATTGGTGTGTTGCGTTTGTGACCAGACTGCTTTAGAAGATACACTCAACGCCAGCCAGAAACAGAACCACTGAAAAACAAACAAATCACATAATTTATAAAAAAAATTACAAAGAGAATTAAATAATACATAGTTAAACATTTAAACATTATAAGGAAATATATTAAACAAAGTCGGGTTAGATACACCATTTTTTAACCCAAAAATTTCACCCAGGACCGATTTTCATGATTATTAATTTGCTGGATGGATGAACTATTAAAATATTTTTTTTTATTAAGGGGAAAAATAAAGATCTACAAGTGGACGAAGTCGCACGCGGGTCAACCAGTCATAAATAAACATTTATTTTTTATTTTTTACAATTTCACAAACATATGAAATTTCACAAACATCCTATCCTATCCTATCCTACTTAACATAAACATAAAAAACATAAACATTAACACACTCATACCCCTGCACTAGGATTCCCTGTGTCGCAGGTGGCATGGACACATACAAAAAAAAAAAAAAAAAAAAAAAAAAAAACACATCACAACACCCAAGACCCGAGAACAAACATTTGTGTTCGTCACAAATATTTGCCCCGGCCGGGGATCGAACCCTAACACCAAGCTTCGTAGGCAGGGTCACTACCAACTAAGCCACGGTGTCGTCACTTCCTACTAATATTGTAAACGCGAAAGTTTGTAAGGATGGATGGATGGCTGGATGGATGGATGTTTGTTCCTCTTTCAAGTAAAAACTACTGAATGGATTTTAATGAAACTTTACAATAATATAGCTTATACATCAGAATAACACATAGGCTATAATTTATAAAGATACCTGCGCAGACGAAGTCGCGGGCACCAGCTAGTATGAAATATATTTATGATCTTTGTGGTGTTTACTTTTACGTACATACCATATTGTTGTCCCACGCAATGTTTTTGTTGTTGTGGCCACTTTGTTGTGTGAAAAATCTGAAACAAAACTTTAGTACTTATTACTTTTTTATTACAGCATAAGCTAACTACTACAATCTATATATATTTTTTTATTTTTTTTACTATATATAGGCTTGCGTTTGACCACCATCTCACCTGATGGTAAGTGACGATGTGGTCGACGATGTAGCACGCTTACCTAGAATAATCCTATTCACTCTTGCCTTGAAGACACCCAAATATAAAAAATATATAGGTATATTACAAAATTTACAAAAGGAAACAATTGGGCCACCCATAAACCGTTGCAAACGATCTATAGGTAGCTCAACTGCTCCAACTCGATACCCGATGGCAGCGTGCCGAGGATACTGGCTGCATTGCCTCTTTGTATAGCAAAGTTATATATAATAACTAGATCTGCAATTATTTCGTTTTTTATCATCAAAAATTCTACTTTTGTAATTTGTAAGTAACGTTTGGGTGTTTTGGAGAAATCTGTCAGCCCTTACTGTTTTTCGTCGTTTTTTTAAAGTTATGTCGTAACATCAAAGTGTTCTACTATTATTTTTCACTTCTCATAAGCATGAACTATAATAATGTTTAGTTTCCTCATAGGTAATACCTAGATCTATGTATTTAGGACCCAAGTTGACCGGCATGAAACCTACTACCAACTAACTTTGAAAGATTACTATTAGCAATTACTTGTTTGCCTTAAGGTCTAAAATTCAGTTTTACTCTCCATGTACCTAGCATAAAATAGAACTTTACGAGCATGAGAAGTGAAAATAACTATTTCTTGTTAAGTTTATTTTTATTACAGCTCAGTACTAAAATGTTATATTACAAAAACTTAAATAAGTGAGCACAATAAGTTAGAAAGTATTACATAAACTTACTAACTGAATTATTTACGTTCATGTTCTTCCTGTTTTAATTATTAATTATCAATGTGTTTTATACGGTTATTATGAAGGGCTATGTAGGTAAGTGAAGAGTTGGGGTCCGTCGTTGTCTAGCTAGATCATCTAGGAATTCTAGATAATCGTATTTTAATTTCATATGAGTAGGTAAGTAGATACAGTGCTGCCAGTTCTAATGTGTAAAAATGTACCTACAAAAAACTGCTCAAAAAGGTACGTTATTTGACTGACAGATACTTAATTTAATTATAATAGGAGTTAAAAGGTACGTAAATCTAACTTTTTAGTACATACTGGCATTGCTGGTGTAGAAGAGTACTGATATAGTAGGTAAGAGTGAAAGAGACAGATATGTATTCTGACAGAAATGACGTGACAGCTCATTGGGATAGGGAATTTCTAAGTGCTATGAGGTCGAGCAACGGGCTCCCAAAGTTAAGGAATTCTTTAGGCGTTAGATGAATACTTATAGTTGGTGCAATGAATTTGGATCGTAAAGATCTCCCTAGCGAGTAAAATGATTGTTTAGGATTTTTTTAAGGTTGGTGCAAGTAGCCATTAGAACCACAAAGATTTTTATAATTTGTTGCGCCCTAACAGGGTGTATGTTTGAAACCTAATGTTAGATTTATAAATTCCGACATAATGTAAAAATTAATTGTGAATAAATGATATAAATAAACTTAATAAGTATTATTTAAGATCTTAAATGTACAGTTAGCTGCACACATGTATACACTCCCAAGCTTTTACATTTATATAACTCATCATTTTGCAAAAAAAAATATTTATTTTTTAAGATCAAAGACTCCTTTGTTATTGAAGATTTTATTTATTTTATGCATACAGTATTCTTCACAGTGCTCTATGTTTCTTCTCTTATTAAGAAAATCAAAAGTTAAACTCAATTATTACTGTAATAATCACCTGAAGCTAGCTGAAGCAGCGAATCCCTCGTCTCTGAACTTAGAACGAGGTACTCAAAGATTCTTCTAATTCGGGTCTTTCCAATGAATATTTCAAAGTACATATGTATACATAATACAATAGTTAAAACAGTTTTTCTATTAAAATCTTGAATCTGGAATCTTGAATATTTTGGACATATCACACAACATCATCTAGCACCAAACTAAGCAGAGCTAGTATTATGGAAACCAGATGACTGATATAATACCTACTTATTTCCCCTCAGCACATGAGTGAAAGGGCAACCTGACAAAATTAATTAGATAATCGTAACAAAACGGAACGTAATTACATTACATCACAATTGAATGAACTTACAAATTAAAGGTCTTTTACGACAGAGGGTGATGAATGATGAGAAATTACAAGCAGTGTTAATTATTTAGATATGAATAGAAATGTTTTATTTACGACGCAGATTAATAACACTTTGAATCACATAGGCAGGTGTAACACTGCTATAGGACTAGTCCAATTTGCAACATTTTGATTGTTAGTGAGTCAGTCTCGAAAGCCTAGTAATTTCGGCTAAATTCCATTTGGACAACGTTTCATTTCGTAACCCTCGATTAATACCTACGCAAAAGTGGCATTTGGCAAAATTTTTATTTTTCATTCATTTTGTAGCATTTGGACAACTTTTAAAAGTAACGTGTATTTTGTGTTATTTGGCAAAGCTTTGAATAGTACAGTGAGGTAAAATAATATGTAACACATCGTACATGTGGAATTCTCTTAATCACAGCTTTACACAACAGTCACGTATTCATTTTATTTAGGTATACTTAAAATGTAACATTTAATATTTAAATGAAATCTAATAGAAAGTCAGACCTACTAAGATATATACATTTATACAAACTAGATAAGTCATATTGAATATTTAACAGTTGATTGGCAATTTGATCGGACTTTCTGAAATATAAAAACATCTTTACTAAAATCATCTTATAACGTGTCATTTTTAATTTATTAACTTACTGATCATGTGACCAAATGTAGGTATGTTACTCAATCTCGCTCAAACAACAGAACTAATAAAGTGTTTTCTGGAATGTTATTTGATTAATAAAATCCATTGCATAAAAGCATTAAAAAATAATTAATCAGATTTTTTTTAATGATCCTACGTAACTTTTTGGAATAAATCGTTAAACAATTATGAAAAGAGTTAATCCATAAATAGAGTGGCTTCAAATAGAGTGATTTTCATGCGAGCCATAATATCAAAGAGTATTTAACTCTATTTTATTTTATTTTATTTAATCTTTGTATTTTTTATAGCTATTTAAGTTATTTTAGTTTTATTATGTTTTAGCATTTAGTTAGTATAAATATTATTTACACATTGTAATTACAGATGTCATTAATAAACGTTTGCACACACTTGTCTACAAATGTGTTTATGTTTGTTTTGCATCAGTAATTTATTTTAATTACATGTAAATGGCATTCATTTAGCATTATATAAGTAATTTTTGAAGAGTAGATAGGTAATATAATTTTTTAGAGTTTAAATACCTTAATGATATTTTAAAACGCAATTGCTGGAGTATTTGTAATCAAACAGGGTTACGAAAAGCTACAACTTTGCTCTGTTTTTGTCATGAGCAGGCGTGGAAGGTAATAAGCATTCTTTGCTATTTTTTTAACAAAAAAATCAAGGTTTTTCAAAACATACAACAACTTATGACTTCAATCGGATGGTTCAAGAGACCGTAGGCACCACTGACAAGTCACAGTGAAGCAATCTTGTTTACCATGACGCCATTTTTTTCAGTTATATTGATTTTAACTAAAAAAAAATATTCAACCGAATTGATAACCTCTTCTTTATTTTGAAGTTGGTTGAAAAATAATACTTAGTAATCTCGTCTAAAAGCACCTAAATAAATTTGATTGAAAATAAATTAATTGTAAGGTAAATCATTATTTAGATAAACAAGCCTTTAAAATGAATTACTCAAATTTTATTTAATTAAAACTTTTTAAAAAATATGGCTAACAATTTAGCAATTAAAAGTATTTACGTTTGTCTTTTGAAAACTCTTTAAAAATTCTGTCTTCAGAAGACGATTATAGTCAATTTACAAACGCACAGTAATGGATGCCGCTACCCGGTTATTTACGCAGTAGTTAACGTGGATTCATCAAAGTTTTAATTGTATAGTTAACTTGAATAATCATAACTATAATTGTATAGTTAACTTGATAACTTTAAGTAAAATAAGCAATCATTCTAGCATGAACAACTACGATCGTTGATGACAGACAGATATATACGAATATGCGGTAATTTTCGTAAGCCTGTACTTAGACTTTTCAAAGGTGTGGGTAAAAAATTGCAATTGAAAAAGTTAGCTTCCTACTATAAATATTGTTTTCCTATTTAATTACATCGATTGATTTATGTCTGCTACAGCAAAACAAATATAGCAATTTAAATAATGTTTTACCGCATATAGTAAATGATTTTAAGGCATAGAAATATTACCTACAGTACCTATAGAATCCATACCGTAGTATATTTAAAACCCGCCGAAAAGAGGTCAATAATAACATTTAGCCAGCTCTATTACAGTATTTTGGTCCGATGCCAAATTTGGAAAAAGAGAAGAATCAGGGCTAGAGATATATTCAAGGTTTACATTTTTTCATTGTTAATGAAACTCTATAAATGTAAAAAGTAAAAAAAAATATGAAAATGAGGATACTTATTACATTTTTATTGACAGGGTGTCTGTATTTTTTTTTCGCCTCTATCTTGATTCTGTCAATCTTATTGACCTATAGGAACACCGTTATTAATTTACATATGTTTTAAAGCTTAATTCAAAAAGATTAATTAACTTAATGAATCAAATCACCTAACACATTTAGTTGTTAACATTTGACACTAGATATCTAGGTACCATCCGTTATGCTAAATTTTAAAATGAAGGGTATTAGGGTTAGAGCACAGAGGATAGAAACAGAATCGCTTTTTTATGGGATATTGATTGACACCACTGAGTAAGTACCTAAATTGGCTATCGTAGAATTGGTCACTGATTCATTCATCCAAAATGTCACTTGCACTAAAAATACTCACTTGCTATTTTGACACACAACACTATAAACTTTTTTTACACAAATGGCAACGAACGTGCGGATTTATTCGACCGAGCGTGTGTTCGGTCTCGCGGTATTCAGTTGTAGTGAGCGCCCTTTCTACAGGAGTACCTCCCCGAAAGAAAGGTCTAAGGAGATGGTATTCTAGACTGTAGATGCTAATCTAGTTTGTGGATAAACGTAGATAGGTGTTTATCTAGTAGATAAATATGTTGAAGTAAAATTTATGTTAAGTTATATACCGTTCTACTAGTTTTTTTTTAATTGCTTCCCTATATTTCTCGACAGATTTATTTATTGAAGCCGTTATAAAATGTGTTTTACATTCATCTTCCGAATTTGTAGAATATTTACGGTTAATTTTTGTACTATCAAATAATAAATACTCACAGATTGGATTACACTAAATATTTATTATGTTAAAAATAAAATTATATATCATTTTTCCCTATTATATGTTTTTTTCTGTTTTATTGTTGTTTCTAGTTAATAATTAAAAATGTACTTAAGTACAATTAATGGTAGAACTTTTTTAATTAAACATTTTTATCTTTTATTTTTCTAATCTAGATTTAGGCTAGTTCAGAAACATGTCAGAATATTTAACACTTTTTGTTAATCGGACCTATCTTTTTATCCAAATCTTCTTATTTTGATTAGATTTTAATTAAACATTGTTAGTTTAGATCGAGTTTAATTTGACTGAAATAAAAACCACTTCTGGAAATATTAAAAAGAATGAGTGTGCGGTTTTAAAACCAAACCTTGTGAGATTAATTATGCTGGCAATTTTAGAGTATGTGTTTTGAGTTTTGAAAGTACAATGTCTAGGGCTGAAAACGTTTGTACTGATTTCCGAAGGCAATTGAACACCACAAGTCCAGGTTCGAAAAGTCTTTGGAAAAGCACACAGCACGGCTATGAACCCGCGACACTTCACTAGTATCAAAATGTGTATCAAGATGCAGTTTTGGCACGGCCAAAAATGAAGGGAAAATCGACGGATTTTGAGTAGAACGTCCACACGCATCACAATGACGTTCGGGCAGGCGGTGATTTACCAAACTATCCTCTAAATAACAATAGAAACGCAACAATGAGTAATAATATTTTCCTTATTTCTTACAATGATAAAACAGTAAATGATTTCTCATCTGCTTCCTCAATTTCCTCATATTAAAGTAGAAAGGTAAAATAAAAATTTAACGGCATTAAACCCTTATTAAAATGAGATTTAATTTCCTTGCCTTGTTGGCTTTTCCAACTGCGGATAATGATGTTTGTGTTTGCTTTTGTGGATATTAAATTTAAAATCATGTTTTATTTTGTAATGACATACATATCGTACGTGCGTGTTCGCTACATAACACCTCTATAACTCAGCTGAAATTGAAACTTCCCTCAATACTTTGATTCCGGTAAACACATAGCTATATTATTTTATGTACTATCGGGGAAAGTATTTATGTGTTTTTTTTTAATATTTTGCACATTTTATGCAATGACATCTACCACTTGTCATCATAATGTAAATAAATAAGATAACATATTAAAAAAAATTTATTTTGTCGTGACTACGTCTAATAAATCGATGAATGCAGACTGCATGCACAAAACGATGACGTCATTGTCCGGTAACGCTCATTTTCCCGTTACGCTGATAGTAACATTAAACTATCGTCCGTAAACCTTACAGACAACCGATTTTCACGAAATTTATATCCCTTTTTTAGACGCATTTTTAATAAACTACAATGTGATTCTTTACTTTAATACTTCTATGTCAAGCAGAATTTTTCGCATTTAAAAGTTATTTACCTACTTTTTGAACATTCAAGCATCTCACTCGCTGATGAAGCCAGCCAGTAGCACTTAAATCATTGTCTTGTATATAAATCAGCTCACCGGAGTTATATCTTAAAAGGGAAAGTACTTAGCTGGCTAGATCAAACGGTGGCTGTCTGTACCTTAAATGTAGGGCCGAGCTATTAAGCTTAGTAGTCTACTGGTAGGATAATATTTTTTTTTGTGAAAAGTGACAGATTTCATCTGTCACTTTTCATAAAAAAAATCTTAATAATTATTTTCTAAAGCTTCTAGCTTAAGGGGAATCCTCAAGGCAAATTTCAAGTTTCGGACAAATACTCAAAAAGTACACCGTATTAAAGTAATTTCTGCACACTATTCGTTTTGTCTATGTTTTCCGATTGTGTCAACAAAAATTAGTAAGGTTTCATACTTTAATTTAGATTTTATACGTGTTTTAAAATTAACCCTACTAACTTAAAAACACAAACAAAAATTAAAGTATGAAAGCTTACTAATTTTTGTTGACACAATCGGAAAACATAGACAAAACGAATAGTGTGAAGAAATTACTATAATACGGCGTATTTTTGAGTATTTGTCCGAAACATTTTGTATGGAATTCGATTTGAGAATTAACCTTAAGGCCCTACATTCAATTCACTATTACAAATTAAATTTAAACATATACCTAATTTATGTCTATTTTTGTAATCTCCTTTAAAAAACCTTAATTTTGATACCCTACTCGATGTGTTTGGTAAACAAAAAATTATTAACGATTTACTAAATTTTTTTTAAACACATTAAGAACACTCGGGTGATCGAGACGAATCTTACGATACCTGAACTGTCAAAATCCATCCATCCGTTTGGAATATACGAGGTAACCCAGAAATTTACATACATAGGGGAGACCTAGGAGGGTTGTGACAATTTTTACTTTAGGGGCCATATTTCGCTCAAGAAACATTCCACAGTTATGGACCCATGTAATTAATTTAGCGGCATTCATTCTGTTTTCAAAACAATCACCAAAACTAATTTAAGTATTATGGTTTCTGAGAAAATCGACAAAATTAAAGACCACTCCCTCTGTCACAACTCTCCTACTACCGAGGTAAGTTGTGACAGGTACCGAGGTAAGTTGTGATAGCATTATATTAGGTATAAAAAATATCATTACACTTAATATTATAAATCAAACATGTTTTTTTTTTAGGAAAAAGTACCTTTTTTTGATGCTTAAGTATCAACAAAATAAATATAATAACATTCTCATAACAATTCTCCTGCTTTTTCATTTTTGTCTCATGACTGGAACTTTTTAATTAAATTTATTGGCTAACTTATATGTAATGACTCTAGCTTTTTAATTGTCAGCCCATAATTAGATGCTGCACCACATGTAAGCATATAGTCGTTTGATATATTCTCTTCCTCTTCTGTAAAAATAGTCGGAGTAGTACCTATAACCCATTGATGGAGTTTCGCCTTCTAGGTTTGCTTGAAAAGCCTCTTTCTTCTTAATATATATTGATAAAGACATGTAGTTTTAATTGTAAGAGGCCGCAGCATCTCTTGAACTTTTACCTCTTGAATTAACTTCTTCAAAAGCCATGTCGTAGATTAGCGACACTAGCGGTTCCTCTATCAGTCTCTAGTGTATAGTTATTAGGCATTCTGAAACAAAAAAGAGTCATTCAGCATACAGTTTGCCATTATATACTTACCTACTAAGACATAAACAAACATCTAAAATTAATAAAAAATATTAAGGAAGTAGCAAAAGTTAAAATGGATTAATATAGGAGAGTTGTGACAGGCTGTCACAACTCGCCTAGGTGTTTCAAATGAAGACTTGATCTGAATAATAAATCATATTTTCTAAACACGATGTGCACTTAAAAGATTATTGCAACGTTTTGAGAGTTAAATAACCATACAACTTAAGAAAAAATAAGAAAGCAATGCACATATAATAAGAAATGAAATAAATTCAAATAAAATTTGGAAGAAAAACTTACTTTTCGCATTTTTTTGTACACAACCGTCGTATTTACGCAACAGCGCCTCGTGTGTCGCCGGCATGTACTGAGTCGAGTAGCGCGTATCGAAAGCGTCTTGCATGTGGTGTTGCCAGCTCGCTACCTATAATAGGTTGGGAGAAATCGTCCTTGTCACAACTCACCTATGTCACAACTCTCCTAGGTCTCCCCTACTTACATACAAGATACGCGCGAAAAACATAACCCTTCCTTGGCAGTCGGGTAATAAAAAAGCAAAAGGGCGTTCATCGATTTATAAGACATAGTCACGTCAAAAAGTTTTTTAAAATCGGTTTATAAACAACAAATATAAAAAAAAACATTCCACCGAATTGATAACCTGCTCCTTTTTTGAAGTCGGTTGAAAAACACTACAATGGGCCATGCAATGGGTGAGAATTTAGGAGAAGTCAGGTGAAACACTAGACATGCTATGACCTAGTCTAGACTCAAGACCAAGCCCTAGGCGCCTCGGATTACCTTCAATTATATGGAAACCACTTGTTATTAAAACTACGAGGTTGTATTACACTTTCTAGGTTTAGTGTCAGAATCAAGTGCTCACAATTTCCAAAGAATAATCACTCACTCACTATTTAGATTATAATTATTGTTGTAGCTAGATTACTTTAAAGTAACTTATTAGGGCTGGCAGCTATTCAGAGGGCTGGCAGCTATCTGGGCCAAAGAATAAGCCTTGCTATACAAAGAGGCAATGCAGCCAGTATCCTCGGCACGCTGCCATCGGGTAGTTGGAGCAGTTGAGCTACCTATAGATCGTTTGCAACGGTCTATGGGTGGCCCAATTGATTCCTTTTGTAAATTTTGTAATATACATATATATAGATTGTAGTAGTTAGCTTATGCTGTAATAAAAAAAAACTTATTAGGTAAATGTTTTCATAGGATACCTACTACTATCTATGTACTTTACCTACTTACCTAAATAATAGCACATTACATTGTATATACACGTTGTATACATATTACACAAGTAATATGTATACAACGGGGATGATTACATTACAAGTCATACTATTAATACCTAAGACTGCTTATAGTTTATATATTAGTGTAATTATTTATTGTTTTAATAAATAAAAATATAATATAATATAACGCTGCTGAAGATCTCAAGCGGCGTAAATATGTAGGTCTTGATAGGTCGTACATGTTTGAGCCCTTTGGGGTCGAGACCCTAGGTCCATGGGGAATGGGAGCCTTCCGCGTTTTTCGCGTTTTTCGCTTTTGCAACGGTTTATGGGTGGCCCAATTGTTTCCTTTTGTAAATTTTGTAATATACCTATATATAGATTGTAGTAGTTAGCTTATGCTGTAATAAAAACTTTACATAAATAAAAATAAAATAACTTAATATGTTTGTATTTCTGTAATGTTGCTGTTAAAAAGGGAATGTGTAAGCATTACTGTTTTGAATTTAATTTTCAACCTACTTCAAAAAAGGATGAGGTTGTTAATTTTGTTGAATGTTTTTTTTTAAGTTTGTTACCTCAGAACTTTGTTGTTTATGAACCAATTTAAAAAAACTTTTTTTAGAGGTTATATACCTACTTTCAGATTGGACTCATAAAATATATCGAAATCGGTTCAGTAGTTTAGTTCTAAATCAAAATAACTGAAAAAAAAGTCGTTGAAGTGACCAAAATTGTATTTTTGCTTCCTTGTGACTTTTCAGTGGTGCCTACGGTCACTAGACCCGTCCGATTTAAGTCTGTAGTTGTATGTTTTTGTAAAACCTTAATTATGTATTATATGTTTAATATTGCTTTTAAACAGGAATGTGTAAGCATAACTGTGTTTTAATTTAATTTTAAACTACTGTAACTCACTGTCGCTCTTCTTTATTACGTATGTGTTTTGATTTTTACAAAATTCTGGTTTGTGTTAAGTAGATTATAAAGTACTAGTAATCTTACTTTACGACAAGCATTACTGTGGTTTAAGTAGGTACCTACTGGGTTTTTGTCACTAACTATTCAATTTAAAGTACTGTGTCCAACTTCCGTCCCATTTTCACGAAATTACTTCCACTAATTGACAGAAAGCGAAAGGAAAGATGTTACACATCAGAAATATAAGTAGGATATAAGCTTGTAAAACTAACAAAATCGTGAGAACTTGTTCCGGATGTTGCGTTTTGTCGACGTTACGTAATCACACACTCGTTTATCATCTGTGGAACCTGTCATAACGGAAGTAGGTAACTTACCTAGTAGATAGGTACAGACAGCGTCATAGATAAGTATCCCCCTTGCACAAGACACCCAGCTTCAGATCCCTTTAAAATGCCACCGCTGCTGTGTACGAATAAATATAGACTTCAAAATAATAATATTTTTTTAACCATGTAGGCCTAATAATTATAATTTTGTACATTTTTTTAGGGATTCGATTTGGGAGCTGGGTGTCTTGTACAAAGGGGATGCTTATTTATGACGTTGTCTGTACTTAGACTTACCCGTGAGATTCAGTTGATTAGGTCGAAATTATATAATGAGATAACCTAATTTACTTACATGTTTATGTGAAAATAAATGTATTAAATGTTTTCCTGACCCTGACTGACTTCTTCTTGTCGTGTCACTAGTTTAGTGGTGAAAGGATTTCAAGTGCGCCTCGAAGAGGCTCCTTTCGTGCACTCGACATATGTTTTTGAAATTTAGGTTCTACGACTTGCCGGTTTCCTCACGATGTTTTCCTTCACCGTTGCGAGGAATTTACACGCTACAAGTGAAGTCGCTGGCGTGTAGCGTGTAAAAAGCCGTGTGTCATCGTACTCTAAGTAAAGTTAAGCAAGGTTTAGACGAAGCCTAAGACATTAGACTAAGAATACTTACATAGAAAACAAGCAGGACAAACATCGATGTTCATCACACAATGTTTGTCCTGAAGCAGAAATCGAACCCGCGACACCGGCGTAGCAGTCCAAACATCTGCCACTCGATAAATTAATTTACATATCTTTAACTCTAATTCGTAATTAAGTTTTTATTTTAACAAATAAGTATTCAGAGGCGCCGCCGGCGAAAGTAAATGGGACGATTAATTTTACCATTTTTGAAGCCATCAATTTGATAGTGCAGTGTTACGAAGAGCTTCGAATGAACTGGAGGTGGCCATTTTATTTTAAATCCTTATTCATTTATTTTACGGTTGCTGCAAACGAGCCACCGATCACAGCGGCCGGTAGTTGGCAAATGTAGGTATGAAAACAGATTGTTGCCGGCCTAGACGCTAAACCACTTCAAATTTGGAGGTTGGTTTGTCAAGAGCTGAACCGCATGGAAATAATTTTAAACTTTAAAATTTAATATTCGCAACGTAAACGAAGCTATGGGTATAACCTACTTTTGTCTATAACTAAAAAATATTTTTGTTTAAATCATCTTCAGTTCATTCTTAGCTCTATGTATTGTGAACTCTACAATCCCAGCACACTACACTACTCTGGTTAATCTACTTGTTCGATTGTGCGGAGATTATCGTTGCGTAACTGATAGAAAGTGAAATGGCACTCTGCGCGTGCCGGTAAACCGAGATAATATAGCGATAGGACGTATTATTGTTACTTATCTTAGGTTTATTGTACTTTTTAATCTATAGGTATTCTTTCTGCTTCTGTTGAGTGAGTCAATAATTACTCAACACATCCTAACGATATATATAACCTGATAGCTTCGCTTCGAGAATCTAGCAATTCGAAGACTGATGGGGCTCTACCTGTGGCTCTATTTTTCTATACTAATGAATTATGAACAGTAGAGTCGATTAGCTATTAATTGAGGATAGCGACATCTGATGGCATTTGAAAAAAACTAGTGAAGGTGGCATTGGACGAAAACCCGGTGGATAGTGATAATCCGGAGTTTTAGCGGGAACATGAAAAATGGCGCATTGGCGGCATTAAATTGATTGACAAAACTTGTATAACTTTGAGTGTTTATGTGTAAAAACGGTGGTTTTTTATCCATTATGTGCTCGTGAACGTGTATGAGTGTTGGTGAATAGTGTAATGCTGTAAAACGTGACTTTTCGTGTTGCCTCCAAAACTCCATAGAAGCCTCTAGTAAAGTTGCAACCACCACTACTTTACAGGGGCATGACTTGACTTAACAACTCTGACTTATGACAAAATAATCTCTCCAATTACTTGACACTGGCTATATACCTTTGATGTGAAGCTAAAACCGAAGAACTTAGGTTCTTCGAAAAAAAAAAAAAAGAAATATAGTGATAATCCACTGCTGTCAATGTCGAAGTCAAAGTTATTTGATGTGTTGTTTTGAAAAAGAAATCGATTCTAAATCTGAACTTTATTGGTTTTATCCCGAGAAAATAGATTTTTTCCTTGTTTTATCGTAATATGAACTAAAATACTCATCATGGAAGTGCCCAAGATCGAAAAGAATGTCAACCCCGCTCCAAATATGGCCGTAAATGCGGTGCTGTTGCCGAGCCAGGAGTTACCAGCTGAAACTCCCATTGTGGTGGGTTACGACTGGGAAAATGGGGCAGACTATAATAAAATACTCGAAAGCTACGCCAGCTCCGGCTTCCAAGCTACAAACTTCGGCAAAACAGTGGCCGAAATCAACAACATGCTGAAAACAAGATCTGTACCTTTGACTGAAGAAAACTCCGATCCTTACGAAGAAGATGTCTTCATCAAGAAGAAAACCAACTGCACGATATTCTTAGGTTACACTTCTAACATGATCTCGTCTGGTCTGCGTGATACTATCCGGTTTTTAGTGAAAAATAAGTTGGTAGATTGTATTGTGACTACTGCGGGAGGAATCGAAGAAGATCTAATAAAATGCCTTGCACCAACCTTTATTGGTGACTTCAACCTCAGTGGAAAGGTTCTCCGTACGAGAGGAATCAACCGAATCGGTAACCTACTTGTACCAAATGATAATTACTGCAAATTTGAAGAGTGGGTGACACCAGTCTTGGATGAAGTGTTGTTGGAACAAATTAAAGATGGAGTTGTTTGGTCTCCGTCGAAAATTATTACCAGATTGGGGGAACGAATTAATGATGAAAGCTCTGTTTGCTATTGGGCATGGAAGAACAACATTCCAATCTTCAGTCCAGCATTAACGGATGGTTCTTTAGGCGATATGATGTATTTTCATTCATACAAGAAACCAGGACTCGTTATAGATATTCTAAGTGATCTGCGAAGACTTAACACGATGGCTGTAAAAGCTAATCATACAGGGATGATAATTTTAGGTGGTGGTGTGATAAAACACCACATTTGTAATGCAAATCTTATGAGAAACGGTGCTGATTTCTCTGTGTTTGTGAACACAGCTAGCGAGTTTGATGGTAGTGACTCCGGAGCAAGACCAGATGAAGCGGTCTCTTGGGGAAAGATCAGACCGAATGCCAATCCAGTGAAGTTGTATGCAGATGCTACTTTGGTCTTCCCCTTGATTGTAGCCCAGACTTTTGCTAAGCATTATTTCAGCAATAAAAAGAATGTCTAACGAAATTATGTTTTACTTTAATTTCTTAGAAGATAAGTATATAAGATAACTTTAAGACAAGACAACAGATTGTAGACAAACTATACATTGAATAAGTAGTACCTAAATCCATACATTTAGAGAAAAGAGAAAATACTTGATGTGCTGGACTGAAGATCTTGGAGCCATCTAGTGGATCCTTTGAGGAGCTTTTGAATTACTTGTAGTGGTACGCGTATTTGTAGTAAATATTTAAAACCGCCATCTATTGGCGAGTAGTAGCACAAAAAATGACGTTCAGAAACTAGTTACAAAAACGAACTCTAGCCGATTTCGCCTTGAGCTTTTAGAGACTAATCCTAACTCATAAAGGATACAATTTGAAAAAACATCCTATGATCATATCAAAACATCAAAGGTTATCATGAAATAAAGGTTTTTTAAATATAAAATAGAATTTCATACAAGATTATGGTGAAAATCAGCTGTAATCACATCAGTACAAATTCCATGATATAGTTTCTGAACGGCTCCCGTGTTAATGAACTGTCAAATACACCATGAAGTTATCTGCTGTCTAGATTGTAATGCTTGTTTGTGTGCTGTGTGTGAATGAAAATGTATATATGTGTGCTGTCTGCAAAGCAGCTTTTGAAAGCTCTTTTCATACTAAGTATGGTAGTATTCTGTGGTTTAACCCCGGTCATTTGCCCTTGTTGCCGAGCCGTTCAATGCTCATCTTTTGACGAAAGCCGCTTCGCTCAGTCGTGTCGCTTTGTTTACATTGCGTTTCTTCCAAAAAATCAACAAAATATCTTCCAAAAGTCTTCTAAGCCTGTAACGATGTATTCAATCAAGTTTATAGCGAACTTTTAGGAGTGTTTCATTAAGTTTTTATGTGATAAAATAGTGAAAATGTGCGTGTGTCGGTGCGTTTTGCTGCTTGTTTTGTGCGGTGAGCATCTTAGTGCTATTTTTAGTCCATTTATGGTCAACCGACGCGAATATTAATGTTTTTTAACCGGGCCCTTTGATGTCTCGATTTGCGATTCAAATGAAGACGTTTTAAAACATGTTTCGAATATGATCAAGTAGATATTAATGGAATAAGACGACGTTGCAATTGCATTCGTATTACATCGGCGGCATGTCTTTGATATTGTTTGTCCGATAAGAATGTTATAACAATGATTCATGATACCTAATTCCTGGAATTGTATCAGAATGCTAAGATAAACACAACTAAACTTGGAACTATGCAGAATAGAATAAAGGTCTATAGCAAATCCATCTTGTAAACTGATAATTTAGAGCTATCATCTGCGCGCTCTAACCGGCAGAAGAGGGATGAGAAGAGCCGAAAATTGAGCTCAGTGGCGCGCTTTGGGATAAACCTGTGTCCAGCAGTGGACTGCTACAGGCTGATGATGTTGATTTTTTATACAGCTTCAAAGAAAACCTGATATTTACAAGTTACTATACCTACCTGAATGCAGGCTCTCAAGATGCCTAACATTTTTTTTATATAAACATGGGACAAGATGAGCTAAGCGCTCTCTTGATGGTAAGAGATCACGCCTGCTCATGACCAGAACAGTGCTACACAAGACTTATACATATAGGCCACATCACATGCCCCTACCATGATAACCTATTACCTCCTTATCTGTCTCTGGTGCTAATTTCAGGCTTCCTATAATTAACTCATCCATCAGGCTACAGAGGAGAGTAGAGTTAAGACAGGCTTGCATAGGCTGCTAGACTCCTATCCACCAAATGTGTCGGCCAGAAATTTACTTGTCAACAACCCAGCATCCTGCTCCGTTACTTCAAGGAGCTGGGATGGCTGGGATAGCTATTAATTAAATTTTTCGGGGGGCAATGCACAATGCACTCTTCAACGGGACGCCAGTGCAGGCCGCTGTACCCCCTACTCAGAATAAGAATAAGAGGGCTTAAAAGACTAAAAAAATACCTGTGTTAGGGACCTTTGATGAGGAAAATTTTGTTAAGCATAATTTGAAAGCTACATACCATCATCTTCCTGCCCTCATCCCACACTAAGGTGAGAGAAGAAAGGAAGAAACAATGTTGGTCCTACCCCAGGTACAACATTTTTTCTTCCATTCTTCTCTATCAGCCGTCATCTCTGTACTTACACCTGCTTTGTTCATATCCTCTTTCACACAGTAAAATTTTTTTATAATATTAATATTATTTTTATATAAATAAAAAAATAATAGCAAGGCATTTTATGATCTATTTTCAATTCAAATATTCAAGTTACCGCACATGCAGCTATAAGGACTTGAATATTTGTTAAGAAAATATATTGTAATATGCCTTGCTACGTGTGTGACGGGCTTTACTCCTTAACTTATATGTCACGCGCTCCTTTCAGGCTGCCTATAATATACTCATTTCTAATCTTATCCATTCTAGTTAAGTTTAAAGTTACTTTCCACTTGTCAAAGTACATTCCTACATTGTCGGGTACAATACAATGCATCTTTACCTGACAGTGATGAAGCCAAAGGAGAGTTATGCATTATATCTCCATTTTGGACAGGCTTGCATTGTAACATGAGTACTGATAGTATTACATTTGTGGCATTACAGTCATCCTGCCTACTTATGTAGTTACTTAGTCAATATCTTAATGAATACTTGCACTAAAATAAAATAAATGTTTTCCCTTAACATTACTTACTGTTCAACCGATTTCGAAATAGGAGGTCCTAATTTGTTTTTAAATTAATGTTTGTTACCTTTTGTTAGATATTTTGATATCTTTTTTTATTTTAAATGTAATACTTGAAGATTGATCCTATAGAAATTTAATTAAAATCGGTTTAGCAGTTTAGTTCATAAATCGAAATGTTCGATTTAAAAACGAAACTACTTAACCGATATTTTTTGACGTGACTACGTCTTATAAATCGATGAACGCCGGCTGCGTGCACGAAAATGTTGACGTCATTGTCCGGTAACGTTGTCATTGTCCCGTTACGCTGGTAGTCACGTTAAACTATCGTCCGTAAACCAACTTTATAGACAACCAATTTTTTTTTTCAATTATTTCGATTTTAAAAACTTAATTGAAAAAAATATGTCGTTCAAGTAAACGACAATTCGTATTTATACTTATATTTATATTTATACTTCAAAAAGGAGGAGGTTACCAATTCGGTTGAATGTTAATTTAATATATGTATAATTTATTCGGAAACAATTATTTTTTGTTTGAGAGGATATACTTTCAGATCGGTCTCCTACAAATTTCATCAAAATCGATTCTTTAGTTTAGTTTTTATATCCAAATAACTGAAAAAGAGAGTGTCGTCGAAGAAAACGAAATTGCGTATTTTGCTTCCCTGTGACTTTTCAGTGGTGTTTACGGTCACTAAAACAGTCCAATTGAAGTCGGTTGTCTATGTTTTTGTAAACCTTGATTATAATGTACATCAATGCCTTGGCCATAAGGCCCATAAGTAACCCACAAAGTCCAATGCAGATCCCATATTTTATGAACCAGGTATGGTTCCGCCCATCCGCCCCTGGCGCCCACAGAAATATGCAGTCCAGTCGGATCTCATCACAAATAAACAACTCATAATTAGTTTTCGGGTGATTTATGATTCAGAAGAGGTAAAAAAAATTTTTGCCACTGGCCCAAAACAGTTAAGGCCAATCCTCAAATCCGAATTCCATACAAAATGATTGTGTTTTAAAATTAACCCTACTAACTTAAAAACACGTAGGTATAAAATCTAAATTAAAGTATGAAACCTTTTACTTTTTTTGTTGACGAAATCAAAAAACATGGACGAAACGAATAGTGTGAAGAAATTACTATAATACGGCGTACTTTTTGAGTATTTGTCCCAAACATTTTGTATGGAATTCGGATTTGAGGATTCCCCTTAATTCTAATTCTTCACGCACAATGTTGAATGGATGCATATCGTATTAATATTATAAAGATTTAAAACAAGATTCCATTTAACTATACACCGCAATTTTTTAATCACTGGATAAAAATACGAAGTTCTGTGTGGTTCTGTGTTCTGTTTTGGCTATGGGCAAGCTACTTTTTTCCTCCGTGCTATGGGCAAGCTTTATTTCTCACCGTGTGGAAAGCGCCTAACTTCGCCACTTGTTACAAAGTTACAAAGAATAAGAACAAATTCAGATGAGTCACCAATTAACCAAAATAAATTGAATTATCCACACAATAAGAAGAGAAACAGACTATGTAATCGATTGAGATACTTTCCACTTGCCGGATAAGCAAAGCCGGGAAATCAAGGCTAAGTACCTGGGGGAATCGGCGAAGGGTGAGTCGGGTCTGCCTGTAATGAACCGATTCCGTACATCTTTTTTTCGAGTGGATACTTCTTTGTTTGCAAGATTGTATAGGACGTAATAGACTTGACTCGTAGTCAAGATTTATTTAGTACGTCATATCTGGGACAATGTTTTTAAACGAAGGCTGATTACTGATAATACTTTATTATGTTTTTAATCGTACTATAAAAAGCGGTAAAATAAAACTTTTAAAATAAATTAAGTAAATTTTTTTACGTTCTGAAAAGTACGTAAAAAGCCGTGTTAGCTGAGTTGTGCCTCGACTATCGATCCGAAGGTCGTGAGTTCGAACCCAGCCGTACACCAATGGATTTTTCTGTTCAAAAAAAGATCTATGTGTGCATTTAAAACACGTGCTTAAAGGTGAAGGAAACCGGCATGTCAGAACATAAAGTTCGAAAACATGTTTCAAGTGCACGAAAGGAGCCTCTTCGAAACCCTCTTGAAATCCTTTCACCACACTGGTTTGAAAGAATTGGTGACACGATAAGAAGAAGATCGTAATATATTTGTTACTAATTGACACACACAACTTAGTTTGCGTTACTAACTAACAAAATTCCATTCTTAGTACGCACTAACACTTCTTGACAAATATGTATGTACCTATATCCTCGATATTTCAAGTCCCTAAATTCAGTGGTTTGGCTTGTGTATTGTCTATCAGTCAGCAAGTACTGAGCCTTTTGTAGATAGGTACAGACAGCTTCATAGATAAGTATCCCCCTTGCGTTATAATACCCAGCTTCAAATCCCTTTAAATCACCGTCGCGGCGAATGGAGAAGTTTTGCCTTTCAAAAATAGATTATATTTGTATAAACGTATGTAAGCCTAAAATTAATTTTAAGTATCATAATTTTTTGAAAGGATTTATAGCTGGGTGTCTTGTGCAAGGGGGATACTTATCTCTGACGCTGTCTGTACCTACTGATTAGTTATCATGATAATTTCATATGATCGGCATAATATGAATGTAAAAATAACCAAGCGCCATTATTGTTATTTTCCTCTTTGCATTTTTGTGTATTTTATTGTCTGCCTCGTTTTTTAAGATAATTATTGATGTTCTAAAATAAATATTTATTTTTTTAACAGAAGTAACAGCGTATGATATTCTTTACGTTTACGGAACCCTAGATTCACCCTAGGGGCAAAGCCCTGCATCACTGACATATTTACGATCCTGCACCCCCGCTCTTGCTTTTTATGGCCGAACTCAAAACGCCGACAGAATGGTAGTCAAAGTCAAATAGTGCATTTTGAACATTTCACACAACGCCATCAAGCCCCAAACTAAAAGTACTATGAGAACCAGATAACTGATTGAATACATAATATTCTTTTTTTTAATGAATTCATATGTAGAATACATATTAAACACCCAGACTCAGGACAAACACCGATGTTCATCACACAAATGTTTGTTCTGAAGCGGGAATCAAACCCGCGACACCGGTGGCGGTCCAACGCACTTGCCGCTCGACACTCCGTGTCGTTAATTATATTTAAAGTCATTTTAATAAAAATATATCTGTTGTCAGAATAAGGATATAAATAACAATAAATAAAATATAATAAAAATAAAATACTTATTAGTCTTAATACCAAATATTTATTAATAAAAAATGGGTTGTAACTATAAATAAAATAAAATAAAAAATATTTAATTTCGGACTACTAAAGATCCATATAACAGCAGAACAACATTTAATTAAATCAAATTAGCTATAATTACATTTTTGTTTTATTGATTTATCTTGACACAATATATTTATTTAATTCTCCTTTTTTTTTAAAATTGTCTATATCTGCACCCCTATTCTAGATTTAAAAAAATGAAATTATTACAAGGCCAGGTAAATACGCTATTAAAAGTAATAAACGAATCGCTACTATACAGAGTTTTTCAATTTAACTGAAAAGCAAATATTATAAAAGCAGACACTTAAATTCAGAGATGTAGTTAAAACTTTTAATCCAATTAATGCAAGCATGCAACACTTTCCAACGCCACATTAAACTAATGAGAGCTTGTGTATACGGCATTCTAGAGTCTCATCGCAAAAAGAGGTTGTCATTTAAACTCTTTTTACCCGACTGCGAAAGAGGGTTATGTTTTTCGAGTGTATGTATGTTTGTCTGACTCTATGCAGGTAAACGGCTGAGCGGGTCAAAACTTATCATGAGAGCTTCTGTATACATACGGCATTCTAGAGTCTCATCTCCAAAAGAGGTTGTCATTTAACCTCTTTTTACCCGAAAGCGAAGGAGGGTTTTTCGAGTGTATGTATGTATGTCTGACTCTAAGCAGGCTAAACGGCTGAGCGGGTTTTGATAAATGAGGTGTCGTTAGATTAGTCTGATTAAGATAAGATAACTTATTTGCCAAAATAAAAGTACAAGGTTTGGGTTAAATAAATTGGGGTCCTAAGTATGTTCTATCTTTAGTTTCGGGCGTGTAAAATTTTGTCATATTATTGTACAATTATTTAAAAGATAATAATTGTCAAAAAGTAAAAAAAAACAGAACGAGACTGCGACATAATTATACATTCATTGTCAATTAATTACTCCTGAACCCTTCCTTGGCAGTCGGGTAAAAAGAGAGTTTAAATATAGGTATGAATGTCCCTATCAATTTATATAAATTGAGTTTAATCTCCCTATGTGGTTAAAAAAATAAGAACCCTGTCGTTAAAACATTCGTTTACTGAATAGAAACATTTTTCAATCAGCCAGTTTTTCAAATATAAAGGAAATAAGGTATCTTTAAATTTTTTTAAGCTAGTTTATAACTTATTCAAAACCTAGCAGGTTCACGCGAGTGCTTTAAGCTAGACTAATGTTAAATAAAAACACCATTAATTTGTAACCGAGATTTGCAAGTCACACCACTTCAGTGCGTTCAATATGTAACGGCAACGAAACCGCAACGAAACGAAACGCTAACGAATCGCAGCGGCCCTTCTACTTTATTCCTAGGCACACTTACGATGAGTGTTACACGGCCGGATATTGAACTCTATTTTGTGAGAAGCTGGCATGAAACTTTCGATATTTTCAATAATTTGAAAGAACATAAAAATATATAATGTATGAAGTGTGTCGCAGGTGTTTTGTATAATTTTGGAATTTTACGGCGTTGTCCGTTTACAAACGCTCGCTATTATGTAATATGCCGGAGGCTAATTGGCAAATCGTTCAATTGTTATAATTCCGACATTGGTTGAAATTGTAGGGTAACCATTATAAAAAACAGTAAGTACTATCTGCATTGGATAATTTTCAGTCATGATGCTGTACACTCGCTTTGCTCGCGTGTAACCATACCATAACCTCTCGTCACCTATTTATTATCTAGATTCTAGATCAAAATTTTAAACATCCCTAACAAACCTCTTGCACGGCGGTCTTTGGCCACAGAAAGCACAAGAATTCATGGAGGTGTCCATGAATTCATGGTCCATGTCCTTAGTACTTTTATTTTATTTTAAAAACGGCGTTTTTTAACTTTTCGGCATATTATAAAGTTACAAGGCAATTTACAATTTGTCTTCGGCATTTTACATAACAGCGAGCGTTTGTAAATAGACAACGCCCGCCGTTTGTAAAATGCCGAGTTATACAAAACGCCTGCGACGTATATATTGCAATAATCCGCGAATACACAGTCGAAGTAAATATACTGAAGATGATAATCATGATCATCATCAGCCTATCACAGTCCACTGCTGGACATATGTAGGTCTCTCCCAAAATGCGCCATTGTAACCTGTCTTTGAATTGTCGCATCCATCACAAATACCATTGGTATTCGTTTTTGGTATCGGACGGGAATAGGTCATTCTGCCTGCGAATTTGGATCGATATTTTCTGTAACCTCTTGTTTTAACCCATTCTAATTAATCTTTATTTTAACAGGTTCGGAACTGACTTTTGGATTAAACGGTAAGTGACTATTCTGAATTCTAATAAGTTTAAATAAAAATGTCTCTTGCAGTATGAGAATAATGACGCGATTTCTGCCATTTTGTCTGTCAACCAACACGCTCGCGTTGGCGTTGATCAGCAGAAACCACGTCATTTATCTTCTCAGAAATCTGATGCAAACGTGAAACTTTTTTGCAGCAGATTGGAACGACCTGGCAAAATCAACCAATGAGCGATAAAAACCAACACGTATCTGAGATCATTCGCGTTGTTCATTGGTCGATTTTCTCAGGTGTTAATCGTCTTCAAGTTATAAAATACCACCCTTTTTAGACTTCAGATTATATATATACCTCCTAGATTCTAGACTAAAATCTAGTATCGTAAAGGACAAAGGTCGCAGCCGGTCAGGCATCGCATGACAACTTTGAACTTTAAGAAGGTGACTTAGGACTCTATGCCTGTATTTATAATCAAGTCTAGACTGGTCTAGAAATACCTATGATTTATTATCTAGGGTATAGGATACTGCTTTGCATTTTGTTAGTGATTTATGGAAAGCCGTTTAGTTGAATTGCCATTAGGTATTTTATGATACTTCTAGCTGCTTTTCGCGTGGACCACGGACCACGCCACATAATGATTTCTTTGAGAATATTTTCATGTTTCATTTTTACAAACGGCTGGATGAAATTTAACAGGTAAGGTATCGTTAGATTCGTCTCAATAACTCGAGTATCCTTAGATGGGGTTTTAAAATAAATTACAAAATGGCGGATTTTAAGCGCTAAATAGTAAGTCGTTTATAATTTTTTGTTTACCAAACCTATCGAGTAAGGTATAAAAAAAAAGGAAATTACAAAGTCATATGTTTTTTAATTTAGAATATTGAATTGGCATTCAATGCAATCAATTAAGATACCGCAGTCGGGTTTTCAGTTATTTAAAGTTTGTTAGAGCGTGATTTTTCAGTAGCCGAGTTTTGGTTTTTCAAACTAAATTTTTATCCATTCCTTTGTTTATTTTAACCAGCTATCACAGGTTTTCTATATCCGTCGCTTTTTCGCAATAGAAAAATCCGCCATACAGCCGGCGAGCAATTCAATGCATTGTCTGACGTGTGTTCGTCGATGTTGCCAGGTTAGGTACTGACTAATTTGACTAATTTCCTCGCCTAGAATTTTTTTTATGTAAACAAGTGACGAGCGTAACTAGAAGCTCTTCGGATATTAATCATTTTATTTCGTTTACATGAATGATTGGTTCTTCTACTATTATAAACGCGAAAGCTTGTGAACATGGGAGTTTGTTACGCAATCACGCAGAAATTACTTAACCGATTTGTCAACAAATTATATAAATATATTTAGTAATAAATCCGCTTGATTTCTAAACAAAGGTTTTAATTAACTTAACTTTAGTTCAACTAAACCAAAGAGTCAACGAACAGAAAACCAGACGTCGGATCATACGACAGACGACTCATCGTCATAACGGGTATAAATACGGGCCGGGCAACGTTGTTTATTCACTCTCGTTTCGAACTTCGGCGAGTCCACACCTCCTGATGATGCCTCGTGTAGAGGCGAAACACGTGTCGTATCTTTAAACTTTGGTTTTCTGTTCGTTGACTCTTTGGTTTAGTTGAACTAAAGTTAAGTTAATTAAAACCTTTGTTTAGAAATCAAGCGGATTGATTACTAAATATATTTATATAATTTGTTGATATTTATGGATTTCCGCAAAGTAACGCCTGAATCAATCAATTATCTTAACCGATTTGGTTGGAAATTAGGTATAGTTAAATGAGCCAAAAAAAAATCATCATTATAATTTATAATACGCAGGCAAAGCCCAGATTAATTCCTAGCTTGTACTATGGGTGCAGTTCGCTTATGTGCCGTAAGTGTTGTACTCGCTCGGATTAGATTTATACCAATAAAACACATAAATTAAGCATAGAGGATTGCTTGCTATATTTATTGCAAATACTACACTATGGGAACCAGATAACTGCTAGAATACCTACTAATAATAATACATACAATAAACATAAACAAAACATTCACACACTCACACCCCTGCATTAGGATTCCCTGTGTCGCAGGTGGCATGGACACATACAACACATCACAACATCCAAGACCCGAGAACAAATATTTGTGTTCTTCACAAATATTTGCCCCGGCCGGGTATCGAACCCGGAACACCAAGCTTCGTAGGCAGGGTCACTACCAACTAAGCCACGGTGTCGTCTAATACACAATATATACTGATAAAACACTAATACCACATATACAGGGCGTCCCACGGATATGCCACATGGAGGGAAAGTACCTTGAATTTTGTAGATGGAACATTTTTACTGAAAGAAGACATTTGAAAAAAAAAAAAAAACAATTTACTGCATGGTCTTCCTTTTATTTGTGACACTATGTTATTTAGCAAAAAATAATCCTTATTATGAATGAGGAAGCCTTTCGATCGGTAAGATAAAGCTACAGGTGATTATTTTTCTCGTGTAACGGGTTCGATTCCCGGTTCAACCATGTAATTATTGAAATATGAATGTGTGAATGCAGTTTAAAAAGTTTATGTCTTCTTTCAGTAAAATGTTCCATCTACAATATTCAAGGTACTTTCCCAGCATGTGGCATATCCGTGGGACGCCCTGTATATAGAGAGATAGATAATTACTTTAGTACATATTATATCATATAAGGAAGGGTTGATATAAGGAATACATTATTACGAGGATGAAGTCTTAATCTTTATTTAATATAATACTTTTTGCACTTACAAATGACGTAGAAATATCCATCTACCCTCATATTTGCGTAAAAATTGTGAGAATCGCGCGATGTTTCAGTCTCGATGTGGCACGGCGAAGGAGTCATCAAGTGGCAGTGTCTATTTTGAGTCTAGAGATGAGATACTTGTCGATAGTACTGTTATCGATAGTCAAAGTTTGACGACACGGATGGTCGAATGACAAGCACTTGTGTGATTAACATCGGTATTTGTCCTGAGTTTGGGTGTTTCCTATGTATTCTATGTATGTATTTACAAAAAGAAAGTATGCTATCAGGCATCTGGTTCCTATAGTACAAGCTCTGCTTAGTTTGGAGCTAGAAAAAAGGCTTGTGTGACACGTCCGAAATATTTATTATTAATTTATAAAAGTGCAACTTGCTTTAAAGCTATTTATATTAGGAAAGTGGAAACATCGTTTAGTGTGTAGTGTACTTAAATTATGAATATGAGTTTTCATCTTTTACTAACACTTCGTAGTCAGTTACAAGAGGAAGGTAAAAGCGTCTCTCCGACATTTGATGAAATCTTAAGCTGTTCACTGACCGGTGTTACGGGGCGTAATGCAACGGTGTAATGTACCATTCGCAGCGAGCATTCGTACAGTCAGTAGGTGGAAACGAACACGAACACGCAACGAACGAGCCGCTCGTTGCTCATTTCGAATGCTCCGCCCGCCCGCTGCTGGTTTTTTGCAAATCTTTGATTGTTATGTGCTGTGTTGTGTTGATTGTCAACAGTAAACCCGCGACAAGTCGACATCTTGAATGAGAATGTAACATAAATATATTTTTAAAACAAACAGTAAAAATATATCGAATACATCCCACCCCTAATCATCGTCATCGACTAGTCTAGTGCTCTCACATCGTCGCCTCCATACATACCCATGAATACAGGAGCGCCCTTTTGTCTTGCCTTCCCCTCTTATTGTGTGCGAATAAGCAGGACAGAGATAGCCGAGTGTAGGGTCACCAGATGTCTCCTCTGAAAACTGAAAACTGAAAATCTGAATTCAATAAAAATGTAACGATTACCGCCGTGAGCGCGTACGATGTAGATATATGTAATCATACATACTACTCGGGCGAATAAACATGACACCTGGCTCGAATGACGTTTGTGCAAAGCACAGCGTGGAATTTGATAATCTTGATAGAGAAGAGGTCCTGTAATACTTGGTAATGATAAGGCTACGCAATTAGAGGACGAAGAAACACGGAGGGCGCCGCGCGGGGCAGCGGGGGAAGCATCACGTTCCGAGCCACGTAGCAGCCAGGTGTCAAGTTGACTCGCCCGAGTAGTACATAAGTAAGTTGGAATTATTTTTTTCTGCCGGTCACACCGCACCAAGTGCACGAAAGGAGCCTCTTCGAGGTGCACTTGAAATCCTTTCACCACACTGGTTCGATAGAACAAGTGACACGATAAGAATAAGAACCGCACCTAGATATTTTTATAATAGTTTCCATTTCAATTATTTATTAATGCATGTATATAGACAAGTCATGAAAAGATAACACATAGGTAATCAAGGTTTTACAACCACAACCGACTTCTTTAGTGACCGTCATAAAAGAATAACACGAAAAAGTGAGAATGAAGAAGAAGGAGAAGAAAAACTATTTATTTGTGAATAACTAGAGGTACACTGTAAACAGGTTGACACACAATGGTTACAATTAGGGTAGTAAGAAACAAAGATAAAGATAAAAGTTACATTAATAAAAATTAAGACTACTACACCTACGCACTACTTATACCTACCTACCATAGGAATAATCATTACATAACAACCTCGAGAAATTATGTCATAATTGGTGTGCCCCAATGAAGTGCCTGTGAGAATGGATGTGACGTACTACAATTTGAACTGTAGCCTTATACTATCTTGCAAACAAAGAAGTATCCACTTCAAAAACCCGAAATCCTACTGACCAACGCCTGAAAATACTGACACATTTATTTATTTGCCAACATCTATGGATAAATCCTGATATCTGGCAACCCTAGTCGAGTGCGTAAACAAAATGTCCTATCTGCAATGATTGTCATATTGAGATTGAGATGGTCTTTGATTGGTTAGGGGTGGGGGGGGGGGGGGGGGAGACTAGTGACCTTAAACACTACTGAATAGTCACAGGGAAGCAAAATACGTAATTTCCTTTTTTCAACGACATATTTATTTTCAGTTATTTTGATTTAAAAACCAAACTACCTACTACTAACCTAACTGAAAGTATTTTATTTCAAACGAAAAAAAAGATAAAAAACATACTTAAACATATAAACTAAAACGAACATCTGCAGTCTAAAATCGAAAACAATGGAGAGTGCTAGACGGAAAGCAAATAAAACGGGTTCAACCTGAAGCCAAAAAAGGTCTAATCCTAACGATCCATTGAAAACAAAAAAAAATACATAGTGTTGTGTGCAACTTTGGCAGTCAGGAAGGCCGGACATGATAATAAAAAAGCCGAACAAATGTGTTCTGTTTCGCGCACTGATGGGTTATTTTTAGTTCTGAAATTAAATAGATAGATAGAAAATGCTTTATTGCACAAAGTAAAAAACAAGTACATCGGCGAACTTAATGCTAGTTAGCATTCTCTTCCAGCTTACCTCTGCGTCCGTATTATGGAGATCTATACAGGGAGTCCCACGGATATGCCACATGGAGGGAAAGTACCTTGAATATTGTCGATGGAACATTTTACTGAAGGAATACATTATTTGAATTTAAAAAACAATTTAAACTGCATTCATAGATATTTAAATAATTACATGGTTGAACCGGGAATCAAATCCGTTACACGAGAAAAATAATCACCGTGTAGCTTTATCATACCGATCGAAAGGCTTCATCATAAGGATTATTTTTTGCTAAATAACATAGAGTCACAAATAAAAGGAAGTTGTCGTTGTCACGCAATATCTGTGAAGATTTCAGTTGGTTTTTTTTATGTTAACATGAGACGAGATGAGCTAAGCTCTTTCCTGATGGATAGAGATCACGCATGCTCATTATCAGACCAGTGCTACACAGGACTTTGATTCATATAGGCCTGTGAAACTCTGCTAAAGCGCTCGTCCACATTGAGACATTTGGATGGTCAGTCTCGAAAGCCCAGTCATTTCACTAGCTACAGTGCCCTTCAAACCGGAACACAGTAATGCTCATTACTGGTTTGCGGCAGAATTTCCGGCGCTGTTGGTACCCATCTAGACGGCATCCTGCAGGGTAGGCCTGCCAATTTAGCTATCTATTAATGTTTATAAGTTAGATCCAAGGACGTGGTTGCTGAGTAGATGAGGCCCTTACCTTGCGATCTGATGGTCGCGGGTTCGAATCCCGGTGGCAGTCATGCGTAAATTGGTTTATTTGGGAAAAAAAAATCTATGTACGCATCCCACGTTCTCGCAACGGTGAAGGAAAACATCGTGAGGAAACCGGCGTCGTAGAACCTAAAAGTTCGAAACATGTGTCGAGTACACGAAAGGAGCCTCTTCGAAGCGCACTTGAAATCCTTTCACCACACTGGTTCGAAGGAACTAGTGACACGATAAGAAGAAGAAATTAGATCCGTTTAAATGTTAGACAGACAAATGGGGCGTGATGAAATAGTCTTAGATAAATAGGGTTTAGCCGGATGCAGGCTGGGCATAGTTGTCTTATTATCCGGCTATTGCGTACCCTTTAGTACTCCAGCCAGCACTTATCAATTATTCGCTCGCGGAATTTCGCGAATGGCAACACAATGGTCCATCAATCTGTGCAAAAAGCGGCAACACCGGCATTCTGGCGGGCAACAATGGCGGGATAAAAAGCGCCGAAATAACTGCGCCATATTTGATTTTGGAATAGCAAAAAAGTTTTAGCCAGTTGAGGGATTTGAAATGACATCAAAAGTATTAATATTCTTCTCAGTTATGATACGAATTAGTGATTCGAGTCCATCTTGAAATCAACGATTCACTCTCGTTCGTTTTGGCTTGCATGATAATTAAAAGAATGCGGCGAAACCAAGCGAGCCGAAAACGGGGCGCAAAGACAAAAATATTGTGTGGCTTATGTCCAGTGGACAGTAAAAAGGAACACATTGACAACATAATCAAGGTTTTACAAACATATACTACAACCGACTTCAATTGGACTGTTTTAGTGACCGTAAACACCACTGAATAGTCACAGGGAACTACAATACGCATTTTTTCTTGAATGACGTCACATTTTCAGTTAGGTATTTTGATTTCAAAACCAAAGTACTGAACCGATTTTCATGAAATTTCTATGGGAGCAATCTGAAAGAAATATGAAGATTCAAATAAAAAAAAGGTTTTCTTGAATCGGTTTTTAAACAACAAAGTTCTGTGGTAAAACAACTGAATTCAGAACCTCCTCCTTTCTTGAAGTCGGTGAAAAATAAATAAAATTTGGCACGATTTTACAAAGAAACACGTGACAAGACTATACTCACTTCAAAATGAATGAAATGTTTTAAGTTCGATACGATTTATGCCATATTCGTCCCTATTAATTGGACCACGCCATTAAAAAGTGTTTATTCGTCCCGCACGATTTTAATTTTTTTTTTATATATGTCCATATTCGTCCCGCATACACCCTGTCTTATTTATAAAATGGCGTTTATTGAGCTATGTTCTTGTTAAAATTAAACTAATAAAAACAAACATGGCGAAACTTGCATGCATGGCGAAGTGGGACAAACAGGAATGGCGATCAAAACACCATTATGCGGATCCCGGGAGAAATCAACATAATGCGGCCCGCGGAACATAATAACAAATATAAAGGCGTAAGTAAAGGACAAGACAGTATTATACTTACGATATACTATGAATATGAAATTGCCTAAAGTTATGACCTACTTACAGGGTGTGGCAAAATAAATGAATTCTTTTGACGTGACTACGTCTATAAATCGATGAACGCCACCGCGCCGGCTGCATACACGAAAACTTTGATGTCATTGTCCGGTAACGCTCATTGTCGCGTTAAGTTGGTAGTCACGTTAAACTATCTTCCGTAAACCAACTTTACAGACAACCATTTTTTTTTAATTAGAACCAATGCTTTGTTCGTAGATTTATTGGTCAAAATTTACAGCCAGTTCGCAAAAAAGTACGTTTTTCAAAGAAAGTATAAAAGTGTGTCCTAATCGATCCTTTTATCAACCAGAAAAATATATTTTCCTAAGTACCTATTCTTCCGAATTCGTAAGTTTGTTTTTACAATAAACTCCAAAAATCTCTTTTGTACCTCTTATTAAATTCGAGTGGCCTCAACTCGATCAAAAGAACTTTCAATTTACTTTATACGTTCTTTTGTAAGCAAAATTGCTGACAATGGCGCAATAAAATAATTTCAGTAACGTCAAAAAAAGCTCTGCTATTGTCAGCAAAGATCCAAAAATACAGATAGTTTTCCACATTTTCAGTATTTTTTCACATGGGCTACACAAGAGTACCTTACAGCGACTGCGCGACTACGCGTATTTGGGTCGAAACGTGATTCGAATACAATGTAAAACTACCCTCTTCGATCATTCAAAACCCTTGTAGAGTGACAATAATTTAGGATTTAGTCAGACTACAAATAAAATGATTAAATTTATTAATGCTTCGAGGGCTACGCTCTACTGAGAAAAGTAGATTGTAATAGATTGAACACTTTAACTTAGTTAAATGGAAAATGTGACCAGAATGATCGTAATTTCGTTAAAAACGCCTCTGCTTAAACCATTGCAAAATTGCAAAAATATAAGTGAATTTTCAGTATGGCTTTCTGTTTGCCTTCTAATTGAAACATTTTAGGCACGTTTGCGTTAAAATATTAATGTTCATTCACCATATTATTTTAAAAACACCCAAAATATATTGAATAAATAAAAAAAAATCTCCAAAAGTCCTACAAAATCACAAAGTAGAACACCCTACTCAAGAAAAAAAATATCAACTGAATTTTGAACACGTGTCACGGCCTATCTTCAAAACGTGTTCCCGCTCATTATCGGAAAGAAGTTAACTTCCTAACTTTTTATATCGGGTTAGAAAAGTTTAGCCATTTGATAAGTTTGTTGCCAATTCAGTTGGCGTATCCTTTGCAGTATAAACATATATGGATCTATCTCATAATAATGTAATACGTTATATATTTATTAAAAAAATAGCTTGAAATATTCTTCTCATATAATATGTATGACGACACGATTAGTTGAGTGTGAAGTGTGTTGGATTGCCGCGCCGCCGCGCCGGTGCCGCGGTGTCGCGGGTTCGATTCTCGCTTCAGGACAAGCACTTGTGTGATGAACATCGGTGTTTGTCCTGAGTCTGGGTGTTTGCTAAGTATTATTGGTAGGTAAGTATAAAAAAAAAATTGCTACATCCTTTAATTTTAATATTTTTTTTTTGCAAAGTTGATCCTTATCAGCAACAGAATAAATTGGTTCAATAATACAGGGCGTCTTAATTTTTTTTTAAATCATTCGGGTCGATTTCCGTCAAAAGTAAAAGATTAAAAAGAAAACTAAATATGCGGTTATTGTTTTCTTATAAATCGAGGGCATGATTCCTTTCACGACTTTTCTCTAACTCTCGTGGTTCCAGACTTGGCCATCAGTGCCCTTCTCAAAAAACCACCCTGTATAAAATTTGCTATCCGGTTCCCATAGTACAAACTTTGTTTAATTTGGGAATAGATGGCGTTGTGTGAAATTTCCAAAAATCATTTAATAGTAATATTCTGATGAATCAATAGGATAAAATAAAATATTAGGCTAGCAATAATTGCCTAAATTCTGTTCGCAAGGGTAGGTACGTCCTTCATCTCACCTCTGCTCCGCCGGGCCACAGATGTATCAAATTATCCCTTCGTCTGTCTGTAGGTCACGCCTCCACAGACGCGACCTTTTTCATGTTTCCAAGGTATTATACCAGACACTGTCCGGGACTTCACTCGCGTCGTATTATTATAATAATATTCTGGAGATGGATTGGAGAATTTTGCAAATACATAATTTATACAATAACAGTCATATTTATTGTATTTATATATATGTTTATGAGTATGTATATAGGTATATATATATATATATATATATATATGTATTAGTATAATATAAGATATTAGAATGTAAATATAATATGTATTATTATTGTGTAATATATACTGTATAATTTTAGTTCGTCAAAATGTTAATTATATATAAAAAAAAAATTATCTATAATAATTTTTTGGTACACCCTTTATCCACTGTAATTTAAATATTTTTTTCTGTTAACAATAAGTCTTATCTGGTTGTCTGGAAGAGATCGCTATCTAGCAATAAGACCGCCCTTGTAATTTTAGTTTATTTTTCTTGTTATTATTTATTTTAAGGTGATACAATAAAGCATATTCTATTCTATTCTATACCTATTGCAAAAAATAAAGAAATAATCAAGTTTTTTTAAAACTTACTACAACCGACTTCAATTGAACTGTTCTAGTCATCTCATCAATGTAATTCTGCAAATCATCGAACAAATATAAAAGTAAATTATTGTATTCGTGTTATTGTATTATTAGTAAACGACACGTATTGTCGAGTGGCAAGTGTGTCGGGCTACCACGCCAGTATCGCGGGTTCGATTCCCGCTTCAGTATAAACATTTGTGTCATATACGATGTATGTACTGAGTCTGGGTGTTTCCTATGTATTCTTTGTATTTACCCAAAACAAAGTATATAAGTATTGTACAAGCTCCGCTTAATTTGGGAATAGATGGCGTTGTATGGAATGTCCAATCATTATTATTATAGTTTTTTTTTTTTTTTTTATAAGATCTTTGTAACGTAATCTTTATTTATATTCCCTTGGGGTAAGCAACAATGGCAGTTACCTTATCAAAAAAAAAATCAACTTCTGATAACGTCGACAATAAAAGCCGAAATAAAAATACCACCCTTAGTTAAGACCAGAAAACTTAAATAATTAAATTCTAGAAACCCCCTTTAAGTCGTAAACTACCCCTAGAAGTCGTAAAGTAGCGCTGGTTTATTGTATTCTACCCTCACTGCTCCCCTTGGTTGAATGTAGCACCCTGACTGTGCCACTCATTAAAGTAAATCGTAAAAAAGTAATGGGCAAGAGTGAGAAGTTGCCAGTTAGAATTATGTGGATGAATGTAGTTAAGCACTTGCCTTCTGAATGTACGAAAAAATCTGTCAGAAAACGGTTTTAGACTAGCATATTTTTGTCGTGCGTATACGGGCGGTTTGCTACTCGCAAAACTTCAAAAGCCGAACGCGCGTATACCGGCGTTTACGCGGCGTTTTTTCTAGCGAGTGTCAGTAGCATGCGGCGTCTCTCGCGGCTTGTCGCGCGTACTTGCGCTGCGAAAAACAAAACACGAGCGGCGAATCCGCTCCATTCTACGCTATTCAGAACCGCACTAAAGCGCCTAGTTTGAAGACGCTTTACGTCAAAAATCTTTATGAAATTTTGCCAGTACAGTATGAATTTTGCAACAGCAGTGCCATTTCAAAACACAAGTAATAAACGTTTAATTATATAGCCGTGTTGGCCGGGTGGAAGGTGCCTCGACTTTCGTTCCGATTATCGTTGATTCGAACCCGATCGTACACTAATGGATTTTTCTGTTCAATAAATATATGTGTTCATTAAAACACGTGCTTAACGGTGAAGGAAAACATCGTGTGGAAACCGGCATGTCATCATAGAACCTTAAAAAGTTCGAAAACATGTGTCTAGTGCACGTAAGGAGCCTCTTCGAGGCGCACGATAAGAAAAATAATTATTTTTAGGTAAAGCAATGATTATTACGTCACTTTTTATCTATTTTTTTTGGCGTATCGTTTTTGTTTTCGAAAAAAAAAACTATGAACCTAAATAGGTATGCTAGGAACTTATTAAACTCCACCTATTTTTTGTCTAAAGTAGTTTACGTATTGTCAAAAATAAACCAAGTAAAATAAATCTACCATCAATAGGACATGCGGTTTCCTCGGAATCCTTACGATTCAACATCAAACGAATTGTAACGTTTCAGTTTCCTGAAACAGAACGCCGTTATGTTAACGGGCGTATCCTCTGAACGAATAACATCTTATGTCTTGCATAAACGTACTTGTCTTTTGACGTTAAAATAGCCAGTCATGTGGCTTTCGCCTTATAAATAGCCTATGCCAATTGTTGGTGACTAAAAACTTTTCATTATACGTCGTTGCAAATATTTTGTTTCGCTAAAAAAAATGTTTTAAGAAACTATTCATCATTATATGGATTAAGTTTAGTAAAGATAGTTTTTATACACCAAGGGCCTGAAGCAAGCTATTTTATACGAAATTATTAAGCGGATATTCAAGTAAGTAGACTAGGTAAAAAACTGGCTTCAGGAACGAGCTTACACAATTTTTTTCACTTGAATTGCGAGAAAGTTAACAAGAAACAGAAATGAGCGCCCATTTTGTAATTCAAATATAAAGATAAGCCATCCATTGTTACTAGGGCTTTCAGTCTCGATGACTTTCTGAGTCCCGGGAAAAAAAAATCGAGACTCGATGCGGTCTCGAAATTCCCGGGAAAAACGAGACTTTCGAGACTAATTTAATAGAACATAAAGGCACACTCATAGGAATTGCATTTAGGCATTTTATGGCGTATTAGCGCACACATCACAGTTTAACTTTACAATCCAGTATTTGATGATGTTCGGTGATGTCCGATGTTCCTGATTTATCAAAATTTGCGTTTTTCTTCGAAATGGTTCCCCATTCCACACATACAGACACAAACCAACGAAGGTACAGGGGCCGGAGTCTTTTCATTTGATTACAACATAAACATATCAATACTTCGGAGGAAAATCGAAAATCAAAATAGACGAATTCTAACCGATAGCATGGCTATACTAAAAGTACTAGATAGCAATACTTGCGACTCAATGCTCGTTAACGAATGCCACCGAGCACTGGAGAGAATAACCCAAGCCAACCGAATAACACTCCAGTGGATTAAGTTACTCATTAGGGAACGACGCCGCAGACAAGTTGGCTAGAAAAGGATCTGAGACTGGAAGGGAGGGCCATCTTCCTTCCTTTTCTCAATTGCGAGCGTGGATACGCAAACGTACAAAAACACAGCACAGTGAGCGCTGGCTGCAAACCAAGGAGTGCAAACAATCAAGAATGGCCTTTCCGCAACTTGCACCACGTCTAACTAGACGTTTAATTAGTTTGAAACGACCAGATTTAAGAATCATTGTGGGTACTACCACAGGACATTGCCTGCTTAACAAACATCTGCACAACATTGGAAACACAGACAGCCCACTATTCTACAGAGTTGAAAAAGGCTGCTTGACCGAGGAGGAAACGCCCGCTTACGTAATCCTGGAATGCGTGGGAGTGGCAAACCAACGAGAGGAAATCCTCAAAAACCCGAGGTCACTCCGCGAAGCCTGCGAAGAACCCAGAACACTTCTGTGCTTCTGGGCGGAGTTAGGCTGGCTAAACTATTAGTCAGGAAATCCGACGCACAAAGGACCAAGAGGAGTCCAAGTGCGGAAAAGGGAGTCTATTTACATTTACATTCATTCCACACTTATTACTTTTTTTTAAATTTGCCCTTTTTTGGTAAGCTAAAGTAATAAGACTATACCCGTATACCACTATGTCTTATCCTTTATTTAGATTATACTAAGGGCTACTCTACACCGAATAATGTTAAGATTTTTATAAGTATCGAAAGTCTCGTTATTCCCGGTACCGAAACCATCAGTCTCGAGTCTCGAAAATAACGAAAAATCGTCGAGACTCTCGAAATTTTCGAGACCGAGACTCCCGGGATGAAAGCCTTAATTGTTACCATCATATTCGAAATTTTTAAAGATGTTTTATTATAAGGTCTCTCTACAATACCCTGATCTATAGGTAGGTGTTATGAAGGAACGTAGTTTGCAATTTGAAAAAAGTTCTCAGCTTCCTGTATAAAACCTATTACAAACGGAACCTCTATGGACAGATTTAATAAGCATTGACGTTTTCGCCCTAGGGCCTCAACTTCCTCTTTACCTTGCATAAAATTGAACTCTAAGAGAAGTGAAATGATATTTTTTTTGCACAGCTCTATTCGATGTTTCAAAACATCGCCAGACTTTCCGAAGTGTCATTATTTCAAATAGTTTCCATCCATGAGATTTCTCTAATCTCATAAGTTTACGCCTAGTGTTCGCAGTAGCCATTTTCAAAGCTCCCCGCTTTTCGCCGCGCGCCATAAAATTTTACGATCGGTTGCCATGGCGACGCGGCCATTACGGCACTAAGCGCGGGAAAATATGGGGGCTGGGTTTGAGTTTATTTTTAAATTGCACGATGGTTTTTGGTTAACCAAATTAATGCATTCTACCAGGCGACGGTTTCATTGTAATCTGAATTGGACTGGCTTTGCTATTCTGTAATTAGTTGGGCCAGCTTTATTTACTACATACGTAGTACGTACGTACGATTACACTTTTTTTCACCGACTTCAAAAGAGGAGGACGTTATCAATTCTGTTGAAGGTTTTCTTTTTTTTATGTTTGATACCTCAGAACTTTGTTGTTTCTAAACAGATTTAATAATCATTTTACTGTTTCTTGTTTGATAGGATATAGTTTCGGATTGGTCCCATAGAAATTTCAACAGGATCGGTTCAGTATTTTATTGATTAAATAAAAAAAACTGAAAAAAAATACATCGTCAAAGTAAACGAAATTGCGTTGCGTTGCATTTCGTTTATTTTGATTGAAAAACTTAACTACTGAATCAATTTTGATAAAATTTCTACGGAACCAATCTGAAGGTATATCCTCTCAAACAAAAAAATAATAATTTTCCAAATTGTTGGATATATGACGAAGTTCCGAGGTAACAAACATGAAAAAAAAGAAAAAAAAACTTTTTTTTAAGTGTGTTGAAAATTAACCATATCAGGCTCACCAAAATAGTCTCATTATCAAGCCACGCGTCAAACTTCGTAAACAAGAGAGCTAATACAATATTAATTAGCTTTTCTCGCAAGTGACACGAGTAACATTATTACCTACGTGATGAGAATCACACCTTTTGTGTCCCAAAAACCTTCTGTGCAACTTTCAACTCTATGCTAGAAGCTTTAGGCTTCAATTTTCACCATTTGGAGGTGAGTGATACGTCTGTGCAGTTATGTATTCTGTGACGTAGAGATATGTTCGGAATTGGGAGGACACTTTTGTTTTTGAGTGTACGTGACAAGGAAAATATGGTTTGGGAGTAATAGGTAATTTTCTACCGACTTAAAATACGGAGGAGGTTCGATTGTTCTTTTTTTTTTAATTTGTTACCTCAGATCTTTCTCATTAATCAGATAAGATAAGATAATCATTTATTTGCTTCTTCTTATCGTGTCACTAGTTCCTTCGAATCATTTATTTGCTAGAATGTAGGTACATAATAGGTTGTTACATGTCAATCAAGCGGTCCTATACATTCTGCCTCCATTCGAGGCGTGCAAAATTATATTTAAACTAAAGAATGATTATGATTAAAATAATGAAATAGCAAATTAAAAATAAAAATTTCATACAATATTACTTAGAGTTAACTGCGTCATCTACAAAATTTATATAGTCCTTGACGTCATAAAAACATTTTTCTATCAGCCACTCATTTATTTATTTTATATTTTATTTTATTTTATATTTAAAGGAATACAAACAGCTTCTTACAGATTAAGTACAAAAGGATGGTGGATACAATGAGCCTAGCAGTATTTACTTTGCGTTTAAATATATATAAAGGTAGGTCTTTGAATCTATTTGGCAGTTTGTTATATATGTTAATGGCACTAAAAATGGCATTACTATCAACCGATTATAAAAATCTTTCTTTTGTTCGAAATGATATACTTTCAGATTTGTCCAACAGTAATTTATCAAAATCTGTAGTTTAGTAGATCTTGTATGTGAGGGTTTTTACATTTTAATTTTACTTTTATTATGCCACATACTATGTAGCTGGGATCAGTGTTTAACAAAGTTTTTTTTATCTGAGTGTAGATTAAAAAAAACATTTTTTGATTCAGTCGTTACTTTGCGGAAATCCATAAATATTGAAAAATAGTATAAATATATATATCCTACTAATATTATAAACGCGAAAGTTTGTAAGGATGGATGGATGGATGGATGGATGGATGGATGTTTGTTCCTCTTTCACGTAAAAACTACTAATTGTATTTTAATGAAACTTAACAATAATATAGCTTATATATATCGCATCAGATTATTATATATTATTATTATTATATAGCATCAGAATAACACATAGGCTACAATTTATAGAGATACCTGCGCAGACGAAGTCGCGGGCACCAGCTAGTATATATATAATTATATAGTACACTATATATATATATATATTTATACTATTTATAAAAAAAAACAACTTCGTTATCCCCATATTATCAAAATCATGGTCATCGCAGGCGCTAGGCCTTAAGAGTTCAAAATTTAAAAGCTACTTGTGTCTTTGACTACTTTTTTACCTTTATTTCATACGATGACAACGAAACCCAAATATATCTGAATATAGCAAAGTGTGCGAGCATGTACAAGCATGAGTAACTACAAAGAACGTATCTTTGTTGAAAAAACATGTGTGAAAATCATTGTCTTTACGCCTCCCATTCGGTGAACCCCGCATTATCAAAACAAATCAAACGGCGGCTGGCGTGTGTCAGTCAGCGCCTGCGCAGCCCGATCACCATGGTATGAATACACAAGGTATGCTACTCCATCCGTCGTTAGAATAACGGACGCTCGGGATTGCGATATGCAAACTGCAAAAGAATGAAATGCTCTACTGCTACTGTCTTCTTCTTATCGTGTCACTAGTTCCTTCGAACCAGTGTGGTGAAAGGATTTCATGTGCGCACATGAAATCTTGAAAAGATTCATCTTGAATGATTTTATACGTGTTTTTAAGTTAGTAGGGTTAATTTTTAAACACGTATAAAATCTAAATTAATGTATGAAACCTTTCACTTTATTGTTGACGAAATTAAAAACATGGACGAAACGAATAATGTGAAGAAATTACTATAATACGGCGTACTTTTAGAGTATTTGTCCGAATCATTTTGTATGGAATTCGGATTTGAGGATTTACCCTAGATTTACCCTTAAACTGCGGGAGACTAGATTTATAAAAAACCGCAGATAATCACCGTAAGTCATGAATAAAAATGCTCGATTGCATAGTCTTTCTTGCGGAATTTCTTTATTGTAAGAGGAACAATAGTCTAGAACTAGGAAAACACGGGGGATTACCTCTAGTTTAGTCCTCGTTTCATAATAAAGCTAGATGCGTTTGGAGGCGATATGTCTAATACTTAAGAAAGCAATCTGTGACATCTAAGGATAAAATATCTAGGCATACATCTACACAACATGCACTCAAAATTACAATTGAAAATAAAGTAAACAAAATCCCTTTTTTAGCCGTTTTGACAATATGGCGGCTATGACGCAAACTAAAATTTACAACTAAAATCCACGTAACATCCGGTTTACCGAAGCAGCATACCTTGTGTGTCTGATACAATATTAACGAGAGAGTGGCCGGTGAAAGAAACGATTAGAATTGTTTATGGAAGTGACGATCTGCTCACTTTGGCTGGCGGAGAGGAGATTGAGGAGTTAGAAGATCCTCAATCCGGGATCGATGACCGCGGGGTCTTACGCCACAGATTAGGTGACAGTTATTAAAAAAAATATATAAAAGGAAAAGTTTGTGAGGAATGACGTTGTTCCTTAATCAAGCCAAAACCACTCCATCAGTAAGCTTAAAATTTGTGTTTTTTCAACCTACTTCTAAATAACTTATAAAAATTTAACCGAATTGATAACCTACTCCTTTTTTCAAGTCGGTTGAAAATAATTTCATAGCACCAAATGATAAATAGCACTAAATGCCATTGTTAGTGCGAAGTGTACGATGATTTCCTACAAAATGTATGAAAAAGCGTGTAAACAGTATGTCGCTGAGCACCGGTGGCTGTGGCCGGTGGCTCGTTTGCGCCAGTCCTACTACCCATGTGTGTTGATCCGTATATCCGGTCCATAACAACTCCATCCACACCCATTCCGTAACTAAACCAACTAAACTCAGGTTCAACTCAGATTCAAGGCGTGAAAAATACCCCTTTGATGTAACCGCGTGTTTACGTTCATTTCAACTTACCGCCTTTCTATTTAACCGATGTATTTGTATTAGTTATTTATAGTTACTGCGGCGGTGTGTAAGCATTACTGTGCTTCAAGGGCAATGTGGCTAGTGAAATTAGTGGGCTTAGAGGATAACTTTTTACCCGACTGCCAAGGAAGGGTTATGTTTATCGCGCGTATCTTGTATGTGTGTATGTAAATTCTATGTTACCTCGTATCTTCCAAACGGCTGGATGCATTTAGACAATTAAAGTATCATTAGATTCGTCTCAATAACCATAGATATGTCTATATGAAGCAAGATCTGCTAGCTTGCTAGCTTACTATCACTAGATTGCTATGCTGGTTTGAAATACTAGCCTCGTCTACCCGTGCGTTAGACTGTTTTGTAAAATTACGACATAGACTTCCGAGTCTGAAGTGAGCATAACTTTAGACTTAAGGGGAATCCTCAAATCCGATGTATGAATGTATTAAATAGTAATTTCTTCACACTATTCGTTTCGTCCATGTTTTTTGATTTCGTCAACAAAAAAAATGAAAGTTTTCATACTTTAATTAAGATTTTATACGTGTTTTAAAATTAACCCTACTAACTTAAAAACACGTATAAAATCTAAATTAAAGTATGAAACCTTTCACTTTTTTTGTTGACGAAATCAACAAAAACATGGACGAAACGAATAGTGTGAAGATATTACTATAATTCGGCGTACTTTTTGAGTATTTGTCCGAAACATTTTGTATGGAATTCGGATTTGAGGATTAGACTTAAGTTCTACAACTATTAACCATGATTAGTTATGCCACCCTGTATCACTTTGATTTATTATGACTCAACTAACTTGTAAAGGAAATGCTAAATATGTCCGTCTGTTTGTCTGTATCCGGAGTGTTAGTTATATTTTAATAATAGGCAAAGAAACTTCAAAGGTGTCACGTTTTTGTTTTTGTTATGATGTCGGCTTGTATTCTACGATTGAGTTAATAATTAGCTTTTAAAAAGACAGGGTGTATTTTTGGACGCCATCTTATTTCACTGTTGTGTATCTGGGGGTTCTTTGAAAACATCATTTTAATTAACCATGACGATACAGATGGTCGCGTGGCAAGTGCGTTGGCCACACCGATCCCGCGGGTTCGATTCCCGCTTCAGGATAAGCAAATTTTAAAAAAAAATTTACTAACTTTGACATTTAAATACCATTCAATATTATTTTTGTTCCAGATGTGGCTTACCTTTCGGCGCATAGATTGGATACTCACAATGTGTATAGAAGACACCGCGCCGTTAAAGGTAAATTCAATTTAAAATCATACTTTTTACCCGACTGCCAAGGGAGGGTTGTATGTATGTATGACAATTTCTTTGTTACCTCATATATTTCAAAAGCAAGCTGGATGGATTTCGACAGTTAAGGTATCGTTAGATTCGTCTCAATAACCTAAGTGTCCTTAGATGGGTTTAAAAAGAAAATAGGCGTATTTCTGGCGCTAAATAGTAAGTCAATAATAAATTTTAGTTTTCCAAACCTATGGAGTAGGGTATCAAAATGAAGGAAATTAATATGAGAATACAAATATAATACAAAATTTCATTTGGAATGAAATTAATGAATTGACAATCAATTTATAATTATTTCGCAGTCGGGTTTTCAGTATTTTTAAACAAAAGTTTCTTTCTAAAAAAAATCATTGGTAACTATTTCAATGAAGTTATAACTGATGCAGCCATCTAACGACGAATAGCGGAACTATAACTTCACTCAATTAAAAACCGTGAAAAATGATGGCGCTGTTCTTAATTTAGCTTTCGCTACTCGCCAACAGATGGCGCTCTTCGCTTCGAATCTGAGTTCTACAACCGGAAATTGGAGCTGAACAGTTCCGGCAAGATCCATTGCAAAGTAGCCGGAGGGGTTGCGCCGGTAGTGACGTGGTATCTGGTTAGTATCTTAATTGTAGTCTTCTTCTTCTTATCGTGTCACTAGAACCAGTGTAGTGAAAGGATTTCAAGTGCGCCTCGAAGAGGCGCCTTTTGTGCACTCGACACATGTTTTCAAACTTTGGTTCTACGGCTACGACATGCCGGTTTCCTCACGATGTTTTTGGGGTCTTGTTTGCGAGAACGTGGGATGCTTACATAGATTTTTTCTCTGAGGAAACCCATTTACGCATGACTGCCACCGGGATTCGAACCCGCGACCATCAGATCGCAAGGTAAGGGCCTCATGCACTCGGCCACCACGTCCTCGTTACCAGGTTAATTGTAGTGAAATAGTAGTATACAGGGTGACCCACGGCCATGCGACATAGAGGGCAATTACTTTAAATAATTAAGTTAGAATGTTTTGCATAATGGAGAATTACCTCTATTTTCGAAAGTCAGTAAAGAAAGAAAGAAATAAAAACTATTTATTTGTGATAATAACTTAAGGTACACTGTACACAGGTTGACACACAATAGGTACAATTATGGTAGTAAAAAAACGAGGAATAAAAAAAAAACTAACATTAATAAAAAAATACAATAAAAAATAAAGACTTACGCACTACTTATACCTACCTACCATAAAAATAAGCGTTACATACAACTAAATACTTTAAACAGTCGATAAACGATGTTACAATAGGTGTGTCCCAATGAACAGTGCCTGTATATCACAAACAGTAGGTAATACTGCATTCAAAGATTTTTTAAAAGTCGCTTGCGCAAGCCAAAAGTTGATCCCGATCTGGCTGTGGGACACCCAGTATACAGATGAGTATTTTAACCGGACTTTAATGGCCTATAAACTTCTTCAGGAGTTTTGGCGGGAACATGAAAAATGGCGCATTGGCGGCATCAAATTGATTGACAAAACTTGTATAACTTTGAGTGTATAAGTGTAAAAACGGTGGTTTTTTATCCATTAAGTGCTCGTGAACGTGTATGAGTGTTAGTGAATAGTGTAATGCTGTAAAACGTGACTTTTCGTGTTGCCTCCAAAACTCCATAGAAGCCTCTAGTAAAGTCGCAACCACCATTACTTTACAGGCGCATGACTTGACTTATCGACTCTGACTTATGACAAAATAATCTCTCCAATTACTTGACACTGGCTATATACCTTTGATGTGAAGCCAAATTCGAAGAACTTAGGTTCTTCGAAAGAAAAAAAAAAAAAAAACATCTTCATACTTGGAATCCTAAAGTATATCGAAAGTTGCTCAATGGAGTCTAGGCCAATTTTTATAAAAACCAAAACTGCATAGGTGATTGGATTCTTAAAAATCTACTTTCTTGCTGAAAATAAAACCCATTGATTTTGCTGATCAAATTCTGGGAAGTCATGGCTAATGCTAAATGTCTAATGCTAATGCTAGAAAAGAGTTTTATTTTAAAGAAAATCCTAATACACGGTCAATTTTTAATGACCAGAAAAAAAAATACACTTATGGCTACTTGCACCACAACCTTAAAAAAAACCTAAACAATCATTTTACTCGCTAGGGAAATCTTTGTGATCCAAATTCATTGCACCACCTATAAGTATTCATTTATCGCCTAAAGAATTCCTTAACTTTGGGAGCCCGTTGCTCGACCTCATAGCACTTAGAAATTCCCTATCCCAATGAGCCGTCATGTCATTTCTGTCAGAATACATATTTGTCTCTTTCACTCTTATTGAGCATACCTGCTATATCAGTACTACTCTACACCAGCAATGCCAGTACGTACTACAAAGTTAGATTTACGTACCTTTTACTCCTATTATAATTAAATTAAGTATCTTTCAGTCAAATAACGTACCTTTTTGAGCAGTTTTTTGTAGGTACATTTGTATGCATTAGTACTGGCAGCACTGTATCTACTTACGTACCCATATGAAATTAAAATACGATTATCTAGAATTCCTCGATGATCTAGCTAGACAATGACGGACCCCAACTCTTCACTTACCTACATAGCCCTTCATAATAACCGTATAAAACACATTGATAAGCCAAAAATATATAATTTTACCAACAAACATGTTACGTATAATCACAAATATAATCACTAGAGCCGCTGAAATTGGCATTTATATTCTTCTCAGCTTTGACTTTGTTGTTCTTGAATCATTGCACGTTAATTTCCATAATATTATTCCCTTTTCTTGTTGTAAGTAGGAGTAGGAACTACCTATTTTAATTTATATAACTCGGAGAAAAACACCGACATTTTTCACTTTTTTGTCCATCTCAGCTTCGTTTTCCAAATATCTGAGCCTATTTTCCTAAATAATTGTTTATACACAAAACTTGGAAAATATCGTAAATATATTTTGCATAAAATAATATTGGTTATTTGTCTAAGGTCAATGAACCAATAAACCCACAGAATAAACCATAGAAAATCTAGATGGTCGCGAGATTAATCGCTCTTTCATTCACTTATTTAGAAATCACCAGACTTGGGAGTTACATAGTGTGTTCTGTTTGGTGCAATGGAAATTGATCGAAGTAAAGTTTTAGGCAGTACTTATATTAAAAAATACCTATCAAAGTATTTGATTTTTCTACTTTGGTGCAAGTGGCAGTTAGTCAGTTGCCGTTACTGAACACAGATTCAGTAAAAAAACTTGAAAAATGTAGTCCAATTTAAAATTGGATAACTGTTACCGTTAGTTGTTTTCCTATGGATTTGCGTCAGGCGGCACCTTTTATTGATAATAATTTAAGTTTTATTCATCGCTTGGCAAACTCGCGTACCTATCTCGAGCCAGCCGGCTAAAGCTCGGCTCGGGCGCCGCACTCGCGCCGCTGTCACTCTGCCATTTTGTAGATATCCAAAATTCTGACTGCACAGATGCAACATAGTACCCCGTCTGCATTGCTCATTAATTTTTTTTTGATAATTAAGAATTGGTGGTGTATAATACTCCATTTGAATTCCAGAACGACATAGACCCCCTACCAGAAGGTATGACCTCCACAAACGGCACGTTAATGGTGTCGGAGGCTTTACGCCGCCACAAGGGTAACTACACCTGTAAGGCAGTTGAGGGGGAGCATACGATCACGGCTAAAATACATCTAGATATTGTTGGTAAGTATTTTTTTTTACTTTTAGGTTATCTGGAAGAGATCGCTTAATAGCAATAAGACCGTCTAAACTTAATGTTTCCATCTTTATTATTGTTTTTTTGTGTTATAGTGTACAATAAAACATTATAATTAATTACAAGTAACGAGAAAGGCGTTTTCATTCAATCATTGCAAGTGACGAGAAAGGCGTTTTCATTCGTTCATTCATTGTAAGTGACGAAAAGGCGTTTTCATTCATTCATTATTTACAAATAACGAGAAAAGCGTTTTCATTCATTCATTGCAACTAACGTGAAATGCGTTTTCCTTCATTAATTCATTACAAGTGACGAGAAAGACGTTTTTCTGTGCTTTAACGATAACAAAAACAGTTTTGCACAAGTTTTTGAATGATATAGGCCGGTGCAGAATTGATGAATTAAATTAAAAAAAACTAATTCTGCATGAGATTTTTACAAGGCTTCTCTTTTGGATTTTAGAGGCTCTTCTGGTAAGTTTGATAAACATGTGTTAGATTTTATGTAAGAAAAGTTATATAGTTTATCACAACTTTATAAATTGTAGGTTAATATAGGTACTTAATTTAGGTTATCAATAAAGATAGGTAAGTAGGTAGGTATAATTTCACTTTTTTTAGAATTGAGATAGCTTTCTATCCCAGAAAATTCATCAATTTGCAAACAAATTGCTCTATATACTGTCTCCATTTCAGTGTCTCCCAAAGTATTAGAACCGGAAATTGGACAAGAGTTACACACGACAATCGGCGAGACAGTCGCGCTGGTTTGTCGCGCGACCGGCGAACCGCTACCCGCTTTACACTGGGACAGAAATAGAACCGTGCTGACACCGCAACGTGAGTCACGCCTAAACTACTGAACCTAATGGATGGTTATAAGGCAAGAGCTATACGCGACAATCGGTGAGACAGTCGAGTTGTAATTTTTCATATATTTTTTTTTTCAGAATCTGGTGTTGAAATTGAAGGTGGTGTGAATGCGTCGATCGCAAAGTAAGAAACTTTTATAATACCATTTTATCCTCGACTTAAATAACCGCCTAAAAGCCTAGTATAAATGGCTTGCTTTAGGCCCTTTGTGTATAAATAACTATTTCACTTCTCATGCTTGTTATGTTCAATTTTAAGGGGGGAAGTAAAACTGTATTTATGACTCTAGTGCAAAAACGTATTTTTTAACAATTTTCAAAGAAGTTCAGTTTGTAATGAGTTTCATGCCGGAAGTTGAGAACTTTTTTCAAATTTCAAACTTCCATAGATTTGGGTATAAACATAACTAAATCTTGTGTATACCTCGTTTCTGAAGCCTATTTTATCCTCAACTAAAACCCGCTCTCTCCCTTGGCTCGGGCTGATAAAAGCCTTGTAAAAAATGGCTTGCTTTATAATAATTTAATTAAAATAATAATATAAAAGGTCTGTTTTTCCGACACACTACATAATAATACTATAAATACCTACCTACTCAACTTACCTAGATCATAGGCATGAGCACATGTTCTTTACGTGTGTCTATGTGCGACGTGGAGGGTGTGTACAGATGGAGAAGTAAATAGCAAATAGGGTTGTCTAAAATAATTATAGTATGAAAATTTTCAATAAATAAATATATAAATATAATTAATATAAATAAAAAAAAAAAATATATATTTATCTACCAGGTTTCTTCTGTTCAACAACGGCACGCTCGTTATCCGCGACGTGGGTAGCCTCGACGCGGACCGCTACGGCTGCACCGCGGGTAGCCTCGCCGGGTTCGCCAGGAACGAGCTAATACTTGTTGTGCATAAAGGTATTAAAGATCCCTCTTTTTACCCTATTGGAAAGAAGGAGGGTAATATTTTTCTGACACTTCGTAGTGCTAAACAACTGAACAGATTTTGACAAATAATAATGTATAATAAAAGATTTATTTCGGATAACAAGATCCACACAAAATACAATACATATAGATAGATTAAAGTTTAAATATGTACATCATCATTATCAAATGAGGTATTATTGGATTCATCTAGGTCACAATATTCAAAAAAGCTGGAGTCACTCTTAGTTTTTTGATTATAACGGGTATTTATCGCGCTAACCTCGTATGTTTTTGTGTCCCGACGTTTCCAAAAACCAAATCCAAATCCAAATTTCAATCGTGAAGACGGATACAGACTCTCAACGTCATGGAACCCAGTGATTGCAAAGTGCACGCGGAACGCTTTTAAAACACCGCTTAAGTGTCCGGATGTCGTCAGTGTGGTGTGCCGACCGAACATTTTTAACGACCAAAATGAGGGTAGTTCTCTCATTTCACCTCGACGGTAGCTCCAATACGCCAGTCAACCCGTGACCACGGCTGTTGCAATACAGTCGAAACGTCGGGACACAAAAACATACGAGGTTAGCGCGATAAATACCCGTTATAATCAAAAAACTATGTGTGATAATCGCGAAAGTCTACGAAAAACTATTGGAGTCACTCTCTTAGATAAAGTGCCTAACCGCTACATCCGAGGAACCTTCAAAGTAAGGCCCATACAGGATAAGCTACAAGAAACAAGGCTGAGATGGTACGGCCATGTTATGAGGAGGCCAGAGGACCACATGACCAGAACAGTGCTATATCATAAAACAGGACCGAGAAAACGTGGAAGACCCCGACTTACATGGATATGCCTGTATTAAGAAAAGACCTTGACATTAATCAAGTATTTTCTTCCAATCTCCACCAAAATTGCGCTTGCACAGTCACTACTGCTCCCTATCTTGGATTATGCTGACGCTAGCTATCTCGACCTGTCTGCAGACCAACTTAATAAGCTCGAGCGCCTACAAAATCTCTGCATTCGATTCATATTTGGTTTGCGCAAGTATGATCATGTTACCGAGTTCCGCCAAAAGCTCAAGTGGCTACCCATCCGCCTTCGCCGGAATGCACATATCCTTTCCCTTCTCTATAGTGTCCTATTCATTCCTACAACTCCTGCATACATCAAAGAACGTTTTACGTATCTCTGGATGTCCCACTCTCGATCCGTACGCTCCTCTTATGCTCTTCATCTTCAAACCCCACTTCATACCCCGCATTTCTATGGCAGCTCTTTTACGATCCAAGCTACTAAGCTATGGAATGCACTGCCAGTGTCAATTCAACATGCTAAGTCCCTTCAAATTTTTAAAAGCATGGTCGTTGAGCATTATTTAGCCACACCTCCAAAATAATAAAATATTTTTCACAGCTCTTGATTTATTGTTAATTTTTATCGCTCATTTATCTAATATTTATATTTATATATATATATATATTTTATTTTTATTTTTTATTTTTATATATACCGCCGTATTAGTTATTCTTCTTCTTAAATGTTCAATTTAGTATATTAAATAATCTGTTTTGTAATACTTTTTGCTATGAGCTTTCGTTCTAAATTAACGATATGCCCACCGTCCTCATTTGTCCAACAGTATCCAGTCCATGCAAAGGTTGTCTGGAAGAGATCGCTCTTTAGCGATAAGACCGCCCATTGTCCACTGTTACTACCTAGCTTTATTTTTCCATTATAATGTGTTAGTACTAAGATGGTGAGCAATAAAGTATATTCTATCTATCTATCTTAATCAAATAGACCCAGGCCAGAGAGGCCTGGAGACGCGTGATTAGGAGAGCTGACCCCAATTAGAAATGGGATATAAGGCCAGGAGAAGAAGATCTAGGTCACAAAAGTGATCTAACCAACCCAATATTTAAAAAAAAACAATATGACGGCTGTAAGCTTCCAAAATGTGTGAAATGTTGCCAGAAAACCATTATAAGTTGATGGATTGGTTCGAAAAATGTTTTAAAAAATACAATTTGCGCATTTCGCTTCCCTGTGACTTGTCAGTGGTGCCTACGGTCGCTAAAACAGTCCGGTTGAATACGGTTGTTGTATAACCTTGATAAGATAAAGATAAAAGATAAAAAACATTTATTTTACAAAGGTCTTAGTATAAAGGTAGGTACAAATTTAAGTAAATGTAGTATAAAATGAAGAAAGAAATGAATGAAGGCTAAAATTACAAAATAAAACTATAAAATTGAAGACTATTTTAACTGAGTAGGTATATAATTAATGTATGCTGTATATGAGTTGAAAGTTTTCTTTTCTTTTATTAATTTACTTAAAATTAAAAAGAACTACCTATGTAGTAAAGACCCGAATCAGATGAATCTTTCAGTACCTCGTCCTAACTAAGTACTAGACTTGTAAGTAGGAACGAGGGATCGCTGCTTCAGCTAGCTTCAGGAGATTTCTACAGTAATATCTATTTTAATTTTTGAGTTTGTTCGAATAAGAGGTAAATAGTAGAGAAATTAGCAGCTTTTTTTTTTGATTATTACTAACTATTTTTATTTTCAGTGGGTGAAATGCCGCCATCAGAGTCGAGTGGAGTCGCGGGAAAAGCAGTTGTGGTGTCCATATCAGTAGCCGGGGCATATATGATACTGGTATTGGCACTCATGGTCTACTGCAGACGGAGACGGCTGCAACGACGACAGGCTGGTAAGAGTACTATTTAAGGGTAATCCTCAAATCCGAATTCCATACAAAATGTTTCGGACAAATACTCAAAAAGTACGCCGTATTATAGTAATTTCTTCGCACTATTCGATTCGGACATGTTTTTTTGATTTCGTCAACAAAAAAAGTGAAAGGTTTCATACTTTAATTTAGATTTTATACTTGTTTTAAAATTAACCCTACTAACTTAAAAAGTACAATAATTAATTCTCATGAGCATAATTTTCCGATTTGAGTTTATTTTTTATTACTATTTAGGTGTATATAATTAGAATATTTTTATTTAAGTAGGCTTGTTTTTTTATTACATCTTTTTATCCGGGTAATAGTGTGTAGCTGTACTTATCTATTTGACTTACCAAGACCTAAAATGTAACCTAACCAATATTGCAAATAAATACCGAATACTGAATATCAATTCAGTTGAATTTTTTTTTTGTTACCAAACCGATTTAAAAAAATATTTTATACCTTCAGTTTGGTCTCATAGAATTTAATGAAAATCGGTTCAGTAATTTGGTTTTGAAATAAAAAACACTGAAGAAAATGCACCATTCAAGTAAACGAAATTGCGTAATTTGCTTCCCTGTGACTATTCAGTGGTGTTTACGGTCATTAGAACAGAAGTTGGTTGTAGTATAAAAGCAAACAAAACCAAAAAAATATATTCAAATCAAATATTATTATGATTTTTATCGAGACTAGCGAAAAGCAATTCATTTTTACAAAATATTTTTTTAAACTTAGTTTGCTAACTAGGGCTTAAACTAAATGTAAGTAATATAATTATTTATTTAACTGTTCAACAGGTGAAAAGCTGGAGTTAGAAATGGTGGAAGGAAGAGAAAAGTTAGTAGAAGAGGGAGAGGAAGATAAAAAAGTGGGAAATGGAGTACAAGCGCACAATGGAAGACTCTTACCCCTTGACAAAGACAGCGGTAAGACCACTAATAATAACAATAAAAATAGATTTTTAAGCACAAGAAATTTGACGTTCATTTTTTACATTATAAACATTATAAACATTCACACACTCACACCCCTGCACTAGGATTCCCTGTGTCGCAGGTGGCATGGACACATACAACACATCACAACATCCAAGACCCGAGAACAAACATTTGTGTTCGTCACAAATATTTGCCCCGGCCGGGGATCGAACCCGGAACACCCAGCTTCGTAGGCAGGGTCACTACCAACTAAGCCACGGTGTCGTCAGAGGAAGAGGATATGTCAAAATTTGGTGTCGCTGCGTTACATACTTATTCAGTAACGGTACAAGTTACCAACTTGATGTTCATACAGTGATTACTTGAGGATATAATCTAGGCATGGAAATGATTGCTACTTCTATTTCATTGTCACATGGTAATATGATTTCATATTGTAACAGTGAAATCACCGGTGATTATGTAACACATTGCTTTTTCATTATAAAAAACAACTGAATTAAGAATCTCCTTTTTTTGAAGTCGGTTGAAAATCAATTATTGTTACACAGGTGCTGATAATTCTGAAGTGTCCGCTATTTCCCGAGTGTCAAAAAAATCTGGTCAGTTTGACCAACTGGCCGTTCCGAGGTCGCTTCTAACGGACCAAATACCGCTGGGTAAGTCAACTAGTTAGGAGACGTTCACTGCAGGATTCCATCTTGATGAGCAACATAGTGGCAGGATATTCTACCCCAAAGCAGTTATGTGTAAACGTCACTGTGTTTTGGTTTGGAGAGCACAACAAAAAAAAGCAACAAAATACATATTTCAAAGTGGGCGAGCAATATAGCTCTGGATAAAGTACAGATTATGAATATTAATGAATTATTATGAATGGACTTAGTAATTGAATGGCTTGTGTAGCACTTTTATGGTCATGGGTGAAGTTTTGATCATTTTGGTGCGAATATGATGATTGTCTGTTACTCAATCATCACGCAAATATACTACGTAATTATTAATTAAATGTTAAGAAAAAAATCCAAACGAGTAACACTGTTACTTAACTCAACAGTGTTACTCATTAAAACAATATACCCAACGAGTAACACTGCTACTCAATTCAACAGTGTTACTCATTAAAAAAATATACCCAAAGAGTAACACTGTTACTCAACTAAACAGTGTTACTCATTAAAAAAATATACCCAACGAGTAACACTGTTACTCGTTTATTAGTAGTGGTTAAATAACACTGTTAGTCGTTTAGTAGTAGTGGTTAAGTAATAATGTTACTCGTTTAGTAACACTGTTATTCGTTTCGGTGTTACTAGATGGGAACCCATCGTTTGTTTAGGTCGTGGAGAATTCGGTGAGGTTTTTTTGGGTAAAATCGACATCCACCAAGTGAAGAAACTTCGCAACAAAACCGGCGAAGAGGTGTCGGAGCCGAAGATCAGGCCCGTGCTTATTAAGGCGCTCACCACTAAGGATGAGGTATAATTTAAGTTTCAATTTAAGTCCATAAATAGTATATTTTACACCTAGTGCATAAAGAAAGATATTTTAGCACTAACCACTCTAAAATCTGAAAGTATAAGAAATAGCAACTGCTCCAAGGAGTCTCGCGGCCAATTTTAATTAAAACTAAAACATTTCGCTTTTACCTTTACTTTCTTTTTCTATTTTAGGTATAATACAATAAACTTTTTGAATAGATTCAAACATACAATCACATTTATGCTCTAGTGCCTAAAATCCATTTTTAGACTGCCTACACCGGGCATAAACAAGAACTTTAAGAGCACGAGAAATCAAATCAATTTCTTTGATAGGTACAATTGGCAGAATTCCGTCGACAACTGGACTTATTCAGCCGCGTGCGACATGAGAACATCGCGCGGCTGATCGGACTGTGCAACGAAGCCGACCCACATTATATGCTGTTGGAACACACTGATTGGGTACGTATCACTTTCACACTATCAAACTTCACACTATTACACTTTCGCTTCTGACTATCACACTTTACACTTCACAGTCACACTATCACACTTTCACAATTTACACTATCACACTTTATACTTTCACACTTTACACTTCACAGTCACACTATCTCACTTTACACTTTCACAGCTTACACAATCACACTTTATATTACACTATCACTATTCTTACTATCACGCAAACAAACGTCGATTCATCAAGTATCTAGACGCTGAGACCTGGTTTCGCTTTAAATCCGTTACAGGGTGATCTAAAAAGCTTCCTGACCGCAACGCGAACGCCCGCCGAGAGCGCGGAGTACCTCTCCCGCGCCGGCCCCGCGCTCCCCGCGCCCCCCGCGCCCCGCGCCCCCGCGCCCCCCCTCGCCCCCCAGCACCGCGCGCTGCTGGCGCTGCATGCCGCGCACGCCGGCGCGCGCCTCGCCGCCAAGAGGATCACACACAGGTGAGGGTGTAGTCGAGTTCTAGATTGGTGCTGTGACCAGGATATAGATTTCCCTCCCCACACTATTCGTTTCGTCTATGTTTTCCGATTGTGTCAACAAAAATTAGTAAGGTTTCATACTTTAATTTAGATTTTATACGTGTTTTAAAATAAACACTACTAATTTAATTATAATTATTAATTATAAATATAATATAATACCGAAGAACCGATAACCGCTGGGGTAAACGAGTTCTTGAGTGGAGACCGCGAATCGGCAAACGTAGTGTAGGACGCCCTCCGGCAGGTGGGGTGACGATCTGCGGAAGGTTGCAGGCAGAAAATGGATGCGGCAAGCCGAAGACAGGGCGCGATGGCGCTCATTGGGAGAGGCCTATGTCCAGCAGTGGACTGCGATAGGCTGATGATGATGATGATGATGATGAATTTAATTATAATTATTAATTATAAATATAATATCATAAAATTTGTATAAAATTTGCCTTGAGGATTCCCCTTTAATATACTCCCTCTTCTTCGGCTCGGGTTGATAAAAGTCTCGCATAAAATGGCTTGCTTCAGGTCCTTGGTGTACAAATAACTATTGTTTAACTATAGTATGAATGAAAACTTTTTTCTCATTTACTCGTTTCGAATGTTCTGCATTTGTAACTTTTACTGTCCACACACACATTAAAAACATTGTTAAATTATTGTTATTTTGTTACAGGGATATAGCAGCCCGTAACTGCCTCATCACATCGTCCCTCCATCTCAAGCTGTCGTTCCCGGCTATAACAAGAGGACCCGACTCTTACGAATACTACAAACTACATGATCAGGTAAATAAGAAACTACAAACTTCATACTCGGTGTAAGGGGACTAAAATTGTATTTTAGGCACTAGAGCATAAAAGTGATTGCTTATAAAATCTGACTAGAGGTTCAGTTTGTGATAGATTAATTAATGATTAATGAAGTTGGGAACTCTTTCCAACCGACTTCATAAATAGAGGAGATCCTCAATGAGGTGTTGTTTAACTATAGTATTTTCTAATGTTGTTACCTTAGAATGTCGTCATTTATCAACCAACTTAGAAAATTCTTATTTTATTTGAAATGTTATACTTTCAGATTGGATTGGTTGGATAGAAATAATGTTGAATTTCTTCGCAATTGAAATGAAGAATGTTGTGTATATCTCGTTTTTGAAGCCCATTTTATCCTCGACTTAAATATCCGCTCTAAAATTCCACCGCAATTTTGTTAAAAAGGTCTTGTCAGATATCGAAATGCTGTCCTTCATGGCACTTATAGATCAGCTTTGTTTGGCGCGCTTTAATGTAATAAGATATATCCTAAATATGACCTGTATGTTTTAAGGTTATTCCACTAAGATGGCTGCCTCTGGAAGCCGTTTCTGAGGGAGAATATTCTACCAAGTCTGACGTGTATATGTTCGCCGCTACTGTTTGGGAGGTATATTTTCACTTTCATTTGATAACAAAGTTTTTTTTTTTTTATATATTAAGAGGATATGAGAAAATGTCTAAATGACAGTGGCCAAATTGCAAGGCAGTGATAGCGCAAATTACACACCTCACCCCGAGGGAAGAGGTTGGATATAGATTTACACCGATAACTGACCTCCTATGTGAAATGTTTTGTGTAAATAAATGAATTGAATTGTATTTTTGTTTTTGAAAAGTTATGAATCGTAAATATTCTCTGAATTCGGAGGATGGATGTACCTAAAGCAGATTTAATAAGGGCCGATTTCAAAAAATAAATCTATCGAGAAAAGTTTCACCAATCGTGTTTCTGTGTTACATTTATTTAGATTATATCTTCAAGTAATTATTATATATATATAGTATATATTAAGGCCTTCAATAATTACTTTATCGAGATTACGCGTAGGACTAAAGCATGTAACACTAATAAATTCAAAGTGCCAATATTTGATCGTAGCATGTTTCTGAAACCGTGTAGCGCTGACGAAATAACGAAAATAATTATGTCATTAAATAACACTGCAGCTGTGGGTTTTGACAGTATCTGCACTAGTGTTTTGAAGAAATGTGCTCCAACTATTTCACCAATATTGAGACACTTAATAAATCTCTCTTTTAGTCAAGGAGTATTTCCAAGTAGGCTTAAAAAGTCAGTAGTTCGTCCCTTACATAAAAAAGATGATAAATTATTAATGAACAATTACCGACCTATAACTCTTATATCAATATTAGCAAAAATATTTGAAAAGGCAATGTATATTCGTCTTAATGATTATTTAAATAAGTTTAATATTATTGGGAAAGAACAAAACGGCTTCCGGAAGGGAAAATCAACTACACTAGCTGCTTATATGCTCATTAGTAAGGTTTTAGAAAAAGTTGACAAACGCATTCCGGCGTCCGTTATATTTTTTGACATGAGCAAAGCTTTCGACTTTGTAAATCATAAAGTTTTGGTTCACAAGTGCGAAAACTATGGGATACGTGGTCCCGTGCTTGACTGGCTCACAAGTTATCTTACAAACCGTCAACAATGCACTGAAATCAATTCACTTAATGAAAACCACATTACTACAGGTTTCCGCTCAGCCTATCAATGTAACACTTCAGGAGTACCTCAAGGAAGTATTTTGGGTCCCCTTCTATTTCTCTTATATATCAATGATTTACCAACTTCACTAAAATACCAAAGTATCCTTTTTGCAGACGATGTGTCGGTTATAGTAACCCATGAGAGTTCAGTATTAGGTCAAGGACATGAAGATTTTTTGATATCTGCTGCCGCTTCGGTAGTGGACTGGCTCGATGAAAACAATTTATGTGCGAACCTTACAAAAACAAGATTCATAAATTTTAGAAACTACAACTCAAAACCAACCAATTTCAGCGTTATCTGTAAAGGACAACCGCTGGAATCGGTTTCAGAGTACAAATTCTTGGGGCTTACAATAGATGAACACTGTAACTGGAAAAGTCAAATAAATCACGTATGCAATAAGCTAAATAGGTTTGTTTTTGCTTTAAAGAGACTTCGACGTATTGCAAGTGAAAATGCTGCGCTGACTGCGTATCATGGTTATGTGGGTGGAATTATAAATTATGGCCTTCTTTTGTGGGGTAACTGTACCAATATAAATAAAGTATTCTTGGTGCAAAAGAAGTGCCTACGAGCTATATGTGGTGCTGGACCATTGGACTCATGCCGTCCTCTCTTTAAGAAACTAAAAATTTTGACAATAACCAATCTTTACATTTTTCAAGTCTGTATGTTTGTCAGTGAGCGTCCAGACATGTTCGAAACTGATGGAACAAATAGACTATTTGCAAGTAGGGATCCCACTAGACTAAAAATAATAACATGTAAAACTACTCTTTTAAGAAAAAGCTGCAAGGTAATGACCATAAAAATTTATAATCATATACCGAAGACTATAAGGGAACTAGAATTAGGACTATTTCGTAAAAAATTAAGATTGTGGCTAATTGAAAGCTGCTTTTATAACATGAATGAATGTTTTAATAACCGATAATGTTTGTTCATGTCTATGTGTAGTTGTTCTTAACTGATGAATTTATTAATAATAGTTATAATCTAATCTGATACTCAAATTGTAATTTTGTTTTGCGTTTGTACGCGAATATTTTGTATGCCAGTTCTTGGTGAGACATGTATGTACATACTCTGTTACCTACTATCTAACCTAACGTGTTTCGTGCAAAATAAAAATCTTTATCTTATCTTTATCTTAAGTAATCACTGTATTAACATCAAGTTTGTAACCTTTACTGTTACTGCGTAAGAATGTAACGGCGACTCCAAATCACATATCCTTTTAATTAATGATATTTCGTAACCTGTACCTTTACTGAGTAAGAATGTAACGCAGCGACTCCAAATCACATATCAATTAATGATATTTCGTAACCACCGTTACTGAGTAAGAATGAATGTAACGCAGCGACTCCAAATCACATATCCTCTCAATTAATGAATTAATAATATAAAATGAATTAATTAAAAAATAATAATGTAACGCAGCGACTCCAAATCTAAGTAGGTCATTAACTAAGAGCTAAGAGATTAATTAACTAAGAGGTATACGGTAACGGTAACTTCTTAGTTCACCTCTTGGTAACGGTATACCGTTACTGAGTAAGAATGTAACGCAGCGACTACAAATTTTCACAAATCCTCATTAATGGTATTTTTGTGTACAGATATACACAAAAGCTGAGCTTCCATTTACAAAACTCAACGACAACTCAGTATTGGAGCGATTGAAGGCCGGCACCCTGGAGTGGACCGTTCCCTCCAACATGCCTGAACCACTGGCCAACTTACTCGTAAGTACCGTCCCCTGCAGGATTCTATACACCGGGTGTCATCAGGGTTCGAGGATATATATCAAGATATATATCTGATATATCAAACTAATATATCGATATATATCCATTTTTTATATAAAATATTACAATACAAAAATGGTTTAAAATATGCATATTATTAAGTAATTTTTAGCGTTTGTTTCTGTCATTCTACTTCCTAAATGTAGATTGCGTGGAAGTAGAGTAAAAACATACTCTCTAACCGTTGAAGCGCTTTAAAACGATATTTATTATAAATTTTGATATTTATAATAAATATCGGATATTTTCGAACCCTGGGTGTCATAGTGGGTATAATTGTGTACAGTCCCTTGCACAGATATGTATATATCACAGTCAAAATTCATTGCCGATCAAAATCAATGTTGACCGCTAAAAGTAGTCAAAATCGGTATTGACTAAGGGCCTCGGTCAATATCGATTTAGACTGGTTTTTTCGGTCAATATTGGTTTAGACCGGCAATGAGATTTGACTGTAACATATACACTCCCAAGCATTTCCATTTATATTATTCTCTTAATTTTGCAAAGAAATTTTTCTGACAAGTAAGATGCTTACGTGCACTTTTATTTGCAATATATTTTATTAATTAAATTTTACATAATGGATTTTTTTGGTACTCAAATGTATTATTGCTTCAGAAACGTTGTTGGAGCAAGTCACCAGTGGATCGGCCACAATTCACTGAAATATGTGAAGAAATGGCGATTATTTTAAAAAATGAAACTTCTGAAAATGTGTCTCAAGCTTCGCAGGACAAACTCGACGAATCTTAACTATTTCCAGGAGTTTTTTGTAAGTTTTTAAAAATTAAAAAAAAAATAGAGTAATTTTTGATGTGTTACATCTTTCTCCTCTCGCTTTCTGTCAATTTGTGGCAGTGATTTCGTGAAATGCAACGAAAGTGTGTAACAGGAAGTTAGTCGTCAGATGGTACCAACTTCAGAAAATGAAGTAAATAGAATTTTCCGAAATTTAAATGAGATGTTACACATCATATGCATATGACTACTGTAAGGCAAGTTTTTTTTATCTTAGCATTTTTAAAATTTCTTAATAAACAAGAAAAAAACCTAAACAAGAAAAAAATATGGTTAACTAATTATTAAAAAGTTTTGAAACGATTTTTTTAATAAACTTTTTATTTAGAATATTTATTGAAATAATTCTAAATTGCTTAGCTCAATAAGTAACGTTGTTTTTCTATAAAAAAAATCCAGAAAAAGGTCTCACGATAAAATTGATACCTACATTTCCTCATAGAAATTAAATTAAAAAAAAATTAAATGTCATAGAAGCTCTTAGACAAATATTTAGATTTAGTAATTTTGTACGCATTTACATATTTTTCATTCTAAGCTATTTGTGTATTTTTAATAGTTTTAAGCATAACTTTAAACTCATAATTTTAAAAATTGTATTACTGCATTTATTATAAAAGTAGCGATATTATAATATTAATTAATAAAATAAGTTGCTTATTATAAAATAATAAAATGTCTAAATGAGTTCGGATTTTATAAAAATGGGGTTGTTATGAGTAAAAATTAAATTTTAAAATTAATATTGAAATAAACTTAAACGAGTGTTATCAAATTAACGGGAAATTCACGTACCATAGTTAATTTTCAAATAATTTTTTCTACAACCTACATGATTCCCGAAAGAACTTTAAGGGCGCCTTCAAATTGAGGCGTGAGGAGGCGCCACTGGTGGCACTTCTACTAGTTTTCATACAATATTATAGATAGACGCGCCACTATGTCACGCATATGTCATGACGACACGGATGGTCGAATGGCAAATGTATTGGACTGTCACGTCCGGGCGTGTCGCGGGTTCAATTCCCGCTTCAGGACAAACATTTGTGTGATGAACAGCGGTGTTTGTCCTGAGTCTGGGTGTGTTCTATATATTCTATGTATGTATTTACAAAAAAAAAGTATATAAGTATTCTATCAGCCTTTTGGATCCCACAGTACAAGCTTTGCTTAGTTTGGGGCTAGATGACGTTGTGTGAAATGTTTAAAATATTTATTTATTTAACTAGTAGAAGCGCCACAGTGGCGCTTCCTCACGCCTCTTATGTGAAGGCGCCCCCTTATTAGATTTTCTTTATATGTAGTACTTTACTCAGTATGTTTAAAGTTATCTGCAAGACTTGCAAGGTGTAGCTAATATAGCTATACATTAATTGTAGTTAGTTATATAAGTCACTTGTAAAAATATTTTTATCAATTATATTAACAAACCAAAAACATTAAGTTAATAATTCATTAACAATTAACAAGAAACGGTCATTTGTAACTCAAAAACAATATTATGTAATTAATAAAAATTGAAATGATTGGCTGCCTTATTATGCGTTACTGAGTAAGAATGTAACGCAGCGACTCTAAATTTTCGCATATCCTCTTGAGTCGGATTTTTTACTGAACGTACAAACGTTATTTTCTAGTGCCAATAGGTCTTAATTTTCCGTAATTAAATGTAGTAATTTTTATATATTAAAAAATGTGGGTACGCGAGAGCGAGAGGGCGATTCAGATGTACTATTATTCGTCTTAATATTAAAAGTAAATTGATGCAAATCTCTCTTAAGAGGCTATGTGAAAATTTTAAGTCGCTGCGTTACAGTCTTTCTCAGAAACGGTTCAGGTTACAATCTTGATGTTAATACAATGATTACTTAAGAATATGTATAATCTAAATAAATGTAAGACGTAGGTGAAACTTTTCTCCATAGGTTTATTTTTTGAAATCGGCCCTCATAAAATCTGTTTTACATTCATTCTCCAAATTTAGAGAATATTTACGGTATTTTTTTGTACTATTGAGTGAGTGATCACAAAACTTTTTTTTTATAAATTCAATACTTTTAAAGCAATACGATTTTTTTATCATTTGTCGTTTACGCCAGTTACTTTTGACCAACAAAAATGTATATCTAACCTCTTCCCTCGGGGTAAGGTGCGTAATTGCGCGATCACTGTCTTGCGTTTCGGCCGCTGTCATTTGTTACAGTTCCACATAGCCTCTTAAAATAGCCATTTTATAATTGATTAAAAATATTTTTACAAAATAAATATAAGTTTTAGAACTAAGAAGAAGACCGAAGCTAATTAAACTGCCAATTTGTGTATAAAATATTAGAATAAGACTGAATATAGCCATCTTAGCATAGAATCTTAGCATAAAATTATGATTTAGAAATCGTCCTAAATTATTGTAATTTTAGCGTCCATCGAATCTATATTTTAGGTTATTTTACCTTCTTTATCACGTGTTGAAATCTAAAATTCATCATGTACAGACAGCGTCACAGATAAGTATCCCCCTTGCATTATAATACCCAGCTTCAAATCCCTTTATATTACCGTCGCGGCGAATGGAGAAGTTTTGCCTTTAAAAATAGATTATATTTGTATAACTGGATGTAAGCCTAAAAATAATTTTAACTATTTCAATTTTTTGAAAGGATTTTAGCTGGGTGTCTTGTGCAAGGGGGATACTTATTTCTGACGCTGTCTGTACATATTTTTTTTATCGTGCATAACATTCACAAATTTGTCAAAAAAAATATAAGAAACTTCTTAACCTTATCTTCTTTTTTGTTTATCTGTATAAATTTAGCCGCCTATTTTTTTATTTTATTTTTATTTAGATCAATTTAATTTATGAATTCATTGTTTTATTTATTTATTGTTTATTATATGTTTTTTATTTTATTCATTTAAAAACATTGGCCTAAAATCAGTATTGATAATTAGAATTTATGTATTAATTACATTGTAAGAAAAAAATCCTTAAGTATTTTAAACAACACTTTTTTTTAAGATAATGCATAAAATCAAGACTTAAGAAAACGCACAGTAGACAAATTAACTTTACTCAGCGTTGGGAGGCTTCCCCCCGAAAACTCAAAGCAGTAATGTGTAAGTATTACTGTATTCCGGTTTGAAAGCACCTGTAGTCAGTGAAATTACTGAGCTTTCTAAATTGACCATCCAATTGTTGGTGTTGTGATTCAAAGTCCAGTAGCACTGTTCTGGTCAAGGGAAGGCGTAATCTCAAACCATCAGGAGAGCGCTGAGCTCGTCTCGTCAATTGTTTACATGAAAAACAATATTTCCTCTATTTTGATCTCAACTTTTGAATTTCATAGATTCGCCATTTGACCTACTCTCGCCTTTACGAGAGTAGACCAGTTTTCTAGCTGTGGGAATATAAGACTCATTATGGGTTAATTTAAAATAAGAATAGTGTACATTATTTTAAAAGTGACCAGCATTGCATTTATTAGTATAAGTTTTTGAAAAAAAAATGTTAGTTATAATTTACTTTTAATTTGATTTACTCTGACATAAGACTTCTAAAAATAAGCTTTTCTGAATTTTATAATAATTTAGCTCAGTAGAAATTAAGGATAAGAAAGGATCAAATTCCACTTAAATCAGAAAACAACAGTTATTTTAAATGATTTTTATGACAACTTTCTCAAAATATTTGATTAAAATCTTGACTTTACGTGTTTGACCACTTCAAAATCTATTATATTTATTTCTTATAAGTAAAAAAATACATTATAAAAGTGGTTACATGAATAAGTCTCAAATTTCTCAAAATAGATGTTTACAACCTTGATTTCCACTTCAAAATCTTGCTATAATGTATTTCTTATCAAGAAAAAGTACATTTAAGAATTGGTTAAATAAATAAGTCCAGTAATTTTGAAATACTAACGTAAAAAAATGGAGAAATATTTATACATAACATTTAGGTCAGTTCAAAACTGACAATCACTTTAGATATTGCTTAGTGCCAGACTTAAGTTTAGGTTAAGTTAAAATAAGTTAGACATAAAGTATGTCAATTTGATGCATTATTGATATCAAAATGTAAGATTAGATTTATAATTCATTTCGTACTCGTGAGTGTCAAAATGAATTAATGTAACTTAAGTAATTTTAAACTAACGAGCCTGCAACTTGAATAAAATTAAGATTAATATACGTTTTAGAAAATGTTATTAATTTTAGAATAAATTTAGGATATTTTAATGTAAGGTGATATTAAGGCTAATTCTCAAATCCGAATTCCATACAAAATGATTCGGACAAATACTCAAAAAGTACGCCGTATTATAGTAATTTCTATTATAATTTTTAAGTAAGTAGGGTTAATTTTAAAACACGTATTAAATCTAAATTAAAGTATGAACCCTTTCACTTTTTTTGTTGACGAAATAAAAAAACATGGACGAAACGAATAGTGTGAAGAAATTACTATAATACGGCGTACTTTTTGAGTATTTGTCCGAATCATTTTGTATGAAATTCAGATTTGAGGATTCCCCTTTAGTTTAAAAAGATACATTTTGCTTTAATACTTTAAAAAATATTTATCTCAGCCATTTTAGTTTTTAATTGTGATATTGATTTTTTATGTTTCTGCTATCATAGAGCTTTAGAAGTTAATATTATATGAGGTTTAGCTAAATTTGTCGAAATTAAATTTATGTTAATTCTATTTAAACCAATTTTGCATTTGTAATCTGGTTTAATTAAATTGAATGTGCTTATAATTATGAATGAAACTAGCATTTGCATTTTAAATAAACATTTTAAATACATTTGTTGTTTAACTTTTTCCACTAAATTTAATACTAATAGAAAAAAATCTTTTCTCTCGCTTTCTGTCAATTTGTAGCAGTGATTTCGTGAAATGCAACGCAAGTGTCTAATAAGAAGTTAGCCGTCAGATGATATCAACCTCAGAAATATGAGTTAAATAGAGTCCTTCTTAAATGAATTTATTATTATTATTATTATTTTTTAAATGAGTTGTCAGATGTTATATCATCATAAATATGTAACTACTTTAACTATGTTGTCGAAGTTCCCTGTGACTTTTTAGTGGTGTTTACGGTCACTGTAACATTCAAATCGAAGTCGGATGTAATAGGTATGTAATTGATTGATTCAGGCGTTACTTTGCGGAAATCCATAAATATCAACAAATTATATAAATATATTTATATTTATTCGTGTTTCGCCTCTACACGAGGCACCTCCTGATGATGCCTCGTGTAGAGGCGAAACACGTGTCGTATCTTTGAACTTTGGTTTTCTGTTCGTTGACTCTTTGGTTTATAATATAGTAATATGTACTAAAGTTCTAAACTAAAGTTAAGTTAATTAAAACCTTTGTTTAGAAATCAACCGGATTTATTACTAAATATATTTATATAATTTGTTGATAATAGGTATGTTTTTTAAAAACTTTGATTATTACAAATAAATTTGATATTTAGTGTTACGTTATTTTGCGATTGAATGCATACACAAAAGCAATTAGATTTCCATTAAAACAATTAAAAAAACATGTGAAAATTCAATTTCAAATTTAACGATATAATGAATTAATTGAAATGAAGCCAATTTTCACACCTATAAAATGGAAAAATTAAATTTATTGCCCTTCGTGTTGATTCCGGTTTCAACATGAAGTTAATTTTACTTATAATAGGTATTTTAATACCTATTATATTGGGTGTAACTCAATACGGTGAACGCAGATATAATGAAAAGGTAAGTACATAATATATATAATGATATGTAAATATACATATACACGTTATATACTTGACAATATAAGATAGGTTTAAGTGCCAGTGACACGTTAATTGATAAGTTTCTTATAAATATATGTAATGTAGGTATATGTTAGTCTCTAAGGTATCCTCCTAATATTATAATAATAATAATACTTTTATTTCAGACACAAGAAAATTATAAACGCGAAAGTTTGTAAGGATGGATGGATGTTTGTTACTCTCACGTAAAAACTACTGAATGGATTTTAATGAAACTTTACAGTAATATAGTTTACACATCAGAATAACACATATGCTACAGTTTATAAAGATACCTGCGCAGACGAAGTCGCGGGCACCAGCTAGTATATCATTATGCCTATGCCATATGCCCTAGTTACGCTACAATGTACTTTTCTTGTCTGAAATAAAATTATTATTAAGTAAATCTTTATTACCTACAGCTTCTTCTTATCGTGTCACTTGTTCTTTTGATCCAGTGTGGCGAAAGGATTACAAGTGCGCCTCGAAGAGGCTCCTTTCGTGCACTTGACACATGTTTTCGAGCTTCAGGTTCTATGACATGCTGGTTTCCTCACGATGTTTTCATTCACCGTTAAGCACGTGTTTAATGCACACATAGATCTTTTTAAACAGAAAAATCCATTGGTGTACGACCGGGTTCGAACTCACGACCTTCGGATCGAAAGTCGAGGAACCTCCCACTCAGCCAACACGACTTTCATGTCATTTTATGAAGTTTGAACTTTTAATGGGTATTTTAATACGGTATATTGTAATAAGATAAGTGGCAAGTGTGTTGGACTGTCACGACGGTGTTGCAGGTTCGATTCCTGCTTCCGGACAAACATTTGTGTAATGAACATCGGTGTTGGTCCTGAGCCCAGATGTTTTCTTTTTTTTTTTAAAATGATATTGGTATACCAAGGGCCTGAAGCAAGCCTTTTGACTTTTATCAGCTCGAGCCGAATATTAAGTATGTCGAGTATACAGGGTGGTTTTTTGAGAAAGGCATTGATGGCCAAGTCCGAAACCACGAGAGTTAGAGAAAAGTCGTGAAAGGAGTAATTTCCAGTTAAAGATATTTAGTTTTTTTATCTTTGACGGAAATATCAACCCGAATGATTTAAAAAAAACACCTTGTATTATTGAACCTATGGATTCTCTTGCTGATGAGGATCAATTTTTGCAAAAAAATGTAGGTAAGTATTATTGTTTATGGTAATACTAAAAATTAAAGGAAATAAATAGCAATTTGTGATTACGTATAACTCGGTCGAATTAACATGACACCTGGCTCGAATGACGTTTTGTGCAAAGTACAGCGTGGAATTGGATAATCTTGATATAGAAGAGGTCCTGTAACACTTGGTGATGATAAGTAATGATAAGGCTTCGCAATTAGAGGAAGAAGAAACACGGAGGGCGCCGCGCGGCGGGGCGGGGGCCGCATCGAGTTCCGAGCCACTTCTACGCCAGGTGTCATGTTTATTCGCCCGAGTAGTAAATTTTATAGTTTTTCCTAACGGAAATACTATATAATTTACTACTCCTTTGTCAAAAGGAGATTACTAATAAGTATTTTGATTTTTACAGGATATTCTCGCGATGAATACGGATGTAAGTCATTGAATATGATATAATTTATTACATTCAATACCTACCTGGATGAGTTGTGAAACTCGTTGAAGGCATCCCCTGCAGGATACCATCATTATTTAGTTTTCAACCAACTTAAAAAAAGAAGGAGATTCTCAATACAGTTGTTTTTTAATGTTTGTTACCTTAGAACTTTGTCATAATAAGTTTCAAACGATTTGGAAAATGATTTTTTGTTTGAAAGAAAATACATGCAGTTTTTACCTCATTTTACAAAAACCGGTTGAATAGTTTCGTTTTTGAATCAAAATAACTGTTATTAATATGTCGTCAAATTCAACAAAATTGCGTATTTTACTTCCCTGTGACTTTTCAGTGGTGATTACGGTCACTAGAACAGTCCAATTCAAGTCGGTTGTTGTATGTTTTGCTGTTCTTACCACGTGTTAGATACATCTACATACTTACTTAGTTATCTAAAAAAATATGAGATAATTTAGATACTAATAAAATTAGTTTATTCTAGGAATTAGAAGTGAGTACCTACACAATCATTATTACCAATAAGTTATTATTTATGTATAATAATTTAAAATTAAATCATGTATTTTTTTTTAATTTTCATTACGCGATGAAACTTTTTAACGGCTACATCCCATTTGGACAACGTTTCATTTCCTAACTCGTTTAATATCTACGCAAAAGTGGCATTTGGCAAACATTTAATTTTGTAGCATTTGGACAACTTTTCAAAGTAGCGTGAAGTAGTCATTTGGCAAACCTTTTGCTTGAATAGGAGGTGTGGACTCGCCGAAGTCCGAAACGAGAGAAGTCCACACCTGATGATGATACCTCGTGTAGAGGCGAAACACGTGTCGTATCTTTAAACTTTGAAATTAAGCGGATTTATTACTAAATATATTTATATAATTTGTTGATAATTATGGATTTCCGCAAAGTAACGCCTGAATCAATCAATTATGTTAGTACAGTCAGCTATAATAATACCTAACACATCGTTCATGTTGAATTCTTTTAATCACAGCTTTATCAGTTATACAATTTTACATGCGTTCCAAATTTTGAGTCTCTACGTTCAGTGCTTTGATCTGTGCGTTGTAAGATTTATTACTGATTTCAGGATTATTTCCCTGGAAAATATACTAAGAAACCTGGAAGAAATGTAAGTATGTCATATTTTTGACATATTTACCTCATTTTCTTTTTTAACATTACTGTGTTGCAGTTTGAAGGACACTGTAGCTAGTGAAATTACTGGACTATCGAGACTGATCACCTTGATCGACGACACCGTAGCTTAGTTGGTAGTGACCCTGCCTACGAAGCTTGGTGTTCAGGGTTCGATTTCCGGCCGGGGCAAATATTTGTGACGAAGACAAATGTTTGTTCTCGGGTCTTGGGTGTTGTGATGTGTTGTATGTGTCCATGCCACCTGCGACACAGGGAATCCTAGTGCAGGGGTGTGAGTGTGTAAATGTTTATGAAAAAAACAAAACAATGAAGGTTGCCTGGAAGTAATCGCTGCTGAGCGATAAGGCCGCCCCTTCTAGTTGCTCCTTATCTTTTATGTGTATCTTTAAGTTTCCTAGGCAAAGAAGAGTTTTCATTCATTCAAAGTATCTCAAAGTAGACAAGCGCTAAGCAGTATTAAGTACATCTGTAAGCCGTGTTGGCTGAGTGGAAGGTACCTCGACTTTCAATCCGAAGGTTGTGAGTTCGAATCCGGTCGTACACCAATGGATTTTTCTGTTTAAAAAGATCTAGGTATGTGTGCATTTATAACACGTGCTTAACTTACTTGTGTTCGATACATAAGTTTCCAAATGTTGTCTATTTCATTTTAGACTAATCGTCGGAATGTAAGTGTAATCAAAATATGTATGGCTTGACTGCCTGACTGATAGACAACGTACAGGCCAAGCCGTAGAGACTTGAAATGTTCAGGGTATGTATGTCAAGAAGTGTACGCGTGCAGTGTCCTAATAGAACGCGATGACGCGACCATCGCAAGTTCGCGCGAATCCGCGATCAAACGTACTAACGTCAAATAGGCGTCCCAATTGACATCGCGTCGCGTCGCGCGATCGCACGATTGCCAATCGGGACGCCTATTTGACGTTAGTTCGTTTAATCGCGGATTCGCGCGACGGTCGCATCGCTTGCTCGCGCGACGATCGCGTGATCGCGTTCTATTAGGACAACGCTAAACATAAATTAAAACGCAAACGCATTGCGGGTGTCGACTAAGTAGGTTTTTTTTTAATATTTGAGACATCCACAATATTCAATATTTATTATGTAACATATCTCAGTAATAAACCAATCCCCGCAATATTTTTATTAAATTATTATCAAACCTTCTTAAGAATAACATAAAAATTTATTGAGTCTATTAATAAATTAGTAAATACATTCAATTCCTTTCTGTTTTAGAAAAAAAGAGGAGTAAGTACTACTTCTACAATAACGTGAACGTCAAAATTTGGAGTTTCGTCAAGCATTGAAGGCGCTTATGTATAGGAAAATAATGTGATGGTTCGCAGCGCAAACTTATTTGTGATTATCAACTAGTATACCTACCTGAGGACGTGGTGGCCAAGTGGATGAGGCCCTTACCTTGCGATCGCAGGTTCGAATCCCGGTGGCAGTAATGCGTAAATGGGGTTTTTCGGTCGAAAAAATCTTTGTATGCATCCCACGTTCTCGCAACGGTGAAGGAAAACATCGTGAGGAAACCGGCATGTCGTAGAACCTAAAAGTTCGAAAACATGTGTCGAGTGCACGAAAGGAGCCTCTTCGAGGCGCACTTGAAATCCTTTCACCACACTGGTTCGAAGGAACTAGTGACACGATAAGAAGAGGAATAAGTATACCTACACGCAGGGGTCAATGCAGAAGGGGTACTAGATACGTTGTTTCTGTGCACTAAGATTTTTTGGTTACTACAAAATGTGCGAGTGACAGCGGCGCGAGTGCGGCACCCGAGCCGAGCTATTGCGAGCTGGCTCGAGCTAGATAGGTAATCGGGTTTGCCAAACGACGAATTAAACTTAATATAATAATTATCAATGATTCGTACCGATTGACGCAAGTCCATAGAAAACCACTAACAGTAACAGTTTGTATAAATTGTACCTAATATCTATTTATATTGAAAAAAAAAATCGACCTAATTTTCTTAAAGACTAGGCATAGTAGGTACCTACCCTTGATTCAAACAATGTTTGGTCCAAACAAGTTTTCATGGTGTCTAAAACTTTGCCTAAAGATGTTTTTTCTCAGGGTTTTCACATGAAAACTTGTTTGGATTGAATTGGTTTTTTACGAGACGTTTGTAATTATTTTCTAGGGCCTGGCTTTTTTTTTCGTAAATTACAAGTAGTAATTTTTTAATCTTCAAAAATGTACGTATTCGGGAACGAAAAGGCAAATACAGGAGTTCTATTCGCCTTAACCTGTGGTTTAAGGCGAATAGAACTCCTGTATTTGCCTTATAAGTAGTTATAAATACTTGAATCCTGGAATGAAAAAAAAATTGTGACAGAAGTTAAAAATTACTTATAAAAATCGTGAATATTCATGTTTTCAGCATAGGAAGCCCAAAGAGGAATTGAAATTCTCCCAGTTGAATCATAATAGTGGTAAAGTGAGTATACTGCGATCATGATACTTTGGGTGGTAATGTGAATGTGAGTTAATATGTATATCTTCTTCTTATCGTTTCACTAGTTCTTTCGAACCAGTGTGATGAAAGGATTTCAAGCCTCGAAAAGGCTCCTTTTGTTAACTACACTGACGACGACATCTGATGAAAATAATTAAGGGAAGACAACGAAAATTGTAATAAAATAATAACAAAACTTAGGTAAAAAGAAATTTAAAAAAATCCTTCTTAAAACTAAATCCTTGTTTGTTTATATTCTAAACAACAAAGGAATAAAAAAAATGAAAATAAAATTGACAACACAGAGAAATAATGAGCAGGTTTCGAACAAAACCAACTGTGCTGGCAAACAATTGTTTTCTAGAATGCATGTTATGAACACTTACAATTACGCTACTTAGCCGAACTAAACAAACGCTAGTTAGTATGTTTTTATTACAGCATAAGCTAACTACTACAATCTATATATATTACAAAATTTACAAAAGGAAACAATTGGACACCCATAGACCGTTGCAAGCGATCTATAGGTAGCTCAACTGCTCCAACTCGATACCCGATGGCAGCGTGCCGAGGATACTGGCTGCATTGCCTCTTTGTATAGCAAGGCTTATTCTTTGGCCCAGATAGCTGCCAGCCCTCTGATCACGCGTCGCTTCGACCAGACGCTCTAACAAAATTTTAAAAACGCGGAAGGCTCCCATTCGCCATGGACCTAGGGTCTCGACCCCAAAGGGCTCAAACATGTACGACCTATCAAGACCTACATATTTACGCCGCTTGAGATCTTCAGCAGAGTTTGCCGCGCACCAGCCCTAACTTGCGTCCCTGGCAAATGAGAAGGTGCCAAAGTGTCTACGCATGTAGCGTCCCACACCAAGGGCCTGCCCATTCTCCATGGGATAAGCGTCATACCGTCAGGCCGCTTGCCATCGTCACGAGTTAGACCGTTCGGCTCGAGAACGGCTGGCACATTGGCGGTGGTAAAAGCCCGGCGAATGATTTCGTTAGTATGTTTATATTAGATACTAGCAGACCCGCGTGCGACTTCGTCATCCTTTGAAGAAAATGTTATTGTCAATGTTGTTTATTCCACCCGCGGAAGAAATGTCACAGAATAGAAAAGTTTCAGTACTAAGCAAGTCAATCAATACTTATATATACCTACTGCTATATCTACCCTTTAAAGAGATGTAGCGTAAAATTATATAGCCCATGTCCTTTTCACACCCAAACGACAAACACCGATGTTCAACACACAAATGTTTGCCTGAAGCGGGAATCGAATGGTATGGAAAAGGCGTGGCAGTCCAACACACTTGACCAATCGTGTCGTATATACAAATATAGGTATGTATATACATTTTTTTACACTGTGTTTTTTTTAGATCAACGGTATCGATTATTATAGAATAGGGAGAATTATTTTTCTAAAATCTATATATGTATGGAGTTTCAGTTTATAACAAAATTCGTAAAACCTTTTGATTGTTTTCGACATTCCATTAACCTACCCATCTAATATATGATTTATTTTATTTGCAGAGGAGTCCGAAAAGAAATTATAATAAAAAGGGGGTAATCCTATACCTATATTATTATTATATTAATGCAAAAGTTTGTGAGGATATATCATGTATATTCCCTAATCACGCCAAAACTATAAGACCGATTGCGCTGAAATCTGGTGCGGACATTATGCTTCTTCTCGATATCACAGAGGTATAACCGCGGGCTGTATAGGTGTCTTCGCGGTTTAATAGAGCTCGGCGAAAGTGGAGCGGAACTTTGCGCAAGTGAGGTGAGGCGAGACGGCGGCGGGAAGGTGGCTAAGCGACCAATAGACGCCGGCGCCGGGCGCCTTCCCTGTCGCGTCGCACCCTTCCCGCTAAACACATCTAAAAATCAATTCTGCGCATTCAAGGTCAGCGCTATTAAACCGTGAAGATACCTGTAGTTAGTGACACATATTTTATCTATTCATGTAGGTAACAAGTGTTATGTAATTTTTCCACTTTCGGATTAATCCGGTTGAAAAATTACATAACACTTGTATTCAAGTTTTCAAGGGTTTACAAAAACAACCGACTTCAATTAGACTGTTCCAGTGACGGTAAAAACCAATGAATAGTCACAGGGAAGCAAAATAAGTCCTTTGGCCTAAAACACAGTTTTTTCTCCCCCTGTCTAGGAACATGAACTTTAGGAGCATGATATAATAAGGTCTGAATTAAAAAAGATTTTTTACAGCACGAAGATAGCGAGGTGGGTTCTTACACGGTAACTAGATTGATACAGGGTAAATTTTCAACTGGGTTTCGATGGGCTATTCCTTAAATATGGGGGATATCGAAAAATGTTCAGACATTTAAGGCCGATTTCGATGAAAACTAAAATTGGTGACATTACACTGTGATAGCGCAGTAGGTAATAAGAACCTGATATTCCCCTTACTTTACAATTTGGACATCCAAGTCCAGTTGAAATATTCGCCCTGTATATACTAAATATAACACGTATAACACTATAATAAATTAAATATTTATATACACAACTAACTAAATGCTAAAACATAATGACACTAAAATTACTAAACTTGTAGCTATAAAAATAAAGAATTAACTTAATCTAAATTTATAAATTAATACAAATAATTTAGGTCAATGTCCGCGGGCAAAGAACCCAAAAGGCTGGCGACGTTACAAGCGATGCAAGTTTCTTGCCTGTTGCTTCAATTTAATGGTATGCAACAGGCAAGAAACTTGCATCGTGTAATTGGGCCTTTATTGCCGCGTGTAAACAGTTACTTACAATTCTTGAAGATCAATAATTGCGCGTCATGTATTGCATTCAATTATTGCCGTTGTATGTACAAGAAAATGGTATCGTGTAAATGGGCCTTAAGAGGTAACGTCGCCAGCCTTTTGGGTTCTTTGATGAATAACGGTGTTGCTATAGTCTGTATGGCTCCACAAATGTATAATAAAATACCTAAGAGCCTTAGGGAACTAACTGTTAATTTATTTAAGATCAAATTGAAAAATCTTTTACTAGAAAAATGCTACTATAATCTTGAGGAATTCCTAAATGACAAATTTGAATGTGCCTAATAACGAATCCTGATTTCTATTTATTTGACTAAGTTTTGACATTACCTTCATTGCTTTGATGTACTCATATATATTATTGTTTACTGTTGACAAATGCATGCTATTCTCTCCATTTGCACACCTGCACTGGTAAAATATGTTGTGTCTAAAACTAATAATGTAACAATTTAATCAACACATGTTTACGCAAATAAATGATCTTTATCTTTATATTTATCCTCCTATAGAACACCAAGTTGGACTGTACCAAACGAAAATGGACGCGGTATATAGGACCGAAAATTTTCAGACACCCTGCCAATATAAATGAAATATCTCTATTTTCAAATAATTTTTACTTTTTCCAATGTAGTTTTATTGTCAATGAAAAAGCCTAGTATAGCTTATAATAGTAATTTAGCCCTGTTACTTTTTTTTTCGAAAATTAGCATCGGACCAAAATGTACTAGAAGTTAGCCAATGTGGCTCCCTTTTCTTGGTTGCAATTTCAATGTACAACATTGTGTTTCAATACTCTAATACTTCTGCGACTAGGTATAATTATATTTTTTTTTAATTTGTGACTTAATAAAAAAATATCTTTGTTTCATATTAGTACTGGACACCTGAGGTAAGTAACTAGGTACTCAAAATAAGTATTTTTAAAATTTTCTAATACCTATGTAAAATTTTACACCACAAGTAGTTAATAACCAGATTTTTTTTATCATTATAAGTTGCCGTTACTGAACACATTATGGCAAAAAAAGTGTGTATGCTCTGTCGCACTATTCGACTTTACTCCCATCATCTTATTAACAAAAAAAGCCGTGTTGGCCGAGTAGAAGGTGCATCGACTTTCGATCCGAAGGTCGTGGGTTCAAACCCCGCTCGTACACCAATGGATTTTTCTGTTAAAAAAATCTACGTGTGCATTTAAGCACATGCTTAACGGTATGTACGGTAGTAACGGCTGATAGGTGTGAACACGGGTGACGGATGGCACGTCCCTGACGGGAACACTGACATGGAGGACTCTGAACACGGATAGCCCTGAACACGGATATGTGTGGAAAGCCTTTTATTTTCGTTGCTCATTTATTTTTTTCATGTATCATGTTTCAGATACTGACTACTAGGGTAAGTATTACTACGATATTTTTGCTGTAGTTACGTAAACGTGAGATACTTTGTAGCGGGGCCACGGAAGCTATTGCAGATTTATAATCCTATTACCTTTTAGTGGCCCCCATCGGAAGTTATACTACCTGGGGCCACACATGACCTTAATATTTTGCTATCTACGAGGAGGGTACAAAATAGTTCATTTTGGGTAGGTATATGTTCTTCATATTATTTAAATCAACTGCGTAGCCCCCATAAAAAGTATCACATCGTAATATATAATGTTGAATTTTATCAAAATTATGTAAAATAGATAGAACCGATTTGAAAAATCTTTTGTTTGAGAGGATATTCTTTCAGATTAGTCCCGTAGTAATTATATCAAAATTTGTTCAGTTGTTTAGATTTTAAACCAACACATCTGAAAATAATATGTCGCAAAAGTAAACAAAACTGCGTATTTTGCTTTTCTGTGACTTTTCAGTGGTGTTAACGGTCACTTAAGTAGTCCAAATTGAAGTTGGTTATAGTATATTTTTGTAAAACCCTTATTATAATGTAAACAAGTGACGAGACGAACTTGCCACTCTCCTGATGGTGAGAGATCCCGCCTGCCCATGACCAAAACAGTGCAAAGCATGACTTTGATTCTCATAGATCGGTGCAAGACTGATAAAGCGCTCATCTAGTTTGAGACATTTTGATTGTCAGTCTCCAAAGACCAGTAACCAGTAATAATGTATTTCTTGACCTCGGGCATAAAACGCAATTTGCCCCCCCTGTCTAAGTACATAAAATTTAACTTTACGACCATGCGAAGTAAAAAGGTTTGTAGTAAAAAGTTGTTATTTTTATAGCACGAAAACTGGGACTGTAACTATCTATATATATTTCTTAATAAATTACATATTTCAGATATTTCCTGATGAGGTAAGTTCTTTAATTAAACTAGCTGATGCCCAACACTTCTTTTGCAACGTTTGTTTATACCCTGTTGTACGGTGGGATCCTATCCAAAGAAAATAATGTCGTATTTTTTTATTTCTTAAAAAATTACATATTTCAGATATTTCCGAAAGAGGTAAGTTCTTTAATTAAACTAGCTGATGCCCAACACTTCGTTTGCAACGTTTGTTTATACCCTGTTGTACGGTGGGATCCTATCCAAAGAAAATAATTTCATATTTATTTATTTCTTAAAAAATTACATATTTCAGATGTTTCCTAAGGGGGTAAGTTCTTTCATTTAACTAGCTGATGCCCAACACTTCGTTTGCAACGTTTGTTTATACACTGTTGTACGGTGGGATCCTATCCAAAGAAAATAATGTCATATTTTTTTATTTCTTAAAAATTACATATATCAGATATTTCCTAATGGGGTAAATTATTTAATTAAACTAGCTGATGCCCAACACTTCGTTTGCATTGCGGTTTTCCACAATTCTTTCCCACTTCCAGCTTTAGACAAAAATATTCTCTAAGTTTCGAGTATTTACGTCCAGGGTTTGGCCCATGCCTTGTCAGTTAGGCAGTCAGGTACAAGCCTTTTGTAAGTACTTATTGATTCTTTTGAAAAAAGAACTAAATTTGCTGCCTACGCGCACACTACTGGGTACCACAGCCACAATAGCTAACTATTTCAAAACTATGCCTGCTCAGTAATTTCTAAAATGGTATTACACATTATATTTTTATTTGAAAATTTTCAAGTGATTGCCACGTAAATAAAATACACTTCGATCATGGCATTTTCGGTAGTACACCTAATGGTGATAAATAATGGGAATGATTCCTAAGTTGGGAAAATATTTTTTCTAAAATCTAAATATGTATAGAGTTTCAGTTTATAACAAAATCGGCTTCAAAAATTATTATTGTTTTCGACATTCCACAAACCTATCTAATTTAGGATTTATTTTATTTGCAGAAGCGTCCGAAAAGACCTCGTCCTAAAGATACGGTAATTCTACATATTAAATGCATTATATGCAAAAAATTGTTAGCATAGATGTTGGTTCCCCAAACACGTCAATACAACAGAACTGATTCCGCTGAAAATCGGTACGAGCTTAGTATAATGAGTGAATAGGAGTTACGGGCTGCAGTAAGTGACAAGAATTTTATCTATTCTTGTAGTTACAAGTACCTAAGTAACCAGAGTGTTATGTAAACCGATTTAAAAGAGGAGGAGTTTTACAATTCTGTTGTTTTTATATGTTTGTTACCTAAGAACTTTGTTGTTTATAAACCGATTTGAAAAATCTTTTGTTTGAGAGGATATTCTTTCAGATTAGTCCCGTAGTAATTTTATCAAAATTTGTTCAGTTGTTTAGATTTTAAACCAAAAAACCAACACATCTGAAAATAATATGTCGCAAAAGTAAACGAAACTGCGTATTTTGATTTTCTGTGACTTTTCAGTGGTGTTAACGGTCACTTAAGTAGTCCAAATTGAAGTTGGTTATAGTATATTTTTGTAAAACCCTTATTATAATGTAAACAAGTGACGAAATCCCACCTGCCCATGACCAGAACAGTGCAAAGCATGACTTTGATTCTCATAGATCGGTGCAAGACTGATATAGTGCTCATCTAGTTTGAGACATTTTGATTGTCAGTCTTCAAAGACCAGTAACCAGTAATAATGTATTTCTTGCCCTTGGGCATAAAACGCAATTTGCCCCCCCTGTCTAAGTACATAAAATTTAACTTTACGAGCATGCGAAGTAAAAAGGTTTGTAGTAAAAAGTTATTATTTTTACAGCACGAAAACTGGGACTGTAACTATCTATATATATTTCTTAATAAATTACATATTTCAGATATTTCCTAAAGAGGTAAGTTCTTTAATTAAACTAGCTGATGCCCAACACTTCGTTTGCAACGTTTGTTTATACCCTGTTGTACGGTGGGATCCTATCCAAAGAAAATAATGTTATAATTTTTTATTTCTTATAAAAATACATATTTCAGATATTTCCTAAAGAGGTAAGTTTTTAATTAAACTAGCTGGTGCCCAACACTTCGTTTGCAACGTTTGTTTCTACCCTGTTGTACGGTGGGATCCTATCCAAAGAAAATAATTTCATATTTATTTATTTCTTAAAAAATTACATATTTCAGATGTTTCCTAAGGGGGTAAGTTCATTCATTTAACTAGCTGATGCCCAACACTTCGTTTGCAACGTTTTTTTTACACTGTTGTACGGTGGGATCCTATCCAAAGAAAATAATATCATATTTTTTTATTTCTTAAAAAAATACATATATCAGATATTTCCTAATGGGGTAAATTATTTAATTAAACTAGCTGATGCCCAACACTTCGTTTGCATTGCGGATTTCCAAAATTCTTTTCCACTTCTAGCTTTAGACAAAAATATTCTCTAAGTTTCGAGTATTTACGTCCAGGATTTGGCCCATGCTTTGTCAGTTAGGCAGTCAGGTACAAGCCTTTTGTAAGTACTTATTGATTCTTTTGAAAAAAAAAACTAAATTTGCTGCCTACGCGCACACTACTGGGTACCACAGCCACAATAGCTAACTATTTCAAAACTATGCCTGCTCAGTAATTTCTAAAATGGTATTACACATTATATTTTTATTTGAAAATTTTCAAGTGATTGCCACGTAAATAAAATACACTTCGATCATGGCATTTTCGGTAGTACACCTAATGGTGATAAATAATGGGAATGATTCCTAAGTTGGGAAAATATTTTTTCTAAAATCTAAATATGTATAGAGTTTCAGTTTATAACAAAATCGGCTTCAAAAATTATTATTGTTTTCGACATTCCACAAACCTATCTAATTTAGGATTTATTTTATTTGCAGAAGCGTCCGAAAAGACCTCGTCCTAAAGATACGGTAATTCTACATATTAAATGCATTATATGCAAAAAATTGTTAGCATAGATGTTGGTTCCCCAAACACGTCAATACAACAGAACTGATTCCGCTGAAAATCGGTACGAGCTTAGTATAATGAGTGAATAGGACTTAATGCTTCTTCTCGATACCACTGACTGGGGTAAAACTGCGGGCTGCAGTTAGTGACATGAATTTTATCTATTCTTGTAGTTACAAGTAAGTTACCAGAGTGTTATGTAATTTTTCAACCGATTTAAAAAAGGAGGAGTTATACAATACTGTTGTTTTTATATGTTTGTTACCTAAGAACTTTGTTGTTTATAAACCGATTTGAAAAATCTTTTGTTTGAGAGGATATACTTTCAGATTAGTCCCGTAGTAATTTTATCAAAATTTGTTCAGTTTTTAGTTTTTAAACCAACATATCTGAAAATAATATGTCGCAAAAGTAAACAAATCTGCGTATTTTGCTTTTCTGTGACTTTTCAGTGGTATTAACGGCCACTAAAGTAGTCCAAATTGAAGTTGGTTATAGTATTATACCAGAAATGGATTAAAAGACGATTTACAAACACAAATAGCTCTTAATCTTCCAAAGCAATAAAATCAAGAACAGGAAAATATGCATGCGAACACGACGTGAATGACAATGCCATTCTCTTCTTTTATTTCAAATGTCTGAGCCCGCGTCAGACCACTCCAATCGAAGAGGTTGCTTGTCTTCTAAAGAGTCTGCCAACAGTATATTTTTGTAAAACCTTGATTATAATGTAAACAAGTGACGAGACGAACTTGCCACTCTCCTGATGGTGAGAGACCCCGCCTGCCCATGACCAGAACAGTGCAAAGCATGACTTTGATTCTCATAGATCGGTGCAAGACTGATATAGTGCTCATCTAGTTTGAGACATTTTGATTGTCAGTCTTCAAAGACCAGTAACCAGTAATAATGTATTTCTTGCCCTTGGGCATAAAACGCAATTTGTTCCTCCTGTCTAAGTACATAAAATTTAACTTTACGAGTATGCGAAGTAAAAAGGTTTGTAGTAAAAAGTTATTATTTTTACAGCACGAAAACTGGGACTGTAACTATCTATATATATTTCTTAATAAATTACATATTTCAGATATTTCCTAAAGAGGTAAGTTCTTTAATTAAACTAGCTGATGCCCAACACTTCGTTTGCAACGTTTGTTTATACCCTGTTGTACGGTGGGATCCTATCCAAAGAAAATAATGTCATATTTTTTTATTTATTAAAAAAATACATATTTCAGATATTTCCTAAAGAGGTAAGTTCTTAAATTAAACTAGCTGATGCCCAACACTTCGTTTGCAACGTTTGTTTATACCCTGTTGTACGGTGGGATCCTATCCAAAGAAAATAATGTCATATTTATATAATTCTTAAAAAAATACATATTTCAGATGTTTCCTAAGGGGGTAAGTTCTTTCATTTAACTAGCTGATGCCCAACACTTCGTTTGCAACACTTTTTTATACACTATTGTACGGTGGGATCCTATCCAAAGAAAATAATGTTATTTGTTTTTATTTCTTAAAAATTACATATATCAGATATTTCCTAATGGGGTAAATTATTTAATTAAACTAGCTGATGCCCAACACATGTTAAAAAACATGCCTCAACAGTTTCTAAAATGGTATTACACATTATATTTTTATCTGAAAGTTATCAAGTGATTGTTACGTAAATGAAATACACTTCGATCATGGCATTTTCGGTAGTACACTTAATGGTGATAAATAATGGGAATGATTCCCAGCTAGGGAATATATTTTTTCTAAAATCTAAATATGTATAGAGTTGCAGTTTATAACAAAATCGGCTTCAAAACTTATTATTGTTTTCGACATTCCACAAACCTATCTAATTTAGGATCTATTTTATTTGCAGAAGCGTCCGAAAAGACCTCATCCTAAAGATACGGTAATCCTACATATTAAATGCATTAAATGCAAAAGTTTGTTAGCATAGATGTTGGTTCCCCAAACACGTCAATACAACAGAACTGATTCCGCTGAAAATCGGTACGAGCTTAGTATAATGAGTGAATAGGAGTTACGGGCTGCAGTAAGTGACAAGAATTTTATCTATTCTTGTAGTTACAAGTACCTAAGTAACCAGAGTGTTATGTAAACCGATTTAAAAGAGGAGGAGTTTTACAATTCTGTTGTTTTTATATGTTTGTTACCTAAGAACTTTGTTGTTTATAAACCGATTTGAAAAATCTTTTGTTTGAGAGGATATTCTTTCAGATTAGTCCCGTAGTAATTATATCAAAATTTGTTCAGTTGTTTAGATTTTAAACCAAAAAACCAACACATCTGAAAATAATATGTCGCAAAAGTAAACGAAACTGCGTATTTTGATTTTCTGTGACTTTTCAGTGGTGTTAACGGTCACTTAAGTAGTCCAAATTGAAGTTGGTTATAGTATATTTTTGTAAAACCCTTATTATAATGTAAACAAGTGACGAAATCCCGCCTGCCCATGACCAGAACAGTGCAAAGCATGACTTTGATTCTCATAGATCGGTGCAAGACTGATATAGTGCTCATCTAGTTTGAGACATTTTGATTGTCAGTCTTCAAAGACCAGTAACCAGTAATAATGTATTTCTTGCCCTTGGGCATAAAACGCAATTTGCCCCCCTGTCTAAGTACATAAAATTTAACTTTACGAGCATGCGAAGTAAAAAGGTTTGTAGTAAAAAGTTATTATTTTTACAGCACGAAAACTGGGACTGTAACTATCTATATATATTTCTTAATAAATTACATATTTCAGATATTTCCTAAAGAGGTAAGTTCTTTAATTAAACTAGCTGATGCCCAACACTTCGTTTGCAACGTTTGTTTATACCCTGTTGTACGGTGGGATCCTATCCAAAGAAAATAATGTTATATTTTTTTATTTCTTATAAAAATACATATTTCAGATATTTCCTAAAGAGGTAAGTTTTTAATTAAACTAGCTGATGCCGAACACTTCGTTTGCAACGTTTGTTTATTATACCCTGTTGTACGGTGGGATCCTATCCACAGAAAATAATTTCATATTTTTTTATTTCTTAAAAAAATTACATATTTCAGATATTTCCTAATGGGGTAAGTTCTTTCATTTAACTAGCTGATGCCCAACACTTCGTTTGCAACGTTTGTTTATACACTGTTGCTGTAATAAATTTATGTATCTAATTATAAAACTTGTGGTGTATATTTCAGACTTTTGTTTTCATACAAGACTTCGGATTTCTAAGATAAATTTTATGTTTCAGGCACTGACTACTAAGGTACTCCTAACACTGTTATTTTTGCTAGTTTCTAAAATTGCTAGGATAAAAAAATACAAAGTTTAGTGATAGGTACTTGTTACTTATTATAAAAATAAAATTAATATTTTATTTGAATTATATGAATACCAACACAGATAATTTATAGTCTGTTCTTGGCCTAATTTGCATTTTGCTGTAGTTACGTAAACGTGTGATACTTTGTAACGGGGCCACGGAGGTTATTGCAGATTTATAATCCCACTACTTTATGACCCCCATCGTAAGTTATACTACCTGGGGCGACAGATGACCTTCATATTTTGCAATCTACGATGGTACAAAATTGTACATTTTGGGTACATTTTCTTCATATTATTTAAATCAACTGCATGACCCCGATGAAATCACATTGTAATATTTAATTTTATCATGCGTAAAATAATTAATGGGTGTAAATAAATAAAAATTATATGTTGTTAACAACATTTCCTAAACCTTAACCCCCTAAGAGAGAAAACCTATCTAAAGAAAAATTACATATATTTAATTTTCTAAAAATTTACATATTTCAGGTAAGTTATTTTATTAAAAATGGACTGGTTTGCGTAGAAACGTTATGTTTTGACAACATGGATCAAGTGGCATGTAAGTACAGTCAGATGCAGAGACATGTATACACTCCCAATCTTTCACATTTATATTACTCCAATTTTTGCAAACAAAATGCACGCAAGAATTTTCAAATTAATGAAGTCATCTTACTTGTCAGAATTATTGTCAAAAGAAGAATATCTTTGTAAAATTAAGAGTATGATATAAATGTGAAAGCTTGGGAGTGTATACGTGTCTTTGCAGCTGACTGTACGTTAGACTGAAACGCCTGTGTCGAGAGTTCGATTCCCGCTTCAGGACAATCATTTTTAAGAGGATATGTGAAACTGTCAGAAATGACAGCTGCCGAATTGTAAGACAGTTACTCCGAAGAAAGAGGTTAGATATAGATTTTTGTCGCTCAAAAGTAACGGACGTAAGCGACAAATGATAAAACATCGTATTGCTTGAAAAGTATTGAATTTATAAAAAAATCCTTTTACATTTATCTAAGTTCTGTGATTACTCACTCAATAGTATAAAAATAAACCTTAAATATTATCTAAATTCGGAGGATGTAAGTAAATCAGATTTTAAGAGGGCCTATTTCAAAAAATAAATCTAGCGAGAAAAGTTTCACCTATCGTGTTTCTGTCTTACATTTATTTAGATTATATCCTCAAATAATCACTGTATTAACATCAAGATTGTAAACTGTACCGTTACCGAGTAAGAATGAAACGCAGCGACTCCAAATTTTCACATAGCCTCTTAAGATGAAGGTTATAGTTTGTCTTGAGTTTTCACTTACCATATAGTAGAAGAGTGGACTTAACGCTTTGTAACATTATCTTCCAGCAATACCTTAATGCACAAATAAAAGATTTAATTACGTTACTAAAATTGAAATATCCTATTTATTTCATTATTATAATTCTACACAGTCATCTGACGTTACGATGGGTCGACACGATTGATCGAGTAGCAAGTGTGTTGGACTGCCACGCCGGTGTCGCGGGTTCGATTCCCGCTCCATGACAAATATTTGTGTGATGAACATCGGTGTTTGTCCTAAGTCTGGGTGTTTTCTATTTTTCGATGTATTTAAAAAAAAGTATTTAAGTATTGTATCAGTTATATATTTTAGTACTCTGTGGTTATATAGTCTCCATAGTACAAGCTCTGCTTAGTTTGGGGCTAGATGGCGTTGTTTGAAATATCTAAAGTATTTATTTATTTTTAAATATCATCATCATGATTAGCATCCTGACTTGAGACAGCAATATTTATTAGAAAAAACTTGGATCAATTTGTTATGTTAAAAAGTAAGCGCCTTAAAAATAGCATAGCGATACCACCACATAGAACGGCACTTTATGGTAAAAGCATCTTTTGTATGGCACCTCGGTTATACAATAAACTACCGGTAGAATTGAAAAACATAGATAACTTTTACTCATATAAACGAAAACTGACACAACTATTAATTTCAAAATCATATTACTCAATTAATGAATACCTAATGGATAATGAACTTTTCACACCATCTGCTCGACAATGTCCAATTACATATCATGCTATCATCAAGGTAAAGCAAAGCATTACCTACCAAGGGAGGTAATGTTGTATGAAACTCCCAAGGGTTGTAATGTGATTTGAATTTGGAACGTCAAATTTGTGTGGAAAACTCTAAGTAAAAGAACGCCCATATGACACTGTAAAAAGGTTTGTTCGAAAATCGAACTGGCCACTCATAAAAAAAAGAAAAAAAGTCGTGACTGCAAAGATTGTGAAACAAAAGACGGTGCATGTTCGCTGCTGGAGCCCTGCTTTTTATTGCCTCGCAGAAGGTGTGAAAAGTAGAGTATGCTCCTCTGGGATAAAGCCTGTCTTCGTCTTGGGTAGCTTGAACCCCTCGCGTCACTCAGGACTCTACATAACTCCCTCGCTTCGCTCAGAAGTTAACTGAGCCCCTCGTTAGCTCAGGGTTCAATATGCCACCCGCGACATAAGACACTGCTTTATCCCCTTAGTGCATAATCTAGTATTAGACACTTTAGTAGGTACCTATAATTATGACACGTTATTATTAAGATAAGTATTTAGATTAAGTTGGTATTGTATTGTTTGTATCGTTTTGATTGTTTATAATTATTTTCACTGTTTGTACATAAATTTGTATGCTGACAAAGCAGAATATGGATGGTGCTATCCTATAATACGAACAACTGTATTTTTTAATGTATAACCCATATTCGTGCGAATAAAAAATTGAGTATTGAGTATTGATGCTGCTACAAAATCAAATCGTAATTGTATATTTCGGTTCTATGATACCATATTTTATAGGCATGTCTGTATTTGTTTAATTTTTTTTTATGTTTATCCGTAGAAAGAATCAAACGCGCTCGTAAGTACTTAATAGTTAATTATCTTATGTTACAAAAAAAAATAACATTGCAAAATTAATAAATCTATTTATTTGCAACAACTTTCCTTTTTGGTCTAACAATCGATATCAGAGCTTGCGTAGTGTCCACAATTTCTAAACAGTTTATAATTTAACACATTGATATGATAACGCAACTTACACGTTAGTAATGCGTTGGGGACGAAATATTTAGTCTAAGACGATGCGGGACATACATCTTATACAAGAAGCGGCACGAAACTTTAGCGCTGGCCGTTATTGCGCAGAAGTAAAAAGTAAGTTACCTGAGGGGGACTACACATACAATAGCCATGCGCAGTAACACCTCCCCGCGTATCAGCGCTAGACTTACGTGCCGCTACTTATACACCGCGACACGTGATGACTATGTGGGACATATATCTTGTACTGGGATGAAATCTCTAGTTGGATGTCCGACACCGCGACACGTGATGACTATGCGAGACATACATCTTGTACTGGGATGAAATCTTTAGTTGAATGTCCGACACCGCGACACGTGATGACTATGCGAGACATACATCTTGTACTGGGATGAAATCTTTAGTTGGATGTCCGACACCGCGACACGTGATGACTATGCGAGACATACATCTTGTACTGGGATAAAATCTTTAGTTGGATGTCCGACACCGCGACACGTGATGACTATGCGAGACATACATCTTGTACTGGGATGAAATCTTTAGTTGGATGTCCGACACCGCGACACGTGATGACTATGCGAGACATACATCTTGTACTGGGATGAAATATTTAGTTGGATGTCCGACACCGCGACACGTGATGACTATGCGAGACATACATCTTGTACTGGGATGAAATCTTTAGTTGGATGTCCGACACCGCGACACGTGATGACTATACGTACGGACGTGTAGGAGTATTCACGGTACGGTGACCCTACCGATACGGGTAGATTTATAAAGTTTAACTAATTGTGACCATTTACAGACATTTTCATTTTTTTTATTTTTTTCCTGTAGGCTGTAATATACCCACCTGTAAGTACATATAAACAGATTTCAAAAAAGGAGGTGGTTTTTCTTATAAATATTAAAAGTTATATACTACTCGGTTGATTAAACATGACGGCTCGAAAGACGTTTGTGCAAAGTACAGCGTGGAATTGGATAATCTTGATAGAGAAGAGGTCCTGTAATACTTGGTAATGGTAAGTAATGATAAGGCTTTGCAATTAGAGGAAGAATAAATACGGAGGGCGCCGCGCAGACACTTAAACGTTGACACTCTCAGCAGCAGAGAGTGTCAACCAGGTGTCATGTTCATTCGCCCGAGTAGTAGGTCTTGTTAATACTATCTCCGGAAGCAAAGCTTATAAGCACATTAGGCACTATTTAATCGAACCTCTTTGAGTTATTTTGACTCCCGGAACTTTGTTTCTTATCTAGATTATTTTATATTCTTCAAACAATGTTCTTTATATTAAACTTTTTTTTTTCTAGTAAGTATAAATTATTAGGATATTGGTATTTTGACTCTTTAAAATCTTTCCACTCGAATTCTGTCAATTTGTGGCAGTGATTTCGTGAAATCGCATGTGTGAATCAGGAAGTTAACCGTCAGATGGTACCAACCTCAGAAAATGAAGTAAATAGAATCCTAATTTAAATGAGATGTTGTAAATTATATATATATAAAAGCTTTTATAATTTTTTTTAGAGCACGAAAATATATCCAATGAAACATCCAAATAGAGATGGTGACGGTCCGTTTTTATTAAAACCTGTAAGTTTTACTCACCTGATGGTAAGTGACGGTGTGGTCGAGAATGTAGCACGCTTGTCTATGTATGTTGTTGTTTATGTAATGTATATTATGGCGTTTTGACATTTTTTCGAAAAAAAAAGTTCAACGTGGCAATGCCGCTAGCGTTCTGGACACGGTTCTTTCTAATGGAGACAACGACCGACAACGAACGGCTTATTTATAATTTTATAAAGTTATTTATACTATAATATATATGTTACTTGGTATATTTTCCATTACTAATTAAAATTATCTTAAGGCTAATCCTCAAATCCGAATTCCATACAAAATGTTTCGGACAAATACTCAAAAAGTACGCCGTATTATAAGTAATTTCTTCATACTATTCGTTTTGTCCATGTTTTTCGATTTCGTCAAGAAAAAAAGTGTAAGGTTTCATGCTTTAATTTAGATTTTATACGTGTTTTTAAGTTAGTAGGGTTAATTTTAAAACACGTATAAAATCTAAATTAAAGCATGAAACCTTACACTTTTATTGTTGGCGAAATCGAAAAACATGGACGAAACGAATAGTATGAAGAAACTATTCGTTTCGTCTACGTCTACGTCTACGTCTACTACGGCGTACTTTTTGAGTATTTGTCCGAAACATTTTGTATGGAAATTTCCCTTGAGGATTCTCCATAATTGCATAACTTTTTAGGACCCTTTTTAATGTGCAGTATGACATACCTTCATACGTTAATACTTCTATAATTTTTAATTTCGGTTTTTTTTTATTTTACAGAAGAAGAATAGATGGTGGCCCTAGGCTAATGGCTGCAGAAATAAAGCTTCGAGTTGTTTAGCTGGGCGATAAAATAAACGACCAATTTTGAAAATATCACTTGTGTCTTACTTAAAACAAAAAACAATCCTTTCACATTTTTTTTATCAACCTGCTGCCATTGTTGAGCAAATAATAATAATAATATAATAATAATAATTTTATTTCAGACACAAGAAAAGTACAATGTAGCTTAACTAGGGCCCATATGATATATACCTTAGAGACTAACATAAATAAAGCAAAGGTCTCCCGCAAATCCTTCCACTTGTCGCGATCTTTTGCGGCCTCCCACCATTCCCTCTCGAATCCGTCCAGATCGTCCCTCCAACCCCACCCCCCTTTCACATATATAATTTAATTATAATTAAAAAAACTAGCCTATTTAAATGTAACGCTGCCATCGGTTATCGATCGAGTTGGAGCAGTTGAGCTACCTATAGATCGTTTGCAACGGTCTATGGTGGACACAATTGTGGGAACAATAATTAATGAAAAGAAAAATTGTAGAGAAGACCTACGTCTAGATGATGATGATTCCTGATATCGATTTCTAAGATCTATCTGGTACTATGTATATTAGTTTTTATTACCGCAGGGTCTCTACGACGCTTCTAATCGGTAACGTAGGCCCTCTACGACGATAGTATGGCGTAGGCCCTCTAAAACGATAGTTTTTGGTGGCGTAGGCCCTCTACGACAAAAGTATTGGTGAGCGTAGGCGTAGGCTCTCTATGACGATAGTATTTGGTGGCGTAGGCCCTCTACAACGATAGTGTTTGATGGCGTAGGCCCTCTACGATGAAAGTATTGGTGAGCGTAGGCGTAGGCTCTCTACATCGATACTGTTTGGTGGCGTAGGACCTCTACAACGATAGTGTTTGGTGGCGTAGGCCCTCTACAACGATAGTGTATGGTGGCGTAGGCCCTCTACAACGATAGTGTTTGGTGGCGTAAGCCCTCTACTACGATAGTGTTTGGTGACGTGGGCCCTCTACAACGACGAACATATTGGTGAGCGTAGACTTTCTACGACGATAGTGTTCGGTGGCGTAAGCCATCAACGACGATAGTAATCGATGGCGTAGGCTCTCTACAACGATAGTATTCGGTGGCGTAGGCCCTCTACAACGAAAGTATACTGTGGCGTAGGCCCTCTACGACGAAAGTATTGATTAGCGTAGGCGTAGGCTCTCTACGATATTTGGTGGCGTAGGCCCTCTACAACGATAGCGTTTGTTGGCAGAGGCCCTCTACGACGATAGTAATCCATGGCGAAAGCTCTCTACGACGATAGTATCCGGGGGCGTAGGCCCTCTCTACGATGATAGTAATATGAATGAAACGGACCGAAGTTCTCAACTTGAAACCTATTACAAACTGAACCTCTATTCATATTTTATAAGCAAACTCTTTTTTGCCCTAGGGCCCAAAATGCAATGTTTTACTACACCTGTACCTAGCACGAAGTTGAACTTTACGAGCATGAGATGTGAAAAAGTTTTTTTAAGTTGGTTACTCGGTTTAGGTTGTTTTAAAATGTATTCCTAATTTATTTATCGAAGAAAATTAAGTCAAACTATGTAACCAACAATCAATACTAATTGGAAATGTTTGCTTAACTATCAACATAGATTATAAACGGTGTTCCTATAGAACACTAAGATGAATAGCTTCAAATCAAGATGGAGTCGGAACAAGACAAAAAAAATTCAAGCCCTGTCAAGAAAAATGAAATATCACCATTTTAAAATATTGTTTGTTACTTTCAGCTACGAAATTTATTAACAATTAAAAGTTTTAGTAATTTAGAACTAAGTATAATATTTCCCTGGCAGTGTTACTTATTTATTTCAAAATGTAGCATCGGACTAAACAAACTAAAAGTTGGCTACCAATTAATTTTGTCGCGTTTTCTTACTAAAGTGTGATTCTATACCTTAATACGTCTATGACTATCAAGAAACGAAATCAATTACAATCGACGACTTATTAACAGTTTCCACAAAAATAAATCTATTGGGTTTTTAAAAATCCTGGCTGCAACATGAAAAAAATATTTATAATTTGTATTTTTTTTCCTTGGATAACTGGATTTTGGGAACCAAATATTAACGACCACAAAGTAAGTATTTACTATCACTTGCATGTCTAGATGAATGTTTCTTCTACGCCATACTTAGACCTATATACGGTTAGTTTTTGTTTATGCGAGAGCCGAGACTCGTTTATTATTTTTTGATCTAGTCACGAAAAATAAATAAAAAATATTCTTTTAGAGATTTGTTACCAAATTTAACAGGGGTTATTTGTCCGAAACGAAGAACGCCGGCTGCATGCACGAAAACGTTACGCTAGTAGTCAAGTTAAACTATCGTCCGTAAACCAACTTTATAGACAACCAATTTTTTTTTTAACTTGGTTATCGTTTATGAGCAAACTTATTTCAGGTTCCGCATAAACAAAACCTATATGTTGTACACCGTCAATTTTTAATCACCAGAAAAACATACGCATAGTGAGTTGCCGTTACTGAAACACACTCAAAATTAATTACAATTTTTGTAAAAACTAATTTGATTAAAATTGGATAACTGTTACCGTTAGTCCTATTCCTATGGATATTCGTCAGGCGGTACCCTTTATTGATAATAATTTAAGTTTTATGCATCGTTTGGCAAACCCGGGTACCCAGCTCGAGTCAAAAATCTAACTTTTTATACGATTGTTTGTACCCAGTAAGTGGAGTGGTCGCACTTGGACCGATTGAGCTAAATTTAGCTAAAAGAGGATAAATGATTATTTATATTATTTGATTAATTTAAATGGTAAAATTTGTAAATTTTCAAAAAATGGGTAAATAATAATGGACACGTAAACATAATCTTACGTAGTAAATGCTGTGAAAAGCTAATGATGGTTTAAATTCCTAACTATTATCATGATAAATTACCTATATTATATTATGTTAAATAATATGTTTTTATATATTTCCTAACTAAAACATGCCTTTTCTTTGTTTTTAGAGACAACTCGTTTCAGCTTGGGTAAGACATAGTGTGATAGAAGACGAACGATTTTTTGCAATTTTACGTTGAAAATTGCAAAAAAAAAACTTCATATTGTGTCAATAATTAAATAGTAATTCTTTCGAAAAATTAACAATGTGTTAGATATTATTTTACCTGACTGTACTATGCAAGCAATAGGTTTGCCAAATGACACAAATACACGCTACTTTTAAAAGTTGTACAACGCTACAAAATGAATGAAAAATAAAAAGTCATCGAAATGCCACTTTTGGGTAGGTATTCAACGAGGATTACGAAATGAAACGTTGTCCAAATGGGATGTAGTTTTGAAATTTATAAATATATTTATTTATTTAATTTAAATAAGCACCTATAATGTAAGTCTAAAGTTTATAAAAATTGGAAGTCTCGACTGCCTGCAAGATTTTGACTTTTAGACTTGATAGATATGGAAAACTTATAAATAAATTTCTTTATATTTTAGAAAATTCAACATTTGGTATAGCAAATTTTTATTATTTTTCAATCCGCGCGTGTACGCGTCCGTATAGGCGCGTAAAAAACTCTAGTTTAAAACCCTTACCTCCGTCAGGCATGGCATTTTCTGATTTGTTTTTTGACGTGACTACGTCTAATAAATCGACGAACGCCGGCTGCATGCACGAAAATGTTGACGTCATTGTCCGGTAACGCTCATTGTCCCGTTACGCAGGTAGAAACGTTAAACTATCGTCCGTAAACCAACTTACAGTCAACTATTTTTTTTAATTCCTCTTCTTATCGTGTCACTGGTTCTTTCGAATCAGTGTGGTGAAAGGATTTCAAGTGCGCCTCTTGCGAAGAGGCTCCTTTGGTGCACTTGACACATGTTTTTCGAACTCATAGGTTCTATGACATGCCGTTTTCCTCACGATGTTTTCCTTCACCGTTAAGCACGTATTTTTAATGCCCACATAGTTTTTTTGATCATTTTTTGTTTTTTACTCATTTATGAATTTATTAAAAAGTTTATTAATTAAGTTGTTCTTTATACTTTTAGAATAACCCTAACCAAGGGAACGAGGTAAAGAACTTTTAGCGTAATATTCATTTTTTTTTCAAGTATTATAAAAACTCTAGTTTCTAAAAATATAATGTAATAATAAGAATTTTTCTATTATAAAAGTATTTTCAGAAACTCTAGTTTCTAAAAATATAATGTAATAATAAGAATTTTTCTATTATAAAAGTATTTTCAACAACTCTAGTTTCTAAAAATACTTATATTATAATGTACGGTTGGCACTGTAATGGTCTTTACCACTTGTGGTTAAGGATAGGGAGGTATATATTAAGTGGTTAAATATGTATGTACATTTCTGTGCTACCTCGTATCTTCTAAACGGCAGGAATGATTTTGACTGTTAAGGTATCGCTAGATATGTCTCAATCACCTGAGTGTTTTAAATAGGTTTAAAAATATATCAAAATGGCGGATTTTTGTAGCTAAATGGTAAGTCGTTAATATTTTTTTGTTTACCAAACCCATCGAGTTGGGTATCAAAATGAAGGTATTTTAAAGGAGATTACAAAAATATGTAGGTATGCATAAGGTTTATGTTTAAATTTAATTTGGAATAATGAATTGAAATGAATGTATAATTATTTCGCAGTCGGGTTTTCAGTTTTTTTAAACTTTAAGGGAATCCTCAAGGCAATTTTCCATACAAAATGTTTCGGACAAATACTCAAAAAGTACGCCGTATTATAGTAATTAACACTAATATATATAATTAATAGTAATTATACAAATTAACACTACTAATTTTAAAACACGTATAAAATCTAAATTAAAGTATGAAAATTTACTAATTTTTGTTGACAGAATCGAAAAACATAGACGAAACGAATAGTGTGAAGAAATTACTATAATACGGCGTACTTTTTGAGTATTTGTCCGAAACATTTTGTATGGAAATTTGCCTTGAGGATTATCCTTAAGCTTGTTTTATTAATTACAGATGGAGTTAGTCTTCATCTTGAAGAACCCTCAGCCTGAGACGAGTTACTTTACTCCTAGCACAGTCACGCTATATGGGATTACGCCTCCAGATGCTGCCAGGTATCCTTTGCAGGTAGCAGGTACCAGGTATCAGAGGACGTGGTGGCCGAGTGGATGAGGCCCTTGCCTTGCGATCTGATGGTCGCGGTTTTGAATCCCGGTGGCAGTCATGCGTAAATGGTTTTTTTCGGTTGAAAAAATCTATGTATGCATCCCACGTTCTCACAACGGTGAAGGAAAACATCGTGAGGAAACCGGCATGTCGTAGAACCAAAAGTTCAAAAACACTTATTAACAATCAATAACACTATTGTAATATGTAAATAATAAGTAAGTTTAGCATTAATTTTAAGTATAATAACGTTTGGGCGTTTTGGAGTAATCTGTCAGCCCTTCCTGTGTTTTCCTAATAAAATATAAAATACATGTCGAGTGCACAAAAGGAGCCTCTTCGAGGCGCACTTGAAATCCTTTCACCACACTGGTTCGAAAGAACTAGTGACAAGATAAGAAGAAGTTGCAGGAGCAGGAGACGCAGCGCCCACCAGGCGCGGCGAAGAGACTATAGGAACTTATTTTTTTTTTTTTTATGATGCTAATTTTAGCAAACCATAGATGAATAACGATGTTCCTATAGAACAAGATGGACAGTATCAAACCAAAAGGGAATCGTAAGACAGGACCAAAAAACTTACAGACACCTTGTCAATAAAAATGAAATGTCTCCATTTTCAAATAATGTTTGTTACTTTTTACGATGTAGTTTTATTAACAATAAAAAAGGCAGTAGTAGTTTTAACATAAAATATTTATTTTATTTATTTTAGCCCTGTTACTTATCTTTTTCGAAAATTTGCATCGGACCAAAATGTACTAGAAGTTAGCCAAAGTTGGTTAAAAAAAGTTGGCTCCCTTTTACTGTGCATATTTTCAATGTGTTTCTATACTTTAATACTTCAGTGTAGCAAACATATTCACTATTATTATGAAACGAGGACTAAACTCGAGGTCACCCCCTGACTTTGACCTAACTGCAAATTTGTTTCAGGTTTGACGTCAACTTACAAAGCGGAACCAACATGCCATTCGCTGACATCGTTTTACACATCAGCCTCAGATTTAATGGTGAGAAAATGTGTACGCGCGTACTAAGCAAGCAATCGAAGTTACGGGCGTCAGCCAGTTATATATAAAGCTAAGTAACTCAAAACGAACTATGTACCTAGGCAAACTTTTTTATAAGTAGTCGGCTCTGTAATTGTCTTTACACCCAGCTTACGCCGTTGTAATCCTGTGATTAAACCACTCAAAACATCATGTGTGTGTGTGTGAGTAAACTACTGATTTGTATTTGTATTTATTTATTAACTTTAATTAACACGGATTAATCAATTATATTAATTAAAGAATGATACTTATAAAATAACAGATTCCATTAAAATTATACACGTATTATATAAAAATTAAATGATGTGGATAAACCCATAATTTAAGATACAGGTAGTTTAATCACATGAGAACACTGGCGTAAGCTGAATACTATAATACCTAATAAAGACAATTACAGAGCCGACCCTACATTATAAACGAAATCATAGATTCGGACCGAAAAGTATAATCATCATCAAAAATGTGAAAGTGGGCGATAACGCCCCCTTGTGGGCGCTGCAGGCCTAAAAGGGGAGCGGTAAGAGACCCAGAAAATGAGGGCGTTGTGTAGAGGCTTGGGGGGTGATTTGTAATTTCATTTAGCTAGGAGGCCTCTTAGACACCGACTGCATGAGCTCTCGACTCTCAACTACAACTTGTGAATATCAACTAATATTAGTTAAGAGATTGCTCAAACTCGGTTCGATATTTCTCTCCGTCTCGTTTAGAATTAATGTTTAATCTCCGCTTTTAAGTAGGTGATAAAATGAGGGCGCTAAAAAATAATTTATTCTCAAAGTGGGCAGCAGACAAAATAAGTTTGGGAACCCCTGGCCTATATCAAGCAGTCCACTGCTGGACACACAGATAGATTGGAGGGATCATTCCTGGTCAGTAACACCCCGTCGCCATTACTGTTGACCATCGGAAAAAAAAGTTTTACTCGTTCACAATGTGCCCAAAAAGTGTGTGCAACGCAATTTATTATTTCCGATCGTATCCACGACTAACGGTAACAGTTATCAAATTTATTTTTTCAAAAATAGTTCAATTTTTCAAGTTTTTTTGTCATACCTGTGTTTAATTACGGAAACTGATTATGCGTATTTTTTTTCTGGTGATTAATTTACGGGGTATATGATATTGATCGGTGTTTCATTTTGGTTTTTATTTCAGAGAGAGTTGTAATCCAAAACCACTACTCGGCAAACGATGATAAATGGGGCCAAACGGAACGCAGTACGGGCTTGCCTTTGGTCGCCGGGGAACCATTCAGCATGCAGATTTTCTGCCAACCGGAGTCCTTTGAGGTTTTTTACTAGCTGCTTACCTCGATTGCGCTCGCATAGTTACGAGTTATACACCACCAATTTTTAATTACCAAAAAAAAATTAAATGGGCATTTTTTGGGTTTGCTAACCGATGAATAAAACTTAAATTATTATAAATAAAAGGTACCGCCTGATGCAAATTCATAGGAAAACGACTAACGGTAACAGTTATCCAATTTTAATCAAATTTGTTTTGACAAAAATTCGACCTAATTTTTTCAAGTTTTTTTGCCGTATTGCCGTTCAGTTATGGCTGACTATGCGTATTTTTTTTCTGGTAATTAAAAATTGACCGTGTATAATAGCAGTCACTTTATTCTGAAATTTTCGTTACTTACACCCGTATTCTAAGACGATTTTTTACTCAATGAAAGTCATTACATTTGAAATTTGACAGGTGACACCTTTAGTAAAGTGGCGGCCATTTTTTTACTTACGTAAGGAGAGTTTAAGTTTGAGGAATGACTTAGAATACGGGGTTAGACGCGATTTGACGTAGGCAAATAAAACTCTGATTGGATTTCAAGTATTTTTTTAAAATATTTAAATGCAATATTACTGAATTTAAAAAATAATGGTCTCCATTAAGCAAAACGTTCTAACTCCATAATTAAATGTAGGGTCGGCTCTGTGATTGTCTTTACACCCAGCTTACGCCGGTGTTCTCCTATGATTAAACCACTGGTGGTTTATAATATGGGTATATAGACGACACTGTGGCTTAGTTGGTAGTGACCCTGCCTACGAAGCTTGGTGTTCCGGGTTCGATCCCTGGCCGGGGCAAATATTTGTGTGACGAACACAAATGTTTGTTCTCGGGTCTTGGATGTTGTGATGTCTTGTATGAGTCCACGCCACTGCGATACAGGGAATCCTAGTGCAGGGGTGTGTGTGTGTGTAAATGTTTAATAAAATACAAAAAAAATAAAAAAATAATATCTTAAGTGGTTTAATCACATCAGTAGTTTACTCACACAAACATAATGATGTGTTTGTGAGCTGGGTGTAAAGATAATTACAGAGCCGACTGTACTTGCCCTCCATATCCCATGGCCTGTATATTGATCAAACACAGTCAAGCAAAATTTCCGTATTTTAATTTGTACGTTTCGTCTTCCCATAGATACATTTTAACAAGAAAGAGTTCGGCACTTACAAGCGGTACTTACGAGAGCGCGAGAATTATCTCGTCGTGGCACAAGACGTCAATATAACGACCGTATCGTGGCAGAATTCTGAGGTAATTAACTACTTTTTTATTTTTTACGGTAAAGCGTTGATGACACATGACTAGTTTACTACTACAATATATATTATAATGTTGTAAATGTTTAAATAATAGTAGATTATGCACTAAGGGGATAAAGCAGTGTCTTATGTCGCGGGTGGCATATTGAACCCTGAGCTAACGAGGGGTTCAAGCTACCCAAGACGAAGACAGGCTTTATCCCAGAGGAGCATACTCTTTTCACGCGATATTTTCAATATCGATATTCACCTTTAAAAATATCGATATTCTGATATCGATATTTTTTATGAACGATATTGCATCCCTAGTCCTCAAGCGGGTGTCAAACCGAGACACCTTCGTAGCATTCCAACACAGTTGGATCTATCCGTGATATTACTTCTCGATGTGTCATATCTTTCCTCTCGGTTTCTGTCAATTGTGGGGGAAATTTAGTGAAAGATGGGACGGAAGTGTGTAAGAGGAAGTTAATCTTAGAAAAATGAATTAAATAGAATCCTTCCAAGTTTAATATGTTATTTTATGTTACTCACATCATATTCGAGTACTTTACTCATTTTTTTAATTTATTGCAGAGTCTTGGCGGACGATCCGATAGGAGGCCGGAGCGAAAATATAATTAAAAAATACTAAAATATTTGTGTTTAATATATAAAAATAAGTGTTTTTTTTTATATTAACAGATGGCAATACTAGCTAGGCGCTCTCTTAGTAAGTATATGGAGAACCGGCATACATCTAGGACAAACCATTCGTGGCTTTTTAGATGTTTTGTTTTTATCGTTATGTACTAATTTCTTTTACAATAAAAAGAAATAAAAAAATATGGTAAACATAGATGAATAACAGTGTTCCTATAGAACACCAAGATGGACAGTATCTAACCAAAATGAATGCGGTATTTAGGACCGAAAATTTTCAGACACTCTGTCAATAAAAATGAAATAGGTTTCTCTATTTTCAAATAATGTTTGTTAATATTTACGACGGAACTTTATTAACATTGAAAAAGCTTCTTACTTCTACTTTTCGAAATTTAGTCTCGGACCAAAATGTACTAGAAGATAGCCAATGTGGCTCCCTTTTTTGTGACACATTTTCAATGTACTACATTGTGTTTCTATACTTTAATACTTCTGTGATGGTAAGAGATTACGCTTGCCCATAACCATAACAGTGCTACAAGACCAGGACACAGTGGAGCAAGTGGTGATCCACTGTCAAGCGACAGAGGACAGTAGGATCAAGACAGGTCTGCGCAAGTTATTGGACTCCTCTCCACCTAACGTGTCAATAACCACGCTGTTGGAACTGTGCTCACCAGGTGTGCAACCCAGGGTCACACAAGACCCTCTACCCCACGACATTACTAAGTTACCGTAGGACCTCTAAGAATAGAATAGAATAGAATAATTTTTATTTTCAGATAACACAGTACAAGTACAGATCCATAATTGAGTTAATATACTATATGATTAAATCTTTAATCTATGTTAGTTTACATTAATGTTAATGTACGCAAAACTCGTATAGGCACCCTATTTGCCCTGAATACCTGTCGTACGAACGCTGGTCTACGTTGTCCCATACGTCGAATGGTTGAAACATATAATTCTAATTTTGTAAATATTGACATCTTTTCAAGTTCCAGGTGGAAGTTTAGGAAGGAAGTGCTAAAATGTCTAAAAGACAGTAACCCATAGAAATGTATAAGTAGTTGTATGTATATTTGGTTGTATTCTCTCTAAGAATATGGATAATGACATTTCGACATTTGTAAATTACTATTGTTAATCTTGTTAACTTCTTGGGGTCTATGACAAACCGATTTTCTCAAGATGTTTTCCTTCACCGTTTAGGAGGTACTCTTGTTACAACACTGATAGAATCTGCTCACCTTATAGATAATTCCTACCGACCCTCTAGTGGTCTTCATAAGTAAATAATTATCTTAAAACTCTGTGGATAACGTAGTGGGCTGAAATATAATTAATATGCTTAAGATGTTATAACTGTTAAGTAAAATGTATATTGCAGCTGTTTGTTGTCCCAATAAATAAAAATTTTAATTAAAATTATTATGGTGGAGTTACTTAATAAGTACAGAAATGCAGTGTCTGTACAGCGGACCATTAAACTTGTCCGCTATCATGCGCAGGAAGTTCTCTTAGACAAACTCAAGACAGACAAGAATGGAGAAGGCTGGGGGAGGCCTTTATAAACGGCAGATTTAAAAAAAACCAAGGTTGCATGGTGTGAAAGGAATGTTATAAAATACGTAATAATATACCAGCTTTCAAAAGATTGGTCCGTGAACACTATTTAAAATCCACGAAATAATATATGTATGTACTATATTATAATATATATACTATTTATTTAGTCATTTTTAATTATAAATATATATATAAATACATAATTATTTAGTATTATTATATTAAATATATATTTAAGTAATTAGCATTTAAGTTGTACGCCAGTTTTTCTTTTTTCTACCATCAACTGGTTGACTGGTAGAAAATGCTCTAGCATTAAGTCCTCCTTTTGTACTACATTTAAGTGTGTGCAATAAAGTATTAAATAATAATAATGATATACTAGCTACGTAATAAAATAATTAAATTTGAAATTTGTAATAATCAGAACAAAATGTATACCTATCTGAATAAAGGGCTGTATTAATTATTATCTCGTCTTTATTCATTTTATATATAATCAAAAACACATTGTATAGTTACTCTAAAATACATATCAAAATTTTTACAAAATTTTACTTTGACTACAGATAAATATATATATTTATTATTAAATATTATGTACTTATTATTATTAGGACCTCTACAGCGCTATTAGAGCGAGCTCGTGGTGGCGGAGTAGATGAGGCCCTTGCCTTGCGATCTGATGGTCGCGGGGTTCGAATCCCGGTGGCAGACATGCGTAAATGGGTTTTTTCGGTCGAAAAAATCTATTATGCATCCCACGTACTCGCAACGGTAAAGGAAAACATCATGAGGAAACCGGATTGTCAAAGGACGGAAAAAAAAAATTCTATGACATGTGACATCCACCAATCCGCATTGGGGCGTGGTGGATTAAGACACATTCGCTCTCCTGCCGAGAGTAGGCCTGAGTCCCAGCAGTGGGAACATTATAGGCTGATTATGCTTATGCTACAGCGCTATTATCAATAGCTAGCAGTTATTACGTTTTTATTCAGTGCCGTGCACTCTCTGCGATATAAAGTGATCGATAATTTGGTGTAGATGTATTATTAGATGTATTATTTTGTATCGTAGGTAAATAGGTGATGATATTATAATTTTTTTTATTATGTATTTATTTTTCATAAAAGGTAACATATATTGTTGTTTTATAAGTACCATTAAGCCTTAACAGGTTTGTCTTGGTACCGAGAAGATAAAACACATATCAATAATCTATTACATAATATGAGCTGTTGCTATGAAAATAAATTATAAATGTATATTCTATATAAACTAGTCAAGTAAAACTGTGGGAGACTTATAAGTGATGGTATAATGAAAATTATAATATCGAAGGACCTTAATGATATTTATAGAATCTTGCTCAGCCGACACAGGGTAGATAAAATGTAGCCACTTACCTCTGCCACTTCCACTCGAAACTTCTGATGCAGGCCAGGTAATTACGGCTTCAGCAGTCCAATTCAGGGTATTATGATGGTAGCCACCAAGTCAATCAACACGACAACACAAGCACAGTCACTATGAGAACGTCTCACGCGGCAGGCGTTGAATGAATACGTGTGGTGCGTGCGACAACCAAAGGGCAACTGGTTGTGTTAGGCTCTAGCCGCCGGTAGTAGGTGGCGCGGCGAGCAGGTTTGCCGATCCAACATTTCGGAAATGACGGTAGTCGTAGAAAAGGCGGATGTCAAACAAATTATCCGACCCTGCATTTCTAAACTGATCGAACAAAAACCAATAGGTATATAATGAAAAACTTAAATTAGATTGTATGTAGGTAGTTATGTAAGTACATTAAAATAATTGTTTAAGTATAAGGTTAGATACCTGCATCATTTTCTTTAAAGTATTTAAAATAAATATTTTAGCTCAGTTACTTTTTGTAATTAAATTACGTAGTTTACATTAGTGTAGGTAGGTAGTTACATTTTTTCATAATGCTGTTAACAATACTTAAGTATTATCAGTGGCGTAAGCCCTCTACGTCGTTAGTTTTTAGTGGCGTAGATACTCTAATGGCGTAGAAACTCGTACTGGTGGTGTAGGCCTTCTATAATAACATTTATCGGTAGGATAGGCCTTCTACGATGCTAACATTTGATAGCGTAAGCCCTCTACGATGTAAGTATTCGATATCGTAGGCGTTCTACAACGCTATGTTTCGGTGGCGTAGACCCTCTACACTATAATTAAGAGGCGTAGACCATCTACTGTTACTTCTTAGCTGAAGAACTGGTATTATTTGGTGGATTTTGCAATAAATAGATGTTTTATACCAAAAAACACATTATAAGAGGCTATGTGAAAATTAGGAGTCGCTGCGATTCATTCTTACTCAGTAACGGTACAGTTTACAAACTTGATGTTAATACAGTGATTACTTGAGGATATAATCTAAATAAATGTAAGACAGAAACATGATTGGTGAAACTGTTCTCGATAGATTTATTTTTTGAAATAGGCCCTCTTAAAATCTGACTTTACATCCATCCTCCGAATTTAGAGAATATTTACGGTTTATTTTTATACTATTGAGTGAGTAATCACAGAACTTAGATAAATGTAAAAGGATTTTTTTTATAAATTCAATACTTTTCAAGCAATACGATGTTTTATCATTTGTCGCTTACGTCCGTTACTTTTGAGCGACAAAAATCTATATCTAACCTCTTCCTTCGGGGTAAGGTGTCTAATTGCGCTATCACTATCTTACAATTCGGCAGCTGTCATTTCTGACAGTTTCACATATCCTCTTAATGAAAATAATATGCAGTTACAATTTTGAAGATGCGAGTAGCGGCGGTTTGTAGCGTGTGGCGGCCACCGGGCGTCTACCGTGTGCGGCGAGTCCATATAAAATGTATGAAAACTACAGGAAATATGGTGGATGGCGGCGATTTGTGGTTGTGGCCGGTGGCCCGTGTGCGGCGACACTACTTGTCTATGCACAGGTACGTAGGTAGGTGGCTACGCTCGGAGATGGAGTATTAGTAGGCGCTTCAACATCTACTACGGTATATTTTGGTGGAGACCCTCTGAAATGTTATTTCAGTGGCGAAGACCCTCTACGACGCTATAATTCGGTGAGTTTGGCCCTCTACGACGATACATTCGATGTCATAGGCCCTCTACCACAAAATTACTGGTGTCGTAGGCTTTCTTAATGAATTATTTTGTATCTTTGATAGCGTAAAGCCTTTATGATAATATTTATATTGTCGTAGGCCTCCTACAATAATATTCGCTGGCGTAGGCCCTCTATGATGATCACATAATTTTTAACTAAAAAATACCTAACAGTATAGCCTAATAAGAAAATGATTCCTAACTTATTATCAGAACATGTAAACCAACAAATTGAAAATGTTCAATTAATTATCAAAAAACGCAATTACTCTATAGAATAATTAACTGACGAAAATTTTTACGTTCGCACATTAAACCGTTGGATATTTAATCTTCATGGCTGCAACATGAAAGAAATATTTATAATTTGTATTTTATTTCCTTTGATAACTGGATTTTTGGATGTTGAAACTGTAAGTAATTACTAATACTTGCATGTAGAGATGGATGTTTGTTCTACGGCAAAACTATTCGACCGATTAAGCTGAAATTCGGTATAAGTTTAGTTTATAAGCCAACAGGACTTAGGGAACAGAAAGCGCCTTCTGTCCACAGTCCATAGTGGCGCTTCCTCACGCCTCTAATTTTTCTACATTGGCCTTCCAACGGTGCGTGATTCTGCGGATTTATTCACGCATAGCCGATGACCACGAATAGCCACGCACCGCACACAAAGCTCTTCCCATAGTGCAAGATTCTGCAGATTTGATATTGCGAACTTGCTATAATCGACTTGACTGAAAAAAATTGGTTGTCTATAAAGTAATTTTATAATTTTAAAAACATATACCAATTTTGTACACACTTAAACTAGCTAATAACGGAGAAGAATAATAAATAACACTAAATATAAAAAAAAAAAACTATAAATAACCTAGTCGGTCGTTGTCACCACCAAAAGTTGTCTATAAAGTTGGTTTACGGACGATAGTTTAACGTGACTACCAGTGTAACGGGACAATGTGCGTTACTGGACAATGAGTGTTACCGGACAATGACGTCAACGTGTTCGTGCATGCAGCCGGCGCGGCGGCGTTCATCGATTTATTAGAGGTAGTCACGTCAAAACAAAACGTTCAACCGAATTGATAACCTCCTCCTTATTGGAGTCGGTTGATAGGTTTATCCGTGAATCTGAAACCGCACTAAGACATTCATCCCTCTTCATGGGATGCGCTCATGCCAAATACCTATAATCTCGGGCGAATGAACATGACACCTGGCTCAAATGACGTTTGTGCAAAGTACAGCGTGGAATTGGATAATCTTGATAGAGAAGAGGTCTTGTAATAATTGGTAATGATAAGGCTTCGCAATCAGAGGAAGAACAAACACAGAGAGTGTCTACGAGGTGTCATGTTCATTCGCCCGAGTAGTACTTTGAGTATCTCAACTTCTTTTTTTTTAATTTGTTTGTATAATGTTAATTTAAAATAATTTTATTTTCAGAAAAGACGTACCATAAAGCCAGTACTTCGGGGCTTGGCAAGTTAACCTTACCTACCAATAAAATAATGTATTCTTAAATTATTAAATTCTTTATTGCACACATAAAAAATATTAAACACGTGATTAATAAAATTAGTATTTATTTTATTAATATAAAATAATAATATAAATGTAAAAATATAAAAATATTTAGGCTTAAAATAAATAAACTAGTAATTCGCTATATGACCCCACGAAGAAAATCTTTACATCAATTTTTTTTTAAGATTAAGACATTTTTTTTAATAATAGGTAGTTTTGACTGACACGCCAAACCATCTGACACGCCTGACACTTGCGCGAATAGGGGACCAATTTAACAAGCTGTCATCGATTCTCGTTATCGAATGGTAAGTCAATTTTGGCACAAAATCGGCGACCAATATGCCAAAATTGACGTACCATTCGATAACAAGATCAGCAGGGCTATTCGTTAAGCTGTCATTAGTTCTCGTTATCGAATTCGATGGTCAAGACTGGGAAAAAATGACGTCATTATCGATATCAACTCGATAACGAGAACCACAGACATGATAAAAACGAATGATTCGATGAATGAGTGAAGTTATGAATGAGTGTCTCGGTCGGACCTCATTTTATATTTTTGTCTGTAGCTCAATCATTCGTGTTTTGACGTTACTTTTTGTAAACAATGTTTTTAGTACTGCTAAATTCGATGTTTTTTTCGTGTATTTTTGCCAAAAAAAAAGACAGTACATTGTGTAGTTTTGTGATGCAAATGTGGTCCAGCGTATACGATGCGAAAACCAACTAAAACTTACTCTAACAACCTATACCTACAGCATTACGAAAATAATCCGCTTTCATAAAAGTAATAGTTAAATAAGGATGTTTTGTATCGTTTATTGACTCAGCAGTTTGAAATAAAGTAATTGGTATTACATAACGTGCATAAAGTTGTATAATGCACGACATAAGTTACAAAATATGTGAATCAAACATTCGTCAATATTATTGTTTGATGTAAACTTTGCCTACAGATTTTGATACGTTTACCTATGCCTGGTGCTATCTTTCGAACCAACTAAGGGTTTTAGGATTCATTAATCATTATTTTCTAAATGGTCGAAGGGAAATAAATAATTTAGACAAAGCTTTAACTTTCTTTAATTTTATTGATGAGGTATCCTAGGTATGAACAACATAATTTACATGAGTTTGGTTTAGACAGTATATGAAACTGCCACACATGTAACGCCGACATGCTGTGCTGTTCCAGACACTGTGACAATGGCAGAAAGATGATAATATAACCTCAAACTGGTGAAAATAAAACTAACGACGGGATGTAAAGTTGTCTTTATCCTTGTCTAGCTCTTTAACTAGACCTACAAAGTTTCAACAATTGGTTCAGTAGTTTCAGCGTAATTAATACATGCCATAGGTTTAAGTGCCCAAAGTATCAAACACTTTCAGTCATTATGTGATTTCCATGATGATTCCAAAAAGAAGAGAAAACCTATATTTATAACTTTGTTCTTTAGAAGAACCTAAGTTCTTCGGTTTTGGCTTCACATCAAAGGTATATAGCCAGTGTCAAGTAATTGGAGATATTATTTTGTCATAGGTCAGAGTCGATAAGTCAAGTCATGCCCCTGTAAAGTAGTGGTGGTTGCGACTTTACTAGAGGCTTCTATGGAGACTATGGATTTTGGAGGCAACACGAAAAGTCACGTTTCACAGCATTACACTATTCACCAACACTCATACACGTTCACGAGCACTTAATGGATAAAAAAAAAACCACCGTTTTTACACTTAAACACTCAAAGATATACAAGTTTTGTCAATTAATTTAATGCCGCCAATGCACCATTTTTCATGTTCCCGCCAAAACTCCATTTATAACTTTCCTAGAGCACTTCATCTATGCTTTTTTATAATGACAGGTAGCTATTTAGTCTGTTACGAAATACCATTTGATTGGTCCGCCGAGGTCGGCCATTTTTTGTCAGATTTGACGTACCATTCGATAACGAGAACTAATGACATTGGTTTTTTGGCGGGAACATGAAAAATGGCGCATTGGTGGCATTAAATTAATTGACAAAACTTGTATAACTTTGAGTGTTTAAGTGTATAAACGGTGGTTTTTTATCCATTAAGTGCTCGTGAACGTGTACGAGTGTTGGTGAATAGTGTAATGCTGTAACACGTGACTTTTCGTGTTGCCTCCAAAACTCCATAGAAGCCTCTAGTAAAGTTGCAACCACCACTACTTTACAGGGGCATGACTTGACTTATCGACTCTGACTTATGACAAAATAATCTCTCCAATTACTTGACACTGGCTATATACCTTTGATGTGAAGCCAAAACCGAAGAACTTAGGTTCTTCGAAAGAAAAAAAAAAAAAAAAAAAAAAAACTAATGACAGCTTAATGAATAGCCCCGCTGATGACAGCTAGTGAATAGAGCCCTAATCGATGACAGCTTGATGAAGGAGGTTGGTTCCCAGGGGACCATCCCCTGGGGAACCAATTCATTAGGCTGTCATCGACTCTCGTTATCGAATGGTACGTCAATTTTAGCATTTTGGAAGCCAAAATTGACATTCGATAACGAGAGCTGGTAACAGCTTCGCAAATTAAGCCCCAGCTCTGGCTGTCATGTGATAATAAAGTAGTTTATTTTTATGTACCGACTTAAATAAAAGCTTTTTTTTCACCTAATGAGCCGTTCTACAGTTACCGCTGCACTAACTTTTACTTTATACTTACATACATACAAACATACACAGACACAAACGCCAGTTTTTCCAGTATCTAGACTCTGAGATTTGAGGCCGCTGAAGTAATTAACTATTACCGTTTATTTTTTTTGCAGAAAGTGTCAAGCCAGCTTCTACCAGCTTGGGTAATCCTACATACAAGTATATTTAATGCAAAAGTATGTGAGAATAGACAGATGGATGTTTGTTCCCTAATCACGCCAAAACTACCTAACTGATTCCGCTTAAACTCTGTATGAATTATGTATATGAGCAAAAAAGGCTTTAACCTTCTTTTCGATAACATAGGCGTTGATACGTCAACAATCTAATGGTAAGTCAATTTTGGCATAAAATTGTAGAGCAAAATGCCAAAATTGACGTACCATTCCATAACGAGAATCGAGGATACGAGTTGCTCAGTGAATTGTACTCAGGGGCTCGCTAAGCAGACATCGACTCTCGGTATGGAATGGTAGGTACGTCAATTTTGGCACTAAACGGGAGAACAAAATGTCAAAATTGACTTACCATTAGATTCACATTGTCAAATTTGCCATAATATACATATATGACAAATGCGGAGCTATAACTCGGTCGAATTAACATAACACCTGGCTCGAATGACGTTTGTGCAAAGTACAGCGTGGAATTGGATAATCTTGATAGAGAAGAGGTCTAGATGTATAATTATGGGTCTACCTTAAAAAAGTGATTATTTTTTTTACAGAGCGGTAGTTCGCGATTTGATTTGCTGGTAACTAAAATAACACGAAGTTAACCATTATTATTTTTGTTTATTTTGTGCGGCTTAAATAAAATTATATCTTTGTTTCTTATTTGCAGTGGACGCCAACTGTAATTACTTATTTATTTATTATTTAGAGTAGAAATATTTTTTTATTACAGAACTAACTACCAACAGAGAAGAATCATAAATTACACTTAATATAATAAAATAAAATTATAAATAACCTAGTCGGTCCTTGTCACCAGACGGCAACGTGCCCAGAACGCTGGCGGCATTGCCACGTTGAATGGCAATGCTTATACGCTGTGCAAAGTAAAAGCCGGCATTCTGGTTACGTGCAGACTCTTTTAGCCTATCAGCTAGAGCTAGCCGTCTTTTGTTTCACAATCTTTGAAGTCACGCCTTTTTTCTTTTTTTTTATGAGTGCACTGACTGGCAAGTTCGATTTTAGAACAAACTTTTTTTCAATGCCATATGGGCGTTCTTTTACTTAGAGTTTTCCACGAGTTTCCACACGAGTTTGACGTTCCAAATTCAAATTATATTATATCGCCGTCCCCGGAGAACATAATGGTAATCGCCATTGCCATAGTTTTCATGTTATGCCATATTTGAGTTCTATGGACCCTAATACATCTATACAATTTTTTTCATAACTGTTCTTGCGTTATTTAAGAAGTTATAGAAAAATACAATAATATTCGTAGTTTTTATATTCTCAAGACATAATTGCAAACCAATGTTACCAAAATTTGTCAAGAATTACGAAAATGGTTATGAATATTACCATTTTATTCGCGTAAAAAATATGTGTTAGTTTGTTGATAATTTTGTTGAATTGATACAACGTTGCAACACTTTCGAGAGTGATAGCATCATTTAATATTGCGAGTGCTTCTCGGCACCGATAGTATGATTAGCTTACTTAAATCAGTGTGTTTAAAAGCACCTTTGTGAATCTAAAAACCTTGTTTTAACGCGTTTTTACCTTTCAAATGTGTTTGTAAGAAGGATACGTTTAAAACCTATCTAGACATGTGAAAACCTAGGTTCTGAAGTACATTTCAGATGCTGAAATGGCCTGATCCTTCCATATTAATTTTTTTGATCATCAAGCTACTTTGGACCGAAAATTTTGTTTGTAACCGTTCGTACCCTACAGATTAATCTATATTTGGTCAGGTACATTCAAGATCTATCTATAAACGTGAAACATTAGGTTCGTAGGTACAATTTATATGCTGAAATGGCCAACATGCCTTTCATATTGATTTTTTAACCGAAAACTTAATTTGACCTCTGGATGTTCTTTTTACCAGTTTGTTCCCTTCAAATTCGTTCGTAATTATTGAGATAAGTTTGAGATCTGTCTAAAAAACGTGAAAATCAAGGTATTTTAGTACATTCTGTATGCTGAAATGGAGTAATGCATTTCATATCAATTTTTGAGCAAATACCTACTTTGACCCCCTTGACTATGTTTTTACCCATTTGTACCCTTCAGATTCGTCAAATACATTTAATATCTGTCTCAAAATGTGACAACCTAGTATATTTTGTATCCCAAAATGGCCTGGTGCATATCATATTAATTTTTTGACCAAATACCTACTTTGGCCCTCTGGATTTTGTTTGTACCTGTTTCTACCTTTCAGATTTATCTGTAGGTCGACAGATACATTCAAGACCTATATAGAAATATGAAAACCCAGGTTCTGGGATTTATATTAGGTGCCGAAAAGGCCTGATCCTTTTAATTTTGATTTTTTACCATCTAGCTACTTTAGACCCCTGGATTTTGTCTATACCCGTTTATTTTAGCCTGATTCTATTTAAGTTGGAATGTTACATTCAGGATTTATCTGAATTCCTTTATTTTTTTAAGTTTTCGTAGCATTTTGGCTGTTTAATGGAAAAATACAGTCGTTTTTTGTCGACTTTTGTTCAAATTTTTTATCACTTCGTATTTTTCTCCCTTTTGAGGTACATACAAACAAAAATAATTATTTTGATATTACTTTAATTTGAATAAATAAACTTATGCGCAATTGTTTACCATAAATTAGTTTCATTAAAAAAACAAGAAAAAAAATCCAATGTTTCATTACCATACAAAACATATTTACTATTTCCCAGAATAAAATAATAAGTTACTATTAATTTCGTTAACTGAACCGTCAATAGGCATAGAATAAAATTGTAAGACAATAATGCAATATATATCCTCGCTTAGAAAAACCGGGAACAAAATGGTAATCGACAATACAAATTCTTAGCACTGATTTTATTTTACTAATATCTTATTTTGTTAATATCTCTTCTACGATTAAGGTTATTAATTATCCAATAAGACAACAAGAATACAAAAAAAACAACTTTAATTTGAGGTATCCCATATCTTATAATGTCCAGTGGTTCGCAAGATATTAACGAAATTCGGTTTTTTATTTTTCCTGAATAGTTGTGTTTTTGCAATTACCATTTTATTCTCCGGAGACGGCGATATACATTACCACCCTAGGGGGTTTCATACAACGTTACCTCCCTTGGTAGGTAATGCTTTGCTTTACCTTGATGATAGCATGATATGTAATTGGATATTGTCGAGCAGGTGGTGTGAAAATTATTTTGTTTTAATTTGCTGTGTTTATTTTTCTATGTTTTAACGAATGTGTTTGTCTGTCTTATATCATAGGAATCCGAGCGTGTTGGTGGTATTCCCCCACAAAAACCAGGCGGGTTGGGAGAGGTATTATGTCTTAAATTATTTTATTTGAAGAATATATTCTCTCACTTAGTTAACACTACTAATTTAAAAACACGTATAAAATCTAAATTAAAGTATGAAACCTTACTAATTTTTGTTGACACAATCGTAAAACATAGACGAAACGAATAGTGTGAAGAAATTATTATAATACGGCGTACTTTTCGAGTATTTGTCCGAAACATTTTGTATGGAAATTTGCCTTGAGGATTGCCCTTAAGGACATACACCACAAGTTTTTAACATGTTGTCAAACTAATCACTCATAACACTTGTTACTATCTGAGACCAAGTCTGTTACAAAATCAATATCCGCCCGGCGCACAGTGTGCAATATGCCCATAGAATCGGACATTCCAATTGAAGCTCAGCATTCGATGCGTCTTATTAAGCTAGAGTAGAACTCTCAGAAGCCAATTATCTATAGTTATTGAGGAATAATTTTTCAAAACGTAGCAATTTTGGAGGTATAAAAAGTACAAAATCCTGATTTTCTCGTAAATTTATTTTTCACTGTGAATTTCAAAGCTTAATATAATTGATCATAGAAAATAGTATTTTTTAAGCTTTACCGCTTTTCTGAAAGACATTTAGAACGTGAGTAATATCAAAATATCATTCAAATGCTTTTAATTTTTTTTCTCAATTTCTGTGCATTTTCCGCACCTAAACTTATTTTTATAATCAAAACTATTGTGTATTTTATCAACACAAAAAAAACAGCATTCTTCTTCGTTTCGATTCTGAGATAAAAATCTTTTTAAATTTCGAGTCGGAGCTCCTATTATTTTTTGGCGGTTATGACCTCGGGACCTACCTCGGGAGTTACCGCTGCACTAACTTTTACTTTATACTTACATACATACAAACATACACAGACACAAACGCCGGTTTTTCCAGTATCTAGACTCTAAGATTTGAGGCCGCTGAAGTAATTAACTATTACCGTTTATTTTTTTGCAGAAAGTGTCAAGCCAGCTTCTACCAGCTTGGGTAATCCTACATATAAGTATATTTAATGCAAAAGTATGTGAGAATAGACAGATGGATGTTTGTTCCCCAATCACGCCAAAACTACCTAACTGATTCCGCTTAAACTCTGTATGAATTATGTATATGAGCAAAAAAGGCTTTAACCTTCTTTTCAACTTTGGCATAAAATGGGAGAGCAAAATGCCAAAATTGACGTACCATTCCATAACGAGAATCGAGGATACGAGTTGCTCAGTGAATTGTACTCAGGGGCTCAAAGAGTTTGGATATACCTATAATAGAGATAATCATAGGAAACTTCAAAGAAAGTCCCACAAATGTTATGTGGGACATAATTATCCAACCAAGTGTAATGTTAAATGGTTCTGTCGCTTTCCATCTACATTGACTATCTTTCAAATATAGTGTCATAAAATGTCATTGTTTTTGTTTATTTTTCAACGGGGTTTTGGATGTTTTATATTGTTTAAAACGTATTGAACTATTGTAAATAATGAAATAAATATGTGAAATATTGAATTGTGTCCTCGTATTATGCCAGTCCTCCGCAAGTATCATGAAAAATCAAGAGAACCTGAATTTTCACCGGTAAGTATCTATTTGTGTATGTACTCATTAATAACCCATACTAAACACATAATTATTACGTAGAAACATTGAATAACGTCCAATAAGTATAGAAATATGAAGAATCGGCGTTTTTCATGCTAAAATCATGAATAAATCGAGGCTATGATATACTAACTAGGGATGTCATAAAACGTAAAAAGATTTGTCGATAAGGCTATGCAGACACGACGAGTATACCTAGTAAGATTTTTCGAATAAGGTGAGCCATTGAGGGATCCCGTAGCTGACCCATCTCACTTAAACACACTCACACTCTTTGTATTCTGTTCGATTCATATTTTATTTATTAATATTATATATTTGTCGTCCTGCCTACTGTATCATGGTTAAACACAATATATAGATATCAATATATAGATATAACACATAGGTGTTCAACCATGATAGTGTAATATACAAAAAAGAGAGCTTCAAAATAATCACGGAAAATATTACGTTTACACTATTAATATTTCAGGGTGTCTCTTTGGCGTCCAATAACGATCGGCAAGAGTTAAAATGTTCTTCCGGCTATTCTTCAACTTGAACTAAATGCAATGCTCGTGAAGCTAACGGTCAGTACTGTACTTAAAATTGCGTGTTATAGGTATATTATAATTACATGAACTATAAATTAAAAACATAATGTGTTTCAGGATATCCCTTTCATCAATTTACCTTAGCCAGGACCTTCAGATATTACAGAAATAAGTTCATCAGTGTTTTCAGACGTACCACCGAAGAACACTAGCGTAGAATGTACAGAATGTGCAGTGTGAGATGGTCGATAAAAATCTAGCCTACTCCAGTTTGCTAAAAATTAACTGTTTCAGACAGCGTACGAAAAGCCTTGAAAAAAAAGTACTGATAAAGTATACCAAGAAAATATAATAATTATAAATAAAGTTAAGGAAAATAAATTAATAGAAATATATGTAGCAAAAGAGTCTTCGCCACATGCGTATAGCATTGAGTTAAAAAGATTTGATAAATTAACACTTCTACCATCAATATGTGATCGTCAACGTTATGCTTATCCCAATGACGGGAAAAGTACTCAATACTCAATAAATTTATTGTCTTCACATAGTAAAATACTAACAAAAACCCAACAAAGTGGTAGAATCGCATGTAAGCCCTTTCGGGGGACTAATCTATAGGTAGGGGGCAGGCAGAACAAGGTTTAGCTGAAAAAAGTATTAAGCTCAAGTGTTAACTTTTGTTAAGTAACTTTTGTTCTAACTATAAATAATTGTGTTAATTTTGTAAATATGATTTGTAACTAACATTTTGCTCAAAGTTTTATATAATTTGTAATATTAATTTTATTTCACTAAGTTACTCGCTCAATTACCTCTTGCATGTCGTCTTCACCTATAATTGCAGTGGCACTTGGCCTGAGATATGTATCATGTAACCAAAAAAATGTATTAGTGTATACTGTGTTGGTGATCAATATATAAAATAAAATAAAATAAGTATAAATTTTGTAATGTACTCATTTACCTGTGTAACATACACAGTACGTATATTATTTTATCTAATAAAAAAAGGTCATCTTAATTCGTGGTTTTTACAAAGTTCAAGGTTCCTTTAATCCAGAGTGAATCTAGATAACGTTATCATAGTCACGGACTTTAAGTTGTTAGGATTGATACATCGATATCGGTATCGAATCATCGAACTGTTAATATCGATATCGATATTTTATGACTTGGACATCTCTTTGGCTCAACGAGTGACAGATGCCCCCTATATTATGACGTGCGACAAATGCATGTTTTGTCTCGTTTTATCTAGTGCAAAAAGTGGTATGCGCAAAGAAGATAGCGAATTTGTCAAATTTAGAAGGGATTCTATTTACTTCGTTCTTCTGAGCAGGGGCTCGCTAAGCAGTCATCGACTCTCGTTATGGAATGGTAGGTACGTCAATTTTGGCACTAAACGGGAGAACAAAATGTCAAAATTGACTTACCATTAGATTCACATTGTCACATTTGCCATAATATACATTTATGACAAATGCGGAGCTATAACTCGGTTGAATTAACATGACACCTGGCTCGAATGACGTTTGTGCAAAGTACAGCGTGGAATTGGATAATCTTGATAGAGAAGAGGTCCTGCAATACTTGGTAATTATAAGTAATGATAAGGCTTCGTTATTAGAGGAAGAAAAAACACGGAGGGCGCCGCGCGGGGCAGCGGGGGAAGCATCAAGTTCCGAGCCACGTGTCAGCCAGTTTAATATTTGTTATAAAGTTTTCATTAGGGGACAGCATAAAGGGACTAGATGTATAATTATGGGTCTACCTTAAAAAAGTAATTATTTTTTTTACAGAGCGGTAGTTCGCGATTTGATTTGCTGGTAACTAAAATAACACTAAGTTAACCATTATTAATTTTGTTTATTTTGTGCGGCTTAAATAAAAATATATCTTTGTTTCTTATTTGCAGTGGACGCCAACTGTAATTACTTATTTATTTATTTTTTAGAGTAGAAATATTTTTTTATACACAACTAACTACTAACAGAGAAGAATCATAAATTACACTTAATATAATAAAATAAAATTATAAATAACCTAGTCGGTCCTTGTCACCACCAGATGGCAACGTGCCCAGAACGCTGGCGGCATTGCCACGTTGAATGGCAATGCTTATACTTATTTATAAATTTTAATTTTCGTATATGCTGTATCCTTCACTCGTCGGTATTTTTTATCTGGAGTAAAGCAGCTATGATCAAATGAATTGAACGAATTGAGCTGTGTTTAGTTGGGAACCAATTTGTATTGCCTGTTGCGTTAATCCATTTTTATTTAGCCAATGCATCCTTCGGAAAGCTAAAATTATGTTATTCGAAAAAAAATACATAATAGGTAAGTGATACATTGACCCTCATTCCTCTGTCGCAAGTATTAATTCAATTGAATAATCGAGTTTAAAATAAAAAAAACATCACTATTCTCTATATTAGACAGACAAATGAGCATAGTCCTCGTACCACGATGGTATTGGCAACCCTTAGTATCGATCGTCGCAATTTTTAATGCGCACTTTGTATTATGAAACCTACAACCGTGTCAAGTAAATGCCGCAACGGAAGTGTTAAGTTTACGGTACGGTAGCAATAGGTTCACAGCGTTATTGTCATAGTACAGGTCTTTCGCAGCGATACAAAATATAAAATATATTTTTAAGCGGGTATCGAACCCGCGACACCGGCGTGGCAGTCCAACACGTTTTTCACTCGACCAATCGTGTTTTCAAGACATATAATATGTCTTGTAATATTATTACATATTTTTGTTGTTACTGATGTTTGTAATTCTTCCAGTTTTTTGTAATTTGAGATTATTTTGACAAAAACAAGGTTTATTACAGCATAAGCTAACTACCTACTACAATCTATAATACAAAATTTACAAAAGGAAACAGTTGTGCCACCCGTAGACCGTTGCAAACGATCTATAGGTAGCTCAACTGCTCCAACTCGATACCCGATGGCAGCGTGTCGAAGATACTGGCTGCATTTGACGGCACCGTGGCTTAGTTGGTAGTGACCCTGCCTACGCCGCTTGGTGTTCCAGGTTCGATCCCCGGCCGGGATAAATATTTGTGTGACGAACACAAATGTTTGCTTTTGGGTCTTGGATGTTGTGATGTCTTGTATGTGTCCATGCCACCTGCGACACAGGGAATCCTAGTGCAGGGGTGTGTGAATGTTTATGTTTATTGTAAGGCTTCTTTGGCCAAGATAGCTGCCAGATCACGCGTCTCTTCGACCAACCACGCTCTGACAAATTTTTAAAACGCGGAAGACTCCCGTTCCTCATGGACCCAGGGTCTAGATTATTTTGCTTTAATTTGCTGTGTTTATTTGTCTATGTTTTAACGAATGTGTTTGTTTGTCTTGTATCACAGGAATCCGAGGGTGTTGGTGGTATTCCCCCACAAGAACCAGGCGGGTTGGGAGAGGTTTGTGTCTCTAATTATTTTATTTGAAGAATATATTCTCTCACATAATTAACACTACTAATTTAAAAACATGTATAAAATCTAAATTAAAGTATGAAACCTTACTAATTTTTGTTGACACAATCGGAAAACATAGACGAAACGAATAGTGTGAAGAAATTACTATAATACGGCGTACTTTTTGAGTATTTGTCCGAAACATTTTGTATGGTAATTTGCCTTAGGATTACCCTTAAGGACATACACCAAAAGTTTTTAATTACCAAATAGGCATGGATAGAATACCGAGTAACATGTTATAAAACTAATCACTCATAACACTTGTCCATCACTATCTGAGACCAAGTCTGTTACAAAATCAATGTCCGCCCGGCGCGCCCCGGCAGGCGATTTTGTATGCTGTGATGTACTTGTCACCATTCACAATTTCATTCGTATCGTAAATAACAATAACGTATCGATATTTTTGAGCGATATTTAATACATCGATATAAAATTCCAAGTATCGAAAATGTATAAAAATCGATATATTTTTCAGACCCATAAACATTTATATGAATATTCTCTTTCAAATCATACCGATATATCGATTTTATTTAATTAAAATATCGATATCGATATTTTCAAACAATAACAATACGATATTATCGCTACTTAATTGCATTTCCGACACTCGGCCTAAAATTAATAAATGTTACCATTATATGAGTGCCGGGACGGGAATGCGAGAGTTTACATCAAGTTTAAGAAATAGATTCCCATGTGTTATTTGCTTTCCAACCAAAATACATTATTCGATACAGGGTTATTTTTAATCGATCTACTAAAGATACGATAAGTATAGACTTTCTTTTGAGACACCCTTTATTTTTGATCAATATAATCTGCTCATTTTTTTCAGCTCCCAACGGTATTATATGTATGTTATCTACCTAAACTTATATTTTTACAAAAAAGATTTTTTATTGGATCTTCTAAACATAAACTTTCTTTCTGAGAACCCTGTGCTTTTTAATCAATAATCTGCTCCTTTTTTTCAGTTTTCAACGGTACTAAATTTTATCTACCTACATAACATTAATATTATTAGAAAAAATATTTATTAATCGATCTACTAAACATAAACTTTCTTTTGAGACACCCTGTGCTTTTTGATCAAAAATTTGCTCTTTTTTCAGTTCCCAACGACGGTAATAAATTTTACCTACACTAATTTTTTTATAAAAAAATTACCGATTTACTAAACAGACTTTCTTTTGAGATACCCTATGCTTTTAATAATCTGCTCCTTGTTTTAGTTCCCGCCAAAGGTATTATATTTTATATTCCTACACTTATATTTATAAAGTATTATTTTTTGAGGTTGGATGAATGGATAAATAAAAGGATGAATGAATGGATAGATATTGGCTAGAAATTACTACTCGGGCGAATTAACAACATGCCACCTGGCTGCCACTCTCGCTCGGCACTTGATGCTTCCCCCGCTGCCCCGCGCGGCGCCCTCCGTGTTTCTTCTTCCTCTAATTGCGAAGCCTTATCATTACCAAGTATTACAGGACCTCTTCTCTATCAAGATTATCCAATTCCACGCTGTACTTTGCACAAACGTCATTCGAGCCAGGTGTCATGTTCATTCGCCCGAGTAGTACGAATTATTCCAATCTGTCACCCTGCTATGTCACTATTCATTTCAAATTTTTCTTAAAATCTATTCCATTCTATTATATCTTGTATACTTACGACAGTAATTATTTGAGTAGGTATATTATACAAAAACAAAGAAATAAGTACATAGTAGATACAGGAAATATATTTTATTATGATTTTTGCTTAGGACAAGTAATAATAAATAATTATTTATATTTCAGACCCGAAGGGTAAGTTTAATATTTTTAGACATTTAGTACTTACATATTATAATAAATATGTTTTTTTTTAATTTACTTTAAATAAATAATTATATTTTAGACTCGCAGGGTAAGTACCTACCATCCAGCTAATTCGCCACAACACAATTAATATAAATATATATATATATTATAATATTTTTTTATAAAAAAAAAATGAACCGATTTATTAAACATAGACTTTTTATTTGAGACACCCTGTGCTTTTTGATCAAAAATTTGCTCCTTTTTCAGTTCCGAACAACGGTAATAAATGTTACCAACCTACGCTATTTTTTTTATAAAAAAAAAACCGATTTACTAAACATAGACTTTGGTTTAAAGATATTTATTTCTCAAAATAACTTAAAAATAAATTACAGTTCACTTAAATGTGAATTTATTACTAGTTATACCTAAGTAGGTACTTAATTATAGTATTTAACGCTAGTGTCAGAGTATATCTTATAGTTTGTACAAGTAATGTGCCTTCTTATCACATCTTCGTAACTTAGGTACCCATCTAACAATATTATTGAATACTTAAGTAACGTTAAAAAAAAAGAATAATAATAATAAAAGTTCTTAAAAATACATTTTGTTTACAGTGAGTAGAAATAATTATAATCTGCTATTTTTTTTCAGTTCCCAACGGTATTATATTTTATCTACCTAAACTTATATTTTTATAAAAATATTTTTTAATCGATCTCCTAAACAAACTTTCTTTTGAGACACCCTGTGCTTTTTAATCAATAAAATGCTCCTTTTTTCAGTTCTCAACGGTATTATATTTTATCTACCTAAACTTATATTTTTATTTTAAAAAAATAACCGATTTACTAAACATAGATTGTCTTTTGAGATACCCTATGCTTTTTTTTATTAAAAATCTGCTCCTTGTTTTAGTTCCCAAAGGTATTATATTTTATATTCCTATACTTATATTTATAAAGTATTATTTTTTGAGGTTGGATGAATGGATAAATATAAGAATGAATTAATGGATAGATATTGGCTAGAAATGACTACTCGGGCGAATAAACATGACACCTGGCTGCCACTGTCGCTCGGCACTTGATGCTTCTCCCGCTGCCCCGCACAGCGCCCTCCGTGTTTCTTCTTCCTCTTATTGCGAAACCTTATCATTACTTATCATTACCAAGTACCTATTACAGGGCCTCTTCTCTATCAAGATTATCCAATTCCAAGCTGCACTTTGCGCAAACGTCATTCGCCCGAGTAGTTCGAATTATTCCAATCTGTCACTATTCTATTCAATTTCTTCTTAAATTATATTCCATTTTATTATATCATGTATACTTACGACATTAATTATTTGAGAAGTAGGGATATATACAAAAACAAAGAAATAAGTAGTAGATACAGGAAATATATTATTATGATTTTTGCTTAGGACAAGTAATAATAAATATTTATTTATATTTCAGACTCGTAGAGTAAGTTTTTTAAAAAGTACATATAATAAATATGTTTTTTTTTAATTTACATTAAAATAAATAATTCTATTTTAGACTCGCAGGGTAAGTACCTACCATCCAGCTAATTCGCCACAACACAAATAATTTTAGTACACTAAAGGAGCCTCTTCAAGGCGCACTTGAAATCCTTTCATCATAATGGTTCGAAAGAACTAGTGATACGATAAGAAGAAGAAGAATAATTATTATTATGATTTAAAATAATTATTAATTATACCTACCAAACCCTAACCCAGTGGAATCTCTTCTAAAGAAAAAAAACTTCATAGAATTGAGAAGTTCTTTTATTTCCTTTAAATTTGTACATTTCAGCCAAAATCTCCTAAGGTTAGTTCTTTCTTATTCTAAATTATGTTTATCTTTTAATCCTAGGCTAGCACGGTACAGACAATTATGGGTATTCTATAGGATATTATGGGACAGTGGAATGGAAACGTATTGCTTAAGGATTTTAATTGAACTCACTGTAGTGACTGTACACTAGGCATGGAAAGTATACTGAGTACTATATTATTTATTCACGGTTTAAAACTGATTACATAATATAACACTTGTTACTTTCTGAGACCAAGTCTGTTACAAAATCACAGGTGAAATCCGCCTGGCCCGCCCCAGCAGGCGATTTTTTAGTCTGGAGGGCGCTGTAATGTCATGATACTTGTCACCATTTACAATTTCATTCGTATCGTATCGTTATTATAACATTCAGTTATTAGTGTGTTAGCTTTTGGGAAGGAATGTCAACAAGCAGATTGTACAAAAGCCGATGGTTCTGTGCCGCAATTAGCTTATTTTGAAATCTGTTATATATTTTCAGGTATATGTTTTCCGTAGCTAATGGTATAAAAATAAATAATATAATTAATACCTTTTAGGATAACTTCGAAGAAATCATTAAAAAACAGGTTTGTTTAGTAATTCTTTTCTTACATAATTATAATATAAATCATTTAAAACATATTTTCAAGATAAAAGACTAAATAGTTATTTATTTAAAGTATAACCACAATCATTTCTTTTTCTTAACATCCCTTTGACGGTTATCGGGTTTTAAACCTGAATATTTTGGCCTAGACTCACAGATTACTATGTAGCGACTATCAAGTCTTCCCCTTAATCCATGCATAAGCATAGCATAATCAGCCTATAATGTTCCCACTGCTGGGACTCAGGCCTACTGTCGGTAGGAGAGCAAATGGGTCTTAATCCACCACGCGGACCCAATGCCGATTGGTGGATGTCACATGCCATAGAAAAAAAAAATCTGTCCTTTTTTATGCTGGTTTCCTCAAGATGTTTTTCTTCACCGTTGCGAGAACGTGGGATGCATACATAGATTTTTTCGACCGAAAAAACCCATTTACGCATAACTGCCACCGGGATTCCCGCGACCATCAAATTGCAAGGCAAGGGCCTCATCCACTCGGCCACCACGTCCTCATCTGCCTTAATCCATATAACATAACATAGACATATAATACACTAGCAAGGCTACGTCGAACACTTAGCCTAGTTCGAATAAACCGTTAAATTGTAAATCATAGGTGTTTTATAATTTTACGCCGACAAATACAAGAAATATCTTTTTTTGGTGTAATCTAAGTTTAAAAACAAATAATTTTATATTGCAGACTCGTAGGGTAAGTTCCGTCCGCCCCTTTCTTCATGTTTTGTGTTTAATAGTAAGAAATATTCGTTTTTCACTAAAATAAGAGTAAATTATACAGTTTATTTATTATTTGAATAATTCATTATTTATAATATTATTGTTTTAAACTTTTTTGTGACTTTCTGACTTTCATAAGTTTTTTTAACTAGAAGACTTAAGAGTTTTTAAGATAAAATTTCATGTTTTAGCCAGGGACTGTAAGCACTCAATCATGATGTTTTTATAATCAAGAGGTTATCTCCTCAATCATGCCAAAACATCTTAACTGGATTTTTCATGACAATATCTCGCGAGAAAAGCTACGGGCAGCAGCTTGGTATAAATATATAAAAAAAATAAAAAAAAATAATTTTATATTGCAGACACGAAGGGTAAGTAATAGATCTTCTTTTGTCACTTAAATCAAATAAGTAAATGATTAATTATTTGATTAATTAGTTATATTTTTTCCGACTTTCATGTATTTACACTTAAGATTTTGTAAGATAGAATTTCATGTTTTAGCCACGGACTGTAAGTAAGCTTACTAAACATTTAGCCACGGACGGTAAGTTAGCTTACTAAACACCGTTAACTTTATTAGTAACAAAAAATTGCGAAAATAATTAATTATGAAATTCTGTGATATGGAATCCATCCTACTAATATGACTTAGAAAGGTAGAGTTATAACAAGAAAAAAAGGTATTGACGATTGTAAGAATGGATTCCCAACGGTATTCCCAATTATTAATTACCAAATCCTAACACAGTAGGATCTCTCCTGAAGAAACTTCATAGAATCGACAAGTTCTTTTATTTCCTTTTTGAAACATTTCAGACCAGAACTCCTAAGGTTAGTTCTTTCGTAAACTAAATATAACGTTAGTATTTGTTTAAGCGGAACTTAAAACAATTTTGCTCGGAATCGTTAAAAAAGTTAAAAAAAAAAACTAACCCCTGTTAAATTTTGTTTCAAATCTCTTTTAAAAATGTCTTAGTTTGGTCTATGTCTATGCGTGCGGCGACTTTGAGACTTTTGAGATTTTATATTTTTATAGCTAGCGGGAAAAGTTACGGGCAGCAGCTTGTTATATACCTATATATAAAAAAAATATAATCTCGTGTCTGCAATATAATAATATATATTGCAGACACGAGGGGTAAGTAATAGATCTTCGTTTGCCACTTAAATAATAAATGATGTAATTATACATTTGATTATTTTTAGTACTTGATTAATTCATTAATAATTATTTTAATATTTTACATTTCCTTGTGACTTTCTGACTTTCATGTGTTTTTTTTTACTAAGAGACTTAAGATTTTCTAATATTAAATTTCATGTTTCTGCCACTGACTGCAAGCACTCAATCATCAATCATCAGCATCATTCATGATGTTTTTATAATAAAGATGTTTGCTCCTAAGTCATGCCAAGATTGCTAAACTGAATTTTTCATGACAAAATGTCGCGGGAAAAGTTACGGATAGCAACTTGGTATAAAAAATAATAATAAAAGTTTTAAAACAAATAATTTTATATTGCAGACACAAAGGGTAAGTAACAGATCTTCGTTTGTCACTTAATAATAAATGATTTAATTAAACAAATAATTATTTGATTAATTAATGATTATATATTTTTAACTTTAATTTTATTAAAAAAAAATATGTTTCAGCCAATGGTTACTACTGTAAGCACCGTAATTTTTATTAATAAGAATTGCGAAAATACAAAATTTTGCTGAAATCAGTTATTTTTTTTTTTTTATTGCAGAAACGTAAAGTAAGTAACGTCTCATTCTTCATGTAAAGTTTTTTTAATTGTTATAATCTTTGTTTGCTACCAAATTAATTAAGATATTTATTAATACATTTTATTATTTGATTAATTGATTATTTATTCTTATATTACATCAAACTTTCAAAGATGTATATAAATCTATTTTTTGAGTTTTTTAATAATACGCGACAGGATTTTCTAAGATTAAAACTTCATTTTTCAGCGATGGACTGTAAGTTTTATTTACACCGTAATTTCGTTTATTACAAAAATTGCATAGATAAAAATAATACTGTTAAAAAAATCGTAAATGGTGATATGGCCAAAAAACCAATACTGGCATATGAACTTTCTTATGACACATTGTACTTTTTTAAGGCATGGAAGGTATACCGAATAATATGATATTGATCATGGTATAGACTGATCACACTACCACTCGTTACCGACTGAGACCAAGCCTGTTACCGAATACTTGGCACTACCCACCTGCCGTGTACGCCAGACGATATCGCCCGGCGCGCTCCGGCAGGCGATTTCCTACGCTAGCGATCAATAGACACGTTCGAACCGTGATGAATGCCTAAATACGTGCGCGAGAAAGATATAAACATACTTTGTCCTTTTTTCAAGTTTGTTGAAAATGGATAAATCCAACTAGAAAATAAAATCAGCTGTTTTATATTTTGTTTTCAATGTCAATATGACGAACACTATATATATATATATATAGCTTACTTCAAGACATTTTTGCTTTGGGTTGCCAGTTGTTAAAAGTGAAACTCCCTACCAACTATGCACTTTTTTTTTCGTACAAGCGGGTAAACTATGGTCGAGTGTCCTAACTGCCATCTTACGAAAAATAAATTATTTAACCGAAGGAGATGCAATAACTTATGTTCACATGTTTGTGCAAGGTTTATAATAACAGTGTTACTAAATAACACGTTAAAGATTTGTTACTAAAATAAATAATATCGCCATGTGACAATTATTTAAAAGTAGCAATAATTTCCATGCCTATTTTTTTTTATCAATAATCTGCTCATTTTTTTTTCAGTTCTCAGCGGTATTGTATTTTATATACATACACAAATATTTTATAAAAATATTTTCGGGGTTTCAGGAATGGATAAATAAAAAGATAGATATATTATGTTTGCTAGAAATTATTGTTCTGTTCCAAACGAATTCTTTTTAAATTATTTTCCATTCTTTATATCTACCAGTAATTATTTGAGAAATAGGGATAATTCACAGAAATATTTAAGTATAGAATCACAATATAGTACATTGAAAATGTGACCAACAAAATGGGCCACATTGGTTATTTTCTAGTACATTTTGGTCCGATACTTATTTTCGGAAGATATAAGTAACAGGACTAGATAAATATTATATGTTAAAAGTACTAGGCTTTTTCATCGTTAATAAATGATGTTTGAATTTTTTTGGTCCTGTCTTACGACACCCTTTCGATTTAATACTGTCTATCTTGGTGTTCTATAGGAACACCGTTGTTATTAATCTATGGGATAATTATATTACTCAAGTTAAAATAAATTATTATATTTTAGACTCCACTGGTAAGTTACGTCCTTTTCTTCTTGTGTAAAGTGTTATAATGATAAAATAAATCTATAACGGCCATTTCTTAGGTAGGCACTACTCGGGCGAATGAACATGACACCTGGCTCGAATGACGTTTGTGCAAATTACAGCGTGGAATTGGATAATCTTGATAGTGAAGAGGTTCTGTAATACTTGGTATTGATAAGTAATGATAAGGCTTCGTAATTAGAGGAAGAAGAAACACGGACGGTGCCGCGCAGCTTGATGCGTCCCCCGCGCAGCAGGAGACGCATCAAGTGCCGAGCCACGTGTCAGCCAGGTGTCATGTTCATTCGCTCGAGTAGTAAATCAGTATTATTTAATGTAAATGTATATGTAATAGCTAACCTAACAACATCTTATAGTGACCATTATGAATATTAAAATCTTTTATGTTTTAAATAAAATAGATTGACTTGGCTTAATGGACTTAGTAAAGTAACCGGCTTGGTGTTACATGGATCTGACAAATTTTTACGGTAGAAAGCGAGACTTGGTACTTTTTACAATTTTTACAAAATTGGTTTTGATGGCATCTCATTTCTTTTTGTAGGTAGTCTTCCTCTATTTCTTTTACGGTATAGGTTGATGATGATGATGATGATGATCTACACCTATTATTCCATTAAATTATACATATACAGGTACGCTAATTCATTAATTGCAAATGTAACTTTGTAATCCCATACATATGTATAGGATTACAAAGTTATTTATGCAGTTGGTGTATCTAGAAATCTGGACGGATATTACAAAATATTTTAGTTTTTCCTTGATGTATACACTAAACACTATTTGCATTCTAAATTTGAAGCTTCTATGTCTGCTAGAAGAGCCTTAGACTTTTGATGATCGGTCAGTCAGTCAGTCAGTGACAAAATTAAGAATTTTGACTAGTTATAATTCTTAAACTACTGGTTCAAATTGAATGAAATTTCAAATATACCGTGTTTATACAATGCCTGCTTGGGTACTGAAAATTCAGGCCTCTAGTTTTATCCACAACGTAGCTATAGGGGGTCGAAAATGGCCTGAACTGCTTCGAGAAAAGGATAGTACGGCCGTGCCACTTTTTTGCTCGACTTGGTGGGAGCCCTGCCGGGCTCCCAGATAATTATTGCATTGCCTCCCTAGTCCCTTATAATACTCTTACCAAGCTTTTACCATAAAAACCACTTACCATCGTGAGGTTGGGGCATACTATATACACACAAAAAAAAAAGATTAATTATTAAATTTCATACATTATGAGCAACTTTTGTTATTGTATTTATTGTGTTGTTTTGAAGAATTTTACGTTAATTTTATATTTTTTTGTATTAACAGAAAGAGCAAAAAAAACTATATGGAAAAAAGTCAAGTGTAAGTCATGTTTAATTTAATATGTCATGCAGCAGATTATAAGGCGTTATATGTAGTTATATATAGCTAGGTGATGCCCGCGACTTCGTCTGCGCAGGTATTTTTACCTATAAATTGTAGCCTATGTGTTATTCTGATGTTTAAGCTATATTTTTTTTAATATTTCATTAAAATCCATTCAGTAGTTTTTACGTGAAAGAGTAACAAACATCTATCCATACAAACTTTCGCATTTATAATACCCGAAATAAATATATAAAAAATATGGTACATAAAAAACGATTTTATTGATTTTTAAAGGACATAAATCTGAATATAACCTTTCAAATAATAAAAAAATTCTAGAATAATGATATAATCATTAAATTAATTAATATTTTGGCCTGATAAAAATTCCTTAGTACCTGTGATAATGCTTTAACCATGTAAATAATAAATGTTTTTTATTCAATTTCATATATTATGAGCTATATGTTGTAGTAATTTCTATTTTTTGCTAAAAGTGTTTTAATGTATTTGACTATTTTTTTGTATTTATAGAAAAAGCAAAAAAAAAAATTTGGAAAAAAAACACAAAAGTAAGTTATGTTATTTTGAAGTATAAAAGAAGTATTTTATAAAGTGTTGTCTGAAATATCCGAAATAAAATTCTAAAATCTCAGAAACATTAAAGTACTCTGACAATCAGATAATCAGGTTCACCCCCCGTTCTGGAAATCTAAAAATTCTACTTCCGATTTAGAGTAATTATTAATATTGGCCTGATGAAAACTTCGTATTACTCAAACTATCTAAATAATAATGTATTTCTTATTAAATTCTGTTTTTGCAATTTCTGTTCTTATAGGTATGTTTTTGAATTTTTTTGAAGAAGTTTACGACTCAAACTTATTTTATTATAGGTATATAATTTTATTTTGTACTTATAGAAAAGGCCAAAAAATAAACATGGAAAAAAGTCACTAAGTTATATTTAATTTGACATGAAGTAGAAGTGTTTTATAAGGCGTTGTATGAAATTTGCGCAAGGGTACATATGCACTGACAGAAAATTATCAAGAAGCTAGCTTAATATATTATTGTATAAAATAGTTATAGTAATTCAGTATTGAAAACAGAAAAACTGTTAAGCCAAATAGTACCCCAGATTCGCCCTCTCGCTCGCGCGTACCTACATTTTTAATAGTAGATTATGCACTAAGGGGATAAAGCAGTGTCTTATGTCGCGGGCGGCATATTGAACCCTGAGCTAACGAGGGGCTCAGTTAACTTCTGAGCGAAGCGAGGGAGTTATGTAGAGTCCTGAGTGACGCGAGGGGTTCAAGCTACCCAAGACGAAGACAGGCTTTATCCCAGAGGAGCATACTCTACTTTTCACACCTTCTGCGAGGCAATAAAAAGCAGGGCTCCAGCAGCGAACATGCACCGTCTTTTGTTTCACAATCTTTGAAGTCGCGCCTTTTTTCTTTTTTTATGAGTGGCCAGTTGGATTTTAGAACAAACCTTTTTACAATGCCATATGGGCGTTCTTTTACTCAGAGTTTTCCACGAGTTTCCACACGAATTTGACGTTCCAAATTCAAAAAACCTTTGGGAGTTTCTTACAACATTACCTCCCTTGGTAGGTAATGTTTTGCTTTACCTTGATGATAGCATGACATGTAATTGGATATTGTCGAGCAGGTGGTGTGAAAAGATTTAAAAATTACTACTTGTAATTGCAAAACAAACGGACCTCCAGGACCTAGAAAATAACATTACAAAGGTGTAAAAATGGAAAATAACATTACAATTCAATCCGTAACGCTGGTAGTCAAGTTACACTATCGTCCGTAAACCAACTTTACAGATGGCTATTTTTTTTTTATACAGCACAAGAAGATAAGGAGGCCTTAACTCTCTGGTTGCAGAAATTAAGCTTCAAGCTTTTCAGATGGGTGATGAAATAAACCATGTTTGAATATATAATTTCAATTATTTTATTTGTATAAACATAACATTACAGGAGATCCAATGCGTTATATTTAAAAATTTATAATAATTCAATAATCACAACAGTAGGCAACACAAGACACAAGCCAAATTAGTTATAAAAGAAACACAATATAATAAAAGAAACACAAACACTTTCCAACCTCAACAACCTTCTAGAATCCAGTCCATATAGTGACATATTTGCAGATCAATGGAGAGAACTCACCATTCGTGCCTTCTTAGATGTTTTGTTTTATCGTTATGTACTAACTTCTTATAAGTACAATAAATATTTTAAAAAAAAAGTTCTGCGAATCTAAATCTTGATTTAAGGGGCATCCTCAAATCCGAATTCCATACAAAATGTTTCGGACAAATACTCAAAAAGTACGCCGTATTATAGTAATTTCTTCACACTATTCGTTTCGTCCATGTTTTTTGATTTCGTCAACAAAAAAAGTGAATTAAAGTATGAAGCCTCATACTTTAATTTAGATTTTATTTTTTACGTATTTTAAAATTAACCCTACTAACTTAAAAACACGTATAAAATCTAAATTAAAGTATGAAAACTTTCACTTTTTTTGTTGACGAAATCAAAAAAAATGGACGAAACGAATAGTGTGAAAAAAATTACCATAATACGGCGTACTTTTTGAGTATTTGTTCGAAACATTTTGTATGGAATTTGGATTTGAGGATTCCCCTTAAGTATAATTAATTATGTGTTATTATTTCTGACTATTTTGAAAATATAATGTTTTGTATATTAGGCATTTTTTTAATTATTATATTTTTAATGTAATAATTTAATCTTTAAAATAATGCAATTGGTTTGTTACCGTTTTATCTATAAAATAAAATAAATAAATACTAAAAACAACATAATATGTAATTATATAGGTAATATGACTTATTCCAAAACAACATAACACAAAACAACCCATATATTTATCTTTATTTATAGATTTACATTAATTTAACATATAGGTACATGTATAAGTACTTGTATATTTAAGTATTATGTTGGTTCAAAATATGGCTATTACATAAATATTTCCTTTTGAAGTGAAAACTTTCTTAGACGCTCTGGGCAAAATATTTCGTTGGGAGTGAATTAGATTGGGCTCCCTACGCCCGGATGCTCGGATATAATATTTTTTAAATGTTTTATAAATAGGCAGGTACTTAGTCAATTTATATACCAAAATATTAGTGTTACAGCTCCTAACAACAAATAAATCAGTACAAATACTTCAAAATAAATGATTAATGAATTTAAATTTTATTTTTCTTACCTTTTTTCTGTACACGGTAGCAACTTCTACTCTAACAGGGGAATTGGATAATCTTGATAGAGAAGAGGTCCTGTAATACTTGGTAATGATAAGAGGAAAAAGAAACACGGAGGGTGCCGCGCGGGGTAGCGGGGGACGCATCAACTGCCGAGCCACGTGTAAGCTAGGTGTCATGTTTATTCGCCCGAGTTGTACTTACTATTATATATATATACATATTCTATTTTATACTACAATATATACATATTCTATTTTATACTACAATAGAATTCGTGCCCTAGTAGTGAGTAAATAGAGTATTTTAATAAGTGATGCGACAAGCCTGGCGCTCTTCCGATGGTAGAAGATCACGCTTATACCATGACCAGAACAGCCACACACAGGACTTTGATTAACATAAGCCCGTGCTACAATGTAGACCTAACAAACCAATGTGTACTCTAAGATATTATTTTTCGTTACCGTTGGTACTCTACGATGCTTCTTATCGGTCGCATAGGATACTAATCGGTGGCGTAGGCCCTCTACGACTATCTATACTAATCGGTGGCGTAAGGTCCTCTAGGACTATGGTATTTGGTGGCGTAGGTCCTATACGAAAGGGAAATGGAAAGGGAATCAGAATTGATGGAGAGTACCTAAATCACCTACGCTTTGCCGATAACATAATCATAATTACAGAGAGCCATAGTGACCTACAACACATGATGCAAACCCTTGATAGTGAAAGCTGTAAGTGTGGTCTACGCATGAACACGAGCAAGACCTGCCTGACCAATAGCTCAAAGCTCACAGTACTCCTTCATGATGAATCTGTTAACTATGTCGATGAGTACGTATACCTGGGCCAAAACATCTGCTTCCAAAACCATACTCAGAGGGAAGTGGAGAGACGCGTAAAGATAGCTTGGGAAAAATATTGGTCGCTGAAACATATTTTTAAATCGAAACTCCCAGTGTCAATAAAAAAGAAGGCAATGGACTCTACAGTTCTACCGACTCTACTCTACGGCTGTCAAAACTGGGCCCTGACTAAACAAATCATTAACAAGATTCAAGTCTTCCAAAGAGCCACTGAAAGGAGCCTGCTCGGTATTAGATTAAAAGACCGCATAAGTAACACCAAAATCAGACAGAGAACCAAACTTATAGACGCTGCTACTCTAGCATGCCAACTTAAACGGAGATGGGCGGGACATGCCGCACGAACACTCGACGGCAGATGGAGTGAACGCGTGCTGCACTGGTACCCGCGGGGAGCGGGTCGCGCGCGCGGACGCCCGCGCCGCCGGATAGAGACGCATGGAAGCAGATGGAGGAGGCCTTTACCCTTAGATGGGTATCCAATTAAAAAAAACCATAAGAAAATATGTACCTTGTAAAATACTATGTTGGAAATAAATGGCTTATTATTATTATTAGGTCCTATACGATGATAGTAATCGGTGGCCTTCTACAACGGTATTATTCGGTGGCGTAGGTCTTCTACAACGATAGTATTTGATGGCGTAGGCCCTCTACAACGAAAGTATTGATTAGCGTAGGCGTAGGCTCTCTACGATATTTGGTGGCGTAGGCCCTCTACAACGATAGCGTTTGTTGGCAGAGGCCCTCTACAACGATAGCGTTTGTTGGCAGAGGCCCTCTACGACGAAAGTATTGGAGAGCGTAGGCGTAGGCTCTCTATGACGATAGTATTTGGTGGCATAGGCGCTCTACGATGATAATATTTGGTAGCGTAGACCCTCTACAACGATTGTGTTTGGTGGCGTAGGCCCTCTACGACAAAAGTATTGGTTAGCGTAAGCGTGGGCTCTCTACGAAGATAGTATTTAATGGCGTAGGCCATCTACAACGATAGTATTTGTTGGCGTAGACCCTCTACGACGATATTATTTGGTGGCGTAGGCCTCCTACAACGATAGTATATGGTGGCGTAGGCCTCTACGACGATAGTAATTAAGGGCGTAGGCATTCTACGATAAAAACATTGGTTAGCGAAGGCGTAGGCCCTCTACGATGATAGTATACAGTGGCGTAGGCCCTCTACGATGATAGTATACAGTGGCGTAGGCCCTCTACGACGTCATCAGAAAATGGCATACGCCCGCTACAACAAAATTACTGGTGACGTAAGCAATTTTTGGTAGCTTTAAAAAGACCGTCATATACATAACTTTAAATTAAAAATAGGTACTTTATTGAATTTAGCAAAGTGCAAAAAATATTCCTCACTTAAGTGAAGCATTTTGAAGATATTTGATATAGACTTTTGAAGATATTTGACTCGAAGATAGAATGGGCTTCAGAAACGAGTTATAAACAAGATTTTTCACTTAATTTAAAGGAAATAAAACCAACTTAAACTAAAATGGGCGCTTAGTCCATATCGTAATTTAAAAATAGAGACAGCCGGGTAATGTTACCACGATATTCGAAATTCGTAGTGTAGGTCACTTTTATATGCAATCACTTTTTTGCTCTAGGGCCTAAAATGCAGTTTTACTCCCCCGTACCTAACATAAAGTTGAATTCACTTAACGAACATTAAGAAGAAAAAAGATTTTTTAATATCTTGCTCTAGGTTTTTTCAAAAATAATTCCTTATTTATTTTTGAAAGTAAATTTAGTTTGACAAAACATGTAAGCATAAATCAATTACTAATTGAAAATGTTCACTTAACTAAAAATAGATTAAAAATGGTGTTCCTATAGAACCATCAAGATAAATAGCTTCGAATTAAGATGGGTGTCATATAACAAGCCAAAAAAAATCAAGCACCTGTCAATAAAAATTATATACAACTAAGTTAAAATATTTGATTTTTTTACTTTTAATCATGGCGTTTGTTAACAATGAAAAATTTTAGTAATTTAGAACTATTATACTTTCCAGGCGCTGATGCTTCTTTCTTTCAAAAATTTGCATCGGACTTAAATGTACAAGCAGTTTGGCTACATTTTTTTTTGCTTAGTGCACTTTTATTACATTTTAATGTACTCTAATACTATTACAATCTAGTTAAACTAGCATTTAATTAATGAGTAATTCAACTCTAACTTTGTATTATAAATTAAAATAAGAAGAAAGTGTCCAATAGCACATTTCTTAGTCTCTAATAGAGGGGAAGACACGCCGTTATGTGTCCCTTATAAGGCTACATTGGCCAACTTTTTTTTGCGCGTTCTCAATATACTTAAAGTGTTATTCTATGCTTAAATACTTCGATGGCTATCAAGAAACGAAATTAATTACAATTACCTACTTATCAACAGTTACCACACAAATAAATCTATTGGATTTTAATCCTTCTGGCTGCAACATGAAAAAAATAATTATAATTTGTATTTTTTTTCCTATGATAGCTGGATTTTGGGAACCACATATTAACGACCACAGAGTAAGTATTTACTATCGCTTGCATGTCAAGATGAATGTTTCTTCTACGCCAAACCGAATGAGCTAAAACCTGGAATGGGTATAGTAGGCACCAATAAGCTATAAAAGAATATAATAATTATTTATCCTATTTGTATTAATAAGCTTAATGTTTTGAATTTAGTTAGTAGTTAGATGTGAATATAAATGTATAAGTCAATTTGTTTACTGGTATTATGTCAACTAATAAAAAGTAGTTCGATCATACTTATAAAATATAAAAAAGAACTACAAAAAGGACTTTGTATTATAATATAATATAGGCTGATAAAAGTCTCATATAAAATGCCTTGCTTCAGGCCCTTGGTGTACAAATAACTATTGAATTTCGCTAGTAAGGGTAAGCTAAAAAGGAATATATATCGGCCTACAACTTCATCCACATGGTAACTAACCAAATATTAAATTAATAGGTTTAAATAATCGAATATATCCTATTAGTGGGTATTTATATAAAAAATATACATAATTATATATCCCTCAGACGGAAGCTAGCAGAAATAATCACTGACATACCTTGCACGGAAATTATTATATTTATTTTTTTCTTAACAAGTAACCGATACAAAATCAATTATAGACTAACAATGTTCAATTTATAATTGCTCATAATCAATTATTACAACAACTTTTTCTTTAAAAGTTACCTTTAATTCTCACATAGAAAAATATTGGCTTTCTCATTTAGCTGGCTCTGACATGAGATATTTAGGTATATAATTATTTCATCTTTAAAATTTGGTTTAGATACTTTGCTGGAACCCGTATCCAATTATTTGTTTTGAAAAACATATTTTTTTTTTAACTATTTCGTTTTTTTATCGGCTTGCGTTTGACCACTATCTCACCTGATGGTAAGTGACGATGTGATCGACGATAATACTAAAGTTTTTTTTTTTATACATCCATTAAAAACGTTTCCCATACAAATTCTGAACTCCTCTATCAAGGGCAACGCATATAATCAGATACTTATACCTAAATACATACATACCCACACTCGAAATACATAACTCTCCTTCTTCGCAGTGTCGGGTGAAAATAGAGACAGCCACCCAATATTAGCACGATATATTATTTTTTATATAAGGTTTTTTTTTATATAAAATATTATAGGTCCCTCAATATAGGTCCCTCAATAATACCCTCGATCTATGTACCGAAATTCAAAATTACACAAAATCACAACTTTCTGTATGAAAAGAAAGAAATAATTTTATTGTCATGGAAAAATAAATGAACCAAAAAGGTTAACTTACAACAAAAAAGAGTCCTCCCTACAATGGGGGCCTAGCTCAGCTTTAATGCTGCAGCGTACTGGCAGCACGCTGCAGCGCTGGTGTTCTGCTAGACCTCAGTGGCAACGACACGGAACGTATAAATCTATCCAAAAAACTAAAACAAAAAACTACTAAAATAAGACAAAAATCATTTTTAAGAGACTTAATTATACCATAAAAGTTTTATCTTACTGGCAACATTACCTATATACGCAAGATCACCCAATTGGGTCATTTGAATTTTTTAGCCATAGACAAGGCTAGAGTGATTATAGCAATCATCCATGTATGAAACCAAACAAACTGAATCTCTGAACAGATTTTATATGCAATCACTTTTTTGCCCTAGAACATAAAGTTAAACTTTGAGTAAGAGACGTAAACAAGTAATTTTCTTCTTCTTAGCAGCGGCGACTAAAGCTGGTAAAGACTTTTATTAATCCTTACAGTAATTGATTGAAAATAAAGCCGTGTTGGCTGAGTCGAAGGTGCCTCGACTTTCGATCCGAAGGTCGTTAGTTCAAACCCAGCCATACACCAATGGATTTTTCTATTAAAACAATCTATATGTGCATTAAAAAACACGTGCTTAACGGTGAAGGAAAACATCGTGAGGAAACCGGCATGACAAAGGACAGATTTTTTTTTTCTAAGGCATGCGACATCCACCATTCCGCATTGGGTCCGCGTGGTGGATGACACACTCGCTCTCCTGCCGAGAGTAGGCCTGAGTCCCAGCAGCTGAGTGCAGGGAACATTATGGGCTGATTATATTATGTTAAATGTTATACATTTTGTATTATAGGTTGTAGAAGTAGCTTATGCTGTAATAAATAATTTATTAATTCGCATATAACTTTGTTTATGTTAGGAAAAACAGTTTGTACAAGAAGTAAGTAACTACTTATCGGTTTTTTTTTTAGTTTATAATTATGGTTAAACAATTTTATTTTATTTCGTTTTATTGCTTTAATTTGTACTTAATTTTGGGTTTGTTTTATTTACCAGAATTGAACATAATTTTTTTTATATTATTATTTAAAAAACTTACTAACTTATTTAAAACTATCCTAAATGAAACACCTAAAATAAAAATATAAAGAAAAAAAAAAATCAAAAATCAAAATATATTTATTTCAATAGACACACATCTTAGGTCTAAAAATTTTTTTACAATTTTGGTAGCTGATATCTATATATATTTAACCAAGCGGGGTCGGTTTTGTTATACACTCCGAACTAGTTTGGACAACTGTATCTCGGAGCGTATAACTAGCCGCCTCGCAAGGTGTGCTGTTTTACAGATTTGTGCACTTCAGTGTGTGTACTGTAGCAGGTATTAGTACTGTGCCTAAGTTATGAGTATGTGTGTTTGTTGTGCAGTGTTTATATTATTTTACAGAGTAGGTATAGGTATAGGTATGACCTTAAGTACATATATAAAAGAATATGTTCTTCTTCAGCCCTACGACATTCGTCTTGGGTTCAATTAGGTACTTAGTTTAAGTACCTAATTGCTGAAGGACATTTCTTGTAAGTAGGTATGTAGTAATACATGTACTTATATTATGTTAATCTAACCTAAATATAAAGTATAATTTAGCAACATTAAGGTGTACAATTATAAGATTTAGTACTTAAGTTAAAATAGTGTAGTAGTAATGTAAGATATACATAGAATGAGGATTATATATAGTTATATATAGTTGTATGTAAGCATATAAATGATTTCTCCCTCGATAAATAAAGCACCTTTAATATAGTTACTCAGTGTGTTTCATTAATTCTTCTGTCTGATCATAGGATAGTGATTTTAGATAGTGGGTTATAGTTACTTTACATTGGTGGCGTGACTTATCTTTCAGCTGACATTGCCTGGATATTTTGTTATAAATAATAGGACCTAGGTAGGGGAAGAAGTGATGGGTAAATCTTGTTCTGAAATTTGTTAGTGCGTAAACATTATCCTGACGGCGCTTGTTTGTTAATATTACCGGTATTTTATGCTGTTCGATAATAATTGCCTTAATGAAGCATTGCCGAACTGTTAGGATCGGTAATTCGGAATACAGCTCGTAAGTTGGGTAGCGGAACGGCTTGAAGGTCATTATTAAAGATATATATATTAAAGAGATTAAAAACAGAAAATGTGGTTCATGTGGCCATAATGGTGCCAAGAATACTAGCTGCGCTGAATCGCCAAAGACAATCTTCGCGCGAAAAATAAGCCAGCCATCTTGGTTTAAATTACTAACAAAAAGTTTTAAGTTTTGTTTAATTGTCAATGTGTAGTGTTAAGGTAACTCAAAATAAATATGTTTTCTATTCTATTCTATTCTATTCTAAAAATATAAATTAGGTATACTATTTACATGCCATCTATAGGAACACCGTTATTCTTCTCTGATTATAGGTACCTCTTTCTAAGACGGAAAGATTTCAACTTTAGTGGCTACTACTACTTTAGTTTCTTGCTTGCCAGTTCTTAACCGTCCAAATTCAGACTGTTAAGAACTGTCAAGCGCGTTAAGTAATTGCTTAGGAACTTTGACAGTTTGGTGCAAGTAGGCATAGGATTTAATAGTTAGGGAAAACTAATAAATAAATTTCTTAATTTTTTTAGAACGTTCAACAGTTGCTATTGGTATGATTTTTTATTATTTCTCAAGTTTGTGTCAAGTTTCAAGTTTCCCTGAGGTATAGCTTCTTCCGTCTGCCTGTATTGTAGATTATCTGTTTTCGTTTTTACTAAATTATGAATTTATTTAATAATTTGATTTTTATTTATTGATTAAGTTATTCGTTAAACTTTTAGAGTAGCCTTAACCAGGATAACAAGGTAAATAACTTTTTTGTTATTTGATTTTAGTGCATTTGTATTTTTTGATTCAGGTATTTTTTAGAAATTCTTCGAGTTTCGCCATGTCCATTTATTCCCATGTTTATTTTCCAAACGTGTACGAGTATAAATTTGTGGAAATACTTGAAGAACTTTAGTAGAACAATATGGAACAAACGAAAAAAAAAAAATATGCCCAAATAAAATCATATAAATTTATCACATACCTACTAAAAAAATAACAGGAAATAGCTGAAACGTGGTGGTTAGAAATAAAGCCAGAATCAAATTCTTCTTATTTTCTAAACTAAATTTACGTAAAATACACCACAAATTTTTAATTACCAGAAAAAAAAATGGGCAATGCAGACGGGGTACATTGTTGTATCTGTGCAGTCAGAATTTTGGATTTCTACAAAAGGGCAGAGTACAGCGGCGCGAGTGCGGCGCCCGAGCCGAGCTTTTGCGAGCTGGCTCGAGCTAGGTACCCGGGTTTACCAAACGATGAATAAAACTTAAATTATTATCACTAAAGTTTACCGCCTGACGCAAATCCATAGGAAAACAACTAACGGTAATTTTTTAAAGTTTTTTTGCCATTTTCTGTGTTCAGTAACGGCAACTGACTATGCGTATTTTTTTTCTGGTGTTTAAAAATTGACGGTGTATAAAGCGGATTGAAACAAAAATATGTTGTTTTTTAATTACCTACAGATGGAGTTAGTCCTACTCTTGAAGGATCCTCAGCCCACAATGAGTTATTTTACTCCTAGCACAATCACGCTATATGGAAACACGCCTTCAGATGCTACCAGGTATCAGTTGCAGGAGTAGGAGACAGGCGCAGCGCCCACCAGGCGCGGCAAAGAGACCATGATAAGTTATTAAAATTGAAAATAGGTACTTATTTTTTTTTTCTTTCTATCTATAGACCACGGTTGGCGAACCAAAAGCACGCGTGGCCGTGATGGCACGCAACGCACTATTTTGGCACGCTACCACAGATTACATTACCTACTAAGAAAAATACCTTAAAACTAAGAAAAAATACCTACTTAGAAAAAAGTTCTAAGTAGAATTTAAGAAAAATTCGCGATTGGATGAAGGTTTTGTACTTGTCTTCAGCAGCTTGAAAATCTTCAATTTCATCCAGTGAGAAATACAATGTTTTTGTAAACATGATTTTTACTGAATTAGAGGAGCATTGTTGTTTCTTAGGTCACTTATGGTAAATAAAGAGTTTTCAATTAAGGAAGTCAACATTATTTCAGGACACGTCTATGGCCTCATTCAACATTTTTTAGAAAAATGGCACGCTGGAACAAAAAGGTCGCCACCCCTGCTATAAACTTACGGCATAGCCACGAGAGCGGCTTCAGACAAGCGTATTAACCGAGTGAATTCGCCACTCGAGCTATGTTTTTTGCAGCGCCTATATAACATAAACATAAACATTCACACACTCACACCCCCGCACTAGGATTCCCTGTGTCGCAGGTGGCATGGACACATACAAGACATCACAACATCCAAGACCCGAGAACAAGCATTTGTGTTAGTCACGCAAATATTTGCCCCGGCCGGGGATCGAACCCGGAACACCGAGCTTCGTAGGCAGGGTCACTACCAACTAAGCCACGGTGCCGTCAATATACGCGTGGCACCACTCATGAACATTGTCTATATCAAGTGTTTTCGCGTTTACGCGCCCGAGCGCCTGTGTCAGTATACAGGTGGAGGACGTGGTGGCCAAGTGGATGAGGCCCTTGCCTTGCGATCTGATGGTCGCGGGTTCGAATCCCGGTGGCAGTCATGTCGAAAAACTCTATGTATTCATCCCACGTTCTCGCAACGGTGAAGGAAAACATCGTGAGGAAACCGGCATGTCGTAGAACCTAAAGTTCGAAAACATGTGTCGAATGCACGAAAGGAGCCTCTTCGAGGCGCACTTGAAATCCTTTCACCACACTGGTTCGAAAGAACTAGTGACACGATAAGAAGAAGAAGTATACAGGTGCATTGCTAAACGGCGTTTGCCTTCAGATCTATCTGTGTTTAGTAAACGCACCGATAGATCTGGAAGCACGGCAGTGGCTCCGAAGCCAAGTGGAGTAGACACTTTACTTAATAGCCGTTTCAGACTAGCGTATTAACCGAGTTGATTCGCTACTGGTTCTTTGTTTTTTGCAGCGCGTATAAGCGCGTTGCAACACTCGTATGAGCATTGTCTAATAGGTAAATTACACGGCAAATTCATTTCAGGTTTGACGTCAACTTACAAAGCGGAACAAACATGCCCTTCACTGACATCCATTTGCACATAAGCATCAGATTTAAAGGTGAGAAAGTGTGTAAGCGTAAGATTATTTATAAACAAAATCGTAGATTCGGATCGAAAAGGATCATCACCAGATTCACCAGTCTATTATCTAGATATATACAGTCCACTGCTGAGTGCTGGATGCATAGATAGATCTGGAGGCATGGCAGCGTCTCCGAAGCCAAGTGGAGTAGACACTTTACATAATAGCGGTTTCATTCTAGCGTATTAACCGAGTTGATTCGCCGCTCCGATTTTGTATTTTGCAGCGCGTATACGCGCGTGGCGCCACTCGTACGAACGTTGTCGCGCTAACGTGCCCGAGCGCTCCCGTAAACTTAAACTCCCTACCAAAAAACCGAGCGTAAGCGCCGGTGTAAGCCCGTATGATACGCGCTTGTACGTGCGTTCGGTTTCTGTAGCCGCGCGCGTGCAAAAGCACCCGTAGATACACCACCAATTTTTAATTACCATAAAAAATTAAATGGGCAATGCAGACGGGGTACTACGTTGTATCTGTACAGTCAGAATTTTGAATTTCTACAAAATGACAGTGACAGTGGCGCGAGTGCGGTGCCCGAGCCGAGATTTTGCAAGCTGGCTCGAGCTAGGTACCCGGGTTTGCCAAACGATGAATAAAACTTAAATTATTATCAATAAAGGGTACCGCCTGACGCAAATCCATAGGAAAACGACTAACGGTAACAGTTATCCAATTTTAATCTAATTTATTTTGACAAAAATTTTACATAATTTTTTCAAGTTTTTTTTCCATATCTGTGTTCAGTAACGGCAACTGACCATGTGCATTTTTTCTGCTGATTAAAAATTGACTGTGTATACATGCGCAAAAAACGCTAGTCCAAAACCGTTTCAACACCAAGAAGAACAAAGTTTTGAAACAGAACAAAAGAGTGGGTTTCTTCTCCCAAGGCGCGCCATTCAGCCCGACGATTATAGTGAACTAGTTGACAACCCGCTTCTTCGTTTACGTTGCGAATTAACAAAAATCCTTTCTTAGGTCTGTGTTCACCAATAGATATCGGAAGATTAGGCCTCTTCGTCCGTTAACTTTGACGTGTAATCTATGAAAATTCGTGTCAAAATCGTCAAAACAACTGTTTACAACTTAACCATCTGTTGGTGAACTCGGGTCTTAGTACGCGTCTTCACTTCCTAACGAACATGCTCCAAATTTCGATTCTCTACGTTCAGCGGTTTGTCCTATGCGTTTTCTATAAGTCAGTCTTTTTACATAATGTTGATCGGTGTTTCATTTTGGTCTTGATTTCAGAGCGAGATGTAATCCAAAACCACTACTCGGCAAAGGACGATAAATGGGGTCAAACGGAACGCAGTACGGTCATGCCCTTGGTAGCTGGGGAACCATTCAGCATGCAGATTCTCTGCCTTCGGGATTCCTATGAGGTTTTTTACTAGCTGCTTTCCCTGACTGCACTCGCATAGTTACGAGATATACCTATAGCCTATCACTCTATCAGTCATTTAAATGCAATCCTTATTTTATCGCGTGGTGGATTAATAAGACCCATTCGCTCTCCTGGCCTGGAAGACCACTCTTGAAACACGATCAGAATCGTACATCCGATTCCGATAAATTTGGCACCCTTGAATACGATATAGGTGTCGCGAAAGTGGAGGGCAGCCTCACTTCACTTGCATCTATTGGTTCCGTCGCGGCGGGAAGGTGGCTAAGCGACCAATAGACGCCGGCGCCGGGCACCTTACCCGTCGCGTCGCACCCCTCCCGCCAAACACATTTAAAATACGACTTCTGCGCATTCAAGGTCAGCGCTATTAAACCGTGAGGATACCTGTACTAGCGCGGTTTCGATTTCAATTTAACACGTTATCTAATTACATGACGGATCGCTTACAGATATTGTTTGCCTAAGCCTTTGCCTTCGCATTACGTCGCTTCTGTAATAATTCGAAGTACCTAGAGTCGAATTGGAATTTCGACCACTGTGATTGGCCAACTCACGGTCCGCTCCTCTACACTCCGTCCCGCTCCACGTCAGTGGAAATGCACCCTTATTCAGGCTGAATGTTGAAAATATTTCATCGTTTCGTCTTCCCACAGATACATTTTAACAAAAAAGTGTTCGGGACTTACAAGCGGTACTTACGCGAGCGCGAGAATTACCTCGTCGTGGCACAAGACGTCAATATAACGACCGTATCGTGGCAGAACTATGCGGTAAATATCTACTTTTTACCTAACTGCCAAGGATCTTCGCGCGTATCTTGTATGTTTGTATGTTCTTTGTTACCTCGTATATTCCAAACGGCTGTATGGATCTTGACAATTAATGTATCGTTTGATCAACCGAGTGTTCTTTATGGGTTTTTAAAAAAAAATGGCGGATTTTTGGAGCTAAATAGTACCTAAGTCATTAATAATTTTTTGTTTACCAATCTGGTCGAGTAGATTACATTTAATTTGGAATAATGAATGTGTAATTATTTCGCAGTCCGGTTTAAGCTTGTTTATTTTTTACAGAGCGTCGATGACACAGGGCTATATTACAAGCTACAAGCCAGCTAGTTCGCTAACAGCTTGTAAACTCGCCCCGTGTCATCGGCACATTTACAATCTGCTAGTTGACAATCCTTCCCGAAAGATAACTCGCTCACTCGCTAGCTTTTAAACTCGCTGGCTTGTAGCGTGTAACCTAGCCGTGTGTCATCGAAGCAGAGAAGGATGCAGTTGGTACGGTAACAGCCGAGTCTACATGTTGGCTAAGTGGGAGGAGCCTCGACTTTCGATCCAAAGGTCGTGGGTCCAAACCCGGTCCCGGTACATCAAAGGCTTTATTTTTTCAAAAAAACTATTTGTGCATTAAAACTCGTACTTAGCGGTGAAGGAAAACATCGTGAGGAAAGGCATATCATAGAACCTTAAAAGTTTGAAAACATGTGTCTAGTGCACGAAAGGAGCCTCTTCGAGGCGCACTTGAAATACTTTCACCACACTGGTTCGAAAGAACTAGTAACACGATAAGAAGGTACGGTGACCCTTCCGGTACTAAAGATTTGTAAAGTTTATCTAATTGTGAGCATTCGCAGCCATTTTCATATTTTATTTTTTTCCGTAGGCTACATACCGACCTGTAAGTACTTTTACACCGACGTCAAAAATAGATGAGGTTCACAATACAGTTTAAAATTGTTTTTTTTAGTGTTTACTACCTAAGAACTTCGTCATATACAGGATCATCCAAAAAGTGACGTCAAAATTTTTTTTTTAAATTCCTCACCTTGGTGTATCCGAAAATACCCCATGTATGTTCCGCGATTTTTAGTAGTTTAGAAGTTATGGTTTTTTTTATATGTATTTTGAATATACTTCCGAAGCACATTAAAAAAATCATAACTTGTTTAATAGTAAGATTTTTTTTAGTTTTTTTTCTCAAACATGATTGTCTTGAATCACTCTTTCATACGTTATAATCAACTACACAACATTCTTCATTACAAGTTACCGAAAAAAGGGTTTAAAGTGAAAATTTTAGGATTGAGTAAAAATTTTCAAAATTTTCTTTACAGTACAAAATTGTTGTTTTATAGGTTCAAACTACTTTTAAAAACTTCAGCACTTTGTCAACTTGCCAAATAATAAAAAAAATGTTGCTCTTAACAGGCAGTTTTAAGTACTAAAAATCGCGGAACATACATGGGGTATTTTCGAAGGTGTGAGGAATCTAAAAAAAAAATTTTGACGTCACTTTTTGGATGACCCTGTATGTTCTGATTCTAAAAAAATATTTAAAAGGATGTAGTAGGTACCTATGTACTTTCAGATTAGTCCTATCGAGATTTTATCAGTATTTTAGTATTTAGTATTTATTAATATCTTCTTACAACTATTTTTACAGATGTCTCCAATGCAATCAGAATCGGTTCAGTGATTTTAAATCAAAATAACTGAAAAATACGTCATCCAAATAATGACATTTTAGTGGTTTACCTACAAAAAAATAGATAAATAAACTACAACACTAGGATTCCCTGTGTCGCAGGTGGCATGGACACATACAAGACATCACAACATCCAAGACCCGAGAACAAACATTTGTATTCGTCACACAAACATTTGCCCCGGCCGGGGATCGAACCCGGAACACCAAGCTTCGTAGGCTAGGTCACTTTTAAACCCAATAAATATAATAATAAGTCCAAATTGAAGTTGGTTATACACACTATTTTTTTAGTTAAATATAGGTAGATAACCTACCTACCACATTTTTTTAATACAGGTAATGGAGACAATTCGCAATCATTTTAACATGTTTTATTTTTTCCCGTAGACTATAACATCTGTAAGTACCTACATTTCAACCGACTTCAAAATAGGAGGTTTTTTTTACATAAAAATTAAAGTTGAATAAGTCTTGCTCCGGACGCAAAGCTTAGAAGCACACTGAGCACTTTAATCGAACCTTTTTTAGTTATTTTGGCCCCAGAACTTTGTTTCTTAACTAGATAATTATTCAATCTATACACGGTCAAATTTTAATCACCATAAAAAAAAATACGCATAGTCAGTTGGCGTTACTGAACACGGCTAAAAAACTTGAAAAAATTAAGTCGAATTTTTATCAAAATACTTTTACCGTTATTCGTTTTCCTATGGATTTACCTTTAATTGATAATAATTTAAGTTTTATTCATCGTTTGGCAAACCCGGGTACCTAGCTCGAGGCAGCTCGCAAAACCTCGGCGCGGGCGCCCGCCGCACTCGCTCCGCTGCCACTCTGCCATTTTGTAGAAATCCAAAATTCTGACTGCACAGATGAAACGTAGTACCCCGTCTGCATTGCCCATTTTTTTTTTGGTAATTAAAAATTGGTGGTGTATAGTATATCCATTTTTTTCTTTTATGATATCTAATATTTTATAACATTTTTTAGAGCCCGAAAAATGGACCTGGATACCCACAAATAAAAGCTATCAATGATGGACATTAATATAACACTTAGCTGTAAGTTATATTTAATGTTGTAGTTATATTATTATTGAGGATGTTTATAAGTTGTTGTGCGGTTTTTAAACCAAACTTTTTGAGATTAATTATGCTGGCGATTTTAGAGTATGTGTTTTGAGTTTTGAAAGTAGTGTCTAGGGCTGAAAACGTTTCTACTGATTTCTGAAGGCAATTGAACACCACCTACCTTATGAACTGCAGCTCCTGGCTTGTTGGTTTGGTGGCAGGTAAGGTCCTGTGGACTCGCACGGCGAGTGAAGGTTCAAAAAGTCTTTGGAAAAGCACACAGCACAGCTATTAACCCGCGACACTTCACTCGTATTAAATGTTGAGATGCAGATTAGGCACGGCCAAAAATGGAGGGAAAATCGACGGATTTTGAGTAGAACGTCCACACGCATCCGATTACAATGACTCCCGCCAATGCACTAAAGAGCCTTGAGCTCTTCACGTTCGGGCAGGCGGTGATTTACCAAACTACCCTCAAAATAACAATAGAAACGTAACAGATGTTATTTATTTGTTTTTATTGCAGCATAAGCTAACTATTACAACCTGCTGGGGATATACATGTCAGTAAATCGGTAAAGAAGGTGGCATGCAAGTTACAGGCATGTGCAAGTAACTGGCACACTGCGGATACATTTGCAAGTAATACTGGCATGCAAGTTGTGCCCTTGCATGTCAGTATTACCATCGCGTATACACAGGACAGTACGTGATAGTCACTCATACCTATTCTTGCGCGCCAAAAATGGATCACAATCGAAACAAAACTTGACTTTAGAAAATAATTCAATGAAGCGCCCACGGCCACAATGAGTCAGCTACTGGCATGCCCGTAGCTGTCACTCACACGTTCCAGGATGGCAACTCGCGCCCCTCCCTCAGCAGGCATGCAAGTAAATCAAATGTTGTGCCAGCTACAGGTGTGCCAGTTACAGGCATGCCAGTTAGCGTATACACATAAAAGTAGCTGGCACGTGCAAGAAGCTGGCATGCAAGTGTGCAAGCTACGGGCATGTGTATCCCCTGCTATATTATAAAATGTATGTATATGTATATATAATGTATGTATATGTGTATGTAGATCATAGACAAAAAAAAGCGATTCATGTAGATATAAATTTTACAAACTATCAATTAAGTTTAATTTAGAATTTTTAATTATTATAACCTAATTATCGTTATTGCCCTGATAAAAAACTCCCTACTTAATAGTCTTACCATAAAAAAATATTGTTTTTTTTATTAAATTCCATACATTTATTAGCAACTTGTGTTGTAATTTAATTTTTAGTTTTGAAGAATTATACGCCTCAAAATATATTTAAATGTCGGTAGGTATTTAATTATTTTTTATTAAAAAAATATATATTATTAAATATTTTTGACATTTCACACAACGCCATCTAGCCCCAAACCCAAACTTAGCACAGCTTGTAAAACACACTTGCCTCTCGACCAATCGTGTATTTAATTAACTTTTGGAACTATCCATGTCATTACTATCTTTCTTATTTTTTGCAGTGTTGGTGGCAACCTAAGGCATATGAGGCCGGAGCGGAAACCATTGCGAGAATATAATAAATAAATAACAAAAGTATTTGTTTTTAAAATTTATGACCGCCAGCACGCCACTATTCTAAAACTCTCTATAAATAAATAAATAAATAAAAAGGCATTTATTCACTTATACTTGCTAACCTAGTACAAAAATGTTTTAAAGCTAGGTTGCGATATTGTGAAAAGGTCGAGGACTCAGCCACGCTGTTTTTCAGCCTCGCCTGTAACTAACCTACAAGTCGGGGTCTCTATAGGTACTATTGAGTGAGTAATCACAGAACTTAGATAAATGTAAAAGGATTTTTTATGAATTCAATACTTTTCAAGCAATACCGTATTCCATAATAAGATGTTTTATCATTTGTCGTTCACGTCAGTTTTGAGCGACAAAAATCTATAGGTATCTTCTCTTCCCTCGGGGTAAGGTGTGTAATTGCGCTATCACTATCTTGAAAAAACACGTAAAAACTAATGCCTAGATCACACGTACCGAGTACTCGGCCGAGAACGGCCGATTCGGAGCTATGTTTAAACGTACCGAGTGAGTACTCGGTATGTTAAAACATAGCTCCGAGTGCTCGGCTGAGCGAGTGATTGTAAGCTTTCACTGTCTCGGCCGAGTAACATTTTACTGTCTCGGCCGAGTACTCTGTACGTGTGATCTAGGCATTATGTTGCAAAAAAAAACATTAGGTAAGTAGGTATGTATAAACTTTATTCAATAATTACATGTAAATCATAATACTATGCAATCATGATTCTTCGATAAGTAGACAGAAGTACATTTTATTAATAAAATTGTTAAATTCAAATCAAAATTTAAATAATAGAAAAAATGGAATGCAGAAATCATAAAAGCATTATTTCCAAGATACAAATTTAGGAGCAAATTACAGTCAATTTAAGTAGAACTTATTTAAAATTTACTTAATTTACAGAATTTTCCTAAGCGTCGAACTCGCGCGCAAATTTTTGCTAAACGTCGAACGCGTAGATTTTTGCGAAATATTAATTAAGTTCTATACAGCTATCTAGCCTTCATTAGTAAATAATTTCATAACTTGACTCTTATTCCTATCATTATAAGGACTACAATCGTTCTAATTGTCAATATAAATGGTAATAGTAAATGGTATAAATACACTGCTCATTTAACTTGCCCTAGGTCCCAGTTTCCTCAGGCAGCTCAGACCCTAGAAAAAAAAACATTTTTTACATACATGCATATATGTTCTCCCCCCATTTTATTTTTCAGAGACACAGTCATGTAGGTACAGTACAGATCCATAATTGGGTTAATCGCCTTATAATTAAATCTTAAATCTATGTTAGTTATGGCTACTTGCACCAAACTGTCAGTCCCCAGGCAATTACTTTACACGCTTGGTAGTTCTTAACAGTACAGAATCTGACCGTTAAGAATTGTCAAGCGAGTTAAGTCATTGCTTAGGGTCTTTGACAGTTTGGTGCAAGTAGGCATTAGTTACATTATTATGTATTCTTAAGTATCGCCCTGCCTAAAAACACAATATTCACCAACTAGTGTTCAGCCAAAAGTTTTTGTCTCTGTTCTTAAAATGAAATTGACTTTATTTGTCTTAATAAGATAAAGATAAAAAGATAAAAGAGCCTTTATTCTGCATTAGGTTTCTATTACATAAGGTTTTTCTTATGCTAGGTTGTAACTTAACTAGATTATATACATGTTTTAAAATTAACACTACTAATTTAAAAACACGTATAAAATCTAAATTAAAGTATGAAACCTTACTAATTTTTGTTGACACAATCGGATAACATAGACGAAACGAATAGTGTGAAGAAATTACTATAATACAGCGTACTTTTTGAGTATTTGTCCGAAACATTTTGTACGGAAATTTGCCTTGAGGATTCCCCTTAAATAGACTTACTCTAACCTAATCGTATTTATGAAGTGTTTAGGTATGGCAAAAAAGTACTCAACTCAGCGTTATGCTGAATAGATGGCGTTCCCCACCCCACCCATCCAGCGTTGGTTTTCAGTTGAACCCTGAGAAATTGCCTTTCTTGCATACCTCAGCTAGTACCGCCCCCTTATAAACAACTATATCCTTAAATACTCTCCCCCCCCTATAAACACCATGTTCTATAATCCCACCATTTCCTGGTAGTCTTGTATGGACAGCCAGAAGTTGTCTCTATTCATGCACACCTCTACAAGATTCCCCCCTCTATCAACACTATATCCTTAAATACCCTCCCCCCCTATAAACACCATATTCTATAATCTCACCATTTCCTGGTAGTCTTGTCTGGAGAGCCAGAAGTTGTCTCTGTTCTTGCACACCTCAGCGAGCACCGCCCCCCCTATGAACACCATATCCTTGCGACGGGGAGGATCCTCGATGCGAATCTTGAATTTCTGCAATATTATGTACAAAATGTAACTTTGTAAACCATTTTTTTGCGAAATAAACATTATTATTATTATTCATGAGATTTTATAATTCGTTCGGTGAGAATATGTTTACAAATCAAATTATTTATTTATTTTGCGTGTTTAGTTTTTGTAGCGCGTGTACGCGTTAACGCTCGTTGTAATATGTGTGAGATTATGTTTATATGTGTGTGAGGTTATGTTTATGTATGTGTGAAGTTATGTTTATGTATGTGTGAAGTTATGTTTATCAATGTGTGAGATTATGTTTGTGTACAGGTCAGTCAACGAAAGCTGGCACTCTCAAAGTACGCAAAATATAATAAACAGTAGCAAAAGCAAAACAATAACCGTCTCTTTCATACTCATAAGCTTGAGCGCGCGCGAGAGAGACAGACAGACTTTTCAAGATGCGCATGCAGTGTGACGTCACGCCGCGCTCTTATTCACACACACTACACAAGCGCACGTGTGAATGTGTTGTGCATGCCAGCTTTCGGTAACAGACTTGTTTGTCACAGTCTCTCTCGAGGCGCGAAGGGAGGCAGGGGTGAGATTATGTTTATGTATTTGTGAGATTATGTTTATGTATGTTCATTTACTCACGGCTAGTTTGTCGCAGTCGTTCTTGAGCACTCTCTCAAGATATACCTGTTTGATTTCTCTTTCGAGGCAAGAGAGGAGGCCGGGGTACATGGTCGACCAACCAGAGATTACTATATGTGAGAATATGTTTATGTATGTGTTTTATTACTCACGGCTAGTTTGTCACAGTCGTTCTTGAGCACTCTCTCGAGGTAGAGCTGTTTGACCTCTCTCTCGAGACGCGAGGGGAGGTCGGGGTACATGGTCGAGAGTAATATGTGGGAGATTTTGTTTATATAGCGTGAGATTATGTTTATGTATGTTCATTTACTCACGGCTAGTTTGTCGCAGTCGTTCTTGAGCACTCTCTCGAGGTAGAGCTGTTTGATCTCTCTCTCGAGACGCGAGGGGAGGTCGGGGTACATGGTCGAGAGTAATATGTGGGAGATTTTGTTTATATAACGTGAGATTATGTTTATGTATGTTCATTTACTCACGGCTAGTTTGTCGCAGTCGTTCTTGAGCACTCTCTCTAGGTAGAGCTGTTTGATCTCTCTCTCGAGACGCGAGGGGAGGCCGGGGTACATGGTCGAGCCACCAGAGAGTACTATGTGCTTGTATAATTCGTTTCGCATGTCAATATCGGCGGACTGCAAACAAAAATTGCAATTAGTGTCGAGATGGGATCTCCGCTCTCTTCTGGGTTCGAGAGCGGTCGGAGTGGGGGCTCTGGCTGCATTATACTCGAACCCGGGACGGCTGCAGTGCACGGGGAGGCGCACTGCAAGCGGAGCTCGGGGTCGACGCAAGCCTTCCCTGGGATGGGCCTCACAGCAACGTGCGTGAGGGACACCGGTACCAGTTCTGAGGATATCCCGGGGTCCCTCTAATGCGTAGAGGGCACCATGGGGTTTTAGTAGGTTAAAGTCTGACAAACCCCTTCGCCCTCCCCCAAGGGCGGTAGGCATCCATGAGGATTTCCCCATGTAAAAAAAGTCAGCTCTCGTGAAAGTATGGAGATGACGCTTGCCCATGGCCAGAACAGTGCAACACAGGACTTGACTTCGATAGACCAGAGCTACTAGCAGTGTACTGCCGAATTAAGCCAATACATGCGGAAAATGGAACCCACCTCCCCAGCATGGCAGTCCCTCACACTAGCCACTCCACCATCTGTGTCATTACCTGTATGGTATTGGTATATGGAAGACCAGTTCTGCTATTCCCTGTCCCTCCACGTGGATGAGATGCGGCTGGAACACGCTTGGGAACGTTTGTTCTGAAGCGGGAATGGAACTCACCTCCCCAGCATGGCAGTTCCTGACACTAGCCACTCCACCATCCGTGTCATTACCTGTATGGTATTGAAGACCAGTTCAGCTATTCCCTGTCCCTCCACGTTGATGAGATGCGGCTGGAACACGCTTCGACACGTATGTCCTGAAGCGGGAATGGAACCCACCTCCCCAGCATGGCAGTCCCTCACACTAGCCACTCCACCATCCGTGTCATTACCTGTATGGTATTGAAGACCAGTTCTGCTATTCCCTGTCCCTCCACGTTGATAAGATGCGGTTGGAACAACGCCTCGGGCGCTTCGAAACGCTCGCCACCCACTTTGATCACTCTCCCATCTGGTAACTGCGAATACATTATAAAGGCTTAGTCCTGACTGACTGACAACACACAGGTCAAACCACTGAACGTAGAGACTTGAAATTTCGAAGATATGTTCACGAGACTTTAGCTGCTAATGATCACTAACTGCTAATACTCACATGACTAACAATACTACTGCTATACTACATTTTAGCTTCTAGAAACAACGAATTAGCTGCTAAGATACAATAATTTAGCTTCTATGATACAATATTTTAGCTGCTAAGAGACAATATTTAAGCTGCTAAGAGACAACATTTTAGCTGCTAAGAGACAATATCTTAGCTGCTAAGAGATAAATCTTAGCTGCTAAGAGACAATATTTAAGCTGCTAAGAGACAATATCTTAGCTGGTAAGAGACAATATTTTAGCTGCTAAGAGACAATATTTTAGCTTCTATGATACAATATTTTAGCTGCTAAGAGACAATATTTTAGCTGCTAAGAGACAATATTTTAGCTGCTAAGAGGCAATATCTTAACTGCTAAGAGACAATATCTTAGCTCCTAAGATAAAATATCTTAGCTGCTAAGAGATAAATCTTAGCTGCTAAGAGACAATATTTAAGCTGCTAAGAGACAATATCTTAGCTGCTAGCTGCTACTAGGAGACAATATTTTAGCTGCTAAGAGACAATAATTTTGCTGCTAAGATACAATTATTTAGCTTCTTAAGACATACCACATAGGGTTCCACCAACACAGTGGTCTCCCACGCTAGCTTCTGTTCCTGTTCAATGTTGTACCCGATGTAGCATAACTTCTCTTTCATCATGCGAACTGTCTCAAAGTCGGCCGAGTGGTTGAACGCATAACCGCGGAGCAACAACAACTGTAAAAGGGTTATATAAGACTATCTAAAATGTAATAGATATGTAGAATAGTTATTTGTTTACCAAGGGCCTGAAGCAAGACATTTTATACGAGACTTTTCTCGGATATTCGATGATTAGATGACTGTCTCTGAGTTTGAATTTCTAAATGGGCGTTAATTTAAGTTTAAGATGATTTAAGTATATTTATTTTCCTCGCAATTGAAGTGGATAATCTTGTTTATACCTCGGTCCTGAAGCCCATTTTATACTCTACTTGAATATCCGTTCTCGCCTTCGGCTCGGGCTGATAAGTCTCGTATAGAATGCCTTGCTGCAAGCCCTTAGTGTACAAATAACTATTTTATTAAAGGTTTTTTTTTTCAGATTAGTACCATAGATTTTTTAATAAAAAAGGATCAGAAGTTCAGTTTTTTAATCGATATAACTGAACTAATATGTCATTCAAGTAAACAAAAATGCGTATTTCACATTTAAGTGGTATTTACGGTCTCTAGAACAGTCCCATTGAAGTCGGTTGTAGTGTGTTTTTGTAAAACCTTGATTCTTATTAAAAAAAATTGGTTATCTGTAAAATTGATTGACGGATGATAGTTTAACGTGGCAATGTCATCAGCGTAACGGGACAATGAGCGTTACCGGACAATGACGTCAACGTTTTCGTGCATGCAGCCGGCGTTCATACATTTATTAGACGTAGTCACATCAAAAGGTATTTATATTTGTTTGCGATATAATGTTTTTCGTATCTTGTATGTATTTAATGTATGTATGTAAATAAATAAAATTAACAAATATTTTGGACATTTCACACAACGCCATCTAGCCCCAAACTAAGCAGAGCTTGTACTATGAGAACCAGATAGCTGATATATTTTTTTTTTTGTAAATACCTTGATCAGATATCTAGTGATGTCCCTTCCGGCGATGTCGAGACGCCGAGTTAGATGTGGTAACGCAAATTCCTCATAAACTGGACAAATGTGGGTTACACCGTCACCTTTAAACAAATATAATATAATATAACGCTTAATATAAACAATATTAATAATATTGCAAAACAAAATACATATGTACTAAATTAATTCGTGAGGTTGTAGTTACAAATTCACCGCCTCACTTTTTACCTGACTGCCAAGGAAGGGTTATGTTTTTCGCGCGTATCTTGTATGTATGTAATGTATGTATGTAAATAAATAAAATTAACAAATATTTTGGAAATTTCACACAACGCCATCTAGCCCCAAACTAAGCAGAGCTTGTACTATGAGAACCAGATGGCTGATATTTTTATTTTTTTTGTAAATACATCATAGAATACATAGAAAACACCCAGACTCAGGACAAACATCAATGTTCATCACACAAATATTTGTCCTGAAGCGGGAATCGAACCCGCGACACCGGGCGTGGCAGTCCAATACACTTGCCATTCGACCATCCGTGTTGTCAAATAATATAATGTCAATATCTATATTACCTCGTATCTTCCAAACGGTTGGATGGATTTCGAGATTATGGGCACAAAATTGAGGTGAATTTAAGGTACAGATTACGATGGTTACCTGAATCGACGACTACGCCAGAAATCAGCCCTTGAGCGTAAAGCGTCAACACGGCTTGGATTGCGATGTACGCACTGTCAAATCCATACTTCTCGAACATCACCTACAAACAAATGATAATAGTAGATTATGCACTAAGGGGATAAAGCAGTGTCTTATGTCACGGGTGGCATATTGAACCCTGAGCTAAATTTACAATGCCATATGGGCGTTCTTTTACTTAGAGTTTTCCACGAGTTTCCATACGAATTTTACGTTCCAAATTCAAATCACATTACTACCCTTGGGAGTTTCATACAACATTACTTCCCTAGGTAGGTAATGCTTTGCTTTACCTTGATGATAGCATGATATGTAATTGGATATTGTCGAGCAGGTGGTGTGAAAATATATTTATTTGTAAGATATTTGTTGGTTATCTTCTTCTTCTTATCGCGTCACTAGTTCTTTCGAATGAGTGTGGTGAAAGGATTTAAGTGCACCTCGAGCTCCTTTCTTGGACTGTTTGTTGTAAAAGCCGTACATTTACAATTTAACAGTTTTTAAACACGTTTCATTACGAACTGTCGAAAAATTGTGTAAGCACTACGAAATTCTGCTATGAAATAGATAGACCAATCGAAGGGCTGTAAACAATGCGGAAAATTTTAGTACTGACTGTACCTAGAACAGAATTGTAAATGTTAATTTTAATTTTTCATCTATAGACAGCAGGTAACATGCTCATGCAAAAAGGATCGAATAACGAGTCCAATTGCTGAAAATGGAGTCACCACACCATACATATAGATAGAATATTCTTTAATAAATCACCACCAATTATTTTAATTCAAAGCAAGAAATACAAACTAAAATTACAAGGGCAGTCTTATTGCTAGATAGCAATATCTTCCAGACAACCATAGACCTACATACAAACCACTGGGCCAATGGCAAAGTGCTTATGGTAATGGTTTCTATAAATAAACCCTAGAGATTTTTTGTTAAAATTGGGTTTTGAACAGAGGTTAAACAAGTTTAAACAGACAATACCTCAATCATCTTCTCTCGGTTCTTAGTGGGATTCATGGGTGGCTCCGTGAGTAGAATCTTGGTGTCTTTCGGGTCGATATTCATCTTGCTCGGTCCGAATGTGTAATCCCACACATGGCACATATCGTCCCAGTTACGGACTACCTGTTAAGTTATTAAATAATACCTTTGTAACAAAATACAGTCAATTTTAAATCACCAGAAAAAAAAATATGCATAATCAGTTGCCATTACTGAACACATATACGGCAAAAAAACTTGAAAAATTTAAGTAAAATTTTTGTCAAAATAAATTTGATTAAAATTGGATAACTGTTACCGTTAGTCGTTTTTCTATGGATTTGGGTCGGGCGGTACCTTTAATTGATAATAATTTAAGTTTTATTCATCGTTTGGTAAACCCCGGTACCTAACTCGAGCCAGCTCGCAAAACCTCGGCTCGGGCGCCGCACTCGCGCCGCTGTCACTCTGCCATTTTGTAGAAATCCAAAATTCTGACTGCACAGATGCAACGTAGTACCCCGTCTGCATTGCCCATTTAATTTTTTTTTGTAATTAAAAATTGGTGGTACAACCGACTTTTATTGATTCAATTTACAATTGTGCTGGCCACGGATAGTTCCGGGACTAGGTATATCCACAGAAGTATTAAAGTATTCAGAAGTGTTTACGGGCACTAGAATTAAATACTTCTTAGCGCGAGTCGATATACCCATAGATGAATAACGGTGTTCCTATAGAACACCAAGATAGACAGTATCAAACAAAAATGGATGCGGATTACAGGACAGAACATTTTCTGTAATTCTGTAATTCTTTATTGTACACACAAACATATTAGAATACAAATCATAAAAGAAAAGACATGTACAAAGGCGAGCTTAACCCTAATAAGAGTTTTCTTCCAGCAAACCTTCTGAGGTTAGAGAGAGGCCATGGAAAGTGTGGGGGCGTGTACAGTAATATAAATAATAATGGATAAATTAAAATTATGAAAAAAGAAAATATATATAATGTTTGAATAAATATATCTAAATACATATAACAAATACTACTAAGATATATACTAAATAAACTAGACTAAATATATAAGTTACTTATATATATATATATATAAATACTAACATAAATACTGAATATATCACAGAGATAAGTAGTGCTCTTTGACTCTGCTTCTGAAAATGTTTAGTGACTGACTGGCTCTAATAGTGTGAGGAAGAGTGTTCCACAGTTGGACAGCATGGACAGTGAATGAATCACCGTAGCAGCGGGAGGAATGAACTGGGGTTCTGAGAAGAAGGGACGTCGTAGACCGGCATGGCTGACCGCGAGGAACAAGATAGTTAAAACGCTCACGGAGGTAAAGAGGAGATAGAGGATTAAAAAGAGTGTTATAAAGAAGAGTGAGAATATGAAGGTCACGTCGACGACGGATAGGGAGCCATTTTAACTGAGACCGGAATTGGAATTGGAATTGGAATTGGAATTGGACATTTTCAGACACCCTTTCAATAAAAAATAAATATCTCTAATTTCAAATAATGTTTGTTACTTTTTATGATGTAGTTTTATTAACAATGAAAAAGCCTAGTAGTTTTAACATGTAATATTTATCTATACATTTTACTTCTCTTTTTCGAAAATTAGCATCAGACCAAAATGTACTACAAGTGAGCCAATTTGGCTCCCGTTTTTTATGGCACATTTTCAATGTAATACATTGTGCTTCTGTACGTTAATACTTAAAAATTGCTGTTGCAGAATAATTTGCAGTTGGCACTGTCTCAGTAGTTGTACCTGGATCTGGATAGAATCCCAAAGGGAATGCATAGCATATAATATAAATTTCAAATCTTACCCCATTTTCCATTGGATAGCTGACTTCGAGCATAGATCTGAGTTGTGATGCCTCATCTCCCACCATCAAATCCTGCAAATTTTCAAAATTAATAAAAAAATATATCTTTAAAAAAGTTATAGATTTTTTAGTGCAATGAAAAGTGCTCACTACAATGGTCAGTATTAATTAAAAATGTTGAAAAAAATATTTTAATGTTATCCTGAAAAACATTCACAAAACTGAAAAAAAAACCGCTATGCATAATATTTACATTATTCTATTCTTAAATTTGCTAATATTATTATCAAGCACTAGGCAAGTACTGTATTTAAAAAGCCCATATGATAATTGATTTTTGATAGAACAAATGAGCAAGGCACTCCTATAATGGTAAAAACAATCATGTCTGCCCATTGTTGAAACAGTTCTACACAAGAGTTTGAATAAAGGCTAGTACAGCACTATCATAGATACTTCTATCTAGATATTTCTAGTTTTATATGCAATTCTATTGAATAGACTACATTATAAATGTTCATGTATAGTCAACTGAGGTACCTAAATGCATCAATGATTATTGCAACATTTTGAACCAACTAAAAAACCAGTAAAAAGTACCGCAAAGTCTGTAAATTTAATAAAAAATAGCTGACACCCGCATGCCTTGGTCTAGTAAGTCAAAATAATCCCGCTGGCAACAGTCCAAGCCGAGGTTCGACCCACCGTTGGGTACCCTTGTGATGTTTGCCCCAACCTAATTTTAAGGTCGAGCGCCAGTGATCATTTGCACATCGAGCGAACAGGTCGTATCGCGAATTGTTTACTTAATTAACTTATCTGCGATAAGCGCGGGCTCGGTCTGCATAGATCGAGTGGCGTGCACCATGGAGGGTGAAGGCCCTGTAGTAGAATATGGCGGGGTGAATGAAGGTGCGAGTACAAGTAGAATGGATCCAGTTGGAGAGATGGAGTGTAGCAATATCATTCAGGCTGTGGTAGAAGACGATAGTAGCAAGAGAAGACGTGATGAATCATCTTCAGAAGAAGGATGGAATACAGTAGGATCGCGAAGTAAAATAGTTCGAAGATCTAGTGTCGAAGTCGTAGAAAAAAGTCAAGTCTTCGTGATGTGCAGTTCTGGTTTGCCTAAACAGTTTGCCCTAGCCAAACTACTCCAAGACAATAATATACGTGGGATCAGCAGTGTTAAGTACGTCCATCAATACAAAATCGTCATTACATTCGAAGATGAAAGGAGTGCGGACTCATTTATGGATTGCAGCATATTCACTGGACTCGGATGGAGGTGCCAAAGAACTTCTGAAGTAGGTACATCGTTCGGGATCATCCGAGACATTGACTTGGGTGTCTCTGAGGAGGACATTAAAAAAAACTTATCATGCAATGTTGAAATTGTTGCGGTAAGGAGACTTAACAAAAGAAAATACGATAAGGATGACGCGGCATCTGGTTGGGAAAAATGCGAAGCAATCCGCCTGGCGTTCCGTGGGGCCTCCGTGCCGACACATGTTTTCATATATGGTATGAGAGTGAATGTAGCATCCTATGTCCTCCCAGTTACTCAATGTTCTCGTTGTTGGAAGTTCGGACACACCCGTTTATTGTGCCCATCTAAGAAAGCAGTATGCCCTAAGTGCACTAAAAGCCACGAGAATTGCGAAGTAACAGAGTTTAGATGCGTTAACTGCACTGGACCCCATATGGCACTACAAAAGATCTGCCCGGTATTTAAGAAAGAAAGGAGAATAAGAGAACTGATGTCGGAGTTTAACTGTACCTATCGCAAAGCGTTGGATATGTACGTCCCACCGTCTCCGGTACCTGAAAGGTGTTTATCCCCCGGCCCGCCGCTTCCCGAAGTCCATAGACCGTCGTCGATACCCCGTTGTCCCGAGCCTAAAAATGTAGAACCCGTCCGCAACGTGAGACTGATGTCTGAGTTATTTACCACTCCTGTCCACGTCCCCACCCACGAGGAGGAAGCCCCATTCACGCCGGTGCATAACCATAAAAAGAAAAGACAGCGTAAACAACAACCGCGCCCCCCTACCCCTGCACCCTCTCCGATACCAACTCCGCGGCCGATGGAATGCGATAACAATAATGACTCGGAATGTTCGTATGAAGAGCCTCGGGATAGTGATGATGTCCCCAAGCCCCGCGCCTCAGCTAGGAAGGAAAGTATAAAAGACATGAGTTTTGTGCGTTTGCTGGCTAAGTTATACAAAATTGTAATGGGCAGAGATTCTTTTGAGGTTAAAATACAACAGGTTATATCAATTTGCGGAGAATGGATAATTACAAATGTAGTCAGCGGTATTTCGGCTGGCACCCTTCTTAACATGTTCTCTAAGTATGGTTAATAACGCCCATAACAGCGTTCATGTTAAAATTGTACAATGGAATTGCCAAAGTTTGCGTCCGAAGTCCTTATCTCTTGAATCGTTATTAATCCAAGAGAAAGTTCATATTGCGGTATTGAGCGAAACCTGGTTGGAACCCGATAGTTATTTTAGGATTAACGACTACACTACGTATAGATTAGATAGATCGGATGCGTATGGAGGCGTGGCCATTCTAACTCATAAGTCGGTCAGAAGTTATGCTTGTTTAACATACTGTCCTAATGTAGGTATTGAGCTGCTACATGTGAAAATTTTAAATTGCCACCACATTGAAAATGTTTTATCTGTATATTGTCCTTCTACTGTGTACACGACTCAGAATGATTGGGATTACGTTTTTTCTCTTACCAGTAATAAGTCACTAATTTTAGGTGATTTTAACGCTCATCACACGGCCTGGTCTTATAAAACTGACCAAAAAGGTTTCCAGATATTTGATTCTATGTTGGAACATAATTTTAGTTATTTAAATAACGGAGAACCTACCAGGGTTAGGCTTGTAAATGGGTTGTTGCAACAGTCTTCTCCAGACATATCATTTGCGTCTACAGACATAATTACATTATTTTCTTGGAACATTAGTAATGAAACATTCGGTAGCGATCATCTTGTTATACAATTAGTAGTAGAAGTAAATATTGACAGAGAAGTTATTAAAAAAAGGAACTTTAGAAAAAGTGATTGGAAATCATACTTAACCCTATTAGAAAATTCGTTTACTCATTTTTGTATACCTAATAACCCTCAATTATTTTATGACATGTTCGAACATACTTTACAAACTGCAGCTAATGAGTTCCTTCCATTAATAAAAATACCTCAACATGTGTGTAATAAGTTTAAACCTAAGCCGTATTGGAACACTGAACTATCTAAAGCGGTAGCTGAACGCCGCTTAGCCTTGGCTAATTTGAGACGATCTCCGACACCGGGAAATTTAGAAAATTTGAAGGAGAAGGTAAGTAATGCTCAGAGACTAATTAGATTAGCTAAAAATAAATCATGGCAAGAGTTCTGCTCATCCGTCGACGAAACTACTTCGCCATCAGATATGTGGCGTAAGATGCGATGGGTGAAAGGTCATCGTGTCAAACCTAATCACTGTGCAGATAAAGAAAGGGCGGAGAGATTACTTAATGACTTAACACCTGATTTCGCTTGCCCTCCCAATCCTCATTTTAATTCATCCAACTATAAACTAGAATCAGAAATTACACTTCAAGAGGTAGAAAATTCCATTAAGAAATCTGATACTGCGCCAGGATGTGATGATATATCTTTCTCTATGATAAAACATCTACCAAAGAAAGGTAAGACTGTTTTAGTTCAATTATACAATGTGTTTTTATATTCAGGTTTTGTGCCTACCCAGTGGCGGCAGGTTAAGATTATACCTATTCCAAAACCGGGAAGAGATCCTAATGCAAATTCTTCACTTAGGCCAATTTCTCTTATATCTTGTGTCTGCAAAATTTTCCATTCAATTCTAAATAAAAGGTTAGAGTGGTATTTTGAAAAGAAAATGTTATTTTCTGATAGTACGATTGGTTTTCGAAAAGGGAGATCATGTTATGATAATCTTACACGTTTAGTTTCATACATTCATACAGGCTTTTCTAAAGATCTTGTCACTGCAGCCTGTTTTATTGACATAGATAACGCATATAACAATGTCGACGTAAGCTGTTTATTATCTGTTTTGGACCAACTAGGTGTGGGTTCTAAAATATGTTTTTACTTATGGTCTTACCTAAAAAGTAGAGAACTAATTATTAAAATCGACGGATCCCTGATCGTTAGATCCACTGGCCGGGGTCTGGCTCAGGGAGATCCATTATCCCCTCTCCTTTTTAATGTGGCGACTATCGATATTTGCAAGAAAATACAAAATGTTCAAATTTCTCAGTACGCCGACGATTTTGTTCTTTACATTTCTAGTAAAGCCGTGGACTCTGCAATAAGAGACCTACAACTTTCTTGTAGTGAACTCCATTTTTTGCTCAATAAGTTAGGCCTTGTAATATCTTCATCTAAAAGTAAATTTTGTGTTTTTAAGAAGGGTGGCTTTAGAACTCCTATTGATTTCAGAATTAACAACAGTTCCTTAACTATTGTTAACCAAGTGAAGTATTTAGGTCTGTGGCTAGACGGGTCACTCAGATGGGGAAAGCACATAAACGAGATGATTCAAATAGTCTCTAAGTACATCAATCTGTTGAAAGTGTTATCCGGACCAGGCTGGGGTGTACATCAGAAACATCTACGACGCTTATACATTTCTATTGTTAGGAGCAGGATCGATTACGCTTCGTTCTTATATGATAACAGCTGCAAAACAAACTTATTAAAATTGGATAGGATTCAAAACCAAGCCTTACGCGTCATAGGTGGCTTTATAAGGAGCACTCCTATTCATGTAATGGAGAATGAGCTTTGTCTCCCACCACTTCAAGTCCGTAGGAAATTTCTAGCTGGAAAGTTTTGGTTAAAATCTAGATCTATTTCTAACAACCAAACGGTGAATATAGTTCGAGAGCTAGAATCATTTACTCAGTCACGTTATTGGGCCAGTAAAAAACTTCCTTTAATAATTCATTCATATCGGGAGTTAAACACATTGAATTTACAGAGTAGCAGTAATTTTGATATTTATTCCTTAGACTCATGGGTAAGTAACATTGCATTAGACGACGTTATTTTTGATTCGATTCCACTGATAGACCGAGCTAAACGAACATATAGCAATCACCTTCTAAAATATATTTGTGTTAACTTTATCAATAGACAGTACAACAATCACTATAAAATATTTACGGATGGGTCAAAAGATAAGGACAAAGGTGGTGCCGCCTTTTTAGACCATAACCTTGAATGTAGTAGTAAATTTAAAATTGATTCCAATATTTCTATAATGCATATTGAATTAATTGCCATAGCGGAAGCACTGTCATATGTTAATTCAATTAATTTCGACTATTTTGTCATTTTGACTGATTCTAAAAGCTCTTTGCAACATTTGGCTCGATGTACCTCTCATGTGAGAGGGATACCGATTGCCTATCGTATACTGGAATCAATTCTAAAGTTAAAATCTGATAATAAGAAGGTGTGTTTGCAATGGATTCCATCCCACATCCAGTTGAAAGAAAACGATGATGTAGATTTATTAGCAAAGCAAGCGGTTGGAGATGGAATTCCAATGGAAGTATTACCTCTTTTCTCTGATTATACATATTTATTGAGAAATCTATCTAGGGATGTTTGGCAAGAATATTTCGATGAAAGGTCACGTGAGAAAGGTATTTGGTACAAAACTATCCAACCTCAAATATCCCAACATCCGTGGATAGATTCTATACCGCTCGATAGAAACAGTTTAAAATGTATCCTAAGATTGCGCTCCGGACACATTCCATCGAATAAGTTTGCATTTTTGATGAAAAAAGTTCCCTCGCCAAATTGTAACGAGTGTGGTGTTATTGAGGATGTTACGCATCTTTTGTTGGAATGTGTCCGGAATGCGACATATAGAACGGCTTGTTTTGATAGAAATCGTTGTCCACCTCACATAGGCATCGTTAATAGTGTATTGGCAAACCCTGCTTGTGACGAAGCCAAGATATTGATTAAGTTAATTGAGCTAGGCTTAGTTAAGCAGTGATTTTTTTTAAGTTTGTTTCTTTTGTTTTTCTCTTAACTTTATGGGGCGATGTGGTCGCTCAGCGACAAAGCCCTTTAAATAAATTAAAAAAAAAAAAAAAAAAAAAGGTCGAGCGCCCTCTGCGATCACCGAGAGTCCGGTGATGCAGTAACAGCCATCTGCGGCATGCCTGCATTAAAATTCCATCCGAAAAAAAAATTGCAACTTCATTTGCATTGCGAATTTATAAAATTCCTTTCTTAGTATGCGCTTGCACTAGTTGACACTGCACTTGTTGTGAAACATACCCTACAAGTTGGCCTGTGCGTTGTCTATCAGTCAGTAAGTCAGTCAATCGGGAACAAGCCTTTTATATACATTATTTGAAGATTGATAAACAGCACCAGACTTGGCTGTACTTTTAATAGTTCTTAGTAATTTCAAAAAGTCGCAATAGCTCTATTGAGGCCAGGGTTGGCATGATTAAAACAAATTGTTTTTCAACATGTGTTTAAATCAGTGTTTTAAACAGTTTTAATTTAAACAGTATTTTTATTACGAGTTTAAAAACACAGATTAAAACAAGTTTTAAACAATGTATAAAACATAAGGAAAAAAACAGGTTTAACTACTTTTCATTGCAAATGAATAGAAATAAATCAATATTTAGGACTCTAAATAGCTTCATATACTTACAACCAGTTGAGTCTATGCTTTATCATATCAGTCAAAGTGACTGTGAAGTGAAAGTGAAAAATAAAAAACAAAATGAACACTTGTTTAAAACAATTTGAACTGTTTGTTTTATAAAATTAAAAAAAAAACTATTTTATTTCCAACCCTGATTAAGGCATTTACCACACGCATACTGTGAAGTATACCCCAGATTATATTTAGTGTGGTTATACTACAGGCAAATATTGTGAATGATATAATAATGTATTTACACTATAAGTGCCTTTTTACCTGTACAAAGTCAGATTCGTACATCTGGTGTGCATGAAAATGCAATTTGTATTAAGCCGTTGCCTGTGGTTTTTCAAGTTTCTTATGTAAGTTGAGTTTATTAGGTACCTATGTACAGACAGCGTCATAGATAAGTATCCCCCTTGCATTATAATATCCAGCTTCAAATCCCTTTAAATCTCCGTCGCGGCGAATGGAGAAGCTTTGCCCTTAAAAAATAGATTATATTTATGTAACCGTATGTAAGCCTAAATCAATTTTTAAGTATTACAATTTTTTGAAAGGATTTATAACTGGGTGTCTTGTGCAAGGGGGATACTTATCTCTGACGCTGTCTGTACATAACTGTCTTTTAATTTTATTAATTAGGGATCATTAACAGCTGTTATATGTATTTTACTTACTTAACAATACTACACTGCCCATTGTATTTTGTATTTGTTGTAAGATACCTATACTTCATATTTTATCTGTGCTTTTACATAACTATTACTTTTACTATTAACTATATTTGACGACACCGTGGCTTAGTTGGTAGTGACCCTGCTTACGAAGCTTGGTGTTCCGGGTTCGATCCCCGGCCGGGGCAAATATTTGTGACGAAAACAAATGTTTGTTCTCGGGTCTTGGATGTTGTGATGTGTTGTATGTGTCCATGCCACCTGCGAGACAGGGAATCCTAGTGCAGGGGTGTGAGTGTGTGAATGTTATTTTTTTTTTTTTTTTTTTACTATAATACAAAAAGTGAGGATAAAATATTTATCTATTATTAGTAAAAAAAATATCATGCATTTTTTTTTGTTATTTTAGAGTCGGAGAAAACATAACTTTAGTTGTTATCAATAACATCATTACATGAACATAAACATAAATTGTTTTAAAAACATAACAAAAAGTGAAACAAACAAAACCAAATATAGACAACAAACTCCAAATCAATGAATGTTATTTATATTTTCTATATTTATTGTTATTTTCTATAGTTATTTATATTTATATAATCTACATGCCTATACCCAGTAACATGAAACTTACACCGATTGTTAAATGTATGTCCTGTAAGATAAATAAATGAAAAAATAAATGTAATATACCAGACCTTGTTTGACAGCAAAATAATGCTCTCAAAAGTTTCAAAAATGTATGTATACAATCATTTTTATTATCTAGTCTTACAGCGAAGCCACACTGCTTCGTTGAGTTGCGTTGCATCTGTCTTGTAATAGCATTTGCACTAGATTTGGACGCATTTAGTGCTAAAAGCCAGTACAAAACTGCAATGCAATACAATTCAACGGAGAAGTTAGGCTTCACTCTTACTTGTCTTCTCAGGCAAACAAAGCCTATTTCAGCTTTTTTTTTTTTGGCTCTATAAGACTGAGCAGGACATAAGTTTGAAACCTTTATAGCTACAAAGAATAGATTACTAACCCTATACAATAACTGTAGCTACACCTACTTTCAAAATTTTTGGCCTAGTAGGCACATGACGAAAGAAATGATCTCCTCATGAATCTTGCACTTTTGAACATTATGAAGTCACGTTTGCTCATGACCAGAACAGTGCTTCACAAGACTTGTAGGCCTGTGCAACACTGATATAGCGTTGCACAGGCATCGTCCACTTGTAGAATTAAAGCCAGTTTGGAAGTTAATGAAGTAAAATATATCATAAGGTTTGACAGTGAAGAGGAAAATCAGTTTCCTCGTATGTGTGAAAATTGAAATTCTCGCGTACCTTGACATCAATATCACCAATTTTGTTCTCAGCCCTGATAATAGGTCTTCCCACCATTGAGGGGAAGATATGGGCCGGGAAATTGCTTCCAGCATATCCACATTTCACAAACTGTAACAGAAATCCGGAAATTATGAATCAGAATCAGAAAGCTTATCAACAGCGATTTCGCACGGCAAATTTCAATGGACTTACACCAGTGCCGTTGTCGCAAACGATAACTTTTCTTCCTTTGTCATCCATGATTGTAATTTCGCTCTAATTTGATACAGAAATGGAAGATTTTTGATTATAAATACATAAAACTAAAATAATCAACGCCACACACTGTGATCAATTTTTTTTTTCGTAACTTTATGACAAATCGTTGAAAGATGATCAATGTGTTGATGCAAAATAGACTTTATTCGATTATTATAAGTCATGTATTTTGGTAGCAAACTTGAAAGGAAATTGACACGCCTTTTGCTTTGCTTGGAATGAAACGTAATCTTTTCAGTCGATCTCATTGAATGTCATATGTCATGTGTCAATTTATTTGAATTTGTCGAAGTCAATGTCATAACAAACCCAAGGAATGCGTGGTTGATTGGAATTTTCACGTGTTTTTATTATTGCCTGAAATTATACGAAATTACAACAAAATGAAGCACAAAAGGTTCGAAGAAAATATTTTAGTTGACGAGGCATATACGAATTACGGAAAAGAAGACCAAAATGCTGATGTGAAGAAGACTCAGGGTATCGCAAAACATTTTGCTGAAACTTTGGAATATGAGGACAAAAAGAAGTGGTATGATCAGGTAATTTCTGTTCTATTACTTCAAAAACGTAGGCTTACGTATTCCACTGTAGAACTAAACTGTGTGATTTACTTTTAGTTATATTTTCAGAAAATAAACAACAATCATTTTGAGGTTGTATTTGTATCACAATTTTTTTTGTTTCCCTAAGATGCATAATATTAATAGGTAGGTGCCTACAATAAATTATTGTTTCAGTTACCAAATGAGCCTACGACTGAAGAAAAACCGTTGACACAAGAACAATTGGAAGAATTTAGGAAAGAAGCTAGCAGTGCCTTACACGGAGACACAATGGCTTATGAAACCAGTTAGTATTCATAGTCATACAATACAATGAGTCAATAACTATTAAATATATACAAAAGATAACCCCCTGCAGGATTCTGTCCAGGCTGAATAATGCAGTTATGGTAATTATTACAATTACCACAGATGTTAAGTTTCCTGTGTTCACATTTGAAGGACACTGTAGTTATTACAAACCTTTAGAGATAGCTTTAAAGTGGTCTATCATTAAATTAGTATAAAGTGTTTTAGTTACCTATATATTGTCAAAAGTATCGGAGGTCCGTAGCTACTATGTGAACCGGTGTTGGCGGAAAGCCGGTCTAACTATCTGCCATCAAAATGTTATACATACAGAATGCAATCAATAAGTATAAACAGATTTTTGCCTCTCTCGTGATAATTATGATTTTAAGTCTTGTATTGTACTCTTTTGGTCATGGGCAGAAATTATCAAGATATACTCATGCATGCTCCATATTGGCTGTAGGTTGTCTCATGACTTGCTTACACAAAATATTGAGGAAGTGTAAAAATACCTTTTTATTTGTCAGAGTCGAACAGGAGTGGGTCATCGGACCACCAGTGGGCGCGGACTCTGCTGAATAAGGGAGCTATTGGAGACAGAGTGGCGGCCGCCACTATTCTTATACAGGTATGTCTTATTATCAACTAGCTGACGCTCGCAACTTTGTTTGCACTGTGAATTAACAAAATTCCTTTCTTTTAGTACACTTTTAGTACATTCCTTTCAATTTTTAAGTCTTTAGTTCAGGGGTTTGGCCTGTATGTTGTGTATCAGTGAGCTCCATGCCTTTTATATATATTTATAATCTAAACACTTTACCATTAGAAGGTGTTTCCACAATTCAAGGCGTTTACAAGATTCCATCTAGATGGTTACTAACTACCAACACAGTTATTCTGATATTCTGCCGCAAAGCAGTTATGTGTAAGCATTACTGTCTTCCAGCTTGAAGGCATCGTAGCTAGTGTTATTAGCTACTGCATGCTGCATTGACCATGTGTTAATGAGATAAATAGTTGTTCTAGGTAATTGTAAATTAACCATTGTTACATTTTTATGTTGATAGGCAATCTATTTTTTTTTTCTAGGATAATCCAATGTACAATCTTTCTGCACTGAGGAATCTGGTCAGTAATGTGAAACCAGCTAAAAAGAAGGATGGTATAGCTATTATAGGTAAGTCCTAATTCTTCTTGTCATAAAAAAAACAGATATGTAGATTAAATAGGTATCTAAAATCCACGTTTTTTATGATTTTGCTCTATCTTGGGTTCGATTCCCGCTTCAGGAAAAAAAATTGTGTGATGAGAATCAGTTATTTTCCTGAGTCTGGGTGTTTTCTAAGTATCCTATGTAGGTATTAATAAAAATAGTATATAAGTATTGTATCAGTTATCTGGTTCCATAATACAAGCTCTCGTTGTGTTAAATGTTTTAAATATTTATTTCATCATCATCCCACATTACTCCGCTGCTGGACGTAGGCCTCTCCCATTTCGTGCCACTGAGCCTCCCTGAGGCTCTCCGCATCCAATTTTCACCGGCTGGCTTACGTAGGTCGTAGTCGTTACGTAGGTTACGCAGGATGAATAGCATGCTTGATAGCAGTACCAATTGGTACCTATTTTTGTACCAGCGGAGGAGACTAGCCACACATGACACAGGAAATCCTATTATGTTTATTACTTTGTTCCACTCCAATCCAAACTTACAACTTAGGTATCTATCTGTCGGAACTTGAACGACCGTCAGGAACTAGACAGGCTCACAAAATAATCTTCACTACAGACAGCGCCGCACTGTTAAATGCACTTAGGCGATCTGACACAAGATCGAAAGCGGTGGCAGAATGCATACAGCACTACAAAACCTAGCAACCGCAAATAAGGTCAATATAAAGTGGACTAAGAATGATAGATCCTGCCCAGGAAACGTCAAAGCCGACTCCTTGGCAAAACTGGGGGCGAAACTAGTCCCTAGTTCATCGGACAAAAGCCTAACACATCCGCCAACAGCGGAAATAAAAGCTAGACTGAATCAACATTCAGTACAAGAACACTAAAAATGATGGAACAAAAGAACGGACAGCAAGCACACTAAGATGCTTCTACCAAATATTGATAAGAAACTGACAAACGCACTCATGAAGATGAGAAGAGAAGAACTACGTACGATGGTAGGAATTATAACCGGCCACTGCGACCTGAATCACCATCTGTTTAAGATGGGTGCGACGGACAGCGTGATCTGCCGCGGTTGCTTCGCAGAGGAGAAAACCGTAGAACACGTGGTTGTGCACTGCACAGCTACAGAAGAGGCCAGAAAGAAGACTGGACTGAGGAAAATCCTGGATACGGGCCGTGATGACCCTACCGAGAAACTGGAACACATCATCCATCAACCCAGGGTCCTGCTCCGCTATTTTGGGGAGCTGGGCTGGCTGGGGTAGAGTTAGTACAAAAAGGGGTCAATGCACAATACACCCCACAGCGGGACGTCAGTGCAGACCACATGTAACCCCTTTTTTTTTTTAACGATGGGAAAATGCATTTATGCATCCCTCAGGCTGGGACAGGCCAGAGGGTATGTTGGACTCACCACCAAAAGGTAGAATACCAACTAAAAACCCATCGAGTTACCGACAATCGCCTTAGTAACAGGTCGCGGGCACCCGTTCGGAATCTTCCGCGGCCTGTCGGTGAGTGTCCGCTGTGGCAGACCTCCTCTATTTCTACAAAAGGAGAAAAAAACCTCCTGGAACCAAGGATATCCTTCGTCTAAGATGGCCTGTGCAATGCAGGGAAGGGCTACCACATGTAACCCCTTCCCCAAATTAGAATTAGAATTAGGTATCTAATTACCTCTGTACTCAAGCAATATTAAGCAACAGCGATTAATATTCTGAAATAAATCATTCATGCAATATTTCTATTTCTATTATTATTTACAGATGCCCTATCAGAGCTGTTAATCTCCGATCTTCTAATCCCGGATATAAAGCTCCGCACATTCACACAGCATCCCTTAGGATGCGTAGAGCAGATGACATCTGGGAACAAACAGGCTAGAAGGAACATACTAAAGCTTTGGTACTTCGAGGACCAACTCAAGGAATTGTATGGAAGTAAGTATTAGTTAAGTTGGTCATATTTATACGTACCTTCTTTATTTTTTATTAGGGTTTTTGCTCTCAATACTCTGTACTATAGCCGAATCAACAACATAATGACTTTGCCGATGGTATACAGCCGTGCTGGTGTTGAAGGTGGACATCGGCCTCTGAGATACAGTCTCCGACTAGTTCGGAGGGAGATGTCCAACTGACATACTAATCACTGCGCTGGGCCAACGGCAAAGTCGTTACATTTAGTATTAGGTTAGGTTAGTTTCAGTTTTAGGTAGGTAGTCTGTAAGAGATCGTATTAAACGATAAGACCGCCTTTTGTTAAACAATAATTGTACATTGTTACATGTGTTTTTACAATAAAGATTTTTTATTATTATTATTATATTAAGTGTGCGTGCTATAGCAGCTTTGCATGGGCCTATGAGATTTAAAGCCCTATCTAGCACTGGTACTACGCGGGCGAATTAACATGACACCTGGCTGACACTCTCGCTCGGCACTTGATGCTTCCCCCGCCCCCCGCGCGGCGCCCTCCGTGTTTCTTCTTCCTCTAATTGCGAAGCCTTATCATTACTTACCATTACCAAGTATCACAGGACCTCTTCAAGATTATCCAATTCCACGCTGTACTTTGCACAAACGTCATTCGAGCCAGGTGTCATGTTCATTCGCCCAAGTTATATATGATAATGCGCAGTGTGACCATCAACAAAAAAAAATCGATGTTTGTCAACTCGGAACTTTGTTGTTTATAAACAGACTTGAAAAAATATTTATATATATTTTTATTTGAGAGGATATACTATCAGATTGGTCCCACAGAAATTTCATTAGAATCGGTTCAGAAGTTTAGTTTTTAAATTAGAATAACTTACATAATCATGTATAAAATACACACTTATTTTTTAGTTATACTCTGTGGTATAACGTTTCTTTTTTTTTCTTTCTTCTTTGAGGACGTGGTGGCCAAGTGGGTGAGGCCCTTACCTTGCGATCTGATGGTCGCGGGTTCGAATCCCGGTGGCAGTCATGCATAAATGGAAAATGTATGTATGCATCCCACGTTCTCGCAACGGTGAAGGAAAACATCGTGAGGAAACCGGCATGTCGTAGAACCTAAAGTTCGAAAACATGTGTGGAGTGCACGAAAGGAGCCTCTTCGAGGCGCACTTCAAATCCTTTCACCACACTGGTTCGAAAGAACTAGTGACACGATAAGAAAAAAAATGTGGTATAACTAAAAAATAAATATGTCATTCAAGTTAACAAAATTTCGTTTTTGCTTTTTTTCTGTGTATATTTCAGTGGTTCGATGACCATAATCATTAATCGAAATAGAAGTATGTTGTAGTAATTTTTGGTCTTGTAAAAATAGTAAGTTTTGTAAAAGAAAATATATTTTATTTCAGCCTATGTGGAAGCTCTAAATAAATTCGCACACGACTCAGTGGACGCCAATAAAGAGAAAGCCGTCACATCCATGTCTTATATGTTGATGCACCATCCGGAGCGAGAAAAGGTAAAGTACTAGCTGTAGCCAGTGGCTCATTTTCAACCGACTTCAAAAAAGGATTTTCAATACATTAAATGTTTTTTTTTATGTTTGTTACCTCATAACTTTGTGGTTTACAAACCGATTTGAAAAAAATATGTTTTTGTTTGAGTGGATATACTTCCAGATTAGTCCCATAGAAACTTCATGAAAATCGGTTCAGTACTTTGGTTGAAACCCAAATTCTTCCCTGTGACTATTCAATGGTGTTTACGGTCATTAGAACAGTCCCAATTGAATTCGGATGTAGTATGTTTTTGTAAAACCTTGATTATTATCAACACAATCTTCTTACTTATTATAAAATAAGCATATATATATAATTTAATAAATAATCTAATATTTGTCTGTTGAAACATGCATTTGTACAATTAACATACATAGTTTTTTGATTATAACGGGTATTTATCATATATATTATTTTAGGGTGTCGGGACACAAAAACATACGAGGTGAGCGCGATAAATACCCATTATAATCAAAAAACTATGTGTGATAATCGCGAAAGTCTACGAAAAACTAATTAACATACATATTTAACATTTAATAAAAGCATATAAAATATGTATAAAATAAAATGTATAAAAGTAAATTTAACGTAACGTTTCTTAAATAATATGTACCATTTGCGAGGGATAGATAAGCTTTGCCTTGCCGTAACACAGTTTTTACTAGCACAGAAGGCAAAGTTTTAAACTATTTATGTGTGCATACCTACCTATATCTCCTGATCATATTTACTTATCTCTAGATCTAAAATACAATATTGTAATCAAGGCATAAATCTCTAGTTGAAAAAAAAAACTTTATCTTACCTACCGTGTTTCCGACAAATAAAATATCATCATCATCATCAGCCTATCGCAGTCCACTGCTGGACATAGGCCTCTCCCAATGAGCGCCATCGCACCCTGTCTTCGGCTTGCCGCATCCATCTTCTGCCTGCAACCTTCCGCAGATCGTCACCCCACCTGGCCTAAAAATATATTTATCTTTAATTAATTTAATCTACAGATGCTTCTAAATAACATAATCAACAAACTTGGCGACCCGTCTCAGGCGGTGGCGTCAAAAGTAGTCTACCATCTGTGCCAGCTGCTTTACAACCATCCCAACATGAAGGGAATCGTGCTGGGGGAGATCGAAAAGATGCTGTTCAGGTACTGTAAGACCCCTGCAGGATAACATAGTCAACAAAATGGTTTTTTGCTTCTCATGCTCGTAACGTTCAATTTTTAAGCCAGGTACAGGGGGAGTAAAACTGCAATTTAGTCCCTAGGGCCTAAAATAAGAGAGAGAAGAAATAAGAATAAAATATGGGCCTAAGATTTATAACATATATACTTTTTGCCCTAGGGCCTATGGCAAAAGAGTATGTTTTAAAATATTTTCAAAGAGGTTCAGTTTGTAATAGGATCCACGCTGTGAATTAAGATTTTTTTCAATTTTATATTTTCGGTACTTCATAATGCCCATACCAGGTTTATGAGGGACCTACACAACTATTTTCGAATATCGTCGTAACATTGGATAGCTGTCAATGTTTTTGTATATGAAATGGGCGTTCATTTCAGTTTAAATTGGTTTAATTTCCTCGCATTTAAAATGAAAAATTAAGCCCATTTTATTCTCGATTGCAATATCCGCCCTCGCATTTAGATCGGGCTGATAAAAGTGTCTTATAAAATAGCTTGCTTCAGGCCCCAAGGGCATACAAATAACTATGAATATAAAGATTATCATTTTTATTCACGAGGTGTCTTACATTTTTTGCCCGGTTTTAAGAATCCATCTTGGTTTAATACCGTATGAAGTTTAATGCCTTGGTGTTCTATAGGAACATCGTTATTCATCTATGATCTTATGTATAAAAAATTGAGTATTATTGTTCATTCATTCATTCATACATATGTATTTGCAGAGCGAACATATCTCCTCGCGCGCAGTACTACGGCGTTTGTTTCCTGAACCAGTTCTATCTTGGAAAGGATGACTCAAAAATAGCTGAGAATCTCATCAGGATATATTTCTCTTTCTTCAAAGCTTGCATCAAGAAGGTAAGCCGCTTTTACCCGACTACGAAAGAGGGTAATCTATACTCAATATAATAAAGCAAGAGACCCCAAACTCTAGTACAATTACATTTGTTATTTTTGACGGAAACGTGTTCAGACGATAATTGATTGATTCAGGCGTTACTTTGCGGAAATCCATAAATATCAACAAATTATATAAATATATTTAGTAATAAATCCGCTTGATTAAAGCGGATTTATTACTAAATATATTTATATAATTTGTTGGTGTTCAGACGAGTTCAAATAACATGCCCCAATTTTTTTTTATTGAAAGACTTTGTTTGTTTGTCCATCACGTAAAAACTACTGAACGAATTTAACCGAACTCTTTACGATATCATTACCTACTTCTAAGCCTGAAAGGGTTATAGGCTATATAATATTACGCTTCATCTCTTCAAAGGGTAGATATAGAAGTTTAAAGTTTGTATGGAAATCGTTTTTTTTATGAGTGTATCAGATCTCAAACGTTAGATGAGCCAAACCGGTTCAGCGGTTTAGGAGCGTGAAGTCAAAATTTGGTTTAAAGTACTAGTTTATTAATAACAATTAATTTATTTCCAGGGTGATATAGACACACGCCTAATGTCCGCCATTTTAACCGGCGTGAAGCGCGCCTACCCCTTCGCTGATAAGGACAGGCTGACAGAAACGCCGGACCACATAAATGCTATATACAAACTGGTGCACTTGACCAGTCTGAATGTGTCTATACACGCCTTGTCACTCATATTTCAAATCAGTGATATGACCAAAGGGAGTGATGATCGGTAAGCTAATTTTATTTTCACTTTTCATGCTCGTAAAGTTAAATTTAATGTTAGGTGCAGGGGGTGTAAAACTGCATTTTAGGCCCTAGGGCAAAAAGTGATGACTTATAAAATTTGAAATAGACGTTCAGTTTGTAATAGGTTTATGTATAGTAAGGGCGGAAGTTGAGAACATTTTTCAAACTCCTTACTTCGGTCCTTCAAAATTGCGTATTTTGCTTCCCTGTGACTTTTCAGTGGTATTTACGGTCACTAAAACAGTCCAATTGAAGTCGGTTGAAGTGTGTTTTTGTAAAACCTTGATTATTTCATATATAATCCAATCGTTATTAACTTTATGTGAATTGAAACATATGGTAAAAACGTGATTATTTTTGATAATTCTTCCGATTTATGTTTCATTGGTTTAATTCTTCTAATGTATGTTTCATTGGTTTCAGCTACTACAGCGCCCTCTACAAGAAACTGACAAACATAGAAATATTCTCGACTTCACATTCGGCTCTGTTCTTCTCGCTTATATACAAGTCGTTGAAGCGAGATGAAAATACTAACAGAGTTATTGCTTTTGTGAAGAGATTGTTACAGGTAATATTTCTACCCGACTGCAAAGACGGAGGGTTATGTTTTTTCGAGTGTATGTATGTATGTCGCTATGTGGTTATAGACTGACAATTCTATATCTTTTTGATGTCTAACAAAATTTCCTCTCGCTTCCAATTCGTGGCAGTGATTTTCGGGAAATGCAATGGAAGTGTGTAACAAGAAGTTAGCTGTCAGATGGTACCAACCTCAGAAAAATGAAGTGAATAGAATCCTTTCTAGTTTAAATGAGATGTCAGATGTTAAACATCATATTATTATACGACCACTCTTTATCTTATCACGTCACTAGTTCTTTCGAACCAGTGTGGTGAAAGGATTTCAAGTGCGCCTCAAAGAGGCTCCTTTCGTGCACTACGATCACAATAAAGCTTCGACAACACATGGCTTTTTTACACGCTACAAGCTAGCGAGTTCGCTTGTAGCGTGTAAACTCGCCCAGTGTCATCGGCTTTTTACAATGTGCTAGTTGACAATCCTTCCCGAAAACTCGCTCACTCGCTAGCTTTTGAACTCGCCGGCGTGTAGCGTGTAATAGTTTACACGCTACGCGAGCTTTAAGCGTCGATGACACACAGCTAGTAGCTGTGTGTCATCGACGCTTAAAGCTCGCTCTTTTTTTTAAATGTAATATCATGTTATTATTACGACGACACCGTGGCTTAGTTGGTAGTGACCCTGCCTACGAAGCTTGGTGTTCCGGGTTCGATCCCCGGCCGGGGCAAATATTTGTGACGAACACAAATGTTTGTTCTCGGGTGTTGGATGTTGTGATGTGTTGTATGTGTCCATGCCACCTGCGACACAGGGAATCCTAGTGCAGGGATGTGAGTGTGTGAATGTTTATTATTAAATCACTTTTGAAATGAATAGATACCACCAACACTCTATTTAACCACTTTTATAGACTTAATAATAAAATAAAAATAAAAAAAGCTTTATTTTCCTATAACACTTTACAAATTAAAAAAGTACCTACATATTAAAAATATATTATGGTTCGATTGTGTACGGACCGCCTGTGGCGGTAAAAGCCTCCTCCAAGGTTCTCCAATTATCTCTATCCCTTGCTCTTCTTGGCCAGAGTTTTCCGGCCACCTTCACGATGTCGTCACTCCATCTTGTTGAAGGTCTTCCCCTTCTTCTTTTTGTGCCTCTGGGTGTCCAGTTGGTAAGTATATGGCTCCACCTGTTTGAGTCCAAGCGTTGTATGTGGCCGGCCCAACTCCATTTAAGGCCTAATATTCTCTGAACTACGTCATCCGCCCTAGTTCTGCCTCGAATTGTCTTGTTTCTTTATAGACTTACGAGTATTATAATTTACATCACGATATTATACGCCTCGAAATATTGAACAACGAAAACTACCGTGCTCAATACGACCTGTCACTTGTACCGACTGAATTCAACTGCCCGTGTTCAAACGATTCTCTCCGAAGTTAGCTCGGTAGGCATCGGCATAAAGTTTCTTGTTTTTTTTTTTGTCTGTCTGTCTGTCGTTCCGGCTGTTATCTCGCAATTCGCATGTCTCGCACTCCCCGACGCGTTATTCGGCTGCATGGCTGTATCTAAACTAAATTGACTAGGGGAGAGTGTGTAGTAACACACTCTCCCCTAGTCAATTTAGTTTAGATACTCACTTGTTCAACTGGTTTATTTTTATGTGTTTTTGTTTATTATCAACTCTGTATAGTATGTAAATAGCAGGGTTCGAAAATATCCGATATTTATTATAAATATCAAAATATCGGATATTTATGATATATATCGGATATATATCAAGTTTGATATATATCAATTTTGTATGAAAGCCATACTATTACTTTATTGTATTTATGAATACTATTTGCATATGTGTTACAAAAGAATACTTAAATTATAAAAAATACTTATTAATTCTTATCAGTCAATAGTCATTTTTTTTTGTTTTAAAGCGCTTCAACGGTTAGAGAGTATGTTTTTACTCTACTTCCACGCCATCTACATTTGGGAAGTAGAAATACAGTAACAAACACTAAAAATTACTTTATAATATGAATTTTATAAACCATTTTTGTTATGAAATATTATATAAAAAAAAAAATGGATTTATATCGGATATATTAGTTTGATATATATCGGATTTATATTAGATATATATCTTGATATATATCTTGATATATTATTGATATATATCCATTGATATATATCCTCGAACCCTGGTAAATAGTAGTAAATCTTATTGTTTTATCCTTTAAAACTACCTGCATTGTAATACGTGTATTATGTATCTTTTAGTTTTGGTGTAAATTACTTATTTAACATATTGGTGGAATCTGTAGTGTTAGTATAAGTTTTTGAAAATAAATAATTGAACCGAAATAAAATAATAATAATAATTATAAGTAACTTATATATTTATTTATGTATAGGTATTAATTCTAGTTTATTTAGTATATATCTTAGTAGTATTTATTATATGTATTTAGATATATTTATTCAAACATTATATATATTTTCTTCTTCATAATTTATATTTATCCATTATTATTTATATTACTGTACACGCCCCCACACTTTCCATGGCCTCTCTCTAACCTCAGAAGGTTTGCTGGAAGAAAACTCTTATTAGGGTTGAGCTCGCCTTTGTACATGTCTTTTCTTTTATGATTTGTATTCTAATATGTTTGTGTGTACAATAAAGAATTACAGAATAATTGAAAATTGTCAGGGTAGCTCACAACTCGTGCATAATGAATTTTGTACCTACTTTTATGGACTAAGAGTCTGAAATAAATGTTTTGAATAATCCATTTTAAAACCATAAAACCGCTATATCTCGTAAAAAAAGCAAAATAGAGCATAAGTATAAAAACGTGGTTTTTAGATTATAATCTACATGGCTTGTTGGTAATATGTTTACAGCTGTGTGCGTATATGCCACCCGAGCAGTGCTGCGGGATTTTGTACCTTATATCACAAGTGCTTAAGGACGGGAATAAGAAGGACGCGATTCGACTGGTTTGGAAGGAACGGGCTGTCAAAGGAGTAAGATATTAATTTATTTATTTTAATTATTACTTTAGCACGGTCCGAAATTCATTTACAATCACATTTTATCACAGAGCACTAAAACTATCATTAATATACATCATACAAATGTACATAGCAATTTAAATTTATATAATTTAATATATTAACAAAACATTACAGTATAATACAAAATAATATTATATGATTTCATTAAAAATACATAATTTTTAATGAAATTATGTTTTGATAACCAAATAATTAAAATAAGGATGTCCAGGCCATTATCGTTACGTTATTATTATTAACGGCGTATTTCCTTAAATAATATTCTTTTACAGGAATTAAAAGAAGAAAAACCAGTAGAAATAAAAGATGACGAAGTTAATGGTGCTTTGGACACCACGGGAGATTCTACAGAGGTCGAGAATGAGGCCAAAAGTGAGGTCAAAGAACAAAAAGTGGATTTGTTGAAGGGAGATAAAAAGGATTTGCTGTTAGGTAAGTGAGTTTGTGATTGTGTGTCTAGATAAGTTGTATAACTGTTAAATTGTTAAATTTACACAGTTGTACAGTTGGGAGCCGTCCCCTGCAGGATAGATTGGTCGAGTGGCAAGTGTGTTGGACTGCCACGCCAGTTTCGCGGGTTTGATTCCCGCTTCAGGAAAAAAAATTGTTTCATGAACATCGATGTTTGTACTGAGTCTGGTTATACTTTCAGATTGGTCCTATAGAAATTTTATCAAAATCGGTTCAGTAATTTAGCTTTTAAATCAAAATAACTGAAAAAAGTCGTTGAAGTGAACAAAATTGCGTTTATTGTTTCCCGGTGACTTTTTAGTGGTGCCTACGGTCACTACGGCTCTATAAAATACAACATAGACCATAGATAATAAAGAGGGGGCTCTTTTAAGGGGAATCCTCAAATCCGAATTCCATACAAAATGTTTCGGACAAATACTCAAAAAGTACGCCGTATTATAGTAATTTCTTCACACTATTCGTTTCGTGCTTTATACGTGTTTTTAAGTTTGTAAGGTTAATTTTCGGATTTGGGGATTACCCTTAACCCATGTTTACCAAACTTACTAGAAGAGCCTCCAAACCTTGTAAAAAACAACATGTTAAATTTTAATAACATATTTTGATTTTTTTGACTAAAACAGTCCGATTGAAGTCGGTTGTTGTATGTTATGTCAAACCTTGATTATAGTTTTTTTTTTTTTTTTTTTTTTTAGTGCACATTAATTACTTTTTAATGTACTCTAATACTATTACAATCTAGCCAAAGTAGGCTAATGAGTAATTCTACTCTAACTTAGTTTTATAAATTGAAATATAAAGAAAGTGTCCAATAGCCCATTTCTTACAGTCTCTAATTAAGGGGAGGACACGCCGTTAAGGTTTTCTTTATAAATTTGATTTGATTATAGATGACGAAGAAGAAACGTATGTCGACCTGAAAATAGACGAAGCCGGTAACATAAAGCCGAAGAAACGCAAAGCCGGAGTTACAACAGGATGGTTTCACGCCAAAGTGAATCTAGGACAGACAGACGGACATAATGACGACAAGAAAACTCTACAGGCTAATATACAGATGAAAAAATCTGTTAATATGGATCGGGTGAGTTTTTATGCCTAAATCACACGTACCGAGCAAACGAGCGAGACTGAAAGCTTACATCACTCGCTCAGCCGATCAAAGTACTCGGCTGAGAGCACTGTCTCGGTCGTGTGACTTACTACTTGGTACGTGTGATCAAGGCATTAGTCATAGGATGGAATTTTACAGCTTCATTTAGAAACTAGTTTTACGCCGACCAGGATTTTTCATTGTTGTTCCAATATGCGCAAAATTATATCAACGCAGTTATAGAAAGATGATATGAATTTAAGGCTAATCCTCAAATCCAATTCCATACAAAATGTTAAAATTAACACTACTAATTTAAAAACACGTATAAAATCTAAATGAAAGTATAAAACCTTACTTATTTTATGTTGACACAATCGGAAAACATAGACGAAGCGAATAGTGTGAAGAAATTACTATAAAACGGCGTACTTTTTGAGTATTTGTCCGATACATTTTGTATGGAAATTTGCCTTGAGGATTCCCCTTTAAATGATATATATTTATATTTTGTCTATGGTATGAATGTAGTTTGCATATGGTGCAAACGGAACGTAAGTAAATGATATGTTCAAAAAGGTTTTGTTACACTAATGATGGCCGTATTGCCTAGCAACTGTCAGATAAAATATCAAAAATCTGCCAAAGACAGTCCTTGCCCTAACTACGGGCGACTAGATTTAGAGAAAATAGTAGATTTTTTTCCGTAATGCCTAAATCACACGTACCGAGCAAACGGGCGAAACAGTGAAATCTTACATCACTCGCTTAACCAAGCACTCGGCGCTATGCTTATACGTACCGAGTACTCGGTACGTGTGTGTGGCATTAGTCATAGGATGGAATTGAAGTATCTAAAATTCAAAATGGCGGCAATTAAATCCATTTTTCAACTGATTTATGGTCACTAAAACAGTCCAATTGAAATCGGTTGTCCTAGGTTTATTAAAACCTTGATTATTATTGTAAAACTAGATTATTAAACGAGTTTTTTTTTTAAAGTAAAGTGTTTAAATTATTAGGTCCTACTGATTTGGCTTAGTATAGTTTGTGTACTATAAGTTTTATGCACGATGTGGTCATTTATAATTGAAATTGCATGCAACTTAGTTACTATAAAGTTAAATAAGAAATGCACGACACCATGTAATTTTTGTTAATGACCCAAATAAATGAATTGAATTGAATTATACTCTCATATTTCAGGAAATAACGGAGTACAACCCTACTGCGCGTAATCCGGCGTACGCGGGGGGCGAGTGCTCGGCGTACGTGGAGCTTAGCACCCTCGCTAGGCACTACCACCCCACCGTCAAACTTTTCGCTGAAAAACTCATCAACGGTATGTACCCCAATATTGATAGTCAAATGTGACCAAATAAATAATGCTCGGTGTATGCCAAATATAGTTATTTGATTATAACGGGTATTTATCGCGCTCACCTCGTATGTTTTTGTGTCCCGGCATTTCGACTGTATTGCAACAGCCGTGGTCACGGGTCGACTGGCGTATTGGAGCTACCGTCGCGGTGAAATGAGGGAACTACCCTCATTTTAGTCGTTAAAAGCATTTAATTATGTGTGATAATCGCGAAAGTCTACGAAAAACTATGCCAAATATAACCGAATAGTGCTCGGTGTACGCCAAATGTGACCGAATAGTGCTCGGTGTACGCCAATTGTGACCGAATAGTGCTCGGTGTACGCCAATCGTGACCGAAAGTGTTTGATGTACGTGGAGCTGAAATTTTGCTGAAAAACTCATCAACGGTACCCCAATATTGATAGTCAATCGTGACTGAATGGTGCTCGGTGTACGCCAAATATGACCGAATAGTGCTCGGTGTACGCCAAATATGACATGACCGAATAGTGATCGGTGTACGCCAAACGTGACCGAATGGTGTCTGGCGTTCGTCAAACTTGACCGAATGGTTGTCGGTGTACTCAAACATGACTAAAGGGTGCTTGGCGTACGTCAAACATTACTAATAAATAGTGCTCGGCGTACGCCAAACGTGACCTTATAAACGCCAATTCGTCTAGTATCTTGAATTCTTGACTCAAAAACATACATTTGAATAAAATATTTAATATGACCTGACGACACGGATGGTTGAGTGGCAAGTTGTATGTGTTTTGAGTTGAGTTTTGACGACACCGTGGCTTAGTTGGTAGTGACCCTGCCTACGAAGCTTGGTGTTCCAGATTCGATCCCCGGCCGGGCCAAATATTTGTGACGAACACAAATGTTTGTTCTCGGGTCTTGGATGTTGTGATGTGTTGTATGTGTCCATGCCACCTGCGACACAGGGAATCCTAGTGCAGGGGTGTGAGTGTGTAAATGTTTATGTTTTATGTTTTAAGTGTGTTAGACTTCCACGCCGGTGTCGCGGGTTTGATTCCCACTTCAGGACAAACATTTGTGTGATGAACATCGATGTTTGTCCTGAGTCTGGGTGTTTCCTATGTATCCTATGTATGTATTTACAAAGTATATAAGTATTGTAACAGTCATCTGGTTCCCATAGTACAAGCTCTGCTTAGTTTGGGGTTAGACGGCGTTGTGTGAAATGTCCAAAATATTTATTTATATTATTTATTATTACATTTCACTTCTTCAATATAGATAACAATTATGTAACATTACTGTTTTGAATCCACAGACCAACTAATCCAATATAGCGGAGATCCTCTGAAGGATTTCGCTTGCATCCGCTTCCTGGATCGGTTTGTGTTCAAAAACCCCAAGAAACGGGCCGAGAATCAGGAGATTGATGGCGTTAAGAAAGTGCGGGGGTCTCATCCTAAGTTTGCCACACGGAAAAATTATGCTGCTAAAGGTATGTAACTTTAAAATAATATTTTTCATCAAGTTTTTATAAAGAGGATATGTGAAAATGTTAGAAATGAACAGTGGCAGAATCGCAAGACAGGGATACCGCGATTACACACCTTACCCCAAAGGAAGAAGTTAGATAAAGATTTTTGTCGCTCAAAAGTAACTGACGTAAGCGGCAAATGATAAAATATTGCATTGCTTGAAAAGAATTGAATTTGTAAAAAAAACCTTTTACATTTATCTAATTTCTGTGATTCAATGACTCAATAGTATAAAAACTAACCGTAAATATTCTCTGAATTCGGAGGATAGTTGTAAAACAGATTTTGAGGGTCGATTTCATAAAATAAATTTATCCAGAAAAGTTTCACCAATCGTGTTTCTGTCTTACATTTATTTAGATTATATCCACAAGTAATCACTGTATTGACATCAAGTTTGTAACATGTACCGTTACTGAGTAAGAATGTTACGCAGCGACTCCAAATTTTCATATATCCTCTTAAATCACTTTTTAACACGGCTTTTTAAAAGCATAAAAACGTGGTAGGTATTTATATTTTTAATCCACGTTTCTTATTATTATATTTTTCCAGGTTTGAAAAGCATACCGGTAAATTCGTCATCATACTTGAATGAAGATATCAAGAAGATACCCGTGGACGAGAGATTTTTATATGAGTAAGTTTGCAAATTTAGATAAAATTTTAATTTAATTTGAGAGATTTTGTTTAAAAATGGGCCACAATTATAGGTATAAAAAAAATTGTATATGTAGATAATTTATTTATTCATATATATATTATACATATGAAGTGGTTGTAAATGAACATAAACACATTTACAACCACTTCATATACAGAGTGAATACTGAATACTCTACGGTTATGGAAAAATGTTGTTAGGAGTCACAGGAACGATTTTGTTGAAAATAAGAACTGTATTTAAAAATATTAAATCAAAAATAAAAAAATAAATTAAAAAAAAAATCCAAATCGATTGATTTATGACGAATTTCTACGAAGGTTACAAACATTATAAAAAAAAAACAACCGAATTGAGAACCTCCTCCTTTTCAACTGACTTCAAAAAAGAGGTTATCAATGCGGTTGTTTTTTTTTTTAATGTTTGTTACTTCAGAACTTTGTTTCTTATATCGATTTGAAAAAAATATTTGTTTGTTTGAGAGGATATACTTTCAGATCGGTCCCATACAAATTTCATCAAAATCGATTCATTAGTTTAGTTTTTATATCAAAATAACTGAAAAAAATATGTCGTCGAAGTAAACTAAATTGCGTATTTTGCTTCCCTGTGACTTTTCAGTGGTGTTCACGGTCAAGTATAGGTGCTGCCACACTGCTGTTAAAAAATGTTTACAAACATTTTCTAACACTAAAACATTTACTTACAAATGTTAGGAATTGTTAAATACTGTTAGGAATTGTTATATTCTACAAGAAGTTATATTCTTAAAATATAACAATTCCTAACAGTATGTAACAATTCCTAACATTTGTAAGTAAATGTTTTAGTGTTAAAAAATGTTTCAGCAGTGTGGCACCTTGAATCCTCTCAAAATTGTTTTAAATCGACTTATAAACAACGAAGTTCTGGTACCAATAAAAAAAAATCAACCGAATTGAGAACATCCTCCTTTTAGTAATTTTGTTACAAATACTTGTGCATTTTTGTCCAGTTTCCTGCAGCGGCGTCGCTCGACCGCCGACAAGGGTTCTGATGATGAGAGCGACAAGGATTCCGTCACTTCAGAAGACTTCGACCAGTATTTGGATACTGTTACTGGCGCAAGAGATGGTATGACGATTTTTTTTAAATGGGTACTTTTTTGTTTGCAAGATTTATGTATCGGTGTCAATATTTTGTCAAAAGAGCAAAGAGAAAAAGAAAAAAAAACTTATATTACCTACATATAATTTTTACTAGCTTTTCAACCGACTTAAAAAAAAATATTTTTGATTCGGTTGATTTTATTATGTTTGTTACCTCAGAACTTTGTTGTTTTTAACCCTTTTTTATTTTCTTTTTTTTTTTGAGGATATAAAGTAGGTACTTTTAGATTGGTCCCTTAGATTTGATTTTTCATAAAAATCGGTTCAGTAGTTTCGTTTTTAAATTAAAATAACTGAAAAAATATGTCGTCGAAGTAGACTAAATTGCGTATTTTGCTTCCCTGTACTTCTCAGTGGTGTTTACGAACTATGAACACTAGAACAGTCCAATTGAAGTCTGTTGTAGGGTAAACCAACCTATTATTGGCACCCTAGAGTTTAGTGCGAAAAAACAAGGAAATTATTGATTATTCAATTTCAATATCTTTTTATTACTTTTAAAAGCATACTGAAATTTAAGCATTTATAATTTTCTTGTTTTTTCGCATTAAACTCTAGGGTCCCAATAATAGGTTGGTTTACCATAGTATGTTTTTGTAAAACTTGATATAAATAATAAAGCTTTGTTTGATATAAATGTTTTTTTACAGGTTCAGATGAAGAAATAGATTTTCTGGCGGACATTGCGAAAACTAAAAAAATGCGGCGTGATAAGAAACAAGATGGTGATGATGTGGATATGGGCAGCGAGAGTGATGATGATGATGACGCGGGGGTGGCCTTTGATGATGATGGTGTGTATTTGATGACGATAATGATAAACATAATGATGTGCATGATAATGGTATGGATAGTAATAACATAGATAAAGATTCTTTTCACACCACCTGCTCGACAATATCCAATTACATATCATGCTATCATCAAGGTAAAGCAAAGCATTACCTACCTAGGGAGGTAATGTTATATGAAACTCCCAAGGGTAGTAATGTGATTTGAATTTGGAACGTCAAATTAGTGTGGGAACTCGTGGAAAACTCCAAGTAAAAGAACGCCCATTATGGCATTGTAAAAAGGTTTGTTCGAAAATCGAACTGGCCACTCATAAAAAAAAGAAAAAAGGCGCGATTCAAAGATTGTGAAACAAAAGACGGTGTTGGCTGCTGAGTTCGGAGCCCTGGCTTTTTATTGCCTCGCAGAAGGTGTGAAAAGTAGAGTATGCTCCTCTGGGGTCCTGTCTTCGTCTTGGGCAGCTTGAACCCTTCGCGTCACTCAGGACTCTACATAACTCCCTCGCTTCGCTCAGGAGTTAACCGAGTCCCTCGTTAGCTCAGGGTTCAATATGCCACCCGCGACATAAGACACTGCTTTATCCCCTTAGTGCATAATCTACTATTTCTCAAACATGCTTGGAAATTAGAACCTTATTTTGGATAGTTCCCAGTAGTTCCATTATGATTTGTTCCATGGAACTAGTGGGACTTTTTTATTCCCACTAGTTTCATTGTTCCAATGTTTTCCAGTTAAATCTATATATAATATAATATAATCTTTCCCGGCCTAGACCTAAATAAATTACTATGAAATTTCATATCGTGTTAGGTGATTTAAAAAGGGAATGAACTTTTCGTCTTTGAGAGTGGCAACTAAAGAGGTACAGTCAGCATCAAAAGTCGATGACCACATTCAGATTTTCAAAATCGCTATACACCATATTATATTATTGACATTGTGGTGTACAGTTAATTTTGAACTTTAATAATGTTCATATAATACTAGCGCTGGTCATTTAGAGCGATTTCGGTTTACAACAATTTTGAAAATCTGAATGTGGTCATCGACTTTTGATGCTGACCGTACGCTGAATAGATACAACGTAGTACCACTTTTGCATTGTCCATTTAAGTTTTTTAGGTAATTAAAAATTGAGGTGTATATTGATTATTCCAAACAAGTATACACAACAGCTAATAGATAAAATTCACCCCCTCACACACAGCCTCACACACATCCTCTCACACATCCTCACACTTCACTCACCTACCTCGGTTATCTAAGTCCTAGAATATTAAATATAAATATAATAATAAAAAAAATTTAAAAATATAACCTTTTTAAAACCTAAATATGAATACTTATACCTAGTCTTAATTACCTTAGGTACACCTTAAAATTTAGAACGCATGGTTTTTGTCTTTTGTAAGCAAAGCGCCTTCTTCAATAACTGCCATGATAACCACCTTCTTGTAAAAGCACTCAGAAGCCCAAGATACAAGCTCTCAGCTTAGTTTGGGCCTCACCGTCACCTACCTACTGTAATGGTATCCTACATGTGTACAACCAATAGCGCTAAATGTACTATTAATTAGTGTATAATTTTTATTACCTAATCATTTGATAAATAAATTGATTTGATTTGAAAATATTTTTCCAGGCAGCGACGCTGGGCTGGATATTTCTGCTGACGAAGATGAACCGGCTTTATCTGGTGAAGAAGATGGTAAGAACCTAAAAAAATATTAGATTTTTGGTTGGCATGTTTTTTTTTATTTATTGTTTATCCGTCAATGTTGTGGCATATTATAAAATGCCGAGGCAATTTACAGTTTACCTTCGGCATATAAAATCGGGCGTTTGTAAGATGGCGCCGTTTGTAAAATACACCGCAAATTTTTAATCACGAGAAAAAAAATACGCATAATCAGTTGTCGTTACTGACAAAAATATGGCGAAAAAACTTGAAAAAATTAAGTCGAATATTCGGCAGAATGAATTACCAAAAAATTTTAGATTTTTTATAATTTTTTTTTTATTGCTTATAAAAAACAACTATGTTTTTAGAACTACTTCTGGAAGGCAGCGATGATGACTTCGATGATGAGATCGGTGATGGAAGAAAACCCGGCAAAGGAAAGAAGAGCTTCAAAATGAAGGGTATACTATTTTATTTACTTTCTAACTTTGGCCCGCGTCTTCGTTCTTTTCCAGCTCACAATCTATACTCAATACTCAATATATTTATTGTTATCACAATGGTTTGGTAAGATGGTAACAATTACAGTATTTTAATTCACACGTGAACTCCTTTGGGGCATTACAATATGGTAGGAGGCAGACCGAGGTTTTTCTTATTACCTAGATACTTAAGGTAAGCATGCAATTTACACTAAGTAGGTACCTTTTTTCGACTCCTTTAACATGTTTGTATTGGTAGGTATATAGTTTATTTGAATACAATAATTGTCAAGGATTACTTATTTATAAATTAATAGTCAAAGTAAAATTATTCATAAGTAGGTAAGTATTTGGGTTTAATGTTAGGTGTTGGGTCAGATAGGTATAAAAAGTGAAAGGGCTTAATAGTTTCAGCGTGATGAAGCCACACATCCATCTATCCATTCTCCGCAAGCTTTTGCGATTATCTGCTGTCCAGGCTAGGCTTTGCCTATTTTTTATTTTTTTTCCAATGTCTGTGCCAAATTTATGACCAATCAGTGCAGCAGTTTCGGTTACATGAGTTAAAAACAACCACTCCAAAGCAGACTATAAGGGGTTATTCCCGAAATCCCGACTAGCCATCCCCATTAGTGGGGATTTAGTTTTTTTTTTCTAAAATACCCATTATCAACCATAGTGGGGATTTCGGCAACATTTTTTTTTTCCAACTATTATAAACAATGGTGCCTTTACTAACTGATGTATATTTTACAGGTAAAGACGATCTCGGTTCACTCTTCGCCTCAGCAGAACAATTCTCGACGCTTCTAGAAGAAACTGCTACAATCAAGAAGCAAGGTTCAAGTCAGGCCGTTTCAAACACAGATAACTCCAGCAAAAAACAACTAGCCTGGGAAGAAAGTAGAGATAAATGGATAAAAGGGTATAATAGAAAGATATTGGGAGCTAAAGGCGGGAAGGGAAAATTCAACAAGAAATCAAATAAGAGTTTCAAAATGGCGGACCGCGGCGGGAAACGAAAAGGCGGGAAGTTTGATGGAGCTGGGGGGAAGCGAAAGAAGTGAATTGTAATAAATGTTTTTAAATAAAGTAAACTTTTAAAATACCTACGTACTTTGTACTTTTGTTACTGTTTACTCTGTCTTTTTACGAGAAGAAAAATTAACTTACTTAAAAAAAGTTATCAAAGAAACATTAATACCAAGCGTAAATGCGCTTGGTATTAAGTGATGAAGATAGTCTGCATTATCAAAATTATTAATAGGTATTAGTATTCGAAATGATTTTGAGATAGCTTAAAGAATGAGGCGATTTTTTTTCGTTCACTTTGACATATTCCATTTTATAGCAATATACCGTATTGGATTGGAATTTTAAAATTGAATCACTTCTATCTATTGCTATCCAACGAACCCTAATGTTATTTTTCTCGGTTGAATTTAAACAAAATCGGAACGCATCTGTAATGAACGCATTCCATGAAATCAATAACTATGAAGTTAGCTGCAAGTGTTAAAAAAATTATAAACAGCTAGGGACATTCTATATGATTAGAGTATAATCGATACAAATAGTAGTTCATGAATATCGATTGTTTTCCTTTACTATATTTCTATTTATTGTTGTATAATATTTATCAATAAATAACTATAATTGTTTTAACAATTACTCACGGTGCCTCAAGAACAATATTTGTGCAGGTACCATTCTATATAAGTACCTACACATTTTCTGTCTACCTAAAGAGTAGATAGTAGGTACCTACCTACCTACCTACATAACTTTATTACTAGCACCTGTTGCAAATTCTGTCTTGTTCAATAATTTGATCGAATACTGAGTTTTTGAATTTTATGTAGGTTATTTATTTATTTCGATGACACAAAGCATGAGCACAATCAAATAAGAATGTACAATAATCAACATCGTACCCACATAATTTACAAACATCAATGTTATTTCCAATATTTTACGTATTCTGAACTTTGTTTTGTTAAATCATGTAAAACCAGTTAAAATCACGTCAAAATTGCTCTAAAATTGCGTATCTCCCGCGCAATGGACACACGACGCGTTCTCGGCGCTTCTTGTTTGTTGACATTTCTGAGTATACGTAGTGTTTCGGAGCGCGCCATCGCACTGTATTTCGTTCTTCAGAACGCGAAATAACTAACATTACTCTAAGTAAAAGCAAAATCTACACAGTGATACCTATGTTGTTATCTTCAGACATTACCTAACTAATGTTTATTGTGATTCTAATAATGTTGATGTGAGTGAAAAAGGCGGGCAAAACAGTGAACAAGTGACGATTACTAGTCTATTTATAGCCGGACTTGTGATGTGATAAACATGCTGTTCACTGTAAATTACCATTTTGCATGATAAATACACATTCCAACAAGATCTAAGGCACTAATAGTGCATCGTTTGATTCCAATTGGACATTTTGTGTAAATAAAAAGAGAAAAAAGCCGCCGAAACAAGTTTGACAGCTCATACACAGCACACAAGGAGCGGGCGGTAATTGTGCATGTGTGCGTGTCAGTGATGTGAATTCCTGCCTGTGCTTATCGATTGGCAAGATATTTTTCAAGGACAAGAAACAATTGATGATTGTTGAATTGTGATACTTACTACTATCACTATCACAAAATCACTTATTTTATCAGACAAAACATATGGTAATATTGGTATAACTTGTATATGCATATAAATGCAACTTATCATTAATTAGGACTCAGATCAAAATGGAATCAACACTGATAAAAAATAAACAAGCAGCGAGAGTTAAATCGACCATATCAACCGCGTCATCAGGCTCAAACCAGCTTTACATAGCTGAAAATTTAGAGCTCGACTTACCTGAAGATACATTCCGTATGAGTTTAGACAACTTTTCAGTTGTCGGCGAAAATGTCACAATAGCCGAACGAGATAGATCGGTTGATACAGTCACATGCCCAAATGTAGTCACACCGGCGCTGGAAATATCAACACCGCTGCAAACACCTGACATACAAACGCCTATAGAAAAAGCACATCCAATAATAGACACTCCTAAAAAGCCTTTAGAGGAAAAGAGGAGTGATAATATCCGTAAAGACCCAATACTTCTTAAGCTTCCTCTTAGACATGACGACGAAATGTTTGTGAAGCCGTCTCCAGTAGGCGAGCTAATATCACCAGCTCGCATGTTGCAATATGACATAGGCTTAGCCTCTCCATACACACCGACTATGAAACGAGTTGCAATGGACTTCGATTTTTTCATTAAAAACAAATTTGAAGAATATTTTGATGATGAACCTGAAGATGTTGAACCTTCAGAAGTAATGGTTCAGAAGAATGCTGCCATGGAAGATCATTCTTACAAGAAGACTACAGTCATCGTAAACCCAAACACCGTGCGACATGAAATTGGCGATGGTGAGTATCAAAATATATAAACTGTAATAAATCAATACCTATACATAAAAGGCTTAGTCCTGCCTGTCTGACTGACAGACAACGTACAGGCTATACCACCGGACGTAGAGACTTGAAATTACGAAGGTATGTTCGTCAAGATGTATAGGCGCTTACCGCTTACTTAGTAAAAAGGAATTTTGTTAATTCACAACGCATACGAAGTTGCGGATGTCAACTAGTACAAACACATTTTAATTTTTTTTAGTTAACCTTTTTTTTTTTTTTTGCTGGGCAAAGGTCTCCCCCAACTCACTCCACGCCTTCCGGTCTTCTTCTTATCGTGTCACTAGTTCTTTCGAACCATTGTGGTGAAAGGATTTCAAGTGCGCCTCGAAGAGGCTCCTTTCGTGCACTCGACACATGTTTTAGAGATTAGATAGAGAATAAATCCTGTAAGACTTGGTAATGATAATTAGAGGCTTCGCAATTAGAGGAAGAAGAAACACAGAGGGCGCCGCGCGGGGCAGCGGGGGAAGCATTAAGTTCCAAACCACGTGGCAGCCAGGTGTCATGTTTACTCGCCTGAGTAGTACAACTTCACTATCGTTGCGAATTATTAAAACTGCTTTCTTAGCACCCTTATACTTATACCTCATACTTCTTGACAAATATTCCTACGAAACTTCAAGTCTCCGTTCAGTGGTTTGGCAGTCTCAATAGATTTACTGTCTTCACATGGTAAAAATGATAACGAATCCACAGTCTGTCAGTCAGTCAGCCTTTTATATTTATGTACCTACCATATTAGGTATCTCCATTATCGTACCTAATTACATAGTTCTATCCAGCTCTCGTCAGTTCACGACTGGATAAAACCACGAAAATATCCATCCAGTAAACTTGAAACATGTAATAGAAAGTCAAATGTTGATAAAATAGCTCATTATTAACAACTAGGTCGACACTAATTTCAAAAACTGGGTTGAGGCTATATTTTGTACAAGTAGATAAGTAACTGTAAGTACCTACTATGACGTCACCAGTTACTTCTTCTCTAGCTATGGCATCTAACTGTTTATCTTATTAAACAATTAATGTTAAAAATTGGGCGAAATATCTCCGCTATCAACATTTGAAGTGGTTGCATAATTTGGCCGCGGTTCAACAAAATGCAGGGATTCTTATCTCCAAGTCTTGCATCGAGCATGTGTTAGTCGTATTAATACTAAAGTCCCACTGTTGGGCAAAGGTCTCTCCCATAATTTTCAAAGTTTTCCGGTCGCTCGCGACTTGTCAACAATCCCATTAATCGGTCTGGAAGACTGGTATAGGACAATAAGTATAGGTTGGAAAAAAAAGTCAAAGTTAAGTAACTACTTACTTACGTACCAAAGGTCAATCAAGATCAATTAATTAGAATCATGTTAGATATTAATTATTATGTTTGACATTTTTTTTCCCTTCCAATTGGGAAAATGTTCAAGATTTAAATTTAGCTAAACTGCCTGAAGTGACTGTAAAACAATAATTTTAAAATCTTAACTCCATGTAAGAGAATGTTGCTGGTTGTATGTAGTTACGTAGTGTATGTACAATCTCATCGGACACCTAGATACGAACGATAACAATGGTAGTAAATTAGATTGGTTCAACGTGTGCGGTTCAAAGTCATACATAAGAACATGATACATATGAACACAACTTAAGTATGTGTACATAATAATAATAGTCAAGCTCTAGGTCATTTTGTTACTTTGCGCCAAGGCAAAGAGCGCAATGCGTCAGTCGTACTGAAAAACTATTCTATAATTTTGTGGAAAAGTATGTCGGGAAATCTGTAGTAAAAGTACTGTATCTCGTCTGTGGCGTAGCGGATGAGAAGATGGCAGTGAAGCGAGAAGTCGCCGTTTTACTTTCTCGTCATGACTTTCAATGAATGCAGACTTGTAATTATGTAATTATTCGTCATATAAGACTTCAGGCAATAATACTGAGAACTTTTCCGTGCCAAAATAACAACCCTATAATCTGGGTTGTTATCTATTGGTGAACCATTATAGAGGATTAAAAGCTTTGCTCATTTTCGTTGGTAGAGTAACGAGGGCGAAATAAAGCCAAAATAATAAGATGAATCATACATTAATATCGATTCTACGACGGCAAAGATATTTTTTTTCATTTTGTGTTGTATATAGGACCGGTGAATTAAATCATTAACAGAATAGAAATAATAAAAAGGTAATAAATAGTGTTTTTTTGGATTAATTGATTGATACATCGTCTGCCACAGTCGAATCCGGTTCTAAGAATTTAGCGCTTTTAGAATAGAATAGAAAAGAAAAATAAATTATTTTGAGTTACCTTGGGACTACACATTGACAAATAAAACTCAGAATTAACAGGTAAATTAAATTGGACTACACTCAGCTTGTGCTGAGTCAGTGAAGGAAAATAACATAGAATTGGTCCTAGCGCCCAAAAATACTTCAACGACAGTCGAGCCGGGGTAGGCGGGGCTTACGTATTGAGCCGCGCACGAGTTTAGTTTGCCCGCATCCGGCAATGGCGGCGTTCGCGTGAAATTATTTTTACAGACACCAAAAATGCCATCTTGTGCCGTAAAATGGTGTGTCAGTCGGTCCGATTTACATCACAAGAGTGTTGGGATAAGGTTTTATTTGTAATTACCTCATTTAATCGCCTATATTCATGTTTTTTTGATGAAAGTTATTCCTATACATTTTCTATGGGGACGGTGCTATGCCGAATGTAGCCATGCTTTTTCTACGCAACACTTGATGACTCGAATAATGTTTAGTAGGTACCTACCTACCTGATTTTTATGGGGATGGCGTTATGCAAAATGCAGGATGCGGCAAGCCAAAGACAGGGCGCAATGGCGCACATTTAAAGAGGTTTACGTCCAGCAGTGGAATGCAGATTTTGGTGAAACGTCACATAGTCTATAAGCAGAGGACAAACGAGGCGCTTCTAACGATACCTCATTTGTCAAATTATGATAAGTAGTTTGGAAGATATGAGAGAACAGATGAACGTACAAATCATAACCCTCCTTTTGCTACGCCGTAGTCGAGTAATTTGTAAAAAGACTCGACTAATGATGGTAATGATGAGTAAAGAACCATTAGATTTTATTTGTTAAGATTTATTTTACATTAAATACAGTATCGAACTACTGACAATTTTTTGCATTGCACCTTACGGATAAATCATCCAGGGGCGCGTGACGAAATCTGCGTTTCATACACTAAACGTCATAAGAGTCCTGACGTTGACACAGCAAAACCAACCCAATCTCGTACACAATAAGGTCGACTCTTAATTATTACCATAGACAGTGACCGAGTTTGGGGAAGTCCCGAGTAGGACGGACCACGCGCGAAGTTCATTCGTGTTTTTGGTTTGAGATTCCAGCCGAGTTTCTTTGAAGGAATTATTCCATGTTTTATCTGCGTTCACTGTGCTGAGTGTATTCCAAGTTTCTGTGGCATCATAGTGTGCGTGTAGTGTACTTCAAGCTAAAGCAAGATTTTCATACCAATTTGAGTCTACAATCCAAATCGAAAGAAGAAAAATGCTATGAGCACATAAATCGCGTACCTAGTACTATTACAAATTAATCGAGGATCTTTTATCGCGAGCACAATGATAGCTGTTTTATCACGATGAACGTTTCAAAACAAACCGTACAAACGTGATTTTTTATACATTTCAGCTTCGCGAAGGTCACGCTTCCGTGTCTTCAAGCCAACCTTCCGTGTTCTTTAGTACTTAACAAATCATAATAATTAAACAGTTTATTGGAAGTATATTCAGCAGTTGCGACATTAAAATAAGCTATTGATTTATCAATTATTGCGGAACCTCGAATAAAATGCTATAGGTAATCAGTCGGCTTTTTAGGACTTCGTAAAATTCATGAGGAAATTCAAATTCATAAAACACAAAATGGTTATTACTGAAATTCACGTTTTGGAATTTAATTACTACATTTAATAACTACAACAGGAATGAGAACAAAAGTAGTGAACTACGTTGTATTGTAGGATCACTATTGTTTGACATTCAAACAGGCCTCCCATTTTATTTGCCTTGATTTGAGTAATGTACTATTGTTAACTATGTAGGTATAGGTATGTATATAAAGAATTTAATACGTTAAGTTTTTTTTTAATAGAGTAATTTCTTATTTAGATACCCGTAACGAGGAAACCATATTGATCGCATAGAATGAGTCTAATTACCACATTCTTGTCACGTGAGTTTCTTAGGCACAGCAGATTTACTGTTGTGTATAAATTATAATTTTTCGAGTCATTTCGATTTAAAAACCAAACTTATGATCCGATTTTAATGAAATTTGTGTGGGTCTAATGTTAAAGTAGATATATCCTTTAAAAAAATCCATATCGGTTGTTATAAGACGAAGATCCAAGGTAACAAACATAAAGAAAATACATTTAAATGAAAAGATGGTTTTCAACCTCCTCTTTTTTCGGTTGAAAATTCATATCACTCATGTAGATGACAGAACTGGTCAATTTGGTTTTAAAGTGGTTGCTCCTGTTATGCCAAGTGGGTCAAAACACTGATATCAGAACTACCCTGGTTCACAATAACACCAGAAGAACTGAATTTTATTCATAGATTTTTTTAGGAGAGTAGGTAGGAGACCTGAGTGAAAGACAAAGAAATAACTCAATACAATACCTAACTAACCTATATAACCTTAATAGTGTAGGTATAAAAGTAGGGCATTTTGAAGTTTAGGTAGCTAGTTAGTTACTTTTACTATTACGAAAACATACGTTGGTTTCAAATTTATTTTTTTAAATCACTCACTACACCTATTCAAAACAAACTAATTGAATAGTTGGCAAAGAATAAATTGTGAAAGAGATAACACTATCACAATAATTTTCTGACACGTGCTATCCCGCTCTCTTACACATCTCGGCGATAGCAGCGTCTCTTTTGAACACGATCATGAAAACGGTCACGACGTAGTACATGCAAAAATTGCCGACTTTAAAACTCTTTGCTAAAAAAATTTTGTTTGCTACTTGATTTTGATTTTATAACAATATTCTAGTTAAGTCAATATTTTAGTGAGCTATAAAAAAATGCTACTTTGCTCTAAGTATACACGACAAAGCCAAATCGATTATTCGATTTGTCTGTAGTTCTTGGCAGCACTATGGTGGCCTCGTAAAAATGGAGGGGGAAGCATCATCGCTCCTCGTCTCGCACGGTTTCTATTTTGCGTTTCTCGACGAATTCAGTTTCTTTAGCGCGCTGAGTGGGGAATCGTCTCATTCGCGCGTGCATTTTTTAAGTTATTTACAGTGTAAATAGATGTTTTGTATATAAAAGACAGAATAAACCTAGTGCTAGTGCAAGTAAATAGACCAAACTGTTAGCAAACGAAATAACCGAAATCAGTGTTATGTAGAATTTGATAAGAATTGTGTACCTGGCTGGATTGTTGTGCAATCGAAACTGAGTGCGTACTGGAGGATAAAGTGACTGATTTCGTTAATAACCTGAAAAACAAAGTGAAATAAACGAAAAATTAGTTTCAATTACAACAGATCACAGTGAAGTTGGCTGCAGATCTAATTTCGCCGGACAGTGACAGTTGTGACATTCCGAAATCGGGCGGGTTGTCACGACGGTGGCGCCGCCTGTGTCAGTCGCGTAGAATCGCAGTTCGCAAGCGGTCGCGAATTCGTATCGTTCCGTACTTACGTTGAAAGTTGTGGGAATTAAATCGCGTACGTGGAGTGAGCGAACGACCTCGCGTCGATGTCGCGTGTGTTTTGAAGTGCGTAGTTCCATGGTTCCCCTGGATGTATGAACCATGGCAGGAGAAATGAGCGTCCCGGATAAAAAGCCCGAACACGAGTCAGGGTATTACGAAGGAAGCGACGACGAAGACAATATGGAATGCCTAGAATGTGGAGTGAGGGTCAACAACAGGCATTCCTCCCTGATGCTGAAACGTCGGCACAGCCACAAGCATAAGAAGGTTCCATCTAAGAAGGCGAGGATTGAGCCTCCTTTTAACGGAAATGGGTTAAATCATGTGGACAAGAGTGTAGAAGTGGTGGACTGTGCAATGCCGTTGGACTTTAGTTATCGGAGTAACCCTGATCATTTTGCTCCGGTGGCCGGGCCGAGCACCAAACATAGTAGTTCTGTGGAGCTGGTCAGCGGTACCATTCCAATTCCAGCCCGGGACTCTGTTGATTGGAACCTGGTGGATGCTAGTAAAATTAGGAAAAAATATAAAGGTTGGTGTTTTTTTTCTTCATGGTTGCTCATGAAATGAAATGAGATATTTGCCTGAAATATGGTCATTGCAAGGTCTTATATTAGTAGAGTATCACATGTCGGAAGTCAGTATAGTTCTGGCTTTTTCAGTATTTGGTGCAAAAACAAACAATTTTATAATAGAAATGTTCAGTCTCATAGAAATTGTTTTTATCTATAGCAAAGGAATAAAATTGTCGGTGCTTTGGCAGAAATTTCGTAACTCTAATTATTTCTTATAACTATGAGTTTTTATAGGTTAACTTGAACAAAAATTGTGAATATCTAATTTACATGGAGAATTTTAAAAAATCTTTGAAAAAAAAAACAAATATTACTAAGATAGGTGTTGTTTTGAAACTCAGATTTGGCTCATAAACAAGTATGAATCACTATGAACTTTCCTCAAACCAAAAACAAGGAAAAAATTATTCATAGAGTATTGGTAACTTTGTTCTGGAAAGTAATTTCTTCAGGCAATAATACATTCATCTTGCCAATGGCGCGATTTCAAATAACCCAAGTTTTTATAACATTAATAAATTTCAAATTCATTCTCTCATTCAAATTCTTGTTATAACTATGACTTTAAAATATTACATACAACATAGTGCCAGATATTCATTGCAAAGCAGTCATGCGTAAGCATTACTGTGTTACAGTTGGAAGGGCACTGTACACTGTACTGTCCTCATCACCAAGAGAGTAGCAAGTCAATACAGAATCAGTATTAACTTACTCCATCAAAATGTCTCAAGGTGGATGAGCGCTGAGCAGTTTTGCACCAACCTATTGCAATCACAGTCCTGGCAGGCAGGCAGGCGTGATCTCTTACCATCAGAAGAGCACCTAGCTAGTCATGCCTTCTTTACATTAAAAAATACTTCGTCCTTCCATTATTGGATATATGTATCTCCCAATATTTTCCATTCCGCTCTATAACTAGTTTAACGGATCAATCAATCAATACAGACGAAAAACGGATCAAATCAGGTGAGATTGTGGTCAATCAAAGGTCTATCTCCAATAAAAAAAAAATGTTCAATTCATCTATCTACAGTAAAACATTACTCTTCTTCTAAAAGTTGAGTAAATTTATGGGTTTACTTGCATATAACCTATTTTCTATGTGGGAACCTGAGGTTTCTTATCTGCGGTCCTTGAAGTGATAACCTTATCAATTTGATGGCGTCCAAGTTGTTGCAAAGTGTCTTAGCAAACAAAACATTCATTTTATAAGGCTTGATTACATAATAAGCCAGTGTTTTTAGGGCACCCATGTCTTTGATATGGTCATAGTAATCAATACATTACATTAAATTAATTTTTACTGTCTTGCTAATTTAAACTTTTTTTGTATTTCTTACTGAATATTATGTTATTGTAATGGACTACCAAAGCTAAGCAATTACTTTACTCTCTAGGAAGAGTCTAACAGTCTGAACCTTCACTGTTAGGATCTTGCAAGCGCCTAAAGTTAATTGCTTAGAAACTGACAATTTGGTGTAGTGTCGATGACACAGGGCTTGTTTACAAGCTACAAGCCAATTGCAAGAAAAAAGCAAGCAAGTCCAATTGCGTGGAGTGGTATGTTGTATGTCAACATACATACAAGCTACTAGCCAGCGAGTTCAAAAGCTAGTGAGTTAGTTGTCTGGAAGGATTTTAGCCGATGACACAGGGCAAGTTTACAAGCTGCTAGCGAACTCGCTGGCCTGTGTCATTGGCGCTTATCAGTCTGAACCTGCACTGTTAGGATCTTTTTCAAGTGCCTAAAGTTAAGAAAGCTAAGAAACTTTGACAGTTTGGTGGAACTGGGCAATAGTATAGAATAGACCCTTGAATAGAACATAGGCAAAGCCAGAAGCAGCAGTTAGTTTTCAATAAATAAACAATACGGCAGGATCATAATAGTCTAATAGTTACAGAAGCCAGACTTTAAACAGTTTGACACACAAAGTCACCGGTGCGGTGCAATGAACTAATATTTGCTAGACTTTAAAGGTCATGCCGTTTTTAATACCAATTTACCAAACCACTGTGTGGTCGAATAAGGCGTTGTCCTAATAGAACGCGATCACGCGATCGTCGCGCGAGCAAGCGATGCGACCGTCGCGCGAATCCGCGATCAAACGTACTAACGTCAAATAGGCCTCCCGATTGGCAAACGCGCGATCGCGCGACGCGACGCGATGCAAATTGGGACGCCTATTTGACGTTAGTACGTTTGATCGCGTGATCGCGCGATCGACGTTGGCGCGAACTTGCGATGGTCGCGTCATCGCGTTCTATTAGGACACTGCCTAAGAATAAGAAATTGTAGTTTGTACAAGTCTTTTTAAAGACAATGATTTTTTTATTTTACTATTTATAGGCTTGCGTTTGACCACCGACTTATTCCCATAATCCCCACTAGTGGGGTTTGCTGGTGGGGAAAAAAGTCTAAATCCCCACTAATACCAACCTCCAACCGCAGTGGGGATTTCGGAATTATTTTTGTTTCAAAATCCCCTCTATTATGAACATGAAAACCAATCTGCAAGTATATCCACTCAAACATAAAAATATTTTTTCATGGTTTACAACCAACAATGTTCTGAGGAAATAAACATGAAAAAAATCAGCCGAATTTATAACTTCCTCATTATTTGGAGTCTGTTGAAAATATATCAAAATAACTTTGGTGATAATGTATATTTCTGTAGAATATATAATTCTCTTACATCAGATGCTGCTGAATTTGTACCTGACTGTTTATATTTATTTTTTCTAATATTTCTATACTAAATTATTATTAGACAAGATTTATTAAGGTGCTATTAGGTATTTCAGTCGGGTTTTAATATTCTTGAGGAAATATTCTCTTCGTAATGATTTGCTGAAAGTAAAAGTGTGAATAGGGGAAAACTGGATATGGATCCAGATCAACTGAAAGAGTAACATCAACAAATATTCATATGATTTCCTCATTGACTTGTTGACTCAATAAATGTTATGAAGAATTGTTTTTGGAAATGTGGCCAAGTTTATTACCTATGATATAACTGTTAGTAATTTAGTATGTCAATAATATGAGTAATGTATCTCATATTCTTTCTTTTATTATTAATACTGAGATGTTCCCTTTTGAAATGAAATGAAATGGTTTATTGCATGAAGTATTTGACGACACGGATGGTCGAGTGGCAAGTGCATTGGACTGCCACGCCTGGTGTCGCCAGTTCGATTCCCACTTCAAGACAAGCATTTGTGTGATGAACGTCGGAGTTTGTCTTGAGTCTGGGTGTTTTATTTGTATTCTATGTATGTATTTACAAAAAAAAGTATATAAGTATTGTATCAGTTATCTGGTTCCCATAGTACAAGCTCAGCTTAGTTTGGGGCTAGATGGCGTTGTGTGAAATGTCCATAATTTTTTTTTTTTATATTAGTATGTATAGTTCTATAATTATAATGCAGCTTTATATAGTATAATATTTGAACAACAATTATTATATTTGGTTTCACATTTTCCACCATGTGACGGCTTGCTTCAATAATAAATAAATCCATTTAAAATTTTACTTTTAAATCAAATTAAATCAAATAAATTTATTTATCAAATGATTAGGTAATACAAATTATACACTAATTAATAGTACATTTAGCGCTATTGGTTGTACACATGTAGGATACCATTACAGTAGGTAGGTGGCGGTGAGGCCCAAACTAAGCTGAGAGCTTGTATCTTGGGCTTCTGAGTGCTTTTACAAGAAGGATTATATAATACTTTTTTTATCTCAACATCTGTATGTAGTCAAAACAATCCTATTTTGAATAACAAATAGTCTCAAAAAGCATTATTACTTATCTACATACTTAACATTTTGATAATAACAAGTAAATGCAACAAAAGTGTATAATATCAAAGTGTCATTGAACCCATGACATTCAGAATATTACTGAAATAACATAAACGTGTGTACTTCTTATGTAAATTGTTATCTGTGTAGTTTTTAAAAGATAATGTTAATGCTCTTTCGAAAATCTAGTGACTTTTTAATCAACACAGTTTATTGGCTTGCCAAATATGTTGACAATCAACAATTTTTTTAAAAATTGTTTATACGTTTTGATTGAGAAAATTTACATTACGTGATTACATAAGGTTATTAGTTGTGTTAATAAACACAGCAAACTACTCAAAATAATCTTTATATAAAACTAAAATATCTAACCTAACTACATATAGTAACCTATAATTTTTTTTATATAATTTAATGTTGCTAAGTACAGCATGAGTTAACTAAGCTACTACAATATATATTACAAAATATACAAAAGGAAACAATCGGGCCACCAATCGACTGTTGCAAACGATCTATAGGTAGCTTAACTGCTCCAACTCGATACCCGATGGCAGCGTGCCGAGGATACTGTCTGCATTGCCTCTTTGTATTGCAAGGCTTATTCTTTGGCCCAGATAGCTGCCAGCCCTCTGATCACGCATCGCTTCGACCAGACGCTTCGCTCTGACAAAGTTTATCATGATTTTTTTTCTTTTACAGTTAACCTGAATGGTGCATCGAAAGTGGACATATCACATTTTGATTTGCTCAAAGTTCTCGGCACTGGAGGTGAGTCTATTTTACTATTATGATCATCAACTCTTATCCCACTTGTGGGAACTAATCCTTGAGGTCACTTAAAGGTTCACACAAATTATAGGAAAATATATCTAATGATCAATTTATAAATAAACAAATACCTACTACTTGGGCGAATGAACATGACACCTGGCTCGAATGACGTTTGTGCAAAGTACAGCGTGGAATTGGATAATATTGATAAGAGAAGAGGTCCTGTAATACTTGGTAATTATAAGCAATGATAAGGCTTCGCAATTAGAGGAAGAAGAAACACGGAGGGCGCCGCGCGGGGCAGCGGGGGACGCAGCAAGTTCCGAGCCACGTGTCAGCCAGGTGTCATGTTCATTCGCCCGAGTAGTAATTTGTTCAGTTGTAGACAGGAAATGTTCACATCGAGCATAAGTAAAACCATGATTAAAATTACCATCGCTTACTATCAAGTGAAGTGGTCGGCCACACGCTTGACTGTCACTAATAAAAAAAAAACAACGTGCAAATATCGCACACTTACATCAAGCTTATAAAAAGAAAGTACCTAGTTGAACTAATTTATACTCTGTATTATGCATTTTGCCATGATCACGCCACATGGTGTAACACACGCCACAGATATAGGGTCAATGACCCTGTCAGCTGTCGGCCACAGATTATAATATAATTACTTGGGGTGATGAGTCTTCGGCACAATTAGCTTTGAAATCCTACCAATCATAGTCGAATGACGGTGTTCCTATAAGACACCAAGACAGTGTCAATTTATTTAGATGTTGCCATAACTAAACTACTTTGAAAGCACTTAAAATGTTGCCGTCTCTTTTATAACGATCTAAATAATCACGGTTTTACAAAAACATAGACAACCGACTTCAATTAGACTGTGTTTTAGTGACCGTATACACCACTGAAATATCACAGGGAAGCAAAATACGCAATTTCGTTCACTTCGACGACATATTTTTTTCAGTTATTTTGATATAAAAACTAAACTACTGAATCGATTTTGATGAAATTTGTATGGGACCGATCTGAAAGTATATCCTCTCAAACAAAAAAAGATTATTTAAATCGGTTAATAAATAACAAAGTTCTGAGGTAACAAACATTAAAAAAAAAAACATTCAACCGAATTGATAACTTCCTCCTTTTTGAAGTCGGTTGATAAAAAAGGATAGAATAATTTTCAACCGACTTAAAAAAAGGAGGAGGTTCTTAATTCGTTTTTTTTGTAACCTCAGACCTTTGTTGTTTATAAACCGATTTGATAAATTATTTTTTTGTCTGAGAGGTTATACTTTCAGGTTGGTCCCATCAAAATTAGAACAGTAGTTTAGTTTAAATGACTTTTCAGTGGATTTCTTTGTTAATAAATTAAATTTGTCAACAGGTATTCTATTATCTATCATAAAGTAAAAAGTAGGTGGGAAATCTTATCAAAAATAAATAAAAAAATCCTTCCCATCGAGTAACACCATGACGAGGGGTGTTACTCGATGGGAAGGATTTTTTTTATTTATTTTTAATCTACTGAAAAGTCATTTAAACTAAACTACTGTTCTAATGTTGATGGGACCAATCTGAAAGGTTAACCTCTCAAACAAAAAAAGAATTTATCAAATTGGTTTATAAACAACAAAATTCTGAATTCGAGTAACAGTGTTACTCGTTTGGGTGTTACTGGATGGGAACCCATCGTCCCTACGGTCACTAGAACAGTCCGATTGAAGTCGGCTGTGATATGTTTTTGTTAAACCTTGATTATTATTGCTTTCAAATTAGTTTAGTTTAGCTTTGGCGATATATGAATTGACACCAGTATCAAATCAAGATGGACCTTTATTATAAGTTCGAGTAAAGAATGGAATTCCTTACCGGCGTCTGTTTTTCCAAACTGCTACAATCTTGGTGTCTTCAAGTCCAGAGTGAATCAGTTTCTTTTAGCGACCACACCGTCACTTTCCATCAGGTCAGGTGGTGGTCAAACGCATGACTATTATTATTGATTTAAAAAAAATGGAGTCGTAACGCAGGGCGAAAATTAAACCGGTTGAAAGTCATAGTACAAGTCTCAAATTAGCATTTCCGTCAGAAAACGGCGTCGCTCGCCAAAAAACGAAACCCTTTGCGACATTATTCGAAGCAAACGAAGTGGGGTTTTGGTAAATTAAATGCGGTAAAATTTTCCACGAATCTAAGAAACAGTGGAAAATTTTTCGACAGCGACGATGTATAACTTACTATAGAAAGAAATTAAGAAGGAAGAAAATTTGTTTATTGGCTCCTCTAAGTATAAGTACAAATGTGAGTAGATACATAATACATAATAACATTTTAACATTTAAGACGTATACCATAATAAGTGGCTACTTACATTAAATACTACTTTACAATTATGGAGACCAAAAGCTCCAATACCAATAGGTACTGCATAGTGTCGTCCTGAAATGCCTAGGTACCTAGCAATTTAGATACCTAGAAGGCAGGACAACGCTGGTGGTTACAAAATACTGAGGTTATTTGTTACATAAATATAAAAAAAAGCATTTAACCGAATTGATAACTTCCTCCTTTTTGAAGTCGGTTGAAAAAAAAAAACTGATTGGACTGTTCTTTATACAATTTGAATCCCTCCCTGAGGCATTTTTCATTTGCTAAGCATACGGAATGTCTGACAAATAGCACACTACACATAGCATGCCGTGTGTGACTATGACACGGTAAGTGCCGAGTGTCATGTGCCGTAATTTCACCGGCATTTTGAAATGGTAAATATAATGCTTGCTAATGAGTGTTGATTCAAGTTTTATGGAGCTTTCGAGAGATTCACACCAATCACACTTCACGCATCATATTACTTCACACGAATCAATCACGTTATCACATTTCACACAAATATTTACGGACATGACAGAAATGTTACTTGTTGGACTCGAAGCCTTGGAAATATAGGTTAGGGTGCGCTTCCACTGACGCGGAGCTGTGCGGAGTGGAGAGGAGCGGACCGTGAATTGGGCAATCACAGTGCTCGACGTAGAGATTTCAAGCACTATGATTGGCCAATTCACGGTCCGCTCTTCTCCACTCCGCGTCGGTGGAAACGCACCCTAAGTCTGGAAGGAAATGTCTGTGCGAATCATTGAAGACCCATGACCCAAGATCCATGCTCAAAACCCTCTAAAAGTTTCAAGGTTCAGTTCCTTATACCGGGTGTCCCACGGCCATGCCACATGAAAGGTAAGGACTTTTTAATAATGAAGTTAGAAGCTTAAGTCTTATCTTATTTTTAGAAAGCCATTATACTGCATTCAATTTTAATTAAGTCGCTTACTTAAGCCGGAACTCAAACCCGCTAAATAAGAAAAAAATAGTATTTTTATGATATGTATTGAAAGTGTAAATTATAAGGAAAGAACCAAATTTTTCTTAATAACCTAGTAACAAAATTTAAGGAACACCATGGAATAATTAGAAAATACTCTGAAACTACGAGTTACAACATTTTTTTATATAAATATTGTAGATTTTTTAAAATCTTGAATACAGTATTACTGAATTTAAAAAATTAAGGTAAGCAAAACATTCTAACTTCATTATTTAAAGTACTTGGGACACCCTGTATATTAGACCCCAGTTTTTGGCAAAATGGCGTCATCACGTCGTCCCCACAACTTCATTGTTCCAACCCTCGATATTTTGCGAATGCCTCGCGACAACCGCATACTGCCACACCCTTAAATATACTTTTGCTTAAATTTCTAAAATCTACTCTATTTCCTAACAGCGAAAAAACCTTAAAAACTTTAGTTTGAGTAATCTTATTTAATTCTGATACTATTTACATTTAATTTACATACTAAAATAATATAAACTAACTTTAAAAAATAAAAAAGAATTGTTGAGTGAATTATAATAAATATTAAAAAAATAATTCAGTCGGGGTTGTTGTTGTCTACTTGTCTCCGGAATTTTGAATTGAATGTAATATAATTTAACCTTATAATTATTTAAATTTTGACAGAAAAAATAATGGAAGAATCTACCAAAAAGTAAATGTTTGAGTATGATTTAAACTCTAGTCTTGATTGAGAAAAAAAAGTCCCAAAAATACCCCGTCAACGCGTCACCACGGCTGTTGCAAATACAGTCGAAACGTCGGGACACAAAAATAGATAAGGTGAGCGCGATAAATACCCGTTACAATCTAATAACCTAAAAAAAATTGTATTTATGAACAATGAGTAATTTTATAATAACTCATAGCGTTAAATAATTCTAGTTTGACCACTAAATACATTTTTCATACGTTTCATACGCGTGCAATTTACCCGTTAGGGTTATTGTCCACCACAGATTACCAACAGTTGGTATGAACCACATACTAAATACTTCACGGTGCTGGCCACCCCAAGGATTCCTAGTTCCTATTCTATTAACATTCTTACAGAGCGTGTGATGTCATGCGCTTGCGCATAACTTTGAATCATACTATTGTTATGTGTAGGCATGGAAAGTATACCGAGTAACATATCTGGTATTATCATGGTATTAAACTGATCACACATAACACTTGCTACTTTCTGAGACCAAGTCTGTGACAATCACCGCCCGGCGCGCCCCGGCAGACGATTTTGTACGCTATGATGTCATGATACTTGTCACCATTCACAATTTCATTCATATCGTAAATAACAATAAGTGTCAGTAGTGTACTAAATGTGAGTGGGAGTGATTGAGTGACGTCGTGTCATGCGTGAATTAGTTTTACAAAATGTGACATTATCACATTGGGCCACTGATGAAAAATCACCGTTACTTTTCACTGTTACAAAATGAAATTATATTACCATGTGACAATGAAATAGAAGTAGCATTAATTTCCATGTCTAGTTATGTGTTTGAGGGAGTAGCTTGTATAATTAGATGTAAAGAGCCTTAGAATGACCTCAGTGGTGCCTTTAGGGATAGTCAAGCTATAGTCTTGGTTGAATTAAATATGGCAATATACAACTGCACTCTGTACTGAGTGCCGCGACCGCAAAGCACATTCAGTGTCAAACAATTTTAAACATTATCCATATGTCCTCGTGTCCCGTGCGGCCGTCAGCGGTCCTTCAATACTTTTCTTTTGTAGTCTGAAGTTCTTCTTATCGTGTCACCAATTCTTTCGAACCAGTGTGGTGAAAAGATTTCAAGTGCGCCTCGAAGAGGCTCCTTTCGTGCACTTGACACATGTTTTCGAACTTTATGTTTTACGCCATTCCGGTTGCCTCACGATGTTTTCCTTCACCGTTAATCACGTGTTTTAAATGCACACATAGATATTTTTTGAACAGAAAAATTCATTGATGTACGACCGGGTTCGAACTCACGACCTTCGGATCGAAAGTCGAGGCACCTCCCACTCGGCCAACACGGCTTTAGTAGTCTGTAGTTATTGTCTGGTATCTATTAGTCTGAAGTTATCGGCAAGTAGTCTAAAGTTATCGACAAGTAGTCTGTAGTTGTCTGCAAGTGGGTGGTAAGTCTGAACCTGAAAATCCGTATTGCGTAACAGCTGGTAGCATGCCTACATCCGCCTCTGAACTATCTCAATCAAATATGCACTCCATGTTCCACATAATAAAGTTCCTTTCACAATATGTGGGCCATGCAACTTGGGCTTCGTGGCTCTGGTCACGTTGGCATCAGAAAAGTTTGGAAGTACTGCATTTGTATTAAACCTGGTAATTTTGGACTTTATTATTGGGATAGTAAAGTTGGTTTTAATTGGTTCGTCGTATTATGCTGAAAAAGAAAAGTAGTGTGAATTGTGGTTGTTAAAAGTCTATATGATTGTTGCTTTATGTTATGACATATGGGTTAAATGTTGTACTTGAGATCTATAAAGGAAATATGTATTGAGTAGGTACTAGCTGGTGCCTGACTTTGTCTGCGCAGGTATCTTTATAAATTGTAGCTTATGTGTTATTCTGATGAATAAGCTATATTATTGTAAAGTTTCATTAAAATCCATTCCGTATTTTTTACGTGAAAGAGTAACAAACATCCATCCATCCATCCTTACAAACTTTCGCGTTTATAATATTAGTAGGATTGTATTGAGAGACCTAATTCAATTATGATGAACCAGTTCTTAATTTTCATTAATATGCCGTATGTATAGGCCGGAAGAAGTTAAAAAAAACAATTGTCTCAGCAACACTTCACCGTTGGAAAGCGACAGTACCTAAGGTTTATGTCCTAGAGTCTAGCTAGGACCTAGACCACACTACGAAAACTATCCAAGACTCTTGGATGAAGCACGACTCGCTAAGAAAAACTAAAGAATTTGAAATAGTGACATTTAACCGAGTAGTATAGAGATAAATTTTTAAAAAAAATGTAAGTACGGATTGAAGTTTATTTTTTTCTTCAAAATCAGTCTCATTATTCACTATTTCCTACACATACGAATTTGGCCATACAAGCGCAGTTTAAATATTTACATGTATAGGGTTTCTTGAAAATCGTTAGTGTCTGTTTGCAAGAAAACGCAATTATTTCTCGTTCATTAGTAAAAGAAACAGGGTTGTCTGAAAACAGCAATCAACTGAACTAAAATTTTACAATTCAACTCCAGACAATTCTCGGAGCAGCTCATGCATGTCGGAATCTAGATTATCCTAGATGTTACGGGTACGTCTAGACGTCGTTGTGCCCTAAGTATTCTAGACTAAAACCCGGCTAAGTATTATATCGATTGGTCGCCCTCTTTCTCTCTAAACTAGCAACTCACAAAAAACATAAGAGTGTAGTCCACAGACATAGATCTAGAATCTGGGGTGTAGTCTCTCGATCTTAGGGCGTATACACGTAGAAAGCAGGCTACCAGCGTCGATCTACCCGCGCTTATCGGTACGGGTCCGCTCAGAAAACCGCTACATAAAGCAAGCTAGTATAAGCAGGGGCTGTCTGTCTCCAGTGTACCTACTTGTACGTCAAACGTTAAAACAATAAATGGCGGCCTACCAGCGATAATTGGAGCAGACTGGAACTTGTCGCCGTCGGCACTTATCGGTGCGGGTTCGCTACAAAGTATAGAGACAGCCTCCGCCGCCGCACCGACAACCTCCGCGTGACCAGCGCGGTTTGTTCTGATAAGCGCTGGTAGATTGGTGCTGGTAACCTGCTTCTTTTGTGTTTACACACTTAGAATGCACGTAGAAGATCTATACCTACCTACCTAATCGTACTAATATTATAAACGCAAAAGTTTGTAAGGATGGATGGATGGGTGGATGTTTGTTACTCTTTCACGTAAAAACTACTGAATGGATTTTAATGAAACTTTACAATAATATAGCTTATACATCAGAATAACACATAGGCTACAATTTATAAAGATACCTGCGCAGACTAAGTCGCGGGCACCAGCTAGTTTTACATAATGCGGAATTGAGATCTGTTTGCGTCACACAGTCATTTTCTTGACTCTTATTTTATGTTTTTATTTAATGTGGCAAGTAAATTATTTCATTTTCAAATTATTAATAATAAAAAAAAATCCATAGCCGAGGAGTGGCGATAGAAAAGTTATCAATACTCAAATGCTTTAACAACATATGTACATTTATTTGATGACTTCTGGTGCCTTCGATGACGCATAAAAATAAAAATTGCATTGTGTTACTACTGCATAAATGATCTAATACATAATAATATACTAAATAATTGAAAACCGCGAAAAATCTATTAGCATCAATGAAATAGGCTATTTGTAGAGTATTTTGCCGTCATATGATAAAGCGTCAGATTTACGATGGATGACGTCAACAGACGTGAGGATGGGATGACGCAGTGGCGGCATAGTGACGTTGCACACTACTGCGGAGTCGCAAGGCGCGATAAACCGTATCAGGAAGATTTTTGACAAGCGTATTCATATCGAAACCGCACAACATTTTTCAAAACGTTACACTTGACGTTAAACGTCGACTTATCTGTGTTGAAATCGATAGTGTTTTCATAATATGGCTACTGACCTAACATCATTTTGAAAAGTCCTACCGGGGCCCTTAGTAAAGGTATATTTGAAATGAAGTCTATATGACGTCTGTAGTAGTTTTGACGTATGATCAAGCTTGTAATCCACGTCTAAAGCTCCGTACTCACATACGGTTTTACTCGATAGTTTTACTCCATAACGAGTAAATATAAACGTGTGGACCGCAAAACTCACAGCTCGAAGGCTCGCATCGAACCGGCTCGATGGAATTAGGGCTCGAACGGTTCGGTGAATACTGAACAGTGCGCGTCACTTGTTAAATTAATGCTGAATGTGTGGACGAAAGTCCATGCCATGGTTTTTACTCGACATGATAGCTTGATCGAGCAAAACCGTATGTGAGTGCGGAGCTTAAGGCTCAATTCACACTGGGATTGCAGCGGCTGGCAGAGCACTTTTAATGTCAAACATCATGCAAAAATCGAGAGACAGGCTTAACCAGCGGACGTAGATAATTGAAATTTCATTGGAATGTTCGTGAAGTAGTGTAAACACATGATAAGGATTTTTGTTGCAAACGAAGTTAAAGCAATAAGGTTGATACTGTTTATAATTGACCATTTGACACTGAAAGTGCTCTGTTAGCCGCTGCTATCCCAATGGGAATTGAGCCATACAGTCGCAAAGATAACGCTACTAAATTACAACCCCGCCTCGTCTAGACTGCTAACCGCTTTAGTTTATGAATGAATTTATGACGGACTATAATGGCATTTTTCCTCACACCCTGAAGTTGAAACGACCATAAAATTCGGTTATTTAGGGGCTGTTGAATTGCTGTATATTTTTTTGTGCGTTTCTTACTACATTGCTAAGAAAAACGCCAATCGCGAGAGTATAGGTAGGACTTAGCCTTTTATAGATGTTGTTTGAAACATAATAATTATTTAAAAGTTTGCGATTGAGTGTGTTACGTATTTGATTCACCAAACCATCAATAACACAATTTTGTCCATTTTGACTTTGGATGATATATTATTTTATTTTGGTTTGTCAATTCATCTCATTCCTTTTTTGCTTCAACATTTTTGTAAGAAACAAAAATATAGGACAAATGACGCAAGGTAATTTTGTACCCAGATACCAGGCATATTTTTTATTAATTGTTTCTCTAAGAATTAATGAGTACATAAAAATAAAACAACACATCTAAAAAGCCACAAGTGGTTTATCCTAGATGTTCGGTTCTCCTATCTAGTCAGTATACAGATTTAGGTTGATCTTTTAAATATACTTTCAAACTTTCTGCGTAAACCGCGTGTATTATCACTTCATGATATCCAAATTTGGCAATAAAGCCGTGCGTGCGTTGGAAACACCCAAACACAAGATCTGCCGTTATCCAAGAGCTCGCGAAGTCCGCGACCTATCCCGTACGCGTCTACAGGTCAATGTCACCGGATCATTGCTCTGTCATCGATCGAAACAACACATTTTGCGCAATTTATCATCAGGCAGTATCACCAAAATTCTTCACTAGCGAATTCGTTCTGTATTCATCACAGAGAAGTCGTGTGATAAAATAGTTTGTATGATGTTTTGAGCAATTTCAAACAGACTCCTTCCTTTCTGTACGGGCTTCGATGCGAATACAATTGTAAAAAAATTGGTGTTAATGCCCACCATACAATTTAGCTTTTCTGTACGGGCTTCGATGCGAACACACTTGTCAAAAAGTTTGGCGATAGGGCCTACTATACAATTTGGTTATACTGCACGTACGGGCTTCGATGCGAATACACTGGTGAAAAAGCTTGGTGATAGGGCCTACTATACAATTTGGCTATTTTCATTCTTGACTGGTCTTTGACGGTGGCTTCGTTTGCGTTTTATTGCGCAATAGAAGTAGCAACAACACCGAAAAACCATCGTCTCTTTATTTATTGTATTTTGTGGAGATGATGGATTTTACCGGATGGAGGCGTTCCTTGCAGAATTCCGTCTCGAACACAGTGCCAGATATTTTGTCTTCCTTCAAACATTTCTGTGTAACCATTACTGTAACCTAGTAGATTGCAAAGCACTGTAGTAGGTTTTGTAGGTAGGTACAGTTTTTGAGAGAGTTGTCCAACGCAAAAAATTAAGTGAAATATTAGCCAAATTAAAATTAAAGCTGTCCATCCATCGAGCATCGAGTACCAGGGCCTCATGACATCGCAGTCCCAGGACGTTCGCACGGTCGTCGACCCCCGAAACGCGCGCGCGCGCCCGGTCGTTACCCGCCCGTCCTTATACAACTCTCCGACCTTTATGTTCACCTGGTACTTCTTGATTGTTTTCTAATAAAAATGCGAATGGGTGGTAAACAAGTTTTTTTGTGGACTTTAGCCAAAAACTAATCGTTATGTCAGTTTATTTTTGAAATGAGGCTTCTTTTAACTTTTTTTTTTTCAAGTTATTATCGCAGTCAGTAGTTTTCTGAGAAGCGTTAGTAGACTTAAAAGTTTGTAACAATACGAGCATGGATAATTCAAATGTTTTCACAAAACTGAACAAAGTAAATGATCGATCATACCATATTTTTCCACCTATGCGTGGATTTAACATAGCTAACTAACTAGTCTTGAATTTATCGTATTAAAATAGTCACAAACGTCAAAATAATAACATTCTCTTATAAAAATACCTCGAAAGTTTTCGTGTAGAAATCTGCTAATATTTGAATAAACTCTACCAAATACCGTTGACCAGGGCTAATTGGGTTTCGGAATGTAAGGCTCAGCTACACTGGTAGATTTGTATGCTCTAGCCGCCCATGTGTGACGTCGGCTTTATGTCGACCATCCTCCGGAGTAGGACAAATATACCTACAATTCTGTATATGAAGTGGATTTATAAGCTACTGAAACAAGTTACTCTATGGGTCTCTATCGCTCTCCAATGTATCTTTCTCACTTCTCTCTATTCATCCTATGATGATATTATCAGTGTTCAGGTCAAAAGTTAAACTGCTTTTCAATCTCATCCATTTTACAATAGGTATAAATGAATTTATGAGCTGTACATTTGTCGATAACGAGCTAAACCCTTACAAAAAGCAAGCCTTGCAAGCATAGTTTGAGATTTTCTTTATTATCTTATTGCTGAGAACAAGATGTCTAGCCTAATCTTCGAGAATCTAGCCAAAGGAGATGTTGCAAGGCGTACCTCCCTCTGTTGGCCATATAACCTTCTTGGCTATTCACGTTAAATAAAATTATACGCTGTATTTGATTATCGAGTTCATATTTTAAGATGGTTTGCGAGATTATTATAGTGTGCGTTAACATGAATAAGATTTCGTTAGGCGCGTGTGCAATGCGTGTTTACCTCGTCCCCCGAAAAAAATGGTAGAAATTGATGTTTGTAGATTCTGACGTTTGACGTCTTCTTCAGCTAGATTCTCGAAGAGGAATATAGGTATAGAAAATATTTTATAAGATTATTTCAAAATGTAATAAATTTTTGACTTACCAGAGAGTTATGCTATGTTACATTTTGGCTAATATGTATGTAGATCTTCAAAAACTGTACGAATGTGCGAGCGAGATAGCGGCGAGCGGGATTCTGGGCCTTAAATGAAATTACTGGAAATAGTTCTGTTTAATAATTACATAACTAAGCGTTTCATTGCACCGTTTATCATTAACCGGCAGACAGCTTGCCTTTCGGTTTCATTTACAGATCGTTATGCAGTGCACAAAGCACCGCTTTCCCCTCCTGTCTTCTGGTGTAGTAAATCTATACAGGGTGGATAGAAGCCAAGCACGCTTTTTATTGTAAATCTGGGTATGTGAGTGTGTGAGTGTGTGAATGAGTTTTCTTACTGCGTTGCATATGTCCTGGTGGCCTTTTTCTAAAAAAATCTGCCATTGCGGTTTTCCATTTTGTAATTCTTGTTCTGGAAATCTGTCTAGCGTTTTGGACTGCCTCGAAGTATTCGTCATGTACTACACTCTATCTGAAAGAAATGATTAGAGTGTCCTTCGAGCAAAATATGCAAGTGGATAGATATTGCAACGGTACAGGGGTAGACCTGGATACGAAAAGTTTAAGACCGGCTAGTACAGCACCTAAGTAAAGAAGATTGGCATATACATACATATTATGTAGGTCGCAAACCGAGAGTCGGCATGAGCAACACATTCACACGTGCACTCGTGTAGTGTCTGTGAATAAGAGCTCGGCGTGTCCCTATTGTGACTTGTCAACATTATCATCCTGAATTTGTCGAAGTGTAGTGAAATTGCATTACTGTGAGTACTTTGTTGGTGCTGTCAAAGTTATTTAGACAGCGCCAACTCTTGTTGCGTGACCTACCACTAGTGTGCCAGTAAATGCTGCATTATGATGATGCTAAGCAAGCAACTACATATCAACCTATCGTCTGTCAACGAGCCGTACGGTCTGATAGCTCCACCCTGTATAGAGTAACGCTATGGGTTTTTAAACCACTTTTTTCCATAAAGAAAGGGGCGGAGTGCGTTGACACTCTGTGCACCAGGACACCCGTATGGGAGATAACGTTTGCCCTGGCTTAGGGTCGGCACATCTGCCCTAAACAGACTAGGAGTAGGGCTGACACATCATCATGGTATCATACGGCGAACTGTGGCTCAGCCGTGTAGAGGCTTCGAGGGAGGCCCTCATTGCCCCGGCTTCAAATCCAGGGGTGACCCCTGGGTCACGTGTTCCCTGCTGTACATTTAACACAGGGAAAGGTACATACAGGGCCGCATATGCGGAAACTGACACTTGCATATCTAATCTATCTAGCACCCTTTTGTATACCGTTGGGAGGCGTACCCTGCAGGATGCCGTTTGGATGGGTACCAAACCAATAACACAGTGCCAGATATTCTGTTGTAAAACAGTAATGTGTAGGCATTACTGTGTTCCGGTTTGAAACGAGAACTCGTTTCGAACTTCGGCGAGTCCACACCTCCTGATGATGCCTCGTGTAGAGGCGAAACACGTGTCGTATCTTTGAACTTTGGTTTTCTGTTCGTTGACTCTTTGGTTTATAATATAGTAATATGTACTAAAGTTCTAAACTAAAGTTAAGTTAATTAAAACCTTTGTTTAGAAATCAAGCGGATTTATTACTAAATATATTTATATAATTTGTTGACAGTGCCAGATATTCTACCGCAAAGCAGTAATGTGTAGGCATTACTGTTTTCCGGTTTTAAGGGCACTGTATGGGCCCAGTATTTACTGGGCTTTCAGACATACCATCACACAACAACACATTCACAAGTGCGCTTGTGAAGTGTCTGAGAAAGACAGCGGCGTGTCCCTATTGTGACCTGCCAAAATTATCATTCAAATTGCATTAGTGTGAGTACTTTGACAGCGCCAGCTTTCGTTAAGCGACCTGTAGAGTCAGCCCTAACCCAAGAGCTCTATGCTTAGATTTATGCTTACACTCCAATACTCAGTAATGCAAACCATATCTTCAGTGCCGCCCGTTCACGTAAACCCTATATCTATTGCAATAAAGCTGACAATCCTTTGTGCAGTCCACCTGGCTGTCGGTTGTTATCTACAACCTTATTGATTCTATTTATATCCGTGTTTGTTATACTCTGTAGTAAAATGTTTGAATACGATAATCGTAGACTGTTGTCAAGGGAATGCAACTCACGTAATCTTTGTTCTCTATCAATCTCTCCTCACCTTTTCATTTATTTTTCAATATTTTCATTATAAAAAAATCAAAGAATGAAAAAGCTTTGTTCGCTTCCATTTATAAGAGTTAAGTAAAATAAAATATGTATGTATGTTTGTTTGTTATGTATGTCGTCGCTCTATCTACTAGTGATGGTCGTCCTCTATTTCGCTTCTTCTTCTTCTTATCGTGTCACTAGTTCCTTCGAACCAGTGTGGTGAAAGGATTTCAAGTGCGCCTCTAAGAGGCTCCTTTCGTGCACTCGACACATGTTTTCGAACTTTAGGTTCTACGACATGCCGGTTTCCTCACGATGTTTTCCTTCACCGTTGCGAGAACATGGGATGCATACGCATGACTGCCACCGGGATTCGAACCCGCGACCATCAGATCGCAAGGTAAGGGCCTCATCCACTCGGCCACCACGTCCTCGCTTTCGCTTCTTATCTCCTGGGTTCCATCCAGTTTGTTAGTATGTAGGACCATCTATTTTGGTTCAGCCAATGTACATGACCAGTCCATTTTATTAGGGCTCAAATAGGGTTCAATTTTTTTTTATAATCAGTTGATAATATAATATTTGGATATTTTACACAACGCCATCTAGCCTTGCTTTATTTACTCTTATAAATTTGGCTTTGTGATAAATTGATAATGTCCTTATCGGGCAATGTTTTGTTGCAATAGTACATTTTTGTCGAGGTCAAATGGAATGCAAATAATGGTGTACCTAGTGACCTTTCAGTCTAAGAATGCACGCCGTGCCACTATTGTACAATTCACCTATGTGCCGTAGATGTTGTACTCGCTTGGATTAGATTTATACTAATAAAACACATAAATTTATATTCAACAATCCATCCACCATGCCGGTGTCTCCCGAGACTCATCACCACAGATTATATATCACATCTCCATAGAGTACATAAGCATGGAGGATGCATGCTGTATTTATTGTAAACACTACAACTATCACCGTACAACCGTATTCTAAGACGATTTTGACACTCAAGGAAATACTTACTTGGTAATTTGACAGGCGACAGATGGATGAAACCTTAAGCGTTGATGACACACGGCTTTCTTACACGCTACAAGCCAGCGACTTCGGTTTTGGCTTGTAAAGTCGCCCTGTGTCATCGGCGTTATGATAATCTGCTTGTTGACAATCCTTCCCGAAAGCTAACTCGCTCAGACGCTAGCTTTTTAAACTCGCCAACAATCAGCTTGTAAAAAAGGCCGTGTGTCATCGACGCTTTAGGTAAAACGGCGGCCATTGTTACTACTTACGTAAGGTAAGTTTGAGGATAAGGACTGACTTAGAATACGGGTGTAAATGCCCTTAGACTGACCGCGTGAGTGGATATGTGTTACTAAGAAGGTACCTTCGCTAACTGCTGGAAATCCAAACTTTTCCGACCAGCCCTTAAAATTCTCTTTACTCCCACCCTTACGCAATTATTGCCACTCCTTCAAGACACATGGCGTCTTAACAGTTCAAAATCGACCCGTGTTTCTTATACATACGGTCCAAAATACTTCGCTGTTTTGAGATCGCGTGCACAAATGCAAAGACCCTGTTCGGGTTACCATACTCAGCCACCTGTGCGCAATCGTCCATCCTTACTTGACCTACCGCAACGATTCGCACTGTGTCCTGTCCCTTCAGGGGATGTACGCTTAATTAGTTGTTACTAGGTCGCCACAGCTTAACTTGTAATTTCTATGGGATCGTCACAGTTTAACTTGTAGATGATTCTTCTTCTTATCGTGTCGCTAGTTCTTCCGAACCAGTGTAGTGAAAGGATTTCAAGTGCGCCTCGAAGAGGCTTCTTTCATTCACTTGACACATGTTCTCGAATTTGTTTAGGTTCTATGATATGCCGGTTTCCTTCACAGTCAAGCACGTATTTTGTTACACACATAGATTTTTGAACAGAAAAATCCATTCGTATAAGACCGGGTTCGAACTCACGACCTTCGGATCGAAAGTCGAGGCACCTACCACACGGCCAACACGGCTTTTTTTTTAGTTGCTAAGGCATCGTTACAGTTTAACTTGTAGTTGCTATGGGATCGTCACAGTTTAACTTGTAGTTGCTAAGGGTCCGTCACAGGTAAACCTGTAGTTGCTATGGGTCCGTCACAGTTTAAAGTTTAAGGGATGGTCAATCACCTCAGTGTTCATGACCTTTGTATTTATGTTGACTTCCGTTTTTATAGCCGGTTTTTTAAGTTGTTTGTTTCAAGCTTCGAATAAGTTTTTTGACAAATGAGTTATGAACTTAATGGATTATCAAAATTAATGTTATTTTGAATATATTTTTATTATATTTATCCTAATTTGTTTTTGTGTTTTCCTCCTTTTAAGCATTTGATGCACTATTATTTTTTTCGTCTTGACCTTTATGTGTGATTAAGAGTCTTCTACGTCAGTATGGTTCGCACCTCGCGTCCACAATCGTCCAGATGTGGCTTTATCTAAAGTATTGCCTTGAAAACTAAATTTCAACTTTATCCCAATTGATTTACGAAACAAAATGGAGTGGACAGGGAAGTTTTATATAACTACCGAATAAATGAATTAATTAATGAGCCTTCTATTTCTGATTTTGTCAGGAGTGTCTCTTGACAAAGACCTCCTCCAGTTGTCTTGTGCTTATATTGTTTTTGGACAGCTCTTGGTGTTTGATTTTATGGACTAAAGGGGTAGTTTCGAGCAGTTATTATTATTATTATTATTATATCATTTATTTATAATATTTTCTCATTAAAATATATTTTTTACAATTAAAAAAATTAAACTATTTAAATAAACAGCTTATAAATTATATGGTAAAAATATATAAAAACGGTGGACAACCAGCCGCGGAGTAGAGCCCAAGCGGCTGGTGGCTAGGGCTGCAGAGTGAGGAACCTTCTCACAATGCGAGCCGACTCCAAAAGTACCGCCTTTTGTATCTGGCCCTTGACCCAGCCACCAAGCGAGAGCATCCATATTATTATTATTTATTTAATTAATTAGAACGGTTTTACACCACTAATATTATATTACATAATTCTTAATTTTTAATTTCTTTTTTTGACTAGAGGGTTTCGGATATAATCTATCATTACCACAGGTCACCAAATATTAAGTAAAATGAACCAAGCTTTCGCCAAAATGTGCTCCAAATTATTCTTGAAATTCCCTCAAAAGCACACATTTGAATAATCTTACCTGCCGTATCCAGTTCGACTTGGTTCGCCCTTAGGCCAGGTGGTGAGTTTTTTCACCCATTCTCATTGACAGATGTTCTTCTTAGGCCGTTTACCTCGAAAAAAGTGTAGACGAGCTTTCTTGACGCGGTTTTTGCTTATTAATGGTTTATTTGATGTTTGAGAATCAATCTCCTTTATGTTAATAAGAAAGTTCCATGTCTGACTCTGATCAAATAAAGATGTTTGGATAAAATCTAGATTCATTCAATGAATCTTGAACTTACTCGTACTATTTACAAAAACAGCATTTTATCTAAACCTCTTTCAAAAGAAGCCAAAAACTTTATTGTCTTTTAGCTAATTTTTTCTTAGGATTTACCCTCCTTAGGATTAGCCTTATTTTTGTTTTTTGTTAAAGGTAACGGTTTATTTCCAATTACGCGATGTGGTCGCTATAGAGAAAAAGTCCTTTTTTGTTGTGTTATTATTTATTTAAAAAAAACATTATTTATATTTTTACTTTTAACATTTTATATGAACTCAAAGGTATAATTCAGCTTCTTATTATCATCAAATAATTCATTCATTCATTCATAATCGTTACACCATTGACGAGATAGTACACCCACATCGATAGAGAAGGGTGTCGATCTTTCACCCCTACCCCACATTTGCATCAGGGGTCAAACCGAATGCTCAATATACATGTATCTTACGTAATAAGATATTGTATGGGAAAGTCTGTATAATGCGGTATATGTTACGTTCGGTTACACGATGACAAATTTATAGAAATAATGGTACAACAACTCCTGAAACACATGTTTTTAACTGCTAAGTGAGCCTAATCTATAGTTCTTCTTACTTGATCCTTTTTCATATTCATGTTAATTTATTGTTTCATTTGCATACAGGTTATATAACTTAGGTGTAAGTAGCTTATAGGTACACAATGCACATGAACCTTGTAAGGACGCAACAACTTAAAGTTAATTTTTTGCTCGGTAGGCATCTAATTTACTTATATATATCATAAGTCAAATTATGTATGACAAAAATATTGATATATTAGCTTTATCCCAAGTAGGTCCTTTGGACACCAATAGGGCATTGCCTGCTGAGTTAAACCAGGTCATGTCCTAGGGTCCAGAGGTTAAGGACAGATATGTCTAACCCGGTGACCTACTTGAGGTCAAACCTCCACGACCTTTGACATTCTAACCTACATTCTAAATAGTATCAAAAAGATAAAGTGGCTTTTATCTTTCCCATTCTAAGACTAATGCGGACTCTTTGAAGATGAGATTGGTTTTTGCTAATGCAAATTTTCTTTTCTTTTATAAGAAACTAGCTGACGCCCGCAATTTCGTTTGCGAATTTTCAAAATTACTTTCAGCTCTTGACGAACACATTCACCAAGTTTCAAGTCTCTACGTTCAGCTGCTTTGCCTATAGTTGTCTGTTAGTCAGTCAGTCAGTCAGGTCCAAGAATTGGAGAGGTTTTGAAATATCTTTAAATTTGATTTAATAAATGTCATACGACACGTGACACGACACGACTCACCATTTTGCAAAATATTTGCAATACTCTTCAAAGAAGTCTCTAGTCTCTAGTTTTTAAGATGTAATAATCCTGTATGCTATTGATTTTATCATATTTTTTTTGTCTATTATTATAGATATCAGCTTTTGTAAACATTTTTTTAAAGGTTTCTCGTCATGCCGCAATTTTTTTCTCTTGATTTATAGTTGTATACTTAATAAAAAATAATAATAATAAGAAATCTTTTTTGCAAAAACACATGTAACATAGTACAATTATTGTTTTACAAAAGGCGGTCTTATCGTTTAATACGATCTCTTACAGACTACCTACCTAAAACTAAAACTAACCTAACCTAATACTAAATGTAACGACTTTCTATCGCATGCTTATCAATGAAGAATGGTCGCATTGATTGAAACAAGATCTGAAAGCAAAGCTTACGGGAAGAGTACGTTAAGCTGTTGGTCCTGACCATAACAAAAAAGTCAGACCTCTGGCGGCACAAAAACTTCAACGTAGAGCTGGCCACACCAGCTATAGCAAGCAATGATAAGAATTCAATCTATTGATAGAGTAACGACTGCAATCGGTGAATTACCTCCTAATCTGATGACATGATGAGGACAATGGACAGAAACGTAACTGTCCTGCGCCAGCAAGTAAAAATACCTACACAAGACTTACACGCGCAGACAATGCTTCAAGGCTAAAAATACTTGGAGACAATGTCACGGCGTCTTACAGTAACCTCGCATACACTGAAACAATTATCTCTAATGAATTAGTGGAGCTTGTAAAAATCTTTAGAAGTCAGGTTAATGTAGCCATAGATAGACAAAAATTACTTGTTACAACACATGGACAAAGAAACATAACAGAAGACGATCCTAGAGATATTACCGATATACTGACATGTTTAATAAACGTATGCAGTAATATAAAGTAATCCTAGAGTTTTTACAAAAATAAATATGCCGTTGTTGGGTGTGCATCTGAACTGAGGGCCCAATTTTTAAACTTTTGAGAAACGATATAAGATTTACAGGGCAATTAGTTAAAAATAGTAAAAACGTATAGCAATCAGCCATAAATTTCTTAAACTTGAATTAAAGCTGTTATGATGAAATTACTTGGTTCCTCAATCCAGACGTTTGCGTAAATAGGCATATCCTGAATCTCAGAAAATACTATCATTAGGCTTATCATTTTTATTTCAGAATTTAGTTAAGAATTTCTTAAAAGTTTTAAGAAATTTACAAATCCGTAGAATAAGGCATTACAGATTTATAGCGTTTTTGCTTGGTCCCTCAGTTCAAACATGTTTAGACTGATGGACCAAGAGAAATCACCGTTTTTACTATTTTTAACTAATTGCCCTGTAAATCTTATATCGTTTCTCGAAAGTTTAGATTCAGATGCACACGTTGTTGGGCCTTGCTTCCGTGGCTAGGGTAGCCCTGATGTTGGTCTATTGCAGGGCTTCCGTCTCATACATACTCGTAGCGTAACAACTATAAAACTTTTATGATCTAAGATAGTTCATCAATTTGATGAAATACAATAAATAAGAGCATTTAAGGGGCATCCTCAAATCTGAATTCCATACAAATTTTTTTGGACAATTACTCAAAAAGTACGCCGTATTATAGTAATTTCTTCACACTATTCGTTTCGTCCATGTTTTTTGATTTCGTGAACAAAAAAGTGAAAGGTTTTATACTTTAATTTAGATTTTATACGTGTTTTAAAATTAACCCTACTAACTGAAAAACACGTATAAAATCTAAATTAAAGTATGAAACCTTTCACTTTTTTTGTTCACGAAATAAGAAAACATGGACAAAACGAATAGTGTGAAGAAATTACTATAATACGGCGTACTTTTTGAGTATTTGTCCGTAACATTTTGTATGGAATTCGGATTTGAGGATTACCCTTAATTGGTTTTTTTTTTTAAATAATACATCACAGATTCAATCATGTCATAATAACGTGTTTGAGACTCATGACCCTGAACATAGCAGCATAATTCAAAGTGGTTACAAAAGAACAACATTAGAACAAAACAAACAAGTGTTTAGTAAAGAAATGTCGAAAAGTGAAAAAGCCGACACGAAACGTCTCAAACTTATTCAAACTTAGGCTACGCTACGAATGATAACATGCAAATTCGTATACAAACAGTGGGGTATTGACCCGATGTAAACGTAAAACAATGGAGCGAGTTATAGCATCTGATACACCGAATATCGATACCCTGTCTGGGTTATTTGAAATATTGACAAAAGCTAATTTAGAGTTGGTAACATTTCAAAAGCAGAGCCGGCGAGGAAATGATGTCTAATAAGGTGCACAAATAAACACATTTTCAACTTTAGTTATGGTATGGACAAATTAACAATGAAATTAAAAATTCTGAAATTGTACGTTTCTTTATAATGTACATAGAAATAATACTTTTTTAAGTAAGATTCACTACTTAAGTACCTATATTTCGTCTTACGCTGCCCTACGGCACATATTCTTATTTAATTTCTCAATAAGCGAATTTATAATTCGTTCCAGAAATAAATATCTAAAACCGTTATTGCTCAGTTACTGGGTAGATGACATTCTTGCGTAATCTACTTCTTTTTCCGTAATAACATCATGGTTAGGATTAACTGATCTAGTATGGTTTTTATTCCATTTTTTTATTTCTATGTTGGTTGGTCAAAGACCTCGACCAACCTATTATGAATATTATGTTATTGTCAATAAAAAAAAAAAATTGTCCCTCTGTAAACAATCCTTGCATGTTTTCAAACGTATTAGTAAAAATAGAATATGTTCGTTATTAGCCTTCATTTTGCTTTCGTTTTGTATTATTGTCATCATTACAATTTAGGTCGCAATTAAGCCTCAATTCAGATGAAATTGATACAATTCGCTCCCATTTCCCAGCTACTTAACGGCTTAATAAAATTGAAACTCGTATCAAGATCAGTCCCCGGTATCTCGATTACAGTTTTCGGGTCAGTAAACACTGAAATTGCCATGAAGAAAATATGTTTTCATTCTGGGAACTGGCTCGAGCTATTCATAGTTTGTAAGCTTATTAGGTTTGGCTTTATTTACCCACTGCTGGTTTTATTCTTGCTATTTTTTGCTAGTTAGGTCCACTGCGACCATGCTAGGAATTCATTTACACCTTGTATAAAAAATATACATTAGTTTTTCTCCTTAGTTTATTTTCTTGTTTCCATTTTCACGAAGACCTTAAAAAAATGCGAGAATCTCTATCACTGGATTCGTTCGAGGATAAGTTGAAATAAAACCTTGCTCTATAATAACTTCTTGGCGTTCAGACTCCAAATAATTGTTTGTAATATCAGGAATTGAAATACTTAAGACGAGGATGTCATGAATGAAATGAAGTTCATTGAGGATTCAACTGAGCTGGTCTCAAACAATGACTCATATTATATTATGCTCAATTGGTCCATCGTGCGTGTCACACCTGCTCCTTCGTAGTGATTTAATCAGCAGAAAAGGTTCGCATACCGTATAAAATATTAGCAATTTGAAATCCAGACAGGAAACCCTCAATGACACTAAATATTTCGGACAAATTCTTATTAACTGTAGATGTAGTATATGGAACCACAAATTTAGATGATGAAACTATGATAAACCGCCATGGTATGTTTGTAATGGCATTTGAACCAAAGCCAAAATACACTGCATCGAACTCAAGCAGTGTAAGTAGGTGTGTGTGATTAAAATAAATGACTTATAGCTACTTTAACTGAAATTATGTGTGATAGTCGGAACTGAAAAAGTAAGTCGGGTCTCAAGAAATGAATTAAAAACAATTCAACACTTTAATGAACTTGAAACCTAAAATATTAGCCTCGGAAGCATTGAAATGGTTCATTCAACTCGTGCATTGCATCGACCTAGGCCGGTCAGTGATCTGCAGGAATTGGTGAATAAGTCAATGCCAAAAACATCTGGAAAGTTCGACGTGACTTTAAACGTGACTTCTTTAAATTGCTGATTGATTGAGCACCTGTGTGGATGTTTATTATATGTTCGTTACAACTTACCCGCAACTTGCGGGCGACAGCTTAGTGTGATGTGATAACAGCAAACGAAATTGTCAACTAGTCTATTACTGACAAGGTCTCTGCTTCAGGTATTTCCGGGCGGCCTCTGTCCGATGTCCGGACGGCGTCTTTCTCAAATTCTCTCTGTTCTCAAATTTTGTGAGCAGGTCCGGTAACTAAATATATTTTTTTATCAATTCAGTTTTTGGAAACATTTAAACCAATTTGAACTGAACTATTTTTTTGTTTAGCGTTAGGTACTAAATAATAAATAAAAATAGGTAAATAAATTAATAAATAAATATTAGACTTCTACTATTACTACTACTCCACAGACTATTACGGACTAATACTACTAGACCAGCGAGGTCTACAGCTAATTTAACCATTACTAGCCTTTGAGCCACTAGTAATTCAACCTTTTTAAACAAGTCAGGTTCTCTTTCCTCTATCAATTCTCCCATACACTTGATACTTTCCATTGTTCCGAGCTCATCCCGCGTCACTTCTCCCGCGCCACCTACCGGACGTGTCGGGTTACTGTTGTCACACAGCTGTCTGCCGAGTGGTCATTGAGCTGATTTGGATTAGCTTCCTGTGGTATTATTTAAAAGTACACATTACCTGTTTAAAAAGGGTGGGTTACAAATGTCTGGGCTTCTTTTTCCCTGTTATTACCTTCATTATTTAGATTTATTAGATATTTCCTCGAAATTACAAATATCTACGTCCAGTGGTTTGGCCTGTGCGTTGTCTGTCATTCATTTTTTATATATTTTGATATACAGTATGTTTTATTTTCTAGTACCCAATACATCGATACTTCAAGAAAAACTCGTTCATTATCTAATTGATAAATAAATAAAGACGTTTTAATTGTGCGCTTGTTCGCGATACTTGCCCTACTTTCGTGAGAGTAACCTCTACATAATACCATTTACATGTACACACATTCAACCTCAATAATCCGACTGTACGATTATTGCTAACACCGTTTTTCTCTTTGTTTCAGCTTATGGCAAAGTGTTCCTAGTTAGAAAAAGGTTTGGAGTAGACGAAGGTAAATTATATGCAATGAAAGTACTGAAAAAAGCATCTATTGTGCAGAAACTAAAGACTGCTGAACACACAAGGACAGAAAGACAGGTAAGAATCTAAATTAGTACTATTCAAATTAATGATCAACATCAAATCAATCACTGCTAAATCTGATATCTTAAGGCCTTCAGATCTCATCCCGTTTTCGGCTCTTCTTATCCCATAAGTTATCAAAACTTGTCTACTACGCTTGTTTAGATAAGCATTAATGCACCACATAATCTGCCATTTTGTAATCATACACTGAATTATAATAAGTGTTTCCTATTGAATCATTATTATCAATATAAAATGCATTATTATCATTAATCTATTCCGTTTTTGTCCCAGCTTCTTAGAATCGATTCATGAGCACCGAAACGTTAATGGATTAATAAAATGTTCCGCACTCATTCTGTCATACACTGACATATTGATGAAACATTGATTCTGCTAAAGCTTTTGATACTGTTGATGTGGCGTTTTTAAGCCGTGATGGATACGTAACATAGTAATCAAGTTGACTGAACTGGTTTAGTCAATAACATTGTATTGTAATTTAAGTTTTATGCACGATGTGATCATTTATAATTGAAATTGCATCAGATTTTTAGATCATTATTATTATTATTTTTCACCCATTATTATTTAGATCATTAGATCAGATATAAATGAATTGAATTGAAAATAGACCCACGAATTGAGTCCTATTTTCTTTCCCTACGATTTTTTCTTCCAAATAGAGAATGCAATGCAAAAAGTGTTTCCCAAGGGTGCATTTTAGGCCGCCTTATATTTAGGTAGTTTATGATTCTTGTAAGAGAAGACTCTATTGGAGTATAATTTGACAGGTCCTGGAAGCTGTGAGGGCGTGCCCATTTCTGGTCACACTACACTATGCGTTCCAGACGGACGCAAAACTGCACCTTATTCTCGGTAAGTTAGCTCTATCTACTATCTATATATTAAACTTACAATTGCAATAAAAAATTCAACGCAGCATCGAGGGACTTCACGGCACTTGTCTCACCGAGAAAATGATTAGCTATCGACTATTTTCTCGCTCAAGAAACGATAAATAGATTTAGATCCCTTGTCAATAAAAGAGATAGATATATTAATAGTTATAAGATAAGATAATTTATTTATTTCCTCGTAATTACAACCACTTCTTATGGAGTAACACTTTATACTATGACAGAAAATACAGTAAGATAGTAGTAGTAAGTAAGTAGGTATACAAGAAGGTAACTAGCGTCAGACTCGCTGCGAGTTTTTAGCGAAACATTAATCAATATGTGTAGAAGATTCAAGTCTTCAACTAGAATTACAATGGTGTACCTAATAATAATATAGGTACATAGGTTAAATAATTTGCTGTAACATAATAAATATTGCTTGGGTAACTGTCGCTTAAAATTATAAGTAGGTAGGCTGATAAATATTTAAACTTGTGAATACGGACTTGATAACAACAGTGCTGTTGATCGCTCGCTGTTCACATTGCCGGCGAGAACTCTCTCTCCAATAGTTTGTTACAGCGACAAGAGTTATTAAGGATAAAACTAGCTTAGCGATGCCGATGCTCGCTAGGCGGGCAGAACACTATTCTCGCTGCTCGCCAACTCGTTTCTAGTTCCTAGCTGTACTCGCTTCTCGCTCATCGTCGGCGGTGGGACAAATACCTTACGTACATTTTTTTATGATTATGTGATAGACGATAATATAAAAAATAGTTATTTTAGTGTTCAATTACATTTTAGTTGATTAAAAAAGTACATTCAGTATACATATTACAGCGCAATTAATATTCTAATCTGCATTTGATGTTCATTATGAATTGGTACTTACTTATTATAATCACGTTCCTTAATTATAAATTAAGCTCGACTTTACCTTTTGATCTGAAAATTTTGACGTGACTACCTCTAATAAATCGATGAACGCCGGCTGCATGCACGAAGACGGTGACGTCATTGTCCGGTAACGCTCATTGTCCCGTTACGCTGGTTATGACGTTGTCACGTTACTCTATATATAAACCAGCTTGACTGACAACTATTTTTTTTTCCCCATTCTAACGCTTACTCAACTTTAATGAAAGTTCTATCTATCTATCTATCTATCTATCTATCTATTCAGCCGGTAACACTCACTGCTGGGTAAAGTCCTCTTCTCTATTGCGCCATTCTTGCCGATCTTGTACAAGGCGGATCCACTGTGGTCCAGCTGCCTTAACGATGTCATCCGACCATCGGGCTGGTGGTCTGCCCCGAGGCCGCCGCATGTCCCTCGGCCTCCACTCTGAGAGTGCTTTGGTCCGCCGATGAAAGTTCAGCTTTTAATAATAAAATAAGGGACAGATTATCCGCACAATGTCTCTTAAACCCATCTTAAAGGGTCGTAAAACTTCGCCTAATCGATTGCCTACCCTACAATGTGACCCTTCGTCTAGGACTCCGTCCTTAGGATGTCAAAGAACCCCGGGTCTTTAAACTGTTGATTAACACTCCGTAAGGGCCTTTTCACCGTTCACATATTTAAAAAACCTACCTATTTTCTCGCGGGTATTATACCACCAATAGACAGTAGACACACAGTACAATTTCTGCCGCAAAATGTGTAAGCATTACTGTGTTCTAGTTTGAAAGGCATTGTAACTAAAATTACTAGGCTTTCGAGACTGACCATTAAAATGTCTAGAGCGTCAGATTCTGTATTGACTTACTGCCCTCTTGCTATCGAGGGCAGTATAGCAGTATTGCACCGACTATGTGAAAGCCATGTGGATAACTGTTCTGGTCATGGGCAGGCGTGATCTCTAACCATCAGGAGAGCGCTTAGCTCGTCTCGTCGCTGGTTAACATACAAAAACTTGGTTGTCTGTAAAGTTGGTTTACGGACGATAGTTTAACGTGACTACCAGCGTAACGGGACAATGAGCGTTACCGGATAATGACGTCAACGTTTTCGTGCATGCAGTCGGCGTTCATCGATTTATAAGACGTCAAAAAACTTTTCAGTACATATAATACATAGATGTTTTTATTACCATGTTATGTTTGCTATTTTGAATCACGCTCGATCCTTCCTTATTAGCCTTGTTATACAGTTCATTTTTATTCGCCATCGTCCCTTTCTCATTTCCAAAAACCTGTTGTCACGAGGTTTTCAGGTGTATATGGGTCGTTGTCTCTCCCATTCCTTGAATGGCTGGACGACCTTGGTTGTTTATCATTGTCGAGTCTACTTCCAAGTGTCAAGGAACCCAGTGTTCTTCCATTAGTTGCGTAACGCATTTGAGGCCTCTACATTTGCGTATGTTTTCGATGAGATACTTGTAGTTATACCTACACCAACAGTTTTTTTATCAGAAAAAAAAATTCAAAGTAGGTAATTGAAGTTTTTTTTTTTCGGAACCCAAAAACAACTACAGTTACATTTTATTAAGTAACTAATGAAATATGTATGGTATGTAGGTTGAGAACTTACCCAAATCTTAAACTTTTGTACAATCTAAAATTGAAGTTAACAATGCATAATCAGATTTATCAGGTACCGTTACTGAATACAAATATGACTATTTTTTTTTTATATCTTTAAAATTAAAAATGGACATGTTGTCATCCTTAGTCGTTTTTCTATTGCCTTGCGTCAACTGGACAACTTTGCGTCAATGCATTGATAATTATTTAGTTACGTTCATCGATCAGCAATCTCGGGTATCTTAGCTCGAGCCATCTCGAATCTGCTCGGCTCGGGCGCCGCACTCGCCCCGCTGTCACTCTCTCATTTTATAGTAACCAAAAATTCTGACTGCACACATAAATGTAGTACTCCTTTTGCATTGACCATAAAAAATATTTTTTGTTATTAAAAGCTTGTGGTGTCTTTAAAGATCGAATAAACAAGTATCTTGTGAGTAAGCGTCTCCAAATAAGCCACGAAATCAGTAAGGCTAGTCAGGGCAAAAGGCTATTTTGAATTAAAAAAATAAAAAACTTGTTTGTTTGGTTGTGCGTCAATAGTTTTGTTTTAAAATCGGCTGATGTTGTTGTGTTTTTGTGTTGCATGATGTTGTTTTGCTTTTGTAATATGCAACACAACACCTTATAATTCGCATTCGTTCTTTGATTTGTTTATTATTAATTCGTTTTCTTTAGCATAATTAATATAATAATAATAATAATTTTATTTCAGACACAAGAAAAGTACAATGTAGCTTAACTAACCCATATGATATATACCTTAGAGACTAACATAAATATTTATAAAAACTTATCAATTAGCGTGTCACTGGCACTGGGGCAATGACGTGCGCGCAAAATTAAAAATCATTCAAGTGTTTATTAGTTACTAGCTGTCGCCCGTAACTTCAATTGCGTTGCGAATAACCAAAAATGATTTATTAGTAGGTACGTTCTTACACTTCATGACGAACATACTCTCTTAGTTTCCAGCCTCTACGTTGAGTGTTTTAACCTGTCCTTTGTCTGTCAGTTTAAAATCTATTTTTTTTTAAATGAATTATAAATGATAAAAATTGGAAAACTGTTCCCGTTGGCATTGCCCGTTGGTCTTTTTCCTATGGCTTTGCTTCAATAGGTAGAACCCATCATTGATAATAATTTGAGTTTCACTCAACGTTTGGCAAACTCAGGTAACTTTTTTTTTTTACATGGGGATAGCCTCATGAATGCCCACCGCCCTTGGGGGAGGGTGGAGATGTCGGACTTTAACCGACTAAAACCCCATGGTGGCCGACCTCTGCGCATTAGAGGGACCTCTGCGCATTTGCGCCGACCCCGAGCTCCGCTTGCAGTGCAGGCCTCCCCGTGCACTGCAGCCGTCCCGGGAAACTCTGGTACCTAGCTCGAGCCAGCTCGCAAAAGCTGGGCTCGGGCGCCGCACTCGCGCCGCTGTCACTCGCCCATTTTGTAGAAACCCAAAATTCTGCCTGCACAGATACAACGTTGTACCCCTTCTGAATTGCCTACTTTTATATTTTTGGTAATGAAAATTTGTGGTGTATATATTTTGGCAGACCAAAGCGCAGGTGGAAAGATGAGTTAGATATTTATAAAAGGGACTGGTCCACAAACGCACTTGACAGAGAGGACTGGAGAAAAGGGGGGGAGGCCTTTGCCCAGCAGTGGGACATGTCAGGCAAATAATAATAATAATAAGACATGTCAAGGGCCAGATACAAAAGGTGGTGCTATTAGAGTCGGCTCGCATGGTGAGAAGGTTCCTCACTCTGCAGCCCTAGCCACCAGCCGCTTGGGCTCTACTCCGCGGCTGGTGGTCCACCGTTTTTATATATTTTTTACAATAATACTGCTGTTTTTTTAAATAGTTTATTTTTTTAAATATTATTGTAAAAAATAAATTTTAATGAGAGAAAAATATAAATAAATGATAATAATAATAATAATATATTAATGATCCTTTCATGATAATACATGAAAATATATAAAAGGCTTCGTCCTAATGACTGACTGACAGACAACGCACATGAACCTAGACATATAATTTGGAGGGTGTGTTCATGAAGAGCTGATAGCGCGTACTGAGAAAGGAATTTTAAAAAATCGCAACATTCACAAATTTTACGGGTGTCTTTTAGTTTCCCAATATTTTCCTTGAGATATCGTGCAAACGCCCTTGCAGCCAAGGGCACGATCAACTTGAACTGACGACGACCTATCGCTATTCTGATTTATGTATATCGTATTTCATTTAATAGTCATACACGAGACACGTGGTACACTAACGTGATATCGTATGAATTATTCTATTTAAGATTTGTAACAGATATCCTTCGAGAATCTAGCCAAAGGAGATGTTAATGCAAGGCGTACCCCTCTGCTGGCCATATAACCTTCTTGGCCATTCTAGTTAAATAAAACTATACGCATATAGTATACGTATATAGTTTAAAAACGAAAGTTTTTAACCAGTGCGTCCTACCCGTCATGACATACGGAGCTGAGACGTGGACACTCACGGTACGGCTAGTCCACCAGTTTAAAGTCGCTCAGCGAGCTATGGAACGGGCTATGCTCGGCGTCTCTCTGAATGAGGTTATCCGACAGAGGACCAAGGTTACCGACATAGCTCAGAGAATTAGCAAGCTGAAGTGGCAGTGGGCTGGTCATATTTGCCGAAGAACCGATAACCGCTGGGGTAAACGAGTTCTTGAGTGGAGACCGCGAATCGGCAAACGTAGTGTAGGACGCCCTCCGGCCAGGTGGGGTGACGATCTGCGGAAGGTTGCAGGCAGAAGATGGATGCGGCAAGCCGAAGACAGGGCGCGATGGCGCTCATTGGGAGAGGCCTATGTCCAGCAGTGGACTGCGAAAGGCTGATGATGATGATGATGATGAAAACTATACGCTGTATTTGATACTGTGTGCATATTTTAAGATGGTGTGCGAGATTATTATAGTGTGCGTTTACATGAATAAGATTTTGTTAGGCGCGTGTGCAATGCGTGTTTATCTCGTCCCCCGTCAAAAATGGTAGGAAAGTATGTTAGCAGATTCTGATGTAAATATCGTACGATGACATTTCTTGCTTCTACCTCTAAAGTGTTTAATAAATTCTTCGACACTTTTTCTACAATCAGCTCGCATTTTTGTATGAAGCCTTTTTTGTGATGAGACTAGCCAGGCTCTCTCATCATGTCAAGAGATACCTCCTCATACTATTTTGTTACGACCATAGTGGGTCACATGTGCTTCAAAGTATTATTGTTAAAGTAAGCAACAAAAAAATTGTCCTCTGGCGAACCACGTGACAATGATGCGCAGAACGAAATTCTTAGGTCAAATTGGTTCTGCGCATCTATGTCACGTGGTTCGCCAGAGGACAATTTGTTTGTCGCTTACTTTACCATCTTATTATACCATGTAATGACAATAAATGTATTGGTTATTGAGATCACACTCGCTCATGACCAGAACAGTGCTTCACAGGACTTTTACACCATATGCCTGTTCAACACTGCTATAGCAGTCGACCACTATGAGATATTATGATGGTCAATCTCGAAAGCCCAGTAATTTCACACAGTGTACTTCAAATCGGAACGCACTAATGCTCGCACCTTACTGCTTTACGGCAGAATTGCTAGCACTCTGATGGTTTGGTAACCATCTAGTTCTGCCGCAAGTAGTAATGTGCAAGCATTACTGTGTTCCGATTTGAAGGGCACTGTAGCCAGTAAAATTACTGGACTTTGTCCCCCTGCAGGATTCCGTCTAGATCTAGGACGCCTCCCAACGGTAAAAGCATCAACATTGTGGAGTGTCCTATCAAAAATGATTCAACAACCCGATTCGGGATTCAATTCTAGTTCAGCTTCAAGCAGGTCAAGGGAACACAGCATATCTTGCGAAAACAGCGCGCCCGCAGCAATATCAACTCTATATTCCTTGCTATTGGTATCAAAATCACTTGCAACAATATCAGAGACATTGCATTGGTTTGCTTACCGTTTGCAGTACCGAAGAAATCATTTAAAAGTTTTGAGGGGAAATTCGTCGCGGTTTTGGCCGGTATATGCACTTGTGAAATGTTTATCAAGTTCGTTTGTGTCTTGAAAATTACTTTTCTTTGTGTATTATTATGTATATTATTTCATACCTATATTTTTTTCTATAGCTTCCAACTAATGCTGTTTCTATGATATTAAGGTCTGTCTGTCGATATAACTTATAAACGCATGATCTGGTTTTCTCTATGATAGCGTTTACAATGTAGTGTTTAATATTTCTTCTATCGCTTGCGTCTAATGTGGTTTCTGTGATCTTTAGGTCTATCGGTAGAATAATAGAGACATTTTCTGGTTTTCTCTGTTATATCGTTTACAGTGTCATATAATTTATAACGGAACTGTGTCCCGCCCGTCCCGTGTTTATCATTCTTTGATATCGCCCTTCACAAGACTACCAGTTTTCATAAAATGGCAAAGTTATTTAGGTCCTGACTAGAAAGCATAAAGATTCGAGCTTTCTAAAGTCAATTAGTGTTTTTGGCTAGTGAAAGTAACACTGCACCTGGTTCAATAAACTTATAACGAAAACTGCCTAATATTTTTATATGGGTGCTGTTATTTATGAGCTTGTTTATTGATACTCTAGATCGGGTGCTACTCATGTTCATACAGTACTACTCGGGCGAGTACACATGGCACCTGGCTGCCGCGTGGCTCGGAACTTGATGCTTCCCCCGCTGCCTCGCGCGGCGCCCTCCGTGTTTCTTCTTCCTCTAATTGCGAAGCCTTATCATTACCAAGTATAACAGGACCTCTTCTCTAAAGCCCCCTTTCAAGATTATCCAATTCCTCGCTTTTTTTTGCACAAACGTCATTCGAGCCAGGTGTCATGTTTATTCGCCCGAGTAGTAATTATTCTAATGGGTAAGGGGTTACAAATCGTCTGCACTTCAATACACCCCATTTTGCATTGACCCCTTGTTACACTAACTTTACCTAGCCAACCTAACTCCTAGAAATAGCGGAGCAGGACCCTGGGTTGATGGATTGCGTTTCCAGTTTCCTAGTAGAGTCATCAGGACCCGAATTCAGGATTTGTCACAGCCCAGTCTTCGTTCTGGTTTCTTCCGTAGCTGAGCTTTGCACAACCACGTGTTCCACGGTTTCCTGCCCTGTTTATTTATTTGTCTTGTAGAATGCAGTCCGAAATCTTTCATCGAATTGATCGAATTCAGTTTCCTAGTAGAGTCATCAGGACCGAATTCAGGATTTGTCTCAGCCCAGTCTTCGTTCTGGTTTCTTCCGTAGCTGAGCAGTGCACAACCACGTGTTCCACGGTTTCCTGTGGTTCAGGCAGTACAATGACATTGTTTTTTTCCTGCATATTTATTTTCCTTGAAGATTGCAGTCCGAAATCTTTCACCGAATTCAATTCAATCGAATTGTTCGAATTCAGTTTCCTAGTAGAGTCATCAGGACGCGAATCCAGGATTTGTCTCGGCTCAGTCTTCGTTCTAGTTGCTTCCGTAGCTGAGCAGTGCACAACCACGTATTCCACGGTTTCCTCTGGTTCAGGCAGTACACTGACTTTGTTATTTTCCTGCATATTTATTTTCCTTGAAGATTTCAGTTCGAAATCTTTCATCGAATTGAATGATTCATCTTACTCCGCCGCTTGACCTTCTAAATGGGTTACCATTACCAATAACCATTTGGGTTCAGTTGGTATTGTAATATGGCTGCGGTTTCATAACAACTGGTTAGACATGGAAAGTATACCGAGTAACATGTTATTTATCTATAAAACTGATCACATATAACGATTGTTACTTTTTGAGACCAAGTCTGTTACAAAATCACCGATGATATGCGCCCGGCAGGCGATTTTGTACACTGTGAATAATTGTCACTATTCTCAATTTCATTCGTATCGTAAATTACAATAACAGACAGTAGTGTGCTGTGAGTGGAAGTGATTGCGTGACATCGCGTCATGCGTGAATTATTTTAATAAAATGTGAAATTATCATTATAAAGCGTCGATGACACACAAACTTTTTTACAAGCTGATTGTTGGCGTGTGAGCGTGTTAGCTTTTGGGAAGGATTGTCAACAAGCTGATTTTAAAAACGCCGATGACACTGGGTCACTTTACACGCTACAAGCGAAGTCGCTGGCGTGTAGCGTGTAAAACAGCCGTGTGTCAACGTACTATGAGGCCACTGGCTACCGGTGATTTCACTGACTGTGACAATGAAAAAGAAGTAGCAATCATTTACATGCCTACAACTGGTACAAATCGAAACTGCAATCAACAATTTTCGTGTACAGTTTAACGAGCTGCTACCAACTATTGGATTGGAGTGTCATGGATCCGAATACCGATAATTGAGCGCCACTCGAATGCATAATCGGATTGCTTCCGATTGGTGAAAGTTGATAGCTTTTAGTTTCCGGTGAAGTGATTGGCATAGATCTTTCGCGCTAATATGGACTTGCCAACACTACACCGATATGCATGTTTTGTCTCGTTTTATCCGGTGCACAATGTCGTATGCGCAAAAAGAAAGCGATATGTTTACGATTTGGAAAGATTCTATTTACCTCCTTTTTACCCGACTGCCAAGGAAGGGTTATGTTTTTCGCGCGTATCAGCCATCTGGTTCTCATAGTACAAGCTCTGCTTAGTTTGGGGCTAGATGGCGTTGTGTGAAGTGTCCAAAATATTTATTTTATTTATTTATCTTGTATGTAAATTTCTGGGTTACCTCGTATCTTCCAAACGGCTGGATGGATGTCGACAGTTATGGTATCGTTAGATTCGTCTCAATAACACGAGTGTTCTTAGATGGGTTTTTAAAATGGCGGATTTTTAGAACTAAATAGTAAGTCGTTAAGAGGATATGTGAAACTGTCAGAAATGACAGCTGCCGAATTGTAAGACAGTGAAAGCGCAATTAGACACCTTACCCCGAGGGAAGAGATTAGATATAGATTTTGTCGCTCAAAACGGACGTAAGCGCCAAATGATAAAACATCATATTGCTTGAAAAGTATTGAATTTATAAAAAAATCCTTTTACATTTATCTAAGTTCTGTGATTACTCACTCAATAGTATAAAAATAAACCGTAAATATCCTCTTCATTCGGAGGATGGATGTAAATCAGATTTTAAGAGGGCTTATTTAAAAAAATAATCTATCGAGAAAAGTTTCACCAATCGTGTTTCTGTCTTACATTTATTTAGATTATATCCTCAAGTAATCACTGTATTAACATCAAGTTTGTAAACTGTACCGTTACCGAGTAAGAATGAAACGCAGCGACTCCAAATTTTTACATAGCCTCTTAATATTTTTTTATTGTCCAAACCTATCGTGTAGGGTATCAAAATGAAGGTATTTTAAAGGATATTACAAATGTTTATAAGTTATATGTTTATATTTAATTTGGAATAATGAATTGACAGTGAATGTATAATTATTTCGCAGTCGAGCTTTCAGTTTTTTAAACTTTAAGGTTGTTTATTCTAGAGTCTGCGTTGCATACAATAAATAGTGAGTGTTGAAATTTTAACACAAAAAAAATGAATTATTTATTTAATATCTCTATTTTTCTTTACGCATGTTTTACCATTATTGTTGGGTGAAATGACTATCCAAGACAGGGCAACATTCTCTATGGTAATTTAATGGCACTGGTACGCTATCTGATCTCCGCATTGCATCGAGTTCTTGGGAATTATGTCGTGCTCCAGTTTGTATATGAACTCAATAATTACATTTAAATACAGCATCTTACGTATTCATTTTTTTGTGACGAAGTGTAAGTGGGCGTCAGCTAGTAATATACACCATACATTTTTAATCACCAAAAAACTTAAATGGGCAATGTAGAAGGGAAGGAGTCCAGTCAGAATTTTGGGTTTCTACAAAATGACAGAGTGACAGCGGAGAGAGTGCGGCGCCCGAGCCGAGCTTTTGCGAGCTGGCGCGAGCTAGGTACCTAGGATGACAAAACGATGAATTTAACTTATCCTACTAATATAATAAACGCGAATGTTTGTAAGTATGGATGGATGGATGGATGTTTGTTACTCATTCACGTAAAAACTACTGAATGGATTTTAATGAAACTTTACAGTAATGTAGCTTATACATCAGAATAACACATAGGCTACAATTTATAAAGATACCTGCGCAGACGAAGTCGCGTGCACCAGCTAGTATTATTATAAATGAATGGTACCGATTGACGCAAGGCCATAAGAAAACGACTAACGGTGAGTTAAGTAAGTTTTCCAATTTTTATCATATATACTGTGAAAACAAATTTAATCCTTTTTTTTTTTTGCCACTTTTGTGTTTAGTAACAGCAACAGATTATGCATATTTTTTTCTGGTGATTAAAAATTTACTGTGTATCTTATAATTTAGAAAATATTAAACTTGTCATGAAAGTACATCACAAAAATAGTGATCACACAAAGTTTATATTTACCCAAGTACTTATTGTGACATTGAGCCGGCTCCTTGCTGAAATGAGACGTCAAGGTGAGACGGAAAGGTTAGCGTGTGTATGTACAGACTTCCAATTATTTTCCATCTAAAATATTATAAACTTTATAATGGTCGTCTGCAACATCTTGACTTAACAAATTAACATATAATTCGGTTTTGCATGTATTAAATAAATACAAATAAGTGTAGTTGAGAAAAAAAGAAAAAGAACGTCCTTAACTTCCGATAGGATCACAGAGAAGTCAAAATTTTGTATGAATTTTGAAAAAATGAGGTATACAAAATTTCAAAATTCAAGTGTAGTAGTAGTCTATATACTATGTCAGTCACCATAAAACAGATTTCAAAAATATTCTTGTCACATCCGGTCAAGTTAGACATTCTAGCTTGCATTCATTCGGAAAGAGCTAAAAGTTAGCTATAGAACTGAAAAAGATACGAATGTTGAGGACACCTTTATAAAATAACTATAAAAAGTCCTCTACTAACCCACGTTTGCAAAAATATATATCGTATACTATACGAAATGGACTGTCGGAATTTTTCGTCATGGGGCCTCTGATTTTGTTACAGAATTCAAGTCATCAAGTTCCCAAGAACACTAAGCTCTATCACTCTCGATTCAATCGTTATCTCTTCTCATATTCCATTTACGAAACTGAGTTTACCTACATTTGTATCGTCCTTGACCGTTGCATTGAAATCAATAATGACTTTGAATCGTTAAATTGTTTGTTCGATATTGCCTTCGATATCCGTCGGTAAGGAAGCAGTATTAAGAAACTTTATTTTTCTGTTTTTTTTACAGCTTTATGTTTTTAGAACCATCTTCATCTTACCTTTTATTATAGTTTTACACACACTTCTAGTATTGATAAGTAAGTATGGCAATTAATAAGGATATGTAACTCTCGTTCTAATTTTCTGCGTAATATTTTGTAACATTTTTTTTTTCTATTACCGTTGGGTATTTCAAGTATTTAATTTTACTTTACCGTTACTGACCTCGTTCTAACATAATCTGACCGAAATATATTTTTGATTAAAATTTTCTCTATCGCGATGATATTGCATTATTTCTATCATAATTAATATTTCATCATCTATATGAAAAAGTAATTGTCATCACAAAGTAAATAGTTATATTTTGGCAATTTCTATTTATATGCTAGGCTAGGCATATTCATTTACATAACATTGTGGTTATTTACCATCTTTACTTCTTCACCAATTGAAGACGCAAAGGTCGCGAGGACTACTGGGTTAAGAGATGCACCAGATCGTGGAGACTGGAAAAGCGAAAGCAAAAGGAGGCTGGCTTTTGTGTAGTAGTGGGTCTTACCTGGCTGAAATGATGATGATGAATGATGAAATTAACCTACCTCTTATTATTATTTATTACCTCTTATTATTAACCTCAGAAGGTTTGCTGGAAGAAAACTCTTATTAGGGTTAAGCTCGCCTTTGTACATGTCTTTTCTTTTATGATTTATATTCTAATTTGTTTGTGTGTACAATAAAGAATTACAGAATTAAAGTTTGGAAAAGGAAGTTAACAATAAAATATTTATTATTTCATATAAATATTTAATTATATTTAATACATAATAAAACCATTATACACTTTGCAACATTACATCAACAACCTTAGTTATTCGCGTGTAAAAGTATAAAAAGTGCGCCGTTTGAAAGATTGCCCAACAAAATGGCGAGAGGCCTACTTGCCGTCACCTTGACCCAGTCACTATCCTATTCTAATATACCATTGGCTTTGCTGGCGTTTGGTTTTACAAGACATTACAGTCCTCCAGTATGTTTTCGGCCTGAAATTATATGAAGGGTACTTTGAGTTGAAGCCCAATTCTCATATTCAATAACATATCACACGGTATGGTATATCTGTGTTAGAAATCGACTTTGCCCTCCAAATATACACTACCATTTTTCACTCTGCCACGGTCAAAGATCTTTGGACTTACATAGAAATATTTCATTTTGAAAATCTGTGTAAGTACTAGTTGTTACATGAATTTAGTAATATTGTCTTTAAAAAAACCGTTGTCTTTAATTACTATGTTAAAAGCCCCTACTTATTATCAGCTGAAGATAATAGCAATCAGACTTGTAATTTTTTTTTCAATTACTTTCATGGTTTATCTACCTACCTATGTAGTATCTAGTTTCGTCCCGTTTGATACATTCTATGTTTAGCCAGTGTGTTACGAGTGGCATGTCGCTTGATATATCGAGTAAATTCGTAGTATTTAAATCATTATATCTTGAATCACATATAAGACCTATGTGGGTGGGGTCAATAATACAGTTTGCGAAAACTAACTGTTATTTATAAACGAAACCAGCTATAAGACCTGTTTAAAGCAATTACATTACGTTTATTCCTTTTGAACACGTTCCTTTTATGTTTTGACGTTGATATGGTTTCTTTACCGAAAGTTGTCCTTTGTTCTAGCCTTGAAAATATTAAAGTCATTGCCACTTTAATAGTCACATTGTATAAGTTTAACGATTCACGTTTCGCTCGTGCCACGACAGTAAAACGTTGTTGTATATCTAATTGCTTGTTGATTGGATAAACAAAATCATTAGTCAATTCGATTGGTTCAAGTATATCATCTGTATCTTCTAACTGAGCTATAAAATGTTTTATATCGTTGAAAACAAAAGCGTTGTCTCGCTTAATATTGTTATTATTATTTGATTCTGTCTGGGGTTTACCGATTACTGCATCAAGTTTATTATTAGACTTGAAATCGTTTTAGCTTCTATCAGATACCGGAAAGTGCCATTGGTGTTATTGCTTTTTCAAAATTTTTTTAGGTCCTCTCTTGCATCCATCGTTAATGGTACTTATGGATATTGCTACGCTATCATAATAACCCTGTGTTAAATGATTAACATTATCTTACTTTAGCCAAATATGGTTCAAATTGGCCAATATACTTGCTGATGTATTAAGCTCTTAAATTCATTTTCCACTCTATTAATCCAGACTCAAGTACAATAACAAAACAACGATCTCGGACGCTCTCTTCAGATCTCTCCACTGTACTTTCTAGAGACAATTTTGGCAACTTTCCTTTGCCAATTAAAAAGAAACCGAATTGTCTTGGAAACCAACGCTTTGTTGCCTTTACACCTGTCACGTAAATCACGGAAGATATAAAGACTAATGGGGCAAAGATTAAATTAGTCATTGGCAGTTACATTAATGATGTAGGCTAGGTTATACCAGATTTGCCAGTCATTGCGAAGGACGTTGAGATGTCTGTTGTTCAGTATTTCTTTATTTATTAAATTTGTATTATAATATAACATAATTTGAATACGTATGTGTGTGATTTATCCCCATTGCTCTCATCATTTTCTGGTCCTTTTCCCACTTACGTGGCGTAGCCATTCGTCTTTATCAGCTGTCATCTCTGTACTTACTTACACCTTTTTTATTCATGTCATCTTTCACAGTCAATCCATCTTTTCTTTGGCCTTTCTCTACTCATCCATCCACTTTCATATTCAGCATTCTTCTAGTCCCATGACATTCTTCCCCTTTTTAACCCCTTTGCTCTATGAAGTTTAATACATTCATGACCTATCACTCTAAAAAACACAACAAATTATAACTGTTTTATTGCGCATTAACCTTTAAAACATATTAGTCTATTGTGCATGATAATCAGAGTTATACCAAAACGATAGACCGAAGGTGCATGCGATGTAACCGCATCATGAATCATGGTGTTATATGGAAGCCTTTGTCTTACTCCGGTAGAATACTCCAGAAGCTGATGCATGGAAGCCTAGAATGTTGATTATCACCACCTCTACCTATAGCCCAGGGAGCGGTGGTAGTTTGGCTACTCACCTTGACCGAACGGATGCATTTTGCGCTTTTTCCCTTTTGCAGTTTGTTTGTAATCCATTGTTCGTTGCGTTACACGTGCGCCATTTAGCTTGATAACTTGGGGTGCAAGTTATGTGAAACACGCGGTAATCCACTTCCGTTAGAGGAACTTGGCATCTCTGAATGTTGCTATTTCAACTGCAGGTCTTTCCTCTCTTTATATTACCACGTTTTTATTAAGTCACCGTAAAGTAAGTTTGTTTGTCTGTCTGTCGTTCCGGGGGGAATCTTGCAACTTTAATTTCGAGCACAAATGCATTCTTAATCCGTTTAAAATAATAATTATTGATAAAAATTCCATCCTAAACCATCACTATCGGAGAATAATCAATTTTAATAATTAATTTCGATCCTCTAATATCTTTTGACATCTTATTTTTTAATTTTATTGTATAATTCTGACATTGAACTAGGTAATTTGTAGGTTTTGATTATTATAATTGTAGGCTAATTTTGTTTTATTTTGCATGCGATTATTTTACTGGACATTGTTATTCAAACTTAAATTTTATGTAATTTTAGATACATTGATCGACAATAATATTAGTAGGATTTATAATATTAGTAGGATATGTACTTACACACCTAATACAAAGCTTAGGGTCTAGGTTTGGGGTAGATCGATTCACCACGCCTGATTGTTTTTTTTTGCTCGAGATACACTAGGTTTGCTTTTGCCCATGCCAGGATATCAAGATAGTGATAGTAAGCTAGCAAGTTAGCAGCTCTGGCTTCGTGTAAACCGAAGAACTAGCTTCATTTGTAGCTAGTGAAAAAGTAAGCTAGTTCTGTTCACACGAAGCCAGAGTTTCTTGCTAGCTTACTATCACTATTTTGCTATCCTGGCTAGAAAAACTTTAAAGGGCCCAACTACACGTAATTTGTAATTGTCATACAATTTTTTTTTTGGAAAGGTTACTAAATAATTCATTTTGGTACAGCGATGGGAAGATAGAATCCTTCCTTATTTAAATACTTAGACAACACCCAAACTCAGTACAAACACTGATGTTCATCACACAAATCTTTGTCCTGATGTGGGCAATATAGGAATCGAATCCGCGACACTAGCGTGATAGTTAAACACACTTGCAAAGTCGCGACTCCAACGTACATATTGATAGACACAACTGTTACTTAACTTTAACTGTTAGTGATATTTATCGAAAGAGGTCAAAGTGTAAGATTGGCTATTCGGGTCATTCAGTCAGTAGATAATCATTAGTCTAAGTTGAGTCAACATTGTGTTGTCGCACACGACAAATCGCCACTGGTTGAGTAATAGAAGACAATGCAAACTTCGTAATAGAAGCGATATTCGATACCCGATCGGCGTTGTTAAGATCCTTTCAATACTTGAGTGGATGATATGCAAGTTATATACTGATTGACATAATGTTCATCATCTCTATAGATGGATGCAGTCCACTGCTGAACGTAGTCTTTGCTCATGCGCGCCATTGAGCCTGATCCTTGGCTTATCAATCTATCAATCTATAGCAGTCCACTGCTGAACGTAGTCTTTGCTAATGCGCGCCATTGAGCCTGATTTTTGGCTTATCAATCTATAGCAGTCCACTGCTGAACGTAGTCTTTGCTCATGCGCGCCATTGAGCCTGATCCTTGGCTTATCAATCTTATCAATATATAGCATACCACTGCTGAACGTAGTTATTCCTAATGCGCGTCATTGAGCCTGATCCTTGGCTTATCTAATCAAATTTCTGCCAGCTTTAGTGCGCAGATCTTCGCTTCATCTAGCCGGTGGTCATCTTACACTACGATTGCTTAGACGTAGTCTTCTGGACTTAAGTGTACCGGAATCAACTCAAGAGTGAAACAAACGAGCTGCAAGAAATATCTTCAACTTAAATTATAAAAAAAGGTGGAGTCTTTCGTCTGATCACTTATGTCAAATGCACTACCAAGTTTACAGTATCTGCAAAATCCTTGAAACCTAACCCAGTGACATAAGTAAAGAAATTATTGACTGAGGAATCTAGTTATTTTCTCGTATTATTTCCTCTGCAGTCATGGTGCACGCGAACTGAGAACCTGTTTCTATCTGCGTTTACTGGTATCTAGGCTATGTAAGCGATCTTCGGTATTTCTGTGCATCTTCCATTTTGAGATTTTTAGGGTGATCCGATCACGATACAGGGAATAATAGTGCAGAGTGTGAGTGTGTCCGCGTCTATGATTCAAGCATTCTGACTAGCGTTTTTACCGAGCTGTTTCGCCACTCGTGTTTTGTTTTATGCAGCGCGTGTACGCGCGTAGCGCCACTCGTAGGAGAAATATCGAGCGTTGTCAGCGTTTCGCGTGTACACGCCCAAGCGCCCGCGACACACTGACATTCGCTACGTAAACGCCGGTGTAAGCCCGTATAAGTTCTTGGTTGTCATTATCCTCATCATCATCACCATCATCAACTGCTGCTGGATGTAAGTCTCTCCCGCGGCGTGCCACTTAGCCTGATCTTCGGCTCTTGTCATCCTTATCTTGTCACCTACTGCCAGCTATAACGCGGAGATTACCGCTCCATCTGGCCAAAGGTCGTCCTACACTTGCCTAGACGTGTTCTCCACTCAAGAATACGTTTTCCCCAACGGTTGTCGGTTCTTCGGCAGATATAACCAACCTACTGCCACTTCAGCTTGCTGATCCTCTGCGCTATGTCGACCACCTTAGTTCTTTATAGTAGTCAGTCTCTTCTAAGTTGTTAGTTTGTTCAAATTCTTCAGGTCGCGTTTGGTTGCAAAACTATGTTTAAGGAATAGTATAAATATATTTAGTAATAAATCCGCTTAACTTCCAAACAAAGGTCTTAATTAACTTAACTTTAGTTTAGAACTCCAATATCTGAACCAAAGCGCCGAAAACATAAAACCCAATTTAGAACTCAACACATGTTTCGCCTCTACACGAGGCATCCTCAGGAGATGTTGACTCGCCGAAGTCTGAAAACGAGAGTCACTCTCGTTTCAGATACTGGAGTTCTAAACTAGAGTTAAGTTAATAATGTTTAAGGATATTCAGGATTACCAATATTCATCGCCAGAACTGCCACATGTCATTCAAATGCACCCCGTTCGCACGTGTTCCAATAATGATGAGCTCAATTTGAATATCATTAGTATCATCTCGCATTAACGTGGACCGAAGTAGGCTAAACACTCATATGTTTGACCTAGATCTAGTTATTCACGCGCCACACCTACCTCGATATATTTATGAGTTATGTGCTCGTAAATTGATCGAAGTAAATAAAAATAAATACATTTTTAACATTTTACACAACGCCATCTAACCCCAAACTAAGCAGAGCTTGTATTATGGGAACCAGATAACTGATAGAATAAAAAACACCCAGACTCCAGACAAACAACAACATTCACACACTCACACCCACCGATGTTCATCACACAAGTTTTTGTCCTGAAGTAGGAATCGAACCCGCGACACCGGCGTGGCAGTCCGACCTATTGCCACTCGACCAATCGTGTCGTCATGTTGTATGATTGATTGCGAAATTTTTTGAAGGTGCATAGAAAACTAAAAGTAGACTCAGGGAGGAGAAAAGTCAAATATATAGTGTTTTTGCCAGACATGGATCTAGCAAGGTCATGGTTTGATACGGCATAGTGGGCAGATAGCTTTAAACTGGACGAATGAAAACTATAACGATATCCTCTCCTTCTCAACAGATTACGTAGCCGGAGGAGAACTCTTCACCCACCTGTACCAGAGAGAGCACTTCAACGAGCACGAAGTCCGGATATACATAGCGGAAATCATTCTTGCCCTGGAGCAGTTACATAAGGTTACCACTTTCACTTATATACCAGTAGACATGTTGTACACCACAAGTTCCTAACGAAAAGGTTCCTGTGCAGTCAGAATTTTACTAAGTACAAAATTATCACAAGAACACTATATTTATTGAACAATAATCGGCCTTCAACAGCAATCGTTACAGAAGAAGCGCGCTTACAAACGTAATAATGAAGCAATAAAAGTAAATTATACGGTTATTAAAAGTACAGGATTAATTATAATTTAAATATAAATGATGGTATATCGCAACATTCACAATGGTTGATTGCAAGTATGTCGGTGTCCTAGCAGTTAGCACGACTTGAAGTCAAATATTTGAACATATGTCTCCTTAATTTACTCTGGTTGAACACGGGTTAACATTGTAGAGGACGTGGTGGCCGAGTGGATGAGGCCCTTACCTTGCGATCTGATGGTCGCGGGTTAGAATCCCGGTGGCAATCATGCGTAAATGGGTTTTTTCGGTCGAAAAAATCTATGTTTGCATCCCACGTCCTCGCAACGGTGAAGGAAAACATCGTGAGGAAACCGGCATGTCGTAGAACTTACAAGTTCGTAAACATGTGTCGAGTGCACGAAAGGAGCCTCTTCGAGGCGCACTTGAAATCCTTTCACCACACTGGTTCGAAATAACTAGTGATACGAAGAAGAAGAAAATTGTAGAGAAACATGCTGTATTCAATTACACCTCATAAAATTAAGTAACCATACATAAATTAAGTAACAGAAGTATCTGTTCCATTGGTTGAGTAGTTGAGTGATGCGTCTATGGGACCAATCTGAATGTCTCTCAAACGAAAAAAGATTTTAATAAATCGGTTGGCTGATCTCAAGGATGACTTAGATATAGAGAGAGAGAGGTTTGCTCGCTGTTCAATACCAGTAAAGATTTCACTTTTTAAAGCTTATTGCCAAAGTTTTTACACGAGCAGCCTATGGGTTAAGTACGTAGTAAGTAGTTTGCCAATGCGCTTACTGACGGGTTCGGGGCGATACGCCGCAAGCGAATATGTTCACTCCTGCACAGAGTGAGAGGCAGTCACAACAGCATACAGAATGCCATAGCTGATAAGTTTGATTGTCCTATCCTTTGTTAAAACTACGGGTTTTGGGTTAAAACTGTTATTGTTTCTTTTTAATTTTATTGTGTGTTTCTTTATATTTTGTGTTCCTAATATGTTGTAGATTTTAAGTAAGAATGGATCTCGTTATCTGAAAATAAATAATTTGTTATTATTTTAAATGACAAAGCGAATCCTGCTTTTTTGAAGTCAGTTGAAAAAGTGCATAAAGTCCTTTTCCAGCTCATTAGTTATACCACAGGTTACACCCTAACTACGATCCAAACCCGATCTAGTCAAATCTCTTTAATTAGGGTGTAATTGAGGACCAAACTTCCAATCTTACTTACTTTAACCTTTATAATATCAGTAGGATTGGACGTTCAGTTTCCTCGCCAATTCCATCTCCACACAGAAGCTCCGTGACATCAAGCTTGAGTTCCTCCTTATTCCTGATCGGAGTGTTTTCGAGAGTTTAGTCTTAGATTGAAGATCAAATATCCATCTTCACAAACTTTTGCTTCTATAATATAAGTGGCATTGTACTGCACATCCAGTGTTCTTCGTTTAATACAACCATCTTCACCCAACAGCTCGGCATCATCTACCGTGACATCAAGCTTGAGAACATCCTCCTGGACGCGGAGGGCCACATCGTCCTCACCGACTTCGGCCTCTCCAAAGAGTTCTGCGGCGGCGAGACCAGGGCCTACAGCTTCTGCGGTACCATCGAATACATGGCGCCCGAGGTTGTCCGCAGCGGCAGTCAGGGGCATGATATCGTGAGTACTTATCTTTATGTTTACCTTATATATCTTGTTTTATTGTGAATGAATGAATGAATGAAAACTCTTTATTGTACCAGGAAACTTAAAGATAAATACAAGATAATTAGTGAGCATACCATATTATATTATATTTTGGTGATACATTGTTAACTCTTATTTTAAATATTTGAATAAAATTAGTCCAATGCGTGGTTTTCGTTTTCGGGAGTGGTCTTATTACACCCGATAGTCATTTGCTATGGGTTCTGTCTGTCTGTCTATTCTATACATCATTTTTAAAACATTCAGTAATTTTTTTTTATATGGTTCCTTCTTATAAAGTTAAGAAAAAATATAAGCCGTACGTTTTGACAATCGACATTATTTTCAAAGAAATATTTCCACTTTTTAGTTCAGTTCAGTTAGTGATGAATTATATTTTCATTGCACATTTGCAAAAGGTAACCAGCTTAAAGTTTAAAAAAACTGAAAACCCGACTGTGAAATAATTATGCATTCATTGTCAATTCACTATTCCAAATTAAATATAATCATATGACTCGTAAATATTTTTGTTATGTCCTTTAAAATACCTTCATTTTGATACCCCACTCGATAGGTTTGGTCAACAAAAAAATATTAACGACATACTATTTAGCTCCAAAAATCCGCCATTTTATTAATTTTTCGAAAAAAACCCATCTAAGAACACTTGGGTGATCGAGACGAATCTAACGATACCTTAACTGTCAAAATCCATCCAGCCGTTTGAAAGATACGAGGTAACCCAGAAATGTACATACATACATACAAGATACGCGCGAAAAACATAACCCTTCCTTGGCAGTCGGGTAATAAATAAAATGACTCTCAAAAGCAAGGATTCCTCTTTACTCCCATATCGTGTGACGTTACAAGTGTGTCGACCACGCCGCTAGGTCCGTCGCGTGACGTCACAGTGGCGACACGTCACAAATCGATGCCTTCAGCACCCGTGACGTCATTAAAGGGGGTAGATTTGGTGCAGGTGCTGTCTTTATTGCCATTCCCACCCCTCTATATCAAAGTCTTCTTTCTTCATGTTTAAAGCCTCGATGACATAGGGCTTGCTTAGAAGCTACAAGCCAGCGAGTTCGCTAGTAGCTTGCATAGCCCCGTTTCATCGGATTTCTTACAATCTGTTAGTTGATAATCCTTCCAGACCGCTAACTCGCTCACTCGCTAGCTTTTAAACTCGTCGAATGACTAGCAGCTTGTAAACTAACCCTGTGTCATCAGCGTTAGCCAGTTGGCTTAGATGTTGTATTTTTTAAGCTGCCCAAAGTAATAGGCTTGACGATTACTTTTGTTATAGCCTGGACTGCTAATTTGACTTGCCCTTCAAAGCCGTCCTCTAGTCAACCTTCCAAATACGAACCACTAATGTCTTCCTTAGTCAAATCTATTATTAAATATTTTTTGACACGGGCCATTATCAATTTTGTGGTAGGCGTTTTCCTTATGATATGCGTTTCTAAGTTTATCAACATATGAATAATGAACTTTATCTGTTTGTGTGCAGATCGTTCAACTGTCTCGTCGATGAATTGCTCTATGTTTTTCTGCAATTGTGTATCGTGAAAAGATCTAATATACCATATGCGATATTGGTAGTAATTTAATAATGTTATTCTGTTTGTTTCACAATCAATAAATACATTTTTTTATGAAACATTTAATATTGAGAAATTATCAAGAACCTCCGAGATATAGCGTACCTTAAAAACATAATTTTATAGAAATAAAAAGACATTATCAAAAAATTTGAATAAGGGAACCCTTCTTCGAATGTTTTTGATACATATCTTTTTATATCTATAAAATTATGTATTTTAAAGTACGTTACATCTCGGAGGTTCTTGATAGTTTCTCAATATTCCTTCTCGGTTGGGTTAAAATATTATGTTATCTGGTTCCCATAGTACAAGCTCTGCTCAGTTTAGTGCTAGGTGGCGTTGTGTGAATTGTCTCAAATATTTATTAATTTATTATAGCGATGGAAACATGGGAATCTTCGTAAGTAAAGTACAAACAACGTTATAAGTTAGAATTGAACGGTAACTTGTTTATAACGCATGCAAAATCGTGAATAGAATACCGTTGAATAGAGTTTCCAGCAAATTTGATGAAGATTCCATTTACCATGACAGGAGATAGTAAAATAATTGTCGGTAATCATACAATTCACACATACCCGATAATACTGCAGCACTAAACAATCCAATTTCTACCATATTTTGTGAGATTTAAGATCTAAAATACAAGCACGCGTTTGCCAGCGCATTATACCCAACTAATACTCAATCTTCGACTCTTTGATCCACAAAATAAAGGCTGTATTCGAATGTTAGATTTTTGCAGATGATAAATCGCAGTAACTTTCTAGTGTTCGCCATTCGGTTTCGTTGTTACAGCTGACGATGTAAATAAACCAAGAAATGCGCTTTTTGTTGTCGTTATTAAAAGAAAACACGATAATATAAATAAAAATATTCAAGTCGTGTCCAATCGCAACAGATTGAAACTATCACCTATCAATATCAAGCTTGCAACAGATAAGTATAACATTGAGACTAGGGTTGCCGTCTATAAATTTGGTAACCAGGACAAGACGCGTGAAAAGCCCGGATCTTAGACCCCAGAACCTGGACATGTCAACAGGTTTTCAACCGAATTCAAAAAAGGAGGAGGTTCTCAATTCGATTGCTTTTTTTTTAATATTTATCAGAATTTCGTCATAGATCCGATTTGGAAAATTATTTTTTTATTTGAGAGGATAATTCGGTAGCTCGAAAAATTTTTTTCCTTCCATCCTGTTGCGGGCCCAGTGCGTGTGTCGCGGGCGGCCCAACACTTTTTTAAACCCGGATTACAGATGAAGTCCGGAGCGGACGCTCTCCGAACGCCCTCCAAACTAGGACAAATCCGGGGAAACCCGGACGTCTGGCAACCCTAATTGAGACTAAAGCATTTCAATTCTGCGATATGTTTACATCTCGGTATATTGAATTGACGTCATTATGATATTATCATTCAATACTTGCTTTAAACAATTTAACTATTATTACTTTGAAATAATATCACTCTCATGTTCGGCAACTTTAATGTCGCCAGTTCAACAAGTATACGAGACCAAACCTGTACAATGTTATCTCCTTTTCTCACTCGGTACATTGTTATGTTCTATCTTCGTTACTCTTCGGACCATGACCTACATGCTTACGGCGATGTGCTAATTTTAGTGCTATCACTGACGTGTGTATTGTATCAAGTTTTTAGATATGTCATTTCTATGTATCTACAATGCTAAGAAAGATTTCAAGGGTATGATGAGATCTAGTATTTGTTTTAATATATTGATCATCATCATCAACCTTTAGCAGTCCAGTGCTGGACGTAGGTATCTCCCAAGGCGCGCCACTGAGCCCGATCTTCGGCTCTTCTCGTCCATCTTCTGCCAGCTATAGCGCGCAAATCATCGCTTCATCTGAGTTCTTGAGTGTAGACCGCGTCTAGGCGAGAGTAGTGTAGGACGTTTTTGACCAGATATTTTAGTCCAAATACAGAATTTATATACAGACACAGAATCACGTACATATCGCTGCAAAACGCTCATTATTATAAGTATTATGTGTAACCCTGAAATGACTTTCCTTGTCATATGTGATATGATATTGTGATGTGTTTTATTTCGTCAAACATATTTATTAACTAACAATTGTTGAATTGCATCCATCCATATTGTAAAATGAGTAGCCGTCTCTGGTATCTAGAACATTTCTTATTTTTCTCTTATATTTTTTTTTATTTCTTGGACATTTCCAGTCCGACTTAATTTATTGTAATTGAATTTTACATAATAATTATATTCTTTATTTAGTATTTACAACAAATACTTACAACTTATTAATATTTGACCCTTCATACCTTTACAAATATTCTGTAAGTTTGGGACGGTTTTTTTTTTATTAGCTTGACCTGTCTTATTTTAGGGCAAAGGCCTACCTCCATTTTCGCCAAAGATCTCTGTCTTGATCTGCTGTTCTCCATATGGGTATAATTAAAATGCATTACATTTTTAACAAAATATATGTATTTCACCGTCTACCATTTCTTACATAACCTGCCTCAATAATATTCTTGTTACCTTAAAATTACCTCCGCTATACATGTTTACGAATCATGAAAATTCAAGGTTAGCTAGATATTGTACTGTCCTTGCTTTTAATTATATTTTCCTTCCTACATTTTTGTAGGTACGGTGAAGTTTTTGTTTGCGTTTGCATACTTATAAGTTCCGATTCAGTGTTCTAGAGTTTTCTAAATATTAAATCCAGTTTTTTTTGACAACTGACTTCAAATAATCAAGGTTTTACAAAAACATGCAACAACCGACTTCAATCAGACGGTCCTAGTGACCGTAGGCACCACTGACAAGTCACAGGGATGCAAAATACGCAATTTTGTTCACTTCAACGTTTTTTTTTTCAGTTATTTTGATTTAAACCCTAAATTACGAAACAGATTTTGATATAATTTATATGACATATTAATGGATGAGACCAATCTGAAAGTATATTCTCCCAAACAAAATAATAATTTTTCAAATCGATTTATAAACAACAAAGATATGAGGTAACAAACATTAAAACAACATGGTTTATACGAGGCTTCCGTCGATTGGGACCACTAGGTTTTGGACCGCGGTCCCAAACGACGGAACGATTAAATTTAATTATTTTTCTTCCGGCGATTGGGACCACTCTCGAAATGAATGAAAAAATCTATTGTTCAAGACAAATACAGTACAGTCAAAGGTAAAAGTATTAAGAACAAAACTCTTTGATTGAAAAAATATTTATTTTTAAAAAATAATAAAAAAAATCTAATTATAAACAATTATTAGAGGTTAAAATGTTTCATTTCTCTTTGATAAACTATCTTTTTTTTAAATGTTCCTAATAAAAATATACACATAAATAATATTACACAATAAAATGATCAAACGACATGCGAATTACATTTCGGATTTTAATTTAACTTTTGTCTCGGGATTATTGAAGGTCAAATTATGATTTTTTTGGCATTTATAATACATATGCTTGAACAATATATTTTAAACAGTTTCCTACACGTTGCTCGATCATTAGGTAATTTTTGTAAAGATCACTTGTTCAAGTCTCTTAGAAATTATCAAATTAAACGAAAATTGTTTATATCGAATCCATATGATACCATATTATGTTAGGAAAGAGGAACAAAAAAATAAAATATAAATTAAAATATCAAAGAATTTAATGGCAGCGTGCCGAAGATACTGACTGCATTGCCTCTTTGTATAGCAAGGCGAGTATCGAGTTGGAGCAGTTGAGCTATAGATCGTTGCAACCGTCTATGATTGACCTAAAAGTTTATTTTTGTTTATTTTGTATTAAAGATTGAAATAGTTAGCATCTCAAAAATATATATCTATGTATAAAAACCTTAGTCCTGTCTGACTGACAGACAACGTACAAGCCAAACAACTGGACGCAGAGACTTGACATTCTAGAGGCTTATGTTCTTCAAGAAGTGTAACGCGAAATGAAAAAGGAATTTTGTGAACAACGTAACTTCGTTTGCGTTGCAAGTTAGTTTAGGGTATATTCTTTATGATTTGGTTATCCAAGTCCAGTTAAGAAAAATTGCCCCTGCATTATTGTTTTTATTTTATTTTATTTATTTAATATTAGACTCACAGTTACATTTTTTTCCTTAAATAAGCTATGAAATATATACTATTCTTAAACCAAATTGAGTCTACATTTTGTTTACTGTAAATATATAAGAGTTTGATATAGTTACTGCAATATTCAAATTCTGTTAGCGCTTAGATACCTTATCAAAAGTATATTTATACCACAATAACCTAATTCAGTCATTTATCGTGGTTTCCCATAGACCGGGTTCGCATGACTCAGCCTTGGTCGCACAATCGTTGCATTACAAAGTTGTGCAATATTACAAATACGTTCATACATATTATGTACATTTAATCGTGCATTTTTTAATCATACTATTTTTGATGTGTAATATATTTCCTCTCACTTGCTATCAATTTTTGGGAGTACTTTCGTAAGAAACTCAATTGGCGCTGGGCAGGACACGTGGAGGGAAAACGCAGCGTTGGGCGACCACCAGCTCGATGGATCGATGATATCCGCAATATTGCAGGTATAATAAAAAGCAGGGGAATTTGGTAAAATCAGTTAGTTTTTTTTTCAGTGTAGCCCCAAGCTAAATAGAGCTTGTAGTATGGGAACCAGATGGCTGATAGAGTACTTAAATACTTTTTTTTTTGTAAATAAAAACATATAACACCCAGACTCACGATGTTCATCACACATATGTTTGTCCTGAAGCGGGAATCAAACCCGCGACACCGGGCGTGGCAGTCCAATACACTTGCCATTCAATCATCCGTATCAAAATTAAAGCTTCAGTTTAAAACTATCCTAAAGTGATGGTAATCCGAACGTGAAATGTGCCACCAAAAGCGGCGCACGCGCAGCTCTGAATATTCAAAATGGCCGGCGTACCATGTAGGTCACGGTAACGACCAGTGTCGAGGCGCCTCGGTGGAAAGAATTAGATGGAACAACAGATGGGGAAGAAAATTCTTGAATTCTGCTATATTTCGAGAACCTGGCTTGTTTGTAGATTAGATAAAGGCGAGGCTGAAAAACAGCGTGACTGAGTCCTCGACCTGTTCATACCATCACTACTTAATACCTACCTATCCAACTTGGAGTTTAGAACTTTAGCTTTTAAAACTTTTTTGTATTAGGCTAGCGTATGTTTATGTGAATAAATGCCTTTTTATTTATATGTATGTTTAAGTAGCTGACACCGCAATTTCAATTTCATTTCATGTCTCTACATCTACAAGTTTAGCCTGTAGGCTCCAATTTCGATTTCATTTCATTTCAAACACTTCCTTCAAGTTTCGAGTCTCTACATCTACAAGTTTAGACTGTAGGCTCTGGTAGTCAGCCAGGACTGAACCTTTTATATTTTGAAGATTGATGATGTTCATTTTGAGTTTCCTCAGTATACATACAATACATATTACACAAAGGGTAGGTAGGACACGTAATGTCCGCACTAGGCGGGTTCTGTTCATCATTGGAGTAAAGTGTTCTAAAATTAGAATCCTTATCTAAACCATTACCAAATCTATAAATACACTCACACTATATTCACAGAGTAAAAAATATAAAAACATGAGCCCTAAAAAACTAAGGTATTACATACACTACGTTTATCTGTATGTAAATGTTAGACCTATTTGTTTCGCCTTTACACTACAAACTTAGCAGATAAATATTATTTCCCATTACATTGTACGGTATTTGTTTTCTCAACAGTACAAAACATTTGCGATACAGTTACAAAAACATGTTTATTAGCTATCGTTACACATTCGATACGGCAAAACGGTTCGCAAATTCCTTGACATGAGAAGTGAAAGCATAATGAGATTTTTATCAGAGCGGAACCACTCTTTTCGTATAATGTATTGACAAAGCGCTCTCATACTCTGCGAGATGGCGGCGTGATCAATGTGTACCGAATCACATGAATGAATATTGTTATAAATTCCGTATTCTAATTTCATTAATTTATTTCCGCATCACCACCACTCGTGCGTCTGCTCGCTTGCGAAGACTCTTGCGGAATGAGGTCAACATGTTCCAATTTTAAATTTCGATTGTCGTCAGTTACTTTCACTATCATGTCTTTTTCTTTATCCATCTGAAAGCCTAGAGCAGGCTATTGTGCATTCAGTTCCGTCTTTGGTTCCGGTTGAATGCCAATTTCTTGATCCAAACTGGATTGGCTAATAGCAACATCAATAATATTAGCTAACTGGTTATAATATACCGTTATAATATAATTGACTGGCCTCTGTTAAAGTTTATAATCTAATTTATTTATGATATATTTTCATACACCATATTACAAATCATTTTATTGAGTTGTTATGCCAGTTTGAAAAAAACATATGTGTTATGTATTGTTATCATGATCACAATAATTAACTGTTTTCCTGTCTTGTCAAAAATAACCCGTTTAGATGCTTTAGAACTTTTAAAATCATTGAATTATGTTGGATTAGGGAAACATAAACACATCAACATTTGAAGTTAATTTCATCATACATTCTACGTATTTGGCAATGATTCTATACCAGCGACACGTATATTATGTACACATAGATAGAGGACAAATTCTTTGATTTTTACTGCAGTTTGATCTACATCCTTGTCCAGTAAATCATAGTTTCCTAGATTTTAAACTGTCTCCTTAATATACCAATAAACTGGCATATCAACAGTCCTGTTATTACTCCGGTATCGCGCGGACCAGTAATTATAAATAGAGACTGATAAGTTCCGTTAATCGTGACAATGCTATCTTCCTCCCACTTGAACAGAATCACTTTGAACGAAAGAGAGGACAATATAAAACAACCTGTCCACAGAAACTCGCGTGCTGGGCTCGGGTTTCCCCGTAGCGAGCCACTTTCCTTCGCAGCGTTTATTTCGATTTTGGCTCCTATACCATCAGATTACAGTTCATTTTCCTCAATCCTGAAATCAGTTTTGGGGTGAACAAGTTAAACCCTTGATGGTTTCTTGACGTTGCCAATTCGAATCAAGACTTTGCCCTTTTTTGATACACTCGCCTTGTTAAATATAACTTCCGCACAGGTGTTGAATGCATAAATGGTAACATATTTTAATTACCTTGTAAAGCTGCAAATTGATCGTGTTGCTGTATTCGTTCAGATATGTGACCTAGAAATAGTTTAGACAGTGATTTAGATGGAAGTAAATTCTTCTTATCGTGTCACTAGTCCCTTTAAAACGTGGTGGTGAAGGGATTTCAAGTGCGCCTTGAAGAGACTCCGTTCGTGCACTCGATACATGTTTCCGAACTTTAGGTTCTACGACATGCCAGTGCCTCACAATGTTTTCCTTCACCGTTGCGAGAACGTGGGATGCATACATAGATTTTTTCAACTGAAAAAACCCATTTACGCATGACTGCCACCGGGATTCGAACCCGCGACCATCAGATCGCAAGGTAAGGGCCTCATCCACGTGGCCACCACGTCCTCAATGGAAGTAAATGATGCGATGTAATAAGACTAGCTTTATCCAGATTTAATCTAAGTATCTATTTCATAGTAAAGCTTCTTCTTAGCGAGTCGATGGTATAAATCATATATTTCCAGAAAGATAGGACAAAGATAGGGTTGTGAATGGATGGTATGCCCTAACCAAAATAGCACACCAGTCTTGAGTGCGAATAAAACTTTGCGTGGGTCTATCCAACAATAAGAAGTATCGTTCTAAGTTTCAGAATAACTACAAAACGAAGCGAAGGTGACATTTGTGTTTGTGGAAATTAAACGTTGCGTGTAGATAATACTGAAAACATCTATGAATATATTGAAGCTTCTAAGAAGTATCCATAATGATATTTTGGAAACCGATGCCGTTATAAATTCTTTGAACTTATTAAGCCAAGTCAATTTATTAGTATACTTGTGGAATGATAAATAATGATTTATCTTTTTATGGTAATAAGCGGAAAGGAAGACACGATGATTAAGCGATTTCATTTACTAGAGTTGAAATATATTAATATGAGCTTAGAAATGCATTACCTGTGCTGTGTGTGCGTGCATACACGTATTTATTTAATACGCTTTGCTTTCATATATTTTTTGACATGACTACGTCTATTAAATCGATGAACGCCGTCCGGTTACACTCATTGTCCCGTTACGCTGGTAGTCACGTTAAACTATCGTCCGTACGCCAACTTTACAGACAACCAATTTTTTACAATGAATAATCTTAAATGAATGAATCTTAGATAATTTATCAGAATACCTTAGGTTTCATTTTTTTCAATCTATTGGACACTTTAAACTGTCTTTCAATATAATGTATGTATCAAAGTACAAAAAACAATGTTTTATATCGTCAACGTCTGTATTGTTAGTTAGGCTCTACATGAACTTACTGTGTGTTTGTTTATATCACGCAGACAATCGTTTCAGTCTCCAGCTGATTTGAATTCAATACTCGGTTTATAGCTATTTATACTTCGACTTATTTGTTAATCTGTTTGTCTTTATCTTGACCTCCCATGATAATATTTCTACAGTATTCAATACCCTCCGGAGTTTTATCAATGTTTACTTTGTTATGATGTATTACTTCAGATTTAATACATTGATGTTGTAACTATCATGTTCGAACTCTACTTGCAACATTTAAACTGTTCACTGTCATGTAGATACATTTTTTTTTTATTATTGTTGAACTCGTTTACACTGTTAATGATGTGTTCAACTGTGTTATTTTTAGTATTATAATTGGAACCAGTTCTTAAATCAATAAGTAATTCTAGTTGTTGCGTGTCTAGTACATTCTGACTTGTGCTATAGCTACGTACATCATTGTTTTTAAAAAATGTGAGCTATGCTGACCCTATTTGTTAACTACGGCCACCGTTCAACGTTGCCTCGAAAACGGCCGCCCAAAAAAGGGTCACCCATGAATGGATAATGCTCTGGATTCCACACCATCTCCACACGGAGGTGTAACATAGCGGTCCGGCTACGTAACAACAGTTTCTCCTCCGGTAACGGATGACACAAGCGGTTACGGTACCTGCGACTGGCAGAGGGGGGGATCGGCTTTGAGACTCATGCGCACGAAGCCGCTGCTCCACCGCTCGGAGCGCACTCGGCACCGTTCGGCAACCTTCGCCGAAATAATGCCTTTTTCTACCACCTAGCTTTTCCATCATCCCGCGCGCGTGACCGCAATGCAAAAGGGATTGTATTTCTTGAATGGTAAGGCGGGGATTTGTTTGTCATTCACGCCGTTCACCGCACCGTTAGCAGTGAAAGTGCGCGAGCAAAAGTGAAACGTATGATTTGGAGTGGCGTTGGCGCAACTCGATCGAGATTGGCGGAAAAAATCGCGGAGAGGTTAATGCGGCGAACTTTTTTACCATTATAACATTTTGTTTTCTTACCTTTTGGGAGTTTCTGCGGTTCTGATAAAATCATCATCATTTGCCATCATTTTCCTTTCAATAACATCTATGAGTATAGAGTAGTTAAGTTGCGGAACTAACATATTATCGTTGACCCGGATGTTAGAAAAAAATAATATAAAAACTTAATAATGTGTAAAAAAAAAATTTGGTAGGTACAGATAAAAATACAAAACATATCGGAAAGCTTAGTGCGTAAGAGAGAAAGAACCTCTTTATTTATTCGTACGCACTTAGATATTCCAATTATATGGTACATTCAAATATATCTTTCGATAAATCCACATCCATTAAATTTCAATTCAAAAGCTGTAATTCTAATCCCACTGACCTCATTACCCAAAGTAATGATTATAGACCCATTACTTGCCATTACCATTACCGATATTGGCTACCGTGTATGACATTGAAAAAAAAAACACGGTCAAGTACGAGGTGATGTGCGCGCTCAGAATTCCGAAAAATACTTCGGATTTATGCAACAGATATTTCGTTCTCTCTTCTGTTGAGTCGAGACGAGCCAGGCGCTTTCCTGATCGTAAGAGATCACGTTTGCCCATAACCAAAACAGTGATACACATGACTTTGCTTCACTTAGGCCAGTGCCACACTAGTATAGCGCTCGTCCACTAAGAGACATTTTGTTGATCAGTCTCGAAAGCCCAGTAATTTCATTAGCTACAGTGTCCTTTAAACCGGCAATGCCTTCACATTACAGAAAACCAGCGCTCAGCACAGCATTTCATGCTGCGCATCATAATGCCGAGTGGGTACCATTTTTAAATGTTTAATATTATCCTATTATATGTAAACTGTGTGATTTAGCACAAAATAAAAAATATTCTATTCTATTCTTTATTGTACCAAAGAACTTTCAGATACACATACCGTAGAACTATCTACGGGTGATAGAGAGAAAGACAGAAAATATAATATTATTGTGGATTATACTTCCACATAGTTAACAAGGAACCCTAATTTATATTGCGCGGTGGTGCGGCTGTGTGGCAAGGCTGGCAACCTAATTTCACCTATCGATTGGGATTGTGCACGGATGTAAGCTGCCACTTCACAGTTGCCAGTTTCTTTGACCTTAAATCACCACATTTTATGGTTTTACATCAATTTTAACGTATTCGGGGTACTCCGAGACGGGTACCTCGGGGATCGAGGTACTCAGGGAATTACCCATTAAAACATCCTGTAGAGACCTCTTTTCAATGTTGTCATCGCACTATTACTTATTTGAATTAGACGCGTTAAATGCTTACCTATAAACATCTTCTTCTTCTCTTTCTTTTCAAAATATATAAAAAGCTGACTGATAGACAACGTACAGACCAAATTACTGAACTTGAAACTTGAAAAAGACTGAGTATTTGTTTGTACGACAAAAGTTGATGCAGTGAATCTAATTTAAAGCAAGACCACAATGTACCTGTATTATGCACATAAAGTCCATTCATTCATTCAAAAAGTGTACGTGTGTGTAAGTGTGTATGATTACTAAGAAAGGATTTTTGTTAATTCGCATCGCACACACCGACACCGTGACTTAGTTGGTAGTGACCCTGCCTACGAAGCTTGGTGTTCCGGGTTCGATCCCCGGCCGGGGCAAATATTTGTGTGACGAACACAAATGTTTGCTCTCGGGTCTTGGATGTTGTGATGTGTTGTATGTGTCCACGCCACCTGCGACACAGGGAATCCTAGTGCAGGGGTCTGAGTGTGTGAATGTTTATGTTTATGTTTACACATTCGAGAGCATCAGAGAAGTTGGCTGATAAAATTAAGTCAAATGAAAACCTCGTGATTTGTTGCTCTAGCTGCGTCCCTACTCTATAATTTTGCACTTAATAAAACAAATTGAGCGAAAATTATACCGTTATCACAGTCGCTGTGCGTCATACTTTAATTTTCCACGTTCTACTTTTGCCAACCTTTAGCTGTTCAATGAATAGTGTTCATTCGTTAAAATCTGGCTCTCATAGTTTTCAATGAGAAGTTTTAACAGTTAAATAGTTATTTTATTGTCTATATATTTTATTGTATTAGCTTGGTATGAACACGTGATGCGAAGGGAATAATGTCATGTGACTAGGAGAGTGCTGAATATGGAAGTGGATGGATATAAGAGTAGAGGAAGGCCTGTGTCAAAGATGATATGAATAAAACAGCTGTAAGTACAGAGATGACGGGTGATAGAGACGAATGGAAGAAGAAGACATGTTGTGCCGTGCCGACAGTGCCGAAAGGACCCGAAAATGTTGATGAGTTATTTTATTGTCATTCTGGCGTTTGCATTTTTTAGGCTCTACATTCAGAGTAATAGTACGATGACACACGGCTTTTTTACACGCTGCACGCCAGCGACTTCGCTTGTAGCGTGTAAAGTCGCCCAGTGTCATCGGCGTTTTTACAATCTGCTTGTTGACAATCCTTCCCAAAAGGTAACACTCTCACACGCTAGCGTTTAAAAACGCCAACAATTAGCTTGTTTCAACACTTCTGTGTCGTCGTACTATAAGATTCAAATAAATAGAGGTAAAATACAAACCTTTTTAAGGGGAATCCTCAAATCCGAATTCCATACAAAATGTTTCGGACAAATACTCAAAAAGTACGCCGTATTATAGTAATTTCTTCACACTATTCGTTTCGTCCATATTTTTTAATTTCGTCAACAAAAAAAGTGAAAGGTTTCATACTTTAATTTAGATTTTATACGTGTTTTTAAGTTAGTAGGGTTAATTTTAAAACATATAAAATCTAAAGGTCAAAGTCTACGTTATCGTTTTAAATTAGTTTTCACCGTTCTTTAGTAGTTTTTTTTTATGGAAATTATGGCGTTAGCAGTTCTCAGGCTTTACATTCTGTTTGTGAAATCCATAAAAAAATTAGGTAAATTACTAACCCTTTTGAGGGCACAGATGAATTAAAACTCGTCAGTATAAATAACGGTTGAAGAGCCTGAATAATTCACTGAGGTCATTAACTGGCCTTTAAAACATTTTCCAAGGGGCATTAAATGGTGTGACAAAGTGGATTTTTCGTTCTATTTTGATTTAACTAACAACGAAAATAAAATATTTGTTAAAGGGAGTTATTGAGTAATTATTGGCATTATATTTCTTGTTCGACATTCGGCAGACGTGGGCCATAGTAAAGATTTTGACAGTCATATTCGTATCGAATTCGTCACAGAAAAGTCAATTTGACGACACAGATGGTGAAGTGGCAAGTGCATTGGACTGCTATGCAGAGTGTTGCGGGTTCGATTGCCGTTTCGGGACAAACATTTGTGTATTTAACTTCGATGTTTTCTAAGCATCCGATATTCACAAAAAAAAATATGAGTATTCGATCAGTCATTTGGTTCCCATAGTGCAAGCTTGCTTAGTTTGGGGCTAGAAGGCGTTGTGTGAAATGTCCTAACATTATAATTAATATAAAAAAATCCACAAATTTTCCAAAGGATATCAGTGAGTCAAGCGCTAGGCCGCGCAACTGGGTTAGTTGGCCACGGATCGACCTCGCGCTCGGTGCCTCTTCAAACCGTTAGGTGTAATCTTGATCGCGTATGGTTATGAGAGCGTGGAGGCTGGATTTAGGGTCTGCGGGTCTAATTGAGTGGCATTTAACCCTGTAGCGTATGAAGCATATTCTAGATAGGGGTCAGTCGGACCTAGCGCTCGGCGCCTCTTCAAACCGTTGGGGCAATCTTGATCGCTTATGGTTATGAGAGCGTGGAGGCTGGATTTAGGGTTTGCGGGTCTAGTTGAGTGGCATTTAACCTTGTAGCGTATGTAGTATCTCTTCTATAAAGGGGTCAAACTAACCAAGGATATGAGATGGGAAAACCTACCCCAGGTTTTGATAATAATGGTGTTGATAAATGATCGTTTCATCATCATAGAATCCTATGTCCCCGCGTCGGGGCAAAGGGCAGACACAAAGTTTCTCCAGGTCGTTCTGTCTAGCGCCGTCCTCTTCACTTCGCTCCAAGTCAGGCCGAGGTTTTGCGCTTCTGTTATAACTGAGCGTCGCCAGGTTTGTTTTGGGCGACCACGCTTACGCTTCCCTTGTGGGTTCCACTCCAGAGCCTGTCTGGGTATATGGTCTGGGTTTCTGCGTAATGTGTGGCCTATCCAGCTCCATTTGCGGTGACGGATTTGCCGATCTATCGGGTATTCGTGGCATGACCGCCACAGCTCGGTGTTTGAGATAGTGTTCGGCCAAAAGATCTTCAGAATCCGTCTTAAACCACGGTTTCATAGAAGAATTAAAAATAAAAAGAACTAAGGTCAGCTGGAACCAAGGATATGCCTGAACTGCACTAACATGTTTATCATTATTCATTATCAAAACAGTTGTAAAAGTCCGTTCGAAAGCAGTAAATCTATTCACTCATATTTATTTTGCGTTCAGTGAGATTTATACTGTACCACTAACACAATTTTGCTCGAAAACAACTCTGATGTTCTGGAAATAAACAAAAATAAAGCTACGGGACACCCCATGACGTCAATTATAGCCAAGTACAGAACTCTGTTAAACAAGCAAAATATACACGGTCATTTTTTAAATCACCAGAAAAAAATAATAGACATGGTCAGTTGCCGTTACTAAACACAGCTATGGCAAAAAAACTTGAAAAAATTAAGTCAAATTTTTGTCAATTAATTTTTTATTAAAAATGGTCGTTTTCCTATGAATTTGCATCAGGCGGTACCCTTTATTGATAATAATTTAAGTTTTTAAGCCAGCTCGCAAAGGCTCGGCTTGGGCACCGCACTCGCGCCGCTGTCACTCTGCCATTTTGTAGAAATTCAAAATTCTGACTGCACAGATGCAACGTAGTACCCCGTCTGCATTGCCCATTAAGATTTTTTGGTAATTAAAAATTGGTGGTGTAGAACGAAGAACCGATATTTGCTGGGGTAAACGAGTTCTTCAGTGGAGACCACGAATCGGAAAAAGTAGTGTAGGACGCCCTCCGGCCAGGTGGGGTGACGATCTGCGAAAGACTGCAGGCAGAAATTGATGCGGCGAGCCGAAGACAGGGTGCGATGGCTCACATTGGGAGAGGCCTATGTCCAGCTGTGAACTGCGATAGGCTGATGATTAATAGTATAGAAAGAAAGTTATGTATTCGAGTTACTACTTTAGTAGAAATAGGCTTAAAACTTTAGAACTGTTGAATAGACCAATGAAATCAACCTGGAGTCTCCAGACAACGACGTAATGAAGTTTGCCAGTTATACGTAACCAGGTCGTAAATGAGCTGAGCCAATGAAGTTTTCTTTAGATGACGTGATGTGTGTTTCAAGTGATGCTATTGGCTTCTTTCATTCTTGTTCGAAGTGTCCTGTACGTGTCGTATGTGAATGCGAAATATTTATCAAAGATAGGAAACGGAGTATACACTTAGCATATGTAAGCCTAGGCAACATTATGCAGGCTCAATAGAGGATAGAGAAAGAGTTCTTGATAACGGAACGCAACGGAAATCAACTCTCTTCCGGCAAGTGCACCAAGCTCAGTAATCCGAAACCAAAAAGCAAACGAGGAGTGGAAGGCTCTTATCCATCCAAAGGTTGTCTGGAAGAGATTGCATTTAGCGATAAGACCGCCCATTGTCCCTCACTTTTTTTTTTTTATATTGTTTGTGTTCCTGTTTATTTTCTTGTTTTGTGGTGTGCAATAAAGAGTTATCTAACTATCTACCTCTTAAGAGATAGGACAAAGTACTACTCAAGACATTAACTTATCTGCGTGCCTAGGCAACAACGGTATACTGTACAGACTCAATAAAAAACAAGAGAACTCAGACTTAATAGTTTACAAGAGAACAGGAACACAGTAAAAGCAAGAAAAGAAAGAACTAGAGTGTTTTTACAAGTGGACCAAACCATTATACCACAGGAAATGACATAATCTCGTTAAAAATAAAGCTTACTCCACACAATTTAAACGAATTTATTTCACCTTTATCGTTCCCCTCGCTTACCTCTACGAGACAAAACATTTTTTTAAATACCAATAGTCTAATATTGTCTTGTCAGTATGTCGAGACAATCGTGGGCGATCCTCAACTGAAATAGGTTTATTTATAGACAGGCGTGTGTATGTCAACCTGAATTCGCTTCACAGCAAACAGTAGAAATACTGCATGAATGGAACAAATCTGTTCAAAGGAAGGTGATACTTTGATGGGGGGGCGCTGATTTTACAAGCATGAACATTTATAAAGGCTTCGTCCTGGCTGTCTGGCTGACTGACAGACAACGGACTTGCGAAACAACTGAACGTAGGGATGAGAAATTTCGAGTTAATTTCGTCAAGAAGTACCTATTAGTGTTTACAAATAAAGGCATTTTGTTATATCATGGCGCAAACGAAGTTGTGAGTGTGTCAGCTAAGATGCCATAATTTGGTTTTCCAATTCGCAACCCTACTTTTTTTTCTCAAAAATCTCTAGATAAGTAGATTAAACACAAGAAAGAACAAGTGAACAGTAGATATGTTGTTACTTTAGTGCACCCTGCAATATCTGGATTTTGAAAATTATGTTTTGTCTGATGAATATTAGGTTTTTTCTTGTGAAACTGATAATTTTAACTCGGTCACGAATCCCGATAGCATAGCACCTATTATTTAAAATACCTGTGTGATCTCTAACCATCGTTATCGATACAGACGCACACATAAAAATAACTCAGCAATATAACGAATGGAAGGACCATGAAATGCTAATTTCAGCGGTCCTTCGCGAGAGGAATTTCCCGATATAATACTAATTGGAAACTTCTTAGAAGCCCTCGGGGTAAACACGTCGATTGAGTTCAAGGTGTCGGAGCCATGATGGCGTGGAAATTATCGTTATTAATCTTCTATTATTATCGGATAACTAGATTGTCATAGATGTCCTACTTATCATTTTGTTATTATTATTATACTAGTTGACCCGCGTGGGACTTCGTCACCCGTTGAAGAAAATTTTATTGTCGATTAGTAGACCCGCGTGCGACTTCGTCACCCGTGGAAGGTATATTATGTCACAAAAAACTTGGAAAGAAATTTTGATTGGGAGCATGTAAAAATAACAGTCTAAAAGAAAATGTATGATTAATTACTCTGATGACCTTCCTCAGTTCTAAGTCTGTAGCTAATTGGTGATTGAACAGTTCCATTTCTAAAATGTTTTTACCTCAATTCCAAAGATTATAATCATAATATTAACGAGTAGCGTTGTTAAAATAATATTAAAGGAAATAACTTAATGAGTGGAATTGCAAGTATGGAGGGTGGAGGGGAGGTACTTGCAAGGATTCAACAAAAAAGTCAATTACAACAGCCGAGCAATGCAACGAACTTTATTTATGGTATTCCCCGATCCTTATATGTATTTGTCAGTGTTTTTTTATTTGACTGATAATGCCAGATTCTCAAGAGAATCGCCTATATTGTCTGACGCAAAGAACTTGTATACTATGTATCTAGAATGCCGACTCACACGAAAACCGCGAGCCGAAAGAGCTAGAACTGGTAAGGAGTGTGTCTCTTTCTGTAGGGCGACCATAATTTTTGAACTTTGAATATTTCATTGAGACATTAATAAGCAACCAAGGGAAAATTCAATCTGCTCAATAAGATAGCAATGTTATATACATACGTTACTTTGCATTATTGTTTTAAAATTATATTATACATAGGTGCATTTAAATATCAACAAAAAAGAGGGCGGTGCGCCGCATTCTAGTGAGGTATATCTGATTCAATGGTTTAATACTGTTTCTTTCGAACAGTAATTATTTTTCTCGGCAGTTAGGTACCTAACCTACATGACAGCGACTGTACTAAACCTTTCAAATGAATCTGAATAATATTTAGAGAAAATCGTCTAATTTCGAAAATTGTCCCACTTATTTCAAAAATTATGGCCATGTTAATTTTAATTGTATGCTGGCAACTGTGTGAACGAGACACACTCCTTAACGAGTGGCTCTCTGTCAAGGATTAGAATCCTTATATTTAGATTTAATTAAAAAAGAACTTTATTTCCAATTAATAAGGTTCAGAATTCTTAATCCTTAAATAAAACAAAATGGCGATTTAGCTCTCTAGATACATAGTATAGAAGCTCTTTGCCTTATATACATATATTTGTCAGTGTTTTTTATTTGACTGATAATTCCAGATTCTCGAGAGAATCGCATATATTGTCTGACATCAAAAGTGGCATTTATTAAAACACTTTCGTAATACATGGACACTTTGAACACTGTTACCTTATAAAAGAAATGACTTCAACCTACACTGGCGAAGTAAATACCTATCAAATCATTGGGCAATAGATTTAGATAATGTCACCGTTTAAAGTGATCATAATTTATTGCTTGAAGCTTCATCATCAAAACATAAGGTTTCTCCACAAAACAAATTAAAAACAATTATTGCACAGCTCCGAAACTGACAGAAACGAATTAAAACCAGCTTCCGCCCTGCCAATTACATGCCAACCAACGTAAATCAAAACTTAATCCAACGGTATAAGATTCAAATTGGAATTGCACATCTCCTGCGGAATACACAATTTCCTCGTCCCCACTTCCTAAACGACATAAAAACTTTTCAGCGCAACGAATTTTCGACCTTTTCCGCCTAATGATACGATTAAAATTTCTCCTTTAGACAAATGTGCCACATTTACGCGCAATATTTTAGGAATGTCATAACATCCGCCGTTGCGCCACGCGATTAAAAACTGTAACTGCATTTTTATAGGCAGCAAATTCGCGTGCTGTTTGAATCGGGGTCAGTAGGACAGAGCGGTATCCACGACCGGTCCGTCATGACACTGACAGCCGTGAACTTGTGTCGTTTGACATATTATGTCATTAGTTATGTGTGTGTGCGTGATCGATGTGTGGGTGGAATGCTCATGGTGGTAGACATTGGGGGGAAGCCGAAAGTATCTGAGGTTAACCTTCTTTGATCCGAGGTCTGTCTTGTTGGCATTCCTTCCACTAACACGTTGGATAGTTCCTATAATTCATAGTTCCAAAGAGGTAGGCTTATATTGCAGAAAAATGGTTTTCTTCAGTATCATTATTCCACTTACACGTAGGATATTTCCAAATTCATATGCCAACTTCTTTATAATCAAAATGCTATTTATTATTTAGTAGCATTTTGACTTTTCTAAGGTCTTAAACTTCACATTTCTGGCAAGGATTTTTTTATATTAAAAAAACACTTTTTTCTTAGGATCCTTAATCATTGCTACCTGTATACTTGGCACCTTGAGGAAATAGTCCTGTTATACTCTATTTTACTGCTAGCCTATTAGGTCTGTAAGACCCATTAGCCCAGAAACCTCGCTACCTACACAGTGCCCTTCAAATCGGTACACTTCATCATTCATTACTGCTTGGCGGTTGAACATGCGTTACTGCGATGCTCGTAACCATCTTATACGTCTCTCTATCTGTGTCTTCCATCATCATTATAAACGAATGACAGGTAACTTCTAGACTTATGAGCAGTGCTGGAAGTGCTGCCTCACATTCTTCATCTTATCGTGTCGCTAGATATTCGAACTAGTGTGGTAAAATGATTTTAAGTGCTTTTCGAAGTGGCTCCTTCACATTATTCCAGTGGCCTCCAGTGGTTTCCAGCGCTCCATTCGACCGCTGGGTTAATGAGAACTATATAATATAGAATTTCATGAACAGTGCTACACAGGATTTCGAATCACAGAGTCCGGTGCAATCTCTTCCTTCTCGGTCGGTCTCTTACTGCTGAGGATCGTGACGTCTTGCAAGGACACTTTCAATTACTTTTCTCCACTTTCCTCTGTCTTCGGCTTGGTGGAGTGCGACATTCACTGGCACTTCTAGGCATTCTGCCACCTGGTCTACTCCGGTCCGGTCCAGTGTCCGGTGCAACATCTATGAATAATATGCAACTATCAAATGACATTACAAAATATGGGACCCGACTTTCGCTATTGTGCAGATGGTCGATTGCTAACTAGTCGATTGGGTGTTGCCTCACGATTTGACGTTCGGTTTTACTGTCCAGTCACGATATTCTAATCCACCACTTGAATATCATTTATCGTTGCGTTTAAATGCATAGATTACACAAGCATACACATGTCTAAGGATTCCATGTTGTATCAAAACTGGGGTTAACCCCTTTTAGAAAATAATGCTTATATTCGCTTGTGTACTGTACTTGTTTTTTCAGTGCAATAATGAATTTTATTTCATAGAATAGAATATTATATAAATAATATTCTATAGATATATAGAATATTATTTCTACCGCACAAAGTACTTTCAATCACAAGTGTAAACGCACAATTGTGATTGAAAGTAGTAATCAATCGACACAAAAACACATTCCTCGAATGCCAACATCGAAACAACACACACCCACACTTATGCAGGTGTGTCAACGTACTCAGTTTCTTTGTATGTGTACACATAAAACAGACCGAAACAACATCAACACGTATACGAGTAAAACTAAGGTTGACCTAAACACCACAAATTTTTAATTACCAAAAAAACTTAAATGGGCAATGCAGAATTACCAATTTGCTGGCTCTAGCTAGGCACTCGGGTTTGCCAAACGATGAATTAAACTTAATTTTTTATCAATATAGGTACCTAACCAGTTGAAGCAAGGCCATAGAAAAACAACTAACGGTAACAGTTATCCAATTTATATCAAATTAATTTACGTTTGTCTATTATTAATTTAAAAAAAAAGTCAGACATACATACACTCGAGAAACATAACCCTCCTTCTTTGCAGTCGGGTAAAAATCGGCCTGCACGGTACTAAAATACAAGTATATGTTATTTTTTGTACGGACCTTGGTCTGAAATAAAACATTATTCAATTAATTTATCAAATCCAACGGCTTGTCAAAATCTAAATCCCAGTCTGCAGAGCGCGCCAAAGTGTCACACTTTCAAACATAACCCGCAACACATTACCCTCTACTTCGCGGTCGGGTAAACAAGCTATCGGTTCCAGATTACTTATTCTGGGAACGATCACCCACACACCCATATAAATTAGTACATTTACTGTAAAACGTGCACGTGGGCGAGATACAACGTGCCTAAGAAGCACTTGTCTTTTCAGCCTAGCTCGAATATTTAAACCTATCATACTGGTGTTAGTTTCAAAATCATGTTTCAACATCAGTCCACTGCTCCACATCATAACGTTGTATAGCCGTGTTGGCCGAGTGGAAGGTGCCTCGAATTTCGATCCGAAGGTCGTGGGCTCGAACCCGGCCGTATCCCAATGGATTTTACTGTTCATAAACATATATGTGTGCATTAAAACACGTGCTTAACGGTGGAGGAAAACATCGTGAGGAAACCGGCATGTCATACAACCTAAAAAGTTCGAAAACATGTGTGCACGATAGGAGCTTCGAGGCGCAATTTAAAAACCTTTCACACTGGTTCGAAAGAACTAGAGATAATAGTTTTTCGTAGACTTTCGCGATTATCACACATAGTTATTTGATTATAACGGGTATTTATCGCGCTCACCTCGTATGTTTTTGTGTCCCGACGTTTCGACTATATTGCAACAGCCGTGGTCACGGGTTTTAACATTTTTAACGACCAAAATGAGGGTAGTTCCGTCATACGCCAGTCAACCCGTGACCACGGCTGTTGCAATACAGTCGAAACGTCGGGACACAAAAACATACGAGGTGAGCGCGATAAATACCCGTTATAATCAAATAAACTAGAGATAAGATAAGAAGAAGAACCTTAATCTAACTAACATATCAGTCGTATTATTAATAATTGCTCTGATTTACTAATAGTATAGAGCATTTTTTTTAAATTCGTCTTCCTCACGTCCTTCCTCGTGAACCGCAATGTCATGAAATTTTTTCTCATCTTTCCGCACTTAGCTGTACTCCAGCACTTTATATCTTGAGCTTGGCACTAGAGTGGTGTATACTGCCAGAATGGGCAACATAAATTGTGTACTTATAATAAGCATGTCAAAATTCCTACTTTGTTGACCTGTTTAGTGATTTATTTGTTGTTCAAGGGTTGCTTTGTAACCGGATAATAATGAAGAATTTAACGTTATTTTAGCCATACAAAACCTACTCGGAGAGAGAATTCAAATTAACGATGTGATTGTAACGATAGTAGAAACTACGCGTCCGTATAACATCGTGAAAAGAGGCGTGACGAAGATATAGGCTTTATTTTATTACCGTTGGGAGGCATCCCCTGCAGGATGCCGTCTAGACAGTTACCAATACAGTGCCAGATACTCTGCCGCAGTAATGTGTAAGCATTACTGTGTTCCGATTTGAAGGGCACAGTAGCTATGAAGTTACTGGGCTTTGATATATCAATTATGGAAACGCTTTAACTCACAAGAGTAAACTGCATAAGTACTTTGTATTGCCAACAACAAATAGTCGTGTTAAAGGACTGAGCGAGCAGAACGAGTTACAATGAACTCTACTTATTCCTCTCTCTCATTTTCCATTTGCAGTACAAACTAGTTCTATATTACATAAAATTTAGTGCTGGTTCACATTATTCAAGAGGCATTCCAGCGCTGTATTTTCTGTACTGGAATAATGCGGACCGGGCATAAGACTAGATTGTTCTGATTCAAACTGATTATCATTTCTTTGTTTTACGCCTCTGGGACTACGAAATGTAAAGTAGACTGAGGCATCTTCATGAACTAAGAACAGCTAACTCATCCTGACAACATCATCTAAAGTTCAAACTATCAATATACACCGCAAATGTTTAATCACCAGAAAAAAAATACGCATAATCAGTTGCCGTTACTGAACACAGATTATGGCAAAGAAACCTTGAAAAATTTAAGTCGAATTTTTGACAAAATAATTCAGTAAAAGGTTCCCATCAATGATAATAATTTAAGTTAAATTCATCGTTTGGCAAACCCGGGTATTACTTTAGATACTACTTTGTATCAGTGATTTTAACGAAAATAATAAAACATTTTTTTTCTCAAAACACTTTTCTCATTAGTACTGTCGAAGGGTATAAAATTAGCATAACAAAAGAGTGTACGAACTGGGAAGTAACCCTAGCTCGAGCTAGCTCACAAAAGCTCGGCTCGGGCGCCGCACTCGCGCCGCTGACACTATCATTTTGTAGAAACCCAAAATTCTGACTGCACAGATACAACGTAGTAGTCTGCATTGCCCATTTAAGTTTTAATGGTAATTAAAAGTTTGCCTGACTGAGTGATAGACAACGCACAGGCCCAATCACTGGAAGTAGAGACTTGAGAATTCAGTCGCGAATCGTGGAGAAACGAAAAACGTTGTTGCTAGCCAACACTTGCCAAAAATCCCGGCTACTGACCCAAATCCATCTTACGCAGGCCAATTTGCACTCTAAGTTACCAACTTAAAGCACAAAATACATTGGCTGTGTATGTGTAGAGGAATTTGAACGCTGTGTTTAAGTTTATAAAGTTAAATTATGGTTGATTATATTGTAACTGTTGTGGCCTTCCGTGTCGATTTAACCTCGAATCCGCACGTTCAAGGTCCTAGACAATTATATCGCACGATAAACAACCTTATTCGTACTGTAATAGAGTTCATCAATTATTGCGATTAGATAAATTTTTCGTATTGTTAACGGTACTGCCATAGCATCTGTCGCAAAAGAAAATCATTGTACAATATTGTCATTCACACTTTAATGCGTTTGGGTTCCGGATATCTTTAAAATACGTTGTGCTGATCAGTTTTTATTTTTTTTACTAGAACAAAGTGGCTTTCTATATTTCTTCATCATCAATATACTTAAAAGGCTATGCTCTGACTGACTGATTGACAGACAGACAACCACAGGCTAAAACACAAACACCGAAACGTAGAGACTTGAAATTTCAAGTGTATATTCTGCAAGCTGTATTGGCGTGTGCTAAATTGCTAAGGAAAGGATTTTTCTATTATTATGCTAAAATATTTTTTTGAATTGTAAGCCTAGAAAAGGTTATTATTAGAAAATCAACGTTTTGAACAAAACTGAAATAAAATAAAAAAGGTCAAAAAATAAAATATGTAACATCTCTACATTTTATTAGACTAACTAACGGTTTAAAATTAAATAACCTTATATGACGGCACCGTGGCTTAGTTGGTAGTGCCTCTGCCTACGAAGCTTGGTATTCCGGGTTCGATCCCCGGCCGGGGCAAATATTTGTGACGAACACAAATGTTTGTTCTCGGGTCTTGGATGTTGTGATGTCTTGTATGTGTCCATGCCACCTGCGACACAGGGAATCCTAGTGCAGGGGTGTGAGTGTGTGAATGTTTATATTTATATTTTTATATTTATAAAAATATCAAATATAAATATGTTAGCTATGTCCTCTTCCAATCCAATATAAACTTAAATAGAATGCAGAAATTATAAATAGCGTAGATTCTAATCTTCATAAACAAATCTAAAAATAAGGTATCTAGTATAAAAATGGTTGAAATGATAATGAGCCTATTTGTGTTATACAAGGTCGAAAGATAACATAATTAATATGATACTAACGTTGTACCTAACAAACTACCTACATATGTGTATAAAATACAAATACTTAAGCCAAACGATATTAAAAATTCATATGGGTTACTTAACGCCTTAACGCAATGTAAAAGATCAAGTAAGTAAAGAGTAAAAAACCTTTATTCTATTAAGTACCTACTGAATTAATTAAAAATCATTCTAAATAATATAAATTCATGTATAATAATCAAGGTTTTACAAAAACACAACAACCGACTTCAATCGGACTGTTCTAGTGACCGTAGACACCACTGAAAAGTCACAGGGAGGCATAATACGCAATTTTGTTCACACCAACAATTTTTTTTTCAGTTGTTTTAATTTACTAATTTTTTTAATTTGGATAAAATTTCTACGGGACCAATCTGAAAGTGTCTCATCTCAAACAAAAAAATATTTCTCAAATCGGTTAATAAACATTCTGAGACACGCTACTCACACTCTCTCTTCTTACAATCATAAAATAAAACATTCAACCAAATTAATAACCAATTTTTTTAAATCTGTTGAAATGAATGAAATTAAATTAATTGAAATGAAATGAAATATTGTTTATTTGCTAGAACATATGTGCTTACAAATAAGGTCTTAAATAGATTGAGTCTATTTTATGTCCTGCCGTAATAGGCAAGTATAAGTCTTATTAACTAAGTAAGTTTAGACTAAAACGAAAAAAAAAAAAAACTAATCTACTATGAGTTCAAGTATTCACCTATCGAGAAACATTTGTCCAAGAGCCATTTTTTTAGTTTTATAAAAAATAGATTCCCTGTTAGGTTTTTTATATCTTTAGGCAACTTATTATATATAGTGATACACATGTAGTATGCTTGCCGTTGAGTGAGAGTCAGTTTGTAAAACGGATTGTTGAGCATGTTGAAAAGTGGACATGCGCTCAATCAGTGTTGCACTGACCTATGCGATTTAAAGTCCCGTGTAGTTATGTTCTGGTCATGGTTATATCTTTATCATTAATCCAATCAATCAAATGACCAATATGAAAAAAAATCGCCCTTTAATACCGGAAACGAACCTTAAAAAAGTTGTTTACAATAATCCAACATACCAGCTCAGTGCTAATATCGGTCGCCAAGGTTTCTCGCACGGAAGCCGGCGCTCGGTTATCATCGGAACCGCTCGGAACCGCTCGTCTTTGCTCGGAAACCTTCGGCCGGCTCCGGTGTGCGCTGTGGAAACTCTTGGGAAATTGTTTTCTTCGTTGTTGTGATATTTCAAGGTTTTTTAATACCGTTTATTTGACATCGTAAGTGGTTAGTTTATATACTTGAGAAAAAAAAAATGGTTGTCTGTAAAGTTGGTTTACGGACGATAGTAGTACCGTAACGGGACAATGAGCGTTACTGGACAGTGACAGCGTTACCGGACAATAGTGTCAACGTTTTCGTGCATGCGGCCGGCGTTCATCGATTTATTAGACGTAGTCACGTCAAAAAGAAAGATTGGTCTCATATCCCTGATATTAATATTTGACGAACCCCGTGACGTATCTGAAAAATTGAAAAGAAAATGGAAATTAGTTCTGATTCATAACACTTTGATTAGGAAATAATGTTAGTGACGAACTATCATCAAATGTATAACTGGCCTTACGCCCTACTCAAGTTCATTACGCTGACCTTAATACTATAAAAAAAAGTTTTGCTCAAAAAACTATCTGATACCGCTTACTTTCATAATCATTTGAGCAATGGATAGATTATTGCAGCTCAAATGTGGGCCAAGTTCGCGAATCTGACCTACTGAGCTGGCCTGAGAATTTATTACCTAGCGTCTACACAAGTAGCTAGCTGAAGTATAATTGCGTTCAAAGAATATTTGCGTACAGTAACAAACACATAATCAGCCTATAAATTTTAATAATGCTAAAATTCAGGCCTGCTTTCGACTAGGTTTCGCATTCGCTATTCTTAATCCTTAACTTATACGCGGACCTAATGGATGGCTTTTACATCCAATTTGCCTACCGTCTCATCATAATTATTATAAGCTTATTTATAAGCCTCTTATGATGACTTGCACCAAACTTACAAAGTTCCTAAGCAATTAATTTAAACGCTTGTCAGTTCTTAACGTTCAGAATCTGGACTGTTAAGAACTACCAAGCGAATAAAGTAATTGCTTAGGGACTTTGATAGATTGGTGCAAGTAGGCATTAACGTCCTAACCAAGGTAAAGTTTTCTACATATCACAAGGAACTTTGAGATCAACCATCGTTTTTCTATCTCACCACTATCAGACAGTTTTCCGAATTTCCTTGTAGAAATTTGCTATATGTCCCCGACAATAAACGTATTTCCTTTTTTACAGCATGTTGATTTAGATAGAGACAGACATACCCATAATACATGGAGTTCTTCAATCCCTATCGAATGAAGCCATCTTCATCATAATTATTCTATAGAAAGCGCCTCAACGCAACGAGATGACTTCCCGAGACATCAACAATGTGATCAGCCCTAAGTCCTCTTCTTGACAATATGGATGACTACACTATTGCATTAGGATTTTCTGTAATGATAGTTGTAAGAAGTGTTCAATAAATACTTAGCTTTAGTACATATTACTATATTATAAACCAAAGAGTCAACGAACAGAAAACCAAAGTTCAAAGATACGACACGTGTTTCACGAGAGAGACTCTCGTTTCGAACTTCGGCGAGTCCACACCTCCTGATGATGCCTCGTGTAGAGGCGAAACACGTGTCGTATCTTTGAACTTTGGTTTTCTGTTCGTTGACTCTTTGGTTTATAATATAGTAATATGTACTAAAGTTCTAAACTAAAGTTAAGTTAATTAAAACCTTTGTTTAGAAATACTTAGCTTTCTTCGGCGCTTTATACCCTTGTGAGTCTTGGCCACTTTTGCAATGGACTACCCTATCACTCGCTGTGAACTTTGACCTTCCTTCTCCAGATGGTGAATTTCCCTATGGCTTTGAAATTGTCGTCGATGCAATCGTACCATCTTCGATATCTCTCGTTGTCTATCTGCTGCGGCACTACAGCACCCCCTAAGGAATAAATGCAATAATATCTGTAATCAATTAAAACAATTGTAAGAAACAAAGGCTCGTACTATCACGTTTGCTATACGCGATCGTCATTGGACGATCTTTATCAGTTCCCGAGGTCTGCGCGATCGATTACTATAAACTGAACGTATTGCTTCACGATGCATTTGGTGAATGAAATACACGAGTTGATAACTGCGTTGTTACCTTGATAATCTGATATAATCAACTCGAAAGAGTATCTTTTAGATAAATTCTGTTGAAGAGAAGTCGCGAAGTATTCTGTCTTGTACTATGGGAGCCAGATAACTGATAGATTACTTAAATACATTTTTTTTGTAAATACATACAATCATACATAGAAAACACCCAGACTCAGGAAAAACTACCGATGTTCATCACACAAGTGCTTGTCCTGAAGCGGGAATCGAACCCGCGACACCGGCGTATCAGTCCAACACACTTGCCACTCGACCAATCGTGTCGTCAATATATGTATATTGATTGAGCATTGCTCGATTCTCAGTTCCGATACATTATGCTAATACCTTAATCATTTCCGCACGAATACAATTCATATTTTATCAAATATGCTTATCTAACAAATAATTATTTATGTCCCGCAGTCAAGAATCAAGATCAAAATCAAGGATACAGTCAAACATTTAATTATCGATATGTCATGCTACTTTCGTTTGACCTATAAGGTCATCTTGCGATACCATCGTGGCTTAGAGCAAGTAGGTTACACTTACATGGTTAATGGTTATAATCCAGTCACAAAGCCAGTAAGTCAAATCGAAAGCTTATGAGTGGCTTGAATACTTCGATACTAGAGCTGTTTACTGGGTTACAGGAAAAAGGGGAAGAGCCAAATCATTCGCTTTTATAACTCTGTGAAATAAACGTAAGTTTTTGTTGGTTAGAAAAATATTTTTTGTGATCTTCAAAAAATATTTGCTTTAATGAAGTTCCAGATTTGGTCGTAAAAAAACTTTGTTTGGTCGATCAGTTAAATGTAAGGCTTGTAATTCTCGAACTATTGACTGCAAAACAGTCTCTATAAACTTCCTAGCTTGGTCAGACTATATTTCTAGGATGCAAATATTTCTTCTTTAGAAATAAAAAAATTTTTTGAGGTTTTTGGTTGCCTTTACTCTATCCGAATACTCTACGATTGTTAAGAACAGTACCTACAAAAACATAAAATGATTAAAATCTAACAACCTCGTTTTTATGCTTTTGCTTTTCTATCTCGCTTCCTTTAAGAGTTAAAGAAGTTTTAATATTTTTCTTAGATCGGCATTGCATGTTAAATGAATTTAGAATGAATTGTCATCGAGTTATGCCGGATAGCTAATCGGGAAGTGTTCGAAATTTGAGTTGCAAGATTTCACCCGGAACGACTAACAAGAAATTGACTTAATGAAACCGTAGTGATGATGATAGCACAGAGGTAATATTAATATAGAGTAGGTAGAAGTAGGTAACCGGTTTTATGGCGGGAACATGAAAAATGGCGCATTGGCGGCATTAAATTAATTGACAAAACTTGTATAACTTTGAGTGTTTAAGTGTAAAAACGGTGGTTTTTTATCCATTAAGTGCTCGTGAACGTGTATGAGTGTTGGTGAATAGTGTAATGCTGTAAAACGTGACTTTTCATGTTGCCTCCAAAACTCCATAGAAGCCTCTAGTAAAGTCGCAACCACCACTACTTTACAAGGGCATGACTTGACTTATCGACTCTGACTTATGACAAAATAATCTCTCCAATTACTTGACACTGGCTATATACCTTTGATGTGAAGCCAAACTGAAGAACTTATGTTCTTCGAAAGAAAAAAAAAAAAAAAAAAGTAGGTATAGAGAGGGATATAGATGACATACTTTGCCGAGCTGATATGACGCGAAGCCTTATGCTACTGCAAAGGCACGTATCGATCACAGTGTTGCTTATGTCCTTGTTTCACCGTTCTGGTTCAATCGCTGAGACATATTTGAAGTCCTGAAAAATTCAATAAATCTAATCAAATCAATTTATTTATCAAATGATTAGGTAATACAAATAATACACTAATTAATAGTACATTTAGCGCTATTGGTTGTACACATGTAGGATACCATTACAGTAGGTAGGTGACGGTGAGGCCCAAACTAAGCTGAGAGCTTGTATCTTGGGCTTCTGAGTGCTTTTACAAGAAGGTGGTTATCATGGCAGTTATTGAAGAAGACGCTTTGCTTACAAAAAAAACAAAAACCATGCGTTCTAAATTTTAAGGTGTACCTAAGGTAATTAAGACTAGGTATAAGTATATATATTTAGGTTTTAAATAGGTTATATATATTTATATATATATATATATTTTTTTTTATTTATATTTAATATTATAGGACTTAGATAACCGAGGTAGGTGAGTGAAGTGTGAGGATGTGTGTGAGGGTGGGGGAGGGGAAATGAGAAGGTTAATATGAGGTTGTGTGTCATAATTTGTGAGTGTAGATAATGAGTGAAACCTAGGGTGTGTGTAAAAAATGAGGGTGAGTGAGAGGAGTGAGGGAGTGTGTTTAGGATTTCTTCATAATAAGAAAATAGAGTATCCTTTTAAACCTAAATTAATAAAGGAATATTTTAATTGCGATGGTTATTGGGTAAATTGATGTTTTTGAATTAAAGAAAGAAAAGTACAGCAGTGGATAGGATGGATATGGATGGATGGATAAACGTACATTTGAATGTCACTATTGTATAATTTATTAGTATATAAATTCTTGAATTTTTAGCCAATACTTCTTTCAAATCTGAATCTTAGCAACTGACAAGACCGATAAGGTGGTATTTGGGTCATATTTATCCTTGACCTTGCTAATAAAACCCTATCTTTTGTCCCCAGGCGGTAGACTGGTGGTCTGTCGGCGTGTTGACCTACGAACTGCTCACCGGGGCTTCCCCCTTCACGGTAGAGGGGGAGAAGAACACACAGCAGGAGATCACCAAGAGGATCGTGAGGTGCAGCTACCCGGTGCCGCCCGACGCCAGTCCTGAAGTGCAGGACTTTATCAAGAAGTGAGTATTGCGGGTCTACCTACGAACTGCTCTCCGCGGCTTCCACCTTTACGGTGGGTGGGGGGAAGAACAAACAGGAGATCATCAAGTAGATCGTAAGATGCAGCTACCCGGTGCCGCCCGATGCCAGTCCTGAGGTGCAGGACTTTATTAAGAAGTGAGTATTGCTGGTCTACCTACGAACTGCTCCCCCCCCCCCCCTTCCTCCTCCTCTACCCCCTCCCTTTCCTCAATCTTCAAGAGGACGTGGTGGCCGAGTGGTGAGCCTTGCGATCTAATGGTCGAATCCCGGTGGCAGTCATGCGTAAATGGGTGTTTTCGGTCGAAAAAATCTATGTATGCGTCCCACGTTCTCGCGACGGTGAAAGAAAACATCGTGAGGAAACCGGCATGTCGTAGAACCTAAAGTTCGATAACATGTGTCGAGTGCACGAAAAGAGCCTCTTCGAGGCGCACTTGATATCCCTTCACCACACTGGTTCGCAGGAACTAGTGACACGAGCTTGCGTGAGGAAGCGCCTCTAATTTGAAGGCACCCTTAGTACACGCCTGCACTTCTTGAGGATTCTTCTTCTTATCGTGTCACTAGTTCCTGCGAACCAGTGTGGTGAAGGATAAGGCACCCTAAGAAAGGGATCTTGTTAATTCGCAACTCAAATTAAATTGCGAGTGTCAACAAGTAGAGTATAAAGCTGTCCATTTAATGGAAACCATTATTTTATTTCAGACTGCTCGTCAAAGACCCCCGACGTCGTCTCGGAGGCGGTGAAGATGATGCCACAGAACTGAAAAGGCATCCTTTCTTCGCAGTAAGTAAACAAAATATAGTGTATACGTTCCTGACGCCCATTTTATCCTCGAGTTAAAAATCAAGCAGCATGATAAAAGTCTCGTATAAAATGGCTTTTTTCAGGCTCTCGGTGTACAATAATTTTGTACACCTAGGGACTGAAGCAAGCAAATTTATACGAAACTTTTATCAGCCCGAGCCGAAGACGAAGGCGGATATTCGAGTCGAGTATAAAATTGGCTTCGGGAACGAGATATTACACAAGTTTTTTCACTTCAATGCAAGGAAGTTAAACTAATTTAAACTAAAATTTCGTGATTAAAAAACAGAGACAGCTATCTAATGTTACCACGATAGTCGAAATTCGAAAAAAGTTACGTTAAAGTCGCTCATAACACCCTGATTTATGGGTATTATCACAGAGTATTAAGATATTATACACAAGTGTTATGAAGGACCGAAGTTCGAAAATTGAAATAAGTTCTCAACTTCAGGCATGAAACCTGTTACAAACTGAACCTACACTACAGATTTTATTAGCAATTACTTTTTTCCCTAGGGCTCAAAATGCACGAACTTGAACTTCACGAGCATGATAAGTGAATAATTGATTGATTCAGGCGTTACTTTGCGGAAATCCATAAATATCAACAAATTATATAAATATATTTAGTAATAAATCCGCTTAATTTCTAAACAAAGGTTTTAATTAACTTTAGTTCAACTATACCAAAGAGTCAAATAACAGAAAACCAAAGTTTAAAGATACGACACGTGTTTCGCCTCTACACGAGGCATCATCAGGAGGTGTGGACTCGCCGAAGTTTGAAACGAAACACGTGTCGTATCTTTAAACTTTGGTTTTCTGTTATTTGACTCTTTGGTATAGTTGAACTAAAGTTAAGTTAATTAAAACCTTTGTTTAGAAATTAAGCGGATTTATTACTAAATATATTTATATAATTTGTTGATGATAAGTGAATATAACTATTTTGCCCTAGGGCCTAAAATGCAGTTTTTCTCACCCTATACATAAAATTCAACTTTACGAGCATAAGAAGTGAAAATACCTGTTTGTTCCCCCACAGCCGCTGGACTGGGATACGGTAGCCCGGCGCGAGATCCAGGCGCCCTTCGTGCCGGCGCTCTCGCACGCGGCCGACACATGCAACTTCGCGGACGAGTTCACACGGATGCCGCCCACCGACTCGCCCGCCCAGGCGCCCAAACATCACGACAAATTGTTCCTAGGTACAATACAATATTTTTCACACCACCTGCTCGACAATGTCCAATTACATATCATGCTATCATCAAGGTAAAGCAAAGTATTACCTCTCTAGGGAGGTAATGTTGTGTGAAACTCCCAAGGGTTGTAATGTGATTTGAATTTGGAACGTCAAATTCGTTTGGAAACTAGTGGAAAACTCTAATTAAAAGAACGCACATATGGCATTGTAAAAAGGTTTGTTCGAAAATCGAACTGGCCACTCATAAAAAAAAAGAAAAACGGCGCGACTTCAAAGATTGTAAAACAAAAGACTGTGTTCGCTGCTGGAGCCCTTACTTTGTATTGCCTCGCAGTAAGTGTGAAAAGTAGAGTATGCTCCTCTGGGATAAAGCCTATCTTCGTCTTGGGTAGCTTGAACCCCTCGCGTCACTCAGGACTCTACATAACTCCCTCGCTTCGCTCAGGAGGTAACTGAGTCCCTCGTTAGCTCAGGGTTCAATATGCCACCCGCGACATAAGACACTGCTTTATCCCCTTAGTGCATAATCTACTATTATCTATACGTATAATAAAGCAGAAGACCCCGAATTTCTGTACATATGTTTTTTTTGACGGAAACGCGTTCATACGATATTAATAAACATGCCACAAATATTTTTTTTGATTAGAAGACTTTGTTTGTTTGTGGTTATTGTGTGTTCGTCCATCACGTAAAAACTACCGAACGAATTTAACTGAAACTTTACGATATCATAGTTACAAAGCCTGAAATGGTTATAGGCTATATAATATTACGCTAAATATCTTCAGAGGGTAGATATAGAAGTTTAAAGTTTGTATGGAAACAGTTTTTTTATGAGTGTATCTATCTCAAACTTTGGAATTATGTTCTTCAAAACAAATAATAAGATACGGGTTTCATCGATTTTTAAAAATTAATAAAGGAGTTATTGGACCTAAAGTTGAATGAGCCTGTCTCCTCAAGTACACACAATATCTCATTGAAAGTTGCATTTTTATGATTTCCGAATATAAGTACCGCCAAGTTTTTCAGTTATCTACTTAACTCATTGTTTGAGTGGGTAAAAAGAGGGATTGAAAATGTGCAAGTTTTGATTGACTTGCTTAGTACTGACACTTTGCTATTCTATGACATTTCTTTCGCGGGTGGAATAAACAACATTGACAATAAACAATTCTTCCACGGGTGACGAAGTCGCAGGCGGGTACAGCTAGTTACCAATAAGCTTAAAGTAAGGAGGACGTGGTGGCCGAGTGGATGAGGCCCTTGCCTTGCGATTTGATGGTCGCTGGTTCGAATCCCGGTGGCAGTCATGCGTAAATGGGTTTTTTCAGTCGATGTATGTAATGTATCCCACGTTCTCGCAACGGTGAAGGAAAACATCGCGGGGAAACCGGCATGTCGTAGAACCAAAAGTTCGAAAACATGTGTCGAGGCGCACTTGAAATCCTTTCACCACACTGGTTCGAAAAAACTAGTGACACGATAAGAAGAAGAAGACTCTATTTAGTCAACATTTTATTAAATCTGTGTGTTTGCAGGTTATTCGTATGTGGCGCCGAGCATACTGTTCTCCGGCAACATCATATCTGATCAGATCTGGATGCAGACCACGGGACAGAGGCAGGACAAATTCAAAGGATGGGTGCCTGAGGTGAGAAAAAATTGTGATAAGTTTAATTGATTGATTCAGGCGTTACTTTGCGGAAATCCATAAATATCAATAAATTATATAAATATATTTAGTAATAAATCCGCTTGATTTCTAAACAAAGGTTTTAATTAACTTAACTTTAGTTTAGAACTTTAGTACATATTACTATATTATAAACCAAATTGTCAACGAACAGAAAACCAAAGTTTAAAGATACGACACGTGTTTCGCCTCTACACGAGGCATCATCAGGAGGTGTGGACTCGCCGAAGTTCGAAACGAGAAACGAGAGTGAATAAACAACGTTGCCCGGCCCGTATTTATACCCGTTATGGCGATGAGTCGCCTGTCGTATGATCCGACGTCACAAAAATCCTCAACAAAGGAGACCTCCAAAAAAAAAAAGAGTAAGAGAGAGAGAGAGAGAGAAGGAGGAGTATTCCAAGGTGCTATTACTAAATATATTTAGATAATTTATTGTGATAAGTTTGTTGGACTGCCACGCTGACGCGGGTTCGAGTATCACTTCAGGACATTTTTTTTAATAAGTTTATAGTATGGGTGCCCGCGGTGGACACTCATTGATTGTTCGATTGGGTGTTCGATTCTTGCTATAGGACATTTTTTTTAATACCTAAGTTAAATGATCGCTTTAATGGACTATTATTGATTGATTCAGGCGTTACTTTGCGGAAATCCATAAATATCAACAAATTATATAAATGTATTTAGTAATAAATACGCTTAATTTCTAAACAAAGTAACTAAAACTAAAAAAACTAAAGTTAAGTTAATTAAAATCTTTGTTGTGAAATTAAGCGGATTTATTACTAAATACATTTATATAATTTGTTGATATTAATGGACTATATTTTTATTAGAAAAAGTCTTATCCATCCGTATCGTAAGTTTTTGTAAAAACTCCAAAAAACATAATCTATTCAGTTAGATTTGTCATTTGTCCCATAAATCGAAGCGTTATAAGATAAGTTCTGTTATTAATGTAAAACATACCTTATCGCTTGGTAATAAGGTGTACAATTGTTCTAGGACTCGCCGTTCTTCCAAAAGTACGCGGTGGATCTCAGCACGTCTCTACTCGGCGACGGATCCTACTCCGTTTGTCGGAAGTGTATACACAAGCAGAGCGGGAAGGAATACGCCGTCAAGGTATACACATACACACATACTTCTATATGTACAGTCGGATCTCTAATGGTCTTTGCGCCCAGTTTACGCCGGTGTTCTCCTGGGATTAACTCAGTAAATACTCATTTAACTCACATACACACACACACACTCATGATATGTTTGTGTGAGTGATTTAACAGCCGTGTTGGCCGAGTGGGAGGGCCTCGACTTTCAATCCGAAGGTCGTGAGTTCGAACCCGTTCGTACACCGAGGGATTTTTCTGTTAAAAAAATCTATGTGTGCATTATAAACACGTGCTTAGCGGTGAAGGAAAACATCGTGAGGAAACCGGCATGTCATAGAACCTAAGTACGAAATCATGTGTCAAGTGCACGAAAGGAGCCTCTTCGAGGCGCACTTGAAATCCTTTCACCACACTGGTTCAAAATAACTAGTGACACGATAAGAAGAAGTGATTTAATCACATCATTAGTTACTCACCGGTGTAAGCTGGGTGTAAAAACCTTTAGAAAAACCGACCCGGCAAGAGAGAACCGACACTACGTAATACGTAAGTCTTGCCTACGTTCCTAACACTGTAACTGTAACATGCATTCAAATCGATTTATAAACAACTGTAATAATAAAACAAGTTCTGAGGTAACGAACATAAAAAAAAAAGTTTTTTGGAGTCAGATGAATATTGTGTTGTTTTTTTGCAGATAATCTCAGCTCAGAAGAAAGACATCAAGCAAGAGATTGAACTGTTGAAATCGTGTCAAGGGAGCCCCTTCATCATAACGCTGCATGAAGTGTTCCACGATTCGGTAAATACAAAAAAACCTTTGTTTGTTTGTGTGTTTCATGAAATGGTCTGTAACCTAATTGATTGATTCAGGCATTACTTTGCGGTAATCCATAAATATTAATAAATAGTATAAATATATCTAGTAATAAATCCGCTTAATTTCTAAACTAAGGTCCCAATTAACTTAACTCTAGTTTAGAATTTTAGAATTTAAACCAAAGCGCCGAAAACAGAAAACCCAAGTCAGAACTCGACACGTGTTTCGCCTCTACACGAGGCATCCTCAGGAGATGTTGACTCGCCGAAATCTGTAACGAGAGTGACGGTGTTTGTCACTCTCGTTTCAGATTTCGGCGTTCACAAACACTGACTTCTGACTTGGGTTTTCTGTTTTCGGCGCTTTGGTTTAGATTTTAAAATTCTAAACTAGAGTTAAGTTAATTAAGACCTTTGTTTAGAAGTTAAGCGGATTTTTTACTTAATACATTTATACTATTTATTAAAATGGTCTGTAACCGTTTTAATTAAAGAAATAACCTATAAAATGATGATTATAATCTATATCGTGGGAGGACGAGGAGGCCGAGTGGATAAGGCCCTTGCCTTGCGATCCGATGGTCGCGGGTTCGAATCCCGGTGGCAGTTATGCGTCTATGTATCCATCCCACGTTCTCGCAACGGCGAAGGAAAACATCGTGAGGAAACCGGCATGTCATAGAACCTAAAAAGTTCGAAAACATGACCAGAACATAAAGTAACCTGTTTTGTCCCCAGGCGTTCACATACATAGTGACGGAATTGGCATCAGGTGGAGAATTACTTGGGGGCTGTGCGCGGCCGCTACCTGAGAATACAGCGAGGAGGCTGTTAGCTCAACTGGCCCGCGCCGTGCAGCACATGCACTCTAGACAGGTGGTGCACCGGGACTTGAAACCTGAGGTTTGTATTCAGTTCAGTTAAAGCTAGAGCTAAGTATCAATTAAAACTAGAGCTTAGTATCGATTGAAAATAGAGCTAAGTATCAATTGAAACTAGAGCTAAGTGTCAATTAAAACTAGAGTTAAGTGTCAATTGAAACTAGAACTAAGTGACAATTAAAACTAAGAGTTAAGTGTCAATTGAAACTAGAGCTAAGTGACAATTAAAACTAGAGTTTAGTGTCAATTGAAACTAGAGCTAAGTGACAATTAAAACTAAGAGTTAAGTGTCAATTGAAACTAGAGCTAAGTGACAATTAAAACTCGAGTTAAGTGTCAATTGAAACTAGAGCTAAATGGCAATTAAAACTAGAGTTAAGTGTCAATTGAAACTAGAGCTAAGTGACAATTAAAACTAGAATTAAGTGTCAATTGAAACTAGAGCTAAGTGACAATTAAAACTAGAGTTAAGTGTCAATTGAAACTAGAGCTAAGTGGCAATTAAAACTCGAGTTAAGTGTCAATTAAAACTAGAGCTAAGTATCAATTAACTCGAGTTAAGTGTCAATTAAAACTAGAGTTAAGTATCAGTTAAAACTAGAGCTAGGTGTCAATTAAAACTAGAGCCTAATTGACACTTATATTAATTAAAACTAGAGCTAAGTATCAATTAAAACTAGAGCCTAATTGACACTTATATTAATTAAAACTAGAGCTAAGTGACAATTAAAACTAGAATTAAGTGTCAATTGAAACTAGAGCTAAGTGACAATTAAAACTAGAGTTAAGTGTCAATTGAAACTAGAGCTAAGTGGCAATTAAAACTCGAGTTAAGTGTCAATTAAAACTAGAGCTAAGTATCAATTAACTCGAGTTAAGTGTCAATTAAAACTAGAGTTAAGTATCAGTTAAAACTAGAGCTAGGTGTCAATTAAAACTAGAGCCTAATTGACACTTATATTAATTAAAACTAGAGCTAAGTATCAATTAAAACTAGAGCCTAATTGACACTTATATTAATTAAAACTAGAGCTAAGTATCAATTAAAACTAGAGCCTAATTGACACTTATATTAATTAAAACTAGAGCTAAGTATCAATTAAAACTAGAGCCTAATTGACACTTATATTAATTAAAACTAGAGCTAAGTATCAATTAAAACTAGAGCCTAATTGATACTTATATTAATTAAAACTAGAGCTAAGTATCAATTAAAACTAGAGCCTAATTGATACTTATATTAATTAAAACTAGAGCTAAGTATCAATTAAAACTAGAGCCTAATTGATACTTATATTAATTAAAACTAGAGCTAAGTATCAATTAAAACTAGAGCCTAATTGATACTTATATTAATTAAAACTAGAGCTAAGTATCAATTAAAACTAGAGCCTAATTGATACTTATATTAATTAAAACTAGAGCTAAGTATCAATTAAAACTAGAGCCTAATTGATACTTATATTAATTAAAACTAGAGCTAGGTATCAAGACTACAGACAAAGGTTAGCAAAAAAGTAGGTAGATTTATGTTTTAGTGTATTGTGCTGTTTAATATTATTTTAGTTAAATAGTTAAATACCATTAAATAATATTATATTCATTCACTGTAACTCGCACACCATAAATGGTAGAACATAAGGCACTAATAATATTCTTTTCACACCACCTGCTTGACAATATCCAATTATATATCATGCTATCATCCAAGGTAAAGCAAAGAATTACACCCCAAGGGAGGTAATGTTGTATGAAACTCCCAAGGGTAGTAATGTGATTTGAATTTGGAACGTCAAATTCGTGTAAAACTCTAAGTAAGAGAACGCCCATATAGCATTGTAAAAAGGTTTGTTCTAAAATCGAACTGGCCACTCTTAAAAAAAAAGAAAAAAGGTGCGACTTCAAAGATTGTGAAACAAAAGACGGTGTTGGCTGCTTAGTTCGGAGCCCTGGCTTTGTATTGCCTCGCAGAAGGTGTGAAAAGTAGAGTATGCTCCTCTGGGATAAAGCCTGTCTTCGTCTTGGGCAGCTTGAACCCCTCGCGTCACTCAGGACTTATCCCCTCAGTGCATAATCTACTATTAACAACATACTATGTATACTATGTTCTGGCGAATAAAAATCTTGAATCTTGTATCTTGAGACAATAATATTTTGTACATACATTCCTAACATGATTTACGTGGTTTTTATTAAAAATATGTAATATATTTCAGAATATCCTCCTAACCAGCAGTAGGTTGAACGAAGCCCGCGTCAAAGTAGTGGACTTCGGGTTCGCGCGGCGCGCGCCCGACTGCGACGAGCGGCAGCGGATGATGACTCCATGCTTCAGGTAAACGTCTAAATATTTAGGTTTTACATTATACCCGCAGTGAAAGGTCCATCATACATCACATCACATCTCCATAATACACACACATATACTTACTCTCAACACTATACACACCTCCTCATACACACCTCCTCATACACATAACAACACTCACATCCTTCAACACATACCTACACAAACGCAGCCTCACTCATACATACACTTTATATACACACACACACAAAATAACACACGCATCCATACAACACACCACCACATACTTACTCCTTTACTCATACACACCTTATCAGATACAAATATATTTATACTACACTATTAATGAATACACATAACTTAATATTAATAAATAGAGTAAAAATTAGAGGATACGCTTGTAAAACCAGACTCTTATGAGACTGACATAACAAGAGCTCGCACTTAACTTAAAACTAGTTTTTTTTTTTTTTAATTTTTTCATTATTAATTTTTACATTTTCCGCTTACATTTAACATTAAAATTTCTAATTGCCACTTATCGTATCATGGTTATATTTAAGTTCAGCTTGTAATTTATTAACCTGAGGGTGGGCGCTGATGCCTATCATACAGGGTAACCATTATCCTAGTTTAGGTATCAGTAGTTACACTAAAACTGAACCTTTTTTACCTTTAAGCTATCTTTAAAAACTAAATTGCTTTTGTATACTATCCTAAATGTAATAAGGTGCCAATAAATCATTTATCATTTATAATACGCAGAGGTTAGCTGGAAGAGAATGCTAACTAGCATTAATTTCGCCTGTGTAATTGTTTTTTACTTTGTGCAATAAAGCATTTTTTATCTATCTAAAGGTAAAGTATACCCTCTATCGCAGTTAAATGTAAAGTATACCCTCTATCGTAGTGAAAGGAAAATATACCCTCTCTTTTAATGAAAGGTAAAATGTACCCTCTTTCGCAATTAATAGTGAAATATACCCACTTTCGCAGTGAAAGAAAAATATACCCTCTTTCGCAGTGAAATGCAAAATATAGGACGACGACGAAACAGATGATCGATGGTCGAGCGAGTGGCTAGCGCGTGGGACTGCTAACGCCAGTGTCGCGGGTTCAATTCCCGCTTCAGGACTTACATTTTTGTGATGTGAACATCGGTGTTTGTCCTGAGTCTGGGTGTTTTATATGTATTCTATGTATGTATTTACAAATAAAAGTATATAAGTATTGTATCAGTTAGCTGGTTCCCAAAGTACAAGCTCTGCTTAGTTTGAGGCTAGGCGCTATGTGCAAAATGTTCTAAATTACTTTTCACACCACGTGCTTGACAATATCCAATTACATATCATGCTATCATCAAGGTAAAGCAAAGCATTACCTACCAAGGGAGGTAATGTTGTATGAAACTCCCAAGTAATTTGATTTGAATTTGGAACGTCAAATTCGTGTGGAAACTCGTGGAAAACTCTAAGTAAAAGAACGCCCGCCCGTATGGCATTGTAAAAAGGTTTGTTCTAAAATCGAACTGGCCACTCATAAAAAAAAAGAAAAAAGGCGCGACTACAAAGATTGTAAAACAAAAGACGGTGTTGGCTGCTGAGTTCAGAGCTGGCTTTTTATTGCCTCGCAGAAGGTGTGAAAAGTAGAGTATGCTCCTCTGAGATAAAGCCTGTCTTCGTCTTGGGCAGCTTGAACCCCTCGCGTCACTCAGGACATAACTCCCTCGCTTCGCTCAGGCGTTAACTGAGTCCCTCGTTAGCTCAGGGTTTAATATGCCACCCGCGACATAAGACACTACTTTATCCCGTTCGGCCCGTTCATTGAGTCCAAGGCCAAAGTTGCGGCCATGAAGCTGGGCGTTCTTAGCAAGGTAAGGCGGTACTTCACACCGGGACAGTTGCTCACACTCTACCAAGCACAAGTCCGATCGTGTATGGAGTACTGCTGCCATTTGTGGGATGGCTCGGCTAAGTACCAGCTGGAAGCTTTGGATTTCATTGAACGAAGAGCCAAAAGACTCATAGGCGATGACTCACTAGTAATGACGAAGCTCCAGAGTCTAGCTTCCACTTTCATTATGCGAACCGCCAAGGAATGGAATGCTCTGCCGGCGTCAGTGTTTCCCGATCACTATAATTTGGGTATCTTCAAGACAAGAGTGAATAGGATTATTCTAGGTAAGCGTGCTACATCGTCGACCACATCGTCACTTACCATCAGGTGAGATGGTGGTCAAACGCAAGCCTATATTTAGTAAAAAAAAAAAAAAATCCCCTTAGTGCATAATCTACTATTATAATTTTCTACTAATTCATATAATAACTTCAGCTTGTTTAAGATAATTGATTGATTGATTGATTGACTCTCGTTTCGAACTTCGGCGAGTCCACACCTCCTGATGATGCCTCGTGTAGAGGCGAAACACGTGTCGTATCTTTAAACTTTGGTTTTCTGTTCGTTGACTCTTTGGTTTATAATATAGTAATATGTACTAAAGTTCTAAACTAAAGTTAAGTTAATTAAAACCTTTGTTTAGAAATCAAGCGGATTTATTACTAAATATTTATATAATTTGTTGAAACTTCAGCTTGTTTTAGTTTTAACTTTTAATGTATAATTTTCTGGCAAATAAAAACATTTCTCTTTCTATCTTTAAATATTTAGTTATGTATTTATTTTTATTTATATGCGTATAATTGTTTCAGTTTGCCGTACGGCGCGCCCGAGGTGGTGTCGCGCGCGCGCAACACGGCCGCTCCGGGCTACGGCCCGCAATGCGACCTGTGGAGTCTCGGCGTCATCTATGTGAGTATTGAAATGAAATGAAATGATATTTATTTGCCTGAAGTATGGTCATTACAAGGTCTTATATTGTTGCCCATTTGTAAAACAAAAGACGGTGTTGGCTGCTCAGTTCAGAGCTGGCTTTTTATTGCCTCGCAGAAGGTGTGAAAAGTAGAGTATGCTCCTCTGAGATAAAGCCTGTCTTCGTCTTGGGCAGCTTGAACCCCTCGCGTCACTCAGGACATAACTCCATAGACATAACACTCAGGACATAGCATGAAAGCTGAGCTAGGCCCCCATTGATGGAGGACTCTGTTACTCTGACCTTTTTTTGTTAATTTATGTTTCATGTGGTTTTCATCAATAAAATTATTTCTTTTCTTTTTTTTTTTCTTTATTTGCACCAAACTGTCAAAGCTCTTAAGCAATCACTTTACTCGCTAGGAAGATCTAATATACATGCTAATAAAAAATTGAGTATTGAGATCTGAATCTGGACCATGAAGATTTTCCTAGCAAGTACATTTTTGATTTTGAAAATTTAAAGACTAATGAACTTATCTTGATTTACGAGTTTCTAAAGCGTCGATGACACAAGGCTAGTTGACAAGCTGCTAGTTGATTATCCTTCTAGACCGCTAACTCGCTCACTCGCCAGATTTTAAACTAGCCCTGTGTCATCGTCGCTTTAGGATAAAATTCAAGCCTTTACTGCCTACTTGCACCAAAATTTCAAAGTCCCTAAGCAGTAACTTTACTCGCTTGGTAGTTCTTAACAGTCCGATTCTGACCGTTAAGAACTGCCAAGCAAGTAAAGTAATTGCTTAGGAACTTTGAAAGTTTGGTGCAAATCGGCATAAAATCTCTAAAAAAGTCGACAGTATTTCAATTCTAAACATAATATTAACCTTGTTTCAGTATTGTATGCTGAGTGGACGAGCGCCTTTTCAACCAGCTTCCAGGAAGGAACCCGTCACCGCCTTCATGGACAGAATCCGGGCCGGGAACTTCACTATGGAAGGTACAACACTAGCATGTTATCCCACAGTGCATGAAAGGAGCCTCTTTGAGGTGCACTTGAAATCCTTTCACCACACTGGTTGTGGAACTAGTGATATGATAAGACAGATGTTATCCCACGAACCAAACAGCGTTGCGTAGCTGCAAGGATAAAGCTAGAATATCAAGGTTTTACAAAAACGTACAACAACCGACTTCAATTGGACTGTTTTAGTGACCGTAAACACCACTGAAAAGTCACAGGGAAGCAAAATACGCAATTTCGTTTACTTCGACGACATATTTTTTTTCAGTTATTTGGATATAAAAACTAAACTACTGAATCGATTTTGATGGAATTTGTATGGGACCAATCTGAAAGTATATCCTCCCAAACAAAAAAAGTTTATTTTAAAATCGGTTCATAAACAACAAAGTTCTAAGGTAACAAATAACAAAAAAAGGAAAAAAAAACATTTAACCAAATTGATAACCTCCTCCTTATTGAAGTCGGTTGATAAAATTGTATGGGACTCAATATTTTCTTTTATACATAAAAACTGTTGATATTTGACGAAAGTTTGAGGTGACATAAAAAAAACGAATTGAGAACTCTCGTTTCAAACTTCGGCGAGTCCACACCTCCTGATGATGCCTCGTGTAGAGGCGAAACACGTGTCGTATCTTTAAACTTTGGTTTTCTGTTCGTTGACTCTTTGGTTTAGTTGAACTAAAGTTAAGTTAATTAAAACCTTTGTTTAGAAATTAAGCGGATTTATTACTAAATATATTTATATAATTTGTTGATATTGAGAACCTCCCTTTTTGAAGTCGGTTGAAAGAGAACAAAGTCCCTACTCTCCCACAGTCCGCCACTGAGCCCGGTCTAACCAATCATTAATTCCCCCAGGACCGCTATGGGACAGCATTTCAGCGGAGAGCAAAGGCATCATTTCCGGCCTCCTCGCCGTGGAGGCCGCACGACGGCTCACCATCCCAGAACTGTTGGCCGCACTGGACGCGCCACACGATGATGAGAACAGTTTCAGACTGTCTGTGAGTATTTTTGTACTACACATATCTGTAAAGACGAAAGCTTGTGTAATTGGCTCAAAAAACGTATAGAATCATTATTAGGTATATTGAAAACGCGCCAAAAACTTGTCTATTTTTTGCCGATTTAGTACATTTTGGTCCAAGGGTTAATTGTGACAATTAATTGTAGGTACTTTTAATTGTGAATTTTGGTCTGAAATAAACATTTATTATTATTGATTTCGAAAAAGATAATTAAGAGGGCCAAATATTTTAAGTTAATTAATTAACTTTTGACGTCACCGTGGCTTAGTTGGTAGTGACCCTGCCTACGAAGCTTGGTGATCCGGGTTCGATCCCCGGCCGGGGCAAATATTTGTGACGTACACAAATGTTTGTTCTCAGGTCTTGGATGTTGTGATGTGTTGTATGTGTCCATGCCGCCTGCGACACAGGGAATCCTAGTGCAGGGGTGTGAGTGTGTGAATGTTTTATTTTATTTATAACTAGAATTTTTTATCAATATATATAAAAGGCTGACAGACTACGTACAGGCCTAACCGCTGAACGCAGAGACTGAAACCTGGAGAGTGTGTTAGTAAAGAATTTTAGGCGCATACTAAGAAATAAATTTTGTTTTTTCGCAACGCAAACGAAAATGCTGAATAAATCAAGTGGAATAAAAAAAAGACAGAAAATTAACCACTGTTTATAGCTCTCGTCCACTTTGAGTCGTTTTGATAATCTTGTTGTACCACCAGCATTTTAAGGGGAATCCTCAAATCCGAATTCCATACAAAATGATTCAGACAAATACTCAAAAAGTACGCCGTAATATAGTAATTTCTTCACACTATTCGTTTCATCCATGTTTTTTGATTTCGTAATCTAAACAAAATACTGTTCGTACTAATAAAATTATTTACTCTAATAATATAATTATTAACTCTTTTTAACAGGACATGACCAAAGCGGATTTATACAAACGTCGCAATAAGAACAAAACACGCCGCTCGAGCTCCGAACCCGCTACCTCAGAATGCGAAGACAAAGACCTAACCCTCATCGAAACAATAACCAACCTTCAGAACAGAATGAACAAAAACTCCATAGAGAATGATGTAGAACTCATCAAAGCGAACACGCAAGACACGCCTCTAGCCGAAACCACTGAACCAACATACGAATTAGATGAAGTACCATCTGTCAAACCTGTGGAGAAAACATACGGAAAATCACGGTCTAAACTAGACGATTATATGTACGTTGAAAGCAGTAAAGGGTTAGACGATACGGAAGTCGCGTTTCCGAAGAATACGCGGAAGAAGAAGTCTGTATCTCCAATCCCGAAGAAGAAGAGAAAAGTTGACGCGAGTGAAGGTAGACAGTTGAGGAGCAAAGTTGTGAAGAAGGTTGTGGAGGCTAAAGGTAAAGGAAAAAGTGTGGTTAAAGCGAATACCGCTAAAAATACCGAAGCGAAAGTCAATGCCGAAGCTGAAGTTAATACCGAAGCTAAAAGGTCAAGGAATGTTACAGAGAAGAAAACGCGAGCCACAAAAGAGTCGATAGAAAACGAAATTAAAACAGTCAGAGTGACGCGTAAACGTAAATTTGAAGAAACTACGGAGTCTGCAAAACCTGTATTGCGGGAGAAGGGACAAAATGGCCGCAATTCAGCAAAAAGTATTGAAGAGAGAAAAATCGCACGTCCAAAGAAGACTATTGCTAAAAATAAATCCGTTGAACCGCTAACAGTTAACGTACAAGAGAACGTCAGAATGACACGGTCCAGAAAACGTAGGATGGAGATAAGTCTGTCTCCATCGGCCGTCAAAGCCGTAATGCCGGCTTTTTCCTTCGAATCCGAACGCCGCGTCGACTCTGTCGAATCGAACAAGTCTAACAAATCCACTAAAACCGTTAAAGTCAAAGCGGTCAAAGCCAAAACTAAGAAAGTAGCGAAAACGCAAAAAGTGGCCGTTAAAATGCAGAAAGTGGCGAAAACGCAGAAGAAAGCGGCGAAAAATGCGAGTAAAGTGAAAAAAGCGCCAGTTCGCGCCACGCGCTCGCGCAGGTGAAAGTGTCGTGTGTTCGTTGTTAGATTATCGTTATAGACTGCTAAGCCTCTAGGCATCTATTTAATTCCATAGTGTAACCTCGAGGAGGCCGGAGAAACTTGATATAACTTGATAATAATCGAACTTGATATAACTTGATAATAATAAATCTTGATACCTAATTGAACTTGATAACAATCAAACGATATTATTGAAACTTGATATAACTTGTTATTAATGTAACTTGAAATACATAGAAATACATTGATATTAAATCATGATTAAGCTTCATGATTTTAATTTGGTAGAAAAATGATTTGTTACAAGAGATGACTTGATAGAGTGATATTTTTAATGAAAACAAGTGACTAGACGAGCTCAGCGCTCTCCAGGTGCTAAGAGATCACACCTGCCCATGACCAAAACAGTGCTACACAGGACTTTGATTCACAAGTGTAACACTACTTTAGTGCTCGTCTACTTTGAGATATTTCAATGATCAATCTCGAAAGCCCAGTAATTTCACTAGCTACAGTCCTTTTCAAACCGGTTTTTTTTTTTTTTTTTTAATAAATATAGGCGATGTGGTCGACGATGTAGCACGCTTACATAGAATAATCCTATTCACTCTTGCCTTGAAGATACCCAAATTATAGTGATCGGGAAACACTGACGCCGGCAGAGCATTCCATTCCTTGGCGGTTCGCATAATGAAAGTGGAAGCAAAGCGCTTTGTGCGAATACATCGTATGTCCACTATATAGGGATCACATATCTAACTTGATTTTAAGAAAACTTTACATCAAGTAGACTTAAAATTGATTTAATTTTATAGTAAAGAGACTATAAAGTATAAACCTTAATTATTTTACTGGATCACTGTAAATATTGATTCAACTTGATACCTGATCATCTTCATGCATTTCAAAAAATTAATCTATCAAGAAAAGTTTGAGCAATCGTGATTCTGTTTTTCATTTATTTAGATTACATCTTCAAGTAATCACTGTATTAAACAATTCATCAAGTTTATAACCTGTACCGTTACTGAGTAAGCATGTAACGCGGCGACTCCAAATTTTAACATATCGCCTTAAATATATGTATCATGCTCTTATTATAAAGAGAGTGTTTAATATATCAAGATTCTCCAGCTAAATATAGACAGATGTTTTCACGTCTATCAATATTACTCAATATCAAATAATAAGCAATCATCGCTTTTAACCCCTCGTACGCTTTGCTGCGCCGAAACAGAGTTATATTACATAATATCATCTCACATCCCTTGTACAGACAACCTGTTATTTTTAATACCTTTTTATTTAATGTTACTATTATTTTTAAGATGTCTTTTCCCCTTATTTACCATTAGTGTTAACTTGACGTTGGTTAATATTATATTTAAATTAAGTAATTCAGATAAATATTAGGAAATTTTTGGGTGTCGATGTATGTACCCATAGGAAATAGAGTTTTATTATAACAAAACAGATAATAATATTTGGGAGGATTCTATCTAATAACTAGGTTTTTTTTGTCGTTTGATTCCAATATGAATACTCCTAAAATATACTACTATTTTCTCAATTTGAAATTCCTATTTCAAGCTGAGAAAGTCGAAATTAAAATAGCAGATCTCTTTCCAATAAACATTGTGTTATGTGTGTATATCTGTTTGACTAGAATAATAGGCTATTATGTAAATGTTTTTCGTAAAATAGAGGCGTTATCTTCCACATAATAAAAAAAATAAAAATAAAAAATGTTTTATGTATGGTATGAGTGCCAAAGCATGGCTTATTTAAGGTTTGTAGATTTAAAATTGACTGCATTCTGTATTATATTTTTTATTTGACTGTAGCGTGTCTGTTGTACAAAACTATCGGAGAATTTTAAAGTATGCAAAAAACCTACCTTATTATTTTTCATTTATAAGCTCTCAATTTTTTAATCTACAATATAATTTCTTGCTTATGTCTGTCACAATTTTTTTGTGTTCTTCTGCTGTCTAATGAATTAGTTTCCTTTTTCGTCGTTGTAAGCGCTTTACCAAATAAACGTGTTTTGATTTATTTTCTTTTGTAAATAAATAAAAAAAGTATAGCATTTAGTACAAAAAAATTGGTGGAAGATGTTAAATTATAAATATTTATGGTAATTAAATTGAAATAAAATCTCAAATTTTAATATCCCGTTCTATAGTCGTACGAAAGGCAAGTTAGCAATATCAAAGAGAGAATTTCATAAAGTACTATGAGTTTTGTAAAATATATATATACTCATTTTATTTACTTATATTTATTTATCCAGGTTTTAAAGGGTTTATGAGTTAACCTTGAACTTGATGGTACATACTATTTAAAATCAATTGATTTATTTTAACTCTGTGTGGTAATTTACGAAACGAAAACTCATATTTATGCCCGCAAATTCTCAATTTAAAACTCATGGTTATAATTGTTAAACACATACAATTTTATGTAAAGTTATCAAAGTGTTATTAGTAATATGTATTCCAAATCTTACTTTGATTACATTGAATAATGTTGTGAAACTACATTTTGGTTAAAAAAATAAGTCAAAATGTATATTTTGAAGGTGACATAACTTATCGAGACTCTTTGTTGTACCTACATTATTGTATTTTGTACAAATTAAATAGGTTTTGTGAAAACTATTTGGCTTCATTAACTGTTTGTCTAGTTTCACATATTATTCGTGTAAAATAAACGCTTGTACGACAGTAAGGCTATGTTAGAAAATTAACTTAAAACGACGTAAGTAACTACGCCGCCATTTTAAATGTGAGGTAATTGACCGTAAATTTTAGTAAGATCGAATCATTTTTTAATTATTATTTTTTTGGAATGATATTGACATCCGAATGATCTTTTTTTCTGTGTATTTATTTTTAGATTGTTTTTTTCCGAAATGGCCGATTGGTGTTTGGGCCCTTAAAAATATAACTACGAATTCAGATAATAAGAGTTAATTTACGAATTCTAAATGGTTTTCTGCAAATAGCCTTGTACTGCGCAGTATTTGCAGTGGATGTTTAGAAACGTGAAGCTAAGCCATTAGAATGTGCAAGATTTTTCAGGTAAAAAAATCGAAAGCTCATGGCAATGGCTATTTTGGCACAATCGTCACGAAACTGTAGAGATACGATAAAGTGTACCTACTTACATTTAATTCGTTGCTTGTTCTAAATGAAATAGGGCCCAGAATTGGGAGATTAAGAATTTCCTTGCTTGTTTGTAGCCTTTACGTCACTATGTCGTAACATTTTTGAAAGTGCACTTAAACTATGGAATGAACCAAAAGAATATATAATTTTATAATAAAGTGTTAGATGTTATGGTGAGATGGAGGGAAACAAATTTTGTAAGATGCGAGGAAGTAGGGTCGGAGTATCGGATTGTAATAAATATACCATTTTAACATTCATATTTGTTTTATTCTATGACATTTTTTTTAATCTAGAAAAAAATAGGGTTTTTCTTTACAAACAGGCTTAGCCTTAAATTAAAGCCGTGTTGGCCGAGTGGGAGGTGCCTCGACTTTCGATCCGATGGTCGTGTGTTCGAAACCGGTCGTACACCAATGGATTTTTCTGTTCAAAAAATCTGTGTGTTCATTAAAAAACACTTGATGTACGGTGAAGGAAAATATCGTGAGGAAACCGATATTTAGAACTTAAAAAAATTGTAAATATGTATCAAGTGGACGAAAGGAGCCTCTCAAGGCGCACTTGAAATCCTTTCACCGCACTAGTTCGATGGAATTAGTGACGCGATAAGAAGAAGAAGCCCTAAATTATATTCAAGATACCCACATTTGTCGCTGGAATTCCAAGATGTTCTGGTGAACTTGCTAACTTAAATTTATGAAAGGCGAAGCGAGCATAGATGGATTCTTAATCTCACCTAAACTACTGAGCCTATTGAGCTGAAATACGGTATGGGTATAGTTTGAGCTGAAAGCGGTAAAAAAGGGTGACATTGCTATTACTGGATTCAACGTGACCCATTCTACTAAGGCACTCGAATAGGGCTAAAGTTTGCAACCCACTAACTTCGTTTGCAGTAGGTCTAAGATTTTTCTTAATTTGTAATGTAATAATTTTATCTTTAAATAATGCAATTGTTTTTTAACCGTTCTATTTAAAGTAAATAAATAAATACTAGATAAAGCCTACCGTGTAGATTTTAGTGGGGATTTCAAGACGATCCCGTAACGAAGGTTTGACATCATCAGTTCGATCATATATTTATTCGGACATATACCGATCGATTAATCGAATCGGACGCTTTCATGGCGATTGTCAATGTCATTAGTGTCACGTGACTGACGCATATTGTTTCGTCTGCTACTACTCTACGATCTATTTATTTTATTTTCGTGTTTTTCAGCGAAAAGTATTCTTTTATTTACACGAAATACTTCGCTATTTTACAACAAATCCATACTTTTATCAAGCTATATTCTTGTACCTTTGTAACCTTTCCACGTGTGTTAATAGAACTTTCTGTGATTCAACAAAGAGTGAGGAATTGTAACGGAGCCCCGTTACCTCGCATTTGACGACCCAAACTTATTATGCCTCATGATTTGAAGGACCTGGGAGGACGGAAAGCTATTAATATGGTAAGTATTACAGAAAACCTACAACTTGCATCATTATAGCTTCAATTTCCACTCTGTAGAAGCAGATGAAAGACAGCCCTTGAGCCCTAGAAGTTTATCTGTCGTAACAATAGTTTTTTGCTACAAGATGCTAGTCAGAGGTAAAATAGCCACATCTAAGACCAATACTAACTTGAAAGGTGTAAATAAGACCTTATCACTAATGCCTAGATCACATGTACCAAGCAAATGCGCGAGACAGTAAAATGTTTCTCGGCCGAAACAGTCATGTAAGCATACATCTCTCTCTCTATTCGCTCAGATGAGCACTCAGTGCTATTATTATATGTTCCAAATACTTGGCTGAGAGCACTGTCTCGACGGTTTGCACGGTACGTACATAAGCATACACTGTGTCTAGCCTGTCTCAGCTTTAAAGGGCTTATGTTTGTAAGTTACAATGTTTGTGTTCTCAGGCCCCTCTGTCTCCAACCCCCTGTGCCGAGATCAGTGATGACGAGCTGGTTTCTATCTCCGTACGAGACCTCAACCGTCAGCTCAAGATGAGAGGACTTACTCGCGAGCAGATTGTACGGTGAGCATCTACTGTAGACATAAAAACAATAAATAAGAGTTAAAGCCAAAATAAATATCTAGTATCTAAGTAGTCAAATTTTAATGTAAAAACCTTGTAACTCACTAAGTGTGCGCTGTCTATCTCAACTCCAATTTTATTCTATCCTTGCCAGGTTACCTGCAAGAGATTGCTCACAGCAATAAGGCCACCCCTTGTACTACCTTCCTTAAGGCCTTTTTATACTTGTACTACTCTGCTTGTTCTTGTTGGTGTACAAAAAAAAAGTAAAAAAAGTATATATAAAGTAGGCATAATAATTACACCAGCAAAGTTATAAATTGGTAGTAGGCTCAAGTGTAAATATCGAAAAAAAAAAAAAAATCTAATTTGTCTTATTTTCTTCAAATCTTTTTTTCAAAATTCATATCAATTGTACATATAGAGAACATTGTGTAAATAAAATTTTTGAATAGTCAATTGAATAGGTTTCATTACCTTTCAGCATGAAACAGCGTCGCCGTACGCTCAAGAACCGAGGCTACGCTGCCTCATGCCGCATCAAACGTATCGAACAAAAGGATGAACTTGAGACTGAGAAGAGTCAGGTAATTACATTTTACTTATTTTAGAGCGCCTGACCTAGTTTCAAGTCAAACTGTAACTTATATTATTATCTGATGATGGTCTGAAATAAAAATATATTATTATTATTAATAAAAAAAAATTATAATTTTATCCTATTTATACGATATATACTATATGTTTATAAGATCACACTGGCCCACCCAAAATGAATTCCAGAAATTTACCGTTAGTAGTTTTGGCTTGATTGAGCGACATACAAACATCCATGTACAGACAGCGTCAGAGATAAGTATCCCCCTTGCACAAGACACCCAGCTATAAATCCTTTCAAAAAATTGTAATACTTAAAATTATTTTTAGGCTTACATACAGTTATACAAATATTATACGTGACGGTACCGGAATGGAAACTATTCAATTAGTGGACTGTAAACACTATGGATATTCCGAAAACCGGCGTATACTTGTTGCTGGGATTCTATTTTAGGAGGAAAGAAAACTTCAATGTATCACTATAACTGATGGTGGTCGAGAGGCGAAGGAGTCCTATTGTACTTTTCTAAAAACACTGTGGCACTATAGAAGATCACTATTATTATTAACTATTTGCTTCAGAGTATCTTTTCACTTTTCACTTTTACTTTCAAATTAACACTGAACACAAACTGTAGAACTGAACTACGTCTCTGGACTATCTGCCGTCACTATTTATAATAGGACTCCCCACCTATGTCACCGTCGTACTTTATTCGCGACCATTCAAGAAGGTACGAGACACTAAATACATTCTAAAATCATCCTTATGAATATACAAATAAAGCATAAAGTCCTATTGCTATTCACGCACACTTAACCTTGAGAATACGTAAACAATATATTTATCCCGCTCGTTCGCGTAGGCTATCCCGTACTTTCCCTTCTATTCATTCGATTTGTTCTATTTCGAGAGTTTTCTAGTTGCGTGCGGTGCTTTCGCGCGTTTTTTGTAGATATCTATTTTTAGATTTGTTTTCGTAGCGGATTTCGATTGTCGTCCGGAACATTCTCCCGCCGTTCAGTGACCCCGTCACTGGAACTTATGGTGGAGGACGACTGGTACACTGGAATGTCTCGTTGGCGAACTTGTTGACAGGTCGTCGGTCGGAGGCCTTGTCGGTAGAATAATGAGCTTCTTCGATGCTCGTCTTATGATTCCCCCTTTAGTTCTGACATCGACGGCACGGATATGGCCGTCATCGCCTGGATAGGTAGCGACGATGACTCCTCTTGGCCACACGTTACGTGGTAAGTTGTTATCGGCGATGAGGACAATATCACCGATTCGGATGGCTGGACCGCTGCCATGTGGGTCTCGGCGTGCTTGGAAGTCTGGCAGGTACTCGCGTAACCAAAAAATATCGGCGAGGCGTTTTCCTGAAGTTCTTTTCCAGTTAGGATCTTTGTCTGATTTTTTCTTAAACCTTTTGTGGTTGACGCGCTCCTTAGTAAATCGATGAACTGTAGGACCCTAGCAGTCGTCCGAACCAGTCTTTCGTATCTTGAGAATCTTGCTGGGTCTGGTAAGGCTGTTTTTAGAAGTGGCTCCTTGATCTTCTTGTGGTGAGTACACGTTCCTCTCCAGTCTCTTTCTTCAACGCTACAGTTTCTACAAGCCAAGTTGAGGGTTTTTCTTTAAGAAACTCCAGACCGCAGAACCATCTATGTGTTTTCCCGAGTCTGTTCGGTACATCACGCGTAGCATCGTCTGCCACATTCATTTTTGTGGGAATCCACCTCCACTCCTTTACGTTGCTGTTTTCCTCAATGGCCGCTATTCGGTGTGTGACGTAGGGCTTGAACGACCTTGCTCCTGTTCGTATCCATGCAAGTGTCGTTTTACTATCCGTCCAAAAGGTCTTCGAATCGGGTTTTCTGTCGTGTTCTTCTATGACGGCTGCCATCCCGCTGCCCTGCAGCTGCCTGCAGCTCCAGCCTTGGAATCAATTTTATTTTCAGAGGTGCGAGAGAGGCTTTTGCAAGCATCAATGAAGTCCTTACTTCTCCCGCCGGTGTCGTGATACGCCAATACAATGATGCCGCATAGGCCGCCTCTGACGCGTCTACGAAGATGTGTAGTTCTAAATTCTCTGCGTCACTGTGGCTTGAATATGCCCTGGGTATCTCTTTTAGTCTTCTTAAATGTTCCATCCAGTCCACCCACTGCGGCGTCAGGTCTTCTGGTATTTTTTCATCCCATCCAGTACCACGTCGCCACACTTCCTGGAGAGTCTGTTTTGTGTATTTCTCCAACACCTCCAATGCTCTTCTTTCCGGGTCACTCTGTGGGAGCTTTGGTGTCACAGTCAGCGAGTCGATAGCAAAGTGGCGGCGCAGCTGCGGGCTCGGCGATGGCTCGTCAGTGGAGGCGATGGACTCGACTGTCTCGATGGCGTCGATGGCTGGCGAGCTCGGCGATGGCTCGTTGCTACGATGATTCCTCTCCCGTAGAGGATACCGCGAGTGCCGCAGACTAAGTGGTGGTCGCAAATAGCGTTTTGTGATTTTACGACCACGCTTACTGTCAAGGCGTCGTGCTGCTCGTTGCTGACATGTTGCATAGCGTTGAAGGTTGCAACGCTCGAAGACGGTGACGGACTGTGCACGGCACACTATAGAGCGTTGTGCGTGTGCTGCCGCGGTACGCAGCCCACAGAGATGTTGTGGCGTACTGCGTGGCGATGTCACGTCGCGAAGCGTGCGACGTGGGCGTTGTGCTTGCCGAAGTAGGGATGCAGTGATGCGCAGCCCACAAAGGCGTGGCGGCGGACTGCGCGATACTCGGCGACAACGATGCGGTTGCACCAAACTACGCGGTGCACGACGATGATGCCACGTTGAGTCTCGAACTTTACGTCGTACTTGTACTATTTTCATCCGATGTATTTTTATTTCGTTTTTCATCTTCTCGTCATCTCGAGGTTCTCGGGTCTCGTCGATTGTCGAAAGATTTCCTTTCCTTTGTGTCATTCTTGAGCTATCAAAGGCGTTGCATTCAATCGGTATTTCTCTTTCAGTGTCGTCGGTGGCTGATCTATTTTCATTCAATTCCACTTTGCCGACCCCGCCGGTGGCTTGTGGTCCCAGAACTATCGATACCGGAGCAATGGGGACCGCGGCGAGTGGCACGTGACACAATTCCTTAACGTTATTCCATTGCTGTTTACCTGACTTATATTCTTTATTCGTAATTTGTAGATGCTCTGCTATGGCTCCCGCCGGTTTGAGAATCTGTGCGGGTGCCCTATTTTCTTTTCGATCATAAAACATATTTTCACTATATTTCACGTTTTGTTCACCTTGTAGGGTCTTTTCACTATTCACACTTTTTACTATCCTGTTATGCTGTTCATTATTTTCATTTTGACTATATTGTACACTCTTCACTATTTTGTTATATTGTTCACTATTTACCTTTTGACCAAACTGTACACTTTTAACTATTTCTTGGCACTGTCCGGGACCACTATCTATAACAGCTCCGGTAGTCGCTGACCTTCCCCGTACGGCACTGACGGGGACGGCGACCGGTGGAGCTGCCAAGGTGACATGACCCGTCACCATTCCTATTGAGTCCCGGGGCAGCGTCGTCGATGATTCTACTGGTTGTTCACCCTGTCCAAGATTACTATCTATCGCAACTCCGGTGGTCGCTGACCTTCCCCATACGGCTCTGACGGGGACGGCAACCGGTGGAGCTGCTATGGTGGCATGACCCGCCACCATTTCTATTGAGTCCTGGGGCAGCGTCGTCGATGATTCTACTGGTTGTTCACCCTGTCCGAGATTACTATCTATCGCAACTCCGGTGGTCGCTGACCTTCCCCATACGGCTCTGACGGGGACGGCAACCGGTGGAGCTGCTATGGTGGCATGACCCGCCACCATTTTTACTATCGAATCTCGGTGCAGCGTAGATGTTGTGTTGTACAGTTGCCCACTCGATCCGAGACAGCTATCAAAAACGGCTCCGGTGGTCGCTGACCTTCCCTGTGCGGCACTGACTGGGACGGCAACCGGTGGAGCTGGGAGGGTGACGTGGGCCGTCGCCACTCCTGTGGAGTCACGGGGCAGCGTCGCTGAAGCGACTTTCGGTTCTTCCTTGTTCAGCGTCATAGTGGTATCCAATAGCCACTGTGATACTCTGGTTATATCTTTATGATCACTCAGCACTGTATCTTCATCACTATCAGCCTCTTCTCTCATTTCCTCAAGCTCTGCTTTTAGTAACTGCCGTTCTATGCGCAGTAACTCTATTTCTTTTGCTCTGATGCGAGCCTGTTTTACGGATGACTTTGATTTTCTTGAAGCTCGTTCCGCTCGGTTGACCTTGGTTACTTGAGTCGCTTTCGTTGTCCCGGTTTCCTGTGTCGTTCTAGAGTTTTGACTCGTAGACGGGGTTTGCTCCATAAGAAACACGGAGGCACTCGAAGTGACGGCACTGCGCTTCGAGTCTCCGGCTCCCACGAAGAAAGCCACGGGGTGCTGCGGTGGTAATGCGCTTGCAGTGGTAGCATGTTGTACGGTGGTTATCGCGGGCATGGTGAGCTCGGCTGGTGCGGCGGGCGCGAGGGGGGCGAGGGGAGTGGTCTGAGTTCGCGCTGGGGTTGATGTCTCGGTGGTAGTAGCGGCGGTGAGGGTTGGCATCGATGAGGCGGTTTCCCGGTCTCCGCCGTGCTGTGAGCGTGTGGTCACCATCTCTCCAAGTTTCCTTTCCACGCAGATAATCCGGCTCGAAGGACCAGAAATATACGTGACGGTACCGGAATGGAAACTATTCAATTAGTGGACTGTAAACACTATGGATATTCCGAAAACCGGCGTATACTTGTTGCTGGGATTCTATTTTAGGAGGAAAGAAAACTTCAATGTATCACTATAACTGATGGTGGTCGAGAGGCGAAGGAGTCCTATTGTACTTTTCTAAAAACACTGTGGCACTATAGAAGATCACTATTATTATTAACTATTTGCTTCAGAGTATCTTTTCACTTTTCACTTTTACTTTCAAATTAACACTGAACACAAACTGTAGAACTGAACTACGTCTCTGGACTATCTGCCGTCACTATTTATAATAGGACTCCCCACCTATGTCACCGTCGTACTTTATTCGCGACCATTCAAGAAGGTACGAGACACTAAATACATTCTAAAATCATCCTTATGAATATACAAATAAAGCATAAAGTCCTATTGCTATTCACGCACACTTAACCTTGAGAATACGTAAACAATATATTTATCCCGCTCGTTCGCGTAGGCTATCCCGTACTTTCCCTTCTATTCATTCGATTTGTTCTATTTCGAGAGTTTTCTAGTTGCGTGCGGTGCTTTCGCGCGTTTTTTGTAGATATCTATTTTTAGATTTGTTTTCGTAGCGGATTTCGATTGTCGTCCGGAACAAATATAATCTATTTTAAAAAGGCAAAACTTCTCCATTCATCGCGACGTTAATTAAAAGGGATTTGAAGCTGGGTATTATAATGCAAGGAGGATACTTATCTATGACGCTGTCTGTACCTATCCATCTTGTCTTACAAATTTTTATCTAACAGAGTCATAGACAAAAAAAAAGATAAGTGGGCTAGGCTATTATAGTAAAATGGATTTATGCGAATTTAGTATATTTTTTTCAGGAATGGCACGATATGGAACAAATGCAAGACGACAACAATAGAATCCGCGAGGAGATCGAAGCTCTTCGCGGGAAGTACGATGCTCTCAAGCGATTCGCCATCATGAAGAACATACCGCTACCTCCGGAACTAGAACACTTGCCTTAGAATTCTGACATATTTTAACATAAAACAAAACTTTTGGATGGAGTGTAGCAAACTGGGCACTGAGGCATAAGGACTTGGAACATTTTTTGAACAAAAAATTGGCTTCTATATTACAATCAACGTATCTATCCTGTCTTACAAACGTAACTTAATAGATAGTCTTAGATAAAGTATATTTTTTAAGATAAGTAGGCTAGAATGGGCGAATTTACCTGCTTTTTAGTACCATCAGAAACTGGAAACTATTTAGTTCAGGACATTGACCTCTAGGTCAACGACCGCCTAGAGGTCAAAATCTGCTAGATATAAGTTGCGTTATGGTTTTTTATTTAATTTCTATTTTGCGTCCTAAAGCGTCGATGACCCAGGTCTAGTTGCCAGTGAGTTCGCTAGTAGCTTGTAAACTCGCCTCGTGTCATCGGCTTTTTTACAATCTTTCCCGAAAGCTAACTCGCTAGCTTTTTAACTCGCCGGTATGTAGCTTGTAAACTAGCCGTGTGTCATCGACGTTTAACGCGAGCGAAGCGAGCGTGCACGCACAGCCTAGTGACAATAAAACTTATTTTCCTTAGTGCTCTGTTTGCGACACTTCGACCAAACGTTTTCATATTAATAGTACCTATAACCAATAATTACCTACCTATTAAAAGTATTTAAGTATTCTATTTTAGTTATATGGTGCCTGTAATACAAGCTTTTCTCAGTTTGGGGCTTGATGGCGCTGTGTGAGATGCCATGCAAAATATTTACTTCAATATTCTCTTTCTGTTAGTTACGTTATTCCCATTTTATAACAATCAGCGGAATCTCCTACCTCATTTTACTGTTATTTTACATTTTAATCAGTTTTTTTTATTACCAAAAAGGCTTTGATTATATAATCTATAGATAGAGCGACGTCCTACAATAAAGACAGGCCCGGTTTTGCAGCCTTGTGTGTGTCTAACGCACACAAGTTTGTTGCGCACGTTGTCTTACACTCATTTCATGTCATTACTAATTGTCTATGCGTGAGCAAAGTTACCATCTATTGATATATTTCGCAACTTTTTGGGAAATATGGACTTGATAGTTTTGAGTTAGAACCTGTACCTACCGTTCAGTTAAAAAATAGAAATCGACTTGAAATATCTATCTTTAAATTGAACCAACCTCGCAAACAAAGAAAATATATTAATAAAAATGTTATTTTTTTTTTGTTATGCATCATCTATCTAAATAGGCGGTTAGGTAGTCCATAAAAATACTTTGACTACCTACCTGGATGAGAGATGCACAAGATCGTGGAGGCTGGCTGGCTAAAGCGAAAGGAGGCCTATGCCCAACAGTGGGTCCTACCTGGCTGAGATGATTAAAAATCTTGCATGCAATTTTAATAGAAATTTTATTGTTTATATTAATAATAGTTTGTTTACGGGGGGTAACAACATACAGAACAAAGTAATAAGTTCATAGGTAAACCCTTTATATCTTACACACATTTTTATCCATTACATAAATTGATTATTTTTTTTATCTAAATTAAATAGTTTGTTATTTTATATTTATCTTTATCTGTCTATCTGTTTGTTATAGTCAGTCCTAGCAACGAATTAACGTTTTACGAAAATTTTGGAAAACCAAAAATAAAGTACAAAAAATTTAGGTTATGTTTTCAGGTTACCGAACCTCTCGATCGATTTGTCATGAATAAGTGTACCCCTTTAGGAAACCCGTAAAAAGTGTTATTTTTGCTCTATCTCGCTTCCTTTACGAGATATAGCGGTTTTTATGGTTAGGTTGTCATTGCATGGTAATAAATAGATTGAGAATGCAGTGTTATTCAGTTGTGAGCTACCCTGAAAGTTGCAGCCACATCGCCAACAGGGAAGTGCTCGAAATTTGTGTTGCAAGATTCAACCCGGAAGGACAGACGACTTAATAAAAACGTGGTTATAGGTTATATAAAATAAAGCCTTTAAAAGCCTCTCTCATAATAAATACATCATTACATAGTAACTATCGCATCGTTGATAAGGATTAAGGAATCTAGCATTTGAAAACTGGCAACACTTTTCTTTCTTTTTTTCATGTTTTTTTACTGGTCTCAATTGACACTGAGGATATTGCGAGGATGATCACTCAATTTATCGACTCTTGATGCGCAGTCACTATCTATAGAGTATAAAATCAAAGCAAAAATGTCAATGATAAAAAAAACTTCGCAATCATATAAAAAAAAATATTTCTCTGGTATGGTATACCTACCCAAATATATAGTGGGACTTTATTCATAAATCGAGGACGTGGTGGCCGAGTGGATGAGGCCCTTACCTTGCGATCTGATGGTCGCGGGTTCGAATCCCGGTGGCAGTCACGCGTAAATGGGTTTTTTCGGTCGAAAAAATCTATGTATGCATCTCATGTCCTCGCAACGGTGAAGGAAAACATCGTGAGGAAACCGGCATGTCGTAGAACTTAAAAGTTCGAAAACATGTGTCGAGTGCACGAAAGGAGCCTCTTCGAGGCGCACTTGAAATCCTTTCACCACACTGGTTCGAAAGAACTAGTGACACGAAGAAGAAGAAGATTCATAAATCCAATTTCTCAAGTTAAATTCAAATTCAATCATTTATTAGCCAAAATGTTACAAGTCAAAAATTTATTACAGTTTGAAATAAGCTTATAAAATATTTTCTCTAACTACGAGTATGTTCCTAGGCTAGACATCATGTTCTAAGGAATAACGTTAAACTAAAAAAATGGTCTGTTGCAAGGGTTTTTATAAACTTTTTAAACAATGTGCTTGGTTTTATCGTAGGTACCATTAGTACGAAGATTTTAAAATAAAAAAAAATGACCGTTAGATTAAAAAAAATGTTAAATTAAATCAATTATTTAGTTATTTATTTAGTGAATAAACTAGTTTTAAGTAATTTTGTTTTTCATTTACTGTCAAAATAAAACTCAAATGTTCGCACAACTATTTTATTAGGAAAACACGATACAATAGTTCATCTTTATTTTAATAAGGTTTAGAAAGAAAATAGTACCTTTGTACTTTAATGCCGACTTACACCAAACTTTCAAAATTCCTAAGCAATTACTTAACTCGCTTGACATTTCTTAACGGTCAGAACCTGGACTGATAAGAAATACCAAGCGGGTAGAGTAATTGCTTAGGGACTTTGACAGCTTGGTGCAAGTAGGCATAAGAATCATGCACAAACTTTCTATATAATAAAAAAACCAACATAACTCTTGGTATGATACTTATCACCGAATCATAAATGTTGTACCAGTCTAGACATTCTTTGGGCTTGCTAATAAATTTTTGAAAAAAATATGCGCGATATGTTTAGCTATTTTTTCCCACACATTTATTCCCACAAGTGGGGAAAAGAGTGAAAATTATACCCTTGCGAAATTTGTAAATTTTCAAAATAGGTAATCCTGTTAACGTCTTAAAAAGTTTATTAGTAAGCCCAATATTAATTTTTTTCAGTGAATTCTTATCTAGAATAAAAATGCTACTTACCTCATTTTTTTTAACAAAAGTCCTGCCATTTATATGATAAAATTAATAAATTATATAATAATAATGATTAATATTTATCGGGCTGAATCCATTTCTAAACATGGGTGTACGTACAGTCAGCTGCACAGACTTGTATACACTCCTAAACTTTCACATTTATATTATACTCTTAATTTTGCAAAGACATTCTTCTTTCTTCTTATCGTGTCACTAGTTCTTTCGACCCAGTGTGGTGAATGGATTTCAAGTGCACTGGACACAATGTTTTCGAACTTATTAGATTCTATGACATCCCGGTTTCTTCACGATGTTTTCCTTCACCGTCTAGCACGTGTTTAAATGCACACATAGATTTTTTGAAACAGAAAAATCCATTGGTGTACGACCGGGTTCGAACCCACGACCTTCAAATCGAAAGTCGAGGCACCTCCCAACTCGACCTACACGGCTTTTTGACAAGTAAGACATTAATTTGAAAATACTTGCGTGCACTGGTCTTTCCAAAATCAATGCCTACTTGCACCAAACTGTCAAAGTCCCTAAGCAATTACTTTACTCGCTTGGTAGTTCTTAACAGTCCAGACTCAGACCGCTAAGAACTGCCAAGCGAGTCAAGTAATTGCTTAGAAACTTTGAAAGTTTGGTGTAAGTCGGCATAAGAGTCATATTAATGTGAAAGCTTGGGAATGTACACATGTTTGTGCATCTGACTGTACATGAACATTTTACAACTAAAATAAGATTCTTAACAAAATAAAACATAAGCTAACGACAGTAACGCGACATGTAATTCTCAAATTCAAAGTATATTTAAAAAAAAAATCTTCACCAATTTTATTTACATTTTAATTATGCTACAAACTTAATACGAGGTTAAATTTAACTAATAAGACCGCTCATACACTTCTACTGTTGGAAAATAATGCACTTACTGATATTAACAGTGTCTCACTAAAAAAGTGAGAAGGAATCTTTTAAGGCACAGAATCCGGCGCGCCGCTATCTCACTCGCACAATTAAAGATAAAGATAAATTTATTTGTATGGTACAAATTAATTAAAATAACAAGCTTAAAAATATTATGATAATCTCTGGGTAGATAAGTAAAATTGTACACTTTACATAACTAGCCAGACTTACCTACCTATAATTTTAGTATATATTTATTAATTAGTATATATTTAATAGCATATATCAGAAAAAAATGTAACCGTGAGTCTGATATTAACTAAATAAAACAAAAAATATTCTTTGAATATATAAATCGAAATGTTTTATTACATATATATATATATATACTAAAACATTTCGTGAGGTTGTTCGTTTGAGTAACAAATTCACCACTCCATTTGTTTAAAATTTATACCTACTCAGTCGATTTATATCTTCAAAATTGTACATGTGCGAGCGAGATAGCGGCGAGCGGGATTCAGGGCCTTAACCCTTATTTTATACAACCCAAGTACTTTTATTTTGGTATAAAAACTAAACTGCCGAACCGATTTTGATGAAATTTCTATGGGACCAATCAGTATATCCTTTCAAACAAACAAACAGTACTGAGGTAACAAAAATTAGAACCTCCTACTTTTTTGGAGTTGGTTAAATACAACTATATCTCGTAATAGAAGCGAGATATAGAAAAAGCATGAAAACATTAGATTTTTAATTTACATTATTTCTGTTGTACGACAAAAATAATTTCTGGTCAAAAGTACTTGAGGATTATTCTGATAGAAAATATAACTGTGTTGGAAACATCAAATGAATCGACTTAATCGTGAAAATTTTGAAAATATTTTAAATATATTATTACTGTTGCATTTTCAAATGAGCATAGACAATCTGAAACCAAATTATGCACACACGCCGATAATACACGACCATATGTCTTGTAAATAATCGCGCTGTACATTAATAATGCCTACTTGCACCAAACTATCAAAGTTCCTAAGCAATTACTTAACTCACTTGACACTTCTTAACGGTCTGAATTTGTACCGTTAAGAACTGGCAAGCACGAAAAGTAATTGCTTAGGAGTTTTGACAGTTTGGTGCAAGTAGGCATAAGTCACGTAACTATATTGCATACTAGCTGTACCCGCGTGCGACACCTTCAAACCATACTTTTCTCTTTTAACTTTAATTTTAAAAATCAGTGAAACTAGTAACAAATTATTTGTTTTGAAGAACATAATCCCAAAGTTCGAGATAGATGCACTCATAAAAAAACTGTTTCCATACAAACTTTAAACTTATATGTATATCTAACATCTGAAGAGATGTAGCGTAATATTATATAGCCTATAACCCTTTCTGGCTTATTAGCTATAATATCGTTAAGTTTCAGTTAAATCCGTGCAGTAGTTTTTTACGAGATGGACAAACTCAAACAAAGATTTCCAATAAAAAAAAAATTGGGCCATGTTAAAAAAACCCGCCTGAACACGTTTCCGTAAAAAAAACATGTATATTCGGGGTCTTTTGCTTTATTATATTTATAGATACAGTATGAAAAACTGCCCAATAATGCACAACCTGATAATTGGAAGCAGTAGTTTTTTGGGTCGTGCATTATCAGGCCGAGAAATATCAGATGTAAAATATTAATAAATAGTATAAATATATCTAGTAATAAATCCGCTTAATTTCTAAACAAAGGTAATTTAAGGTAGGTAATTTGTTCACTCTCGTTTCAGATTTCGGCGAGTCAACATCTCCTGAGGATGCCTCGTGTAGAGGCGAAACACGTGTCGAGTTCTGACTTGGGTTTTCTGTTTTCGGCGCTGTGGTTTTTTTTTTAAGTTTTCTAAAATTCTAAGCTAGAGTTAAGTTAATTGAGACCTTTGTTTAGAAATTAAGCTGATTTATTACTAGATATACTTATACTATTTATTAATATTTATGGATAAGTAACGCCTGAATCAATCAATTATCTATCATGATGTATATTATAGGCACCATAAAAAATCCAAAATATTTTCAAAATTCCAACGCAGTCAAACAATTTATCATCATGCCGTAGTAGTTATTGGGTTATTTGTAATTTCGACACTTTTAACTTCTACTTTTTCACTTTCGCCATTCAATTCTGGTTTCATTTCTACGTCTGTACTTTTAGAGTCCTCATTTGAGTCCAGAGTTTTAGAGTCCTGGGTTTTAGAGTCCTGGGTTTTAGAGTCCTGGGTTTTAGAGTCCTGAGTTTTGGAGTCTTGGGTTTTAGAGTCCTGGGTTTTGGAGTCCTGACTGTCTTGTGATTTTGTCTCTGATTCAACGGTGTCTTGGCTTGAAGAGTCAGTTGTCTCTGGTTTGTCTGGCTCTGCGGTGTCCATTTTGTCATCGGCGTCTGTTTTTTTCTCTTGTGAATCAGTGTCTGTGTTATCTGTGGAGAAATAATTATCAAAATTGGTGAGGAATCCGGAATGTCATAGAACCTAAAAATTTCGAAAAACGTGTCAAGTGTATGAAAGGAGCCTCTTCGAGGCGCACTCGAAATCCTTTCGCCACTCTGGTTCGAAAGAACTAGTGACACGATGAGAAGAAGGTGTGTGAACGACGCGCTCTTAGAGCACTCGCAAACGAGTCGCTGTCACTGTTTTTATACATTTTGTAGGTGTTGTGCACGGCCTATACATGTGTCGCCGGTGGCCACCGGTCGTTGTATTCGGCGACACGTTTGCGGGTACACTAACTATTTTCTGCGTCATCTGCGAGTTATCGGATTTTAAGTAGAATATGTTCCTTTTCGGGTAATTGTTAACCAATTATAAGTCAGTTTTAGTCGGCGTTTTTTTATTATGTAACATGAGACAAGACGAACTAAGAACTCTCCTGATGGTAAGAGATCACGCCTGCTCATAACCAGAACAGTGCTACACGGGACTTTGATTCACATAGGCCGGTGCAACTCTACTTTTTCTTTCGGATGGACTTTTTATGCAGTTGGCCGCATTCAGCCTCGAAAGCCCAGTAATTTCACTAGCTACAGTGCCCTTCGAACCGGAACACAGTTACGCTTACAAATTACTGCTTCGCAACTTACCAGTTTGATCAACGTCCATGGGAGATGATTTCTTTTCGTCACCATTCACCTTCTAAAAACATAAAACATTTTATAAAATATACATAAAATAAAATAAACATTATCTCCCTCATATTGAACTACCATTATTTTTTAAATAGCATTCCAATCTGGATTAATAATATACATACTCACATACCAACATACCATTTTTAAATACTTATCCTAATATACATACATACTCAAACATTCAATACCTACCTACTTATACCATATTAGATTTGAATTTTCTACTCAAAAACTTTTATATTTTAATAATGGACAACACAATAATCTATCACCTTTATTAAACTCCAGCTACTTAGATTAACATTCTGTCATACTTGGCAACAATGGGATTCTAAAGTATTCAATTGAATTTAATACATATCTACTAACACTTAATACAGAAGTATTAAGTATAGAAACATAGTGGTACATTGAAAATGCGTCACAAAAAAGGGAGCCACATTGGCTAACTTCTTGTCCATTTTAGTCCGTGGCTAAATTTCGAGAAATAACAGGTCTAAGTAAATATTACATGTTAAAACTTCTAGGCTTTTTCATTGTTTTTTTATTACAGCATAAGCTAACTACTACAATCTATATATAGGTATATTACAAAATTTACAAAAGGAAACAATTGGGCCACCCATAGACCGTTGCAAACGATCTATAGGTAGCTCAACTGCTCCAACTCGATACCCGATGGCAGCGTGCCGAGGATACTGGCTGCATTACCTCTTTGTATAGCAAAATTTAAAAAAATTTGTAAATTTGTAAATAAAAAAAATTATCTTTGTAAATTTAATTGTTAATATAGTTCTATCGTAAAATGTAAGAAACATTATTTGAAAATAGTGATGTTTCATTATTATTGACAGGGTGTTTGAAAATTTTCTGTCCTATATACCGCATCCATGTTGGTTTGATAGATAGATAGATAGATAGATGTAATCTTTATTGCACACCTTAAAATAAAAATACATGAAGAAACAATACTGAAGAAAAAGTGGTACAATGGGCGGCCTTATCGCTAAAAGCGATCTCTTCCAGGCAACCTTGGGATGGACTCTCCATCTCTTCTGACTCTTTTGACTGTCCATCTTGGTGTTCTATAGGTGTTCCTACGGTACGGTATCATAGATGATAACGGTGTTCCGTTATTCATCTCTGATACTAATCGAAATAAGGTATAAACCACCAGTATTCAACCGACTTCCAAAAAAGAAGGAGATTTTCAATTCGGTTAATTTGTTTTTTTACCTTATAATTTTGTTTTTCATAAACAGATTTGAAAATGCTTCAAAATCGGTTCAGTAGATTTGTCTTTTAATCAAAATAACTGAAACTTTCACGATAACGTATCGTATCCGTCACCGAGAAGTCAACAATTTGCATGATTATTTTTAAAACGTCATACAAACTGTTGACTTCTCGGTGACGGATACGATACGATAACGTTAACGTTAAAGTTCGTGATCCTCAGATACGGCCACTGGTTTACACGATAAGTAAAGAAAGTTCAAATATCGCAGCTAAAGAGTTGCCAGGTATTGACAGAATGCTACAATTTATGTACTTTTTCGCCTCCACCATATATAACTATAGGTAAATGAAAAATCCAACTATCAACCCTACACAATTGATGTAAAATTATCTAGATACACATCCCTAATTAAGAAACAGTACATTTAGATTAATTTCATTTTAATTTAAACGATTTGGCGACCCATTCAACTAAAGTTTAGTTAATGAACGATAATCCTCAAGGCAAATTTCCATACAAAATGTTTTGGACAAATACTCAAAAAGTACGCCGTATTATAGTAATTTCTTCACACTATTCGTTTCATCTATGTTTTCCGATTGTGTCAACATAAAATTACTAAAACGTGTTTTTAAATTAGTATCTAGTGTTAATTTTAAAACACGTATAAAATCTAAATTAAAGTACTTTTTGAGTATTGGTCCGAAACATTTTGTATGGAAATTTGCCTTGAGGATAACCCTTAGTTTATAATCTATATTCACTAAAGTATGTTCTTTGACTAAACCAATCGAATATAATAAGAATTTACAAATATTTTTTGATTCTCGGTTTAAACCCTGTACTCGTACTTGCTAATGCATATATTATAAAACATACTTTGTGTTTTAAAAAGAGAAACTTATCCAGTCTACATATGTGTATCTAGATAAAGTTTGAGATCAACGCCTTTTATAGAACAAATAAAATGTTTTTTCCTGACTGACAGGCAGACATATGAATGTGTGAGGGAGATAGCGGCGCGCGGGATTCTGAGCCTTAAGAGGATATGAGATAATATCAGAAATGACAGCGGCCGAATTGCAAGACAGTGATAGCGCAATTACACACCTTACCCCGAGGGAAGAGGTTAGATACAGATTATTGTCGCTCAAAATTAAGCGGTAAAAGAAAAAACATCGTATTGCTTGAAAATTATTGAATTTATAAAAAAAAAACCTTTTACATTCTACATACATCTAAGTTCTATGATTACTCACTCAATAGTATAAAAAATAACCGTAAATATTATTTAAATTCGTAGGATGAATGTAAAACAAATTTTCACAGGGCCGAATTAAAAAAAAAAATCTATCGAGAAAAGTTCCACCAATCGTGGTTCTGTCTTACATTTATTTAAATTATATCCTCAAGTAATCACTGTATTAACATCAAGTTTGTAACCTGAACCGTTACTGAGTGAGTATGTAACGCAGCAACTCCAAATTTTCACATATCCTCTTACGAAATAAATTTCGATAATTCGCAAACGAAGTTGCAGTCAACTAGTTAGTACATAAAAACAAAATGGACTGTAACCTATTCCCGTCGCTTTTTACGTAAACTCGTAGTCGACGATGACGGCGTCTTGCCTCTTCTCTTCTGTTATAAATTAAATAAACTCTGATTAACTTATTCCAAGCCTATTTCCTTCTAAAGCGAGCCAGCTAGTTCGCTTAGCATAGCATAGCATAATCAGCCTATAATGTTCCCACAGCTGGGACTCAGGCCTACTCTCGTCAGGAGAGTGAATGGGTCTTAATCCACGCGGACCCAATGCGGATTGGTGGATGTCTCATGCCATACAACATTTTTTTTCTGACCGCTGACATGCCGATTTCCTCACGATGTTTTCCTTCACCGTTGCGAGAACGTAGGATGCATACATTGATTTTTTTCGACCGAAAAAACCCATTGAAGCATGACTGCCACCAAGATTCGAACCCGCGACCATCAGATCGTAAGGCATGGGCCTCATCCACTCGGCCACCACGTACTCTAGCGAGTTCGCTTGTAGCGTGTAAACTCGCCCGGTGTCATCGGCTTTTTACAATGTGCTAGTTGACAATCCTTCCCGAAAGCTAACACGCTCACTCGCTCGCTTTTAAACTCGCCGGCTTGTAGCTTGTGAAATAGCCGTGTGTCATCGGCGCTTAAGTGCGATTTCAGACTAGCGTGTTTTTATTAAACTACAAAAATCGAACGCGCGTATTTCTTTTTATTAATTTACATAAAAACTTATGTTTAAAAACAACATGTTTGTATCCTGAAACCTCTGAAATATCTGTAAAAGGTTTGAGTGGACACACATTTCGTCCTGAGCTACATATACGCGTATTTTCAACCGACTTCAGAAAAGGAAGTGGTTCTCAATTTGATTAAATGTTTTTTTTTATGTTTGTTACTTCAGAACTCTGTTATTACCTACATATTTAAAAAAATATTTTCTTGTTGAGAGGATATACATGCAGATTGGTCTCATAGAAACTTCATCAAAATATGTCCAGTAGTTTAGTTTTCATATCAAAATAACTGAAAAAAATATGTCGTCGAAGGGAACAAAATTGCGTATTCGATCCCTGTGACTTGTCAGTGGTGCCTACGGTCACTAGAACAGTCGGTTGTTGTATGTTTTTGTAAAACCTTCATTATTTTTATCTATTCATACCTGTGGTTGCGAGTTTCCGGCCACGTCATTGGCTTGTGCACTCGTTGACGTCACTTCCTCTTCCTGCTCCTTCCGCTGCCGCTTCCGGGGCTTCTTGCCGTCCGTTTCCGCTTCCGGTTCCGTCGCGTCCGCCTTTTCGCCTGCGCGCGCGCTCTCGGGTTCCGGTGACGGCTCTTTTTGGGGGTCGGGGTCTTCCTGAGAAGAGGGGGGGAAATGGTTTGTAATAATTCTCTTTAGACTTGGGAATGATTGCTACTTCTATTTCATTATCACATGGTGATATGATTTCATTTTGTAACAGTGAAATCACCGGTGATTATGTAACAACAACAAGCTGTTATTTTTCATCAGTGGCCTAATGTTACTAATGTTGTATTATAATCCACGCTTGACGCGATATCATGCATTCACTTCCACTCACAGTCAGCACACTACTGACTGACTGTTATAATTATTTTCACACCACCTGCTCGACAATGTACAATTACATATCATGCTATCATCAAGGTAAAGCAAAGCATTACCTCTCTAGGGAGGTAATGTTGTATGAAACTCCCAAGGGTTGTAATGTGATTTGAATTTGGAACGTCAAATTCGTGTGGAAACTCGTGGAAACCTCTAAGTAAAAGAACGTCCATATGGCATTGTAAATAGATTTGTTCTAAAATCGAACTGGCCACTCATAAAAAAAGAAAAAAGGCGCGACTTCAAAGATTGTGAAACAAAAGACGGTGTTGGCTGCTGAGTTCGGAGCCCTGGCTTTTTATTGCCTCGCAGAAGGTGTGAAAAGTAGAGTATGCTCCTCTGGGATAAAGCCTGTCTTTGTCTTGGGCAGCTTGAATCCCTCGCGTCACTCAGGACTCTACATAACCCCCTCGCTTCGCTCAGGAGTTAACTGAGTCCCTCGTTAGCTCAGGGTTCAATATGCCACCCGCGACATAAGACACTGCTTTATCCCCTTAGTGCATAATCTACTATTATAACACATTTACTCGTAAAGGGTCTATTATTGCACCAATTTCAATATCGTATTGTATCTCATTACGCACTAGTGCGGTAATTTAATGTAAAACGCACTAGTGCGGTAATGTAATTAAAAAAGGAAGGTTTATCAATGTTCTCCGTTTAAAACGAACGATACTTTTTTTAAATCTTAGCAAAGAGTTTTTATGTCAGAAAAGTGGTCAACATTTTATGAATAAAAATAACTTTGGGAGATAAAATATAATAAATAAACATTTAATTTAATTTAATTAATATTGACCATAAATTATAACCATTTAAATGTAACAAAACACAAAAATATTAATTTACTTTATTATAATACTGGCTGTTTTGTGCCTTTGCCTTAAAAAAAAGCGCTGATGCGCGCGCATCGCTAATTTGACAACCAGTAAAAATTATTCCGCGCACTGTTTTTTTTCGCTGTATTGTTTTTATTTAAAAATGTCATCAAGTAATGATGAATTCATTTATTTATTTCCTCGCAAATGTGTTATAAAACGTCGTATGACATACGTGCGGTTTGATAATTACAGCCTCTGCTTTCTTGTAGCCCTCACCTACGGCTCGGGCTAACAATTTCGCCTCGGCTGTAATTATCAACTTACCGCACTTATATCGTAATGTACTATTACGATACTATACGAATAAAATTGTGAAAAGTGACTTGTATAATGACATCACAGCGTCCTCCGGCGTGCAAAATCGCCTGCCGGGGCGCGCCGGGCGATATCACCATACAATACAATACAATCTCTTTATTCCATTTTGATACATTTTGGTACACTTGGATACGTCAAAATATAATAATAACAATGTTAACATTTGACAACCGGTGATTTTGTAACAGACTTGGTCACAGAAAGTAACAAATGTTATGTGTGATCAGTTTTGTAATATCAACAAATTATATAAATATATTTAGTAATAAATCCGCTTGATTTCTAAACAAAGGTTTTAATTAACTTAACGAGAACTCTCGTTTCGAACTTCGGCGAGTCCACACCTCCTGATGATGCCTCGTGTAGAGGCGAAACACGTGTCGTATCTTTAAACTTTGGTTTTCTGTTCGTTGACTCTTTGGTTTATAATATAGTAATATGTACTAAAGTTCTAAACTAAAGTTAAGTTAATTAAAACCTTTGTTTACAAATCAAGCGGATTTATTACTAAATATATTTATATAATTTGTTGATATTTATGGATTTCCGCAAAGTAACGCCTGAATCAATCAATTGTTTTGTAACATGTTACTCGGTATAGTTTCCATGCCTAATTCTCTTCTTACACCTTCTACCCTCAAGGAAATACAATTTGTTTTATTTACGAACATTGTTTATTCTTCGCATTTGTATACATAGTGTATTAAGACAGTGTCAAGTAATTTATCGCTTTTGTGGTCAAGTTAGTGGTAGATTTGGATACAACACGAAAAGTCACGTTTTACAGCATTACACTATTCACCAACATTCATACACGTTCATGAGCACTTAATGGATTAAAAACAACTTTTTTACACTTAAACACTCAAGTAATACAAATTTTTGTTAAATAATGTAATGCCGCGAATTCGACATTTTCAAGTTCCCGCCAAAACTCCTGAAGTATTTTTATCAAGTAAAATGCGGTGATGTTGATTGAAATTTGACAGGTGGCAGATGAAATCTTTAGTAAAATTCAGTTATTTTCTGTTATTAATCTATGAGTTGAATGTACTCACTACTAGTAGCACGGTGTGTTGCCCCCCGGCCCCCACAATGAGGGGGCGATGGGCTCCCAGGGCGACGCAGACCCCCGGCGTGGGGACGTCCGCATCAGAACTACTGCCGGTCCCCAATTGACCTTCGCTACCCATGCCCCATGAGAATATTTCACCTGAAAGAAAAAAATATTACATGAATATTAGTTTCATCCCCCAAAAAGCATTTGGTCCGCGCGGCGAATTAGACTCAATTCCCACTTCTCCTTATCATGTCACTAGTTCTTTTGAACCAGTGTGGTGAAAGGATTTCAAATGGGGCTAGGAGGCTCGTGCACTTGACACATATTTTCGATATTTTTAGGTTCTATGCCAATGAAAAAACATGCCGGTTTCCTCACGATATTTTTTTTCACCGCTAAGCACGTGTGTATGCACACATAGATTATATGAACAGAAAAATCTATTGGTGTAATGGTAGGGGAGCCGAAGAGGGATATTTCGGGAGTTACTCCAGCGCGGCAGATTAACATACAGGGGATACCTTGTACTCGGTTAAGTACCTCCACCAAAAATGAGCCCCCTAGATAAGGCCGCCCGTGCAGGATAAAGGATCAGATTAGTAAAAAAAAAAATGATCATCTGACATTCTCGAGCGCGTCGGATTAAGATAGGGTGAGTTAATTACATGCTAAAAAGCTTATATTCCACTAATCTGACAATTTGAGCGCGGGGTAAAGAAAGGGGAGAGCTGCAAAGTTGTAAAAAAAAACGTCAACTCGACATCCTCGAGCACAGCTAAATTTTTTTTTATTTTGTAGGAAATAATTCAAGGATAACGAAAAACATATAATCTGACGATTTCCGCAAGCCGAAATAACAAAAATTCGTCGATAAAGTTTATTACTTATTGTCTCAAATTCCAACTTCTTGCTCATTTATGTAACAAAATAAGGTATTAAGTAAAATCAGATTAATCCCTCTAGATAATCGTCAGATTATGAGACAGCATGTCTAGGACATCAAGATGAACCAAACATATCTTAATCTGACGCGCTCGAGTAAGTCAAAATGGCGTTTTTTTTTTTTGCACAATAAAATAGTGGCCACGAGTTTGCGTTACATCGAAATCGTCAGATTATTGAATTAGACCTTTTGTTTTGGTCCACTTAACACCCCCTTAGAAAATCAGATGCGCTCGATACATTTTTTTTTTCATTTTCAACCCGTCAGTACAGTCATCCCCATCATGCAAACGGTCAGATTAACATACGTTACATTATTAAAAATACGTAGGACCATGATGCCATCAATATCTGACGCGCTCGAAGATGTAACAGTTTTTTTTTTACATTTTAAAAAGCCTATAGCCGCTTCCCCCACCGATGAAAGGGTATATATTATATAACATTTTTTTCTTCTTATCATCTAAGCTTTGCATCCCAATAGGTCTCAATGACGATCGAGCAAATCCTCATTTAGCATCGTCGCCTCCCGTACTATAAGACTGGGTTCGAACTTCGAACCCACGACCTTCGGCCTTTACCCGGCCGGTATAAATTTTATCTTTTAAGTGTGTTTTTGTTTTTTGTAAAGTTTTCATTCCTTCACATGCAAAGGTTTCTCGTTCGATAACAAACGAATGATATATCAAGCATAATATACATATGTCAAGTCCTTGATGAACTTAAAGCCAGGTTGTCTAGCTTGAGCGCTTCACATGGGTCCGTTACGTGGCTTGATAGGTGATTTTGACGTTGACAGCTCAAATGTCACTTGTCGAAGGGCTCTCGAGTTTTGCCGCGCGGAGAGTAATGTCAGTCAGTCGGCAGATTGAATAATCTTGGTGGTGTGTAATTGAGGTCTTGTAAGATGAGTGGAACGATTGGTGACGATGAAAGGCTTCATAATGATAATAAGAGAAGCCACGGATAATGTGAGATTGTATGACTGATAGTGGCTGGCTCGATTGGATTCGACATCGAGTTTCGTAACGGATATCTGTGTTGAGGCACTTGTGGAGATCCAGGGTTTTGAAGATTAAAATTCCAATGATGTTCCCGAGAAGAACCCTTCTCAGAATTTTCCGTTTTGTTACATAGATAATGATTCCATCAAAGCTTGTGATTGACAGACAGACTGACAACCTCTTTAGAAGCTCTATAAGTGCTCACCTCCAAACATAAAATTGAAATAGATTAAACCAAAGAACTTGTATACTATGTATCTAGAATGCCGACTCACACGAAAACTGCGAGCCGAAAGAGCTAGAACCAGTAAGGAGAGTGTCTCGTTCTGTAGGGCGACCATAATTTTTGAACTTTGAATATTTCATTGAGACATAAACAAGCAACCAAGGGAAAATTCAATCTGCTCAATAAGCTATCAATTTTATATACATACGTTACTTTGCATTATTGTTTTAAATTTATATTATACATAGGTGCATTAAAATATCAATAAAAAAGAGGGCGGTGCGCCGCATTCTAGTGAGGTATATCTAATTCAATGGTTTTAATACTGTTTCTTTCGAAAAGTAATTATTATTCTCGGCAGTTAGGTACCTAACCTACATGACAGCGACTGTACTAAACCTTTCAAATGAATCTGAATAACATTTAGAGCAAATCGTCTAATTTCGAAAATTGTCCCACTTATTTCAAAAATTATGGCCATGTTAATTTTTATTGTATGCTGGCAACTGTGTGAACGAGACACACTCCTTAACGAGAGGGTCTCTATCAAGCATTAAAATCCTTATATTTAGATTTAATTTAAAAAGAACTTTATTTCCAAGTCATAAGGTTCAGAATTCTTAATCCTTAAATAAAACAAAATGGCGTGTTAGCTCTCTAGATACATAGTATAAAAGCTCTTTGGATTAAACTCATTATTACTCAGTGTATGGTGTGCGGGTTATACGAAAGGTTGAATTTTAACATTAAGGTGTTAAAAAAAATCGAAAATTAAAGTGAATTTTTACGATAATAGGAAATTATCAATACGTATTACTTTACTAGTAATTTAAGTAAAATAAAAACGCGATTCATGTGCCAAAAGTGTGATTAAAAAACTACGAGCATTCGGATTATGGTAAAAAAATGTTTATGTGGCCGGGGCAAATATTAGTGTGACGAACACAAATGTTTGTTCTCAGGTCTTGGATGTTGTGATGTGTTGTATGTGTGCATGCCGCCTGCGACACAGGGAATCCTAGTGCAGGGGTGTGAGTGTGTGAATGTTTATGTTTATTTCTGAGCATTAGGATCCATTTGCCAAGTGATGTCTGAGTTCCCGACCTGCCTGAAGGGTTATGTACTCACCGGCATCAGTGACTGCGAATGAATTGCTGGTTCCGGACGCGATGCTGACACACTTCTTGTCCTGCAGTTTGGGCACAGGCTCTAGCGTTTCCGCGTCGCCTGTGCGATCGCCTAGACCTAATCTGTAATAATATTTTAATGCATAATTTTAAAAAAGAGTAAGTACAAAAGATAGTGAAATGTAAAAGTAAAAAGATAATTGGCGTTGTTAATAAAGATCCATCATAGAAAGTAAAGAGAGAGACTTTTACTGACAGTGTGTTCTGGTGTCATTTTTTGGTCCTATTTTAAGACTCTTTTTTTAACTTACAACTGAATCATTTACTGGCAGTTTATTACATCTAAAAAGTAGGATGAAGCTGTTTATCTTAGTTTCTATAACCGCTATTACTTTATGACTTTATCCTCTATTTTATAGTTTTGATGACTCCCACCTGCCATATTCGCATCTGCCCACTGCATACACGAGGCCCGCGCTGTCTAACGCTAGCGAGTGATGTTGTCCGGCCGTCACTTGTTGCCAGTAGTGACTCTCACCTGCCATATTCACATCTGCCCACTGCATACACGAGGCCCGCGCTGTCTAACGCTAGCGAGTGATGTTGTCCGGCCGTCACTTGTTGCCAGTAGTGACTCTCACCTGCCATATTCGCATCTGCCCACTGCATACACGAGGCCCGCGCTGTCTAACGCTAGCGAGTGATGTTGTCCGGCCGTCACTTGTTGCCAGTAGTGACTCTCACCTGCCATATTCGCATCTGCCCACTGCATACACGAGGCCCGCGCTGTCTAACGCTAGCGAGTGATGTTGTCCGGCCGTCACTTGTTGCCAGTAGTGACTCTCACCTGCCATATTCGCATCTGCCCACTGCATACACGAGGCCCGCGCTGTCTAACGCTAGCGAGTGATGTTGTCCGGCCGTCACTTGTTGCCAGTAGTGACTCTCACCTGCCATATTCGCATCTGCCCACTGCATACACGAGGCCCGCGCTGTCTAACGCTAGCGAGTGATGTTGTCCGGCCGTCACTTGTTGCCAGTAGTGACTCTCACCTGCCATATTCGCATCTGCCCACTGCATACACGAGGCCCGCGCTGTCTAACGCTAGCGAGTGATGTTGTCCGGCCGTCACTTGTTGCCAGTAGTGACTCTCACCTGCCATATTCGCATCTGCCCACTGCATACACGAGGCCCGCGCTGTCTAACGCTAGCGAGTGATGTTGTCCGGCCGTCACTTGTTGCCAGTAGTGACTCTCACCTGCCATATTCACATCTGCCCACTGCATACACGAGGCCCGCGCTGTCTAACGCTAGCGAGTGATGTTGTCCGGCCGTCACTTGTTGCCAGTAGTGACTCTCACCTGCCATATTCGCATCTGCCCACTGCATACACGAGGCCCGCGCTGTCTAACGCTAGCGAGTGATGTTGTCCGGCCGTCACTTGTTGCCAGTAGTGACTCTCACCTGCCATATTCGCATCTGCCCACTGCATACACGAGGCCCGCGCTGTCTAACGCTAGCGAGTGATGTTGTCCGGCCGTCACTTGTTGCCAGTAGTGACTCTCACCTGCCATATTCGCATCTGCCCACTGCATACACGAGGCCCGCGCTGTCTAACGCTAGCGAGTGATGTTGTCCGGCCGTCACTTGTTGCCAGTAGTGACTCTCACCTGCCATATTCGCATCTGCCCACTGCATACACGAGGCCCGCGCTGTCTAACGCTAGCGAGTGATGTTGTCCGGCCGTCACTTGTTGCCAGCTTGAACTTTGTCGGAATGCGTCACATTCTGTCGGCGCGTATAACGCCGTTTTGCGCTTTTCGCCTGTTATACCTGCGACAAATAAAGAACATCACATCACATTTTAGTAACTTAAATGATGACTTTGCTGACTTATTTTAGTAATTTTATGATTGTAAATGTATTTTTTAACTAATTGTTTGATTGAAAAAGATATTTAAACTGCAGGGTGTAGATATTTGTAACAGAGTCATACACTGCTATCCGAGAAGGCAAAGATGCTGATACAATTTTATTAACGTGTAATTTATGCTACTAGGTTGTTTATTTCTAATTTGTACAGTAGGTAACATGTCCCATAGAAATTTCATGAAAATCGGTTTGAGAATTATGGTTTTAAAATCAAAATAATTGAAAAAAATATGTCGTTGACGTGAACAAAATTGCGTATTCTGCTTCCCTTTTTTTTTTTTTTACACTCACACCCCTGCACTAGGATTCCCTGTGTCGCAGGTGGCATGGACACATACAACACATCACAACAACCAAGGCCCGAGAACAACATTTGTGATCGTCACAAATATTTGCCCCGGCCGGGGATCGAACCCGGAACACCAAGCTTCGTAGGCAGGGTCACTACCAACTATGCCACGGTGTCGCCTTTGACTTGCCAGTGGGTGCCTACAGTTACTGGAACAGTCCGATTAAAGTCAGTTGTATGTTTTAATCTTCTTCTTATCGTGTCACTAGTTCTTTCGAACCAGTGTGGTGATAGGCTTTCAAGTGCGCCTTGAAGAGGCTCCATTCGTGCACTTGACACATGTTTTCGAACTTTAGGTTCTATGACATTCCGGTTTCCTCACGATGTTTTCATTCACCGTGTTTTAATCCACACATAGATCTTTATGAACAGAAAAATTCTTTGGTGTACCGGATTCGAACTCACGACCTCCGGATCGGAAGCGGGACCTCCCACTCGGTTAACACACGTTTTTTTTTATGTTTTAGTAAAACCTTGATTTAAATTAATAGAGGAAAGAAATTAGTTACCAAGCTGTCCATAGTTGTTCAGTCCAAACGCGAACACCTTCTCCTGAGTAGCGTCGAGCACGAAGGTGGCGTGGTAGCCCGCCCACACCCGCGACGCACCCGCCTTCAACGTCACCTTCGAAGGGACCAGCAACGCACCTGGAATTGAAAAAATCCTTCTACTTCTTATCGTGTCGTTAGTTCTTTGAACCAGGTGTGGTGACCGTGAATGATAAAGATAAAATGCCTACTTTGCACTAAACTGTCAAAAATCCTAAGCAATTACTTTACTCGATTGGTAGTTCTTAACAGTCCAGATTCTGACCGTTAAGGGGAATCCTCAAATCCGAATTCCATACATAATGTTTCGGACAAATACTCAAAAAGTACGCCGTATTATAGTAATTTATTCACACTATTCGTTTCATCCATAGATTTTATACGTGTTTTAAAATTAACCCTACTAACTTAAAAACACGTATAAAATCTAAATTAAAGTATGAAACCTTTTACTTTTTTTGTTGACGAAATCAAAAAACATGGAAGAAACGAATAGTGTGAAGAAATTACTATAATTCGGCGTACTTTTTGAGTATTTGTCCGAATCATTTTGTATGGAATTTGGATTTGAGGATTGGCCTTAAGAACTGCTAATCGAGTAAAGTCATTGCTTAGGAACTTTGGCAGTTTGGTGCATGTAGGCATTAGTATGTAGGTAGAATGAAAAGTTTAGGTACACTTAAAATATTAAATGAAGAAAGAATGACGAAAAATGAAGAAAAGACTAAAATTACAAAGTTTGAAAGATTGAAAAGTTGAAAGGATTTTAAGTGCGCCTCGAGGCTCCTTTCGTGTACTTGACACATGTTTTCGACTTTTTACGTTCTATAACATACCGGTTTCCTCACGATTTTTTCCTTTACCGTTAAGCACGTGTTTTAATTCACACATAGATTTTTTGAACAGAAAAATCCATTGGTGTACGACCGAGTTCGAACCTACGACCTTCGGATCGAAAGTCGAGGCATTAAAGGTAGAATAAACTTAGGAAACCATTTTGATTTCAAAATTTTGTATGATCGTCTGGTCGAAGCGACGCGTGATCAGAGGGCTGGCATCTATCTCGGCCAAAGAATGAGCCTTGCTATACAAAGAGGCAATGCAGCCAGTATCCTGACACACTGCCATCGGGTATCGAGTTGAGCTACCTATAGATCGTTTACGGTCAATGGGTGGCCCAATTGTTTACTTTTGTTAAATAGATTGTAGTAGTTAGCTTATGCTGTAATACACTTAAGGCCAATCCTCAAATCCGAATTCCATACAAAATGATTCGGACAAATACTCAAAAAGTACGCCGTATTATAGTAATTTCTTCACACTATTCGTTTCGTCCATGTTGTTTGATTTCGTCAACAAAAAAAGTGAAAGGTTTCATACTTTAGTTTAGATTTTATAAGTGTTTTTAAGTTAGTAGGGTTCATTTTAAAACACGTATAAAATCGAAATTAAAGTATGAAACCTTTCACTTTTTTTGTTGACGAAATCAAAAAACATGGACGAAACGAATAGTGTGAAAAAAATTACTATAATACGGCATACTTTTGGAGTATTTGTCCGAAACATTTTGTATGGAATTCGGATTTGAGGATTCCCCTTAAGACCATGTATTGTACGTTCACGAGCACATAATGGATAAAAAACCACCGTTTTTACACTTATACACTCAAAGATATACAAGTTTTGTCAATCAATTTAATGCCGCCAATGCGCCATTTTTCATGTTCCCGCCAAAAATCCTATACTTGTGTTTTGGCAAATAAATTATCTTTATCTTTATGGCACTCACTGAATCCTTGCCTGGCGTCCCTGGAGGCGGAGCGCTGCGACAGGCGGCCGAGCTGGCCCTGCTCGCCGCAGCCCATCGTGTACACGAAACCCGTGCTCTGGGGGATACGGGAATTAACACTAATTTGTATTTGTATTTGTATTTATTTATTTAAAAAGATAGAAGCTTACAGTTCTTAACCAAAACACTTACTACCTTAAACTAAAACTTAAAAAAACTAATAAATTCTGGATAATATTTCTTTTTTTTTTTTTTTTTTAATTATTAGGTTCACTAATTGAAATAATCACTAAAATATACATTTTTTTTGACTTAACTACTTATAAAAGAAATCAGTGTTATTTCTAAGAAACAGTGAACACTGCATGCGTTGTGTGGACATGTTTAGTATGTAAAACTATATAAATTTAGGCATAAAAAAAATAATTGTATTAAACAATAATTAGTTTCTAATTAAATAAGTACAAAAAAAAAGACAACGATAGTATAGTAAAAACAAAAAAAGAAAATTAAAAGAGGTTTACATAATGGCTTTTAGAATATTTGTTTTGGCAGAGGCCAGAGAACCAAAGAAAATGTCATAATGATTTCGTATTCCGATATAATAACTAAGCATTCTATGTAACGGTGAATGTTGTCCGACGTTCGTGCGACAGAGGGGTAGTCTGAAGTAGAGTAGAAGATATTTCTAATTTTATCATTAAATATATCGACATGCTGGTGCTCGTGGATAAATTCATTAATGAGCGCGAGTGCTCTGACCGTAGATACGTTGTCCGCGTGGTGGGTCCGCGACACGCAGGTATAGAACAGATCGTGGCGCCGACGGCCGGTACGCAAGTATTTGTTCGGCACATACAGAGACATGCTACCTAATGTGTTCGGATCATTTACCCTATTTTGCAGAATCAGACAGTAATGTATAGCTAGATTCAGTTTCCGCCTTAGCCCTAGTGTATCCATACCTATCATTCCTGACACGAATAAATCACACGAAATTAACTGTTATGTGACATACGGAGCCGAAACGTGGACACTCACGGTAGGGCTAGTCCACCAGTTTAAGGTCGCTCAGCGAGCTATGGAACGAGCTATGTTGGGAGTCTCTTTGAAGATTAAAATCCAGAAGAAAAAAATGTTTAAGTTCATGGTCTTCCTTTTATTTGTGACACTATGTAATTTAGCAAAAAATAATCCTTATGATGAAGCCTTTTGATCGGTATGATAAAGCTACAGGCTGATTATTTTTCTCGTGTAACGGGTTCGATTCCCCGTTCAACCATGTAATTATTTAAATATCTATGAATGTCGTTTAAATTGTTTTTTAAATTCAAACAATGTCTTCTTTCAGTAAAATGTTCTATCTACAATATTCAAGGTACTTTCCCTCCATGTGGCATATCCGTGGGCCGACCTGTATATCGGCGAACCCTGCTCCTGCCCATGAGGGATATCTTAACGAGTGGGGGCTCTGACTGCACTATACTCGAGCCCGGGGACTGCAAGCGGAGCTCCGGGCGAGCCTTCCCTGGGTTGGGCCTCACAGCAACGTGCGTGAGGGGCACCGGTACGTGTTCTTTAAACAATTATTATCAGGAAAACGTAAACAATAAATACTCACGGATAGTATAACGAGATGGTCGCCGCCGGAAGCGATGTCGGCGGCCGTCTCCCCGATGTCGATCTTCAACGGATCCTTCGAGGGTTTGCCCTCGCGGCCGCGAAGCACTAGACCCATACTGCCGTGGGAGTCCTGGAAATGTATCAGTAATAAAAAGGGTGGTAGTGTAAATAATAATAATATACACCACAAAAAAACTTAATTGGTCATTGCAGAAGGGGAATTACTACGTTGTATCAGTTCAGTCAGAATTTTGGGTTTCTACAAAATGACAGAGTGACAGCGGCGCGAGTGCGGCGCCCGAGCCGAGCTGCAGCGAGCTGGCTCGAGCTATGAAATGGTATTTATTTGCCTATACAATACAATGACAGTCAAATAGAGAAACGTTTAACGTACGCCGAGACTGAGGAAATTCTCTCACTTAAATCATAGCGAAAATGTTGTATACCTTTATAGATTCAATTGCAATTTAATTTTCCTATACACCTACTTGCCACTACTTGGTTATTTTTACTATCGTTCGCTAAGACTGAGGAAATTCTCTCACTCAAATTATAGCGAAAATGTTCATTTCTTTCAGATATTTTCAAGGTTGCCTTAACTTTTGTTGTTTGAATTATCGTAATACAAGGTCTCCACGATACAGGCTTGCCTAGTGTGGGGCCGTTAATAAATACAAATATGTTTGAATCTCTCTACAAAATGCACTGTTAATTATAGTAAATACACTTAGCTTTATTTAATTTTAAATATTTTTTTCTTTTCTTTTCTTTCTTTTCTTTAACTACTTATCTAAATAATTCCAACTTAAAAGACTTATTCTAACCAACTCGTATATGAAGTGTATGTATTTATTTGGCCAAAGAGGACTCAACTCAGCGTTATGCTGGATAGATGGGGTTACCCACCTATCCGGCGCTGGTTTTCAGTTGAGCCCTGCGAAGGTTAACGACACGACCTATGACTAACCTACTTATTTTAATAAACAATCAATAAATGAAAAAAAAAAAAAGAAAATAGCAACCTATACCCCGATTCAGAATTCAAGATTTTTTTTGTAAACAAAGGTGTGACTACCCTAAAAAAAACTTATCAAAGTGATGTTTACTCAATTTTCCTAAATACTTATGGTACGGTTTATTTTCTAGTCAATATCCATAGAATGGAAGATAGCAATGGTTTTGTACTGATTATTATATTTTATTTAATTTTTTTCAGAAAGTTATAACACGACGAAAAAATATTAGCGAAAAATATTTTAAGACATTGGTATCATCTGGAATCACAGAAGTTCGAAACAATTTTTGGATTTTGACCTAAACGTGTGTTTGTAAATTTTATTCGTCTCTTGTCCGTTTACGAAGTTGAATGCGTTCTATTTTCGCTTCTCGTGTACAATTGTGTGAATCAAATGAATATTTGTTAGGTATCTGCTATGCACCTTGGCATTATTATGATTAATATCCCAGAAGTTTACATTCACAAATGTTATTTCCTATTCTACCTACTTTTCAGTGTTCTGAAGTACCGGAATAAGTTTTGTTAAGAATTATTTACGTAAAATAAGAAACTATTGCACAAGCAAAACCGCGCGCCATTACTAGTAATAGTGATCCGTGGTATAAACTCGTTTTAACCCTGCCCTGTCTCTGTTACAGTGACATATCATGACACTTCTTTGTTTACAAAAAAAATCTTGAATTATAAATCGGAGTATAACAAACAAGATGAATAACAAAAATGAAATGACATGCAAGGTATGAAACAAAATAAAAATTCATATAAACCGAAAAGGAGAAAATATCAGTAAGTACCTATTGTAATTATAATATGATATATATAAAGCTAGGTACCCGGGATTGCGAAACGATGAATGAAACTTAAATTATATAAAGATTGATTGATTTTCTTACCCTGAACGAGCCCCAAGCATAAACATCTCCGGTCTCCAACAAAGCAGCGGAGTGTGAGTCTCCAGCGGTGATGGCTACGGCTTTGGCAGGCAATGTCACTTTGTTAGCAGAGCCCTCGTCTGTGTCATTAAAAGCTTAGTGCTCCTAAAACATAGTGTCTTACCCTGACGACTATGTCACTTAAACATAGTGTCTTACCCTGAACGAGCCCCAAGCATAAACATCTCCGGTCTCCAACAAAGCAGCAGAGTGTGAGTCTCCAGCGGTGATGGCTACGGCTTTGGCAGGCAATGTCACTTTCTTGGGAGTGCCCTCGTCTGTGTCACTTGAGGTGTTCCGGCCTAGGGCACCCTCATCGTTGCATCCATATGTCCATACCTGGGTATAGGATAAAATATTTGATATTCATTTGGATTTTCATAACATGGATAGTTGAGTAGCAAATGTTTTGGACTGCCACGCCGGGGTAGCGGGTTCAATTCCCACTTCAGAAAAAGGATACAGGATGATTCCACACAACGTCATGTCGCCCCAAACTAAGCAGAGCTTGTACTATGGGAACCAGATAACTGATACAATACTTCTAATTCTAATTTGGGGAAGGGGTTACATATGGTCTGCACTGACGTCCCGCTGTGGGGTGTATTGTGCATTGATCCCTTTTTTACTAACTTTACCCCAGCCAGCCCAGCTCCCCAAAATAGCGGAGCAGGACCCTGGGTTGATGGATGGTGTGTTCCAGTTTCCCGGTAGGGTCATCTGGGCCCGTATCCAGGATTTTCCTCAGCCCAGTCTTCTTTCTGGCCTCTTCTGTAGCTGTGCAGTGCACGTGTTCAATATAATACAATACTTGTATACTTTATTTTTTTGTAAATACATACATAGAATATATAGACAACACCCAGACCCAGAACAAACAACGATGTTCATCACACAAATGTTTGTACTGAAGCGGGAATCGAACCCGCGACACCGGCGTGGCAGGCCAACACACTTGCCACTAGACCATCCGTGTCGTCAACCTCCTATTTTTTGAAGTAGGTTGAAAACGCCAGCTAAGAGATAGACAGTAAAATACAAGTATTCTTACATTGCCGCTGCTGTCCAATGCCACAGTATGCATGCCACCGGCAGTCACCGCAACAATCTTATCTCCCAAAGCAGTCACATGTCTGAATCTGTAAAAGGAATATTCAAAATACTTGCACCCCTTGGAGTAAGTTCTTTACACATGCGATTGAAGACTTGAGAGCCTGTCAAACAGTCCTGACGCCGCGACGGAACGTTGCGTACTGCTAGCGCCGGCGCTCGGTGTGACAGTAGAATACCGTCATAGTAACACACGGTTCGGTGCTATAACGCGGCGTCAACTTAGCGCTGACGCGGCGTAAATACGCGTTCTGTTTGGCGAAGCCTTTAAGTAGTATGTACTTATGAGACTTATGCCTATTTGCACTAAACTGTCTAAGATCTTCCTTGCAAGTACAGTAATAGCTTAGGAACTATGTCAGTTTGGTGCAAATGGGCTTTACTGACTTGAGGACTTAAGAGTTAAGTCAGTCTGACTGTTGATATTGCAGTGCCCCAAAGTTGCATGCAATTCTACCACTTTATTGTGAAGACAACCTGTTGGTGTTGGTACGACCGATTGAACGACGCCGCACAGTTGCCGCACCGTGCGCTTTGTATGGAAATAAGTGACCGTCCGTGTGCCGCACAACAAACGCACCGCGTCGCCACTGCAGCGGTCCGACACAAAACGTCTAAATCGAAAGAGCCCTTAACCTTCTTAAATGTAGTATTAATATGTGTATTTGTATTACCAAATAATTTGATAAATAAATAAATTTTGGTTTTGGCGGGAACATGAAAAATGGCGCATTGGCAGCATTAAATGAATTGACAAAACTTGAATAACTTTGAGTGTTTAAGTGTAAAAACGGTGGTTTTTTATCCATTAAGTGCTCGTGAACGTGTATGAGTGTTGGTGAATAGTGTAATGCTGTAAAACGTGACTTTTCGTGTTGCCTCCAAAACTCCATAGAAGCCTCTAGTAAAGTCGCAACCACCACTACTTTACAGGGGCATGACTTGACTTATGACAAAATAATCTCTCCAATTACTTGACATATACCTTTGATGTGAAGCCAAAACCGAAGAACTTAGGTTCTTCGTAAAAAAAAATGATTTGATTTTTCAGCGTTATTTAATTTATGATGTAAACCCATTTTTAGCTTATATCAGTTTAACTCACTTGGTAGTCTCTGGAACATCCTCCCCGAGTCCGAGTTGCCCCACATCTCCTTGACCGCACGTGAACACACGGCCTCTCTTGCGGGGAGCCGATGGTATCTCCAAGTGAACCGCTGTAACAAGTACACAGAAGATGTTAAGACAGGAGCTACGGATATTAACGTCTGTAGTGGCTGCTTACAAAATCAAGAGACCGTGGAGCATGTGATCATCCACTGTCGGTCTACAGAGGAGAGTAGGGTTAATACAGGCTAAGTCGGCTTGCTTTATTGGAACGGTGCTGTCAACAACCCAGCATCCTGCTCCGTTACTTCAAGGAGCTGGGATGGCTGGGACAGAATTTAAATTTTTCGGGGGGCAATGCACAATGCACCCTTCAACGGGACGCCAGTGCAGACTGCTGTACCCCCTACTCAGAATAAGAATTAGTACAGAGAAACATCGTGAGGATACCGGCATGTCATAGAACCTAAAAAGTTCGAAGACATGTGCCAAGTGCACAAAAGGAGCTTCTATGAGTCGCACTTGAACTTTCACCACACTGGTTGGAAAGAACTAGTGACACGAAATGAAGAAGACAAGTACAGGGAAATATATTTTTATTTTATTTATTTATTACTAGTTAACAAGCAGTTTTAACTGATGTGTATACCATATACCATACCATACCATACCATACATAGATACCATAGTGTTGGATTTTTTAATACCTTTGGGTCACTTTTTTTTAAACTAACTTTTTAATGATTGATAACTCAGAAATAATTTTTTTTTTGTTTGATATGCTTTCAGATTGGTCCCAATGAAATTAATCAAAATTAGCTCAGTAGTTTAGTATTTAAATCAAAATATCTGAAAAAAATATGTCATCGAAGTAAACAAAATTGTATACTATGCTTCCCTGTGACTTGTCTGTGGTGCCTACGGTCACTTGAACCATCCGATTGAAGTTGGTTGTTGATGGGATCGGTTCAACAGAATTGATAACTTCCTTTTTTTGAAGTAGGTTAATAATCAGCGGATAATGCAAGCCATAATACACAATACCTAGTCAATTTGCAATTTGTTATTATTAGCTCATTTAGATTCTCATTGAGGATATTAGTCACCACAACATAATACAAAAATGTAATATGAACAATGTAGTGCCATAGATTAAAAATGGTGTTCCTGTAGGTAGAACACCAAGTTAGACAGAATCAACCAAAATGGATGCGGAATACAGGACAGAAAATTTTCAGACACCCTGTCAATAAAAATGAAATATCTCTATTTGAAATAATGTTTGTTACTTTTTACAATGATAGTTTTAATAACAATGAAAAAGCCTAATAGTTTTATGTTTTAACATATAATATTTATCTAACCTTGTTACCTACTTCTCTTTATCGAAAATTTGCATCAGACCAAAATGACTAGAAGTTAGCCAATGTGGCTCCATTTTTACTGACGCATTTTCAATGTATTACATTGTGATTCTATACTATAATACTTCTGTGTCCAGTGCATAATGTAGGCGTAATTTATGTGACTTTTGGTCATTTTTTTTACGGAAAAAGCCAAGATGTTTAATCAGTAAACAGACAGGGATCATCGGCCGATACATCACACTAACCTCAAAAACTTCCATGACGAATAATGATATTACATAATTAAAAACGCGTAAATAAGTATCAGAACCACTCACATTATACTACAAATGGGTAATTTATTTACAGTTAATAACACAAAAGGCGAGAATCGTAGCGTCTCGTTTCCCGCCATCGCGTTTGACAGGTCATTGACGTCAAAATCAAAAGGTAAAGAAAACAATTGCTAAGATGGGTCCTCCGGTCCTCCTCACTCACCTCCACGTTTTTTCTTATTTTTCGGGACAGACGAAGCTGAAGACGCGGTCGAAGCCGCAGTCTTCGATGCTGCACGCTTTACGCCTCGCGCAGCCGGCATTACGCCTGCAATTTGAGCAACCGACGCGTCAATAAACACTTCACAAAGCGCGGCAAACGTACTCAGAAACCGCTCAATGTTGCACTGATGACGTTTCCACTTCAACTGTAATCGCGTTAGTGTATAATACCGCACATGCCTCTTTTGCATCAATTACAAGGCTACAACCTCATAGATTCATGTAAAGCGCAGATAGGTTATATTATGCATTTGTAAAGCCACTGCACAGGGAACCAAACAACGCGTCCCACCTTTAGGATAGGCTTCCCACGACACTGGGAGGTTTTACTTACTGTTTTATAAATGATTCCTCAACGGTTTAGCTAAATTATATCGAACTATCACTTTAAATACAAAGATGACGTATTAAAATAATTTTAGTACGAATCTCGTACATTCTCCCTCCGCTTTGGCTTGGGCAGAATGAGTGACGTAATCACGTGCATCATTACTCGGAGTTATGTCGATTAATCGATTGTAACCGATTTATCGACAAGTGACTGAAAATATTCGTAGATACCCTAAAACACGTCAATAAACAGATCCAATATATTTTGATTATTGATGTTTATTATTTAGAAAATATTATTATGCATTCATTTGATATATAGGTACTTAAGTTTATTATAATAATAATATTCTATCAGATATTAGCTGGTTCACATTATTCCTATAATAAACAGTACAAACTCTGATTGTTTATGTTGAGGCTGGATGGTGTTGTGTGAAATCTCCCGAAAATATATTTATTATTTAGTGAGATGTGTAAACATAATAAATTGTTATTACACACAATTCATTTTATTTACACAACTTATTACACTATTAGAGTGATTTAGAATTTTAGATTTTTTATTACTTGTATTTGTATGCTAAAAATAAACAAAACGAAATAATACGTGACTTCAAGTCTAACATGTCGTGTGGACACGATCTCTGTTATGATTTAAAAATGTTCCGATTTGTCGAAAGTTATGATAATCACAAAAGTTGTCAACCACTCACTCACCTCCTATAAAATTAGTCGATTATATTTACCACTCGCAATCGAGTCGAATTGGTGTTCAAATATGCATCACTAGTAGTCATCGACAATTTTCTTCTAGCCGTGGACAATATAAAAAAACTTTTTTTAGCGATGACTTCGTAATGTCGACAAAAACGAAACAAATAAAAATTACATACATAAATATACTGAATTAATCATTATTTTATTGCATAAAATAAAATATGAAACATTAAAAACATTTTAAATTAGTGGATCCAGTAGTGCAGCGCTATCTATAATGACTATATCAACATTTATTTTAGTAGTTTTATAACTAATCGCTAGGTGGCGTTGTGACAAGATTTTGCATTTTCGGAAAAGTTGACGAATATTCAAGTCAGCTTTATAATAAATTAGGTATTTACAAACATCCTGGCCTTTTCTTTTAAAAAATGTTATTAATTTAATTAACGCTGACGGTAGGAAACATATATCATCATTTAGTAGGTACCTAGGTAATTCAATGCAGTAGTATGAATGAACTATGAACGAACACACAGTCCGTACCTAGATATTGGTTGTCTGTCGTGGTCCGTTCGAGTAGGTACGATCAAAGAGCTTCTATACTAGGTACGATAGAGCTAAAAGATTAGTTTTTTCTTACGTTTAGTGTTTTTTTTCATAATTTATTCTCCATTACTTTGATGAACGATTTTTCTCACTAGAAAAAGTCTTATTAGGTCAGAGATAAGTATCCCCCTTGCACAAGACACCCAGCTATAAATCCTTTCAAAAAATTGTAATACTTAAAAAAATTTTAGGCTTACATACGGGTACACAAATACAATCTATTTTTTAAAGGCAAAACTTCTCCATTCGCCGCGACGACGGAGTTTTAAAGGGTTTGAAGCTGGACATTATAATGCAAGGGGGTTACTTATCTATGACGCTGTCTGTACATGCTAAAGTTGTGAGAATGGATGGATCGATAGATGAACTCAATCACGCTGAGGTTTTGATTTTTATATCATTTTGTTTTAATGTTCTACTAAAAATTGTTACATAGGTAGATTCTTTCATAAACGACGAACGTCCAGATGACAAATGTATTGGTATAGTAAGTACCTAACCTATAGCTAGAAAAGGACTTTTCACTGCTCGCAAAGTTCAACTTTAGGCAAGATACAGAGGGAGTAAAATAAATTTTAGGCCGTAGGGCAAAATAGTAGATTATGCACAAAGGGGATAAAGCAGTGTCTTATGTCGCATATTGAACCCTGAGCTAACGAGGGACTCAGTTAACTCCTGAGCGAAGCGAGGGAGTTATGTAGAGTCCTGAGTGACGCGAGGGGTTCAAGCTACCCAAGGCGAAGACAGGCTTTATCCCAGAGGAGCATACTCTACTTTTCACACCTTCTGCGAGGCAATATAAATCCAGGGCTCCAAACTCAGCAGCCACCACCGTCTTTTGTTTCTCAATCTTTGAAGTCGCGCCTTTTTTTTTTTTTTAAGAGTGGCTAGTTCGATTTCCGAACAAACCTTTTTACAATGCCATATGGGCGTTCTTTTACTTAGAGTTTCCCCACGAGTTTCCACACGAATTTGACGTTCCAAATTCAAATCACATTACAACCCTTGGGAGTTTCATACAACATTACCTCCCTAGAGAGGTAATGCTTTGCTTTACCTCGATGATAGCATGATATGTAATTAGACATTGTCGAGCAGGTGGTGTGAAAAAGTTATTGCTTATAGAGTCTGCTCAAAGAGGTTCACTTTATTATAGGTTGAGTATCTACCTACCTACCTACAGGAAGATGAGAAGTTTTTTTTCAAATTTCGAAATTCGGTCCTTCACAAATTCACAATAATAGGTACCCATATGATAGATCAGGGACCATAACTTTTTTAAATTTCGAATATCATGGTAACATTGGATGGCTGTGTGTGTCTCTGTTTTTGCCATGGCTTGCTTCAGGCCCTTGGTGTAGTACACTGTACAAGTAATAATACATGTAGTAGATTATGCACTAAAGGGATGTAGCAGTGTCTTATGTCGCGAGTGGCATATTGAACCCTGAGCTAACAAGGGACTCAGTTAACTCCTGAGCGAAGCGAGGGAGTTATGTAGAGTCCTGAGTGACGCGAGGGGTTCAAGCTACCCAAGACGAAGACAGGCTTTATCCTCTACTTTTCACACCTTCTGCGAGGCAATAAAAATCGAGGGCTCCGAACTCAGCAGCCAACACCGTCTTGTGTTTCACAATCTTTGAAGTCGCGCCTTTTTCTTCATTTTTATGAGTGGCCAGTTCATTTTTTACAATGCCATATGGGCCTTCTTTTACTTAGAGTTTTCCACGAGTTTCCACACGAATTTGACGTTCCAAATTCAAATCACATTACTAACCTTGGGAGTTTCATACAACATTACCTCCCTTGGAAGGTAATGCTTTGCTTTACCTTGATGATAGCATGATATGTAATTGGATATTAAAATATAATTTCATTGTTATTTTTATATACTTCCAAACCAGCTGGTAGCAGTTATTAATAAGATTATAATAGGGTAGGGTAGGGACATTGAGGTACTTGATGGGTAGGGAGGGACGTCAAATCGTACCAATTTTGGTAACAGCTAGTCCGATGCACCTCATCCACCTCAATCTAAATGTAAATTTGAAATTGCAAGCAAATTGCATGTCAAGCAATTTGTGTGCCATTCTGTGCTTGATACCAACGCATGTACAGTCAGCTGCACATATAGGTATGTATACATACACTCCCAAGCTTTCATATTTATATTACTCTTAACTTCAACAAATTATATAAATATATTTAGTAATAAATCCGCTTGATTTCTAAACAAAGCGGATTTATTACTAAATATATTTATATAATTTGTTGATATTTATGGATTTCCGCAAAGTAACGCCTGAATCAATCAATTACTCTTAACTTAACAAAGAAAATTGCACGCAATCATTTTCAAATTAATGTAGTCATCTTACTTGTATGAAGAAGAATGTCTTTGCAAAATTAAGTTGCAGGTTAGGTAGGCAACTCATTAAGACTTCGCACAACACACACACACACACACATCACATTCACACTCCACACACACCACTGACAAACACAATGCGATTATTTGTTTGTTTGTAATTTACTGCTGTTAGAGTTACTAATTATCTACCCAGACTTACCTACCTATAATTTTTATATATTTACAGTAAACAAAATGTAGACTCAATTTGGTTTAAGAATAGTATATATTTCATAGCTTATATAAGAAAAAAATGTAACTGTGAGTCTAATGTTAAATAAATAAAATAAAATAAAATAAGAGTATAATACACCACCAATTTTAAATTACCAATATTTAAATTGGCAATGCAGACGGGATATTACGTTGTTTCTGTGCAGTCAGAATTTTGGATTTCTACAAAATGACAGAATGACAGCGGGGCGAGTGCGGTGCCCGAGCCGAGCTGCGGCGAGCTGGCTCGAGCTAGGTACCCGGGTTTGCCAAACAAGAAATAAAACTTACATTATTATTAATGTTCGGTACCACCTGACGCAAATCCATAAGAAAACGATTAACGGTAACAGTATACCAATTACCATATTTATTATGAAAACAAAATCGTCTTAATTTTTTCAAGATTTTTTATCATATCTGTTGTCAGTAACGGCAACTGATAATGCATATTTTTTTTCTTTAGATTAAAAAATTACGGTGTATTGGTAGGTAGCTCAACTGCTCCAACTCAATACCCGAAATAAAATTTAAATCAATATTTGCGAGGGTTATTTGACCAAGTGGGCGGATGGAGGCTGGCCACACTTAACCACACCCTTCGCTAAAGCCTTCGCTTCTCTCTTTGTCTTAATATCTTCTATCTCATGTATGTATTTTGTTTAGAATTTTTGAGCTAAAAATAATAAAAGTCATCTAAAGACTACTTGCACCAAACCAATTATATGTAATAATATTACTTATTCTTTGACCAAACTATCAAAGTTCCTAAGTAATTACTTAGCTCGCTTGACAGTTCTTATAAGAAAATTCAGACCGATATAGCGGTCTGAATTTGGACCAATTTCAAGAAGCACCAGGTGCAAGAAGCCGTCTGCTAATTGCTAATAAATAAATAAGTACTTTGGACATTTCACACAACGCTATCTAATATAATAATATTACTTATTCTTTGACCAAACTAAGTAGACCTTGAACTATAGGAACCTTGAACACTATTAGTACCTAATGTTTTGGTTCCTACGGACCAAAGTTCTAAATTTGAAAAAAGTTCTCAGTCCTTTAAGGGGATATAAAACCTTACATACTGAACTTTTTTGAACAGATTTTAAAAGACATTAATTTTTGCCCCAGGGCCTAAAATGCAGTTTTAATTCCTCTGCCTATATTCAAAAACTGAAATTTACGAGCATGAGAAGTGAAAAAATATTAAAGAGCTCCCCAGAATAACAACAAAACTCGTGGAAGAGTAAATTATCGAAGGAGAGCTGTGAGGTACCGCGGTGTCGGATATCATTTCACTGCAGCGGGCCTCGTTTGTAACATGGAATTCAATGTATTTATGACTTATTTTACACTATCATTACTTTTTTTCTAACAATAACTGAGCTGCGATAGTCTAAAGGTAGGTTAGTTCGGATTTGCCACTGTAGGGATTCGCCACCGCTGTTTATTGTTCCAATAAAGTAAAGTCGGCAGCACCATGAAAAGTTCCCTGTGGTTAATTAGTAAAAATAAATATACCTACTATACTTTATTATACTGTTTAGCTATACACGCAACCTACTCTGCCAAAATAGGGTGTGTGCGTTTTTGGCAACATATCACTTGTGCATTCCACCTCACAAAAAAGAATATAGTTTGTGCTTATCCAGGAATTAGAAAAATTTCAGTTTAATTAACACTGTACTGACAAACGGCTAAGATTTTGGCAAAGCATCACTTCATTCTTCCAACTTCAAAGTCCTACTTTTATAGTTTTTACAACTTACATTTTGGGTGTGAAAAAGATAACTTAGTTTAAAAAAAACAATGCACAGACAGGGTTGCCAAAATCTATGTTAAACAGGCAACAGAAGACAGACCCCCTCTTGGTCGAAAAATTATCGAGCGAGAGCCGTGAGGCACAGTGGTATCAGGTGTCACTGCGGTAGGCTTCGTCCGTAACATGGAATAAACTGTATTTTGGACTGACATAATACGTTCATTCTATTGCTAAACTAAGCTGGAAAGCCTGTAATTGTTTTTTTTCTCGGCTGAGTTTTTGGCAACACATTTACTTGCATTCCACCTCACAATATAGCTGTGATACGGAAAAAAGAAGGATGTGATTAATAAATAATAGTAAGCGCCTACAATATTATGGCTTTTTATTAATTTTATATTTGTTGAAATCTTAATAAAAAATATACCTGTTAGCAGATGATGTAGGTGCATGCATGCCCTTAAAAATAAATGCTTCTTTGCCTTCAACTCTACATAATTGAGGAGAGTAAATGAAGTAGGGTATAGAGGTAGGAAATCCTTGTTAGAGACAGCTCTTTATGTTTGCATTCGATATTTACATCACCTGTACTTTTCTTAGAACTCTCTTGTATCTACTTACTACTCTACTTGTTTACAAACGTTTATATTTTTAGTTTAAAAAATAAACATACTTTTTAAATGTAATATTAATTTATAAGGAATTTTAGCAATTTGCTTTTTCTTCAAGGCAGAGTAAATAATCAAAGAATGCAGATTAACTCTAACAAATGTTAGATTTTTATTTATAGACAGCGGCGGTCAATATAATATCAATTGAGTTACCGTAATAAAACGACAATGGTACAATTATTGGACTTCCGGATTCTATAAAAACTTCTGAAATTCGCTCATAAAATCGGGCATTTCATATACTGGGTTCTGTATACAATACTTAATCTTACTATTACTATTACCTACCTATAAGTAACTAAATTGTTATGATTATACCTGTAAAATTTGCTAATGAAAAAAATATTTGAAATATGTAATTCATGAAAGAAATGAAAAGAAAACTAATTGACAAGTCTAAAATTAAACTAAAGAGTAACATTTTTCATTTTAAAAAAAAATTAAAATTACTAATTTAGAAGTAGGTACCTACCTACGCGGTTAGCCTTGCCTAAAAGGTTAATGACAAAACTCGGTTTTAATAGCAGTATCTTACAGAACCCTATACCAGAACAACCCAGCAACAAAAGCCATTATGGCTTTTAGATCATTACTAAGCATATTGTTAGCACCCTTGTACACCCGCAGTTATTAATAGGGGCCCGCCCTATACTCCAGTTATGGTGATAAATTGTTATTGTAGTGAGTAACAATTTTGTTATTGAAATTGTTTATTCAAATAAACAAGCTTCACGTTTATAAAAACTGAAAATCCGACTGCAAAATTATTTATATATTGATTGCCAATGCATTTTTCCAAATTAATTTTAAAGATATTCTTCTTTTGATTTAATTTGATTTAAAGATATTTTTTTAATTATACCTATATTTTTGTAATCTCCTAATTAATTTCCTTCATTTAAATACCCTACTCGATAGGTAAAAAAATATTATTAACCACTTAGAATTGTAGCGCCAAAGATCCGCCATTATGTTTTATTTTTAAATCTATCTAGAGTCTAGATTCTAGACACTTTAGTTTTTGAGACGAATCTAACGATAAACCAAATTTAAGTTTATCTACTTAAGCAATTTTCTGGAAATTTATATGTTATTATTAAATAATAATTAATATTTTATAATAATTATAAATAATTATTTTTTGATTAATCTATCTAATAAATTATAATTATAATTATATATATAGTAAGATAGTAACACCCAAAGAAACATACATTATAAAAGGGAAGCTTAAAAATATTTATGTAGGTGTAGGAGCTTTTAAATAAGATATTTTCAAATCGGTATATAAATAAAAAAGTTCTGAGGTAACAAACATTAAAAAAAACCAACCGATTTGAGAACAGCCTCTTATCTTGAAGTCGGTTGAAAAAAATATATACAAAGGAGCACCTTTGCCAAACTTCCACTTCATTGACGAATAAACTCAAAACTTTAAAAAAAAGAGATAAAGTTTCATCTGCCATTCTGCCAAACTTCCGAAAAAAAAGGAACAATGTTTATCAGATCCTTGTGAGATCTGGATCTTGTTAAATTATAATAGGTTGTATTTGTATTGATCTATTGAGTACTTCTTGACTGCTGTTTTAAGGGGGCTCGATGGTTATAGAGGTGAGGTACGAGGCATTATTAATTGAAAGGGTTCTGTAGATATACCTACATCACATTTTTTTAATTGTCAAAAATAAAATTAATGGGCATTGCAGAAGGGGTAAGCCGTCGTATCTGTGCAGTCATAATTTTCGGTCTCTTCTTCTTATCGTGTCACTAGTTCTTTCAAACCAGTGTGGTGAAAGGATTTCAAGTGCGCCTTGAAGTGCTCTTTTCGTGTACTATAATTTGAAATGAAAAAATGAAAAATGAAAAATTATTTATATACTAACAAAACACAAATATATTAGCTAAGCTACCCAAGCTTAAATTAAATAAAGCTAAGTGTATTTACTATTATTAACAGTGCATTTTGTAGAGAGATTCAAACATATTTGTATTTATTAACGGACCCACACTATATATTATTTATATATTTTCACTTTAATTTTTAACTACTTACATAATGTCAGAGTGACAGCGGGGTGAGTACGGCGCCCGAGCCGAGCTGCAGCGAGCTGGCTCGAGCAAGGTACCCGGATTTGCCAAACGATGAATGATACTAAGTAATTAAGTAATCAATGATGTTGATGATGTACCGGTTGATGCAAGACCATAGAAAAATACTAACGGTAATAGCTATTCAATTAGTACTTATTTATTTATTTTTTATTAAAAATAGGGTTACGTTTGACCACGACTCGCCTGATGGGAAGCGATGTCGTGGTCTATTTCAACACGTATACCTAGAAGATGCTTGTTAATGCGAACTTTAAATACACCCAAGTTATAGGTGGTACTTACCGTTTTGTTATCACCAAATATCAAAATAAAAAACATATTAACGGTAACTAATAGCTATTCTATTAGTAATTACCATTAGTTATTTTTATCACCAAATCTCAAATTTATCTTTATCAGTCAAACAAACATTCGCTTTTATTCAGTAATTCAGTAATTTATTGCAGATAAATATGTACACTTACACCTTAGGGCTATGGTATACTATACTTACCCTGTTGGGCACAGCAACTTTACTAATAGGAACTTAAGTTTATTTCCTTACATTTAATAGGTAGTATCACAAATTCACAATGTAGGTAAATGAATATAAATTTAGTTTTTAAGATGGCACATTAAATACCTACTACTTAGATTAGTTATTTGAATGAATAGTTTATTTATTTTTTATTACTATGATAATGACGATATTTTAATCTGGACATTGTGTAGGGAACCCTAAAAGTCCCCATACATCTCACGCCGCCATCAAAAACAAGATGTCTACCGCTAAACACGGTCACAAAAGAGCACTACCATCACAAAAACTTTACAATGGCGCCATATAAGCGTATAATGATTGTATTCAATGCACTTACATATCAAAGGAGATATCAACTCTATTTTGTTAAATCAAGAGTTTATTTTTGAAGTAGAATTATGGGCAGTTTTTTTTATAAAGATTAAAGAATAGAGTCGAAATGATTATGAACGCGGTGTCTTCAATTAATGTGTTTGTAATAATAGGTATGGGACATTATACGAGTATACCATAAGTATTGTAATTAAGAAAACTTTATTAATTAATTAATGAGATTTACTCCCTTAAATATTGGTAACTCAATACTGGAGATATTGTATAAATTGATGATAATAAGAAATAAGAATAAAGTTTACTGTTAGAATGCAAGTTACAAATTAAGATGCTATAAATAACCATCATGCTGAGCTGTATTTAGAGTGGTTTACATAGAAAATAACTAGTGGCTGGTATTATTTAGATGCTCGTTAATTGTGGCTGACTTAGTAATTTAGAAGGCAACACACATTTTTAGAGGCGAATAATGTTTTTTAAAAAAAAGCCTGTAAAATTAGCACCCAATAAAAAAATTAAAAATCAAAAAGTAGCTTTATAATATTAAGTTCGAGAACTCTCAAGATATAGGATCTATATTGATATCAAACAAAAATTATGAATGAATGAATGAATTATCACTTTGGTCCAGGTCGATGTAAAAGCCATATGGCGATAAAGATGTTTTGGGGTTAAACCCCATCCCTAGTCGTAAGTTCATATTCCTGAACAAACACATCCATATGTGGTCATTTAAGCCCCATTCATTATCGGGTTAAAAATGTCTTCATCAAGGATGACAAAGTAAGTTTAAGTTTCCTGGTACAATAAAGAGTTCATTCATTCAATAATTCAAGGTGTTCGGCTGCTAGAACGAAAGGAGGTCATCTCCGGGCTTTTTTAACCCACTTCAAAAAGGAGCCTTTTTTTGTTAAGTACCTCAGAACTTTTTTTTTAAACCAATTTAAGAAATAATTTTTTTTGAGAGAATATAGGTACTTTCAGATTGGTCCCATAAAAATTTAATGAAACTCGGTTCAGAACTTTGGTTTTGAAATCTGACTGAAAAAATTACGTAATCGAAGTACTTAAACGAAATTGCGTATTTTGTTGTTGTTTCCCTGTGACTATTCAGTGGTGTTTACGGTCACTAAAACAGTCCAATTGATTCGGTTGTAGTATGTTATTGTAAAACCTTGATTATTTTATGAAATTATTGTCTCAATGTCTCGAAGTGGACAACTACTACTGTACCCGTACGTCATTCCTAATTTAGAATTAGGTAGGTGCCAATTTGATATAGGTAAGGCATTGTCCCTCTGTTGTACGTAGTTTATTTACTCTGTGGTAATATTAAGATATTTTAAAAACAATGTTTCTCCAGAGTTTTTGGCGGGAACATGAAAAATTGCGCATTGGCGGCATTAAATTAATTGACAAAACTTGTATATCTTTGAGTGTTTAAGTATAAAAACGGTGGTTTTTTATCCATTAAGTGCTCGTGAACGTGTATGAGTGTTGGTGAATGGTGTAATGCTGTAAAACGTGACTTTTCGTGTTGCCTCCAAAACTCTAGAAGCCTCTAGTAAAGTCGCAACCACCACTACTTTACAGGGGCATGACTTGACTTATCGACTCTGACTTATGACAAAATAATCTCTCCAATTACTTGACACTGGCTATATACCTTTGATGTGAAGCCAGAACCGAAGAACTTCGGTTCTCCGAAAGAAAAAAAAAATGTACTCCGTAACTAACCTGATTTTTCTTTACAAATAAAAAAAAAATTAAGGTATTTCATTTAGGTATGTGGTAAATTTAAAATTAAAAATTAAATTATAAATGAAATTTAACTTTTAAATGGTGCTTAGGTACTTTTTGAAATATTTTTGAGCATGATTCTTTTTTTTATATTTGAGTTTGATTATATTTTACTTATTTTATATTCAGTGTAGGTACCTACCATATGTTTGACTTTTTTTATAATGTATAATTTGCCCTCTAAAAGACTTCAACGCGCACCGTTTTCAGAGGTATTTGTTTTTCAATTTAATTTCCATTTGTAAAATAGATAAGAAAAAATGATAATAATAATTATTCTGAAATAACAATAGTTAACTGATAACAACGACTACATGATACAACAACAACATATATATATATATTTTTATGTTTAAAAATAGACTCTTTAGTGCACCTTTGGTCTCACTCTCCATCCCAAGGTTGCCTGGAAGAGATCGCTGCTTAGCGATAAGGCCGCCCATTGTACATGCTCTCTAATTATCTTGTATTTATCTTTAAGTTTCCTGGTACAATAAAGAGTTTTCATTCATTCATTCATTCATTCATTCAACAACGTTACAAACGATTTCAAGAAGGTAGTAGTATATATTTATAAGGTTTTTTTCTTTTTGCATGTTGTCTTACGGTGAAGTGTGTGAGACCAACTCTAGTTTTAAAACCTTCGATGAACCATACTTAAACAAACAAACAAACAAACAAACATTCACACACTCACACCCCTGCACTAGGATTCCCTGTGTCGCAGGAGGCATGGACACATACAAGACATCACAACATCCAAGACCCGAGAACAAACATTTGTGTTCGTCACAAATATTTGCCCCGGCCAGGGATCGAACCCGGAACACCAAGCTTCGTAGGCAGGGTCACTACCAACTAAGCCACGGTGTCGTCACACAAACTACTACTACTACTTACTTCAGACAAAATAAATAATTTCATTGGGCCTGAAATTCCTTCTAACATAAAATAAGTAAATTCCTAACAGTTACGTCACAGGTTTCGTATGATTTAACAGAGTCAGCTGTTATCCGCTAAACTGGGTTGGATATTTTTACACAACGTTTTCAGAATCCGTAGCCATGCACGAATCCACCCACAAACAATTTCAATTGTTAAACTCGCTGAAAAATGGCGATCCTGCCATCAACCAATGGAAGGCGTTACCCTTCAACGACCAAAAAGCCTCCTATTGGGTCATCTCATCTCCTCAATTCGGCTCGACCAATCAGAACACGTAACGGAAGTGGAAGTCAAACCAGTTCCATTTTGGCCTCGGTTACGCGCGCACGCTTTTCGAAAAGGAGTTTATGGAAATTCGTAAATCGAACCTCCTTAGGTCCTATGTGTTATTTTTGATATTTTAGTTCCGAATTCAAAAAAAGCCGGCTTCTTTCTGTGACTATTGCGTAAAAGCTAAAGAGGTTATTGTTATTTCGTCATTCGTGTATTTTTAGCATTTAGCTTGTTAAGCGTGTCTGTGTGATGTGAGGCTGATCTTAATTTAGCATTGCATATGAGTGTGAGTATATGTCTTCCTTATTTAAAGCCGTCCGGTGGTCCACATTTCATTTACATTGCAGCAAATTTGCTCTAGAGTTGTTTCAAAACGGGTCATTCGCACTTTGGTACCTTTTTCTAACATCGAACACTATTTTCTCTACCCATAGATTAATAACTGTGTTCCTATAGAACACCAAGATAGACTCAAAAAAATGAATGTAGAATACAAGACAGATTTTTGTTTATCAATAAAAATGAAATATCTCCATTTTCAATTATATTTAGTTACTTTTTACGATGTAGTTTTATCAACAATGAAAAAGCCTAGTAGTTAAAACATATAATATTTATCTAGCCCTGTTACCTACTTTTTCTTGGACTCTTTTTTGGCGCATTTTCAATGTACTACATTATGGTTCTGTACTTCAATAATTCTGTCTCTACTTAAAAAATCCTATTGACTTGGTTATTCATTTGAATAGGTACTAATTTAAAATTTGGAAAACTAAAATCCTTAATAATTTCAATTTGGTTTTTGTAACATCTTTTTTTATGTTAACAAGTTATGAGTTTATCTAGGCGCTCTCCTTATCGTAAGAGATCACGCCTGTCCATAACCATAACTGTTATAGGTACACAGTTTTAATTTCCATAGGCCCATGCAACACTGACTTAGTGCTCGTATATACATATAGTCAGTCTTGAAAGCCCAAACATTTCACTAGCTCAATACCCTTCAAACCAGAACACAGTAATGCTACATATTACTGCTTTGCGACAGAATATCTGGCACTGTGTTTGTAACTAACCACATATACCGTGTCTCTACTGCTCTACCTAATTCAAAAATGTTCTTCATAACTTCTCTTGCTGCTCGATGACTGAATATACACGAAGGAAATTAGGAAAACAATATTGCCAAATCTCTTTCGCTTAGTAAACATATTAAAACCAAAAATACATGTATATGATACACGTACCAAAAATACATGTATATGATACACGTACCAAAAATACATGTATATGATACACGTACCAAAAATACGTGTATATGATACACGTACCAAAAATACATGTATATGATACACGTACCAAAAATACGTGTATATGATACACGTACCAAAAATACGTGTATATTAAAACATTTCGTGAGATTGAATTCATCGCTCCACTTATTTTAATATTTTTTTCATTTCTCTAATAATATATAATTTAATTTTTTTTTAAAGTTTTAATGAATAATTATTGTTTATACATATAATAAAGGATCTGATTTTTTGTTTTTTATATATATACGTACATTGTATTTACTAATTATAATTATTTAGGGATTTTATCCATACAAAAGACTTCAACGCGCTCCGTTAATGTAAATCAAAAATATTTCCATATTATTTACATGGGTATTTTTACGTTGAGTTTTTGTTTGTTTAAAGGTATCTCTTATAGATAATAAATCTATTTCTTTCTTTATTTTCTAGTGGTGTAATCTGCAAATTTACCTAATTTTCTAATTTATTTAATAATAATAATAAATAGAGTGAATAGAGAGAGAAGTAAATGACAAGACATGGAGGAGGCTTTTGCTACTTGTACGATGACACACAAGCGTTTTCACAAGCTGATTGTAAGCGTTTTTAATCGCTAGCGTGTGAGCGTGTTAGCTTTTGGGAAGGATTGTCAACAAGCAGATTGTAAAAACGCCGATGACACTGGGCGACTTTACACGCTACACGCGAAGTCGCTGGCGTGTAGCGTATAAAAAAGCCGTGTGTCATTCGTACTGTAAAGGTGTTTCTTGCACCAAAAACAATATGATGATTAGAACAAAAGATAGAAGAAAAAAGTAAAAATAAGATTCTTTATTAATATTCTTCCTTCTCTATATTCTAGTGGCATATCTGTAAATTTACCAAATATTCCAATTTATTTAGGTAAATTTTAATATTCCTCACTGACAACAACCGAGACACATCACCAAATTAAAAACCGAATAACCAACAAACCCAACGTTTTATCACCAATTAATTAAAATATTCAATAAAATTATACTCGAATAACATGTGTTCCGTAAAGTTTATTACATCAGTACATCGTAAGTTTCGGTGTAAAATGGTTCAACATGGTCATTAATTAGGGTCCCGTGGGGCCGAAACCGTAAAAGTATTATTTTATGGTCGTTTGATAAGATCAGGGACAGGATTGAGTTAGGCCTATTCGGTTTGTGGCCTTATTTGATTACGCGGACTGTCAATTGGATGAGTGAGTTACGTCATTTTTCTTTGGGAATTTGTTTACTTGTATTTTGTCCAAATTCTTAATTAAATAGATGGATTTTAAATTTTAATTAATATTAGATGAATAATGAATCAAACATTACACATGCAGAATCATATTTTACATTTATAATTTTATACGAGTCAAGTTGAAAATGGAGTAATGACACTTAAGCCCTTTTCAGTAATTGGCCTAAGGAACAATTTTTTTTCTAAAATTATGATTGAAATAATAGAAGAAATATTCTTACGCAACTTTTTTTGTGTCGCATCTTTCCCATATTATCTACGATTTTCAATTTTATTGATTAAAAACATAAAAAAGTTTGTAAACTTAACCTTTTTACCGTTTGATAGGTTTAATGCATAATTAGTCCTTTTTGGAAAATAAGACTTTCACTTAAGTCTAAGTTTAAAGTAGTAGGAAGTCTAAGTTTAATCTTAATTTAATTTCTATCTAAAATTTTTTATGATAATTTAATAACCGAAAATCTCCATATGTATACAAAATGCAAATACGTCTTTTTTATGCAAAAAAACTGGAATGGTTACGATTTTTTACCTTTTTACCATTGTTCTCTTAAAAAGTAGAGTTAAAAATTTAAATCTAGTTCGAAAATCCAATTGCTAAATAGTGCGGTGATCGTTCCCGCTGCGGCGTAGTAAACTGTCGATAAATTAAACAGTTTTACAGCTGGCATTTGTCGATAAGCATCGAACGCCACGTGGGGTATAGTGACGGGCGTCGACTATCGATATCGACCACCTACGTTATCGAACTATAAGCCATATTGTGTTACATCTGTTTTCAGGTGACTAATCGTTTTGTGATGTCGAAAGTAGGTCGACTAGTATAAAGTACTTAGAATAGGTAATACTAATAATATGACTGAATTAATGTATATGCTTTTCCTCCTCCTTGCGTCGATATCCTCACTCCTGAGGATCGTGACCTTTACGAAGGACTTTTGTGTGGATGATGTGTCTCCATCGGGATCTGTCTTTTGCAGAGCGTATGGCGTCGCCCACGCTGGACTCCAGCGTAGAGCGGATTTGGTCGCTCCAACGCAGTGGGCTCCGCCCCCGTGGCCGTTTTCCTTCCACCTTGCTAGTGACAACCAGTTTTTCTAAGTTGTTGCTGTCTTTTCTGGCTATGTGTCCGAAGAACTCCAGGTTTCTGCGAAGACAGATGGTATATGCTTTAATGTACACCATAATACAAAAAACATTAACATATACATAGAAGGAAACATTCGAAAATTTTGTACAATGGGCGGTTTTATCGCTATGAAGCGATCTCTTCCAGACAACCAGTAAAAATACTCTCTCAAAATTTATTTTAGAAACAAAATGACGATGAAAGGAAATAATCAAGAATAGAGTGGAGAGAAATCATGAGATGCTAGTTATATTATATTAAAGCTTTTTTTGAGTTTGTGAAAAGCTGTCTTATTATGTCTTATACTCTTATAATCGGTATTCTGCGACTGAATTTTCTAGAAACTAACGAGTTGAATAAACTTTACGTTTATTTTAGGAACGTTGAAAGCATTTTATTACAGTTTTTTAGGACAAAGTGGGAACTGGATATTTCTTGACGGCAATTTACGCCTACTTAATTATTAAATATTTTGTGGTTTAATATAAAAAGCCGTAAAATAGGTCTAGGAATTCTGTTGACAAAAACTCATTTGGGTGTCAGCCAAAATGTGACAGTGTAAACAGAAAACGCCAACTACTTTCATCAATGACTCTATTTAAAAATAAATTTTGATAAGTTTTCCACGAGATAGGTTTGTCTCTAAAAAGTTAGAGCGTTTTTTTTTTAATTTAAAACATTAAACTTATAATTTTATCGGTTATATGTATAAATAGGCAAGAAAGACTATAAAATGTTTTGAAGATTTATGTTCAAGAGATTTCTGTTTCCACGTCAAAAATTAAATATTCAAAATAATTTTAAACAACAGAATATTTGCAGTGCCCTGAAAGGGTCATGTACACTGCTAGCTTCCATATTAGAACCTAAACTAATAAGACGATCTTACATGTAAGTAAATGAAATAAACTGTCTGGAAGAGATTGCTATCTAGCAATAAGACCGCCCTTGTAATTTTGGTTTGTTTTTCTTTTTTTTATTTATTTTAAGGTGATACAATAAAGCATATTCTATTCTATAAACAATAAACAATTCAAAAATGCCGTCTGGTGGTGACAACGACCGACTAGGTTATTTATAGTTTATTTTTTTTATTTAGTGTTATTTATTATTTATTTATTTTCTTTCGAAGAACCTGAGATCTTTGGTTTTGGCTTCACATCAAAGGTATATAGCCAGTGTCAAGTAATTGGAGAGATTATTTTGTCATAAGTCAGAGTCGATAAGTCAAGTCATGCCCCTGTAAAGTAGTGGTGGTTGCGACTTTACTAGAGGCTTCTATGGAGTTTTGGAGGCAACACGAAAAGCCACGTTTTACAGCATTACACTATTCACTAACACTCATACACGATCACGAGCACTTAATGGATAAAAAACCACCGTTTTTACACTTAAACACTCATAGTTATACAAGTTTTGTCAATTAATTTAATGCCGCCAATGCGCCATTTTTCATGTTCCCGCCAAAACTCCTTATTTATTATTCATTTCTGTTATTGTTTAGTTGTGTAAATAAAAAAAATACCCTTACCTATTAAACAAGGAATATAAAATTTATCGACTTTACCCCATCACTACGACTCCTTCAACTCCATACATTAGCTGGGTCTCCCTTGAGATGGTGTCGATGATAAAAATTACTTAAAACACCAAACATTTATATGCCCTTTCATTTACTCACCATTACTCATGCATGACAAAGAGGGATGGAGATATAAACATTTTTGGAATTTAAATCTTTGTAACAAAATGGATTGGTTATTTTGAACATCGGTATTAGAAAAGGAAAAGGTCGTAAGTGACATTTTATTCTTTTTATTTGATTCTACGTAAATTAAACTTAACAAATTAAAAATAAAGATAGATAAATAGATTAATGCCGACTTGCATCAAACTTTCAATGTTCCTAAGCAATTGCTTCGTTTAGGGACTTTGACAGTTTCGTGCAAGTAGGCATAGGTACCTCTTAATCAACGTCAAGAGACAGATTTTGGCAAGATTTTATGATAATCTTCACACTTATTGCACTTAGATAGTACTTTAAAATGGAGTTAATTTATTACCTTATGGGTATAATCGTCAAATCCGAATTCCATACAAAATGTTTCGGACAAACACTCAAAAAGTACGCCGTATTATAGTAATTTCTTCACACTATTCGTTTCATCCATATTTTTTGATTTCGTGAACAAAAAAAGTGAAAGGTTTCATACTTTAATTTAGATTTTATACGTGTTTTTAAGTTAGTAGGGTTAATTTTAATGTGTGTAATATGGAATTCGGATTTGAGGATTGGCCTTAACCTTAAATTTATTAAGTTTTATTCACGTCGTTATTAACTTAATTGGTTATATTAATAATATTAGGTCATTTATTTAATTATTACTTTTTATCTATGAAGTATTTAGGTACTTCATAAATAATAAGTTACTTATAAGAAACAAAAATATCAATACGTTAGTTAGTTTTTATCAGAAAAAAACATCTTTAAAGCAAAAAGGACACATCTCACTTTTAACCCTTTGGTGTCAAAATCCAAATTAAAAATTGTAAATCTCTGTTGTCTCTCCATCTCCGCCATATTTCAACGTACGTGAGTATATTTTGGAGGGAAAAATATGGTAAATTGATGGAGACTGCGATCTGGGATTCAGATTGTGTTAGAAATTGATTTAGGGACAGTGCGAGAGCGTTGCTTTGTCTTATAAATAATAATAAAGCAAATGATTATGCGTACAACCCGATTAGATTAAAAAATATTAGTTAATATTTTTAAAATTAATTAAATCAACAAATTTTTAAAAGCACATAATAATAATGTTTTTATAATGTTTGATACCCTACTCGATAGGTTTGGTTAATAAAAATGTATTAATAACATATTATTTACCGCCAAAAATCCACATTTTCTCCTCTTTTTGAAGTCTGTTGAAAACACCATTTTGAATGTATTTAACTTAACATTAGACTTTCGTTTTTTTTTTAATAAAACCTTTTTTTTTCTTTTCAGGTAACCGTGGGCCTCCACTCAACTTTAAAATGAGAAAAAAAAGGAAACCAATGAAGCGCAAATACAACGTAAATTAAAGCCCAAAGCATTTAAAATTAATTACTAATAACTGGCCAGACAGACTAAAAACTCTTTACCAAAAACGAGTCTTTCCTAAAACCGAACTTAAATAAGTAATCATCGTTTTAAAAGACCGTGTTTGTTTGAACATTAATGGGACTGCTGCCTTTGTGTTTGTTAATATGCCTTTTTACTTAACAAAAACAGTTTGACAAACTTGCTCGCATTTACCGTTACCACGAAAATCAATAAAAAAACATTTGTTTGCTAACCACGCTCGAAATATGAAAAGTGCAGTGAGAAAGTAGGATTGTTTAAAGGAGTTTTAACGATTCAAACAGTTCCGAATTTAAAAAGTGCGGCCATTGCAGTTTCATTGAGAGAGAAGAAAGTTATAGGTAAAGTGGATTCGATTATTCTGTAACAACCGAAGTTGAGTGTCAAATATAAAAAAAAATAATTGGAAAGTGATATACATGTGAAAACCTTGGAATATCCGAAAATACAATCTATTTTTTTATCTATGAACATAACTTGAAGAGTATGTAGTGAAATCTAGAAAAAAAGACCTCAAAAAAGTTACTATTTCGTAAAAACTGACAGTTTTCGTAAAAAGTGAGTTTTGTAAAAAGTGACCGTTTTTGTAAAAAAGTGTCAGTTTTGTAAAAAGTGACCGTTTTTGTAAAAAGTGACCGTTTTTGCTAAAAGTGAATCACAAAGTGTCAAAGTGGCTGGAGACGAGCATTTGGACATGCTGGGGGGGCCGGAGTGGGGGCAGCGTGAGGCGACCCCCCCCAGAGACGCCCCCCTGCCGAGCTTCGGGTTCACACAGGAGCAAGTCGCGTGTGTTTGCGAGGTAAGTGTTGTTCATTTATGCCCTAATTAAACGAGTGCCTTTTCGTCGTGTGAGGTTTTTTTAAAAATACTGCTCACAGCTTCACCCACGACGAGGTATTACGTAAGTGTTTATGAATAAAGACACATCTAACTTAAGCCTCGATAACACAAGGTTAGTTTACATGCTACAAGCCAGCGAGTTCGCTAGTAGGTTGTAAACTCGGCCCGTGTCATCGGCTTTTTTACAATCTGCTAGTTGAATATCCTTCGGGACCACTAACTCGCTCACTCGCTAGCTTTTAAACTCGCTGGCTTGAAGCTTGTAAACTAGCCTCATGTCATCGAAGCTTTAAAATCCAAAATTAGAAAATAAAGTGATAATAAATCAGAAATTATAGTGATAATTAAAATTAAATCCTATTTATTTAAAAATATACCGTACGTGTATTTATTGTTTCCTTTAAATGTAGGTTACTATAAAATCTACTTTTATTTACAAAAATGCGCTCTCTTGATGTTAATAGATTTAATCTATGTACAAAGCATGGAGGAACTAAATCAATTAATTTTACTAGTCTCTGTAGACACAAATTCAAAGCCAGACCTACTCTCTAAAGCGAGAATAACCAGTGCAGGAATGTTAGTTACTTCAAAACGAACTGCAACAACAATGTTCCATGCGTATTTATAGTAACAAGCATTCTCAGAACCTAACTCCGAGTTATTTGTATGTAAGTACTTATTATGATTATTTTGCATAAATTATTAACTTAGTAAAACTACGTGGTAAAACTTAGATGCTTCCGTCGACGGATTCGCCCCCGTGTAGATATAAAATTATTTATTGCACACATGGAAAATAACAAACAGAATAGCTCAAAACCACTTAAAACTATTGAATGTTAGAATTGGCGGCCTTATCACTGTAAGTGATTTCTTGCAACCAACAGTAACAATCGTGTAATAGGTATCTAAAAAAAAAAAAAAAAAATTCTTTATTGCTCTTTCAGTACATACATTTTTGATTAAGCTCTAATTAACTAATGTAAGTTATATAAAAAAAACTTGTAGCTTAGTAATTAGTGCCTTCCTTAATATTATTACAAATACGTACTAACTAATATATAGGTATACATTCATTTTCAGTTTATTCAAAATTAAATATAAAATTATTCAAAAAGGTCAATACTTATATGTAATACGATGACACAAGAGTTTTTACAAGCTGATTGTTGGCGTTTTTAAACGCTAGCGTGTGAGCGTGTTAGCTTTCGGGAAGGATTGTCAACAAGCAGATTGTAAAAACGCCGATGACACTGGGCGACTTTACACGCTACAAGCGAAGTCGCTGGCGTGTAGCGTAACTTAGAGTAAAACTTAACTTAACCAGCTCAGATAAATATTTATTGTACACATAGAAAATAATAAACAGAAGGATTAAAACTATTAAATGGTACAATTGGCGGCTTTATCGCTGAAAGTGATTTCTTGCAGGCAACCAACAGTTATAATCGTGTAATAATCTACATAGGTACCTATCTTAAAAGGTAGATACTATTACTTCTACTAGAGATAATAGAAAAATAGTTATTTTCACACCACCTGCTCGACAATATCCAATTACATATCATGCGATCATCAAGGTAAAGCAAAGCATTACCTACCTAGGGAGGTAATGTTGTATGAAACTCCCAAGGGTTGTATTGTGATTTGAATTTGGAACGTCAAATTCGTGTGGAAACTCGTGGAAAACTGAAAGTAAAAGAACGCCCATATGGTATTGTAAAAAGGTTTGTTCTAAAATCGAACTGGCTACTCATAAAAAAAAAGAAAAAAGGCGCGACTTCAAAGGCTGTAAAACAAAAGACGGTGTTGGCTGCTTACCTAGTTCGGAGCCCTAGATTTTTATTGCCTCACAGAAGGTGTGAAAAGTAGAGTATGCTCCTCTGGGCAACTACGAGCAACTTAAGCCATAACTATAAATTAAGAAAAAAATTGTATACTGTATTCTTCAGTGAAGTATGTGACTCTACCTTAAACCTACATTCATAAGACCGGTCAGTAATCTAACCATACTTGAGACAAATAAATAATTCATTCATTCATTCATTCATTCATTGGGATAAAGCCTGTCTTCGTCTTGAGTAGCTTGAACCCCTCGCGTCACTCAGGACTCTACATAACTCCCTTGCTTCGCTCAGGAGTTAACTGAGTCCCTCGTTAGCTCAGGGTTCAATATGCCACTCGCAACATTAGACACTGCTTTATCCCCTTAGTGCATAATCTACTATTGTACACCAAGGGCCTGAAGCAAGCCATCTAATACGAGACTTTCAACAGCCCGATCCAAAAGCGAAGGCGGATATTTCAGCCATTGAAAACTGAAAATTTCAAACTACCCCATTGGTTACTTTACCTACCCTCTTCATCCCTCCCAGAACCACGCCCCTTGAAACCGGATATCCGGCGCGAGCCTGGTTGCCATGGCGACCGACTGTTTGTTTTATACTAAGGACCGACACAATCGATGGATTGCTAATGGGATTTTTGGCTTTTAGAAATATTTTTTGATGTGTAACATCTTGCCTTTCGCTTACTGTCAATTTGTGGAAGTGATTTCGTGAAATACAACGGAGGTGTGTAACAGGAAATTAACCGTCAGATGTAGGGGCCTATCACTTTTTAAAAAAAAAAATTAAATACATATCTACATAGGATACATAGAAAACACCCAGACTCAGGTCAAACACCGATATTCATCACACAAATGTTTGTCCTGAAGCGGGAATCGAACCCGTGACACCGGTGTAGCAGTCCAACACACTTGCCACCACTCACCATCCATGTCGTCAAAATTTGTCCAAAGTCTTTCGAACTACGTCCATCACTGTTTCGGAAAAGTAGAGGGTAGTTCACCCTAATAGCTGAGTATCAGTTACCAATTCGCAGGGGTGAATAATGGGATCCGCGGTGTTATGGATAATGCCATTATTGGACCCGGGAGAACTGTAATTATTATGGTTGTTCTCTTTTGTGGGGATGGAGAACTGTAATTGTTATTGTTGGTGTCTGGAAAGGTATACGGTTGGTTTGACTGAGAAGTCAGAGACGTAAATGTAAGTTTCGTCAAAATCTCTTGAAGCTAGAACAGTTTCTTGTGATTTTCTTTAAAAAAAAGAAAATTTAAAAGAAAACTAAGTTATGTATGTCCCTTGAGGCTTGAGCAGTTTCTTCTGTTTTTCATTAAAAAAAGAAAATCAAAAGAAAACTATTTTATGTCCTTTGAGGCTTGAACAGTTTTTTGTGATTTTCTTAAAAAAAGGTATTTAAATGAAACTATTTTATGTCCCCTCAGGTGGGGTCGGCACTACACCACTTTCTTCCATTCGTCTCTATCAGCCATCTCCTTACGTTTTTCTAGTGAGGCATAGGGAATAGGTATAACGAAGAAATGTTATAGTTAAATAAATAACATTTCATTGATTAAACAAAAAGTTTCCAACTAGAGACAGGTACGAAACCCTAAAACTTGCTCTGTTAATTCTAATATGATAATCATAACCATGGTGAATCGTAATATAGGTACACCCCTGCAAATTGAGTGAAGGGTGGCCTATGGTACAATTAATAGTATTGTAAAAATTATTTTTTCAAAAATCTTAAAAACATTTTTAATTGTCTTCAAAAAAGGAGGAGGTTTTCAGTTCGGTTGTTTTTTTTTAAGGTTTGAAACGATTTGAAACATATTTTGACAGGAAATACTTTTAGATTGTTTCCATAAAATTTCAAATAAATCTGTTCAGTAGTTTAGTTTTGAAATCAACATAACTGTCATGTCGTCGAAGTAAACAAAATTACTATGACTTTTCAGTGGTGTTTACGGTCACTAAAACCGTCCAAATGAAGTCGATTGTAGTATGTTTTTGTAAAACCTTGATTATTACTTTGTAAACTAGATGACAAACGCAACCTTTTTGCGTTGCGAATTTTCAAAATTCCTTTCTTAGGCACTTTCAGCCCTTGAAACACATATCTACCCTCCAAGTATCAAGTCACTACGTCCACTGGTTCAGCCTTTAGTAATATATAATAACACATAATTTAATATTATAAATAAAAACTACTCATACAAATATTGCACTGCATTTTGTTAATAAAGTGAAAGTGCCCAAAAAATATCGAAACCAGATTTTACTTTCAATATTGTCAAATAATCGCAAAATTATTTTGAAGCAGTATTGGTTTAGGCCTAGCCGGATGCACATGTATGTCAACAATAATGTTTGCGGCCACCCTGAGCGAAACCGAGCGAAAATGCGAGTGCAAAAAATATGGTTGTCTACTTTCGTTACCTAGTGAAGTTTAAAACTGTGGGTTCTAATCTAATAGTACGATGACACACGGCTGTTTGACACGCTACACGCCAGCGACTCCGCTTGTAAAGTGTAAAGTCGCCCAATGTCATCGGCGTTTTTACAATCTGCTTGTTGACAATCCTTCCCAAAAGCTAAACAAGCTAGCGTTTAAAAACGCTAACAATCAGCTTGTAAAAAAGCTTGTGTATCATCGACGCTTAAAGTGAAGCGCAGTGAAGTGACTGAATAATCAACTGAATAATAGGGCTGGTGCGGCGGCAAACTCTGCTGAAGATCTCAAGCGGCGTAAATATGTAGGTCTTGATAGGTCGTACATGTTTGAGCCATTTGGGGTCGAGACCCTAGGTCCATGCGGAATGGGAGCCTTCCGCGTTTGTAAAATTTTGTCAGAGCGTCTGGTCGAAGCGACGCGTGATCAGAGGGCTGGCAGCTATCTGGGCCAAAGAATAAGCCTTGCTATACAAAGAGGCAATGCAGCCAGTATCCTCGGCACGCTGCCATCGGGTATCGAGTTGGAGCAGTTGAGCTACCTATAGATCGTTTGCAACGGTCTATGGGTGGCCCAATTGTTTCCTTTTGTAAATTTTGTAATATACCTATATATAGATTATAGTAGTTAGCTTAAGCTGCAATAAAAAACTAAATAATAAACATACAACAACCGACTTCAATCGGACTGTTCTAGTGACCGTAGGCACCACTGACAAGTCACAGGGAAACATAAATACGCAATTTTGTTCACTTCAACGACTTTTTTTTCAGTTATTTTATTTAAAAACTAAAGTACTGTATCGATTTTAATATTTTTTTAAATCTCTGTGAGACCAATCTGAATCAAAAAACCTCTCAAACAAAAAAATATTTTTTCAAATCGGGTTTAAAGTTGGCTTAAAATATGGTTGTCTACTTTCGTTGTCCAGTGAAGTTTAAAACTGTTGCTTCTAATCTAAAAGTCAAGCTCTGCGCTTAAATAAAAATATGCCAATACTGTTTTGGTACACACTAACATTAGCTAGTAAACTGGGCTTCAAAACTAAACACCAAAACACAAAAAATATAGAGTTCTTATTCAATAATTTACGACATCACGGTGTCGCGGGTTCGATTCTCGCTTCAAGACATTAATTTAGGTGATGAACATCGGTGTTTGCCCTGAGTCTGGGAGTTTTTTATTCCCTCACGATGTTTTCCTTCACCGTTAAGCACGTGTTTTTTAATGCATAGATTTTTTAACAGAAAAATCCATTGGTGTACGACCGGGTTCGAAACCACGATCTTTGGATCGAAAGTCGAGACTCTTCCACTTGGCCAACACGGCTTTTTTTGGAAGAATATTATTATTTTTTAATAATAATATCCAATATTTTAATTATTTATCTCCACCAGGTGCTCCAACAAGCTGGCAACATCGAACGCCTTGGCAGATTCCTCTGGTCTCTCCCGGCATGTGAACGTCTCCACGCTCATGAGTCGGTGCTCAAAGCGAAGGCCATGGTTGCGTTCCACCGCGGAAACTTCAAGGAGCTCTACCGACTGTTGGAGTCACATACCTTCAGTGCACATAATCACACCAAATTGCAGAGTCTCTGGCTTAAAGGTGAGTGCTCTTAACCATAACAAACTTATGAGTTTGTTATGAATGAAGATGGTTATGAACCAGACAGAGGCTCTCGCTTCTGGCTTATTGCCAGACCTAGATCTCTTCTTCTGTACCTATTTCTACCTAGTTCTAACAGTGTGCTAGTCGTAGCTCTATCTAACTCCTATAGGGCTAATTGATTGATTCAGGCGTTACTTTGCGGAAATCCATAAATATCAACAAATTATATAAATATATTTAGTAATAAATCCGCTTAATTTCTAAACAAAGGTTTTAATTAACTTAACTTTAGTTCAACTAAACCAAAGAGTCAACGAACAGAAAACCAAAGTTTAAAGATACGACACTTGTTTCGAGAGAACTCTCGTTTCGAACTTAGGCGAGTCCACACCTCCTGATGATGCCTCGTGTAGAGGCGAAACACGTGTCGTATCTTTAAACTTTGGTTTTCTGTTCGTTGACTCTTTGGTTTAGTTGAACTAAAGTTAAGTTAATTAAAACCTTTGTTTAGAAATTAAGCGGATTTATTACTAAATATATGTATATAATTTGTTGATATTCCTATAGGGCTTATAACCACACTAAGCTACAGAGTATGAGGCTTAAAAGTGAATCAGAAATGTGGTTATTGCTAGACCTAGGTTTCTTTATCTGTACCAATCTATATTCGAAGGGGTAAAAAAAACCGGAAACATTGACTGTACCACAACTTTGGCTGTATGTGAGATCCACTAATCCGCATTGGCTCTGCGTTGTGGATTAAGACCCATTCGCTTTCTTAGCCGAAAGTAGGCCTGAGTCCCAGCAGAGGGAACGTCGTTGATTATATGCCTGTCTATTCCAAATTAAAAAAAACACGGTACGAGCTCTTCTCCTAAACTCGTGGTTTGTTTCAGCTCACTACATGGAAGCTGAACGGCTCAGGGGACGACCACTAGGGGCGGTCGGCAAGTACAGGGTGCGGCGTAAGTTCCCGCTGCCCAGGACCATCTGGGATGGAGAGGAGACTTCATACTGCTTCAAGGTATGATATCACATCATCATTATCATCCTGTAGTAGGTGCTGAAACCCTTCTATATGTATACATATACAGGGTGGTTTTTTGAGAAAGGTCCTGATGGCCAAGTCTGAAACCACGAGAGTTAGAGAAAAGTCGTGAAAGGAGTCATGCCCTCGATTTATAAAAAACAATTACTGCATATTAAGTTTTTTTATTAATCTTTTACTTTTGACGAAAATCGAACCGAATGATTTAAAAAAAAGACGGCCCTGTATTAACGAACCAATAGATTATGTTGCTGCTAAGGATCATTCTTTGCAAAAAATGTATTACTTAAAATTAATAATTTATCCAACGACGATGACGATTTTACCTTACGATTTAAAAATAGAATTAAAAATGGTACAATGACGAATTTACCTCAACCCATAAATGCTAGCAACTAATTATGCAGTAGGTATTAATTTTTATCAAAGCGATTTTGAGACTCCTACTGAGCATTTTGTGCTATTCCATAATTAAAGCTATCCAAACCCAAGTAAAAAAAACCTCATCTTATTGATATTATTTCATCGTTATTTTACATTATTATAATTTTTTGTAAGTATTTAGTGTAAGAAGCTATTATATGAAAACTTTTCTCTCCTACTGCTTATTCTGTAACCAAATTTGTTTAATAAGTGTAACTTATGATTAGTCTTTTAATACCATTGTTATGCTATTTAAGTTAGCACGCCAACATTTATTAATATCTGTAAGGTTGGCCGGTAGAAAATGCTTTAGCATTAAACCCATCTTTTGTACACTTTATCTTGTATTTTGTGTAATAAAGAATATAATAATATACTCTACATTCTTCTGCAGGAAAAATCAAGATCAGTCCTTCGAGATTGGTACCTCCACAACCCGTACCCATCACCGCGAGAGAAGAGAGAACTAGCCGAGACCACTGGACTGACCACTGTGCAGGTGAGCGACCAGTGGCATTTCCCACAACTCTATAACTATACCTGTTGCGTTACTAGCAAAGAAACTTATATTTTTATGAAGTCATTGTCATAACAGTACTGCATTATATGTATGTGAATCATAATCTTGAGTAGCATTATCCGCAGTTTAGTTGAAAATACACTTTTTCAGGTCGCAAATAAATTCAGTCGATATAAAGTATTCCCAACTTCGAGAATCCAGCAAAAGGAGGGGTTAACACAAGGCGAACCCCTCTGCCGGCCATATAACCTTCTTGGCCATTCACGTTAAATAAAACTATACGCTGTTTTTAAAAACTGTGTGCATATTTCAAGATGGTGTGCGAGATTATTATAGTGTGCGTTTACATGAATAAGATTTTGGTAGGCGCGTGTGCAATGCGTGTTTACCTCGTCCCCCGTCAAAAATGGCAGAAAATTATGTTAGCAGATTCTGACGTATAACCCCTCAATTTGCTGAATTCTCGAAGTATTCCCAATGGTATATTTAATAGCCGCAATGAATTTAACTTTACAAATACCACGCCGGTCAGACAGCCTACCAAAGTGCTAGCGGGCAAATTTGAATGCTATGAATGACGGGCCAATTTGTGGCCCGCGGGCCTAGGTTTGGCCGGCCTTGGTCTAAATGGTATCGTCACTTGTTTATATTAAAAAACAAAGTTTTGTACTACCTACTCTACATTGTTAGCTTTACATCTAGTGATAAAATTAAAACAAAGAACAAGTTTTTCATCGGTAATCCAACCCGTGTGGGGTTTGAGGAAGCGGTGTCAAGTTACCACCGCAAACTGACCAACTTACCTACCTACTATCTACTAGCGAGTAATTAAAATAAAAACATACAACTTCGTTTGTTTTACGAATTAAAAAAAACCTTTCTTAGTACGCGATTTTTTTTATGTGACGAAGTGGCAAGAATAGCTAGGCGCTCTCCTGATGGTAAAGGATTACGCCTATAATCATAACAGAGCTATACATCGTGAGGAAACCAGAATGTCATAGAACTTAAAAAGTTTGAAAACATGTGTCGGGTGCACGAAAGGAGCCTCTTTGAACCGCACTTGATTTTTTTTCACTACACTGGTTCAAAAGAATTAGTGATACGATAAGAAGAATAGATTGAAATAATTCTTGGAAGTGAGAGAGTGTTTATTAGAAATATGTTAAGGCTAATCCTCAAATCCGAATTCCATACAAAATGTTTCGGACAAATACTCAAAAAGTACGCCGTATTATAGTAATTTCTTCACACTATTCGTTTCCTCTATGTTTTTTGATTTCGTGAACAAAAAAAGTGAAAGGTTTTATACTTTAATTTAGATTTTATACGCGTTTTAAAATTAAACCTACTAACTTAAAAACACGTATAAAATCTAAATTAAAGTAAAAAACCTTTCACTTTTTTTGTTCACAAAATCAAAATACATAGAGGAAACGAATATTGTGTATAAATTACTATAATACGGCGTACTTTTTGAGTATTTGTCCGAAACATTTTGTATGGAATTCGGATTTGAGGATTAGCCTTAATAGGTAGGCATTTAGTAGTATCAGAGACTAGTAAAAAGTAAGTTCTTTTTACTAGTCTCTGGTAGTATTGAGGCGCGGTGGGTCGACGACATTACAAATTAAGGTTGCGGGCAACTACTGTATGTGAAAAACACAAGACCGGGGAGAATGCCATTTACAATAAAAATTAATGTTTGTCAACATGTTTCACCATTGTAATATTGTATTTTCTCTAATTTAATGTAACATACGCCGGTCTTTTCTGTTCATTCTTCGGTGTATCATTTTGGTACACACGATACAGGCCGAGAGCCTAGTGTCCCACCGATAACTGACCTATGTGAAATGTTTTGTGTATTTAATAGTAGATTATGCACTAAGGGGATAAAGCAGTGTCTTATGTCGCGGGTGGCATATTGAACCCTGAGCTAACGAGGGACTCAGTTAACTCCTGAGCGAAGCGAGAGAGTTATGTAGAGTCCTGAGTGACGCGAAGGGTTCAAGCTACACAAGACGAAGACAGGCTTTATCCCAGAGGAGCTTACTCTACTTTTCACTTCTGCGAGGCAATAAAAAGCCAGGGCTCCGAACTCAGCAGCCAACACCGTCTTTTGTTTCACAATCTTTGAAAACGCGCCGTTTTTCTTTTTTTTTATGTGTGGCCAGTTCGATTTAAGAACAAACCTTTTTACAATGCGGTATGGGCGTTCTTTTACTTAGAGTTTTCCACGAGTTTCCACACGAATTTGACGTTCCAAATTGAAATCACATTACTACGCTTGGGAGTTTCATACAACATTACCTGCCTTAGTAGGTAATGCTTTGCTTTACCTTGATGATAGCATGATATGTAATTGGATATTGTCGAGCAGGTGGTGTAAAAATGAATTGAATTGAATGGCGTCGTCAGAAGGAGGCCGAAACCCAGCAGTGGGCAGTTATGCGGATGATGATAATGAAAGATAGAAATACTTTATTGTACACCAGAACTTATAATTAAATCTTAACATAAAAATAAAAAGTACAATGGGTGGTATTATAGCTAAGAAGCGATGTCTTCCAGACAACCTGTAAATGATTATCAAGAAGTATTCATCTTATGTATTTATTACAGCATAAGCTAACTACAATATATATTTGCTATACAAAGAGGCAATGCAGCCAGTATCCTCGGCACGCTGCCATCGGGTATCGAGTTGGAGCAGTTGAGCTACCTATAGATCGTTTGCAACGGTCTATGGGTGGCCCAATTGTTTCCTTTTGTAAATTTTATAATATACCTATATATATATATTGTAGTAGTTAGCTTATGCTGTTATAAAGTACTATATACCTAAAAAAAAAAAAGCTAACTACTACAATCTATATTACAAAATTTACAATTGGGCCACCCATAGACCGTTGCAAACGATCTATAGGTAGCTCAACTGCTCCAACTCGACACCCGATGGTATGGTAATATGTATGATGATACTGATATATTCATCTTATAATTATTAATATTTTCAGGTTTCAAATTGGTTCAAAAACAGAAGACAAAGGGACCGACAAGCAGAACACAAAGATAGGTGAGTTGAAAAACATTAATGCCTACTTGCACCAAACTGTCAAAGTCCCTAAGCAATTACTTTACTCGCTTGATAGTTCTTAACAGTCCAGATTCTGACCGTTAAAAACTGCCAAGCGAGTAAAGTAATTGCTTAAGATCTTTAAATGTTTGGTGCAAGTCTGCATAAGTATTATATTTTACTTTATCCAGACCGAACATCTTAAAAAATTAACACATCATAAAATTGTACCTATTATCATCAGCCCACACAAAAAAAAAATCGTATAAAGAACCTCTTCCTTCGTCGAAGTCGGTTCTAATTCTAATTCTAATTTGGGTAAGGGGTTGCAAGTGGTCTGCACTGACGTCCCGCTATGGGGTATATTGTGCATTGACCCCTTTTTTGTACTAACTTTACCCCAGCCAGCCCAGCTCCCCAAAATAGCGGAGCAGGACCCTGGGTTGATGGATGGTGTGTTCCAGTTTCCCGGTAGGGTCATCCGGACCCGTATCCAGGATTTTCCTCAGCCCAGTCTTCTTTCTGGCCTCTTCTGTAGCTGTGCAGTGCACAACCACGTGTTCTACGGTTTCCTCCTCTGCGAAGCAACCGCGGCAGATCACGCTGTCCGTCGCACCCATCTTGAACAGATGGTGATTCAGGTCGCAGTGGCCGGTTATAATTCCTACCATTGTACGTAGTTCTTCTCTTCTCATCTTCATGAGTGTGTTTGTCAGTTTCTTATCAATATTCGGTAGAAGCATCTTAGTGTGCTTGCTGTCCGTTCTTTCGAAGTCGAAGTCGGTTAAAATGTAATGAAAAAGATCACATTACCTACCGCAGACAAACTGACATATAAAAAATGATAGACAAGCAAAATTTTATCAATAGAATTCGCAATGCAGACATCTCGATTGAAAACAGACGTTACAAAATATGTGTAGGTATTGTGTTTCGAGATTAATGTAGGTTAATATTTTGATGAACATGGATTCTTTTGAAGGTTGCCTAGGTACTTTTATGTTAACTATGTACTTTACTTACACAGAAGTATTAAAGTAAAGAATCACAGTGAAGTATATTGAAAATGCGCCAAAAAAAAGTAATTTATAGTAGATTTCGGTCCGATGCTAATTTTCGAAGAAGAGAAGTAACAGGGCTAGATAAATATTATATGTATGTAAAAACTACTAGGCTTTTTCATTGTTAATATAACTACATCAACTTAAAAGTGAAGTGACGCAGTCCTTCCAAAAAAAAAAAACCTGCATTTAGGCCCAAGGGCTATAAGGTAGGTAATTGCTTATAACATCTGTTCTAAGAGGTTTAGTTTGTTCTTGTTTGTTTATTTGTTCAAAGAGGTTACTTTTTCGAATTTCAGTCTGTCATAATACCCGTATATTATAATTATTATGAGAAATCTTAACATAACTATTTTCGAAGAATATCGGGGTTACTCTCGAAACGAGTACTCATTTCAGTTTGAATTTGTTTAATTACCTCTATATTAAAGTGAAAAATCTTGTGTATACTTACTTATCTCGTTCCTGTAGGCTAATTTACACTCGACTTGCCTCGTATAAAATGGCTTTGTTCAGGCCCTTGGTGTACAAATAACTATCGTTCTCCTAGCTGACAGTAGGCCTAAGCAGGGAATCATTTTTTTAAGCTATGCATAGCTTTCAACACGGTTAGTTATCAAGTTATCATCAGGTTGTACACTCGAGTACACAATGGTAAGCCGATTTGTGCGTCGAAGTGTAAATTCCAATAGTCTGTTCTGGTCCAGTGGACCAAAAGAACCAAAAAAAATGGGCCTCGAAATAAAACAAAAGTGTGTGGTGTCTTTTTGGAAAAAAATGGGTAAAAAAAATTGTAGAATTTTTGAGATTGAGAATCCTAAATTCTTATTTTAACGTTGTTACTTTAAAAAAGTCATTATGATAAGTTATTTTTAGTTTAAGTAATTAGAAAACACGGCTTAGAATTTGTTTGGTACGGAAAAAAAAAGTACAGACTAATTTTTAGCTAAAGTATAAAGTAAAGTATAGAATTATAATGAATGTTGGTTAGGTTGAGTAGTAAGTATATGTAGTAGTGCATTTTGGTCCGAGGATAAATTTCAAAAAACAGAAGTAGGTAACAGAACAGGGCCATAAATGAATAACTTTTTGTTTAAAAAAAAGTATGAGATGATGAATTTGTTGTTACTTTTTACGATTAAGCTTTAGTACCTAACAAATAAAAAGCCTAGTAATTTTAACTTACAATAATATCTCTGGCCCTTTTACTTTTTTTTTCGAAATTTAGCATCGGACCAAATGTACTAGAAGTTAGTTAGATAGATAGATAGATAGATAATTATTTGTTGTACACATGGATAATAACAAATACAAGACTTAAAACTAATAATTGGTACAATTGTCGGCCTTATCGCTGAGAGCGATTTCTTCCAGGCAACCAACAGGCATTGGAGATGATTTAAATATAAGTAGCGGGCAGGGCGTACAACTGATTCAAAACAAATAAAGAATACTATGTTTTATAAAATCCTAATACATAAATAACCTATAATAAACTAATAAGTACATATTAAATATAAATATATATTACGTATAGATAATGCTTGATGAATGTGAGAAGTATAAGACCTGAAATATTACTTACTAGTCGATGATGTTTGTCTTAGATAGAACTCTTTGATTTTAGCCTTAAAGGTTTTAGTTAATTAAGATCATTTTTTTAGCGCGGTTTCAATGTAAAATACTGTGATTCTATGGTTTAATATGTAGGTACTTCGATGGAGCTAGCGAAATTGTTAAGTTAAAATTACCAGGCTTTTTCATTGTTACTTACTTAAACAATTTTACAAATTCCCGACTCAGACAAAAACCCAATAGGTAAGTATAAAACAACTATAGAAAACCCATCGTTACTAAAACTGGTATCGAAGGGGAGTTTACCTATCCATTTGAAGGTTTCAGTAACTTGATACGCCACGACCCTAGTACATCCCTGGATTCGACTAACAATGTAAAAACATCCTTATTACCAAGACTCAAAGGTGCATTTTCGATAAAATTCTCGTGGTATTTCATAAGTTTGTTCTAAATTGAACCGTGTTTCGATTGGGATAATGTTGAAAATGCAAAGCTGGGTAAACTTTTGAATATTTTGTAGCTAAAATAATGTACGTTTAAAAATAATGAAATATTAATTTTGAAGTCTAAAGATTTAGTCCGATATTTAGGCGAATAGGGGTACCTGATTCGCCCTCTCGCTCGCGCGTACCTACATTTTTGAAGACTTAAACATTACTACTTTTAATTACGAAAAAAAAGAATTGGTTGTCTGTAAAGTTAGTTGACGGGTAGTTTAACGTGACTACGTCATAACCTGCGTAACGGGACAATGAGCGTTACCGGACAATGACGTCAACGTTTTCGTGCATGCAGCCAACGTTCATTGTTTTATTAGACGTAGTCACGTCAAAAGACCTCAAGGCACTAGAAGATAACATTACAAACGTGCAGTAGAAAAGCCAATTCAATCCGAAGAAGTTTTCATGTGTTAAACTTGTACAGAGAAAAAAATACTTGACAGAGATCTTTAGATTTTTACCGAAACTCTTAACACCTAAACCCCTGAACTGTTTTGGCTCACCAGCAAACTCGAGGTTTGTTAGCTCCTCAATCATGTCAAAAGTACTGCATTTTACTGAAATTCAGTATAAATATAATTTAAATCTTAAGAAAAATTTAAGGTCCTTTTTAACCCGATACCACATAAGCAAAGCCGTGGGAAGCGTTTAGTTTTCAGCATAAAATTAATTTTAACGTTGGGAGGCATCCCCTGCAGGATGCCGTCTAGGTACCTACCAACACAGTGCCAGATATTCTGTCTCAAAGCAGTAATGTGTTAGCATTACTGTGTTCCGGTTGGAAGGGTACTGTAGAGCCAAAATATTACATTGCATAACTCTGATAAGTCAAATTACTGGGCGTTCGAGACTGACCATCAAAATGTCTCACGGTGGACGAGCACTATAACAGTGTTGCACCGGCTTATGGGAATCAAAGCTCTGTATAGAACTGTTATGGTTATGGGCAGGCGTGATCTCTTACCATCAGGAGAGCGACTAGCTAAGCTCGCCATTTGTTAACATAAAGAAACGATCAATGTATCAGCAAAGTTCATTCAAATAAAGACATTTCTCATCGAAGACTAAAATAAGTCTGTATTTGGTCTATTTGGAGAGATGCCAAACTCGTATAACGAGTGTGAGAGAGACAGCGATATAGAAAGAGACAACATGCGAAACCTGACACTCGCCACATCTGCGTCCTAAAAGCGGACAGATGCGTATTGAGACCTATAGTTATATTATTTTTTACTTTTTTTCGTTAACTGGCGTCGACTACAAAATTTTTAAAAATTTTAACCTAAAAATTAAATTTTAAATTTAAAAATAAAAAAGTCAAAATAGGTTCTAAGTAATACACTATATGTATTTACAAATTAATATTAAAAAACGCTTTCTCCTGACTGACTGACAGACAACGTACAGGTCAAACCACAAAACGTAGAAACTCAAAATTTCGAGGGCTGTGAAGTGCAGGTGCGTACTAAGACCTACTTGGACCAATTTGTAGATCCCCCTTGCATTATAATACCCAGCTTCAAATCCCTTCAAATCACCGCCCGCGGCGTATAGAGACGTTTTGCCTTTAAAAAATAGATTATATTTGTATAACCTTAAGTAAACCTAAAAGTTATTTCAAGTATGACAATTTTTGAAAGGATTTATAGCTAGGTGTATTGTGCAAGGGGGATACTTATCTCTGACGCTGTCTGTACATGCCTTTTATTAATTACTTATGCATATATTTTTATGTGTGCAATAAAGAATTTAGATTCCTAATTTATAACTACATCTAGAAACATCATTTTAAAGATAAAAATAAAGGAATTTTTATTAATCTATATGTTTTATCAAGTCTTGAATATTTAATTAATATTATTGCTTATTAGGTAAGTAGGTAATCGATCGATTTATTGTCTATCGATAGATTTTTATAGTCACAGGTTTCGATTAGCATTATTAATCGTGAATAAAATTAGTTAACGAATATGATTATTTTAAGCTTGTTTACTGGTAAGATAATATTTTTTAGTTATTTGATTATAACGGGTATTTATCGCGCTCACCTCGTATGTTTTTGTGTCCCGACGTTGCAATACAGTCGAAACGTCGGGACACAAAAACATACGAGGTGAGCGCGATAAATACCCGTTATAATCAAATAACTATGTGTGATAATCGCGAAAGTCTACGATTTTTTTTTTTTTTTTTATTAGAAATTAGGTTTTTTTCTATTTACATTAGACTTACAGTTACATTTTTTCTTACTATTATTATTTTATTTTGTTGCTTAGTATTTTGAAATTATTATAAGTCCTTTTTTTCAGATCACCATCAACTATTCTAAATTTATAAAAAGGATATTTTTTTTCGTTTCTTTAGAACGTAGAAATTTTGTTAAACTAGCAATATTTTAGACTAAGGACAATACTTATATTATTATTTACTAAAGATCTTAAATTGATTCCCGGTAAGAGTATCAACTAATTTATAAATAACAAACCAATAAATATCCGACTTCGGAATATTAAATTAAAATAACTTAAAAATACATATTTTATAGTTATATATTTTATTTAAAAAAATCAAAATTAATTAAATTTTTATGGGGCCAATCTTTTCCAAATAATTTTTCAAATCTGTTGATTAATGATGATGTTCTGAGGTAACAAACATTAAAAAGAATTGAAAAAAAACCCAACCGAATTGAACAAATCTTTTTACAATGCGTATGGCATTGTAAAAAGTCTTTGTCTTTGAAGTCGCGCCTTTTTTCTTTTTTTTTATGAGTGGCCAGTTCGATTTTAGCACAAACCTTTTTACAATACCATATGGGCGTTCTTTTACTTAGAGTTTTCCATGAGTTTCCACACGAATTTGACGTTCCAAATTCAAATCATTACTACCCTTGGGAGTTTCATACAACTTTACCTCCCTACGAGGTAATGGTTTTCTTTCCCTTGAGATAGTATGATATGTAATTGGACATTGTCGAGCAGGCGAACCAAGTCGTCCTTTTCGAATAGATGGTATGAAAATTCCATTGTTACATCAGTTTCATTAACGTTACACCCATCCATTAACTGTCTGTTATAAATAAAGTCCGCTCCTGGCGCGTATCAAGTTACCCTGCGGGGCGAGCTGTCATACAGGATATATCCTAATATCCTTCAGCATGATTGGATATGACTAAGTACTTCATTTGTATGATGGTCGTTTCAGTGGCTTCGGTGAAATATTCGGTCTTATCTGAGGGACTCTATCACCCATATTCTAAGTCGATTTTTGCACTCAAGGGAATACTTATGTGAGTGCTAATATGGCCGCCGCTTTACTAATGGTACGGCTGTCACCTGTCTAATTTCAAATGTAAGAAATCACTTGAGTGAAAAAAATCGACCTAGAATATGGGTGTATGACTCTACTAAAACATAGGAAAAGTCCTTAAGGGTAATCCTCAAATCCGAATTCCATACAAAATGTTTCGGACAAATACTCAAAAAGTACGCCGCATTATAGTAATTTATTCACACTATTCGTTTTGTCCATGTTTTTTAATTTCGTCAACAACAAAAGTGAAAGGTTTCATACTTTAATTTAGATTTTATACGTGTTAGTAGGGTTAATTTTTTTTTTAAGGTTAATTATGCTACTCGCTCATTTACAGCCAAACACTTATTTACTTAGAATATCTGCAAAATGGACTATTTTGTCCATGCTTATTTTATTTGGACCACCTGTTACGTCTATTTCTACCACAATTTGTAATTCGTTAGATATGAGATGATAATTTTTATTGACTGTCCGTTACGGAGCGTGAACAGGATTTAGTTTCACATTTTAAGGCTGAGCTCCTCGAAAGTAAAAAAGAAAACATTGATGGCTCGCCTCTATGAACTTGTGTTGTTATTTAGAAAGGATGGTATTGGAATATGATTCAGTTCACTCAGGCAATTTTTTTAAAAATAATTCACAAAAATAAATGTCAAGTGACAAGCGTTACCTACTTAGATCCGTCGAGCGTTTTTTTATAGAGATAAGACAATCAAAATAACAACAGAATTACTAACTTACTACTTTTAACTAGTAGGAATACATAAGAAATTATCGTTTGCCTGCTATATTTATTTTTTTTAAAAATCGAGGGATTACGTAACATTGATAATTTTCTGGTTTTGACGATAAACACACCTACAATAACATGTTTTTTCTGTTCCAGCGGTCCTGGCGACAAACATCTGGATTCATCTTCAGACGAGGACAGCGACGCGCCTCCCCCCGCGCCGCCCCACTCCCTCCCCGCGCACGCGCACCCTTCCGCCCCCCTCTACCCGCTCTACGAACACCCGCTCGCCCATCTACAGTATCACCACTCGTGACCCGCGGCGACTGTACACAGACCATTGTTACCAGCGGAGACTATACTGTCGTTTACACCAAGCGAGCAATAGACTGTAGAGAAAAGGTATTTTGAACCGCACAGACTATAATATGATGTAATTTTACCACCACAGATCACTCGTATAGCAAAACTTACAAGCCTCTACCTGCTCTACGTACACAGACCATTGTTACCAGCGGAGACTATACTGTCGTTTACACCAAGCGAGCAATAGACTGTAGAGAAAAGGTATTTTGAACCGCACAGACTATAATATGATGTAATTTTACCACCACAGATCACTCGTATAGCAAAACTTACAAGCCTCTACCTGCTCTACGTACACAGACCATTGTTACCAGCGGAGACTATACTGTCGTTTACACCAAGCGAGCAATAGACTGTAGAGAAAAGGTATTTTGAACCGCACAGACTATAATATGATGTAATTTTACCACCACAGATCACTCGTATAGCAAAACTTACAAGCCTCTACCTGCTCTACGTACACAGGCCATTGTTACCAGCGGAGACTATACTGTCATTTACACCAAACGAGCAATAGACTGTAGAGAAAAGGTATTTTGAACCGCACAGACTATAATATGATGTAATTTTACCACCACAGATCACTCGTATAGCAAAACTTACAAGCCTCTACCTGCTCTACGTACACAGACCATTGTTACCAGCGGAGACTATACTGTCATTTACACCAAACGAGCAATAGACTGTAGAGAAAAGGTATTTTGAACCGCACAGACTATAATATGATGTAATTTTACCACCACAGATCACTCGTATAGCAAAACTTACAAGCCTCTACCTGCTCTACGTACACAGACCATTGTTACCAGCGGAGACTATACTGTCATTTACACCAAACGAGCAATAGACTGTAGAGAAAAGGTATTTTGAACCGCACAGACTATAATATGATGTAATTTTACCACCACAGATCACTCGTATAGCAAAACTTACAAGCCTCTACCTGCTCTACGTACACAGACCATTGTTACCAGCGGAGACTATACTGTCATTTACACCAAACGAGCAATAGACTGTAGAGAAAAGGTATTTTGAACCGCACAGACTATAATATGATGTAATTTTACCACCACAGATCACTCGTATAGCAAAACTTACAAGCCTCTACCTGCTCTACGTACACAGACCATTGTTACCAGCGGAGACTATACTGTCATTTACACCAAACGAGCAATAGACTGTAGAGAAAAGGTATTTTGAACCGCACAGACTATAATATGATGTAATTTTACCACCACAGATCACTCGTATAGCAAAACTTACAAGCCTCTACCTGCTCTACGTACACAGACCATTGTTACCAGCGGAGACTATACTGTCATTTACACCAAACGAGCAATAGACTGTAGAGAAAAGGTATTTTGAACCGCACAGACTATAATATGATGTAATTTTACCACCACAGATCACTCGTATAGCAAAACTTACAAGCCTCTACCTGCTCTACGTACACAGGCCATTGTTACCAGCGGAGACTATACTGTCATTTACACCAAACGAGCAATAGACTGTAGAGAAAAGGTATTTTGAACCGCACAGACTATAATATGATGTAATTTTACCACCACAGATCACTCGTATAGCAAAACTTACAAGCCTCTACCTGCTCTACGTACACAGGCCATTGTTACCAGCGGAGACTATACTGTCATTTACACCAAACGAGCAATAGACTGTAGAGAAAAGGTATTCTGAACCGCACAGACTATAATATGATGTAATTTTACCACCACAGATCACTCGTATAGCAAAACTTACAAGCCTCTACCTGCTCTACGTACACAGGCCATTGTTACCAGCGGAGACTATACTGTCATTTACACCAAACGAGCAATAGACTGTAGAGAAAAGGTATTTTGAACCGCACAGACTATAATATGATGTAATTTTACCACCACAGATCACTCGTATAGCAAAACTTACAAGCCTCTACCTGCTCTACGTACACAGGCCATTGTTACCAGCGGAGACTATACTGTCATTTACACCAAGCGAGCAATAGACTGTAGAGTAAACATGTAGCATGTAACAACATAACTTTATTTATTTATTTACTGTCAATGTTGTGCAAGCCTGTAATAGGTATACATTTTAGAACTTGATTATGTATGATTTTAAAGATAATGTAGATTATGTATGCTGTTGGCATTGCCTATTAAATAAAATAAAATAAAACATGTATGTAACATGTGTGTAGGTATTTTGAGCCGCGCAGACCAAAATATAATACCATTTTAACCGCAGACCGCTTCGGCCGTTTAGAGAACCGGAGTTTCGGAACTAGTTCCGTACGATGCTTTTTATTTACTTGTACGGAACTTCAAACTAATCGTACAGCAAATCTACCCGCTCTACGAACAACCATTCGTACATCTGCAGTCGTGAGCGGAGACTGAACTATACACAGGCCATTGTTACTAGCCGAAACTATTCTGTAATTTTTACCAACAGAGAAGAGAACCGTGCATATATATATGTATGTATATGTCTTCTTATATTTCTAGCACAGACTATAGCAAACCACGCATGTATTCAGATTGAAAGATAGGTACATGATGAACAAATTATAGCATTTTAATTAAGAACTATAGAACTAGAGTTACTTACATTAACTCTTTACAATTTTCATGTACAAATTAAGGGTTAAAATTATAATATTGTACTAATCCTTGAAAATTTTGGAATGGAATATTATATTAGATTTTGAGTGATCCTTCAATAAAATAATATCAAATACAAAATTATTCTTTTAACTTTGTATAATGTGTAAAATATTTTTGCTAAGTCCAACTAAAGTACAATAAGTATTCAATAAAATATAAAAAATAGTTCTCATTAAAATATATTAAAATACTAAAACGTAAACAATTTGGCTTCCCATAGCTAGGAATTTTGAAATATTATAATTTATGTAAGATATTGTAAACTTTGTAATAGGTAAGTTTTACAATTAGTCAATAAGTTAAGTATGAATTATTAACTATGTACGACCACTTATTTATTTTCTTAAAATACATATTAAAGTCAACTGGGGTAAATGCGTCCATGGGACTATTGCGATTTTTTTAATCTACTAAAAAACTATCAAAATTACAATAGTCTGCCATCTGGTGTTGTTTATTTTCACTAAATTTAAAGCATTAGATGGCAGACTTTACTGTACTTTTATAATAAATTAATAATTTCAAAATGTTGCAAATTGCCCTTTTGACGCGTTAACCTCAGTTGACCCTAATACATTGTACATAATTAAAAAATATATTTTGAAACCATTGATTTAACTAGGGTATCTACTTGATGGTATGGTATTTCAATCTTTGGTCCATTTATACAACACAATAATTTACTTATAAACTACTTATTAACTTAGATATGTAGGTATTTAAAATTAGGATCTTTTAGATAGGTAGGTATTTTAAGTATATTTTCGGAATTTTCGCCATGATTTTGTGAAAAGAACCAAAAAATGTATTATAAGTAAGAACAGTTTGTATAATTCATTGTATCTATAGTTTTTTAATAAATAAGTAAGTATATTATTATGTATTCTATGTATGGCACGCATAAACTGATTTATAAACAAAATAACAAATGTTTAAAATAATTGTATTTATATAAATATTGCAATAGGTACCTAAACTATAGAATACCTACCATGAATAACAGTTAAAGACGATCAAATTGTTTGAAAAATATTTTACACGACTGTTTGCGAAATTGGACTTATGATACCTAGAGGGCAAATTGAGAAAACTAAAATAAGGGACAAAATGGAAAAAAGACAAAGTAAGAAAACAGTTAAAAAGAGCGTTAAGAATGAGATTTTATTCTTCAGGGTAAGTAAAGAGCATTGAAATTAATACTTAATATATATGCGTTGAGGTATGTTGAGGACATTGAAAAAATATCTGGGCAAGTTGAGGACGAGTAAAAAATGAAGGCCAAAAAAGGTTGCATATTCCATTATCGCTGTATTTTGAAAACAAACTAATCGTCTTTATGATTATGGTTACATAAGAAATTCGCATGTTTTGTTAGACAATATAATGACTTTTTCTTACAAACGTGTGTTGTTATAATGTTGTTTTATTTTTTTCCATTAATAACAATACTCAAATGATGAAAAATTTACTTTTATTCCCCAAAAATCCTCTATTTTCTTAAAGCCAGAGTAAAGAGTAATTATTTAAAGTAATTTTAAAGTTCAACCTAAATCTGTAATGTACCAGGAGAGCCAGCCTACATCTGGGACAAACCATTCGCGGCTTTTTAGATGTTATGTTCATGTTCTATCTTTAAGTACTAATTCTTATACAATTAAAAAAACCGTGGTTTATCACTAAATTACCATAATTTCTTTATTTACAGGATAAATGTCTACATTTCGCGTGAACATCATTACCCCACTTGTCTTATTCTTGACTACAACTTTAGCATCTATGTAATAACCAAGATTAATGACCTCTCTAATCTTCAAAGCATTATTCAATCCACAAATTTTCATTACATCTTCAATATTCGGAGAAAAAAAATGGTGTCCTTTGTAAGATTTCCCGAAATTCACAATCAAATTACCCCACAAACTTGCCTGATATAACAATTCTAATTTAACTGATACCCTAGTTGCGTACAATTCAATGATCACAGATCCTAAAACGTCTAAAGAAACTTCAGCTATAAACACTTTAGATTTACCCCCGTTTTGCCCCAACGGGGAAAAATATGACAAGTTGAGGCCATCCAAATTAACCAAATATTTTACACTCTTCCCTGATAATATTGTTGTTTCGATCCAAACAGTCGTAATCCTACTAAAAACTCTTTGCGTAACCTCAACTTGTCCGCTAATATTTGAATTGTTTTCAAATATTTCTTGCTTTAGCAATTCTGGAGAGTTTTCCACGTTCATAATACGATTAGACACCGGTTTTAATAGCCTATATATCTCAGGCCAGCCATATATCTTGTATAAATCACCCCAAGAAGTAGGGCTGCGAACAAACACATCATCAGGTAGTCTTCCCAGGTATTGTTTCATGCAATCTTTGATACCCCTATCTGATATATTGAAGGTAATACGTTCTGGGTCAGTTACGATGGATTTGTCGGTGCCTGAAGCTTGGACAGAGATATTTTGGAAGCTGCCTGATATATGGATGTTGATGGATGCGCAGACGGCGTTGATGAGGTGAAGAAGAAGGTACGTCCTGTAATAAGAAATAAGTATTTTACAAATATTAATTCAGTTATTTTTTTTAGATATCTAAGATTAAATGTTGGATACCGGACAGATACACATTCTATCAATTATGAAAGTGAATTGTAACTATAGCAATTCTTAGAGCAAATGTAGGTACAGTCAGCATAAAAAGTCGATGACCACATTCAGATTTTCAAAATCACTCTAATTATACCTAAATCCCTCAACATGACTAGTATTGTATGAACATCATGAAAGTTCAAAACTAACTGTAAACTACATTAAAAAAAACGGTGCAAGTATAGCGATTTAAAAAATCTGAATGTGGTCATTAACTTTTGATGCTGGCCGTACCTACCTAAATATATTAGTTAAGTAAAAAAAACCCTTAATCATAGACAATTTTTTTCACAGAATAAATAACTTGCATCATAATAATCAACGGAATATGACAATGAGACCACTTGTTTGCAAAATCAAAATTATGTAATATTAATTAAACTAAAAAACGAATAAACACTCTAAAGAACAATAAAAACAGTTTTACTTACTTCATCCCAATGGAAACTTAGGAACACTAAAAATGTTAGGCTTTATTTGCACAAACTAACCACTTTTCTAAACTTAGATTATATAGTTAGTTTACCTACATATAACTTAATTCTTTTAAACAGAAACACTACGTAATTGTCTCACCAATACAGTAGTAATACATAGTAAGTAAACGTTAATATTATTATAAAAAATATAGGTGTAAAGTTACGAACACAATGAGTGCACAGTTGTAGTAAAGTGGTTGGATTTAAAAAAAAAATTGGTTGACTGTAAAGTTGGTTTACAGACGATAGTTAAACGTGACAACGTCATCAGCGTAACGGGACAATGAGTGTTACCGGACAATGACGTCAACGTTTTCGGTCATGTAGCCGGCGGTCATCGATTTGTTAGACGTAGTCACGTCAAAATAAATGATTGAATGAAGTACAGTAAGAATGTAAGAATATTGCCAAAATTATGAGCTCCACATATCACTTTTTTCAAAACCCCGACACAATTAGGAAAGAGCTATTTAGGTGACATTTAAGTGACTTATGCCCACTTGCACCAAACTGTCAATGTTCCGAAGCAATTACTTAACTCGCTTGACAGTTCTTATCGTTCTGAATTTGGACCGTTAAGAACTGACAAGCAAGAAAAGTAACTGCTTAGGAACTTTCACAGTTTGGTGCAAGTAGCCATTAATTTTCATGAAACACTAGTGTATTCTTCGAATAAAAAACCACATAAACAAGCTTTAATTTTATAACCCTCCTTCGTAGTCGGGAAAGAAGGGCAGTTTTATATAGGTAATTATCTGTTGGTACCTATATGATGGCATCATACCTATATAGCGTAGCCTGTTGCAATCAGGGTTAAATAAAGACTAGTATTAAAAATGTTTAAAGACATAGGTCCATACAGGTATCAAGGTACAGAATCACACTAAAGTAGGTACATTCAAAACGCGCAAAAAAATGCTATACATATTACCTATATGTCCGATGCTATACATTTCGAATTAAAGAAATAACAGCGCTAGTATAATTTAGTATTTATTTACTTTAAATAAAACGGTTAAACAACCAATTCCATTATTTAAAGATTAAAAATAAAATTATTAAAATACATATTAAATTACAAATTACTTAAATTATAAATTTAAAATAGTCATCAAATAAATAATACACTTAATTAATTATATTTATGTCAAAATGTTGATTGGCAGTACCAATGGAAATCAGAGGTGAGCTCTTTCCATTGATCCGCAAATATGTCACTATGTGGACTGGCTTCTAGGAGGTTGTTGAGGGCAGTTAGGTTAGTTAGTTAGGTTAGCATAATATTTTAATTAAGTAGAATTACGAAGGATGGAATCTTCCTCGTATCTTCCAAACGGAAGGTAACAAAGACATTTAGGTACATACAAGATACGCGCGAAAAACATAACCCTTTCTTGGCAGTCGGGTAAAATAAAAATGATTTATAATGGAGATATTTTATTATAATACTGTCGACCGGGTGTGTTCTAGACGAGAACACCGTTTTTAATCTATGCATAGGTCACATTAAAATTATTATATTATATGGAGCTTGCGCTGTCCCACTGCTGGGCAAAGGCCTCCCCCCATTAAAATTATTACATTATATGGAGCCTGCGCTGTCCCACTGCTGGGCAAAGGCCTCCCCCCATTAAAATTATTATATTAAAATGTAATATACCTACCTAATGTTAGTTCAGTGTGCCCGCAACCTAACGTACACTAATTCGATTAAAACTGTAGGTCGTCCCGATAACCATACTTCTGATAAATCAATGCCAACGCTTTTAACCCGACTGCAAAGAAGGAGGCTTATATTTATCGAGTAAAAAGTCGTGTTGGCCGAGTAGTGCCGCGAATTTCGTTCCGTAGGTCGTGGGTTCGAACCCGGTCGTACATCAAAACACGTGCTTACCGGTGAAGGAAAACATCGTGAGGAAACCGGCATGTCATAGGAATTAAAAAGTTCGAAAAGCATGTGTCAAGTGACCGAAAGGAGCCTCTTTGAGGCACACTTGAAATTCTTTCACCACCCTGGTCCGAAAGAACTAGTGACACGATAAGAAGGTCGATGTTTGTATGTTTTTCTGATTATTTGTGGCGCCTTGTAAGGAAAAAACGATAGGTTTATGTTCACTTGCATCGTGTGAAGTGTGTTTAAAAATAAAATCTTGAAATCCTTTCACCACAATGGTTCGAAGGAACTAGTAACACGATAAGAAGTAAAAACCAATTTTTTTTTATATTATTTTATTATTAAAGTTAGCAACTAGGTACACATAACATATTTGAGCTTACACAGAGCATTCCTACTTCAGACTAAATGACTTAGTGAGCCCAAAACAAAATTAAAAAAAAAAACAAAATTGACAAACAAAAAATACTTATTATTTCTTATTGTGTACAAAATTAAGGCTTATACAGGGTGTTTTTTTGAGAAGGGCGGTGATGGCCAAGACGTAGTACTGATATAGCGCCCGTCCACTAAAATATTTTGGTAATCGGTCTCGAAAACCTACAGTGCACTAAAACAGCAACACAGTAATGGTCATTCAATGACTTAAACTTGTTTAAAATTAACAACATTTAGGAAATTCATTCTATATTTAAATATAGGTTTAATTGAGATTGTGCTTTAGACTTTATTAAGATGTAATAAAATCTATAATCGCGTGACAAGCGTCAAGTATTTTTAAAAATAATATTAAAATAATTTTGGTTTACATTGTTTTTCAAAATCTAGTTTTACTATACAGGGTGATTTCTAAAGTACAGGGAATATCGAGCATTTAAAAAAAAATGTGTGCTTAAGACCACACGACATAAGTGAAAACTTCTTCAAAGGAGAGGTTTTTTTTAATTAATGAATAACGTTAAATCTTCGCGTTTTGCTCCACACTTTATAGTGTATTTAGCCAGTGTTAAGTAAATTATCGCAACGTGGTCAAGTTATTGAATAAACATGTTTTATTGAATTATTGAAAAAAATATAAAAATAATTTTGTTCAGACAAATGTCACACGTCTATATTACGTGTTGTGGCGTGTCGTGACGCGCCAGAAGCATATCGGTTTCATACATATAATATGGTTAGGGACATATTTGCATGTCGTGTCGTGTCGCAGACGTGTACGACAATAAGCATCACGACACGCCACGACACGTAAATATGCTTCCGCCTTAATTAATACGAAATACAACATTTTTTCACAATTTGTCAGTGAGTACATTGGCATGAAAGTAGTAAGGATGCTAATGAGGGCTTTTCAATGAGACATAAAAAAGTGGTTGCCATAAACTGAGATGTTGTAAGACTGTATGAAACGCAAGTGTAAAAAACCTGCCAAAAAACCAGAAAATTTAGTTGTTTACTGTTTCATCAATAATCCAAACGTAGTGGGCTAATAACCCACAAATCGTAATGCTCCACAAAGCCATTAGAAGGCAAGAGGAGCAAAGCCCAGAGACTCGGGGGTAGTAGCTCCCGAAGTTGAAGCCAGGGTGAAGAGGTACCTCGACCCTTACCACGCTTCCCACAAGATCGAAGCGTTGATGACCATTGATTGTGTTGTTTACTATGACACTTGTCATTGACAATTGACTTTTGTGCAGCGCCACCTAGTGAACAAAATAAAAAACGTGGTTGTTTTTTTTATTGAAAAGCCCTCATTATTGTAAAAAATTATAAAAAATATTATTCAGTCAAATGTCAAACGTCCTAGTCAAGTCCATCCTAGAAGTTATTAATACGAAATACAACATTTTTTCACAGTTTGACAGTGAGTACATTGACATGACGATGAGTAGAAAGGATGCTAATTCAAAAATACATTTCGTTCAGGGCCATAGCATCAACAATACAGACACTTTATTCAGTAGTATTATAATGTAACGCTACCAATATTTGATGTCGTTCAGGTAAAAGAAAATACAGTAGACACATTACCATCTTCACTTAGTAATATTATACCAGCCGACTTTACCCGAAGTAGTGTTACATCCGAGAGTTGGGAGTCCAGTAGCCCAGTGCAATTCCCTCTCAACGAAATATATTGCTCAGTGCGCCTAAAGAAGTTTTCACTTCAAAAAAAATTACCTGTATATTGAACAATCATTATTTTGAAAAACAAATTCAGAAAAAATATTAGAAACCTCCATTAAATATATTTTCAACAAACATACACTAAGCTTCTAACATTTTAAAATTAAGGTAAAGTAAGTTCTAAGAAATCTCTATACTTCAGCCGAGTTTTATGTACAGTCAACTGCACAGACATGTTATTCACTCACAAGCTTTTACATTTAAATTATACCTACTCTTAATTTTGCAAAATAAATCGTCTGACAAGAATTCGGACAAGTAAGATGACTTCATTAATTTATAAATGCTTGCGTGCACTTTTCTTTGCAAAATTTAAAGTAATATAAATGGGAAAGCTTGAGAGTTCATTCATAAAATATACAGGTGTGTCGTAATGAGTTGATAATCCTTCAGGTGCAGGTGGGGGACTTCAGGACTGATCAAAAAATGAAATTATGTACCCAGTAAAAATCCCACAGATTTCGAGTTACTGGACGTTTTCGAAACTTCCATTTTTTTTTTCCTTTGTCCATTGTTTATGCTGCCAAGATTACAAATCTTGGAATTTTCTTAATTTTTTTTTGCTAGAATATTCCTGGATAACTGAGCTATCGAATGGTATTTCTTGTTTATGTGCCACAGGTACAGTTTTTTTTTGGTACAGCATCATTTAGCAAAAAAAATGTGATTTACTCATTTTTTTTTCAAAAGTTTGATCCCCTGTGGTGCAAAAAAATGTATGGTGACCCTAGTGACCAATTTGTGAAAAACTTGACTACTTCATTGGCATTCCGAAATGGTATAGCACTTGGTGTTTCCAGCTACCAATCCAACGAAAATCCCTGTTAAGACGGGAAAAGGTCGTTTTTTTCAAATAAAAAGTTCGATAATATTTCACTTGGTGAATTGGTAAAAGTAAATAGATACCTAAAATACAATTATTGCATGAGTATTATGAGTGTTTACTACAGAATGAGCTCAAAATGGCTACCTCTAGTTGTAATGCACGCTATGAATCTTCTTTCTTATCTAAATAAGTGACGTGACGAGCTAGAAATATATATATAGAAAACACTCATAAAACTTATGCAATAAATGTATTTTAGGTATCTAATTTGTTTATTTTTCTTGATTTAGTTGATTAGTTTCTTAGAACATGAATTTTGTTTACAAATTTCTAAACCACCAAGTAAATTTTTACCGAACTTATTTTACGAAAAAACGACCTTTTTCCGTCTTAATAGGAATCTTCTCGGAATTGGTAGCTGGAAACACCAAGTGCTATACCATTTCGGAAAGCCAATGAAGTAGTCAAGTTTTTCACAAATTGGTCACTAGGGTCACCATACATTTTTTTTTCACCACTGGGGATCAAACTTTTGGAAAAAAATTAGCAAAACACATTTTTTTTGCTAAATGATGCTGTACCAAAAAAAACTGTACGTGTGGCACATAAACAGGAAATACCATTCGAAAGCTCAGTTATCCAGGAATACTCTAGCAAAAAAAATTAAGAAAATTCCAAGATTTGTAATCTTGGCAGCAAAAACAATGGACAAAGGTTAAAAAATGGAAGTTTCGAAAACGTCCAGTAACTCGAAATCTGTGGGATTTTTACTGGGTACATAATTTCATTTTTTGATCAGTCCTGAAGTCTCCCACCCGCACCTGAAGGATTATCCACTCATTACGACACACCCTGTATATTTTTAATAGTAAAAAAATACGAGATATTTTAATCTCTGAAACTCTTAAGGCTCAGAATCCTGCGCACCGCTATCTCACTCGCACATTTGTACATTTTTCAAGATATAAATTGACTGAGTATACATATCATAAAAGTTGAGCGCTTACGAAATGCAAAATTTCATTCAAAACTGTAAATATGTGTAAGAAAATATAAGTATAAAAATTATGGAATAAAATAATACAAATAATTTGGAATACGGTTTGTTTACAAATACTGTACAGTCAGCTTTACAGACATGTATACACTCTCAAGCTTTTACATTTATATTATACTATTAATTTTTTCTTCTGACTAAAATTTAACAAGTAAGAAGACTACATTATTTGAAAATGCTTGTGTGCACTTTTCTTTGCTAAATTAAGAGTGATATAAATGTGAAAGCTTGGGAGTGTATACATATTTGTGCAGCTGACTGTACATAAAACTTGGCTGAAGTATAGCTAGTGCTAGAGATCTGTAAGGAATAGGTTATACACAAAAACACTAGAATGTCTAGTTTACTGATGACCGTTGCCAGACGCATTGCCGTTATCTGAAAAAAAAAAAGTTTTAACATTGTAATACCTACCTAGGTTGACTAAATGTAATTCACCTTTATGTGTGGTGTGAATCATCATAGTGTATCTACTATTTTTTTATTGAGTGACAGACAGGAATAAAATGGTTACGTCTGTCCCTTCTGTCTGTTACTGACAGGGGGACAGATAGAACTTTTCCAAATGACAAAAGTTCCATCTGTCACCCTGTTGAAGAAAGGGGGACAGGCAGAACTTTTTTGTCCCATTTGTCACCCTAAACGGACAGAGCAGGGTGACAGGTGGGAATAATTAATAATATTTTGGACATTTCACACAACGCCAACTAAACAAGCTTGTACTATGGGAACCAGATGGCTGATACAATAATTTATACTTTTTTTTTTAAATACATACATAATAATGAATAAAAAACACCCAGACTCTGAACACATACCGATGTACATATGGTTCATCACACAAATATTTGCCCTGAGCGGGAATCGAACCCGCGACACCGGCGTAGAAGTCCAACACACTTGACACTCGACTTGTGTATTCTATAGAAACACCGTTATTCCTCTATTCCTACAAATATAATAAATGCAAATGTCTGTGAGGATGCTTGTTCTTTATTTTTTATTTATTTAACATTAGACTCACAGTTACATTTTTTTTTAAATAATAATAATAATAATAAAGATTTATTTCAGGCAACTTAATATTACAGAAAAGCAATAAGCCCATACAAATATACATTACATACTTTCATACATACAATAAACACACAACACAATACAACATAATTAGGATTTTTTCTTCGTTGACGCCATCCTTATAATATGCTATAAAATAAAATATAAACTAATCTTAAACCAAATCGAGTCCACATTTTGTTCCCCAAACATATTTATAGTTCATTTTTAATCACACAAAAACTCCTGAACCGATTCAGCTGAAATTCGGTAAACATATACTTTGTGAACTGGAAAAAAATATTCCCTCTACTCCTATCCCTTTACTCTTCTTGATCATGGTCTGAAGTGACATTACCGTGTGTGTTGTGGTTCTGTAGGTTAAGTCCTTGAAGACGCGCTGCTGCCTCCTCAGCAGAGCCGCTCTCTTCAGCGTCTTCGAAGTCTTCATCGTCTCCTGAAAACATCATTATTATACTTTTACCTTGACTGCCAGAAGGAGGATAGTTTTGTATGTATGTTTGTTTGTTATGTCATAGGCTACTTTAAAAGTCGAAAAACCCAATATGTCGACTAAATGTGTGAAACATTACAAAAAAACATCAAAACTCAAGACGCATTTCAAGAGATGACTTATATTAACAATTAAAAGCGGTCTCAATTTAACAAAGAGATGACTCATCTTAACAAAGAAGTGTCTCATCTTAACAAAGACATTACTCATCTTAACAATGAGGTGACTCTTTTTAACAAAGAAATGACTCATTTTAACAAAGATATGACTCATTTAAAAAAAGAGATGACTCATTTTAACAAAGAGTTGACTTATTTTAACAATGAAATGGGTCATCTTAACAAAGAGGTAACTCATCTTAACAAAGAGAAGAATCATTTTATCAAAGATATGACTCATTTTAACAAAGAGATGACTCATCTTAACAAAGAGATGACTTATCTTAACAAAGAGATGACTCATATTAACAAAGAGATGACTCATTTTAATTACTCAACTTTCAAAAGATATCTTACACAATGACTAACCTTCATCCTCTCCGTCCATATAATCATCGTCATCTAAGTTTCCGATATCCTCAGTTTGGTCGGGGTGAAGAGATTGCCCGGTGGTTAATGCATTGTACATCGCTGATAGAGAAGATTCTTCTTCGGGGATAAATCTGAAAAGAAAACAGGGTTTTACAAAAACATACAACAACCAACTTCAATTGAACCGTATTAGTGACTGTAGGCACCACTGACAAGTCACAAGGAATCAATATACGCAAATTTGTTCACTGCCACGACATATTTTTAAAAAAACTTAACGACTGATTGATTTTGATGAAATTTCTATGGGACCAATCTGAAAGTTTAACCGTTTAAAAAAAAAACAAAACGGTTTACAAACAACAAGAAGTTCGGAGGTAACAATATAAAAAAAAACCGAAATGAGAACCTCCTCCTCTTTGGAAGTTTGGAAGAAAAAGAGGTTTTTTTTTTTACTGAATGAAGTAAATAAATTTAATTAATTTTCTGCCTCTGAATCTAGATATTGGGGCAAATTAGCGTTGGTATATGTATCTACATATGTGAGTATATATTATATGCGAGTATGAATGTATGTATGTGAGTAATGTATGTATGAATGTGAGTAGCTATGTATGTATGTATGAAAGTATGTATGTGAGTATATTATATGTGAATTACAGGTGCTTCATACATACTGTAAATCAATCCTAATAATGCTATAAATTCGAAACTTTGTGTTTAATTAATTACACCAAAAGAAGCTATTGATCTGAAATTTGGTGAATATTTACCGTAGTTGGCTGCTCAGCTCAGCTTCTGCGTCAAAATCGTCTTCATCTTCTTGGTCGGGGGACTGAGATTGCATGCCAGGCATCCTGGACACAGATCATATATTATGGGGCTACAAACTTAACATATTAATAAATAATCAAGATTTTACAAAAATATCGACAATCGACTTCATTTTGACTGTTTTAATGACCGTAAACACCACAGAAGTGACAGGGAAGAAAAAGTCGCAATTTCGTTTACTTCGACAACATATTTTTTCTGTAACTTTGATATAAAAACTTAAGTACTAGAACCGATTTTTTCGAAAATATTTTCTTACTTAAGGGGAATCCTCAAATCCGAATTCCATACAAAATGTTTCGGACAAATAAGCAAAAAGTACGCCGTATTATAGTATTTTCTTCACACTATTCGTTTCGTCCATGTTTTTTTATTTCGTCAACAAAAAAAGTGAAAGGTTTGTACTTTAATTTAGATTTTATACGTGTTTTAAAATTAACCCTTACTAACTTAAAAACAGGTATAAAGTCTAAATTAAAGTATGAAACCTTTCACTTATTTTGTTGACGAAATCAAAAAACATGGACGAAACGAATAGTGTAAAGAAATAACTACTATAATACGGCGCACTTTTTGAGTATTTGTCCGAAACATTTTGTATGGAATTCGGATTTGAGGATTAGCCTTAAATATTTTTTTCAAATTGGTTTATAAACAACAAAGTTCTGAGGTACCATAAAAAAAACATTCAACTAAATTTTTTTTAAGTCGGTTGACAAAACTTTATCTAATCTAAAACTATAATAGGCATAATTTTACAAAATAAGCTTATTTCTAACAGCCTACAATCATACTATTTCTAGTTCTAGCATAAATTGCACAACATAATTGTAATGTTAGTTTTGTTTCGCTTTTATTATTATTATTATTATTTAGCCATCTGTGTCCCACTGCAGGGCAAAGGCCTCCCTCCTCTCCTTCCACTCCTTGCGGCCAAGGGCGTCGCTGGTCCATGTTGGCAGGTATCCGTCCAACTCGTCCCGCCATCTCCTTCTGGGCCTTCCACGTCGTCGCTTCGCGTTTGGTGGGCTCCACTCCGTAGTGGTTTTTGCCCACAAGTCGCTGGACATGCGACAAACGTGTCCGGCCCAGTCCCACTTGAGGCTGGCGGCTTTCTGACCAACATCAGCAATGTGTGTTGTTTCGCTTTTATTCAATTAATTTCTTATTTATTAATTGTGCTCTAGGTAGTTAAATTTAATTAACCTAGTTTAAATGAAAATACCTACCTTGATGTTATAACGCTTACTGGCAAATAAAAACAATTTTCATTCTTTCTTTTTTTTAATCTTCTTCTTATTGTGTCACTAGTTCTTTCGAACCAGTGTGGTGAAAGGATTTCAAGTACGCCTCGAAGAGGCTCCTTTCGTGCACTCGACACATGTTTTCGAACTTTAGGTTCTACGACATGCCAGTTTCCTCAAGATGTTTTCCTTCACCGTTGCGAGAACGTGGGATGCAAACATAGATTTTTTCGACCAAAAAAAACCCATTTATGCATGACTGCCACCGGGATTTGAACCCGCGTCCATCAGATCGCAAGGCAAGGGCCTCATCCACTCGGCCACCACGTCCTCTAATAATACTACACTGTTTTTCTAATAATAGCCAAGGAAACAAACAAACAATAAACATAAACATTCACCCACTCACACCCCTGCACTAGGATTCCCTGTGTCGCAGGTGGCATGGACACATACAACACATCACAACACCCAAGACCCGAGAACAAACATTTGTGTTCGTCACAAATATTCGCCCCGGCCGGGGATCGAACCCGGAACACCAAGCTTCGTAGGCAGGGTCACTAATAACTAAGCCACGGTGTCGTCAAAAGGAAACTCACCTAAGTTGATAGTTGAGCATCAAGTAGAGAGATGAGGACGGTTCCCGCTGTATTGCGTGCAGAGATATGGTGGGGTACAGGAGAGTGAGCGGGCCAGCCGGAGAACCAGTCGGAGACTCACCCCCGCCCCAGACCACATTGCTGAAATTAATAGATGGTTGACAAAATGAAGAGAAAGTCTCAAGCATCTAGCCTACATACTAGATAGATAGATAATTATTTATCATCTTCTTCTTATCGTGTCACTAGTTCTTTCGAACCAGTGTGGTGAAAGGATTTCAAGTGCGCCTCGAAGAGGCTCCTTTCATGCACTCAATTCTTTATTGTACACATGGTAAATAACAAATACAAGACTTAAAACTGAGTGGTACAATTGGCGGTCTTTTTTCTTCCAGGCAACCAACAGGCATTAGAGATGATTTAAATATAAGTAGTTACTAGTTATGATGTCCAGATATTAAACTCGAGACAATGTTAAAAAAATGAGATTTACGAACCAACAAGACTATGTTAAAAAAGTGACACAAAACTATTAAAAATGTTTTCAGCACTGTGTGACATCGACACATCAGCGAAAGCTGCTCGTCTTTCAACAAATAAATAAAGGAAACACACATTTTCTAGGTAAACCACAGTATTCAACTCAGTAGCTAAGCAGAAAGTATATATTTTCAAACTACCTACATATTTATTTTGACGACACCGTGGCTTAGTTGGTAGTGACCCTGCCTACGAAGCTTGGTGTTCCGGGTTCGATCCCCGGCCGGGGCAAATATTTGTGACGAACACAAATGTTTGTTCTCGGGTCTTGGATGTTGTGATGTCTTGTATGTGTCCATGCCACCTGCGACACAGGGAATCCTAGTGCAGGGGTGTGAGTGTGTGAATGTTTATTATTATTATGTTTATTATATTAATATTATTTATTTATTTGTGATTGACTAGCAGCTTACACTGATATTATTATTATTATTATTTGTTGATAGACGAGCTTCCGCTGATGTGTCTATATCACACAGTGTTGGTTTTTTTTAATAGTTTTATGTCACTTTTTTTAACATAGTCTTGTTGGTTCGTAACCAAGTGTCGAGTTTGTTCTTGAACGAGTTTGTGGATGCTGCAGAAACAACATCCTCTGGCAGTATATTCCAGTTGTGCACCACTCTGTTGCTAAGGAAGTGATGAGCCGTAAGGGTGTTGGTTAGATCACGATTTAATTGGAGTTGGTGCCCACGAGACAATTTTTGTGGTTTCTTTGTTGTGTATATGTCTTGAAGCTGTGGCAGGTTGTATTGATGGGTCAAAATTTTATATTTTATATATTTTATTATTATGATAATAGCAGAGAAGTAGCCGTGATAGTACTGCTGGCGGATCTAGGCCAGCTTGAAGTTAGGCGATGATAGCATAGAGCAAGATAAGCGGCATGAACACCAGCAAATTCTGAAGTGAGACGAATTATTAGAATGCTAACTTCAAGCCGGCCTTAGTCTGCCAGATGTAATATACCCGTATATACACTTAAAGGCATATTTCTGTTTGATGACCCTATGTGAACTGAAGCATTACTTTGAAAGCAGTTGTTCGACGAAGCTAAAAAGATAAGTTCTCTGATTTTCAGTGACCAAATTCATAGATAACTGGTGCAAGGCTACCTATGGCGTCTATAGCTAAGATCTACAATAAGGTGCTCGCACATTATAATCCATCCTTCTCATCAATTTAAAAGGCTTAGCCCTTACTGACTCGCTGACTGACAGACAATGCACAGGCCGAACCACTGAACGAAGAAACTTGATATTTATAGGGTATATTCGTCTTCTTCTTTTTCTTTTAATGTATGGCTTGGAGAACAGCTTTGTCTCCAAGTTTGCAAGAAGTGCAGGCGTGTTTTTGAAACGAATTTTGTTAGTTTGCAACGCAAAGGAAGTTGCGGGCGTTAGAAAGTATATTATGTACTTACTGTTCAGTGATGTACAGAGTCCCTGTGCCTATCTCCTGATCATCTATAATCAGTTTTGTGCCTGGAGACTGCATAATTAGACCTTCTGTAGGCGGTTCAAATTCGTCCCTCAGTAGCACGACCATTGTAGAAAATTACACGCAGAACTTGATTGAAACCAACGTTAGAGGTTTTCTATGCAGAATTTTTAAGGCACATGTACTCTAATGAGACAAAAAGTGGCAAAAACTTCGTTTTTGTCGCGAAAAACCGCACGCGATACACGCCTGCTTTAGCTTGGTTTGTTTGACATTGACAATTTAAAAAATGACTTTGACATTTGATTGACACATTGAAAGAAAGGTTTTCTAGTTCCTTGTGTTTTCGGGTTCAGAGTCCAAAAGGAACTTTTCAAATTAGTAACGCCTAGATTGTCTGACTGATCGTCCATCCGTATGTGTCAGACACAGGCATTTTATTCGAAAACTGATGTCTGTAGGTAGCGCTAAATTTTGTTCATTATGAATACCCTACATTCATAAGATAAGCTACAACAAAGAAACGTACTTCTAGAAAATGAAATGAACACCTCTAAACTCAAAACAGTAGCAAAAATTACACAACCTATTAAAGGGAACTAACATATCTGATATTTCATAATTGAGTTATGAAAATTAGTAAGACTTGGAATTTGTATTTTATACTGACTTACCTACATAACTGATCATATCCATAATTAAAAGGTTCGGAACCCTACCTCAGCATGTGGTCATCTTCGCACATAGCGGTTTTATCGAAAATGCGTTTTGTTTTTACTAGTCCGTAGAATTATATATAACGCTCTTTCGTTCGTTTATTTGTTTCTATTTTATTCGAAGAATGAGTATTTTTTGTGAATATCTAGTTATAGGTACAATTATAAACGTTGAGTGTTTAATGAGCTTTTAAGTACCCTACATGTCGTAGTAGGTACCTACTACTATAACGAAAACAATCAGTCGGAATCATGCAAAGATAATAAAAATGAGATAAGGTACTTCAAAACGCAAACCGGAAGTTAATTCCGGTAATAATAACAAAACCATACAGCTTGGTAAAATAGTTTTGATACTTTCAATGACGAGCGCAACACTCGGTTCCGACAGAACTAAGCAATGTTATAAATTGACTTAAAAACGTACCTAATAGCGGCCCATAATTTTTAAGTCTAAGTAAGTTTTCAAGTTCTTGTTCAAGTAGATAAGATAAGTCTACTAATAAATAATACCGGCACCATTGCTCCATCTAGCGACGTAAAATGAAACCTCACATTACCGCTAGTTTCTTGGTTTTTCTCTGCGTATTGATTGGCTTATTTAATAAACTGGGCAACTTAGCTACATAACTCCTGTAATTTTCAGTAGTGGGCACTAATCACTAAAAATGTTCAAGTAACACCTACTTCATTTCTTAGTAAAAGTTATGATTATGAAACATAAAATACTCGACTAGCTAACAAAATTGTAGCATGTGGTATTTTTGCCACACTTCATTACTTATTATTTAAATGGCATTCTGATTCTGCAGTATATTCCAAAAATAATTCACCGTAGATTCATAGATTGGATCGGGATTCAGGACTTATTTGCTGAAACTTCGGATGAAAGGGGATTTTAGTAAAACAAGGTTCTGAATAGATATAATATCACAGAGTATTTAATACTAATAGATAATATTTTCAATTTTTCACGAATGGAAAAGTGCTAAAATTGATGCTTTATTTTTACTCAATTTTTTTTAATAATAAATATATATAATAGGATTAAGGTCTAACTAAACTGACTGAATGACGGACAAATTATATATTTATAAATAATCTAAGTATAATCACAGGTATAATATACTTATTAAATTAACTCGCCCTGCTGTCTGTCACTTTGTAATTTTTTAGTTTCTCAGTAACCCAAAATTCACAGATACAACGTAGAACCCTGCACGTGTAGAACGTTCTGCATTACCCATTAAATATTTTTATTTTTAATGATTAAAAATTAGTGTGTATTATTAATTTATACACAAAAAATACATAACATTGTATGTACTTAGGTAATATATAAATAGACGTATCGTCATGAAGTGCGTAAGGAAGGGGCTTTTTTTTATTTATTACAACGCAAACGAAGTTGTGTTTGTCAGCTGGTAAAATATAATTATGTTGACTGGCTGGCATGATAACGATATCACCCCGATACTCACTGATAATGGCAGGTGATATAGTATGGTGGAGTGAGAGATCTAGGTTTGTGTTTCACTCACTCGTTATCAGTTACCGGTTCTATTGTAGATTTATATTGTTGGGTATGTGATGTCCGTCCATAGATGAATTACGATGTTCCTATAGAACAAGATGGCCCAAAAGGGAATCGTAAGACAGAACCAAAAAAAATCAGACACCGTCTCAATAAAAATGAAATATCTCCATTTTTAAATAAGTACTGTTTGTTACTTTTTACGATGTAGTTTTATTAACAATGAAAAAACCTAGTAGTTTTAACATATAATATTTATCTAGCCCTGTTACTTCTCTTTTTCGAAAATTTACATCGGATGTGTTTTGTTCGCTTAAATATATAAAAAAAAATAAAAAAAAAAATGTACTCACTAGAAGTTCCTTTTACTGGGCATATCATATTTTCAATGTACTACTTTCAATGTATGGTGTTTCTATACTTTAATATTTCTGTTGTGACGTCCCTATTAGTACAAAATAAAATTTATGTAGGTACAAGGCTATAATATAACGTGTTACGTCATTTCGATACCAAACTTATTTTCCTAGATTATGGTGTTTTAAATAAGTTTAATTGTTGTTTTATTCAAATTTAGTAGGTTAATGAAATCTGTCAATTATAAGAGCTTAAAAGCGTCGATTTTGTTTTTATACCTAAACCACTTAGTTCCTATTTTACCTAGATAGTAGATACCTTTAACTTGGTAGTAATGCAGGCAAGTACGTACTAGCTTACTGTGTATTTTTAATTAGGTACAATTTTATAATTATTAATTAAACCAGACCATAAGATAACATTAAAATTATAGGAACATTAAAGATCAATTGTGATACCTAACTAGGTAATTTTATAAAGCTGTTAATGTCTATGCACTAAGAAATTTATCAATATTTTGCAATTTATGGAATCGCATCTCAAATTGCATTATGCCTATATAAAAATTTGCCAAGCGTGTCAACGCTTGTCCCTGTATGGGTTCCGTCCGATACCGTAGCAATGTCAAAGTGCAAATTTAATAACCACAGTAAATTACTGTTAGTGTGATCATTAGGTTAGGTACTACAATATGAAATGGTAAATTGCTTCTGGTTGCAAATAAATAACATAAAATTATGTTATAATTTTATCGAAAGATACGTGAAATTAATTTATTGATGGGATTCCCCATCTATCCAGTGCTAGTTTCCAGTTGAGGCCAGTAAAAGATAACGTCACGAGTAGTCACGACCAGCCGAAGTACTATTATTTCCAATTAATTATTAAATTAAAATCATTTTTCAACTGACTTCAAAAAAGGAGAAGGTTATCAATTGGGTTGAATGTTTTTTTAATGTATGTTACCTGAGAACTTTGTTATTTAAAAACCGATTTGAAAAAAAAAAATATTATTTGATAGGTAGAATATACTTTCAGATTGATCCCATAGAAATTTTATGAAATCGGTTCAGTAATTGAATTTTTAAATCAAAATATCAAAAAAATATGGCGATGAAACAAAACTGCGTATTTTGCTTTTCTGTGATTTGTCAGTGGTCCCTACGGTCACTAGAACAGTCCGATTGAAGTCGGTTGTTGTATGTTTTTGTAAAACCTTGATTATTATTATTATATTTGACTCATTTATACTAGAAAATTATTATTTAGGTACCGAAAAAAAAGTGTTTTGGAAATAATATAATGTAGGTAATGTGTGACCGAAGGACGAATGGTTGTCATGTCAATGAAAAAATAACGTATAGATGGTCGTTATAAGTGTATGAGCTGTTAGCATTAATTAGCATAAAATAAGACTGTCTGTGTCTAGACGAAGTTTGGTAGGTATATTTTTAATTCTGTTATTTGTATGGAACTACAGTCAACATACCAAATTAATACTGATTGCTTATTTTTAATAAGTAGGTACTTATAACACCTAACTACTTAGAGTTTTATTGCAAGCGTTGTCATTGACATGACCTATTGCACTAAATTGCAACGCATAACGCCTCTCAATAATCACAATCCTACAATGATTGAAAGCTTCCTTTACCCAATTAAGAGATTTTTCTTCACGTAATAGTTGTAGAGATGCAATATTGAGATTTAGATGTATCTATTATTGCGAGGGAGGCGATATCGCAGTGCCTCACGAACTATTCACTCGCTATTTGTTTCGACGCCATGTTGCCGATGCGCCACACGCCGCACTCGCTCGACCCGCCAGTTTCACGCGAACATTGATACGCGCCTATCGCTCATTATTGCCGCGCGGGTAAAATTATCCGCACGTAAATTTTTAAACTATTTTTTTATTATCCATTATGGTTAGGAATAGGGACGCTGACGGGATTAAAAGTAATTTAATCATAATCGAGGTGAAAAATAGACCTTGTTTATTCGATTCAAATGATCCGGCGTATGGAGACAGAGCGGAGAAGGCCCGGTGTTGGGAGGAAGTTTGCGACAGCGTCGTGCCTCGATGGAGCGTGTTGAGTCCTATGGAGAAGTTTACCGCTGGTACGTGAACCGACCGAAGTTGCGATGCGTGTATGATTTGAATGGGTTGTATGAAAACGTGGACGGATGGTTGCCTTCTTTATTCGGCCGCGCTGTAATTGTCGCGTATTGCGTTGCGTGCTCTTTGTTCGCACGGACTTGCTTTCGAAATTGTACCTAGTTTGAAAAACGTTTCAGTTAGCACCCGATTATTAGGACACGTGTTATATCTTTTTAATAAAAATCACGTTTTCATTTTGGCCTTTTTGTTGTAGACATTTTAGTTTTTGAAATCAAATGGGTTTTCCTCTGAATTTGATTATTTTATTTACACCGGGCTTAATGCGTCATTCTGGGTTTTAGCTGCAAAACCTCTACGTGTTACGTAGGTATAACTCGTCTACTTCATGCATATCTCTGTCGACGTAACTATATAGGGCATAGCAGTTACACCCTTTTGTGTTAGGTATCTCAATAAAATACAGATTTATGACGTTATCCAAAGAATCTTTGACATTAGGTATCTCATTATCGTCCCTTACCTACTGTTTGCAAAGGAAGTTGGCAGGTAAGTAGGTAGATCAGAACTACATAAATAAATTCAGAGAAATATTTAACAATTATATGATCATCTTTAATAAACACCAAGTAAGCGCGTTGCATCATCTCTAAATAAAATGGTCGCAAACGAACCGCGTCATTATCTGCTACACATAAATGAAATATGTATTGACATTTTGTTTATACGTGCAAGAGTTTTCAATTTTTGAAATAGCCAAACCAAAATGTAATTGTATTTTGTTCCCAATAAGGTATCAAATCAAGGTACCTACCTAATTTATTGTAGGTACTTAACAAGACGTATCAACTTATAACTTCTCATAGGGTTTTGGAAATAATGGCATTACTTGGGTAAAAGGAAATCCTTTAAAGTTATAATTAGCATTTAAAATCAATACTTTCATAATGTAGGTTTGTTTTTATAAAAATATTTTTGACGTGCAAGGAGTTGACCTTTAGAAACGCCTTCGTGATTTGACTCAGATTTGTCTTTATTTAGATGTAGATACAGTTCAAATTTGCAAGTACTCTATCGTAAACTGGGCTTTTTTGATATCGCAGTATATTCAGGTTACTTGAACTAAGAAGTAATACTAAATACAAAGGGTTATCAATAACTTTAAGTTGAAATATAAAAGTAACTAGATTATTTATGGCTTATTATGATCATTGCATTGCAAAAACAAGTTATATAGTCATAAATCACTAAAAGAAAAAGTTAATGAAAAAAGTCCTAAAACCATTATATATCTAGGTACTAAGCGAGGATATTAAAACCTGTATTAATGTCAAAATTGTAAGTTGTATGTAGCCAAGAGATAAATTGTTCTGATTAAAAAGAAAAATCTCAGTTAGAGGATAAAGCAGAAAAAAAACATCTTACAAACCATCCAAACTATGTCAAAGCAGAAAATCAAGGTATACGGTATCATTATTTAAATTTTAACGGCCAATTATTTAATAATTACATAACACACATTTTTTTTCTATAATAACCAACTAAGGATTTTAATACGGAACCCTAAAAGCAACTAAAGTGTTTTGCTAAGAAAGTAAATTTTATTTTATTAAGAAAGGATAAAGGGTAAAAAGGGTAACTTGCCATCTCGTGGTGCAAAAATTAGGAAAAACCCTTATTACTTTACAAATTAATAATCGTATTTCCTCTATCATGAAAAAAAATGAAGGTGTGGAGTTAAACTGTTTTTACTCGTAACGTATATAAAATTATTATGCTTATTCAAGGCTAATGTCAAAATTTCGCGTTTTGAGAACAGTTTACAGGTTGCTCGGTAGTATAATATTCTTAATCTCAACGAATTCTGCACAATGTTTCAAAACGGAGTGGCTCTTTTTCCATCTAAACGAACATTACATAATAAGGTGAGTAAGGCACTGTATGCTTGTTACAATACCTATATTATTGATATGATGACACCGTGGCTTAGTTGGTAGTGACCCTGCCTACGAAGCTTGGTGTTCCGGGTTCGATCCCCGGCCGGGGCAAATATTTGTGACGAACACAAATGTTTGTTCTTGGGTCTTGGATGTTGTGATGTGTTGTATGTGTCCATGCCACCTGCGACACAGGGAATCCTAGTGCAGGGGTGTGAGTGTGTGAATGTTTGTTGTTTGTTGTTGTTGTTGTTGTTGTTGTTGTTGTATTATCTATTATTCCAGGTCTTGGGTGAATAGAATAAGACTTATAGGTATAATAATGACAAAAAGTGCGTTATTTTCTTCCTCAATAATTTATTGAGTTATAATATTGTCCTGTGTCTATCAGGTTTCTTAATTACAACATTTTATTATAGTTTAATAGTTGGTATAATAACTACAATATTATAAGAAAATTTACATTACGATATAAGTGAGTGAGTATGACAACTTTCCAACAACCACGTAGGCATCTACGTGTCGAAAAATTACCAAAGAAACCATTGTAATTTGGTTATGAAATTATGTGCAATGCAGTGAATGAAATCAATGATTAAAAAGTTATTTAGAGATTTTTCTAAAATATTACAGTTGTATTGTATTTGATATTGATAGGAAAGGTTCAATTCATTCCCTAAAAATTACGAGCTATAATAATTCTGTAGGTACTTTTGGTGAAGAGCGCCGGAAAAAAGTGTCTTGTAACATTTTGCACGAAATATTATCTCCGCTTTAGCAGCTAGAGCTACGTTGAACATACAGAAAGATAGATAATTTTACACAGAACTAAAATATGTGTCTAACTCAAAAGTGATATAACTTGACTTCATCAAAGGTACAAAATAGATGGCATTATGTAATAAAAAACTACCTACTAATAGATTATAATAATAATCAATTAAAATCGGATTGTTTTGAGTAAAATATGGACAGTTTTTTACACAAAATAATCCGATTATTATCTGATAATGCCGTCCATTTGGACTCTTTTAGTTATTAACAGTAATATGAAATAGTGTTATTTATTATTATTTTTTAAATTATTTGAGAATAAAGATTGAATAGTTTATACAGGCTATAACATAAGTTAAAATATAGGATATTTTAATTCAAACTATTTTTTTATTTTGGGTGGGAAAGTAGACAAAAATATCAAAATGGTTTGGGTGACGTATAACTTCATTGATGCTCAAAATTCGAAATTCAAAATCTGACTTCCGGTTTTCTAGTTCACTTTTGAATTTCGAATAAACATTTTTTATTCTGTAGTATGGCACATAATGAATCATGTTGACATACAGAGCAGTAAGTCTACATTTGTTCACAAACTACATCATAATTATTAGATGATATAGGTATGTTATTTTTTAATAACATAATAATTAGTAAAATAGTCGCGCTCAACAGATGCAAACAACAATTATTATTTGCCTTACTAAAATGCTTACAAAATTGCGGTGTAAAAATATGGTCATTAAGTCCAGTAATTAGTTGATAATAATATCTAAAGACACGATTTTTTTCATTGTGCTTTCTTATAGTACGGGAGGCGACGATGCTAAATGAGGATTTGCTCGAGCGTCATTGAGACCTATTGGGTTGCAAAGCTTAGATGATAAGAAGAAAAAAATGTTATTATATAATATATACCTTGTCATCGGTGGGGGAAGCGGCTATAGGCTTTTTAAAATATAAAAAAAAATGTTGAATGGACATACTCGAGCGCGTCAGATATTGATAGCATCATGGTCCTATGTATTTTTAATAATGTAACGTATGTTAATCTGACAGTTTGCATGATGGAGATGGCTGTATTTTTTAAACCTGATGGGTTGAAAATGAAAAAAAAAAATACTATCGAGCGCGTCTGATTTTCTAAAGGGGTGTTAAGTGGACCAAAAAAAAAAGGTCTCATTCAATAATCTGACGATTTCGATGTAAAGCAAACTCGTGGCCACTAATTTAATATGAAAAAAAAAATCGTCATTATGACAATACATACTCGAGCGCGTCAGATTAAGATATATATGGTTCATCTTGATGTCCTAAACATGCTGTCTCATAATCTGACGATTATCTAGAGGGATTCGCTTAATCTGACAAAAAACAATTTTTATTTATTTTATTTTTATAAATTATTGAACTTTAATAATTGAAAAGCTCAGGAAAAAGCATGCAAATAAAAGAGTGTATAATTTTTTAAATAAAATACTTGTATTTATAAGAAAATAATAAAAAAAAAACTTATTTTTATGGTTAATTGAATCTTGTTCTTATCGTGTCACTAGTTCTTTCAAACCAGTGTGGTGAAAGGATTTCAAGTGCGCCTCAAAGAGACGCCTTCGTGCATTTGACACATGTTTTCGAATTTTTAGGTTCTATGACATGCCAGTTTCCTCACGATGTTTTCCTTCACCATTAAGCACGTGTTTTAAATGCACACATAATTCGTCTTGCACAGAAAAATCCATTGTTGTACGACCGGTTCCGAATTTAGGACCTTCGGATCGAAAGTCGAGGCAACTCTCACTCAGCCAACACGGCTGAATAATAATTATAGGCTAGATTCAATATTCAAGATGTACACGTGCTTAACGGTGAAGGAAAACATCGTGAGGAAACCTGTTTGCAAAGCAAATAAAGGAGTATCCACACATATCAGGGCCGTGACCGGGACGTGCTCTTAACGAAGCACGGCCAAAAATCGGTGTCGTACATTTTATATGAATTATGTTTTGAATTTTTTAGTTTAGATCTTACCTAATACTTTATTTTGTTACATAAATGAGCAAGAAGTTGGAATTTGTGATAATAAGTAATAAACTTTATCGACGAATTTTTGTTATTTCGGCTTGCGGAAATCGTCAGATTATGTTTTTCGTTATCCTTGAATTATTTCCTTCAAAATAAAAATAAATTTAGGTGCGCTCGAGAATGTCGAGATGATGTTTTTTTTTACAACTTTGCAGCCCTCCCTTTTCTTTACCCCGCGCTCAAATTGTCAGATTAGTGGAATATACACTTTTTAGCATGTAATTAACTCCCCCTACCTTAATCTGACGCGCTCGAGAATGTCTGATGATCAATTTTTTTTTACTAATCTGATCCTTTATCCTGCACGGGTGGCCTTATCTAGGAGGCTCATATTTGGTGTATGTTAATCTGCCGCGCTGGAGTAACTCCCGAAATCCCCTCTTCGGCTCCCCTACCATTATGTTCTATGTCAAAGGACTATTTTTAAAACAACTTGTCAGTGGTTGAGCCATTGCATGGGTGTTACTCGATGGGGAAAAAAAACCATCGAGTAACACTGTTACTCGTTTGGGTGTTACTCGATGGGAAGTAGGAACTCATCGTCAGACCAACTTTTTTTATCTTATACATTAGATAAAGGTAATGTCACACTATATCTTGGCCATTTTTTTAAAGTTACTGAAACCTTCAAAAATAAACTTGAATTAGTTTAAAATAAGTGAAAAAATATAAGGACAAAGATCGTGTAAGTCAATATTTTGAAATTCAATTTACCATAACGTTATTATGACATAATGTAACTCTGGCAAATCATAAATATTATAAGTGAATATTTAATAACATTCATATTTATGTTAACAAAAAAAAAAAAAAATAAGGAACTGGAATAAAATAATGAAGTATAGTATTAATTGTAGGTACTTATAGCACTTTATATATTTTATCTGTGGTAAAGCAGGATAATGTACATTTAATCAACAGCAGGATTCAAAATATTTCGCGGAATTACCTAATGGGTAAAACGAATTACTAGTGTTAAAATACGCTTGCAAAGATGAGTAATATTATTGAACTTTTTTTTTCAAATCTAATGCTTATGAATCACTATAAATTTAAAAGAAAGATACAACATTGTGAATTCATCGACAAACGAACACTTTGTAACAGCTAAGCCACGGAATATACACTAGTTAGTATAGTATCTTGTGTGTAGAATAAGTATTAGTTAGTACGATAAAACTGAGTCACCTACAATGCCCGTTTTAGCGCTGATATGCGTCGTGTTGGAAACCACGTCGTCCAAGCTTAGCGATGATAATACTTGTTTTTATAAGGCAAATATATTATTGTGATGAAAAATATTATTTTAAGAAATATATTTATGGAAAAATCTTTATAAATCTATAACAATGATTGTTAGTAATCTAACACAATTTATATTAGTCATTGTGGGCTAAATAATAAATATTTCTGAATTTTTTTTTTTAATAATTTGCGATAAAATATGCAAAATACATACTATTTAAATATAAGACAATAAATGTATTGAGTATTTGGTGCTTTAAATATAAAAAAGTACTATTTAGGACCTACATCTCATACATTTGCGTCTACCTAAATCAACCTACATAATTAGTTAAACGAAGATATTAATACTTCATATCAATGTAACTAGGATCCTAAATAAAGTTTCCAAAACCACAAAAAACATAACTTTTGAGTCATAATACGGTATTTGAATAACAAAATAGGAGATAAAACTAACCCTCCTTTTCTAAATCACCTCCCTCGCTCGGGTCTTATCAATTTTAAACGAGTTTCTCTATTTGTAAATAATTTCGTTTTGTACAGTCAGAATATTAAATAAACCGAAAGAACAGTCTAGAAAAATACTTATAATTGAAGAATAATACATGTTAGAGTAGTATTATTATAACATAGTGTTTTATTTATAATTTTATAGCGCTAACTAAAAAAAACTCACAAGCCAGTTACCGCATAATAATACTTCTGGTTCTGATAAACTTTAGCCACTAGGTATAAATATATTTGAGCTATTAGCTTTCTTCAATTTTGAAACCTAAACCACTAAACTATGTAAGTTAATTAACATAGCTAGTTTTAATAGATTAGTCCCATAATTTCAACAGGCGTTATTATATTGGGGCCCTGCTTGTATTTATTATTATTTATGTATTTATTGTACGTTTATACGGATAGAACATTCTAGATAAATACTTATAATTAAATAATAAATATAATTAAAAAAACATGTCATAGCAATAATTTACCATAGTGTTATAATTATAGTTTTATAGAGTCAACTTAAAAAAAATCCGACTAGCCAGTTACCGCATTTTAATAGTTATAGCTATTAATATAGTTAGCAGCAATAAATATAATTGAGCTATAATACTCTTCAATTTTGAGTCCTAAATCTAACTATGTATATTAATAATTAATAATTAAGGTGCTAATTAAACAGGATTCTTTTTAATGGTATTATTCGCCTCTAAAAAAATATGTTGCCTTCTAAATTACTAAGTCAGCCACAATTAACGAGAGTTATCTTCTATGTAAACCACTTATGGATGGTTATTTTTTAGCATCTAAATCTGTAACATGCATTCTAACAGTAAACTTCTAAAATACCTATATATGACATCAAAATATTTATTTATGTAGCTTGTAATTTTTGAACTTTAGTTAGCGTTGTAAAAAATACGAAATAGTTTATTAGAGGCTATGTCATTTTCCCGTTGCTTAGATACAAAATTAGAAGTTTGATCACGTGGTCTTTATTAAATAATTGTGTAGACTTATAATTTCCCTATTATTTAATATAGCTAGTTTTAATAGATTAACCCAATAATTTCAACAGGCGTATTGGGGCCCTGCCTATTTATTGTGGGTAAGTGGGTACCTTTGGTGTGACGAGTAAGACCTTGGCGTGAATCGTTGCCCTCGCTATTCGGTATATTATATCGGTTCGTATCGTACAAAAAAATTATGTACTCAAATTATATGTATGTATCATTTATGTAAAGTATGTGGATGTAATGGCACTATTATTTAATTAAGTAATGTGGTTTTAAATATAGATATTTAAGGAAATTTAATGTAATTAAAATTAAAATTTAATTATAATTTGATGTTTTTTTTTTTATTTAAGTGTGTGAATGAGTAAATTTTGTCGATAAAGTAATACTACTATCAGGTTTATCGTTTTTATGTTTATCTCTAGATTCCGAACTAAGTAGGTACTTAGATATTTCATAAACGCAAAAATTTATAAATTAAATATATCAAATTCATTCATTCATATTCAAATGCAATTTTATGTTCTGGTTTTTTATTGTTGTATTCAAGGCTGAGTTTTACACTCAATTTTCAGTGATTGAATGTTAGCTAACACTTCTAGAGAGCTCAAATAGATAATTTTTCCACAAAAATACACAGTTTTTGTTCATTGCCATACATTTAAAAGAATTTCACAGATATAATTGATAATAACATTTACCAGCTAGCGAAACCTGTTTAATTTCTTATAATTTTGTACTAGACTTAACCTTTTTAATCTTACTTGCTTTGCTTGCCAAAGAACGTTGCCTGAAACGCGGTCTGCAGTCAGTATCCGCTGGCCACTGTCAGTGGCGGTTGTGTACTAGTTAAAATTGATGAAGCGCCATCTTGTAAGCGAGATAATATATTTTTTGTTTAAAATACTAGTCATTCAGCATTATTTTTATTTGATCTAACAAGGACAGGTTATTATTCAAATAACTTTTTATATTTTTCTGTCGTTGGTAGAAATCTGATTATTGAAATTAGCGTGAAAAGTAATGCAATAAGAGTTATTGTTATGTGAATTGGAACGGTAAAAACAACAGCGATTGAAATGATGAAGAAACAAATGGGTACGTGTTATTTATTTTTGTAAAGATTTTTAAACAATGTTTGAATGAAAGATTGTTTTAAATAGATATAGCAGTCATACAAGCCCTGACCTAAAAGCGACTCGGGGGGTTCCTGTACTAGTTAATTATGTATGGACCTACCTATTTTGTTGTATGATAAAATAATTTATCAATGTAGGTATTCAACTTGCTCCTTGGTTTAACGGGAATCGAACTTGCTACGTATTTATAAAATATTACGATACCTTTAAAATGCAAATAAGCTTTATTAGTAAGTATTAACTTGGTATGTAGGAATTTGTGTCCTTTTGTAAGGAAAGAGGAAAATTAAATTATTTTGTGTATTATAATGAGTATTAAGTACCTGCCTAATATTATTATTATTTGTTTTTAAACTTCTTATAATAATGTAGATAAGTAATTCTAATTATGGCGAGTAGTATAAAAAATTGTATAATGATAAATATTATTATCCGTATTATTCATTCATTTAATAATATTATCTTAAATAAATATAATCTGTTCTACGTACCTACTCTATGTATGTATTTAAAACTATTCTATCAGTTATATTCCCATAATACCAGATCTGCTTATTTTGGAGTCATCTAGACAGAATAATATAGAGTGAAATGTTTAAACATTATTTTTTAAATAAAACAACATAATATTTTCATTCTTAAAGAAAAATGAGAACTTGACCCTGGACGTCATTCGCGAGTAGTTACAGATCCGATTACGCACACCCTGTAATTTACTGAGAACTCGCAGAAGAATCTACTCTCTATTTCAACGGTATAAGGGTTATTGTCGAAGAGCAAAATGTTTAGGCAAAACGCTTTAAAATACGATTTGATTTGACTGATTCGTATAGAATTATACATTTTCCCCTAAATTTTTTGTATTGTAATAAATTGATATCTGTATTTTAAACTGTAGGTATAACGCTTAGGATAAACCTTATTCTATATTTAATAAAAAAGAAGTTCAAAACCGGAATAATCACGCTCCAAGAAAATATTATCATTTGAAATTGTTGTGTGCCGTGGTCCGTGGTTGTATGATGGTCGAATGATAAAGTATTATGAATTATGATCGCTAACTTCTGTTAGAATTTATTGTGTGAAATGTCCAAAATATGTATTTGTATACCTATGTATTGTTTTTGTAGTTCACGACTTTATGTCCTCTAGAGGGCGCCATACTCTATTAGACGAGACGTCAGCCTATATCCAGCCGCTTCGGAGACGTTTCTAACGATACCTCATTTGTCAAATTATGATAAGTAGTTTGGAAGATATGAGGGAACAGATATACAAACATACATACACATCCACATACCCAACCCACGTATATACTTAACCCTCTTTTTGCTTCGCCATAGTCGGGTAAAAAGAAAAATGGAGGACTTAACTGCTCGTTCGTTGTTACAGCTATCCGATTACGCAAAACCTGAAATTCAATAAAAAACAGATGAATCTACGCTCTATTGTGACTAATACTAGGGTTCTTTTCGAATAGCAAACTGATAAGTAAATGAAATTTAAATGTTTTACAATGTGTTTTGTCATTTGACGGAATTGTATAAAAAATAAAAGTTTGTTTTTTCTCTACGTCTATCAAAGGTTACATTACGTGTTTTTACACTATTTAGCATAAAAACACGTAATGGAACCTTTGATTATTTACTCTTAGAGTTTCAAGATAAAATAATCAAAGAATGAAACATATTACAAATAAAATACCTCACATACCGGATTATAATTATTATTAAGTAAGTAGGTATGTTATTCGTAAATGAAATACATTCGTTAATAAATAGATAGCGTAGGAGCCTTTTATTATAAATTATTTAAAAAAAGTAATGGTATTCGTAATTTAAATGCTAAATGGATAGATAGCGTATTAGGAGCTTTTTATTTTATTAGTAACAAAACAACTGTATTTTGAGGATAATAACAAATGGAGGACATTATTAATTTTTTTTTTTCATTTCTCATTTATGTGTTGGACTATTTTCCTAAAAAATACTGACGGACGGACAGACAAACGCCAAATCCGTTGGTATTGCACCATTTGAAACGGTTGAAAAAGTATAATGCATGATTGAACTCACTTTATGAAACTATTGAGAATTCTTAATCTCATACAATATCTATGTAATTGACTTAAACGCAGTAGAACTACTGAATATTAAAAAAAACTACATACGTTAATTATATTTTTATTTATTTAATATGAGACTCACAGTTACTCTTTTTTCTTATACCTATATGGTATAAAATATATAGGTACTTATCTTAAACCAAATCGAGTCTACATATTAATCCCTGTGCATATTTAAAAATTATAGGTAGTTGATGTAATCAAATTTTAATAAAACCATATCTATTATTAGGTATAATGTTGTTGGTCAGGTCGTACGTATCGGTTTTACCTACTTATTGTAAACGACTAGAACAATTAAATATTAAAACTAACTGCTATTTGTAGAGAATAATTCAGTTTTTTATTTTAATTTTAACTTAGTAGTAGGTACTTAGTTAAAATAAAATTATTACCTACTTGTTTATTAGAGCAAACCTTAACCTACCTACTTATGAGATAAACATACAAGAAATTAAAATGGTAGGTAGGTACACAACATTTAACTAGATCATTAATTAATGATAAAATCGAACAATAAATAATTGCTTGATGTCGATGTTGGTAGTTGATATTATAAATGTATTAATCATTATCGTCATATTATTTATGACTTCATATCATCTATCATAATTCTTTTTTGATCATTTTTGGAAACATTTTTATACTCAGTGTGCTTACTGCTTCACTTTTGTCTGTGTCATCTCTACACTGATTCTGTGCATAGTAACGTGACGTCACGATTAACCGCCCTGCCACCACAGCTTAGCCCATAGATAGTACGCGATTCCGCGCTCAAAAATTCATATTTAGAATATAGATCTTTGAATGCACAATGAATGAATTCATAAGCAAAAAAAATAAAAAATGGCGCTGGAATGCGCTGCAAGCTGCAATCAATCAGTCAGTGAATGTAGGAAGATACCTACAATTCTATTTTCATGTAAATATCTTATAATTTTATCTTATCATTGTTGGTACGTAACGTAGGTTATGTACCTATCTAGATTTTTTTATACCTAAGCATCATAGAAGTTTTAAAGTAAGTACGTACCTTATACCACGCCTATACTTGGCACAGGACAGAAAATAATGGAGGTACTGGGAGGGGGGGAGGCCTTTGTTGTGCTCTCCTTAAAGGTAGGTTAGGTAGGTAGGTACTACCTACACCGCACATTTTTAATTTTGTCATCATAAATCATCAGAAAAAAAAATACGCATAATCAGTTGCCGTTACTGAACACAGAAATGGCAAAATTAGGTCGATTTCATTTCCAAATAAATAATGTGATAAAAAGTGGAAAACTAGACATTTTGTCATTTTGTAGAAACCCAAAAACCTGACTGCAAGTACAAACTGCAGATATAACGTAGGTACATACAACGTAGTGCCCCTGCTGTTTTTTTAGTAATTAAAAATTTGTAGTGTATTTATTTATATGAATGAATGAATGAATTATTTATTTGTCTCAAGTATGTAAGTAAGTATAACAATAATAATAATAATACGTAGTATTAAGTAATTAATGCCCTCAATTTTCAACATTGCATTGTGTGCTTATTACACAGCCCAGTCATTCTCAAACTTTTTATGGAGTAGACCCCACACATCCTCATTAGGTACTGTTTAGTGGTGGTAAGATAATACTGTAACTGAAGTAATATTAAAAAAATATCCATTCAAATTTTAAATAACAATGTACCTACTTACTTACTTATCTATTTATTATCCGAATGCGAAGAATGACGCCTGTTTTTCGAGTGTAATGAAATGAAATGGTTTATTGCATGTATGTATATTTGTCTGACTCTATGCGCCACCCTACAGCGCGAGTGCTTTAGGCTTAAATGTCAAACAATCCAACATGGCGGCCATATGCCAACAAAATGTGTTAAAAAGTGTCAAAAAAACATCAAAATTAAATGGATTTCGGTAAATAAGATATCGTTTAATTCATTTTAGTCCTGGGAATGGCATAGAATAACATTAAAGTGTAAAAGTATTCCAATAGCATTTGGCAGTCGGGTTTTCAGTTTTTTAATGAGTATTAAAAAACTGAAAACCTGTTGTGGCAGTGATTTTAGCAATTTGTGGCAGTGATTTCGGGAAATGCATCGGAAGTGTGTGACAAAATGAAATAGATAGATTCCTTCCAAAATTTAAATGGGACATATCAGATGTTACACATCAGACGTGACTACTGTAAGGCTCGCTCGTTTTTTTATAAACTTTAAGTTGTGTTGTGTTTAACACTTGTTGTGTTGTTTGAGGAATAAGTCTCAAGCAGTAAATTAACAAGGAAACTGGCTTTCGTACAATTTCACGACAAGATTCACGATTATTTTCCCGAAGTCAAATGATGTCTTCGTAAAGCGAGAATTTATAGTCACAAAATTGAAATGCGCTTGTCCTTCAACTTGACTCGTTTCGACCTCGCTAGTACAAATTATAATTTTATCTGTGACTATTTTATTCTCCTCCGTCCGTACCTACACCACGCAATCTAGCGACGTGTATTATCAATTTAGCGATGCGTAAATGAATTTGTTCAAGTATTTTATTTATTATATCTATCCATTGTCATAGAAATCTTGTCGTGAAGATCAATTGTTATTATTATTATTATGAGCCCTCCCTGCCCCACTGCTGAGCAGAGGCCTTCTCCCTGTGTGTAGATCAAATATCTAATAAATCAATTATGTGATGTGATCAATAGTTATAAAAATCTTTTCACACCACCTGCTCGACAATGTCCAATTACATATCATGCTATCATCAAGGTAAAGCAAAGCATTACCTCTCTAGGGAGGTAATGTTGTATGGAACTCCCAAGGGTTATAATGTGATTTGAATTTGGAATGTCAAATTCGAGTGGAAACTCGTGGAAAACTCTAATTAAAAGAACGCCCATATGGCATAAAAAGGTTTGTTCGAAAATCGAACTTGCCACTCATAAAAAAAAGAAAACGGCGCGACTTTAAAGATTGTGAAACAAAAGACGGTGTTCGCTGCTGGAGCCCTGGCTTGTTATTGCCTCGCATAAGGTGTGAAAAGTAGAGTATGCTCCTCTGGGATAAAGCTTGTCTTCGTCTTGGGTAGCTTGAACCCCTCGCGTCACTCAGGACTCTACATAACTCGCTCGCTTCGCTCAGAAGTTAACTAAGTCCCTCGTTAGCTCAGGGTTCAATATGCCACCCGCGACATAAGACACTGCTTTATTCCCTTAGTGCACAATCTACTATTGTTCTGACTGATAGACAAAGACTCAAAGACCAAACCAGAAACTACTGAACGTAGAAACAACATAGAATGTGTAATTTTACTTTACGTAAAATTTTTAATGTTATTTTACTTAATTTTTTTTTATATTTCTCTACTGCAAATTTGAAATTTTAGTTTGTTTAATACTTGATTTTTTATATATGTCAAGGACGATATCTACAATAAAGAATTATTCGAAATGAAATGAAATGACTTAAATTAAAAATGTTTTTTTTGCTAGAATATCATGTGTTTACAAAAAGGTCTTAAATTAATTGAGTCCATTTTATGTCCTGTCGTAATGGGCATGGAAATATTAAATGTTATTTACTGCTACTCTATTTATAAAGTAGCATGCTTGTATCTTCGCAATAAAAGAAATATCGTCAATAACCTTTCCTTCCTTGACACACGACTGACCCTAGCACTAAATTGCGAACTGACTGTCTTATAAAAATAGCCCAATGCATTCCTAGATAAAGGTTTTGTTGGTTTTGTTCACTCTATCTCGGAATGTTTTGTAAAGAACTACTAGTAGATAAGTACCTACTTTGAGATATTTATGCCGACTTGCACCAAACTTTCAAAGATCTTAAGCAATTACCTTACTCGCTTGACAGTTAGCCAAGCGAGTAAAGTAATTGCTTAGGGACTTTAACAGTTTAGTGCAAGTAGGCATTAATGATAAGTTGATCTTATTTATTATACTTACTAGCTGACACCCACAAATTATTATAATACTTAGCTGACCCGCGTTACGGCCCGCGTGCGACTTTGTCACCCGTTAAAGATTTTTTTACTGTCGGTCGATGTTGTTTGTTCCACCCGCGGTAGAAATGTCATTTTCGGCAAAAAAACATATCTAATGCTTACTTAATAAAGCAAAATCATCAAAAGCAAAATCTATACATATGTATAGATATGTATAAATAAATAAATAAATGTAGTATAATAATATGTATAGATTTTTAAATAATTTGCCTTTCTTAGTACGTACGTATCTACACTTTTTGACAGCCTCCAAATTTCACAGTTTAAGTTATTGTTAAAGTAAAAGTTACAACCAGCTTTCTTTTTCCAGGTAAAGAGGTCCAAAAAAGATGGCGGTCCATCAGAGATTCTTACACCAAGATGTACCGGCAGGGGAAGTGCGTACCAGCAGAGCAGTGCGCTCCAGGCAGCCGTCGGTACCACTACCAGCGCGACCTGGCCTTCTTGCGACAGGCGCTGCAGAACAAGTAAGATATTGTCTCAAACTGTACCGGAAATACATATACGGCTCTTCCTCAGCTACAGCATTACTGTAGGTACTGTTGAGAGAAATCCATCCAAAAGGGTATGAAATACCGTGGCAGAAATTATACCGCCAAGCAGTAACTGAAATAGCTGGGCTGTCGAGATTGGCCATTATTAATATCTTAAAATAAATAGTGCTAGAGCGCTATACCTTATACTGGATTGGTTTAGCACTGTTTTGGTAATAGGCAAGTGTGATATCGTACAAAGCAGGCAGTGGCCAAAATGAGCAGGATGTCTGCGTATGATCCAAGTGATTCTGGCCATAATAATACAGTTCTTAATCCAAGTTTGAGGCCAGAGTGCAGTTTTAAACTCAAACACCAAATAGGTACTAGTCACTGGCTCATACGAGTCAAGCGACTCTTATAGGTAGGTACCTAAGGTTCCAAAGTATAAGCTTCCAAACACAGCGTCTGTAAACTAACCTCACTATACCGTGCAATAAGCTTTGTTCCTAGAATTAGATAAGCTCTCTTTTTGCTCTTATGACTATTCATTGCTTCTATAATAGATTGGACTGAGATACAGTTTTATTCGTTGCTATTTTGATCTATTTGAGAAAGGAGCCTTTGCCCAAAGTGTGGGACAGTGAAGGCTCATAAAAATAATAAATACTAAATATTAAAATTTTAATCTAATTTGTTTTATGTTTCAGGGTTTTTGTTTATTTAGTTTTGATCAAACCCTAAATTGAATTGATTAAATAGATAATTAGGTTCGATAAATTAAAAACCGAATATTCTGTACTGATGTATTTACCGTATCGCGTTTAAACCGAGACTGAATTACAGTGGGCTTTACAAGAGCTGTACAGATTGACTTATAGTTAGTATTAGAGTATAATGACGTATTGAGTTACAGCTTATTCAATAGTAATTAAACACATTATGTAGTTACGCTACATATACACCGCCCTTAAAAAAAAATCAATATGAAAATTGAAAATTAAATGTTTTAAAAATACAATTGAAAAGAAAGTGTAAAGGCGATGAGCGTAAAATAATACAAATTTTAAAACAATTATGTAGCCAACATGAATGGGTTGAAAAAAATAAATTGAAATTAAGTAAATCTCGATTCGTAAAAATAATAAACATTGATGCAAAATGTAATCAAAAATATTAATGTAAATTAGTAAAAGTAGTAAATTATAATTGAAAACTAAACAAGTAAATGATTATAAAAACACGATACATGATTTGTTTGTTAAAATAAGTAAGTAAGTAGTTTCAAATAACATATTAAAGTAAATTATTTTAGTTTGATTCATGTAAATGTAATGCAAATTGTATAAAAACATTAATTTGACATAATTGATTGACTTAAAAATATAAAACTCATTGAAAAATGCTAACATAAAAGTAAGCTAGTTCTCGTAGAGATAGTAATAAAATAATATTATGTAGTTACGCTACAATGTTTTTAATGCTTATCTTAATTTTAATGAGCAAACGAACTTATACTTACGTGAAGTTCGTACGTAATTATAAATAGTAGATAAGGTACCCAACTGTTTGAAAAGTTCTAAATTAATTGGAAAAACTAAATTATTATCACTAAATACTAAATATTATGATTTTTTCTTTCTAGAAAACCAAGAATCTCCCAAGACAAGTACGAATCATACTCCGAAGTCTCAAGTTCCCCCCAACACCCAACTCCAGAAGAAATCCCTCGCATCAAAGCTGAAATAATGGACAAACCTCTTGACCTGAAGACCAAACCAGACCCTATTCGAGAACTGGAAAGAAAAACGGAATCTAGACCAGAATTGGAAAGAAGAATAGAATCAAGACCAGAAGTATCCAGAGATACCTTTCAAAACACCAGAACCGAACAAAAATCAGAAAGAGTCGATAAAGGAAATCAAACTACAGACAATTCAAAGTCTTTAGAAATCAAAATCGATGCGAATTCCATGTCTATACTGCCAGAAGACCATTTCGATGATGATAGACTATTTATGAACTCACTCATCCCTTGCTTTAAGAAGATGAGTGATGATACAAGACTCCTCTGTCGTATTGAGGTCTTGAAGATCATCAGGTACGCGCTGCAAGGGAACACGTGTTTTGAAGCGCTAAGAACCAATGAGGATAGCTACTTCAAAGATCGAATGAAGGGGTTGAAGGAAGAAGTCGTTGAGAAGAATAAGACTGATTCTGTTTCCACATTGTCAATGACGACCAGATCTGCTGATGGAAGTCGTCCTATGAGAAAGCGAAGGGTGCGTATTAATTTGACCGTTAGGAGGTATCCCATGCAGGATGCCATCTAAATGTGTACCAAACCAACAGTGTCGGATATTGTGTCGCAAAGGAGTAGTAAGTATTACTGTGTTCCGGTTTGAAGGACACTGTATCTAGTGAAATTACTGGGCTTTCGAGATTGACTATCAAAATACGACAATGCGGACGAGTGCTTTAGCAGTGTTGCACAGGTCTTTGTGAATCAAATTTCTGTGTAGCACTGTTCTGGTAATGAGCAGGCGTGATCTCTTACCATCAGGAGAGCGCTTATTTCACCTCGTCCCATTTTTACTTAAAGAAAGGTGTCAAGACGCGCTAGGCGCTCTCTTTATGATAAGAGATCACACTTGTCCATGACCAGAACAGTGTTACACAGGACTCAAAGTACAAAGTAACAAAGGTCAGTGCAACTCTGATAAGATAAGATAATTCTTTTTATTTGCCATTTACCCAGCGCTTTAGATAAGTATATTTTTTTAACAATACACTAATATATTTTAGGTTTTTTATCATCATTATTTTTAATCAAGAACGTTTAACGTGGGCAAACACTGAATACCGACTGGCTATCTTATGCCTTGATCACACGTACCGAGCAAACGGCCGAGACAGTGTCGCCCGTTTGCTCGGTATGTGTGATCTAGGCATTAGTATCTAACTGCTTTGACTTTCATCATTAAAGCTGTGTAATTTGTAATTTCACACCTGTGAGTCATCAGAGATTCGATTCATAGATTTAGGGTGTGTTTTCACTCACACGGAGCTGGTTGAAATGGAGAGGAGCGGACCGTGAATTTGCTAATCGCAATGCTCGAAATTTTCACTTTGAGCACTGTGATGAGCCAATTCACGGTTCGACCACTCCACTCCACCCAGCTCAGTGACAGTGGAAACGCGCCCTTAGAAGTAAAGATAAAGGGAAAACTCGTGAAAAACAGAATGGATTGAAATAGGGTAACTAATTTTTACGCTGATATCGCTTTTCAGATTCGATCTCCATCTCCGCTGCCAGTTCCTGTCAAAAAGCGTGGTCCTGGCCGTCCTCGGAAGGTAAGAACCCATTAAAGGATAAAAATTTCATAAATTTCCTTACTGTTAATACCTATCCATACGTTGCTGAATAATCGCTTCCTGTAGGTACCTGTTATCTTAAGTCTAGTTCTAAAAATATAAGAAAATTATCCATAACTTTCGATTCTCATGGTAAAAACTCTTAGAGAAGTGATAATATTTTATTGGTGAAATAAACATATCGCCACAATAAAATAATCGAATGAATCATTGACGAAACCAACGAATAATCGTGAAATATTAATATTATTAAATCGTCAAATATTGGAATAGGGAGACAGTGGTTCCCAAATTGATTCCCAAGAACCCCTTCAAACAAAACCTAATATTATAAATCTAACACAGGTTTCCCAATTTTGGTCCCTCGCATGCTATACAATACACGGTGTAAATTAATACGGTATAGGGACATTAATATACTCATAGTACAGTATATTTTAAGTCTTGTCCATATAAGTTTCCAGAGCTATAATAATTAATTTTCCATCTACAATCTACACAGCCTACCCAGCATAGAAAAAAGATAACCATGGCACTAATAATTTACAACGTCTAGGTTTAGCAACGCTGTACAATAACACTCGTAAGATTACAACTGAGTATTCGTTAACAATTTTGCTTAAATTGTAATTTAACTTAGAAGTTTTAGATTTTTAATGAAACAAAGTACCAAGTCCTCTTTTGTTCAAATATTTCGAGTCCATCCCAAGGTTGCCTGGAAGAGATTGCTCTTAACGATAAGGCCGCCCATTGTTTCTACTATCTACGTATATACTTTTTCTTCAGTATTGTTTCTTCTTCATGTACTTTTATTTTAAGGTGTGCAACAAAGATGACATCTATCTATCTAAGTGTTTTAATGGCTTATAAACATTATGACTATTTCCAGATCCGCCCGCCCCCATCAGACTCTGAAGAGGAACAGTCCACTAAAAAGAAGGCGCCCAAGCTGAAAGTGCCTCCAGCAGAGAGAGTGGACACCCCGGAAGCTGATGACGGGTACAGCAAACTGACCAGCGTTGACCAGCTCTCACCCAGGATGTTCATGCAGGTATTTTTTTTTTCAGACACCCCTGTCAAACAAAAATGAAATACCTACATGACATGAAATCTTTTTCAAAATTTTAACGATAGAGTTTTTTAATCAATGAAAAAGGTGTTTCGAAATTTAACATCGAGCCAAAATGTAGTTCAAATTTATTGTACCTAATGCAAAATATGTAATTTATTTATTTGGTCCATATTACTAAGTGCACACACGAAATATTTTAGTATGGAACCTACCTACCTTCCTACTAATTTACATTTTCCAGTTGACTTTGTCAAACTTTTTTGGCGCACTTCCAATATTATGATTCTGTGCATCATTCACAGTAGGTATACCACATGAAATTAAAGTGTTTCTTATACATTTTTTTTTGGGTTATTTTTTTCAAAATCCTCTAATTAAATATTACCCTTAAATACGATTATATTTTTATTTCAGATGTACAATCTGGCCCGTTCGACGCCAGTGGCCACACCTCAATCACCAGTCAAGACCGAGCCATCGGATATCCAACCACATCCTGCCTAGTTAGAAAAAGATATAAAAGAGTCCTTAGGTACTCAAATTTTTTTTTGTGAGAATTTTGGCAAATAACTTTGCAATACAATAACCATTTTAAGTACGAAAACGGTGGATAACATCATTTTCCGTAATTGCTTATTGATGTTTCGAAAAACATCGAGCTTCATTCAATTTTATTAATGAATATTAAAATAACGACAGAAAAACTAAATATATTGTTAATAAAAAGTGTGGCTGTTAAAGTAAGTAGATTAGGTAGGTAGTAGTAGTTTACAATATTGAAAATGGAACTGTAAGTTTATTATATTTGGCTCAAAAGATATAAAAATAGTTATTATCATATTCTGAATGCAACTGTTATACAAAACAAACAGATAAGATAACTCAGAGATAGTTGTTAGTGAGAAACTAAATAAAAATAGGTAAATAAGGGTAATGAATGTGATATGTATCAAGAATTTTGTTGTAGAAATTAAAATATTTGGTTGTGCGTGAACTAGACAACCCACACTTCACTTAAGTAGGCAAATACCTACATAAAGTTTTATCTTCTGAAGTAAAACTAAATTCATACAGAAAGTGCATCGTGTCCAATAGCGAAATCATTTTTGTTTCAAATGAAAGTGTTTTACCAACAAAAGGTTCAAAAATTATTATTCAAAGGTTTTTTAAGTTCGTTTGTTGAAAATCATTTGCATACTATTAAATTAAAGTAGGTAAGTTAGGTCTAAGTGATGTTTTGGATACAGCTGTTAGGTCTTTTGGCATTTTTAGAATTTACGAAAAATTGTGTTATTTAATTTAGGTCTAGTTATAAGGAATGCATTCCAAATAAGTTGTATTTAATTATCATTTTAAATTATGAGAATCAGAATAATGAATAAAGGAGATAATCCCTTAATTTTTTTATTCATTTACTTAACTGTTTTTATGACTCTATTTATTCTTATTATTATTCAATTTATTCTTTTTTTCATTACAGTTAAGAGTTTATATTCAGTGAAATAAATGTAGGTAAGTATGCAAGTAAAAATAATATCTACATAGTTGACACTAACTAAAAAAAATTTCGAAGTTTGAGAATCTCAGGGCTTTCAACACAAATGGGGGAAACTTTAGCACATAATGACTTTATACTTCATATGGAATATTGCTAAAAACTCTCGTAATTAAATTTCATTCCGTTGGTTTACAATTTAATTTCTTTGATGATTATTTTTATAGATAAATACATAATACATTAAAATAAGTAGGTACACCTTACCTACTTACTTAGGTACCTTGCCTTCCTAAAAAATTAAATAAAAAAGAGTTTCCCTCTTTTAGTCTAAAACTAATTTGAATGTAGAATATCCTTAGCCGGTTTACAGAAATTGATATTGCTAAATTTGACGACCAATCCAGCTCTTTTTGGGCTACAGCACATCAACCCGACGAAATAGGAACCGGATTCCGGAAATGGGCACAATCTCAGTAAATGCCATGAAACATTGTCGGTAGAATACTTGACACACACCACATTCTTGACTTTGGTTAGGCGGATGTAGAATTTTCGAGGATCGCCTGTGTAGACTCCTACAAAAAAATAAACAATGAGAGTAATGTTTGAGGGCTTTTCAATAAGACATTAAAAATAAAAAGTGGTGCCATAAAACCTCTAAATCTAATGACCGAAATAAAAAGCGTGATTGTTTTTTATTGAAAAGCCCTCATTTGAGAAGAGAGCAGCGCCATCCAAAGATGCATCAAAATCACTGTAGATCATCAGAGGTCAGTGATCAAAATGCACTAAGAAATCTGAATTTAATACTGATCGTTTGTATAGATGGCGCTGAAACAAAAAAAGTATTGTGAGTATTTTTACCTGTTGCCCAGTCAGACACTTCGTTGGTGACTACACTGCCAATCATGGGCTGTCCATCATTGTATTCTATTCCTGCTTTGACCCAATGCTTTTCATCCACATAAATCATCAAACCTGCTTGGTCGTATAACTCCTTGAAGTCAGCTTCGACACAGGCCTGAAATAATGAGGGTGGTTTTAAAAAAGTAAAGTTCTACTTCCGGGTCCATTTGTAGCTGGCTGGAAATATAAAAAAACTACTAAATAAGGTTTCATTGTCACCACAGTTGTATTTTTAAATTTACCAAATGAGATTCTTACAATATGTTTAGTAGGTAGGTACCTAGTACCAGGTAGGTAGGTACGTATCTAAAATAGAGATACGAGAAAAAACTTACTAAGAAAGTGAAATCATCTTTCACATCTACGCCGTAAACATGTCCAGTGTTGAAGTGAAAATCATACCATGTTCCTTGCCAAAAATCTGTTTTATTGTCTGTTGTTATTTCAAAAACACTATTTTTAACGTTCCACTTTTTAGGCTCGTTTAGCCATTTGAATTCAGAAAGTTTCAAATCTGTAGTTTGCATTGTTGTTGAAAAGTTATTATGACGCAAAAAGTAACTACGTACCTAAGTACTTGACTATATAATATAATAATAATGGTTGGCGAATGCTTAGGTATTTTATCTCAGTGCTCCTATGAATCAATCAATCAACTGTACCTACCAATGTAGATACCTACCTACTTATCTATTTCTAGTTTCTAGATAAAGAAATGAGAAAGAATTTCATAAGTAGATATCTAGATCTACTAATGTATATGTAGGTATACCTAATGTCGTCTTATCCCACAAACTTACTGCATCATGTCTAAGTGTAGTCGATAGGTAGAATCAGTAGAATGAAATTGATTATTTTAGGAGCAATGGTAGATTTTTTACTATATCAACATGGCAGCATTATTAACATATTTTTATTTTCGGCGAATAGCAACATCGTTCATTCAAAATGGCGTCATTTCCGTGGACGGCTGCGCGGCGTGATGGCTCCGCGCGTTTTATGACTAAAATAAAATATAAATTTGTGTTTAGATAAAGAAAATAACCACTGGTATTGGTTCATAGTGAAATTTTCTTCAGTGTTTCTGATATGGGAAAACCTGGTAAGTGAAATTCAGATACCTATGAGCGATAAACACATGGGCACCGCGTGGTGAATTTAGACCTCAATGTTACGATAATATAGCAATTTCGCCTCTTAATTTTATTGAAATCATATTATTTCTGTCATATAAGTTGTTCAAATCGCTAGAGGACTAGTTTTATCACAGAAAAGTTGCCAAAAATGAGAGAGCCGCATTGAGGTTATGTTATGGCATCGCTCATGAATTAGAGCATTTCTTGGAGACTTCCTCTACTTCATCGCATTCATAAGCCCTGGCATCGCCACGACTAGCGTTGTCACTACGAACATTGAGGTTTCCGTTTGTTTTTTTCCACCATTGCGTGAACATAAAGTGAGGTTATGTTGTCATACGACCCACGCCAAGCTGCGACCCATGTGGTTTCAAATACCGTACATTAGCTTGGTCTTCATGATCGATAATCTACTAAACCTGTTATTACCATTGTATTGAATTGGTCATAATCTACCCTGAAGACTGAACATTTGCCTACAAAGCTTGCTAAGTTCAAAGAATAGATAGTATATGGTAAAATACCATGATGCTACTTCTACTTTTTGAGACCTGCTGTGACCCCGTACTTGACTTACCAAGCACACCACTTTTCATCTTCATCTAGATAATATATCTAGGAACCAAAAACATGTCCTTAGGGTGGAGACTGAGGTTAGGCAAGTAGATATAGAGATAACCTCCGGCCAGATGGAGTGCTGATTTGAGCACTCTGTAATGTAAATGTAAATGGACTCCCTTTTCCGCACTTGGACTCCTGTTGGTCCTTTGTAAGTCGGATTTCCTGACTAATAGTTTAGCCAGCCTAACTCCGCCCAGAAGCACAGAAGTTTCCTGGGTTCTTCGCAGGCTTCGCGGAGTGACCTCGGGTTTTTGAGGATTTCCTCTCGTTGCTTCGCCACTCCCACGCATTCCAGGATTACGTGGGCGGGCGTTTCCTCCTCGGTCAAGCAGCCTCTACAAAGTGGGCTGTCTGTGTTTCCAATGTTGTGCAAGTGTTTATTAAGCAGGCAATGTCCCGTGATAGTACCCACAATGATTCTTAAATCTGGTCGTTTTAAACTAAGTAAACGTCTAGTTAGACATGGTGCAAGTTGCGGAAAGGCCATTCTTGATTGTTTGCATTCCTTGGTTTGCAGCCAGCGCTCACTGTGCTGTGTCTTTGTGCGTTTGCGTATCCACGCTCGCAATTGAGAAAAGGGTAGTGGTAGGAAGGGAGATGGCCCTTCCCTTCCAGTCTCAGATCCTTTCCTAGCCAACTCATCTGGGGCGTCGTTTCCTAAAGAGTTGCTGTGCCCCTTAATCCACTGGAGTGTTATTTGGTTGGCTTGGGTTATTCTCTCCAGTGATCGGTGGCATTTGTTAACGAGCATTGAGTCACAAGTATTGCTATCTAGTGCTTTTAGTATAGCCATGCTATCGGTTAGAATTCGTATATTTTGATTTTCGATTTTCCTCCGAAGTATGGTGTTTGCTGCCTCGGTGATTGATACACATTCGTATTGGATTGAACACTCTGGAGCAACTGGTAGGAAGTATGAGAGCTGAAGGTTGGGCTCAGTGGTGCTCCTTGGGAGAGCCCTACGTCCAGTTGTGGACTGATATGATATAAATGCCACTGGCATTTGTTTGTTTATTTGTTATTCTTAAGTTTCTTTATCTTGTTGTTCTCCTATTCTTTATTTGTCATGTAAGTACCAAACTTAAGTAAGTTTACCAGCATTTTCCTAATGTACATCTATCCGTGCAAACCTGTAATTGGATCTCTAAAGCTACACAAATGCCTACCTAGATGTAAAAAGCTGTTGGATCTCCACAGTGTGCTCCTTCACCATAAAGAAGACACGGATGGTCAAGTGGCACGTGTGTTAGACTGCCATGGCCGGTGTCGCGGGTTCCATTCCCGCTCAGGACAAATATTTGTGTACATCGGTGTTTGTCTTGAGTCTGGGTGTTTTCTATGTATTCTATGTATGTATTTACAAAAAAAAAGTTTATAAGTATTCTATCAGCTATCTGGTTCCCATAATACAAGTTTACTTAGTTTGGGGCTAGATGGCTTTGTGTGGAATGTCCAAACATTATTATTATTATTAAAGCACGTGTTTTTAATACACACTTAAAGGTTTTGTACAGAAAATCTATCAATCCATTTGTGTATGATCGGGTTCGAACCCACAACCTTCGGATCGAAAGTCGAGACACATCCTACTCACCCAACACGGCTTGTTATATTACTTAACTGTGTCATATTGCAGAGTTCAACGGAGGCCGCGGCGGTGGCGGCAGAGGCGGCGGTGGCGGTCGCGGCGGCTTCCGCGGGGGGCGGGGCGGCGGTGACAGAGGCGGTCGCGGCGGCTTTGGCGGCGGACGCGGAGGCGGCGGCAGCTTTGAGAAGCGCGGGGGGCGGGGCGGCGGCAGAGGCTTTGGCGGCCGCGGCGGAGGTAACTACACAACTGTTCAGTATTTTATATTTTCGAAGTGTCAGAGGAGAGGATTAGGCATTCGCGCGATGCGCTCGCGCGACCAATTGGGACGCCTATTTGACGTTAGTATGTTTGATCCCGGATTGCGGAATGCGTTCTATTAGGACAATGCCTAAGGCCCTTGCCTTGTGACCGCGGGTTCGAATCCCGCTGGCAGTCAAGCATAAACAACATTATCCATTGAAAAAAAAAATTGAGCGCAACCCCTCGGTCTCACAATGGTTAAGGAAAGCATCAAAAGGGAACTTGCTTTACAGAAAAAAAAAATCTGTGGCATGTGACATTCAATCCACCACTCCGTCTGACGTTTTCCTGGTGAGAATAGGCCTGAGTCTTTGAATATTATATGCTTACTTTCATTTCTTACGATGAATATCTGGCTTTCTGTTGGTACATAGTTATCTAAATTAAATCATGCAGGGGATGCCTGCCAATTTTATTTTTTATTTAAAATAATGAATGTTACTGCATTTCTATCATTACGATAGGTTTTTTAGCCGAAGTCTAAAGATGATGATCGTGGTCCCTCTAATCTAGACCTATTCATGAAGACTATGTCCACATACCCACTTCTGATGACATTTTAATACAGACCGATAAAACTGCTGAATGCTTGGGCTATAAATTATCGTTGTTTTCAGGGCGCGGCAGGGGCGCACCAGGGGGTGGGAGGGGGGGTTTCAAAGGGGGGAAACAAGTTATCATTGAACCACACAGGTTTGTAATTTATAATTATCTATATTATTTATATTCTGTAGAAACATTTATCACACTTAGTAACATCTGTTTAAAGCTAGGTTTACAAAGTTTTTCATACATCATAGATATACTCATACTGATAAGCATTAATGTGTTCCGGTTTGAAGGACACTGTAGTTAGTAAAATTAGTGGGTTTTCGAGACTGACCATCAAAATTTCTCAATGTTCTGTTGCACTGGCCTATGTGAATCAAAGTCCTGTGTAGCACCGTTCTGGTCATGAGCAGGCGTGATCTGTTTCAGGCGAGCGCTCAGATCGTTTCCTCCCAAGTTTACAAAAAAAAAATTATTTGACATGATGCTAAACTAAACTTTCGTTCTTCTGAAAGCGAATGCTTGAAGCCAACATTACCTAACTGATCTAAATGACCAAAAATCCTTCGCATCTCAAAAAAAAAATATTCTAACCAAATATCTTTGAACAGGCATGCCGGAGTTTTCATAGCAAGGGGCAAAGAAGATGCATTGGTCACAAAGAACCTGGTGCCCGGATCTGAAGTTTATGGGGAGAAGAGGATATCTGTAGAGGTAAGTGTCTGTGTTTGGGGCTAGGTGGCACTGTTAAAATACTCGCACTTATGCAATTTCACTACACTTTGAAAAATTTAGGATGATAATTTTGATTATTTATTTTTGTATCCATATGTTAGTTTATTTATTCAAGCATTATAAAAATATTGATTTCTCAGATAAAAGACGAAGAAGAGTCTTAAACATATAATTTTAAATATGTATTTATGTTGATTTCTATGAAAAAAAGTCAAATTAAACACATTTGATTAAATCATTTGATTTAAATCAAAATGATTTAATCATGCCCATCAAAAATTCATAAATAAATGGATGTAGGTACTGAAATTATCTATGCAGGAGACTTTCAGGTTAGCTCACAACTTAATGACAATTCTAAGACCATAAAAAACGCTATATCTCATAAAAGAAGCGAGTTACGAGTATAGCAAAAGCATAAAAATATGTTTTTACGATTTTTAATCTATATTTCTTATTATAAATCTTAGAGGACGTGGTGGCCGAGTGGATGAGGCCCTTGCGATCTGATGGTCGCGGGTTCGAATCCCGGTGGCAGTCATGCATAAATGGGTTTTTTCGGTCGAAAACATCTATGTATGCATCCCACGTTCTCGCAACGGTGAAGGAAAACATCGTGAGCAAATCGGCATGTCGTAGAACCTAAAGTTTGAAAACATTTGTCGAGTGCACGAAAGGAGCCTCTTCGAGGCGCACTTGAAATCCTTTCACCACACTGGTTCGAAAGAACTAGTGACACGATAAGAAGTTATTAACCTTGAACTTCCAAATGATGATCGTGGTCCCTCTAATCTTGACCTATTCATGAAGACTATGTCCACATACCCACTTCTGATGAAATAATTTAAATATTCATTTTATTGACGTATGATAATTATATATTCAAATTTTTATAAGATAACCCTTGTTCGCAGAATGAAGGAGAAAAGATTGAATACAGAGTATGGAATCCCTTCAGGTAAGAACTTTTTTTTGTATTCATGTCTGTGTCTGTTTTTGAATTATGAAACGGGCGCTAATTTCAGTTTAAATTTGTTAATATATTCGCCGCTATTCAGCCAAATTACGTTCAAGATGCTTTCATAGACGTTTGGAGTATACGCTATAAGAATATGCTCGGTTTTCCGCATGTTTATCAAGCAAAATTAATAAAATAAACTAAATAACTAATACCCCTCACCAGTCTTAATTATTTTCTCAGCAATTCTATTTATTTGTGCATGTCTGAATTAGATTAGATTATATTTTTATATTGTAATAATTTTGAAATTGGCACTAAAGATGTAAGTACACGTATATGTAAAATTAAGTGGAAGGTACTCACTACCAAGACACAAGTTGTTTTTCAGCTTACTTTGGTAGGGAGAGCTTTCTTTCAAGTGTATGTACTATAAATGAAATAAATAAATAATAATTTAATCAAGCAAAATTTTGAATCAAGATAATTTATCTAAAACAGGTGATAAAAATTATGTATACCATAACATTGTTATATTATATATATGTTGTATTAAATATACATAGTGTAACAAGTCGCATATAAAATGGCTTGCTTTAGGCCCTTGGTGTATAAATAACTAGTTATGGCATAAGTTTTCAAACATCTAAACAAACCTTTGCTTCTTATATGGTAAAAACCATAATGATGATCGTGGTCCCTCTAATCTCGACCTATTCATGAAGACTATGTCCACATACCCACTTCTGATGACCTCGCAGCCAAACCCTCAAACACCATGACCCTCCTCCATTTAACCCTCAACCATTACCCTCAGATCAAAACTGGCAGCGGCAATAATGGGAGGTGTGGACTCTATACACATGCCACCGGGTTCGAGAGTGCTGTACCTCGGGGCTGCCAGCGGTACCACTGTCAGTCACGTGTCAGATGTTGTTGGACCGGTAAGTTTACTTATTATGATCATTCTCAGCCTGTATCTAGTAGGCTGCTAGACTCCGCTCCACCAAATGTGTCGGCCAGAACTTTACTGGAACGGTGCTGTCAACAACCCAGTATCCTGCTCCATTACTTCAAGGAGCTGGGATGGCTGGGACAGGGTTAATTAATTTTTTAGGGGGGCAATGCACAATGCACCCTTCAAAGGAACGCTAGTGCAGACCGCTGTACCTCCAACACAATAAGAATAAGAAGCCTGTATCAGCTCAGCGGTCATCTAAGAATAGCCTTAATTGCCAATCTGCCAATCAGTTTCATCTCCATTTAAACTTTTTGAGTTGATGATAAGATGGGTTTTTAAAAAAAAAAAACATAATGGCGGATTTTTGGAGCTAAATAGTAAGTCTTTAATAATTTTTTGATGACCAAACCTATTGAGTAAGTAGGGTATCAAAATAAAGGCAAGTTAAAGGAGATTACAAAAATATATGTATTATACATAAGTCATATGGTTATTGCCAGGGACTACCATGGAACAAAATTAAAGTGTTAGAATTCCTTTATGGCGATAATATTTATGCAGTCGGGTTTTCAGTTTAATAAACTTCAAGCGTGTTACAACACGCTTAAAGTTTATAAAAAAAAAGTGGTAAGAATTATTTGCTATTTATGCGTGATATTTGCCAAAATTTCATTGCGCCAAGGAGGTTAAAGAACCTTTAATTAAAAAAATATTTTTTTTCACAATAATACTTCCAAATGATGATCGTGGTCCCTCTAATCTCGACCTATTCATGAAGACTATGTCCACATACCCACTTCTGATTACACACAAACCATCAACATTCCCCAGATCTCCCACGACCAAAACAGTAATTATATGACCATTTTCAGGAGGGATTGGTGTACGCAGTGGAATTCTCTCACAGAAGTGGTCGAGACCTTATCAATGTTGCCAAGAAACGGACGAATATTATACCCATCATTGAAGATGCCAGACATCCATTGAAATACAGGTAAACACAAGTTTTTAATAAACAGAAAAAAAATATACATGATCATAGATTAATAATAGATAGACTAAATATAGTATATACAGGGTCAGCCAAAAATTGACATCAAAAAATTTTTTTTAGATTTCTCACACCTGGGTGTTTCCGAAAATACCCCATGTATGTTCCGCGATTTTAAGTAGTTTAGAAGTTATGATTTTTTTTAATTGACCTCCGGGGCACCTTAAAAAAATCATAACTTAATTAATAGAAAAAAATCTTACTATTAATTAAGTTATGATTTTTTTAAGGTGCCCCGGAAGTAAATTCAAAAATACACATAAAAAAAATCATAACTTCTAAACTACTAAAAAGAACGTACATGGGGTATTTTCGGATACACCCAGGTGTGAGAAATGTAAAAAAAAATTTTTGACGTCACTTTTTGACTGACCCTGTATATAATATAGTATCAAATCAAAATGGATGCCGAAATGCGGAAGAATCACACTGTAGTACATTGAAAAAGCGACCAAGAAAAGTGACTTCTAGTACATTTTGGTTGGATGCGAATTTTCAAAAAAGCGAAGTAACAGGGCTAGATAACTATTATATTTTTAAACTAGCTGGTGCCCGCGACTTCGTCTGCGCAGCTATCTTTATAAATTGTAGTCTATGTGTTATTCTGATGTATAAGCTATATTATTGTAAAGTTTCATTAAAATCCATTCGGTAGTTTTAACGTGAAAGAGGAACAAACATCCATCCATCCATCCATCCATCCATCTATCCATCCATCCTTACAAACTTTCGCGTTTATAATATTAGTAGGATTACTAGGCTTTTCATTTTCAATAAAACTACATCGTAAAAAGTAACAAACATTATTTGAAAATAGAGATATTTAATTTTTATTGACATTGTCTGAAAATTTTCTGTCCTGAATTCCGCATCCATTTCGGTTTGATACTGTCTATCTTGGTGTTCTATAGGAACACCGTTATTAATCTATGGTACACATGTATTTAAAGCAAAAAATATACTTTGACTACTTCGAGAATCCAACAATCTTCTGCCATTTTTTTTACGGGGGACGAGGTAAACACGCATTGCTCACGCGCCTTACAAAATCTTATTCATGTAAACGCACACTATAATAATCTCGCACACCATCTTAAAATATGCACACAGTTATCAAATACAGCGTATAGTTTTATTTAACGTGAATGGCCAAGAAGGTTATATGGCCAGCAGAGGGGTACGCCTTGCATTGACATCTCCTTTGGCTAGATTCTCGAAGTTTGACTATGATGAATCGTTCTTTCTAAATCTTTCATGTGGAAACATTGAACTCTCTCTCTGAGTCTCACCAACTCCCCTTCCCATAACTCTCTCCCCTTCACTCTCTCAATCTCACTCATACATCTCGTTACAGAATGCTGGTGGGAATGGTGGACACGATATTCGCAGATGTGGCTCAGCCCGATCAAGCGAGAATAGTCAGTCTAAACGCTCAGCATTTTCTCAAGAACGGCGGCCATTTTGTTATTTCAATAAAGGTATGTAACTTATTATAAAGGTATTTATTTTAAATTAAAAATAGGGTTTAGTTCTCCTTTGTACATGACGTGTTTTCTTGTTTATCTATGTCTTCCGAGGAGAACGAGGAGTAACAAAGCTTGACTATCGATTCTTCAGACATCACATCGATCTTATTTTGTATGAAAGCAAGAACTTCGCATATCAATTGCAATTGTTGCATTTAACTACATTAGACGCCATCGTCACTAACCAATACGTCCACTCGCTTGCGCGTGCGCCCGCAGACTGTTTTTGTGTAGAATAAAGAATTACAGAAAATAGGCTTACGGTTAATCACGACTGGCCTTTTCAACCGACTTCAAAAAAGAAAGTTTTTTTTTTTTTTTTTTTTTTTTTCTTTCGAAGAACCTATGTTCTTCGGTTTGGCTTCACTTCAAAGGTATATAGCCAGTGTCAAGTAATTGGAGAGATTATTTTGTCATAAGTCTGAGTCTATAAGTCAAGTCATGCCCCTGTAAAGTAGTGGTGGTTGCGACTTTACTAGAGGCTTCTATGGAGTTTTGGAGGCAACACGAAAAGTCACGTTTTACAGCATTACACTATTCACCAACACTCATACACGTTCACGAGCACATAATGGATAAAAAACCACCGTTTTTACACTTATACACTCAAAGTTATACAAGTTTTGTCAATTAATTTAATGCCGCCAATGCGCCATTTTTCATTATCCCGCCAAAACTCCAAAAAAAAAAAAAAAAGAAAGTTCTAATTTGTTTGCTTTTTTTTTGTTATCTCATACATAACGTAACGTTATTGTTACGGAACAGTTTTGAAAAATACTTCTTTGTTTGAAAGGATATACTTCCAGATTGGTCCCATAGAAATTTTAACAAAATCGATTAGTAGTTTACTTTTTAAATTAAAATAACTGAAAAAAAATACGTCGTTGAAGTGAACAAATTGCGTATTTTGTTTCCCTGTGACTTGTCAGTGGTGCCTACGGTCACTAGAACAGTCCGATTGAAGTCGGTTGTATGTTTTTGTAAAACCTTGATAATTTTTTAATTTATTTTCCTATGATGTAAACAAAATGGCTAAATCTTTCATGTTGATAATGAACTCTCTCACTGAGGTTTTTCCCTCCAAAATATACCCCTTCCCCTCTACCCCTACCTTTATTAACCTTTAAACCTCTTTCAGGCGTCCTGTATAGACTCCACGGCGCAACCGGAAGCGGTGTTCGCGGCGGAAGTTAAAAAATTACAAGCGGACAAGCTTAAACCACAGGAACAGTTGACTCTGGAACCCTATGAGAGAGATCATGCAGTCGTTGTAGGGGTTTTCAGACCACCGGCTAAAGCTAAATAACGGTGCTAAATTTAAGTTTAGATATTTATGCCCACTTGCACCAAACTGTCGAATTCCCTAAGCAATTACTTTTCTCGCTTGGTAGTTCTTGACAGTCTAGATTCTGACCGTTAAGAACTGCCAAGCGATTAAAGTAATTGCTTGGGAACTTTGAAAGTTTGGTGCAAGTCGGCATTAGTGTAAGTTCTAGGTTTTTGATACTGCCTAAGTTAGTCTGTTTGATATAGACGGTTTTTACGCATTGGTGGTTGCAGATTAGCGTTTTTTGCGCGCGTTTGCGGGCGGCGTACACATGCGGCTTCAAAAGCAGAACGCGCGTACACGGGCCTACCCCCTCGCTCGAAATGCGTACACATGTGTACGTTGCGCAAAACTGCCAAATATTCTACTGCCAAAAGTATCTAACTACTCATCTGAAACAAATAAAACACAGCTTATCCTTAGAATTTATAAATTAAAAATATATGTTTAGACAAAGGTTCAAGGTTATCAAGTGCTCATGTTTGAAAATTTATTATAAAGTGCTGTGTTTACAAATGCTGTCAAAACATGTGTTAATAGAAACACCCATTCATGGTTTCTATGAATGATAAACACGATAAGCATCCAAGACCGATGAACGAGTGCGGTAAGTCCATAAAGTCTCTTTGAAAACGCTCTAAATCTCGAAAAAAATCGTAAGAGTACACGCGCGCCGAAAACGCTCGTCTGAAACCGCTCCTGAATTGTATGAAAATTCTTTATTAAGCCTAACAGACCTTAAAGTTTTGTACAGCAAGCTTTATGAATTGATAACTGGAAAGGATTGATAACTCTTGAAGCAAGAACCCAATTTTAAATGCAGTTTCTTCAATTTGGTAAACCGAATCTATCTAGGCCCGATCATGAACATTTCTGACAATCGCATTCATATCGAATCCGTCCGATTTTTCAGTTTTAAAAACTTATTATTATTAGTTTATTGGTTTACCAACAGCTATTACACGAATAAGTACATATTTAGCTTAAAATAAAACAGTCTTATGCTCAGTGCTGGCCTATTAAAGGTAAACACAGATTTTAAGAAATAAGATATACATAACAACTTGATTACTTTACATAGTTATTTTGAATTTTGAAAATGAGACCAACACAAAACAACTGTTGACGTCTTTGTAATCCATACGAAACGATTGTCAGAAATGTTCGTGATCGGACCTCAGCTATGACTGTTTCAAGTTTACAGTTATCGCATAAGCGTAAAATCCAAGCATTTAAAATAATAGTTTTTTTTTAAATGTACTGAATTCTTGAGTTTCTGTATTATACTGTAATACCTCGTTTGAAAATATTGAAAGATAATTCCAAGCTATGTTAATTTAGTTGTAAGGAACATACAAAAGTATGTTAGATTAAGCTTGTAAGAATGAAAATATATGACTAAGTGAATGGTACCTACTTCGTTTTATTGTGAATTCTCAGTAGTTCCATTTGCAGCTCTTCCCTTTATCCGACTGCGAAGGAGGAGGGTTATGTTATTCGAGTGTATGTACAATAAGTCTGATGCGCAGCATAAATGGATTTTGGCGAATGTGGTGTCGTTGGATTCGTCTTAAGTCACGCAAGAGCTATAAAACATGTCAAAAAAAATCTAAATGGCGGCTGTGGAAGTACCATTGTGAAAAAATGGCAATCTTCAAAACTAGAATTTTTGTTTTAAGGCCAATCCTCAAATCCGAATTCGAAAAAGTGAAAGGTTTCACACTTTAATTTAGATTTTATACGTGTTTTAAAATTAACCATACTAACTTTTTTTGTTAACGAAATTAAAAAAACATGGATGAAACGAATAGTGTGAAGAAATAACTATACTACGGCGTACTTTTTGAGTATTTGTCCGGAACATTTTGTATGGAATTCGGATTTGAGGATTCCCCTTAAGTTATTTTATTTTAATAAAAATAACTATAGGTACATATTAAATTTTGTATTTTCTAGTTCTTGAAAAAAAAAACTAAAAGTTCTATGTATTCATGTAATTATTTGGACACATTACATAGAATTCAATTCATTATTTAGAATTGAAGCATTCATTACATAGAACTGTTTTCAAGAATTCCTAAAAACTACAAAAAAAAACAACCCAATAACAATATTAAACATTTATTCGTCATCGTCATCACTCGTCACTGGTGACGTATTCCATCTCATCATCATCGTTAGTCTAGTCATATCTAGTTTACATACATACATGAATTTTGTATTTTTCTATATCCAATATTGTAGAAAACTACTTAGGTAAGTAGCTACTTACCTAAGTATTTAAATTAAAATCAAACCACCTAATACAAATAATATACATTTATTCGTCATCGTCATCACTCTCGTCACTGGCGTCGTGTTCCATCTCGTCATCAACGTCACTCCCATCCGACTCAAACTTGTCATCATGCCAGGATCCTTCGCTGTCGGAGCGCGTTCGCTCGTTCATGGGCAATTCGTCATCTGATGATGCATCTGGGGACAAAATATACATATTAAATACTTAATTATTTTATTACCATGTTGATTTTAGGAAGTCCATTTTATACAAAGAACTTGTATACTATGTGTCTAGAATGCAGACTCACACGAAAACTGCGAGCCGAAAGAGCTAGAACCAGTAAGGAGTGTGTCTCGTTCTGTAGGGCGACCATAATTTTTGAACTTTGAATATTTCATTGAGACATAAACAAGCAACCAAGGGAAAATTCAATCTGCTCAATAAGCTATCAATGTTATATACATACGTTACTTTGCATTATTGTTTTAAAATTATATTATACATAGGTGCATTAAAATATCAACAAAAAAGAGGGCGGTGCGCCGCATTCTAGTGAGGTATATCTGATTCAATGGTTTTAATACTGTTTCTTTCGAACATGAATTATTTTTCTCGGCAGTTAGGTACCTAACTTACATGACAGCGACTGTACTAAACCTTTCAAATGAATCTGAATAACATTTAGAGCAAATCGTCTAATTTCGATAATTGTCCCACTTATTTCAAAAATTATGGCCATGTTAATTTTAATTGTATGCTGGCAACTGTGTGAACGAGACACACTCCTTAACGAGGGGGTCTCTATCAAGCATTAAAATCCTTATATTTAGATTTAATTAAAAAAGAACTTTATTTCCAAGTCAGGTTCAGAATTCTTAATCCTTAAATAAAACAAAATGGCGTGTTAGCTCTCTAGATACATAGTATAGAAGCTCTTTGATTTTATACTAATCCAAAAATTGTACTACTGGGAAAAAATATTCCCACTAGTTCCATGGAAATACAATGAAAGTATTGGGAACTATCCCTCAAGTTATCAATGGTTTCAAGCGGTTAATTATGACTGCAAGAGCGGTAAGTGTATATATCGCCCTTATAACTCCATTTTTTGTATATACTTTAGAAATGCCAGTCACTTAAGCCAACACACATTTATAGCACTACTCGCGTGACCTAAACACAAAAAGGTAAACGGAAACTCCGTTTTTATTAAGTCACCTTTTTGTCTTTCCGTCCGTCTGTCAGTAGTTCCGGGTGGAATCTTGCAACTCCATCTTTTTCCCATCGATTACCCCAAGTCATGGTGTTTTTTGCTCATCGAGTACCACTGTTACTCGATGCGAATAAATTAATTGAAACGGCGTTACTCGATGGGAATAAAGTGTCACATTTGATTATTGGTAATTATGATTTAGGTAATATTTCTGACTCATAAAGCATAATCAGCCTATGTTCCCACAGCTGGGACTCAGGCCTACTCTCGGCAGGAGCGAATTGGTTTTAATCCACCACGCGGACCCAATGCGGATTGATGGATGTCGCATGCCATACAACATTTTTTTTTTCTATCCTTTGACATGCCGGTTTCCTTGCGATGTTTTCCTTCACTGTTGCGGGAACGTGGGAATTGGGATGCATACATAGATTTTTTCGACCCAAAAAACACATTTATTTACGCATGACTGCCACCGGGATCCCAACCCGCAACCATCAGATCGCAAGGCAAGGACCTCATCCACTCGGCCACCACGTCCTCTACGTTAAATGACGCATAGGCTTAGACGTGTGTTATCGTCTACGTTTCTTTGTTTATTGCATTACTTAAAATTTTTAGTACTAGGTGGAAACTTTTAATTGGCCCTAAGCACTTACTTTCTTTACTATATAGTTCTTAACTAGCTGTAAGTTTTCCAAAAATAGTAAAAATAAAAAATAAGGCATCGCGTTTCTACTGCAAATCGGATCTTGCTTGCCGTGTTTGCAGACTGCGCCACCACAACCTGTTGCACTTCACGACGGGAATCGAACCCGCACCTCAGCCACCGCAAAACGCTGCCGCGACCACTACTCATAGATTTTGCAGTTCCAATAATCCAATATGGCGGCTACCTCTGTATTCCAGCAGTGGTTTCTTGGTGTCGTGCAGTCTGGCGGAGGCGTTGCGCTGCTTTATCGTGAGCTCGAGGCGGCCTCGGAGGTTCATCAGCTGGCACAGGTGGGACCGTCTGTAATATATGTTATATATACTCATAGTTTTACAACAGAATTCAAAGATAGTTCTCAACTCGATTGATATTATCCTCCTACTAATATTATAAACGCGAAAGTTTGTAAGTATGGATGGATGTTTGTTACTCTTTCACGTAAAAACTACTGAATGGATTTTAATGAAACTTTACAATAATATAGTTTACACATCAGAATACCACATAGGCTACAATTTATAAAGATTCCTGCGCAGACGAAGACGCGGGCACCAGCTTGTACATAAACAAATTTGTCAAGATAAAAATGTATAATAAACTACCAGATGCGATAACTGACATAGAACGTGTAGATTCATTTAAAAACAAAATCAAATATTTCTTTGTCAATCATGCATTTTACTCGCTTAATGAATTCATGAATTTGACTATTTCGGAATCTTCTTTTGAATGAAATGCAAATCTTTATCTTTATTTTTAGGCTTTTGATAATGAAATCATAATATTGTATTTTCTCTTGCGAACTTGTAGGTACCATAGACAAAGAAGAAGCAAATCAGCTGTTATTTGAAATTTCCATTTGACATTGACATTTTTATATTGTTGTAACTTTCTGTGTAATTGACAAAGAACTTGTATACTATGTATCAAGAATGCCGACTCACACGAAAACTGCGAGCCGAAAGAGCTAGAACCAGTAAGGAGTGTGTCTCGTTCTGTAGGGCGACCATAATTTTTGAACTTTGAATATTTCATTGAGACATAAACAAGCAACCAAGGGAAAATTCAATCTGCTCAATAAGCTATCAATGTTATATACATACGTTACTTTGCATTATTGTTTTAAAATTATATTATACATAGGTGCATTAAAATATCAACAAAAAAGAGGGCGGTGCGCCGCATTCTAGTGAGGTATATCTGATTCAATGGTTTTAATACTGTTTCTTTCGAACAGTAATTATTTTTCTCGGCAGTTAGGTACCTAACCTACATGACAGCGACTGTACTAAACCTTTCAAATGAATCTGAATAACATTTAGAGCAAATCGTCTCATTTCGAAAATAGTCCCACTTATTTCAAAAATTATGGCCATGTTAATTTTAATTGTATGCTGGCAACTGTGTGAACGAGACACACTCCTTAACGAGGGGGTCTCTATCAAGCATTAAAATCCTTATATTTAGATTTAATTAAAAAAGAACTTTATTTCCAAGCCAAGGTTCAGAATTCTTAATCCTTAAATAAAACAAAATGGCGTGTTAGCTCTCTAGATACATAGTATAGAAGCTCTTTGGTAATTGATTTGTAGTGCTGTGGTCAGGCTCATCGAATTGTTTCGTAATTTTAGTTATTTTATATTCAAATACATAGTTACATAACTTTTACCAAGCTGTAGGTATCATCGCATTATGTATTTTTGACTTGCCTTGTATAACGGTCTTTGTTATATTGGTCAAATAAATGAAATCTGAAATCATAATATAACACCCCGTAAGGCTTCATGATCTTCCTCGGACGTAGGGTAAGCACTCAATGACCTACTGCGCTAATGACGTCTCCTTGATTTTTGGAAGTCTATTCCATACTAGTTCAACAATGGAACTTGTTGGAAAACAATCCCACTAGATCCATGGAACAACTCATAATGGAACTACTGGGATACAGACACATATATCAGCCAATTAAGTTTTTTTTTTTGTTTGAAAGAAACCAAGATTTTTCTATTCCAATAAGAGAATTAGAGAGAGTGTTACCATATACCTATTACAACCAGAAACTGGTTTATTTTATAGAATCGAATTACAATCGATATTTTTATCTTAAGGCACCGGCTGTCACAGAGGTATTTAAAGTTAATTTAAAACGCATTTTAAAGAGGTAGTACAGTCGGCTCTGTAATTGTCTTTACACCCAGCTTACGCCGGTTTTCTCCTGTGATTAAACCACTCACACACACATCATGTTTGTGTGTGAATAAACTAATGATGTGATTAAACCACTTAAGATATACCCCTAATATAAACCACAAGTAGTTTAATCACAGAAGAAAATCGGCGTAAGCTGGGTGTAAAGACAATTACAGAGCCGACTGTACATTGAAAATGCGTCAAAAGAAAGGGATCCACATTAGCTAAATTCTAGTTCATTTTGGTCCGATGGTAATTTTCGTAAAAGAGAAGTAACAAGGCTAGATAAATATAATACGCGTACCTGTTGGTGAATATGGCCAGTAGATGGGTGAGCGTATCACTGTGTGCCGAGTTCATGAGCGCCAGCAGCAGCGCCGAGTGGCTCTGCAGCAGCGCGCTCAGCCACGTGCACACGCACTGGCACCTGGAATACACGAGTAGAGTTACTTTGACGGTAAAGTTATTGTTACATTTACGGTAAAATTATTGTTAGTTTTACGGTAAAATTATAGTTACTGTGGTTAATTTATCGTTACTTTTAAAGGTAAAATGATTGTTACTTTAACGGTATAATTATTAATTATTGTAACTATAACGGTAAAATTATAGTTGCTTTTACGGTAAAATTTCAGTTTCTTTGTAACATTTACGCTAAAATTACGTTTTTTAAAGGTATTCATAGTTCCTTTTACGGTAAAATTATTTTTACTGTGGTTAATTTACCGTTACTTTTAAAAGGTAAAATGATTGTTACTTTAATTAACGGTATAATTATTGTTACTGTAACGGGAAAATTAAAGTTACCTTTACGGTAAATTTATAGTTACTTTAACGGTAAAATTTTAGTTTATTTGTAACATTTACGCTAAAATTGACGTTTTTTAAAGTTACTTTTACGGTAAAATTATTGTTACTTTTACGCCAATATTAAGCGTCGATGACACACGGATTTTGTACACGCAACTTGTTGGCGAGTTTATAAGCTAGCGTGTGAACGTGTTAGCTTTCGGGAAGGATTGTCAACAAGCGGATTGTAAAAACGCCGTTGACACTGGGCGACTTTACACTCTCAAGCGAACTCGCCGGCTTGCAGCGTGTAAAAAAGCCGTGTGTCATTGACGTTTTAAAGTTACTTTTGCGCTAAAATTATAGAAATAAATTTATCAAGCATTTTTATGTAGCTTAAGAAACTCAAACCAATTTGGACAGAGCGTTAGGCATTAGCTTTGTAGTTGTAAACAAATACTTACAGGCTAGTTTTCCTGGCGGCCATAGCGGCTAACTCCTTCAGTAAAGGAGGCACGCATTCCGCGGGAAGTGACGTCACTGTCGTTAGCGCTACTTGCGAGTCCTGGTTAAGAAGTACCGATTTGATTATCCTGAAAAAAATTGCAATTTAGTAAAATGGAAAATATATTGTTATTTTTAAGGTTAAAATATCGTTACGTTTACAGTAAAATTATCAATTAATAATGTTTACTTTTACTGTAGTCCAGACTGGAGTGAATTGGCCCAAGACAGAGGGAAGTAGAATTGAGGGAGGAGGCTTTTGCCCAGCAGTGGGACAGTGAGGGCACATAAATAATTTACTGTAAAATTAATATTTTATTAAATAGTTCAATAGGTAACTTTTTTGTAGTGTTAAAAATATAATTATTACTATTTTCAACTGTAGCCCAGCTGTGGGACAGTGGCAGTGCAGCTTACATATAATAATAATAATAATAATTTTCAACCGTCTTCAAAAAAGGACAATAACCTATACCCCGATTTATAATACAATTTTTTTTTTTGTAAACAAAGAAATGTCATAATATGTCACTGTTACAGAGGACGTGGTGGCCGAGTGGATGAGGCCCTTGCCTTGCGATCTGATGGTCGCGGGTTCGAATCCCGGTGGCAGTCATGCGTAAATGGGTTGTTTCGGTAGAAAAAATCGATGTATGCATCCCACGTTCTCGCAACGGTGAAGGAAAACATCGTGAGGAAACCGGCATGTCGTAGAACCTAAAAAACATGTGTCGAGTGCACGAAAGGAGCCTTTTCAAGGCGCACTTGAAATCCTTTCACCACACTGGTTCGAAGGAACTAGTGACACGATAAGAAGAGGACTGTTACAGAGACAGGACAGGGTTAGAAACAAGTTTATACCACGGATCACTATTACTAGTAATATCAGGTACTTCAGAACACTGAAAAGTAGGTTAAATAGGAAATAGAATTTGTAAATTTATAATTCTGAGATATTAATCATAATATGCAAAAGTGCATAGCAGATTCCTAACAAATATTCATTCGACTCACACAATTGCACACGTGTAGCGAAAAAAGAACACATTCGACTTCGTAAACGGACAAGAGACGAAAAAAATTTACAAACACACGTATAGGTCAAAATCCAAAAATTGTTTCGAGCTTCTGTGATTGACTCCGATGATACCAGTATCATAAAATATTTTTCGCCAAATTTCTTCGTCGTGTAATAACTTTCTTAAAAAAAAATTATATAATAAACAGTACAAAACCATTGCTATTTTCCATTCTATGGATATTGACTAGAAAATAAACCCTACCATATGTATTTAGGAAAATTTAGTAAACGTCACTTTGATAAGTATTTATTTAGGGTGGTAACACCTTTGTTTACAAAAAAATCTTGAATTCTGAATCGGGGTATAGCTTGATTTTTATCAACCCTGATTTAAGATAATTGATTGATTATATATATATAATTTATATACTATATAAGTAGTGTATGTAATATATATGATATATATATAATACTATATATGATATATATTAAAGTTCTAAACTAAAGTTAAGTTAATTAAAACCTTTGTTTAGAAATTAAGCGGATTTATTACTAAATATATTTATATAATTTGTTGATATTTATCAACCTTGTTATATATGATAACTTACTCTTTGTCGTTGGATTTAAGTCCCTGCATGAGCAGTTTGGTGAAGTTCTCGCTGGCGGCCGCCGTGCGACTGCTCGGGTCGAGGGTGAGGTTGGATAGGCGCGCCTCCATCGGGACTTCGATCTGGGATCAGGAAACATTACAATATGAACCCTAAATATGACAATATGAACACTTAACATTACAATACGAACCCTTCACATTACAATATGAACGCCTTCCAAGGCCTTCAGCACTTGACAATATTAACCCTACATATGACAATGTGAACACCTAACATTACTATTTGAACGCCTTCCAAGGCCTCCAGCACTTGACAATATTAACCCTACATATGACAATATGAACGCCTTCCAAGGCCTCCAGCAATTGACAATATTAGCCCTACATATGACAATATAAACGCCTTCCAAGGCCTCCAGCACTTGACAATATTAACCCTACACATTACAATATGAACGCCTCCCAAGGCCTCCAGCACTTGACAATATTAACCCTACACATTACAATATGAACGCCTCCCAAGGCCTCCAGCACTTGACAATATTAACCCTACACATTACAATATGAACGCCTCCCAAGGCCTCCAGCACTTGACAATATTAACCCTACACATTACAATATGAACGCCTCCCAAGGCCTCCAGCACTTTACAATATTAACCCTACACATTACAATATGAACGCCTCCCAAGGCCTCCAGCACTTGACCGTGGTGGCCTCCCTCTGTATACAGGGTGGTGTGAGGTATACTGACCGTCCCGCCAGCAACCATCCGCTTGCGCCCCGCGACGCCTCCCAAGGCCTCCAGCACTTGCGCTTGACCGTTGAGGCCGCTCTTTACTTTGTTGGCCTCGCTCTGTTTCTGCTTCACTTTCTTCTCTTCTCTGATTAGGACTTGCGTCTTTGTTTTCAGGTCTGGTATCTGAAAATTTAACGCGGATGAGTGGGACATTTTTGTTTTTAATACTTAGTAGGTACTATTTTTTTATGTATAAGTTACATCTATATACGATAGCTAAGAACATAAATTCTATCGCAGCGAGCCTAGCGACCTCTTTTTTTATATCATTTTAGATATTGTGTTAAGTGATAACAAGATAAATACGTTTTAAAAGCAATGTTACGGTATGTTTTAAGATAAAAAAATTAATCAGTTACACTTTTAAGCAGCGAGCGAAGCGAGCCACAGTTTTCCATGACACCCATTTTTTGTTTCCTCTTATCATTAAAGATAAAGATAAATATTTTTATTTTGCACGAAACACGGTAGGTTAGATAGTAAGTAACAGAGTATGTACAGACAGCGTCAGAGATAAGTATCCCCCTTGCACAAGACACCCAGCTATAAATCCTTTCAAAAAATTGTAATACTTAAATTTATTTTTAGGCTTACATACAGTTATACAAATATAATCTATTTTTTAAAAGCAAAACTTATTCATTCATCGCGACGGTGATTTAAAGGGATTTGAAGCTGGGTATTATAATGCAAGGGGGATAGTCTGTCTGTACATACATGTCTCACCAAGAACTGGCATACAAAATATTCGCATACATTTAATATTATTTCATAAATGTTGTCTCTCGCTCGTGGTGGAGGGGTGGTGATGAACTCACCACAGTCTCGAACAGTATGCTGTCTCCCCGCGTGTACCCCACCAGCAGCGCGCCGTCGGGCTGCAGACGGCAACACTGCAGCGGCAGCGGCACCGCCTCCGAAGTGGTGGAGTGGATCGTCACTGACGGCTTCATTGGCTTTACTGACGAACTGAAACGACAAATGGAGCTGAATTTCATAGACTCACAGAAATTATAAAGACAGAAAATTTACATAGCTAGCTAAAGCGGCAGAAGAACAATCCTAAATAACATTGAGATATTTTTAATGCATCATCACGTCACTTACGACACATAACCCCGTTAGCAACAGAGTGGTGCACAAGTGGAATATACTGCTGGAAGATGTTGTTTATCAAACTTCAAGTAGAAACTAAACAACCAACAAGACAATGTTATAAAAATTAACACTAAATTATTAAATAATTGCAACACTGTGTGTCAGAGACACATCAGCGAAGCTGCTTGTCTCTTGTCTATCAACTAAATAAACTAGTGGCTCTGGCTATGTTAGCTGTAGACCTCACGAGTCTAGTAGTATTAGTCTGTAGTAGTCTGTGGAGTAGTAGTAATAGTAGAAGTCTAGTATTTATTTATTTAATTAAATATTTATTTATTTGTTTATAGACCGAAACAGAAAACCTTTTTAAAATACTTGTTTAGCTCTACATTCAAACTCTACATACATACACAAACTCTACTTCCATAAACATAATAAACCATAGCTTAATTACCTAATACCCCTCACCAGTCTTAATTAATTTCTCAGCAATTCTATTTATTTGTGCATGTCTGAATTAGATTAGATTATATTTTTATATTGTAATAATTTTGAAATTGGCACTAAAGATGAAAGTACACGTATATGTAAAATTATGTGGATGGTACTCACTACCAAGACACAAGTTGTTTTTCAGCTTACTTTGGTAGGGAGAGCTTTCTTTCAAGTGTATGTACTATAAATGAAATAAATAAATAATTTAATTTAATAGACGAGCAGCTTTCGCTGATGTGTCTATATCACAAAGTGTTGGATCTTTTAATAGTTTTGTGTCACTTTTTTTAACATAGTCTTGTTGGTTCGTAACCAATAAAAATAGTAGTAATAATATTAAATAAAGTAAAAGCCGGACAGACGCCGCCCGGACATACAAAAGCATAATTGATTGATTCAGGCGTCACTTTGCGGAAATCCATAAATATCAACAAATTATATAAATATATTTAGTAATAAATCCGCTTAATTTCTAAACAAAGGTTTTAATTAACTTAACTTTAGTTCAACTGAACCAAAGAGTCAAAGAACAGAAAACCAAAGTTTAAAGATACGACACGTGTTTCGCCTCTACACGAGGCATCATCAGGAGGTGTGGACTCGCCGAAGTTTGAAAACAAACTTCAACTAAACCAAAGAGTCAAACTTCTTTGACTCTTTGGTTTAGTTGAACTAAAGTTAAGTTAATTAAAACCTTTGTTTAGAAATTAAGCGGATTTATTACTAAATATATTTATATAATTTGTTGATATACAAAAGAATTTTTAGCCAAGTTGAAGCAGACCTTTGGCTTGCTCGGTTAATAATAATAAATAATACTTACCCGTTAAGCACATAGTTGTAATAATGCAAGACCCCACTCCTAGTTGCAGCAGATAAGCTAACTCTCACACTCCCGCCTTCTTCTTTCAAACATGCATCCACTACCCTCGGAGCGTCTTCCAGTACAAAGTTATAGGACGGTGTGTTCTCAACTGGGATGTTACTTAAGGATTTCTTGCGACGTTTCTTGCTTGGTGAGATATCTTCTACGTCTCCGTTTGTTATATGGTCTGAGGATAGAGTTATATCCCAGAATGATAAGAGGCGTTCGTTTCTGGAAAGAAAAATTATAATCAGAGCATAGCAGTCACAGAAGTATTAAAGTATAGAAACACATTAAAAAATATGCCCAGTAAAAGGGAGCCACTTTGGCTTCTTCTTCACTCACACTTCTTCACAACTTCTAATACATTTTGGTCCGATGCAAATTTTCGAAAAAGAGAATTAACAGGGCTAGATAAATATTAAATGTTAAAACTACTAGGCTTTTTCATTGTTAATAAAACTACATCGTAAAAAGCAACAAACATTATTTGAAATGGAGATATTTCATTTTTATTGACAAGGTGTCTAAAAATATTTTGGTCTCGTCTTACGATTCCCTTTTGGTTTGATACTGTCCATATTGTTCTATAAGAACATCGTTATTCATCTATGATAGCAGTGAATAGTCTTGTGTAGCATTGTTCTGGACATGGGCGAGCGTGATCTTTTGTTATCAAAAGAGCACCTTATTTGCTTTCTTATTACTACCTACTTTTATATTACCATCAGGGGTTGCGTAAGGAAAAAAATAAGTTCACGGCATTGACCTTTGAGGTCAAAGACTACTACTAGCTAGAGGTCAAAATGTGCCGGTTACCGTTTTTTTAGTCCACACATGAGCGAAGCCAGCGTTGTGACAGTAAAAAAAGGCTTAATCTTATTTTCCTTGGTGCCTTTGGGGCACTCTGACCCACTGTACACATGTACTGTACATGATAACAAAAAAATCCTAAAAAATCCCTTCTACTTACTGAGAGCCCTGTATAAGCCAACACACATCATTGACTCTCGCTATTGATAGAAGTGCAGTCTGTGACGTATTGTGTCCGAGTGTTTTGACGATAGTGGCCTCTCCTTTGTGGAGCCTCCATAGTCGGACCTGCCACGATGCTGCCACTAAGTAATGTGCTTCAGTGTCCTAAAAACAAAAGATAGTTATTGATGTATGAAATCTTTCCTCACGCTTTCAGTGGTATGCTTTATGTGGGAGTAATTTCGCAAAAATTTGACGGAAGTGTGTAACAGGTGTGTTGGCTGTCAGATAGTAGTAACCTCAGAAAAAGAAGTAAATAGAATTATTTCAAACTAGCTGGTGCCTGGGACATCGTCACCTATGTGTTATTCTGATGTATATGCTATATTATTGTAAAGTTTCATTAAAATCCACTCAGTAGTTTTTACGTGAAAGAGTAACAAACATCATCACAACCTTCGGGTTTATAATATTAGTAGGAAGTAGAATTTAAATGTTTCTTATAACCATGGTGAGATGTCAGATGTTACACATCATAAGCAACTGTAAGACTCACTTATTTATTAACTACTATCACATGGTCCTACTCATCTACCTTTTATTGAATTTTTAAGCTCATTGTTATTACTAAATTAAGGTGAAAAAGGATATAGGCCTCTTTGCACTAAAAAGTGGGGCATTGTTAATACAAATTGTTGTTTCTGCAGCATCCACAAACTCAACACTTGGTTACGAACCAACAAGTCTATGTTAAAAAATTGACCCAAAACTATTGAAAATCCAACACTGTGTGGCATAGACTCATCAGCGAAAGCTGCTCGTCTATCAACAAATAAATAAATTGAACTTACCAATTTATGAGGGACAATTTTGATTGCGCTTACATTATTCCCTTGCTTATTCTTACTTTCTACGGCTATTTTATAATAATTTCTATGGCTCCCTTTTTCCATATCCCACTCCACGAGACTGTCGTCCTTTGTGCAGCTGTATAAACCATATTGTGGGTTCCAGTCCAACGCAGTTACTCTGTTCACACTCTTAGCTGATAACACAGTCTCAACCTTAGCCTGTGCTACAGAATACACTAGGATTTTACCAGTGTGTAAACCCAGTGCTATGCAATGCGTTTTTTTCTTTTTATTTTGCTTCTGACCCTGAAATTGAAGGTTTATAGGTTAGGTTTTTATTTACGTATTTTCATACTGTTTTTAAAGTAAAATCTCAATATAAATGGTTGTTTTAGGGAGCAATGTAACTGCTTATTACAGTGTTAGCAATCAAAGCGGTAAAAATAGTAAAGAATGTCAGAAAAACCACGTGTACATACCGTGGATAGGGAGAGATTTAACCATTGTAAACATGACGGTGGTGAGGTTAAATGGAGGTCTGGCGTGTATTGCTGTTTGAGCTGGTTGGTTTCCGTGTCCCATATCTTAAGCCTTCCGTCTGTAGATATGGCAGCAAAATAATTTCCATCGTCGGAAAATGCCGCCTCTGCCATGTTTCGTATCACACTACAGTGCTTACGTTCCGTTCCTTAAACAACAGGTGATAACTGTAAACGTCAAAAGTTACTAACAAAAATATGTCATGGAATATTTTGGCACGTTTGTTTTATCGATATTTCTCAATAATTGGTTAAAATAAACCTAAACTCGCCAGAAATGCTTTAGATAGAACGAATTGCTACTAAAATAAATTGAAATTAATAATTAATCGTTTTTGACATAAAACATCTGTTTTGTAATATTCTGCATAAGTTGAAGCTGTGAGCCGTAAACTTTGACATTTTAAAACGAGAGTTGCAATTTTTTGGATTTTAGTTTCCCAATTGTATACTCATCGATTTGTTGTCTTTTCTTCTAAGTTGTGAGATAAACTATTTTTCTTTGTTTTTTTAATATCACTATATAATGATCCAAGTCCCTTAAAACCTAAAATTTAATGAATTATCTGAGGAAATCAAATTTTTACTGGTTTATGATGAAAGTGTTGCCGCACCTAATCAATAAATAATGAACGATGGGAAAAAATCAGTTTCATACCAGACGTCACAAACACCTGTCACGTCAGTTTACGTCTGACATTTTATTGTTACGATTTTAATTTCGAGTTTGTCCGTGAACAAATGTAGGCGGAGCTCGTAAATTCGTGATTTTTATTTAGTTTAGTAAAGCTCTCGTTCCACTTCTTGATAACTTTTATAATTCTAATTGCGCTCTCATTATCGCGACAGACACTTTCGTGTTCAGTGATGTGAAACAAAGGCAGTGACACTGCTACAGTTCCGTAAAATAAGTGGTTGTGATTTTATGATGTCACAGTGTTGCCAAAATCCTTGAAAACATGAGTGTTAGTGCTGAAGACGTGTCTAGTCCTCTGTCAGACGGACAGAGCACCCTGGACCCGACGATATCCAAATCGTCCTCGGATAGCCAGAGTTTGAAAATTGATGATATTGTGGTAGGTCATGATGTCAAATCTGAGCCGAGCACTCCTAAAGTCACTCCGATGGCTTTCGTCATCGATTTCGGTGAAGCCAAGGCGGTAGATAACCGTAGATTAGAGGCCTTAGCAAAAAAGTCGCAGGCAAGACACCAAAGAGTCCAATCTATGTCTGCCAGTTCTACTCGTACTAGCCCAGCTGTGCAGCGGCCTCCAATGAGCGCGAAGCTACCCAGAAAAGCACAAGGGTATAACTCTGAAGGGTACTTCTCATCAGACCAAGAAGACAGTGGCCTCTCGAACTCCCTAAAGAACCGAACTCAAAAACTATCCAGCCCTGTCACTAATAGAAATATTAAATCACCATTGTCAGACAGTTTTCACAAACGCACCTCTAAAAGCCCAATAGTCGACAGCATAATGTCTAGAAGTGAAAACTTTACTCTGAATCCTCGTCATGGTCTAAACTTACCATTGAAACCGATTTGCTATTCAAAAGATCTCTACCAGCCGACAGTCATGGCTAACATCATAGATCAGAGTCCTGTGCTACTTACTGACATATCAAGTCCGGAATTGGATATTCTAACACCGGACAATGGTCTTTCAACGCCTGAAGCTAAAACTCCAATGAGAAAATGCAGGGCAACGTCTGAAACACCAGATTTGTTCAAGAAATGCATTATAAATGAGCCGTTGTATATTGATGATGATATAGACCGACAGTCCAATTCCTCAACGGGCACATACACTATCGAAAGAGATAATTATACGGAAGAACAGAAAGCTAGAATGAGTATTGATAGGACTTTTGCTGCAGCTGCATTAGCTGATTCGTTGAAACGTGAAGAAATTACCGAACCAGAACTTATCTTCGATTTACCCAACCGCGTAATAACTAAAGAGCCAAGACGTGATGTAGCATTACGTAGTCCAATTGCAACCAACCAGGTTTTCGACATACCAAAAGTAGCAAAAGAAAAGAATGTCCTAGAAATATCTTGTTGCTACGAATCTCCTACTGAAAACGATTTAGCTGCTCAAACATCTAAGCAGATCAAATCTACTCGTAGCTATTTGGAAAAGATTAAAAACCGTGTACGAACCATAACAGAAAAGACGTTTCCTAAATCTCCTCCGAAGCATGATGACGATTGGGATGTAGGAAGTTTCACTTCTGTCACTACTTCCGGAGTTTTATCATCAAAGTATCCCAAAGTAGAAATACCTATGCCTGTACGAAGATGGTGTAGCTTGACCAAGTCTGAGATTGACCAGACAGACTACGTTCACCGCCTGTCAAGGGAATCTTCTGTTCCCATATCAGACTACCGGTCTCGAGAGTCATCAGTACCTTTACCGGATTACATGCAACGGTTGTCTCGAGAGTCCTCCGTACCTGTATCGTTACCAAGCACAAAATCCCCGTTCCATGAAACAAAGTTTGAAAGCACGGCTTTGAGGAATGTTCAGAAATCATTACGGGATGATCCTGAAATTACTCCAGACGAAGTAGTCGGGAAATTGTCTTATTTGAGTCTGAATCGGTGTAAAGGAGATAAAACCTGGATTCAAGACTGGGCTGATAGTGTGAAGAAATACAATAACAATGTGCTGGCAAAAGATGAGGTTGATGATCGACCACCACTCAGTCCAAGGAACATACCTGGAAGAAGTAAGTACCTAATTAAAGTACCTATCTACACGGAGAAAAAAAACTGGGATAGCAAGATTAAAATAGTAAACTATAATATCAACAAATTATATAAATATATTTAGTAATAAATCCGCTTAATTTCTAAACAAAAGTATTAATTAACTTAACTTTAGTATATATCATATATATATTACATACACTACTTATATATTATATAAATTATACATTATATATATATAACATACAATAATACTATATATACACTATTTTATAGTATATACAATAATATTATATATATATTAAATCTACTTATATTTAAATAATATGAATTATAACTTTGTTTAAAAAATTAAGCGGATTTATTACTAAATATATTTATATAATTTGTTGATATTTATGGATTTCCGCAAAGTAACGCCTGAATCAATCAATTATCGTAAACTACCTATAATATATTTTCTTGTACCATTAAATACCTTTCGTTAGCAAGATTTTTTATTATTATAATCGCTACTAAATTATTCTCATTGTCACAAATTCAAACATAATTTTAGTAACTGTAACGAATTTTTTTTTCCGTGTATCTACCTATGTACCTATTCAGCAAGTTACACCCACTGCTGGGTAAAGAACCTACTTAGTTATATATAAGTAAGTACCTATACCATAGTTTTATTTAAGTTCTTACCTAGTTGGTATTGAAGTTGCTATTATTCCTGAATCCCCGGGAAATCGTAAAAATACCCGACTTCGGGAACGACGTTATTCCCGGGAATTCGAACTTTCGGGTCCCGGGAACAGAAAATTCACAGGCTAAACCGTGGGTCGTAGACTTATAATTTTGAGGGTATGCTCGTCAATACAAGAAATAGGTATATGCGCGTACTAAGAAAGGAATTTGATCAATTACAACGCAAACTAGTTTTTAATAAGAATTCGCCAAGATTCTTATTAGGTACCTACAGGACAAACCGTAGAACGCTCGAAACGGTACCAACGGAGTACAACTTTTTCAACAGACTTCAAAAAAGTAGGAGGTTCATGTAAATCGGTTCAGTACTTTGGTTTTGAAATTAAAATAACTGAAAAAAATTAAGTCATCCAAGTAAACGAAATTTCGTATTTTGCTTCCCTGTGACTATTCAGTGGTGTTTACGGTCACTAAAACAGTCCAATTGAAGTCGGTTGTAGTACCTATGTTTTTGTAAAACCTTGATTATTTTCATCGTATTGTAAAACGTACGAAACGAGACCAAATTGGTTATCAACTCAAAATGTCGACACACGAATCGATAGTACCTACACCGACAAACCAAGCGTAAATTAAGTGCCAAGTAAAAGTCATTGTTTACCCAACCATTAGCATTAAGTAAGCAAATTATCCTTATTTTGACCCTAATTAACTAAATGCCTCGGCCAACAAATCCAACAATACCTACTTAGTTTTGCAAATACGATGGCTACCTAACTGGTTTCGCTTTGAAAATCGTTGGTTATAAAACTAAAGACTTGACAATAAAATTCAACTGTATAATTATTTACTTAGTTTTACAAATAAGTAAGATAAATATAATATTGTCCAAAGGAACTTGTCTTATGTTTGTGTCAACGTGCCCCTTTTATTTTTTGGTATCTCGTTTAAGGCTTAGTAAGATACGATGCCAATCTCTAAACTCCCAAAGATACGATCTAAAACGAATAAGAACAATATTATCTTATGGTGGCTTCTCATGGCCTGTGTAAGCACGGGCCGCGCCGTGCCGGGCCGCGCTACAGGCCGCGTGAAGCGACTTGCCCGAGGCTGCCCGCGCGGGCGCGTATTGTCGGGTAACACAGGCCCTTGATAAGAGGCTACAATATGGCAGTCGCTACATTGTAATCTGTGACAGTAGGCCAAAATGCTCGGTTTTTAAATCTGGAGCATTTTGGCCTATCGTCACAGATTACAATGTAGCGAATGCCATAGGAGCCCCTTTAATATAGGCCGTGAGAAGGGAACCCGGAACAGCTGCAGTGCACGGGGAGGCATGCACTGCAAGCGGAGCTCGGGGTCGGCGCAAGCCTTCCCTGGGACGGGCCTCACAGCAACGTGCGTGAGGGACACCGGTTCGCGTTCTTCGGATATCCCGCGGTCCCTCTAATGCGCAGAGGTCGGCCACCAGAGGTTTTAGTCGGTTAGACTCCGGCATAGCCCGTGTAAAATAAAAAATAGCCGTGAGAAGGGGTGATCCGGACTCATCTGTGGCGCGCGCTCGCTCGTACAGATAACCTTGGCGGCACAGCGCGGCACTTGTTAGCACAAGGCCGTGTGAAGCAACCATTACATTTATCTGAAGATGCGCGTTTTCTCACGTTTGTATCAAACCATTATGACCTTTATCCATTCAAAAGGCATTGTTCTTTACAAAATTAATTATCAAACGCAGTTATTGTGGCGTAAAAACGTGGGTGGTCTCCCATACGCTATCTCTGTAACCGTATCACGAAGATTTCAGACAAGCGTATTCATGTCGAAGTGCTCAGTGCTCACTAAAGCTCAAACATTTTGTTCGTGATCCAAACAAATGAATTGAATTGAACTGAATTGAATTAAATAGTGTTATTAGATTGTATGATTTCTTTACAAAACTGTTCAACTGTTGACTTCTCTGTAACGTCATATCAACTGTGGACTCAACTGTATTTTTTTAATTGGAGGACAGTTGGAAATAAAAATAAAAAATACACCTGTCCCCCTTTAAGAAACAGGAGGACAGATAGATATTTTTTGTTCCATCTGTCCGCCTTAGCGAAAAGAGCTGGGTGACAGGTGGGAATGATTCAACTGTACCCTCTTATCTCTTCGTGTCATTAGATAAGTATGAACGTGATTAAAAAAATAGAAATTTTGCATGCAAATAGATCGTTGCTTGAAATGAATCGGATGAATACTAATCCTTTATTCTAAATCTAATCGATGCCTTTGCATCGATTAGATTCCAAAACAACGCATATAATAAAGTATTTGTTACAAGCGACTCGCTGACTTACTCGTGTCGTGTGCAGAATCTTTAAAATCTATATTATTACTAAAGGGGACGTGGTGGCCGAGTGGATGAGGCCCTTACCTTGCGATCTGATGGTCGCGGGTTTGAATCCCGGTGGCAGTCATTCGTAATTTTTTTTTTTTTTTTTTAAAACCATATCATTCACCATATCACCATGGGATGCATATCCCACGTTCTCGCAACGGTCTCGCAGAAAACATCGTGAGGAAACCGGCATGTCGTAGAACCTTAAGTTCGAAAACATGTGTCGAGTGCACGAAAGGAGCCTTTTTGAGGCGCACTTGAAATCCTTTCACCACACTGGTTCGAAGGAACTAGTGACACGATGAGAAGAAGAATTACTAAAGCGTCAATGATACAGGGTTGCTAGGTGCTATTAGACTAAATGTTTAATGCACCTATCTCCTGAAATAAAGACAAGATCTAAATAAAAGTCAAATTTAGATAATCTCCGATGAAAAGCATTGCCTCTTGCCATACTCAATTTAATGTTTAGCGGGTAAAAAGAGAGATTGAAAATGTACGTTTAACGTTAATGTGAATAGGGAAATCAAAAATGATGTACCCCCAATGTTGCTGCCTCTAATGTATTTTTTTGGAATCTTCAGAGGAAAATGGCTAATCTGAAGGATTTGGGAGAGACTGTTGCCCGACAATGGGACACAGAAGGTTAAATAAAAAAAAACTAGCCATCGCATGTGTGTAGTATAACTCGGTCGAATTAACATGACACCTGGCTCGAATGACGTTTGTGCAAAGTACAGCGTGGAATTGGATAATCTTGATAGAGAAGAGGTCCTGTAATACTTGGTAATGATAAGGCTTCGCAATAAGAGAAAGAAAACACACGGAGGGCGCCGCGCGGGACGCACAAGTTCCGAGCCACGTGTCAGCCAGGTGTCATGTTGATTCGCCCGAGTAGTAACACATTAGCACCATTACTAATCAAAAGTAGAATCTATATTTATTGTGTCGCCCACTCCTTGTGCCAAATACGGCACCGACGGCACGGCAAGGCACCTATTTGCAATGCAGGTCCTTTTTAGGTCATCACTGTGTCACAGACTGACCTACACCTCACTGTCTGCACGCTCTTCGATGTAGTCTAGAACATTCCGTTCGAAGGTTTTAGGTCTTCTGTTCTCTTTTCCAACCAGCTGATACACCACATTTTTTTTTACCAAAGAAACTTAAATGGACAATGCAGAAGGGGTACTACGTTGTATCTGTGAAGTCAGAATTTTGGGTTTCTACAAAATGACTGAGTGACAGCGGGGCGAGTGCGGCGCCCGAAAAGAGATTTTGCGAGCTAGGTAGCTTAGCTATCCGGGATTGCCGAACGATGAATAAAACTTAAATTATTATCAATAAATGGTACCGCCTGACACAAATCCATTTGAAAACTACTGACGGTAACGATTATCCAATTTTTGACAAATTTATATTGACAAAAATTCGACTTAATTTTTTCAAGTTTTTTTGCCATATAGGTACCTGTTACATATCTGTGTTCAGTAACGGCAACTGATTATGTGATTTTTTTTCTGGTGATTGATTACAAATTTAAGGTGTTATATCTTCAAAAATGTACAAATGTATGGCGCACGGGATTCTGTGCCTCTTCAAGGTGGAACACTACAATTGCTTGTTTTCATACTATTACAACTGTACCTATATTAAATCATATTTAATATGAATTTAATCAAATTAATTGCTATAAAGTAAAGCCCCACCTTTCTCTACCGTATTGACCTCAAATACTGGGTCAATAGATAAATTGATCCATGACATCATAGGGGCGTGAAGTACAATGACTTTTGGTTGATATAAATTATCAATAATACAATTTACTAATTGATTAAAACCTCGTAATTGTTTTTTTAAGATAACTGTGTGAAATGTTACCGTATTTAAAGCTTTTATTGGTACTAATTAGGTCAACGGATAAGGATTTATTACCTTTAATCTAAGGTCAAAGTACAGTATTATAAAGTTATTTATGTGTAACACCTTTCCTCTCGCTTTCGGTAAATTTGTAGCAGTGATTTCGTGTGATGCAACGGAAGTGTGTAACAGAAAATTAGCCGTCAGATGGTATCAACCTCAGAAAAATGAGAATCCTTCTAAAAAATTAGATGTCAGATGTTTACACATCATATGCTACTACTGTAAACCCACTCGTTTTTTAAGTATACCTACAACTTATGTATGTGTGCCTTACTTAGTATTTCTGATTTACAATGTGTATTAAAAAACTAAAGGAAAAACCAGTAAATCTATGTGTATAACTTTCAAGTAAGTCGTAGTCCTTTATTTATATACTAAAAGTAAACGTAACATTATGTTCAGTGGTTCTTAGTTATAATAGGCTACACATAAACGAGTAGTTTTTATTTTTAAAGATGCGAAAACGGATGTAAATAAATTGAAAGAAACAAAACTTGAATGAGTAGTCTTGCCTTCTAATGTCCCAAATACGTTACCAATTGCAAATTGCAACGAGTTCAAGACATGAAAGAAGTAGAGTAAAATATACGACCTTTCAAACGAGTAAGTTTGTATGTATCATTGCATAAGAGTACAGGTTCAATAGCGCAATCCTTGTCACACATACCAGAACAAGATTCATGTACCTTATTCCATTCTAATAGAGGTCATTTTCGAGATGTAGCAGCGTTTATTACCATAAAATTTCCAAAATGACCGTGAAAATATTGAGTCATATTGTTTCGACTTCACATAGTATACTGACTTTATTTTCAACGGGTTAATTCTTTAGATTTCAAGCCGTTTCGAGGTCTGTTTTTTTTTTGCGTTTTAATTTAGTAGCATACCACTTTTAATGTTTGGTATATTTACTATATCATGGATCAATAAATTATGGGAAACCCAGTCAAAAGCTTTGTATAAATCTCATTAGGAAAACTTGGTTATTTTTCCAACTTAATGATAGATATTAACATCTACGATCTTACATTATTAAAAGGCTTATTTTAAAAATCAGTGTAGGTTCTCTCTCCTTGTATAGCTTCCTAAAACGAAAGCTTTATTTGAAGTCTTCAACTAGGTGTGCCACAGGGGTGAATTCTGGGGTTGGTGTTGTTTCCTATCCATATGAAACTGACGTCCTTTAACTATTAATGGAAATTATGAACTACATTAAAAAATTAGACATTAAAGTTAGTATAGACTTTAATTCTAATATTGAGTAATGTTTTTTTTCTAGCACGGAGTCCACTCAGCGGCACACCCTCGAAAATACCAAGCCCAGTTGGTACTCTGATGCATCGCAGAACTCCGGTGAGTCATACAATACACAATACATTTGCATCTTTAGAAATACGGTTTACATTTATCGTAAATCATTCCCGAGAATGCTTACGTTCCGTATGAACACGAGATTAGAATAAATCTTTTCACTTCTCATGCTTGTAAAGTTCAACTTCGTGCACGCTTTAGGGGGAGTAAAATTGCATTTTTAGGCCCTAAAGCAAAAAAGTATTTGCTCATAAAATCTTTTCAAAGAGGTTCAGTTTGTAATAGGTTTCATGCCGGAAGTTGAGAACTTTTTCATATATTGAATTTCGTTCTTTCATAATACCCATAGATCAGGGTATTATGAGGGACCTTAACATAACTCTTTTGATTTCAATTTGAAATATCGTAATAACATTTGTTGGCTGTCTCTGTTTTTGAATTACTAAATGTGCGGTCATTTCAGTTAAAATTTTCGTTCCGTTCCTGAAGGCCATTTTATACTCGACTTATTTATTCCCCCTCGCCTTTGGTTCGGGCTGATAAAAGTCTCGTATAAAATGGCTTGCTTGCGGCTTTTGGATTACAAAAAACTATTATACAAACAAACAACAAACATTCACACACTCACACCCCTGCACTAGGATTCCCTGTGTGTGTCGCAGGTGGCATGGACACATACAAGACATCACAACATCCAAGACCCGAGAACAAACATTTGTGTTCGTCACAAATATTTGCCCCGGCCGGGGATCGAACCCGGAACACCAAGCTTCGTAGGCAGGGTCACTACCAACTAAGTCACGGTGTCGTCGACTCGATTATGTACACCTATTTTAAAAAGTATGGGTGTTACATAGTTTAACACACTCATTTTCACGGTTTAGTTAGTTCACTGAATATATTTAGGATTAGAAAGTTGTAATAGTTGCATATACATACATATGTAACACCGTTAGTCGTTTTTCTATGGCCTTGGGTCAATCGGTACGCATTGATATAATTATTTGAGTTTCATTCATTCTCAACAAATTATATAAATATATTTAGTAATAAATCCGCTTAATTTCTAAACAAAGGTTTTAATTAACTTAACTTTAGTTAAACTAAACCAAAGAGTCAACGAACAGAAAACCAAAGTGGACTCGCCGAAGTTCGAAACGAGAGTGAATAAACAACCACACCTCCTGATGATGCCTCGTGTAGAGGCGAAACACGTGTCGTATCTTTAAACTTTGGTTTTCTGTTCGTTGACTCTTTGGTTTAGTTGAACTAAAGTTAAGTTAATTAAAACCTTTGTTTAGAAATTAAGCGGATTTATTACTAAATATATTTATATAATTTGTTGATATTTATAGATTTCCGCAAAGTAACGCCTGAATCAATCAATTATCTTTCATTCATTCATCGTTTGGCAAACTCGGATACTTAACACGAGCTAGCTCGCAACAGCTCGGCTCGGGCGACGCACGTTCCTATAGAACAAGATGGACAGTACCAAACCAAAAGGTATCGTAAGACAGGACCAAAACATTTCAGCACCGATAGCACGGACTGGGGATAAAAATTTTGTCCCCCGTTTTTATCCACCTTCCAGTCAATTTTATCCCTTGAAGGGGGATAAAAACGGGGGACAAAATTTTTATCCCCAGTCCGTGCTAAGCCTGCTGACACCTTGTCAATAAAAATGAAATATCTCCATTTTCATATGATATTTGTTACTTTTTACGGTTTTGTTTTATAAACAATGAAAAAGCCTAGTAGTTTTAACATAAATATTTATCTAGCCCTGTTACTTCTCTTTTTCGAAAATTTGCATCGGACTAAAAAGTACTAGAAGTTAGCCAAAGTTCCCTTTTACTGGGTATATTTTCAATGTACTTCATTGTGTTTCTATACTTTAATACTTCTGTGCCTACAACGTAGTACCCCTTCTGCATTGCCCATTAAAGTTTTTGGTTATTATTAACTTGTATAGTGGAGTAGATCTAGTTAGTTGAGAACCTTGGTAGATCTACCATCTAACAACACATTCGCTTCTAGGAGACTCCTCCGCCAAAGAATTTGCGGATCTTCACAATGTTTGTGCCAATGAATGATCAAGAATAGAAGCAAAATGACGATATCACATGAAAGTCATACCATTCTGAATATACCAATGTTGAATTGTGAAATATATATATATAGATTGTTGTTCCTCAATCACGCTAAGATTTCAGATTTCAGATTTCATTTATTTGACCAATATAACAAAGACCGTTATACAAGGCAAGTCAAAAATACATAATGCGATGATACCTACAGCTTGGTAAAAGCTATGTAACTATGTATTTGAATATAAAATAACTAAAATTACGAAACAATTCGATGAGCCTGACCACAGAACTACAAATCAATTACACAGAAAGTTACAACAATATAAAAATGTCAATGTCAAATGGAAATTTAAAATAACAGCTGATTTGCTTCTTCTTTGTCTATGGTACCTACAAGTTCGCAAGAGAAAATACAATATTATGATTTCATTATCAAAAGCCTAAAAATAAAGATAAAGATTTGCATTTCATTTAAAAGAAGATTCCGAAATAGTCAAATTCATGAATTCATTAAGCGAGTAAAATGCATGATTGACAAAGAAATATTTGATTTTGTTTTTAAATGAATCTACACGTTCTATGTCAGTTATCGCATCTGGTAGTTTATTATACATTTTTATCTTGACAAATTCTCCCTGCTTCTGAGCTTTTGTCAGTCTAAGTCACTGAACTGATTTGGTTAGAATCGATTTGTAACCTATATTTAATGTTGGAAAAAATATTTTTTATCACAATGCCGCACGGGTAGCATAGTTTACAGTAAGAGCAACTAAGGTGTATCTGAATCTGACACTAGTTGCGCTCACAGTGTCTTATCACCAAAAATATTACACACGCGTATTCGTATCGAAACCGTCACAGACGGTTATTTTAGTTTGTATAAAAATTTTCAAAACTTTATAAAAACTGTTGACTTTTTTGCGTGTGATTTTCACACATAAATTTAATTTTTGAATGTAAAGTTTTTAGGAAAAAGGGTAAGTACCTATTTCTTTGGGGATCTAACCCTTTTGTATGTACCCTACGCTTGTCAAAAAGTTTGGTGATGGGCCTCTGTGTGAAAATTGAAGCGATTTGGTATATAATTTTGTTGTAACAAATCTATCACAGCGAAATGAAAATGAGAGAACTCATTGTAAATTTGTATATTTTTTAATCGCTTGTGTAATAAAGATTCTGTTTATGCTTCGCGTCTATTAATAAAGTTATTAGACCTTGAGGCGAGATTAAACTAGTTGTGTGTTCAATCTGGCTAGAATTGGCGTTCAAATATTCATCGAGGTCTAAAGCCTCAATGACACAGGGCTGGTTTATGAGCTGCTAGTCGGCGAGTTTAAAAGCTAGCAAGTTAGCGGGCCGGAAGGATTGTCAACTAGTAGATTGAAGACGTGAAGTGGATAGTGTCAAGTGTGTTCATCTATCAGCATTTCGTTAGTATTCAAGTTTTTCAACCGAATTCAAAATAGGGAGGGAGGTTTAGAGGTTCCTTTGTTGTTTATAAACCGATTTAAAAAAAATATTTTTGTTTGAGAGGCTATGATAAAACGATCTTGATAAAATTTCTATGGGACCAATCTGCTGCTGGGCTATTTGCTAAGCTGTCATTAGTTCTCGTTATTGAATTCGATGGTCAAGACTGGGAAAAAAATGACGTCACCATAGGATTTCTGTCGCTATCGGCCTCGAGAGGTCGGCCATTTTCTGTCAGATTTGACGTACCATTCGATAACGAGAACTAATGACAGCTTAGCAAATAGCCCAGCAGAGCTATTTGCTAAGCTGTCAATAGCTCTCGTTATCGTATTGAATGGTCAAGAGGAGGAAAAAAATGACGTCACCATAGGATTTCTGTCGCTATCGGCCTCGAGAGGTCGGCCATTTTCTGTCAAATTTGACGTACCATTCGATAACGAGAACTAATGACAGATTAGGAAATAGCCCTGCTGACAGTATAACCTCTCAAACAAAAAAAAATCAAGACGGTTTATAAACAACAAGTTCAGAGGTAACAAATATATTAAAAAAACAAGCGAAAAAAACAACTTTAGACACACAGTTTCATTGCGTCTTGTAAATTCGAACGGAAGGCATTCTAACAATCAATTTAGTCATTAAATCAATCTAAAATACACAGATTGTGTAGGATTAGAATTACCATGCTCAAAGTTGAAATTACACAGTTCCGGTCCAAACGTAATGGCAGTAAAAATATACAACAAAATCCCTGAACAATTAAAAGACGAAGAGAAATAAGTACATTTTGAAAGAAAACTGAAAGACATTCTTTTTAAAAAAAGTTATTACAGTATACAAGATTTTTTTAACGACAAATTTGAGATTTAATACTTGACAAATTATATAATTAGATATGTAAAATTAATTTATGATTCAGTCCGCTCCTGCTCTAATGTTGCCATGCCCTATTTTAGGGTTCAATATGTTCTATGAGTATGTTCTGTGTAACTTGTAAACAATTAAAACTAAGACTTATTGACTGCAATAAAAATACTGAATACTGAATACCTTTGGCAGAAGCTATTTTGCTACTGTTTCGGCCATAAATCAACATGTTTTGGGCCCCTAGATCTAAATAAAGTAATTAATCTCTATCCGGCTGTGGAATCAATCCAAAAACCATATTATTATGATAGAATGGTACCAACGGCTGCCATTTTGAATTATATTGTAGTAAAAAATAGGTTATGGTCCTAAAATTAAACTCATCAATCCTTTTGGGACTAAATTGATGATACAGATTCCAATAACAAACCGATAATATCAAGTTTTATGTGACAACAGGGTTTTCTTGAGGCATTATAAGCTTTAACACGAATTCTCTCACGGATCGTAAAGTTTTTTATGATGTTACATATTTAAATCACTAAAATTTTTATAGGTTTGTGTTACGTTTAAAGGTCGAAAGGTGTTGTGTAAACTTTTTTTATAAAAAAAGGTGATATAACTTTATTGTAATATCAATTTTGTCAAAATTATCGGAATAAGTACATGAGCGTAATCTATTTTGAAACATATCTTCAGTTTTAATCAAATTGGTAATCATATCAACCGACCTCAAAAAACGAGGAGGTTCTCAAGTCGGTGCATTTTTTTTATCTTTGTTACCTCAATGCTTTTTCATTTACGTATTTATACCGACTTGGAAAATTATTTTTTGTTTGAAAACAAAACAGGATGGTTATTAGTTAGTTCTTTGTTAGTTATTTTTAAAAAAAAGTCAAACAAGCTGTAATTCATCTGTAATAATTTTAATACGAAAACGCTTGTCAAAAAATTTGGTGATCAAAAATTCTAAGGTTTAGTGGTCGTTGTTATATGAAATTTCTTGCTTCAAAGTATGGTATGTTTGCAAAAAAAACATAAAGATCATCTTAATTATATCATTATTGTTGTGAATGGCGTTTTATCTAATGAAACTGCCTTTCCATCTTGGTGTTTCCACTCTGTATAGCACGTTTGCATAATTTGAACTGCCCACACAGGAAGAACTTACGACCTGGATTATCCAAGGTAAAATAAAGAAGCAAGATTCTGCAAACCAATAAATTTCAGACACCTTGTCAATAAATATGAAATATCTCCATTTTCAAATAATGTTTGTTACTTTTTACGATGTAGTTTTATTAACAATGAAAATTCCTAGTAGTTTTAACTCAGGTATATTAGTTATCTAGCCCATTTACTTCTCTATTTCGAAAATTAGCATCGGACCAAAATGTACTAGAAATTAGCCAATGTGGCTCCCCTTTCTTGGATGTGTTGAGACCTTTCCATGTAGGGTTTTATAAGATGACATTGTCATCTTTCCGTATAGACTTTCGTTATTTATCGCTCCATCCTTTCTATGAAATGTTATTGTACGTATGGTGAATCCAAAATGCAGGATAAAATCCAATATCCTACCACTTTCCTGTTGATGGGTCACTGAATTAGGCTTTGCTTCAAATTATGGAGATGACGAAATCATCGTGCATGAAATAATGGTCTCCACGAATAGTGATTACTCCACGATTCTTGCTTCAGTCCCAATCATCTCATCATAGACAATTACTTATTAGACACAGTTCTGCTGATCTTCAATCTACAGTCTATTATTATTAGTCCATGGTCATCAGTACACATGTTCAGCTAGCTAGATTAAAGGTACTTCCAGATTTTCATGAAAATCGGAGTAGTAATTTGGTTTTGATATCAAAATAACTGAAAAAATGACGTCATCCAAGTAAACGAAATTACGTATTTTGGTGTTTACAGTTACTATTTCTTACTTTTCGGTTTAATTTGAAGTCGATTGGTTATTTTTTTTTTATGGATTTAGGTACTTTATTAAGGTGTTAAGGTAGATTTTTAGATTTTGAATCACATTTTAGCATCTACTTCTTTCTTCCACTTCTTCAGCTGTAAGTGCCTATCGTATACGTGTTTTTAAGTTAGTAGGGTTAATTTTTAAACACGTATAAATTCTAAATTAAAGTATGAAACCTTTCACTTTATTTGTTCACGAAATCAAAAAACATGGGCGAAACGAATAGTGTGAAGAAATTACTATAATACGGCGTACTTTTTGAGTATTTGTCCGAAAAAAATTGTATGGAATTCAGATTTGAGGATGCCCCTTAAAACCTTATTGTTACGTCTAAGCCCTTTATTTCTCTTCTCTATCCATTTACCCCGAATTATACACGGTCTAAACTGTCTGTAACTTAAATACTGCGTACACGCATGTGGAAGAGGTTGTGAGAGTAAATCTAAAAATATCCATATGAGTGTTTTCTCGTTTTGTCTTCAAAACGGGGAAGTTACAGCTTGAGTTATCGCTGTGTCGCTCGATCTAAATACGTATTGCCGATAAATGTCACATGTCACTGTCATTTGTCAAGCGATTCGTGTAATTTACGTTTTTCTTCTTTATTTTTCGTGAAACTATTTTGTGGGTTTGACTTTGTTTTGGGGCGTTGTGGGTGGTTGTTAAGCAATTACTTTCCTTGCTAGGAAGAACTAAACGGTCTGAATTTGGACTGCTAAAATCTTTCGAGCGAGTAAAGTAAATGCTCAGGAACTTTGACCGATTGGTGCAGGGCATTAGATTTAGTGGGAATATAAACTTCTTATCCTTTAAGTTTGTGAAATCTTGTAGCTTTCAAGCTCGTTCGACCTATAACAAAAGGCCTATACCTACCTAACCTACCGACTAACCTAACCTATACCACGCCTATACTATGCAGGACCAGTCGTATATAACATAAAAAAAAGTGCCAGTGGAAAAAAATTGTTCGTATTGCGAACGAACGTGATTCACCTGTCAAAACTTTCGCGCCACAAAAAAAGGCGCGCGCCGACGAAAATGGCGTCGTTAGGTAGTCTCAATTTTGAATCAGAAAATCGTGTTTTTATTATAATTTAATTCTGACTGAAAGTCTTTGATGTGTAATGGTCAGATTTTGTAGAAACTGAAATTTTGAATTGCCCGGCCGCGTCTAATCGCAGTGAAAGCGAAGTTATATTTTGGTACAATAGTTACGAGAGTTTTTGCAACTCTGACGCAAAGTACCTATTGACATGTTAATGACTTAGTTTTTTTCGAAAGTGTTTTCATATTTTTATGAAATATTCTCATTATTCCTTGTATATTTTTTACCCAATCATAAATTTCCTTAGCCATTGTTATAATATCAGATCCATAAAATAGTTCCCATCTTTATTCCTTCTAATAACTTAGTACACATAAAGCTGAGTTGAAACCGGGTTTACTGCTGTAGCACACCAAACTTAGTGTATAGTAAAATTATTATTATAGCTGTTGTTTCTGAATATGTTTGCTTTTTTATTTGCTCTTATTTATTCTCTGTTTTTGAATACTTATTTTTATATTTTCTCCATAGGTGGTATAAAAATGTGAAATGTGTGTGAACACATATGTCTATACTGGCAACACTGGACATTTTGACGTCCATTTAGGCGGATATAAACAGATGTCCCGAGGAATGCAGCTCCAAATGGTATCTACTTCCTGTTTTATGTGTGGCTAGTGCTAGAAATTCACAGGACTGTAAAACTTATAAATTCAGCCTTTCGAAGCCTTTTTTTTCATATCTGCTTGTTTTGTAACTTATACTTATAATTTTGCTTTTTTTCGTGGACGAACTGAAAAGAATTGGAGTTCTTTATTTTATTAAAAAATACTTTATTAATATACAAAAAGATATTGTAATTCTAGTCCATTCCGGAACTGCCACTAAATTATCATGACATTTTAAAATACATAACACTTCGATCCAGTTTGTCAACAACATTTAACGTTATTTATGAGCTTTCAACGCCCGGAAGCTAACTAATTAATGTCAATGATTAAAAATATAACCCCCTCGTAAATTATAAAGTTAACCATGATCATAGATGAATAACCGTGTTCCTATAAAACACCATTATAGACAATATCCAACCAAAATAGATGCGGAATACAGGACAGAAAATTTTCAGACACCTTGTCAATAAAAATGAAATATCTCTATTTCCAAATAATGTTTGTTACTTTTTATGATGTATTTTTATTAACAATGTAAAAGCCTAGTAGTTTTTACATAATAGTATTTATCTAGCCCTGTTACTTTTCTTTTTAGAAAATTAGCATCGGACCAAAATTTACTTTTTTTTTATTTTATTTAAGTAGTACAAAACGAAAATAAAACATCTAAAAAGCCACGAATGGTTTGTCCTAGATGTAAGCTGACTTGAAGTTAGCCAATGTGGCTCCCTTTATTCTAGCGCATTTTCAATGTACTACATTGTGATTCTGTACTTTAATACTTCTATGACCATGATGGATATAAAACTTTTTTTCATACCGGAAGTCATCCCTAAACGCTGCGCGGGAGTCGAGGGCAATGTTCTCTACTCTATGACTCACTTAACGCATTGTCTGTCAGCGTGTTAAGACGTTCGGAATTTTAACGTTCACTTTTGGAATTCAAGGTTTTGAATATGGAAGTGTATGTATGTTTCACTTTTGTTTCATAATACGTCTTTTTCGCCAATTTCGGTAAAATAGGTTTTAAGTTAGTAGGGTTAATTTTAAAACACGTATAAAATCTAAATTAAAGTATGAAACCTTTCACTTTTATTGTTCACGAAATCAAAAAACATGGACGAAACGAATAGTGTGAAGAAATTACTATAATACGGCGTACTTTTTGAGTATTTGTCCGAAAAAAATTGTATGGAATTCAGATTTGAGGATGCCCCTTAAATAGACTCTACAATCGCGCGGGTAGAGTATATCCTTGTAATTTCGGTAAAGGTTACATCGGTTTCTTAATAAGTCTGCAAGAAAATCCAAGAAATTCTTTTATGGCTTAAAATATATTAAAAATAACTTTTGCCTAGAAATTTCCTAACACTAACACACAGTTCTTATTTTACACAATCACAATTTTCGCCATACATAACCTATGTTACGTTAACCTTTGTCATAAATATTTTTTTTGCTGAAAAATGTTTAATTTAGTGGGTATTACACATCATCGCTTACCGTATAAATGTGTACTTACATCTTTAGTACCCAGTTTAGAAATGCTATAATATAATATGCTAGGCGTTCTCCTTATGGAAAGAGATCACACCGGCCCATAACCATAACAGCAATGAGCATAGAATAAAATATGCACTTGTAAAGGGAAGGGTTCTGAATTATGTAATACAGTTTATAAAAACTAAAACGGGAAACAGCGACTGTACCATAACTTTGTACTACTCAATATTGTATTATGTAAAAATACAATATTGTATTTTTGTACAACAGTTTACATTCTACTCACGAATCTAGTTTGTCGTGGAATTAATACAGTCGTGTAATTATTACAGTAGACTTTGATAAGTTATTCCTCGACTTCTTAGCTCATAGCTTTAATGGGAACCTATTGGATTGCATCGTCACGATCTGCATGAGGCGATTAGAATTCTGTCTCTGTCCTTGTTCGTGGTCCGTAGTAAGAGTCTCATAAAAACGGGGCACGTTTACACAACATTAGATTACAATTTGGGGCACGTTTACATGTTGTGTTTTCGGGACAAGATTACACTCGTCCTATAAAACGCTCAGTTAGCATCAGTCAAATCATGACTGATGTAAAACTAACGTTAACATTAATTAGCAATTCAATTATGAGCATTGGTCGAAGCCATTATTGTTCCCACTGCTAGGACTCAGGCCTACTCTCGACTGGGAGAGCTATGTAGGTACCTAAAGCGCAAATACCCTTGGGGGCTTTGAGAGGCATCCCGTGCAGGATGCAGGATGCTGATCAAAGCCCTGTATAGTACTTCTTCTTATCTTCTTCTTTCGAACCAGTGTGGTGAAAGGATTACAAGTGCGCCTCGAAGAAGCTCCTTTCGTGTACTTGACACATGTTTTTCGAACTTTATAGTTTCTATGACATGCTGTTTTCCTCACGATGTTTTCCTTCACCGTTATGCACGTGTTTTTAATGCACACATTGAATTTACATTAAAAAAACAGGTAGTTTCAAATAAAGATGTCTCATGCATTTGTAACTAAAATTCCATTCAAACATTCATTCAAATTTAACCCGACTCCAGGAAACCTCTAAATATTCAAACACCTGGTCCGCCGATTGAATACTAACTTTACAGTCATAGTAGTATTTAAGTGTAGAATTATACCTTAGTACATTAAAAACGCGCTCAAAAAGTTCGTCAATTTAGCCAACTTCTAGTACATTTTGGTCTGATGCTAAATTTCGAAGCAGAAGTTCAGCAACAGCGTAATAAGTTAATAGTTCATAGTTTTACCGTTGGGAGGCGTCCCTGCAGGATGTCGTCAAGGTGGGTACCAACATAGTACCAGGTGTTCTGCCCTAAAGCTGCGATGTGTAAGCATAACTGTTTTTCGGTTTGGAGGGCACTGTAGCTAGTGAAATTACTGGGCTCTCGAGACTGACCATCAAAGTGTCTCAATGTGGACGAGCAGTGTTGCACCGGCGTATGTGAATCAAAGTCCTGTGTAGCATTTTTCTGGTCATGAGCAGTGCATGATCTCTTGCCATCAGTTTACATAAAAAAGTAGATAATATTTTTTTATAGGAAGTCTGAAATTTCTTATTTCTATTTTAGTTTTACGACTTCAAGTTATCAAATTCAAATTTATTTATTTGATCAACACATAGTATGAGCTTATTACTAAGTGTACACTGAAAAAAAAAACGCCGTGTTGGCCAAGTGGGCTCCCAGCCTCGACTTTCGATCCGAAGGTCATGTATTCGAACCCGGTAAACCAATGGATTTATCTGCTCAAAAAATCTGTGTGCATTAAACACGTGCTTAATGGTGAAGGAAAACATCGTGAGGAAACCGGCTTGTCATAGAACCTAAAAAGTTCGAAAACATGTGTCAAGTGCACGAAAGGAGCCTCTTCAAGGCGCACTTTAAATCCTTTCACCACACTGGTTCGAAAGTACTAGTAAACGATAAGAAGAAGACTGGAAAATGTTTAGTATGATCAGTATCATACTAAACATTTTCCAGTCTTCTTCTTATAAAAAAATGATAAATTTTCCAGTGCATCTCTCTTTTGGTACTCCATCTTGCTTTTAAGCTATTTATCTTGATGTTCTATAGGAACAATTTATTCATGTATGTGTATGCTCTACCAGTGACCGCAAGTTCCTAGGAACTGTTCAATGTTTGTTCAGCTTGTTCAAAATTTAAATTTGTATGGAGATAGGACACGTATTTTTCACGCCTGTTTCGATTGTATTAGTGAGGTAATTTCAGGAAGTAACAAATAAGCGAAAACTTACCATGATTATTAATTATATTTTTCGACCGATTTCAAAAAAAGAGGTGGTTCTCAATTGGGTTGATTTTTTTACACCGATATGTAATCCTATTTGAAAATAATCAAGGTTTTACAAAAACATAGACAACCGACTTCAATTGGACTGTTTTAGTGACCGTAAACACCACTGAAAAGTCATAAGGAAGCAAAATACGCAATTTCGTTTACTTCGACGATAATTTTTTTCAGTTATTTGGATATAAAAACTAAACTAATGAATCGATTTTGATGAAATTTGTATGGGACCAATCTGAAAGTATATCCTCTCAAACAAACAAATATTTTTTTCAAATCGGTCTATATACAACAAAGTTTTGAGGTAACAAACATTAAAAAAAAAACAACCGAATTGATAATCTCCTTTTTGAAGTCGGTTGAAAATATTTATTTGTTTTTTTTTATTGGTCTCATAAAAATTCATGAAAATCGGTTCTGTACTTTGAAATCAAAAGAACTGAAAAATTTACATCATAATAGGTGTTGACTAAAAGTTAAATGCACCTATCTCCTGAAATAAAGACAAGATCTAAATGAAAGTCACATTTTCATAATCTCCGAAGAAAAGCACTGCCATGTTTTCGTTTAAATTCAATGTTTAAGCGGGTAAAAAGAGGAACCATGGGTACATTTTCAGTACGTTTAACGTTACTATGAATAGGGAAATCAAAGATGTACTCCCCACTGGTGCTGCCTCTGGTGAATTGGCCAAAAATTCATTCAACCACACCAGTTGTGTGCCTAAATATGTGCCTTGCCTTATGTGACATATTCATAGCAGTCTATTTCTGGCACCATAAAGTGTTTTAGTTGGCCAAAAATCGGTCCATCAAAATTTTAGGAAATCAATAAGTACTGGATACTGATCAATTTGGGTAGAATCCAAGGGTATATTTTATACTCAATGTGTTCGAGCTTTATTTTGGCAGTTCATTCAAGGATGTGAACTACTTTAAACCTTCTTTACATGCCCTTAAACTAACTCTATTCATTAAGCTGTCTTCGTAATAATTTTCATCTAAAACCTATTGGCTATTGGATATTGCTAGACTTTAACGTTGTAGGTGTATGCATGCACCACAATGCTCAATCTTTTTCTCTTGTCATTTAGTTTCTCATTCCAGGGGACCAATTCATTAAGCTGTCATCGATTCTCGTTATTGTATGGTACGTCAATTTTGTCATTTTAGTCATAGTCTCCTATTTTGTGCCAAAATAGACGTACCAATCGAAACACTACTTTTTTTTTTTCTTTCCAAGAACCTAAGTTCTTCGGTTTTGGCTTCACATCAAAGGTATATAGCCAGTGTCAAGTAATTGGAGAGATTATTTTGTCATAAGTCAGAGTCGATAAGTCAAGTCATGCCCCTGTAAAGTAGTGGTGGTTGCGACTTTACTAGAGGCGTCTATGGAGTTTTGGAGGCAACACGAAAAGTCACGTTTTACAGCATTACACTATTCACTAACACTCATACACGTTCACGAGCACTTAATGGATAAAAAACCACCGTTTTTACACTTAAACACTCATAGTTATGCAAGTTTTGTCAATTAATTTAATGCCGCCAATGCGCCATTTTTCATGTTCCCGCCAAAACTCCGAAACACTACTTAAAATCACATTGAAAAGCATTTTTGTTACTGACTTTATGTCATACCGTTTAACTTGTTTTGGGATTCTTTCATGAGTGGTATTCGTCAGGAATAGAATATTAATTACGGTAATAAACAAATACCATTGCAATGGTATTCGTTTTTGATATTGGAGAGGAATAGGTCTCGATAACGAGAATCGATGACAGCTTAATGAATTGGTCCCCTGGAGGAAACTGAATAAGCAGAGTAGAAGATTGGGCATTGAGCATAACCTAACAGTCGAGTATAAGACCGCCAATAGGTTTTGGTTGAAAATTACTAAGTGCCAATTTTTTTTCTCAAAAAATTATAACCAACGAGATTTGGAGATTTGCCTACTACCGTATTCTCAGATGTTCATAAAAATTTGCGCTGTGTTTTTTACCAACCTTATTACCTAGTTACCTACTTAATTACTCATCTTTGAATTCGCAATATAAAAAATAAGTACCGTTACTCGGACATAAATTAAAATATAATACAAGTATGAATATAAAATTTAGCATTATATTAATATATTTCAATAAGTGTGTCATCATAATAACCGACAGTTTTTTAAAATAAATATACATCGTCCCAAAAACGTGATTTATATGCATAACGGGTAGATTTTTTATAAAAAAAAAATTGGTGACCTAACGTTTTAGGAGCGGCCAACCGTCTAACTTCATAAACATTGCAAAATAGCTTTCATATTCATAATAATAAGGTACAATTTCACGTGCTTTGAATCGAAAGTTAAACTGACGAGGAGCGGCTCTCGCTGTTCACGATTTGAAAATGGAATTTGCCATTTGCCATTTTCGTATTTAATTTTAGAACGTGTTGTTCTTTACGAACTTTATGGCTTCGTTTGTTTTTATTGCCAGCACTAAAAAAACCATTTAAAAAGGTAGGAAATTCAACAAAAAAATACATATAAAGTAAATATTTAGATAACCAACTTGTTTTATATTATGGTAATTGCCTATCGCCAACTTTTAGGCCTTAGCGAAGCTGTTCAAGTTGTCAAAAACTCTAATATATAATCTCATTTCATAAATAACGACAAATAAATACAAACAAGCTACACATTATAAGATTATGTAACATCTGACATCTCATTTAAATTAGATTGATTCTATTTACTTCATGTTTCTGGGGTCGGTACCATCTGACGGCTAAATTCCTGTTACACACTTATACCACACACCACAAACGTTACCACAAATTGACCGAGAGTGAGAGGAAATATGTTAAACATAAAAAAATCCGCTGACTTTGTAACATTTTCCCTACGAGTATTGTACAAAGGATGCGTGTATTCTGGTGTTATTAACTCAAGTCGGTTGAGTAACCTCCACTGAGTGAATTAATCAATACACTCAAATAAAGTTGCAACATAACTACAAATATTTAACCAATAAGCAAAAAAAAATATATAGTTGCCAAGTTTCCTTTTTCGCACGTTCTTCTTCGTATCGTGTCACTAGTTCTTTCGAACCAGTGTGGTGAAAGGATTTCAAGTGCGCCACAAAGAGACTCCTTTAAAAGGAGTTCATGAGTACCTATAAATTACAAAAAAGTTGAGTGAAAGAATTTGTTACTACAACTTCACGAAATGTTTAGTATATTTTTGGTTTTGATATGTTTAACATAAGCGCAGGAGATTGGAAAAATCATATATATTAAAACCAGGGTTCGAGGATATATATCAAGATATATATCTGATATATATCAAGCTAATATATCCGATATATATCAAATGTTATTTTTATAAAATATTGCAATACAAAAATGGTTTATAAAATCATATTATTAAGTAATTTTTAGCGTTTGTTACTGTATTTCTAAAAAAATACTATTGACTGATAAGAATTAATAAAAAAAGGTTTTATATTTTTGAGTCACTAAATAAATAAAACTATTTATTTAGGTATTTTTATAATTTTAGTATGCTTTTGTAACACATATGCAAATAGTATTCATAAATAATACAATAAAGTAATAGTATGGCTTTCATACAAAATTGATATATATCATAGTTCATAGTTTACTTTATTGTTCTCATTTGCATACAGATGGAATACAACTTAGGTGTAAGTAGCTAGTACACAATGCACATGAACCCTGTCAGAGCGCAACAACTTTGAGTTCATTTTTATATTTAGTAGGTAATTTACTTACATAATATTAGATTGTAGGCTCGTTAATCAAACTTGATATATATCCGATATATATCATAAATATCCTATATTTTGATATTTATAATAAATATCGGATATTTTCGAACCCCTTATTAAAACCAAAAATATACTAAACATTCGTGAGGTTGTAATAGTAAAAAATTCTACCACTACACTTTTTGAAATTTGTACTCAGTCAATTTATATCTTTAAAAATGCACAAATGTGTGAGGTAGATAGCGGCGCGCGGGGTTCTGGGTCTTAAATTATTCGTATTGTACTCAAATTAAACAGAGTAAATGTAAAAGTACAGTGTAAGATTACCTCCGTATAATTTTAATTACGTTTGTAATTATAAATCGCAAGGCTGTAGATTATTGTTAAGATATAGGCGGAAATCGCAGAGCGTGACGAACGTGGATTCATTGCAACACTTTCATTTATGTTGTTTTGTTTTATCTGTGCTTCTAGTGTGAGTCATTGGCATAAAAGATGTTAAGGCTAATCCTCAAATCCGAATTCCATACAAAATGTTTCGGACAAATACTCAAAAAGCACGCCGTATTATAGTAATTTCTTCGCACTGTTCGTTTCGTCCAGGGTTTTTGATTTCGTCAACAAAAAAAGTGAAAGGTTTCATACTTTAATTTAGATTTTATACGTGTTTTTAAGTTAGTAGGGTTAATTTTAAAACACGTATAATTTTATGGAATTAGGATTTGAGGATTCCCCTTAAGTGGCAACACTTGTACACCAGCAGCGCAAAAAACGTCTTGTAAACTTAACTTGCGAAGGAGTCGATATCGATACGATCAGCTTGTCAAAAAGTTTGGCTACCGTGGGCTAATTCATTAAGCTGTCATCGATTCTTGTTATCGAATAGTACGTCAATTTTGGCACCTAATGGGAGACCAAAATGCCAATGAGGGCTTTTCAATGAGACATTAATAAAAAAAAGTGGTTGCCATAAACTAACATAGATGGCGCTGTATGAACGCAAGTGTCAAAAATCTAACAAAAAAAAACCAGAAAATTTCGTTGTTTATTACGACACTTGACATTGACAATTGACTTTTGTGCAGAGCCATCTAGTGACCAAAATAAAAAGCGAAATATTTTTTTTTTATTGAAAAGCCCTCATTGACATTTTGGTCCTACCTATAACCGTTCGATATCGAGAATCGATCTTATCTTAGCGAATAAAGCCACCTGTAATGCTTAAAGTAAATTTTACTTTATCATGTTGATGTGCATAGGTTCTATGACAGGCCGGTTTCCTCACGATGTTTTCTTTCACCGTTAAGCACGTGTTTTAGTGCAAAAATAGATTTTTTGAACAGAAAAATCCATTGGTGTACGACCGGGTTCGAACCCACGACCTTCGGAACGAAAGTCGCGGCACCTCCCACTCGGCCAACACGGCTTTGCTACTTTTTTAAGCTTCCGTTTGTGTACATCTTCGTACTCTGTGCTACCGTAAAAATCTATCATAGTTTTTAAATAGCACTTCATCTTAACGCTGACTCATGACCGTTTTTTGCGATAACTGTAACTGATGAACTTATACTCCATGAAAGATTTCATTGTTAGAAGTTTGCCTAATCATTGACCGCCGCGAGAAGTGGCCATTATATGTCATTGAACTGGCAATATTTTTTGTTATTGAGGTCTGCAAGGCAATACGATTAACACCAATTTCAAAAATGTTATTAGAAGGGTGTATCAAAATTTTCGAAATATTTCTAATAATCCTACTATCCTACTAAGTTTGTAAGTATGAATGGATGGATGGATGTTTGTTACTCTTTCACGTAAAAATTACTGAATGGATTTTAATGAAACTTTACAATAATATAGCTTATACATCAGAATAACTCATAGGCTACAAATTATAAAGATTCCTGCGCAGACGAAGTCGCAGGCACCAGCTAGTATTCTATAAATAATAGATAACTAGGATGTAAAAAAGCCAGATGGAGGGAAAAAAGGATGGATGGAGAGATGAATGTTTGAACCGATTGTGTTGTTTTTTTTCTTCATTTAGCGGGTTCGAGTCCCGACTTGTGGAAGTGTTTCTTGAAAAAAAAAAATTATATAGTTTTAAATTGCTCATAAATCAAGGATCCTTATATCTCTATTGTTTAATTAAATTACCTAGTTGCCCTCCATATCCCTAAATTCGGTTTAAGTTAAATAGGTTTTTAAAAGTGTGGGAAACAATTAAATGAATACTTACGGCAACATAATGACAAAAAAAAATAAAAAAAATATACATAGTTATGGTACAGTCGTACAGTTTTTATAAACTGTATTACAGAATTCAGAGCCCTTCCCGTTACAAGTACATATTTTATATATGCTGTTTGAACAATTATATGTTTACTTAATGGTTTTCAAAACAGATTGCAAAAACGCAATAACACTTTAGTACGTAAAGTCATGAAATAAGGTGTGGAGTGTCGTGTGTGAGTGGCCTTGGGTGTGGGGAAATTGGCTAATTTAATTTTTGCTAATACGTTCCAAGGTAACGCGATTTTGTGTGTTCATACATACCAATAATTAAATAAAGGTAGGTACCTATAACATTCAGAAATGAGGTTATCCGATAGAGGACCAAGTTACCGACATACACTGGCGTGCAAAAATAAGTACTACACTTTTGTGGGATCAAGAAGTATGGTCAAGAATTCTGTTACGGATGAGTCTCGGCCAGAGCCAGTCCTGAGCTTCCACCAATGTCTTTCTCCAGCTCTCTGTCTTGAACTTAATTTCTCCAATCAACTTTTTCCATCCCAATTGAAAATGAAGATGTAACAGTTTATTTGCGACACAAAATAGGAAACATAAACTCAAACAGGTCTCCGACTCAGCATTTGTTGGCTGATAAGACAACCAACGCTGGTCTTCCGTCGGAGCCAATTTTTTGATGCCACGGATAGTCAGACATAAGTTAATACATTTATAAATGAACACCAGAAAAATTCGCGCGAATCGGCAAACGTAGTGTAGGACGCCCTCCGGCCAGGTGGGGTGACGATCTGCGAAAGGTTGCGGGCAGAAGATGGATGCGGCAAGCCGAAGACAGGGCGCGATGGCGCTCATTGGGAGAGGCCTATGTCCAGCAGTGGACTGCGATAGGCTGATGATGATGATGATGACCAGAAAAATTATGTAATAAAGGTAAACTATTAGGTATAACACAGTTACCAAAATTGTACGTATTGACCGATCACACAGGTATGGTAGTTGGCGCTATAACATTTTACACAAGAACAAAAAAATACTGAAGCTAGATAGATAGATAGAGAAGTTACTGTAGTTACTGTAGTTAGTTACAATTTGAACTTCACATTAATTATTTATAGATACACAATTAATTGAAGAGAACGATTTCCAAAGAGAAAACGTAGACAAGGTAGACCTTACAAGAGATGGAGCGACGATATTGGCCAAATAGCTGATGTTACCTGGAGTAGAGTAGCTAGAGAGAGAAATAAATGGCAAGACCATGGCGGAGGCTTTTGCCACTAAAAGTGGTTCCTGCACAAAAAATAAAGAGAGGAACAAAAATAGAAGAAGCAAGTAGAACACATTACGTAAACGATTTCTAAATGTTGAATTAGGCAGCTACAATAATTATGGTCTGTGAAAATTCTCATCATCATCGTTTCGGCTAGGTAAGACCCACTGCTGGGTCTAGGCCTCTTCGCTTTAGCCGGCCGCCGTGGATCCTGTGCATCTCTCATCCAGGTAATCCCCGCGACTTTTGCATCGTCGTCGACACATCGGGATGTAGGCCGACCCGGGTTTCTCTTGCCTGGCCACTATTCGATGTTACTGATAGATTAGTCAATAATAAGGGTATTTCAAGGTTACCCCACTTCCTGCATGTCGGTGGTCACGGCAACCTGACACCGTAAAACAATAACGATTGGCTCGCGGTTGGCTGCCCACCAAGTGTATCCTGTCTTTATCGGGGTAGCCTCAAGTTGAGAGCGGAAGACTATCGCAGACCTATATTTTACCACGTTTTTATCAAGCCACTTGTTTGATTGTCTAACTATAGGTACTGTAGTTCAGAGTGGAGTCTTGCAACTCAGGAGCACTTCCCGATTAGCTGCATAATCAGCCTATAATGTTCCCACTGCTGGGACTCAGGCCTACTCTCGGCAGGAGAGCGAAGGTCTTAATCCACCACGCGGATCCAATGCGGATTGGTGGATGTCACATGCCATAGAACATTTTTTTTTCTGTTTGACATGCCGGTTTCCTCACAATGTTTTCCTTCACCGTTGCGAAAACGTTGGATGCATACATAGATTTTTTTCGACCGAAAAAATCTATTTACGCATGGATGATATAAGTAGATAGATGCACAGTATTAAAGTATAGAAACACAATGTAGTACATAGAAAATGCGACCAATAAAAGCCACATTGGCTAACTTCTAGTACATTTAGGCTACAGGGCTAGATAAATACTATATGTTAAAAATACTAGGCATTTTAATTGTTAATAAAACTAGATAGTTAAAATTAACAAATTTTATTTGAAATTGGAGATATTTCATATTTATTGACAAGGTGTCTGAAATTTTATGGTCCTGTCTTACGACTAATTTTGCTTTACTACTGTGTCTGTTCTATAGGAACACCGTTATTCATCTATGGATAGATGTATAAAATCGCTGCAAATCTTCTCTTTGCACCAACTCGGGCGCAGGTTGTCTGTCGTCGGCTCAGTAGCCACCTGTCGTGACGTCACGTCCGTCCGTCGCCCCTTTGTTTATGTCAAACCTTTCCAATCGCTAAAGAGGATGCACGCTATGATGACAATAGATTCTAAATCCATTGCATCAACAAGCAATGCCGACCTAAACTTCTTCTTGTCGTGTCACTAGTTCTTTAGAACCAGTGTGGTGAAAGGATTTCAAGTGCGCCTCGAAGGGGTTCCTTTTTTCCATTTTTTTAAATTTCTTTAGTACGCGTCTACAAATATTGACGAACACACTCTTCAAATTTCAAGTCTACGTTCAGTACTTAGTACTACACTACGTAAGTTTGGCCTGTGTACGTTGTCTGTCAGTCAGTCAGTCAGGTCCAAGCATTTTGTGTTTTTTTTTTGTAATTAAAAATTTGCGGTGTGTGTAATGCTTCTCTTTGCACCAACTCAGGCGCAGGTTGTCTGTCGTCGGCTCAGTAGCCAGCCACCTGTTGTGACGTCACGTCCGTCCTTTGTACAAGTCAAACCTTTCCAAATGCTAAAGAGGATGCACGCTATGAATAATGCCTTGAATAATCGAAAGAACATTGAATAAATTCCGTGAAACCGGCATGTCAAAGCACAGGAAAAAAAATGCCCAGTGGCATGTGACATTTAGAATCTATTGTCATCATAGCGTGCATCCTGCACGCTATGATGACAATAGATTCTAAATCCATTGCATCAACAAGCAATGCCGACCTAAACTTCTTCTTGTCGTGTCACTAGTTCTTTAGAACCAGTGTGGTGAAAGGATTTCAAGTGCGCCTCGAAGGGGTTCCTTTTTTCCATTTTTTTAAATTTCTTTAGTACGCGTCTACAAATATTGACGAACACACTCTTCAAATTTCAAGTCTACGTTCAGTACTTAGTACTACACTACGTAAGTTTGGCCTGTGTACGTTGTCTGTCAGTCAGTCAGTCAGGTCCAAGCATTTTGTGTTTTTTTTTTGTAATTAAAAATTTGCGGTGTGTGTAATGCTTCTCTTTGCACCAACTCAGGCGCAGGTTGTCTGTCGTCGGCTCAGTAGCCAGCCACCTGTTGTGACGTCACGTCCGTCCTTTGTACAAGTCAAACCTTTCCAAATGCTAAAGAGGATGCACGCTATGAATAATGCCTTGAATAATCGAAAGAACATTGAATAAATTCCGTGAAACCGGCATGTCAAAGCACAGGAAAAAAAATGCCCAGTGGCATGTGACATTGGATTTTGACCCATTCGCTCTCCTAGCCGAGAGTAGGCCTAGCAGTCTTCTTATCATGTCACTAGTTATTTCGAACCAGTGTGGTGAACGGATTTCAATGCGCCACGAAGAGGCTCCTTTCGTGCACTTGACACATGTTTTCGAACTTTTTAGGTTCTATGACATCCCGTTTTCCTCACCATGTTCTCCTTCACCGTTAAGCACGTGTTTTAAATGCACACATATTTTTTTTTGAACGGAAAAATCCATTAGTGTACGACCACCGGGTTCGAACCCACGACCTTCGGATCGAAAGTCGATGCACCTCCCACTCGGCCAACACGGCTTTTTCATCATCACTTAGGCCTAGAAGTGGGAACAATTTATGCTGATTTATAGTTATGGTTATGTGCCGTACCTATCTATTTTTTTTTTATTTTTTTTTTAATCAATAAAAAGGGCTTTGTCGCTTAAGCGATAATGCCGCCCTGATAAATTTAACAAAAAATTGTACCTTAATTTAACTAAAAAACAAATAAAGTCTCATAAACTTATAAAATAAACTAAAACATGGTAAGTACTTATTAAACTTCGAAACAAAAAATTAACTCCTATTATTTACTAATTTGTACAATTGTTTTGCCTTTTCTGACAATGGCTCAGATAAAACACTGTTGCAACTACCAATTGAACTAAAATTTAAGCTAATACTATTTCTAATACTACAGTTTTGGGTACATTCCATGAGTACGTGATAAACATTATCAAGTACATTACACGTCGGACAATTAGGCGAGGTAGATTTGCGCATTAAAAATGAAAACTTATTGCATGGAATGTGTCCAGATCTGAGTCTTAGAGCTGTAACAATATCGCGCCGAGTCATCAGGGTGTTATCTATCCACGGTGAGCTCTACCTATCTATGAATATCAAATCTGAACAAAACACATATAATATGTGAAAATAGAAGCCACGATCGAGAAGTCGTTTTCCCCCGAAAAAAGACATATATACATATATGGCTTGCCAAGGTCTACTATAGACATTCGTAAATTTATTTATAAGAACGTATTACTTTATTTATAATGTAGACCTTGGCTAGCCATTTATGTATTATATGTCTTTTTTCGGGGAAATCGACTTCTCGATCGTGGCTTCTATTTTCACATATTATATGTGTTTTGTTCAGATATCATTTCTTTTTGTAAATAAATTTATTACTATTCAAAGGTATATAGGTTAGGTACCTACTATAATTATAATAGTTACCTACCTATTTGTTTTCCTTACTTACACACCACCATCATCGCCTCTAAATGTATGTAGGTAGGTAAAAGTACAATAAGTTAAGTACCTAACCTACCTTATAGCGTAAATAAGGAGTGGGTACCTGCCTTTGTAGGTAGTACATATGTGCTGGGAGATTAAAGTGTTTTCCGACAATTTGCATTTCCACTAGCTTGCATTCATCTGGGCTCTTGTAAATAATTTTTAAATTATTGATATTAAAGTAAGTACATAAAACGATAAAAACAACCTTTCATCATGGAAATGGAAATCCTGCAAAAATTTGCAAGGCAATTGCTCTCATTATTTGCAAGGCGCTAAATTTACCTTATAAAATCGAATAGTTTGAAAATAAAATCAAATCTTATAAATTTACGGTTTTCTGATTTTTTCCTTTGTATACACACAATTACCTAGCTGGATGCCAAATTTGAACTTTCTAGGTCATCTGGAAGTGGGTTAGGTTTTACGTCTATATGTCAGTCAATCAGTGATAAAAATGACGATTTTTGAACGTTAATATCTAAATAACCGTTTAAGCTGTGTTTATGAAATTTGAGGTACTTCATTAACTCTGGACTTTCAATACATAAACCAAATTTGGTGTGTTTATATTGATTAGTTTTTTAGCTATGACAAAGTCAAAAGTGCCTCCAAATGGTTCGTGTAAACTTACACACAGTGCTACCCGCCAGTTCTGGGCCTGACCGTGGCTGGACAACACAGTGCTACCCGCCAGTTCTGGGCCTGACCGTGGCTGGACACACTGTGGTGTGTCGAGATTTCAAATTTATTTCTGTCAACATTATTATATATAGTACGAATAAGTGCACACTGGAAAGTGTTTTAGTATGTTAGTGTGTTACATTTTCTTTCATTCTTAAAGTTAGGTACTTTGGTCTACTATATTATATCTATATATATTTATAAAGATACTGCCCGCGACTTCGTCTGCGCAGGTATCTTTATAAATTGTAGCCTATGTGTTATTCTGATGTATAAGCTATATTATTGTAAAGTTTCATTAAAATCCATTCAGTAGTTTTTACGTGAAAGAGTAACAAACATCCATCTTTACAAACTTTCACGTTTATAATATTAGTAGGATTATTACTTACTTATACTTACTATATTACTTACTCTGGTCGCGGGTAGAAATTACAAATTACAAGTTAAGAAAATGCAAATCACATGGCTTTAATTAAACGGATGACTTGCCGAGGTTAAGTTCAAGTCAAGTTCAGCTCCAAAAAAAGCCATACCTACCATACTCTTGAGTCATCGATGAGTCATGAGTCATGTTTACGGTGTGATATCATTGATTTACTGTTTACATCATTTACTGTGATGATAATGATGTAATTTTTATTTTTTGAAATAATACCCGAGAGCAAACATTTTTGTTCGTCACACAAATATTTGCCCCGGCCGGTGATTGAACCCCGGAACACCAAGCTTCGTAGGCAGGGTCACTACCAACTAAGCCACGGTGTCGTCAATATAATGTTTGGACATTTCACGCAACGCCATCTAGCCTCAAAATAAGCAAGCTTATACTATGGGAACCCCTATTTTTTGAAAAACATTTCTTTAGGATACATAGAAAACACCCAGACTTTGGAAAAACACCGATGTTAATCACACAAATGTTTGCCACTCGCCAAAATATATTCGTCATGAGTTACTGTGTTCCGTATTGAAGAGCACTGTTGATAGTAAAATTACTGGGCGTTGAAGTCAAGATTGAATATCAAATTTATCAATGTGAATCAGCGCTGAAGGTGTTCTGGTATATGTAATTGAAAGTATGAGTAGCGGCACGTATGTCTAGCGCTGAACCAGTATTTATTTAAACAAAAAAAGAAATACTTCCTCTGTGGTCTAACAATTTAATAATAGATTAAAATAATATTAAGAATTTAATAATAATTGACGAGTTTATGACAAGATAGGTATAGTGACATAGGATAGTATGTAGTAAGTAGGTTTGCTGCTGTTAGGTAGTAGTTTAGGTAGTTATTTTGAAAATATATTCTAGTTTTTCTGTATTTTTATTTTATTTTTATTTTTGCTTTGTATGTACAGACAGCGTCATAGATAAGTATCCCCCTTGCATTATAATACCCAGCTTCAAATCCCTTTAAATGACCGTCGCGGCGAATGTAGAAGTTTTGCCTTTAAAAAATACATTATATTTGTATAACTGTATTAATTATATAGCTGGGCGTCTTGTGTAAGGGGGATACTTATCTCTGACGCTGTCTGTACTATAAGACATTATTGTGATTGAATAAATGAAATTAAATTAAATTAAAAACACCTGAACCCTCAGACCTTATTGGTGTCAATGAGGCTATCAACTGTAGTTGGTCATCCGTGTCAGCCGAAACCGCAAGATCCAAGGCTAAGCGAAAGTTGGGCGCTCTTTGTCTTAATGTGGCTATTGTGCTAGATACTAATATAATGTCGTATATGCATAGATATATGCATAGAAGTATTAAAGTATAGAAAGACAATGTAGTACATTGAAAATGCGACCAAGAAAAGGGAGCTACACTGGCTAATTCTAGTAGTACATTTTGGTCCGGCTTTTTCATTTTTAATAAAACTATATCGTAAAAAGTAAAAAACCATTATTTGAAAATAGAGATATTTCATTTTATTGACAGGGTGTCTGAAAATTTTCGGTCCGGTATACCGCATCCATTTTGGTTTGGGACTGTCCATCTTGTTCTATAGGAACACCTTATTCATCTATGGATTATACTAGCTGGTGCCCGCGACTTGGTCTGCGCAGGAATCTTTATAAATTGTAGCCTATGAGTTATTCTGATGTATAAGCTATATTATTGTAAAGTTTCATTAAAATCCATTCGTAGTTTTTACGTGAAAGAGTAACAAACATCCATCCATCCATACTTACAAACTTTCGCGTTTATAATATTGGTAGAATGATGACGAGGACGTGGTGGCTGAGTGGATGTGGCCTATGCCTTGCGATCTGATGGTCGCGAGTTCGAATCACGGTGGCAGTCATGCGTAAATGGGATTTTTCGGTCGAAACAAATCTATGTATGCATCCCACGTTCTCGCAACGGTGAAGGAAAACATCGTGAGGAAACTAGTATGTCAAGGGATAGAATAAAAAAATGTTGTATGGCATGTGACATCCACCAATCCGCATTGGGTCCGCGTGGTGGATTAAGACCCATTCGCTCTCCTGCCGAGAGTAGGCCTGAGTCCCAGCAGTGGGAACATTATAGGCTGATTATGCTACTAAAATATGATATAGGCGAGAGAAATGAAATACAATGAAACGAAATGATATCTTATTATCATTATTATAAGGTCCAGAATCTCGTGCGCCGCTATTTCGCTCGCACATTTGTACATTTTTGAAGATATAAATTGACTTGGTATAAATTTAAAATAGTGTATCGGTGAAATTGTTACTACAAACACACGATTTTTTAAAATTTTTTTTTTAAGATAATTGATTGATTCAGGCGTTACTTTGCGGAAATCCATAAATATCAACAAATTATATAAATATATTTAGTAATAAATCCGCTGGATTTCTAAACAAAGGTTTTAATTAACTTAACTTTAGTTTATAACTTTAGTACATATTACTATATTATAAACCAAAGAGTCAACGATCAGAAAACCAAAGTTTAAAGATACGACACGTGTTTCGCCTCTACACGAGGCATCATCAGGAGGTGTGGACTCGCCGAAGTTCGAAACGAGAGTGAATAATCCTGATGATGCCTCGTGTAGAGGCGAAACACGTGTCGTATCTTTAAACTTTGGTTTTCTGTTCGTTGACTCTTTGGTTTATAATATAGTAATATGTACTAAAGTTCTAAACTAAAGTTAAGTTAATTAAAACCTTTGTTTAGAAATCCAGCGGATTTATTACTAAATATATTTATATAATTTGTTGAGTAAATTTTTTGTTTTGATTATTTAACATAAGCGAAAGAGATTGGGCAAAACTGTTTTTCCCAATCTCCTTCGCTTATTATATGTTAAACATATCAAAAAGAGATTGGGCTAAACTGTTTTTTAAAACTAATTCACCGCTCCAATTTTTGAAATTTATACTTAGTCAATCTTTAACAAAAAATGTACCTACAAATGTGCGAGGGAGTTCGGGCCTTAAGCAATTAGGAAGTAGGATTTGCAAAGGTATCGGAAAACTTGTGCTACGCAACACTTTGAATACCTACTACTTTACAAAGTCTAGGTCTAGATATGAGGCCAATCGAATGGAAGTGACGTAACATGCGCTGTTCGGAACATTCCAACACGAAATGCTTTCACTCTTGTGGTTCTGGTCATTTAAGACCAGGGGTTTTGTGATTTAAACACTTGATTTAAATAGCCATTAAAATCAAGTAATTTAAATCGCGTTTAAAATCAAGATTTTTTTTTAAAGAAATCATTGATTTCAATACTTTTTACTGAATTAGTTTTTCGTAGACTTTCGCGATTATCACACATGGTAATTAGATTGTAACGGGTATTTATCGCGCTCACCTCATATGTTTTTGTGTCCCGACGTTTCGACTATATTGCAACAGCCGTGGTCACGGGTTGACTGGCTATTGCAATACAGTCGAAACGTCGGGACACAAAAACATATGAGGTGAGCGCGATAAATACCCGTTACAATCTAATTACTTTTTTCTGGAACCAAAAATAACGATTTTAATCAAATAAATCCAATGTAATAGAATTATGATGATTCATATGCAAATTTGTTCAAAATGAAATAAAATGCAACTGGGAAAGTTTTTTTGCATCGGATGAGAACGACCCAGCTGCAGTGCCCTTCATACCGAAACACAGTAATGGTTACCCGAAACTGCTTTGCGGCTTATTAAATGAGTTTGAACAATACGTTTACTATTCAACTGTAGGAATACCACCTCTTCCCTAAAATAGAGTTCAAAGTAGGTCATCTCGATTCACGAGGCTAAATCTTAAGAATTAGGTATTTGCGGAACGTGACGTCACACACGAGCGAGTAATCGTGACCAATCGGACGTCCGGAAACAATCGCTATGGAATTAGTTTAGTGTTATGCATTACTGTGGTCAGGTCAAGTAACTCGAAGGTAATGAATGCCTGTAGATAAAGATGCAATTGATGTTTTTAGAAAATATTTATAAATTTCCTTAAAGTTTTTTAAACTTGTTAGCTTCATATCCATACATCGTAAATTTTAAATGAATTTTTGTCAAAATAAATTTGATAAAAATTGGATCTCGACACGACAGTGTGTCAAGCCCCGGTTAACTGTTACCGATAGTAGTTTTCCTATGAATTTGCGTCAGGTGGTACCCATAATTGTTAATAATTAAAGTTTTATTCATCGTTTGGCAAACCCGGGTACCTTTTTTTTTTTTTTTTTTTTTTTTTTAACATGGGGAAATCCTCATGGATGCCCCCCGCCATTGGGGGAGGGCGGAGGGGTATGTCGGACTCATACCGACTAAAACCTCATGGTGGCCGACCTCTGCGCATTAGAGGGACCCCGGGATATCCGAAGAACGCGTACCGGTGTCCCTCACGCACGTTGCTGTGAGGCCCATCCCAGGGAAGGCTTGCGCCAACCCCGAGCTCCGCTTGCAGTGCATGCCTACCCGTGCACTGCAGCCGTCCCGGGTTCGAGTATAATGCAGCCAGAGAAACCCTGGTACCTAACTCGAGCCAGCTCGCGAAACCTCGGCTCGGGCGCCGCACTCATCCCGTTTTCACTCTGCCATTTTGTAGAAATCCATAATTCTGACTGCACAGATACAACGCAGTTCTGCATTGCCCATTTAAGTTTTTTTGGTAATAAAACAATTGTGGTGTTTATAGATGATGTAAATATAGTATTGCGTCAGGTATAATTTAATTCAACCAACATCAATGATTGAGTTTAATTAAATTATTCTGTCTACTTTCTTATAATATTTCGAGATGTTACTTCTGTCCCCTTATCTTTGATCCTGAGATAAACGGGTGTCATAACATCTATTAGACAATGGACCGTTTTCTTCAATGCGTAACTTGTCGTAAATATACAATTAAACTGGTTCAAAGGAATTCCACTACGAATAAGTATAAGAATATAACTCCATTGTTCTAGTATAATTTGGTTGTGATTTTGACTGAATTTCTACTTCCTAGTTTAAAAGTATTCTGGTCACGTTCATAGTAAACTGTGAATTTTTTGTTTAACTTTTTATACTGCTACAGTTATTTTAACTGCTATTTTAGAGTTTATTTTTAGAACCCATTATTTAGTTCGGTTTAGAATAATGTTAAACTATATTTAACAATTTATATTTTGCGTGTTTTTGTCCTAGCAGTGGGATCATTATAAGCAGACTTTATTACATACTGGCATAGCAAAATCAATAATTTACTTTTCTTAGTACACACTTACTTTTAGCTCTTGACTAACACATCCTCCAAGTTTCAAGCCTCTACGTTCAGAGGTTTGGCCTGTACGTTGTCTGTCAGTTAGTAAGACTGTCATGACCAAGCCTTTAATACATATTAATTGATGAGGAATATCTTATTTATCTTTTTTAGGTATTAACTCTTATTACCACAACAAACTTTGTTAAACTCATAAAGTTAGAATGTAAAGAGGGGTAATGACATTTCAAATGCGATACAAGAAATGATAATAAGCATGTGCGAGTGATTGTCTATGTGTTGCTCAAAAATAGTGATGGACATTCAATAAGATGTTCTATCGACATCGATAACTGTGGTACCTACCCATTTTGCGTCACAAGTCTTAATAGAGACACACTATGACTACACAATACTACACAATCATGTTGTTGGTAGTTATATACAGGGTTAATGAGTGGATAATCCTTCAGCTGCGTGTGGGGGTCATCAGAAAATGAAAATATGTTCCCAGCAGAAATCCCACGGATTTAGAATTTTTACTGAGTACATATTTTCATTTTCTGATTAGACCTGAAGTCCCCCACCCGCAGCTGAAAAATTATTCACTGATTACGTCACCAGTCACCACCTTATGAAGATTTTGACCAAAAGAATCAGATGGGTTTGGTTAATATTTATTAGATACTAAAGACTAAATAGCCAAGTTTTGGCGTTATTCAGGAACTAAAACTTATCCATCCTCACAAACTTACATTCATAATACATAGTAGCAGGACTTAACAATATTTACCTACAACTTACTCACCAATCCAAATAGGCGGTAGTCTTCGAAATAAGATTGTAATAGCTAGAAAGTCGATTGTGTATAATATATATATCTGTTCTTTTTTTAAAGTTGGTTGATTATAATAAACAATAATGAAGCCCATGCAAATGTTTTATTCAATGACTGAAAAATAAAATACTTTATTTAAGAATATTAATTCTGAGTTTTGTCATTATATGTAGGCACGATATGTAGGCACGATATGTAGGCACGATATGTAGGCACGATATGTAGGTATATCTGTCTATCATAATATATGTAGCCTATTAGTTTCAGGTAGGTAAGGTAGGTACTATAAAATAGGGATCCAATTGCTTCTACAAATGAAACTGCAACTTTGATACTATTTCCTTAAGTATATAATTAAATTAAACATTACAGTACTAAAACAAAAATGGGATATTCCCTTCACCCAAAAAAAAAGCACACATTATAAAACAACATTCTTCTTCATTAACGTTTGACAACGACGTTTGACGGCACAATTGACAATATGTTTTTCTTATTATACGATCATCATTGGATGGAGGTTTGGAGGTCGAAAAATTGTGAATTCAGTTCTATGATCAACACAACAAAATAAAAATGACACAAGTGGTAAATTTATTTTAACTAGGTAAAAATACCCTAACGATAGAAAAGAAAAGAGTTTTGTACCACTTTGCATAACTACCTACTCATTAGGTACTATCGATATTTCATGACGTCATCATTTTATCAAGCCCTAGCGTAACGAAGCAATATTTGTTTTTACGTGAAAAATCTATTATTTCTCCATATATGTAAGAACCATTTGTACACACGGCAAGAGCAATCAAAACTCCACAAGGCACAACGATTTTATAACTAATTGTAGAAGAAAATTGTCCATAATTTTTTCTACGAAAATAAACCAAATATTTTCTTTACTCACCTGTGAAATGAATGATTATCTGGTTTATTTCTATGCGTTGTGCCACACGTGTTGATTGAGCAAGTAACCATGATCTTTAAAATTGATAAAATGGTTTCATTTTGTAGATTATTGTAAAAAGATAAATTTATTTACAAACAATAACTGACGGGGTCTCAGGTGCTTCAAAATGTTTTGAGTGACGTGACTTAGTTCTATACTGCTCTTAATCATAAAAAGCTATACTTGCATCTCTTTCATTAACCGATCTTTTGGGGGCGACAGCCGAAAGTATCCGAGATCTGTGGTTAAACTTTTGATCTCTTTGTTTCAGGATCTCATTCCCCAGCAAGACACGGAGGCCTACCTGCTGAAAACACAAAACGCAATCACCAACCTCCAAGCGAAGCTCCAATCCTCCCGCACGAGCAACTACACCAACATTCCCTCACAACTCACCTCCAGTCTCATCAGCGAGAAGACCCTGGTCTCCCGTCTTCCCGTCGCTCAGCTCAGCCGGTCTAACTCCCTCAACTACCGTCTGAGGCGGAAAGACCACTCCGCAGACAGCAGTCCCTTAAGAAGTCCCGGACACTACGTCATTACCGGCTCCACAAAACTACCGGAAAGCACAAAGCTCTTGCTCAACAATGCATCGAGATCCCTCGAGGATAGAAAGCGGGATTCTAATATGAACAGTCCAGGTTCTGATAGGGGGCACAGCCATAGCTCTGATGATAAAACCCTTTCAAACCGCCCGTCTTACGATGTTGATGCGATTCTGTCCCCCCACAGAAAAACACACTCAAGGCACAGATCGTTCGATAAAAATACTACTGATATTACGGATATCCACAACGCGAACGCGGTCTGCCTCAAGACTGTTCTGAAAAACAACGCATTGGAAGCGAAATACCATCCGAGAATCGATCAAACGCGTTGCCAGGAGAAGAAACACCAGAGGGTCGCTAGCGAAAGCAAACCTTACGCATTTGGCGCATCGATCAAACGATCCAGCTCTTTCAACACAGTAAATAGAAACAACTATCTAGACGGCAGACTGACTAGAAGATCTAGTGGTCAATCTGACGAATACAAAGACTCAGATTCAGATGGCTATGACAAGTCCCACAGTCAAGAATGCCGACACAAAAAGGGGTATAGGGGAAGAATCGATTCCCCTGACCTCAAATCCGTGGCTCCAGCTAATAGCCCTCGATGTCCGAATACCCCAGAACCTCAGAGGAAATTCGGGCCGGGGTTAGTCAGAAATTCTGTTAGGGTGACAAGCAAGGAACATAGGAATCAAGTGTCGAGGATGTCTGAACCTCCAGTTTCGCGGGAGGAGAGGAAACCGTCTGGTCACCAGAGCAGGAGGATATCGGAGCCGACGCGACAGGCTGTGCTGAACAGGCTGACCAAGTCTAGGTCTTCCACTAGAGAGGTGCAGCCCAATAAAACTTTGGATAAAGGTAATCAATATCTATTAAAAGCTTAGTGCTGACTGACTGACAGGCAACGCATAGACCGTATGGTCTTAAACTTAAACCTAAAGAGGGAAACCTGTGCGGCGTATACACGCCGCACAGGTTTCCCTCTTTGTGGTCAAAAGAAGCTAAGTCAGCTCACTTTTTCATAACCCTATTGTTACCCTCTTTGAGGTCTAAAAAAGCTGAGTCAGCTCATGTTTGTTTAACCCCATTGTTACCCTCTTTCAGGTCCGAAGAAGCTGAGTCAGCACAGATCCTCGTCAGCGCTGGCCAGTCAGGCCAAAGAGGTCGAGTTTTCAAATTGGAAGAAACGCTCCTCCTATGACCCGATGAAGGCCGCGCAAGAGGGAAAAAGAAAGCTGATCGCCAAACGACAAGATTGCAAAGAAGATCTCAGTTCACCTAGGTATATAATCTTTTTTTTTATGTAATTAAGTGATTTACACAGTTTTTACGCTGTTTGCCATCTTAAGAAAATAATAATAATAAAAAAAGTTAGTCTTCCTAAGAAAATAAAATAAATTGAAATGAAGAAAAAACGCCTTACATGAGTCGCATTATGATGTGTTACATCTGACGGCTCATTTAAATTTTGAAGGATTCTATTTACTTCATTTTCCTGAGCTCGGTACCATCTGACGACCAACATCCGGTTACACACTTCCGTCCCATTTTCACGAAATTACTCCCACGAATTGACAGAAAGCAAAAGGAAAGATGTTAATTCAATAAAAAAATATTTCCAGTCACTCGTCTCCAGTACATCGCTCGCAATCCTTCCACACGACCAACATGGCGTCTCTGATGATGGAGTACTCCTCGGAAGAAACTGAGGATGAACAGCCGGCGCTACCACCAGACCCCATGACCATGTCCACGCATTCCGATGTGGTGGAGATGAGGAGACGGCATCACCATCATAACCCCTATCAGGTGAGAAATTTCGACGTGGTAGTTAGGGATTAATTGGCCCGGCGGGTTAGGTGCTGCTCTGCGTTCCGGTGGTCGATAGATCGAATCCTGGTGGCAAGTAATTTTGCGGTGAAGAAGATTTATAGATTTGCTCATGCTCATTCTTGTAAAGGAGAAGATGTGACTGCGACAAACATAATCCGTATCAGGTGTCTCTACTCGTAACTATGGGTATCAGGACATTTACGCGTAAGACATTTGCGCGTAAGACACATGCGCGATAAGACTAAATAAGATAAGTGCTAAAGAACTATTGCGCGACTGGACAATAAGTGTCTTTCGCGCAAATGTCCCGGATCCGTAAATATGGACAAGAATAGTGCATTAGGAAAACTCTGCCTAAAGCGTCGATGACACAGGGCTGGTTTACAAGCTTAGCCGGCGAGTTAAAAAGCTAGCGAGTGAAGTTAGCTTTCGGGAAGGATTGTCAACTAGTAGATGGTAAAAAAGCCGATGACTCGGGGCGAGTTTACAAGCTAGTTAGCTTGTAAACTGCTGGCTTGTAGCTAGTAAAATAGCCCGGTGTCATCGGCGCTTTATATTCTGCTGTTTATTGCAATCATGCCGTGGCTACATTATCGCACAATAATTCGCGTGTCGTATTCGCCCGAATACATCGCGATGCGACTAAATACTCGGCCACACTTGTCACGACAGCTTGAATATTCGCCGATACCCGTTAATGTTGCCGACACATCAGTCTAGTTTAACGTAAGTAAAGGTGACCCATTTAATGATGAAGTTCTCTCCAACAATCATAATTAAAATAACAATGAAAATCCAGAGCGTCAACCTTCCCAAAGCTGGACTATCGACTTAAGTTCTTAATTCTTACCCAATTAATTTCTATTCCAGCCACCAAAACTAGACAAGAAACGTTCAGACAAGCGCAAAACCTACATCGTCGACGATATAACCCCAACCAAAGACAACGTAGACCTCCTCCGAGACACCAGAGACAAGCGACGAACCTTTATACTGGACTCTGACACAAACTCAACAACCAATGGCAGCAGTCCGCGGAACTCTTCCATCTTCAGCCACGAGAAGACCACGGGGGGAAGCGAGAGTGACGGCGAGAGCGGGGGGGAAAGTGCGCCTAGGAAGGGGGCTCAGCAGACTAAACAGAGGTTAGTGTACGATAGAAAGTTCATACTGCACTCACACAAACTATACGACTTTTCCCCCCATCACGAGTGCACGGGAGGGAGCGAGAGTGACGGCGAGAGCGGGGGGGAAAGTGCGCCTAGGAAGGGGGCTCAGCAGACTAAACAGAGGTTAGTGTACGATAGAAAGTTCATACTGCACTCACACAAACTATACGACTTTTCCCCCCATCACGAGTGCACGGGAGGGAGCGAGAGTGACGGTGAGAGCGGGGGGGGGGGGGAAGTGCGCCTAGGAAGGGGGCTCAGCCAGACTAAACAGAGGTTAGTGTACGATAGAACCTTCATACTGCACTCACACAAACTATACGACTTTTCCCCCCATCACGAGTGCACGGGAGGGAGCGAGAGTGACGGCGAGAGCGGGGGGGGGGGAAGTGCGCCTAGGAAGGGGGCTCAGCAGACTAAACAGAGGTTAGTGTACGATAGAACCTTCATACTGCACTCACACAAACTATACGACTTTTCCCCCCATCACGAGTGCACGGGAGGGAGCGAGAGTGACGGCGAGAGCGGGGGGGGGGGGAAAGTGCGTCATACTGGCCTCACACGACCAATGTCAGCAGTCCGCGGAACTTCTCTATCTTCAGCTACGAGAAGACCACAGGAGGGAGCGAAAACGGGGGGGGGGGGAGAGTGCGCCCAGGATGGGGGCTCAGCAGACTAAGCAGAGGTTAGTGAACGATAGAACCTTCATACTAGACTTACACAAACTCCACGATCAATGGCAGGAGTCGGTAGTGCGGAAATCGTCCATCTTCAGCCACGAGAAGACCACGGGGAAGAGAGAGACCGGGGGGAAGTGCGCCTAGGAAAGGGGCTTAGCAGACTTAGTAAAGGTTAGTGTTCTAGTCTTTTTGGAGTGTTCTAAATAATTGATTTTCATATTCTAAGATTGCCGAAATTATTAACTCAAAACTAACAAAGAAACACCGATATCGTACAAATGTTTGTCCTGAAGCGGCAATCGAATCCGCGAAACTCTGCGCATCAGTCCAAGCACTTGTTCGACCATCTGTGTCGTAAATTTTTCGTTATTTAATATATTATATCTTTATATATCTTTATATAATATATAATATAACAAGATAAATTTATCTTTTATCAAAAAGGTACAGCGGTGACTATTCAATATCCTCATCTACCACTTCAATCAGTCAGAAGAAACCCCTCATCCAACCGAGATACCTCGACATATCCAAATACAAGAGTGACACGTCTTCTAAGAACTTCCTAAGACGAGACCCGAGCAAGACTTATGTGGGCGTCTTAGGAGACAAACCCGCTAATGTCAGTAAGGGCAGCGCGCAGCATTATGAATTGGGTAAGTTTTCTTAAGGTTATTTGTGTTGATGTTTACTGCCTTAAGTTTAACTTTTGCTGTTAATACATTGTAACTTGCTGTGTTAAGTTGAACTTTTACTGTCTTAAGATTAAATTTTGCTGTCTTAAATTAAACTCTTGCTGTCTTAAGTTAAACTTCTGCTGTCTTAAGTTAAACTTCTGCTGCCTTAAGTTTATCTTCTGCTGGCTCAAGTTAAACTATGTTAAGTTTAATTTTTTCTGTTTAAGTTTAAACGTTTGTTGTCTTAAGTTTCACTTCTGCTGTCTTAATGTGCAATAAAATTGAAGGCGCTCTAAAATAGAAAACATTTTGTAACTTTGATGAATAACAAAAAATATTGAAATAAAATAAATACTTTTATAAATATGGATCAGATGTTTCGGTGCTATCAGCTTCCTCACGGGTAGACGACTAAACTCATGTCATAGTAAGAACAGTCAGCATCAAAAGTCGATGACCACATTCAGATTTGAAAAATCGTTTTACACCATTTTTATACCTAAATCACTCAACTAAGCGCTAGTATTGAATGAACATCATACAAGTTCAAAATTAACTGAACACCACATTGTTAATAATATAATAATGGTGTATAGCGATTTTGAAAATCTGAATGTGGTCATCGACTTTTGATGCTAATCATACCATTTTACAAAATTCGATTAAGAATAAAAGGTATATTCTCCTCTTGTGCAGAACAAAAGAAACAAGAGTTAGAGAAGTGGAAGCGAAGAGCATCTTACGACCCGCGCAAAGCAGCCGCCCAGGGCAAGGGAAAAGTCCCGCCCAAGACGGCCAGGTGAGTCCATCCCGCCCACGGAAGATAGATAGCAATAGTACATTATGCACTAAGGGGATAAAGCAGTGCCTTATGTAGCGGGTGGCATATTGAACCCTGAGCTAACGAGGGACTCAGTTAACTCCTGAGCGAAGCGAGCGAGTTATGTAGAGTCCTGAGTGACGCGAGGTGTTCAAGCTACCCAAGACGAAGACAGGTTTTATCCCAGAGGAGCATACTCTACTTTTCACACCTTCTGCGAGGCAATAAAAAGGCTTTTTTCTTTTTTTTATGTGTGTCCTGTTCGATTTTATCACAAACCTTTTCACAATGCCCTATGGGCGTTCTTTTACTAAGAGTTTTCCACGAGTTTCGACACAAATTTGACGTTCCAAATTCAAATCACATTACAACACTTGGGAGTTTCATACAACATTACCTCCCTAGAGAGGTAATGCTCTAATTTACCTTAATGATAGCATGATATGTAATTGGACATTGTCGAGCAGGTGGTGTGAAAAAAAGATTAGCACAACACTTTATTTCAGGATTCGCTGTTATAAAAACCACAAGTTTTTAATTGCCATAGCATAATCAGCCTATTGAGGACGTTGTGGCCGAGTGGTTGAGGCCCTTACCTTGCGATCTGATGGTCGCGGGTTCGAATCCCGGTGGCAGTCATGCGTAAATGGGTTTTTCGGTCGAAAGAATATATGTATGCATCGTCACACTTTAATTGCCAACAAAACTTAAATGGGCAATGCAGAAGGGGTACTAAGTTGTATCTGTGCAGTCAGAATTTTGGAATTTTACAAAATGGCAGAGTGACAGCGGCGCGAGTGCGGCGCCCGAGCCGAGCTGCAGCGAGAGATAGGTGCTCGGGTTAACAAATGATCAATGAAACTTAAATTATTATCAATGCTGGGTACCGATTGACGCAAGGTCATAGAAAAACGTCTTCCGGGAACAGTTGCTTAATTTTTATCATATTTATTTTGAAAAAAAAATGACTTGATTTTTTAATTCTTTTGCCGTATCTGTGTTCAGTAACGGCAACTGACTATGGGTATTTTTGAAGTGACGTCTAATACATCGATGAACTCCAGTTGTATGCACGAAAACGTTGAAGTCATTGTCCGGTAACGCTCATTGTCCCGTTACGCTGGTAGTCACGTTAAACTATCACCCGTAAACCAACTTTACGGTCAACCAATTTTTTTCTAGTAATTAAAAACTTGTGGTGTATGATATTTCCTTTGACTACAAACATATGTTCCTACTTATGTTTGAAGGTGTCTAAACACACATAAACATAACGAATAAATATGAACGTTTACTTGTAGTTAGACTATACCATAACAATATATTTTCCTTTGCCATATGTACAACTTACTTCTAATTTTCTTTTCTTAAATGTATAATTTTTATTTTCTTAATTGTCTATGTTTTAACTTAAATCAAAACATAATTTAGCCTAAGAAATAACCATTTTCGTTAATTCTAGAACGTGACAATGCATGAAATTGAGTAACAAGCCGCCATCTTGGTTCGAAGGTTAGTCAAATGTCAGTTTGAGAATTGGCAAAAGTGTTTTTTGACAGGCTTTTGACAGCTGTCAGATCCACTCAATGAAAAGGTTTTTGCGTATTGCTTTTCACCGGCTAAGCTTTGTACAGTTCTGGACTTGTATTTGGGTTTTATTTAATGAAAAAAAAAACATCGCTTTTCACTATTCACGCTTAATAGTTATGTACATATATATATTATTTATTCTATTCATTCGAATTAAGAAAATACCTAGTGTGGTCTAAAGATGTGCAAACTAACCCATACAAAAATTGCGTTAAAATTAATAAAAAAAAACTTTGACAGTGACGTTTACAGCAAGCACTAACCAATCACCGTAAGTTGTAAGATACACTTTTCTTCACATTTTTATAACAAAGATGTCAAATGTTGGCAGGTTCGATTCCTGTATTAGGTCAAAATATACAAGACAAATTATCACTGTGCTACTTGTTTGTATATTGTTATTTTTGTACCAGCCAATTTAAATTACATAAAGTTAGACTATTTTTTTTTAAATACCAGGCACTTTTATTATACAACGCTGTGTACATAATTTTATTATTATTTATTATTGATTTTTTTTTCTTTCGAAGAACCTAACCTAAGTTCTTCGGTTTTGGCTTCACATCAAAGGTAGCCAGTGTCAAGTAATTGGAGAGATTATTTTGTCATAAGTCAGAGTCGTTAAGTCAAGTCATGCCCCTGTAAAGTAGTGGTGGTTGCGACTTTACTAGAGGCTTCTATGGAGTTTTGGAGGCACCACGAAAAGTCACGTTTTACAGCATTACACTATTCACCAACACTCATACACGTTCACGAGCACTTAATGGATAAAAAACCACCGTTTTTACACTTAAACACTCAAAGTTATACAAGTTTTGTCAATTAATTTAATGCCGCCAATGCGCCATTTTTCATGTTCCCGCCAAAACTCTTTATTATTGAATGTAATCAATTTTGGTTTCATTATACCCTTAATGAATATTAAACAAGCTACATAATACCGATTCAGACAATTCGTTGTATTTTAGAAACACTAGTCATTTTGGTTGGGACTATTCAGTGAACAATGGGCTTTTTGGTTTCAATTCAAATATTTAGTGAACACTTTGCACTGGGCTTTTGGGTTTGGACTTTTGAGTAACCACCGGACGCTTATGAGCTATTATAGTAAACACCGGAAATTTATTTTGGACAATTTAGTGAACACTGGACTCTTATTTTGGACTATTTAGTGAATACTGGACACTTATTTTGGATTATGTAGTGAATACTGGACACTCGGCAATTTGTTTTGGATTTTTGAGTAAACACCGGACGCTTATGGGATATTATAGTGAACTGGACACTTATTTTGGACAATTTAGTGAACACTGGACACTTATTTTGAACTATTTAGTGAAAATTGGACAATTTAGTTTCCATTCCTTGAACACACCTACACATATTTTTAATTTGTAATATTAATTTTTCCATAATTATTTCAGTAGCGTCTTCCGCTCCCAATCGTTTAACGGTCCGGTACTTTCGTCGGCGACTGTACGCTACCAACCGCCGGACCATATTAGTGAGAGCTTCGACGCGTCGAGCGATAACGACTTCTAAACCGAACGCATAGGGTCGAAAATGCCACGGCATTATGTGATATTGTGTATGTGAATACGATTTATGTGGATTTGGTACGGTCAATGACAGATTTTATATAATCTGAATATTAGTTTTTATTTACTTCATATATACTTCATTCATACATTAATTTAAGTATGCTTGAAAATGTTTAGCTACTTTTGCCGTTGACTGTACAAGCTGTGTATTATAAGTTGTCTTAAGCTGTCAAGCTACTTTCTACTTTCAGCTGCGTATTCAGGGATTTCATAGTGAACAGAAAGTTATGTGCTTCATAAAACCCTTCGACAGTTGTCAACAGATTTAAAAAAAAAGATGGCCGCCAATTTGGTTTAAAGCATAGTTCTGTCAAGTCGTGCGAAATGTTTCGCTCGAGAATTTGATACTTGTTTTTTTCATTTTGATACTTTGTATCTTTAATGTAATTTGATACCTGTTTTGGTTTTTGGGAGTAGGTACTATTTTTTTTTACTTTCCGCACAATATAATATGGCAATGGATTTTAGTAAGTTCAAAGTCTGCTATTGTCATGCGCACTAGGTAAATTTATTATAATTATTAAATATTGCGCAGAGATTCGTCGCTACTTTAATTTTCATATACAAATATAAACTTTTTTTTTATATATGAAATACATTAAAAGCTTTAGTTGTATTTCATTATCGCTCCAAAATAAAAATAATAATATAGTTAAGAGAGTCGTTATCATAATTCAATGTGATTTAATATAAAAATATTTGTTAGGTGTTTAGATATTGGCAATATAAAAATATACGTGTGTACGTCTTCTTTATTATTATTTGATAATAATGTCAAACATGTAGTTATAGACTACATAAGTATGTTTAATATATAACATGTTAAGTTAATAATATAACTATTATTATAATTTTGCTCATGTCATAACATCGAGGTATTATTATTAATATTTCATTTTGTGCAATATGAACATCACATTAAAAAAACACGTGCACTTTAATATTTACTAAGAGGAATTTAATAAAGCTTTATTTTGGTTTATATAAAATACTCGGGCGTTTATGTCCAATATATTCAAAATAAGTTCAAAAATAATCATTATTTTGAATTAGTCATTTAGTTGTAGTAGGAATAAGTCATATTTTATTATTTACACATTATTTGCAAGATATGAATTAATTGTTTGTCACGTTTTCTCTCCGTTTAAATAGGCCAGGCTTGTATTTATTTTTATTGTGAAATTTTTAAATATTAAATTTCATATCAATTACAATACATTTCTCATTAAATTATTAGTATCTAATATATATCAGTAGCTAGCTGATTGTTATATGAAAATATATGTACAGATAATGTAAAGCAGCTTCTCATAGAAAAATAATATGAAATAAAACTTTATAAAAATATAGTCAGCCCAATTCAGATTGTTTTCACTTCGTCCAGCGTATTGTTCGCGAAAATAATATAATACTTTAAAGAAAGATGTTATAGTATTCAAGTACGTATAACGTTTATATAAATATTTTCATTAAGGTACTTTTTCATTTTATTAATGACTGAGTATGTATTGATTAAATTACAGCTTAAATTGATGTACGCCTGGCTTTATTTAAAGAATAAATACTTGATAAATAAATGAAATATAAATATAATTTATAATGCTGAAGGCGTAGGTTTGTATGAAATTGATGTGTAGTGTTTTGTATAAAATATAATTTAAAGTTTATTAATAAAAACAACATCGAACACATTCTTTTGTTTTATTTTGATTCCTTAGTTTAGGGAAATACTTATCAGGAGGAGGTTTTGTATGTTTTTAGGGGAAAATTCTAAAACAGGGTGTAATAAAACATCCGATTTGTACATTAATTAATAATGATTTTATTTTTGAATATCAATTACATGTTTCCTTTTATTGTTATTTTATAAACTTTACAATACACTCCTTATAGTTAACTATGAATGTAATATAAATGTGCTTTTCTATTTAGCAATGTACAAACTAACATGGGTTTTACATCGATTTACAAGTTTTAGGTTATGTAAAATTAGTTTTTTTTTTAATCTACCTCTGACAGTTTAAATTTATTTGAACAAAACTTCGTTGTTTAATATTTAAAATTAATAAGACGACATAACATTTCAGAGTCACTTGTTTTTTTTTAAGTTTTATTAATGTTTAAAGGAACTTTATCGCATTTCTTGTTTCCGTCCGTCACTATACATACCTCACAACCATGTTATCCAAAAGAAATGTTTATAAAAATGTTTCTTCTAACAACAAAATACTCCTAAATTGAGCAAATAGAAGTGACAATCAAACGTTATTCGTCGGAAAATCTATTTTTTGTCGATTTTTAATCGACCCATTGACACTCCTGTAGGTTTAACTATATTTTTGTTTTCAAGAGTAAATAACAATAAGGTTTCTAACCACTAATAAAATCTCAGATTTTCCAAAACAACAATTCATAATGCTTAATCATAACCATTTAAAGATTTCATATTTTGACGAAAATTTGGCCTAAAGATAGGGTGCATGTTTAATTATAAATTTACGTGCATTATATTGTTCTTAACAAAAATAACAAATAATAATACAAGAGCGCTCAAGCAAATTAATAAAAGGGTCATTGTTTTTTTATCTCTAAAATTATTTGGCATATCTTTGGCAAAACTGTCTAACTGACAGGTAAATAATATCATGATACCCTGTCATTTCATGCCTTAAAACAAAATAAAGTTAAATGCATTAATGGCGCTTTTGAGGGCTTTTTTCAATAGCTACTAGCTGTAATGGATTTTTCTGTCAAAAGTAAAATGCTGAACATTATTATTAAATATTTATTCTGTAATATTTGACTTGACACAATAATTATGTATACTAATCAAACTTTATTACAATAAAAAAAAAATGAAACAAAGATATTGTTTAAGACTATATTCCATTACTTAAAGCAAAAAATAATAATAATAATAAATAAATAGAATTATAATTTGGCACTACTCTGATTATTCAAATAAAAATAATGTTGAAAATTCACTTATTCTATCTTACAGTGTATTTAAAGCTTCTTATGTGATAAACACACTTTGTTTCAAAGGTCAATTCATTCAATCATTAATTCTTGTCATTATTAAATAGATAAATAAGTATAATAATAAATTATAAATAATAAACATTAATACTTACGTAAAAATTAAAAAAAAAACTTGAACATCACCTAGTTTTTTTTTCGTTTTTCTTTATTATATTGAATGCATATCTATTTGTGTAGATAAACGGTCTATCAAATATACATGGCTACCTATGCAATGTTCTATCTACATAATGCCAGTAGTAAAAGTTCATGACAAACAATATGTAAATGGTAAAGAACCAATAGGCTGCGCAAACGTAGATAAATATTATGAACCTAAAGTAAAAAAAAAGTGTTTGACACTTCGTGTTTGAGATTATCTGCTTGTGTTGATTATGATTTCATGAAAAGACCTTTTTCATATACGATAAACTATTTTTTATATTTCTAAACATGCGGGTGAAATTTCATTATTTTACATTTCAAAACAGATTTTTTTGGATAAGGTGTCCCGCATCAAACTTTAAACATTTTCAACCAATTTGTTATTTAACGGACGAATCTACTTTTTATATTATTTACAAATATGTTAAGCACTACTTCATATTATAATCTAAGGGTTGATATAAACATAACGACAAAAACAACACCTATTACTATTAATACTTTATCTAATACTTTCAGTAGAATACATTAAAACGAAAATATTATAAAATTTTGCCTTATAATTCGTATTTTGGCCTTAATCCTAAAGCTGGTTTGAAATGCGCTGTGCGTTCGTTTCGAAAATATGTCATGGTATTATTTATAAATAAATACATAGAAAATATAGGTAAATAAACATCTTTAAAACATACGCTACAAAGCGATACAAAAATTTACAAATACACGTCAAAATCATTTAAATCTAAGTAGAAAAACTATTGACATCAACTTTGGAATCTGAAATACTATGCAAAATATTGAGCAATTTGAGCAATAACCTATTCCTCTATAAGCGATGACGTGTAGCGGTTTCCTATTAACTTTGGCACCAACTTCCATATATCAAAATATATTTACACTTATCAATAATTAACGTTCACTATTATAGTTTTCAGCGGCGGCGTTGGCAACCGATTGATTCACTTCACTGACGTAGTTTTAGCAACTTATCTCTGCCTCCACGACATATTCTGTGTTACTCCCCTGCTTGCAGACTTTGTTCTTACCCTTTCCAATAACAACTTCCCCATAGCTGTTTTTCCTATTGTTTTTAACGTTTTGATGACTGCCAGAGCTAGATGAGGTAGTGTCACTGCTATCAACATACGGAACATCTGTCATAGGTCCGTTGAGCAAGCTCGCAGCCGAATTAGACGGTTTCAGTTTACATTTCTCTTCTTTAGGGACATTTTCTTTGGGTAAGTCATCTATGACTGCTTTTTTAGGGTCTATTTGAATGGTTTTTGATTCGGATAACTTGTTAGGAGTGACTAGGTTTATGTAGGGAGGGAGGATGTTCATTGTGTTTAGATTGACGGATCCGCTATTTTTCTTGAGAGCGTTTAGGTTTTGTTCTAGCTGTGCCGCGTCTAGACATAACGGTTTGTTGTTGTTGTATTTCGGCGCCCATGCGTTGATCCGGGGCGGGTCGGGAGAGGCTATTGGTGCGGCTTTACGCTCCGGGACGAGAGTTACTTTATGATTTGTTTTATCTATGACGTTCGCTTCGATTGCATTCGAAAGCGCGTTTTCTGGCGGTTTTGGCGAGGTTGGGGTTATACTTATGAGTTTATCCACCTGTATAAAAGATTAGGAAATCAGTATCTTTGAAATTATGCGTGAAAAGTTATGGTGTTTTATCAAATTTTTCCCAGGATTTATGAACTGTAATTCGAACACTGGCATTTGCAAGCTTAACGCGAAGCTAGTTATTATATCGTTAGAGTCTCAGGACGGTCGTAGCGCTCGGAACTCTACCAATATTTCGTTAATAACGTTCATCAGTGGTATTGTCAATTTTCTTTGGTTTCTCCTTGCACCAAATCCTTCTCCTATTTAAGTACAGTCAGCTGCACTGACATATACAGGTACACTCCTAAGCTTTCACTTTTATAATTCTCTTAATTTTGCAAAGAAATAGCACACAAGCATTTCAAATTAATGTGCTAATCTTCTCAGAATTCTCGTCAGAAGAAGAATGTCTTTGCAAAATTGAGAGTAATATAAATGTGAAAGCTAGGGAGTTTATACATGTCTGTGCATTTGAATGTAAATACAGTCCACTTGGTAGTTAGGGACAAGACCAGAGTTCGCGATCTTATTCATTTATACCTTTTACCTACCCCTATAAAATTGTATGATACTCACAGCGGGTCCCTCAGTGCTCCTCTTCCTGGAAGGATCAGGCTTGGAGAAGGATGTCTCCCAGATGACGGGGTGTTCGCTCACGGGCGCGGGCGCGGGGAGGTCGCTGTCGAAGTCGCTGTCGATAGACGCAGCCCTAATCAGTCTGGAAATGACACTGTTATCGTTTATGGTGGGGTAGGGTAGGTACAGCTCAGCGAGCTATGGAGAGAGCTATGCTCGGGGTTTCTCTGAAGGATACATCCGAAATGAGGTAATCCGACAGAGAACTAAGGTGGTCGACATAGCTCAGAGAATCAGCAAGGTAAAGTAGCTGTGGGACGGCCATAGCTGCCGAAGAACCGACAAAAGTTGGGGTAAACGTGTTTTTGAGTGGAGACCATCGAACGTAAACATCACACAGCAGTACTTTATGTTTGTCCGATCGACGATGAGTCTCGAACCGCTCATCCGATCTTGGTGAAATTTGGCAGGTGGATAGGGAAGTTAAAAACATTTTTTCAACTCTATCAAATCTAGGTACGAGTAGATGAGCCATTCGGCTCATCGGTTCAGGGATTTTAAGAGGAGGTGCGTGAGATTCGGGGTGAACTACTAGTGAAAAAAAAGTAAAAACACCGTGCTGGCTATGATCATCTACCCGCTAGCACAATTAGCTCGAACCTCGATGACACATAGCTAGTTTACAAGCTATGTGTCATCGAGGTAAGCCAGCGAGTTCGCTAGTATCTTGCAAACTCGCCCTGTGTCATCGGCTTTTTTACAATCTGCACTAACTTGCTCACTCGTTAGCTTTTTAACTCGCCGACTAGCAGCTTGTAAACTAGCCCAGTGTCATCGAAGCTAATTCTGCCACTATGAGTCTTAGGTTACTCGAAATACGTAAATGATTTTTTTAATTGTTTTTTTTTTATCTCACCTATCAGTGGAGTTAGACGGTAGAAACTTGTTGCTGTTCCTTGTGTCGGTGGCGGCGGAGGCGGAAGCAGCCGGCCTCCCGCCGTCGCCCTGACACGCTATTGGAATGTTGCCATATCCTTGTGATACTGCCGACGGAACACCACAAAACTTATTTAAATCCAAAAAATAGCTAAATGAATTAATTAGGTCATTAATAATAAGTCTAATTTACTATTACTCTTAAGAGCTGTGGATTATATATTATGCCGCGCTATGATGGTGAATAGCATTTAAAATGCCTCGTAAATTGCAATAGTCATAGTGTCCTTTACAACGAAACACTAACATAGGCTTGGTGGTAGAATAGCACAAAATAAAAGGAAGAAAACATAAAGAACATAGATAAATTTATTTTGATACAAAAAATACATAATAGAAAATAATAAGTAAGCAACGCAGTAGATGTACTAAAATATAAACTAAAGCTAACATAATCAAAGGTAAATATTCTCTTCATTGGTAATTTTAATGGAAAACCAAGTATTTAATTAAGATTCAAAGTTATAGATTGACCTGAACCACTTAAATTATTTATTTTTACACAATCTATGTAGTTAATCTGAAAAATAAATAATATAAGTACCTACTTCTATGTTCTAAAAGTGCTCGATATTGAAGCCCTTAAGTTCTAAGAATGGTTAAAGGTCTGATTACCTTTCAGAAGATGTTGATATTGTGAATCTTCCAGTTCGTCGGGGTCCATCACCGCCGTTGGCGTGATGCTATGAGGCACCAGCGGATCCGTTGAGCTACAACAACCACTCTGTCAGCTTGTATTCCACTTGCCTAAAAGCCTTCAGGCAGCTTGAGAACTCCGGCACCAAAGCCAGCTTACACGACATGAAAAGCCTATTCATGAACCCGCTGCTAGGGCACAGGCCTACTCTTGAAACTGACTGTTGTTTAACCCACTCAGCGCCGGTTTTCAAAAAGTTTCTTCTTAATTCCAATTATTCTTCCATAAAATGACAACCCTGTCATAATTTAAGAGAAACGCAGCTAAAGAAATAAACCCTGTAAAAGGTAGATACAAATTTAGTATGATGATAATTAAGATGCTGGCACACTTGGCACACAGCAAGAAATTCAAACCTTGCGATGCCGGAGGTGAATGGGTTAATTCACCACTCGACTTCTCTCAAAATATAAGAAAGGTTGAACAGAAAGATGTTCGATCAGATGTCTTCCTAATTTATTAAAATTAGGTCTGTAGCATATAGTGGAGCAGCGATAGATTTATTTTCAATTTAGTTTTAATTTGAACTTTCGTTAAGGAAAGATTTTTAGCTTCTCTAAAACATGCGATGCTCTTTTTGTAGAGTATTAATATAAGTATTTTTTCTATCGTTTCTCAAAAATAGTTTTATTTAAGCAACATTTGAAAATGACATGTGCTATAATTGAAATTGTTTGCAATAGTTTTTTTTTTGTGAAAAGATAGTTAAATACCGTTTTCAAACTGACGACTATGACAACATACACATTGGAAGGGAATGCCATTAATTTTGGTAATATTTTGTATTAAATATGTGAAAAATAAGTTTATAAAAGAGGTTGACAGAAAACTAACCGACTTTCATATGATAGATGTACTGTTAGTGTATAGACAGATTATTATTGTTCAATACCTATACCTATATAATTACATATTTTATTCTTTGATATTATAGAAATTTTGGACTGTTTCTACATTGATGATTCTCTTGCGAGCACGTCTTCATACGCTTCTAAAGATATACCTAAACACGAAAAACGGGTTTTACTGACTGCTGCAGGAGAAATGTAAAAAACATCTAGCGAATACTAGCAGCAGTGAAAGCTGAAGCTTAAAAATCTGAAATTCGTAGTTTGATGTTCCATCAAGTTCATCGCTTGACTGCTTTCAATAGGTACATACAATACATATTTTACTCAATAGCAAAGTTGAACCACGGTATCCCAGTTGATTCATTTGAAGCTCTATCAAGTTTATCGCTTCACTTTTAAGGTTAGTCAAACAATTTTGTCTAACTGAACAGTATAGTTGAACCACAGTGTAATAAGGTCCCAGGTACAGGTATCCTCACGGTTTAATAGCGCTGACCTTGAATGCGCAGAAGTCAATTTTTTCGATGTGTTTGGCGGAAGGGGTGCTTCGCGAAGGTGGCTAAGCGACCAATAGACGCCGGCGCTATTGGTCGCTTAGTCACCTTCCCGCCGCGAACCAATAGGCGCCGTCTCGCCTCACCTCACTTGCGCAGCGCTCCCCTCTTTCGCAGAGCGCTATTAAACCGTGAAGACACCTACAATCTGGTGTTTTCTGTGAACCCCGGGGATGGTTACCTAGAGGCTGCGGGCTCCTGCGGCGACATCGGCACGAGGTAATCGCCGCCGCCGTCGCTCTGCCAACATGCCACGCTCAGTACACGCCGTGCGGGGTGAGGGGGGGAGGGGAAAACATTCCGTGGCCTTACGGGGCATCCATTAATTACGTGAGGCTCTTAGGGGGTGGGGGGAGGGAGACGAGTCAAATCTCACCCAATCTCACGTGGGGGGGGGAGGGGTGGTCTCGGTAAATCTCATGTAATTTTTTTTCCGCAAGAAAAAGTAAAAAACTTTAAAAGGTGGGAAAATTATTAATAAATTCATTTATTTACAAAAAATATATTAATAATGAATAAATATTTTTTTACATTCGATAAATATTTTTTAAATCAAAAATCTAATGTGATCTAATTAATGGATGCCCCCTTACTGAACTCGGATCTTACTCATACTAAGCAACTTCTTTTTTTCTTTATAACCCCCGTAACTAAGTATTTTATTGGACATTGTGAATTTGTTTTCTTTTGAATTGTGAATTCAGTAAAATTAAATTGAATGATTTTTTTTAGACTCATGGATCGAGATTATAAGAAACTTATATAGGGTACCTATCAATTAAAATAAAATTTGTATACTGTATTCTTCAGTAAAGTAATGCGACTCTACCTTATACATTCATAAGACCTGTCTGTAACTTACCATACTTGAGACAAATAAATAATTATTTCATTCATTCATTCATTCTAAGACAAGTTAATTGTTAATGTATAAAATAAAACTAACCTAGCCTAAATTACATGATAATTTCGTTTGCGTTGCGAATTAACAAAATTATTTTCTTAGTAGGTACGCGTGTACACTTCTTGACGAACATACCTACCCTCGAAATTTCAAAAGTCTCTACGTTTAATGATTTGGGCTGTGCGTTAACTGTAGTCAGTCAGTACGTTAGGAAGTTTTTATCTAAAAACAATAGTTTTTAAGGCCACGGAAATACTGAATATTTTAATGATTTTAAAAACCATCCTCCCGCACCTTTTATTTTAAATCTACTCGTGCATTATACTAGGCTTTATAAAAACTCGTGTTTCGAATAACAAAACGATTTTTTTTTCGGAAATAATTTTCAAATTCATAATATTGTATCGTAAAAGTTGTTTTTTTTTTAATATAAAACCTAGTGCAAAGGACAGAGGTATAAAGAAAAGGTTTCTCGCTATAGCTACTAGGCAAGTTAACACTCAATCGAAGTAATCTTTGAAGAGATCCCTTGAAATGACTTCTCTAAGCAAAATCATGATCAACACAAATTATGTTTAGTTTGATTTATGATGACGTAATATTGTACGAGTTGACGTGATATTTTTCTAGTTGACGTGGTCGGTCGATGCTTTAAACGAAACATGTTTTGTTTTTTGGCTATTTTAGCTGTATCAAAATGAAACGTAGAGATCTTAATCATAGAGTCTGTTTGTCTGGCCTTTTGTCCGTGAAGTTTTACAAAAACATACAACAGCTGACTTAAATCTGACGGTTCACGTGACTGTAGGCACCACTGACAATTCACATGGAAGCAAAATACGAATTTCGTTTACTTTTTCAGTTATTTTGAATTAAAAACCAAACTACAGAACCGATTGTCATGACATTTCTTTGGGACCAATCTGAAAGTATATCCTGAATTTTTCAAATCAGTTTATGAACAACAAAGTTCTGAGGTAACAAACATTAAAACCTCTTCTTTTTTTTAAGTCGGTTGAAAACAGACAAAAATTTAAACAAAACACAACTCGTTCAGAGCGTCATTAGTAGACATGATATTGTTAGAGTTGACATGGTTGTTGTCATGATATTTTTGTAGATGACATGCAAGATGGATGACATTCCAATGAATCTCTTGCTAAGCTACTGGGTCTAAGCTACGCGGTCATTCTAGGAAGGGGGTAGTCAAAATATAAAAACATGCGACTCAAGCATGGCTTCAAGACGAAACTAACATCGAATAATTTTGTAAAATAAATAATTTTGTAATAAATGTATCAGTTACTTGCTTCTAGTAGCCAGAGCGAAAACGTTGGAAGAGAAAAGTATTTATTAGTATTTGTATTTATTTGGTTTGAGTTTATTTATGATACATAACTTTGAGATTTAGGAGAATAATGCCTACTTGCACCAAACTGTCGAAGTCCCTAAGCAATTACTTTACTCGCTTGGTAGTTTTTAGCAGTCCAGATTCTTACCGTTAACAATTAATTAATTTATTAATTAACAAGTAATTGCTTTGGAACTTTGAAAGTTTGGTGAAGGCCGGCATAAATTTGATGAGGCGTTATTCCAATTCTAATAAATAGTATCTACCTAAGGCTCCACGAAGCTGCCATCTTGGTGTGAATTGAGCCTAATACTTTAAAATATAGAAAACAGAATACAGGTAAGTACTCTAAAAAGATTTTATCTGAGCCCAGCTGATCCAATTCTAAGGGGGCATCCATTAATTACGTGAGGCTATTAGGGGGGAGGGGGTCGAGTCAAACCTCACCCAATCTCACGTGGGGGAGGGGGTGGTCTCAGAAAATATCACGTTATTTTTTTTCCGCACGAAGAAGTTTAATACTGTGAGAATAGTTAAAAAAATAATTTCCTTAGGAAAAATATTTTTTCATTTAGGTATTAAATATAAATAAACATTTTTTAACTGTTAATAAATCAAAAATCGAATGCAATCAAGCACAGATTAACTTATTACATTAAAAATATGTAGGTATTTCAAAAATCTCACAAGAAATTAGAGGGTCGGTAGGGGGTTGAGCAAAATCTCATGAAATCACTACAATCATTACTATAACAATCACTAAGAAGTGGGGGGGTCGAAAAATTGCCAAAATTACCTCACGTAATTATTTTATGTCCCATAGATAACCTAGGATAAATCATAATTTATTTGGTTGAACCAACTGTTATTTTTTATCATTGTAGTATCTAATAAGTAAATTCTTAAAAAAATACTCAAACTGGTGAGTCAAAATAAAACCAAGGCAGTATTTAAGGAATAACGCCTCAAAAGTATCTCTAAAGGGGGGCAGACACGGAAATACATACCTGTGTTCCGTTGGGGTAGCTAACCCCCACTGGTAAGGGTAGATGAGATTTCACTATGGGCAGGTTGGTGTTTACAATCACTGGGTCCTGGAAACAAACATTAAAAGTAGGTACCTTACCTATACACATATTAATAAATAGTATAAATAGGTATATATAGTAATAATCCTCAGGAGATGTTGACTCGCCGAAATCCGAAACGTGAGATCTCCTGCGGAACACGTGTCGACTTGGGTTTTTTGTTTTTGGCGCTTTGGTTTAGATACAAAAAAATCTTAAACTAGAGTTAAGTTAGGTAATTGGTAAAAAAAAAATTTTTTTTTTTTTTTATTGTTAACCTTTATTGGAAGTTAAGCGAAATTATTACTATATGTATATATTTTATGCTATTTATTAACATTTATGGATTTCCGCAAAGTAACGCCTGAATCAATCAATAACCTATACTTACACATTCCTCTATTGGCGGTGCATTGGGCCCGCGCATATTTTATTTTATTTATTCAAAATACCAACAGCAATTTAGATAAAAACAGGTTAATCTAATGTTATGTTTTTAGGCGCATCTCCTATTTTACACGGCTTAGTTTTGAGGTCACTGACCCTCTGAAACATCCTTCCAAGTCGTAAACATATCGCATACTACTTTTTTTTTGTCGAAAAATTTTATGTTCTTCTGGTTTGGCTCTACTTCATAGTGTATGTGATGTGGAGTAATGTGTCAAGTAATTGGTGAGATTATGTTTATTTTTGTCATCAGTCAGAGTCGATAAGTCAAGTCATGCCCTGTAAAGTAGTGGTGGTGGCGTCTTTACTAGAGGCTTCTATGGAGATTTGGAGGCAACACGAAAAGTCACGTTTTACAACATCACACGTCTATTCATTTCTACTCATTTCACGATTTCAGTTCAAGAGCACTTTGTGGATTAAAAACCACCGTTTTTGTCACTGAGTTCGATATAAATGGATCCCTTGCCGCGAAGAAATTCTGTGCGCTCGGGCGGTAGCAGCTGGGCGCGCGGGGAGCGGAACTGCCGAGGTAGTTCGTCAAAGAATAGCGACGCAAGTCGCGACACTGAACAGATGTGACACTAGTTGTACTAGCTATCTGCAACATACCAACCAGACACCAGTACCAACTAGAAATTTAAATCAAGGTAGGTACCTACTATATTGTAGGTTAGGTAGGTACACTATCTACCGTCAATTAAGTACCTACTAGTAGTTTAAATGAAGGTACTATATTTTAGGTAGGTATACTGTACTATATCTACACTACCTACTGTACTAGTACATAGGTAGCTACAATTAATTATATTATTATAGTACTAGTAAATTTAATGTGTGTAGATAGGTATTGTGGCAGGTTACTACAAATTACTAGTAACTAGGTATTTCAATTATTTCGTTATATCGTTTTCATTCAAATTACTAGTAGGTATGAACTATATTGTAAGTACGGTTGGTACTGTAGGTACACAACACAACCTACAAAAAACCAACTACTAAAACATGTGAATAATCTCGTAAGAAAGATATGAACACAATAATAAGGTGTTATAACTTTCGCTCCAAAAAACCCTGATATGTCACTTCTGTGTTTCATAATAATCATATTCTATGATTTGCATAGAAAATGGTGGACCGTAATCGAGTGTCAAAAACTAAATTAAAAAACAGATTTTTCTTAGTTTTAGCACGGGTTTTAGTTAAAGTTTTGTTTACCTAACGATGAAATGTGACGCCGTATTCTTTTTTGCGGACGTCCGAATTATTTGAGATGGTTTTTAATGCACATCTCGGCATTTATCTACCACTCAATCTAGCTACCCGATGCGTCCGCCTCACGCCGATCGCAAAGAGTGACTGAGACAGCTGCGGTCGCCCGACCGCAGAGCCTGTGGCAAAACATTTGTTCGCCACGTTAACTCTTTTGATCCAACTCAGTGGTTTTCGTAAAATAATTGTATGCCGCTTTTTCACGTTCCCGCTAAAACTCGCATTCTTCTTTGCGCCTACGACAATTTGCTAGATAAACAGAGACTTAACAATAGGGTTCCCTAGTACGGTATCAAGCATACTACCTATTTGGACTGACCTGTAACAAGAGCTGTATCTTGTCGCACAGCTCCGCGAAGCTGGGTCGCAGGTTCGGGCTCGGCGCCCAGCACTCGCACATCAGCAGGTACACCTCGCTCGGACACCCTACACGATACACGTTTACAATATCATCATCAATGAGAAGTAACTAGGAAGGTACATATTTATATTATACTAGTTGTACCCGCGTGCGACTTCGTCACCCGTGGAAGAAATGTTTATTGTCGATGTTGTTTGTTCCAAGAAATGTCCCATAATAGCAAAATGTCAATACCTACTAAGCAAGTCAATCAATACTTGCACATTTTCACACCTTTTTACCCACTCAAACATTGAATTTTGTAAAAAAACTGAAAAACATCATGGCGGTACGGTAGGTACTAAAGTACTTAAGTACCTACTTATCTTCGGAGATTATAAAAATGAAAATTTCAATCAGATATTGTTTAGACCTGTGGAGACAGGTTCATTTAACTTTTTGTCTAAAAAAATCTTCAATGCGTACCTACTTTTACATCTTTTAACTTCAATTTTGAAAATCAGCGAAACCCGTAGGTACCTAGGTACCTAACTATGTAAGAATTTGTTTTGAAGACACACTCATAAAAAATCTGTTTCCATACAAATTTCAAACTCCTATATCTACCTACCTACCCTCTGAAAGATATAGCGTAATATTATATAGGTAGCCCCCCTTTTCAGGCTTAGTAGCTATGATATCGTAAAGTTTCAGTTAAATCCGTTCAGTAGTTTTTACGTGATGGACGAAACCCACAAACAAAGTCTTCCAATAAAAAAAATGGCCTTGTCATTTTAACTTGTTTGAACACGTTTCCGTAAAAAAAAACATACCTATAGGTAGGTATACAAAATTTCGGGGTCTTCTGCTTTATTATATTATGTAGGTAGGTATCAGATAATCGAGTATTAAATTTTGTCTGTCGCTTCCCAACTATCCTATTTCGAAGGTTCTGATACTGACCTGTGGGTGTCTGCAGCCGGCCGCCATTGGACACCATCTCCATGACCTCCTGGTTGGTGCACCCTGTGTACGGCATCACGCCCAGCGAGAACACCTCCCAAAGCAGCACGCCGAACGACCTGAAAGCACCTTATCGTCACACTCAGCCTAATCCATCTGGCTTCGAGAATCTAGCCAAAGGAGACGTCATATGTCATAATCTGCAAACATACATTTCTGCCCATTTTACGGGGGACGAGGTAAACACGCATTGCACACGCGCCTAACAAAATCTTATTCATGTAAACGCACACTATAATAATCTCGCACACCATCTTAAAATAAAAAAAAAATGAAAATGAAAATATTTATTTGCACACGACACAGTATACACAAACAGATAGAGACACATGAAAAAAAAATAATAAACGATGTTAATACAATATACAGATAGCGTGGTGCAAAAAGGTCTCCGACTCAGCATATGTTGGTTGGTATGTATATCAACCAACGCTGGTCTTCCGTCGAAGCCGGTTGTTGACGCCACGGATAGCCTACGACTACACTATGAAAATATGCACACAGTTATCAAATACAGCGTATAGTTTTATTTAACGTAAATGGCCAAGAAGGTTATATGGCCAACAGAGGGGTACGCCTTGCATTAACATCTCCTTTGGCTAGATTCTCGAAGCCTGCTGGAGATAAACACTTTTCCATAGAAAACAAGCTCCAAGTTTATAAAAACTGAAAAAAATATAAATACATACCTAGGTACCTACGTTTATTGCCAATTAATTATTCTCGTACTCACCATACATCAGTTTTGATGGTAAAAATGCTGTCTATATACGCTTCTGGAGGCATCCACTTGATAGGCAGCATGGCTTTGCCACCCTTGTTATAGTCGAAGCGGTAGATTAGATGTCGCGCGCCTTACCGAAGTCCTGTTGTTGTATCAACTTTTGGTACTCACCACACATCAGTTTGACGGTAAAAATGCCGTCTATATACGCTTCGGGAGGCATCCACTTGATAGGCAGCATGGCTTTGCCCTTCTTGTAGTAGTTGGAGCGGTAGATATCGCGCGCCTTACCGAAGTCCTGTTGTTGTATAAACTTTGGTACTCACTAGCACCACACATCAGTTTTGATGGTAAAAATGTCGTCTATATATGCTTCGGAAGGCATCCACTTGATAGGCAGAATGGCTTTGCCGCCTTTGTAGTAGTCAGAGCTGTAGAGCACCATACCGAAGGAGCAGCGCGCCATACCGAAGTCCTATTGTTGTATAAACTTTGGTACTCACCAGATATCAGTTTTGATGGTAAAAATGCCGTCTATATATGCTTCGGGCGGGAGGCATCCACTTGATAGGCAGCATGGCTTTGCCGCCCTTCTTGTAGTAGTCGGAGCGGTAAATGTCACGGGCCATACCGAAATCCTATTGCTGTATAAACTTTGGTACTCACCAGATATCAGTTTTGATGGTAAAAATGCCGTCTATATACGCTTCGGGAGGCATCCACTTGATGGGCAGCAAGGCTTTGCCGCCCTTTTTGTAGTAGTCGGAGCGGTAGATGTCGCGCGCCATACCGAAGTCCGCGATTTTGACGGTGCGGTCGGGCCCGCGGGAGGATAGTAGGCAGTTTCGGGCGGCGATGTCCCTGCAACAGAATTTGGTGATACACTTTTCTTATATCCATTGAAAAAATGTTGTTTAGTTTGGTTGTTTACTTCTCTATTTTGTAGGAATTATTTTTCGAATAAAAATAACAATTTTTATTCGAAAAATAATTCCTACAAAATAGAGAAGTAAGATAGATTATAACGGCAGTATAAGTTGGCAGTGGAGAAAGCCGTTAAAAGTTAGCAAATTTTTGAGGAAAGTTATTGTTTGTAGGCAGTATGACCACCTCAAACTGTGTAGGTAGGTATCTGTATCTGTATAAATAAACGTTTAGATCCGATATTTCTGCATCTCTTAGCATCTTTGTTTGTGGAGCATTGTGAGCTTGTAGCAGTTCCTCTAAAGTGAACGCACTGTTAGCAATGAGGGCTGAGGGCTCGCAAATCGCAGAATTAGAACTGGTCTGTCATCCCCTCGTCGGATTAACTCAATCAATCAATTAATATCTTTATTTGCAAAACATGGGTAATTTGGATACAGGTGATGATAGCAATGAAAGTGTCTCCATATTTAGCCTATAGGTGGCGTGCAAATCAATTTTTATACATAATTATTTAACTCACTACCGAACTCTAGGAATGAAGGATCTTCAGTGACGTCTGCAGATCATTGCAACAGGTCCTTTATAGTTAAAACACTGGCAGTAAAACGTGAGGACTGCAGTTCCATCCTTTCATCTGGCAATTTTGAGTTTCGACTATTTAATTCTCACCTGTGTATAAACCTCTTGGACTCGAGGTATCTGCACCCCTTAGCGACGTCTGCGGAGCATTGTAACAGGTCCTTCATAGTCAGTGCACTGGCTCGCTCCGGCTTTGGACGACTTTCTCGCAGGAAGTTTTTCAAATCTCCTCCAGCTAATAGTTCTAGGACTATGAACCTGGAATATTTATTTTTTAGATTGGTGAGATTAAGATAAAAGATGCTTAGGTATTGAGCTGGAAAATACTTGTCAGACAAGCGTTATTGAAAATCGTGTAGATTTTTTTCATTCAAACTAGCGTTAAAATACTTCCGCCATAAATAGAAGATAACGTGCTCATTTAGTCTATTTATGGCCTTAGACATTCAGGGGTCTGCGTAGCACTAAAGGCGTAGGTGTCATCTCTTACAATCAAGAAGATACAATGCTAGTCTAGTTATAAAATAAATAATAATAAAAAATACCCAACCTTCAGTCAGATAAACCCCTACTTTCTCCTTTATCTTCTATATTTAATTTTCTGTAGTTGTCGGACTTTCAATACTAAAAATATTAAAATAATTATGACATTAAATGGATTGAATGTTATAAAATTAAAGAGATTTATTAGTCCGAAGTATGTAGGGTCGGCTCTATTTTTTTTTAGATCCAGCTTATGCCAGTGACACCTCTGGTGGTTCATATTTTAGGTACATCATAAGTGGTTTAATCAAATCGGTAGTTTACTCACACACACATGATGTGTTTGTGTGAGTGGTTGAATCACAGGAGAACACCGGCGTAAGTTGGGTGTAAAGACAATCACAGAGCCGACCCCGTATACTTCGGACAAATAAATAATTTTATTACATTTAATCCATTTAATGTCATAATAATTTGAATATTTTAATTATTGAAAGTCCAAAAACTACAGAAATAGATGAGACCATCTAGAGAATTGAGTAAGTAGGGGTTTATCTGAAGGTTGGGTATGTTTAAGATTAGCTAGCATTGTACTGTAATATATTACTAACCTTAGAATAACCTTTATACTAACAAGATATGGTGTACGTAATACCGAAATAAACGATTTGAATTGAAAAATTGTATTTTCTTGGTGGTCAAAATTCATCATCCAACATAGAACTTACCTCGGATGCCTGTCAAAGCACACTCCGATCATATGCACCACATTGGTATGGTTGAACTTGGCCATAATGGCCGCCTCCATCAAGAACTCCTGCTCATTTTGCGAGGTGGATAGCTCAGGGAGCGTTTTGATGGCCACTGGCATTTCTCTGCTTTCGCCGGTTCGATGCCGGTACAGACCTTGGTATACCTCACCGAACGCACCCTGACCTAGGGCCCTGGATAACAGATAATCAGTTTGAAAGAGGTACTACTTCTAAAAGTGATTATTTTTCTAAAAAAACAAATGTTAACATTGGACCTAATAGCATAAATTTATACCTAGGTAGGACTTATTTATTACAGCATGTTTATTCTACTACTACAATCTATATTACAAAATTTACACAAGGAAACAATTGGGTCACCCATAGTCTACTCGATACCCGATGGCAGCGTGCCGAGGATACTGGCTACATTGCATCTTTGTATAGCAAGGCTTATTCTTTGACCGAGATAGTTATCTGATCACGCGTCGCTTCGAACAGACGCTCTAATAACATACCTAATAACATTGATTTCTAGAGTTTAAACTACTTTATCAATATCATCAAAATAAATGGTAAATAAATTATTTTTCCCCTTATGTTACTAGACTTCGATTTTTGTAGCGTATACAGTAATAGTAACACAAACATTTTAGACAACTAATTTAATTAATACAGCGCTGATTATGAAAAGTCATAACGAGTTTATCTATTTGTTTATTCAGTGGCTACGATAGTCGAGTTTTTAAGCTGCCCAAATTCTTTAACAATCAAGAACTCATTACCATAACCACAATGAGGTATGATAACAGTAAAGAGGGAATTATCATAAACATACTATACCTAACATGATTACTAAAGCATCGACGACACACGGCTAGTTTACAAGCTACAAGCCAGCCAAGCGAGGTTTAAAGCTAGCGAGTGAGCGAGTTAGCTTTTGGGAAGGATTGTCACCCAGCAGATTGTATAAATGCCGATGACATGGGGCGAGTTTACAAGCTTCAAGCCAGCGAGTTCGCTTAACTAGCCCGGTCTCATCGACGCTTTAGAATCAATTCGAAGTGCCAGTGCGGAGCTGTCGATTAAATCATTCATGTAGAACTTTTTATAATTATTTTTCATCATTATCATCATTTTGTTGAATTTTAAAGTTCTAGTCGAAATACAACTTACTTGACGAATTTCAAGCCGTCTCTCGAGACTTGGAGCACAGCTCACAGACATCAATGCTGGGGGGTTAGAAGCTCTCGCTCCGATAGTGCGTATTGAACGCCATACTAAGCGAGTTGTCGGTACATTTCGGCGCTATCCGCAGTTGGTGTAGCGCTGGGTCTTGTTTATATTGCAATTTAATAGTCAGGGTATCACTTACTTGACGAGTTTCAAGGTGTCTCTCGAGACTTGGGGCACAGCTCACAGACATCAATGACGGGAGATTGGAAGCTCTCGCTCCGATAGTGCGTATTGAACGCCATACTAAGCGAGTTGTCGGTACATTTCGGCGCTATCCGCAGTTGGTGTAGCGCTGGGTCTTGTTTATATTGCAATTTAATAGTCAGGGTATCACTTACTTGACGAGTTTCAAGGTGTCTCTCGAGACTTGGGGCACAGCTCACAGACATCAATGACGGGAGATTGGAAGCTCTCGCTCCGATAGTGCGTATTGAACGCCATACTAAGCGAGTTGTCGGTACATTTCGGCGCTATCCACAGTCGGTGTAGCACAAGGTCTTGTTTATATTGCAATATAACAGTCAGGGTATCACTTAATTGACAAGTTTCCGGACATCAATCACGGAGAGTAGGAAATTCTCCCTACTGAAGTGCGGGTTAAACGCCATACTAAGCGGGTTGTAGGTACATCCCGGTGCTATCCACAGTCGGTATAGCGCTAGATCTTGTTTATGTTGCAATATCATAGTCAGGGAATCACTTACTTGACGAGTTTCAAGCTGTCTCTGGAGACTTGAGGCAGCTCCCGGACATCGATCCCGGGGGGTAGGAAACCCTCGCTGCCGTAGTGGGGGTTGAAGGCCATGCTGAGCGGGTTGTCGGCACCTCCCGGTGCTGTCCGCAGCCGATGCAGCGCCAGGTCTTGCTCCATTATGCGTCGGGCTTGCTCTTCAGCCTCTTTCTTCCTTTGGTATGAATTATCTGTGAAATAAATTAAGATTTGATACCTATACATTTTTATTTATACGAAACATAATAACCCTAACCAACTTTTCATATTTAGTCTCACTCTCTATCCCAAATTAGCCTGAAAGAGATCGCGCTGTAGATTAAATGGTTATCATTTCTTTTATGAAAATAAATGTTATACTTTAATATGATATATTTTTATTGAATAATATACAATGGCCCCGATAAATTGATACATTAATTATTTGATACCAACTACCCAATGTCTCATATTGGGCACTTCACGGGACTACACCACCATAACTAACACCTATGTTTTTATACTCATAGTCGGGATCTACTGTCTTTTACATATAATAATAATAAAATATGTAGATATTATTCGCTACACAAAGTACAAAAATAGATAGATATATAGATAGATTGACACTTTATAGTTCACCAACAAGAACAAAGCAGAGTAAAACAATAGAACAAGTATAAGAAGGTCTTAAGGTAGGTTTCATTTCATTTATTTATTCAATCACAATTTCACAATCGTATATGAATGTCTCTATAGTACACACAAAGCAAAAATAAAAATTAAATAAAAATACAGAAAAAAAAATACAATTTTAAAATTACTACCTAAACTACACTACAGCAGCAAACCTACTAACTACATACTATCCTATGTCACTAAACCTATCTTGTCATAAACTCGTCAATTGTATAGAAGCACCCCTCCAACAAAAGGTTTCTCAGTTTATTTTTAAACACGTTTGGACTGTTAATTGTTTTCATCTCATTAGGTAGAGCATTATAGAGAAGAACCGCTTGATAACGACAGCCGTGCTTTAGTACATTTTTTAGTATATGGGGCGGCCTTATCGCTGTGAGCGATCTCTTCCAGGCAATCGGGTACATACTATAGTACAGAGCTAGTGTACTCACACAGATATAGGAAGAAGCAGAGAGCGGCGGTGAGGCACACCGTGCTGACGATGGCCAGCACGATCACCAGAAGCCACGATAGCTCCGGCCACGACTCCTCCACTGCAACGAAAGTGCCGTTAGTCCTCCGCGTTGACACCACTTATTGTACACTTATACCAATTTTTAATTACCAAAAAAAAAATGGGCAATGCAGATGGGGTACTACGTTGCATCTGTGTAGTCAGAATTTTGGATTTTTACAAAATGGCAGAGTGACAGCGGAGCGAGTGCGGCGCCCGAGCCGAGGTTTTGCCAAACGATGAATAAAACATAAATTATTATCAATAAAAGATACCGCCTGACGCAAATCCATAGGAAAACGACTAACTGTAACAGTTATCCAATTTTAATCAAATTTATTTTAATGAATAATTTTTTTATTTTTTTTTGCCGTAAGTAATTGTGTTTAGTAACGGCAACTGACTATGCGTATTTTTTTTTCTGGTGATTAAAAATTGACCGTTTATAGTAACGTAATAACGTGAACGAACGACCAGACTCAGAGTCACAGACATTATCTGTGGTCAGAGTCTAGATCAGTATCTAGATACTAGAATCGGCGTTTGTATGTAATGTATTGTATGTATCTATGTATGTTCGACGATAGCTTCCGAACCGCTCATCCAATCTTCATGAAATGTGGCAGGTGGGTGGGTAAGCTTAACACTATGAATTCTTAAATACTCAAGTTCAACTGTTACTGTAGGTACGAATTAAAACGTTTACATAATACAAAAATAAATGATAATTTCACACACACAGCGCCATATAGATCCAAGAATCCTAATTGTACCAGAATAATAAAACCAGAACACCATATAGAATATTTTTTTTGTAAACTAAAACAGAAATTTAATTAAAAAAAACACTGATGCTCAATTCACCAATATTATGTTTCAACAACACTCTTTACAATAAGTGGAATCACGTTATACCTACCACCTGTACCAACAAAATGGTCAGACAGACCTCATCAAAACACTCACAAATTCACCATGTCCGACTGTATCACACACAAGTCTCGAACAAAGCCACATGAAGATGTATAGCGCTATGCTATATTACAACCACGACCAATTTACGAAGAGTATCCAACTAAGAAGGATATACTAACCGTAATAAATCAACGAGTATAAATTAAACGAACATCCCATTGCGTAGAAACCGAAAAGTCAATAGGTGACATTTTTAGTGCGTTTGATCCAAAGCCTGCGCGAGAACTGAGAATTTGATTGCTTCTATAGTTACACTAATTAATCGTTGACTCATTATCTATTGGGTACAAAAATGCAGTTTCTATTCAATCCAGTTTTGTAAGTTTTGTACCTATAGAACGATATACAGACTAACTGACGCTGTTGTTTCAGTAGAAGGTAAGTAGGTAGTTTTATAAGTATTCTAGGTGCGTTACGCACTAAACTACCTACTAGGCAATCCTAAGCAATTACTTTTCTTGCTTGCCAGTTCTTAACGGTTAGCAAGAAAAGTAATTGCTTAGGAGCTTTGACAGTTTGGTGCAAGGAGGCATTAGATACCAACTAGTTTAGGGTAGTATCTTATCTTATTACTCTGTGGTTAAGGTTACTTACGTATGCACTTGGTGGGATCCTGTAGATCCGTGCTCCAAGTTGCTGGGCAGTAGCACTTCACCACACTCCTGTACTCATTCAGTGCCACACAGCGGTAATCACAGCCGCAATCCTAAAAAAAAAATTGATAATCACCCATGATAAATAGGTACAGTTAGATGAACAGACATGTATACACTCCCAAGCTTTCACATTTAAAGATCATAGTTTGAGTTTTTCCTTTTTACCTTACCCACTGCTTAGAACAAGATGTCTAGCTTAAGAACATAGACATAGGAAATATTTTATAAGCTTATGTATTTCAATCTGCATATTTTTTTTTGACTTACCAGAGTTATGCTGTGTAACATTTCGGCCAATAAATGATTTAATTGAATTGAATTTAGGTATATTACTCTTTATTTTGTTAAGAAAAGTGCAAGCAAGCATTTTCAGATCTTACTTGTCAGAACTCTTGTTAGAAGAAGAATGTTTTGCAAAATTAAGAGTATAATATAAATGTGAAATTTTGGGAGTGTATACATGTCTGTGCAGCTGACTGCACTTCGTTTACGTTCTATCTATACTTAAGCGTCGATGACACTGAGCTAGTTTATAAGCTACAAGCCAGCGAGTTCGCTAGCAGCTTGTAAACTCGCCCCGTGTCATCGACCCTTTAATGTAAGGAAATAAGTGATGAATTCGTTATTCTTGTGCAGAATTGGTATTATAGCGATAAACTCGCTCAGGCCAGCGCGGCTCGCTAAGCTCGCTTTGCTCCAGTCTCAGCATTTGTGACATTAAAGGAACTGACCACAGAAACACGCATCGCAAGTAGGTAAGTAGTTTGAGTTATCTAAGTTTAGGCAATTGATACCTATAGATAGTCGACTGGATTTTCAATCTGTTATACGGCCTGCATAGATACTAATCAATGTTAAATAGCAAAGTAGTTTATAATGATGTAGACTCACGTGTATAGCGGGTATGATGATGACCTCGCCCGGGCCGGCGCGGCTCGCTACGCTCACTTCGCTCCAGTCTCTCAGCGCGCGAGTGTTGTCCACGTACGACCAGCCGCCGCCGCCGTGGATGCCTTGCCCTTCGTCTGTGCTGCCACCTATATAATAACGGGTAATTTAGCATTATTAATTGAAGATAGTGTTTGATAATGAAGAAATGATGGATAAAGATAAAAAGTCATGGATGAAGAAGATGAGGATATAAATGAAGAAGAAAAGTATGGATAAGGAAATTAGGTGATATATTAAAAAGTGTAAAGGTAAGGGATTCTTCTTCCTAACGAACTTTTTTCTTTCGAACCAGTGTGAGGCTCTTTTCGTGCACGAAAAGAGGCTAACGAAGAGGCTCTTTTCGTGCACTAACTTAATATGGTCAAAATCTAGACTGTTAAGAACTGTCAAGCGAGTAAAGTAATTACTTAGGGACTTTGACAGTTTGGTGCAAGTAGGCATAAGTAACACATGAACAAGATAAAGTGGTTGAAGAAGATAAACTCAAATATATATCATACCTTATTATAAAGGACTTATATAAACTATACATAAAACAATAATGAAGAGAAAGAAAAGTAAAATATTTATAAAACGATCGAAAGAGGACGAGCATTATAAATAATCTGCTTTTATAAATTCCAAGTCGTTTGTTTACGGGACTCTTACCATCTCCTAGTTATATTTTATTTATTTAACACTGACATTATGTGTGGGAGGACTTAATGCTATAATAGCATTTTCTACCAGTCAACCCGGGCATCATATTTCATCACAGGTTACCATAAAAACAAGGATGCGTTACCCTTCCAGCCGCCCCCGCCGCCGCCTTTGACGCAGCCGCCGCCGCCGCCGCCAAAGCCGCCGTGTGCGAAGCCGATACACGCGGCACCGCCCGCCGCGCCCGACGTCACGGCTGCGCCGCGCACCAGCTCGAACCCCGGCGTGTTGGGGCCGGAACGACTAACCCACCCACCACCCGCGCCTGACAGGAAGGTAATAATTATGATTTATGCACTAAGGAGATAAAGCAGTGTCTTAATTCGCGGGTGGCATATTGAACCCTAAGCTAACGAGGGACTTAGTAATGCAGAGTCTTATGTGACGCGAGGGGTTCAAGCTGCCCAAGACGAAGACAGGCTTTATACCAGAGGAGTATACCTACTCTACTTTTTACACCTTCTGCGAGGCAATAAAAAGCCAAGGCTCCAGCAGCGAACACCGTATTTTTTTCACAATCTTTGAAGTCGCGCATTTTTTCTTTTTTTATGAGTTCTGCTTATGGTGGCTAGTTCGATTTTCGAACAAACCTTTTTATAATGCCATTTGAGCGTGATCGTTCTTTTACTCAGAGCTTTCCACGAGTTTCCACACGAATTTGACGTTCCAAATTCAAATCACATTACTACCCTTGGGAGTATACAACTTAACCTCCCTCCCTAATGCTTTGCTTTAACCCTGAGACAACATGATATGTAATTGGGCATTGTCGAGCAGGTGGTGTGAAAAGATATTGAATTTGATACTAAAACCCTTAGCGCAAAATCGTCAAGGATAAAGAGGTCCGTTGAAGAATTGTTGGAGAAGACGTAGGGGGTGATCAGGTGATACTTAATGGGATCTTAATGAGGCATCCGATTAACCAAGTTAACTGGCCACCACTTGCGCGCCTAACAGGAAGGCAGGTAGACTTGATAAAGATGTATGTGATAAGGCCGTAGCGGCACTGTCTATCCTTGTCTGTCAGACTGATGTCATACTTTTGTCTTCAAAGTTGTCAACATTTATGGCAGTCCGTGTCTGTGCGGTTATGTTCCGCCGTCCTGCATGCTCAAATAGCGCCCTCCCCACTTAATAAAACCAACAATGTAGCCTCGGAATTTTTTTTCGGCAATTTTTATGTTGATGACTCTGTCACTGTGTCTCACAACAAAATTAAGGTGAAATTATATTATGCACTACAACCTTCGCAAAATAGTAAAATAACTGTTAAATAACAATAGTACATTACTGCAGCGGCCTGCATGTCAGGCATTTATGGACGAACGTGGTAATGTGGGCCGAGGCTCGCAAACGTGATGACTGGTTGCGGCCAAGGCTTGTATCTCGACACACGACAGTGTGTCCAGCCACGGTCAGGCCCAGCGAACTGGCGGGTAGCACTGTGTGTAAGTTTACACGAACCATTTGGAGGCACTTTTGACTTTGTCATAGCTAAAAAACTAATCAATATAAACACACCAAATTTGGTTTATGTATTGAAAGTCCAGAGTTAATGAAGTACCTCAAATTTCATAAACACAGCTTATACGGTTATTTAGATATTAACGTTCAAAAATCGTCATTTTTATCACTGATTGACTGACATATAGACGTAAAACCTAACCCACTTCCAGATGACCTAGAAAGTTCAAATTTGGCATCCAGCTAGGTAATTGTGTGTATACAAAGGAAAAAATCAGAAAACCGTAAATTTATAAGATTTGATTTTATTTTCAAATTATTCGATTTTATGAGGTAAATTTAGCGCCTTGCAAATTATTAGAGCAATTGCCTTGCAAATTTTTGCAGGATATTTCCATTTCCATGATGAAAGGTTGTTTTTATCGTTTTATGTACTTACTTTAATATCAATAATTTAAAAATTATTTACAAGAGCCCAGATGAACGCAAGCTAGTGGAAATGCAAATTGTCGGAAAACACTTTAATCTCCCAGCACATATGTACTACCTACAAAGGCAGGTACCCACTCTTTATTTACGCTATAAGGTAGGTTAGGTACTTAACTTATTGTACTTTTACCTACCTACATACATTTAGAGGCGATGATGGTGGTGTGTATGTAAGGAAAACAAATAGGTAGGTAACTATTATAATTATAGTAGGTACCTAACCTATATACCTTTGAATAGTAATAAATTTATTTACAAAAAGAAATGATATCTGAACAAAACACATATAATATGTTAAAATAGAAGCCACGATCGATAAGTCGTTTTCCCCGAAAAAAGACTTATATACATATATGGCTAGCCAAGGTCTACGTTATAAATAAAGTAATACGTTCTTATAAATAAATTTACGAATGTCTATAGTAGACCTTGGCAAGCCATATATGTATATAAGTCTTTTTTCGGGGAATACGACTTATCGATCGTGGCTTCTATTTTAACATATTATATGTGTTTTGTTCAGATAGTACTTTTCTCAATAAATGCGCGGAAATTCAAAGTTTCAAACTAAGTAACTGCATATTATGTAGTCTTCTTATTTTGGAGGTAATAAGTTTTTGCACGATATGATATTTCATAGCAATTTATTTATGTCTAGGCCGGCAAGGTAACTCGAAAAAAAGTTGTCAAAAAAAGGTTCAAATTTCCAAGCATTCCAAGTTTGAGAAAAAAGTGGTGCTAAGATATCGACGCCCAGTATCTGGTTTTTACGGATGGACATACACTATGATACCCAGATTTTGAGATAATGCGAAATAAAGACAAAAGGAAATAGGAATACATGGCGAAAAGGTAGTAAGTCTTACCCGATGTCTTCCCAGGCTGTCCGTACATATACCCGGACTCTGGAGTGGCGTTGGTGGCGGGGTGGCCGTGCTGCGAGCCGTCGTCTCTGAAGGCCCCCACCGAAAGGCCCCCACCGCCGCCCGCCACCACCAGGGGGATCGATTGACCTTCCTTGTCCAGCTGGAAAAGAGTGCACTTTGAAAAACATCAAACACATGCGTGTTCCGGGCCTCGTGCGTCTTGCTGGTGAACAGCTGGCTCTCATTGCTGGATCGCTCCATATAGACGGTGATGATGACGACGATGATAATGAAGATAGTGATAATGATGATGATAACGCTAATAATGATAATGATTTTGATGACAATAATGGCGATAATGATGATGACGATCATGATGATGACGGTGATGGAGACGATGATAATTATGCACATATCACAAATACGTAGGTGCCGCCCCCGCCACCGCCACCACCGTCAGACGCAAGCGTGTTCCAGACCTCGTGCGTCTTGCTGGTGAACAGCTGGCTCTCATTGCTGGACCGCTCCATATGCATAGATGGTGGTGACGATGACTATGATAGTGAAGATAATGATGATGATGATCACAATGCTAATAATAACAATGATTATGATGACAATGATGACGATAATGATTATGACGATGATGTCGATAATGATGATGACGATGATGGCGATAATGATTAAGATGGTAATGGTGGTAATTCTGATAATGATGCACATACCACAAAGACGTAGGTGCCGCCCCAGCCGCCGCCGCCGCCGCCGTCAGACACGTGCGTGTTCCTGACCTCGTGCGTCTTGCTGGTGAACAGCTGGCTCTCATTGCTGGACCGCTCCATATATGGTGATGACGATGATAATGAAGATGAAGATATTAATGCCAATGACAATCACAATTATTATGATGACAATAATGGCGATAATGATGATAACGATGATGACTGTGATGACGATGATGGCTATAATGATGATGATGATGGCGATAATGATGACGGCGATAAGGATGATGACGATGATGGCTATGACGATGACGGCGATAATGATGATGACGATAATGGTAATAATGATGGTTAAAAATGCACATACCACAAAGACGTAAGTGCCACCTCCACCGCCGCCGCCGCCGTCAGACACGTGCGTGTTCCGGACCTCGTGCGTCTTGCTGGTGAACAGCTGGCTCTCATTGCTGGACCGCTTTATGCATTCTTCGCCTTCCTGTGCTGATAATGTCTGAAAGTATATCATTAGGTTATAAGTGGTTGTAAGAACTAGAAGTTCGTCCTGAACTAAAACCCTCACCCTCTTCGACCCCTGACTACTTAAGTCCTGAACCGAAAGCCGATCTTGGCCAAAGCCAAGATCTTACGAGAAAATCTTGTCACCAAACCTTTTTTTTAAGAACCTTACGTTTTTTGGCATAATAAAATTGACAGATATTAGCTGATGCGGTAGTCTCTAGTAAGCCTCTAGTAAAGTACCACCACTACTTTACAGGGGCATGACTTGACTTAACGACTCTGACTTATGACAAAATAATCTCTCCAATTACTTGACACTGGCTATATACCTTTGATGTGAAACCAAAACCAAAGAACTTATGTTCTAAGTCTTTAGTAAACGTAATGACCAAAGAGAATATACTCTTCGGTCTCTAGTTCCACTTGTCAGGTGTAGCATCCGACCAAATGTCGTATCTGACTCTGGCTTCTGAGCACCAGATAAAGTTTCCTGCAATATAAGTTGCCAGAAACATCAAGTCATACCTTCTTGCAAGCGCTAGTCCCTTGCTGCCCGACCAGCATATAAACATGCTCGGCTTTATGAAGCTGCAGCAAAGCTCGGACTGCGGCGCCGTGCGACACGCCCGCCTTCGCTGAGCCCAGTCCGCCGCTCGCACCCACCGCTATGATCCTGGATTGGGAAAGCAACTTGAAAAGCTTCGATCGAGACAATGGAACGATAATAAAATTCACTCTCTACAACAAACTGAAGACGAGACATCTACAGTGTAAAGCCAAAGCCAAGTAATTCACTGTATCACAGAGTACTACTCGGGCGAATGGACATGACACCTGGCTCGAATGACGTTTGTGCAAAGTACAGCGTGGAATTGGATAATGTTGATAGAGAAGAGGTTCTGCAATACTTGGTAATGATAAGCTATGATAAGGCTTCGTAATTAGAGGAAGAAAATCGGAAAAAAACGGAGGGTGCCGCGCGGGGGGCGGGGGACGAGCAAGTGCCGAGCGAGAGTGCCAGCCAGGTGGCATGTTCATTCGCCCGAGTAGTAGTAGTAACAAACTGTATCATAAGATAATTTGTCCTAACAGGGCTCATCGTTTTTTTTTTATCTGTTCTAAACCACTGTAAATTTTGTTCTGCTAGCTATTTGAAAATTGGAAAAAAACAGGTAGTTATTTAATTACATACCTATTATCTATACCTACCATGTTTTGGAACTATCGTTCCATTCGTCTTCTTATCGTGTCACTATTTATTTCGAAACAGTGTGGTGAAAGGATCTCAAGTGCGCCTCGAAGAGGCTTCTTTCGTGCACTTGACACATTCAAGTTTTCAAACTTTTTAGGTTCTATGACATGCCGGTTTCACCTTTAGTCCTTCACCGTTAAGTACGTGTTTTAATGCACACATAGATTTTTTGAACAGAGAAATCCATTGGTGTACGACCGGGTTCGAACCCACGATCTTCGGATCGAAAGGCACTTCCCACGCAGACCGCTATACCCCCTTACACAGAATATGAATAAGAATATAGTGTCATAAAAGAAACTCACGTGTAGAGTCCTTCAGCCGGCACCTCCCACACCTGTATCCCCTGGTAGGGCGCGGCGTGCACCACGGACACGCTAACGCCGGTGGCGTTGTACGCCGCGTCGCACATGCTCTGGTTGGGCCCGTAGCGGCCCGTGGCTCCGCACGTTGAGAACCGGTAGACTGAAATACGAGTCGAGGTTTAACTAAGTTGAGAAACGGAAGACTGGAATACGAGTCAAGGTTCAACATAAGTTGAGAAACGGTAGACTTGGATATGAGTCGAGGTTTAAAGTAAGTTGAGAAACGGTAGACTGGGATATGAGTCGAGGTTTAACGTATATTGAAAACCGGTAGTGCTCGAAAAATTAGGCAAAGATGTATAAATTCTGAAAACCATCCAGACATGCAAGCTCCAATACCTTGGTCACATTATGGGAACATTGTGTAATGACAAATACGAACTCCTTCTCAATTTGAAGCTCGTCATACAAGGCAAAATCCGAGGCAAAAGAAGGCCCGGCAGATGCCGAATGTCTTGGCTCAAAAACTTACGACAATGGTATATCAAGAGTAGGTATTCGCTCTCTATTCCGCGCTGCTGTGTCCAAGGAGCAAATAGCCCTATTGATTACCAACCTCCGATAGAAGATGGCACCAAAATAATCGGTAGAGACTGGTAGGTATAGGTACGAGTCGAGGTTTAACGTAAGTTGAGAACCGGTAGACTGGGATACTGAATACTTGTCGTCAGACAAAAGTCCAAGAAATCGGTTACAGAGCGATAAAACTCAAGTGGAGTTGGACAGGACACCTGGCCAGACGGCAGATTGGCAAATCTCTGAAAGTGGTGGCCAAGATCGAACTGGAGAAACTCGGGTCGTCCGAAAGCACGTTGGGTTGATGAAATCGTAAAAGCAGTAGGCAACACCTGGACGAGAAACGCCCAAGCCGGGGAGGGATGGCACAAAATGAGGGAGGCCTATACCTAGAAGTGGATGATTCCGGGCTGATCATGATAATGAGATAATACGAGTCGAGGTTTAACGTAAGTTGAGATCTGGTAGACTGGTTTACGAGTAGAGGTTTAACGTAAGTTGAGAACCGATAGAATGGATTAAGAGTCGAGGTTTAACGTAAGTTGAGATCCGGACTGAAATTATGGAATAACATAAGCAAAGGAGATTGGAAACAACAGTTTTTCCGTGGGATTCTTGGCCTTAGAGGGTGAGTGAGAGTATAGAATAATGTTGATACACAACAATGATGGTGTGTATTGGCGTGTGCCACTCACAAGTCTGGTCCACAAACGAGTCGTGTGGCGTGGTTTTCTCTTCCAAGACAGGATCGTAATACTTGTAGTCGCCCAGTTCTGCGGGGTCTATGTTCAATCCGAAACATTCGGGCGCCATTGAGAAATCGTCTATAGCTGTGTCGGAGTAAATCCTCATTCCCATTCGTGTTTGGAACTTGAGGTAGTATCTGAAATGGTTTGAAGGTTTCATAGAGTTTATTGCAGCAATGTTCATCACCAATAAATAAGCTGTTATGTCAAACGGTTTGGTAATGATATGTATTTTATTGTATTATATTTATTTATTGAAAAGGATGAAGACACAGTAACATAACAAACATTAATATTAGTTAATTAAGGTGTAACATCAGTTTCTCGTCATTTCTTACGTACCTAGCTGTAGTAATCTATGTAATTAATATAATAGGTATTTTATAGAATTATATATAACAATGTACATGTAATAATTATTTCATTCCGCTGTAAAGGGGCGTACTATAATTCATCAGCTGTAAAAGGAGCGTCGTTATGTAAAAAAGTAAAACTAGGTTGGTATTAGGTAGGTAAGTATGTATAGTTCAGATCGGGTTTTGATTCTACTCTACATCGAATTGACTATAATCTGTAGTTAGGTATTCACTTATTTTATAAATAGTTTTATGCAATAATATTTTTTTGACTACGTTGCAAAATGAGTCGTAGTATATCAGTCTAATCTTTAGCGGAAGTTTATTAAAAAGTATTTCTCCCATTCCCTTGGGTTGTTTCTTAACCAACTTAAGCCTGTACCGTTCTGCCTCGAGAATAATTTTATTCCTTACGCTACGTTCGGAACCGCTTCCTCTAATTTTATATTTGCTAAAGTTTTGTCTTACATATTTTAATACTTCTAGTATGTATATCGAGGTCGATGTTAGTATTTCTTATTTCTTTAAGTGATCCCTACATGATTCCTTATATTTAGCTTTAACTAGTACCCTAATTGCCCGTTTCTGCATTTTAAGTATTCGTTCATTGTCAGTGGAGTTCTCCCACAGTAATATTCCATAAATCATTATTGAGTGTACATATGCATAGTATATTTCTTTAAGGCAATTTTCTGATGTAATAGGACGTAGCTGTTTTAGTGCGTATATATCTCTGGCCATCTTATACTTATGTCTATACCTTTTGTCTATACATATCTAACAGTACCAGATATTTCTATATTATTTATATCCCATTTATGATAAATGGGAGGTAATTTTGTAATAAGTAATTAACGTATGAAAGGAAATGGACGCAGACTTTTAAGTGCAGGCCACTGCAGCTGCAAGTGTACTTGTTGCAATGTTTAGGGCGTTTGGCAAAGATTTCCATCCTGATTATGAATCTGTTTCATAGAAAAGCGTTTGACGACCTTAACATTTTACATGGTGTTCTATGTTCGCTTGACTAAAAAAAAAAATATTAGTTTTTGAAGACAGAAGAAATAAATAACTTAGTTCAGAATCTTGAGCGTTCGAATGTGTGTGTTTAATCAATTATTTTTTAAGTGTGCCTCAAGGTTCACGGTGGGGGCCTTTTCTTTTTCTATTGTATACCATTGACAAAATATCATTGCAGCTGCATTTTGAAAAACTATTCATAATGTTTTAGGTAGTATAAATAAAATAGAGACACTTAATACTGCGAACTAAGCAACTGAGGGGTGTACCTCAAGGAGTATTGTTTGGCCCACTCTTTTTTTGTTACTACACACTTTTGCTATCTTCGACTACATATTTTAGGCTGAAACGAAACTTACCTCCTGGTAATATTAGGAAGGAATATAGCAGCTCTGTACCAATTCTCGCCCTTGTCCTTTGTGGAGAACCAAAGCGGCGTAGTGATGTTACCCCGGTTGGTGATTTCGACCACCTCCAGTCCGAGGGAGCCGTAGTTACGTCCATATTGGTAGTAGTAGAACCGTATCTGAAAGGGAGAAAAGAGATTGAACGATGAACTATCATAATAATCAGGTACTCTACTACCTATATAGGTATTTATTAGCTTAGCAATCAATACCAATTTTAATCAAGGTTTTACAAAAAAATACTACAACCGACTCCAATTGGACTGTTTTAATAGTCATAGGGAAGTAAAATAAGCAATTTAGTTTACAGCGACGACATTTTTTCAGTTATTTTTGATTTAAAAATTATATACTACCCATTTTGTACTCGACTTGTCGGCGTAGCCTTATAAAATAAAAGTCTCGTATAAAATGTATTGCTTCAGGCCCTTGGTGAACAAATAACTATATTACTCGCAACGCAAACGAAGTTGTGGGTGTCAGCTAGTTTTTTGATGTTTAACAAATACCTTTCAATAGTACCTAACTTTAACACGGTTCACACTGGTTATAACATCTCAATTTGAATACCTTTGATCTGAGAAAGATATTAAGTTCTACGAAAGGCGCAAAGATCTTGGAAACCTTCTCAGAATTCGAACCAATTTGTGTAGTAGAAATAAATGTGTTTAGCATTAGGTATTTATTACATATCTAGATTAGATTAGATTGAAACTCTTTATTGTAAAGTAAATAAAGGTACTAAGCATAATACTTGTACTGTTGGTGTTATTGGTACGGCAGTTGACCCTAATGACCACATCGGCCTTCTAAGGCATAAGCGAACGCTCGCTGCAAACCACCCCTAAGAATCATACACATTGAAGCAAAAACTTATGCTAAACAACCAAAAATAACACAATGGTTACAAGTTAGGTTACAACGGACGGCCTTATCGCAAAAAGCGATTAATTATCTTATCTAGACCTATCTAGACTAGCTTAATGCCCACGACTTCGTACGCGTGGGAGCTCGGTCTTCGACCTCGTTTATAGATTATTCTGCCATTCGGAACTGAGACAAATCTAACAAACAAAACCTTATAAAAAAGGAATTTTAGAAATACACAATGCAAATAGAGTTGCATCAGCTAGTATTTCTGTAAACAGATCTGGAGTCACGGCAGTGGCTCCGAAGCCAAGACGAGCACCATAACCGTTACCACCTTATCTTGAAGCAACTCGAGACACTTTTCAGTCTGATTTAACCAAATTCATCATATTCCTGCATGATAGCCAAGTAAAGAATCGTTAATGAATAAGCAAAGCCGAATTCAGTTTTTACAAACTTACAATGAATGATTGTATAAAATAAGAGTCCACGATAAATACTCTTAATAGTCTTAATAGATAATCTCTTCTCTTAATAGTCTTGGCTCGAGGATAGACGCTCTCGAGATGTGGTACTGGAGAAGAATGCTTGGGGTTTCTGGGACAGAGTTTCGTACTAACCAGTCCATACTTCAAGAACTCGGCATCAAGCAGCGTCCATCATCCATTGTGCAAGCTTGTGGATACAAGTTCTTCGGACACGTATCGCGTCGAGGAGAAATGTCCATCGAGCGTCTGGTGGTACAGGGAAAAGTCGAGGGCACACGATGGCGAGGAAGATCTCTAATGCGTTGGACTGACCAAGTCAAAGCAGCACTAGATGGTCCCTTACACGAATGCACGAGGAAAACCGCTGTCAGAGATGAATGGCGCAGGATTGTGAAGCGTGTCACAACCCCCACCATGACAACCACGACCACTCTGCCAAGAGTGTAGTGTAAAGAAATCTTGGCTCAATATTACAAGATCTCAAGGTAGTACGAGCAGAAAAGTTCGTATTGACTTCAATTTTTACATTTAAGATGTTTTTGCTTTACTCACCATACAACAGTTGTAGTATCTTGAGGAGTGGTTTCCGTGGACCTTCGGAGGAGGGTTAAAGATGGAAGTCTTCATCGCTGCCGTTGACGCGAAGTCTGCTTTTTCCTAAAAATACAAGTTCGTATTTGACTTATAAAGATTTATTTTTACATTCATGATTAACATTTCGATAAGTAGGTAAGTTAGAGTACATAACTGTTAGACATTACATTTTATGACATTTCTAGTTTAGAATTACTTATCTACGATTTTATTTTTATTTATTCCCACTCGGCAAATAAAGAAACATGACATTTCATTACATTTAATTTCAATTATTCTTCTCTCTCTATTCTTATTTATTCTAAGTTTGCAGAGCTTGGCTTAAAACTTTTAGTCCACCACGCGGACCCAATTCTTAGATTACTACACAGACCCAATTCTTAATCCACCACGTGGACTCAATATTTAGATCACATGGTCTAAACTATACTTTTTTGCCCTAGAGCCTAAAATTAAATTTTACTCCCCTTGAATCTTGCATAAAAATGAACTTTACGAGCATGAGAAGTGAACAAGAAGTCAACAATAAACTCACCTTATTAGGTCCAGTGACATTCATGTTGACAAAGAAGTACCAGCCGACACAAGAAGATAGAGTCTGGTTCATGTGCGCTGGGATCAGAAGTGGGATGAGCTGCGTGGGCCTTGGGACCGGCATCCCACACGTGTGGTCGTAGTTAGGACCGGTCTTATCCGTGGGAGTGGGACCACTGTGGCGTGACCACTTTAAAATGGGCCTGGGGAAAAAGCGATTTTTGTTTCAAACTTTAAAAATTTTGTAGTCTTCTTAACGTGTCACTAGTTCTTTCGAGCCAGTGTGGTGAAAGGATTCCAAGTGCGCCTCGAGGAGGCTCCTTTAGAACCTTGTAGTATAAGGGAAATAGATTATGTACCTACTAATAATATAATATTGACCTATCAAAATGACCAGTCTAAGGGAATCGAAGCTTTAGTTAACTTACTGTTTGATGTCTTCAAATCCGCATGTATCCACTTCGAAGTTACAATATGACCCGTATGGCATTTTATCTGAAACAAGGATTTTTTTTAAGGCTTCTGAACAACATTTTCATGCCAACCCTAAAAAAATACGTAAAAGAAATTCCTCTTATATGAAATAAAAAATAACTAAAATATTAACAAAATGTGCCTACCTAGCATGTGTGTAGGTAGATACCATGCGTACCTATTAATAAACAACAAGGATTGGAAGGAGGACTTTCCTTCCACCACTTTTAGAGCTAGTTCAGACAGGGCAGAAACCGCGCCGTTTAAGAACCGCGCGAATTCATCCGTGCGGTTCGTTCGTTCAGTGTTACCATTTTAAATTTTAAGACCATAATTTTAATTATATTAAATTCAATTTTATTTGTAATAGAATTTAAATGTTACTTTCAATTTTAATTTTAATGTCAATTTTATATTTTATGTTATTAACATTAGAATAACCCTTATGTAGGTAGGTAGGTACTAACAAAATATTTTGATTTGATTTGATTTTATATCCTCAAGAACGAAGAAAATGCGTCAAAGTAAGTGAAGCAAGGTCTATATACTTACCGCAATTCTGATTCTCGTCGCTCCCATCATCGCAATCTTTCACGAGGTCGCAAATCTGGCTCAGCTTGATGCAGGAATCCTTCTGCAAACAATAACAACAAAAATACATTAAGGGGAATCCTCAAATCCGAATTCCATACAAAATGTTTGGGACAAATACTCAAAAAGTACGCCGTATTATAGTAATTTCTTCCCACTACTCATTTCGTCCATGTTTTTTGATTTCGTCAACAAAAAAAGTGAAAGGTTTCATACTTTAATTTAGATTTTTTACGTGTTTTAAAATTAACCCTACTTACTTAAAAACACATATAAAATCTAAATTAATGTATGAAACCTGTCACTTTTATTGGTGACGAAATCAAAAAACATGGACGAAACGAATAGTGTGAAGAAATAACTATAATACGGCGTACTTTTTGAGTATTTGTCCGAAACATTTTGTATGGAATTTGGATTTGAGGATTACCCTTAAGGCGCTACACAAACGGGTGTCCTGTGTCTTACACAAAACACCGGCAACTGCATATTTCTGCTGCATGTTTCATACAAACAGGTTTCATGCCGCAACGCGTCACTTTTTGCATTAGTTGCCGCTATAACAAAAAGTGGTTGAGAGTTTTGTCAGGAACGTAAAATGTCGCATTCGCGGCATTAAATTATTTTACAAAACTTGTAAGTATAACTTCGAATGTTTAAGTGTAAAAAAGGTGGCATTTTATCCATTTAGTTCTCGTGAACGTGTATGTTTGAGTGTTGGTGAATAGTGTAATGCTGTAAAACATGACTTTTCGTGTTGCGTCCAAAACTCCATAGAAGCCTCTAGTATGGTACATAATATTACTTATTCTTTGTCTCTAGTAAAGTCGCCACCAACACTTCTTTACAGAGGCATGAATTGACTTAACTAACGATTCTGACGGACGACAAAAATAAACATAATCTCACCCAATGACACTGGCTACATACAGTATGATGTGGAGCCAAAACCGAAGAACATACTGTTCATACTTAAAAAAATGGAGTGGGTTGCGGCAATTGCCATGTTTACAATAAAGTACTAACCTTCATAATCTTGCACTTCATCTGTCCCGGCACACACTCTCCGTTGTACACCGGTGGTTCGGGCACACACTCTATCATTCTGATGTTATCTATGGCGATGTGGGGCAGCGTGTGCGAGCTCACGTAGTTGGGTCGTGTGATCTCTATAATGATTCGCACTTCTTGGGATATCTTGCCCGTCATCAAACGCATTCGGTTCCACCTAGAGAAGAAATTTTAAGTGAGAATCTAGCATAAGGTCAGCGCCACATTGAGCGGATTAGCCGTCGCCGATCTTACGCGGCGGAACGATAGTAGTTTTTCACAGACTTTCGCGATTATCACACATAGTTCATATTTTGTCTAGACTCTAAGAGGTGCCACAGCCTATCGAGTCACCATGTCTCCGTTCTGTGCTGTTCTGTTCTTATATTTTCAGAACCAAGTCAAACTGACTACTTTTGACAAATAAATATTGATTTTGGTTGTGTGGTGTAGGTCACTGAATGGATTCCAACTTTAGCTATAAGTGAGCTGAACAGTGTTTTGTATCATCTTATTGTATTGTTATTATGTTGAATAAAGAACTTTAAAAAAACACATAGTTATTAGATTGTAGCGGGTATTTATCGCGCTGACCTCATCTATTTTACATTTCACATTTGACATTTCGACTTTATTGCAACAGCCGTGATCTTTTTGGTTTTTGGTTGACTGACGTATTGGAGATACCGTCGGTATGAGGGAACTACCCTCATTTTGGTCATAAAAATGTTCGGTCGGCACAAAAACAGGAACGATAGTATATTGTCGTCCCATCACTTTATAAAAAATGTTCCTATAAGTTGTTACCTTGATATAATCCTGCAAGGGATAACTTCTAAATTATTACTCAGTTATATCCTGCCACTTCCAGTATAGACTCCATTGCATCTCTTTAATCATAAACCCAGCACAGCAACTAGCTATAAATTCGCGCTTTGCAGCTAAACGGCTCGATGAATTTTCACAAATGAGGATTCATTGAATTTGCCGAAGGCACGTCACTCACATAGGATACCTCAAATGTCAAGAAACGCAATACGGCAGCTACAAGCAGCCATTTAAGGCACTTATATTTCAAAGTTGTCCCCTGCCACTTCTTGCAGGATCCATTGCATATCCGTGGTCATAGATTCGGCGACCCGCTATAAATTCGTATTCTGCGTCAAAACGGCTCGATGGATTTAGACAGTTAAGGTGTCATTGGATTCGTCAAAGACACGCTAGTGACCTTAGGCACCTTAAATGTCAAGGACTGCAATACGGCAGCTACAAGCAGCCATTTAAGGCACTCACATTTCAAAGTTTTCCCCTGCCACTTCTTGTAGGATCCGTTGCATCTCCGTGGTAGTAGACACGGCAACTATCTATAAACTCAGGTTCTGCGGCTAAATGGCTTGATGGATTTTGAGAAATGAGGATTCATTGGATTCGATAAAGACACGCTAGTGACCTTAGACACCTTAAATGTCATGGACTGCAATACGGCAGCTACAAGCAGCCATTTAAGGCACTCACATTTCAAAGTTGTCCCCTGCCACTTCTTGTAGGATCCATTGCATCTCCGTGGTCGTAGACTCGGCGACCAGCTTGATACTCGCATTCTGCATCCTGCTCTGATGCAGCCATGCTTCGAACTGAGGAACAAAGACCGAAACGTCATCTCCTTTATCATCAATACTGACGTCCTTTTTCGTTTATAAAAAAACCGTGTTGGCCGCGTGGGAGGTGTCTCAACTTTTGCTCCAAAGGTCGTGAGTTCGAACTCGGTCGTACACAAATGGATTTTATTTTCGAAAAAAATATGTGCAAATTAAACACGTTCTTAACGGTGAAGGAAACCATCGTGAGGAAACCGGCATGTCATAGAAACTAAAAAGTTCGAAAAAATGTGTCATGTGCACGAAAGGAGCCACTTTGAAGGCACACTTGAAATCCTTTCACCTCGCTGCCGGTCCAAAAGAACTAGTAACACGATAAGAAGATCAATATTAAAACGAGCGAACCTTACAGTAGTCTCATATGATGTAGGTAGGTACATATTCATCACACAAATGTTTGTCCTGAAGCGAGGATCGAACCCGCGACACCGCCCCGTGGCAGTCCAACACATTTGCCACTTGACCATTCGTGTCGTCCTAGTGTTACACATTCATTCATTCATTCAGTCATTAGGTACAGTCTTACCTTACAGTCCTCCCAAAGACTTCGGAACGGAGGTGATTTGATCACCATGTTTTCCATCGAGGAGTCCACGGGAAGGTAAAGAAAGTGACCTGAAATAAAAAAAAGTTTGAATACTTAGAATAGAATAGAATAGAAAAAATATTTATTTTGAGTTACCTTAACACTACACATTGATAATTAAACAAAACTTTAAATTAACAGGTATCTCTAAAATTTGACGCCACTCAGCATGTGCTGCAGCATCATGTGCTGCAAACGCTTGATTTCTGTGGCACAATAGTGTGCGTGTATATTATCTAAAGAGAGACGCTTGATAGATACAATATACTCCTAGCTTAGATATTTTTACACCCAGTGACTAAACATTAAACAAGCCGTTTTATAAGAGACTTTTATCAGTTTAAGTCGAAGGCGAGAGTGGATATTTAAGTCCAGTATAAAATGAGCTTCAGGAACGAGGTATACACAAGATTTTTCACTTTGATTGCGAGAAAATTAAACAAATTCTAACTGAAATAAGCGCCCATTTTTCTTAGCTAAAAAACAGAGACAGCCATCCAAATTGGATGGCTGATTAGAATTTCGTATATCGTGGTATACGTATACGAAATTCTAAAATAGTTATGTCTAGAACCCTCAATACCCTGATATAGGTATGGGTATAATGAAATAATAAATAAGGAACGAAATATCAACTGAACCTATGATATTACAAACAGAATCTTTTTATACAAAAATTGGAAGCAAAATATTTTTTTCCCTAGGGCATAAAATGCAGTTTTACTCCCCCTGTTGTACGTAGCTTAAAGTTGAATATAACGAGAATGAGAAGGAAAAATAAAAAGGTGTCATAATAGTAATAAGTTTCAAACATTACCTACCTATTAGGGTAGTGTAAAAATATAACCCTACCAAATTTCAGATAAATCAGTTTCGTAGTTTTAGCTAGTTTTAAATTAATACCATTAGAAGCAGTACCGATGTTCCAAGAATAGCAAAATTAATGCAGTTTAGGTTTGATGTAGTCTGAGACAGCACTATTTATTTGCAGCTAAACTTAGCTGCAGTGACAGAGATGCAGCTATTTCTGGATATTGTGATGGAATGCTAGCCTAAGGCGTCCCCTAGACCTACAATAACATTGCAATATATTTATTGTATAATAAGAAATGTAAGAAATATTCTTTATAAACCCAATATAATTGCTTCCTTTTGTAAATTTTGTAATTTAGATTGAAGTACCTAGTTAGCTTATGCTGTAATATTTTTTTCACACCATCTGCTCGATAATGTCCAATTACATATCATGCTATCATCAAGGTAAAGCAAAGCATTACCTACCATGGGAGGTAATGTTGTATGAAACTCCCAAGGGTAGTAATGTGATTTAAATTTGGAACGTCAAATTCGTGTGGAAACTCGTGGAAAATACTAAGTAAAAGAACGCCCTTATGGCATTGAAAAAGGTTTGTTCTAAAATCGAACTGGCCACTCATAAAAAAAGAAAAAAGGCACGACTTCAAAGATTGTGTAACAAAAGACGGTGTTGGCTGCTGAGTTCGGAGCCCTGGATTTTTATTGCCTCGCAGAAGGTGTGAAAAGTAGAGTATGCTCCTCTGGGATAAAGCCTGTCTTCGTCTTGGGTAGCTTGAACCCCTCGCGTCACTCAGGACTCTACATAACTCCCTCGCTTCGCTCAGGAGTTAACTGAGCCCCTCGTTAGCTCAGGGTTCAATATGCCACCCGCGACATAAGACACTGCTTTATCCCCTTAGTGCATAATCTACTATTTTTACATATGAACTCTGTACGGTCAATAATATTGCACAATTAGTCGTCTATTAATCGTCTAGGGGACGCTTAAGTTATTAATCGTTTGGATTCAAAGCGCCTTTCAATCTTATAAATATATTGTACAATGTTATTGTAGGTCTAAGGGAAGCCTAAAGCATCGATGACACGTAAAAAGCCGTGTGACATCGTATTATAAGGCTCAATTCCCACTGGGATGGAAGCGGCCGGCAGACCACATTTAGTGTCAAAGAATTTTGAACTTTATCTACATACTTATTAGACCAGTATTCACTAAAACTAATAAAATTGTTTTCAGATCTTGACGTGACTGCGTTTAATAAATCGACGAACACCAGCTGCATGTACGAAAACGTTGACGTCATTGTCCGGTAACGCTCATTGTCCCGTTACGCTGGTAGTCACGTTAAACTATCGTCCGTAAACCAACTTTACAGACAACCAATTTTTTATCTACATTTATTCTTATTTAATTTTGTTAATTAAAATTAAAAACGTTAAGCGTTTATCATTTTTCAGTGGGTAGATGTAGATAGATACAGACAGGAACAATGAATCTCAAAAGCGTTGAACTTAGCATGCAGTGGGCGGCCCATGTAGCATAAAATCTCAAATCAAAGGGCTTTCGTGGGCTGAACACCTTTGCACCATGTTCCACCTACGTGAATTACCTAAATAGATGCTTCACATAGATTTATAACGTTGTTCCTATAGAGCACCAAGATTGACGGCAAAAGAGCAAGATGAAGTCGTAAAACAGGACAAAAAAAGATCCTTACCTACAGGGATGTGTAAGTTTACTTCATTTTTCTGAGGTTGGTATTGGTACCATCTGATGGTTAGCTTCCTGTTACGCACTTAAGTTGCATTTCAAGAAATCGGTACCACAGATTGAGAGAAAGCGAGAGGAAATACCTACCTAGTGACACATCAAAAATCAGACACCCTGTCAATAAAAATGATAATCTTAATTTATTTAATAATATTTTCGTTCAATTTTACGATGGAACTTTATATACTCCCCACTTACACACACTTTATATCCCACGAACTCGAACCAAGCGGTTCGCATCTACATTTATGGTGCGCACCAGCAGGGAGTGGAACTCGCTGCCGGCGTCTGTTTTTCCGAAACACTACAATCTCAGAGTCTTCAAATCAAGAGTGAATAAGTTCTTACTAGGCAAGCGTGCTACATCCTCGACCACACCGTCACTTTCCATCAGGTGAGGTTGTGGTCAAATGCTTGCCTATTCCATATTTAAAAAATAAATACAATTTGACCAACTTCTTGGTGCGTTTTCAATTTGCGATACCATTTTATTAATAATGAAAATCCTCGTAATTTCTAACTTAATATTTCTAGTTACGGTGTTTCAAAATTTAGCGTCCACAAAATTAACTAGAATTTGGCGAAATTCGACAAACTTGTTTGGCGCGTTCTGAACATACTAAGGTATGATTCTAGATACTTTAACACTTATATGATTCTGCGTTAATCTACGAGCTGACGAGTCGTCTGGCATGGTAATTTACCCAAGTGCATTCACAAAGGGTTCTAAAAATAGGCACAAAACGAACAGACTTGGTTTAAAACCTGGATTCCACTGGAACAGAGATTTAGGAAACTGAATACTCTTTTCAACCGACTTCAAAAAAGGAGACAGTTCTCAATTCGGTTGTTTTTTTGTGTTTGATACCTAGAAATTTGTTGTTTATGAACATTAGATTTTATACGTGTTTTTAAGTTAGTAGGGTTAATTTTAAAACACGTATAAAATCTAAATTAAAGTATAAAAACCTTTCACTTTTTATGTTGATGAAATCAAAAAACATGGACAAAACTAATAGCGTGAAGAAATCACTATAATACGGCGTACTTTTTGAGTATTTGTCCGACACATTTTGTATGGAAATTTGCCTTGAGGCCCTTAAGGGCACTGTAGCTAGATAAATTTTGAGATTCCATCCATCTAAAAGTCTCAAAGTGGACGAGCCCTATTAGCAGTGTTGCACTAGTCTATGTGAATCAAAGTGCGATGTAGCATTCAAATTCTACTGCTTCGCTCGCATGCAGTGGAAAACGAGCATAACAGTTTAAGATAAGTTTTAGCGATTAACAGGTTATTCGTGTCTTCATAACTTCAAAGTACCAAGTGAAGTACCAAGTGTATTGTGCACTAAAATGGAGCTATCCACATCTACCGAGTCGTTAACGTCTGTTTGCAAAAAAACAATTAAGTTTTAAATCTGTCTTTCTCACATACGTATTCATTTAAGACTTGAAACTGTTAATTCTACAGAAGTATTAAAGTCTATAGATTCACAATGTGAAAATGCGACAAAAAAGGGAGCTACATTGGCTAACTTCTAGTAGTAGGTAGGTACATTTTTGGTCCAATGCTAATTTTCGAAAAAGAGAAGTAACTGTAGGGCTAGATAAATATTATATGTTAAATATACTATATTTTTTTATTGTTAATAAAACTACATCGTAAAAAGTAACAAACGTTATTTGAATATAGTGATAGGTTTACCATTTTTATTGACAAGGTGTCTGACTTTTTTCTGTCCTGTATTCCGCATACATTTTGGTTTGATACTATCTTGGTGTTCTATAGGAACACCGTTATTAATGGGTAAGGGGTTACAAATGATCTGCGCTGACGTCCCGCTATGAGGTGTATTGTGCATTGACTCCTTGTTACCCTAACTTTACCCCAGCCAGCCCAGCTCCTCAAAAAAGCGGAGTAGGACCCTGGGTTGGTGGGCTGGCGTGTTCCAGTTTCCTAGTAGGGTCATCAGAACCCGAATCCCGGGATTGTCTCAGCCCAGACTTCGTTCTGATTTCTTCCGTAGCTGAGCAGTGGACATCCACGTGTTTCACGGTGAAAATGTCAATATGCCAGATAAATAAGATCCGGCTCGAAGGACCATGAGAGTGTTAGATTTGGAGAGTAAAGAATATAGGCAAAGCAGAATTTAACTGGACTTTAAAGTCACCTTTACCTGGACTCAAACTAACCTTTACCTGGAGCAGAAAGAGACTAAACTATTCAACTGGAAGATGCATTAAAATACATGGATTACTAGTAATGTGTTATTTTTTTATTTCGAAGCATCAAAAGAGACGGCTTATTTAGTGCCAGTCTAAACTAAGTACCTAAACTATCTATAAGAAGGTAATGTAAGAAAGGATCTCTGCTAAAATCATGATCAGTGGCTCGATCATAACTTTCCCGTTAACGTTATCGTAGCATATTCTTCACCAAGTCAACAGTCAAATCAATAATTTGTAAGACGTTTTGAAAAATTAAATCATAGGTACCTACCAACTGTTGACTTTTCGGTGAAGGATACGGTACGATAACGTTAACGCGAAAATCATGATCGAGCTACAGAGCAGATTTTGATATGAATTGCGAACATTGAATCACACCCAACGAGTAGGTACAAACAAGCGGAAACACTCAATCCTCACCTCCCACATTTCCGTCGGCATCCGTCGCGGGTCCCGTGAACCTCTCCTGCCTGGACTCATTCAGCTTCGCGACGTCACCAGCCGTCATCACCTTGAACCCCAACCCGCGACTCGAAACGCTCATATTCCACTGCCACAAGCACATATGGCTAAGCGTCGTTTCATTCTCAAAGCTACAGAACACCCCAGCAGCTTGAGATACGAAACCGTTCACAGTTTTCGCTTCGTAGATGGTTCCGGGAAGTTTTGCTGTCCCGTGTCGAAGCACGTTCATTTTATCGTAAAGATCTTTAGATGTATCGTTTTCGGGTAGTTTTAGGTTCGTTGTAAGCGCGCCTTCATTGTCATTCATCATGTTTTCATTTCTCTGTCTGTTGATCTGGTGGATTTTGTTTAGAGATTGTTTCCCTCGCCCCTTTTGTCTTCTGTCGTCAGTCCTATTCATAAGGGTGGTGAGTTTCTGCAGAGAGCCCCGCTCCCTACCAGGGTTTGCCGATCGGGACTTCTCTTTTTCCGCCGCCAGGGCTTTCGTAGTTTTGACTTCTTTCTGGACTTCATGGCCGATGACAATCACAATAACTGCTACGATGATCAACAGTGTTCGCAACGCCATTAGTGATCCTACGAAGTGTTTAGATGAAAGTGCTTCGTAAAGCCGAACGCGCGTACATTTCGATACACTTTTAGGTACATAACAGTTCTTTAGTGTGGAATCGTTGAATGGGTGATTATCCTATCAAGCAGGCGTGTGGTCCGAGCACTACAGATTGGAAGCCAGCCAGATCGCGCGTACGGTCCTCGGTCGATAAACTAACACGATACACGCACATTTTGCACCACAATAAACTAATATTTCGACATTTATTAACTTTTCACATCGATTAGCACGCAGTTTCCATACGGGGTAGGATACACCCCGCACAACAACCCTGGAATCTATGGACGACGCACCTCCGAAACGAAAATGCGAATCACTGCACACACTAACCAATATCACTGTTACAGAGAGGATACGCGAGCAATCTCATGTATCGCAATTACAAATTAGGAGTTACAGAACATTTACAATTTTGTTAAAATTCATTTCACTGTATTTCTGCTGGTAGGTAGATCGCGTTGGAAGCGCCCCGCGCGGGAATATGCGGAAACTGAACGTGGACCAAAATAATCATTACTTTTCGCGGAGATGTGATCTCGCGTAGACTGGATGCTGCGCAGGTGGAGTCCCGCCTTTCGACGCGCGTCCCGGGCTTTCCGCGCAGGATGTAGACGAGACACGCCGGATATCGCATTGTCCAATTAGGATCGCTGTCACACCACCACGGCTTCTTATTGGTCCGTCCTACAGGAGAGCTATCCCTATTGGCTGAATCGGAAATTGCCGGGAAATCGCGCGAATCCTGAACTGAACCGGATATTGCATGAAATGAAAGAATTTCCCAAGAAAATTGTTTACGCGAGCGACGCGGGCGGTCGTCGTTTTTCCGATAACTAGCGGATATTCAATTGGTGTTTTACCGGCTATATTTCTTTAATTTCCACTGAAATAGCGCCTCGGTGGAAACGTAATCTTCATTTCATCTAATGAAAATAAATTTTCTGATTGCGTTATCGTAAGCCAGCGAGAAAAAGTGAATTTTCTAGGATCGATAATTTTTGTGTCTCGCTCGTTGTTTGTATTGTTCAGAGAGCCGAAGCAGCACTATCATGTAACCATGACTACAAAAATCTGCAATAACATTTCTAAAATGTGATGTGATGTGAGTAGATACTCGTAGAGGAAATAGGTACAGGACCTGTTTAATTTGATTCAAACAAAAGAAAATACTAAGTGCACCTAAGTGCCTTTATAATTAACTAAGTAAAAAAAAAGTAAAGGTACCTACATAGAACCACTTTCGTATTTAGAGTGGCGCGTTCGGAAACTATCTAGTTAAATATTTGGTTAGCTCGGTGTTAGCTGCATTATTTGTAGATTCATCGTAAAAACTAACCTGTTACAATGCAGACAACAACACCAAAATATTTGCAATAAAATAAAAGGGAAATTACGCTGTCGTTGTTAGTGTTAAAATTATGCAATTTACTGAAATTGTTCTATTTGACATTTGACAGATGAAAATGAAAACAGAATATGGTTTCCGAACGCACTTAGCACCACTCCTTCGATCAGATGTTACCGATTTTACATTTTTCATTTAATTCTGAAGCATTTCTGTGAAAATCTAATTGTAAACGTGTATATTTCAGGGTCATTGAAAAGTAAATACTTATTTCAGACTCTATTTCGCATCACCAACAACCGGACAAATGGGATAAACTGAAAAATCCTTTGTTTATGTCACACGGTAAGTAGTGCACAGTTAGCCCTTTACAAAATTAATAAACTGAGAAAACAAGAGACAATCTGTGTGTGTTCCATTTTAAACACGGTTCTCTGTTCGAAATATTGTGTACGGACTTCGCTTCTGTGTAAAAAAAAGTATCTTTTCATTTAATTTTTACAAACTGTAAGCTGCGATTTTGAGAAGCAGAAATCTAAAGTGTATACTTACATATACAATATAAGCTAAGTACCTAGACACAATTAATCATTGTATAAAGCAATGCATTTCATTGAATTTGTCTGAATAGATAGCGAGTTCAGAGGGCAAGATGGATATCTTGTAGAAATGTAAAGATTTCCTAGTATAACATACAGAGTAGACCTCTCTCATGAGTCAAAGCATAGATCCACATTCCACAATAAATCTAAAATAGTCTAAACCTAAAAACCTAATGACAATTTCAGTCAATTTGTTCTGACTTCAGACTCAAAAACAGTCAGCTGTGTTTTTACAAACACAGGTAAGTATGTACCTACTTATGAAACAGAAACAGAAGTATTAAAGCATAGAATCATATAAGGTAGTAGATATATTGAAAATGAGACAAAAAAATATGAGGTATGAAAGTTTGATATATTTATTTGATAAATTAAAACGCGATGACCTTCGTTTGATGGTGGGAGTCATCACAGGCCACTGTAATCTCAACCACCATCTAGTTAAGACGGGAGCTACGGATATTGACATCTGTAGAGGCTGCCTACAAAATCAGGAGACCGTGGAGCATGTAATCCTCCACTGTCAAGCTACAGAGGAGAGTAGGGTTAGGACAAGCTTGCGCAGACTGCTAGACTCCTCTCCATCAAATGTGTCGGAAAGCACTGTACTAGAACGGTGCTGTCAACAACCCAGTATCCTGCTCCGTTACTTCAAGGAGCTGGGATGGCTGGGACAGGGTTAATTGCAATTTTTCGGGGGGCAATGCACAATGCACCCTTCAACGGGATGCCAGTGCAGACCGCTGTACCCCCTAAACAGAATAAGAATAAGAAAGTTTGATAAAAAATATGAAAACCAGACTGCGAAAGTGTTACTCTTACTACTTAGGCGAATCAACATGACACCTGGCTGACATGTGGCTCAGAACTTGATGCTTCCCCCGCTGCCCTCCTCTTCCCCTCCGTGTTCCTTCTTCCTCTAATTGCGAAGCCTTATCATTACCAAGTATTACAGGACCTCTTCTCTATTAAGATTATCCAATTTCACGCTGTGCTTTGCACAAACGTCATGTTTATTCGCCAGAGTAGTACTTATAGTGCCAGTTCATTATTCCAAATTATATTTAAACATAATATATATTTTAGTAATTTATTTTTTTTCTTCATTTTGATACAACCTACTCTATAGGTTTGGTGAACAAAAATGTTGAACAACCTAAACTATTATCTAAACTAAAATCTCAACTATTCAAAAAGCCCTTCCTGGGCAGTCGGGTAAAAAGTAGCTTGTCAATAATACCACCTAGACAAAGCAACATTATAACAGCTAGTAATAAATAAAGATAAAATATTATTATTATTATTTGTTGATAGACGAGCAGCTTCCGCTGATGTGTCTATATCACAAAGTGTTGGTTTTTTTTAATAGTTTTGTGTCACTTTTTTTAACATAGTCTTGTTGGTTCGTAACCAAGTGTCGAGTTTGTTCTTGAACGAGTTTGTGGATGCTGCAGAAACAACATCCTCTGGCAGTATATTCCAGTTGTGCACCACTCTGTTGCTAAGGAAGTGATGAGCCGTAAGGGTGTTGGTTAGATCACGATTTAATTGTAAAAAAAATTGTAAAAATATGTATTTATACATATGGAATTTCCTTTGTCGTAAAAACATGTAGATATGAGGTATGAAATTTTGATAATTTCTTATCCAGTAGGTACATTAGATTAGTTTGATTTATTGGCTAATAAACTTAGATTAGTAATATAAATATAATATCAAAATTTTAAACAATAGGGTCAGTATCGATGTTTTAATTAAGATTGTATTGATTTTCCTCAGAGAGTATGCAGTAACCATGTCGGGAGGAAACTCATCGAAACACAAGAGCAATAAGCATTCCGGATGGGAGGAAGCTGGTGGAGAGTTCTACCAGGTAAGGATATATACAGGGCATCCCACGGCTATGCCACATGGAGGGAAATTACCTTGAATATTGTAGATGGAACATTTTACTGAATAAAAACATTATTTGAATTTAAAAACCATTTAAACTGCATTTATAGATATTTAAATAATTACATGGTTGAACCGGGAGTCGAACCCGTTACATGAGAAAAATAATCACTTTGTAGTTTTATCATACCGATTGAAAGGCTTCATGATGAGGATTATTTTTCGCTAAATAACATAGTGTCACAAATAAAAGGAAGACCATGAATTTAAAGTATTAATATCCTGTGGTTTGGTCTGTGCGTTGTCTGTGAGTCATTCAGTCAGTCAAGCAAGACTACGAACGACCTTTAATAAGTAAAAACTAGTTTTTACTATGGGCATCGGTCAAAACCAATATTGACTGACAAAACCAGGCAAAACTAGTTTTGACTATGGGCATCGGTCAAAACCAATATTGACTGACAAAACCAGGCAAAACTAGTTTTGACTATGGTTACCGGTCAAAACCAATATTGAATGACAAAACCAGGCAAAACTAGTTTTGACTATGGGCATCGGTCAAAACCAATATTGACTGACAAAACCAGGCAAAACTAGTTTTGACTATGGTTATCGGTCAAAACCAATATTGACTGACAAAACCAGGCAAAACTAGTTTTGACTATAGGCATCAGTCAAAACCAATATTGACTGACAAAACCAGGCAAAACTAGTTTTGACTAATTTAATTCGCAATAAATATTGTTTTGACTCAGGCATATAATTATTATTATTGATGAAAAAGCCTTGTAATTTCTGACTATGATATTTCGCTAGAACTGTTTCTTCTCTGTTTCGAAGTTTAACATCGTGCCAGAATTTACTAGAAAGTACCTAATTTAGGTAACTTAATTGGCGAGTGTTCAATGTACTACAGTTTGTTTAATTCTTTAATATTTCTATGGTTATAAAGTATTTGAATACATTTGTATTGTCCTCAGGAGCTATACCCAGGAGCTGGTGAGGATCTGTTCGAGAACCTTCAACGAGCTGATGCAGCCAAGCTTGCCACGCTCCTGCCTTCCAAACGAGCTCGGAACAGTAAGACTGGTTTTGAATTTTGAAAGGAGGAAGTTCTCAATTCACCTGTATTTTTTTTTTGTGTGTTACTTTATTTTATTTATTTAATACTTTATTGCACACACTTAAATGTAGTACAAAAGGAGGACTTAATGCTAGAGCATTTTCTACCAGTCAAAGTACTTAGAACTTTGTTGTTTATAAACCGATTTGAAAATTATTTTGTCGTGACAACGACATATACGTAAAACACGCCGGATGTATGAAGGAAAACGTAGACTTCATTGTCCGGTAACGCTGTCATTGTCCGGTAACGCTCATTGTCCCGCTGGTAGTCACTTTAAACTATCGTCCGTAAACCAACTTTACAGACAACCAATTTTAGGGTATATCCTACTTCCAGATTGGTCCCATAGTAATTTCATGAACATCGGTTCAGTACGTTGGTTTTGAAATCGAAATAACTCCTCATATATAATAAATAATATAATAAAGTTGATGCAGTGATTCTAATTTAAAGTAAGACCACACCTGTATTACGCAAATAAAGATTCATTCAGTCATTCATTCACTCATCCAAGTAAAGGTAATTGCGTATTTTGCTTCCCTGTGACTATTCAATTGTGTTTACGGTCACTAAAGCAATTGAAGTCAGTTGTATGTTTTTGGAAAACTTTGATTACATTTAAGTGGTCTATCAAAATGTTATTAAGGGGAATCCTCAAATCCGAATTTTAATTAACCCTACTAACTTAAAAACACGTATAAAATCTAAATTAAAGTATGAAACCTTTCACTTTTTTTGTTGACGAAATCAAAACACATGGACGAAACGAAAAGTGTGAAGAAATTACTATAATACGGCGTACTTTTTGAGTATTTGTCCGAATCATTTTGTATGGAATTCGGATTTGAGGATTGGCCTTAAATATAATCAAAAATAACATATTATGTTATTGTTGCATATTTAATTAAGTTTTTTTTCAGCAACAACAGTGAAACGCACTCGTTCTCAGAATGACAGACGACAATCCACATTTGCTAGGACCATGCAGAGCAGGGACATACACCTCTCCATGCTGCCCGATCTATCCGGTAAGTGGACGTTAAGCCTCAATGACACAGGGCTAGTTAACAAGCTACACGCCAGCGAGTTCGTTAGTAGCTTGAAGAAATCGCCACGTGTCATCGGCTTTTTACAATCTGCTTGTTGACAATCCTTCCCGTAAACTAACTCGCTCACACGCTAGCATATAAACTCGCCAATAATCAGCTTGTAATAGAGCCGTGTGTCGACGCTTTAAGGTGAATACCTACTTTACTAGGTATACCTAGCCTATAGAAGATTTTTAATTTTGTAGGTAAACAAATTACCTACTTGTATTTGAGCCATTTTATCTAATGTATTCGTTGAATATCCCTCGAGACCGCTAGCTTTCAAACTCGCCGACTGCTAGTCGGCTTGTAACTAGCCCTGTGTCATCAACGTTACAATACAAGGATGACAGTGAGAAAGAAAAGAAAAGAAATAATTTTATTGATGAAAACCACATGAAACATAAAGGAACAAAAAAAGGTCAGAGTAACAGAGTCCTCCATCAATGGGGGCCTAGCTCAGCTTTCATGCTGCAGCGTACTGGCAGCACGCTGCAGCGCTGGTGTTCTGTATAATATATAACCAAAAACTAAAACTAGTCAAATAAGACAAGAAAAAATTATTTAAGACTAATTTTACAATTGTCTTACTGGCAACATTACCTATTAATGCAAGATCACCCAATTGGGTCATTTTGTGAGACTGGAAAAGGACATAGATACATGTAACTCTGTACTCCAGCAGGTACTTTCCTACAATAAGTAAATGTATACCTAGATTAAGATTCTGAAATAAATCATTCATTCATTCATTCACACATGCTTTATTTTATTTATTTTTTTACAAAATTCACAGTTCTTAAATAAGAGTAATAAGTAGTAGGAGAGTTGTGGATACTTTACTTATTAACTTTAGATGCTTATTTTTATCCCGATATCAAGCACACGTAAATAGCATCAAAACGCAAGATTTATGACTTGTCCGAGAATCAAATCCGCGACACCATACGGCGGTGCACCAACCAATAGGCCATCAGTATCATCTTTATTTAGATCAAGGTTCAAAACCCCTATATTATCAGTTTCTCAAACAATTAAACGCATCGTTAACAATAATGTTTTGCTAAACGATGAGTAAACACGTGTTTTTAGTTCAGTTATTCTGTGGATTTTGTGTGCTGAGGTTTTTTTATGTAAAGAAGTGAGACGCGACGATCTCTGATTGAAAAGATCACGACTGCCTATTATCAAATCAGTGCTACACAGGAAATAGGCTGTTGTAACACAGCTGTTATGTGCGAGAAAGGTATCCTTAATTTCAGCAAAACCTTTTTAAGTTTAGTTTAGTGATCCCTGAACTAAATAAGTTTAAAATTAGTCGAAATTCATGAAAACAAACATGTTTTCATGAATTTCGAGTAATTTTAAATCACGTATAAAATCTAAATTAAAGTATGAAACCTCACTAATTTTTGTTCACACAATCGGAAAACATAGACGAAACGAATAGTGTGAAGATATTACTATAATACGGCGTAATTTTTGAGTATTTGTTCGAAACACTTTGTATGGAAATTTAAGGATTACCCATAAGGGGAATCCTCAAATCCGAATTCCATACAAAATGTTTCGGACAAATACTCAAAAAGTACGCCGTATTATCGTAATTTCTTCACACTATTCGTTTCGTCCATGTTTTTTGATTTCGTCAACAAAAAAAGTGAAAGGTTTCATACTTTAATTTAGATTTTATACTTGTTTTAAAATTTACCCTACTAACTTAAAGTTAGTCTGCTCGTTCGTATCGTTATGTAGTTGTGCGTACATGTGTTTATGTCGCAATCAAGTTCAGAACTGTACAATCTCTGTTAGCCTAAAATTTTATTTGTGGGTGTGATGAGTTTTGTGCGTTTATATAATTTAAAATAAAAACAGAAATAATACAACTGAACCGACTTCAATCGGGATTCTAGTGAGCATAAACACCACAGAAAAGTCACGGAAAAGCAAATTTCGCATTTTCGTTTACTTGAGTAACATATTCGTTTCAGTTAATTCGATTTAAAAACTAAAGTACTCAACCGATTGAAATTAAATTTCCATGGGAACGATCTGAAAGTATTTTAAAAAATCCATATCGGTCGTTAATTTCACGAATTCGGAAATTCTGGGGATAACATTGAAAAAGAACATACAACAGAAAGCTCACCTTATTTTTTTATGTCTTGAAGAAGAAATTAAAATTAAATAATTTATTTGCGACACCAATAAAAACAATTGAAAGACTGTGTGACGCAAACTGGTCTCCGACTCAGCATTGGCTTTTGGCAGCATAATTGGCAGCATTCGGCATTGGCATTGGCTAATATGGCAACCAACGCTGGTCTTCCGTCGAAGCCTATTTGTTGATTCCACGGATAGTCAAACATACTAACGTAACTTTATATACACGGTCAATTTTTAATCACGATAAAAAAATACGCATAGTCAGTTGCCGTTACTGAACACATATATACACATAAACTTGAAAAGATTAAGTCGAATTTTTGTCGAAATAAATTTGATTAAAATTGGATAACTGTTACCGTTAGTCGTTTTCCTATGGATTTGCGTCAGGCGGTACCTTTAATTGATAATAATTTAAGTTTTATTCATCGTTTGGTAAACTCAGGTACCTAGCTCGAGCCAGCTCGCAAAACTTCGGCTCGGGCGCCGCACTCGCGCTGCTGTCACTCTGCCATTTTGTAGAAATCCAAAATTCTGACTGCACAGATACTTATGACTGCATAGTACCCCGTTTGCATTGCCCATTTAATTTTTTTTAGTAATTAAAAATTGGTGGTGTGTAAATAAACACTATGAAAATGAAATAAGGTTTTTGCTGCGTCTGTGATTGAACTATGAAAACTGTGATTGGTAAATATAATACGTTATTTTCCAGAGAATCTATCGAACGAAGAGAGGACGTGGGAGGAAATTATGCAAATCAAGGCCATGCCAGTTCCGATGCACCAGAAAATAGAGCTCAAAGCCAGGTTACAGGTGAGCTTTGATACATTGTTTTGGTGAGTGGATGTCAATGGAGTTTTCTGTTCAAAAAAATCTATGTGTGCATTAAAACACGTGCTTAACGGTGAAGGAAATCATCGTGAGGAAACCGGCATGTCATAGAACCTAAAAAGTTAGTAAACATGTGTCAAGTGCACGAAAGGAGCTTCTTCGAGACGCATTTGCAATCCTTTCACCAAACTGGTTCGAAAGAACTGTGACACGATAAGAAGTTTTGGTCATAGGTTAAACTTGGTTTGATTTTTACCCGACTGTGAAGAAGGAAGGTTATGTTTTACTGTTTTTTGTGTGATACATGTACACCTACAGTCAAAACTAGTTTCGACGAAGGGCATCGTCAAAACCAATATTGACTGATAAAACCAAGGAAAACTAGTTTTGACCAACGCCCCTAGTCAAAACTAGTTTTGACTGATTAACAATATTGACCGCGAAAATAAGTCAAAACTAGTGTTGCCTGGTTTTATCAGTCAATATTGATTTTGACCGGTTATGAGTTTTGATAACTTAAGTATGTTTTTCTGACTATGCGCCGCACTACAGGCTAAACGGCTGAACCTATTTTGATAAATTATGGTGTCGTTGGATTCGTCTGAGTGACTCAGACGAATCCAACGACACCATAATTTGCAAGTGACATAAATACCCTAAATTTAAAACAATATATGGCGGCTGTAAGCCAACTAAATGTGTTAAAAACTGTCAAATTTTTAACACTTTTAGTTGGCAAGCAATTTAGCATGAGTAAAGCAAACACCCAGACTCAGGACAAACAGCGACACATAAATCTGTGTACTAAATCGGGAATCGAACCCGCGACACTGGCGTGGCAGCCCCATACACTTGCCACTCGACCATCCATGGCAATCAACTGTCGTGACAAGTTTTGCTAATTTGATGTTGTGTTCATTAGAATGCAACAAAACTTCGACTACAAGGTTTTGAACAACTTCAATGGAAGCAACGTAAAGTGTGGCATCGGTTTACCATCAGCCTCTCTGAGGTACTTAATAAGCTGGAGCTATGGCGAAGCCCTATGAGGGAAATTGAAGGGAGCTTCGGTACCGGAGTTGTCTCTTACTTCCTCTTCCTAAGATGGCTACTGTTTCTAAACATAGGAATATCTGTACTAATTATAATGTTTTTAGTCGTACCACATATTGTGTTGATGGAAGAAAATCTAGACTGTAATTATGCTGAAAATTCAACCCTGTGTTGCTCTTTGTACTATTTCAAAAAGAATAGTACGGATAATAATGTGTTTTTAGATGTGTTGCAAGGTACTGGATTTATGGAACGGACGATTTTGTTCTACGGGGTGTATTCGGATCAAATTTATCAGTATGAGTTGAAGGGTTTATTCGATTCTGAACTTTATTACAATATGCCGATGGCTTATATTCTAGTGCCGATTTCTTGGGCGTTATTGTCTTTGATGGCAATCGTCAAGACGGGGGCGAAGGGTTTCAAAGAACGGTTGGTTGAAAGCGAAGGACAATTTTATATGTACTGCAATTTGGTGTTTGGTGGCTGGGATTTCTGCATCCATAATGATAAATCCGCGAAAATAAAGCATAAAGCCATTTATAATGAAGTCAAAGGTTGTTTGGAAGAAGAGAAATATAAGGAAGAAAAGCAGTCGAGAACTCGGGAAGGGTTGATTTGGATGCATTTGAAAAGAATACTTATCAATTTGCTGGTCTTTTGCATTTTATTGGCTGCTGGTATGTTAATTTATGTAGCGTTCAATTTCTCTATGGATGAGCTGAAAAGGCATACTGATTCGGTCGAGGATTATGTGAATGGAAGTCGCGCGGAAAAACTCACTTTCGGTTTGTATCAACGAGAAATGTCGTTTGGACAAATCGAAAATATGTTTCTAGAATTCCTCCCGTTTTTGACTATAGTTGTATTGAACCTGATTGTACCAGAAATTTTCAGTTATCTGATCCAATATGAAAGTTACACCCCCGCGCGGGCGTTACTTGTAACGTTACTAAGAACAGTGTTGCTAAAATTGTCTTCTTTAGGCGTGTTGTTGAGCCAAATATATATGTATATTAAATACAATGATTCGGTCTGTTCGTTGACCAATAACGACCCGTCAAAGCTAGAGTGTTGGGAGACCTATGTAGGTCAACAAGCGTATAAACTATTATTGACAGATTTCGCGGTGCAATTCGTGACTACCTTCATAATAAACTTACCCAGAGCATTTATAGCTAGACACACGTCCAGTAGATGTTTAAAGATGGTCGGCGAACAATATTTTTACTTACCAAAGCATGTCTTAGACATCGTTTACATACAAACTATAATCTGGATGGGCACATTCTTCTGTCCATTCCTGCCAATAATGGGTACAATATTCTACTTTATTATATTCTACGTAAAAAAATTCACTTGTCTAGTCAACTGTACCCCTTCCCCAGTAGTGTACAAGGCGTCTAAATCTAAATCTTTATTCATGTCTGTACTTTTACTAGGATTCCTAGCATCTATTGTACCAGTAATATACTCTGTAGCCGAAGTGTTGCCATCTATAAATTGCGGCCCGTTCCGCTACTACAATACAGTGTGGGAATACGTATTGAAAACTTTCGAAGGTTTTCCGCACATACTACGCGAGATTTTGTTTAAATTGGGCACATCCACGTTTGCTATACCAGCGTTTGCAGTTTTATTATTCTTTTTGTACTATTACTGGGCAGTAGCGGCGGCTAACAGACATATGGTGACTGTTCTAAGAAACCAGTTGGTCCTAGAAGGACACGATAAGCAGTTTTTACTGAACAGACTAAGTGCGTTCATACGACAACATCAAAAACGGTGTGAACGGAAAAATAGGGCAAGTTTCACGGAAGATGATTCGATTAGGCAGAGTTCCAGGTAGGATTTGTATTTTAGGATTTTTAGGTGTAAGGAAAGCCACACTGATTAAGGTGAAAGTTTGATGATGTTGGTTGCTCAATCACGTTGAAACTACTGAGCTGATTAAGGTTAAATTCGGTATGGGTATAGATAATGATATTGACAAGAATGATATGTAGGCTTTTTGTTATACGAAGTCGCAGGCAGCGCATAGTATTGAATAGTTAAGAAAAATGGATTGGTATGAATTATGACTGTTCTTTGGAGTGCTAAAAAAATGGTTGAGATTCAGAAGTATTTAAACGGAATTTTTTGCCATTAATAATATAACGTATCTTAAATTCTAAGCAAAATTGTACTTATTGATGCCATTTTCTTAGAAACAGCTCATTTTGGTGCCAAATGGTTTTTTTAATTAGTTATCATTAATTACAAGTTTATAACCAATGTTAGGTATTTACTTTTGGCACTCTAGCCATTTTTAATCTATTTAGATTTTTTTATAAATGTTTCAATAGTAGGGCAAAATAGTACGGCAGTGCCCAAGCACAGTGTTGTCCAAAAATCAAAATAGGTGCATTTGTAAAATCACGCATTTATTACGTGTTTTATTGTAAGTATAATAATTTTGTCTGTTATAGAAACTATACATTACTGCATTTTTAGATATTACGAGTACTTAGAACTTTTTACCGTACCTAAATTATAATTTATAAACGATTTACTTTTTTTAGAATTTAGAATGTTTTTGTTGTATTCACTTATTCAATAATCAATTTTAATTCTACTCTGTATTTACACTTTTTCATATCAAAGTTTGTACCAACTTATTAAATTTTTTGTAAGTTTTTTTTTAATGTGTTCCTAAAAATATCCAGTATTTAAGGCTATGACTAAAGATTATGATAATAGTAATATACAGCTATGACTGACCGTTGAAAAAATTTAGTCTGTAAAAAATCAAGTTACATAAAAACAAATGCCTGAAGTAAGGATCATTTTCATTTTACGTATCCTAAATCATCTACCATATTTGTTCTAATTTAAAATGTAATAATGAAAAATCATTAATATTGTAAAAAAAAGTTTTCTGTAGCTCTCTGAATGTCTAGTTATAAAGAGGGTAGAGTTGTTGCATCACAATTGATATAGTGCAATACTTATTTCTATATACAGTCAAAACTACTAACCGGTCAAAACCAATGACTGCAAAAATCCGTCTAAAATTGGTTTTGACCGATATCCTTTATCAAAATTGGGTTTGACCAAGACGAGACGCCTTTACTAATATTGACTCATTTTCACAGTCAATATTGGTTTTGACCGGTTATGAGTTTTGACTGTAACATATCTGTGGCAAAGGCATTTATTGGAATTAAAAAAAAATGTTTTTGCTGTGCTGTATCAATTGTTGCGGACTGTAATAATTGTGAATATGTAAATACGAGTAAATGGCATTTATACTAATAATATTAATAGTCATAAATTATTTATAATTTAAGCCTTTAGATCTCAATTTTTTTTTTTAGATGTTTTATGTTTTTTAAACAGTGTTGTTTAGTAACAATTAGTTTATTTGCAAATTCCATATTTATTTTAATAGAATAATGAATCCACGTAATTGAAATTAATGTCCCTGAAATATGAAAGAATTCGTTTTGTTTTACTTTTCATTATAAATAACATAAATGGCTATAATATAATGTTTGTTGATTAAATTCAAAATTAGGTACTTTTGGTATCAATGTAATAACGTAAATGATATAAGTACACTGCCATTGTATGTTTATTGTAATACATAATTGAAATAAATATAATTGTACAAACGAATGAAGTTTTATTGATCTTACTTCTCTGCCGCCACAGGCTAAGAGCCTCTTCGAGGCGCACTTGAAATCCTTTCACCACACTACTGGTTCGAAAGAATTAGTGACACAATAGGAAGAAGCCTAACGCCTACTTGCACCAAACTGTCAAATTACTTTTCTGGCTAGCCAGTTCTTAACGGTCCGAATTCAGACTGTTAAGAACTGTCAAGCGAGTTAAGTAATTGCTTAGGAACTTTGATTGTTTGGTGCAAGTCGGCATTAGAGTTCGATCTTCGGCTCTTTTCATCTTCCCTCGTAACGATTCTTCACCAGTTGAGTCAATCAACGGATTCGGTTTTAAAAATCAAAGATGGCGGTAGTTTTCTGAATGTTTGGTTTTCCTTCGTATTCTTAAAATACCAGAAACCAAAATACCTCAAGACACTTTGGGCAAAGAATAATTAATATTTTGGGTTAGGATTCTCTAAGCTTTCAAAATAAATATCTGATTTTCAAAAATAACATTTATTTTCAACGTTACATACACAAAATACAAAACGAAATAGTATTCTTATAACATTACTAATGCCCTAATTATCCTAGCAACTTTATAGTAGCTGAAGAGCGGTTCCCTGCAGGATTCTTTCTACAAAGAAAAGTGTAGAAAGATCTTTATATAGGACTTTACAAGGAAAGAACTTGGTTTCAAGCTAAGTTATGCCCACTTGCACCAAACTGACTGAATTCTTAAGCAACAACTTTACTCATTTGATAGATCCTAACGGTCGAATATGGACCGTTAAGAACTGTCAAGCGAGTAAAGTAATTGCTTAGGGGTTTTGACACTTTGGTGCAAGTAGGCATTAGTGGTCTTTCAGAATTGACTAAAGTGGACGAGCGCTTTGATCAGTGTTGCACCGGACTTTGTAATTCAAAGCACTTTTTTGGTCATGTTTTGGCGTGATCTCTCATCATCTGGAGAGCGCCTTGCTTGTCTTTATTTGGATGGAGGCAATGATGTAAATTCAGATGTCGCCAAAACAGAACTAAACAAATCTGAAAGCACTAAAAATGTTACTGTCCCTTTTATAACGATCGAAATAAAAAAGGTCGGTTGCCTTTAGCGGCATTGGATAGGGGCACACTCAGTGTTAGCAACTTATACCTGGCACTGAGTGTGCTGCTACCTGTTCCTACTTGTGACTATGTAATTGTAATTTATTAACAAATTATATAAATATATTTAGTAATAAATCCGCTTAATTTCTAAACAAAGGTTTTAATTAACTTAACTTTAGTTCAACTAAACCAAAGAGTCAAAGAACAGAAAACCAAAGTTTAAAGATACGACACGCGTTTCGCCTCTACACGAGGCATCATCAGGAGGTGTGGACTCGCCGGAGTTTGAAACGAGAGTCCACACCTCCTGTTAATTAAAGCCACCCTAAGTTAATTAAAACCTTTGTTTAGAAATTAAGCGGATTTATTACTAAATATATTTATATAATTTGTTGATATTTATGGATTTCCGCAAAGTAACGCCTGAATCAATTAATTATTTTTTAGTAGCTTTATTGTATTTGAATCTTAATAATGTTTAATCTTTTATAATTCTTAATAATTTAATCTTTTATAACGATCGAAATAAAAAAGGATGGATGGCTTTTGCGGCATTGGATAGGGCACACTCAGTGTTAGCAACTTATACCTGGCACTGAGTGTGCGGCTACCTGTACCTACTTGTGACTATATAATTGTTATTTATTATATATATTATATTTAGTAGCTTTATTGAATTTGAATCTTAATAATGTTTGTGAAATATGGATCATAGTAGTCTGAAATAAAATATTTTTATTTTTTTATTTTATTTATTTATTATTATGAATTCTATCAATTTTAGTTGTTATTTTTTTTTATCAATTTTAATTTTGGTTTAGTTGGCCGAGTGGGAGGTGCCTCGACTTTCGATCCAAAGGTCGTGGGTTCGAACCCGGTACGCCAAAGGATTTTTCTGTTCTAAAAGTCTGTGTGCATTAAAACACGTGCTTAACGATGAAGGAAACCATCGTGAGGAAACCGGAATGTCATAGAACATAAAAAGTTCGAAAACATGTGTCAAGTGCACGAAAGGAGCCTCTTCGAGGCGCACTTGAAATGCTTCCACCACACTGGCTTGAAAGAACTAGTGACACGATAAGAAGAAGAGGTTTAGTTTTGTTTTGGCGACACCTAATTTGACACCAATTAAATTATACAGTGACATATTATGTAAGTATTACGGGCATTAGTCTTCAAATTATTTTTTAATAATTTACGAAAAAGTTTATGCACACGGAGAAGGAGCGACGGAGCTTTGAATCGCGACACTGAAATTATTTAGAGATATAAGTGCACCCGCAAACGCGTCGCTGACTACAAGGACCTGTGGCCGGCGACTGTCAGTAATCATACATTTTGTCGGTGTACACCTGTAGCACTCGCGCGACAGCTACAAATGTATGAAAGATTCAGATTAAGATTCTAGGGTCTAGAAAAAATCACGCTGCAATCACGCTTTGCCAGCTACAATCGCGCTCTGCCAGCAACAATCGCGCTCTGCCAGCAACAATCGCGCTCTGCCAGCAACAATCGCGCTTTGCCAGCAACAATCGCGCTCTGCCAGCAACAATCGCGCTTTGCCAGCAACAATCGCGCTCTGCCAGCAACAATCGCGCTTTGCCAGCAACAATCGCGCTTTGCCAGCAACAATCGCGCTTCGCCAGCAACAATCGCGCTTTAGGTATCAGCAAATCGCCGTGTACATAAGCTTTAATGACTAAAATTTGGCCTGTACACCAAAAAGGTGAATACCTACTTTACTAGGTATACCTAGCCTATAGAAGATTTTTATATAGTACCTAGGTAAACAAATTACCTATTTATGTTTAAGCTACTTTATCTAATGTATTGTACAGCGTGGCAATAAGAAGATATTTTACAAAATTACCCTGTCAATTTAACAATTATGAAAAATTGAGGCATAGAGCATTATTTTTAACTTTATCTCGGAGGAAACCTGAAACAAAGTAATTAAAATTATAATTGAAAAATGGATTATTTATTTATTAATAGATTTAAAAATCTGCCCGTTTGTTTTTTTTTAAACCCATCTAAAGACACGGGTTACTGAGACGAATGCATCCATTCAGCCGGATTGGAAGATACGAGGTAACACAGTTTACATTTAGGTATACACAGACACACGCGAAAAACATAACCCTTCCTTGGCAGTCGGATAAAAACATGGTTTTTTCACACCACCTGCTCGACAATGTCTAATTACATATCATGCTATCATCAAGGTAAAGCAAAGCATTACCTCCCAAGGTAGGTAATGTTGCATGAAACTCCCAAGGGTTGTAATGTGATTCGAATTTGGAACCTCAAATTCATGTGGAAACTCGTGGAAAACTAAGTAAAAGAACGCCTAGGCATTGTAAAAAGGTTTGTTCGAAAATCGAACTGGCCACTCATAAAAATGAAGAAAAAAGGCGCGACTTCAAAGATTGTGATACAAAAGACCTACTATTTAGTTAGTACCTATACTCCGATTTATAATTCAAGATTTTTTTTGTAAACAAAGAAGTGTCATGATATGTCACTGTAACAGAGACAGGTCAGGGTTAGGAACGAGTTTATACCACGGATCACTATTACTAGTAATGGCGCGCGGTTTTGCTTGTGCAATAGTTTCTTATTTTACGTAAATAATTCTTGACAAAACTTATTCCGGTACTTCAGAACACTGAAAAGTAGGTAGAATAGGAAATAAAATTTGTGAATGTAAACTTCTGGGATATTCATCATAATAATGCCAAGGTGCATAGCAGATACCTAACAAATATTCATTTGATTCACACAATTGTACACGAGAAGCGAAAATAGAACGCATTCAACTTCGTAAACGGACAAGAGACGAATAAAATTTACAAACACACGTTTAGGTCAAAATCCAAAAATTGTTTCGAACTTCTGTGATTTACTCCGATGTAACCAATGTCTTAAAATATTTTTATTAATTTTATTTTTTCGTCGTGTTATAACTTTCTGAAAAAATTAAATAAAATATAATAATCAGTACAAAACCATTGCTATTTTCCATTCTATGGATATTGACTAGAAACTAAACCGTACTATAAGTATTTAGGAAAATTGAGTAAACGTCACTTATATACTAGTATTTTTTTAGGGTGGTCACACCTTTGTTTACAAAAAAAATCTTGAATTCTGAATCGGGGTATAGTATAGTACAAGTAGCGGCACGTAACTTTAGCGCTGACCGTTATTGCGCAGAAGTAAAAAGTAAGGGGGGACTACACATACAATAAACATGCGCAGTAACACCCTCCCCCCCGCGTATTGTTCAGCGCTAGACTTATGTGCCGCTACTTATACCTAGGCAATACCTTCAGTTGATGGTGTGTGCGTGTTCGCAGTCTCCTTTATCAAGATGTCGTTGTTTCGGTTCGAACACGAGCATCGACACACGCTCCGGACTTGTTTTGTTGCGTTGCATGTCTATGGAAGGGGGTATGCATTAAGCTGTTATGTTGATGGGAAGAACTAACATTATTATTTTGTCACACCACCTGCTCGACAATATCCAATTACATATCATGCTATCATCAAGGTAAAGCAAAGCATTACCTACCATGGGAGGTAATGTTGTATGAAACTCCCAAGGGTAGTAATGTGATTTGAATTTGGAACGTCAAATTCGTGACAAACTCGTGGAAACTCGTGGAAAATACTAAGTAAAAGAACGCCCTTATGGCATTGTAAAAAGGTTTGTTCTAAAATCGAACTGGCCACTCATTAAAAAAAGAAAAAAGGCACGACTTCAAAGATTGTGTAACAAAAGACGGTGTTGGCTGCTGAGTTCGGAGCCCTGGATTTTTATTGCCTCGCAGAAGGTGTGAAAAGTAGAGTATGCTTCTCTGGGATAAAGCCTGTCTTTGTCTTGGGCAGCTTGGACCCCTCGCGTCACTCAGTACTCTACATAACTCCCTCGCTTCGCTCAGGAGTTAATATACCCTATCAAAGTGTGGATGCGACTCACATCTAAGACAGCCTGCGCTTGTGGTGAATAATATACTCTATCAAAGTATGAATATACCCTATCAAAGTGTGTTTGTATGTGTGCGACTCACATCTGAGGCTGAGCCTGCGCTTGTGGTGAATAATATACTCTATCAAAGTATGAATATACCCTATCAAAGTGTGTACCTATGTATGTGTGCGACTCACATCTGAGGCTGAGCCTGCGCTTGTGGTGAATAATATACTCTATCAAAGTATGAATATACCCTATCAAAGTGTGTACCTATGTATGTGTGCGACTCACATCTGAGGCTGAGCCTGCGCTTGTGGTGAATAATATACTCTATCAAAGTATGAATATACCCTATCAAAGTGTGTACCTATGTATGTGTGCGACTCACATCTGAGGCTGAGCCTGCGCTTGTGGTGAATAATATACTCTATCAAAGTATGAATATACCCTATCAAAGTGTGTTTGTATGTGTGCGACTCACATCTGAGGCTGAGCCTGCGCTTGTGGTGAATAATATACTCTATCAAAGTATGAATATACCCTATCAAAGTGTGTACCTATGTATGTGTGCGACTCACATCTGAGGCTGAGCCTGCGCTTGTGGTGAATAATATACTCTATCAAAGTATGAATATACCCTATCAAAGTGTGTACCTATGTATGTGTGCGACTCACATCTGAGGCTGAGCCTGCGCTTGTGGTGCGCGCTGAGCTCCAGCTGGCGGCGCACGAGGTGCGAGGCGGAGGCGGGGCGCGGGCTCAGCGGCGCCGGCAGCGACGCGCTCTGCAGCATCACGTCGGAGTACGCAGTCTTCGATGTGTAGTCTGCGCAGATTGTATGGTGTTAAATTATCACTTGGTATTAGGGCTTTCTAACTGAAGGGTGACGGTCTGACTAAACTAACCGATAAACTCACTCATGCTCTGAAATTGAAATGGAAATGGGCTGGTCACATATCCCGATATAGTGACAACCGGTGGACTCTTCTGACCACCACTTGGAGAGGACCAGCAGGAAGGCGGAAGGTGGGAAGACCAATTAAAAGGTGCTGATATATTACACAAGTAGCAGGCAACCTGGATATCACTCAACCGCGAGGAATGGAAGAAGCTGGAGGAGGCCTTTACCCGAAGAGGGATCCACATCATAAACAAAGACACTGTAGCAGCGTTCTGCCACTACTATATCATTCATCCTCTCTGTTCAACATCTCACTCTAACTGACGTGCAAACTCCGGGACGAACAAATATTTATACCTTCGTATCAACTCTCGAATATTCTGGGACAGCCTCGACCAATGACAGATCAAGAACAGGATAGACACAGCAAGAGCGAAATAGATATACGTTTTACTCAATCACCTATGATACTAACGCCGGCCTAAATGTACAATTTTAATAGCGCATTTTTCTGAATAAATCACCATTTGGTTCATACAAATCTAAGAAGTTGTTTAAGTGAAAATCTCCTGAACTCAAGATAGGAAAGTGTTAGTGCATCCAGACAACGGATCTCTCTCACTCCCTACAACACTAACCAACTAGGTAACAACTAGCTTAAGTAACAACTAACACCAACTTACTAACATTAATGTAGGTAAAATAACCAATTAGGATGTCGGAAATAAAGGCTATTTTATTTTATTTGGTATCAAATGGTGGAGTGACTACGAATAGAGCACTAGCAAACATGAATGCGATGAGCTGAAGACCGGGCTAGATGGCGTATATCCAGCAAAAAAGTGGTAAAATAAGTGATTTTGTACAAAATGTTACACATAACCGAGTCTGATGAGCTATGCTACGTCAATGTCGTTGACGCGATGTTTTAACTCCACTGAGTAAGTGGGTGAGTGAATGAGTAAGTGAGTGAGTGAGTAAGCTCACCTCTATCTCGCCAGGGGTGCGTGCGATTAAGCACGATCTCGCCAGGGGTGTGTGTTGGGCGGTGTTTTCACCACACTGAGCAAGTAGGTGAGAAAATGAATTAGTGAGTGAACTCACCTCTCTCAGTGAGCACGATCTCGCGATGGGTGTGAGCTACATCGACGTCATTGACGCGGCGTTTTCACTCCACTGAGTAAGTAGGTGAGTGAATAAGTCAGTGAGTGAGTGAGTCAGTGAGTGAGTGAGTCAGTGAGTGAGTGAGTCAGTGAGTGAGTGAGTGAGTAAGCTCACCTCTCTCAGTGAGCACGATCTCGCGATGGATGTGAGTTAAATCGACGTCATTGACGCGGTGTTTCCGCTCCACCGTGGCGTCCCAGGTTCGATTCCTGTCACCGTAACTGTCATCGTCCTGTGTTGACGTGTTGCTTTGAGGCTCTTTCTGGAAACAAAAACAAGTTTTTACAAAAACACACTACAGCCGACTTCTATTGGACTGTTCCAGTGACCGTAAACACCACTGACAAGTCACAGGGAAGCAAAATACGCAATTTTTGTTTGTAAATTAAAATTAAAATAGGGCTAGGGATGTGACATACCTTTATCTTTTTAAAAGTGGGACTCGATTGCGGTCGATTCATAAAATCGATGTGTTGGTTCCCGCCACTTTTGTTTCTCACTATCGGAGACAGCTTTCGAAACTCATTCCTCGGTTCCAACTCTATTCTCACTGTCTCAGTGACGTTCGAATTGCTAGAACGACCGAATAGTGGCGACAATTTCGGCTTAGTACTAGTATGGTCCGAATCGATACTCTCGATCGTAATAGTCGAATCAACGCTATTCGTGATCGGTTTGACAACAATCAAACCTTCGATATTTTTTGTCGTCTTCTCGAATACTTTAGTCGATTTTTCGAGTACGTAATTCGGGTTTTCGAAGCCAGTCTGGGTTGCTATTTCGTCGCTGAAAGAGGTTGTGTTCGATGCTTTGTTTTGCATACGTTTGCGACGTTCCAAGTCAGCATGTATGTCGGTCTGTACGCGTAAGTTAATGTCGCCGTATCGGCGGATTATGTAGTTTAGAAGCCAGTGGTAGCCCTTGCGCAAACCGGGGTCTATTTTAGGCTTTTTCGATCGGTTCTCGTCCATACATGTGTAGGATTCAACCAGTGTTGGACAACGATATCTGAAAGATAAATTAACAGAGTGAAGAATTAAACGCTTTAATATTAATAATTTAAACCGATTAATTAATATTAACAAAATAAATAAAATAAATATTTTGGACATTTCTCACAACGCCATCTAGCCCCAAACTAAGCAGAGCTTGTACTATGGGAACCAGATAACTGATACAATACTTATATACTTTTTTTTTTGTAAATACATACATAGGATACACAGAAAATACCCAGACTCAAGACAAACACCGATGTTCATCACACAAATGCTTGTCTTGAAGCGGGAATCGAACCCGCGACACCGGGCGTGGCAGTCCAATGCACTTGCCACTCGACCATCCGTGTCGTCAATAATAATATTAAAAAATTAGTTGCTAAACTGACGTTTTAGTATTTATTTGTAGGTACTTAACCTACTCATCAAGAGGTCCACTGCTGGATACAGGACACTTCATTGAACGCCACGATAAATGAATTTGATGTCTATACATCGGTCATTGACTTCTTATTAGACACAACTCCAAAGTACTAGGCTCAAATGACAGATGAAGAGATCTATCGGAGCTCCTTAAGGCATAGACAAGACATGCCATAAATCGGTATAGGTATACGGTACTAGCTGACGCCCGCAACTTCATTTGCATTCTAAACTACTTATTAGAACCTCTAAGTAGGCGCCTGTACATTTTGACAAACACATATTCCAAGTTTCAAGTCTCTTCGTTCAGCGGTTTGGCCTGTACTTTGTCTGTCAGTCAGTCAGGTCCAAGCCTTTTTTATATATTGATGGCATACGGTCTCTAGTCACCAGCTATCAATCAACCATGTACGAAACAAAGGTAAAGATAAAGATAAAGATAAAGATTTTTATTTTGCACGAAACACGGTAGGTTAGATAGTAGGTAACAGAGTATGTACATACATGTCTCACCAAGAACTGGCATACAAAATATTCGCGTACAAACGCAAAACAAAATTACAATTTGAGTATCAGATTAGATTATAACTATTATTAATAAATTCATCAGTTAAGAACAACTACACATAGACATTAACAAACATTATCGGTTATTAAAAAAATCATTCATGTTATAAAAGCAGCTTTCAATTAGCCACAATCTTAATTTTTTACGAAATAGTCCTAATTCTAGTTCCCTTATAGTCTTCGGTATATGATTATAAATTTTTATGGTCATTGCAGCTTTTTATTAGTTAGTACTCACTTGTTCACCAAAGGCTCGATGTTTAGTTTGTCGACCACATCGATGTCGTCTAGGGCTCCAGATTTGTCTTGTTTATTGGCAAGGACCAGTACCGGTTTACCTGAAAATTAAATTTAAATGCGTGCAAAAATAAAATATATTCTTAAGATAGCATTTAGTAGCATTATTTAGAAATTTGTTAATTGAGAATATCAGTAGGTACTTTTTAGTTGCGGTACTAATGAAATGAAATGAAATGAAATATTGTTTATTTGCTAGAACATATATGTTTACAAATAAAGTCTTAAATAGATTGAGTCCATTTTATGTCCTGCCGTAATAGGCATGCAAATATTAAGTCTTATTAACTAAGTATGTATATACTAAAACAAAAGAAAAATCTAATCTACTATGAGTTCAAGTATTCACCTATCGTATAGAAACATTTCTCCAAGAGCCATTTTTTTAGTTTTATAAAAAATAGATTACCTGTTAGGTTTTTTATATCCCTAGGCAACTTATTATATATACTAGCTTCAAGTGTTCTGTTAACCTACTGTTGTCAAAGTTAATACGAAGGCTGATAAGAAAACTAATTAGAATAACAAGTTGTTATGTTGTTAGTGACGCTATCTGATAAGAAATTGCAAGCGCACTAATTTTCAGAATTGCTTTTGGATATTAAACAATCATACTTAATGGATTATTAAAATGTAAGCAAAGCATGGCATGGCATGGCTAAGTTAAGTTTTTACCTTTTACAGTAAGTTAAGCAAGAAGTAAACTAATATTAAAATAAAAATACCTACAACAAAATAATATTGACTCAAAATATCGAATAATTTTTAGTCGATTATCGTGATCAGACTCAACTAATTTTTCCCTCCCTACAAACGTTACCATGACGATAATCGCAATACAAAACGTAAACAATTTCACGCATACTCACCTGATACTTTATCGTGCGATAAGACTTCTTCGAGCACGGCTCTGCATTCATCCAACCGAGAAAAATCACTCGAATCGATAACAAATATAACACCGTGGACTTCACTATAGTATTGAGACCATATTTGCCGGAAATGAGGTCCTCCGCCCAAATCGTATATCGTCACAGGCGTATCTTTATGCACTAGATTTACCGCCTTGAACCCGACGGTCGGCAAAACTTTATCGTCTTTTTCACCTGCCAAATTGTTCACAGTCTGTGTTTTCCCGGCATTATCCAACCCGATTAGAATCAAAACAATATGACGACGGTAGGTACGTCTTCTAAAAATGCCGCCCAAACAATTCCCCATCACGGAGCTTTTGAGAAATCACTTTTCATCGCAAAATTATAACTCAACAAAATCCATGGCCATTTGTAAACAAAAAGTTTTCTGTTGACACAACCGTTGCTAGTGACGATCGTAGTGGCCAGTGATAAATTAATCAAACCTCTACACTAGAACCAATGAGGTTTTGTACAAATACCTACTAAAAAGTATTTATTTTGACACAAAAATAAGAACAAAAAACACTGGCTGGCGGTACGCGTAGAAATCAACGAATTTGTGTGTCGATATTCGCTACAAATAGAAATTGATTACAATACTTTATGTAGGTATAAGTAATAGGTACATAATGTTACAGGTTTTACGACGTTTTGAAGGTTACAGATGTTTTTACAAGGTAGGTAGGTACCTAACCTAACGCTGATAAAAGGTCACAGCTATAACAGTAGGTAGGTATATTAACTTTCTATGAACTTGAAAATTTTATGTATTTTTTTATGAACAACTAGGGACTCTCGGCTTTGCTTGCGCAATTTAAAAAATAGCCTAAGTATGACTTTTTCTAGCTTATAAAAACTATATAATGAGACTTTTCCAGCGCTTACTAAGTCGTGTTAGCCGAGTGGGATCTCTTATCGTGTCACTAGTTCTATCGAACCAGTGTGGTGAAAGAATTTCAAGTGCGCCTCGACGAGGCTCCTTTCGTGCACGACTCATGTCTTTGTACTTTTTAGGTTCTATGACATGCCGGTTGCCTCACGATGTTTTCCTTCACCGTTAAGCACGTGTTTTAATGCACACATAGATTTTTTGAATAGATACATTCACTGGTGTACGACCGGGTTCGAACCCACAACCTTCAGATCGAAAGTCGAGCCACCTCCCACTCGGCCAACACGGCTATTTTGTCAGTTAGCACTAATGCCTAGATCACACGTACTGAGTACTCGGCCGAGACAGTAATATGTCACTCAGCTGAGACAGTGAAAGCTTACGTCACTCGCTCAGCCGAGCACTCGGCGCTATGTCTATACGTACCGAGTACTCGGCCGAGACAGTAAAATGTCACTCAGCTGAGACAGTGAAAGCTTACGTCACTCGCTCAGCCGCGCACTTGGCACTATGTTTATACGTACCGAGTACTCGGTCGAGACAGTAAAAGCTTACATCACTCGTTCAGCCGAGCACTCGGCGCTATAACTCTGTACGTGTGATCTAGGCATAAGTTTGATTAATAACAAAAACATCTAATTAAAATAGATAATCGGATTTAATTCTGGATCGCAATAAATACAGGTACAATTTATTTACAAGCTCTGTAACTCAAAAAACGCACGCCAACTCCAAAATCCAAAAATTCAGCTGAATCTAACGACAATTTTATCGCCATTTTTAATTGAAAAATATGTCAGTTCCTTCATATTGTTGTCCAAAAATACTTCTGCCCCTTTCATTTGCTCATCTAAAAGATATAATTTTGGTATTCCGTGGTGTCCAAATTTGGAGTACAGTCTTTGGGCCAAAGTGACAAGTTTCTGGACCGCCATGGATGCTGGAAACTTCTTCTGGAATGTATGTCCTTTTTCGTCTGTAAGCGTGATCTCTAGGAGTTGGGAGGTGAGCGTCATTATTTTAGGAGTTTTCACGAGTAGACTGTCGTCGGGTATTCCGTATTCTGAAAAGAATGAGTAAGAAATAATATAATTAAGGTTTTACAAAAATTTAGTACAACTGACTTCAATTGGACTGTTCTAGTGACCGTAAGCACCACTGACGAAGCAAAATACGCAATTTTGTTTACTTCATAGGCTTTTTTTCAGTTATTTTGATTTAAAAAATAAACTTTTGAAGTGATTTTGAAAGTATATCCTCTCAAACACAAAAAAAAAATTCAAATCGGTGTCCTTTTTGAAGCTGGTTTATAATGTTTTTAGCGTATTTTTGTTTGAGAGGATATACTTCAAGATTGGTCCCATACAAATTTAATAAAAAAATTGTGTGATGCACATCGGTGTTTGTCCTGAGTCTGGATGTATTCTATGTATGTATTTTTTTCTTTTAATTATAATAGTAATTTATAGATACTATTAACACGTTAAGTGCGAAGCGAGGCCTAAATCACCCCTGATGCAACTTCCCTGTGGTGCGGCAAGCAAAAAAGTGAATTTCTCTGTCGTGCGAATGGCATAGCTTTGGTTTGGTCCAGTGTAGGAAAGAGATAAATATATATTTGAGATCACTAATGGTTCCGGACTCGGTGGTGTACCTACCTTGGTACCGGCTGTCTTAGGCCTCGTGCCGCACTGAATTAATATAATTTTAATGCAGTGCGGAACGAGGCTAAAACGTCCCATATCCCCCCTGACCTCGTACCGCACTCAACGCGAGCTTCCCGCGACCAGTGTTGTGCATCACGTCGATTGGAGAGCACGTCCTTTTACAGCGCCGAACATGTCTAAACGATGTCGGAAGAAGTTAATTTTAAAAAACCCAGAAACAGAGCCAAAACAGGTAAGTTTTTAATGAAAAAATCTTCAGTAAGTACCTAGTTTTTTCTTATCTTGGTAGCTATGTACCTAAAGTAAGTGTAAGATATTATTACTTAAGTATATTATACCTAAAGATATTATTGGTAATAACGATTATTGACGTACCTAATACTTTGCAACATATCTAGTTGCAAATGCGATCTAATGAGATATAATTGATCAAAATCGGTCAAGTCGTTGCGTAGTTAAGACAGTTTAAAAACGTCGATATTATTTTTCCCATCACTAATCGCAGCGAAAATTTGCCCTATTTCAGTGCGTTACGAGGTGTATAAGATCCCATATTTTGTTTTGCTAATAATTCCTAAATTAGCCATCAGATCCCGGGGCGACGGTGGATTAGGGTTCATCAATTCACTGTCTATATCAATAAGGACCAAAATTCTCATTTATCTTTGATTTCGCGCCAGAAAATGGATTTTAGTCTGTAAAAGGAGGTGGGGTCTAATAGACCGCGTGTCGCCCTAACGTCTGGTCACGGTACGGGCCGATTATACCTCGTGCCGCAGGAACGGAAAGTATGCAAAAATTGGTGCCGCAGCTAACGTGTTAATAGTATTAATAAAAAATATTTCAAATTTCGAAATTGAAAAAGTGCGCCACAATTGTCTTTGCCGCGCACTTTTTGAATTTGGATCTAAATAAAGAGGATTAAAAACTCATTACTGCCCGCTAAAAGTTTCTTATAGAAAACACCACCTTTGGGTGCACTTGTGCACAAGTCACACACACACTCACACACCTTCAGCAATTTACCCAAAATTGAACCCAAGACTCTGTCGTAGGGCTGAAGGGACACCACACCTATACCCAACATAATACTCACATGCTCACATAGCTTCACGATCTCAAATGTCTTATATAATTTATTTTTTCTACTATAATTCATAATCTAAACATATATTTGACTTGTCTATATATTCAAAGATCTATTCATTGCAACAAATTATATAAATATATTTAGTAATAAATCCAACCCAAAGAAAACCAAAGTTTAAAGATACGTTTTCTAGATAGGTTTTCTGTTCGTTGACTCTTTGGTTTAGTTGAACTAAAGTTAAGTTAATTAAAACCTTTGTTTAGAAATTAAGCGGATTTATTACTAAATATATTTATATAATTTGTTGATATTTATGGATTTCCGCAAAGTAACGCCTGAATCAATCAATTATCTATTCATTGCATTTTTAGGTTTAATTTAACGTTCAGTCTTATATATGTATAGTCTTATATTTGTATTTGTATTTTTGTATTTATTTATTTTAATCAGAACGGTCACAGACCACTTACACTAATTAATTGTTAATATACAGTTCTAGTTACAATTAAAACACATGTTCATAAAATAAAATAAAAAAATCATTAAACAATAAACAAAAGTACCACATGTCAATAATATCATTAGCAATTAATTCATTATTATTTTCATTCATCACTCTCACAAAACACCAGGCACTCTATCATCAGCTTCTTCCATTCATCCGCAAATACATCCAAATCAGGATTTCTCGTCAAAACCTTGTTAAGAGCAGTAAGGGTGCGAGGCAGTGGATATATATCTTATCTATGTTTGTTCTTTAACGCAGAACGTAAATATGTCCGGGAGGAGGGCGTTGAGAGTGCTACACAGTTTTATAACTTCTGTAGTATCACCGTTTCTACTGTAACATAGTTTTTTTTTTGGAAAAATAATTTATTTCAAATAATATTTTTTTAATCTTATCTAGTACACTTCACCTATAACTTTTTACAATTGTATCTTTGGTGAGTTGATACATAAAAACAAAATTATTGAGCAATTTGTAATAATTATAATTAAAATCGTCTATGTACCTCTCTGTACACCTCTGCCTCAGTAGTAGGTACTGTCCAACTAATGCCTAGATCACGTACCGAGTACTCGGCCGAGACAGTTAAATGTTACTTGGCCGAGACTGAAAGCGTACATCCTTATATATACATAGTTCCTTTATGTAATTGTTCTGAATAAATAATTTTGAAATTTGAACTTTTAAAGTCGTCCTTTTCGAATATATGGGATGATAAATACATTTATTATCGTGGAGAGTACTCACTGTCGATGAGATGCTGGAACCGACAGTGGTCCAGATCAAAGGCTGCGGCGGCGTCGGCGTCCTGTCGCGACAGCTTCCACTCGGCGCCGAATCGCTTGAGATAGTCATATTCGGCGCCTCGGCGTAACTCCGGCGTTATTTGAGAGCCGTTCAACTCCTGCAATTTTAAGATAGGAAGTGTAAGTTCCTGCAATTTTAAGATAGGAAGTGTAAGTTCCTGCAATTTTAAGATAGGAAGTGTAAGTTCCTGCAATTTTAAGATAGGAAGTGTAAGTTCCTGCAATTTTAAGATAGGAAGTGTAAGTTCCTGCAATTTTAAGATAGGAAAAGTAAGTTCCTGCAATTTTAAGATAGGAAGTGTAAGTTCCTGCAATTTTAAGATAGGAAAAGTAAGTTCCTGCAATTTAATATAAAAAGTATTAGTTCCTGAGTATTCGATTTAATTTAATTTACTTTGAATTTTATTCTCGATCTATGGAAATGTAAAAATAAGTGTTATTCTGAAATAAACTATTATTATTATAATTGTTCCTGCAGTTTTAAGATAAGAAGTGTAAACTGTATACGCGTGATAAAACCCGTAAAATAATACGGTTAACTTCCTGTTACACACTTCCGTTGCATTTCACGAAATCACTGCCACACATTGCCAAGAAGCAAGAGGAAAGATGTGTCATCAAAAAACTTACCACGAGTGTGCCAATTTTAGCGATGATCATCTGTGATCCGGTGTCGTAGTCTTCGGAGGTCTGCACGGGGTTCTTCAGGAAGTAAAGCTTCTTCAGGGTCTTCAGTTTGTTCAGCTCGCTAAGAGACCGCCACTGGAACAATTGTAGACTATTTTGTGGTTTCTTTTAAATGGTAATGTTTTTTGGGTGTCAAAAAATCTCAAAAATGCCCTTGAATTTCCTTTTGATTTTAATTCAAGGGATTTTGGAACTTTACAATGCAATTTCATTTAAAAAAAATGGCATATAATATAGAATTTTCAACCCGGAACTATAGACACAACAGACAGACAAAGAAAAGACATTATAATGACTTTTGATGGACTTGTGTGATGAACATCGGTGTTTATCCTGAGTCTGGGTGTTTCTATGTATGTGTTTAAAAAAAAGTATTTAAGGGGAATCCTCAAGGCAAATTTCCATACAAAATGTTTCGGACAAATACTCAAAAAGCACGCCGTATTATAGTAATTTCTTCACACTATTCGTTTCGTGTTTTAAAATTAACCCTTCTAACTTAAAAGCACGTATAAAGTCTAAATTAAAGTATGAAACCTTTCACTCTTTTTGTTGACGAAATCAAAAAACATGGACGCAACGAATAGTGTGAAGAAATTACTATAATACGGCGTACTTTTTGAGTATTTTTCCGAGACTTTTTGTACGGAATCTGGATTTGAGGATTGCCCTTAAGTATTATATCAGTTATCTGGTTCCCATACTACAAGCTTGCTTAGTTTGGGGCTAGATGGCGTTGTGTGAAATGTCCTAAATATTTATTTATACATATACATCGTGTCCCTAAATTCAACGATAAGCGTGTAGCGGATGGAGGGCCTGATCGTGACTACTCGAGAAAAAATAAGAAACTTTTTTTTTATTACAACAGTACAATTTATGAAAACCTTCGAAAATTGACAACCCTTATGATACTTTTAACTACCATGACCCCATTTCTTCAAATCGTACTGAATTTTTTTTTGTATCGGCTACCTAAATAGTACTGTTGTCACCACAACCCTTAAAACTAACAGAATGCTAATAAATTGTATTGTAATAAAAAAAATATTTTATTTTCTGGAATGATCAAGACCAGACCCACCATCCACTACACGCTTATCGTTGAATTTAGGGACACCCTGTATAATAAAAATATGGTTATATATGTCACCGGAAAATAGCAAGAACCGCAAATTTATAAATTTTCTAGGAAATTTATAAACCTTCGTAGGATTCTAAACGAGAGATAAATTGTATTATTTTACGCCCACATTTTCGCAAATTTATCAATTTGCAACGTCTCGTGGTAAATTTATAAACTAACGGATATCCATTCGTAAGATTCTAAACGGTTCGACCAATCACAGAAGAGCTTTTAATTTTACGTTAAGGTAAGTTTCTTTAAATTAAGGCAAATAACACACTGCTCTCTGATTAGTCGATGTTGACAGTGGCAATGGTTGTGTCCATAGACTTAGGTACGATCAGACTTGCCAAACTATACATTTATCAGTTTCGATTACCTAAAATACATTAAGTATTTTTACGTTACATTACTTTTAGATAGATTTTCTATTTAAATGTTTAAATTCATAGAAGTGGAATTATATATATATATATATATATATAATTATAATTATATATATATTACATATATATACTACCTATTAAATGTAAGGAAATAAACTTAAGTTCCTATTAGTTAAGTTGCTGTGCCCAACAGGGTGAATATAGTACCATAGCCCTAAGGTGTAAGTGTACATATTTATCTGCAATAAATAAATTACTAAATTAAATTATTTTATTGTGTTCTTATAGGGCTGGCAATAACATATTGTACAAAAAAGCCCATAAAAAATACTCACATCATTGATCATGTTTCTGTTCAAAAACAACACCTCCAAATGTTCAAAAGCATTGACAGTGTCTGATTCGTCGTTGAATCGAATTTGTGAAATGTTGCACTCGTTTAGGCTGAGCACTTTCAGCCGCAATCTGAAAACAATAACACAACATCAGTTTCTAGTGAAAGTTTGATGTTTCAAAAACTGAGGAGGTCATTCTTCTCATCTCATCGTGTCTTGTCAGTTCTTTTCAACCAGTGTGGTGAAAGGATTTCAAGTGCGCCTCGAAGAGACTCCTTTCGCCATTTCGTCAGGAGGTCATTAGCATAATCAGCCTATAATGCTCCCACTGCTGGGACTCAGGCCTACTCTCGGCAGGAGAGCGAATGGGTCTTAATCCACCACGCGGATGCGGATTGGTGGATGTCACATGCCATAAAACATTGTTTTTTCTGACCTTTGACATGCCGGTTTTTTCACGATGTTTTCCTTCACCGTTGCGAGAACGTAGAATGCATACATAGATTTTTTTTCGAACGAAAAAACCTATTTACGCATGACTGCCACCGGGATTCGAACTCGCGACCATCAGGTCGCAAGGCAAGGGCCTCATCCACTCGGCCACTACGTCCTCAGGAGGTCATTAATTTGGTTAAATGTTTTTTTTTTCTTTTGTTTGTTACCTTAGAACTTTGTTGTTTATAAACAGATATGAAATATTTTTATGAGAGGATATATTTTCAGATTGGTCCCATAGAATTTTCGTCAAAATCGGTTCTGTAGTTTAGTTTTTATATTACAATAAATTAAAAATATATGAACTCGAAATAAATTAAATTGCGTATTTTGCTTCCCAGTGACTATTCAGTGGTGTTTACGGTCACTAGAACGATTGAAGTCGGTTGTTACTACAACCGACTGTTTTTGTAAAACCTTTATTATTTTTTAACGACACGGATGGTCGAGTGGCAACTGTGTCGGACTGCCACGCCGGTGTCGCGGGTTCGATTCCCGCTTCAGGACAAATATTTTAACGATGAACTTATTACGACGATGAAGTATTTAAGTTTTTCGTAGACTTTCGCGATTATCACACATAGTTATTTGATTATAACGGGTATTTATCGCGCTCAACTCGTATGTTTTTGTGTCCCGACGTTTCTACTGTATGTTGACTGATCAACCCAAACAAACCAGAACAACAAAATCCCTGAACAATTAAAAGTTCAGAGGTAACAAATATATAAAAAAACAAGCGAAAAAAACAACTTCAGACACACAGTTTCATTGCGTCTTGTAAATTCGAACGGCAGGCGTTCTAACAATCAATTTAGTCATTAAATCAATCTAAAATACACAGATTGTGTAGGATTAGAATTACCATGCTCAAAGTTGAAATTACACAGTTCCGGTCCAAACGTAATGGCAGTAAAAATATACAACAAAATCCCTGAACAATTAAAAGACGAAGAGAAAGAAGTACATTTTGAAAGAAGACTGAAAGACATTCTTTTTAAAAAAAGTTATTACAGTATACAAGATTTTTTTAACGACAAATTTGAGATTTAATACTTGACAAATTATATAATTAGATATGTAAAATTAATTTATGATTCGGTCCGCTCCTGCTCTAATGTTGCAATGCCCTATTTTAGGGTTCAATATGTTCTATGAGTATGTTCTGTGTAACTTGTAAACAATTAAAACTAAGACTTATTGACTGCAATAAAAATATTGAATTGAATTGAATTGAACCCGTGACCACGGCTGTTGCAATACAGTCGAAACGTCGGGACACAAAAACATACGAGGTGAGCGCGATAAATACCCGTGACAATCAAATAACTAAGTATTTAAGTATTGTATCAGTTATCTGGTTCCCATAGTACAAGCTCTGCTTAGTTTGGGGCTAGATGGCGTTGTGTGAAATGACCAAATATATTTTTTTCTTACCTTCCAATATTGAGCACTTCATACCACGAAGTAATAGGGTTGCCATCAAGTTTGAGTGTGGTGAGATGTTGCAATGTGGTCGGCCCGGTCATGACAGTGATGTTGTTGAACGCCGCCGTCAGGTCCGTCACCCACGGCCATAGGTGCGAGAGGGACACCAGATCCTGATGATAAATGATAAGAATAAGATTCTTCTTCTTCTTCTTATCGTGTCACTAGTTCTTTCGAACCAGTGTGGTGAAAGGATTTCAAGTGCGCCTCGAACAGGCTCCTTTCGTGCACTCGACACATGTTTTTCGAACTTTTAGGTTCTATGGCATGCCCGGTTTCCTCACAATGTTTTCCTTCACCGTTAAGCATGTGTTTTATGGTGTACGACCGGGTTCAAACCCACGACCTTTGGATCGAAAGTAAAGACTGGGCCAACACGGCTTTTTAAGTTAAAGATAAAAACATTAAACATTTAAACTTCAAAATGATTAATTTTTTACAAAAACATACAATAACCGACTTCAATTGGATTGTTCTAGTGACCGTTAACACCACTGAATAGTCACAGGGAAGCAAAATACGCAATTTTACATTTTTTAAATATTATCAACCAACTTAAAAAAAGGAAAGGAAAAATTCTCAATTGCATTGTTTTTTTTCTTTAGGTTCGTTTGTTTTTTGTATATAATAACTTTTTTGTATATAATATTATTTGAAATTATATGTACTTCTAGATTGGTCCCATAGAAATTTTAAGAAGATCGATTGAGTACTTTGATTTTGAAATCAAAATAGCTGAAAAAATTACGTCATTCAGGTAAACGAAATTGCTTATTTTGCTTCCCTGTGACTATTCAGTGGTGTTTACGGTCCGATTGAAGACGGCTGTTTATTTTATTGATTTAACATTAGACTCACAGTTACATTTTTTCTTATAAAAGCTATGAAATATATACTATTCTTAAACCAAATTGAGTCTACATTTTGTTTACTGTAAATATATAAAAATTATAGGTAGGTAAGTCTGGGTAGATAATTAGTAACTCTAACAGCAGTAAATTACAAACAAATAATCGCATTGTGTTTGTCAGTGGTGTGTGTGGAGTGTGAATGAGATGTGTGTGTGTGTGTGTTATGTTAAAATCTTGATTATACTATAAAAGCTTTGTCCTGTCTGACTGATAATTACCTGCCACTCGTAGTTGCACAAGGACACATTCAGTTTCTCCAAAGCTCTGAAGTGGACCGACAGTTGGGATAGTGCTGACTCGGGCAAGTCCACTGCCATGCGATTTTTGCTGGAAATACAATGTGTACATTAATAATTGATTGATTCAGGCGTCACTTTGCGGAAATCCATAAATATCAATAAATTAATATATATATATATATATATAATATATATATATATATATATATTTAGTAATAAATCCGCTTGATTTCTAAACATAGGTTTTAATTAACTTAACTTTAGTTCAACTAAACCAAAGAGTCAAAGAACAGAAAACCAAAGTTTAAATATACGACACGTACTTTTAAACGTACATTAATACCATTAAAACCTTTTTTGATTTTTTCAGGCTAAGTCCAAGACTGTTGACGTGTGGCAATTTTTTTTGCTTGATATCATTCTTTATTTTAATTTTATTTATTTGGGACAACATACAACTATACTTGGAGTTTTGGCGGGAACGTGAAAAATGGCGTATTGTCGGCATTAAATTAATTGACAAGTACCTATAACTTTGAGTGTTTAAGTGTAAAAACGGTGGTATTTTGTCCATTAAGTGCTCGTGAACGTGTATGAGTGTTGGTGAATAGTGTAATGCTGTAAAACGTGACTTTTCGTGTTGCCTCCAAAACTCCATAGAAGCCTCTAGTAAAGTCGCAACCACCACTACTTTACAGGGGCATGACTTGACTTATCGACTCTGACTTATGACAAAATAATCTCTCCAATTACTTGACACTGGCTATATACCTTTGATGTGAAGCCAAAACCGAAGAACTTAGGTTCTTCGAAAGAAAAAAAAAAAAAAAAACTATACTATACATGTTTCTTAATAAGATAAGACTTAACTCGCTTGACACTTAACGGTCTGAATTTGGACTGTTATGAACTGGCAAGCAAGAAAAGTAATTGCTTAGGAGCTTTGACAGTTTGGTGCAAGTAGGCATTAGCTTCATTGTTAAATTATACAAAAGTTCTAGATTTAGGTAAGTACCTACATATTTCTTATTGTACCTACTTGTTCATTGGTTCCAAATAAATACTTTAAATACTCTAGGATACCATTCCGTTATAGTATTGGTCCATTTTATACCTTTTTTTTTTCTCTAACCATATGCCCGGACCATCTCCACTTTAGCTACTTTATTGTTCTATAAATATAAAAGAGGAAAAGAGGAAGGCAGATAAAAAGGTGGGAAGATGATATCAAACAAGTAGCAGGTGCCTCGTAGAGGAGAGTCGCCGCAGACAGGACAGTATGGAAGGAGTTGGAGAAGGCCTATGTCGCAAGGCAAACTGCAACATAATATTTATTAGGTACCAAAATATTTGCTATATATTACAAAAAAACTTAAGTTAAGTAAAAACCTAGCATAGAAAAAACCATATGTAACCCAATACAGAATAAAGGCTCTTTTATCTTTATCTTTTAACTATATTATAGCCTACTGCGTTATCCACAGAGTTATAAATCAATTTTACATAGGTCTGAAGACCACTAGCGGGTCGGTAGGTAATAATTATAAATACCAACGTGAGCAACTTATTTATTTATTAAATTAAAACGGATTATCTAATTACATTAATTTAAAAATTGTTTACATCATAGTTTGGTCAAAATAGTATCAATAATCATAGTAGTAAAAATAAGTCATTCAATATTAATATAACACGCAATCATTCATCACGCTCACAGAACCTAAAGCATACTGATAAAATTTTCGAGCATCCATCCGCAAACAAATCACACTCAGGACTAGCATCCAGGAGAGCGTTAAGCGCCGTGAGGATGCGCGGAATGGGTGACCGAGCTCATAGAAGTAATATACCAATAGTTGGCAATAGATAAATAAAAACACCTACTAAACGGTGAAGGAAAAAGGTCTTCTTCTTCTTATCGTGTCACTAGTTCCTTCGAACCAGTGTGGTGAAAGGATTTCAAGTGCGCTTTGAAGAGGCTCCTTTCGTGCACTCGACACATATTTTCGAACTTTAGGTTCTACGACATGCCGGTTTCCTCACGATGTTTTCCTTCACCGTTGCGAGGACGTGGGATGCATACATAGTTTTTTTTCAACCGAAAAAACCCATTTACGCATGACTGACAACCCGCGACCATTAGATCGCAAGTTAAGGGCCTCATCCACTCGGCCACTACGTCCTCTTCTAAGAGGACTATGTAGGTATATAAGAATAGAGTATTATCTAAAGTAATAACCAAAAGTAATTAAGTAAGTATAATTAGGATTCTGATATATTCTGATATGTTCTGATATGTAAAGTCGGCTGCACAAACCTGTATACCTCCCAAGCTTTCACATTTATGTTACACTCTTAATATTGCATAGACATTCTTCTTCTGACAAGTAAGATGACTACATTATTTTGAAAAGGCTTGTGTACACTTTTCTTTGCAAAATTATGAGTGGTATAAATGTGAAAGCTTGGGAGTGTATACTAAGGCTTTCATCCCGGGAGTCTCGGTCTCGAAAATCCCGAGAGTCTCGACGATTTTTTGTTATTTTCGAGACTCGAGACTGATGGTTTCGGTACCGGGAATAACGAGACTTTCGATACTTAGAAAAATGTTAACAATATTCAGTGTAGAGTAGCCCTAAGTAGGTATAATCTAAAACAAGGATAAGAAATGGAATGAAATGAAATGTACTTTTATTCACATTAAATAGAGTTTACAGTAAGATGTCAGGATTTTTCGTAGTACGTCTATTTAACCATCAGATTATGAAGTATGTGAATACATAATTTATAGTCTTAAAAGTTTAATAAGCACAACCAAAACATGCAAAACCTAAATAGTATATGCATACAAAAAAACTAAATATTTTTTACAAACCCATCCTAAGACAAAGTGGTTTAGTCTTATGACTTTAGCCTGCTAAAAAGGGCAAACAAATGTGGAATGTGGAACGATTTAATTCTAAATTCTAAATCTAAATTAAAATATTTCGAAGAAAAACGCGGATTTTGATAAATCTGGAACATCGAACATCATTAAATACTAGATTGTAAAGTTAAACTGTGATGTGTTAGCTAAAAGGTTCGCTGAAAGGTCTAATTCATGCTAGAGTTATAAGATGTTTTCAAATAAGTTAATAAAACATCTGATTGATTTCTGGATTTTACGTGAATTTCATGTTGTGTTTTTTTTTAATAAAAGTAACAGATGTTAACATTTGAGTTGTTTATTAAAGTACTAGATTAAAATATCTTGTTTTGACTGTCTAAATGCCGATCCTAGTGTGCCTATAAGTACTATTGAAATAGTCTCGAAAGTCTCGTTTTTCCCGGGAATTTCGAGACCGCATCGAGTCTCGATTTTTTTTCCCGGGACTCAGAAAGTCATCGAGACTGAAAGCCCTAGTGTATACATGTCTGAGCAACTGACTGTATATAACGTTAAGTTCATTCAACGAGACTCTGTTGACATGTTCCAAGGAATTTTTTTCTTCGCACGTTTGGGGCAAAGCCTGCCACAGCTGTGTTCTGATCAGGGTTATATCCGATATTTATTATAAATATCAAAATATCGGATATTTATGATATATATCGGATATATATCAAGTTTGATATACAGTAGAACTCCAATTATCCGAATTAATGGGGACCGGGACCCATTCGGATAATCAAATATTCGGATAATCGGATTTTTTTTTTAAAAATTGCCATTGGAGAGAATAAAAGCTACGTTTTGATATTGCACTATTTTTTTATTGAATTAAATGAAAGAAACATGAAATTTTCACATGTTTTAAATATAAATAAAATGTACTTATGTACAAGTTTAGAAATAAAAATCATTGTTTTTTAAACATCTCCGTCAATGTAAGCTGTTTTGCGGTCTTCAACCGTTTGACAACCAAGTTAAGACAAGTCAAGTCAAGACTTGTTTGTGATTCGGATAATCGGCGATTCGGATAGTCGGAGTTCGGATAATTGGAGTTCTACGTATATCAATTTTGTATGAAAGCCATACTATTACTTTATTGTATTATTTATACAAAAACATACTAACATTATAACAAATCTAAAATGTTTTTAATATTTTATATATTTAGGTACTTCAAATCAGACAAATTAAACCAAAATTTTATTTCAAAGCGCTTCAATGGTTTAGAGTATGTTTTAACTGTACTTCCACGCCATCTACATTTGGGAAGTAGAAATACAGTAACAAAAGCAAAAAATTACTTGTTAATATGAATTTTTTAAACCATTTTAGTATCGCAATATTTTATAAAAAAACATTTGATATATATCGGATATTTTAGTTGGATATATATTTGATATTTATCTTGATATATATCCATTGATATATATCCTCGAACCCTGGTTCTGATAGGGAGGTACCTGACGTTGAGTTCATTCAACTTAGCTTCTCGCAATTACGATGAGAGGTGGATGACCTTCATCCACCCAGAGAACTGCTACGTACGTTGGGGCAGAGCCAGCCATTGCTGTGTTCTGATAATGAGGTACCTGACGTTGAGTTAATTACCTCGGGGAGCTGCGAGGAGCGGTGGATGACCTTCCTCTACCCGTAGAACTGCTAATTACGTTGGGGCAGAGCCTGCCACTACTGAGTTCTAATAGGGAGGTACCTGACGTTGAGTTCATTCAACTCGGGCAGCTGCGAGGAGAGGTGGATGACCTCCCTCCACCCGGAGAACAGGTTGACAGACACATCCAGGCCGCGCAGGTAAAAGGGGAGGTTCTACTAAATACCCAGTATGGTAAAAAAAAACCGGTTACAAAGACTGCAATAAAGGATAATAGCCAACGACCTCAGCTTAGGAAAAAGGACAAATCAGCTGAAGAAGGAAGGCCAAAGTTCGCAGCGAGTGGCAGTCTATTGTAGAAGTGGCCAGGACCCATAAAGGGTGTTTGCGCCGAAGATAGTAAGGAAAGGAAAGCACGTTGGGGCAAAGCTTGCCACTGCTGTGTTCTGATAGGGAGGTACCTGAAGTTGAGTTCATTACCTCGGGGAGCTGCGAGGAAAGGTGGATGACCTCTCTCCACCCAGGGAACGGCTACTTACGTTGGGGCAGAGCCTGCCACTGCTGTGTTCTGATAGGGACCTCCCTACCTCAGGTACCTACCTGACGTTAAGTTCATTCAACTATGGCAGCTGCGAGGACAGGTGGATGACCTCCCTCCACCCAGAAAACGGCTGCGCACTTTGAGGCAAAGCTTGCCACTGCTATGTTCAGAATTTATGATAGGGAGGTACCTGACGTTGAGTTCAGTCAACTCGGGTAGTTGCGAGGAGAGGTGGATGACCTCCCTCCACCCGGAGAACAGGTTGGCAGACACATCCAGACTGCGCACGTTGGGGCAGAGCGCGGCCACGTCGCCTGCCACTGCTATGTTCTGATCATTGACGCAAATCTCTTGGAGGCGGTCGAACTTTCTGGAAATCAATGAGAATTTGATTAAGGAGAATCCTGAAATCTGAATTCCATACAAAATGATTCGGACAAATACTCAAAATGTACGCCGTATTACATACTTTTTCATACTTTAATTTAGATTTTATACGTGTTTTTAAGTTAGTAGGGTTAATTTTGAAACACGTATAAAATCTAAATTAAGGTATAAAACCTTTCACTTTTTTGGTGACGAAATCAAAAAACATGGACGAAACGAATGGTGTGAAGAAATTACTATAATACGGCGTACTTTTTGAGTATTTGGCCGAAACATTTTGTTTGGAATTCGAATTTCAGATTACCCTTAAATCATACAAAATCTAGGACCTAGATTCTAGGTGGTAGTTATTCCTGCATGGTTATTAGGTGTTGGCAACCTTTAAACACATTATTGGTTTCAGTTTTCAACACAGACTTCAAAAAAAGGAGGTTCGCAATTCGGTTGAATGTTTTTTTTAAATGTTTGTTACCTCAGAACTTTGTTGTTTATAAACCGATTTGAAAATTATTTTTTTGTTTGGGAGTTTCGTAAAACCTTGATTATTATATCCATATGTTTTCTTGGTAGGCCATGGAATCAGCTTGGTAGATGCACAGAAAGTGAAAATTCTACAACTAGTAGGTAGTTATTTACCTGCATTATTACGAAACAAGGCAGAAAAATAGTACCCATCACAGATTATAAAATATTTCTGAATACTTATATATACTTATATATAAACTTGAATTCAATTTTGAAGGATCACTGTACTCTTGTACCATAGTTTAGCCGAAACTGCTGTGCTGCATAACTGCTGCGGCTGCTTATGCTGTATAACTGTATGAGGACGTGGTGGCCGAGTGGATGACGCCCTTGCCTTGCGATCCGATGGTCGCGGGTCCGAATCCCGGTGGCAGTCATGCGTAAATGGGTTTTTTCGGTGGAAAAACTCTATGTATGCATCCCACGTCCTCGCAACGGTGAAGGAAAACATCGTGAGGAAACCGGCATGTCAAAGGACAAAAAAAAAATGTTTTATGGCATGTGACATCCACCAATCCGCATTGGGTCCGCGTGGTGGATTAAGACCCATTCGCTCTCCTGCCGAGAGTAGGCCTGAGTCCCAGCAGTGGGAACATTATAGGCTTATTATGCTATGCTATGCTGCAGCTTAGGTTTTATTCCCATAAGATGACAGCAGCCGTTTGCATTAAAATAATTTCATACTTTTAGTACGCGCCTTCGCTTCTTGGCAAAGATACCCTCCAAATTTGAAGCTCCTCTTGTCCTTCGAAGTCTAGCAGTTTGGTCTGGCTGTTGTCTGTCAGTCTGTCAGTCAGTCAGTTAGGACTAAAAGGCTATCCACACATATCCGGGTCAGGGCTATTTGTGTTCAGAGTCGTCCGTGTCGGTATTCCCGGCCATTTTCGACCCGGATGCCCTTGACACGGAGCTATGTGAACGAGTTCATACAAGTTGTACAGACAGCATCATAGATAAGTATCCCCCTTGCATTATGATACCTAGCTTTAAATCCCTTCAAGGAAGGGAGGGGAAGTTTTGCCTTTAAAATATAGATTTGTATAACCGAATGTAAACCAAAAATAATTTCAAGATTGACAATTTTTGAAAGGATTTATATCTGGGTGTCTTGTGCAAGGGGGATACTTATCTCTGACGCTGTCTGTACGTAACCGATTTTTCCCCGTCCCTGACGGAACACGTTAGGGCCGGGATCCCGGAAATGTGTGGATATCCCTTAAGCCTTTTATATAAATTGTTTGTCAGTGTTTATATTTTACTCACTGCTTCTGGTGAATCTTCTCGAAGCCGACCATTTCAATGAAAGGGGCACCCATTTCTCTCTTCCACTCGTTGATGACCGTTCTGCGGTGGGCGGCTACCGTCTCATCCTAGAACCAGGGATCAAGTTAATACAGGATCTAACACAAGGGCTTCATGGAAATAAATATATTAATGAGTGATCGATAGATAGATAGATAGATAGAAAATACTTTATTGCACTTAACAAATAGTACAAAGGCGAACTTAATGCTATGTACCATTATCTTCCAGCTAAACTCTTGAAGAAAGACGTCTGCGGGGGGACCTTATAGAAACCTATAAAATTTTGACCCATCAATACAACCTGCCGCAGCTTAAAGACATATATACAACAAAGAAACCACAAAAATCGTCTCGTGGGCACCAACTCCAATTAAATCGTGATCTAACCAACACCCTTACGGCTCATCACTTCCTTAGCAACAGAGTGGTGCACAACTGGAATATACTGCCAGAGGATGTTGTTTCTGCAGCATCCACAAACTCGTTCAAGAACAAACTCGACACTTGGTTACGAACCAACAAGACTATGTTAAAAAAAGTGACACAAAACTATTAAAAAAAACCAACACTGTGTGATATAGACACATCAGCGGAAGCTGCTCGTCTATCAACAAATAATAATAATAATAAACCTTTGTATATTGTGGACAGTTGCGTGGGTAGTGCACGAAGAACAGATTTTATTAAAGAATTAAAAATTAAAGCTAAATTGAGCTGAATAAGTATAATTAATCCCTTAAGGTGTTAAATCACATCAAATTATATAATCATATGATAAAAATAAACTCTCAAAATCCAACTATGAATTTCTATTTATAAAACATTTAGATTGTTTTAATCTGTATTATATGTTGTTTTAATATTTTTCTCCGATTTAATGATTTTAAGTGAACTAAAGACAAATATTTTACACTGTTTTAATAAATACTATCTATAACTGGCACATTGACTCTAATAAATAATTAAGTACAATAATATACATAAAAATAACTTTTTATCACAATAATTGCACATTCAATGAACGTTATAAGTCAAGGAAATCAACAGACACCCACACAACCAGTCATTCAATATAGAGTAGGCGTTATGACCAAACATTTACTAGAAACTCTTGCAATGCTTTTATAAACATAAGGGCACTGGTCAGTCATCAATAAATAGCTGTTATGCTTTGGCCTGTTAGACATTGCACACAACACCACCTAGTCCAAAACTAAGCAGAGTGTGTACTATGGGACCCAGATAACTGATACAATACATATATACTTTATTTTTTGTAAATAAATATTTAGAATACACAGAAAACACCCAGACTCCGAACAAACACCAATGTTCATCACACAAATGTTTGTCCTGAAGCGGGAATCAAACCCGCGACACTTGGCATAGCTGTCTAATGCACTTGCCACTCAACCAATTGTGTTGTCATAGAATTAAGAGACTTGAAATTTCAAGGCTATGTTCGTTATGAAGTGTAAGCCTATACTCAGAAATTAATTTGCAAAGTATACAATGTTTGTTAACATACACGCACATAAGGTCAGTATAAAGTGGACTAAGAACGATGGATCCTGCCCAGGGAACGTCAAAGCCGACTCCTTGGCAAAACAGGGGGCGAAACTAGTCCCTAGTTCATCGGACAAAATCCTAACACAACCGCCAACAGCGGAAATAAAAGCTAGACTGAATCAACATTCAGTACAAGAACACCAAAAATTTTGGAACAAAAGAACGGACAGCAAGCACACTAAGATGCTTCTACCGAATATTGATAAGAAACTGACAAACACACTCATGAAGATGAGAACCAACCACCATCCATCAACCCAGGGTCCTGCTCCGCTATTTTGGGGAGCTGGGCTGGCTGGGGTAAAGTTAGTACAAAAAAAAGGGGTCAATGCACAATACACCCCACAGCGGGACGTCAGTGCAGACCACTTGCAACCCCTTACCCAAATTAGAATTAGAATGTTTGTTACAATGAATCATTTTATATTTTCAATTAAACAATGCCATTATGCATAATATTACTAAAGATCAAACATTTGCAGGATAAATGGATTTTCATAAACTCCGCAGAGCTGAAACTTGGTATTTGTAGTTATGAGTTGGAAAAGAACATACCTTGCATGCTTAATGCCATGCATGTAAACCTAAGTACACACAAGGCACTTTGTTAACTTATTTTCTAAAAGAGCTTTTAGTCAAAGGCTTGCAAGAGAAAGTTGCACCTCACAACTTTATAAGTATATTTGTATGGAAGTAGTGCAGCTCAGATTTAGATGAAGTATTACCTCTCGGTCTCCGTAGTACCGTCTGATAGCATCAGCACAGGTTTTCAGAGGCGATATTTTGTTAGGTCTAACAAAAGATCCAGCCCCTGGTTTGGACGCTTTGAAGTACTGTACACCCTCCACGGAGCCATCATGTTTACCCCTAGATGCTAGATCCCAGTCAACTCCGTACCAAACCCCTTTGTACCCCTGAACTTCACCGATATACTTCACAGTCCCAAAATCGTCCCCGCACTTCACACGACTACCAATATTCACATGAATCTCATTCTCCTCGAGGCCGTTATGGGTACCCATGGTGCCGTTGTAAAATTTTGGAATTAGATTTACAGGCATTGCGCCCACCATTATTTTGTATTTTCGAAAATGGAACTATTTATCAAAATAAAAACAGGCTGAAAGTTTACAATACGAAAATCTGCTGCACAGATTAGTCAGAGTACTACAATCTGCTGTCAGATTTTAGTGTGTCAAAAATGGAAACAATAGAGCAGTGTTGGGCGTTCACTTCCAGTAAGTTTGCAAATAATCGATACATTGATCGACTACGTATTTAGTCGATTTATATAATTTATTATTATTTCATACAATACACGAATGTACCTATATTAAATTGAAAAAACAACAAATATGTAGGTCTTGATAGGTCGTACATGTTTGAGCCCTTTGGGGTCGAGACCCTAGGTCCATGGGGAATGGGAGCCTACCGCGTTTTTAAAATTTTGTCAGAGCGTCTAGTCGAAGCGACACGTGATCAGAGGGCTGGCAGCTATCTGGGCCAAAGAATAAGCCTTGCTATACAAAGAGGCAATGCAGCCAGTATCCTCGGCACGCTGCCATCGGGTATCGAGTTGGAGCAGTTGAGCTACCTATAGATCGTTTGCAACGGTCTATGGGTGGCCCAATTGTTTCCTTTTGTAAATTTTGTAATATATCTATATATAGATTGTAGTAGTTAGCTTATGCTGTAATAAAATTTACTAATAAAGTAATTTAAAAAACAAAGTATGCTGCATGATCCAGTATGTATTATTTTAGTATGTTATTTATTATTCTATCTGTTTTTCGTATTAGTGAAGTGTTTTTTTTGTTCACTTTCATTTTCATAATTCCTAGTTATTAATAGTGCTCTTAGGTATGGGCTGGTGCTCTTGGGTAGGTTATTTAACCTAGTTTTTGATGGAAAGCCTTATTGTTGTCAAGCAAGTAATGTTGTTTCTGGATTACATTTTTCTTTCTTTCATTTAGGCTGCTCATCGAATTTATTGTGACCAACAACAACCTGCAACCAGCCTTGCAGCTCCTTCTGGCTGCTTGTTTGAATTACTATTATTCGTTGAAAATATTCTAGTTTCAAAAATATTAAAAAATTGATCACTCAATATGGAGTATAGAGGTTTGGTTATTTCGATTAAATGGTATTCTTTGAACTTATTTTAATATATTGTTGAAAACATTTGAGCAACCAATTCAAAATGGTAGATTTTTGTAATGTTCGAGTTTGATACTTACAATCGACTCACAACTATCGGAAACAGACATCACTTAAAATTTCAATCTGTCAACAATAACGTCATCTGTCAAAAATGAGTCACCCATTGGTCTTTTTTTATGATACTAGATGGCGTTGCCCATCCAATTTCTGAACCAAAACCGAACGCTGATTGGTCAAGAAGTGCCAGGATTATAACCCGACCAAGCATGAAAGAACTACCGACTATGGACGAAAATGAAATAGTTATTGCAGTTCTGTTTCGCACATGCCAAAATCATTGATAAAGTTCCCGAAAAATAGACGGGGCCAACCGCGCGGATAAGGATCTTCGTAAATGAGAAAATAAAATGTTTAATGCCAATCAGACAAGCCGCGGTTACTAATAAATTTTAATTCAGTAGGACCTGAGTGCAATGATCCATTTACTTACATTCGTTGTCTCGGCGCGGTGCTAGCGTCATCTCTCTCAGCCAGCAGCTTTCCCAAATCAGGAATCGGGACGTGAAGTGTATTTTTCTACCCAAAAATGGCTACCGACCGGACAATCCCAGACGTATGTGCTAAATTCTAACTTGAAAATGTGTGTTTGGAAACTAAAGATGGATTTTTTGAGTGAACATTTGTTTTGTGCTGTGTTATCATGAATACGGATTGATCTCAACAAAGGTAGCTTCAAAATGAGGTACGTACAAGTTCATCGCTCCACCGAGCTTTAGTAAGCAAAACAAATAAATAATTACTCTGATCATGCACGCGTCGATCTATTTACGTACGCAGATAATTTACTGCTCTGCTGGGTTCATTTTTTTGCTGCTCAGCCTGTTCTTTTTACTGAAACAACAACGTAAACATACGGCGCGGTTCGCGACGGTTCATCGATTATTCAATAAATTCACGTTTTATGAATGGGACCTGTAATTAGAAGTTGCAATTGTCTTGCCTCTACCATCATTCGATTGTTTATTTTAAAAATAAACCTGGTTACTTTTAAAATTCGAACCAATTCTATTTTCAAAGTTGAGTCTGTATCAATTTTCTTTCTTTGTGTTCATGTTACCAATTTGTTTTGAGCTAAATTGAATACTAATTTTGTTTAGTAGGGCATGTAAAACACCACAGGGAGAGTGAAATACCACATTTTTTTATGTAGGTATGTATGAAGGGTGACTAGGGACTCCCTACAAGGGTGTAGCTAAGTTATGTGAATGACTAACACACCACCCCACCTAACTATAATATTGTGGAATGCAAAAGTATTTAATTTCCAAGAAAAGTATTAGTTTCCATTGGCCATTCTATTGATTGGATAATTGGTTAATTTTCTTATCTAAATAGAATGTTTTTATTACAAACAACGTAACTTATCTCGATAGATAAGTAATTTTATTGATAAATTTTGTAATTATTTCTCGAATCAATGTGAGGAGTAAAAGTGATAAGAAGCTTCAATTATATGTTTTTATTATTTATTTTATTTAAAACTTTGCCTGAGTAATTATTTTGCAGTCTAATCATAAAAGTGCTGTACCAAATTTTGTCACAAAACTATTCAGTCTTGTGTAGCACTAAAGTACTACATACACATGTGGTTACTCAAGAATCAAGGTTTTTAAATCCAGTCAGACAACTTTTGTATGAACAATAAAATGTCATAATACATTTTTAGGATCCATATTCATCAATAACTGGTTAAACCTAGGCTGTTATATATAACCAACTTCAAAAAAAGAGGAGGTTATCAATAAACATTTTTGTTTAAGAGGTTATACTCTCAGATTGGTCCCATACAAATTTTATCAAAATCGGTTTAGTTTTTAAATCAAAATAACTAAAAAAAAAGTTGTTGGAGTGAACAAAGTTGCATATTTTGCTTCCCTGTTACTTTTCAGTGATGCCTCATAATCTTAATCACTCTTGCCTTGAAGACACCCAAATTATAGTGATAGTTACTTACTTCAAATGATACAGTAATAGAACCAACCTTCTGACTATGCTGGAAAAGAACTCAAATCATAATATTACATTAAACAGAAAAAAACATTTTTTTCAAGAGAAATTAAAAATTAAAACTGAAATCCTGTTTTAAAACTTTGTCCCGGATGTGATGTAATAAATCTTGAACTATAGCCCTATACAATATTGCAAAAAAGTACCCATTTAAAAAAACCAGCAAAACTAAAAATGTAAGCCACGGAAATCAAACTGGCACTCCAAATCTCTAAACACAAGTAGGCTACCACTACGCAACAAATGTGTTTTTGAAACATGTAAATTGCACTAATTAGTACTGTCGGGGGAAGTATCATTTAGTTTGGTGTATTTTTGTAACGACAAAGTTGTGTCAATGTCATGCGATGTGATGTCCCGGTTGACCGAGCGAGCACGAAGCGCGAGCTGAAGTCGCCGTTTCAGCTTGGGCAAAAATGCTTTCGTATGTCTCTAGTGGTAAGGGGCCGTACATTAATTACGAAAGACGTTAAGAGGCTATGTGAAAATTTGGAGTCGCTGCGTTTCATTCTTACTCGGTAACGGTACAGTTTACAAACTTGATGTTAATACAGTGATTACTTGAGGATATAATCTAAATAAATGTAAGACAGAAACACGATTGGTGAAACTTCTCTCGATAGATTTATTTTTTGAAATAGGCCCTCTTAAAATCTGATTTACATCCATCCTCCAAATTTAGAAAATATTTACGGTTTATTTTAATACTATTGAGTGAGTAATCACAGAACTTAGATAAATGTAAAAGGATTTTTTTATAAATTCAATACTTTTCAAGCAATACGATGTTTTATCATTTGTCGCTTGCGTCCATTACTTTTGAGCGACAAAAATCTATATCTAACCTCTTCCCTCGGGGTAAGGTGTCTAATTGCGCTATCACTGTCTTACAATTCGGCAGCTGTCATTTCTGACAGTTTCACATATCCTCTTAAGGGGAATCCTCAAGGCAAATTTCCATACAAAATGTTTCGGACAATTACTCAAAAAGTACGCCGTGTTATAGTAATTTCTTCACACTATTCGTTTCGTCTATGTTTTCCGATTGTATCAATAAAAATTAGTAAGGTTTCATAATTTAATTTAGATATTATACGTATTTATAAATTAGTAGTGTATATTTTAAAAAGAGGTTCCTTTCGTGCACTATTGCGCATGTGGAATTTATTTATATCTATAGGTTAGGAAGGTAAGGCAATGCATCGTACCTATGTTAAGCTTTATTTTATAGAAACATTATTGAATGAGGAAATTGTATTATGACATAATGATAGCTGGAATGCTGGAATGCATTGTTTCAATGAAACATCCTGTTTATAGCGCAGCTACCTCTAGTTATTATTTCTAGTTTTCTCCACGATACAGGCTTGCCTAGTGTGGGGCCGTTAATAAATACAAATATGTTTGAATCTCTCTACAAAATGCACTGTTAATAATAGTAAATACACTTAGCTTTATTTAATTTTAGCTTGGGTAGCTTAGCTAATAGATTTGTGTTTTGTTAGTAAATAAATATTTTTTTAATTTTTTTTCATTTTTCATTTTTCATTAGATTAGTTGGTAGTTTGGTATTAACTAGGTAGTATAATCAGCCAAAATTAATAATAATAATATATTTATTTACACAACTAAATAAATAAAATAAAATAAAAAAAGCTTTTATTTCCTTTACACAAATTACATATTTGTGTAAAGGACGGGTTGAAAGCCTCCTCCGGGGTTTTCCATTTTTGCCTGTCTCTAGCTGTTCTAGACCATTGTTTTCCAGCCACTTTTACTATGTCGTCGCACCAGTGGGTAGCTGTTTTACACAACAATCTAGTAACTAAAAGCTATATATAATAAAACTAAAATTACTTAACTAGTATGTAGTTAAATATGTAGGTCTTGATAGGTCGTACATGTTTGAGCCCTTTGGGGTCGAGACCCTAGGTCCAAGGGGATAGGAGCCTACCGCGTTTTTAAAATGTTGTCAGAGCGTCTGGTCGAAGCGACGCGTGATCAGAGGGCTGGCAGCTATCTGGGCCAAAGAATAAGCCTTGCTATACAAAGAGGCAATGCAGCCAGTATCCTCGGCACGCTGCCATCGGGTGTCGAGTTGGAGCAGTTGAGCTACCTATAGATCGTTTGCAACGGTCTATGGGTGGCCCAATTGTTTCCTTTTGTAAATTTTGTAACATAGATTGTAGTCGTTAGCTTATGCTGTAATAAAATAACTTAACTAGTTTTAAAAATAAAGAATTAACCTATCTAAATGTATAAATAATACACAGCATTTATATCACTATCAGCGGGCAATTAAAGGCAAGGCATAATTAATAATAAATATATTGAAAATTTCACAAAACGACATCTAGCCCCAAACCAACCCAAATAGTACAAGCTTGCTTAGAAGCTTGTACTATGGGAACCAGATAACTGATACAATACTTATATATATATTATTTTTGTAAATACAGACAAAATATAATAGAAAACACCTAGACTCAGGACAAACACCGATGTTCATCACACAAATGTTTGTCCTAAAGCGGGAATAAAACCCGCGACACCAGCGTGGCAGTCTGACACACTTGCCACTCGACCAATCGTGTCGTCAGTCAACGATTGCCAAAATTGCCAAATTACCAAAGTGTTCCGTGTACAAACCGGCCTGCGCAGGTAGGACTGTGGTGAAGCTTGTGCGTGTGGTAGGCCCATTAAACTCGCCGGCTTGTAGCTTGTTAACTAGCCCTGTGTCATCGACGCTTAAACCTTTTGTCTCCAACGTTTTAGTATCGACGCCGACGCTATGCCAATCGAAGAACAATAGTCATAATACCATATGAGAGCTTCCTGCGGACGCGTAGAACACATGCAAATTTGTTATCGCATCCGTATTTTGTGTTTTTTAGCGGTTTAAGCTCAATACCAATGTAGAAATATGCATATAGTTACCATAAAATTATGAGCCCTTTGGAGTCGATACCCTAGGTCCATGAGGAATGGGATCCTTCCGCGTTTTCAAAATTTCGACAGCGTCTTATCGAAGCAACGCGTGATCAGAGGACTGGCAGCTATCTCGGTCAAAGAATAAGCCGTGCAATACAAAGAGGCAATGCAGCCAGTATCCTCGGCACGCTGCCATCGGGTATCGAGTTGGAGCAGTTGAGCTACCTACTTTGTAACGGTCTATAGGTGGCACAATTGTTTCCTTTTATGAATTTTGTAATATAGATTGTAATAGTTAGCTGTATGACGTTATTAGAAAGTTCGCTCTTTGAATAAATTTAGGTACTTATTTCTGATGAATTTCGGCCAAATGGATTGGCCATTTGGCCGAAATTCATCAGAAATAAGTTTAAGATCATCGAACACTGTATTCACGTCGCCCCCTAATGTTCCGTCATCCAAATACCAAACATTAAGTTTGGATTGGAGACGTTGAATGATCGGGTGGATGGCAAGGCTGAACATGGCCGGCCCTAGAGGGTCGCCTTGCTCAAGCCAACTGATGACGAAATGATGGTCCTGGAGATCAATTTAGAAGAGGTGCTATAACATTGCCAAGGAAATGGTTAAATCTTGGAATTTTTTCTTCAAATTTATTTAATGAGACTACATAATTCAGTCTCAGAGTGCCAGATGTAGTATAGAATAATAAAGATTAAGATATTTTATTTGCCAAAACACAAGTAAAATATATGGTCTTAAATAAATTTGTGTCCTAAGTATGTTCTACCTTTAGTTTAAGGTGTGCAAATTATATAATATTATTATGCAATTATTTAATAGAAAAGAGAGTTTAAATACATGTATGTCTACATGAGTTTATATAAATTAAGTTTATGTAACTATATGTTTGTGTCCCTGTCATTAAAAAAATCGTTTACTGAATAGAAACATTTTTCAACCAGTTTTTCAATTTTACAGAAAATAAGGTACCATTCAATTTTTTTAAACTAGTTGGTAACTTATTAAAAACCTTGCAGCACGTGTAATATGTTTGACGTTGAGTTTGTCCTAATTTGTATCTAGGAAGGTGCAGTTTATTTTGTGACGAATCTCTCAATACCCTATTGCATAAGTCTCGTCTAATTCTACTTTTGAAGTCTGAACCAGAACAAATGTCCCTCTTTTTTTTTCTTTCGAAGAACCTAAGTTCTTCGGTTTTGGCTTCACATCAAAGGTTAATATTGACATATAGCCAGTGTCAAGTAATTGGTGAGATTATTTTGTCATAAGTCAAGTCATGCCCCTGTAAAGTAGTGGTGGTTGCGACTTTACTAGAGGCTTCTATGGAGTTTTGGAGGCAACACGAAAAGTCACGTTTTACAGCATTACACTATTCACCAACACTCATACACGTTCACGAGCACTTAATGGATAAAAAACCACCGTTTTTACACTTAAACCCTCAAAGTTATAAAAGATTTGTCAATTAATTCAATGCCGCCAATGCGCCATTTTTCATGTTCCCGCCAAAACCCCCAAATGTCCCTCTAAGGCGGCCTGAAAACATACAATTACAAATCAGTCTATTACCTCTTCTTTGTCGGGGAACTACAGATTACATAACTGCATTTTACCCAGCTAGGTACTGCAACACGTGCACATTACGCAACTGCGCAGTAACCATCCGTAACTAGCGTGGGAGATGATGTACGACATGGTATTGAACGGCCCGGAAATGCACGCCACGGAATCCATGATATTAAGCCGGGACCAGATATTATCATTTGCCCGATCTGGTCACCGTATCCGTATCGCCGTATCATTCGTTATACCGTATCAAGATCCGTATCCGTAAAAAAAGCCATGTTGGCCGAGTCGGAGGTGTCTCGATTTTCTATCCGAAGTCGTGGGTTCGAACCCGGTCGTATACCAATGGATTTTTCTGTAAAAAAAAATATGTATGCATTTAAACAGATGCTTAACGGTAAAGGAAGACATCGTGAGGAAACTGGAATGTCATAGAACCTAAAAAGTTCGAAAACATGTGTCAAGTGCACGAAAGGAGCCTCTTCGAGGCGCACTTGAGATCATTTCACCCCACTGGTTCGAAAGAACTAGTGACACGATAAGAAGAAGATGAAAATCCGTATCTAATTGTGGATGCCTTGCTTTTTACTTTGAATTCATACCACCTTTGATGATCGGATATAAACAAACTAGACATCGAACGGGCGCGTATCAAGACTGCGTATCATCACCCATCCATATAGGCGATCATGATACGCGTCGGCGATACGGATACGGTGATCGGATCGGGAAAATGATACATATCTAGACCCGGCTTTAGTCTTTATACATCGCCCTTCTCGCCTAGTATAAATTTTGAAAAGGGGTAGAATGCGTGACCCAGAAATGCATTGTCCTGGAATTAAAATAAGGCAACCCCTTGCCTAGCAGGTTATTCCCTGAGTACCCCGATCTCCGAGACACCCGTCCCGGAGTACCCTGATTTATATTTATCTTGATAAACTCAATTATTATTAGTACGATGACACATGGCTTTTTTACACTCTACACGCCAGCGACTTTGCTTGTAGCGTGTAAAGTCGCCCAGTGTCATCGGCGTTTTTACAAATCAGCTTGTTGACAATCCTTCCCGAAAGCTAACACGCTCACACGCTAGCGTTTCAAAACGCCAACAATCAGCTTGTAAAAAAGCTTGTGTGTCATCGTACTATAAAAGTCAGTTTAGCTTAAAAGTACCGTCAGCAGATACAATGTTAAATAAAAAAATATTAAGGCCTCAGCATTCGGTCAGTTTGAAGACTAAGACACCAGAACTGCTGGTTCACACGAAACGAGTCATTCACGTAATTATAGTGATGAAATACCGATGGCTGACTGTGAGTGACGCATCGAAGTGAACCAAGACGTCAGTTCTGAGTGTATCTGTCCTTGAAAGGGTTCCGTCACTTCCGTGTTAATTTGCGCGAATTACTATTTTTGAGAAATCGCTGAGTAACAATAATACTATCGTGCTATAGTCACAAATTCACCATATTATATTAAGAAAAACTATAAGTTGGGTATCAGTCATCAGGTTCCTATAAACACAAGCTCTATTATCATAATGACGACTGACGACACGGATGGTCGAATGGCAAGTGTATTGGACGGCCACGCCCGGTGTCGCGGGTTCGATTCCCGCTTCAGGACAAACAATTGTGAGATGAACATCGGTGTTTGTCCTGAATCTGAGTGTTTTCTATGTATTCTATGTATGTATTTACAAAAAAAAAGGAATTTAAGTATTGTATCAGCCATCCGGATCTCATAGTACAAGCTCTGCTTAGTTTGGGGCTATATGGCGTTGTGTGAAATGTCCAAAATATTTATTTTTTTATATATATTTATAATATTACAAATAAATAATGCTGTGTGAAATGTCCAAGTCCAAGCTTTATTTACATATTTCTAGCTAATAAAGTAGCATGACATATACTCTCCAGTCATAAACTATTCTCATAACGAATTATATTATCCGAAATATGTGATTTCAACATGTTTCAGCAACAAACATCCATCAATCTATCCATCTATTCTCAGCACAAACTCTTGTCTATACTGTGTCCTTTGCAATTTATAAACTAAATTATATCTATATGACGGTTATGCCAAATCGGCTTTAGATGTTTTGGCGTGATACTCATATCGACTAATAATCATATCATACATTCCGACAATTATTTTTTAATAAAGTATTTTGGTTAAATGCAGAGCGATGACCACTTCTAATCTTTGACATTGCTGCTTAGCAGATGTCTTTAAAATGTTCATTAAAATCCCTCTCAAATTGAAGAAATACAAAAGACAGGTGGTATTTTAAAGGGCACAGATCACCTGTCCGTTTTGACCTTGAGCGACCCTTCACTTTCACAACACGGAACCCTAAAAACTGGAATTTCTATTGGATTGCAATGAGTAACTGGATTTATGTTCTGCATTTTATTGAGTGTCTGACAGACCAATGAGATCGCTTGGGAATGACGTGATGTGGATTTCAATGCGATTTCATTGGTTCATTCCATCCACTGAAATGGTATTTCAGGATAATGCTGTTTTGAGGCGAACGATTCATCCCCTTGTAATTTATTCTTGGTTTTAATCTGACTAACGAAGTATGCTACAATTTTACACTAAAGCTACGACTTAAAAGTTCTTTAGAGCCAGCAGAACCGAAGCAAATACTAAGCCACCGCACACCAAATATTAGGCTCAGCTCACACCTGCGGAGGCGTGGCGAAAAGACTGAAGATATAATTTAAACTAAACCTTATTGTCTATTGTCTTATTGTCTACGCGGAGCAGAGTGGAGAGGAGTAGACCATGAATTCGACAATCACACACAGTGCTCGAAGAGGAGTGAAAGTGGAATTTCGAGCACTGTGATAGGCCAATTCACGGTCCGTTCCTCTCCACTCCGCCAAGCTCCACATCAGTAGAAACGCACCCTGTCTCTTCTTAACCCTTCGCCGCCTGCAGGCTTAGCACGGACTAGGGATCAAAAAATTGTCCCCTGTTTTTATCCACCTTCAAGGGATAAAATTGACTTGAAAGTGGATAAAAACGGGGGACAAATTTTTTATCCCCAGTCCGTGCTAAGCCTGCTGGTGTAGACACATTTCTGCGGCTATCCAAACGAACAAAGATACCTTTGAACCACTTTCTTTAAAAGCCCGACTCTATCAATCATCAGAACAGAACCGCCATCTACAATCTACCATTAGCATCTATTCTGCTGTCACACAACAAAGAGTGGTCGTGACCAGCGTTGCCCTTGTCTGACCGTGTCTTTCTTTTGTGACTTTTACTGCCTTTATTCAGGTACTTATTTCCATTATGTACTTCTACTTTGAAAGTTTTTGGTCTGTGTTACTAGAGCTTCTGCCCGCAGATTTGCCTGTGTGGTGGCAGGGTTATAAAGTCATTAAATTTTAATATAAAATTAATTACACACCTAGTACACTTTCTTGATATATTAATTTATATAAATAAGTTAGAGTTAAATTACTCATTGGCCTACTTTGGCTAGATTTTAATAGTATTAGAGTATTGTTTTGTCGTATACTCGTCGAAACGACGAAGGTTAGGTCTCTAGGGTTAAAAAGTAATTAATGTGCATTAAACAAAAAATAAATTAAAAAATATATAAAAATTTACTCATATCAGAATCCATCAAGTTTTGATGGTTTTTTTGACACTTCTGCTTTTGAGACTGACCATCAAAATGTCTCAAAGTGGACGAGCGCTATATAGCAGTGTTGCACCGGCTTATGAGAAAGCCATGTGTAACACTGTTATGGTCATGGGCAGGCGTGGTCTCTTACCATCAGGAAAGCGCCTAGCCAGTCTCGCCACTTGTTTACATAAAAAAATGTTAACACATTTTGTTGGCTAACAGCCGCCATATTAGTATTTTTTGACATTGGCCGTTGGGGTAAACGAGTTCTCGAGTGGAGACCGCGAATTGGCAAACGTAGTGTCGGACGCCCTCCGGCAGGTGGGGTGACGATCTGCGAAAGGTAGACAGAAGATGGATGCGGCAAGCCGAAGACAGGGCGCGATGGCGCTCATTGGGAGAGGAACATTAAACGAATAATAAATCAGCTGTTTCAAATACAATAATAACCTTCACGTACTTACCTCAATTTAATTTATTTTAATTCAATTTGTTTTAGTATAAGCTAACTACTACAATCTATATTTAGGTATATTACAAAATTTACAAAAGGAAATTTACAAATTTACGTACTTACCTAAATAACTAGAAACTACCTATACAAATACTTACCTACATATCTACAACAATAACCAATACCTATTAACTACACCTTTTTTTTCATTCTACCTACCACCTCCCCAAACCTGTTTACGCAACTTTAAAGTAATTTTAAAGTTAAACCTAAACCTATATGTATTAGGAGAACCAGCATACATCTAGGACAAACCATTCGTGACTTTTTAGATGTTTTCGTTTTATCGTTATGTACTAATTTCTTATACAATAAATAATAAAAAAGCCTATTTCCAGTAGTGGACTGCGATAGGCTGATGATGATGATCTTCTTCTTCGTGTCACCAGTTCTTTCGAACCAGTGTGGTGAAAGGATTTTTTGGAATTGGAACCCATTTACGCATGACTGCCACCGGGATTCGAACCCGCGACCATCAGATCGCAAGGCAAGGGCCTCATCCACTCGGCCACCACGTCCTCCTGATGATGATGATGATACACTCAAATAAACAAAAAAACATCGGGTAAACATCCTTTTATTGCAAAGCTCTATATAAATACTATATACTAAACGTCATTTTGATGACAAATTTTAGTGATAATTAGCTAAATGTGCAAAACTCATGTTCGGTAACAAAAGAGGTCATTAGATTTTTAGGTTGCCATGAGATCATCGCTAAATTGTTACTCAGACCATTTTGGCCTATTTTTGAGTGTTTTTGCAAGTCTGACCTCAATTTACAAAAATTACATTTTTCCAAACTTGTTTTATCATTATTGTAAGCTACTTGCGTTCGTCAGGCCATGTCAGAGGCCTTCAAGCAGCTTCCAAGCTACAACACCAAACTGGCTCTTACAGCCAGTTCACCTTACGCTGGTATAAGTAGCGGCACGTAAGTCTAGTGCTGAGCGATACGCTTTACTACGCATGTTTATTGTATGTGTAGCCTCAGGTACTTTACTTTTTACTTCTGCGCAATAACGGTCAGCGCTAAAGTTACGAGCCGCTATTTGTATGTAGTCAATAATTTAGAGCATAATATCACTAAGCAGAAAGTGCACGAATGGAGCCTCTTCGATGCGCAATTGAAATCCTTTCACCACACTGGTTCGAAATAACTAATGAATAATAATAAGAAGAAGATTAAGCCGATTTATAGATTTGCAAATGCTTTCACTTTTACGCCCATCATTTTTTCAAAACGCGTCGGACATTTTAGCATAAAAGATGCATCAGCTATTTTCCACTTCGCAACTTCAAGCCACAAAAAGTGGCTCTTCTGCGTGTGAAGCATCCATGGTTGGCCAATTTTTTTGCCACCGTTCAGCGCTCACTGAGCTGCAATTAAGGCTTGGTATGCGGTGGCGAAGAGCGATAAACGTAAGCGTATATAAGATACCCCCCAGAACTTTGGGAGAAATTTGAACATCTATGGTATGGATGAATACATGTTTTTTTTTCTCAAGAATGGATAGTTACAGACAGGTTCTATAAATGTCAAGTAGAGTCACATACTTGACTGAAGAATACAAAATGCCATCAAAACCAATTTTGTTAAAATTGAAAAAAGTACCAAGTCTCGCTTTCTACCGTAAAAAATTGTCAGATCCATGTAACAACAAGCCGGTTACTTTATTAAGTCCCTACTTAAGGGACCTACTGTCTTTAGTTATTACGTAATTAGCTAACGTAACAACATCTTATAGTGACCATTATGAATATTAAAAATCTTTTATGTTTTAAATAAAATAGATTGCAAAACAGCGAGCGTTTGTAAACGGACGACGCCGTTTGTAAAATGCCGATTTATACAATATGCCTGCGACATATACACTAAACACTAATTGTATTCTAAATTTGAAGCTTCTATGTCTGCTAGAAGTGCCTTAGACTCAGTGACAAAATTAAGAATTTTGACTAGTTATAATTCTTAAACTACTGGTTCAAATTGAATGAAATTTCATATATACCGTGTTTATACAATGCCTGCTTCAAATTTCAAAATTCAGGATTCTAGTTTTATCGACAACGAAGCTATAGGGGGTCGAAAATGGCCTGAACTGCTTTGAGAATAGATTAAAGGATAGTACGGCCGTGCCACTTTTTTGCTCGACTTGGTGGGAGCCCTGCCGGCTCAAAAAAATGGGCATAGCAGTTATGGGCCTGCAGTTATTTTATGTGGTCTATTCCCGATTGTCCCTACCCCCAGCGTTCCTCTAGGAACAATCGGAAATTATTTTCCCGATTGTCATGTCGCTACTAGGGACAATCAAGAAAAATTTACCTGTACTTGACAATTCGTTTGGATATTTTTAAGTATTCGTTTCAGTCATGAAAATCTCTAATACACTCTATAAGTTCTAATGCTAATGCTAATTAATTCAAGATTTTAGTTTGATATTATAAGCATCGTACACTGGTCTAATAGTAGTGGTCAGTGGCATAGTAGTATCGATGGTAAAATGGCGTACAAAAGTGATTTTGCCAACATGATAGGCAGAAACATTTGGCAAGATATCTTCTTACTGTCATTGTATTTTTTTTTAATGCACTATTAGATTTTTTGAACAGAAAAATCCATTGGTGTACGACCACCGGGTTCGAATCCATGACCTTCAGATCAAAAGTCGAGGCACATCCCACTTGGCCAACACGGATTTTTTTTTAAAAGCACGTGCTTAAAGGTGAAGGAAAACATCGTGAGGAAACCGGCGGAATGTCATAGAACCTAAAATGTTCGAAATTTGTCAAGTGAACGAAAGGAGCCTCTTCGAGCCGCACTTGAAATCCTTCCACCACTCTGGTTCAAAAGAACTAGTGGCACAATAAAAAGACTGTAATTGTAAAAAGATTCAAAAAGTCTAGACAAAACTAAAAAGGCTTGAAAAATCTAATATTTTTGAGTAAATCATTGTTTGACTAAGATCCGTTCCGGTGTTATTAAATTGTCCGTTCCGCTCATCACCATAACCAAATACTTTACAGTTAGGGTCCCTGACCAAATAGAACCGGACGTTCACAGCACAGCATAACCCTGCCGAATTTGATCGTCACCAACCCACGTCCATACTTCCACATTATCGAGGATTTCTCACTTGGTAGGGTGTTAACGGATGTGGCGGAATAAATAGTAGTGCTGGTTAATTTAGAGTTTCCGTAATTTAGAGTACAGTATAATGAAGTCACAGATATAGTCCATAGTATGTGAAAGTAGCAATTATCTAGTTGAGATATCTTTCAGTTTAATAGTACACGAAAGGAGCTTCTTCGAGGCGCACTTGAAATCATTTCACCAAAAAAGCCTAAAAAAAAATTTGGCCGTGTGGGAGGTGGTGGTGGTACATACATAGAAACCCTTTGTATGTTCAGCTTTATACGTTCGGTAGTTTATGCGTGATTGAGCATTAAACATCCATCCAATAATTCCTCTGTTATTTCTGCAGAGGACTCGAAACACTATTTATCCGTGGGAACCTATAATTGGTCAGTCATTGGCCTCTCTAAAGCTTAACCAATGTCTACCCAGATGTATAAAGCTGATGGTCCACCAATAAATAAAAAATAAATAAATACATTTTGTCCTAGCGTGCCCTAGCACCGAACTGCCTATAAGATGTGACTGTGACAGCTGGTTAGCCACCTAATACAGCGCCACCTGGCGTCTAACGGAGTGGAAGATGGAAGCCTGCGAAATGTACAGCTTTTTCGTTATACCCTTGAATGGCCTAAGATCGCCAGGCTGGTAATTGGATGGATGGCCACAAATGAAATTTTCTCTTCTCATGCTCTTAAAGTTCAACTTTGTGCACGCTTTAAAGAGTAAAACTGCATTTTGGTCACTAGGAAAAAAGTGATTGCTTATTTAATTTAATTTATTTTACTTCAATTACATTTATTTTAATTCAATTTGTTTTAGTTTAATTTTATGTAATTTAATAGTATAATCTAATGTGTCATGTGAAATATGGATCTTGTAGTCCGAAATAAAATATTTTTATTTTTATTTTTTATATTATAAAATCTGTTCAAAAAAGTTTATTTGAAATAGGTTTCATGCCGGAAGTTGAGATTTTGACTTTATTCAGATTTCGAACTTCGGTCCTTCATAATACCCATAGATCAGGATCTTATGAGGGATCTTTACATAACAATTGTCGAATTTCAAAAGTCGTGGTAACTTTAAATGGCTCTCAGTTTTTGAATTACAAAATGGGGGATTATTCCAGTTTAAGTTTGTTTCTTTTCCTCGCAATAGTCGCAACTGAAGTCAAAAATCCTATGTAATTCTGAAGCCCATTTTATACTCGACTTGAATATCCGTCCTCGCCTTCGCTTCGGCTCGGGCTAATAAAAGTCTCGTATTAAGGCTAATCCTCAAATCCGAATTCCATACAAAATGTTTCGGACAAATACTTATAAAGTACGCCGTATTATAGTAATTTCTTCACACTATTCGTTTCGTTCATGTTTTTTTATTTCGTCAACAAAAAAAGGGAAAGGTTTCATACTTTAATTTAGATTTTATACGTGTTATAAAATTAACCCTACTAACTTAAAAACACATATAAAATCTAAATTAAAGTCCTTCGCCCGCCGTCGGGTAAAAAGCGGAGAGCATTCATTGAGCGGAAATTACGCTCATCGCGAAATGAGTTGACGGTGGCCCAGATAGACGGCTACCGCCCTCTATCGGGTAATATACGAATTGAGAAATAGTGAGTTCATAGGGGGTCTTGAAATTGGTCGTTTAAATTCTCATACATGCAAAATCCAGGGGTGAGGTTGGAATTGGTACTCTCTCCTATCCCATTTTGAATTGGATACTTCTTTGTTTGCATGATTGTATAGGGTATAGGCTTACAGTTTATTTAGTATGTCACATCCGGAACTAACTTTAAACAAATGGCTAATTTGTTATCTAATAGTAGTTTATTAAGTACCTACTTAAAGTTCTGACACAATTTGTTGCTTTTGATAACGGGGCTTTTTGATATAAACTTCGTACTTCTGGATTTTTCTTTCTGTGATTCATACAAATTCAATATTATAAATACAAAATAAAAACAGTTTTTGTGGTTCTTAAAATTGGTCGTTTAAATTCCCATAAATTCCAATAATTCCCAATTAATGTTGTGAATTGATGAAAATTTACAAAATTCTCAAAATACCCACTTCAATATTATCTTTCAGAATACTGTTTAGTAGGTAGTGTCATGGGGTCTCATTTCATAGTAAAGTTTTTGCCATTCAAAGAAATTACAATAGATAGCGTTAGGTGTATCGATTAGTAATTGAGGTATGCATTTTACTGAACAATAAATAATTTAATTTTAAAAATGTTTCTTTTTTTTGGAAAACTAAACTATACTAGTATAGTATTATATAATTTGTGGTAGTGTTTAGAATAAACCCTGCAATACAACTAAGCATTTTCTCCCTCTATCGGGTATTATACGAACTGCGAAATAAAATAGTCTATAGGGGTCTTGAAATTGGTTTTTAAATTCCTGTAACTGTCTCTAACCCAACACCCGGGTTGGGTCGAGCGAGATCCGTAATGCTTTTTAATTTGGAACAGATCATTTGGATTTCTTTGGACTTGAATTTTTCTCTTTTTTCTAACAAACTTTATGTTATCTTTCATAATACTGTTTAGAAGTGAGAAGAAGTGTTAAGGCTAATCCTCAAATTCTACAAAAAAAGTGTAAGGTTTCATACTTTAATTTAGATTTTATACGAGTTTTTAAGTTAGTAGGGTTAATTTTAAAACACTTATAAGATCTATATTAAAGTATGAAACCTTACACTTTTTTTGTTGACGAAATCAAAAAACATGGATAAACGAATAGTGTGAAGAAATTACTATAATACGGCGCACTTTTTGAGTATTTGTCCGAAACATTTTGTATGCAGTTCTGATTTGAGGATTACCCATAAGAATAATACTTACAAAACAACCAAATATTTTCCTTCTAATCAAATTAATTTTTGGGAGGAAAATACAAATTATCTGCGTTGATTAAGTAAATTATCACTTCCTGTATTATTTTGTATCCTTCCTCAATATTTTATCATAGATCTGCTTAATTAGAGGCTTGATATGATATAATTTTTAAGGTTTCTTTAAAAAAATAATCAAAATGGCGGATTTTTGGAGCTACTAAGTTTAGTAAGTCGTTAATATTTTTTTGTTGACTAAACCTATCGAGTAGGGTATCAAAATGAAGGTATTTTAAAGGAGATTCTAAGAGAAGGGCTTTCGAGGGCAAAATCTAAACGGCTATATAGATATGAATAAATGTTGTTAGGAATCACGGGCTCGAGTTACAACATTTTTCCAAAACTATAGCCGTTGAGATTTTGCCCTTTGGAAGTCGCGGGCTTGAGTTACAACATATTTCCATAACTATAGCCGTTGAGATTTTGCCCTCAAAAGGTGATCGAAAGTATTCACCCTGTATATGAAATATAAATTCTGATACTAAGTAACTTTTAAAAATACGTGCTTCCAAAGCCTGGCTTTTTCAGCTTTTAGCCTAGGGTTGTATGAAAGAATCCCTTGAAAGAGTCTATACAATCCTGGCTCGGCGCTCGCAGCGGTTTCCTCAATTACTTCCCTTTGACGAAGCCACAGGCGTCTGACTTCGGCTTTTGGATTCCACCCTATTCTAGTGCGATATTTGATGAAAATATTTTAAAATTTTAAAAACAAGATCAACAATCTTCCCTACTCAATAGAATATCAATTCAGCGTTGTTGTAGTGTAACGGCGAGATTAAGCAATTAACATACATATATCCACAAATTATATAAATATATTTAGTAATAAATCCGCTTGATTTCTAAACAAAGGTTTTAATTAACTTAACTTTAGTTGTGAACTTTAGTACATATTACTATATTATAAACCAAAGAGTCAACGAACAGAAAACCAAAGTTTAAAGATACGACACGTGTTTCGCCTCTACACGAGGCATCATCAGGAGGTGTCTTCTTCAACTTCGGCGAGTCCACATAGTCGTGTGATCCGACGTCACAAAAATCCTCAACAAAGGAGACCTTGGAATACTCGTATTTAAATCATTCAACAGCGTAATATTTGTTTATTCACTCTCGTTTCAAACTTCGGCGAGTTCACACCTCCTGATGATGCCTCGTGTAGAGGCGAAACACGTGTCGTATCTTTAAACTTTGGTTTTCTGTTCGTTGACTCTTTGGTTTAGTTGAACTAAAGTTAAGTTAATTAAAACCTTTGTTTAGAAATCAAGCGGATTTATTACTAAATATATTTATATAATTTGTTGATATTTATGGATTTCCGCAAAGTAACGCCTGAATCAATCAATTATACATATATCCAGCTATCTATTCTTCCATCATCCCCACGCTAACTTAAATATCTTAGATTTCATAGAAAAACTTGAGATTCCGTAGCATAAATTTATTATTGCAATTCTAAAATAAAAAAAATTGGTTGTCTGTAAAGTTGGTTTACGGACGATAGTTTAACGGGACACAATGAGCGTTACCGGACAATGACGTCAACGTTTTCGTGCATGCAGCCGGCGTTCATCGATTTATAAGACACAGTCACGTCAAAAATAAAATCGTTTATTTATTGGTTTCATTTAATATGGATCGGGTACACTTTTAATACCATATTTAATACCATTAATACCATGGCAGTTCTTAGACTTATCTTAGATTTTAGATGTACCTACTGGAGCTTTGTTCCCTTACTAGGTCTTCCTATCCTGTATTGTAGGGTTACAATGACTCGGTTCTTCTTTTAAGAATTTTGCGTCCAGAACGAAAGGTTCCAAGTTCCGTGTAAATGTACGTAACAGAGGTCCTTGCCGCGGCCTAGATTAAACGGAGGACGTTTTAAATATATTTGCAAGCTAAAATACAGCCTCGTTGAAAAACCTCTGCTAAACTTTAAATTTTATTTCTAGCTTTTCTTAGGTAAATTTTGCGACACGGAATTGCTGCACAATTTGAAATAACTGAGGAAGTTGGAAGCAAGTTCTATTGGATTCTGAAAGAATATTACGTGTTTCCTTTTCAAGCTTCACATCTCTAGTAACTATTTCAATTTAATATCCAGAAATATTAATAACGAAATATTATATAATCCGGCTCGAAGGACCAGTTTTATGTCAAAGAATTGTTGTAGATGTTTGATGATGAAAATAAAGTTTTTAAGATAATTGATTGATTCAGGCGTTACTTTGCGGAAATCCATAAATATCAACAAATTATATAAATATATTTAGTAATAAATCCGCTTAATTTCTAAACAGAGGTTTTAATTAACTTAACTTTAGTTCAACTAAACCAAAGAGTCAAAGAACAGAAAACCAAAGTTTAAAGATACGACACGTGTTTCGCCTCTACACGAGGCATCATCAGGAGGTGTGGACTCGCCGAAGTTTGAAACGAGATATTGTGTTAATACAACAAATATTACGCTGTTGAATGATTTAAATACGAGTATTCCAAGGTCTCCTTTGTTGAGGATTTTTGTGACGTCGGATCATACGACAGGCAACTCATCACCACAACGGGTATAAATACGGGCCGGGCAACGTTGTTTATTCACTTTAGACATTGCATAGAAAGTGAATACAGATTAAAAATGTAATTGACATTTGAATTGACACTTCGATAAGATCATAGATTATGTGAACAGGTTTGTTTGAAAATTATCGAAACATATTTTGGGTTTTATGGGAAATGGGTTATATTGGAATTAGCCTTATTAACCTTACTTTATCTTCTTTCTTTTTCAGGTAAGTCTAAGTGCTTGTAACTGGATCAGGAGCACATACTACACAAGTAAAGTAAGTTACTAAGTATACACACATACCTAGGGTGAGATATTGATACCTGTCAATTGATCACTGATCCTTCCTACTTACTGAATGATTTCTAGCTTGTATATCTTAGTGGTTCTCATGGATATTGTGCGGCATCCACTTAAGTATGAAACATTAGAGAATAGGCCAAAGAGGCTTAATACTAGAAGAAAAGACCTTGAGCTTCCAATGCATATGAGGTTAAATGTGTCAAAGCATGGCTGTCGTTATCAAGCGGTTCTTCTCTATAATGCTCTACCTAATGAGATGAAAACAATTAACAGTCCAAACGTGTTTAAAAATAAACTGAGAAACCTTTTGTTGGAGGGGTGCTTCTATACAATTGACGAGTTTATGACAAGATAGGTTTAGTGACATAGGATAGTATGTAGTTAGTAGGTTTGCTGCTGTAGTGTAGTTTAGGTAGTAATTTTGAAATTGTATTTTTTTTTTCTGTATTTTTATTAAATTTTTATTTTTGCTTTGTGTGTACTATAGAGACATTCATATACGATTGTGAAATTGTGATTGAATAAATAAATGAAATGAAATGATCAATTAAAAATAACGGTTTCGATTTAAAAAAGGACATTGTTTTTTTCCAACTTTGTAGTAAAAAAAAAACAATATGTTTCTCTATTTATCTGTATCTAAAGTTACCAAGTCCCACTCAGCAAATATTTTTTCTATCCGCACTATAAATTGCCGGTCCAACTATTACATGAGGTAATGCGAGGATACATCCCACCCGCTGTCGTTGACCTACTTACCTACCTGCCGCTCTAGCGCTAGCGCTACTCTGAATCTGCGCACAGTTTCATATCGTTTGGATTTAGTGCACCCGCAAACGCGTCGCCGACTACAGCGACCGGTGGCCGGCGTCCGTCAATATTCATATATTTTGTTGCTGTCGCGCGTGGCCGCCAACAGCAACATGTTTGTGGGTGCACTTAAATCTCAACATTTTACAGGATTCCGTGTAGTATAGGCTGGGTAACTTGGGTACAAAACAGTGCCAGATATTCTGCCGCAAAGCAAGTAATGTAATATCATTATTGTGTTTCGGTTTGAATATTGACCATTAAATGTCAAAGACGCGGTTTCAGACGAGCGTATTTTAGTCGCGCTATACGAGTGGATTAGGGCTATTTTTTAACGCGCGCTATAAATCCGTTCAATCAGAACCAATGCATTTTGAGCGTTGTAAATGCGTTGACGTGCTAACAGCTACTTGGAAATACATTTGTTCTGTTTGAACGGAATTTTAACGCGCGTTAAAAACTTTAAAAGCATGTCGCGCGAATACCGGCGTTTACGCTCGATTTTTTTAGTCGCGCGTGTACACACGCTGCAAAAAAAAAACACGAACGGCGAAACCGGGCGTTAAACCGCTAATCTGAAACCGCGCTAATGCCTAGATCACACGTACCGAATATTCGGCCGAGACAGTGAAAGCTGCCATCACTCGCTCGGCCGAGCACTCGGCGCTATGTTTATACGTACCGAGTACTCGGCCGAAAGCACTGTCTCGGCCAACTTATCGGTACGTGTGATCTAGGCATAAAATCAGACAATCACCTCTAATTACATTTCACACAACGCCATCTAGCCCCAAACTAAGCAGAGCTTGTACTATGGGAACCAGATGGCTGATAGAATACTTAAATACTATTTTTTTTTTGTAAATACATAGAATACATAGAAAACACCCATTCGTCACACCGACTTCGGGCGTGGCAGTCCAATACACTTGCCATTCGACAATCTGTGTCGTCAATTTTATAGTTCAGATCATTCTCCGCTTTCCCGGTAGCTCCCAGTGAGCTGTTATCATATTGACCTTTATTTCCAAAGCCATAGAGATTATTCTGTTTACATTGTGGAAAATTCTCAGCTCCCGCGACGGGGTTATCGCCTTTTTAATGTGGTTCTAATAGCTTGTTTAGATAAGATTTGATGAAGACATTCTTTTAGCTTAATTAGCTTATGCCAGAATTTTTTGACTGCGTTATCTACTAGGCCAGGGGTGGCGAACCTTTATGTACGAACGTGCAATTTTTTCTAAATAATTTCTAAATAAAAAAATAATATTGACTTCGTGACTATAAGTTTAGTTCGAGAAAATCAATTTTTGAAGTAGTAATATCGCATACTCAATAATATATTTTTTTTTTTATTATTTATTGTAATAAGAAATTAGTACATAACTATAAAACAAAACATCTAAAAAGCAGAATGGTTTGTCCTAGATGCTGATTAAGCTGGTTCTCCTAATACATATAGGTTTAGGTTTAACTTTAAAATTACTTTAAAGTTGAGTAAACAGGTTTGGGGAATTGAGTTCATATAAATAAAAATCAAGTGTACAAAGACATTGTATTTCTCTCTGGATGAAATTTAAGATTTTTGAGCTGCTGAAGACATCTTTTCTTAGTAATTCATTTTTTTTTCTTAGAACTACTGCTTAGTACACACATATTCAGAACTTTAGGATTCTATGACATGCAGGTGTCCTCACGATGTTTTCCTTCACCGCTAAGTACGTGTATTTTTTATATTATTATTGATTTTTTGAACAAAAGAAAACCATTAGTGTACGACCGGGTTCGAAACCACTACCTTCGGATCGCAAGTCGAGGCACCTCCCACTCTGCCAACACGGTACTTTACTGTACCTTGTTGTACTTTTACACAGTAATGTTTAGACATTACTGATAAACTTTGCGTCAGACCATCTGGCACTGTGTTGGTACTCATCTAGACTACATCCTGCAGAGGATGCCTTCCAACGGTAAATAAATAATAATCAAGGTCTAACAAAAACAACAGACTTCAATCGGACTATTTTAGTAACCGTAGGCACCACTGACAAGTCACAGGGAAGCAAAATACTCAATTTTGTTCACTTCATCAACTTTTTTTTTCATTATTTTGATTTAAAACCTAAAGTATTTAACCGATTTTCATAAAATTTCTATAGGACCAATATGAAAGTATATTATATTATCCTCTGTTCAAAAAAATATTTTTCCAAATCGATTTATAAGCAACCAAGTTATAATATGTTCAAATATATAGAATATTAAAAAAAAAATCAACCGAATTGATAACCTCCTATTTTTTGAAGTCGGTTGTAAACTTACGAGGAATCTGTTTATCCGTACATTACAAGTACCAACTGTGATTACATAAAATCTCATATGACAGCTACATCCACCGCAGATCCATCTCAATAAACTTGGTTTGATGTAAACGTGGTCATTGATAAGTTAGACGATAATAGGGAACAGATGAGTCACACATTTTTGTAAAGGCAATTTATTATTACTTTATTTTCTTTATTTATGATCACAAAACAACCAATAATAAATTAAAAAAAATATAATACTGAATAAGCATTTATAAATCCATTCAAATATTCACCAATGGTAGTTTCATTTTAAAATGTGTTCTGTTTTCATCATTATAAATAAATTTTGGTAACTTTCAAAAGTTGTAAAGCCTCTTTCATGAAAACTCAAAAACTATACTCACAATATTAAATCCCTAGGCTGAAGCATTTTGCTCGTCACGGAAGCTTTTAAAGTTTCATACCATTGCGGTCCCAAAAACTAAGAATCCTCCTTCCATATTGAAAAGTTTATTTATTTATAGGGTCTGATAGCACGTCACGTCATCTTTGATACAAGTTATATAGTACATATCATTTCATGATTTTATGAATCATTTTGTGTGATTTTTTTTCACGCTTCCTTTTTTGATAAAAGTTGTAATTTTAACGCTGAGAATATTAATTTAATGATTTTTTTTTTTAGATTTTTTTTCACGCTTCCTTTTTTGATAAAAGTTGTAATTTTAACGCTGAGAATATTAATTTAAATAACATACCAGCAAATACTTTTAGAAAATAATGTTTGTGTCTATTTGTCGAACACATCTGATGCTTTCTTTGTTTTTGTTTAGTGCTGAAATTTTCTTAAAGAACCTGACTGTACTTCATCTTAATTAACTATCAATTTTTAAAACTCCATCTACGAAGCTTTACAGATAAAGGCATTCGTTTCCTCTGTCTTATCTGTACATTACTCTACATCACACAGCGGCAAAAACAAAACACTATCCTTCTCCCTCTATTCTACACTCTTTCCTCTTGTTTATATTTTCCTTCAGTCCAACCTGCGCGCGCGCAAGCATCGTGCGTTCCCAAGACGCAACCCCGTAGTGAACAGTAGAATGACAATAGTGCTATTGTGTTCTTATTGCGATATGCATTCCTGTGTTATTGTGCGATTATGCTTTATTGATGGGTTCTCGACTGGTATGTTGACTTGTCTCAAGAAGTTATATTTACGGTATATAACAACTTCGATCGATCGATAATTACGTTTTTATTTTTAAATTTATGAGGTTTTAAATTCATTTATTGTAGTTGTAATAAAATATTATGCGTATAATATTGCCAAGGAAAAATTAAATATAATAACATATGTATATAACATAACTCTACTCATAGTTATTAGATTCCCAGTCAGCCCGTGACCACGGCTGTTGCAATACAGTCGAAACGTCGGGACACAAAAACGAGGTGAGCGCGATAAATACTCGTTACAATCCAATAACTATGTGTGATTATCGCGAAAGTCTACGAAAAATTATAACTCTACTCGCCCTAGTAGAGGAAGACCAAGGCGGAGGTGGAATGACGACCTCATGGGAGTGGCAGGCGCTACCTGGACTAGACTCGCCCAAGATAGGCAGAAATGGCAAGGGTTGGAGGTGACCTTCACCCAAAAATGGGTGCCCCAAAGGAAATAATCAGAAAGAAATTAAAGAAAAATAAATAACGAAAGAAAAATAACGAGCAAATACGGCTTAATAATAATAATAATATACCATAACAATTACCTATCACATTAATTTAAAATTTGACAGTAGGCGATGGTGCATTAATGGAATGAGAATCTTCTCCTTTTTTGAAGTCGGTTTTAAAAAAACGGGTCCTTCTCATCCGCTGCAAAAAATCTAATTTAAATAACTTTGCATAAATTATTTAACGAGGAATTATTAAATGAGGACGTGGTGGCCGAGTGGATGAGGCTCTTACCTTGCGATCTGATGGTCGCGGGTTCGATTCCCGATGGCAGTCATGCGTAAATGGGTTTTTTCGGTCGAAAAAATGTATGTCTATCTCGCAACGGTGAAGGAAAACATCGTGAGGAAACAGGCATGCCGTAGAACTTAAAAGTTCTAAAACATGTGTCGAGTGCACGAAAGGAGCCTTTCGAGGCGCACTTGAATTCCTTTCACCACACTGGTTCGAAAGAACTAGTGACACGAAGAAGAAGAAGAATTATTAAAACAATTTTTATTCTCAACCGCTGCAGTAAGATGCAAAGTACAGTCAACAGCGGAACAGCAAGAACATCATTCTCGCATCCTATTACCCTTATCTAGGTATGTTGGCTTGACAAATACACGATAGACCAAATCCAAACAACAATCATTCAGTAATTTCTTACGCAAATATTATCAGAACCTGCATTCTTATCTTAGTATTTATTGTCTAATTAGTTAATTCATATAACAATTTAATTGTTAATTAGAACATTGAATTTTGTTTCCTCAAGGAGTGTCGAATGGTTAGTGTCGGCTCTGTATTTGTCTTACAGCGGTGTATTGAGTGCACGAAAGGAGCCTCTTCGAGGCGCACTTCCACCTTCCACTTCCACAACAATCCTTTCACCACACTGGGTCGCAACCATTGACACGATAAGAAGAAGAAGACCGGAGTATTCCTGTGATTAAACCACTGGTGGTTTAAATTATGGGTATATCTTAAGTGGTTCAATCACATCAGTACTTTACTCATCCATGCACGTGATGTGTTTGTGTGAGTGGTTTAATCACAGGAGAACACCGGCGTAAGCTGGATGTAAAGATCATTATAGTGCCGACTGTACATAATATTTCTTATACTCTCTCTCGAACTCTGTAACAGAGATGAGAAGAGCCAAAGATTGAACAGTTAGAAGAGTAAGTAAAGACTTGCATAGGCAAGCAGGCATTTACCTATAGGGTCTACAAACCCATGCTTAAAAATAAATATAAAAATAATAAATAACATTGATTAGTAAAATTTAATGTACACCTCATAAGAATTGATTGAATTATTATGTTTATTTTATGTACTAAATAATTAATTTTATAAAACTTTTCCTGTACGTCATAGGAAAATAAGTCACCGGTTATTTTACTTGTTATTAATTAACCACGAAATTACTGAACATTAAGTTACCCATTTTAATGGAAAAATTGTGAGTTATATTTTATTAGGTACTTTAATTTTTTTAATTTTTTATTAGTTAAAAGGGGTTTAGTCACGCAGTGACTATGTCACCCCCGTAGAATTAAATAAATTAGTGCAAGAAACCCATTTAGGGTTCAATACAATAAGGTGCTAGTTAGCTGCGAGAATATTGCAGCTATTACCTAAAGCAGATAATAAAAATAAACCTACTACTGAAAAATCACTCTCTAAAAAGTATGAAACAAGAAGATATTCTCATCTGAAATTGTTATGAGCCGTGGTACTTACTTACACATATGCCACCCTTCTAAACAAATTGAAATTTTGAGAGTATGGTTCTCATTCTAAAAACTTTGTTAATTCGCAACGCAAAGATACACCACAAATTTTTAATTACCATAAAAACTTAAATGGGCAATGCAGTAGGGGTACTACGTTGTATCTGTGCATTCAGAATTTTGGAATTTTACAAAATGGCAGAGTGACAGCGGCGCGAGTGCGGCACCCGAGCCGAGCTTTTGCGAGCTGGCTCGAGCTATGTACCTGGGTTTGCCAAACGATGAAAAAAACTTGAATTATTATCAATAAAGGGTACCGCCAGACGCAAATCCATAGGAAAACGACTAACGTTACCGTTATAAGAATTTGCCTGCGCACGCAGTGATCCAATTTTGATCAAATTTATTTTGACAAATATTTGACTATTAATAAATAGTATAAATATATTTAGTAATAAATCCGCTTAATTTCTAAACAAAGGTCTTAATTAACTTAACTCTAGTTTAGAATATTAGTATCTTAACCAAAGCGCCGAAAACAGAAAACCCAAGTCAGAACTCGACACGTGTTTCGCCTCTACACGAGGAGATGTGACTCGCCGAAATCTGAAAATTAGACTAATTTTTATCAAGTTTTTTGCCATAGATATCTGTGTTCAGTAACGGCAACGGATTATGTGTATTTTTTTTCTGGTGATTAAAAATTTACGGTGTATTGGCGGGTGTTGTCAACTACATAATTCAATATAAAAACACTGGCCTTTACAAAGAATGGTCGGTTGCCCATATAAGTGACAAGTATGTCGTCAGGTTACTGCCAAGTTTCAAGTTTTCAATATGCGGGCGACATTGGCGGTGGAATGTGAGGAACGGTTGTGTCACAGCAGCTGTACTAGAGTAGCTCAAATTCAAATTCAAATAGTTTATTCATTTACTTAATCTATAGTTATAGTACATCGTACTAGAGTAGCTAACAGGCAAGTAAATGATTGACAGTCGACAGCTTTTAACTAAAAAATGTGCGTTACCGGACAATGACGTCAACGTTTTCGTGCATGCAACCGGCGCGGCGGCGTTCATCGATTTGTTAGACGTAGTCACGTCAAAAAATGGAAATGAATAGACAGTCAAACAATAATTACCTAGATAATAAGTGTATGTAGATACACAAAGCAGAGTTAACAGATAAAAATAAATATATGATTGTGTAATAATTTCTCTTAAAATATGGAATTTTTTTCTTAAAACAAAGATGAGGGTTAAAAAACAATGATACGGGTTAAAAAAAAACTAAATGACTTGTTTGAGAATTTAAAAAATGGCTTAGATAATAAATGTTTTGACGTTTTAATCCCCAACAAATTATATGTTGATATTTATGGATTGCCGCAAAGTAACGCCTGAATCAATCAATTGTTTTAATCCCCATATCTCGGTCACTTTGAAAAATTTAATAATCGAATCAGTTTATTTGAAAATTAATTTGCCTATATTTACTCTCTCCATGGCTTCGAACCCGCAAAAAACATTGCAGTCTAAAATTTCTGATCTAGGTACTGTTAAATTTTCCGTATCGAGTGAAGCTAGAAGCTGAAGTATACATTTTTTGGAACAATTTTATCTCAATTGAGTAAATTGTTATCGTTTAGTTCATTGTTGAAGAAATCGGTCATTCGCCGATAGTAAATACTGTAATTGAGGCCGTAATTTCGCGTAGATAACGTATCGCGTAGTGGGTGTAACATGTGACGTAACAAAGTCAGATGAAAATGGATGGTTGTTTCTTGGGTCTTTGTCCTGACTGACTGACAGCGTACAAACCAAACTACTGAACGTAAAGACTATAAATTCCGAGAGTTGAGGTTTGTGAAACGTTTATTTCCAAAGAACTTCGGTAACACGTAGCTAATGAATAATTTAAATTTTGAAGAAACTCGTCAAAAAAGATGTAAATACAACTTCTAGTACATTTTGATTGAGGCTAAATTTCGAAAAAGTTAAAGGACTAGTGAAATATTATAAGTTAAAATTACTAGGCTTTTTCATTGTTAATATAACTCCATAGTAAAAATTAACGAAAAATTATTTGGAGAAAGAGATATTTCTTTATTATTGATCAGGTGTCTGAATTTTTTTCCCCTTTTGGAGTCGTTACTCCATCTTTGGCTTGCAGAGTCGTGAAAACACACCCATATTTTGATAATCAAAGTTTTACAAAAACATACCTACAACAACCGACTTCAATCGGTCTGTCTCTCTCTTGCCATATATATATGCTCATATATATATGGCATATATCATATATGCTCTTTACCATAAGAGTAGTTTTGCAATGTGTGGACAAATATTTAATAACGTTCCTGATGACATTAAAAAATCGCCAACAAAAAATTTTGTAAGTAAATTTAAGAAATGGCTTATTGACAAATCTTTTTATAATGTAACAGAATATCTAACTAAAAAAATAATTAATTTATTTTTTTATAAAACATACCTATTTTATAAGTTTTTTGCATGCTGTATTTACGGTGAAGTGTGCGAGACTTAAACTAGTTTAAGACCTTAAATGTAACCATACTTCAAGCAAAAATAAATAATTTCATTTCATTTTATTGTTCTAGTGACCGTAGGTACCACTGACAAGTCACAGTTTGTTCACTTCAACAACTTTTCTTATAGTTATTTTGATTTAAAAACTAAAGTACGGAACCGATTTTGATAAAATTTCTATGGGACCAATCTAGAAGTATCAATTTCAAATCAGTTTTTGAACAACAAAGTCTCAAAACTTTGACTTTAACAAACGTAAAAAAAACGATTTGAGAACCTCCTCTTTTTTTGAAGTCGGTTGAAAAGTTTATGAAAACAGAAAAGTCTGCCTGCAGAGATCAAAATTCGTGAAAACGGGGACCTATATTTTGAAAATCATCGCTGGTCATCATATAACCTTAATAGTTATTAGGCAACAAATTAACATGTTATTTAGGCAAACATTTGAATTTAATTATCAAATAACCTAGTTATTGTTAGTATTTGTGAGTGTATGATGTCGGAATGTTGACAGGGAAAATTAATAAAAGTGTTTCGCGAATAATTAAATTAAGTTTATCATTAGAGTGCAGAACACGCAATGTTCTACGCCCTAGTTGGCTTATAGTCCGACTGAATAAGAAATGTAGTAAAATATGTTACCTGCTGATATGTCTTTCTTATATGTATAAATAAATAAATATTTTGGACATCTCACACAACGCCATCTAGCTCTAAACTAAGCAGATATTGTACAGGAAACAGATAACTGGTAGAATACTTATATATATACTTTTTTGTGGAGATCATTTTATGATCATCGATGCTTTGTCTCTATGATTATTTCTCCATTAAACGCCACGATGCAGCAATTTTCAACCGACTTAAAAAATGGAGTAGGTTCTCAATCCGGTTTTTTTATGCTTGTTACCTCAGAACTCCGTCAATATCAACCAATTTGCAATTTTTTTTGTTTGAAAGAAAATAGTGAGTTTAGATAAAACCAACATAACTGGAAAAAAAATGTGTCGTCAAGGTAAATGAAATTACCTACGTATTTTGTTTCCCTGTGACTATTCAGTGGTGCTTACGGTCACTAAAGCAGACCAATTGAAGTCTGTTTTAGTATATATTTCTAAAACTTTGATTATCCTTTCGCGACTTCCCTATTTATGGCTTGATAAAACGTGTCGCGTCAAAGCAGTGAGCAGGACGCCTAACTTTATCAAGACGCCCTCAATTCCTGACTCTTCCGGATAGAGACAGCTGCGGTCAACCACAGACCAAGTCACACTGACCTCAGATCAGAACAACCTCAACTTGGATCTAAGATCGAATGTCGGTGGAGATTCGAAAAGTTATGTCCAGCGAATTGCGGACTGTCTTATCTGAATAAGGATCGATTCGGTCAGAGATACTGCCCAGAATCCCGCGCGTCGCTTGCTCGCTCGCACATTTTTGAAGATATAATGACTAATTGGTTTGCTGGAAGTAAACTCTTGTTACGGTTAAGCTCGCCTTTGTACATGTATTTTCTATTTTTTTTTTTATTTTGATATGTTTTAACTATCCTAAGGCAAAACAGTTTTTTCCAATCTCCTTCGCTTATCTTTGCTTTAAAAGAAAAGGAAAAATGTTTGCTCTATTTCCTTCGCTAATGTTAAACAATTCAAAACAATAAATATACTATAACATTTCCTGCAATTGTAGTAACAAATTCATAGCTCAACTTTTTTAAAATTGATACCTCGTCAATTTATATCTTCAAAAATGTACAAATTTGAAAACAAGATAGCGGCGAGTGGGATTCTGGGCCTAATAGTACTCCTGATTCGCCTCTCGCTCTCGCATTTTGGAAGATTTAAAAATTACTACTTATAATTACGAAAAAAAGGCCTCCAAAATCTAGAAAATAACCTTACAGACGTGCAGTGAAAAATCCATCCAAACAAATTTTCATGTGTAAAACCTTGCCCAAAGGCCCTTCCAAAATGTAGGTACGTCTTAACACTAAACCCAGCTATACAGGCGTATAGAAAGGCGACCTTTCCTCAACAGTTTCTGGGTAGATAGATAATGATGATAATACCCCTCATCCGACAAGGTGGGGGGGGGGGGCCAAACCTCGAAACAATACACAGTAGCTCAACACGGTCCGCGTGGGTACCAAATTCTTTATTCTTTATTTATTCATTTTACACAAACAAATGCATGTCAGGCAACACCGACTCCCACGGAACGAGACTCGTGAGCCGATTACCTGGCCCTAATTACCTTGATATTGGCATGCCATGGGAGAGTGAGGAAATTATTATCTTGTGCTGCTTAGATTGATATCGAAAAATAATGTGTGCTTAATCTATTGATAAAGGAGTACCGAAGATTTTCTTAGTTATTTCTACACTAGCCTGGAGCAAGCCATTTTATACGAGACTTATCAGCCCGAGCCTAAGGTGAGAGATTTAAGTCGTGTATAAAATAATCTTCAGAAACTAGATTTAGATATACACATGATTTGTTCACTATAATTGAGAGGAAATGAAACAAAGAACTGAAGTATTTATGGTTTATGAAGGACCAAAGTTAAAAATTTGAAAAAAATCTCAACTCCTGCATGAAACTTATTACGAACTGCACCTCTTTGAACGGATTTTTAAAGCAACCCCTTTTTTGCTCTAGGGCCTAAAATGTAGTTTTACCTCCTGCAAAGCGTGCACGAAGTAGAAGTTTACGAGCATGAAAAGTAAAAAAATAATTCACATGTAGTTTTTATAAGGTTTGGAGACTCTTCTGGTAAGTTTGATAAACCTGTGTTAGAAGAGCCCCCTCTTATTCTCTATGGTCTATCTTAGATACAGCAATGTTATGTTAATTTACTATAAATTTTACTGACGGACACCTGCCAAAATCTCAAAAAAAATACTTTTGACTCCGCGTGAAACGCCACTGAAGTTATTAATGTCTGATCAATATTGTAACCTTGAATGGCTCCATTTCAGATTCCATATCGTCCTTTCATATTCGAGTAACATGCGCGTCTTTCCATCATATAATTTATAATTTGCATCAATTGGTATGACACGCTATCAATTCCATCAAATAAATTGGTTATACGTCGATTAATTGTGTTCAATGTCAACGTGACTAATATTTATAGTTTATAATACCCTTTGGGAGTCTACGGCCTGTCGTGTTCATATCAAATTAGTTTGCAAAGTCTTTGTATTCTTTGTAACGAAAAATATTGATCAGATGAAACTATGTGAAAATGCTTTAGGTTGTTAAGTATCAATAGCTAAATATAATAGTGGATTATGCACTAAGGGGATAAAGCAGTGTCTTATGTCGCGGGTGGCATATTGAACCCTGAGCTAACGAGGGACTCAGTTAACTCCTGAGAGTTATGTAGAGTCCTGAGTGTGGCGAGGGGTTCAAGCTACCCAAGACGAACACAGGCTTAATCCCAGAGGATCATACTCTACTTTTCACACCTTATAAAAAAACCAGGGCTCCAGCAGCGAACACCGTCTTTTGTTTTACAATCTTTGTAATATTTTTAAAGTAAAAGTATTGATATTGTGTCGAAATAAAAAATACTCAAAATTATAGGCAAGGTATTTTGATTTTACAGTCTGATAAAAATAATTTAAATTAGTCAGATGACGCAGAAGAATAAAAAGCAATCTCGGAAAGTCGTAAATGATCTGTCTGGCGCTAGCATCGCCCACGCCCTCATGTATTTGTAAAGCAGGTGTTGTGGGTAGACCGATAATGAAATTTTAATTTGGAAGGTGACAGTCGTGCGTTGGCGGCATAGATGGCTAGACGCTTTTTGATGCTTCCGATTATGGCTTTATTTGATTAAAATTCCAAATGAAGAAGAGTATCTGAATTCTAAATCAGTTTCGAAATATTTATGAATGGAAATCGAAATTACATTTTATTTTGAATCTTATTTCTCATCTCTTTGAAACTTCGATTGGAATGGAACGTTCAAAAAGAGGATAATTTGAAAGATACTCGTGTTCAAAAATATTTGTTACCAACAAAGAAAACATAAAATTACATTCCCAAATATTTATTTTCAAAGCACCTACAGAAAATTACGAACAGTGACAAATAGAGACCATAAAATTGGTTGTTCGTGTGTATTTATGTCCTGTTATACTTCCCTCTAGTTAGTTCCCCTAATTTCCCCTAGATAGTTTAAACGAATTTTCCTATGAAATCAGCTCTTGCTCATATGATATTTTTTTAACTACACATCTAGAACTACCACATCTCCATAATACACAGGTTAGCTGGAAGAGAACGCTTCGCTAATACTACGAACTAGCATTAGGTGTGCCTTCAAAAAAACGAGGAGGATTTTTTTGTGTTACCTCAGAACTTTGTTGTTTATAAGCCGATATGAAAAGATATTTTTTACTATTAATACGAATATTTTTGTTTGATAGGATATACTTTCAGATTGGTCCCATAGTTTAGTTTTAAAATAAAAATAACTTAAAAAAATATGTCGTTAAGTGAACGCAATTGCGTATTTTGCTTCCCTGTGACTTTTTAGTGGTGTTTACGGTCACTAGAACAGTCCAATTGAAGTCGGTTGTAGTATGTTTTGGTAAAACCTTGATTTACCTTGTACAATAAAGCATTTTCTATGTATCTATCTAGACTCCAGATTTAAATATTCAAAGTATTTAGCTCGAACGTAGACTCCAGGCTTTTACCCTAGATTTTCACAGCTTGAGAGCATTTTATCCACCGCAACGAAATGACAATGGGTTTGTCTAAAGGTGCCTACAGTATCAACAATAGGTGACTTACCATTTAACCCTGCAGTTGGAGCATGTGATACTCAACCTTATGGCTTAGGAAATAAAGGTGGCTGGAGACGCTCCTATCTGATGAGATCTTGCAGCATCTGTAGCGTAACAGAAGTCTGTTCAATCTGGTGCGTTCAGGCGGAACTGGATTGGTGCAATTTAGAGGAGATTTTTCAGGAATTAACTAAGTATAAAATTGCCTATAGTAAGAAAGACTTCAAAACAAACTATCGCAAGATACGACGCAGAACTCATTTATGTCTCAAAAGTTGAAAAGCGTCTAGCATAGATGAATAACGGTGTCCCTAAAGAACACCAAGATAGACAGTACCAAATCAAAATGGATACGGAATACAGGACGGAACATTTTCAGACACCCTGTCAATAAAAATGAAATATCTGTATTTTCAATGAATGTTTGTTACTTTTTGTTTTATTAACAATGAAAAAGCCTAGTAGTTTTACATATAATATTTATGTAGCCCTGTTACTTTTAGTTCTCAAATGAGCGAAGCGAGCGTGCACAGACTATTGACAATAAAAAAATCTAAGTCCTTTTTTTATTTATGCTCCCCGTTAGCGACACTCTGTACCAAACGTTTTGAGCAAAGACTGTTTAATAATGTAATAAAATTATGTTTATTAATGTAAGCTTTCGTGTCTGGTATTAAAGATAATTGTCCCGAACGAAATGTGTTTTATCCCATTCTCAGATTAGTGCCGATATAATTGCCTGTCGCTTGTACCGTTAATCGAAACAATGGAGAGTTTTTCCCATAGTGGCTGCCGAGCGCTGGTCACGGTGGATTCTTGGCTGACTAGCTCACGTCTGTGGCAAGGACGGAGAGTTCAATCAACATTCCTTGGGAATTGCTGGTCATCTAATATAAATGTAGCTTTGTGCAATGACGATGTTTCATCATGCTCTGAGTTACGAAGTCAAGAAAGGAGCCTGTTAGAGGCGCACTTGAAATCCTTTCACTACGCTGGTTTGAAAGTACTAGTGACAAAAGAAGAAGAAGAAGCGAAATTACGTGAATATCGCTTTACTCAAATAATACAAAAGTTATTCTACAACATTATTTTTTAAACGTGAAAATGAAAGCGATAAAAATAGGCAATTAGATTTCAAAATGAAAATTAAAAAAAATGTGCAAGGTGTTCTTATATTATTGAAATAGCTTCTTCATATCCTGTCAGTTTAAATCCACTTACAAATAATTGATAGATTGACAAACGCAATTTCAATATACACTTTTAATAGAACTAATACTATACCTATTATACTAATTTATAATAATACATTATTCCGAATATGAACAAAGCAATTTACCATAATGGGCGATGAACCAATATGCATGGCCAATATCCTGGTTGAAATTAATATTCATATATTATTCTAGGAAAAGGTCGGGAATTTATGAGTAATTCAGACTTTTAGGTCCCATTTCAGGCGTAATTCCTTGTTATCAGTTTTGGGTAGGTTTCTTCTCAAATTACGCGCATAATGTCCTAACTTTGAACGTTTGCCTCGTTCAAATCGTGTAAGTTTGCTTATTGCATAACTCTGTATCGTTTTGGTCCTGTGTTTTGAAGTCTGCTCTAGATATATTGGCAAAGGTAATATTGCTCAACCTGTTCAAAGCGTCGATGACATACGGCCTTACACTCTACAAGCCACCGAGTTCGTATTTAGCTTGTAAACTCGCCCAGTGTCATCGGCTTTTTTTTAACAATCTACTTGTACCTACCTTCCCGAAAGCTGATTCGCTCACTCGCTAGCTTTTAAACTCGCCGGTTTGTAGCGTGTAAACTAGCCGTGTGTCATCGACGCTTTACTATATCATCTCGTCGTGTCATGCGGTTGACGTCATTCGCAATCCGAATGACGTCATCCGCACTATCGGCATTGCCTTCAGTCCGATGCGTTCGCTCCAGATCCGCTGCAGATCAGTGAACGCACTTGTATGGCAAACTAAACAAAGAATACTAAAATTAGTTTGATGCGGTCAGTGCGGAGCGTCCGATTCGGCTTGTGGACGTAAGCCTTAAGCAGTAGGTTGAAAAATTCCTCGAAGCGTAGACTAATTACGGAAAGTCAGGGTGAAGTATTGCTATAGACAACAATTTGGAGCACATAAGTCATATAAAACTCCCGTAAGCGTGGTTTATATTTACTCCTGTCCTGACTCCCGTGGGCTTATAATAACAAATGTAAACTAAGTAAAGGCGTCAACACATCACAATTAATAAATCAGTGTTCATGTCTAACTATTTAATCTAACACATATTTAATTCCATCCCCACTCAATTAGCAACACGAATAGCCATTGAATTTCGAATCGAAAGCATGGCCACGACTGATTATTTTGATAAGTGCTGATTTATCAATTGATCAATCATAATTGAACTGTTTTGCTAAATAATGTTTATTGTTAATTAATTTGCTTACATGATTGTATTCGTCTTATTACCCGACTGCCAAGGAAGGGTTATGTTTTTCGAGCGTATCTTGTATGTGTATGTATATAAATTTCTGGCTTACCTCGTATCTTCCAAACGGCTGGATCGATTTTGACAATTAAGGTATCCTTAGATTCGTCTCAATAACCCGAGTGTTCTTAGATGTTTTTTTTTAAATAATCATAATGGCGGATTTTTGGACCTAAATAGTAATCGTTCATATTTTTTTGTTACTTCAACCTATTGAGTAGGATATCAAAATGAAGGTATTTTAAAGGAGATTACAAATATATATAAGTTATATGTTCACATTTAATTTGGAATAATTATATAATTATTTCATAGTCGGGTTTTCAATTTTTTAAATTAAAAGCTTGTTTTATAATGTGGAAACATACGTCCAGCAGTGGACAGCTTCTGATATTATTATTCCTCATCGTGGACTACATTACTAATATAACACCCAAAAAGTACAAAAAGTACTTCGGGGGCGTCCATAAATTACGTGAGGTGTTTTTTTTTTAATTTTCTGTCCCTCCCTCCCCCCTGGTGAGATGTCGTGAGATTTTATTCAACCCCCTCCCCCAACCCCCAATCTCACGTGAGATTTTTGAAAATGTGGGTTTCTTACGTGAACGCGTTGGATTGTTATTAAGATTTAAACAAAGGACTTAAGATTAAATCTTAAGCATGTACAATTTGGATTAAATGGACCAAAATAATATATATTTTTTTTGTTTCAATCAGAAAAAAATTGCGTGATATTTGCCGAGACCCCCCCTCTCTCCAACGTAAGATTAGATGAGATTTGACTCGACCTCCTCCCCCCCTTAAACACCTCACGTAATTTATGGACGCCCCCTTCTATACGGAATACTTTACATTTATTTTACATTGTTGCCGTTTCCTGCTATATCATTCAGTCAAGCGAAACCAAGATTGCACTGTTTACAAATTCTCAATGCAGTTTGATCGTGTGCATCGGCCCTTAGTGTTCGCGCTCTATTTCACAGATCGTCTAACAATATCTGATATGATGTCCCGCTCAGTGATGTGTAAAGTTCGATGAAATTGACTTGTTGAACTTGGGTTCAAATTCAATGTTTTATGATAACATCGCTTACGAAATAGACCTGCGTATTTAGATTGTGCGAAATATGGCTGGCTCTGAGGACCATACCAAAGAATAACCCTCTTTTTGCTGCGCCGTAGTCGGGTAAAAGAATTGTATGAAGAAGATATTTTTAAGCATTTATCACATCATTGCACGGGTTCTAAGAAAATATTTCTTTATATTTTTTATATAAAACATGGTAAAACTTTAGTCTTATCACGATTTAATTAACAAAATCCTGTGTACCTAACGACTTTGAGAATCCAAACTTTGTTTATAACTAATCGACATTAAGATAAGTTTCCGTCTAGCTTTATCAACATTGATTTTCTACCCTCTCGACCCGTAATATCCTTTTCACACCACTTGCTCGACAATATCCAATTACATATCATGCTATCATCAAGGTAAAGCAAAGCATTACCTACCAAGGGAGGTAATGTTGTATGAAACTCCCTAGGGTAGTAATGTGATTTGAATTTGGAATGTTAAATTCGTGTCGAAACTCGTGGAAAACTCTAAGTAAAAGAACACCCATATGGCATTGTAAAAAGGTTTGTTCTAAAATCGAACTGGCCACTCATAAAAAAAAAAAAAGGCGCGACTTCAAAGATTATGAAACAAAAGACGATGTTGGCTGCTGAGTTCGGAGCCCTGGTTTTTTATTGCCTCGCAGAAGGTGTGAAAAGTAGAGTATGCTCCTCTGGGATAAAGCCTGTCTTCGTCTTGGGTAGCTTGAACACTTCGCGTCACTCAGGACTCTACATAACTGAGTCCCTCGTTAGCTCAGGGTTCAATATGCCACCCGCGACATAAGACACTGCTTTATCCCCTTAGCTCCTTTACTTGACACATTTATATTCTAAAATAGCACCATCTATCGGCGAATTTTCAAAGCTTGTTGCTATTGCACTTTTGAGCAGGAAAATCTACCAGTTTATTCCTTCCTTTTGCAATTCCTCTATTAAGTCTAGTTTTAAAACGCTATCTGCAGTGAAATGAGCTACAGTCTTTCTGATATGCACCACTATGCAATACTTCAGTGAGCGTGAGTGGATGAAAGGTGTTTTTTCTTTCTTGAAAGCGCCATCTATTGACAAAATACTTCTAAACTTTCGTTGCAAAAAATGCATTTACGTAGTAGATTAGGTAGTAGGTGGATTTTGATTATCTAGCGTTCAGGTTTCTGCGTCAAATGAGTTTCAGAAAAACAAAGCAAACTCTTCTTCTTTAGCCCTTATTCTGACCATCTTCATATACATTTTGTGGATGACGCAGTTAACTCTAAGTAATATTGTATGAAATTTTCATAGACATTAAGTACTTTTTAATTTGCTATTTCATTATTTTAATCAATTAATCATAATCATTCTTTAGTTTAAATATAATTTTGCACGCCTCGAATGGAGGCAGAATGTATAGGACCCTTGATTGACATGTAACAACCTATTATGTACCTACATTCTAGCAAATAAATGATTATCTTATCTTATTATCTTATCTTATCTTAATACCTTGATCACACGTACCGAGTACTCGGCCGAGACAGTGCTCTTGGCCGAGGACTCGGTAGGTACGTATAAACATAGCCCCGAGTGCTTTCACTGTCTCTGCCCAGTAACATTTTACCGTCTCGCCCGTTTGCTCGGTACGTGCGATCTAGGCCTAGGTTATGCCGTTATAAAGGGCACATCCACATATTTGCCCTCTTCTCTAGTCCAAAGCCGCCATACAGCGGAAGACGTACCAGTTTTTGCCCACCAGCAGTTGATGAGCAAGCCAATAAGCTGACAATTACACAGGAAGTAGCGCAGGAAGCCGGCAATCTCGCGCGTTCCCATCGAACACCAATTAACGTGATCAGACGGGATTATGGACTGTATCCTATATTGCTGAGTGCACAGTAAACTATCAGATGTAGATTATTCCTGGAAATATGGACCGTATGAAGAACATTAATCTAGATTTTAGCTAGACTTTTTCGGAAATTGTGGACTGTATCTGAAAATTAAGATTTCGGATATTACGAACCCTATGTTGTAGCAGCAAAAAAATATATTCTACTGCAACAGATATAACGTAGTGCCCCTTTCTACATTGCCCATTATGTTTTTTTTTGGTAAATAAAAACTTGTCTATAATAATTAAATCTAGATTATTTCAAACTAAACTCGTGTTTAAAATGTGTCAACGCGATTGCGACGAGTGACAAACCGGACTTTTTTTTTACATGGGGAAATCCTCATGGATGCTCATCGCCCTTGGGGGAGGGCGGAGCGGTATGGGGCCGAGGGGGGCATCACATCTAGCTCCCCAGCCAACCTTTACCTGCACGTGGTGGCCCTGCTGAACAACAGAAAAGGTTTTGGCATTGAGGGGCTTCTCCGTACGTCCTTCTGTATTAGCAGAAGGCGCAGCGGATGAAGCTGGGCGGAGGAAAGCAGTTGCAAACTCCGCCGGTGAGGAGTGGCTCGAGGAGCTGTAAAGAGGTTGGGCGTAGGGTGACGCCAAGGACGGGACCTATCCCTAAATAGGAATCAAGCATGGAAGCGGCTAGGAAAAATAAACTACCCCAGGGGGGTACCGGCGGCTCAGCCGTCGGAGAATCCCCCCGTGCTTCGGCACGCTGCCCCACGTATTCTGGGGGGGGGGCACCAACCGCAGAGTGGCGAGGAGAAGTAAGAGGTGGTGCAGGGAGCAGAGTGAAGAGGAGTGTCAGCTGGTTGAGTCTGATGCGATCTCGGTGAGCTCCAATCCCAGCTCAATCGTATCGGGCTCGATGAGCAAGCGCAATTTGCGTAAAAATGAGGTAGGGGAATCGGACGACAGTGTTTCGTCGGCCCCATCAAAAGTGTCATCAGCTCGGAGAGGGCGTGGCAGAACGGTGATGACAGGGACTGTTAGGACCGGAGAGGACGTGGCGGGCCCCAGTGGAGCCCAGCAGCAGCACGGGCGTCAAATCGACGCCTTTGCCGCTCAACAGCTGCGGGAAAAAGAGCGGTTTCAACGTGCTTTAGACGAGCTGGCGATGGGTCCAGGTACAGAAATGTACTGTGACCCGTCGGTACCTGGTAGCGGCAAGCCGAAACAGGCTAAAAAGACTTACGCCCACATCGATGGTGAGGCGCTATGTGCGGATGAATTGTTTGGCAGGGCCCTTGAAGCGGTGGAGACCATTGAATCGGAGTCTCAAAAATCCAGAAACCTTAAGGGCTCGGTCAAGAGTGCAATAGATCAGTCGCTAGTTGTATTGAGAGACATCATCGACAGTCTAAAGACGCGTACTGTCGATGATGAACAGAGGCGCCTTAGGGCTGACAACGACAGACTCAGCGAAGAAATAGCCGCCGTAAAAATTGAGATGGACGCCATCCGCAAGAGCTTGGAGGAAAGCTCGCAACCGATTGCAGCTCCGACTCCACCACCTTTTCCGGTCGAAATTGAAGAAGTGGTGCGGGCGCTAAATATCTCCCTTGGAGAGATGGTCAACGCCCGTTTTGCTGGCATCGAAGACCGACTTCTACCGGCCCCGACTGTTCGACCGCTATTGGCAGCCGATAAGAAGAGGGGGCCCCCGGTTATCGTGACTATACCAACGGCCGCTCCTGTTGTCCTATCCAAGAATGCTGGACGCAATTCTACTAGCCTTGAAATAGCAACTTCCGTCGTCGATGCAGATGGGTTTACGGAAGTGGTCAAGAGAGGGCGTAAAAAGAAGCCAGCTCTGGCTGCTCCTGCTGCACCAATTGTGGCTGGCAGTTCTGAGCCAAAGCCTTCAGCGGTCTCAAAGATTGCAAAGCCTCCAAAAAGAAGAAGAAGGAGGAACCTTGGTCTTCCAAGATCGTCGGCAGTCGTTGTCACTCTCCAACCAGAGGCTCTGGAGAAGGGGGTGACATACGCCGATGTTCTGACGAAGGCCAGGGCTAACATAGACCTCGTTCAGCTGGGACTGACGGAAGGTGTCAGGCTAAGGCGTTCAGCAACCGGGGCTAGGATACTAGAAGTCCCAGGTGCAATGAGTGGGCCGAAAGCAGATGCGCTTGCGGAGAGGCTGCAGACTGAGCTTGCTGAAGTTGCTCGGGTCGCACGCCCCGTGAAGTGCGTAGACCTACGCATAAGCGAGCTGGATGACTCTGTTCATGAGGAAGACATCAGTGCAGCAATTGCTGCCACGACAGAAACAGCCCTTCGTGACCACATCAAGGTCCGAGGGATTCAGATGGGGCCCAGGGGTTCGGCTTTCACGATTGTGAAGTGTCCCGCCTCTGCGGCTAAGATCCTGCTGGAGAAGGGCAGACTCCTTGTGGGTTGGAGTTCTGCTCGGATCCTTGCCCTGGAGGCGCGCCCGTTGCGATGCTTCCGGTGCATGTGTGTCGGGCACACGCGGCCGATGTGCGCGTCGGTTGTGGACCGCGGCGGGATATGCTTCCGCTGCGGCAAAGACGGGCACAAGGCTGCGAATTGCACAGCGGCTGCGCCCTGGTGCGTCGTCTGTGCAGACGTACGGCGACCAGCCGACCACGTGACTGAGAGCAGGCGTTGCAACGCCCCCGTCATCCGGGGTAGATTGGCGGTCATGGGTCAGTCTCCCCCGGTGACGGCCCGCAACGCTGCGGCGGAGCCAGTTGGAATGTCTGACTAGGCTTTTAGCCTAGTCATAACATTCCAACTGCTACCAAATGTCTTTCGCTACCGGGCGTGGTTTCGACCGCGCCCCGCACCGATCGCACTGGCGGTAGAGCGAAGGAGGGCAGCTTAACTGCCTTCTACCGCTCGGAGGTGGTCTGCGGGGTATGGGTTGGGGAGCCCATCCCTGCATTGCACAGGCCATCTTAGACGAAGGATATCCTTGATTCCAGGAGGTCCTTTTCTCTTTGGGGAAACAGAGGAGGTCCGCCACAGCGGAAACTCGCCGACAGGCCGCGGAAGATTCCGAAAGGGTGCCCGCGACCTGTTACTAAGGCGACTGTCGGGAACTCGATGGGTTTTTAGTCGGTATTCTGCCTTTTGGTGGTGAGTCCGACATACCCTCTGGCCTGTCCCAGCCTGAGGGATGCATAAATGCATTTTCCCATCGTTAAAAAAAAAAAAAAAAAAAAAAAAGGGCGGAGCGGTATGTCGGACTCATACCGACTAAAACCCCATGGTGGCCGACCTCTGCGCATTAGATGCCCCGGGATATCTTAAAGAACACGTACCGGTCCCTCACGCACGTTGCCCTTGAGGCCCGTCCCGGGGAAGGCTTACGCCAACCCCAAGTTCCGCTTGCAGTGCACGCCACTAGTGCACTGCAGCCATCCCTGGATTCGAAATAAGAGCGGCCGGAGCCCCCACTCCGACCGCTCTCGAACCCAAAAAGATCTCCCTCGTTAGCAGGTGCCGCCACCCCCTCATGGGGCGGACGGCCCGGGTTGCCCGTTAAGGACCTCCCGGTCCCGCTGTCTCCGAGCGGAGTCACGTCTCACGCCACTTTGCTGAGTCTCTGATGGAAAATACTCAGTCTCCATCTTCTCCACGTGTGGAGTTCCGCACACCTGATCCCCTCTCGCCTTTATGGCGATTGGAGTCGGCAGGGTCACCCTCACCCGTTTCCTCTTTGGTGGTATGCAGCTTTTGCCACCCATCCTATAGTTGGCCGGTCGGCCAAGATCCGCACACACAGAGTACCGGAGTGGTGCATCACAGTGGGCTGCCAGGTGACCCGGCTTACCACATGCGTAGCATTGTGTGCTGCGATCCACCCCGCCCTTGCAGAGTGCCTTCACATGCCCGAATTCATGGCATTGGTAGCACTGCAAGGGCCGTGCTCCTTAAGGGTCCCCCTAGATTGACTATGTAACCATTATTTTATAAGGGTCCCCCTAGATTGACTATGTAATCTATAAGTCCAGTGTGTCATTCGTCGCTATCGCGTTGACACATTTTATTTCCGCCCGCACCGTTATGATAACAACTTTATATTGTATGTATGACATGACATCCTACATTACATACAAACTAACATGAACAAATTTTATGAACCAGAAATAAAATCCCTACCGTAGAATTCCATCAAAGTTCTTCTGACAAGTACTGTGTTTCAGTTTTAAGAGGATATGTGAAACTGTCAGAAATGACAGCTGCCGAATTGTAAGACAGTGATAGCGCAATTAGACACCTTACCTCGAGGGAAGAGGTAAGATATAGATTTTTGTCACTCTAAAGTAACGGACGTAAGCGAAAAATGATAAAACATCGTATTGCTTGAAAAGTATTGAATTTATAAAAAAATCATTTTACATTTATCTAAGTTCTGTGATTACTCACTCAATAGTATAAAAATAAACCGTAAATATTATCTAAATTCGGAGGATGGATGTAAATCAGATTTTAAGAGATATTTATTATTTAATTTATTATTTTCAGATTTATTTCAAAAAATAAATCTATCGAGAAAAGTTTAACCAATCGTGTTTCTTTCTTACATTTATTTAGATTATATCCTCAAGTAATCACTGTATTAACATCAAGTTTGTAAACTGTACCGTTACCGAGTAAGAAAGAAACGCAGCGACTCCAAATTTTCACAAAGCCTCTTAATGGCATTGTAGCTAGAGAAATGACTGGGCTTTCGAGTGCTAAGATGAGGGCATCTACTTCGTTCTCTGTAATTCAAAGTCCTGTGAGGCATTATTTTGGTCATAGACAGGCGCGATCTCACATCGATAGTATATTATATTTCATCGGTTAGTTTTGTAAACCTCTGACTTGATATTCTTCATCAGGATCAATACATTTCCCAGAAAAATCGTTTCCGCTTTTAGTGAGGAATATTATCATCATTCCAATCAGCCTGATTCATCGATATCTCATAATAACAAAATGACGTGTCATACAATATCCGCCATTTACGTTTAAGTTACATTAGTTATGTTAGTCTTTAAAAAATATTATTTAGTATTAATGTAGGCCAGTTTTTTTTTATTATAATGTAAGAAGTTGGTTTACGAACGATAGTTTAACGAGACTAACGTAACGGAACAATGAGCGTTACCGGACAATGATGAATATTTTGAACATTTCACACGCCGCCATCTAGCCCCAAACTAAGCAGAGCTTGTACTATGGGAACCAGATGGCTGATAGAATACTTAAATACTTTTTTTATTCACTTAGACTCAGGACAAACACCGATGTTCATCACACAAATGTTTGTCCTGAAGCGGGAATCGAACCCGACACCGGGCGACACCGGGCGTGGCAGTCTAATGCACTTGCCATTCGACCATCCGTGTCGTCAAAATAATACTGTATACTCTGTATAATACCTACTGTACATACTAAATCCTCATATTAAATAATCGTACTTCTGGTGGACCATGTTTCCCGCACTACGTCTAAAAAGCCTGTATGGCGGGGTCACAGTGACTCCACCGACGGACTCTCTTTCAAATTTATGTTTATTGAGTTCATTTGAACGCTATCTAACTACATCATCTATTCTATTGTATTGAACTAATTAATGTCTTAATCGAGCCAAGTGGGTACAAATCTATGCCAATTAGGGGCAGCGTTGATGGGCAAAATGATTGTGGAATGAACGTTTCGTGAGCTTTCGAGGCATAGGTATCTTATCTTTATCGTATAGACTTGGTGTCAGAATTTACAGACAACCTTAAATACAGTTACTTAGAATAACGGTATTGCACTGCTGGATGTAGTTCTTTCCCGAGGTGCGCCACTCAATACTCAATACGTAATACATTGTGTGTAATACTCGGGCGAATGAACATGACACCTGCCTGACATGTGGCTCGGAACTTGATGCGTCCCCCGCTGCCCCGCGTTTCTTCTTCCTCTGATTGCGAAGCCTTATCATTACTTATCATTACCAAGTATTACAGGACCTCTTCTCTATCAAGATTATCCAATTCCACGTTGTACTTTGCACAAACGTCATTCGAGCCAGGTGTCATGTTCATTCGCCCGAGTTGTATTAAGTATTGTGCACGAAAGGAGTCTCTTCGAGGCGCACTTGAAATCCTTTCACCACACTGGTTCAAAAGAACTAGTGACACGATAAGAAGAAGAATAAATTTATTGTCTTTACATGGTAATAATGCTTACAAATAGGTACACAATAAAGTGGTAGAAACACATGTGAGCCACTTTGGCACTACAATCTATAGGTAGGAAGCCTTTTCGGCTCTACTCATCCATTTTCTGCCAGATCATCTCTGTTTAGCTAAACTTCATTGCTTTAACAACATGCAAAGCAAAGAGTTAGAAGTTAATTCCTCCTGTGACAAAATAAATAAAATTATAAATAAAACAAAATAAAGCCTTCTTAACTTTCCCTTATTATATTAATAAGTTAATTTTCCTTTAAAACTTGCCGACGTGATATTAGCCTAGTCAATAAAAAGATTGCCTTTTAAAAGAATAACACAATGATCCCTTTATGCAAGTCCATTAGAAAACCAATATCTATGGCAGGTACTCTGTCTTCTTTCTTTTAGCAATTTCAATCAACCCGAACCAAACTTTCTCAGTAAACGCACTAATCCGTCCATTCATACAACAAACTAAAATGACCTCTCATCCATTGCAATATGATTCATAAAACAATAACAACAACTTTGCAACCGATTCATCAATGTCCTTTCAATGAAACTGGTTCCGAAAATCTTATTATCAAGGTGATAAAGTGCAAAATGCGCTGGCTCACCGCAAGTGAAAGATGAGGTTTCATCAAGGCAATGGTTTCTATCTTTCAAGGGAAATGATAACTGTGCCATTCGCGCTGCGGCTGTCGGCGCGCGCGCACGTCCTGTAAATCCAAATTTTATCTTAATAATCGTGAGAACCCATCAATAGTGATTCTGTGCAGTGATATAGATCTGTGATATTGTGAAACATTCCAAAATGCGACGAAGCAAAATGAATATAGACCCTGATTTAGGGGACTTGGAAGAAATGCTGGCTCACGTTCAAACCCAGCTCGAGTACGAGATAGATATGGAGAAGGATAGCAAGATGCCCTCGTTAACCAGCGTCCAGGAATCCCCGAAAATGGTTAAGCGTAACTCATCGTTCAGCAAAGCGGATACATTCGCGTACCGTCCGAAAAACAGACCTATTCTCATGGACGATACGTACGGTTATGACAGCAAAAGCGAGTACCAACAGCCTATGACCAATGGATTCCACGGTAGAGGATCGCAGACCAGCTTGAAGTCCGATGAGATTGGGTCTCAAGTGTCCCTACAATCGTTCAGATCTGAGCCTTCACACGGACCAGCCATGACGAGACTATCTATGGCCAGTCTACCTGAAAAGAGAACGTCGACAGCATCCCTGAACGGCAGGTTCAAGACCGCTACATTGCCGAGAGGATACGGGTCGACCAAGGAGAAGAGGGAAGAGAAGAAGAATTGGGAAGTCTACTGGGCTAAGTAAGTTATTTTCAAGTTGCTTTTGTTATTCGAGATGATAATGTTTTGGACCGAGTACTCGGCCGAGACAGTGACATAAGCTTTCACTGTCTCGGCCGAGTACTCGGTACGTGTGATATAGACATAAGGAATAAGTCTAGAGTCTAGCTAATATTCTTATGCTGACTTGCACCAAACTTTCAAAGTTGCTAAGCAACAACTTTACTCGCTTGATAGTTCTTAACTTTTCCGAATCTGTACTGTTAAGAACTACCAAGCGAGTAAAGTAATTGCTTAGGGTCTTTGACAGTTTGGTGCAAGTAGGCATTAATTTGAATACATACTTTTTAAATAGGACGTGACCTAATTTTCATACATGTATCGTATTTCTTGTAAACAGAAACCAAATTGATTTAAAAGCTCTTTGGAATTACAATTTCGAAAACAATAATGAGGCTATCGATAATCGAGAATACAACCTTCACGAGAAAGATCTTTATGTGTACCTACAAGATATGTTATCTCATCTGAACACCGAATTTAGACACGTGGTATTTATCTTATCTTTATCTTGACTGATCTGAGGCCTACCTACTCAATTTGGACCAGTAAGTCTTGATATATGTTGTACAATCATGTGCCCTTGCACACGCCGCTGCATTGTTTATAAATTTATTTATTACAGCATAACCAGCTACTACAATCTATATTACAAAATTTACAAAAGGAGACAATTGGGTCACCCATAAACCGTTGCAAACGATTTATAGGTAGCTCAACCGATACCTGACGGCAGCGTGCCGAGGATACTGGCTGCATTGCCTCTTTGTATTGCAAGGCTTATTCTTTGGCCGAGATAGCTGCCAGCTCTCTGATCACGCGTCGCTTCGTCAATAATAAATGTTCATTTCAGACCAAGATCCATAATTAAAAGTATTATTAAATGTCAACACAAAAATCGAAAATACACAAAAAAAATCAAATCAAAAACAGACCAATGACAAAAAACAAAAACTATTGACAAAAAACGTACTTATGATATATGTATAGGGTTATATTGACGGTGTCAGTTTTTATCTCGTTAACCGTTCGTAAAGGAAATTAATTACAGTTATTGCGGTATACTTATCAGGTAGAAAGGTACTCTTAGCATATACATAGTCCACTTGGCGGTCGGTCTCTTATTCCCTAGAGCCGCAATCTAAACGAATAGTTTTCTGGTATTTGTTCGTCTGGCAAGCGAAGTGTCGGACGTCCGGCCGCGAGATGGGTCGACGACATTGTCAGCGTCGTGGGCCGAACCTGGACCCGCTTAACACAGGACCGGGCAGCGTGGCGAGAGCAAAGAGAGGCCTATACCCAGCAGTGGGTCAAGTCAGGCTGCGGATAATGATGATGATTTGTTCGTCGCCATCCTCTTTTATTCCAATATGTTTCGTACATCCCAAGGTTGCCTGAAATAGATTTTTAGCGCCTTTAGCGTTAAAGCCGCTCATTGGCCATTTTATCGTCATTATAATATAATGAGCCATATTATGGTGTGCAATAAAGAATCTATCTACTAGGCTACTTTCCGCGGACTAACGAGTACCCTAAGAACATCCTTTTCATAAAAACAGCCAGATCATAAATTACTTATACCTACTTTTACCACATCCCTTATCAAATTGCAGCTCAATCGGTTCAATGTAATTGAGCAACAAACATCCACAAATCCATCCTTACTACCGACGTTCGTATTGATATTATTAGTAGAAATGATGCATAGATTGATTTGATTCTGGAGAGAAAGTTTACTAAACACTTCGTCTTAAAATCGGAAGTTTAGATCTCAAGCGAGCTAGCTGGTAAGTATAACAATCTCATCACTTAGCCAATGCTATGGTAACGAATTAATATTGATTGGCAACAATGAATATCTAAACCAAAATATAGTCATACACCTAAATTAGGAGGTTATCTTTTTTAATTACAGCATAAGTTAACTACTATAATCTATATTACAAAATGTACAAACATTTTCAGTCAATTGCATTCTACATCTAATATGGTTTGGCCTTTGCGTTGTTTATTATTTATTGTTTATTTCATTTGCTTACATGTAAAATCGTCTTATTAGCTTAGGTTCTAATATATTAGCTAGCGGTGTACATGACCCTGTCAAGGCACTGCAAACATTCTGTCCTATTAAATGATTTTAAATATTTTAGATTACATACAAATTCTTAATGGCATTTTAAATAAAATTGGTATAATAGTTTTAGCATAATAATATTAGTAAATTTGTTTTGAATGTCATAAAGAATTTAAATTCACGAATTACTGTTCGAGGTCAATTTTATCAACTAGAAATTCGTTAACAGAATAGTAGTATCTTTGAATAAGTAAATTTTTAAGTTTTTTATAAAATATATTGTCATTTTTTTCATTCTTAATAATGTCAGGGATTTTGTTGTAGATATTAATTATTCTACTGTTCGGGCTTCTCCTAGCTAAACGTAGATGAAACGTTGTGTGTCTATCAGTAAATCAGTTAGGATCAGCCTTATTATTTAGATTCATTCATCGTTTGGCAAACTCGGGTACCTTGATCGAGCCAGCTCGCAACAGCTCGGCTCGGGCGCCGCATTCGCGCCGCTGTCACTCTGTCATTTTGTAGTAACCAACAATACTGACTGCACAGATACAACCTAGTACCCCCTCTGCTTTGCAATTGCATTGAATATGATGATGAATGGATAAACGGTTTGTTTTTTAATCAAAAAATAAAGATAATTGATTGATTCAGGCGTTACTTTGCGGAAATCCATAAATATCAATAAATTATATAAATATATTTAGTAATAAATCCGCTTGATTTCTAAACAAAGCCAGCAAACAAACAGCAGCAAACAAAGGATTTCTAAACAAAGGCGAGTCCACACCTCCTGATGATGCCTCGTGTAGAGGCGAAACACGTGTAGTATCTTTAAACTTTGGTTTTCTGTTCGTTGACTCTTTGGTTTATAATATAGTAATATGTACTAAAGTTCTAAACTAAAGTTAAGTTAATTAAAACCTTTGTTTAGAAATCAAGCGGATTTATTACTAAATATATTTATATAATTTGTTGACAAAAAATAAAGTTTTAGCAAAATTCGGTGTGTCCATTGCCCATATCGAATTTTGGAAAACGGAAAGTAATCAAATAAATAATGTTTGGACTAATTTGGAGCTTGTAAGTAGGTATTATGATTTGGAACAATACATCTCGACACCACGTGGGCGAAGTCGTGGGAAGCAGGTACAATAAAATATTAAAGAGTATTCTCCAATTTAAACCAGTTTTTCAGAAGTAATTTTTAAAAATCACTAAGTTTGGTTTCAGACTAGCGTTTTTCTATCGCGCGTATTCGTAAAACTTATTGGCTTGGTACTCGTAAAACTCCAAAAGCGTGTCGCGTGTATATCTGCGTTTACGCTCGGTTTTTCTAGCGAGTGTCACGTTTTTCGCGTCTTGTCGCGAGTATACATAGAAAAAAATGGGATTTGTTATCCCATTTATTGACATGACTAAAATATTATTAGTAAACTAAAATATATTTTCATGTACGATTAAATAACTTTCGTTAGCTAGATAGAACTATTATATTGTAATCGTTACTAAATTATTCTCGCTGTCGGAAATTCAAACAGAATTTCAGTAACTTTAACGAAATTTTTTTCTTCATGTACGCGCGTAAAGAGTGCTGTCGCGCGTACACGCTCTGCAACAAAGAAAACACAAGCGGCGAATCCGTCCGGTTAATCCGCTAATGAGTATCCTCGCTGACTACTGTGGACTTTCGCGTCTACTTAAAAAAACGTTAACGCGAAAGTTTGTGATCGGGCCTCTGATAAATAATGACACGCACTATCAGCTGTTGGCCAAACATTACAATACAAATATTTTTTACCTCAGCCCCCCCCTCCCTTTCCTCCCTTGGTAAACTGAAAGGGGGGGTTATTAAATAAGTCTAGTCTAGACGTATCGACCCGTCTCCCAGTCTCAGCTTCCGATGTCTTTACTTAACTTTGAGCAGAAATACCCGCCCAGGTATTCTACCGCCCAAGCGGTACCTGTACCTGTAATATAATGCTTTCATGACTTGGTCCCGTACATCAAGGCTTTCACTAGTCAATAAGAGATGTTACAATGAAAAATGAAAAGACATAATATTCCCTACCTATGTAAGCAAAACTGCATTCGCCAAACGACATTTTATGTTTTTAGCACCATACCTGTATAATAAAATCAGTAAAAATGTCAAACTCTATGATTATACATACTTGGAATGTAAAAATAAAGTAAAAAACTATCTTCAACCTTTAAACTACACAAACAAATACAGAAGATTTAATGAAAATAGTCAAATAAATATAGCGTTAGAAAGTTAGGGTTAATTACGAGTACAATACAATCATGACACTCTACATAATACACTATACAGACTCTACAGACACAACTCAAACTTCAATACATGCCTAGATACACACAAACCTACACACACACACGCACCCTCACACATAAACTTCAATAAACACAGACACATACATATTTCTACAAAATGACTGCGGCTAGTAATTTTCACTTTTTTCTTCTCTCTTGGCTCTTTAGTATATTTTCACTTTTTTTCTTTATTTATATTATTAAAGTTGTTAATGAATAACACCTACCTAGAGTAATTAAAAACTTATCTGCTCCACCGGCCGAAGTAGGGATCTCTCGGGTCTATATCACAAGTATATCTATACTTAGCTTAGACCGAGAAGTCTTTAAATAGACCTGTACAAAGATCTTAGTTCTTAATTAAATTAGAAAGGTTCCGCATTTTTAACACAAATTGTAAACATAGTATTAAGATCTTTTTTTGGAAAATAAACTTTATCTTATCTTATCTTATCTTATCTTACAGTGCATTTCAAACCAGAACACACTAATACCTACACATTACTTGGTTGGTACCCATCTAGATGGAATCTATATGCCCTTCAAACCGGACCACTACTTACACATCACTTCTTTTCGGAATCCTATTATGGCAGAGGACGACTCCTAACGGTCGTTACAGTGCCTACACATTACTTCTTTGCGGCAGAATATCTGACACTGTATTGGTACCTAGACGGAATCCTGCAGGGGATGACTCCCAATGGTCGTAACAGTGCCTACATGAGTCCCGACTACGAAAGTGCATTGCAAGTGAATCAATATCCGTATGCGCGCGACGCGCCTTCCACACCCTGTAAGTAGCCAAAACTGCATCTTTTGGCTACATCTAGCCAAATGTTCGATACTGAAATTTGCTTGGTTTTGCAGTAATATGCCACTTGTGAGCTGTGACTTTTTTTTTATAAGTAAGTTATTCAACGTTTTTATTAAGTCACTATCTTGTTATCTGTATGTCGTTCTAGATGGAAACTGCAACTCAAATTTCGAGCCCTTCCCGATTAGCTATCCGGCTTCAACTGTCAGGGTAGCTCACAACTCTATGACGATGCATTCTAAAAACCGCTATATCTCATCAAGAAAGCGAGATATAGCAAAAGCATAAAAACTTGGTTATTAGATTTCATAATCTTTTAAAACATTTCTTGTCATATTTGTAATCGTTTTTGACATGTAATATGTTTTTATGATAATTGATCGATTCATCTCATTGAGAAGGTTTCAGCGGATTATTTTCATAAGAAATATAGTAATACGTGAAGACAATTTGCTGGCTTAAGCACTGTAAAATCCTGGCTAAACTGATTTCTGAATGCACCGTTGGCAACACTGCACCTTGCGAGTTTTCAGTGCATCCCCTCGGGCCGGTTAGAACCGTGCGCCACCAACGTATAATAATACCACTAATAGAATTAAAATGTGGCAAAAAAAATTATAATAATATGTGACATAAAATTCAATTTCTACATCTATCTAAAGAAGTGGGTCCATAAAATATATGAAATTGACGTCAGTTTACTCATAGAAATCTAAATTTTTAATCAATTTTTTAGTTTCAAAAATGTTTATTGGATCCAGGACAAATGATGATAGACTGGTGTTTGTGCATAATTATGGCGGAGAAGAAAATGTCCGAGATATTCCCATTGTAAGTATTTTAAAAGTAAAGAAAAAAGCAATTCGCCTGTGAATAAACCTGACCCGTGTCGGAACTTTACAGAGAAGCAACAGGTCCCAATTTTCTTATTGTTCGACCATCTATTTAACGTCACGCACTATTATTAATGTACTTTATATTTATTTATTTCACGTGTAATCACGCGCATATTTCGACTTTTTACGACCTTATTTCTTAAGTCATTTATCTACATACTATATGATTATAGTTCCGGTGGCCATTTTGCCTGACCAGATACTTGCAGTCTTGCCCTGTGTCTCAGTGCAATCAATGGATCTGAGCATGCGTAGTGTATCAGTGGCCGATTTTAATTAAATCCGTATAATTATCATCATAATACGGTACAGGTTTACTTTGTCATATCATTAACAAGTACTTTCCACTTTGTCCCATCTTTAAAATTATTACGAGAAATAATGGAAGTAACGGTAAGTCTTAACCTATTATTTATGCATATCATCTACGCAATTTATATCGAATCGATAAATAGTTTTTTTTTAAATTAGTATAGTGCAAAGTCAGTTAAAGATCGCGTGTAACATCTTCGATCTCTCTTCCTCCACTGCCCTTCTGCATCCGGTAGGTACTAGGGTTGGTACATACTAGGCATGGAAATAATTTCTAGGTACTACTATTTCATTGTCACATTGTGTTACGATTTCATTTTGTAACAGTGAAATCACCGGTGATTTTTCATCAGTGGCCTAATATGATAATGTCATATTTTGTTAAAATAATTCTTCAATCACTCACACTCACAGCCAGCACACTACTGACTGTCTGTTATTGTTATTTACGATACGAATAAAATTGTGAATGGCGACAAGTATCACATCACAGCGTACAGAATCGCCTGCCGGGGCGCGCCGGGTGGATATCACTGGTGAATTTGTAACAGTTTTGGTCTCAGAAAGTAACAAGTGTTATGTGTGATCAGTTTTATACCATAAAAAGATTGGTTGTCTGTAAAGTTGGTTTACAGACGATAGTTTAACGTGACTACCAGCGTAACGGGACAAAGAAAGCGTTACCGGACAATGACGTCAATGTTTTCGTGCATGCAGCAGGTGTTGATCGATTATTAGACGTAGTAATGTCAATAAATAACATGTTACTCTGTATATTTTCCATGCCTAGTAGGGATTTCATGCCTAGGTCTTGACTAAATCAATCAGCCGATGCATGCGCGATAGGGTCGTGACGGCCGGGCATTCAGTGTCATCCTTACAGTGATTTCAGACTAGCGGATTCGTCGCTAGTTAGCTAGCTTGCTTTTTGCAGTGCGTGTTCGCGCGCGGAGCCCACTTGTATGAGGGTTGTAACTCTTACGGGCTCGACCGTCCGCGTATACGCCCTATGACACTCGCTACCAAAAACTGAGCGTAAAGGCTGTTGTAAACCCGTATACGCGCGACAAAAACAAAACACGATCGGCGATTGCGCTCGGTTTGATACGCTACATTATCAGTTATCACCTGAGCAGTGCGAGCATAGTGTAGTGCCAAAAAATAAACTCTTAAGTATATGCAGTTCGGTTATCAACAGTCCAGGGACAGCGCGGATAAGATGTAGTGCCAAACTTTAAACTCGCAAGTACTCGTATATGCAGTTCAGTTATCTAGTGCGGACAAGATATATAGATAGATCGATAGTAACACTTTATTGTACACCCCGAGGAAATATACATTATAAAAGGAAGCTTAAATATAAAAAAAACCAAAAATAATACAGGCTACAATGGGCGGCCTTATCGCTAAAAGCGATTAGCAAGATATAGTGCCAAACAATAAACTCGCTAGTTTAAGCAGTTCAGTTATCAACCTTCCAGGGACAGCGCGGACAAGATGTAGTGCTAAACTATAAATTCGCAACTCCGTGCAGTTCAGTTATCAACTATCCAGGGACAGCGCGGACAAGATGTAGTGCCAAACTATAAACGAGCAAGTTGTTGCAGTTTAGTTATCAACTATCCAGGGACAGCACGGACAAGATGAAGTGCTAAACTATAAATTCGCACGTTTTATCGAGTTCAGTTATCACCTGCCTGAGGGAAGCGCGGGCAAAATGTAGTGCCAATGACAACTAGCCAGTTTTAGTGGTTTTAGCTTCAAGATGAGCTGGAATTGCCGCGGCTGTGACTGCCAACCGCCGTCTAATGACTTCAGGATAGTAGATGAAAACAATAATAGTCAAAGTGTGAGTAGTATTATTTAATTACGGCTATAAGCTGCTCACTTTGATAAATAATACCTTCCGATCCTCTAGTGTCTTCTCGTGGTCATCTTATTTTTTATGACTCTGTGGGCTGTGGCTAATGCAGTGGGCTGTAATATTGTTAATATAAGTACTATAATTATTAAGTAAAATGTATATTGCAGTTGTTTGTTTTCCCGAATAAATAAAACTAAAATTATCTTTCTTATGTTTTACCTTTTTTTTTACCACGAATTAAGTCACTTTTTTGTGTTTGTCTCTACGTTGGATTATAGACCTTTACTGACTGACATAAGATGCAATATAAAATAAACTAACTTTACAATTAGCGCAACCAACCGCTATATCTCGTAAAAGAAGCGAGATGTAGCGAATGCATAAAAAACTTGGTTTTTAGATTTTTATTTTAATTTTCTTGTTTGGTTTTTCCTGCATGATAGAGACTAATGGAAATAGAAAATGTGTGTGTCTACTCCACCTTTATCTCCTCGCGCATTTGAATACATAAGATATTTATATTATATTTTAATTGCCTAGCGTTACATTTGAATTCTAATTAGAACCGCGAAAGTAGCTAAGTGTAATTTATGCTTTGCGAACTAGCAAATATAGAATTCTAAATCTATTTATGCATTAGATTTAATATGAAAGGTCATAAAAGTAGTATAAGTTGATATCCTAGACATGCGCAATGAAGGTATCACGTCAATCAATATTGCAGGGTTCCTAAAATAGATGACCGTGGACCCTGGGCACCAGGAATGGGGGATGGGGGTACCTGTAGCAGAGGCCAGGTTGCGTTAGTGAAAGAGGAAGAAGGACAGGGTGCATAACAGAAGAGGCATCGCTGAGTGTTAAGCATCGATGACACAGGGCTAGTTTACAAGCTACAAGCCAGCGAGTTCGCTAGTAGCTTGTATACTCGCCTTGTGTCATCGGCTTTTTTACAATCTGCTAGTTGACAATCCTTCCGGACCGGTAACTCGCTCACTCGCTAGCTTTTAAACTCGCTGGCTTGTAGCTTGTAAACTAGCCCTATGTCATTGACGCTTTAGAAATAGAAAGGTAAAATGAACTATAAGGTAAAAAAAAAGATGGGGTTAACTGTTGCTTCATTTTAGTGGGAACTGTTTTAAAAAGGACTAAAACGAAAAAGTGGACAGTAATTTTGACTCTTACGGGCGCAGCACACGGAGAAATTTTCAGTCGCCGCAACTGTCAACTTTACACAAGTGCCTACCCAATCCTTCGAGAATTCAGCAAAAGCAGGGGTTATACGTCAGAATCTGCTAACATCATTTTCTGCCATTTTTGACGGGGGACGAGGTAAACACGCATTGCAAACTGTAATAACCTCGCACACCATCTTAAAATATGCACACAGTTATCAAATACAACGTATATTTTATTTAACGTGAATGGCCAAGAAGGTTATATGGCCGGCAGAGGGGTTCGCCCTTTTTTTTTTTTTTTTTTTTTTTTTTTTTTTTTTTTTTTTTTTACATGGGGAAATCCTCATGGATGCCCGCCGCCCTTGGGGGAGGGTGGAGGGGTATGTCGGACTCATACCGACTAAAACCCCATGGTGGCCGACCTCTGCGCATTAGAGGGGCCCCGGGATATCTTAAAGAACACGTACCGGTGCCCCTCACGCACGTTGCCCTTGAGGCCCGTCCCGGGGAAGGCTTTCGCCAACCCCAAGTTCCGCTTGCAGTGCATGCCACTCGTGCACTGCAGCCATCCCTGGATTCGAATAAAGAGCAGCCAGAGCCCCCACTCCAACCGCTCTCGAACCCAAAAAGGATCTCCCTCGTTAGCAGGTGCCGCCACCCCCTCAAGGGGCGGACGGCCCGGGTTGTCCGTTAAGGACTTCCCGGTCCCGCTGTCTCCGAGTGAAGTCGCGTCTCACGCGACCTTGCTGAGTCTCTGGCGGAGACTCAGTCTCCATGTCCTCAACGGGTGGGGTTCCGCACACTTCATCTCCTTTCGCCTTATCGGCGATTGGAGAAGGCAGGGTCACCCTCACCCGTTTCCTCCTTGGTGGCTTGCAGCTTTTGCCGCCCATCCTATGGTTGGCCCGTCGGCCAAGATCCGCACACACGGAGCACCGGAGTGGTGCATTGCATCGGGCCGCCAGGTGACCCGGCTTCCCGCATGCGTAGCACTGTGTGCTGCGATCCACCCCGCCCTTGCAGAGTGCCTTGACATGCCCAAACTCATGGCACCGGTAGCACTGCAAGGGCCGTGCTCCTAGTACCTCCACTCCAGCCGACGTCCAGCCGACCAAAATGCGCCCTCCCTCCACCACCTTGCACATGGCGGCAAGTGGGCAACGCACCCAGATGGTGCCCAGAGTCGACGGTGAACGGCGGATTTCTCCCACCTTCACGTCTACAACTGGACATCCACCGGTTTCAGCGACTGCCGCTTTGACCTCCTCTGAGGTCACCCCATCATCGAGGTCTACGACCCTGAAGTCCCCGGTCTTCACTGGGCGCGCAATCCGCACACTCAGATCACTCAGGGACTCCGTCATCCTCGCCGCCAACGTGTCGGCTTTAGAGCCGCACTCGGGGCCTGATACCTCCAGGATTACGCCTCCCGTGATGGCTTTCTTAAATTGGACGCTCTCGATTCCGAGCGTCGACAATTTAATCCGCTGCTTAGCAGCTGCCATCACGGAGGCGTAAGTCGTCCCTTGGTCCGTCACCGTGACCGCAATGGCAGCCGAGTTCGGGACACGGGCCAGTTTGGGCCTTGCCGTCCTCGTGGCTGGGGCCACTCTTGGCTTCCGGCCTGGCCCAGATGGTGTTTGGACCTTTGCCGTCGGCTTTTTATTTTTCCCCTTCACCACGGTCGTCCACAACATGGACGCAGGTGAGGGGACTTCCGGGACTCCCATTTGTGGTGCTGTTACCACCGGTAAAGGCAACACGGGAGGGGGAAGCGCAGGGATCCGGCTTGATGCCTTTCCCTTGCCTTTTTTCGTCCCTCTGACTGCCTTTCCATTTGGATGCACAAACTGGGCCACAAACGGAGCCAGCTTTGCATCCATCATGGCTGCGATGCGTTCCATCAAAGCAGCCTCCCGATCCTGCATGGTCTCTGCCACTGGTGCCACCGTGCTGACTACCGAGGCTGGTTGGCTCTTCGGGTTGGCTGGAGCCACCATCTCTGGTTCGGCTGCCATCCGTTTGGCCGGATTTTTTCCTTCCCCCAGCCTAGTCAGCTTCACCACCGGGACCAGACATGGTGCCGAAGGTGCTGCTTTGAGGGCCAGCATCCTTTCAAATTCCTGCTTTTGCAGGTGGATCCTCTCTTGGAGTCCGTCCAGCTGTGCGGAGAGCGCAGCGATGTTGGAGCGCAGCTCCGCATTTTCCAGCTGCAGCTGCTCGATCTCGGGGTCCTTGGTGGCTCGTTTCACCAACTCCTCTTTGAAGCCTCGGACCTTTGTTACGGCCGTCCGAAGGCTTAGGGCATAGTTGCCCTGTAGGTTGCCCGAGTTCTCAGCAACATGCTCTACATCCCGCAGCCAGTCGTTCAGGCTGGCGTTCAGCTCCGAGGTGGGCTTCTTCTCGAACTCCTTCACTAGGTCCTCGACCGTAGGAAGGTTCCTTTTTGCCCTCGTGTTGGTGACGGCGAGGAATTCGTCCTCATCGTCACCCGCCTTTCCCTTCAGCGTGGTCTTCTTGCCCTTGTTACCGCCTGAAGCCGCTGGTTTCCGTCCCCTTTTCCTGGTCGACCTAGTTGAAATCGTCGACGCCACCGAGGAGACGGACATATAGGAACTGTCCGTCTCATTTCCGTCGCTTGCCGGTGCCTCTCCCTTTTCCCTATTGATTCCTTGAAACTCCTCAGTTTCCTTCTCCCTCATCCTCTCCTTCCCTACATCTTTTGTTTTTGTTGTTTTTGTTTCCATACTATTCCCACGAGTATGGGGGATCTAAAAGGTCCGTCGAATTGGTGCCCCCTGCAACCCGATAAGCCTAGGGTAGACTAGGGGGGATAACCCTAGCCCTTTTACCCGCCACGAGCGTTCGGCTGGCGCTCTGACGGGGGACGCAGCATCTGCCGACCTGCTTGCCGACCATGCAACCCATCGCCCTGCGTCCGCGGCTTAAGTTTAAGAATTTATTATAGAGGTTATTTCCTCGCGGCCCGGCCAATGAAGGCAAGACCCCCGTTCCCTTCCACTCCCGGGTTTACGGTTTGCAGGATGGCGACCTCGTGTCTGCCCGGCGGTAGTGTGAGTACACACCGGGCCCATCACTGCCTCCTCCCGGCGGAGCAGGCTTCCTGCCTCCGCCCGCCTCCATCCACCACGCTCTCTGCCAGGCCAGAGAGACGCGTGGAGAGGCTGACTGCCTCTTAGCACCACCCGGGGAAAACACGTGTAGGGTATCAAAGGGTATCCTCCTACGGACGTGGGCAGCCGGCGTCCCCCAGAGGGGTTCGCCCTGCGTTAACCCCTCCTTTTGCTGAATTCTCGAAGACCCAATCGGAAAGTGGTCGTTTGAGTTGCAAGATTCCAACCGAAAAGACGGACAGACAGAAGGACAAACATGCGTGGTAATATAATTAACAAAATTTACTTTTGTACTTTTATAATCATGTTGTAGTCGGGCAATCAATAACTCTCAATTTCGTTACCAAACCTATTGTCAGTTAGTCATCCCACATGGACTTTCGTTTCGCAAACTCATGGTGCCACAGCGTGGGCTTGCTGTTGCATCAATGTAATACTAACTACTCGGGCGAATTAACATGACACCTGGCGGACACATGGCTCGAAACGATGATGCTTCCCCTACTGCCCCGCGCGGCGCCCTCCGTGTTTTTTCTTCCTCTTATTGTGAAGCCTTATCATTACCAAGTATCCTCTTCTCTGCCATGATTATCCATTTTGACACTGTACTTAGCAAAATTTGCACAAACGTCATTCAGCCAGGTGTCATGTTAATTCGTCCGAGTTGTACATACATACATGCATATAAAAATCACAAGGTATGCTACTCCGGGAAACCGGAAAGTACGTGACACCGAGAGTAGGTTTGAATGGCAACATTTATAGGCGGATTATGCTTATTCTTCTTATCGTGTCACTACTTCTTTCGAACCAGGGTGGTAAAGGATTTCAAGTGTGCCTCGAAGAGGTTCCTTTCGTGCACTTGACACATGTTTTCGAACTTTTAAGGTTCTGTGACATGAAAGAAAATTTGTTTATTGGCTCCTCTAATGATAAAAGGTATGGGTACAAAAGTAAGTTGGTACATAAAACATTATAACATCAAGATAATTGATTGATTCAGGCGTTACTTTGCGGAAATCCATAAATATCAACAAATTATATAAATATATTTAGTAATAAATCCGCTTGATTTCTAAACAAAAAACAAACCCACCTACATACCTACCTTATTTCATATAGAATCAGTCAAACACTCATACATATCATACACGGATACTACATATATAATAAGCTTATTTATAAACTTACACTTAGTTACTTTCATACATACCTACTGCAGTAAGCTAAATTTTCAGTACCTAAACTAACAACATTGATGTATATAACTAAGATAGACCATAGAGAATAAGAGGGGGCTCTTCTAACACAGGTTTATTAAACTTACCAGAAGAGTCTCCAAACCTTGTAAAAAACAACAGGTTGATTTTGAATAAAAGATTTTTGATTTTGATTTGATTTTGATTTGAAACAAAGGTTTTAATTAACTTAACTTTAGTTTAGAACTTTAGTACATATAGTAAATATTATAAACCAAAGAGTCAACGAACAGAAAACCAAAGTTTAAAGATACGACACGAAGTTCGAAACGACTCTCTCGTTTCGAACTTCGGCGAGTCCACACCTCCTGATGATGCCTCGTGTAGAGGCGAAACACGTGTCGTATCTTTAAACTTTGGTTTTCTGTTCGTTGACTCTTTGGTTTATAATATAGTAATATGTACTAAAGTTCTAAACTAAAGTTAAGTTAATGAAAACCTTTGTTTAGAAATCAAGCGGATTTATTACTAAATATATTTATATAATTTGTTGATATTATAACATCAACTAGGTATGCCTTAATAAGTCATGGAGACCAATAGGTCCGGTCTCAGCATAGTGTCGTCCTAAAATGCCTAGGTACCCAGCAATCTAGATACCTAGAAAAGGCAGGACAACGCCGGTTTTCAGCCCGGGCCTATGAGCAGTTACGCCTTCCTTAGCAATGAATTATTCCCATCTGTCACCCTGCTCAGTCCGCCTAGGGTGACAGATGGGACAAAAAAGTTCTATCTGTCCCACCGTTGCTGATAGGGTGACAGATGGAATTTTTAGCTTAGCCGGTTTCCTCACGATGTTTTCCTACCATTAAGCCCATGTGTTAATGCACACATTGATTTTTTTGAACAGATAAATCTATTGGTGTACGACAGAGCTCGAACCCACGACCTTCAATCGAAAGTCGATGCACCTTCCACTCAGCCAACACGTGTATTATGCTTATGTTTAGATCTTTCGGAGCAAAACAGTATCAATTCTTGCATACATTGGCACGGCCATAAGTCCACCGGATGTGATCATTTGCATACGATTTGGGTTAAACGCCTACTTAACCTGACCCTACTTAGGCCACTGAGCTATGCGGCCTTCTTGGGTAATTGTCCGTTTATCAGGTTACATTGACTCCTTCTCGGGTTATTGAGGCGAATCTAACGATACCTTAACCAGGGTTCGAAAATATCCGATATTTATTATTAAAAAAAAATAATTAAAAAAAAAATGATTTATTGGCACCTTATTACATTTAGGATAGTATACAAAAGCAATTTAGTTTTTAAAGATAGCTTAAAGGTAAAAAAGGTTCAGTTTTAGTGTTACTACTGATACCTAAACTAGGATAATGGTTACCCTGTATGATAGGCATCAGCGCCCACCCTCTGGTTTATTATTAATATATATATTACAAGCTGAACTTAAATATAAACATGATAAGATAAATGGCAATTAGAAATTTTAATGTTAAATGTAAGCGGAAAATGTAAAAAATAATAATGAAAGAATTCTAGAAAAAAAACTAGTTGTAAGTTAAGTTGTAAGTTATAAATGGGTGAATCAACTTTTTTACCCACACTATGCTGTCCCCGACCATTTCTTACTAAAATACGCTAATTGGTTATAGTTACACACTTAATGATTATTAGATTAGTATCTCAGATAATTTGGCACCACGGAAAACTTGATTGCGTTCTCGAAAATCTTTTATTTCCATAAAAAAATATGGTAACTCAGTACACAAAAACTTCGCTCCATACAAAATATCCCTGTCCTGAAGACCACATTAACCATGTGAACTTTATTTTAAATGAACTTATACTTATCGCTTTCGGTTAATTCTTATTACACAACGAATCGGTATGTTACAGATTATAGTGTGCATAACAAAATAGAAATTGGCCAAACCATTTTTCCAAAAAAAAATCTCGAAAATTTGTCCCTTACTGAAATGATTTAACCTTCGTATGCTGAGTTACGCTCGTAAATTTCACCAGGAAACACATAGATGCCACTGTTTGCTGTAGGAAGCTTCATTTGTGTTTGCATTCGCTGGCATAGCGCGGGGGCGTCCTTTCATAACGCCGTCTAGCCACCAGGTCGCAAAGAACGTTCGGAGGCAGTGCGTGCCTTTTTGTGCCGTCTGCTGAGTGACCACGATTTCTCGATGTAATATTATTGTTTATTTAATATAATCAGATACTTTGGCAGTACTTAACATATGTTTTCGATTAAAGTTTACGCCTAGTCCACAATCAAATTATATTGTGCTCTTTTCATGAAAATACACCGATTGTCTGCTGAGTTACCAGTATCCTGCGTTACATTGGCGGTAACTCCAGAGACATTCTTGGTAACTCCTAAGACATTCGCGTACTTAGTGAGATAAGCTTGTAGCGCATAAAGTAGAATTGACTCTATTTCAACAAATTGTCAAAACCTACTAACTTTATACTTATCCCGGTACCTACCTACCTATTATATTAGGTATATCAGTTGGATTTGATGATTGAAAAGTAGACAACTACATTTTTCGTTGAATATCGTTGATTGTTTGTTTGGCACCGACTCCAAATTAATTAAGTACTTCAAAATTGTTTCTACCTAACTGCAGATTCTTGCCGATTTTTATGTGTACCTACTCCGAAATAATTTCAAGAAGGTGGCCATTAACGACGACAGGTCCCGGATCAATGTGGTCATTGATCATGACTTAAGTTTTATCCAAACTCATACTGAAACCTATCTGTCGCGAGGCTGATGCTAGGCCTTCCAGCATCTGTTGCAGCTCCCGCAGTGACTCCACCATTAAGTCTATATCCGTATGCGATATATCGCAAGTGTGAGATGCACTGAGGCGTTTATGTTAATGCCCATACCTTTTCAGTCCAGCGTCTGAAACAAATCCTCCAATACGATTGTGAACAGTTTTGGGGATATGAGATCACCCTGTCTCACTCCTCTGCACAGTTGGATGAATTTAGACTGCTGGTCCTGTGCTTGGACACTCATGGTGGCAGCATCATAAGGCATCTAGCTACTTCGATATAACGATAGGCTACTTGACATCGCTGCAGGGATTCCAGGATAGCCCAGGTTTCAACAGAGTCAAAGGCCTTCTCATAGTCCACAAAAGCTAAGCACAAAGGCCGATTATACTCTTCAGACTTCTGTATAATCTACCTCATTGTGTAGTTATTCATTGTCATGAGTAGCTTAAGGTGTCTTAGAACTAATACGATCTCGTCTAGGCTGATGTCACGCAGTTTGTCAGTGGAGTGTTGTGTCAGATAGGCTCTGGAATCGTAGTCGTTACGTTGGCTATGAGGGGCATGTGCGGTGTACAGTCTACCAAAGAAGTCCTCGATCTTAGTTAAAATCTCTGGCTTCGAAAAAGCGATCCTGCCACTCATTTGGCAAGTATTAAAGCTTCAAAGGTATCATCTTCTCAATCCGCTTGTTCAAGTCTCACCTGTCTGACGAAGTGGCCTTGGTGTTTTCCTATCTTTTTGTCATCAGCCGAAGAGTTTCATCCGAAAGTTTAGACTTCTTGACTGTACGCTGTATTTGGCAGAATTTAATGCCCTCATCCCTAAGACCGAAGACATCCCTAAGACCCGAGACTTATATGCCTTTTATTCGTCATAATGAAGTTGATCTCATTTTTGGTCACAGTGTCGGAACTTTGACACGTCTCCGTCACGGTCACAAAACCGTTGTATTTCATGAAATCACTGCCTCAAATTGACAAAAAGCGAGATGAAAGATGTTCGGAATTGATACGAATGAAATGAGCCCTGTCAGTTATGAAGACATTATAAGAATCGTACCAACTCCAGCTATTTTTGGAAAAGAGCAATACAAATTTGAAACCCTGATTGATATTTTTAAAAAAATTGATAAGAATATCCGAAATGAATGTCATTGTTGAGTTTTTGTTATATGTTATTGAGTTAAGTTTATTTAATCGTCCATTAGTTATACCAATGTATGTCTTAGGCGTTACCCAAATTTGTCTCTGGAGTTACTATTGTCCCCAATATAAACATTGTATTTCCAATCATAATTGCTCATTTATTTCTATTATCCTTTATATTACCGGTATACTTTATTCTTACAATTAGCGAGCTTCTATAAAAAAATCATTTCCATTTGTAACTCTTCTATATTTGGTTTTATTGAGAAATAACTATCCTTTTTTTGTACAAAGGTAACTCAAGAGACCAAAGCCGGTTAGTTTTTTACTTAAATGTAAGAATGATATGAAAACTGATTTTGCCAAAATACTTGATTATTCATGCAAGAGTAAATATATAAAAATGAGCAATGTTTTCGCGTTTCATTCATCATTTATGTAATGTTGAATGCAGGTAACTCAGGTGACAGTTTTTGAGGGTATGTGTTGTTGTTTTGTATAAAAACTGTCTAAAATATGAATAAACGTCGCTGCCCTTCTAGGATATTAAAGTAGATGATATTTCTTATGACCTAATCAAATTAATATAAAGGAATATTAATGTTTTTTTCTTTCAAAATATTTTTTCTGACCAGTCCATTGTGTGGGTAAAAAAGTTGATTCGCCCAAATATCAAAATATCGGATATTTATGATATTTATCGGATATATATCAAGTTTGATATATATCAATTTTGTATGAAAGCTATACTATTACTTTATTGTATTATATACGAATATTATTTGCATATGTGTTACAAAAACATACTAAAATTATAAAAATGTTTTTATTTATTTAGGTACTTACTTAAAATCAGACAAATGAAATCAAAACATAAAATCATCTTTTAGATCAGGCAAAATCAACGAAAAAACATAAAATCTTTTAAATCAAAAAATCAACTCAAAAATATAAAACCTTTTTTTATTAATTCTTATCAACCAATAGTCATTTTTTTTTCAAAGCGCTTCAACGGTTAGATAGTATGTTTTAAATCTACTTCCACGTCATCTACTTTTGGGAAGTAGAAATACAGTAACAAACGCTAAAAATTACTTAATAATATGATTTTTTAACCATTTTTGTATTGCAATATTAAAAAAAAATTGATATATATCGAATATTTTAGTTGGATATATATCCATTGATATATATCCTCGAACCCTGACCTTAACTGTCGAAATCCATCCAGCCGTTTGGAAGATACGAGTTAACAAATAAATCTACATACATACATACTCGTACAACATACATGCAAAAAACATAACCCTTCCTTGGCAGTCGGGTAAAAACCAGAATGAAACGTTACATTTATAAGTTTTTGTAATAAGTGCCTAAGATGGGTTTTTAAAATAAATTACCACTGGGTTTTTGGCGCTAAGTAAGTGGTTTATACATTTTTATTAACCAAACCTATCGAGTAGGATATCAAAATGAAGGAGATTACATAAATATAAGTAATAATAAATTGGCAATCAATGCATAATATTTTCGCAGTCGGATTTTCCGTTTTTATAAACTTTAAGCTCGGTGATTTAAGTTGACAATACCGCTCGCTGCAGCTGTCGATACAAAGCCGTGTGAAACAAAGCTAGTTTCCTCTCGCATACATCTGTCCCTACCCTATGTAGCCAAGCCTAATGAGGATATATGTTTTTGATGCTGGCCTTCTAGGGCAATCGGCCTCATCTCGATGTGAAGAGGTAACTGAATATCGCAAAGGTCTTGTAGGAAAATACCATCAAGAGAGTGCCTTGTTCGTATTTCATTGACGACACGGATGGTCGAATGGTAAGTGTATTGGACTGCCACGCAGGTGTCGCTGGTTCGATTCCCGCTTCAGGACAGACATTTGTGTAATACACATCGGTGTTTGTACTGTGTCTGGGTGTTTTCTATGTATGTATTTACAAAAAAAAGTATTTAGTATTGTATCAGTTATCTGGTTTCCATAGTACAAGCTCTGCTTAGTTTGGGGCTAGATGGCGTTGTGTGAAATGCCCAAAAATATTTATTTGTAATGCCCATTATACATGCTCCATATCTTGCAATTGCTACGTTAAGTTCCTTGGTACAATAAACCAACAGTTCTTATTTATTCATTCTTTCATTTTCTAATATATTTTTTTTGTTAAGTTCAAATTTTTAAAGAGCTTAAAAACTGATGCAATGTTTGTATCATTGGAGGAAAACACTAAAGCCGTGATTCAACAGCGAATTTTCCCGGAAGGAATTGAACCCACTATTATTAAAATTAGTCAATCAACTCACGTTTACTACACCGAAAGTACCAGGCTCGCATATTAAGCAAGAGTTGACCTTTGAGTGGGCTTGATCGTAGGTCGCTTTGCATAACATCACTTACGTAATATCAAGCTTTTAAGGGCAAAGAGGGCGATCTGTTCTTGCCCCAAATGTATAATAGGTATGTAAAGAGTGTAGGTAGGTAAGCATAGTAGGTAGGTTATACGATTTTGATTGTTCTAAATTGGAGCCATTGGAGGTTGATGAAATTGTTTCGTCACGTGTGACTTTTGTTTGGCCCTTTATTGACTATCTCGTAGGATTTCTTCATCATCAATATCAACTACCCACTGTTAAGTGTAGGCTTCTTTATATATACGCCAAACACTCCGGTCTGTGTTTTAAAACGTTATTTCATTATTGACAAATTAGCGTTCAAATGTAAATGGACTCCCTTTTCCGCACTTGAACTCCTGTTGGTCCTTTGTGCGTCGGATATCCTGAAAATTGTTTAGCCATAATTATGTATGTTAGGTACTTTGTTAAATTTGTATTCTTTATTTGCAATGTTTGTTTTGTTTCGCTTTTATATTTTTTAAATACCTACCTAAATGTTTAAATGTCTTTCTGTGTAAAAACAATTTTCTTTCGTTATTTCTTTACTACCAACCTAACTACAGTGTTTTCTTACATAATCCGTTTTTCCATTTACAATGGTTCCCTTTGTGAACACTTCACTGGAAGTATCACTACCAAACCAACTTAGCCACAGTGTCATCATTCAAAATCCTTCCATTAACCATGGTTCCATTTCTTTGTCACCAGCGAGCAGTCCATCAGCAGTGCCCGTGCGTCGGTGATGGTTTACGACGACGGCCAGAAGCGCTGGGTGCCATCTGGCTCCAGCTCGGGGTTGTCCAAGGTTCACATTTACCACCACACGCAGCACAACACCTTCCGCGTGGTGGGACGGAAGCTCAACGATCACGAGGTGAGAATCACCGTTGTTGGAAACACCAGCAATGTCATAAGGCTAATCCTCAAATCCAATTCCATACAAACAAAAATTAGTCAGGTTTCATACTTTAATTAAAATTTTATACGTGTGTTTAACCCGCCACTTGTGACGTGAATTTGACTTACACCTTTGGTACCCCGGTGCCACGCACCGGGTTTTTCAACCTAAGATTTTCCTATTATGCAATACTCCATTTTACTTTTACTTGGTTAAATATTAAAAAGATATGTTTTTTTAACAATAATACAAAGATTTTACGTAAATCACATCTTATTTATTACTCTATACACGTATTTACTGAGAACACTATAAATCTCCGAGTTTTTTATAATGCAAACTTTAAAATATCAAAACTAGTAAAAAATCATATATTAATCAGCCTTTTTCAGTCATATAACAATAGGATCTATAAAAAAACAAATAAAAAAGATTATCCTTCAAACGAAAAAAACAAAAAAATACTCTTCCAAAATTACTCTTCTTCAAGGGCCAAGCGGCTAGTACATGTTGGCACTACATGCTCAAAACACATATATTTATGTTTTTGATAACGGTTTTTTGTGAAAAATCCTCATCAGATACCAATTCCTTTTGTGGAAGAACTTCAAGACGATGGCTTTCACGTTTGAAAGACAAGCTAAAAAAAAGTTAAGAAATTAGGTTAGAAAATCGTAGTATTGAGTGCAATATCGATAAAATTATGCAAAAAGGTTACCTACTGCTCAAAAATTAATAATAATCATAATAATCACACATACTATCGAAATAAAACAAAAAATAAACACATAGGTTTATCAAAAAGTGAAAATTGAATTGAATAAACTATGACTATTTGACTTACGTAGTTTGTGACCCCGGTCTCACGGACCGGGTTGGCTCAAAAACTCCTAGCACATCTAGGAGTTTTTGAGCCAACCCGGTCCAGCGTCTCTAGCGCGGGATGGACCATCGGCAAGGGACGCGTAATTAGGAAAATACACGAAATCTCAACTCAATACGATGACGGGAAAAAAAGTTATTCGGCTTTTTCGTCTCACCCGGTCTCACAGACATGTGCGTCACAAATGGCGGGTTAAGTTAGTAGGGTTAATTTTAAAACACATATAAAATCTAAATTAAATTAGAAACCTTACAAATTTTTGTTGACACAATCGGAAAACATGGACGAAACGAATAGTGTGAAGAAATTACTATAATACGGCGTACTTTTTGAGTATTTGTCCGAAACATTTTGTATGGAAATTTGCCTTGAGGATTCCCATTAAGAAGCAGTTCTTTAGTCAATTGAAATTGAAGGTCTATTTAAAAAAAAGAATTGCTATCTAGAGGAAATTCCCGTTTATTACTAAAACACAAACAAGTACGACGTTTGACTTTGATTTACTTAGGCCAATGTAACACTGCTTATATCGATCATCCATTTATGGAATTTCGGCAGTCCTGATTGACTGACTGACAGACAACGCATAGGCTAAACCACTGGCCGTAGACTTCAAATTTGTAGGGTATGTCCGTCAAGAAGTGTAAGTGCGTACTAAGACAGGAGTTTTGTTAATTCGCATCGCAATCGACGTTGCGAGCGTCAGCTAGTACATTCATAAGACCTATCTGTAACTAACTATACTTGAGATATATAAATCATTCATTAAAGAAAATCTTGCGTTGGTTACCAATCCACCTAAATATAATCCTGCAGAACGCCTCCCAAAAGTAAAACGTTAACGTACGTTTTATTAGTGTTGTCGCTTCAAGAGTGGTCTAATATATTCCAGGTGGTGATCAACTGCGGGATTATCCGCGGTCTCAAATACAACCAGGCAACAGCGACCTTTCACCAATGGCGCGACGCAAGACACGTGTACGGACTCAACTTCTCCTGCCGCGAAGATGCAGACAGCTTCGCGAGAGCCATGATGCACACGTTGGAGGTAAGCGGGATCTGACATGGGGACATTGCACTCTGTGCAAATTTAGATCTTCTTATCGTGTCACTAGTTCTTTCGAACCAGTGTGGTGAAAGGATTTCAAGTGCGCCTCGAAGAGGCTCCTTTCGTGCACTCGACACATGTTTTCGATCTTTAGGTTCTACGACATGCCGGTTTCCTCACGATGTTTTCCTTCACCGTTGCGAGAACGTGGGATACATACATATATTTTTTCGACCGAAAAAACCCATTTATGCATGACTGCCACCGGGATTCGAAATCGCGACCATCAGATCGCAAGGCAAGGGCCTCATCCACTCGGCCACCACGTCCTCGCAAATCTAGATAGGATGTCGATAGTTGATACCCTTTGTGGGACTTGCTATGCTGATTTAATGAAAATTTAAGTATCGAAGGACCTGAATAATAGGAATGATCTTGCTCATCCGACACAGGGTAGATAACATGTAGCCTACCTCTGCCACTTCCACTCGACACTCCTGATGCAGACCAGCTAAGCACGGTTTCAGCAGTTCCCATCCATAATGTTTTAAAAAAGGAGATGCCCCAGGCTTCTACACCAAATACAATGCAATTGACTCCAGTTCTTTTATGTTTCTTGCCATGAATCCAGAAGTAGCAATATTAGTGAATCGGTGTAAAACCGGAAACACGTAATGATAATCAAGATCAGGGATGGCGCTTGCAGTAGGACCATTCACTACCCAGCTGTGAATGTTACCTATTGTCTGTTTGTTCATTGTTCAGTCTATAAGATTAGATAAAAAAAAGACTTTTTGCTCTGCAGGGCTTGATTTTCCAGGTTCGTTATAGCGTTTTGCTGTGCCAGGCTTAAAGCAAGGTCCTTAAATAAAAGTGAAAGCTGTTAACCGGTCATGCCGTTTCAGATCCTGGCGAACAAACCGGCAAACAGCGTGCCAGCGGCTCCGCAGCCGCCCAACCCGCCCGCGCCTTACAACGGTCATGCGCACTATGACGAAGACATGGGGTACAGGTATGGATAGGGGTAGTGTTTCACAGGTGGAGGTGGTGCGATTGTAGTACCTCTTGAAGGAGCTCATCTCGGCTGGCGGGAAAAGTTAGGGGTTACCATGGCCTGTACTGACGTCCCGCTATATGATACATTGGCAGAAATATGTCCTCAATCCTTAAAGAGAACTAAGTCTATGATCCCTTGAAGAAGACATGGGTATTGGTATGGATAGGGGTAGTGTTTCACAGGTGGTGCGATTGTAGTACCCGTTGGAGGAGTTCATCTCGGCTGGAAGAAATGTTAGAGGTTGCACTGACGTCCCGCTATAGGATGCAATGGCAGAAATATGCCCTTTATTAGGATTACTCCTATGGCCCCTTGACGAAGACTTGGGGTACGGGCATGGATAGGGGTAGTGTTCACAGGTAGTGTGCTACTAGTACCTGTCGAAGAAGCTCAGCTCATGATTTTGCTCAGTGATGACGATCAGCGTGGCACAGGTGGCAGAATGTGGATGAGGCGTACATCATCGATTTCCAAGCAGTGGACTGCTTAGGATTCATAACGATGATAATGATGATGGTTTTGTGATATAATTAAAGGGCTCACCTCAATCACCTCTTAAGTTTTGGACACTTGATGCTGTAGGGTCAGATGGGGTAGCTGAAGAAGATGACTTAATACACCCAATAGTCTGGTAATGACAACTTCAGAAGAAATTTCAATGCCTCGCGAAACTTGACGAATTGAGCTGACATTTTCCTGAGACTTAGGACCTGAAATAGACTGCTTACCCCTTTACCTACACCACGAGGGTTGAGCTCCTGCCAGCAGCTGAAACAACTTGATGTTCGCTAAAGAATACCAACCGAACCACCTACAAACTTCATCATCTAAACTTCTTCATCTAAAGTGAAGGTATCCTTCAGGACGATGACCCGAGAAGATGCAGCGATACTGCAGCAACAGCAGCCGCAGTACCACGCGCCGCAGCCGCACCACCAGTACCAGCATCCGCACCCGCCCAGCCAGTACCAGCATCCGCACCACCAGCCCGTAAGTCCATGGTTTTAGGATGTGCATATTCCAGGATGTCTATCTTCCAGGATGTACTTGTTTCAAGCTGTCCATATTCCAGGATGTCCTTTCCAGAATGTCTAAATTCCAGGATGCCCATGTTTCAGGATGTCCATAATCAAGGATCTATATTCCAGATTTATTTTAAAGTGACAAGACGTGCTAGACGTTCTGCTGATGGGAAGAGATGATGCCTGCCCAAAACAGTGCGATAAAAATGTCTCAATGTGGACAAACGCTTTAGCAGTGTTGCACCGGCCTTAGTGAATAAAGTCCTGTGTAGCACCATTCCGGTCAGGAGCAGGCGTGATCTCCTACCATCACTATATACTATGGCTCGTCTCGTTTCATGAACATAAAAAAAATATAAGTGTCGTGTATGTTTAGGCCGCGGCCCCAACGCCGCCCGCGCCGCCGCCGCACGGCGTAGCGCACCACAACACGCACACACTGCCGCACCAGCCGAGCCAGCCCGCGCAGGGGCACCACCGCACCAATAGGTCAGTGTACAACCCCTGTAGTACCCACATCGATAAAAAATTGTGAATAGGTCGAGGGCTCAGCCACGCTGTTTTTCAGCCAACCAACGGACTGGACTGACAGACAACGAACAGGCCCAACTGACTTCAATTTCGGAGATTATGTTCGTCAAGACGTTTAGAGGTATACGAATGAATAACCTACGAAGAACGACTACGCCTTGCGCCTCACTACTTTTGAAGAATGACGTCTGCGGGGGGACCTTATAGAAACCTACAAAAATTTTGACCCATCAATACAACCTGTCGCAGCTTTAAGACATATACACAACAAATTATCCACAAAAATCGTCTCGTGGGCACCAACTCCAATTAAATCGTCATCTAACCAACACCCTTACGGCTCATCACTTCCTTAACAACAGAGTGGTGCACAACTGGAATATACTGCCAGAAGATGTTGTTTCTGCAGCATCCACAAACTCGTTCAAGAACAAACTCGACACTTTGTTACGAACCAACAAGACTTTGTTAAAAACAGTGACACAAAACTATTAAAAATCTAACACTGTGTGACATAGACACATCAAAAAGAAAAGAAAAGAAATAATTTTATTGATGAAAACCACATGAAAACATAAATGAACAGAAAAAAGGTCAGAGTAACAGAGTCCTCCATCAATGGGGGACTAGCTCAGCTTTAATGCTGCAGCGTACTGGCAGCACGCTGCAGCGCTGGTATTCTGCTAGACCCCAGTGGCAACGACACGGAACGTATAATATATAACCAAAAACTAAAACTTAAACTACTCAAATAAGACAAGACACATTATTTAAGACTAATTTTACAATTGTTTTACTGGCAACATTACCTGTTTATGCAAGATCACCCAATTGGGTCATATGAAATTTTTAGCCATAGACAAGGCTAGAGTGATTATTAGCAATCATCCAATGGTATACATCAGTGAAAGCTGCTCGTCTATCAACAAATAAATCAACAAATATTTGGGGGTTTTGGCGGGAACATGAAAAATGGCGTATTGGCGGCATTAAATTAATTGACAAAACTTGTATAACATTGAGTGTTTAAGTGTAAAAACGGTGGTTTTTTATCCATTAAGTGCTCGTGAACGTGTATGAGTGTTGGTGAATAGTGTAATGCTGTAAAACGTGACTTTTCGTGTTGCCTCCAAAACTCCATAGAAGCCTCTAGTAAAGTCGCAACCACCACTACTTTACAGGGGCATGACTTGACTTAACGACTCTGACTTATGACAAAATAATCTCTCCAATTACTTGACACTGGCTATATACCTTTGATGTGAAGCCAAAACCGTAGAAATATTATTTTTATAGCAACGCAAGCAAAGTAGTAATTGTAAGCTAGTTACGCATACTTATTGATTCTTTAAAACAATATAATTAATGTTTTATTGTTTGCCAGTGCTCCGATGGCGCCCAATATGAGTCTGTCGGCAGCCCCGGGGGCGCCGGCGCCGCCGCCCGTGCCGCCGCACCAAAACTTACCCGCCAACAACGTAAGTTTACCCGTCCATAATAATTATCACTGTACCGCCAGACGCAAATCCATAGGAAAGCTAACGGTAGCAATAGTCCAAATTTTGACAAATTTATTTTGACATTAATATATAATTAATTTGACAAAAATTTTCAAGTTTTTTTGCCATATCTGTGTTCAGTTACGGCAAGTGATTAGCATTTTTTTTCTGGTGATAAAAAAATAGGGTGTATTCCCATACTCATCCATCTGTTTTTGCCTTTTTTGAATTTAATATACCTACCTTATGTGAAAAATAAATACCTGATTAAAAATAGAAGAACAAAAGTTATTAGTCATGATGCACAGAAGCCCTAAGGGTACGTTTCAACTGACGCGGAGTTACCCTAAGTAAGGGATTTTCCCTAAGAGGTTGTTAGCTTAGCATATTTTCACTATCCCTTTATTCTTTAGTATAATTGATTTAAGCTGTATACCTAATTTTTCAGGGTCCTATGGCGCCCCCTACGCCGCCGGCGGCTCCCCAACCACCTCCTATGGTAAGTTATTATATGTTTCCTAGGCATGGATATGATTGCCACTTCTAATTAATTGTCGCATGGTGATATGATTTCATTTTGTCACAGTGAAATCACCGGTGATTTTTCATCAGTGTCATTCATTTCATCCTAATGTGATAATGTCAAATTTTAGTTATTTGATTGTAAAGGGTATTTAACGTGAAACGTCGGGACACAAAAACGAGGTGAGCGCGATAAATATCCGTTACAATCAAATAACTATGTATGATAATCGCGAAAATCTACGAATCACTCCCGCTCACAATCAGCACACTACTGGCTGTCTGTTATTGTTATTTACGATACGAATGAAATTGTTAATGATGACAAGTATCATGATACATGACATCACAGCGTACAAAATCGCATGCCGGGGCGCGCTGGGTGTGGATATCGCGGGTGATTTTTTTTTAATTTAATTTATTGGGGACAACAAACAGCTGCAATATACATTTTACTTAACAATTATAAAATCTTATATTAACAATATTATAGCCCACTGCGTTATCCACAGAGTTATAATGAAATAATTTACATAAGAATACCATTAGAGGGTCGGTAGGTATTATCTGTCAAAGTGAGCATTTTATAACAGACTTGGTCTCAGAAAGTAACAAGTGTTATGTGTGATCAGTTTTATACCATGATAAATAACATGTTACTCGGTATACTCTCCATGCCTAATGTATCCTATGAAAAATAAAGTGTTATTTTACATAACATAGTCTAATTTGTATAATCTGTTTTTTCCAGCAACAACAGCCGCCCACCCCCCAGCCGACATCCGGCCCCCCACCACCCCCTCTACCGCCCGCCGCGCCGCACCCCCCCGCGCCGCCCGCCGCCCCCGCGCCTGCGCTGGCGTCCCCCCCGCCCCCTCCGCCGCCGCCCGCCGCGCCCGCGCCGCCCGACCTCTCCGGCCTGGCCGCGCAGTTACAGCAGGCACGGCTCAAGCGACAGGCCAAGGTGAGTCCTACACACCTAGCAATAGGGTACAAATCACTCCACCACATCTATATTATGCTAAATTGCGTCCGGCCCCCCGCCTCCCCCTCTACCGCCTGCCCCGCGCCGCTGCGCCGCAATATCTATAGATCAACACAGTGCCCCGATCAGATAAGTAGATAAGCTTAATACAAAACTGAGAAGCCCACTTAACTCCTGCATGAGCCCACCTAATCCCTTCATAAGCCCATTTAATTCCCTTATACGCCCACGTAATTCCCTCATACTCCCACATAAGTCCTTCACACGCCCACTTCATTATCTTCTAACGCCCACTCTGAAGACCGTATCAAGTGACTTATACTTCATAACCGTTTCCAGCAAGCGGTATCCCAGCCGCCGTCGGAGGCGGCGTCTCCCGGCGGCTCGTCGGGCGGCGATGTGGCGTCGGGCGCGCGGCCCACGCTGCACTGCATGATGAACGAGATGGCGCGGACGCTGGCTCGGCGGCGCGCGCATCTCGATAAGGCTGAGGTGAGTTAAACGCATGGAACCATAGATACCTCTTAGAAAAGAGACTAAATTTATATACTGGGTTAGTTTTTGTTGATGCAAAAACTGAAGTTAGTTTGCTCAGAATCGATAAGCAAGTTCAAAATAAAATAAATTAACACCTGTTAAATTTTGCAAAATATCTCAAAAAAAACGGTTAGTTTTATAGTTGAGTAATTTAGCGCAGGACTAGGTTCTCCATGAAAAAGGTAGGGCAACGAAACAACACAATTATGGATTATCTCGGTGAGTTCTAGAAGTTAAAAAAAAATATTATTACTATTATGTTGTGCCTTCTTAGAAATGAGAACAATATAAAAGTACATTGTGATAGTACCTAACTATTATGTTAAGTAAAGTTGCTGTGCCCAACAGGGTATAAGTACCTACCATAGCCGTAAGCTTGTATTAGGTGTATGTGTATCTAGGTACTTATTTGCATTAAAATTACTGGATTACTGATATTAGGCCTGGAAGAAAATTTCTGTGGCTGAGGTATAAATGATCAAAAGTGGGATGTGTTGTGCGGATATTCTCTGAAATGATTTGCACCGAAATTTCCTTTAAGACTTAACTATAGTCCCATTGTTAACCGTCAGTTCTAACGCCCAATACGACGCCCAGTTGGTACTTGTTTGTGCTTATTTCCCTCTCATGCCCATTGTACTTTTCACTTATTAGTAATTTGAATCTATTGACGTAGATTTTTCCCCTTTACGCCCATTCTGCAAACCTTCGTTTATGACCTACAAATTAATATTTTGTCATAATGTTTCTAGGAGTCATCAAACGACAATTCAGTGAACAATACTCCTTTGAAGACCTGGGAACGATCGGCGACCCTACCTCATAGGTTGCCTGCCACGTGTAACGGCAATAACTGTAAGTATTATCCTTGGGAGGCGCCTGTAGGATTGTATCTATGTAGAAATACTAGATAGAAAAATAACTCGGTTTTCAAGTATGACTGCCAAAACATATCGAAGATACTATAGCAAGGCTGCACTGGACTTTGTAACATAATCTTCAGCGTGGTGCTGTTTAGGTCATGGGTGACGCTTTTTCACACAATCAGGCGATTGAATACTCGTCTCGTCCCTTCATCACATGATAGAAAACTCCTACTTGTCTGTCTCAGTGGAGCGTACATTAAAGTGCCCCAATTAAAAGCTGTAATGTAATATTTTATTGATGAAAAATCTTTTTTGCAGCGAATTCCGAGTCGCCTGCGCAAACGCAGCCACAGTCTCCGCGCTCTGTGCGAAAACGATTCGGCTCCGCCAGCGAAGAGACTATACTCAAGGTGAGCACTTGACAGTAAGACACAGGTGAAATTTCTAACTTTTTTCATGTTACACAAACCGAAAGTATAAGAAATAGCGAATAATGTTCAAATAAGTCTCTGTTCTTCTGTAAGTCTCCGACTGTTTTAATTTAAAGTTTATACTGTATACTTAAATGTATTAATTCGCCATACCATAGTGTTACTTAGCAGGATAACATTATAGGGAGCAATGCTATTGTTTTATTTGAGGCAAATGTCAACAGCACACATAATTACTAATACACATAATTAATACTTCGCCCTCCTGCAGCGGCTGATTTACGCCCAGTCGTTGTATTTATGGACCGCAGTCTGCCTTACAACCAGGTTGTCGGTATATTCGGTTCTCGTACCGCTCTCGCCACGATTCCCGGCGTGGTTTACCGGGATCGTTGGATTTGTTCGACTCGAATAGTCGCTATGTATAATTCACATTTAGTATAAATAATACTCAAAAATATAAATATCTAAAATTTGGGCCAGCTACAGGCATGCACAACACTCTAAAATAGAAAGACAACAGCTAAAGATAAAGATAAGGTAAAATTGTATTTCATTGCAATACAATGAAACTATTAATAGCAAAGGTACTAATTGAGAGATTGAGACGAGTACCTAACCTACTTACCTTATTTTTTTACCTATTAGCATACAAAAATAACATGATGAGAAATATTATTCTGTTTCATAGGGTAAGTAGGTATATTAGTGAGGTAAAATAAAATGTTTAATGGATATAAATTTGTTTGTAGCAAGTGAATGGCGGCGGCGAGGGAGGCTGCGTCTCTGCGGCGGAGTGGGACTCCTTCAAACAAGAGATGATGCGCGAGATGAGGCAGGAGTTCACCAAGATGAAAAGAGAGATATTAGACGGTATGTGCACATTATACTCACTATCATTACCAACATAGCACTGTTTGGGCGTTGTCGGGAAATTTGGGCGTGAGTGGGAAAACTTTATTTATTATTTTGTTAACTACCATAGTCTTATTGGGCATCCGGCAGGAATTCAGATGGAATTTCATTGATTGTTTTAATCGACATAATATAATGCTGCCGACGGCTTCGCCCGAGCGATGTAGGTATGAAAAGAAGCTTATGTCCTTTTCCAGCCAAAAACTATACCCAACCCAGCTCAATCGGTTCACAACTTTCGGCAAATTTGAACAACAAACCTCCATAATATCCATCCATTCTCTGAAACTTTTGCATTGATAATATCAGTGAGGCTTGTCATGAAAGTTGGGCGTCATCAGGAAATTTGGGCGTGATCGGGAAACATGGGTGTAAATTGAAAATAAAAATACTTCTTAAAGAGACAAAGATATAAACACGGTGTATATATACTATCAATATTTTGCTTTTGTTGTAGATTATTTTATATAAATTGTTGTTTCAGCTATGAAAGCGGAATTTGCGCGCAGGTAAAGACTTAAAACCCGCGAAAAGTGATCTAGCTAGTCTACGAGTGCACAGATGCACTTCAGTTTACACTGGTGTTTGTGGTGTTTCGAGTATTAAGATTACAAAACTAATTATGGATTAAAAAAGTGTTTTGCCTATTTTACACGATGCCATAGTTTTGTGTAATTAACATGAAAAGTATACTTAAGTAACTTTTTACCTAATCTATGGTTAGGTATTCTAGTTTTTATTTGTACACGAATTGAATAAAATATAATATGACGCAAATAATGTGTATACCGTAAATTCGTGTCTAGAAATCAAAGGTATACAATAATATCTCCATAGAAATCAACGGTATACAATAACATTTTTACAGAAATCAAAAGTATACAATAACACCATCTTAGATATCAAAGGTATACCTGAAATACACACTGCACAAAGTTTTTTTTTAATTGTATCGACACGTTTTTCGTTACTTGCTTAAAATAGACTGTGTTAAGTAAAAAAAAAAAATTTTTTTTTGTTCGGTACTAAATTTACTAATAGAACGACTGTATATACAGGGTGTAATAAAATAAGACCACCTTAAAAAGAAACTGTACATGTGAAGTGTGTTATGGTGTTATTACACCCTGTAAGAAGTGTTTTAGTGATAATAACTGCCAAGTTTTCTAAATAATTCTACAAAAGCGGTACTTAAAATATTTACTGCCCTAAAATATGATTTGTGAAACCCCGTTGTATACATTTTTTGAAAATCAGCAGCACTATCACCAACTTTATTGTCAAATGTATTCGTATAGAAGCCGTCAAAAAAAGGATTATCAGTAAGTATAAAAATTAAAAACGTCAAACAGTCTGTTAAATCTCCGTAACGTATTCGATACAAATACACTAATGAAAAAGTTTGGTGATTGGGACTGATTGCATTAGTAGACTTTTTGACTTCTTTTGTATACATTTTTTATAATATACCTACCTCTTGTTTGTTACGTATGACAGGAACCGTGTAGCTGTCAAACTGAAGATGTCACTATGACATAATTCTTGTGGAAGTTTGAAAAAAATCTCTGAAATACAACGATTTTTGAAACTATGGCAACACAAGTGTTGCTCAAAATCGGTCTATCAAGCGATTCGATTATCGATTTGAATTCGATTGTAAGATTTGTAGGCGAACGAATAATCGAAGCGTAACGTTGTGTTTTTCAATTTTATACATAAAAATACGTAAAGTACATAGACGTAAGGATTTTGCTCCGACTTTTACACATACAAATTATGTATTTATATGTCAGTGTTTGAAAACCGTCAAATAGTAACATCACGGTTTATACAACTTTATGGTGACATATACATTAGATGTAAAAGTTATTGTATTTATACATGTAGCAGCAATGGTATTACTAGGTATTTATAGAACTAAATGTATCTAGAATAACATTAATTATGAGAAAAAAATATAAAATTTGTTGTTTAAGCCAGTGGCTCACTCTGGTGTCGGGGTTTCTGAACTACCCCTAGGTTTATACGTTCCATTCAGCCATTCAACTGCATATTAGCGTTTTATATATAAAAAAATTATCATAATTCGTATATTTCGATTAGGGAGACATTTTACGTATAGAAACGCCAGATTTCAGTATCTTTTGCTACCCTTTTTTTAAATTCCGTAGATATATCCCTTCGTATCTTAACATAAATTCATTCTGGCAACACTAGAAGGCATGTTTCATACGTGGTATGATTTTCAAAAGTTTGGTTTTTGACAAATATAGTCATTTACAAAAATCTTCAATAAAATACAAATAAGAAACAAACCTGTGGATTGATTACTTACCTAAAATATATCACGAATGAAAACTATTCAAATATTAACCGTTAAATCAAAATATACGAAATTAATACTTACTACTCTATTTATAGTGTTATCATTCGAGACATGATGTTATTCGTTGTAAAATATTATACCTACCTAATAATAAATGAATTGTAACAATACAATAAATAATAGTACGGTCTGAAAGCCAGGGGTTAACATTTTTTACTGTGTGTATATAAACGAAATATCTACAATTCATACTCGTACTTAGCCAAATGTAGTACGTAGTTTGACTGATTCTTCCATTCCTTGATCTAAAGAGGCCTATTTGTATACAGATTTTCTTAAACGACGGGTATTCCAAATAATTACGGATATTCTGAAATAATTCCAGTTGTTTTGAAGAATTAGTTGATTAGGTTGAAATAAAACTGGATATCCCAAATTATTCTCGATAGTCTAAAATAACTTTAGATATTCTGAAGTAATGTGACTGAGATTTCTACTGTACATCGTTCAAATTAGGGCTTTTTTATGTTGTAAGTTATCCCATATATATAAATTAAATTAAATGTATTGTCACATATATTATGACGCAATAATGTGTATACCGTAAATTCGTATCTAGAAATCAAAGGTATACAATAATTTCTCCATAGAAACGAACAGTATACAATAATATCTCCATAGAAATGAACGATATACAATTATATTTTCATTGAAATCAGAGGTTTTAAATGCTTATTCGGACTTACTAACTCCTAAGTCCTAGAAACATAGTCAAGGCTTAAACGCCAACAACATAAACCAAGGTGCTCTTCTACTTGGGGCCTAGATTCATTTCAAAGTTATCAATATATTAATTATCAAAAATAATAAGAGTTACTTTCTTTACTTGTTGAAACTGTCGAAATATTCTAATTAAATAAATAATTATTATAATTATATTTTGACAGATATATTGTATATTACAACAAACACAATATTCCTGAATGAATAATTCCATTTTGCATTTATTTTATTCGCATCATATTTGCTGCGCAAATGGTTAGAAAGTGATTAATATTAGTGATATTTATACTATAATAATTATTATAAATAGTATAATTTATAATTAGCGTAAACTAACCAAATTTTAGTTTGTTTTAATTTAAATAATTATGTGTATTGGTCTCACTACGACAAAGAATGTATTAATCGTGATACATAAGTAAACGTATTTCGATATCTTATAATAACATGCCTAATTATAATGTGCTTATAATTATAAGTATTAGAACTTTTTATAACGTTATAATAAAGTAATTTATAAAAATGACTGCGAATTAATGAATTTGGCAGTATGTTTGCGCGAGAGTTTAATCTCTGTATCCATATTAAATGTTTATTATTTAGAAATACACGACAAATTTTTAATTACCAAAAAAAATTTAATACATAGTTAAACGACTAACGGTAACAGTTATCCAATTTTAATAAAATTTATTTTGACCAAAAATTTACTTAATTTTTTCAAGTTTTTTTTTGCCATATCTGAGTTCAGTAACGACAACTGATTATGCGTGGTTTTTGTTTCTGGTGATTAAAAATTTACGGTGTATATACTCGTAGATGTGTGTTGCTTCAACGTTTAATATAATTATTATTTTCTTATGCGTTACAAGTGGTGCGATTATGAGTATTATTATTCGCAAGAAGCAAAATAGTTGTATCATTTTGATTTGACAGAAAAGTTACTTACTATTAAATAATTGAGGCCACTATGTGGTAATTTAACTTAATTCTACATCCAGAATGTACAATTTTTATTTATTTAGTTACTATATATTTTGTATGAAATTAGTTAGGTTACCAGTAATAAAATATTACCTACTAAATAATATAATAGCGTAGTCATGTAAAGAAAATTGTACATATTTTTTTTTCTAATTATATTTTTGTGATCGTGTCTTATTTTTGTTTTTTATTTTTTATGATTATCCCTCACCTATGTTTTGAAATATTATACAAAATAGAGTGTATATATATACCTAGTTTTGGTTTTTTTTTCTCACTTGTTACCTATTATTTTACCTCACTTATGAAAATAATATACACAGTTTTCGTTTAGTTATTTAAATGGTGTTTATACCTATAAAAATATTTGACTTGCTGAAGTTTTAATGATGTTGAATGAAAGTATGTGTGTTTTGAGTGTTATAATTAAATATTGGAATGGCTGAAAAATGAAGGTTCTGTACTATACGGAACCTTATAACTTCTGCAGTTCAAATCTAGGTATAAAATACTAAAAAATATATTTTTTTCCAGTATTTTTTTTCTAAAAAGCGCTCATATTTAACGCCTTTGTTTTTAAAAATTTACCTTCATTTAATATATACAACGTGTTTTGAATACGGAACCCTATAACTTCCGCAGTTCAAATCTAGGTATAAACTAAAAGTACTAAAAACTATTTAATTTTTCGTATTTTTTTTTCTAAAAAGCGCTTATAATTATATGCCTTTGTTTTTAAAATTAATATAACCTACATTTTTGTCGCAAAGTCTCAACTCATGCGTTATAATTATGTATTATGTTTACATCGTGTTTTGAATTCGTTTTTAACTTTCGTATTATTTTAAATAAGGGTCACGTATTTTTTTATAATAAAAAATACCATTAAGTATACAGTTAAATCGTTTGTCGGTGTAATGTCTGTTGTAACTTATTTCCAACTTAGAATTGAACTAAAATTAAAGATACCTAGAAGTGATTATAAGTAAATATAGGTACCTATAAATAACTTTTTATTATTATAAACGTTTATGAGCGTGAAATATCTGGTAGATTTTTAACTGTGTAACATTTAATACTGTTTTATGTAATTTTGCATGGAAATTGATAATGTAGCTTATGTGTAAGTGTACAGTATATCAGCGAGTCAATGAATAAACTAAATTAAACGTGAATTTATTGTTTTAATTATTTGCAAGTAACATAAAACATAAATATTTTTTTTTTTTTGGAACGTATGACTATTTAAGGGTAATCCTCAAGGCAAATTTACATACAAAATGTTTCGGACAAATACTCAAAAAGTACGCCGTACTAAAGGAATTTCTTCACACTATTCGTTCCGTCTATGTTTTCCGATTGTGTCAATAAAAATTAGTAAGGTTTCATACTTTAATTTAGATTTTTAAATTCTAAGTATTATTCGGACTCTTTTGAAGTCGATTGCTGCCACGTCGACTCTCGTTTCGTTGTCGTCTTTCTAACGTGAGGCGTTGGAACAGCGCGTTTTACCAGTACCCTGAGTACATACGAGTTTTGATAGTTTTCGAAAACTTTATATAGTTTCGTTTCCTTCCATACATTTGCTTACAGCGCCCCTAGCGAAAACTTTCATGAACTAAAATCGGCAGTATGAGTTGGATCGAAACATAGTATTCGAATACCAAAAAAGTCCCTTAGTACGAGTTTTGATAGTTTTCGAAAACTTTATATAGTTTCGTTTCCTTACATACATTTGCTTACAGCGCCCCTAGCGAAAACTTTCATGAACTAAAATCGGCAGTATGAGTTGGATCGAAACTTTATTCGAATACCAAAAAAGTTTTCGAGCTGTTTATGGCACTTTGGCAGTACGAGTTCTAACTTTGACAAGTCAGCGGTAGTAAACTAGGACGTTTACGAAAACTTTTGTAGTATTCGCACTCACTAGATAAAATATTCGGTGAGAGCTATGCGAACTAGTATTTGTAAATATTTGTAAATCCTGCCACATTTTATTGCTCTCAGCCTGACATAAGGGCCTTCGGCCGGTTTATTTAAGGCACCATTTCTAAAATTATGGATATGGGTAGGGTTATTATACAAATTTCGAGACACATCTTGTAGACTTTTTTCCAGAGAGAGAAATGATTACCACTCTATGAAATCTATCCATAATTTTAAATTGTGATGGACTCATTTTTCCTTTAAAAAAACGATGCCTCCATAAAAAATAATAATAAACGTATGACAAGGCAGCATGGTCATATGACTTTAGCCAACACTATGCTCAAATTAAAAAAAAAACAAAACGTGGTACAAAGCGTCAAACGTAAAGGATATGTTCTTCTCTTTCTTTTGCCGACGTGTAAAAGAGTTAGAAGTATATACCATGAAGTACGTTCAATCGAGTTAGTCGATGGTTGATATCGTGTAAACTATGTACGAAAAATTTAGCCCGTACTGCCGATTACAACGTAAACTATTCGTTTGAGCGAGCTCACCAAAACTATTGAGTTATGGAAACTATCAAACTCGTACTAAGGGTACTCGACTGCAGGACGGCGAGCCAACTTTGCGATTATTCTAGTGATGTTTTCACGAAGTACAGCCGGAAAAAATAGCTCTTGCGATCGGAGATTCATTTAAAATTTACTATTTTGGAGATAAATAATTGAATAAATTATATTATAAGTGTTCGGTGCTTGAGGCCATGTTTGTCTGTCTGTCCTTCGGGGTTAAATCTTGTAACACAAACGAGCACTTCCCGATTGGCGATCTAGCTGCAACTTTCAGGGTAGCTCACAACTTAATGACAATGCATTCTAAAAGTATCTATTACCATGCAATGTCAACCTAACTTCAAAAAAACATAAAAACCGCTATATCTCGTAAAGGAAGCGAGATAGAGCAAAAATAACACGTTTTAGAGGTTTCCTAAAGGGTTACACTTATTCCTGACCAATCGATCGAAGGGTTCACAAACCTGAAAAAACCTAAAATTTGATTTTTTTGTTTTTGGTTTTCAAAAATCTTCGTGAACTTTAAAAATGAAAAACTTTGAAATTTCAAAAGTTGTAGATCAAACGTTGTTCGCCAGGACGTGGGGAATATCCCACTTTCTGCCTTATAGGGGCATTAATATTCAAATTTCCATACAAAATGTTTCGGACAAATACTCAAAAAGTACGCCGTATTATAGTAATTTCTTCACACTATTCGTTTCGTCTACGTTTTCTGATTGTGTCAACAAAAAATAGTAAGGTATCATACTTTGATTTAGATTTTATACGTGTTTTTAAATTAGTAGTGATAATTTTAGCGAACAACGTTTATTCTACAACTTTTGAAATTTCAAAGATTTTCATTTTTAAAGTTCACGAAGATTTTTGAAAAACAAAAACAAAAAAATCAAATTTTAGGTTATTTCAGGTTTGTGAACCCTTCGATCGATTGGTCAGGAATAAGTGTAACCCTTTAGGAAACCTCTAAAACGTGTTATTTTTGCTCTATCTCGCTTCCTTTACGAGATATAGCGGTTTTTATGTTTTTTTGAAGTTAGGTTGACATTGCTTGGTAATAGATACTTTTAGAATGCAGTGTCATTAAGTTGTGAGCTACCCTGAAAGTTGCAGCTAGATCGCCAATCGGGAAGTGCTCGTTTGTGTTACAAGATTTAACCCCGAAGGACAGACAGACAAACATGAAAGGGCCTCAAGCACCGAACACTTATAATATAATTTATTGAATTATTTATCTCCGAAATAGTAAATTTTAAATGAATCTCCGATCGCAAGAGCTATTTTTTCCGACTGTACTTCGTGAAAACAACAAACAAACATTCACACACTCACACCCCTGCACTAGGATTCCCTGTGTCGCAGGTGGCATGGACACATACAAGACATCACAACATCCAAGACCTGAGAACAAACATTTGTGTTCGTCACAAATATTTGCGCTGGCCGGGGATCGAACCCGGAACACCAAGCTTCGTAGGCAGAGTCACTACCAACTAAGCCACGGTGTCGTCGAAAACATAACTATAATAATCGCAAAGTTGGCTCGCCGTCCTGCAATCGACGTATCGATAACTCGACCTGGTAAAATGCGCTGTTCCAACGCCTCGCGTTAGAAAGACGACGACGAAGCAACAGTCAACGTGGCAGGAATCGACTTCAAAGGAGTCTGAATAATAGGAACCATTCAGATTTTTGACGAGACTATGTAAATAAATCGATGAACGCCGGCTGCATGCACGAAAACGTTGACGTCATTGTCCGGTAACGCACATTGTCCCGTTACGCTGTTTATGACGTTGTCACGTTAAACTATCGTCCGTAAACCCACTTTACAGACAACCAATTATTTTTAGTTTTCTTACCTTTGTTGTAATCAACAGATTTTAAAAAAAATCTTTTTTGTTTGAGAGGTTGATACTTTCAGATTGGCCCCAAAGAAATTTTATCAAAATTTAATCGGTTCAGTAGGTAGTAAAGTTTTTAAATCAGAATACTGAAAAAAAGTCGTTTCTGAATTGCGTATTCTGCTTTCCTGTGACTTTTCAGTGGTGCCTACTTATCAGTCACTAGAAAAGTCCGATTGAAGTAGGTTGTATGTTGTTGTAATGTTTACCAAGTTAGATTCTAGATAAAACTAGAAATAGGTACTAAAGATTGGTAAAATAAAACAATTTAATTGTAAAGGCTTTTTTTTATTAAATAGAGGAAATAATACACAGAACACATTGCGCAACATTAATATAAATAAAAATTATTGATTTATATTAATAAATAATAAAATTATTCATTCGGAACCACATGTAGATTATGCGTCAACAATCTAAGTATAAAGATTACTTTCTTATATTAAACTTTGTCATGTTATATTTATTAGAACCATGAGTTATAATGCTACAATAACTATTACACTACTTTAAAAAAAAATAGCTCAGTAAAAATACTTAGGTAAATAGAAAAGGTTTTTGATAACAAAAATAATTATCAAATTCCGATTGTTTTCAAAATATTTTGTAGCATTTGTTACATATTTCAGTCACTCATTTAACAGAAATAAACAAGATTAATGCCAGAGATACACGAGGCTAGTTTACAAGCAAGATAGTGATTGCTAGCAAGCAAGCAGCTGGCTTTGTGTTAACAAGCTTACTTTTTACTAGCTTACTAGCCTAGAAATGAAGCTAGTTCTGTTTACACGAATCCAGAGCAGCTAGCTTACTATCACTATTCTGGTATCCTGGCTTTAAATACTAGCATCGTCTAGCTCGGGCATAACTTATAAAAAAAATTCTTAGAATTATACATAAAAACGTTGATAAATTATATATGTATTATACATAATAGATCTATGATGGTCCATTGGAGAATGGCCGTAATCCTAAGTTTAGGTTTTTTTGAAAGCTCGAAGCGCGTGTCATTAGAAATATATTGCACAATACCTATAAATCATTGTGCAAAAGCACTTTTATTAAAAATAAATATTCGAGTCAATTCCATTCAAAATAATCAAAATAACATAATAGGTAACTATACGAAATATGGTAACTTTTCATTTAACAGAAGGTTTATTTGAGAATGAGGTAGTTTAAACCTCAAAATAATATCTGAAAGTATTTTTTTATGTAACTACTGACGAGACGGGCTAAGCGCTCTCCTGATGGTAAGAGATCACGCCTGCTCATGACCACACAGTGCTACACAGGACTTTGATTCACATAGGCCCGTGCTACACTGTTATAGTGCTCGTTTTTTTATTTAAATTAGTGATATTTTAAACTGGCTTCAAAAGGTGGGTTCTAGCGATACCTAAACTAATTTCTACGCCAATAGTGACAGAAAGCCGGTAACTACAATTTTTATATAGTCAGAAACGATTTAGAGCATCTACAACTTACAACTAGGTATTATATAAAAGCCTACATTTTGTATAATAAGTAGTCGCCTGGTTATGTTGTACTTATTGTAAAGTTTTTAAATAAATAAAAGTTAAGTAGATTTCCAAAAAAGATGCACTGTTTGGTGCTTTGTGCACTATTTAAGTCATCAGTGGCTCTACCAAAGTTATAAAAAACTGAATTTCCAGTTATAATTATTTTAACTGATAATGATGAGGATGACTCAGTTATAAGTTATAACTAAGTTATGTCCTAAAATTTGATTGTTATCTTCAGTGGTACGTACAGACAGCGTCAGAGATAAGTATCCCCTTTGCACAAGACACCCAGCTATAAATCATTTAAAAAAATTGTAATACTCTAAATTATTTTTAGGTTTACATACGATTACACAAATATAATTTAGTTTTTAAAGGCAAAACTTCTCCATTCGCCGCGACGGAGATTTAAAGGGATTTGAAGCTAGATATTATAATGCAAGGGGGATACTTATCTATGACGCTGTCTGTACATACCATCTTAAGATATAGGCTGTGATATAGGTAACAAACTGAAATTGTCAAATATAAGTCAGTTATAGTATAAATCACTCAGTAACGAATAATTCTATTCTTTTTCTCCAACTAGATTGGACATTCAGTTTTCATATTCAACGTAAATCTAGCTAATAGTTTACAAATAAATATACACAGAACAAGCTCGCTCGCGACCTAAGAGCGGTTACAAACTAGCGTTTTAACCGAGCTCTTTCGCGCTCTTACGAGGGTTATCTTGTCGCGTTTACGCGCCCGTCTGTCCGCGTGATTATGACACCCGCTTTTATAAAACCGAGCGTAAACGCCGGTGTGAACCTGTTTCAGCTTTTGAAGCCGCGTGTATACCAAAACGCGTCCGACCGCCCGAATCAATATGAAACTCCAGCTACCAAGATATCGAGCATAAACGCGGTGTTAACCCGTATCGCGTGTTCGGCTTTATAAGCCGTACCAAAACGCTGGTATACGTGCGTGAACAAACGCTAGTCTAAAACCGCTCTAAAGGTCCGTGCACAGCGTGAGAATTATTTCCTAGCTCGTGGATTGTTAAGACTTGTTTTTGGTTTCCGGTAGAGGCACTGATAGAGATCACAACATTTTAATGTTTTTGTCGCTGAATGGAGATGAGATGTAAGTCCTGAAATAGAGAAAAACAAATATTAGTAAAGTTGAGAAATTTAAATAATTTTGTTCCCTAAAGCATCGATGACACACAAGCTTTTTTACAAGCTGATTGTTGGCCTTTTTTAACGCGAGCGTGTGAGCGTGTTAGCTTTCGGGAAGGATTGTCAACAAGCAGATTGTAAAAACGCCGATAACACTGGGCGATTTTACACGCTACAAGCGTAAACGTTTGCTTGTAGCGTGTTAAAAAGCCGTGTGTCATCGTGCCTACCTACTATTAGGCGCTTTCCAATAAGAGGAGAGAGGAAGAGCCACTGTGGCGCCAGTGTGGCGCTTCTACTAGTTTTCATACAATGTCTAGACGCGCCACTATTGTCCCGATAGTGGCGCTGCATCTGCGCGTCTAGATATTATATAGATATTGAAAGTTCTCGCCCATGAACGTTATTTTCACAAGAGGATGGTCCGGGAAGCGATTGAAATAAAGAAGAATCCAAATTTCAATCGTGAAGACGGATACAGACTCTCAACGTCATGGAACCCAGTGATTGCAAAGTGCACGCGGAACGCTTTTAAAACACCGCTTAAGTGTCCGGATGTCGTCAGTGTGGTGTGCCGACCGAACATTTTTAACGACCAAAATGAGGGTAGTTCTCTCATTTCACCGCGACGGTAGCTCCAATACGCCAGTCAACCCGTGACCACGGCTGTTGCAATACAGTCGAAACGTCGGGACACAAAAACATACGAGGTTAGCGCGATAAATACCCGTTATAATCAAAAAACTACGTCTAGATATTGTATGAAAACTAGTAGAAGCGCCACAGTGGCGCATCCTCACGTCACGCCTCTAATCTAAAGGCGCCCTTAGTATATATAGGTAATTATTAAATATACAGGTGCCAACAACGGTACCTAAGGTTTGTGTAGAAGTTTATTAGGTGAGGTGTGTATTTTTATCTATTCTACAGACTTTTTCGACACATGGAAAAAGTTAAAAAAACTACATGCTACTTATCTATGAAAAAATAAACCACAACATGCAATTTTGGATAAAAAATAACTTTTATAAAAAATGTGAGTGTTACAAAATCAATTAGGTACTAAAAATCGTAAAGCAGTGCAAGTTAGTTTTGCAAAATCGAGTTGGTAATTTTGAAAAAAAAAAGTGCTGCACATAACACAAAAACGCCAAACTAATAGATAGACGACTACAAACTTTATAATTTTCAAAGAACCTGAGTAGATTTGCGTGTCTGTGTGTGTATTTTTTTTTCTTGCAGTCTTCTCACTTATTCGCTCAACACGGGGAGCATGGATCTAGAAAAATATATACAAGTTAGTTATAAATACTAATAATTATACTTATGTATTTAAAGTATTTATTACTTATCACTATAAATAAAGTCATAATTAGGTAAATAGTGATTTTTTTGTCACTACCTAGGTATATTGTAAGTAAAATATTAAGTATTTGTATATTACGATTTTGTGATAGTTATATTATAAGTATACCTAATGCGAAGCAGTAGGTAGCCATCTACATTATTTTATAAATATAAGTATATAAAATATATGAAAATGAACTTTACTAGATTATAAGAGAAATAATTATATGAATAGGACTCGATTTATTGTTAAATTAAATAATATTAACCTAATGCATTATTTATGAATAAAAATCACCAACCACAGAAATAATATTTTGTGCATTCAAGTCTTGTTCATAATTATTTTATTTATCTACTTGCTTTAAAAGTTTAATATCATATATAATATATAAAAACACTAATACCTTCCATTTCCAAAACTATGGGAATGGGACCTTGGCAGCGTAAAAAAACGAAAAGCATTAAATAGCAATTATTATACAATAATTATTAAAATTACAAAATTAATAATATAAAACCCATATAACGTTTGCTATAAACCATCAGCGAAATTAACCTGGTACTGAAAGTATCGTTGGTAACTTTGTAACAAAGGTTAAATTCGTTTAAAAAAAACAATTAAATATCAAATACCTATCGAACACATTAATGCCTAGATCACACGTACCGAGCGAACGGGCGAGACAGTAAAATATTTCTCGGCCGTGACATTAATGTAAGCAAGTTAGCTTACATTACTCGCTCAGCCGAGCACTCGGCGCTATAGTATAGTATAGTATACGTCAATCAAAATAAATGAAAAAATATATTCAAATTTTACATGTAGTTTTTTTACAAGGTTTTTAGAGGCTGTTCTGGTAAGTTTTGATTTTTTTAATTTTTATTGATACCTACGTACAGACAGCGACAACGATAAGTATCCCCCTTGCATTATAATACCCAGCTTCAAATCCCTTTAAAATCACCGTCACGACGAATGGAGAAGTTTTGCCTTTAAACAATTGATTATATTTGTATAATCGTATGTAAGCCTAAAAACAATTTTAAGTATTACAATTTTTTGAAAGGATTTATAGCTGGGTGTCTTGTGCAAGGGGGATACTTACCTCTGACGCTGTCTGTACGTATCACCAAGTTCTCGGCCGAGAGGATTGTCTCAGCCGTTGGCTCGGTACGTGTGTTCAAGGCATTAGGTTGAATTCGTTGATAGTTCTTCGATTTATTATCAACTACAAGTAATCATGACTTTCTTTTTTGAATAAAATATTTCTGCATGATTCGCTATTCTTCTATAGTTACTAAATAAAGCTTACACTAAATTCTACAGGATGTGTAGTAAAATATGTGGCAGTTTATATTATTTTTAAGTTAAAAAAATGTATGAAAGAGGAATATTTCGCCAAGCTGTAAGCAAATTGGGAAATTATGATAACTAGCGGCAGTGCTGGTGGTAGTTGAGTTGTATGGCACTGTAGCCCTGCTTTGGCACTTTTATAAGTATGTACTCACAGCTCTAAGTATGTATATTGTATATGAACTTGGCACTCTCACATAGTGCTTGTGGCACTCGAGTTGTATGGCACTGTAGCCCTGCTTTGGCACTTTTATAAGTATGTACTCACAGCTCTAAGTATGTATATTGTATATGAACTTGGCACTCGCACATAGCAGTGCTTGTGGCACTCGAGCTGTGTGGCTCTGTAGCCCTGCTGTGTTACTCTAAAGCTAAGTACCTACTCACAGCTCTATGTTGTGTATGACCTTGGCACTCGCACATGGCAGTACTTGTGGCAATTGAGCTGTATGGCACTGTCGCCCTGCTGTGGCACTATAAAGCTATATACTCACAGCTTCATGTTGTGTATGAACTTGGCACTTGCACATGGTAGTGCTTGTAGCCCTGCTGTGGCACTATAGCCCTTCTGTGGCACTGTAGCCCTGCTTAGGCACTTTATATATATATACTCACAGCTCCATGTTGTGCACGAAGGGGGGCGGACACGAGCCTGGCACTCGCACGTGGCAGTGCTTGTGGCATAGCTATCTACTCACAACTCTATGTTGTGTATGAACTTGGCACTCGCACATGGTAGTGTTCTGTGGCACTGTAGCCCTTCTGTGGCACTGGTAGCCCTTCTGTGGCACTCTAAAGCTATGTACTCACAGCTCCATGTTGTGCACGGAGGGGCGCGGGCACGAGCCTGGCACTCGCACGTGGCAGTGCTTGTGGCATAGCTATCTACTCACAGCTCTATGTTGTGTATGAACTTGGCACTCGCACATGTTAGTGTTCTGTGGCACTGTAGCCCTTCTGTGGCACTGTATCCCTTCTGTGGCACTGGTAGCCCTTCTGTGGCACTCTAAAGCTATGTACTCACAGCTCCATGTTGTGCACGGAGGGGCGCGGGCACGAACCTGGCACTCGCACGTGGCAGTGCTTGTGGCATAGCTATCTACTCACAGCTCTATGTTGTGTATGAACTTGGCACTCGCACATGGTATTGTTCTGTGGCACTGTAGCCCTTCTGTGGCACTGTATCCCTTCTGTGGCACTGGTAGCCCTTCTGTGGCACTCTAAAGCTATGTACTCACAGCTCCATGTTGTGCACGGAGGGGCGCGGGCACGAGCCTGGCACTCGCACGTGGCAATGCTTGTGGCATAGCTATCTACTCACAGCTCTATGTTGTGTATGAACTTGGCACTCGCACATGGTAGTGTTCTGTGGCACTGTAGCCCTTCTGTGGCACTGTATCCCTTCTGTGGCACTGGTAGCCCTTCTGTGGCACTCTAAAACTATGTACTCACAGCTCCATGTTGTGCACGGAGGGGCGCGGGCACGAGCCTGGCACTCGCACGTGGCAATGCTTTTGGCAACAACATAGAGCTGTGAGTAGATAGCTATCTATCTACTCACAGCTCTATGTTGTGTATGAACTTGGCACTCGCACATGGTAGTGTTCTGTGGCACTGTAGCCCTTCTGTGGCACTGTGTCCCTTCTGTGGCACTGGTAGCCCTTCTGTGGCACTCTAAAGCTATCTACTCACAGCTCTATGTTGTGTATGAACTTGGCACTCGCACATGGTAGTGTTCTGTGGCACTGTATCCCTTCTGTGGCACTGGTAGCCCTTCTGTGGCACTCTAAAACTATGTACTCACAGCTCCATGTTGTGCACGGAGGGGCGCGGGCACGAGCCTGGCACTCGCACGTGGCAATGCTTTTGGCAACAACATAGAGCTGTGAGTAGATAGCTATCTATCTACTCACAGCTCTATGTTGTGTATGAACTTGGCACTCGCACATGGAAGTGTTCTGTGGCACTGTAGCCCTTCTGTGGCACTGTATCCCTTCTGTGGCACTGGTAGCCCTTCTGTGGCACTCTAAAGCTATCTACTCACAGCTCTATGTTGTGTATGAACTTGGCACTCGCACATGGTAGTGTTCTGTGGCACTGTATCCCTTCTGTGGCACTGGTAGCCCTTCTGTGGCACTCTAAAACTATGTACTCACAGCTCCATGTTGTGCACGGAGGGGCGCGGGCACGAGCCTGGCACTCGCACGTGGCAGTGCTTGTGGCACTTGAGTTGGCAGTCGCGGCACTCGTAGCCTTGCTTGCCGAGTCGTCGCGCTATCGTTTTAGTACACACCTCGCACATCGTGCCGCTGCAAAATATACACAATATACACGGTCATTTTTTTATTACGATAAAAAAAATACACTTGGTCGGTTGCCGTTACTGAACACTTATGATGGCAAAAAATCTTGAAAAAATTAAGTAATATTTTTGATATATTTTTTTTATTAAATATGGATTACTGTTACCCATAGTTGTTTTCCTATGGATTTGCGTCAGGCGGTACCGTTTATTGATAATTATTTAAGTTTTATTCATCGTTTGGCAAACCCGGGTACTTAACTCGAGCCAGCTTGCAAAATCTCGGCTCGGGCGCCGCACTCGCGCCGCTGTCACTCTGTTATTTTGTAGAAATTCAATAAATTCTGACTGCACAGATACAACGTAGATAGTACCCATCTGCATTGCCTATTTTTTTTTTTGGTAATTATAAATTGGTAGTGTATATATTAGATCTACATAAGATTCTTCTTCTTCTTTTCTTCTTATCGTGTCTCTAGTTCCTTCAAACCAGTGTGGTGAAAGGATTTCAAGTGCGCCTCGAAGAGGCTCCTTTCGTGCACTCGACACATGTTTTCGAACTTTTAGGTTCTACGACATGCCGGTTTCCTTACGATGTTTTCCTTCACCGTTGCGAGAACGTGGTGTGCATACATAGATTTTTTCAACCGAAAAAACTCATTTACGCATGAATCCCACCGGGAATCGAACCCGCGACCATCAGATCGTAAGGTAAGGGCCTCTTCCACTCGGCCACCACGTCCTCACGTACATAAAAGATCAAATAAAAATCCACGCTGTCGTTCGCGAATTCGCGATAGATAATAATATTATAAAATTAAAAAAAATACTTTTCATAATAGTGTTTCACATTTAATATCGAAAATTAAAACGAAAACTCAAAACAACGCGAAGAATTGCTTTAACGAATAATATAATATTGTCTTTAACGAATGGTAATGCACACATAGATTTTTTATGAAGAGAAAAATCCATTGGTGTACGACCGGGTTCGAACCCACGGATCGAAAGTCGAGACACTTCACACAGAAAGTATAATAAATAAAACTCACCCGCTCAGATGCCTTGCGATAAAAGTGTGTTCATTGTAAATGTGTAGTTTGATGCCCTTCCGCCGCCATCGCGACCGCTGCGCTATCGTCAGAGGCACCAGATAATGCTTCTTGATGCCAGCCTCTATGGTCTCCAGCACCAGGGTTGAAGCTTCATGAATGAAGGTCCGAGCTGATGCAGTACTGAACCCGGAGACTTCGCTAAGAGAGGACCTTGAGGGTTAGCGGTTTGGAGAGACGATTTTGAGGGGTATGGGAAGGTTTGGTGGGAGAATTTAGGGGTAAATTGATGAGAGTTGATGGTAATATTGGGGATTTGGTTGAAGATATTAGAAAGGTGAGTTTGGTGGTTGGTATTGATGAAATTATGATAGTGGTTGGGAATGTTTGGAGGGAGAATTTAGGGGTAAATTGAAGAGGGTTGAATATTGGGGTTTTGGTTGAAGATATTGGGAAGGTGGATTTGGTGGTTGGTATTGATGAAATTAGGATAGTGGTTGGGAATGTTTGGAGGGAGAATTTAGGGGTAAATTGAAGAGGGTTGATGGTAATAATGGGGATTTGGTTGAAGATATTGGAAGGGTGAATTTGTTGGTTGGTAATGATGAAATTAGGATAGTGGTTGGATTTTATTGAGGATAAGTAAAGTTGAATGATAAAATTGAAATGAAGTGATTGAAAACAGTAATGGATATATAGTTTTAAATTTAATTATACAAGGAAAATGTAGTAAGAGTAAAAATATGGATCATAATAAATATTACGTGCATAAAACGAAGCAAAAGCATGCACAAAGCAAAGAAGGTTTTATAAAATAAAATATTGATAAAAAAGCATACTCATGCACGCGTAAAGGTAGGTAGGTATAGAAAAAAGAATATTATTAGAAATACCAGTGTTACCAGATTGCAGAGTGCCAATACCCCCAGAGCGTGTGAGTGTTGCCAGATGAAATAAAAGAAAAATCCACTATTAGTGCCAATGTTGCCAACGTTCATACAAATCTCCCAAATTACTTTTAGGAATCTTTGTTTAATCATTAAACAAGGCAAGACAGCATTAAGCTGTCAAAATAACTCAGTGATTAACGTTAGTATATTTATTTGTACATTAAAACTATTTTTATGCATTAAAAAAGCTAGTTAATGCAGTCTTGCCACACCAAACTATTGGACAGTACAGCACTTCACAAACATTGATTTTTGATGTAATTCAACATTTAGACTTGAGTAGCGTTGAATATCAGTGTTTTTATAAAGTTTTTGCTGTTTAGCATTTATTAACAATGTAGATATGCTACTCAAGAAACTAGAACTGTTAAGTTTTACTTATGAAGTTTATTTCATTAGTTTTTCAACCTAAAGGCCCAATTACACGATGCAAGTTTCTTGCCTGTTGCATACCATTAAATTGAAGCAATAAATTACTTGCATGGTCTTAACAACACGTAACATTCTTGATCTGTCATAAGTATAAGTTTTGTTTCAAAACTTGTCTTGGTGTAAACAGCATATGCTATAATTTCTCAAGCAATTCTTGTATTCAACTGAATTCTCTCTTCATATGCAAACATGAGTGCAGTGAGTGAGGGTATGTTAATATACACCGTAAAGTTTCTATCACTAGAAATAAAAATACGCAGACCTAATCAGTTGCCGTTTCTGAACACAGATATGGAAAAAATATGATATTTTTTTCATCGAAATATTTTTTAAGTATTTTTGGTTATTAAAAATTGGTGGTGTATATTTTCAATGAAATTTATTAAATCAGCACAACCAAATTTTAAAACTGTTTGACTCATATTTTTCAGTAGCTTTTTACTTTCAACACTTGAATGAAAATTTGACAACGCAAAAACGTGCAATACTTCAAGCAACCCGCTGAAAAATGGTACACACACATACAAGTCTGTGTTTAGACAAGTCAAAACTTGACAGCAATAATCACCTAAACATAATTGTATCGGTGTAGACAAAAGACATCAGCAATTATTTCTTGTCAAGACTTTCATACAATAATTGCATTCCATTTTTTTACTTATTGCCGCGTGTAAACATTTACTTACAATTCTTGAAGATCAATAGTTGCGCGTCATTTATTGCATTCAAATATTGCCGTTGTATGTACAAGAAAATGGTATCGTGTAAATGGGCCTTAAATGATGAGTATTTTTACTTTTACCATCTTAATTTTCCGTCTAACCGTTAATTTATTTTTGACTTTAACCTAATAACATTTTGGGCTTGCGTTTGGGAAAAAAATGCTTGCATATATCTTTCCACTTAAATATGTCATATTTAAAACACAGGTCTCGGATACTTTCAGCTGTCGCCCTCAAAAGATCAAATAGAAAAGGGAGACCAATCAAACTTTTCACAAATATTAAAAAAATGCGTAGGTAATGTGTATATTCCATAGATGAATAACGATGTTCCTATAGAACAAGATGGATAGTATCAAACCAAAAGGGATCGTAAGACAGGACCAAAAAATTTCAGACACCTTGTCAATAAAAATGAAATATCTCCATTTTCAAATAATGTTTGTTACTTTTTACGATGCAGTTTTATTAACAATGAAAAAACGTAGTAGTTTTAACATATAATATTTATCTAGCCCTGTTACTTCTCTTTTTCGCAAAATTTGCATCGGACCAAAATGTACCAGAAGTTAGCCAAAGTGGCTCCCTTTTACTGGTCATATTTTCAATGTTCTACATTGTGTTTCTATACTTTAATACTTCTGAGGTATATTCTAACTTTATGGTTTCAAGATGTCAGTGTCAGAAGATGACATACCTTCTAGATGTCCTGGACTCGTCGCCGGACTGCGCGGGCGACGCCCCGGCAGAGTACACATTTCTATTTGGGATGGCTAGAGCTTTGTCTGTCAACATAGTAACAAAACCTTTCTATTATTAAAAAAATAGTAAATAAAATAAAGGCAAATATAGGTACAGTCAGCTGCACAGAAATGTATACACGCCCAAGCTTTCACTTTTATAGGCCCGGGCTGAAAACCAGCGTTGTCCTGCCTTCTCTAGGTATCTAGATTGCTGGGTACCTAGGCATTTCAGGACGACGATATGCTGAGACCAGACCTATTGGTCTCCATGACTTAAGGCATACCTAGTTATTTATGTTATAATGTTTTATGTACCTGCTTACATTTATAGCTATACCTTCTTAGAGGAGCCAATAAACAAATTTCTTTTCTTTTTCTTCTTTTATTTATATTACCTACTCTTAATTTTGCAAAGAAAAGTGCACGCAAGTATTTTCAAATTGTTGTAGTTCTCGTACTTGTCAGATTTTTTGGCAAAAGAAAAATGTCTTTGCAAAATTAAGAGTATGATATAAATGTGAAAGCTTGAGAGTGTATACATGTCTGTGCAGCTGACTGTACATATTTAGACGACACGGATGGTCGAATGGCAAGTGGGTGTCGCGGGTTCGATTCCCGCTTCAGGACAAACATTTGTGTGATGAACATTGGTGTTTGTCCTGAGTCTGGGTGTTTTCTATGTATTCTATGTATAAGTAGGTATATTTACAAAAAACAAGTATTTAAGTATGCTATCAGTCATCTGGTTCCCATAGTTATTATTCCCATTGTTATTTATTTTATTTATTATTAATATGTTTTTTAACTGAAGAAAAATTCACAAAGAGATTTATGCCCACTTAAATAAAAATAAGGCCGTTGTATATAGAAAACCTAGATACAGTGTTGCTATCTCATAAAATATATAAATTACTATTTTTAGTTTTTGAGTAACTAAGTTTTTCTAGGTACTTTATCTAAATCTCATAACCCAAAAAATGTCCTCGTTTCATTCGAAGAAAATTGGTTTGCATGTTCAGCAGTAAAATTGGTGACGTACCATGGCTGTTCCTCTCGGCGCTGATGCTGCGTATCCTGTGGTTTTCAGCCTCTGAGTCCGTGAGGTCCACCGACGCGCCTCGCGTGCGGGAGCGGCCCAGTCTGTCACAAACGAACACAACAATAACCAAGGTTTCCAAAAACCGATATTAATCGGCCTGTTCTAGTGACCGTAGGCACCCCTGAACGGTCACAGAGAACCAAAATACGCATTTATATTCACTCTAACGCCCTTTTTTTTAAACTATTTTGATTTAATAGCTAAACTACTTAACCGATTTTGATTAAATTCCTATAGGACCAATCTGAAAGTAAGGTAATAAACAATAAAAAAAAACATTCAACCGAATTGATAATCTCCTCCTTTTTTGAAATCAAGACTCAGGACAAACATTAAAGTGGAAATCGAACCCGCGACTTCGGTGTAGCAGTCTAACACGTTAACCACTCGACCAATAGTGTCGTTCCGTAAATAACCAGGACCTATAAACTTGTTACCTTCAAAATATCTTACAGATGTTATGAATAGAAGTAAAAGAACTTACCTTCTTTTAATGGTGCCGAAGAAGTCTCTCTTCCGTTTCCGGGGAGTGGGCTCTGGAGGTGAGTTTTCACTGTTCAGCTTGTTAACGTAGTCACCCTGCTGGAAGGAGCAAATGAAACTTATCAGGAACCAGAATGCAAAAGAATCATTTAGCCCTGATAAGAAACCTCAATGGCAAAAAGCTAACTTCGCCGGGTCATTCCCGTTTTGTTATAATACCCCGTCGTCAACACTCTTGATGAGCAGGGAAAAAGATACAGATTTAGCAAATATCGAATAAAACATTTTGACATTTTTTAAATCTGTATCTTCATTCATTCCATTTCGCTCATATAAAAAGCACAAGTAAGTATACTACTCGGGCGAATAAACATGACACCTGGCTCGAATGACGTTTGTACAAAAAACAGCGTGGAATTGTATAATCTTGATAAAGAAGCTTTAGAGAAAAGGTCCTGTTATACTTGGTAACGATAAGGCTTCGCAATTAGAGGAAGAAGAAACACGGAGCCGCGCGGGGCAGCGGGGGACGCATCAAGTTCCGAGGCACGTGGCAGCCAGGTGTCATGTTTACTCGCCCGAGTCTAAGTACAAGTAAGTCGGGAAATAAAAAGTTGCGTTCGTCAACACTGTGAACGAGTGATTTTTTTCCCGATCGTCAACAATGTCGACGACGGTGTGTTACCGAATGGGAATGACCCATTTTGCCCTGATTAAAAACTTCGTTGGACTTGCTCGCAACATTGCAGCAAGTCTGGTAGGAAAATATGGTTGACCTTAGAACCGTGTTGTCGATTTTTTTTTAGTGTCTTTGCGGTGTTTGTAGAAGAAAGTTACAAAGAGTAAAGATAAAATTTTCAGAAATTTGAATGGTAAACGTCAAGATAAAGACGGATTTGTACGAGTAGGTGAGCGTGCAATACATTTGGCTACAAGGGAAAATGCCAAATATTCCAATACAGTGCTACACACAGTTATTAGTTAGCAGAAATCCACAAAAACCTTACCGCTTCTCCATTTTCTCCGTTCACTTTAGCGCCATTTTCTTGAATCCTGACAGTTTTGCCGGGAGATTGGCTGGGAGACGCACTGACAGACTTCGCGATCTCACTCTTTAGACTCTCATCATTGTCTATGGTGCTCTGATCCGTGTCTGTCTCCTTTATTTCTCCGTTGCCGTTTTCTATGATCTTCTCCATTGCCTCACGTTCCACTTCGATGAATTTCCCGGAGTTGGTTAGTTCCACCTTTTTCGGGAGGTTTTGTTAGTATGGCAACACAACAAACGGGATGCGGGAGACATTTTTAAAGTGGTAAAATATCTAAACAAAAAATCATCCTCAATCTCGTGTCATCGTTTTCAACACATAAATATCTTATAGCTCTATGTTATCTAAGATAATTTTTCATAACAATCCTAAAAAAAGTTTTTTAAATCTTCTGACGTAAAAATGTCTCCCCTAACATGCAAATGGAAATATTTACAACTCATTCTATTCATTCAACTATTCATGAATTTATCTTTGATCTAAGAAACTTAATATGATCGGATAAACGTACCTTGATAGATTTTCTGGGCTCCTAAAATGTGTCAGTCCACAACACACGCAGGCAATGGAAAAAAAATCAAACAATCCGTTAGAAATTGGGGTAAAACACTTAAATACTGGCAACACTAAAAGTCACAATCGAGAATGTAGGGGCAACAAATCAAAAATCGCACAAAAATTACTCGAAAACCCATACTTTAGGTAGATACCTACTGTGGTTTGCACCTTAAGAGTCGTAAAAAAGAGATTCATTTGTTAAAGTTAAGAGGATATGTGAAACTGTCAGAAATGACAGCTGCCGAATTGTAAGACAGTGATAGCGCAATTAGACACCTTACCCCGAGGGAAGAGGTTAGATATAGATTTTTGTCGCTCAAAAGTAATGGACGTAAGCGACAAATGATAAAACATCGTATTGCTTGAAAAGTATTGAATTTATAAAAAAATCCTTTTACATTTATCTAAGTTCTGTGATTACTCACTCAATAGTATAAAAATAAACCGTAAATATTTTCTAAATTTGGAGGATGCATGTAAATCAGATTTTAAGAGGGCCTATTTCAAAAAATAAATCTATCGAGAGAAGTTTCACCAATCGTGTTTCTGTCTTACATTTATTTAGATTATATCCTCAAGTAATCACTGTATTAACATCAAGTTTGTAAACTGTACCGTTACCGAGTAAGAATGAAACGCAGCGACTCCAAATTTTCACATAGCCTCTTAAATTAGTTTAAGATCTCGAAATCATGAAAAAAGATTTTTATTACGGTAGAAACTTTTAGAAGAAAGACACTTGTATGGGGAAAGATATGTTGGAGAGTTGTGCATTTTTTTAACGGAAATAAAAACCCTAGCTGTGTGTAGGTACAATCTTACAAAAGTTTATAACTTGACGGATGTGTTAGCCGTAAACTTACAAACTTACGGTTGCTACAAGTTTCCGGTGACTACAACACAAGGTACACAAGTGTGTCTTACCCTTTGGACGGAGTGTATGATGAGGGTAGACTTGTTGGCGGCACTTTGAGGACTCAGTTCCAGATCTCGAAGAGCTGATTCTGTCAATTCCGAATTTTCATATCCTGGGAAGAATAATCAGCTTGTCTACATTAAATAAATAAATACTTGGACATTACACACAACGCCATCTAGCCCCAAACGAAGCAGAGCTTGTAGGTAGGTAGGTACTATGGGAACCAGATGGTTGATAGAATACTTAACTTTTTTTTTGTAAATACATACCTGCATAGAAAACACCCAGACTCAGACTCAGGACAAACACCATATATATGTGTTCATATATATGGTTCATCACACAAATGTTTGTCCTGAAGCGGGAATCGAACCCGCGACACCGGGCGTGGCAGTCCAATACACTTGCCATTTTGACCATCCGTGTCGTCGTATTAGTTGATTAGTTGCTATCTGTCGATCTCGGACTTCGGCTTGCATTATCTGTCGATTTTTTTGTATTCGGATAGTAGTGAAATCCGGATAATTCGGATATTTTTGAAAAAACTTTTCTTTTTAGTTTTTTTTGTTATATCACAAAAATGAGATAGTTACTTAAGTAGGTATTTGCACTAACGACTGAAATCAGGTTAAACATTTTAATCTTTTTTTTAAAGGTTGAGAATAATAAACACGATTCTAAAAATCATCATCACCCTGCCCTCATCCCACACTTTTTTTTTTTTTTCTTCCGAAGAACCTAAGTTCTTCGGTTTTGGCTTCACATCAAAGTTATATAGCCAGTGTCAAGTAATTGGAGAGATTATTTTGTCATAAGTCAGAGTCGATAAGTCAAGTCATGCCCTTGTAAAGTAGTGGTGGTTGCGACTTTACTAGAGGCTTCTAGAGTTTTGGAGGCAACACGAAAAGTCACGTTTTACAGCATTACACTATTCACCAACATTCATACACGTTCACGAGCACTTAATGGATAAAAAACCAACGTTTTTACACTTAAACACTCAAAGTTATACAAGTTTTGTCAATTAATTTAATGCCGCCAATGCGCCATTTTTCATGTTCCCGCCAAAACTCCATCCCACACTTAGGCGGGGTCGGCACAACATGTCTTCTTCTTCCATTTATCTCTATCAGCCGTCATCTCTGTACTAACGCCTGCTTTGTTCATATCCTCTTTCACACAGTCCATCCATATTTTCTATGATGATTGAACATGATTCTGAAAATATGTTTTAAAAATGTATGTAAGTATGTTTGTATGTATGCATGTCCCAATTGAACTCTGTGTATTATGGAAGCCAATGGTTTACCGCAGCTCATATACCTGTGGCGATTTGGCGCAACACATCCAGTGTGTGACATTGACATTAGCTGAGGGCGTTATACAGTAGTGAGTCAACTGGATGTGTTATGCCAAATCGCCACATACCTACTATTATATACTTCGGTTTGGATATATTGACTTTCAATCAAATTAATTTGAATAAATTTTGAATAATAGATGATTGAACTGACCGTTCTGATGGAAGATGGTCTTGGTGGTGGTAGTAAGGCGGCCTTGCGGCGATAGCGTGCGCAGACTCTCCTTGATCTTAACGGGCCGTGAACCGAGGTCGGGGATGTCCGCACCCTCGATGAACAGGAACTACAATACAAACAACATTCCAGTATACGCATGCATGAATACGAAGGTGATGGTCCGTGGTCCGATAGCCAGACAAATGGCCCGATGGTCAGACGATATCGTGGAGGCAGCTGGATTTAGCTGGATTCCCTTTTGTGCAAGATCGGAAAGAGTGGCGACCTAGGGAGGAGGTCTATACCCAACAGTGGGTTGACGTGGTCTAATATAATAATACCTAATAATACACATGCTTAAATACTGCCGCATATTTTGTATTTTTGACACTTCCATAATGTCGCAGCCAACTAGCTTATTCACTGCCTAGCCATTTAACTAAAAGGCCGCCGTTCAATTAGCGGCCTGACTGTACCCAGTTTGCTTTGCCTTAGATGATTTTCTGTTATTAAGCTGTGCACGCTCGCTTCGCTCGCTCGTGTGGGCAAATTATTGCGATAACTCACCGACACCCATCTTCTATGTACCTTAGATCGTTTTTTGTCATTAGGTTGAGCACGCTCGCTTCAAAGGGCTAGACAGTTAATAGAAAAGCTTATTAAGCTGGTTGGCTGCGACACCTAGGTATACCTAATCATCTTATGAAAACTCCTAACCTAAAGGTGGTACTGACCGAAATATGCTCGTTGCTCGCGTGTTCGAGTTCGTTTCTACGTAGGTACTACTGACTGCACGAATTTGTCCCGTAACACAGGCCAGTACCCACCTTAAGATTCAAATAGAAACTGTTGATAACTCTTGTCTGAGGGAGAGGAGATAGGCCTCCAAATTTACGAGTTCTGCTCTCAACTCGGTCGCACTGCTCTGCAAGAGTCCTGAAGATACCTACCTCAACAGTAAGTGTGCCACTGATGTCGTGTTCTTCCATGGGGCGCGTCTGCAGAGCGATCTGCTGCCGCTGGGACGGAGCCGCGAGCAGCTCGTCGATACCCACCAGACCTAGACCTAGAAACCTGAAACAAACCATACTATTGTACCTAATGCACTACTCGGGCGAATGAACATGACACCTGGCTCAAATGACGTTTGTGCAAAGTACAGCGTGGAATTGGATAATGTTGATAGAGAAGAGATCTTGTAATGCTTGGTAATAAGTAATAAGTAATGATAAGGCTTCGCAATTAGAGGAAGAAAAAACACGGAGGGCGCCGCGCGGGGGGCGGGGGACGCAGCAAGTTCCGAGCCACGAGTCAACCAGGTGTCATGTTCATTCGCCCGAGTAGTAGATTAAAATCTAAAAACCACGTTTTTATACTTTTGATCTATCTCGCTTCCTTAAGAGATTTACCGGTTTTTATGGATTTAGAATGCATGGCTACGAGTTGTGAGCTACCCTGAAAGAGAAAGATGGTGATTTACCTGTGCTGACCGGGTCCGCCGCCGGGCGAAGACGGAGCCGTGCGGTCGTATACCTCGAACAGAAGCTCTGCGGTTTGTGGGGAAAGGTCACTGAAAACAAAAGAGAATTAGAAGTTAATATTAGAAGTGACTCACCGCGCTGTGTATAAAATTAAGATTAGCGGCATCAACGTTATTCCCTGAGTTACGCCAGTAATTATTAAAAATAATAATTTTTCCCACGGCGTTAGGTTTATCGCATCGCGTACTCAAATTAACTAAAGTGGTCCTTAAACTATAATCCTTGTAGTACACCAACAATTATTTTTACAAATTCTTAACAAGGCGCATTTTCCTAATGATTGATACTTTAAAAGTCATCTAGTTACGTTACCACTCATGTGCACTATCAACAGTAGTGGCCTTAAATATGTTCCTTGCGTTACGCCAAACCATATTATATCAAACTTACAACAAGAAGTGTTCTTCCCACTGCGGACTGGTGGTGTCCTTCTTGAAAGCCGTCTGGTTCTTCTGTGGAGGCTCATCCATTTCTACCACGCAATATGGCGCCACACACCCTGACTTGCCTGCAATCGAAAGCTTGTGGTAAATCGAAGATTACTTTATTGGAACCAAGTGCAAATCTAACTAATAGATTCATCTTCGAATTATAATCTCAAAACTTAAGCATGATTTAAGACACAAGTTTGATTTGTTTTTCAGTTTAGAATGAGAAGCTGTAAAAAAAACAAACTTATGTTCAGTATACGAGCCATAATAAGATTGGTATGTAATTATTTTAACAAAATCGAGATCAGTCTATTTTTAAAGTGTTATGTGTATTAGTGAGGATTGATAAATAACTTTAACGTATGAAATAATTTTAGCAGTTAATAATTTTAGTAGCCGAAACTAGGACAGAGCAGACAGATTAGTGCTCACCTCCCAAATCTTTAGCTGCCACCACTTTGACCAGCAGTCTTTTTTCTCCCAGCATCTGAACGCTGCCCGCCGTCGAGTTGGGGGTTGACGTGTAAAGGTTTCTGTCATGCTGTAACTATAAACAAATTTTTAGATGCAGTTTTAAGGGGTTAAGGTTTTAGCGTTCCCTTGAGGATTCCGTCTAGATAGGTACCAATACAGTTCTAGATATTCGACCGCTAAGCAGTTATGTGTTATAAAATTTTACGAGCGCTGCCTTGTTATGCACTTTATTGTTCTTAACGATGTCAATTACAGGTCTTAAATTGTAAGGTTTCAATAGTTTTTATTCGTTTCGGACATACAAAAATGGTAGCTTTCTTAAAGTAATGACTATATTTTAGATCCTGTTATGTTCTTACTAAAATAACTAGTCGTCATTAAAAATATTTACCTACCTGTTTAAATTAATTATAAAATTTGCAATAATTATATCAAATCAATAAAATCATCAAAACATTATCAAACAATAACCTAGGTTAGTTATAGTCTTCTTCCAGCGCTAGGGCTATTAAACAGGATAATTAAGGTGTTAAGTAGACTAGCTACTAAGGTTTTCATCCCGGGAGTCTCGGTTTCGAAAATTTCGAGAGTCTCGACGATTTTTTATTATTTTCCAGACTCGAGACTGATGGTTTCGGTACCGGGATTAACGAGAATTTTGATACTAAGAAAAATCTTAACAATATTCAGTGTAGAGTAGCCATTAGTATAATCTAAAACAAGGATAAGACAAGGTAGTATAGTTCTATGTAAAGTCATACCTACCAAAAAAGTGCAAATTAAAAAACAAAAGTATTACTGCTGTGGAATTTGGAACCGAATTTCGAAGAAAAACGCGGATTTTGAAATAATCTGGAACATTGAAAATCACCGAACATCATCAAATACTGGATTGTAAAGTTAAACTGTGATGTGTTCGTTAATAGGCCATAAAATGCCTAAACGCTGATCCTATGAGCGTGGCTATAAGTACTATTGAAAAGTCTCGAAAGTCTTGTTTTTCCCGGGAATTTCGAGACAGCATCGAGTCTCGATTTTTTTTCCCGAGACTCAGAAAGTCATCGAGACTGAAAGCCCTACTAGCTAGGCTGTTATAGAGTCCTCACCATGGCATCATAGTGCAGGGGCAAACGAGGCGCTGCAGACTCCACATAACGCCGCAGTCGCGGGCAGGTCGGGTATTGTGCTAGGTTGAACTGCAGACTAGTGCTGCGTAGAGCGTTCACTACTATGTCACTGGAATCAGATGATACAAATAATTGATAATGTATAAACGGCTGACTGATTGACAGAAGACGCAAAAGCCAAGCTACTAAGCGTAGAGACTTGGAATGATAATAATAATAATAATAATGTTTGGACATTCCACACTACGCCATTTAGCCCCAAACTAGCTTGTATTATTGGAACCAGATAACTGATAGAATTTATATATATATATTTTGTAAATACATACATAGAATACATAGTAAACACCCAGACTCAGGGCAAACACCGATGTTCATCACACAAATATTTGTCCTGAGCGGGAATCGAACCCGCGACACCGGGCGTGGCAGTCTAACACACTTGCCACTCTACCATCCGTGTATTCCAAGTGTATGTTCGTCAAGAGGAGTAAGTGCGCGTTCATCACCCTATATTCAGTCTATCGCAGTCCAATGCTGGTCATAGGCCTCTCCTAAATTGCGCCATCGTGCCCTGTCTTCGGCTTGCCGCTTCCACCTAGCCGGAGATCGTCCTACACTACGTTTGCCGAATCGCGGTCTCCACTCAAGAACACGTTTACCCCAGCGTTTATCGTTTCTTCGGCAGATATGGGCAACCTACTGCCACTTCAGCTCGCTGATCCTCTGACCACCTGTTTTATGTCGACCATCTTAGTTTTCTGTCAGGTGACGTCGTTTCGGATTCCATCTTTAAGAGAAACCCCAAGCATAGCTCTCTCCATAGCTCGCTGAGGTATGGTATGCTATGGCCTATGATATGGTAATTAATTACACAGTTTCCATAATAAATTTAGTCCTGATTTTTTCTTCTTTTCCTATTTCCATTAATTACACAGTTTCCATAATAAATTTAGTCCTGATTTTTTATTCATTTCCTATAACCATTAATTACACAGTTTCCATAATAAATTTAGTCCTGATTTCTTCTTCTTTTCCTATAACATTACCATAATTTACACAGTTTCCATAATAAATTTAGTCCTGATTTTTTCTTCATTTCCTATAACCATTAATTACACAGTTTCCATAATAAATTTAGTCCTGATTTCTTCTTCTTTTCCTACTTGATTGATGATTTACCTGACTAGTTGTTGCAGGTTGCTCTCACTGGCGTTGGGGCGCAGTGCCCCAACTGGAGCTAGCGCTATCTTCACTTCCGGCCACCCATCACACTTCAGCTCACCCGTCAGCTTGTCTGTGATGCAAGTGATGTGCAGACGGGCGCGGAACCTGGGAATTTTGTTAATAAAAATAATCAAGGTTTTACATAAACAAGGTTGTTGAAAACCGACTTCAATTGGACTGTTCTAGAGACTGTGAAGTGTGAACCTTATAAGAGATGGAGCGACGACATTGCCCAAATAGCTGGTGTTACCTGGAGTAGAGTAGCTAGAGAGAGAAATAAATGGCAAGACATGGAGGAGGCTTTTGCCACTAAAGGTGGTTCTTGCACTAAAAATATGGAGTCAAATTTAGGTAGAAGAAACAAGTATGTAGAGGGGAATCCTCAAGGACAATTTCATTTTTTTTATAAATTAACCCTACTAACTTAAAAACACGTATACAATTTAAATTAAAGAATGAAACCTTTCACTTTTTATTTTGACGAAATCAAAAAACATGGACGAAACGAATAGTGTGAAGAAATTACTATAATACGGCGTACTTTTTGAGTATTTGTCCGAAACATTTTGTATGGAATTGGATTTGAGGATAAGCTAAGATAAACTATGTAATACGTGTAAGAAATAAAAAGCTTTTATTATTATTATAATAGTGACCGTGAATACCTCTGAAAATTTACAGGAAAGCTTTTAGGTTATTTTGATTTAAAAACCAAACTACCATACCGATTTTGATGAAGTTTTGTTTTTCAACCGAATTGAGTACCTCCTCCTTTTTCAACTGACTAAAAAAAGAAGACGTTCTCAAATCGGTTGTTTTTATGTTTGTTATCTCATATATTTGTTGTTTATAAACCGATTTGAAAAATCCTTTTTTTTATTTGAGACGAATGTATGTAAGATTGGTGCAATAGGAATGTCATCAAAACCGGTTTTGTAGTTTAGTTATTAAATCAAAGCTGAAGGCCTTCAACTAGAAGAAAAGACAGAAATGCAAAAAGAAGGTCTTACTTGTTGACATTGACTCTGTAGTGCGAGACCTCCACCTTCTCCCCGCGCTGGCTGAAGGCCTTCACCTGGAAGGCTGGGGTCGCATCGCAGTCACACGTGATCGTCTGAAATGAAGAACTACTTCATAACATCTACAAACTAATCGATCATCGATAATAACATGTTTGTCCTGGAGCGGGAATCGAACCCGCGACACCGGCGTAGCAGTCTAACACACTTGCCACTCGACCATCCGTGTCCTCAAATGTGACAAATGTACATACATACAGTCTAAACTACTTATATTCATACCATATTGTCATCATTTGCCTTATCTCTCGCCCACTCACGTATACGTGCCTAATGTGTCAAATACATTTGTGTTTTTCGTCTATTGTTTCATCGGGGATATAGCTCAGTGGTAGAGCAATCGACTGCAGATCGATAGGCCCCCGGTTCAAATCCGGGTGTCCCCTACCTTTTTATAATTATTTTTGGAACGATACTTACTACAAAACGAGTTTGCGAAAGATTTGATGAAAATGTAGAGTCGACTAAAAATGGCTCGAGTTTGTCTCTTGAGAATTTATTATGTTTTTATTACAAAAAACGATTGTTATAAATACAATTTATTTATAACGAATGAGTTAATTTAAATTCACTCATAAAAAACTCTATGTACGAAAAAAAAACGCATTGAAATACTATATATATAATAACAATCGCAGAAGGTTCGGTTAGGCAATTCCTACAACACTATATACCTACTTCGTATACCGGCTCTGCACATCAATAATATCATCACATTACAAGCATTCAATTATTAGAATAATGTTTTTACTGTATATTTTTAAGCTTTTTTTTAATAATTAAAAAATTGAATTGTATTAAATGCATAATCGATATTTTGGTTACCTTGCTATTATAATTATTAATTAAAATATATTTTTAATTGTCGTTTTATACGAGTTAATTACGGATATATAAAAAATTAAAAGTATAAATATAACATATTATAAAAAAAAACTATTAAATATACAACGTGTAATGTTATGTCCCTACAAGCCCCGAGGGGGCGAATTCAGACTAAGAGTGTGATACTATCACGTGTGCAAAGGTTGAATACATCGTATCGGCATTGTAGGGATATTAAGAAACAAATTGTACAGGGTGGGGGGTATATATATTATATTATATATTAATATAATAATTGTTATTATTATATTGTAATATATTATATTTATTATTACTATGAATTAGTTAACATTTAAATCTGATTTCCTGCGCAAATCCGAGCGGCGCGGGGTGTTTAGAGAGGTCAAACATCTAACTCGTTTCAGGGAAATTTAGTGGCAATAGATCGGGACACTGGGTCTCAAGGCGACTTTTGCGTAAAACAATTTTAGTTCGCTCACTTTTTGCTTCAGTTCGACGCGATCCCGAGCTCGTTTCGAAGAAATCATTGCCCGAGTCCTTATGTAGAAAATAAATCGGTGAAGAATTTCGAAAAAACGGCAGCGACATTAAATTTGTAGAAAATCGGCGGTCCACGGACTTCTCAGAGTGAAGAGAACGTGTAGGATATTATGCTTCAGTTCGACGCGATCCCGTGCTCGTTTCGAAGAATCCAAAGTCAAGATGTGTGATAAGTGGATATCACTTTTACAAAGTAAATTCCCATCTATTGGCTATATTTTGTATATATTTTTTTTTAATAACTGATGTGGTTTTTTTTTATATTTTTTTTAAATGTCCCTAATTCATGGCCCACCCTGTATTATATTAACTTGTAGTAATGTAACTTACAACATCATCCTTAGAGTCGCACTCGCAGAAGACGTTGGACACGCTGGGAGGATGAGTGTCAAGCGCGCGGACCAGCTCCACGCCTATGCCTTGCTGGAACAAGAGATAAGGTCAGTCAGCGACGTCGTCAACAAGAGATAAGATCAGTCAGCGACGTGGTTATCAAGAGATAAGGTCAGCCAGGCGGCTACTTCGTCACCAAAAGCACCTATAGTACACACGGTGTATTACAATAGGTATCCCTAGATCAAAGTTTGATTCTGGCCGCGTATATACTACTCGGGCAAATTAACATGCCACCTGGCTGACACCCGCGCGACGCCCTCCGTGTTTGTTCTTCCTCTTATTGCGAAGCCTTATCATTACTTATCATTGCCAAGTATTACAGGACCAAAGAGGTCTATTAAGATTATCCAATTCCACGCTGTACTTTGCACAAACGTCATTCGAGCCAGGTGTCATGTTCATTCGCCCGAGTAGTAGGTACCCCCCTCCCTCAAATACCCCTCCCTCTCTCAAGTACCCCTCGATCAAAGTTTAATTCTGGCCGCATATTATACGTGAAATCTTTATGTTACATCATGTAGATATAAACTTCAAGCTTGTTGATGTATAGCATATTTCCTCTGGCTGTCTGTCAATTTGTGGCAGTGATTTCGTGAAATTCAAAGGAAGTGTGTAACATGAAGTTAGCCGTCAGATGGTACCAACCTCAGAAAAATGAAGATAAAGATACAGATAAAGATCATTTATTTGCGTAAACATGTGTAGATTAAGTTGAAGTAAATGGATTACTTCCAGATTTAAATGAGATGTCAGATGTTAATGTTACACATCATAATATGAGACTTCTGTATGGCTCGCTTGTTTTTTTTAAATTAAATCTTCCTTTAAAAAATAATTAGTAAATACCTACTTAAGTGCCTATTAACTGTTTTGTTATTTTATTCTGTTCAACGAATGATATCTATTTCATTTTTCATTTCATTTCATTTATTTTTGACCAATATAACAAAGACCGTTATACAAGGCAAGTCAAAGATACATAATGCGATGATACCTACAGCTTGGTAAAAGCTATTGAAAGCATTCGTGTGTCACGTGGCATTGTGCGTAATTGCTCAGGTTAATGTTACTAATTGAAGTTACGACTAATGGACTTTGAAGAGGCCTACTTCTACCATCTCTAATTACCTTTAGTAAATAAATGGCTAGCGATAAGACCCACCTTTTTAAGAATGATTGATAAATTTGCTTTACTTACAAACTTACATTTAATTAATTTTTTTTAGAGCCTAGCCTTTTTAAGAGCCTATTGCTTTCACACAACGCTATACAGCCCCAAACTAAGCAGAGTATGTATATACTATGGGAACCAGATAACTAATACAATACTTACATACTTTTTTTTTGCTGTAAATACATATGACATATGAATAGAAAACACCCAGACTCAAGACAAACACTGATGTTCATCACACAAATGTTTGTCCTGAAGCGGGAATCGAAGTCCTACACTAGCCACTCGACCAATCGTGTCGTCTTGCCGACTGCCACGGAAGGGTTATGATTTTCGCGCGTATCTAGTATGTATGAAAACTTTGTTTCCTCGTATCTTCTAAACAGCAGGATGGATTTTGACAATCAAGGTATCATTAGATTCGTCTAAATAATCCAAAGTGCCTTTCGATATGTTTAAAAAAAACAATGGCGGATTTTTGGCTCTAAATAGAAAGTCGATAATACATTTTTGTTAACCAAACCTATCGAGAAGGGTATCAAAATGAATGTTATTAAAAGGACATTACAAAAATATGTATAAGTCATATGATTTTAATTTAATTAGGAATAATGAGTTGGCAATCAATGTATAATATATTGGCAGTCGGGTTTTTAGTTTTTTTAACTTAAAGTAGGGTTAAGACGAAGCCAGTAACGCTGGCGCCAGTCCCCAGGCAAGCCAGTGCTGGCCTGGCCCACGTTGTTTATAATAATAATAATAATATAATAATAAATACTTTATTGCAGACACAAGATCCATAGAGTCTTAAAACTAACAACTTAACACTAAAAAACAAAAGAAAATAGTAAAAAAATAAATAGTTATAAAATAATTTACAAAGAAAGTAGAATTTAGGTGGCAATCTCCACCCAACATCTATACGTTCTCGTGTGTATAAGTCTTTCTGCCAGACTTTTAATAATAATATTATTACATGAGTAAACTCTGGACATGAAGGACGCGATCCTCTTCCGCTGAATAGCGTTGAAAGAGTCGACCCGAGCCTCGACGAACATTTCGGAAGCGCTTCAGGCCCATCAGGTGCCTGAAGATGTTATTATAGGCAACCCTTATGCCGTCATGCGTCTTTTGGTGTAGTCAGTCCAGAGCTGACACGTGTAGAATGTCTGGCAGAAAGACCTAAACAATGTCATTTTTTTTTTAGTTTTGATGAGGCAATGGAAAATAGGCCGTCGCTCTATTCCCGCTATTGCTGGCAGCCAGCGCTGACTTGTCTTGAAAAACTGTTTATACGAGGCCAATAACCAGCCAGCGCTGGCTGCCAATGAGACTGGCAGCCAGCAGAGTACTAAGTATTTTAATTTTGCAAAGACATTCTTCTTCTGACAAGAATTCAGATTTATTTAAGTAAGCTGACTACATCAATTTGAAAATGCTTGCGTACACTTTTCTTTGCAAAATTAAAGGTAAGTAATACATATGTGAAAGTCAAAGTGTGAAAGCTTGCGAGTGTCTGTGCGGCTGACTGTACCTATGTTGTGACTTGAGTAATAGTCGATCACGTAGTCTGCGGTTATCACGTACCTAGTTTCATTAAACATTACCCAGCAGACGGTAATGGTAAGCGAAGAAGCATATTCTAATCGATTACCCACAAGGTCGAGTGGGGTCTTTACGCATTATGTCTGTCACACGTGCGCGACTGTTTTTAATGGTTCTTTACATTATAATTATCCGACTTCCAAATAGGAGGAGGTTCTTAAATTTTTTTTTTTATTTTTGTTACCTCAAAACTTTGTTGTTTTTAAATCAATTTGAAAAAACCTTCTTTTTGTTTGAGAGGTTATACTTTCAGATTGGTCACATAGAAATTTCATCAAAATAACTGTAAAAAAAGTCGATGAAGTGAAAAAAAAATGCGTATTTTGCTTCCCTGTATCTTTTCAGTGGTGCCTATTGCCAACGGTCAGTAAAACAGTCCGATTAATACGACTGTTAGAAAATGCTCTAGCATTAAGTCCTTCTTTTGTACTACGTTTAAGGGGAATCCTCAAATCCTTAAAATTTAGAATTAAAATTTTGATTTATAAAATTGCAAATTCAAAATTTAGATTTTATACGTGTAACTTAAAAACACGTATAAAATCTAAATTAAAGTATGAAACCTTTTACTTTTTTTGTTGACGAAATCAAAAAACATGGACGAAACGAATAGTGTGAAGAAATTACAATAATACGGCGTACTTTTTGAGTATTTGTCCGAAACATTTTTGGAATTCGGATTTGAGGAATAGCCTTAAGTGTGTGCAATAAAGTATTAAATAAATAAATTAATGTCTCAAGTTTCAAGTCTCTACGCTCAGCGATTTGACCTGTACGTTGTCTGTCATCAGTCAGTCAGTCAGTTTGTTTTCACTTATAAGTTTTTTTTTAATATTAAAAGAACTTTGAATTCGTAGAGTAGTAATAGTAATTAGGTATAAATTAAATCTATGCGTAGAAAAAAACAACACAAAATGATAAAATTATATTATTTTTAGGATTTTATTATTGTTATTATTATAATAACCAGTAATTATCATCAATTACTGACCGATAACTGACGTTTAAACAAGTTTTTTTTATACATGATGATATTATTATTAACCTAATTATAGAAGGTTATTTTGAATCAGCTATCATAAAATTCAAATTAATGCGTTTTTGTTCTATTGTGGTCAACTCAAGGTCATGGGAAATGTATTATGTCTATTGTCTACTGTTAGCCCTAAAACATATGACAACCTTCAATAGTAGATTATGCACTACGGGGATAAAGCAGTGTCTTATGTCGCGCATATTGAACCCTGAGCGAAGCGAGGGAGTTATGTAGAGTCCTGAGTGACGCGAGGGGTTCAAGCTGCCCAAGACGAATACATGCTTTATCCCAGAGGAGTATACTCTACTTTTCACACTTTCTGCGAGGCAACAAAAAGCCAGGGCTCAGAACTCAACAGCCAACACCGTCTTTTGTTTCACAATCTTTGAAGTCGCGCCTTTTTTCTTTTTTTTTATGAGTTCTGTTTATGAGTGGCCAGTTCGAATTTCGAACAAACCTTTTTACAATGCTATATCTCTGGGCGTACCTTTATTAGAGTTTTCCACGAGTTTCCACACGAATTTGACGTTCTCAATTCAAAATAACATTACTGTACATACCCTTGGGAGTTTCATCTTGGTAGGTAATGCTTTGCGGTATTAAAATGTAGAGGTCGGTAGGGACGTCAAAATTTGAATAGCCTATAGGCAGCACATTTGAAAATCCGCCACTACGTCTATGCTACTAGCTACTTTAAAATAATAGATACCTACCTCTAACACAAAAACAACCACTAGCTAACACGACAAGGAAAGAAACTTTCGTAAAGGTTCGTCATAGGAACCAATTCAAATCAGTCGTGACGAGAATGACATTGATTGAGAGGGTATGTCAAATGTTTTTCAACATAACCTAGCGTCGCGTCTGCCAATAACCTCAGTGTTGGCACAAAACCCATCGGTGTTACCAACTCGTCGGCTTACTAGGCCACATAATGATTCTAAATGAATTAAAAAATATAACTGAAGATTTTGGGGACCTAAAAATCTTGAAAATCAAAATAAAGAGAATAATGATGACATGAAAACCATGCTCGAGGTAATGGGCATGGTTTCACATGGTTCGGAGTGATGGATGAGGACATCACTTTTCACACTTCTGGCCCAATTGAGCTGAAGTCTGATCTATAATATATTCAAGATTTAAGATACTTATTCCCAAGAATATAGTTTACATATTATGCTGTTAAAATAGGTATTGGTGTCTTATGTTCTACCATTTTATCGTGTGCGAATTTTACAAATGAATGAATATAGTAATAGATGATACTGAAATGTCAAGGTTAGTTATTTAAATTTATCGATACCTACTTAACTATGTTAAAATAGTCCGAGGAAAGAACCAATTATTATTAAAAAATACACAAAGATATCAAGCTCGTTAAACCTATAAATTGATAAAAACCAAACGATGAAATTGACTTTATCTATAAAAAAAATGGCTACATCTAGCGTAAATTTGGCAATGTCGGCAACACTTTGGCCAACTGCCAAAAACTATAACCCGACTACCCGGTCGCTATTCACAATTTATTGTTCAGGGGAAATGAAAATGGAATATCGTAAGTTTCAGGGTGTTTTTTCTTTTTGGTGAAGCTATGCCTTGGCATTTTATTACACAAAAACAAATAAAATCTCAAGAGATTCATATATAACTGACTAGCTGGTGCCCGCGACTTCGTCTGCGCAGGTATCTCTATAAATTGTAGTCTATGTGTTATTCTGATGTATAAGCTATATTATTGTAAAGTTTCAATAAAATCCATTCAGTAGTTTTTACGTGAAAGAGTAACAAACATCCATCCATCCATCCATCCATCCATCCATCCATCCTTACAAACTTTCGCGTTTATAATATTAGTAGGATTAGTAGGATACTGATCTGCTAAGTGGTATCACTGTTTTACCCTGTATAAAAGTGTATACGTAGTTTAATAGGTAGATTTATTTACCAGCTTAAACTTAAAACGTAAAAACGTAAGTCTTAACTTTATTTTGGGGTACTTACATAAATGGGTCTATCGGTCATAAATGGATTTATGATTAGGGCAATGAGGGTAAGTAACCTAGATACCTACTTACTTAAGTATACGTATACAGGGTGTATTTTCAACATGGCTCGGATGGCCAAATTCGAATAGGAAATAGCGAAAAATGTCTCGGGGCAGATTTTGATAATAAGTAAATCTGCATACCCACTAACTTAGATTTCTTAATTTTATTTCCCTTGTCAGGAATTGAACCCGTGCATTTTTAATCGACTTTCAATAAGGCGGAGGTTCTCAATTCGGTTGTATGTTTTTAATGTTTGTTACTGCAGTACTTTGTCATTTATCAACTGATTTGGATTTTCTTTTTTTGAAAGGACATACCAATTTTCAGATGAATCCCATATAAATTTAATGAAAATCGATTTATAACTTTGGTTTTGAAATCAAAATAAAAAATAAGTCATCCAAGTAGGATGACTTATTTTTTTCCGTAAACTAAATTGTGTATTTTGATTCTAAATTAGTCAATATTTTTTACTTTTTAGTTAAATTTGAAATCAGTTGGTTATAAAACTTTTTTCTTAGTTATTTTATGTCTCGGCGGGGTAAGTAAATAATAAATACGGGTAGGTATCAAGACAACTCCACTTATCAAAGTTTTCTTGAACTCTGACTTAAATACATCATCGTTAATTAAAATTACATTTTATCGAAAAAAAGCCACTTGACCTCTATTTACTTCATTAAAAATGTATTTGATTCAAATGTCAACCACCTACTTAATTACTAATACAATACGAATACATAAAAAATGGTAAAATTAGGTGACTCCCGCTACTTCATTTACGTTGTGAATTAACAGAAATCCTTGATAAAACGCTTTTTTGAGGCAGTAAAGCGTCGATGAAACGGATTTTTACAAACTACAAGCCAGCGAGTTTGCTTGTAGCTTGTAAATTCGCACTGTGTCATGGGATTTTTTACAATCTGCTTGTTGATAATCCTTCCCGAAAGCTAACTCACTCACTCGCTTTAAAACTCGCCGGCTTGTAGCGTGTAAACTAGCCGTGTGTCATCGAGAATTAAGGAAGCTATTTGTGCGAGCCTGTTGACAGCTTGGTGGTTCGATCACGTCGAGGTCACCAAATTTTGATTTGTGGAAAGGAAAAAGAGTGTCTTAGGGTAATTGTAGCGTTTGCATAAGAGTCATGCCGTAGCATTGAAAAACTTGTGCAAACGCTACAATAACCTTAAAAAACTCTTTTTCTTACTCACAAATCAACAATAGTATATTATGCACTAAGGGGATAAAGCAGTGTCTTATGTTGCGGGTGGCATATTGAACCCTGAGCTAACGAGGGACTCAGTTAACTCTTGAGCGAAGCGAGGGAGTTATGTAGAGTCCTGAGTGACGCGAGGGGTTCAAGCTGCCCAAGACGAAGACAAGCTTTATCCCAGAGGAGCATACTCTACTTTTCACACCTTCTGCGAGGCAATAAAAATCCAGGGCTCCGAACTAAGCAGCCAACACCGTCTTTTGTTTTATAATCTTTGTAGTAGCGCCTTTTTTCTTTTTTTATGAGTGGCCAGTTGGATTTTAGAACAAACCTTTTTACAATGCCATAATAGGCATTCTTTTACTTAGAGTTTTCCACGAGTTTCCATACGAATTTGACGTTCCAAATTCAAATCACATTACTACCCTTGGGAGTTTCATACAACATTACCTCCCTTAGTAGGTAATGCTTTGCTTTACCTTGATGATAGCATGATATGTAATTGGATATTGTCGAGCAGGTGGTGTGAAAAGCCTTTTTATATATTTGATACTGGGTGTGCTAATCACTCTCCGCTTAGTTCGGGGCTATTTTAGTTTTATGGCGTTGTGTGAAACTTCCAAAACATTTATTTATTAATTACATCCTGTATAACAAATGGCTAATAATTGTATTATTAATTAAGTTATTAATACTGGTTACTCATCAAATGGACAATCAGTGTCACACCGATAGTGATAACCTTCGTTCAACTAGAGTCTGGAATACAACTACCTACTTATAATTTTATTACAGCATAAGTTAACTACTACAATCTATATTACAAAATGTACAAAAGGAAAATACCTTATCAATTAAAATAAAATTTGTATATTATATTCTTCAGTGAAGTATGTGACTCTTTTTTATGCCTACATTCATAAGACCAGTCTGTAACTAACCATACTTGAGACAAATAAAACATTGATTCATGCATCCATTATTTCATTCATTCATCCATCCCTTCATTCATCCATCCATTCAATCAATCAATTTATTTTCCAAAAACACAGATATTGCACAATGGTTCACAACGGACCCCGCACTAGGGAAAGCCTGTATCGCGGGAGTCCTAAATCGATTAACAGAAAGATTAATTCTTACAAGGTTTATAAATCAAATTAGGACAAATGTAATAAGCATGCGAGGCAGAATATAAAATAATTTGTTTAAACTAATATAAAAGCAAAAGTAATTTTCATTGGATTTGGGTAGATGGAGAGTGGCTTTATATATGCGCAAATACTTATTTTTGTGAGTGTGTTGTTGAGTGAGATGAGAGACCGTGTGTAGAGATGTGAGTATGTAGGTGTGGGTGTGTATGTGGATATGTGTGTGTGTAGAGATTTGTGTATGTAGAGATTTATATGAGTGTTTGTGTGGAGGTTGAGGAGGTAGTCTACCGTGAGTAGTATAAATGCAAATAATAATCATAAAAAATAAACAGTTATACAATGGCAACCAGTAAAGCTTCAGTTTCATCGTAGTCAAGGGTGACTAGCCATCTGAAAAGTGAGCAACATTTTAGGTCACACTTATTTAAAACCTGTTTATAAATAAACGGGAAAGCGAAGGATCGAAACTTTTTTGCAAACGCTGCATTCGTTCAAACAATTGGGCCGCCCATAGATGAATAACGGTGTTCTTATAGAACACTAAGATAAGAGTAGACAGTATCAAACGTAAAAAAAAACAAAAAGAATGCGGAACAGAAAATTTTCAGACACCCTGTCAATAAAAATGAAATATCTCTATTTTCAATGAAAAATCCTAGTAGTTATAAAATATAATATTTATCTAGCCCTGTTATTCTTTATTTTGCCTTGGACTATCTAGTAAAAGTTAGCCAATGTGGCTCCCTTTTTTTGCGCATTTTCAATATGTGATATGTGATTTTATACATTTACTTCTGTGGGCCACCTCACCCATAGACTGTTGTAAACGATCTATAGGTAGCTCAACTGCTCCAACTCGATACCCGATGACAGCGTGCCCAGGATACTGATTGCATTGCCTTTTTGTATAGAAAGGCTTATTCATTGTATATTCACAAAAAATCCGGTTCTTGTGAGCCCTCATTTTACTGTGTCCCTGACACAGATATCGCTTTTGAAAAGACCCTTTTGGCTCCAAGAGTTGTGAAATGAAACTTTGTCCAAATAGGATGTAGCCCTTGTAGTCTCTTTGACATAAAAAAGGCTCAATAGTAGATTGTGCACTAAGGGGATAAGGCAGTGTCTTGTATCGCGGGTGGCATATTGAACCCTGAGCTAACGAGGGACTCAGTTATGTAGAGTCCTGAGTGACGCGAGGGGTTCAAGCTACCCAAGACGAAGACAGGCTTTATCCCAGAGGAGCATACTCTACTTTTCAAACCTTCTGCGAGGCAATATAAAGCCAGGGCTCCAGCAGCGAACACCGTCTTTTGTTTCACAATATTCTTATACTCAAAGATTCATCTGATTCGGATCTTTACTATATATGTAGTTCTTTTTTATTTTAAGTAAATTAATAAAAGAAAAGAAAACTTTCAACTCATATGCAGCTTATATTAATTATATACCTACTTAGTTAAAATAGTCTTAAATTTTATAGTTTCATTTTGTAATTTTAGCCTTCATTCATTTCTTTCTTCATTTTATACTACGTTTACTTAAACCCACCTTTTTACTAAGACCTTTATGAAATAAATGTTTTTTTAAATTGAAGTCGCGCCTTTTTTTTGTTTTGTTTATGAGTTCTGCTTATGGTGGCCAGTTTGATTTTCGAAACCTTTTTACAATGCCATATATGGGCGTTCTTTTACTTAAAAATTACACACTGTATTTTACAGTAAAAATAGACATATCTCTATTTATTTAATTTACTTCTAATGTGAATGAAACTACCACCACTCGACTCCAGCTAATGTAAATACTCATACACAAATACATAACGTGACTCATACAAACATTTCTAGAGTGTAATATCTTGCGTGAATCGGAACTAATGGTTCAATGGCAGAGATAATTGATGCTTTATTTTCATTTTTCGTTCGTTTAATTTGGTTATCGCTAGTCATAAATAGGCATAAATATAAATAGCAATTACTTATACAATCTATATTTTAGATTATAATTAAAAAAATAATTAATGAATTAAAAACTCTCAAGTAAATAAAAAGTTATAATACATATATATATATATTCAGACTACCTGGGTCCATACATTGTACAACATTACATTAATTATATTTATTAGATATTTTTTTTTTTTTTTTTTTTTATTAGAAAAAAATATATGGTTTGTTTTGAAATCGTTTCAAAGCTAAAATAAGAGTAGGTATTTATCAATTTATGACTTCAAACCATTACCTACTCAAATAATATCACACCTGCTTATATTTCTTTTTTTTATTTATACAATTTAGATTCCACTGTTTGTAGAGCAAGGAAATTATTAATGTTAAAAAAAAAAGATTTGTTTACTACCTATTTAATTTATATAAAAACATTATAGGTATGACTGGCAAAATGCAACGAAAAAAATAAATAAAATAAAATTGGAAGCTTACCAAATTCATTTGGTAATTTGTTTCAAACGAACTTTGCCAAAAAGTGCGTCTAACGGGGCTAAAGAAAATAAAACGGTTATTGTGTTACTCATACAAAGTGTATTTCAATGGTAAATACCTAAATATTTTAATTTTCACTTCTCATGCTCGTTAAATTATTTTTTCCCTGAGGGAGTAAAACTGCATTTTAGGTCCAAGAGCAAAAGAGTAATTGCGTATGAAATCTGTTCAAAGAGGTTTCATGCCGGAAGCTGAGAACTTTTTTTCGAAACCTTATCTACGGGTAAGTATTTAAAGGAATCTAAAACATAGCTATTTTCAAATTATAAATATAAACATTGGGTCATTGTCTCTATTTTTGAATTACGAAATGGGTGCTCATTAAGTTTTGTTTCATATCCTCGCATGTGAAAAACCTTGTGTGTACCTCGTTCCTGAAGCCCATTTTATAAAATGGCTTGCTTCAGGCCCTTGGTATACAAATTACTATCTATACTTAGTGCTTACCTAGACTTTGACAAGAATCCTAGCATAAAATAAATGTTTAGATCTATGTTTTTTTTAAATCAATTTTAAATTTACTTTAGTTTGAGTCAGCGTTTCGGACATCGAACCCGCGGCACTCAAAACCAAAATACTTCATGCAAAAAATATTGAATAGTTTTAAAAACCATTGCGAATCTAAAAATATGAATACAGACAGTCTTTTGGATTGTCTGATGTCATCGTGACGTCACTGGTGTCAGTGACATCATCCGCTGTCAGGCGAAGCGATGTGCTCGACATTTAAAAATTTGGTTAGGGTTGGCAAGAATTTATATTTTTTATGTTGTTAATATTTGTTATTTATTAATAACGTAGCTATTTTATCGTATAGTACAAATTGATGCGTGGTGAAAGAAAAAAAAAAAATTTAAACAAAAATTCTGACCTTTTCTAGATTATTTTTAAAAAAATATTTTTTTTGTTTAATGCTGGAGCTATATTATCGAGCGATAATTCATGTTGCGTTGTCGCGATAAAAACATCGTGTATGTTCTTGTCTTACTTTTAGTAGTACACTACCTACTTTGTATTCGCCCGAATACATCGCAATGCGACGAACTACTTGGCCAGAGTAGTAACGGGCGGCCACGCAGATATTCGCGTTAGCGCGATAATGTGACCGTAGCATAAGACAGTGTACAAATTATTTTCTTATCTAGCACTGAAACTGTACCTTTCTACCACACTACCACGAAAATCTATCCATCTACCTTTTAACCCTCACAAAAGTCACAAACTTCATAACGAAATATCTGTACAATGTTAGTCTTTGTACTTTTGTGCGCAAGATGTATGAATGTTAATTATAATTTTTTTCAGTTTCATTTAATTTATTTTTAATTTTCCAAAGTTATTGTTATCAATTTTATTTAATTTTATATTCCACTTTCATTAGATTTTAATTTATCTTTATTAATCAAATGTTATTTAGTACCTAATGTAATTCGCTCTTTAATTAATGTTATTGGCTGCTGCCGTCTTAATTAATGTAAAATAAATATATACAAATACAAATAATTGATTAAAGATAATTGATAATTGACTCTCGTTACAAACTTCGGCGAGTCCACACCTCCTGATGATGCCTCGTGTAGAGGCGAAACACGTGTCGTATCTTTAAACTTTGGTTTTCTGTTCTTTGACTCTTTGGTTTAGTTGAACTAAAGTTAAGTTAATTAAAACCTTTGTTTAGAAATTAAGCGGATTTATTACTAAATATATTTATATAATTTATTGATAAATACAAATACTTTCTCATATCTAAAGGTACAGTCAGCTGCACAGACATGTATACACTCTCAAGCTTTCACATTTATAAGACTCTTAATTTTGAAAAGACGCAAGCATCATCCAATCAATGTAGTTATCTAACTTGTCAGAATTATTGCCAGAAGTAGAATGTCTTTGCGAAATTAAGAGTATAATATAAATGTGAAAGCTTTGGACACCGTGGCTTAGTTGGTAGTGACCCTGCCTACGAAGCTTGGTGTTCCGGGTTCGATTCCCGGCCGGGGCAAATATTTGTGACGAACACAAATGTTTGTTCTCGGGTCTCGGGTCTTGGATGTTGTGATGTCTTGTGTGTGTCCATGCCACCTGCGACACAGGGAATCCTAGTGCAGGGGTGTGAGTGGGTGAATGTTTGTTTGTTGTATACATGTCTATGCAGCTGACTGTACATTTTATTGAGTACCTACATTTTTCTTCGCCTCTTCAAATGCTAACAAATGAAAGAGGCAGCCTTGACTGATATCATTGCCAAAAGGCGGGCGAGGCAGTCGCGCCCTATGACATAATATCAGACATATTATGCTTTATGATTTAATTTCGTATAAAGTGAGTTTGGTTGTTTGTGATGACCCTGGCTTTTGCGAATGACAGACGAAAGGTGAAACGTCAATGTCAGGTAGCAATCTACTATTTTTTTTTTTGCACGAAAGGAGCCTCTTTGAGGCGCACTTGAAATCCTTTCACCACACTGGTTCGAAAGAACTAGTGACACGATGAGAAGAAGAAGAAGATCTAGTAATTAAATATCATTTTATAATCAATTATTTTTTGTTACTTTTTGTTTAGGAGTTTTATTAATAATGAAAAATATTAATAATTTTCTCTTATATTTCTTAAGCCCTGTTACTTCTCTTTTTCGAAATTAAGGCTCGGACTAAAATGTAGTAGAAGTTGTCTAAAATTAGCGAACTTTTTTGGCGCCTTCTCAACTACTACATTATGATTCTATACTTTAAATTTTTCATGCTACAGAAATGTAGTGAAGTAAATTACTTTTCGCCTGAAAATAGGTTTCCACGAAAATGCAATTTATTTTCAGTATACCATGTTGTAGATGGCGCCACTAACAATATGGTTAAGTAATTTGGGTTACGGCATTGCAGTGCCATTATTCAAGCGGTTTCAGTGGTAAAGAAATAACTTTAAAAACTTTTTAAGCAATTAAGTTTTCACCATAGAAGCATACCTGGCTGTATGGAAAAACGTCAAAAATATTTAGTTAATTTGAACACTTCGTCTTGTCTACCTGACCTTGTTTTTGAGAACCTTTATAAAGATAGCGCCTAAAACGCCAAAACATAGTTTAAATTGATCAAAAATAGGTTCTTGTACAGACGGCGTCAGAGATAAGTATCTCCCTTGAACAAGACACTCAGCTATATTTCCTTTCAAAAAATTGTGATACATAAAATTATTTTCAGGCTTACATACGGTTATTTATACAAATATAATCTATTTTTTAAAGGAAGACTTCTCCATTCGCCGCGACGCGACGGTGATTTAAAGGGATTTGAAGCTGGGTATTATAATGCATGGGGGATACTTATCTATGACGCTGTCTGTACCTAGCATCAATTACAGGCTTATCCTAAGAGAAACGCAATGCACAGGCCACCCGAACTACTAAACGTACTGGACTGTACATTTTAAAGGTATTATTGTAAATATGTGTAAACGCATACTAAGAAAAAAAATGTTGATTAGCAACAAAGAGTTGTGGATGTGAGCTAGTTATGTTACCTAGATCTTTTTCAGTCTAGTGTTTAACCCGAGCGTTTCCAGCGCGCGTGTTTTGTGCGTACGCTCGTGTTCTGTACGTACACGCGTGTACACGCGTCGCGCCACTTGTACGAGCGTTGTCACACTAAAGCGTCCATGACACAGGACTAGTTTACAAGCTACGAAAACTCCTCAATGTCATCAGCGCTAGCGCCAGCGTCTCTATTCACATGCACCACAAACAAACCGAGCGTAACCGCCGGAGTAATGCCTTGATCACACGTACCGAGCAAACGGCCGAGACAGTGCTCGGCTGAGCGAGTAATGTAAGCTACTTGCTTACATAACGTCTCACGTTTGCTTGGTACGTGTGATCTAAGCATAAGTCCGTGTACGCGCGTTCAGGTTATGAAGCGCGTGTGTGCCAAAACTACCGTATACGCTCTCAAAAAACGCTACTTTAAATCCGCCCTAAATGCTGGAAATAAACAAGTTACTTCTCATCTCGATACCACAGACAAAGTCGCGGACAACAGATAGTTAACTAAACAGAGGTTGTATAAAGTTGGCGTGTTTGCCAAAATAGTAAAACTATTTGCAGAACCGCAACCAATGTTTATTTTAAGTTCTCTAGAGTTTATTTTTAGATATGGTTTCTTGGAGCGTGCCATTGTGTAATTTGTGATGTCATTTTCTTTATTACCTAATTATTTATTAATTTTATTTATCTTGTGTCTGAATTTTTTAAGATATTTAGTTAGATATGACATATGTTAGATATGAAAGTGGATGGATTTACGAGAAGAGGAAGAACAAAGAAAAGATGGATGGACTGTGTGAAGGAGGATATGAACAAAGCAGGTGTTAGTACAGAGATGACGGCTGATAGAGACGAATGGAAGAAGAATACATGTTGTGCCGACCCTTCCTAAGTGAGGGATAAGGGCAGGGCGATGATAATGTTTAAATTAGATATAAGATATTCATATACGATTTTATTATAGTTATTTCCGACGGTCCGCCATTCTCATTAGACTCATTGGCGACCAATTGCTTGTGGAGGCCAACTTACAGAGCCTCGAACACAGGCGGCGAGTTGCGAGCCTTTCGGTCTTCTACAAGATTCACTTCGGAGAGTGCGCGCAGGAGTGCTACACGATCTAATCCCGCCATCTCCCTTTTACCACCGAACTAGCAGGCGTACGGGAGGGTACCACTTCTATCTCGTGGACATCCCACGAACTCGAACCATGCGGTTCGCATCGACAATTATGGTGCGCACCAGCAGGGAGTGGAACTCGCCGTCGGCGTCTGTTTTTCCGACACACTATAATCTCGGAGTCTTCAAATCAAGAGTGAATAAGTTCTTACTAGGCAAGCCTGCTACATCCTCGACCACATCGTCACTTACCATCAGGTGAGGTTGTGGTCAAATGCTTGCCTATACCATATAAAAAAAAAAAAAAAAATCTACGGATTTAATCAACCGACTTCCAAAAAAAGGAGGAAGTTCTCAATTTGGTTGAATGTTTTTTTTTACTAAAACAATCCAATTGAAGTCGACTGTAGTATGTGATTGATATGTTAAACCTTGATTGTATATCACGCTTCTATTATATTTTCAATAGTGCATAACAGGCCTTAGTGTGAAGAATGAATTAATGAATGAATGAAAATGCGGGCCTTAGTATGATGTAATAGTATGAGAGACGTTTTATGAAATATTACTAATATGTTGAAATAGAGGTCACAAATTGACTCTTCATACAAAAGACATCAACGCGCTCTACACATTTTGACAAAAAGAATCAGTTTCAAAACTTAAGAGGCAATAAAAAATATAACACCAAAAAAAAACATACGTAAATAAATATTTGGCGTAACATTTCTGGTTATCAAAAATATTCCCCTCAGCCGGGATACGAACCCGAATACCAAGCTCTACCAAATTAACAACGTCATTAAGCGAATAATAAAGCCTTTATAGTGAAAATTATGTACCTAATAAGTTCTTAGGAAAAAGCTATTAAGTAGTGAAAAAATGTAATAAGAATGTAAGGTATAATACCTAATATTTTTAAGAGGCATAAAATATGAAACTTAGGTATGTATTTATTTTTATTTTTCGTTAATTTTGATGACGCTTAAATTTATTTGGAAATTTAATATTTTGCTTAAGTAGGTTTATATTTATCTTTTAAGTAAGATATGTTATCTAACTAAAGCAATTAAGTATAAGATAAATATTTTTAAGAGTGGTTTCATTTTTGGGATTATATATCGTAATGTAGGTATTTGGAAACGGAATGGATTTAATTTAAGAAATCCTAAATTTGATTTCATTTCTAAAGACTTTCATTTTTCATTTCACTTTCCTTTCATTACAGAATACGGAATGTAAAACCAAAAGTTAAACGTACCTACTCATTGGAGATTAAACAGCAAGCTATATTGAAACGTAAACAAACGCTTTACAAGGTCGAAATTAAAACGTAAACAATTGAGGTTGCTATCGAATATAAGAGTTAAGGTAAACGCGAGATTCCAACCAATAAAATGTATAATATGCGAATATACATTCATATATGTGTATACCTATGTATGTGAATATACATGTATAGTCCTACATTTCTTATAAAAACATACTATAATCAAGGATTTACAAAAACATCGTATTTATAACCGACTTCAATTGGACTGCTTTAGTGACCGTAAACACCACTGAAAGGTTAAAGGGAAGCAAAATACGCAATTCGTTTACTTAGACGACATATTTTTTCAGTTATTTTGACATAAAAAAAACTACTGAACCGATTTTGATGAAATTTGTATGGGACCAATCTAAAATTATTTTCTCGTACAAAAAAAAAATTCAACTCGGTTTAAAAACAACAAAGTTCTGAGGTAACAAACATAAAAAAAAAACATTCAAAACCGAATTGATAACCTCCTCCTGTTTGAAGTCGGTTGAAAATAGGTATCTTCTTAACAACAATTGCAATACAAAGAGGCAATGCAGCCAGTATCCTCGGCACACTACCATCGTGTGTCGAGTTGGAGCAGTTAAGCTACCTATAGATCGTTTGCAATGGTCTATTATATAGGTGGCCCAATTGTTTCCTTTTGTAAATTCATTTATGTGGGTCATTAACAAAATTTACATGGTGTCGTGCATTTCTTATTTAACTCTATAGTAACTAAGTTGCATGCAATTTCAATTATAAATGACCACATCGTGCATAAAACTTATAGTATACAAACTATACCTAGCCAAAACAGTAGGACCTAATAATTTAAATACTTTACTTTAAAAAAACGAATCTGCCTAAATCTTAAATCTTAAAATTTTGTAACATAAATGTAGATTGTAGTAGTTTTAAGCTTATGCTGTAATAAACTGAATGACAAGTATTTAGTAACAAAAAACTGTCGATTTCTGTTTTAAATAATATCCAGCTACCAAATAGTAAAACTCATTTTTTTGTTTGACATTTAAAAAAAAATTAAAAGCAAAATGGAGTATTTAGGTCGCAATGCGGGACCAATGGACTTCATTTATCTTTAGCTAACAATTTCGCTTTTCATTAAGGCAAGTTTTAGAGTGCATTAAACAATGATATTCTAAAACATTGGCACAAATACATTTTTGATGCTTGAAAATGCTGTTTAAATTCTCAGACATATTGAAATCTCAATAATGCGTCTACCAAACCGATTACAATACAATTAGGCATTAAATTGATATTTCGTGTAACACAATGTATTTTCTGTTTATTAAATGTATCTCCTCTTCTGAAATTCTCATTAATGAGAAACATAACTAAAGTCATATAAATGTACCTATAATTATTAGTATATGTATATTATCAGTATTACCAACTTATACCTGTCACTGAGTGTGCTGCTATCTGTACCTACTTAAAAAAATATGTAATTGTAATTGTAATTTATAAGTTAGTAATAACACTATTCCAAATTAAATTAACTACTACAATCTATACATAGGTATATTACAAAATTTACAAAAGGAAACAATTGGGCCACCCACAGAACGTTGCAAACGATCTATAGGTAGCTCAACTGCTCCAACTCGATACCCAATGGCAGCGTGCCGAGGATACTGGCTGCATTGCCTCTTTGTAAAGCAAGGCTTATTCTTTGGCCCAGATAGCTGCCAGCCCTCTGATCACGCGTCGCTTCGACCAGACGCTCTGACAACATTTTAAAAACGCGGAAGGCTCCCATTCCCCATGGACCTAGGAACTCGACCCCAAAGGGCTCAAACATGTACGACCTATCAAGACTTTTATTTTAAGATTGTAAATTATTATTTTTGGTAGCTTTATTGAATTTTAATAATGTTTATGTGAAATATGGATCATAGTAGTCTGAAATAAAATATTTTTACCTATTTTATTTTTTATAATGAAGCAAGAAACATTTTTTTTGTTATTTTAATTCAACTTCCTTGAGTTTATCTCACGCATCAATCGTTCTTGAGCCATTTTCTTTTATAGCGACCTAATAACCGATTTCAGATTACGATCATCAAGCTGAAATAAACCGTTTTCCTTTGAAATAAAGTTGATTATGGCATAAATCTTTATTTTTACAGCTGCATGCGTTTACGCACAGGAAATGTCCGACTGAGACAAATGATTTTCGACTCAATCTGCTGAATCATAAAGGTGATTTAACCTTGGCAATAACACCACTGTAAATATACCGCAGCCTCGATTCTGAATAAGCATTCCTTGAACCACACTTTGACATTCCAAACAATGAAGATCCCATTCAAATTGAATAGGCAATGCTTATTATAAATCCAGGTTTAATTCTTATATTAAAACAAAGGATTAAAATAAAACCTTACCTCCTCGACGGACTTTTTGGAGAACTCGTTCATGGACACAATCCATTGCTGCACTAGTTCATTCACAATAACAAGGTCGTTATATAACCATGTCAATAGATCGTTCACCCATTGCACGCTCGGCGCATCGGGGCCCGTGCAAGTTGGCACTATTATGGATTGGTGTTTTTTGAGGTTGATCTGTTCTGGACCAGGAGACATGCGCCCGAGTCGACGCTTATTCGGTGGAGTCGGGGGCACGAACGGAGACGGCTTGCTAGCCTTCAAAGAAGCACTCCTAACCTTAGCACTAGTCGCTAACACACTATCCGCACTCGCAACAATTTCGTTCGTTGCTTTTTTCGGTTCTTCAGTCGTTTTGACCTCAGGGGTTTTCGCGAAACGGGTGTACGCCCATTTAGCGATACCCAGGAGGACAAGGGAGAAAAGGATCCATATGAAGACGAGCATGACTAGGTTGTCCATGGCTGTGTCCATATAATCGAAGCTACAGATGAGGTCGTCAACGGCTTCGGCCAGGTCTGCCATAGTTGTCCATTCTGGCCACCATTTGGCGTGTGGTTCCGCCGGCTCGTTCTCCACTACTGCGCTTGCCATTATTTTTTTCTATTTCTGTACGAACTATTTCGGGAAACCAGCTCTGTCTTGCTCTAGCCGATGCGTTCAGATTTCATGAGGAAATTTTGGGAAATTATTAGATTTAATATATCTTTCAGATAACAAAAAGTAGAAAATATTCTCTATATTAAGGTTTTAAATTTAAATTTTCACAAGAAAAAAGCAGCAAATCTTAGGATATTGGGCGTTTTACTTTAACTAATCCAATTTGTTTGCGTCTATTCAATACGCAACGTAGATTATTGTGTTATCTCGCTCTTTCATTCACAAATATATGGAAGTGACGAAAAGTTTGGAAAACGCGTTTTTCTCTATCTTGAATGCATCAGTTTTGTGAGAAAGTTCGTTCGTTCGTGTTCATTCGTGGTTTAGCACTGCGTGTACCAGTCTTCTCAGCAGCATGTTATCGAAACCCTGAAACAATAAGGTTGTATTTTTATTATAGTATGGGTTGAATGTAGGAGATCTAGTACTTATTATAATGTAGAGTCCGAACCGAGTCACTACCCTACAATACAGGCTCTTGAGGAGACCTAGTGTAGGGTACAGAGCTCCAGTAGGTAAATCTAAAATTTAAAATAAGTCTGCCATGATATCCATTACAATGTACCCGATTCATATTTAAGAAACCAATAAACATTTATTTTTTTTGATACAAGAAGAGTTTTTTGATGTGACTACTGACTACGTCTAATAAATGGATGAACGCCGGCTGCATGCAGGAAAATGTTGACGTCATTGTCCGGTAACGCTCATTGTCCCGTTACGCTGGTAGTCATGTTAAACTTTTGTCCGTAAACCAACTTTACAGACAACCAATTTTTTTTATTTAAATATAAAGTGATATTTTGGGCACAATTATCTGTTACTAAAATACCCAATTGTCCTGAACACAAGAAAAAATAAAGTTTTTCCAGGAAAAAGATTAAAGAAAAGCAAAGTATGTTTTCTTTTGAAGTTTAAGGCTGTTTGAAACCAATATACATATATTAATTTTAATTTTGACGAAACGAATATGTATTTAGCGAAGATATAACTTAGGTAGGTATTTAGGCACCTAAGCTAGATAGGAGAACAATGTAATAGTAGATTATGCACTAAGAGGATAAAGCAGTGTCTTATGTCGCGTGTGGCATATTGAACACTGAGCTAACGAGGGACTTAGTTAACTCCTGAGCGAAGCGAGGGAGTTATGTAGAGTCCTGAATGACGCGAGGGGTTCAAGCTACCCAAGACCAAGACAGGCTTTATCCCAGAGGAGCATACTCTACTTTTCACACCTTCAGCGAGGCAATACAAAACCAGGGCTCCAGCAGCGAACACCGTCTTTTGTTTCACAATATTTGAAGTCGCGCCTTTTTTCTTTTTTTTATGAGTGGCCAGTTCGATTTTCGAACGAACCTTTTTACAATGCCATATGGGCGTTCTTTTACAACCCTTGGGAGTTTCGTAGAACATTACCTACCTTGGGAGGTAATGCTTTGCTTTACCTTGATGATAGCATGATATGTAATGGGACATTGTCGAGCAGGTGGTGTGAAAAAACAATTATTTACTCGATGGGCACCCATCATACACTCCGCGAAGCTTTCAGGCTAGTGAGGATTTCGGGAATAACCCTCTTTCAAAAGTCATAAAATCAATTCATCATCTCATGAATCATGTATCGAAAATTAAATTTGGGCTAAGTGAAGTCAATAGGTCAATCTGCAATGCCTAGATCTAGGCCAGGCGTCTAGACCTTACCAAACTATGACTAACTAACCATGTGTGTCTGGTTTTAATTACGTGTGTTTCATCACCAAGGTTTATTTGATTTACGTGTCTTGCAATTCGTGACTTGACTTTGTACTCTTTACCCGACTGCGAAACAGAAGGGTTATGTTTTTCGAGTGTAGGGTAAAACAGGGTTAGATGCTTCAAAAGGAAGGATAGATTTCCCTTTTCATAAAAACCTTACTTTAAAGAATCAAATGGATGGAAAGTAGGTAATAATAGGTAAAGTTTTGAGCATATATATTTTATGATTCGTACTGTAATTAGATATTACATTCATGCAAGGGAGGGCAAGCGAGAGGCCCAAACTGCTGAATGTAGAGACTTGAAACTTAGTTCGTCATGAAATGCAGGCGCTTAGGTTACTAAGAATGAGATTTTATTACTCTTTATAAAAAAACTCTTTTAAAATAATCAATGTTTTACAAAAATATACGACAACCGACTTCAATCGGACTGTTCTAGTGACCGTAGGCACCACTGAAAAGTCATAGGGAAGCAATTTTATCACTTCAACGACTTTTTTTCGTTATTTTGATTTTGTAACAAAAGTACTGAACCGATTTTCATGGACTAATCTGAAAGAATTAAAAAATAAATTTTCAAATCGCTTTAAAAACAACAAAGCTAGGTAATAAACATTAAAAAAACATTCAACCGAATAGATAAACTCCTCCTTTTTTGACATCGGTTGAAAAATTAAAATAACTACAAGTACAATAACCGGGTTATCACGAACCATCGATAGACCGTCCTTGGTCGATGACATCACGCGGTCACGCACCGCCCGCCGCGGTCTGGCACACTGCTCGTTAAATATAAAAGCTTTAATAATATTAACTAAGTTTATTTGGTACATGTAATTTTTATCATTATCAATATACACCGCAAATGTTTAATTACCGGAAGAAAAAAATACGCATAATCAGTTGCCGTTACTGAACACGGATATTGGCAAAATAACTTAAAAATTAAGTAATTTTTTTTTCAAAATATATATGGTAAATATTTGAAATAATGTTACTATGGCCTTGCGTCAATCGGTACGCATTGATAATAAATAAGTTTGTGGTACAGTCACTGCAATTTTTCTGTTTTTATAAACTATATTAGAAATTCCAGAGCCTTTCTTTAATTTTTATTTTTTTTGGGTGGATTTAACAATTATATATAGGTTAAGTATATGCTTATGATAGGTTAGAAGGTGTGTAATTAAGTTCAGTTTGTCACTCAAATCGTTTTTAAATAAACATTATGTATAAAACATACATAAGGAAAACAAGGCATAGTAATATTTAATTAAATACCTACCTACAATAAACACACCTACGGCAAATATCTATTTAACACAAAATTATTCGAATTCCTATAACATAATTTGAATGTTCGAAACATGGATGAGGTCAGAGGCGAGACGGTTCGAAATGTTCGAATGCACTAAGTGCGGAGATGACGTCATGTAGCATGGTAATGTTGCTAATTAAGTATTACTTGATGCCTTGTTAAAAAGTCCTTGATGGTATGATAGGCTTATTCTTATGTTAGGTAGGTATAAGTATTGCGTAAGTCTTTATTTTAATTAATGTTAGTTTTATTTTTCTCTTTGTTACTTAGTACCCTAATTGTACCAATTGTATGTCAACCTGTTTACAGTGTACCTCAAGTTATTCACAAATAAATAAATTTTCTTTCTAATTAGGCGTGGATGAAAAAAAGAGGAATACTTAGTTTTTTACTTAAACCCAAAATCCGGTTTTTTGACCGATTCCTAATATACGTGTATAAATTACACACTTTTTTTTGTTGTGTTTTCTCATTGTTGGACAAATACCTCCACTAAATCTCTCATACACATACTTAGTATGAAAATAAACTATGTCTTCTCTTAAGACTATTATCTTAAGACCACACGACAGTAGGGAAAACTTCAACAAATATAATTTACGACTTTACCCAAAGAAGCGTTACATAAGTCGAGCGTGACTGTTCAGTCTCAATCTGTACGCAAAAAATAAAGTTCTTAATGCGCCTAAAGGAGTTTTTACTTCAAAAATGTACCCTACAAATACCTTACTTATTCGAGTTGCTCAGTACCACAGAATGTCTCATTTTGGCTGTGGTGCACGTTAAAAACTTCGATAAGAAATACCTAATAGCGTATGATAAGGGTTATCGGTATTTTGTTGAACGGAAAATTATTTCAAGTTCATTGAAAATTTACAAAGTAACTTAGTATTTACCCGATTGCGAAAAGGAGGGTTATGTTTTTCGAGTGTATGTATATTTGTCGAATTCTATGTGCTGCCCTGCAGGCTAAACGGCTGAACGGATTTTGATAAATAAGGTGTCGTTGAATTTGTCTGGGTCACGCAAGGTCTATACCTTTAATGTCAAAAAAATTCAATATGGCGGCTGTAAAACACCAAAATGTGTGAAAAAATTACAAAAAAACCACATGAGGTATGTTTAGATTCGTTTAAATAATACTATGGGAGTCAGAAATAACAAAAATCTAATTTAGCGATAATGATTTCGCTTTCGGGTTTTCAGTTTTTTCCTATTTTGATAAATAATCTAAATTACGTTGTTATTAGGTATTCAATTAAAATATGCAACTGACCTACATGTGACTCTTTGACAATACTTACATCAAAATTCTTTGTCCTAACTGACAGACAACGTTCAGGCCAAACCATTGAACGTAGAGACTTGTAATCTCAAGGGTATATACTTATGTATGTTCGTCAATAAATGTTAATAAATTCGCAACGAAGCAGAAGTTGTGTCCTCCGAAGTATTAATGTATAGAATCAAAATGAAGTACATACATTGAAAATGCGATAAAAAATATTAGCCACTTTGGCTAACCTCTAATACATTTTGGTCCGATGCAAATTTTCGAAAAAGAGAAGTAACAGGGCTAGATAAAAATATAATATGTAAAAACTACTAGGCTTTTTTATTGTTAATAAAACTACATCGTAAAAAGTAACAAACATTATTTGAAAATGGAGATATTTCATTTCTATTGACAAGGTGTCTAAAATTTTTTGGTCCTGTCTTACGACTCCATTTTGAGTTGATACTATCCATCTTGGTGTTCTATAGGAACACCGTTAATCATCTATGGTTGTGTCAGCAAATGATCTTTAAAACTCACCTAAATAAGTAATTTACACTCCACTATTTTCAAAAATACACTTAATTTCGAAAAATCACTATAAACCAACATGTCTACCTCGACCGACTCACGCGCATGCACTGATTCATAGTAAACAGAGATTTTGTAAATTTACATATTGTACAAGGTTACTTACATTCACTTAGAGTGATAATATAACAGTTAGGTATAGTTTTACCTAAAGTGCATTTTAGGTATGAACACAATTTTGGGCTAACTGCATTAAACGTCCATCCGAAAAAAAAAATGTTTATTCACTCTCGTTTCAAACTTAGGCGAGTCCACACCTCCTGATGATGCCTCGTGTAGAGGCGAAACACGTGTCGTATCTTTAAACTTTGGTTTTCTGTTCTTTGACTTTTTGGTTTAGTTGAACTAAAGTTAAGTTAATTAAAACCTTTGTTTAGAAATTAAGCGGATTTATTACTAAATATATTTATATAATTTGTTGATATGCAAAATAAAATCACATAATCTTTATACAATGTAATTATGTATGGATGGATGTGAGTAATGTAAATTACTGCTTGCCTGCAGAGCCACCATAATGCCACGATGGATTTGCGTAATGAATAACAAGGATTTGATCTAAGCAGCTTCTACGAAAAGTGTACAAAGGTCGACTTTTTGTAGAAGTAAAGTAGGTACTTATGAATATTTCTCGTGCAACATCGCTACCGAAAATTTGAAGAACTATGAGCTACGTAGTTTATAAACCAACTAAGACGGTCTACATTGTCTCTACGAAAGGACTCAACGGTCTACGTAACTTCTTAGATGGTCCGCGTAGTTTACCACAGTTTATGTAGCTGCTACGATTTTATTGTTTCAAAGTAAATACAAAATCTTAAACCACGGGATGCGGGAATCGAACCCGCGACACCGGCAAAAGGCGTGGCAGTCCAACACACTTGCCACTCGACCATCCGTGTCGTCACGTAATTGATAAAACAAAATTAATACATTTAGCACGGCCGTGCCTTATCTTGGTAAATATTACTCTTTCGCAACCTTCTTATGACCGTATAACAACCTACTGCACCTTATCCTATAGGTACATATCAGAGTTTGCGGTTTAGTCTGTAGGTCGAACATTTAGCTAAGTAACAGTGGAGAGTCAACATGGTCTTCCTTTTATTTATTTTTTCCGAAGAACCTAAGTTCTTCGGTTTTGGCTTCACATCAAAGGTAAATTAGAGAGATTATTTTGTCATAAGTCAGAGTCGATAAGTCAAGTCATGCCCCTGTAAAGTAGTGGTGGTTGCGACTTTACTAGAGGCTTCTATGGAGTTTTGGAGGCAACACGAAAAGTCACGTTTTACAGTATTACACTATTCACCAACACTCATACACGTTCACGAGCACTTAATGGATAAAAAACCACCGTTTTTACACTTAAACATTCAAAGTTATACAAGATTTGTCAATTAATTTAATGCCGCCAATGCGCCATTTTTCACGTTCCCGCCAAGACTCTTCCTTTTATTTGTGACACTATGTTATTTAGCAAAAAAACAATCCTTATGATGAAGCCTTTCGATCGGTATGATAAAGCTACAGGGTGATTATTTTTCTCGTGTAACGGGTTCGATTCCCGGTTCAGCCATGTAATTATTTAAATATCTATGAATGCAGTTTAAATTGTTTTTTTTAAATTCAAATAATGTCTTCTTTCAGTAAAATGTTCCATCTTCAATATTCATGGTACTTTCCCTCCATGTGGCATATCCGTGGGACGCCGTGTATAGACTATCATATGTCCTTTTCAGGCTGAGTAGCTATGATATTGTAAAGTTTCAGTTAATTCCGTTAAGTAGTTTTTACGTGATGGACGCACACACTAACAAAGTCTTTCAATAAAATAAAATTAAATAGAGCTTTTATTTAAACTCTTCTGAACACGTTTCCGTCAAAAACATATGTACAGGGATTCGGCTTATTATATGTATAGAAAGATACGTTTTGTTTTATAATATATGTTTCTTCGCAGTATATATTAAGTTGTATATAATTTTCCAGGAATAAATATATAATAAACAATAGTTTTTCGTAGACTTTCGCGATTATTTATATTTTAGATTTTCACCAGCTGATAAACTTTTCTCTCTTACTGCTTTCTCTCTAACCAAATTTGTTTAATATGTGTAACTTTTGATTAGTCTTTAAAATACCATTGTTTATGTTATATATAAGTTAGCACGCCAACATTTTTCAATACCTATAAGGTTGGCCGGTAGAAAATTCTTTAGCATTAAGCCCACCTTTTGTACATCTTATCTTGTATTTTGTGCAATAAAGAATATAATAATAATAACAATTATTACACATAGTTATTTGATTATAACGGGTATTTATCGCGCTCACCTCGTATGTTTTTGTGTCCCGACGTTTCGACTGTATTGCAACACAAAAACATACGAGGTGAGCGCGATAAATACCCGTTATAATCAAATAACTATAATAATAATACATAGTTTGGACATTTCTCACCACACCATCTACTTAGCGAGCTTGTTCTATGGGAACCAGATAGAATACTTATACTTTTTTTTGTAAATACATATATCAGAAGTAGTTTATTACTCATCACAATAGTAATATACTATGTTTTTATAATAATAAAAATATTTTATTTCGGACTACAAGATCCATATTTCACTTGACACATTAAATTACATAAAATTAAACTAAATTAAATTAACTGAAACAAATTGAATTAAAATAAATAAAATTGAAGTAAAATAAATTAAATTGAAATAAAATTAAATTAAATTGATTAAAAATAAAAAAAAAAAAATTAAATGAAATAAAATTAAATTAAAATGTATTGAACTAAATTGAGGAGTATTGAATTGAATTTATTTAAATTTAAATTTAAATTAAAAAGGAAGTAGGGAGCCGAGGATTATCATAATAATTATTATAATACCTATATAAATTTATGCAAGAGTAAGTTTTTTTTGTAAATTTTGCAGTCACGACAAATACACTGAACGATTCGCAAAAAAATGGTATTATGAGCTGTAAAAGGCCTTAGGCTACCTTTTCATAGATACCACAGAAAATACTACTTTTTTGAGAATTAAGCCAAAATACTGCAGAAAATCTGCACAAGTATGAAGACTAAATACAATTAACACTAATTAGCTGTGCCCTTCGAGCCGGATTCTCAATTAAAAGGCCATAACCACATTAACAGACTTAGCCCATATTGTAATTGGGCTTTGAATTGTGCTAAAATGGAGTACAATTTTGTACTCGTAAATTTGTCAAGGGCGATGTTTTTAGTGTGGGAACAAAGATGAATAACGGTGTTCCTATAGAACACCAAGATAAACAGTATCAAAGCAAAATGGATACGGTATATAGGACATAACATTTTCAGACACCCTTTATCTCTAAATTTAAATTTAATATATCTTTTAATTTAATTTAATAAATAAATTAAATAATTTTGTCAGAGCGTCTGGTCGAAGCGACGCGTGATCAGAGGGCTGGCAGCTATCTGGGCCAAAGAATAAGCCTTGCTATACAAAGAGGCAATGCAGCCAGTATCCTCGGCACGCTGCCATCGGGTATCGAGTTGGAGCAGTTGAGCTACCTATAGATCGTTTGCAACGGTCTGTGGGTGGCCCAATTGTTTCCTTTTGTAAATTTTGTAATATACCTATATATAGATTGTAGTAGTAAGCTTATAAATAAATAATCTCAAAATTTGTTATTACCTACTTTTTACGATTTAATTTTATTAAAATTTATAAAGCCTAGTAGTTAACACATAATATTTATCTAGCTCTGTTACTTCTCTTTTTCGAAAATTAGCATCGGACCATATAGATTTTTGCCAATGTGGCCCCCTTTTTTGGCGCATTTTCAATGAACTACAGTGTGATTATAAAATTCATTCATATCGTCACACAATCACAATTATTTGTCATTCATCTAAGGTAAGGTAACCTTGATTCTATGATAATACATAGAAAACATCCAGACACAGGACAAACACCGACTAACACCGTTAATCACACAATTGTTTGTCCTGAAGCGGGAATCGAACCCGCGACACCAGCGTGGCAGTCCAATACACTTGTCATTCGACCATCCGTGTTGTCGTCATAGAAACGTATATTAAGTCCTGTGTGTCTTTGTTTTGGTTATGGGCAGGCGCGATCTCTTACTATCAAGAGAGCGCATAGCATAGCTCTTGTTTACTAAAACAAGAAAATTATAACAGTTTGTTTTTCTATAGAACCCTCTCAGATACATAGCGTCTAATCATTCTGGCGTTGAAAAACACGTCAAAAGTTTTTTCAGACACCCAAACAAATAATGAAAAATCTAACTTTTTATATAAGTATATTAAATAATTAACTCAAGCGCTGTTACTTATTAATAACTCTTAGCTAACAGATGAAGTGATATTTTTACACAGAAAAAAAATTTGGACAAAAGCCTTAATTTTAACTAATGAGAAAACAAAGTAGGTAATATCTGTGTTTTTCTCGCTGATTATAAAGATCTAAAGCAAAAAATTACTAAGTATTAAAAGAATCTATATACCGACTTCTCCATTATTTTCTTCTATTGCATTTGTATTACGATAATCGTGACTAGTTTTTGTCGATTTGGTGGTTACTATAAGAATGGATAAAGGAGATATAAAAACTTGTTTAGTGAAATGTGGTCACTTTACCTGCAAAACAATTTTCGGCCTCGACGCGGAAACCGAAAAGCGCTAAATTCTATGAGTAGCGACCGGCTTCGGCACTTTACGTCTGTGTTTTTTTATCCATGCATACATGATACGCTACAATAAACCAAGCTAGTCAAAATAAGAGAAATATTGAACATAATTTGTAGTTATCGATGTAGTTTGTGGGATCGTTTGATACTTATACATACATATTGTACCTACGTAACCATGTTAAATATTGATTTGTACTTTAAAAGATCGTAACATTAAAACGAATAGAGTTCCATTTCATACAAAAATAACCAATCATTAAATCTATTCCTTTTTTAACTGACTTCAAAAACTTCTTTTTTCTTTTTCAAGTTCCCAATTCCGTTGAATGAGTTTTTCAAACGTTTGTTACCTAGAACTTTGTTGTCTAGAAACCGATTTGAAAAAATATTTTTCACCTCTCCAGCACGAAAAGGGTGCTTTTGGTGCGTGAAAACTCGCAGCAAAATCGCTTTTTGCTGCGAGCGTGAGGAAAAGTAATTCGAATATCGAACACCGCTTCGGCGCTGAAAAAACTACACTAGGCGAATTAATGAATTAATTAATGACGTTTATCACGAAAAATTAGTGCATCCGGCGATGATGTTAATTGTCTAACTCAAAAATTACCGCACCTGAGATTGAAAAAACTACCTATACATATTCTCGCTGGTAGAGGTGAAAAGTTACATATTTCACTCGAGAGCAATTTTTTTTTATGTCTTGTGCCTTTAAATCACTATCTGTGCTCTAAAGTAGGCTTTATTTGAATCACTCGCTACGCTCGTGATTCAATTATAGCCTACTTCGCTAGTTCGTGATTTAAACTCTGCACTCGAAATAAAAAATAAACTTTGCTCACTTGTTGAACAAATAACTATTGTTTGAGATGATGTTCTTTCAGATTATTCTCATAAAAAGTTCATCAAAATGGGTTCAGTAGTTTAGTTTTGATATGAAAATAACTGAAAAAAATATTTCGCCGAAGTAAACGACCTACCTACAAGACAGTCTATGATTTGACCGAATGAATGGTCGAATTCTAGTTGCCGAAAATTCTTCCTTATTCTATTTTTCTACAGGCCGCCGACCGCCATTTTTTACGTCACTATTTTTTTCATGATGTCATTATACGTATACCAAATTACCCAACAAACTACTTAGCTATACATATATATATAGGTATTTTTAAACATAGATAAAAAATACACATAGATAAAAAGCTTCAATTCAATTCGACGCTTCTATTCCATTGACGAGTTTAGACGAGAGAGTACGTATGTACCTACCCAAGTATTTTAGCATTTTTTGTAAATGAATGAATGAACGAATGATTTATTTCTGTCTGAAATGGTTACTTACAGACGGGTTTTATACAGTAGAGTCACATACTTTACTGAAGAATACAGTATAATAATTATCTTTTAATTGATATGGCTTATGGTTTATGTTGGTTGAGGCTTCCGTCGATTGTCTCCTAATCTCTATCAATATGTCTTAAAATTACAAAAAAAATAAACAATTTGATTTTATTTTTATTCTATTTCTATTTTATTTTTATATAATATATTTTTTAACCGAGAACCTTTTTAGAAGGAGATGCGCGAGACCTTTGCCCAAAACTGGAACACAATTTTTTTGTATGCACGTATTTATGGAATTTGTTTACATTTTAAGCCTAAGTATAAGAAATTTATATACCTACAATTTGTGAAAACTTTTGATTGATTAAATGAAATGATCAATAAATTATGGCGTCGTTAACTCGTAAAGCCTCGCGACCATATATATATTACATTTATCAAAATAACAAAACCTATTTTGTTATAGGTACGGGTAAATCATTGCCCCAGTGCCAGTGATACGCTAATTGATAAGTTTTTATAAATATGTATTTATGTTAGTCTCTATAAGGGTATATTATATCATATATGCCCTAGTTAAGCTACATTGTACTTTTCTTGTGTCTGAAATAAAATTATTATTATAAGTATTATTATTATAATGTTTTACAGAAATACTTGGATGCTGCCAAGAGATTGAGTTCATTTTTTGATAAGATAAAAGAAGCAAGAATTACATTGATAGATTGCGGTAACGCGTACCTTCTTTACTTAGATAAAAATGCCACGTATAAGACTTATATACATATTTATTACAGTAAAATATAAAAAAAAAATTTAATTCGGAAGACTGAAGTAAAATAAGTTATTCGAGGACGGATTTAAAAAAAATAATCTTTCGATAAATTTTTACCCATCGTGTTTCCTGTTTTTTTATTTATTAAATTACATCCTCAAGTAATTAATGTATTAAAATCAATGTTTAACAGATGATGCTGATTGATGCTAGTTCGGGAGCTGTGGATTCACTCTTTTGTAAACATATTATGTCCGTATAAATATTACTATTACTATCCTCTTTAACCTGAACACAGTAATACTGCTTGGCAGATTGACAATACAACTGGACATCATGAAACGTTTTTTCCATTATTTCTGTGTCAGTATTTGCGTTTCAGTTAGGTATAATTATTTTTATGTACTAAGAACTAGATTTTATCTTACATTACCTCCATAAATATACAATACACTTATGTATTTATGTATGTAAATACAAAGAAAATACAAGACAGCCATGACCTAAAGTTAAGTACATAATAACTGTTTTATTTACAGAATATTATTATGTTCGTAACCTTGGCAGTACTTACTACAATGTTTTCAGTACTTAAGTAAGTATTATACCTATCCCAGAGTATTTTGTAGCCATTTTCCTGTATGACTGTATTTCTACAATTTTAGGTACCTAACGTTTTAAATTCATGATGAATTTCGGTATAGTGTTACCAGACTACGTAAGGATGTTTGTATTATAATGAGGTTTTACTATAAATAAAGTTTTTTTTGTTTTATAAATTACTTTCTAGAATTTATCCAATTAAACGACGAATTAGCAATATTCCTCATACCTACTTTAGGATTTGGTCATTCAAGCCAAGCGACTGCCAAGGAAGGGTTATGTTTTTCGCGCGTATCTTGTATTGTATGCAAGTACGGTAGTATGTATGTATTTAAATTTCTTTGTAACCTCATTCTTCCAAACGGTTGGATGGATTTTGATAGTAAAGGTATCGTTAGATTTGTCTCAATAACCCGAGTCTCCTTAGATGGGTTAAAAAAATCAAAATGGCAGATTTTTGGCGCTAAATTGTAAGTCGTTAATTATTTTTTTGTTTACCAAACAAACCTATCGAGTAGGGTATCAAAATGAAGGAAATTAAAAAGAGATTACAGAAATATGTTTATGTCTTATGTAGGTGTACATATGTTTATGACTTACATAGAAAAAAAAGTGTCAGAAATCCAATATGGTGATAATATTCTGGAAGTCAGGTTTTCAGTTTTTATAAACTTTAGATAAGTTTGTTGAAGAAAAATATTAAAAATATTATTTTAATTAACTTTGCTAAAGAGTGTGTAATTCGGTAAATGACGTCACCTTGGTCAAATAGTCGGTTACTGAGCAAAGGTCAACTGCCAGCAACCGGGTTGGGAGCCGAGGTCAACCCGTGGAGAGGTTGAAGAACTAGTTTGGGGAACTTTAAAAGTAAAGTAACGATCGTTTGTAAGATAATTATACAATTAAATCATAAATAGATAGATAGAGTATGTTTTATTGCTTACCATCTTAAAACTAGACAATTGGGCTAAAAAAAAGTATTATATAGTATTCTATCAGTTTTCTGATGGTTGCTATAGTAGGTACAAGCTCTGCTAAGTTTGAAGGCTTTTTTATTGACTTATTTCGCAAGAGACAGCTAGTAACTACATAGTCCACGAAAAGAACCTCATATAGGCGCAAATGAAATCCTTTCACCGCTTTGGGTTCGAAAGAATAACACGATAAGAAGAAGAATACAATTGGCAAACTTTTATAAATAAGTAAAGTTACGATCGTGTGTAAGATAATTATGAAATAATTAAATCATAGATAGATAGATAGAATATGATTTCTTGCTTACCTACAATCGTAAAGGTAGACAATTACAATATGGAAAATATTATAATTATAGTGGATAATGGGCGGTCTTATCGCTTACAAGCAATCTCTTTCTGACAACCTTTAGATGGACTGGAATCATCAATCATCAATATCTCTAAAAGGCTTAGCACTGTGCTGACTGACAGACGACGTATGTATAAGGCAAAACCACTGAACGTAAAGACATTAAACTTGGAGGGTGTATGGATGAGAAAGTACAGGCGCGTACTACGAACCTGACTGATTGACTGACTGACAGACAACGTACAGACAGGTCAAACCGCTGAGCGTAGAGACTTGAAATTTGGAGGGTAGGTATGTTTTGTTTGTCAAGAAGTGTAGGCGTGCACTAAAAAAGGGATTTTATTAGTTTCCAATGCAAACTAAGGTCAAGTTTTATAGTAATAATTAAAAAAAAATATAGCAGCAGGTGATGTATGTACGTGAGTGATCTATGGCATTCAATTCTCATAAATTATGAGAAAGTGGCGTGAAATTATAAAAGTAGCTACATTACGCAGCATCAATTTAATTTTAATTTCAAATGTATGGTAGAGTCATGCAAGCGTAAAAAGTGTAAATGAGTTTAAATATAAATTAGTAAGATAATCGTGACATAGGTAGGTAAGTAATTACTTAATGTTACCTAATTTAATTTATTTTACACTCATAAAATGTGAGTAAGACGATAATGTAAGTACCTACCTACCTAAATAGGTATCATTTTATTTAAATAAATAAAATGAGAAAAGGGTTACCAAAAAACGTGGAAAAATTAATTATTATTTTGTGAGTAGGTAGTACCTTTAGTAGGTAGTTTGTAATTCTTTTTAATTATATTTTATAAGTTAATTATTATTTTTTTATTTTAATTTCTATTAATTTCATTACAATTTATAGATACTTAATGCGAAATCAGATAGCTTTGATAAGTAGTCATATAGTACATACACAAGTCACTCTTTTAAAAACTAGTTTTGGAAAAAATCCCATACAATAAAAAATATCTGCCAATCGATAAAACTATCATTAAAATAAATCACAGACAGATTATCGAAAAACAATAAATTCATCGGTCTCTTACCTCATTTTACTTCCAAATTCAAATGGCCCGATACCTATACACTGAATTTAAAACCACGAGAACCTGAGAACGAAGTGATGTGACACTCGCGTTATTTGTGAAGCTTTTTTGGAAAAAACATGACAAAAACACTTGTGTCAGAAGATCGATAGAGGAACGCGCGAAAACGTCTTCCTCCCACGTTTGTTGGTGCCGCACTGGCTGTCACGCACGAACAAAATGGCGCTGTGAGTTTGCGCAATAGATTTCGTCAGGCGAATGGACAATTTGTTATGTTTTTTTGTCCGTAATGCTAATCGTATGAATCCCAGCATAATGCTCAATCGGTACCGCATTCTTTTGTTGCTACATTAGCTCTAGGAAACGTTTTCTTAACTTACGAAATAGTTAATTGTTTTTAGCCTCTTTGTTTTGATGCAGGACAATCCAGGATGTCATTGAACTCTAGATTATGAAAAGTCTTTGTAAATCAATATTACCTATCTGTATTGGGTAAGTAGTTGTTACTGATAGAACACTGTTACGACGACGAGTGTGAAGACTAATCAATGCAACGTTTTTGACGATAGCCATATTAGCCATGTGAAAGCACAGTGTTATTTATCCTCAAACTACATCTCTAGGTCTCTGCTACACTTATACTCTACATAAACTCTGTGTTATCTAATATCAAATCAATGAGGTGTCAGGATTATGTAAATTAGATTGCCTCGCCTAGCTGCGCCGCCGCCGCGCAGCCGCGCCGCATTATAGCGGGTTCAATTCCCACTTTAGGAAAAGCATTTTGGGTGTTTGGGTTATACTAATAAACACCGATGTTCAGTGGATTAAACTAAACTTAGTATTGAGAATATACTGACAAAAAACTTCTTTATATAAAGGTAAGAGAGCGATAATGGGAACGGGTTGCTTCAGGCTTTTTGCACCTGATACCCTGACACCCTATGATTTCAACTCCGGAAGTATTAACTCAAACAACTCACACTATTAAACGTGGGCGGGCTGCCATAACGGTCCTTACCGTTACTTGACAGCCTAGCTTCACTGTGCTACTGACAATTTTACAAAATGTCAGTGTCAGTCATATGCCTTTTTTTTGTGTTGTCATTGTCAATAATAATGTCAAAAACATATTGAACAGAATTGGCGGCTGCATTTCAATGTTTTTGTATTTTTACAAAAAACTATCCGAAAATAACAGAAAATGGCTGAAAAACTCGAAGACCTGAATCTCCCGCAGACGGTCGTTGCCAGAATCGTAAAGGAAGCTCTTCCCGAAGGCGTTTCCATATCAAAAGAGGCGCGAACAGGCCTCGCGAAGGCGGCTTCGGTTTTCGTGCTATATGTGACCTCAGCTGCTACAAATATAGTGAAAAACAAGAAGAGGAAAGCTCTGACTGGGCAGGATGTTCTAGACGCGATGCGGGATATAGAATTCGATAGATTCGTGGAGCCTTTAGGCGAGGCGTTTGAACAATACAAAGTGTTGGCGTCCGCCAAAAAATCCGGCGCTGTTAAGAAAAAAGAGGACGCAGAAGAAGTTGAGGTGATAGAAGATGATTAAAAGTGATATTTGAACTGATAGGATAAGCTAAAGTAAGTTTGTGTATGTAAGTAATAAAAATCATGATTTTAAAAAGTGTGTAATTTTAACCTATCAACTTTGAATGGCTATCAGGTAGGTACTCTGTCTCTAGGTGTTTATCAAGAAAATAATACCTACTTATAGGCTTTACTATCAAGAAAAAAAAAAAAAAAAAATACACCCCAAGAGTATGCGATGTCGAGAACGTTGAAATACGCACTAAAATTAAATTAGTTTTAGCTACGGTGACAAAACAATAACCAAATAAGAATCCTATACCATACAAAGGAGATTTGTTGATCCTTTCACTCGCATTACTCCCAAGCACAGTTTGTCTCGCTCACACAGCTTAGAATTCAACTGAATGAGCCGAGTAGGTAGTAAAGTCTAATTTTAGGGTCGACAGCTCTACTTAACTGGTAAAAACTAAAAAAAAATATCTGCAAATAATTTTGCAATCTTGTAATGAAACGCCTACTTTTACACATTAGTAGCTATAGTTCAGTAATTTGACTATTAAAGTAGATAGTATGCAACTGTTTTAGAATCCTTATGATGTAGGCAAATTTTTTATGTGGTTGGCTACACAACTCCAATACATTTTTTTAACACCATAGGCGCTCAAACTTGGCTGTAAAATAAATTTCAGAAATAAAATTTATGTTTAGGGACTGCTAGTTAACTACTATCCTAAGAATTCGGGTTTTTTTTAAAGTAATTTAGGAATACCATTATTAGGGAACACGTTAAAATAAAAAAAACCGAACTAGGCCTCATATAACGGACGTGATGCCCACAAATGTGAGGAAAACTGGGAAATTTCTAAATTTTACAAAAATATTCGTAAACCGCGTTCTATTGGATATAGATTTTTTTTGTTTGGGATTTGGGGCCTTCCACTCTTCCCCGCACATGCACGTGCAGGATTATCCACCATTTCTGGGAAACCCTGTATATGGGTTATCAAAATAATACACATATTTTAATTCTTCATTTTATTCGGGAATAAAATATGCCCTGAAACATTAATGCCTACTTGCACTAATCAGTCAAAGCTCCTAAGTAATTACTTTTCTTGCTTGCCAGTTATAAATGTACATATTCAGACCGTTAAGAACTGTCAAGCGAGTTTAGTAATTGCCTAGGAACTTTGATAGTTTGGTAGAAGTTGGCTTAAAACTCCTTTCATCTCTGGATAAACTCCTTATCTATCTTATGCAAAGAACTTGTATAGGTACTATGTATTAGCATACAAGTTCTTTTGTCTTATGTACATACTCTGGTGTTACCCTTTCAATATAGAAAATAAATACTCATGTCTACACTCCGACTAAACTAATTTATATTTATATTTTTAACATTTATGAAATTTTAAAGATGAAGAAAGACTTAAGGCTATGTAAATTGTTGAATCTACAGAAATACTAGCGATCTTTTTAATCTTTTACGATTTAGAAGTTTTATCAATTTATAACACAAGTCTCTCTTAATATTGCTTTAAGAGCTAATAAAAATATACTTTTTGATTAGCTCTTAAAGCAATATTAAGGCTAATCCTCAAATACGAATTCCATACTAAATGTTTCGGACAAAAGGTGATTTTGTTGACGAAATCAAAAATCATGGACGAAACGAATAGTGCGAAGAAATTACTATAATACGGCGTACTTTTTGAGTATTTGTCCGAAACATTTTGTATGTAATTCGGATTTAAGGATTCCCCTTAGTGTTTGAATTGAACATCTCATACAAAAACATTGAGCAACAAGCTAAGAAGAGCTTGTATTATGGGAAATGGAAATTCTTATGCTGGATAGTTGTGTAGAATGCTTATTATGTGTAAATAAAACTGATCATTCAGCAAAGCTAGTAAAATAAGCTACAGTTTGTAATATATCTATTAATTTACACTTACATACACACATACCTAACCTACCACCACACAAGATTTCAAATTATGATTAACAAAAGTTGCATTTACATATTTTTATGAGGTATTTTTTACCTTTAAACGTAAATTTTCTCTTTTATTGAAATATTAATTAAATTAAAAAAAATTGGTTGTCTGCAAAGTTGGTTAACGGACGATAGTTTAACGTGACTACCAGCGTAACGGGACAATGAGCGTTACCGGTCAATGACGTCAACGTTTTCGGGCATGCAGCCGGCGCGGCGGCGTTCACCGATTAATTAGACGTAGTCACGTCAAACAAAATATGTGTAAAAGGGAGCCTTTGCGCATTAAAACGATTTCTGTCAGAAAACATTCGTATAAAGTTGGTAAAGGTTGCAAACCTTAACCTAACAAATAAAAAAATAAAAAATGCAGGTAAGTACATGTACCTACTTACCTACATAATTTTAATACTAACGCTTTACTAACTATTATTTTGACTAAATAGTAAGTAGTAATTTATGTATAAATAACATTACTATTTAGTCATGTCAAAACTGAGATTTTAAGTCGATTCAGGCATTTAAGTAGAAGTTAGTTCACCCGTAAACGGGTCGCCAACTTCAGCTTCCGTGGCGGGTGACAGTCAGTTTTCATACATTTTGTACCATTTTTGGTACGCGACACCAAAAATGGTAATTATAATGAATTGTAAGCACCCAAAAATTTGCCTTCTCAAAGCAAATCCTTCACTCACTTTCCAAAAATCATCAAGAAATACGTAGTCGGCTCTGTAACGGTCTTTACGCCCAGCTTACGCCGGCGTTCTCCTGTGATTAAACTACTCTAATTTAATTTGTAATGTAATAATTTTATCTTTAAGGCTAATCCTCAAATCCGAATTCCATACAAAATGTTTCGGACAAATACTCAAAAAGTACGCCATATTATAGTAATTTCTTCACACTATTCGTTTCGTCCATGTTTTTTGATTTCGTCAACAAAAAAAGTGAAAGGTTTCATACTTTAATTTAGATTTTATACGTGTTTTTAAGTTAGTATGGTAAATTTAAAACACGTATTAAATCTAAATTAAAGTATGAAACCTTTCGCTTTTTTAAATAATGGAATTGGTTGTTTAACCGTGTTATTTAGGTACTAAATACTAAATAATACTCACACAAACACATCATGTGTGTGCGTGAGTAGAACTACTGTTGTGATTCATCCACTTAAGATTACCCATAATATAAACTACATACACATACTAAATAAGTGGTTCATTCACAAGAGAACACTGGCGTAAGCTGGGTGTAAAGACGATTACAGAGCCGACCCTACCTTACTAAAATCTATCCATTCATTCATAATTTTTATAAGAAAAAAATATAGCATTTAATGCTTATCACTAGGTACTTATTTTATTTTTTTTATTATCAATCAAATGTTTCATGCCGTACCTTACAATATAATGTATGTACTTACTAAGAAATAAATGCAAAATTTGTTAAATTAGTTTAATCTAAATACCTATGTATTTAATTTTGATTGACAATTTACATTAAAAAAAATGCAGGTATATTTTTTAAGCAAAATAGGATTACTTATATAATAAAAGTATTATTTCAATGCCACATACATACATAAATTAATAGTGTTCTAATACTTCGACGTAATCGAAATTCTGAATAAATCTAAAATAATCTACCTATAACTAGGGTAACCTAGATACTAAAATCAATGTTTTATTAGCGTTCTATAAAACTAAGCATTTTATTAAATTACAGCCATTCTCAGTCCAATTGCCAAATTATTTGGCAATAATTTTAAGTGTAGTGTCATTGGCGTAATAAGGACTATTAGGCTAGGGTCCCTAACTACTCAGGACTTGGACTCAGTTCATACTTCATTTATTTTCAATTGTAAGCAGAAATATTGACACAGTAAGTAACAAATAAAAATACATGTTGAATTTAAAATAACTTTCATCGCCTTATTTTAACCAAAACGCAAAGCGCGCGTTTCAAAACGCACCCGCTCTAAAGGTATGATTCCGATCTCGGCAGCACGCAGCAGTGCTGCCGCCACAGTGCTGCTGCAGCACTACTGGTCCCCATACATTCTCTATAGGTTAATAATATATTACATAGAACGGCATTATCGCATTAGAGACAAAGCCCCTTTGCTTAAAAAAAATAGATTACATTCCGAGCTCAGCAGCAATGGGTTGGCACTGAATGCGGCAGTTTCGCCGCGCCGCCGACGCCCAGCCCATCGCGATAGCCCAGCCCAGCGATAGTACTAAGTGAATGTTGACAAGTAAACTGGCACCAAAAAGATTAATGATTACAACAGCGCAACACCCTTGTTCTGAATCAGCGTGATATGCAGCAGTGGAGCATAGTTGCCGCAGCGTGCAGTGGCAGCACTGCTGCATGCTACCGAGATCGGAATCATACTTTATGGTTGGTTGGTAATGAATGACTCCCAGCGCTAATACCTATCTAGCTTTTTCTTGATTAGCTACTTAACTCCTGAATTTTAAGAAATTTCGGAACAATCTAATAAAGTGACTTAATAGTTTATAAAAAAAAATCTTGAAAATGAGATTAATCCTGATTACACCAACAACCAAGAATGACAGAGATTATTGATAATACCTACTATAGTTTAAATTTTTATTCCTAGATAGTTTTTCAAAATGGCGTTTTGGAACTAATATGACATTCTTATTTACTTTTAAGAACTACTTACTTCTGTTCTCAATATTTATGTTTTGGAAAAGCGAAACTCATAAACGTCATTAACATGTACGGTGAGCCACAAAAGTAGCTAAACTAAGAGAAAATATAAGAAAATGGACGAAGGAAATAATATAAAAAAAAACTAAAAGTTGTACAAAATAAATGTTTATTGGGAGGTATAAATTAAAATACACAGAAAACTGAACATGAAAATTAGAAAATTTTGCTATTATTAAAACATAAGATGGCTAATTTTACTCGTTTGAAAACTGGTTATTTACATGTTTTTTTTGCAATCACTTAAAAAATTATATTATTCTACCAAATACAGTAAGACAAATGAATGTCTATTTGATATAATTTCACTCACCGACGATTGACTATCAGTTCGATTGACATTCAATATTAAATTTAATAAAAGGATTAGTAGTTGTTATCAAATTTACATAAAAAAAAACTTGGCAAAGAAGATTTTATTAAGTTTTACCGACAGTTTGCAAAATGCACTAAAAGAAGAAGTAAAACACATTTTATATAGGTATTATTTTTAGTCAGATTACTTTGAAAAATGGTCTAGAATTCAATTTTATTAAAAAAAAATGAAATTATTAGATAAGATTTTCAGTTTGAAAAATATTGTTTCTTTAATAAAAAATAAAAAATATATTTTTAATACCATTTAACTATACTAACGATTATTATCATACAATTGACTATATCTATGGAATAATTAATTTATTTACAGAAATATTAATACACAAGCGAACGATAAACTAAAACTATTTTATTTTATTGATAATTGTCTTTTCTAAAATACATTATGTTGTATAACCAAACTTACTAATCACATTTTGGTTTTGTTATTGTTTTTTAAGTATTAAAAATATTTACTTCATTGAATATTACATGCTGTTTTTAAATGAAATCAGAAGAATGCACTACTTTTTAAAAATTTGAGGACAGAATTAGAGCTTTATTATTGAAATTTTAAATTATTCAAATGTAAAGGCAATTTTGGTGGCCACGCTTAAAAACTTGGAAATAAAATCATCACTGGACAGTTTCAAATATTTCATAATTAGCAGCAAAAAGTGAAATGGTTTTTAATCAATTTGAACTAGTTTTAGATCTGCTACAACTAGAATTAGATTTTTTAAGTAAATATTCTATAACTACATTTAATTCATTAATCAGGTATTTTTAACTATATGAAATACTTGCGAATTGGTGTTTAGTTTATTATTTTAACCTATAACCAAAATACTATCTTTTAAAAATATTTTGTTACTGACATTTAAATGTACAGCTATCGACATAAATTGACTACTTTAATTTTATTTTAATTCATCCTCTTCAAAAAACTTTCATTTTTCTTTTTCAAACAAAAAAAGGTCAACCATTTATGTCGTTTACTGTACAGGATATAACCATTTTGTTTTCTCAAATACACCATTAATTACAATTTAAAAAAAATCGTTGCATAAGAATTTATTGCTTTATTTTTGGAATGGTCACTTCAGTGGCAGTGAACTTTAGGGTTACTAATTTAATGCGGTATTACCATCTCTATATTTTCGCAGTATTATCATCTCAAATCTATATCAATATTTTACTCAGTACTGGGTTTTATCAACTCTGCACATTTCCAACCATAATGCGGTATTATCATCTCTATGTATATTCTCACACAGCATCATGGTATTATTATCTCTATGTATATTTTCACAATATACAAGGTGTTACCAGCTCTATAATCAAATAAAGTATTTTCCATCAACAGTATGTATTATCAGCTCTATTCAGTAGGACGCTTCGTGTCCGGCTAATATGTAGAGATCGTTTCCGTCTTCTCCCGTCATAGAGTTTGTAGATAGAGAGTGCGATTCTAAAACCACCACCCTGTGAACAAGGTTTTATTATTATAACTAGTTGAAGTCTGCGCCTTCGCTTCTTCGTGGTGTACCCGGGTATAAATAAGCATGTGTATTTTTCAGGTATTAGCATATTTTGTTTCGCAATCTCGCTGAATGATTGCGAAACAAAATTAAAAAATATATAATCTTCCCAAAAAATATACTTAAATAATTAACCTGCATAAATAAATCAATCATTATAAACCCATACTTATGCGAACCAGCCTGGAATATTAAAAGATATACCCTGCATATACAGAGTGTATATTTATAATGTACAGTCAGCTGGACATACATGTATACACTCCCAACTACTCCCAAGCTTTCACATTAATATTTCTCTTAATTTTACAAAGCAAAAGTGCAATCAAGCATTTTCAAATTAACGAAGTCATCTTACATGTCAAAATTCTTGTCAGAAGAAGAATGTCTTTGCATAATTAAGAGTCTAATATAAATGTGAAAGCTTGAGAGTGTATACATATCTGTGCAGCTGACTGTACCTAACCCTGTAAGTACAAGTTAAGGGTATGTTTTTAAATTGTACAGGCACTTACTTGTCATGCGGCAGCAGTCGGTAGCTGCGGCTGCGGTCAGTGACCTCCTGCGTGACGTCAGCGTTCCGCAGCGACCTGCCTTGCACGCCGTGACGGTGGAACGCTAGGACACTGTCCGCCAAACACACTGAAACACAGATATATGAAATTTATGTTTTTTTTCTCCACCAGGAGAACGCCTAGAACATTTCGTTATTTTTTTACACAAGTTAAAAAAATCACCCTGTATACTATACAGGTGACTTTTCCAACTCAAGATAGGATAGACACATCTGAGAGCATAGTAAATAATAACTACAACTGTATACTTAGATTTTTTTAATGGCCGTGAACAGATATTTAAAAAAAAAAAATTGGTTGTCTTGTCTGTAAGTTGGTTTAAGGACGATAGTTTAACGTCACCACCAGCGTAACCAATGAACGTTACCGGACAATGACAGCGTTACCGGACAATGGACAACCCTTTGTGTGTAATTTTGTTATATATTTTTTTTTCTCATTTTTTTTTTAATTCTTGTTTTATGTTGACTTTGTCATGTAGAAAGTACCTACAAGTTTTATTTTGTTTTCGTTCTTGTGTTTTTTTTTTCCTTGTGTCATATTTTTTCTTTTAATTTAGCTGTTGCCTGTTTTCTATGAGTGTTGTGCAAGCCTATAATTGGTTCACATTTTAGTGTATGCTATTATGTAAGTGTTCTGTGTATTTTGTATTATGTGTGCTGTTGGCATTGCCTTATTGAATAAATAAAAAAAAATAAAAATAAAACTGACGTCAACGTTTTCGTGCATGCAGCCGGCGTTCATTGATTTATTAGACGTAGTCACGTCAAAAAAAACTACCGTTACTGTATTTTCTGTACTACGTGTACACTATACTCACGTATGCTGTCTATAGTGAAGTGGAACTGTATCCTCGATACGAGCCTGCCTCTGCTCCGGTCTTCCCCCTGCCCCCGGTACTGCCCCCCGGTGGTGGGGGGAAGTACTGGGATTATGTCTACCACGTTTTCGTGACACACCAGCACCTGTCACAATATGACATATCAATAAATTAATGAAGTAAGTCTTGCAACCGGGAGTTTTGGCGGGAACATGAAAAATGGCGCATTGGCGGCATTGAATTAATTGACAAAACTTGTATAACTATGAGTGTTTAAGTGTAAAAACGGTGGTTTTTTATCCATTAAGTGCTCGTGAACGTGTATGAGTGTTGGTGAATAGTGTAATGCTGTAAAACGTGACTTTTCGTGTTGCCTCCAAAACTCTAGAAGCCTCTAGTAAAGTCGCAACCACCACTACTTTACAGGGGCATGACTTGACTTAACGACTCTGACTTATGACAAAATAATCTCTCCAATTACTTGACACTGGCTATATACCTTTGATGTGAAGCCAAAACCGAAGAACTTAGGTTCTTTGAAAGAAAAAAAAAAAAGTAAGTCTTGCAACCGCTTTTAGGTATAAAAACTAACTATGCAGTAATATTTTTCTTATAAATCGAGGATATAGGGTAAACCAACCTATTATTGGCACCCTAGAGTTTAGTTAGAAAAAACAAGGAAATTGTAGATTATTCAATTTCAGTATGCTTTTAAAAGTAATAAAAGTATACTGAGATTGAATAATCTACAATTTCCTTGTTTTTTCTTATTAAACTCTAGGGTGCCAATAATAGGCTGGGTTCCAATGATAGGTTGGTTTACCCTATAATCTTTTAAGACGTTTCTCTAACTCTCGTAAAAACTTATCATGACTGTCAATGATAAGTTTTTTGTTTAAGTGTAGGTACCTATATAAAATGAAAATTAATACTATTATTACTTATTTTTAGAAATTATAAAAATATTGACATTAAGCATATTCATTTGACATTAAAATTAAAATTGACATTAGAATTAACAATATTTAAAACTTGACATCACTCAAACAAAAATACAAATCACCTAACTAATGCTAATTTATCAATATTTTTGTAATACATAATTAATTTGACTATGAAATAAACATAAGTGAATTAGATGCCTACCGAGCAAAAAGTTAACTTAAAGTTGTTGCGTCCTTACAGGGTTCATGTGCATTGTATACCTATAAGCCACTTACACCTAAGTTATATAACCTGTGTGCAAATGAAACAATAAATAAATGAATATGAATATGCATATGAATATGAATATCAAACTTGGCCATAACCACCCTTTTCAAAAAAACACCTGTATACACAACAAGTTTTTAATTACCAAAAAAAAGAAATCAGAAAGTGTACTACGTTGTATTTGTGCAGTTAGAATTTTGGGTGAATACAAAATGAAAAACACATCAAATAATAAGCACGGGCAATGTTTTGTGAGAATCGTGCAGGGGATGATAGTCTCTGAAGGATATGATCTGTAATCTATGTATGCATCCCACGTTCTCGCAACGGTGAAGGAAAACATCGTGAGGAAACCGGCATGTCGTAGAATCTAAAGTTCGAAAACATGTGTCGAGTGCACGAAAGGAGCCTCCTCGAGGCGCACTTGAAATTCTTTCACCACACTGGTTAGGTTAGGTTAGATGTCTGATCAGTGATCACTCACCGCGTCCTTGTTCAGCTGGTGCACCGCCCGCAAGGTGTGCAGGCGCTCCGGGCGAGGGATTACTGTGTTCGAGCCGCCCACGCACGCGTCCAGCTCGTCCGAGTGGAACCACGTCGCTCCTGTACGGTTCACGTTATAGAAAACACTGTATTTTTTTTTTCAGTATATGCATCTTTTTATATGCATGTTGCAACTATATTTTCTGCAACTTTTATTTCCATTTTGCTAATTTTTCTTATCATTTTGCAAAATTGTATTTCCATTTTTGCAACTTTTTATTCCCAATTTGCAACTTTTTTTTCATTTACTATTTATTATTCGAGACATTTTATTCTCTGTAATTGCTACATTTAATCCTATTGATTCTAATAATTGCAACATTTTTAACTTTTAATTCTTATCATATTTTGCAAATTTATATTCCCATTTTGCAATGTTTTTCCGATCGAGTGTCAGTTATTGCAAATTTTTATTACAATTTTGCAAATATTTTTTTAAACATTTTAAAAAGTCAAAGTAAACCCACGCCCAGCAGTTGGCAGCTAATTACCTGAGTTGATATTGATGAGGCTCAGCCTGAGGGGTTTGCGCGTAGCCCCGACACACAGTAATGGATACTCCAGCTCTGGAGTTATTATCAACTCGAAGACCAGCAGTGGTGATGGAAGAACGCACTCGATATTCTGTATAACGAAATAATGAAAGTTTTACAAAACATACAACACCCGACTTCAATTGGACTGTTCTAGTGACCGTAGGCACCACTGACAAGTCACAGGGAAGCAAAATACGCAATTTGATTACTTGGATGATGTAATTTTTTCAGTTATTTTGTAGAGTTAACAACTTTTAAAAAAAAACAAAGAATTTTTCAAATCGGTTTATAAACAACAAAGTTCTGAGGTAACAAACATAAAAATAACAACCGAATTGAGAATTTCCTCTTTTTTTTCAAATCGGTTAAAAAAAGTGTGTATGTGTCAGCTCTGACACACGATTGGAGATAATTGATTGATTCAGGCGTTACTTTGCGGAAATCCATAAATATCAACAAATTATATAAATATATTTAGTAAAGGGAACTTCGGCGAGTCCACACCTCCTGATGATGCCTCGTGTAGAGGCGAAACACGTGTCGTGTGTAAACTTTGGTTTTCTGTTCGTTGACTCTTTGGTTTATAATATAGTAATATTAACTAAAGTTCTAAACTAAAGTTAAGTTAATTAAAACCTTTGTTTAGAAATCAAGCGGATTTATTACTAAATATATTTATATAATTTGTTGACACGATTGGAGTTTACTCCCATTAACATAGTAAGCATAGCAACGAAAAATCAAAGTTATAGTGACACATAATACGATACACAAAATATCTACGTTAGCGTAGAAAAAAGTAACGCTTTGAATTCAAAAGCGTTACTTTTTCTGCGCGATTTAATAAGGATTGAAATTAATATAAGCGTTAGTTTACTTATAACATTTCCATTCCATAGCAACTGAACATAAAAAATTAGCATTATACTTTTAGAAATTTAATCTTTATTATAAAATACGGCGATTATATGCAGCCATATTGTTCTGGCAATCTTTAAACAATAAAACACATTACTTCCCGGTGGAATCTTGCTACTAGCATGTCTCACAGTATCATAACATTTCTTTACACTCAGTATCATAACGTTTCCTTACACTCAGTATCATAACGTTTCTTTACACTCAGTATCATAACGTTTCCTTACACTCAGTATCATAACGTTTCTTTACACTCAGTATTATAACGTTTCTTTACACTCAGTACCATAACGTTTCTTTACACTTAGTATCATAACGTTTCTTTACACTCATCATAACATAGTAATTTGATTGTAACGGGTATTTATCGCGCTCACCTATGTTATTAGTTCATATGTGTCCCGACTGTATTGCAACAGCCGTGGTCACGGGAAACGTCGAGACACAAAAACATATGAGGTGAGCGCTATAAATACCCGTTACAATCAAATAACTTTGTGTGATAATCGCGAAAGTCTACGAAAAACTACAGTGTCATAACGTTTTTTTACACTCAGTATTATAACGTTTCTTTACACTCAGTATCATAACGTATCCATACAAATTCCACGTGTACAAAAATGCTTACCTTCAAGAGCATGAACTTTCGAAGTGGGTCGTACCACTGCATGAGGAATAACCCAGCAGGGGTGGCTCCGCACAGGTATTTGTACCCATTGTATGGGTTTCTGCCCACCGCGCATACTGTACAGCCTGGGAACAAACACTACTGTTAGAAAATATTAGATTTTGAAGCAATTTGAATGACGACCATCAAACTTGTCCGCTATCATTCGCAGAATTTAATCTTCTTCTTATCGTATCACTAGTTCCTTCGAACCAGTGTGGTGAAAGGATTTCAAGTGCGCCTCGAAGAGGCTCTTTTCGTGCACTCGACACATGTTATCGAAATTTTTAGATTCTACGACATGCCGGTTTCCTCACGATGTTTTCCTTCACCGTTGCGAGAACGTGGGATGCATACATACATTTTTCAACCACAAAAAGCCATTTACGCATGACTGCCACCGGGATTCGAACGCGCGACTATCAGATCACAAGGCAAGGGCCTCATCCACTCGGCCACCACGTCCTTAGAATTTAATAATAATAATAGAAGTTTATTTCAGAATTGCACATTCCCATAAAATCGAGAATAAAAATTACTTTAAAAAAATTTATATTAAATCGAGATAAATGACATAAAAACAAATTAATATGAAATTAAATGTAAGCAAATTAAATTAAATTTACAAAAATGAAGGAAATACTATATTTGCAATCAGGTAAAAATAGGAGTATTCGAAATTATTTATTTTCAAAATTACAAAATGTATAAAACTACTAAAACTTCCATTACATAAAAAAAATCAATGATTTTTTTTTATTTATTAAAAACCGTCAAGATTTTATCACTTTTCAACAGACTTCAAATAAATTCGGTATATTTGTTGTCTCAGAAAAAACCAATTTAAAAAAATATTTTGTAAAAAATATTTTTATTTATTAAAGAATATACTTTCAGATTATCATCGGGATATAATACAAATTTCATGAAAATCGGTTCAGTACTTTGGTATTGAAATTAAAATAACTGAAAAGAAAGTTGTTGACGTGAACGAAATTGCGTATTTTTCTTCCCTGTGACTTGTCAGTGGTGCCTACAGTCACTAGAACAGTCCGATTGAAGTCGGTTGCTGTATTTTATGTAAAACCTTGTTAATATTCCAAAAAGTATGAAACTCCCATTACCTAAAAAAAAACCTTTGATTTTATTATTATTGGCCTGACATGTCCCACTGCTGGGCAAAGGCCTCCCCCCCTTTTCTCCAGTCCTCTCTGTCAAGTGCGTTTGTGGACCAGTCCCTTTTATAAATATCTAACTCATCTTTCCACCTGCGCTTGGGTCTGCCACGAGGGCGTTTGATTCCTTGAGGCCACCAATCCGTGGTGACCTTCGCCCATTGTGTATGCGCCATGGGGCAGACGTGGCCAGCCCAGTCCCACTTCAACCTGCCTGCCTTTTGCCCAACATCCGCGATTTGTGTTTTTGAGCGTAGCATACTATTTCTCACGCGGTCTGTTAACTTTACGCCCAAAATACTTCGCTCCATTGATCGCTGGCAAACCCCGAGTTTGTACTTTTGCTGGTTTGTCAAAGACCAGGTTTGTGCGCCGTAGGTGAGGATAGGAAGGATACACGTATCCATGAGTTTACGTATACGAGAATTTATTATATATTTATATATGTAATTCATCAAAAACCTTCACTCTTTGTACTTGTACACCTAAAACATAGTAAGAGATTACCTCTTGTGTCGGGAACGCGCGTGGTAAGGGCGAACCTCCTGGGCAGCAACCGCGGCGGTAAGACTCGGAGCGACTTATTCCCTCTCGCACTCAGCAGCGCTAGCAACTCATGCCGATACAGCGATGGGGTTTTACCTGTGAATAACTCTTATTAACCAAATGATATTAAGATAATTGATTGATTCAGGCGTTACTTTGCGGAAATCCATATATATCAACAAATTCTTCAAACTTCAAACTTCGGCGAGTCCACACATCCTGATGATGCCTCGTGTAGAGGCGAAACACGTGTCGTATCTTTAAACTTTGGTTTTCTGTTATTTGACTCTTTGGTTTAGTTGAACTAAAGTTAAGTTAATTAAAACCTTTGTTTAGAAATTAAGCGGATTTATTACTAAATATATTTATATAATTTGTTGATACAAATGATCTTCTTCTTCTTCTTCTTATCGTGTCACTAGTTCTTTCGAACCAGTGTGGTGAAAGGATTTCAAGTGCGCCTCCAGGAGGCTCCTTTCGTGCACTTGGCACATTTTTTCGAACTTAAGGCTAATCCTCAAATCCAATTCCATACAAAATGTTTCGGACAAATACTCAAACAGTACGCCGTATTATAGTAATTTCTTCACACTATTCGTTTCGTCTATGTTTTCCGATTGTGTCAACATAAAATTAGTAAGGTTTCATACTTTAATTTAGATTTTATACGTGTTTTTAAGTTAGTAGGGTTAATTTTAAAACACGTATAAAATCTAAATTAAAGTATGAAACCTTTCACTTTTTTTTGTTGACGAAATCAAAAAACATGGACGAAACGAACAGTGTGAAGAAATTACTATAATACGGCGTACTTTTTTAATTGTAAGAAACATTTTGTATGGAAATTTGCCTTTAGGATTCCCCTAAATAAGTAAGAGCAGCTACACAATATTACCAGTTTGGGGTGTTGCAATCAATAGAAGCGAGCCGAATGAATGAATGAAAAAAAAGAATGCTTGCGTGCACTTGTCTTTGCAAAATTAATAATATTAATGCGAAAGCATGGGAGTGTATGAATGAATGGATGAAAACACTTTATTGTACCAGGAAACTTAAAGATACAAATACAAGATAATTAAGGAGAATGTACAATGGGCGGCCTTATCGCTAAGCAGCGATCTCTTCTAGGCAACCTTGGGATGGAGAGTGTACTGTGACTAAGACTAAAATATGAAACGTTAGCTAAATGTGCACTAAAGAGTCTATTTTTAAACTGAAGTTAAGGAAGCATGGAATGAAACAAAAAAAGTATTATTAAACTTTTGAATAACAATATTATAATAAAAAAAAACTTAATAATTTATTATATTAGTAGAGTGTAAAGATGTTGGTGAATTTAAACTGACTTTTTGACTGGACTTTTTAACTGACTGTACAGTGAGCGCTGGCTGCAAACCAAGGAATGCAAACAATCAAGAATGGCCTTTCCGCAACTTGCACCACGTCTAACTAGACGTTTACTTAGTTTAAAACGACCAGATTTAAGAATCATTGTGGGTACTATCACGGGTCATTGCCTGCTTAATAAACACTTGCACAACATTGGAAACACAGACAGCCCACTTTGTAGAGGCTGCTTGACCGAGGAGGAAACGCCCGCCCACGTAATCCTGGAATGCGTGGGAGTGGCGAAGCAACGAGAGGAAATCCTCAAAAACCCGAGGTCACTCCGCGAAGCCTGCGAAGAACCCAGGAAACTTCTGTGCTTCTGGGCGGAGTTAGGCTGGCTAAACTATTAGTCAGGAAATCCGACGTACAAAGGACCAAAGTCCAAGTGCGGAAAAGGGAGTCCATTTACATTTACAACTGACTGTACATAGGATAATCGCTCTCCTGCCGAGAGTAGGCCAGAGTCCCAGCAGTGGGAACATTATAGGCTGATTATAAAAAAAAACATAGTATAAGATAGCCTTTCACATCAGGCATTGTCCGTGCAGGCACAATGAAGGTCTATTTCGATCGATTCCAAAAGAGTTATGACTATCGCAGGGGTATTTTAGGCCTTGCGCATAAGTATTAACATACTTACTAGCAACGTATGTATTGAAAAGTAGCCAAAAAAAATAATTGAGACTGATTTTTAAGGGTGGCAAAAATGATTTCAATCGAATAGGGGAAGGCGAATTTGAATAGTAACCAATAAAAAAAAAATGGTACAATTTTTTAACATCAACAAATTATATAAATATATTTAGTAATAAATCCGCTTGATTTCTAAACAAAGGTTTTAATTAACTTAACTTTAGTTTAGAACTTTAGTACATATTACTATATTATAAACCAAAGAGTATAGTAATATGTACTAAAGTTCTAAACTAAAGTTAAGTTAATTAAAACCTTTGTTTAGAAATCAAGCGGATTTATTACTAAATATATTTATATAATTTGTTGATATTTATGGATTTCCGCAAAGTAACGCCTGAATCAATCAATTACAATTTTTTAAGATGGGTTAAAAATGATGTTATCGTTTACGCGACTGATTTTGAACAAACATGTTTCAGGTTCCGTACACACAAAATATAACTTGGTATTATATACCTGATAATGACATAAGTACGTCTTTGATGATGTGCAGCCATATAGTCCGGCGCGGGCATAACTGATCCATGGCCGTCTCGTGAAGTTCGTTCAGATTCAATGTGTAGATGCCTTCTTCCGCTCCTGACACACAAAATAGAAAGAGCTTAGTCTATAACAAGTAATAATATATTTTCACACCACCTGCTCGACAATATCCAATTACATATCATGCTATCATCAAGGTAAAGCAAAGCATTACCTACCAAGGGAGGTAATGTTGTATGAAACTCCCAAGGGTTGTAATGTGATTTGAATTTGGAACGTCAAATTCGTGTGGAAACTCGTGGAAAACTCTAAGTAAAAGAACGTAACGTTTGTTCTAAAATCGAACTGGCCACTCATAAAAAAAAGAAAAAAGGCGCGACTACAAAGATTGTGAAACAAAAGACGGTGTTCGCTACTGGAGCCCTGGCTTTTTATTGCCTCGCAGAAGGTGTGAAAAGCAGAGCATGCTCCTCTGGGATAAAGCCTGTCTTCGTCTTGGGTAGCTTGAACCCCTCGCGTCACTCAGGACTCTTCATAACTCCCTCGCTTCGCTCAGGAGTTACCTGAGTCCCTCGTTAGCTCAGGGTTCAATATGCCACCCGCGACATAAGACACTGCTTTATCCCCTTAGTACATAATCTACTATTATCGGGTGGTGTTAATGAGGCCAGTTGCTTGAAAAAAGAGGTTAGGTGTGAACGTAGCGAATCTCCTTAGCGGCTTTCCGAAACGGCGCACTATGGCTCATATGCAAAATAAAATGGTCATCACTACTAAAATTGGAATTTCGATCTGAAAATTATATATGTGATAGATAATGACTTCCCCATTAAGTTTTGTTCTAACTGTAAAACTCGTGGAGTGATTAGTTTTGATAAGTGTGATGTGATAATGAAAATAATCATAAAATGGCGGCGGCTGACACTATGTTTAGTCTATGGTTCATGAGAAGAAATGGCGCGGTGGTCATTGTTATTATTATTATATTCTTTATTGCACAAAATACAAGATAAGATGTACAAAAGGTGGGCTTAATGCCTACGAAGCTTGATGTTCCGGGTTCGATCCCCGGCCGGGGCAAATATTTGTGACGAACACAAATGTTTGTTCTCGGGTCTTGGATGTTGTGATGTCTTGTATGTGTCCATGCCACCTGCGACACAGGGAATCCTAGTGCAGGGGTGTGAGTGTGTGAATGTTTATGTTTTAATGCTAAAGCATTTTTTACCGGCCAACCTTATAGGTATTGAAAAATGTTGGCGTGCTAACTTATATATAACATAAACAATGGTATTTTAAAGACTAATCAAAAGTTACACATATTAAACAAATTTGGTTACAGAGAAAGCAGTAAGAGAGAAAAGTTTATCAGCTGATGAAAATCAGAAATAGCTCCTTACACTAAATAAATAAATAATAATATGAAATAAAGATGAAATAGGTATATAGAATTATATATCAGTAATATAATATCTTAGGCCGGGTAGGAATTAATAACAAATGATTTTGAAAAAGATGGAAATATACCTAGGCATTGTAGGGCATCGATATAACATCTAGGAAGCAGTATACACCTTTTTTTAAAAAAAATCACGAACAAGACGTTTGAACGTGGGTTTACTAGCTGCCAATTTAAAGTCAGTCGGCAGAGCATTCCAGAGGCCGACAGCCGTTACCTCAAAGGAATTGCCGCGGAATGAGGTAGAGTGTTTGGGTACAGAAAGAAGTAGGGTATTAGTGGACCTTAAGTTTCAATAATTGTTTTGGATTATTGATGATAATTGTGATGTAATGGTGCTCATTCCTCGGATCGCGGCTTGTAACTGGTTCTCTAGGGCCCGGATTCCTCTGTCGCTGACGTCGGTCGCGTACCGTCAGTCGCGTAGCGTGCTGACCATCAGCGCCAATGAAAACATCCGTAGTGCGATACTGACCGCTCCACGGTACAGGCGTCTTCAAGTGGATTTGTTGTGGATTTGTGAAGCGGAGTTTGAATTTGGGATATTATTATGAACCCGCCCGCCAATGTATAAACATACATTGTTTAGTTGCTGCAGCATATTTACGCAAGCGGAGACGGCGTCAATATAGAAAAAAAAGATTTCACATTCACCCAATTGTTGCTGATAGGGTGATGAATGGTGAATTTTCTACTTTATTTGAAAAGCTACGTAGTAGTAGTCGATAAATCCCACAATGCAGGACGTTGGCGCACCTCGGCAATCACACGTTCGGTATCAATGTTCATGGTGGCGGGCGACTGTATGTAGCGCGCGTGCCGACGGTCGGGAACAGAGTGAGGACGCTCATAGCGTTCTATAGCGCGTCAGTCGACCGACGAACGCGGCGCTGACGAGCGAGACCGACGCGCGTTATCAGCGGCGCGTAGCAACTCGCGCGCCGCCAGCTTTACAGTGTGGTGCTTCATAGAACACAACGTATATTCGTACGCGCGACCGACATCAGCGACCGACATCAGCGACAGACATCAGCGACCGACATCAGCGACAGACATCAGCGACCGACATCAGCGACCGACATCAGCGACAGACATCAGCGACCGACATCAGCGACAGACATCAGCGACCGACATCAGCGACCGACATCAGCGACAGACATCAGCGACCGACATCAGCGACCGACATCAGCGACAGAGGAATTCGGGCCTAGTTGTTGTTGAAAATACTTGAAGTATTACTACTACTGTTGAAGTGAATAAAACATGACAAGATGTGATTGCAAATGAACTGTCTTTGTGTTGCTTCTGAATCCGGTCCTGACAACTATTCTAATGGAGCTGTTCTGAAGGAATTTAAGAAAGAATTACATCTCCTGAAATATTATTTATTGTAATAATCACTGTTTTACAAAGACATAGACAACCGACTTCAATTGGACTGTTTTAGTTACCGTAAACACCGCTGAAAAGGCACAGGGAAGCAAAATACATACGCAATTTCGTTTAGTTCAACGACATTTTTTTTTTCAGTTTTTTGAATATAAAAACTAAATTACTGAATCTAAAAAATAATTAGTATTCATTATTTTAGTTTCTAAATAAAAAAAAGTCGTTGAAGTGAACAAAATTGCGTATTTTATCAACAAATCATACAAATATATTTAGTAATAAATCCGCTTGATTTCTAAACAAAGGTTTTAATTAACTTAACTTTAGTACATATTACAATATTATAAACCAAAGAGTCAACGAACAGAAAACTTTAAAGATACGACACGTGTTTCGCCTCTACACGAGGCATCATCAGGAGGTGTGGACTCGCCGAAGTTCGAAACGAGAGTATTATACTATATATTATTGAGAGAAATATATTTGTATGATTTGTTGATATTTATGGATTTCCGCAAAGTAACACCTGAATCAATCAATTGCGTATTTTGCTTTACTGTGACTTTTCAGTGGTGCCTACGGTCACTAGAACAGAAACCTTGACTATCATTATTTGAGTTGAAAACCTTATTCAATAAATTGTGCGGTATTTGGTTAATAGAAAAGAAAACTAATGTAAAATGATAAATCGAACCTATGAGTATGTGCTGATCTCTCGTGTCGGGATGTATCCAGGATGCTGTGCAGTTTATTCTCAGAGGACATCCGTTAAATACCTGTAAAATAAAATAAAAAAAATAAAAAAGCCTTTTATTGCTTCTGTTTAACTGCTTAAATCTAATTAAAAACTAATCTAATACTTCTGCAGAAGTCGCCTCATCGGCGTAGGCCTCCCCTAGATTCCTCCATGCATAAATACCTGTACGTCAATATAAATATTTAAAACAACATTCGTATAAAATCATTATATTTTACATTTAAAAACTAGTTTTGAGTTAGGCTCTCTACCGATGTTGGAAGATCACGCCCGCCTATAAACAAAACATTGCTACACAGATCTTTGAATCACGTAGTCGGGACAGTTTGATAGTCAGTCTCGGTAATCCAGTAATTTCATTAGCAACAGTAGCCTTGAAAATGGAACACAGTAATGCTTTTAGCCTCAAGATTTCAATGATCACAGTGAATCACATTTTTTAAACACAATTTTACCTCCCAAAATGGAGCCTCAAAAGTAAAGCATTGCATGTTATGAAGTTTCAGTTCTCTTTAAACCGGAACACAGTAATACTTTAAGCCACACTGATTTCAATGATCACAGAGAATAATTAGGTGAATTTTTTAACACACGATTTTTACCTTATAAGATGGAGCATCCTCTTAAGTAAAACATTGCATATTGTGAAGTTTCACTTCCCTTTAAACAGGAACATAGTAATGATTGAGCCTCATGATTTCAAATGAGCACAGAGAATAATAATGTAACTTTATAAAAACACTATTGTATCTTCCCAATAATGGATCAGCTTCTAAAGTAAAGCATTGTATGTTTTGAAGACACTTTCTAAGACTGGTGTGGATTACGCGGGCCTTTTTATACTATACCTTAGAGAAGCACGCGCCCATGTGCACTTTGGGCGTGGGCGGCAGTCCGTTGGGCGCAGGGCGGGGCGGCGTGTGTGGGCGGCGCGCACGGCTACGCCTGGGCGGAACCACCGGCGTGCCCGGCCCTATTATATAATTGTATCAAACAATCAATATAAATAAAAGGGTTGGACCTGACTTACTGTCAGACAATGTATAGTCCAAACCACTAACGTAAGACTTGAAACTTCGAGGATGTGATCGTGACTTTGACAAATCGCAACGCAAACGAAGTTGTGACTGACTGACAGACAACAGGCCAAACCGCTGAACGTAGACACTTGAAATTTGGAGGTTGTTTGTTAAGAGCTAAAAGTGCGTACTAGAAAAGGAATTTTGAAAAATCTCAACTCAAACGAATTTGCGGTTGTTAGCTTGTTTACTATAAAAAGCTTGGTTCTAACTGACTAACAGACTGCCTACAGCCTAAATAAGTGGACAATAGATACTTAAAACTTGGAGGATGTATTCATAAAGAGCTGAATATGCGTACTAAGAAAGGAATTTTGCAAATTCGCAACGAATACGACGTTTTAGGTGTCAAACATTGATCGTGAACTTGCATTAGACTACTTAGCTAGATATTATAATGGTCTCAATTCAGATGTCACCAAAACTAAACGGACTAATTTAAAAGCACTTAAAATTATATATAATATATGTTTTTTATAGTTCTAGGAATTTACGTACACTGGAATTGTGCTAGAATAAGTTATGAAATAATGAACTTTTGAAATTGATTCGACATAAAATTATGCCATCCTTTTTATTTCGTTATAAAAGGGACATCAACATTTTTAGTTTTGGCGACATCTGAATAGACACCAATATGTGACAGCATCCTTTGCGTAGATGCTAGGGACTCTGTTTACGAAGCTTGATGTTTTGGGTTCGTTGCCGGGGTAAATAGTGACACTTAGGGCTTGATAAAAAATATTATAACTTACCAGTATTATCAATCTTCGCTTTATCCCTCTGGCTGTCCGACAAGCTCCTCTGCCGTCCCACTTTCTCTTCCTCCTCAACTTTAACCTCCTTCCCATTCTCATCCACCATATTGAATATCTCATCCACAGACGAGGTCTTTCTCTTCTCCAATTCACACTGACAGAACTGATTTAGATCTATCCCTGGTGTCATATCAGAGTTATGTCTGATATGACGTTTTCTATGCTCAAACTGTTCGTCCATGTTTAGACTCATGTCTATTCTCCGGCAGAGCTCTTCATCTGAAGCGGTACCATTCGACATTTTCTCATCAGCTATCCGTAATGTGTTCGCGATTTGCAACGCTCTAAAGTTTGATACAGATATTTTCTGTTTTTTACACGTGTCGCAAATGACTATGCCGGAATCTGAATTCTGGTTTGAGCAGTTTCGATAGTAGCTAAGTATATCGCCGTTGGAATTGCACGAATCGCACGAACATTTTGGCGCGACGGATCTTTGTAAATCGGATAATGTATTACTGTCTTTTAGCTCTGGTTTGGGACATAATCCACATTCACAGTTTGTGTTCCTAGGCGTATCTAGAACTTCGTTGTCGTGATCAACGTAAAGTATATCGTCCGCTTTTCGACATAATGGATCGTCTATAGACACGCGAGAGGCACTTGGGAAGTTTGACGCAAGATTTTGGTAAATATTCGTATTAGAATTGTTCAAATAATTCTGTTTAAGTTGGATGCATTGGGATAAATGTTGGTCGTGTAGGGAAGTGGTGTTGCCTTGCGCCATATTTACAGTATCCGCCGTCAAAGGTAATGTTGCCCTGTAGAAAAAGTTGTGTGAGTCCCATTTTTTAGGGAGATTTCAGTAAGCTCGGGGTATGTGCGGTTATGTCGTAAGCTTGTGTTAGACACAACTTGGGAAACTATGCAAGGTTATAATTTGGTTAAAAACAAGTGGTGCTGGTGGGATGTTTAAAAAAAACCTACTTCGTCGCTTTAAAGGAGGTTTAACGGGGTTTTAATTTCATATTTTATATTTTTGGAATGGTAATTATAAAAGCTAGGTCTAAGTATTTTACATGCTACATGCTATAGGTATGCTTTAAGATACGTATTTCAAAAATAATATTGAAAAAAATATATTATGCGTTATGCAATAAAAGCTTTGATAGTGATTGCTCTTTAAAAAAACTATAAATACTTATGCAAACAGAATTTTTCTTCATTTTTCAAAATAATGTGATTATGTGTACACATCGGTATGACGAACCCAAAATGTCGTAACCCGCAAATATGCATTTTCTATTTCTCATTACACGCAAAGCCACTACGGAACACATACATTCGACAATGTACATGCAATGTACCCTCTTCTTTACCTGAGCATTAATTCTTCGTCAATATATTGCAAGAGGCTCCTAAAACAATAGAGATTTCTTACAAACATGTGCAATCACACTGCACGCTGAAATCAACGTTGTGTAGATGAAAATATGGTCTAAACTTGTATAACACTTTTTTACACAACATTATTTTGGTTTATTAAGGTGATTATTTTTTTTATACAAATTAGAGACCGTTACGAACGATCTATTGGTAGCTTAAATGATCCTAGTAGGCAACAGATGTCGCGGATATATTGCTGTTTTACTGTTCTATAGCAAAACTTATTTTAGACCACATTTTCCTAAAGTATACTTCACACTCAAGGCAGCAAATAAACATTGCTGCATTTCTTCTTACCTCAAAAAAAAACCAAAAAACATCAATAATAAAAATTCCCAAACTTTTAAGCCAAACATTTTTGCGACCCACAACCAACATGCATATAAGTCAGAAAACGTGAAAATTACACTATTCATCACTGTGCAAACATCCAATGTATGTAATTTTAGAAAAAAAAATCCGTCACCAATTTGAATTTTGTTAGAACAAAATGAAACCCAACACGGTTAAAAATTTTGAAATCCCGTAGATTTTTTATCCGAATACCTTAGACTCATTCGTAATATATCGTCACCAGTGATCACCCGACACCACTTGCTACAAATAATATAAATAAAAATGAAATAAACATAAAATATATTTTTATTAAGATTAAAATGTCACTTTGATAAAAATTACACATAAAAACAAGCACCATAATTTTTAGTACAGTTACACATATGATAGAAGACAGAAAAGTAACTTAAATAAGCTTTGTCTGTTTCATTTAGTGAAAATTCAGCTAAATAAATGCAAGAAAAAAAAACTCTTAACAACACCACACGACAAACAAGGCAAAACTTATTTTTAAATAGAATGTATAGATTTGTTTTGTTTTTATCTTTAGTAAAAAAAATATATCCTCATTTTTTAAAACAGAAACACCCCGAAATACAAAATATCAAAGTGACAGACACATAAAACAAGTTTTTTTTTCAACAGGAAGCTGTGATAATTGTCATTCCTACTGTTAAAAAAAAACGCTCAGAAACATTAACTATCAAAGTGACAGACACATAAAATAAAAAGCACATAGAACATCCAAAAACTACACAAGATAAGAAATACTGAATCGTCGGTTACACTCACTTCTCACTCGCCGGCAGAGTGTCTGTGGTTAGCTCAATTGGGTTGTGTTTGGGGCAGGTCATGAGTGATGCCACGCTCCACTCTTCGCTCGCCTGTCGGTGGAACGCTGAAATCACGGAAACTGAACCTTAAGGGGAATCCTCAAGGCAAATTTCCATACAAAATGTTTCAGACAAATACTCAAAAAGTACGCCGTATTATAGTAATTTCTTCACACAATTCTTTTCGTCTATGTTTTCCGATTGTGTCAACATTAAATAAGTAAGGTTTCGGTTTAGATTTTATACGTGTTTTAAAATTAACCCTACTAACTTAGAAACGAGTATAAAATCTAAATTAAAGTATGAAACCTTACTAATTTTATGTTGACACAATCGGAAAACATAGACGAAACGAATAGTGCGAAGAAATTACTATAATACGGCGTACTTTTGAGTATTTGATCGAAACATTTTGTATGGAATTGGATTTGAGGATTAGCCTTAAGAGGATATGTTTAGGAGTCGCTGCGTTACATTGTAACTCAGTAACGGTACAGGTTATAAACTTGATGTCAATACAGGTTTTACTTGAGGATATAATCTGAATAAATGTATGACAAAAACACGATTGGTGAAACTTTTCTCGATAGATTTACTTTTGAAATCGGCCCTTGTAAAATCTGTTTTACATCCATCCTCCAAATTTAGAGAATATTTACGGTTAATTTTTATACTATTGAGTGAGTAATCACAACAGAACTCAGATTATAAAATAATGAAATGTTAAATTTTTTAAAAATTTCAATCTAAAATACTTAATGTTATATTACCTTACACACCTTACCCGGGGGAAGAGGTTAGATTGTAATGATGAGACTCACAATTGTTCCTCTGATGATGACATTCAACATTGTTTCTCTGATGGTGGGTGATGTTGATGACGACACTCACCATTGTTCCTCTTGATGGTGTCACCGTCGCACCTGTTGATCTCTGGACTGAAGGCCATGTCGGCGGGCACCGCGCGGCCTTTGGCCAGCGACCGCACGCTGAGGTCGTCATCAGCGTCCAAGTCTACTATGGGAGAGTCGTCGTACACTCCGGATTTTCGAGATTCGCGCGAATCTGTTGTTAATCTGAAAAAAAATGTCAGTCAGTCAAAAAGCCAGCAGCGTGGCACTACTGTCAGCCAGTCTGGACAAAGGCCGTGAACGTGGCAGTATTATCAGTCAGTCAGGAAAAAGCCGAGAGCTTGGCACTACTTTTTGTCAGTCAGTTAAACGGTCGGCAGCGTGGCACTACCTTCAGTCAGTCAGTCCAGAAAAATGCCAGAAGCGTGACACTACTGTCAGTCAATCCAGAAAAATGCCAGAAGCGTGACACTACTATCAGTCAATCTAGAAAAATGCCAGAAGCGTGGCACTACTGTCAGTCAATCCAGAAAAATGCCAGAAGCGTGGCACTACTCGCCGGCCGCCGCGCCCTGTTAGCTTGGACACTACTTGTGTGATATCGCCTGCTAGTGTGTATGATCCAGGGGACCAATTCATAGGGCCGTCATCAACTCTAGTTATCGAATGGTACATCAATGTTGGCATTTTGGTCGTAGCGTGGTACTACTTTTAGTTAGTCCAAACAAAAGCCGGGAGCGTAGAACTATTGTCAGTCAGTCCGGGCAAAGGGCAGAAGCGTGGCACAACTGTCAGTCAATCCAGAAAAAGGCCAGAAGCGTGGCACTATTCGCCTGCCGTCGCGCCCGGTTAGCTTTGACGCTACTTGCTGCTAGTGTGTATTATCCAGGGGACCAATTCGTTATCGAATGGTACATAAATTTTGGCATTTTGGTCTTCCATTTTATTTAGTGTGTATGATCTCGGTCGTGGGACTGACCTGGCCGCCTCGTCACTGGTGCCATCTACGAGCGAGTGAGGCCGGGAGCGTGGCACAACTCTCCGGCCGCCGCGACCGGTTAGTTTGGACGCTATCCGTTGTGGCATGTTCGATATAGCCTGCAAATATATAATCGAAACTATTATAAACTTGCTGTTATAAATTGTAAAACAATTTAAATCATTGATCATCAATATTTGAATTGTGGCACAGTGAATTTTTCAACTAGGGAATATCGAAACACGCTCAAGGGTCTTTCGATGGCGAGAGATTTCGAGCCTCATTCCGCCGATGCCGATTTCGATGAAAACTAAAAATGTATACTCAGATTTTATAAAAATCAATTATCCATATCATAAACAAGTTATTAAACAAAAGTACTCTCAATCACATATGTTATTTGAACACATTATTTTTGGACTTATCACAACTATTTTTTTTTATAACTTTTATTTTGTTTATATTATATTCTCATTATATTTTTAGGTACCTATTGTTAGTAAGTAAGTAACTGCAGTTAGGAAGCTTTCATTAGTTTTAACTTTTTATTTTATGGGAAATTCAAACATTTTCTTTCTTTCTTTCTATAACGCCATCTAGCTCCAAAATTGTACAATGGGGAACCAGATTTTTAAAAATACATACATAGAAAACATCCAGAATCGGGACATACACCGACGTTCATCACACAAATGTTTGTCCCGAAGCGGAAATCGAACCCCCGACACCGGCGTGGCAGTCCAACACACATGCCACTCGACCAACCCTGTGGTCCATAATTCATAAACATACACATTGACACACTCACACCCCTGCACTAGGATTCCCTGCGTCGCAGGTGGCATGCACACAAGACCCGAGAACAAACATTTGTGTTCACACAAATATTCGCCCCGGCCGGGGACCGAACCCGGAACACCAAGCTTCGTAGGCAGGGTCACTACCAACTAAGCCACGGTGCCGTCATAATGTGCCATAAGTTCTGTGGTACTCACAGCATCATCATCGGGTTCCTGGCTGCAAGTGGTGGGTGGGTTGGAGTACTTGTGAAGTAAGTCAATGGCGAGTCGCTTGCCCATGTCTTGTTGAAAGAACGGGTGCTGAAACGATACAATTTATCTTACAGGTCAATGAAACGTTTATTAACGAAAGCTGGCGCTGTCAAAATACTCTCACTAATGCAATTTCACTGCACTAATTCTTATTCTAAAAAGGGGGTACAGCGGTCTGCACTGGCTTTTGACGGAAATCGAACCCGAGTGATGTAAAAAAAAGCGTCAACGAGGTGCTTTAGGTCATACTTTAGGTTGTAACAAAAACTTATTTAGTACATACTTGTAATAGTTTTTGAGCGGTGGGCCGTTTCAAAAAGCATTTCATAATTTATAGATAAGCCATATCTTTCAGGGGTTTTGGCGACATGGATCAACGATATGCTTTAGGTCATACTTTAGGTTGTAACAAAACTTATTTAGTACATACTTGTAATAGTTTTTGAGCGGTGGGCCGTTTTTTAGGGTTCTTGGTGAGCGCGATCTTCACGAACGCGTGGAACAGTGGCGTCCAGCGCTCCTTCTCGCGCAGGGACGGGGGTTTGAATCCCGACTTGGACATGAGGAAGAGCACCCGCATTGGGTGCAGTTCGAACATCGGCGGCTGTAGTTCTGCTAGCTCTGAAAACAAATTGGTAAATTTAAAAAAAAAGTACTGTGTATTCAAATGTAATACTGTAAAAATGTAAAACATACAACAACCGACTTCAATTGTACTGTTCTAGTGACCGTAGGCACCACTGACAAGTCACAGGGAAGCAAAATACGCAATTTTGTGCGCTTTGACGTTTTCTTTCAGTTTTTTGATATATAAACTAAACTTCATAACCGATTTTAATAAAATTTCTATGGGACCAATCTGAAAGTATATCCACTCAAAAAAAGAAGATTTTTTTCAAATCGGTCTATGAACAACAAAGTTCAGAGGTAATTGAGAACCTCTTCCTTTTTTGAGGTCGGTTGAAAAACGAACGAGCCTTACAGTAATCACATTTGATGTGTAACATCTAACATCTAATTTAAATTGGAAGGATTCTATTTACTTCATTCTTCTGAGGTTGATACCATCTGACGGCTAACTTCTTGTTACACACTTCCGTTGCATTTCACCAAATCACTGCCACAAATTGTCAAAAAGCCAGAGGAGAGATGTTATACATCAAAAACTGAATTTACCTATAGCAGTTATCCCACAAGCCCAAATGTCACAGAGTTGATTATAACCGCCTTTTCTTTCTACCGCTGCTACCTGTAAAAAAAAAAATGTATATTAAGGGGAATCCTCAAGGCAAATTTCCATACCAAATGTTTCGGACAAATACTCGAAAAGTACGCCGTATTATAGTAATTTCTTCACACTATTCGTTTCGTAGATTTTATGCATGTTTTAAAATTACCACTACTAATTTAAAAACACGTATAAAATCGTATGAAATCTTACAAATTTTTGTTGACACAATCGGAAAACATAGACGAAACGAATAGTGTGAAGAAATTACTATAATAAGGCGAACTTTTTGAGCATTTGTCCGAAACATTTTGTATGGAAATTTGCCTTGAGGATTAATTACCCTTAAGACAATATGTGAAAATTTGGAGTCGCCGCGTTACATTATAAACTCAGTAACGGAACAGGTTACAAACTTGATGTTAATACAGTGATTACTTGAGGATATAATCTAAATATATGTGAGACAGAAACACGATTGGTGAAACTTTTCTCGATAGATTTATTTTTTGAAATCGGTCCAAATAAAATCTGGTTTACATCCATCCAATGAATAAATAAATATATTTTGGACATTTCAAACAACGTCATCTAGCCCCAAACTAAGTAGAAGTTGATCAATGGGAAACAGATAACTGATACAATTCTCATATACTTTATTTGAAAATAAATTGAAATTTCTATCTCTATCAAGACTCAGGACAAACACCAATGTTCATTATACAAATGGGAATCGTACCCGCGACACCGGCGTGGCAGTCCAAAAAACTTGCCACTCGACTATCCGTGTCGTCAATCTGATGTTGCCGTTGTCTACGACAAGAAATATCGATTAATTCGATCATTTAAATAGGCCAAATTCTTGTTGTTAGTTATGGCAACACTATATCTCTTCTTGGTTCGACTCTCAGTGAAAAGCTTGTAATTCTGTTTTACTGCCACTAAACAATTGGAAAACTACAAAATCCTCTTTCATTCCAAACTTCCACATGGTCCTTCGAGCGAAGACAACTGTGCCAGCTGTCTACCTGCAGTGAATACAGCTCAAGATTTCACTCAAAAGAGCAAAATAATCGCACAAGACAAGACAAGCGACGGACGCCATATTGAGACGCGTCCGGCGAAGCAATTCAAGTAAGGTGCCTGCAAAAGAGCAACAGGGGACTTCGTACCGCGCCGAGTCGCGCGGCCACGACAATTTGGAACCCTCTCCGAGCAGTGCCGCCACCAAATACAGGAGCCCAAGCCGCGGTGGTCAACATCCATTACCTACGCGTGCAGAACTTCAACCAGGGGCAACCTACAAGTGCATACGTTGTACGCCGCGTTCCTCAAATCGTACGCGAGCAGTGTCGTAAAAAGCATTGAGTACATCGCCAATTCAAAATCGCGAGTGTTCTTATACAAGTGCAGTGAAGTAAATAAGTATTTTAGAAAACGTTTATCCTCTTCGTCGTATGCAGAAGATTCATCCGATTCTCCACCAAGGACTTTAGCGCAAGTACCTAGTGTAATTTATTATAACTTAGGTCAAAATTTCATTTCGGATCGAATCGAATCGATCGATACTGTAAAATCGATTAATATTTTGGTCACTTTTGTATCATAATACTGGCAACAATTTTACGTACTAGCGACGCCATATTTTTACTGTCAAACAAGTGTCAATCTAGAGGTCTTTCACGAGAACATGTTCGATATTTTATTTCAACTCGTAAACAATAAATATTAAACAATTATTCTTCAATTATGGAACGTCAGGACGAACCTAAAACTCTTGCGCAGCTCACTAAAGCCCGTGGCTATGTGAAAGGGTCCATTACGCGGACGAAAACTTTCATACTTGAAAAAGCCAGCGATGCGACTGTGTCAACGCTGAAGGTACGGCGCGAAAGGTTAGTAACTTCATTTGAAGACTACAACAAAATTAGTTTGCAAATAAAAACCCTTCATGATGAGGACAAAGAAGACGAAGGTGAGACTGAGGAAAGCTACATTGAATGCCTATCTAAGTTGACTGAGTTAATAGATCTTAAAGAACCTCAGGCTCATCAGTCTCCTCCAATCACTACATGCCCAACATCCGGTGTGTCGTGTCCTCCGCCGGCAAATGCAAACACGACTATTCGTTTGCCAACAGTGGTCATTCCGACGTTCAGTGGAAAATACAGCGAATTTTATGAGTTCTATAACATGTTCCACTCAGTGATAGGATCAGATGTTGCGAGACCACCAGTACAAAAGCTATATTACTTGAAAACATTTTTATCTGGTGAACCATTGGCTCTAGTAGGTACTTTGCCATTAATTGACAACAGCTATGACGAAGCAATAAAAATTCTAAAGGAACGTTATGAAAACCAATTCCAAATTATAAATGAGCATGTGAACATGCTCATCGATCAGCCAAACATTGCTCGATCAACACCGTCAGCCCTGCGGGCCTTTGCATCAACCTGCAAACAAAACTTAGCGGCCTCTGGTACCTCTCAAGGCCAGGTATTATTGCCTACGGTGCGGGTTAAGCTTTTTACTAACACAGGCACAGTGGTTACCTGCAGAGCTTTGCTCGACAGCGGCTCTCAAGCATGCTTCATAACCGAAAAGCTAGTAAACATTCTGGGTAACACCCCAAGCCGCGCTAACAGCGCCATCATTGGTATAACCAATGCAAAACAAAACATTACTCACTCGATTAATGTAGATGTTCACTCACAAGTGTATCCATTCAAAATTAATGTGAATTGTCATGTGGTACCTCAAATTACTTCCAAGTTACCACAGCAAATGTTTGACATTTCACACATTGAGTTGCCAGAAGCCAGTCAGCTTGCTGACCAAGATTTTAACAAGCCGGGTGATGTGCACTTGCTTTTAGGCGCTGATATCTTCTTCCAGGTGCTATTGCCACAGCCTGCTACTGCTGAGGAGAGCGCGGGCGACGCTACTGGTTCCAGACGCCCAGCACAGCCAACACTGCTTCACACCTCCTTCGGCTACATCATCGCCGGCAGAATATCATCCTGTGCAACTCCGAATAAGGTTTTATCCCTTTTTTGTCAAACTTGTGAGTCAGACATCAGTGAGTCATTGTCAAAATTCTGGAAGGCCGACCAAGTAGATGAAATTTATCCTGAAAAATTGCCTGAAGGCCAATATACTGAAAAACACTTCAAGGAAAATGTCGTGCTTAACAATAACAAGTTCCAAGTGACAATGCCCCTCAAGGTTCCTCTGGACGACATCCACAATGAGTTAGGGGACTCCTTTTGCTTGGCCTTAAGCCGATTTCTGAATCTTGAAAAGAGATTCAGCAAAGATCAGAAGCTGTTTGAAGATTACAAAAAGTTCATTGATCAGTATATTGAACTTGGTCATGCCAAATATATAAACATAAATCAGTATGAATTATCAAAAGATCCGGTCTATTTTCTTCCCCATCACCCAGTGATCAAAGAAGACAACAAAACAACAAAGTTAAGGGTTGTTTTTGACGGGTCTGCTAAAACTAAAAACAAAGTATCACTCAATGACATGATGCTTAATGGCCCAGTGGTACAAAGAGATCTTTTTGATGTATTGATCGCATTCAGACTTGACAAATACTTCTTCATTTCTGATGTAAAAATGATGTTCAGATTTATTGACCTTGACCCTCAGCAAAGATCACTCCAGAACATTCTTTGGCGGGACCAGCCCAATGAAGAAATCAAATGCCTTCAGCTTCAGACCGTGACATATGGGTTAAAGACTTCATCTTACCTGTCAACAAGATGCCTCATTGAGCTGGCCCAGCGCTTCGGAGATGACCTGCCCTCAGCAGCAGCCATCCTACAGAACAATACGTACGTAGACGATATATTAGCTACTCATATAAATGAGGACGATTTGGTTAAGCTACAAAAAGAGCTGGTTCAACTCCTCAAACTGGGTGGCTTCCAGCTGCACAAATGGTCCTCAAACAGCGACAGGGTACTGAGCATCATTCCCAAGGACAAGCAGTACTTCGGAGAGGTAGATTTGAATAAAGATGATCTCTCTGTCAAAACCTTGGGCGTGAATTTTGATATGCGAACCGATACATTCAAGCTATCCACATCACAGCCATGTTCAGTCAAAAAACCCACAAAGAGAGAAATCCTGAGCTACATCAGTAAGTTCTTCGACCCTCTTGGTCTTATGGGTCCAATCTTTGTTCAGGCGAAGCTTATAATGCAATCTTTGTGGGCAGAAAACATAGGCTGGGATCAAATGGTGCCAGATAATATTAGAGACAAGTGGATAGAATTTTCAAAAAGTCTATCAGAAATGCAACCCATCCATGTGCCACGTTGCATAAAGCCATCCAACGAGCCTACCATACAACTTGTAGGTTTTGCTGATGCATCTCTCATTGCTCATGGATGTTGTCTGTATCTGAGAGTAGTAAACGACAATGGGGAAGTGAGTATGAACTTGCTATGCTCCAAATCTAGAATAAATTCTCACAAGAATAAATTGACTACTCCCAAACTAGAGCTTAATGCTGCTCTTTTACTCGCCCGACTTACCGAAAAGGTACTACCTATATTGCGCGTCAAGGTAAGCAATCTACAAACACAACTGTTTGTCGATTCCCAGATTGTATTAGCTTGGCTTAGCACTGATATAGCAAGGCTGAATACCTACGCCGCCAACAGGGTAAGAGTAATAAATGATCTGTCAGTGCAGAATAACTTCATGTGGGCTTATGTAGACACAAACGACAATCCTGCTGACTGTATTAGCAGAGGTTTGCTACCCCATGAACTTAACAACCATAATTTATGGTGGCATGGCCCAGAGCTATTGCACAATAAAGATGTCATAATGCACAAGGCATATGGTGAGTCTTTTGCCACTCCTGACCTACAATCACAAGGCAACGATCAGGATTCTCCAGTGGTCTGTGCTGCGTCGACAACAAATGACAGCAAAAATTGTATTTTGCAAACCATAATCAAAAGGTTTTCAAGTGTAACCAAAATGACTAGAGTTTTAGCCTATGTACTTAGATATCTCAACAATTTAAAGCCCAAATCTGCGAAATGCAAAGAAAACTTTCTGTCTGTAAACGAGTTAGACAGTGCACTAGCACTGTTGATAAGGTCTGAACAAGAAAACTTTTATGGTAAAGAGATAAAATGTATTCAGAACAATGAGCTATACAATGGTAGTCTGAAGCCATTACATCCATTTATTGGATCCGACCAGCTGATGCGTGTAGGGGGCCGACTTCAAAATGCTACCCTACCATTTTCTAAAAAGCATCCAATCATATTACCTAAAGGTTCAATTGTCACCGATCTAATAATTTGGCGTGAACATATCAGACTTTTACATGCAGGACAAAAGCTTGTTTTAAGCGGCATTAGCCAAAAATATTGGTTAACAGATGGCTTGAGATGTGTCAAAAAAGTAATCCATAAATGTGTTATCTGCTTCAGGATGAAAGCCGAGGCCACGAATCAGCTGATGGGGTCAATGCCCGCTGACCGTGTGAATGTGAGCCGTCGCGCTTTTGAAAAAATAGGACTCGACTTTCTCGGACCTATATCAGTGAAGCAGAGCCGCATAAGAAAGGCAGTCATAGGAAAAGGTTACGTTCTTGTTATAGTCTGCTTTGCCACCAAGGCCATCCACCTTGAACTCGCGTCAGATTTAACGACAGACACGTTCTTAGCATGCTTTAAAAGATTTACCGCAAGAAGAAATTTACCTAGTGCTGTCTACTGCGATAACGCGTCAACATTCAAGGGGGCAAAGGCCCGGCTAGGTGACCTATACCGGCTACAGGGCGGCGACAAGGCGCATCAAACACAAGTGCAGACGTTTGCTGCAGAGAAAGGAATAGAGTTTCACTTTATACCCAGTTATAGTCCAGTATTTGGTGGGCTCTGGGAGCGATCTGTAAAAAGTGTGAAACACCATCTTAAGCGAGTAATGGGAAGAGCATTGCTGACGTATGAACAGATTAATACCGTTCTAGCTGAAATAGAGGCAATACTAAATTCGCGTCCAATTAGTGCAATGTCTTCTGATCCCACAGATTTCTCGGTCCTGACGCCTGGGCATTTTCTAACTGGTGCTCCAATGAACTCCTATCCTGAGAAAGACGTCAGTGATACTCCAACCAATTCACTCAAGTTTTGGTCATTATGTACGAACATGAAACAGGTATTTTGGAAATACTGGAAAGATAATTACCTCACTACCTTGCAAAATCGCCCTAAGTGGCAAAATATCAAGGCAAATATCACTGTAGGCACCCTTGTCATACTCAGAGAGCAAAATGTGCCACCATTGCATTGGCCAATGGCCCGTGTTACTAAAACGTTTCCTGGCACTGATGGCGTAGTAAGGGCTATAGAGGTGACGACAGCTAATCGGCATTCCCATAGAAGGTCGATAACAAAGGTTTGTCCATTACCTATTGAAGACTAGAATATTAAGTTTATAAAATGCACACGATGCACAACATGTTCTCCTGAAAGAAATTATTGTAATATTATGTGTAGTGTGTATGTTTATTAGTTCAGTAAGATGTTTTAATAATGTTAAATATAATATAATTTTTAGAGGCCCCAACATGTCTACGACAAGAAATATCGATTAATTCGATCATTTAAATAGGCCAAATTCTTGTTGTTAGTTATGGCAACACTATATCTCTTCTTGGTTCGACTCTCAGTGAAAAGCTTGTAATTCTGTTTTACTGCCACTAAACAATTGGAAAACTACAAAATCCTCTTTCATTCCAAACTTCCACAGCCGTTATTTATCTTAGGTGCCGTTATTTATCTCAGGTACCGTTATTTAACTTAGGTGCCGTAATTTACCTATGGTGCCGTTATTTAAGTTAGGTGCCGTTATTAACCTCATGTGCCGTTATTTACTTCAGGTGCCGTTATTTACCTCGGGTGCCATCCAATAAGGGGTGCCGATGAAAGACTTCCGTTTGTTGATTGTAGCTGTGATTTGAGCTGACACGCCAAAATCTGCCAGTTTGACATCTCCACAGTCTGTCAGTAGTATATTGGCACCTTTGATGTCGCTGTAAAAACAAAAAATTTTTTAAGATAAAATAAAAAGTAATATCCAATCCTCGTCCTTATTTTGCTCTATCTCGACTTCTTTTACGAGATTTAGCGGTATCTATGGTTTTCGAATGCATTGTAATCGAGTTGTATGCTACCCTGACAGTTTCAGTCGGATAGCTAAATCGGGAAGTGCAAGACATTTGAGTTGCAAGATTCCACCCGGAACGACACACAGACAGACAGAGAAACAAGAAAGTGTGACAAATAGACCTTCGATTGACCACAACCTCATCTCATCATCTCCCTGTCCGTATCCCACACTTTGGTGGGGACGGCATAACATGTCTTCTTCTTCCATTCGTGTCTATCAGCCGTCATGTGTGTACTCACGCCTGCTTTGTTCGACAATTATCCTCTTTCACACAGTCCATCCATCTTTCTTTGGCCTTTCTCTTCTCTTCTTTTCGTAAATCTATCTACTTTCATATGTAACTCTATTCTAGTGGCATGGCATTCAACCCTCCGCATCACATGCCAATACCGCGATAACCTGTTACTCTTCAACTTATAGGTTTATATATATAGCTTTCAGGCTTTCTCTAACCACAATCTCACCTGATGTTAATAGAAACGTGGGATTTACGTACACAAATTACCTACTGTTAGGGTAAGAACTGAGGAAGAAAAGGGTAAAAGAAACGACTTACCGATGCATTTTCCCAACGCTGTGTAGATACGACAAGCCTGTGAGGGTTTCTCGACACATGTAGGCTATTTGAAGCTCGGATAGCGGACCCGTCACATGGTAAATATCCTGGAAAAGACATTAATGAACCCTTCCTTTTTAGAGTACAAAGTAGTGGCTGAACTGATATAGCCTCTGAAAGTTGAATCGGCTTTAGAGCCAAACGTAAAGGTTGTCCTTTTAATATGTATAATAAGAGTAAAAGTACCAGGTTATCATAAAACCAGAGACTAAAAAGTGATAATATAGTAAGGCTAAAATTATCAGACTATCATAAAAGCTGAGACCAAAAAGTGATTTTAAAGTATGGGTAAAAGTACCAGGCTGTCAGAAACCAGAGACCAAAAAGTGTTTTTAAAGTAAGGGGTTAAGTGATAATATAGTAAGTCTATCATAAAACCAGAAACCAAAACATAAAATAGTAAGTCAATCATAGAACCAGAGACCAAAACGTGATAATTTAGTAAGGCTATCATAAAACCAGAGAAAAGTCATAATACAGTAAGAGTAAAAGTACCAGGCAATCATAAAACCAGAGAAGAAAAACTGATAATATAGTAAGCGTAAAAGTACCAGGACATCATAAAACCAGAGGACTTACCTGCAAGCTTCCACCACCACAGTACTCCATTGAAATCCATAGCTTGTCTCTTCTGAGATAGGATCCATAATACGCCACGATGTTTGGATGCCGGCAATCCTTCATCATCAGGATCTCCTGCTGGATGATGGCGAAGTCATCACCCGGCTCCAACTTTATCACCTTGATGGCGGCAAGCTCACTGTTCGCGTTGAGCCTTTTTGCCTGGAAATAAGGACGAGAATTGAATGACTTTTGGCTTTATCCATAATGTCATGCGCACTTGGCGTACGGATACGGACAGAGGATTTTATATATTATATTTATTTCAATGCCCCGCGATGCTCCAAGGTGGATCGCCGAGCATTGAAATAAAATACCTTATTTCGATTGAATAATTCAATTGGTAAGTAATATTTTCCTTAAATTTTGAACAATAAACTTAACAAATAAACTTAAATTTTTTAAAGATTTTTTATAAACTTCGTAAATTAAGTAAGACAATTGTTTAGGACACTCAATCAAGAACGCAATTTTTAGGTCAAATTGGTTCTGCGCATCTTTGTCACGTGGTTCGCCAGAGGACAACTTGTTTGTCGCTTACTATACCTAGCTAAAGTTTGATATTATACAGCTTAGGAGCTGAAAAAGGATAAAGTTTTTGAAGTGACTGACTACGTCTAGTAAATCGATGAACGCCGTTGCGCCTGCTGCATGCACGAAAACGTTGAGGTCATTGTCCGGTAACGCTCATTGTCCCGTTACGCTAGTAGTCACGTTAAACTATCGTCCGTAAACCAACTTTACAGACAACCAATTTTTTTATACCACGGACAGTCGCCGGCAGAAGCTAGCTAATAAACCTAATTATCTCGGGGTCAGCGACCTTTATGTGAATGCCAAATGTGAGTTCAATTGATGTACTTATCAAATGATCTACTGTACCCCTAATGTAACTGATTACCTTCAAACCGGAACACAGTTATGCTACACTTTTACTGCTTTGCGGTTAAATATTTTACACATAATAGTACGTATTCGGCTTTGTTATAAACAAGGTTTTACAGAAAGATACTACAAACACAGAGTACTGAGACAGTACTACAAGCGACTTCAATTGGACTGTTGTGGTGACCGTAAACACCACTAAATAAATAGAAGGTAAAAAGAAATAGTCACAGGGAAGCAAAATACGCAATTTCGTTTACTTGGATGTCGTAATTTTTTTAGTTATTTAGATTTCTAAACAAAAGTATGTAAAAACTATAGAAATGAATATTAATAAATAGTATAAATATATTTAGCAATAAATCCGCTTAACTTCCAAACAAAGTTCTTAACAAACTTAACTCTAAATTAAATATATTTATACTATTTATGGATTTCCGCAAAGTAACGCCTGAATCAATCAATTATAGAAATGAATTTTTCAAATCGGTTTATAGACAACAAAGTTCTGAGGTAACAAACATTAAAAAAAAAGCAGCCGAATTGAAAACCTCCTCCTTTATTGAAGTCGGTTGAAAATTGGTCAAAATGAAGTATGTGGATAAGAAATGGTTCTCACAAAGAACAATTTGATCCAATGAGCAACATCATTTCCGCCGTCTGGATTGTTCGGATCAATAAAACAATGTGGCTCGAATTTAAACTTGGCTGCCGCGCCGTCTGTGATTCAGGAACTCAGGACACAGAATATACAGGGTTTTTTTTTCCTTAAGGCTAATCCTCAAATCCGAATTCCATACAAAATGTTTCGGACAAATACTCAAAAAGTACGCCGTATTATAGTAATTTCTTGGCACTATTCGTTTCGTCCATGTTTTTTGATTTCGTCAACAAAAAAAGTGAAAGGTTTCATACTTTAATTTAGATTTTATACGTGTTTTAAAATTAACCCTACTAACTTAAAAACACGTATAAAATCTAAATTAAAGTATGAAACCTTTAACTTTTTTGGTTGATGAAATCAAAAAACATGGACGAAACGAATAGTGTGAAGAAATTACTATAATACGGCGTACTTTTTGAGTATTTGTCCGAAACATTTTGTATGGAATTCGGATTTGAGGATTAGCCTTAATTTTGTTTACTTCTACCCGACTACTAAGGATGTTTCAGATTTCGCGCGTATCATGTATTTTGTTTGTTACCTCGTATCTTCCAAACAGAAGGTTTGATTTCGACAATTAGGGTATCGTTAGACTTGTCTTAATAATCGAAGTGTCCTTAGATAGGTGTTTCGAAAAACAAAACAAAATGGCGGATTTTTGGCGCTAAATAGTAAGTTGCAAGTAAATAATTTTTTTCACCCATATATTCGAAAAGGACGACTTGGTTCGCCTTTTTAAGTGCAGCCAAAGGTGGTGTTTTCTATAAGAAACTTTTAGCAGGCCTCGCCGTAAAAATATTATTTTGCTCCCTCGTGATACAATCTACTATTGCCACCTATTACAACCTATCGAGTAGGGTATCAAAATGAAGCATATTATAAGAATATATATATAAGTCACATACTTAAATTTAATTTGGAATAATGAAATGGCATGACAATCAATGTATAATAATTTCGCAATCGGGTTTTCAATTTTTTTAAACCCTTAGCTTGTTTCCCGAATTCTAACAGCTTATTTTAAGGTAGGAATAAGAAGGTGACATAGTAACCCATACATGGCATACATAAATAACCATAGGTACAGACAGCGTCAGAGATAAGTAAGTATCCTCCTTGCACAAGACACACAGCTATAAATCGTTTAATTTTTTTTTAATAATTAAAATTATTTATAGTCTTACATAAGGTTATACAAATATAATCTTTTGCACAAGACACCCAGCTATAAATCGTTTAATTTTTTTTTTAATAATTAAAATTATTTATAGTCTTACATAAGGTTATACAAATATAATCTTTTGCACAAGACACCCAGCTATAAATCGTTTAATTTTTTTTTTAATAATTAAAATTATTTATAGTCTTACATAAGGTTATACAAATATAATCTTTTGCACAAGACACCCAGCTATAAATCGTTTAATTTTTTTTTTAATAATAAAAATTATTTATAGTCTTACATGAGGTTATACAAATATAATCTTTTTTTTAAAGGCAAAACTTTAACTTTCATCGCGACGGTGATTTAAAGGGATCTGAAGCTGGGTATTATAATGCAAGGGGGATACTTATCTATGACGCTGTCTGTACATATATGGATGGACCTCATGGGTACTCATGGTTAGGCAAGACCACAGATAACAGTAAACGATGTGTGACACGAATTTGGCGGTAACATTAACGGACACTGTTGGTGCTTACAAGTATTTTTGTAGCATTTGATGGACGACACGGATGGTCAGGTGGCAAGTGCGTTGGACTGCTACGCCGAGTGTCGCGGGTTCGATTCAGGACAAGCACTTGTGTGATGAACATCGGTGTTTGTCCTACGTCTGGTCTGGGTCTTTTCTATGTATTTACTAGCTGGTGCCCGCGACTTTGTCTGCGCAGGTATCTCTATAAATTGTAGCCTATGTGTTATTCTGATGTATAAGCTATATTATTGTAGTTTCATTAAAATCCATTCAGTAGTTTTTACGTGAAATAGGAACAAACATCCATCCATCCATCCATCCATCCATCCATCCTTACAAACTTTCGCGTTTATAATATTAGTAGGATTTACAAAAAAAAGTATATACATAGGTATTGTATCAGTTATCTGGTTCCCATAATACAAGCTTGCTTAATTTTTGTGTGAAATGTCCAAACATAAAAAAAATATATTTTAAACTAAGTCGGCAAGAGTATAATATTCTTATTTACGCTGTGACTTGTGTGAGTGTATCATAACAATATTAACAATTGATTGATTGTCATTGAAATCTTATCGGATGCGAAAGTCTGGTAGGAGATAAGATTAATTTTTGATTATACTTAAATTTAGATATTTATCAATTAGCCCCAGTAGTGCCAAATTCACAAGCCAAATAATGCATCTTAGCATAATCACCATATAATGTTCCCACGGCTGGGATTCAGGCCTACTCTCGGCAGGAGAGTGAATGGATTAAGACCCATTCACTCTCCTGCCGAGAGTAGGCCTGAATCCCAGCCGTGGGAACGCCACCACGCGGACCCAATGCGGATTGGTGGATGTCACATGCCATAGAACATTTTTTTTCTGTCCTTTTACATACCGGTTTCCTCACGATGTTTTCCTTCACCGTTGCGAGAACGTGGGATGCATACATAGATTTTTTCGACCGAAAAAACCCAATTACGCATGAGTGTCACCGGGATTCGAACCCGCGACCATCAGATCGCAAGGCAAGGGCCTCATCCACTCGGCCACCACATCCTCGAATGCATCTTAATTAAGATTATAATAATGTTTTATTTTATTATTCTAAATAAAAATTACATAATGTAGACATGACTGTTTCGATTTTACGCTTACCTTAATAATGAAAACTTGTATGACAACCAAAACACTGAACAGATTTTTCATGAAATTTCTATGGGACCAATCATTTAAAAAATCAACCGAATTGAGAACTTCCTTATTTTGAAGTCGGTTAAATACTAATTAAACTCATTGTACGTTCAAGTGCTCGACTTGAAACACCTAAAAATACAATCGTGACGTCATCAACTATGATAATAAAGCCATGTCTGGGGCGCACATGTGTCTTACTACCAGATTACTTCAAGTTATAAGTAAACAAGTAGATTTGTAAAAGTTACTAGCTGACTCTTGCGAATTAACAAAAAAAAATCTATGTACCTAAATAAATAAAATATAATTTTGGACATTTCACACAAAGCCCCAATCTAACAGTGCTTCCACTTCTTCTTCTTATCGTGTCACTAGTTCTTTCAAACCAGGGTGGTGAAAGGATTTCAAGTGTGCTTCAGCCTCTTCGATGTATAGCAACCAGATGACTGATAGAATACTTATATTTTTTTGTAAATACATACAAAGAATAATAGAAAACACCCAGGATAAACACCGATGTTCATCACACAAATATTTGTCCTGAAGCGGGTATAGAACAGGCGACACCTGCGTGGCAGGCCAACACACTCGCCACTCGACAATCTGTGTCGTCATGCATGTCTCATCAGTTGCATCTCAACTCCGAATCAGTAATCAAACTTTCACTGCATTGTGGTCACGCGCTACTGACTGACTGACGCACTTCTTATCGTGCCACTAGTTCTTTCTAACCAGTGTGGTGAAAGGATTTCAAGTGCGCCTCGAAGAGGCTCCTTTCGTGCAATTGACACATATGTTTTCGAACTTTTTAGATTCTTTGACATGCCGGGTTCTTCACGGTTTTTTAAAATTTATTATATAAGAATTAGCAGGTAAATAAAGATAAAACAAAACCTCTAAAAAGCCAAAGATGTTTTCTATCACCTTTAACCACGTGTTTTAATGCACACCTAGATTGATTCTGATGATTTCAGTGGTGTGCGGCGGGGTTCGAACTCACGACCTTCGGATCGAAAGTTGAGGCACCTCCCACTCGGCCAACACGGTTTTTAACTAACGTCCTGAGTCCTTAGCACGGGTAACATCCTGACTTGGGGTGTTACTCGATGGGGAAAAAAATCCCCACGAGTAACACTGTTACTCGTTTGGGTGTTACTCGATGGGAATCCACAGGGTCTTCCAGCGATTGCATACCAGCACCCCTACCATGATGTAGATGTCACCGTAATTTTTCAAGAACCGTAAATTTACAATTTAACGGTTTTCAAACCCGTAAGTTATTAATTGTCGAAAAATTTTAAACACTACAAAAGTCTGCTATGAAATAGACCAATTAAAGGACTCATAGGAGCAATTCCCAAGTTAACGGTTTTAAAAGCGTAAAAATGTAAATGATTACCCAAAAAAAAAAACGACCTAATCTGCCAATCAGAGGGCGACTGCGCCGTGTTTTAAAGAGCATGGTACTTACTAACGTTAATTTTTTTTTCGAAATTTACAGTTTATCGGGTTTCAAACTGTTAAATTGTAAACTATCGATTTTTTTACAATTTTTACGTTGACAAAGACAAGGGTTTAATGTACACGTATATCTCTTTAATATATCTACCTAGTTCTTAGTACTAGTTTCTATTCAAAACAATAAAATTTTAAAGAACGCACGATACGCCACCAACTGGTAAGGTATTTTTTTCACTGTTTTGAAAAACTCAACCAAATTCGTTGTTCCAAAAATGTCGACGCATGAACTACATGAAATGAAACTACGCCGCGCCGTTCAAGTAATTAGGTACTAGAACGTCTAGGTACTTGGTGAATAGCGTGATCACCACAAGCCCATAACCAAGTCGAAGCGACACGAACTGACCACCAAATGCGAAGTTCTTATTAATTTTAAGATTTAGTAATATGGAGTAGCGTGTGGAAAGTGAAAGAGTAATTGACCATGTTTATGGAAAATTAGGTCAAACTATGGCCTGCTTGCAAAATTATGGAGGGGGAAAACGAACTAGGTAGGTAATGTGCTATTTTTACCCGATAGCCTAGGAAGGGTTATGTTTTTCGCGCGTATCTTGTATGTATGTATGTAAATTTCTATGTTACCTCGTATCTTCCAAACGGCTGGATGGATTTCGACAGTTAAGGTATCGTTAGATACGTATCAAAAACCAAATCCTCCTACTAATATTATAAACGCGGAAGTTTGTAAGTATGAATGGATGGATGTTTGTTACTCTTTCACGTAAAAACTACCAAATGGATTTTAATGAAACTTTACAATAAAATAGCTTATACATCAGAATAATTATTATAAATAATTCACAATAAAAATGTTCTTATTCTTATTCTTATTCATGTTGGTGGTATGAATGAAGAATTTCAAAATTCCAAAAAGGTTAACAGAGCTATTAGGAATTGCCGTTGCGTTGAATTTTGAACCACATAGGCCGGGTAAGTAAATTAAAAAAACACTATAATTAATTCTAAAAAAAACGGAAATCTCAAAAGAAAACCGAATTCGGAAAATCCAATAGAAATCTCGAATGTATGTATATGACGTTACGGCCCTGTTATAATTCAGCACGCAAATGAATCATAGACAGACATATTGAACAACATTATTGTTAAAGTCCTATTTCTCTTGCTCGCAAGTGTACTTCCATCAACACCTTTAGCATGCTTTAGCCAAGAATTCACGTAAATCATGTGATAAATTAGAGACAGCATTTCACAACAAGGCCGTTATGAATCAGCCATATTGATCCTAATGAGTGCATTCGACCGAGTAATATGAGAATCGCGCAAGGGCTTTTTTATCCGACAACAAAAGGAGAGTGGTGTTTTATAGATGGGGATAAAATTAGCATAATTAGTAGACTAGACGTCTAGCGTACATCGTGCAACGTATCATGTTAGTCACAACATTTTTTTTTTAGAAATAGGTTAATTTGTGATGATAGTAAAATATATAATATAAAATAAAATTAAATAAAAATATTTTATTTCAGACTACTATAATCCATATTTCACAAACAAACATTATTAAGATTCAAATTCAATAAAGCTACTTATAAATTACAATTATACGCAAATTACAGTTACAAGTAAGTACAGGTAGCAGCACACTCAGTGCCAGGTATAAGTTGCTAACACTGAGTCACACTGAGTGTGGATATGGATGGTGGTTTTTTTTTACCTGACTGCCAAGGAAGGGTTATGTTTTTCGCGCGTATCTTCTATGTATGTAGACAGCGTCATAGACAAGTATCCCCCTTGCATTATAATACCCAGCTTCAAATCCCTTTAAATTACCGTCGTGATGAATGTAGAAGTTTTGCCTTTAAAAAATAGATTATATTTGTATAACTGTATGTAAGCCTAAAAATAATTTTAATTATTACAATTTTTTTAAAGGATTTATAGCTGGGTGTCTTGTGCAAGGAGGATACTTATCTCTGACGCTGTCTGTACGTAAAAAGTCTGATTTAAATCAAACGAATCCGATTTTTAAAAAAACTATATATATGAGTTTTTTCAATAAAATCATTTATTATCAACCCTGGTTGCAAAAAAGATTCCTTCCAGTCTAGTTACAATTCCACGTTTTCCCCAGACCAAAACAAGACGATTAGATTGACATACATACATACAGAAGGTCGATAGCACCTGTCTGGCCCTGGGAATCGAACCGAAACCACTCATGACCAATGACTCACGTCTGTGAATCATTTTCGCGCTATTTCGCGAAATCTGTTGTAATTTCTTGTTTTTCTAAAAACACTAATGCCTATTTACACAGAAGATTACGATGAGATAACGGTCCAGATACAGACTGTTAAGATTTTCCTAGAGAATAAAGTAATTGCTTAGGAACGAAGCTGCTTGGACAGTTTGGTGTAAATGGGCATGAGTAACTTAAAAAACGAGCGACCATACAGTAGTCGCATATGATGTATAACATCTGACATTTCATTTAAATTTGGAAGGATTCTAATTACTACATTTTTTTTATCATCTCACGGCTAACTTCCTGTTACACATTTCCATACCATTCCACGTAATCACTGCCACTAATTTAACTTAATTTTATTTTTACAATATTTGGAAAACAAACAGCATTATTTTAAAAAGTATGGATTAAGTATGATGGGAATTATAAGCTAATCGACAGAAAGCTGAAGGTAAAATGTTACACATCAAAAAAAAAAAAATTTACTAGTACCACAGAGTACTTAAGATATACACAACTAGTACTGAGAGAATTTTCATCCGACTTAAAAAAGGAGTAGGTTCTCAATTTGTTTGTTGTCCTTTTAATGTTTGTTACCTCAGAACTCTGTTGTGTGAAATTCACAATGCAAACGAATGTTGGGTTTTAGCTTGTCCAAGATATAATAACCAGGGTTCGAAAATATCCGATATTTATTATAAATATCAATATCGGATATTTATGATATATATCAATTTTGTATGAAAGCCATACTATTACTTTATTGTATTATTTATGAATACTATTTGCATATGTCTTACAAAAACATACTAAAATTATAAAAATGTTTTATTTATTTAGGTACTTACCTAAAATCAGACAAATGAAACCAAAACAGAAAATATCTTTGAAATCAAAAATTCAACTCAAAAATATTAAACCATTTTTTATTAATTCTTATTAGTCAATAGTCATTTTTTTAGAAATACAGTAACAAACGCTAAAATTACTTATTAATATGATTTTTTTAAACCATTTTTGTATTGCAATATTTTATAAAAAAACATTTGATATATATCGGATATATTAGCTTGATATATATCGGATTTATATCATGATATATATCCATTGATATATATCCTCGAACCCTGGACATAACGTCACTTTTAATTTGCATAGTATATCGGGTAACATAGATTAGGTTAATCCATGAAAACCTTGGGCCATCTTGCGGTTTAATGCTTAGTGGCAACCTTTGTAAATTAGTAGATGAAGCCTCATTAACAAATTATAGTGGTGAGAAATCTTGCTTCATTTATGTAATTAACCAGTTACTAGACTGTATTTATTTGGTTTTATTATCCTTGCAAGTTTCTTAATAAACACTAAACTACTGAACCGATTTTGATAAAAGGCACCAATCTGAAAGTATAACCAGAATTTTTCAAATCGGTTTAAAAAAAGCAAAGTTCTGAGGTAACAAAGATTAAAAAAAAATCAACCGAATTGAGAACCTATTTTGAAATTGATTGAAAATATTGATATCTAATACACGTTGATGGTAAATATTATTTTTAAATAACTATTGGTACATCATTGCTATAAGCTGCTCACTTTAATAATAATACCTACCGATCCTCTGGTGGTCTTATAATCTTAAATTACTTTATAAATCTGTGTATAATGCAGTGGGCTGTAGTATTGTTAAACTTATTGAAAGAACTAGTGTCACAATAAGAAGAAGATTAAAAGACGAAGAGAAAGAAGTAAATTTTGAAAGAAAACTGAAAGACATTCTTTTAAAAAAAAGTTATTACAGTATACAAGAATTTTTTGACGACAAATTTGAGATTTAATACTTGACAAATTATATAATTAGATATGTAAAATTAATTTATGATTCGGTCCGCTCCTGCTCTAATGTTGCAATGCCCTATTTTAGGGTTCAATATGTTCTATGAGTATGTTCTGTGTAACTTGTAAACAATTAAAACTAAGACTTATTGACTGCAATAAAAATATTGAATTGAATTGAATTGATTGTCCAATTAAAATTATATAGTCTTCAGCTCATTGGATGCCATGATTATACATATATCATCTTGTTATCACCTATAAACTAATTGCACTAATAATGATAGCAGGTATGTACATAATAAGAAGGTTTTATGAAATCATCTTGAAGCCTCTGTGTTTGTAAATTAGTAAGTTTTTATTTAAATAGGTATATTACTGATAGTTTTCACTGTGAAATCAATTACGTTTTTCAAACATGTTAAATTATAAATGTTTGTTGAATTGTGTTCACAACTCTACAAAAGTTCGCTTTAAAATAGATGAACCAATAGATAGACCATGTACAGTCGGCTCTATAATTGTCTTTACACCCAGCTTACGCCGGTTTTCTCCTATGATTAAACCACTCACACAAGCACATCATGTTAATACTACTGATGTGAATAAACCACTTAAGATATACCCCTAATATAAGCCACAAGTAGTTTAATCACAAAAGAACATCGGCGTAAGCTGGGTGTAAAGACAATTATAGAGCCGGCTGTACTTTAAAATGGCGGAATGGTTATTTAAGAGGGTGCCTGTGGGCTGGTGCTATTGGTTGTTTTGTACTTATATTAACAATCTGTCAAAAGTTATACATTTACATTTATCAAATTGTTCAATAGTGTCATTTTTTAAGTTGACAGTGACAAGACATACTAAGTCCTGATGTTAAGAGATCACACCTGCCCATGACCTGAATAGTGCTACACAGAACTTTGGTTCTATGTAATATTGATCATCCACTTTAGGAATTTTTTAGGGTTCTATGGTTTTCTATTTTTTTTTTTTATGTTATTAGTTTGTTAAATTACTGATTTGTAGACACCCTACACATTCCAATGGTCTGATAATGTATGCACATCATGATTACAAAATACAATTGTCTGTGTAAACAGAGCTAGGTACAGGGATAAATATTGAGATATAGCTTTTTAGCCAACAATTATTAAGGAAAAATATGTTTAAAATATCAAGCTCGATATTTCTCTAATGGTAATAAACTTGATTTAATAGATTTTGTGATTTGTTTAATGTAAAGCGCTTTGCTTCCACTTTCATTATGCGAACCGTCAAGGAATGGAATGCTCTGCCGGCGTCAGTGTTTCCCGATCACTATAATTTGGGTGTCTTCAAGGCAAGAGTGAATAGGATTATTCTAGGTAAGCGTGCTACATCGTCGACCACATCGTCACTTACCATCAGGTGAGATGGTGGTCAAACGCAAGCCTATATTTAGTAAAAAAAAAAATAAAAAAATGTAATAATAAATGTTTTTTTTAAGAAGTTTTTTATTTCTGGCTCATAAACAATATTCAAACCAAATTAGGGATCAATTGGTTCAGTAGTTTCAATGTAAATAAACAACAAATGTCAATCTATTTATCCATTCTCACTATTAACAACTTTAAAACATTTATTAGTGCATGAATGGAGCCTCTTCGAGTCGCACTTGAAATCCTTTCATCACACTGGTTCAAAAGAACTAGAGCCACGATAAGAATAAGAAAAAAATATATTTAGGGAAACTGTAATTAAGTTAAAAAATTGGTTGTCTGTAAAGTTGGTTTACAGTATGATAGTTTAATGTGACTACCAGCGTAACGGGACAATGAGCGTTACCGGACAATGACATCAACAATTTTGTGCATGCAGCCAGCGTTCATCAATTTATTAGACATAGTTACGACAATAAAACATTTCAAATCAAATTGTTAAGTGAAAATTCTAAATATTTTAAAGATAACGAACATTATAGACAGCTCAAAAGTAAAAAAGCTCTAGACCAGTCAGGCACTCTTCTGTTTCAAGTAAGTAATCACAAATACCTATGACCAGAATAGTGACACTTAATTTATTCACACCTTTATCAATGCATGGCTGATCAAAACAATGGGTTTTTCTTTTACATAACATTTAAACAAAGGATGTTATGATAAATACTAGTCCATTGGGTGTGTTCAAGTAGCTATGAGATGTCCCAGTTTCAAGGTCACATATCACACCATGTTTGGAGATAAAGAAAACCTTTTCTTTTAGGCTTTTTAAACTTTTCTATGAGTTTTCTAGCTATGTATGAGTTAACAAGACTGATTTAATACCGAATAAATGAGCAGAAACCACTTGGGAGAAATCGTAATTGACTGTGGAATTTGATGGATTTCATGAAATTTTTGCTGGGTTGTGAGGTATATTTTTGATTATGGAACTCGGCTATATAAGGTTGGAAGACCCCCTACCTTGTAGACATCGCCATAGGTCCCAGATCCGATCCTCTGAATAAGCTCGTACTCATCTTGCGGGTTTCTCCGAGATATATCAGAACTCAAAACCCCACCACTATGCGCCATAATCACTACAACACACTAAACTAACATTTATCTACACTTTCATCTCATTATTCACATCATTAATTGGACAAAAGTCGCAAATTATTTAATTTTCTTTTCTTTCCAACACAAAATCCGACGGCTGCAGCATCTGGCTGACGTTTAGTGCTGCCAATGTACAGTTCCGAAAAAGTCCGCTAAGTGAAAAAAAAAACATGTATTAAAAATTTTGCAGATTCAAATTAAACTGATAAACAAAAAATAAAATAACCCATTAATCACGTGAAAATATATTTGATTGATGTAATGACAGACAAACAACGTAAACAAACATGACATGCGAACTTTGTTATTAAAATTTACTCTCTATTATTTAATCAAATCATGTGAAATTGTTATGGAAGAGGAAGGCTTTTATAATTTTATTCAGACGTAAATTATTTGAATAAAACTATGGCTTGTACTTTTATTATAAAGTATGGAGGTCAGTTTCTAGTTCGAGAGGCTTAATAACTCTGACGCGATCTCACAAAGCCAGCCACTGACAAATAAATAAGTTATTTAAAAAACGTACTCAAAATTACAATGGGTGGCAAAAGGCACATAAATCAGAATTTTCATTACGCACTGGCAATGCTATTTGATTTTTGACGGACCTTCTTCTTGCCACAGTGCCAATCATGTGTTGCAAGTAAGTTTATTTAATTTCTACCAATTTTCTACCTTCTAGATTATAGTACTCAAAGTTTTACAAAACATAGAGCTGGCTGTATACAAAATTTATTTTTTTACTTTAACTAGCTCCATGAAAACAAACGCCTCATTTTGTTGATATCATGTATTTCATTTTGCAACTTTAATTCACAGTTTAATTATATTATTAAAAAAGCGTGGGTATTTTGCTAGACTATAAACCATATCATACGAACCTCTATTTCCCTACTTTACATTATTATAACATTCATGAATATAACGGATATGTAACTATAATAGGTACGGATTCGGCACATTCTTTCGGTATGCCGAAAATGGCATCATTCTAATGGAATTTGCCGAATTCCGAACGAAATGCGCGTTGAAGTTTTATTTTAGTCTGTGGTCAGCTTAGAGACGTTTGCTTCTGGATTTTAGTAAAGATTGTAGAGAAACGTAGTTTTGTATTAGTTTTTACGTAAAACTCACGTAAAAATGGCCAAACGAAAGAACAAACCGTTGATCGACTCAGATTCTAGCAGTGAATGCTCCGATTTGGACTCAGTAAGTTAAAACATTATCAAAATCCTAGGTTATGCGAGCAATACTCAACGACTGAATTCCATGGTTTTCTAACTGCGTATGTTCTCGAAAATTTATTTTTATTACAGATTAGGAGTATCACACCCTTTATTGATCAATAAAAGGCCAATTCCAATTACTATTTAGAGTTTTGACCATGGATTTGACGAAGAAAAACATACTACACCATTTGCTTCTATTCGACCGATATTCGCCCTGTAACGTCGTATGATGGCCTCTAAAGCATGACTCATATAAAATAAAACCACAACAAAGCATCCGTGCCACCAAATTTCTATTACAAGCTTTATCAAGTCAATTAAGGCACATTGAAAGTTGCATCTTCTATTCCTCTTGGTTGCATCTGCTTGCCAACTTGAATACACTGTCATGTCTGAAAATCTCTATTGGTTATGTAATTGCAGCATCTAGACTTTCACTTTAGTCTAGAACTAGACCAAAAAAACAAGAACAACAAAACAATAATGTTAGGAGGCAGAGAAAATCTAAAACATTATCAAAATTGCTGAGTAATGTTCTATTTTTATGTGTTATAATAATTACATTATATGGCATACAACTTTAAAAATAATATCTTACAGTTGGTTCCATAGCATTAGTAGCTCATAAACGTTAAGTATTTTTACTTAATTCTGTTCTTGAGGGCTACTAATTATCTATCATTAAACCATCTCCCCGCCCCACATTACTTTACAATACTTCAGACTTGTATTCACATAGTCATAAACTACTGAAAATGTAAAGTATACTTCAATTTACAGCAATTCCTAAATTTGGCTAAGAAAAAGAAGAAAACCGGCGATTCTCCACCACAATCAAAATCTAAAGGCAAGTCTTCGGATAGCGAAGAATCAGATTGGGATGAAGATGACAAGAAGAATAATTGTGAGTATAATTTTGTTACCTACTGGTTTTCCTTATTGTCAAGGCACAGGGTCCGAGAATCTTATGAAAGTAGCTCTGCTGAAGACATAAAGTAATATTTTATCTTTTTACCAAGTTCCTTCTTTGAAATATTAGGAAAAAGTAGCTTAGGTTAATTTATTTTTAAAGCCCGATGTTAATAATTTTTTTCAATCAATTTTATTATTCGCAGCCTTACGTAAAAACTGCTGTTTATCTCTTGCCTGTCAATCTTTTGTCTCACTGTTTATCCCTGTTTTATTCCTTTCTTAATTTAAATAAATATAAACTGATTGATTTCATTGGCATCTTAAGAAAAATTGAATATTTCAGCCAAATCTTCTTCATCCTCTTCCGATTCGGAGAGTGAAGCATCAGGAACGGACTCCAAGAAGCCGAGCAGTCGAAAACCCTCAGTGGACCAATCAGACTCCGATAAGAAAAAGGAAGTGAAGAAACCAGAACCTCGGAACAGCACAGAAAGTGCCGGGAGTAAACAGAAGGAGACTTTTAGTGAACCGGAAGAGGGTAGGCTTATATTCTCCTTTTTTTTTAGTTCTGTATTCAAAGGGTTTAAAGTATTTACTTATACTTAAAAACTTAACATAAATATAAAAATTTTGAACAAAAATTTCAAAAATACACAAACTGTGTTGAGTAACGCAACTGACTATGCATATTTACTTTTTTTGGTGATTAAAAATTAAAAAAAAAAAAAAATCATACACACGGGTTGTATGAAAAAAATTAAATATTTAACAGAAATTTAAAATTTTTACTTAACAAAAATTTAAAATCTCTACTAATAAAATAAACTTTTAACAATAGGTAACTTAATTTTTTAATTTATCTTTGTTAGGTGTTGCCAGTTTGTCAACAGCATGGCAATAAGTGATTGATTTTAAGTTTTTTTTCGACAGGTGAAGTATCCTCTCATTCATCCGACAATGACTCAATCGATTCAGAAGAAGAATTTAATGATGGGTGAGTAGAGAATTAATTGGATTGTTGAGAGAGGATGAGAAATCCAACTGTGACATCGCAATAAATATTTTATGGTATATGGATTTAACTTTAAACAATTTTCAGTTGGAATATCATAGGCTCATTATTGACGTGACTACGTCTAATAAATCGATGAACGCCGTCATTGTCCGGTAACACTCATTGTCCCGCTGGTGACTTTAAACTATCGTCCGTAAACTTTACGGGCAACCAATTTTTGTCTACAGCTTTTGTTACCATAGTCGCATATTATAAAGCAGCGTTTAATGTTTCGGCTGAAGTATAGCGGTAGTATATTAACCTACGTAATTTCTGCTAATAATATTTATGTTATTATTTTTTGTATTATGTTTATTTCAGTTATGATGAGAATCTCATGGGAGATTCCGAGGATAGAGCGCGCCTCGCCGCCATGAGTGAGAAGGAGAGGGAACAGGAGATATTTAAGAGAATTGAGAGGAGAGATCTCATGAAAACTAGGTGAGTTCATTAGTTGGCTAGCTCAATCGAGTCTTCAAATCAAGAGTGAATAAGTTCCTACTAGGCACGTCTGCTACATCCTCGACCACATCGTCACTTACAAATTTCTGCTCAATTTTCTTATATTTTTTTACATATAAATGAAAGATGAATGAAACCGGTAAAGCCGTTCTTAAGTTTGGCTTCACATCAAAGGTATATAGCCAGTGTCAAGTAATTGGAGAGATTATTTTGTCATAAGTCAGAGTCGATAAGTCAAGTCATGCCCCTGTAAAGTAATGGTGGTTGCGACTTTACTAGAGGCTTCTATGGAGTTTTGGAGGCAACACGAAAAGTCACGTTTTACAGCATTCCACTATTCACCAACACTCATACACGTTCACGAGCACTTAATGGATAAAATACCACCGTTTTTACACTTAAACACTCAAAGTTATACAAGTTTTGTCAATTAATTTAATGCCGCTAATGCGCCATTTTTTACGTTCCCGCTAAAACCCAAATAGGGGTTCATTTTTATAAATAGAGATTTTGTTTATTTCACATAGGTGGGAAATAGAACGTAAACTGCGTTTAGCGCGTCGTTCTGCTGCGGAACGATCGGCGTCTCCGGGGGAGATACAACGCAGGAGGGAGGCGAGGAAACGACGCCGCGCCAAGAGAGAACAGCAGCTGGCTAGGGAGAGGGAGAGGGAGAGGACCAGGGAGAGGGAGAAACAAGGTACAGTACACACAAAAAATGACTACTCACAAATAACACAAATCACCTAACAAATGCTAATAGGGTAAACCAACATATTATTGGCATCCTAGAGTTTGGTGCGAAAAAACAAGCGAACCATAGATTATTCCATTTCAGTATGCTTTTATTACTTTTAAAAGCATACTAAAATTGATAAATCTATGGTTTCCTTGTTTTTTTAGCACCGAATTCTAAGGTGCCAATAAAGGTATAATATAATATAAGGTGCGTGCGCGAGCCAGCACCAACAGCATCCTACAGATGATTATGTCGCGCCTAGACTGCCCCATCCAAAATAGATGGATGCAAGTTTTGCTTGGCGCAGTCCATTTTTGAACAAATAAGTAGGTATTTATTATAATTCATCAAATTAAATTAAATTAATGACATACAATAATTATTTTTAAATTCAAATATTCAATTATTATTCAATTCTTATTTATTCATAATTTATTTCATTTTAACATTTATTTTTAGTTCTTAAGATCTTTTTTGTAAGACATTTCTTTTTAAATTATTTAACGTGTGCTATAATATGGATGTATTGTCTGAGAATAATTGAATTAATAATAGGTTGGTTTACTCTTTATAAATATTTTTGTAATACATAATGAATGAGACTATGAAATAAATATTTCCGATATTGTCCGATAAATAAATTAGAAATCTACCGAGCAAAAATGAACTTTTAAAAAGTGATAAACATTATTCTCAAATGGAGATAATTATTTTTTATTTACATGGTGTCTGAAATTTTTGGTCCGTTCTTGGTTTGATACTGTCCATCTTGGTGTTCTATAGGAACACCGTTAGTCATCTATACTGACAATGTATAGCTGTTAGATCGGCGCTGGTATCCTGCCTCTTGTGTGTTCATGCCTAAGGATTTAAATATATAATTTAATCTCATGTCGACAGAAACAGAATCGGAGCCGCCTCCAGAGACTGAGAATGAGAAGGAGCAAACACCCCCTAGCCCGGGGGAGATCCTGGATGACTCCAAAGACGCAGGTAACTATCAATTTACCTGGATACTTGATTCCAGGTATTCATATAATTAAGTAGGTATTATTAAGTTATTTATTTATTTTATTTTATTTATGGACCACCAACACAGTGTACAGTGTATACTTTTATTTTTATTATTTTTTATTATTGTTTTAAAATGAACACTACTAATTAATTTTTTATAACGCGTATAAAATCTAAATTAAAGTATGAAACATTACTATTTTTTGTTGACACAATCGGAAAACATAGACGAAACGAATAGTGTCAAGAAATTAATATAATACGGCGTACTTTTTGAGTATTTGACCGAAACATTTTGTATGGAAATTTGCCTTGAAGATTACCCTTAAGGCCTTTGTATTCTTGTTCTATTATTTTACTCTGCTTTGTTCTTCTTAGTATACAATAAAGTGTTCATCTATTCATTTATCTATCTATCTAATCAATTTACTTGAAAACTTAAATCCAGGTAATAATCAATTTCCCTAGATACTTGAATCTTTCATCAACTAGGTTACTCAGGTAAATTAAATCTTGAATTCAATTTTCCTGAGTACCTACTTGAATCCAGATAATAATCAATTTACCTGGTTACTAAAATCCTATCCAATTCAATCCAATTACAATTTTAATTACAGCGAAGATAGTTTGATGAGTAAGATTTATAATTAACATACAGTTGCCTTAGATTCTGTAAATCATACAACATCATTCACCTATAGCAGTCCACTGCTGGACGTTGGTCTCTCCCAAGGCGAGGACCTTTCTTAAGCCTTAATGACAGAGGGCTAGTTGACAAGCCACATATCAGCGAGTTCGCTAGTAGCGTGTATACTCGCCCTGTGTGGCTATTTTACAATCTGCTAGTTGAAAATCCTTCCGGACCGCTAACTCGCTAGCTTTTAAATTCGCTGGCTTATGGCTTCTAAACGACGACACCGTGGCTTAGTTGGTAGTGACCCTGCCTACGAAGCTTGGTGTTCCGGGTTCGATCCCCGGCCGGGACAAATATTTGTGACGAACACGAATGTTTGTTCTCGGGTCTTGGATGTTGTGATGTGTTGTATGTGTCCATGCCACCTGCGACACAGGGAATCCTAGTGCAGGGGTGTGAGTGTGTGTATGTTAAAAAAAAACCAGCCCTTTGTCATCAAGGCTTTAATGGTTATTTTAGAAGAGGAACGATCCGCGTCGCCTCTCTTCGGTGCGGCAAAAACGGAACGCAAACGCAACGTTGACGACCGACGACAAAACGCGATGGCGGCGCTCAAGGCGCAGCGCGATGCAAGGATCGTGCGCGAACAACACATCAAGCAGAAGCGGCGGCTCGAGGAGGAGAAGAACAAGGACAAGTCTGATGACGTAAGTACGACAAAGTGCGAGTGACTGCCGCTAGATGGCGGTTTAAACCATTGTGACTAGCCTTGTAGTAGCTTAGCTAGGCAGATAAGTAGAAGACAAAATGCGATGGCGGCGGTGCTCAAAGCAGCGCGATGCAAGGATCGTGCGCGAGCAACACATCAAGCAGAAGCGGCGGCTCGAGGAGGAGAAGAACAAGGACAAGTCCGATGACGTAAGTGTAACGTGGTGTCGAGGTACGCCGCTAGATGGCGCTATCAACCATTGTAACTAGGCTAGTAGTAGTTTTTTTTTTCTTTCGAAGAACCTAAGTTCTTCGGTTTTGGCTTCACATCAAAGGTATATAGCCAGTGTCAAGTAATTGGAGAGATTATTTTGTCATAAGTCAGAGTCGTTAAGTCAAGTCATGCCCCTGTAAAGTAGTGGTGGTTGCGACTTTACTAGAGGCTTCTATGGAGTTTTGGAGGCAACACGAAAAGTCACGTTTTACAGCATTACACTATTCACCAACACTCATACACGTTCACGAGCACTTAATGGATAATAAACCACCGTTTTTACACTTAAACACTCATAGTTATACAAGTTTTGTCAATTAATATAATGCCGCCAATGAGCCATTTTTCATGTTCCCGTCAAGAGTGCTAGTAGTAGCTAGCTAGCCAGACAAGTAGAAGTCAAAACGCGATGGCGGCGGTGCTCAAGGCGCAGCGCGACGCCAGGATCGTGCGCAACTAGCACACATTTTTAGCTATCCTGTAAAATTTAAAAACTGCTTTTTTATAAGTTCATTTGGATTTTACACCTTGATAAGAAAAGAGAAAAAATATAAAAAATATATCCAAATTTTTTTATATGGTTTGTTTCAGGATGGCGATGACGACATGATCGGTGGGTCGAGCAAGCAAGGCGCCAAGTTGAAGGCATCTGACATATACTCTGACGACTCGGGGTCTGATTCTGACGATAACAAATCCCAAGGTCAGTATTACAATGTATTTTATTTCTATGTATGATGTATTTAATAATTATTTATATTATTTATTTTGGAACAACAAACGGCTACTTTATAAATGTAGATCTTATAAGTATGGCTTAGTATAGAAATAGTAATAAAGTAGCCCACTACGTAATTTGCAGATGAACAAATATGATTCTTATATAAATTAATTACAACTAGGAGACCAGATGGGGCTTGTTAATAAAATTTATGTTAATATACATACCTACACTACTTTTGGCCTGTAAGAGACGATTTTAGCGACAAGGCCGCCCTTTGATCGCCTTTAATTAGATTAAGAATATCCAAGTGTTTATTTCCTAGTGGTAAACAATAAAGTTTTATTATCTATCTACACTACCTACATATTACCATGTTACTTTACTACAACCGACGTAACGTATGATTAGAGACGATACATGATATATGATAGAATTGATAACCACCTCCTTTTTCGAATTCGGTTGAAAAAAAAGTGTCGGTGTCACGGGTTCGATACCCTACTTATTAAAGTGTAGGCCTTTTTCAGCTCATAACCTAAACCCGTATGGAGTGTTAATCCAAGTGTTGGCTTGAATAAGCTACAAACATATATCTGTCCATCTTCAAAATTCGCATTTATAATATTTGTGATATTGATTGATGGGCAATTGATTGAAATTAAATTATGGATTATTGATTGATATTGATTGATGGTCAATTGATTGATATTAATTGATGGTCAATTGATTGATATGATGGCCAATTCATTGATATTAATTGATGGCCAATTGCCAATTGATTGATATTGATTATGAATATTTTAGCATTATATAAAGCTACAACGCAAAAACTTCAATTGATGATTTAATTATTATGTATATTTTTTAATTATTAGGTCGTCGCAGTTCAAGTAGTTCATCCTCTTCCGGTGGAGAAGAGGAAGAGAAGAAGAGGGAAGAGCGAGTGGAAGTGCGATACGCGGACAGTCGCGACCAGATTAACAAATTAAGACTAAGCAGGTATGTACTTATTACTTATTTTTTGTTTGTCTGATTTTCTGTCTGTCTGTCGTTCGGAAATAAAAAAAAAACTATTAAATTAAAAAAAAAAATATAACTAAATGACAACCGCAACTTTGTTTGCTATGTGGATTACATATTTTTCATATTTTTTTCAGTTTTTTTGATATAAAAACTAAATTACTGAACCGATTTTGATGAAATTTAGGTAACAAACATCAAAAAAAAAAAAAAAAAACATTTAACCGAATTCGAAACTTCCTTCTATTCAACCGATTTAAAAAAAAGAGGAATTTATCAACTTCCAGATTGATCCCATTGAAATTTCTTCAAAATCGATTGAGTACTATTGCGTGAGTCGTCGTTTTGAAATCAAAATAACTGAAAGAAAAGTCGTTTAAGGGTAATCCTCAAGGCAAGTTTCCATACAAAATGTTTCGGACCAATACTCAAAAAATACGCCGTATTATAGTAATTTCTTAACACTATTCGTTTCGTCTTTGTTTTCCGATTGTGTTACTACTTAAACACTGTTCTAAATACATAGATACGTACATACATACATATATACATACATACATAGGTAATACAAAACCGAAACACATTACCCTCCTTCTGCGTAGTCGGGAATAACTATCGTAAGCTTGTAGCATACTACTTACTCACAATCACCGCATATAATCTTATCACCAATCCCGTTGTTGCAAACATACCTATTAGTAGGTATTTAGTACCGTCTTTCATGCCTACCTCAATTCTTGTAGATAGATAGATAGATAACTCTTTATTGTAAACCCCGGAGAAACATATACATTGAAACAAAAACTTATGCTAAACAACCAAAAATAAATGAGGTTACAATGGGCGGCCTTATCGCTAAAAGCGATTTCTTCCAGGCAACCTTAGGATGGAGATGAGTAATATGAATTCGGCGTCTGGTCGGGTGAGTCATATACGATATATACATACAAATATAAACACAAATACATAGATAAATATATATTTTATAAAAATTAAATAAAATAAAACTATTAAAAAAAAAAAAGGCAAGATAATATCACAGAGTACTAAGATATACACAAATAATACCTAAAATTGATAGTTGTAGGAGTAGTTGGTAGCAATAAGACATATTTGTATAAAAATATGTGCATAATGTAGCTCAAAGACGATACTTGTGTCCCCACAAACCTTTAGAGGTTTCAGAATACAAAAATGTTGTTTTTAAATATATTTTTTGTGTAAATAAATTAAAAAAAAAAAAAACCTACATTACTGTGTTATCTGAAAAATAAAATATAATTGAATTGAATTGAATTACAAAATTGATATCTATCAAACTTGATATATATCCGATATATTTATTTATTTTGTATTTATTTATTTATTACCTTTAATTAAAACGGATACACCAATTATATTAATTAAAGAAAGCTACACATAAAATAACACATATGTTAACTACACATAAATTTCATTAAAATTATACACATATTTTAAATAATAAATATAAAATGTCAGTAAAAAGGTAAAAAAAGATAAAAAAATTAAAAGTCACAATGTTCATGGAATAAATATCCGATATTTTGATATTTATAATTAATATCGGATATTTTCGAACCCTGATACTTACTAATAAAGACCATTATTTTCAGGTTTAAGTTAGAACGCCTAGTTCACTTACCTTTCTTCGCTCGCTTAGTCACAGGGTGCTTCGTTCGGATCGGCATCGGCAATAACAACGGGAATCCCGTATACAGGGTGAGTTAAATTTTTCTTCATATCGTATCATTAGTTCTTTCGAACCAGTGTGGTGAAAGGATTTCAAGTGCGCGAAGAGGCTCCTCTCGTGTACTTGACACATGTTTTTCGAATTTTTTAGGTTCTATGACATGCCGGTGTCCTTACGATGTTTTCCTTCGCCGTGTTTGAACCCACGAACTAGCAGGTTGTAAAAAAGCCGATGACATGGGGCGAGCCTACAGCGAGCTACAAGCGAACTCGCTTGCTTGTAGCTTGTAAACTAGTCCTGTATCTTCTTCTTCTTCTTCTTGGTCGTTACACTCTTGGCAGAGTGGTCGTGGTTGTCATGGTGGGGGTTGTGACACGCTTCACAATCCTGCGCCATTCATCCCTGACAGCGGTTTTCCTCGTGCATTCGTGTAAGGGACCATCTAGTGCGGCTTTGACTTGGTCAGTCCAACGCATTGGAGATCTTCCTCGCCCTCGTGTGCCCTCGACTTTTCCCTGTACCACCAGACGCTCGATGGACATTTCTCCACGACGTGACACGTGTCCGAAGAACGTGAGAATACGAGCTTGCACAATAGATGATGGACGCTGCTTGATGCCGAGTTCTTGAAGTATGGACTGGTTAGTACGAAACTCTGTCCAAGAAACCCCAAGCATTCTTCTCCAGCACCACATCTCGAGAGCGTCTATCCTCTTTTTCTCATCATATCCTCCATCTCCATCTCCATATCCATCATAGTCCTGTATCATCGGGGCTTTAAAAATAAATATCAAGTATAATACATGAAGTGGCAGTGGGCTGGTCATATCTGCCGAAGAACCGATAACCGCTGGGGTAAACGAGTTCTTGAGTGGAGACCGCGAATGGGAAAACTTAGTGTAGGACGCCCTCCGGTGAGGTGACGATCTGCGGAAGGTTGCAGGCAGAAGATGGATGCGGCAAGCCGAAGACAGGGCGCGATGGCGCTCATTGGGAGAGGCCTATGTCCAGCAGTGGACTGCGATAGGCTGATGATGATGATGATAATACATATTTCATATTTGTTATTAATTTAATTTGTTTTCCTACTACAGGTAGCGGAAATTCTAGACGTATACGAAACGGCTAAGGTGTACAATTTGGGCAACACGAGGACCAATAAAGGCCTTAAGTTACGCCACGGTACGCAGGACCGCGTGTTCAGACTGGAGTTCGTCAGTAACCAGGTAGGCCTCCCCTGCAGGATTCCGTCTAAATAAAACCTTGATTATACAATGTGTTCGGTCTTGAGTTACCGATATTCAAGGAGGTGGTTTTTCAAACTTTGAAACAAAGTTTGAAACGAGAGTCTTCGGCGAGTCCACACCTCCTGATGATGCCTCGTGTAGAGGCGAAACACGTGTCGTATCTTTAAACTTTGGTTTACTGTTATTTGACTCTTTGGTATAGTTGAACTAAAGTTAAGTTAATTAAAACCTTTGTTTAGAAATTAAGCGGATTTATTACTAAATATATTTATATCATTTGTTGATATTTATGGATTTCCGCAAAGTAATGCCTGAATCAATCAATTAACATTAATTTCATATTTCTAAGACTTATAAGTATTTAGTTATGGTCATTTTCGTACATGAACTGGCGTAGTTTTGGTGAAAAAACAAAATGACTGCGATTTCAAGGGGAGTTGGGTCGGTTCTGGGGGGAGGGCGGATTTACCGATAAAAAAACTTGAAAAACATCCCCTTAAATATAGGTAACTCAAGACCGAACACATTGTAGATCAAGGCCGGCCAAACCTATGCCCGCGGGCCACGAAGTTGCCCGCCATGGCATGCGAATTTTCCCACCAGCACTTCAGTCGGCTGGCTGGCTGGCGTGGAATTTTTGCTTTAGCTTAACTTAAGTTGTTAAAAATATTCTAGCTTGCTACACCAATCGCGGCGATTAATTGATAAAATTTACCGTTGAGGATACGTGATTTTATTTAAACCTAACTAATACCATGGAAAAATTGCGGCTCACTTTGCTCACCGCGATTGAATGTGCGGGAGATTTAGTGCTTGCCATAAGCTGCCCGAAAAAAATAAATTTCCGTGAGACAAGAGTAAAAATAATGTTTTTGTAATCGTGATTTTGATTGAACTGAGCTAGCTAGCATGAAAAAGTTTGTATGTTGACCAATACATTTATATTAATATCTTTAATAAAGGTTTAACAAAAACATATTACAAATATCTTTAATGGTACTGTTCAAGTGACTTCCTTCCTTCCTTTTTTGAAGTCGGTTGAAATATAAATTTATTGATTTTGTTTTAGGAATTCACAGACGGCGAATTTCAGAAATGGTACAAAGCGATAAAGGACGCGAACAAGAAACCACCGACAATGGATTTTGTGCGCAGCAAGATTGCGGAAGTTAAAGAAGCGCTCGTCTACGAGTTCAAGGTGAGAAATCGGAGCATGGTGCTCACAATTATTCTATCTATCTATCTATCTATCCTTTGTCCAAAAGTGGGACACAATAATAATAGAAAATAAATCTTGAACTTATGTCTTATTTTCAGGAAGAAGATGTAGAAAAAATAGTGGCTGAGAAAGACCGTTTTAGGTCACATCCCACCAATTACGCCATGAAGAAAACGCAGCTCATGAAGGAACGGGACGTGGCGCAACTCAAGTAAATATAATAATAATAAAAATAAAAAAAACATTATTGTAAAGCGTCGATGACACACGAGCTTTTTTACAAGCTGATTGTTGACGTTTTTAAACGCTAGCGTGTGAGCGTGTTAGCTTTTGGGAAGGATTGTCAACAAGCAGATTGTAAAAACGCCGATGACACGTGGCGACTTTACACGCTACAAGCGAAGTCGCCGGAGTGTAGCGAGTAAAAAAGCCACGTGTCAATGGTACTATAAAACACATGTAACAATGTACAAGTAAAACTAAAACTAAAACTAAAGTTTTACAAAAAGCAGTCGTACTTACTTATAATTCAATTTCACTACTAAAGTTAAAAAATAAAAAAAATAACTACTAAAGTTAAGGACTTATACGAAAGTATAACGCCAGCCGAAATTCGAATTCGAATGACATGGCGGGCAACTTCACGGTCCGCGGGCCTGGATTTGGCCGGCCTTGGTTTAAAACATTTCCCTATACAAATCCTTTATTTCTCTTACAGAGGCGACGATGATCTAACAATGGAATTAAACTCCAAAATCCAAGAGTTAGAAGACAGAGCATCCCAATTGGACAAAACGAGAACATCATCTATACAGAGTATATCATACATCAACAACCGGAACCGGAAACTGAACGTGGAGACTGCGGAAAAGGCCATCATGGAGGAAGTAAGCATCAATTTCCTTTTGATCCCGATAAGTCTCTGGTAGCACGTTCAAAAAAATTGAGTAGTGTGTGAGGCAACTGCTTGACGCAACGAGCCCGCTCATTGAGCCCCCTCAATTGAGGCGAGCCAGGACGCGAGGCCGAGCGTCCTCTCGTCTCGTGAGGCGCAACGAGGTGGCTCAGTGAGGGAGTTATGTACTTCGTGCTGAGAATTTAGTTTTTTATGTCAATTCAACTCGATTATTCTAATATATTTACCCACTCCCTTACGCAAGTGAGTTAGCAATTCACCACTGACCACATCACAAAATGAGACCGCTACAATGCACAAACAAGTAGGGTCGTGCGTCCGCCTCCCTCGCTGAGGCAGCTGTGGCTAGTTTCGTGCTTGTTTGCAAGTCTTGTGATCGCACAACTCTACCACGATTGAGGCGCAGGACACGATTGAAGAAGACGCTACTCATTGTGTGTACTCATGTACACACCGTGGCTCAGTTGGTAGTGACCCTGCCTACGAAGTTTGGTGTTCCGGGTTCCGATCCCCGGCCGGGGCAAATATTTGTGACGAACACAAATGTTAGTTCTCGGGTCTTGGATGTTGTGATGTGTTGTATGTGTCGACACAGGGACTCCTAGTGCAGGGGTGTGAGTGTGTGAATGTTTATTTATTTATGTTGCTGGCTCGATTGAGTGAGGTGGTACGTTGAGGCTCACGGTGTGCTACCAGCACGATTGAGGCGGAGGCGAACGTGTGTGGGAAGTGTGGTGTGCTGGCTCTTCAAAACAAAAAGAGCTGGTACCTCACTTGCTGGAAACGAGTCACTAGCCAAGACTATTTATAAATAATAATAGTCACGTTAATAAAATAAAAAAATATTTAAACAATTAGCAAAATTAAATGAAAATGCTAAATGTTGAACAAATGTTAATGAATAAAATAAAATTATGAAAAAATTAAAATAAAATTATCCAAAACATTTTTTGGATGATTCAAAGTCTGTAGCACTGTTCTGGTTATGGACAGGCGTGATCTCTTACCATCAGGAGAGCGTCTAGCTCGTCTCGTCACTTGTTTACACAAAAAAAACTCAACCACGCTAAAACTACAGAACATTGTTTACATAAAAATGTGACCTTTATTTTGTCTTCGCAGGTGAAAGCGATGAAGGGCAAGAAGACGGACGACCCCTTCACGAGAAGAAGTACCAAACCCGTCATGAACTTCAAATCACAGAGCACCAGGACACAGGTACTGCACAAAGCATAGAATCATACCGTGGTACATTAAAACTTGCCAAAAAAACTTAGCTAAATTAGCCAACTTTTGATGTTAAATTTCGAAAATGTAACATGGCTAGAGAAATATTAAAGGTTAAAATTAATAGACTTTTTCATTGTCAATAAAATTCCATCTTTGGGTATAAATTTGAAAGAGATTTTCAGATTGATTAACAAAAGTCCATAATATTCTAACATTTTTGCATTTATAAATTGTTATTACAGGAACTAGTTCAAAATCAAGAAGCAGCAGCTGAGGAGCAGAAACTACTGGAAGAGGAAGCTAAAATAGCCAAGGAGAGAGAAGAGAAAGACAGACTGGTTTGTATTCTCAATTCTGACTTATCTACCACTAAACCGAGATGTTTTATGACCAAACTGATTGCTTTTACCATGATGGTAAAAGCATTCAGACCAAACTGAATGCTTTTACCATGATGGTAAAAATAATCATCCCAAACTGATTGCTTTTACCATGATGGTAAAAATTAATCTGCCCAAACTGATTGCTTTTACCATGATGGTATAATTAATCAGCCCAAACTGATTGTTTTGACCATGATGGTAAAATGGTTCAGTTTGGTATGATGGTATTACCATCAAACTGAAATCTTTTCACCAAATTAACAGCTTTTACCACCAAATTAACAACTTTTACCGCCGAACTGAATAGTTTACCACTAAAGTGACATGTTTTACCATCAAACTAACATAATTTACCGATATATTTCACAAACGAACTGATATTTATCTAGTAAATTAACATTTTATTCTACGAAACTGATTTCATTTAGCCTCAAAGTGTCATCTCCTACCTCAAAGTTGACAAGTTTTACCATCGACATATTTGACTACTTTTACCAATGATACGTTTATTTTCAGCACGAGAGGCCCGCCGATGAAATGCGTAAAGACAAACCCGCTTCCACAGACAGTACTAGCATGTATTCATTACATGACTTTGATATCAACATAGAACTAGATCTACCTATAGCTAGTAAGTATTTAATTTAAAAAATATCACTTAATCCCTGTAAATTTTCCAAAAACGAGAAACCCGAGTTTGAGATAATTCTCGCATCAGGACATATTTTCATATAATAAATATCGACGTTTGTCTTGAGTCTGGGTGTTATACATGTATTCATTTATGATCTGTAATGCTTGTTTTTGGAAATAAGAATATCATTATTATTATTATTATACGTGGTTATTTCAAAAAGAGAATAAAATCTATGGCATAACTATGTATTTGACGACACGGATGGTCGAATGGCAAGCGTCGCGGGTTCGATTCCCGCTTCAGGACAAACATTGTGTGATGAACATCGGTGTTTGTCTTTATATGGGTGTTTTCTATGTATGTATTTAAAAAAATATATTGTATCAGCCATTTGGTTTCCATAGTACAAGCTCTGCTTAGTTTGGGGCTAGATGACGTTGTGTGATTACCAAAAAAAAAATTATTAATCAGTTATAATATCCTAAACAATTTTATAGTAGACAAATTTTACAGCTTTTGTAATAAACTAATTTTTCATTATAATTGTGCGCTGTAATTTGGTACTAAATTAATGTACCTACTTTATAAATTATTTATTTATTTTCCTTGCAGAAGTATCAAATTCCCAACCGAAGCAAGTGTCAACTAAGGTGAAAGAAACGGGACCAAAACGTTCCCTTAACCTAGAAGAGTACAAGAAAAGGCACGGGCTCATATGAGTGTTGGTGTTGTGGCCTGTAGCGGGGTTGTGACGAGGACTTACCACTTAACTGACAGGTTTTACCACCTAAACTACTTAAGTTGACAGGTTTTACCCATAAAATAATTTTGTTTAACAGGTCTTACCGCTTAGCTGATAGGTTTTACCACTTGAGCGACATAAGTTGTTAGGTTTTACCTCTAATCCCTAAATAATTACCCTTAACTAATAATATTATACGGATCTTATCGTTGTTGCGAGCTGATAGTCTTTACCAATTAACGACATAATTTCATAGGTTTTACCTCTAAAATTGCTTTGTATGACAGGTGTTACCGCTGAGTTGGTAGGTTTTACCACTTAAACGATATAAGTTGCGGTTTTACTCCTTAAATAATTTTATTTTACAGGTCTTACCACCTAGCTCACACTTTTTTACCATTTAGTGGTTAATCTTTACAATTTTAACCACTACATGGACTAATCTTACCACAAAACTCTAGATTTAATTCAAAACTGCTATAATTGTTTAAATGTATTACTAACATTGTTTTTCTTCTTAACCTTCTTAACCTTAAGTCTGTTAGTGGTAAAACATGTCAGATTAATGGTAAAGCATGTCAGATTTATGATAAAACATGTCAGATTATTGGTAAAATCCGTCATTTATGTTACTGTTTATCTAAAACTGATATGTAAGGATTTACCTACCAACAGATTTCAGACTGCTCTTAACCCTTCTTCATTTATGTCGTTTTTGGGTAAAATAAAACTTAGTTTGTGGTAAGTACCCTCTAAACTACTTAAAATGACAGACTCAAATATACTTAAGAATCTTATGCCTACTTGCACCAAACTGTCAAAGCTCCTAAGCAATTACTTTTCTTGCTTGCCAGTGCTTAACGGTCCAAATTCAGACCGTTAAGAACTGTCAAGCGAGTTAAGTAATTGCTTAAAAACTTTGATAGTTTGGTGCAAGTCGGCATTAAAGTTATAACTATAAAATTAATTAAAAGCTTAATATTTATATTGACTAATAAATGATCAAATAAGGTTGTCTGGAGTCATTGTGACGTCATATATATATTTTTTAATTTTTGATTTTAGCTGGTTTTGCAAAAATAAAAATTACTTTTTTTTTCATACAATATTTATTTGAATATGTCTCAAAAATCATACACACAGAAGTATTAAAGTAGTACTTTGTGTTAGAAACACAAAGTAGTACATTGAAAATGTGACCAATAAAAGAAGCCACATTGGCTAACTTCTAGTACATTTTGGTCCGATGCAAATTTACGAAAAAGAGAAGTAACAGGACTATATACATAATATTATATGTAAAAACTACTAGGCTTTTTCATTGTTAATAAAACTACATCGTAAAAAGTAACAAACATTATTTGAAAATGGAGATATTTCATGTTTATTGACAAGGTGTCTGATTTTTTTTGGTCCTGTCTTACGATCCCTTTTGGTTTGATACTGTCCATCTTGTTCTATAGGAACACCGTTATTCATCTATTGTCGTTTAAGTCTCCTGAAAATCTAAATTAAATTGTAACAAAATGATTAAATTAAATTATATATTATAATTAATGCTTATTCGTAATTATATACCTCCAAAACGGCTTTCGCCTTAGCCTTAAAATAGATATAATTTTGTTGTAGGTTATACAGGGCGGTCGAAATTACTGCTGCAATATACAGGGTGTTTTAATGCACCGTTACTGTTGTTATAGTCTGTAATAAGCAGTTATTTCTACTCGCCCGAAGTTCCTATATTTGACAATTGGTGACGGTAAATGCCATTTTTTTTTTCATCCCATAAAATTAATACGGTTATTAAAAAAAATACCTTTAAAATAAAAAAAAATGGTTTTGGAAAGTAAATGACAGTAAAAATAATTACTCTTTGACATCAAACATTTTAAAAACAGTTAATATCCTTTTTTTCTAATTTGAATATAAAAAAAATAACGGGTTGTGTCGGAGATAAAATTAGCTTGCGTTGAAAAAGTGAGAACGGATGTAACGTACTCGATAATAATACGATGACATATGGCTTTTTTTACACTTTACAAGCCAGCGTTTACGCTTGTAGCATGTAAAGTCGCTCAGTGTCATCGGCATTTTAACAATCTGCTTCTTTACAATCTGTGAAAAATAGAAAGACTAATTTACACGCCACACGCTGGCGTGTTGGCGTGTAGCGAGTTTCTTTGCGTATGACACACTCTCTAGCTAGTTCGCTTCAGAGCGTGTAGAAAGTTTTGTGTATCATCGACAAACGCTAACACGCTCACACGCTAGCGTTTAAACTCGCCAACAATCAGCTTGTAAAAAAGCTTGTGTGATTGTGTGTCATATATATCGCTTAACAAAGCAGTATTCACTTCAAAATTGTCGAATATAGGAAACGGCGTCTAACTTTACTTTTAGCTACTGGTAGTATTTATTATAGATAGACGTAATATTAGGCTAACTATTACAAATTAGACGAAGCGATGACTTACGTGTGTTTTCGTCGAAAAAAGCAATAAATAAATGCACCAATTTTTTAAATAATTTGCGTAGTCTAAAAAAATACTGGAAATTTCTAATTGATATTATTCTTTAAAACGTCATGAATGCGTAAATAGACATTAAAATAAATGTATCTGACTAAAAATCGTAAAAAGAGGATTTTCAAAACAACTAAAAATACTTCTTGTATTTGTTAAACGAAGATTTTTTTTCCACGATTAAAAATAAATAGGTAATACAAATTTGTTGATGAAAATTATGAGAAACTCAATTATTTCAGTTATCGTTATATGAATCATTATTACATTACTTCAAAGGAGTGTTTTTTTTCGTACATATTTGAGCTTTATTAGACTTTTGGCAATTACTTGTTTATCACATTAGGAAAAATACCCACCTTAATTAAACACCCTGTATATTTAATCCTAGACTAGGATAACGTCAATTGAAAAAAACATTGTTAGGGGACAGGCAGGAATAAATAGCTTTGTGTGTCCTCCTATTACTGACGGGTGGACAGATATAACTTTATTAATTTTAAAAGTTCTATCTGCCCCCCTGTTGCTAAAAGGCGGACAGATTGATCTTTTAAAATGAATAAAAGTTCCATTAGTCCCCCTTTTAGCAACGGGGGGCAGATAGAACTTTTTGTCCCATCTGTCCCTCTAGGCGGACAAAGAAAGGTGACAGATGGGAATAATCCAAAAATATTATTTGAATTTGTTGGCCGATAAATAAAAAACATTTTTTTTATAATGTATGTACCCAAAATAGTTTTATTGTAATAATTTATGTTTTTGAACAGGTTATTTTTATAATGATGGACGAATGTAAGCTAATTTTAGCTTGAATAAAGATTTCGAAATGAATTTGGTTTTTTTCTTTAGCAGCTTAACCTATATAAATTGTGTAAGTATATAATATTTCCATTATTTAGACCAGCTGAGGTGACCAGGTGAGGACGTGGTGGCCGAGTGGATGAGGCCCTTACCTTGCGATCTGATGGTCGCGGGTTCAAATCCCAGTGGCAATCATGCGTAAATGGGTTTTTTCGGTCGAAAAATCTATGTATGCATTCCACGTTTTTGCACCGGTGAAGGAAAACATCGTGAGGAAACCGGCATGTCGTAGAACCTAACTCGAAATATGTGTCAGGTGCACGAAAGGAGCCTCTTCGAGGCGCACTTGAAATCCTTTCACCACACTGGTTCGAAGGAACTAGTGACACGATAAGAAGAAGATCAGCTGAGGTTTCGACTAGATGGGTACCAAACCAACACAGTGCCAGATATTCTGCCGTAAAGCAGTAATGAGTTCCGGTTGGAAGTAGCCAGTGAAGTTACTAGGCTCTTGAGACTGACGTAGTTTTCCTATGAGAGCCTATGAGAATCTAAGTCCTTTAAAGCACTGTTCGAAACAAATATTTGTCATTTTCGAAGCCTTTATTGCTAACTGTACCAAACAATGCCATGGACCCGTTCGGAAAGGAAATATTTTTTCACACCACCTGCTCGACAATGTCCAATAACATAATTATCATGCTATCATCAAGGTAAAGCAAAGCATTACCTCCGAAGGGAGGTAATGTTGTATGAAACTCCCAAGGGTAGTAATGTGATTCGAATTTAGAACGCCAAATTCGAGTGGAAGCTCGTGAAAAACCTTTAAGTTAAAGAACGCCCATTAAGAGGCATCCTCAAATCTGAATTCCATACAATTTTTTTCGGACAAATACTCAAAAAGTACGCCATATTATAGTAATTTCTTCACACTATTCGTTTCGTCCATGTTTTTTGATTTCGTGAACAAAAAAAGTGAAAGGTTTCATACTTTAATTTAGATTTTATACGTGTTTTTAAGTTAGTAGGGTTAATTTTAAATTTCGGATTTGAGGATTAGCCTTAAGGCATTGTAAAAAGGTTTGTTCGAAAATCGAACTGGCCACTCATAAACAGAACTCATCAGAAAAAAGGCGCGACTTCAAAGATTGTGAAACAAAAGGCGGTGTTCGCTGCTGGAGCCCTGGCTTTGTATTGCCTCGCAGAAGGTGTGAAAAGTAGAGTATGCTCCTCTGGGATAAAGCCTGTCTTCGTCTTGGGTAGCTTGAACCCCTCGCGTCACCCAGGACTCAGTTAACTCCCTCGTTAGCTCAGGGTTCAGTAGATATGCCACCCGAGACATAAGACAGACACTGCTTTATCCCCTTAGTGCATAATCTAAGTAAGTACTATTATTGACAGCGCGATCCGAAGGTCTGCTTCAGCTTGGACAAAAATGCTTTCGTATGTCTGTCCGGGCCTTATTTTTTTTATTACTAGATATTGTTGCGTTTCTATTGTTATTTTGAGGGTAGTTTGGTAATTCACTGCCCGAACGTGAAAAGCTCGAGGCTCATTAGTGCATTGGCGGGAGTCGTTGTAATCGGATGCGTGTGGACGTTCTACTCAAAATCCGTCGATTTCCCCTTATTTTTGGCCGTGCCAAATCTACATCTCAACATTTTGATACTCGTAAAGTGTCGTGGGTTCATATCCGTACTGTGTGCGTATTCCAAAGACTTCAGAACCTGGACTTGCCGTGCGAGTGCACAGGACCTTGCCTGCCACCAAACAACTAAGCCAGGAGCAGCAGTTCAAAGGTAGGTGGTGTTCAATTGCCTTCGGAAATCAGTAGAAATGTTTTCAGCCCTAGACACTGAACTTTCAAAACTCAAAACACATACTTATTCTAAAATCGCCAGCATAATTAAATTACCTAATCTCCAAAGGTTTGGTTTAAAAACCGCACAACTATTAGGTACCTAACCTACTAGGTATTCGCGAGGTCTCTAACAGAGCCACTAGTTTTTAAATGTCATGGACCCGTTGGGAATCTAAGTATGAACCAATTTCTTTGCAACCATGGAGTCATGGACCTCCTGGGAAGAAGCCTCTGGTCATGAGCAGGCGCTTAGTTAGTCTCGTCCCATTATTACATTAAAAAAAATCCTCAAACAGGTAGGTATACTCCGGGTTGCCTGGAAGAAATCTCTCACAGCGATAAGGCCATCCCTTGAACTACCGACCTTAAGGCCTTTTTATTCTTGATGTATTGCTCTGCTTTGTTCTTGCTGGTGTAGAATAAAGTGTTCGTGCAAAATAAAAATCTTTATCTATCTACCTATCCATACTTAATAATCTTTTAATAATTAGTTCTTTGTGTCATTCAATGCTTTCCTTAATTTATGTTTAAAAATAGACTCTTTAGTGCACCTTTAGCCAACGTTTCGTATTTTGGTCTCACTCTCCATCCCAAGGTTGCCTGGAAGAGATCGCTACTTAGCGATAAGGCCGCCCATTGTACATGCTCACTAATTATCTTGTATTTATCTTTAAGTTTCCTGGTACAATAAAGAGTTTTCATTCATTCATTCATTTCATTCATTCATACTTTTTCCCAACAAAAATAATACGTTGGTATGCATTTATGCATAATTGGTTATGTAGTACGGCAAGGTAAATAAATTATGGAAGTACCTAAGTATATCAGATGTCCTCAGTTCTAGATTATCTAGATAGGTATAATTTAAAAGTAAGATAAGATTATTTGTATCCTAGAATAATGAAAATGGAGACAATCTGACTCTGAACATAAAAAGGTGTCTGTGAGAGGTACAGTGCGCAAAAACGTCGCCTGCACTGCGACGTCTCTCACTGAAGTGAGTTTTGACTTTGTACTGTTAGCAGATTAAATAAATAAGGTTTTTTTTTTAAACTTCACTAGTTGACACACAACTTTGTGAATGTAACGAAGGAACAAAAGATCCTATTTTGGAAGGTACGCTAGAAAAGTCCAGTGGTTTAGCTTGTCTGTTGTTTGTCGGTAAGTCTGTCAGAACAAAGCCTAACATACCTAACTATTTTGAGTGTAAAAAATATTTGCGTATAAAAAACATACATACCTACCTACCTACCTATTGTGAGTGTAAAAATTACTTGCGTACAAATAAAACATACTCAACTCAACTACTTTTTTCCTCCATGACTCAACATAGGTACATAACTACCTAACCTACACCTACCTATTTTGAGTGTAAAAATTACTTGCGTACAAATAAAACATACTTAACTCAACATAGGTACCTACACCTAGATATCTATATTGAGTGTAAACATTATTTGCGTACAAAAAAAACACTTAACTTATAGGTACTCACATATTTTATGTGTAAAAAGGGTGTTATTTCCTATTTTCAAAATCTGTTTCTAAACACTAAAAACTACTTTACTTTCTTATCAGCGGTTTAGCCTACAAAAAAAAAAAAAGAAATAAAGTTTTTCCCTTTCTCTGCTGACCCTACGTCTGATAATTCGCGCCAAGCCAAGCGTCACTTTTAATCTCAATATTGAGATGAGGACAATATGAAACTACACCATCTTCTGTCTCGCTCTTTCACACCAGACACTGCTAAAATTTTATAATCTCAGAAAAAAACTTTGTAAGAAATTATTAAATGTAATTTGATGAAATCTATCTAATTAAATACATAACTTGATATACCTTATATCTAAATTGACGAGCTAGGCACTCTCCTGATTGTAAGAGATCACGCCATGACCAGAAAAGTGCTAAACAGGTCTTTGATTCGCATAGGTCAGTGCAACTTTGCAACATTATATTCAGGTAGGTAGTGTAGGTACCTAGTATTATCTCGTACCTACAGAAAAAACACGTCAAAATTTTGGTCAATTTAGCACAATTACAATTGGTACATTTTGGTGTATTTCTGAAGAATAAATCTACGGAAAACAAAATTTTGGTCTATTTAGCCAAAATCTGGTACATTATGGATTATTTATTTCGTTTTACGGGAGTACCTATTCGGGCGGCCATCTTTGTTTAAAGCTAAGTACTTAGTACCTATCTATGTTCTATAGGAACATCGTTATTGATCTATGCTATGGTAAACCACTAATCATAAAAGCAATCTTGTAGTGATGTGACAAATAGTATCAATTAATAAGTATCGATACCGGTGCTCGACGCATCGGCATCATTAATCGAGATCACTACTCGATTCTCTGCTATCTAAGGCCTACCTACCGATTGCTTTGTGTAGATCATCATCATCATCAGCCTATAGCAGTCTACTGCTGGACGTAGGTCTCTCCCAAGGCGCGCCACTGAGCCCGATCTTCGGCTCTTCTCATCCACCTTCTGCCAGCTATAGCGCTCAGATCACCGCTCCATTTGGCCAAAGGTCGTCCTACACTATTATTATAACACTATCTTCATGAAAAATATATTTATAAATATAAATATAAAGCAGCATAATAAGAATTGTAAGAATAACAGGAAATTAACGTACCGTAAGAATTGTCGTTGTAAGAATAATGAGAAATTAACGTACCGTAAGTATTGTCGTTCTAAGAATAATGAGAAATTAACGTACCGTAAGAATTGTCGTTGTAAAAATAATGAGAAATTAACGTACCGTAAGTATTGTCGTTCTAAGAATAATGAGAAATTAACGTACCGTAAGTATTGTCGTTCTAAGAATAATGAGAAATTAACGTACCGTAAGAATTGTCGTTGTAAGAATAATGAGAAATTAACGTACCGTAAGTATTGTCGTTGTAAGAATAATGAGAAATTAACGTACCGTAAGTATTGTCGTTGTAAGAATAATGTGAAATTAACGTACCGTAAGTATTGTCGTTGTAAGAATAATGAGAAATTCACGTTGTGTACTGTCCTTGTTAAATAACGAAAAGTTCACGTAACGTAGGTATTGTTGCTGTAATAATTACGGGAAATTCACGTTCATATCGTATTGTCGAATAAAAACCTAACTTTGTGATAGGTACGTGAATTTTCGTAGTTATTCGAGTAAGTTTTAAAAGCCTACTTACATAATGTATAGGTACGTACTACCTAGGTACCTATAGGTACATAGCTATGTAGGTACTTACCAAATGGAACAAATAACATTAATTAGTATCAAAATAAGAGGAAAAAACTATTTATTTTTTGATTCATCCTTCCATCGGAGGTTTGTTCAATGTTTCTAAATAAACATTCTAGGCAGGCCTCAGGCCTTTCTGTAAATAAGGGTTAGGTAGACAAGCGTTTTTTTGCGCGTGAATTCTCGTTTCGACACACGCGCGTCTTTAAAAGCGGAACGTGCGTACACGCGCGTATACGCCCTAAAGGGTGACCGACCGATTTTGGCAACAGCGCCCGGCAACCGCGACAGACGATCGCACGATTTACATCGCAGGGCCACCTTTCCACTGGCGTTTATGCCTAGATCACACGTACCGAGTACACGGCCGAGACAGTAAAATGTTACTCGGCCGAGACAGTGAAAGCTTTCGTCACTCGCTCAGCCAAACACACGGCGCTATGTTTACTTATGTATATTACGTACCGAGTACTCGATACTTGATCTAGGCATAACGCTCGGTTTATAGGTGGCGAGTTTCATAGTGACGCAAGCGCTCGGACGCGTAAGGCGTTGTCCTAATAGAACACGCGATCAAACGTACTAACGTCAAATAGGCGTCCCAATTGGCATTCGCGCGATCTCGCGAACGTAACTTGCGATGGTCGCGTCATCGCGTTCTATTAGGACACTGCCTAAGCGTAACTACGCCATCGTACCAGTGGCACGATGCACGTACATAAGCGCTTCAAATAACAAAATACGCGCGCCGAAACCGCTCTGTCAAAACGCTAGGTCTGTAACCGTTGCATCTAAGCCTTCATTACGAACTCCGGGGTAAGGCTCGGGTGAGGTAAGATAACCCTTTGAAGTAAATCTCTCGCTGAAAGAAAACTCACAATCAACTGAATACGAGATTTAAGCAGTTAAGACACTTTTTACCCGACTGTGAAAATAGGGGGGTTATGTTTTTCGAGTGCATGTAGTAAATGAGATGTCGTTGGACTCGTGTAGATCAAGATAATAATCATTGCACCGATAACTGACCTAAGTGAAATGTTTTGTTTAATAAATAAATTGAATGGAATTGAATTGAATTGCTAGGCGTGGGAACATTAAAGAATGATTTATGCTTAAGCTTATGCTTTTTTCATTGTGTTACACTCCTATAAAAGTGTACAGTCAGCTGCACAGACATGTATAGGTACACTCCCAAAGTTTAACATTTATATTATACCTACTCTTTAGCAAAGACTTTCTTCTTCTGAATTTCTGAGAATGAGAAATTCTGACAAGTAAGATTAATTTAATTTGAAAATGCTTGCGTGCACTTATATTTTCAAAATTAAGAGTAATATTAATGTGATAGCTTGGGAGTGTAAACATGTCTGTACAGCTGACTATACTTACCTAATGTTTTTCAAGTTTACCTTAATCTTGAATTGAACACTAATAACTTTATGTGCGAAAGTTTTTTAGGGTATCCATATTTATCGAATCAGCCCCTGGATAGATAGAAGGATTTGTTCATCATTCTCGCTCATCAAAACCACTATATAAATTTAGCTGAAATTCAGTGGTATGTGAGAACCGAAAGTTCGAAAACATGTGTCGAGTGCATCAAAGGAGCCTCTTCGAGGCGCACTTGAAATCCTTTCACCACACTGGTTCGAAGGAACTAGTGACACGATAAGAAGAAGAAGAAGAAGAGTGGCATGTGTATTGTTTAATGAAAAATGCTAAGTACTTTGTACCTACCTCTGTGAAACACATTCTGTGAGACAACCTGATTGGCTCGCCTTAACGAACTTGAAAAAAGGATAGCAACACCAACTTTTTGATTGTAGGAGTCGTAAAAAGAAGTAGCAATTCAGTCGTAACGTTCCTTAAAAACCTGGTCTGAAATAGCTCTTAAGGGGAATCGTCAAATCCGAATTCCATACAAAAATTTTCGGAAATTTACTCAAAAAGTACACCGTGTTATAGTAATTTCTTCACACTATTCGTTTCGTCCATGTTTTTTGATTTCGTCAACAAAAAAGTTTAAAATTAACCCTACTAACTTAAAAACACGTATAAAATCTAAATTAAAGTATGAAACCTTTCACTTTTTTCTTGACGAAATCAAAAAACATGGACGAAACGATTATTGTGAAGAAATAACTATATATTACTTATAATACGGAGTACTTTTTGAGTATTTGTCCGAAACATTTTGTATGGAATTCGGATTTGAGGATTAGCCTTAAATATGAAAAAAAAAACTCGCAAATATGACTGCGTTTTATTAAATGATGGAAAAACTACCTTTTAACTGCCTAATAATATTAATTTACTAAATAATAATAATTAAATATTAACCGATCTGCCGAAGAACTGACAACCGTTGGGGTAAACGTGTTCTTGAGTGGAGACCACGTCTAGGCAGTGTAGGACGACCTTTGGCCAGATGGAGCGATGATCTGCGCGCTATAGCTGGCAGAAGGTGGATGAAGAGAGCCGAAGATCGGGCTCAGTGGCACGCCTTGGGAGAGACCTACGTCCAGCCGTGGACTGCTATAGGTTGATGGTGAGATGATGATGAAATAATAATAGATAACTACTAATAAATCCTTTACTTAATTGTTAAAACTGTACAAAATAAAATACGTTCACAATTTAACGGGAAGGGCTCTAAATACAGTTTTTGGAACTAAAACAGGAAACAGTGACTAGTAGGTAGGTACTATCGACGAAGTATGTGACACTATACTATGAATATAAGACCTTGTAATGACCATACTTCAGGCAAATAAATATCATTTCCTTTCATTTCATTTCATTTACTACCACAACTTTGTATGTTTTTGTACGAAATAAACAATTTTGTATTTTTAAAAGCATCTCAACTTTCTTTTTCGTTAATTTCCGCCTTATAAATTAAACATCTTCGTAAAATATTTGTCAAAAACAAATGATTGAATGAGCGAAAGATTCTTCCCGCCAAAAAGTAATTAACCACAGATAAAAAAGCGTAAGAAAATTATGCTACAGTGAATTCGAAAAATAAGGCGGGTTAGGGTTGTCAAGCGTCCGACTTTTTCATAAAAGCCGGTAGCCGGTTCAGCACCCCTAGCAATAAACTGTAGTACTTTATTTTGGATTTTTACAAGTTCATAGCTTTAACGCACAAAATATGATTAAGATTGATACAATATAAACAACGCCTCCCATGGTAACGTAAGCCCTGGGTTGCACAGTTTTCCCCATGGGCAGGCTTTGGGTTGTTTTGAAAAATCTTGAGATCCCAGAAATTTCACTAGCTGTGTATTTCAAACCGGCACACCGTAATGTTAAGATAATATTGGTTAGTCGCAGAACAAGTGGCACTGTGTTGGTACCAAATTAAACCAAATCCTGCAGGGGATACCTCCAGACAGTTATTAAATTACCAGTTTGATACAGGCTTAGCTTTTTAGCATTATGGTTTATTAAAATGCATCTTTATTCTTGTAACACTTTGATAATTTTAATTGAATCGAATCCGGCTTATAATACACACTTTTTATACGATTTTTTTCTATATTAAAATATTGGTTATTGCCCGCGCCTTAGCCCGTATGATAATATCAAGATAAAAAATTAATGTCTTCTCTCGTTTCATAAACTCTATCCATACCAAATTGTTTTCGGTTTATTAGTATACCATTCTCAAAAACGTTGCCCTTATAAATAAAAATATAATAAATTAATTTTTGTAACTGAATCCGGCTTTTCCATGATAAACACTTTTTATCCGATTTTTTAACCCAAAACTATTAAATACGATTACCTAAGCTTTTTAGCATTAAAGTTTTTTTAAATGCATCTTTATTTGTAACGCTTGTTAAAAATTTCAATCGAATCCGGCATTTTCATGATACAAACTTTATATCCGGCTTTTTAACCCAACGCGGTTCTAAACAAAAAATGTAGCAACGGGCGCAATATAAATAAAGTGAGGGCGAATAAAGTAATTTGTCTTCTCGCCTAGGGCTAGGCTTTTGAGACGAGAATGAACAGTCTTTTGTGAATTTGCAGTCCACCCAATAGAGTTATATTACGGTACTAGACTGCTGCCCGCGGGTTCACTCGCTTCGCATCAAAATAAAAAGTAGCCTTTGTCCTTTTCCACAAAAAAAAAATATCTAAAGTCATTGTGTGTGTATTCTTAATAATAATTAAATAATTAAAAAAAATGTATAAGTATTCTATCAGTATTTGGTTCGCATAGTATCTGCTCTGCTAAGTTTGGGTGTAATAATATAACTTATTCTTTGGTTTGGGGCTAGATGGTCTTGTGTGAAATGTCCGTTATTTTATTTATTTAACATTAGACTCACAGTTACATTTTTTTCTTATAAAAGCTATGAAATATATACTATTCTTAAACCAAATTGAGTGTACATTTTTTTTACTGTAAATATATAAGAATTATAGGTAGGTAAGTCTGGGTAGATAATTAGTAACTCTAACAGCAGAATCAGAATCAGAATATCTTTATTGTATGAACTGTGTACACAAAGATCTAAAATGATTGTTTAGAAACAACAGTTTATCCAGTATGGACATACAATATGCCTTAAGGCAATTTTTTAAGGCTAAAAGCAGTAAATATTATATGTTATATTTATTTTATTTATTTACCTCTATCCTTTCATCCTAACAAACCTGTATTATTAACATTTATTTAATGCTTTTTTTATTAACATAGAATTTTATTGAACACACACGTGATCTCCTACACTGAAGCATCTACTAGCCACCCACGACAAAGGGAATCCTAGTGTGGGGGCTAGTGTGATTATGTTTTATACTTTGCTGTAGGTGAATAAACACAAACAAAAACACAATATTGTAGCGCACAAACGTGTCAATCCTCAAGCAACTTAACATAAAAGACACACGGCGATGTGGCCGGAGTAGTAACCTACTTCGGCCACATCGCGAGACGAGGCGCCGATAACCTGGAAAAACTGGTCATCGTCGGACAAGTAGAGGGGAAAAGATCGCGCGGCAGATCCCCGATCAGATGGTCTGACCAGGTTAAAGATAATGCGTCATTCTACAATGTGGTGCAGCCAAAGACCGGAACCGCTGGAGATAGGCCGTCCGCACTTGCAAAATGGGTGATCACGATCTTCAGTAATGAAGTACCGACTACAGAAGAAGAAGTAGGTGAATAACGGTGTTCCTATAGATGGACTATCTAACCAAAATGGAGTCATAAGACAGGACCAAAAAAATTTTCAAGTAATTTTTGTTACTTTTAACGATGTCGTTTTATTAACAATGAAAAAGCCTAGTATTTTTATGCCTAATATTTATCGAGTCTTGTTACTTCTCTCGAAAATTAGCATTGGACCAAAATGTACTAGAATTTAGCCAATGTGGCTCCCTTTTCTTAGTCGCGTTTTCAATGTACTACAGTGTGATTCTGTACATTAATACTTCTATGATTGGTACCTACCTATACTCTCATTCCAAACTTTAATACATCTCTGTACTCTAGCAGGTACTTATCTACATTATAAGTATAATATGTACCTAGACTAAGATTTTGAAAGTAAATCATTCATTCATTCATCACTTCGTCCTACACTGAGGACGTTGTGGCCGAGTGGATGAGGCCCTTACCTTGCGATCTGATGGTCGCGGGTTCGAATCTCAGTGGCAGTCATGCGTAAATGGGTTCTTTCCGTCGAAAAAAAACTATGTATGCATCCCACGTTCTCGCAACGGTGAAGGAAAACATCGTGAGGAAACCGGCATGTCGTAGAACCAAAAGTTCGAAAACATAATTATTGTGTCGAATGCACGAAATGAGCCTCTCCGAGGCGCACTTGAAATCCTTTCACCACACTGGTTCGAAGGAACTAGTGACACGATAAGAAAAAGAAGTCCTACACTGCAGCAGCCAGTTCGTGGTTGCTTTTTGAGAACTTTTATTCCCCAACTTCAACGCATTTGCCCATGCTTTAGGGTCGGTACACATCTGACGGAAAATGCGTCGAGCGTATCATAGTTAGTACGCGTAAGTACGCTCGACGCACTAACGCATCATCGGTTAGGTGTGAAAGGTTGAATGTTTTATTATATATTTGTAAAAGTAAAGTAACGTAAAAGATCATGATATGTGTGACAACTAGATAATAATAATAATAATAATAAAACAATTTATTTCAGATTAAAATCCATACAACACAATACAATTAAATGTCACACAAAAAAAATAATTAAAAAGTACACAAAATTAAAAAATCAACACAAAACAAATAAAAAAATATTAAATTTACATAAATAAAGGAGGCCTGGACTGCGCGTGCACGCTCGTCCAGTATCTCATGAAGGCACAGTCGGTATCCAGCCTCTCCGCTATGAGGTTCAGGATGGTGTTGGTGCTGTCGCGCACCCTGCGTATCAGGGACGCCGTGCGCTTACGCATTATCGCTTCAAAGCCATCTACTCGCGCCTCCGCGAACATCCCTGACGCGCTACAGAAGCGCGGCAGCCCCATCAGCATCCTGAATGCGTTATTATATTGGACGCGCAGGGTGTTCCACGCCTTCTTCGTATGCTTGACCCATAGGATAAGTAACTAACAATTTTATGCACTATGCTATGTAATAATACTATACTAATCTTACAACTATATACAAATTAATGCAAAAATATTAACATTTATTGTTATTAATTGACTTAACACTTAGTCTAAATTGGCACAAACTAGCGTCCAACTCAGCATTTGCTGGGAACCGTGCATAGCATTCCAGCGCTGGTCTTCCGTTGGATCAAAAGAAAAGATCTCACGGACTTTTCTGTTTTGACGTTACGCGACCGATAATACGCGACGCGTTTTCCGTCAGATGTGTACCGACCCTTAGACCGTAAGGTCTCAAGATTCAAAAAAGTCGTCTTACGGTTCATAATATTTAGCCATACTTACTTTTTACTTTCTTCGGCGCTACAACCCTTTATGGGTCTTGGCCACTTCCACAATGGACTGCCACTCGCTTCGAACTTTGGCCTTCCTTCTTCAGGTGGTAAACTTCCCTATGGCCTTGAGATCTTCGTCGATGCAGTCGCACCATCTCTTCTTCGGCCTTCCTCGCGGTCTTTTCTGCTGCGGCTTCCAGTTAGTGATAACTTTGGGCGCCCTGTCCTCTCCCATTCTCTCTACGTGTCCGGCCCATCTCAGGCGCTGTGATTTAATAAATCTTACGATCGTCTCCTGATCTCTCTCTGAAACTCTAGCCATACCAAATTTTAATCATTTTAGTAACTTTCCATCAAAAAATGTTGCCCTTATAATATTAGTAGGTAAGATAAGAAAAATACCATGATATCAGAACGGTAGTTATAAGCAAGGAATGATTTTAGTAGCAGTTTCTTCTTCTTGGTCGTTACACTCTTGGCAGAGTGGTTGTGGTTGTCATGGTGGGGGTTGTGACACGCTTCACAATCCTGCGCCATTCATCCCTGACAGCGGATTTTCTTAGTGCATTCGTGTAAGGGACCATCTAGTGCTGCTTTGACTTGGTCAGTCCAACGCATTGGAGATCTTCCTCGCCCTCGTGTGCCCTCGACTTTTCCATGTACCACTAGACGCTCGATGGACATTTCTCCACGACGCAGTTTAGTAGCAGTAAAGTTGGATATCATAAAAAAAAGCTATAAAATATTGTAGACCTGAATATTCCAGCTTCGAAAAATATCTATAAAGTTAATTCAGTCTTTATCCTCATAACTAAAAACTTAAAAAAGACCTATAATCCTGAAATATGAGCTTAATTCTAAATTATAGGGCTAGGCAATTCCTTTGAGATCAGCGAAATGACATTGAATTATTAGGGATGACCCAATATAATGTTTATCCGACCATAAATTCCTCAGATTTCAGGGTTGACGAGGGATTTTATTTTAGAAATATTAATAAATAGTATAAATATATTTAGTAATGAATCCGCTTAATTTCTAAACAAAGGTCTTAATTAACTAATAAACTTAACTCTATTTATTGTTATTTACTTAACTCTAGTTTAGAATTTTAGTATCTAAACCTAAGCGCCGAAAACAGAAAACCTAAGTCAGCAATCGACACGTGTTTCGCCTCTACACGAGTAACACGAGGCATCCAGGCAGAAGATAATGACTCGTCGAAATCTGAAACGATATATGTTAAGATCTTTGTACACAGTTTTATACAATATAAATGTTTCTTGATTCTTGATTCTCGTTTCAGATTTCGACACTGCGCAGCTTTGGTTTAGATAGGTACTAAAATTCTAAACTAGAGTTAAGTTAATTAAGACTTTTGTTTAGAAATGAAGCGGATTTATTTCAGAACTCAGCCATATGGTAATTTCGTTAAGGAACTGGCAATAAATGATCTATTGCAAAATCTAAACATTTTAAAAATCAACACAATCATTGTTGACGACACGGATGGTCGAGTGGCAAGTGTGTTGGACTGCCACGCCGGGTGTCGCGGGTTTGATTCCCGCTTCAGGACAAACATTTGTGTAATGTTTGTCTCGATTCTTTGTCTCTGTGTTTTCTATGTAATGTCCAAAAAAAAGTACTGAGGTATTCTATCAGTTATCTGATTCCCATAGTATAAGATTTGCTTCGTTTGGTGTTGTGTGTCATATCCAAAATATTTATTTATTGTAGTTATGGAAGAAATTGATCTCTGGGAAATTTAGTTTATTTTATAACTGCAATATACATTCTTATTTAAAATAAATTATTCCTTACATACAAGTCCACTGCTGAAATTTGGAATGTATAAAATATAATATGTACAACAGGCCTAATTTTTAGGAGATCAACGAAGAGAAACAGTAAGTTTAATTGATCGAATCGAATTTAATCGATGCGAAAATTGGAGGTGAAGAACCGTAAAAAAGCCGGAAATTTATCCGGCGATTTCCGTAAAAGGCATGTAGATTAACACATCACTATGTAAGACCCAGTGAACGCAGATAAAACATGGAATAATTATTTCAAAGAAACTCGGCTGGAATCTCAAACCAAAAACACGAATGAACTTCACGCGTTGTCTTTCCTACTCGGGCCTTCCCCAAACTCGGTCACTGTCTATGGTAATAATAAAGAGTCGACCTTATTATGTACGAGATTGGGTTGGTTTTGCTGTGTCAACGTCAGGACTCTTATGACGTTTAGTGTATGAAAGCAGATTTCGTCACACGCCCCCTGGATGATTTATCCGTAAGGTGCAATGCAAAAAATTGTCAGTTTGATATGATTTGATAGTTTGATACTGTATTTAATGTAAAATAATTCTCCACAAATAAAATCTTATGGTTCTTTACTCATCATTACCATCATTAGTCGAGTCTTTTTACAAATTACTCGACTACGGCGAAGCAAAAGGAGGGTTATGATTTGTACGTTCATCTGTTCTCTCATATTTTCCAAACTACTTATCATAATTTGACAAATGAGGTATCGTTAGAAGCGTCTCGTTTGTCCTCTGCTTATAGACTATGTGACGTTTCACTAAAATCTGCATTCCACTGCTGGATGTAAACCTCTTTATATGTGCGCCATTACGCCCTGTCTTTGGCTTGCCGCATCCTGCATTTTGCATAACGCCATCCCCATAAAAATCGGGTAGGTAGGTACCCACTAAACATTATTCGAGTCGGAATCATCAAGTATTGCGTAGAAAAAGCAAGGCTACATTCGGCATAGCACCGTCCCCATAGAAAATGTATAGGAATAACTTTTATCAAAAAAACATGAATATAGGCGATTAAACGAGGTAATTACAAATAAAACCTTATCCCAACACTCTTGTGATGTAAATCGGACCGACTGACACACCATTTTACGGCACAAGATGGCATTTTTGGTGTCTGTAAAAATAATTTCACGCGAACGTCGCCATTGCCGGCTGCGGGCAAACTAAACTCGTGCGCGGCTCAATACGTAAGCCCACCTACCCCGGCTCGATTGTCGTTGAAGTATTTTTGGGCGCTAGGACCAATTCTATGTTTTTTTCCTTCACTGGTAGACCCGATTTAAGGCACTTAGCTAATCAGTCTGCCTAGGACATTGGATCAATTGAAACTGAAATTGCTTTATCGAGAGCCTGTAAGATTTTGAGAGCTTTTGAATAAAGAAAAGTAAGGATGTAGAAATCTGATAAATTTTTAAATTAGGTTTCAGAGTAAGTATTTATGACAATTTAGTATGTATGTCACGGTTAAGTTTTAAAATGATCGATTTCATTGAATGACTAGTTATGTCATCAAATGTCGGCAATTAATTGAAGTAGCTAATAATAATAAGGACCGATCTGATTGTTTTTTTAGATACAAGATACAAGAGGAGATAGGCGCTCTGCTGATAGTAAGAGATCATGCCTATCTATGACCAGAATCGTGCGACACAGGACTTTGAGTTGAGCCTGTGTAAACGTATACGTGTATACGTACATTTGACTTTAGATAAATAATAATTAGTGTCAAAAGTTGTATGATAAGTACTATTTTATCAACGGAAAATCGTAATATTCAAAATTTAGTATTTAGTTAGTAAAAATTCACAAAAAAAAAATCCGCCGCTTTGATTCACTTTTTCACGTTTTAGTGCAAAAAAATATTATTCAAAATAGGTATTATATTGGTGGAAGATATCAAATGATTACGTAAAAATAAATCGATTCTATTTCTCGGGAAGTTAAACGTTGGATATTTTTACAATTTCAGGCGGTACTTTTAGTAAAACTCACTTCTCACTCACCTTAACTTAATACTTTGGTAAGTGAGTTCGTGTGCTTATAATGTACTCTCTACCATAAATTTTATTGTTAACTAAGGTGTATTATACGCCTAAATAAGTAATAATATACAATATATTTCAAGTATATATTTTTGCTACAGGTATAGGTTATAAAATGTTAATATACAAAAAAATAAATAAAAAACCATTACTTTTATATAAACTGTATAAATTGTAGTTAGTTACCTTGTAGTTTTTTCCCAACATATACACCGTGTTAATTAACCTCAAATATACACCATGTAAATTTTCCATAAATTATAGTTACATGTACCTATATTGTAAACATATTCGAGTTCTAACTCACACTCATAGTACAATCGCCCTGACAATATTAATAGCGCAGCGCGAACTGTAGCCAGCTTCCATAACTCAGTGCGCACGGGTCGGCGTACTTTTGATAAAACTTCCTAACGGTCCCAATCCGAAAGATGAAACGTTGACACAACGCTATTGTGGAACGAAAGTTTTTCATAGCAGTGGAAACTTTTATTGGTATCTGCACGGGGATTTTTCAGTGTGTTATTGCATTAAAATTTAGTGCAACCCGGATCAACTGACTGTAAATTTTTAAATCTCAATACTAAGGTTGTTCAGAAGAGATCGCGGCATAGTTATAAATAACACTTATTTTACTGATTTTTTTTAATGTATTCTTTTATCATACCTTAATGTAATTTTTATACATAAATATTTATTTTAGGTTTAAATCTGTGTCAAATTTCAACCCCGCTTCAGCAGTTTTAGCGTTATTATCAAACAAACATCTATTTAAAATATTAATGGGATAGTTCTATCTATCTTAAGTAAGTAGGGTTACTTTTAAAACACGTATAAAATGTAAATAAAAGTATGAAACCTTTCACTTTTTTTGTTGTCGAAATCAAAAAATATGGACGAAACGAATAGTGTGAAGAAATTACTATAATACGGCGTACTTTTTGAGTATTTGTCCAAAACATTTTGTATGGAAATTTGCCTTGAGGATTCCCCTTAAGTCGAAGTAACAATGGCGGCTATGCGCTTGGTCATTTTAACATTCTTATTAAGCCGATCATATTATAAGCAATAACTTTTATTGATTAATAATTAACAACAAATAAAGAACGAATAAAAAAACAAAATAAACTATTATCAGAAATCAAATAAGCCTTCGTTTATATATGAGAGAATGAATGTGACGTACTATTTTTTTGAGCTATAGGCCTATTAAGTCTTGCAAACGAAGGAGTATTAAACTTCAAAACTTGAAAGTAAAGCGTCGATGACAAACAAGGATTTTTACAAGCTGATTGTTGGCATTTTTAAACGCTAGCGTGTGAGCGTGTTAGCCTTTGGGAAGGATTGTCAACAAGCAGATTGTAAAAACGCCGATGACATTCGGCGACTTTACACGCTACAAGCGAAGTCGCTGGCGTGTAGCGTGTAAAAAAGCCGTGTGTCATCGTACTTACTATTAGCTAAGCGTCAGTCATAATGAGTAATGAAGTGCTAATTCTGAGCCATCGCCTGGTCTGCCTAATGAGTTGAAACTGCAGCCACTCCGCGATTTAACTGTGATTTATTGCTGCTACGGCTCAAAGGCGATTTATGGACACTGTCGAAGTGACTACAAACTAATTAAGTATTCTACAGGAACCTATATTTTCAAAAGCTGGTATGAACAACTCATTCACACGTGCGCTTGTGTAGTGTCTGTGAATAGAAGAAATCACGGCGTGTCCCTATTGTGACCTGTCAACATTATTATCCTTTTAGCAAAGCGTAGTGAACTTGCATTAGTTTGAGAGTGCCAGCCTTTGTTGATCTCTTCTTCTTAGTCGGGCACTCTTGACAGAGTGGTCGTGGTTATAATTGGGTCTTTATGAATGGCAGCTCCAGTTATGCGCCTCCACCTGGCTCTGTTCGACGCATTGTGGTTGCAGTCGGTCATGGTTGCGTTTGTGAGAGTTTTGATGAGGTCTGACCATCTAGTTGGAGAGCGACCACGGGATCTCTTGCCTTCCATTCTGCCTTGAACCACTAGACGCTCAATTGAGTCCTCTTTTCGAGTAATGTGTCCAAAGAACTTTAGTATTTGAACAGTCGACAATTTTCGACTTTGTTGATCAACCTTTACTAATATAATAATTGCTGGAAATCGTACCTACTTAATGGAATTGAATTTCTTATAATAGTTATTTGTCGCATCAAACTCAAACTAATTTTCGGTTTCTGATTTAGTTTCTTAAAGTGTTTTGACCAAATGTTTTGATAAAATGTTTGATTTTCTGTAAATTTCTGAGTCGGATACTTAGGCATTTTTAAGTGTTCTTTGTTTCAGCATAATGCAGTTTAAAAATAACCAAAATCTTTTAAAGTGATCCTGCTATAAGTTTTAGACTTTTGTCTAGATTACCTATGACTCACATGTGACTCTACTTTATACATTCATAAGACCAGTCTATAACTAGCCATACTTGAGACAAATAACATTCATTCACAAAAGTTCAGAAAATGCCTGATTTCAATGTTGCACTGCAACACAAAGTGCAATAGGTGGAAGTGCTCGTTCACTTCGACTGCTACATTTAGATAGTTTGACTAATGCCCGTGGTCAGTGAACTTGCCTTGTTTAGCAAAACACAGCTTAAATCAACCTACACCGAAATCTTTTGAATCACCAGAAAAAAAATTACACGTAATCAATTGCCGTTACTGAACAACTAAAATAAATTAAATCGTTTTTTTTGATAAATCTATTATCATCTAATAAATCGACGTATGTCGGCTGCATGCACGAAAACATTGACGTCATTATCCGTAACGCTCATTGTCCCGTTACGCTGTCAATGTTTTGTTATGACGTTGTCACGTTAAACTATCGTCCGTAAACCAACTTTACAGAGAACCATTTTTTTTTTCAAAATAAATAATTATTATACTATCGTTAGTAATCATTGATGAGTTCTAATATAAATCATAATTTTCTGGTCCTTATCCTATTTACGTGGGATCGGCACAACATGTCTTACTCTTCCATTCGTCTCTATCAGCCGTCATCTCTGTACTTACACCTGCTTTATTCATATCATCTTTCACACAGTCCATCCATCTTTTCTTCGGCCTTCCTCTACCTTATATCCATCCACTTCCATATTCAACACTCTCCTAGTCACATGACATTTTTCCCATCGCATCACGTGTCCATACCAGGCTAGCACCTCTCAATTTATCCATCACTGGCGTATCTTCAGGCTTCCTCTTTATTATATTCTCATTCCTTCAATTTAATCCATCCTCGTCACTACACTCATCCATCTCAACATTCGCATCTCTGCTACGTGCACTCATATTCATATTCATATTCATTTATTTATTGTTTCATTTGCATACAGGTTATATAACTTAGGTGTAAGTGGCTTATAGGTACACAATGCACATGAACCCTGTAAGGGCGCAACAACTTTAAGTTAATTTTTTTGCTCGGTAGGCATCTAATTCATCTCTTCTTTCATCCGTCCCCTTTGATGCCCAACACTCAGATCCATACAACACGACAGGTATAATAACCGATTTGTATATTTTCCCCTTTTATAAAAAAAAATAAGTATAGGTTCTATTTCTACTAATAAAAAAAAATTTACTATTTTAACATTAATTTTTTTGTGTCCATTCTATGGTATTTTTCAAACCAAGGTGCGTTATATCATACTATCCAGATTTCCACTCCAGAATTTTCATGAAATCCGGAAATAATTTTCAATTCGTCACTTTAGGGAATTAGGGCTGTTACTCACTGAGAATTACACGCGCGTATATCCGCCGGTGTAATAGCGGCTTTCATTCAGTGCCCGCGATTTTTTGCGGAATTTTTCGCACTGACAAATGTGGAGTATTACCTATGCACAGTGGGTCGGAAGTTGCGAAATTGTGGACATAATAACATTAATAATTTACAGCTTGAGAATTATGATTACTGTTTGCCAATATTGGTAAAATAATAAGATAAAATACTATAAAAAAAGTCACCTTAAAAAATTTACTTAAATCATCACCATTGTACTTGTCTATACCTACTGCATTCGGCCACAAAATTACTTTTTTTGATAGTTTTTTTTTAATTAGGCAAAAATGTATAACTGTAATGTGGAAGAAATTATTTTCAATACCTGTATATTACGGGTTTTCTCAATTGTACACTAGTTTACGCAGATGAAATTGTTGCATTTTGTTACGCTGAAACCACTGAAAAAAGAGATTTGGATTAAAATAATTTCTTACCTCATATCCAGACCTTCTTGACCCGGGTTCCTCTTAAACGAAACCAAAGCATAACCACGGTAAAATACTAGTATGACATTTATTCCAGCATTGCCCGCGTCAGCCCACTGTGCAAAAAGCAGGTGTATAACAGCAATTTACCGAACGTTCGTGCGATAAATTCGTTCGTAACGCGATTTACTTGATTTAATATGCCTATGTTTTGCGATGAGAGCGTGAGGTACAGTCAGCAGCAACATACTGCAGATATGCTGATTGAAGGCAGTGAAGAATTCAGAGACTTTGACTGATCAAAGTGAAAGTTGCAAAGTCTTTGACTAATCGAAGTTAAGATTTCAGATACTTTGACTGAACGATAGGCATGGAAAGTATACCGAATAACATATTATTTATCATGGTACAAAACTGATCACACATAACAACACTTGTTACTTTCTGCGACCAAGTCTGTTACAAAATCACCAGTGATATCCGCCCGACGCGCCCCGCCAGACGATTTTTTACATTGTGATGTAATGATACTTGTCACCATTAACAACTTTATTCGTATCGTAAATAACAATTACAGACAATCAGTATCTAGTATGCTGACTATGAGTGGGAATGATTGCGTGACGTCACGTCATGCATGAATTATTTTAACAAAATGTGACATTATCACATTAGGCCGCTGATGAAAAATCACCGGTGATTTCACTGTTACAAAATGAAATCATATCATAGACAATGAAATAGAAGTAGCAATCATTTCGATGCCTTAAACGAAGTGAAGATTTCAGAGTCTAGATACTAAACGAATCGGCGATCGCATGTCCGCTAAGTTTGGATGACAATGCATGGTTAGCTAATTGACGTCATTCTAAATATAATATGGCGGACGGCCCAAGATGGCGGACTAGTTATTTTTTGTGCACGGCTATGATATGGGTATCAAATTAACCTTGCTTAGAAGAATACGTAAAATATATGTCTAAATCCAAAATAGCGACAAAGATGGCGGACCAGTTATTATTAAGCACTGCTACAATATGAATAGATATTAAATGGAAGGGTTTGCTTAAACGCTTGTATAGGCGTATTTATTATTTCTTATGCCTTGTTATAATACCTATAACAATACCTTTCGCTAGACAGTCACAAATTCATTGTTATGCTGTCGGTACGTTGTGATTGTGACGTATGATTCGCGTTATGTTCGTATCGGTGTGATAGGACCCAATGCTATTTTTGTTATGTGGTGTTTGTGGAAATTTCATAGTGTGATATTTGTGGTTATAAGGGCACTGAACTGAGACTAGGTAAAAGTTTAATTGAACAAACAAGTAAATGTATCAGTCTAGATGTAATGTTTTTGATGTGTAGTATGTATGTATGTTTCCCCGAACTCTTACTGCACCCGCAAACGAGTCGCCGACCGGCATCCGTTAGTTTTCATATATTTTGTAGCTGCACGCGCGGGCACTACTCGTTTCCCTACTGGCGGCTACGCGCTATCTACAGTAAGTAGTAGTCGGCGACGCGTTTGCGGGTGCACTTCATAAAAATTTACAGGAAAGTGGGTGATAATAAGTGTATTTGGTGATAGGTTACCATAGGTCCTTTCCATATTTACATAAAAAAAATGAAATCGAATCATTAAATACTTAAAATATGTATCTTAGGTCTAATACTAAAGATATTCTTGTTGTGATAAAATCTATGTTCTAGTAATATAACAGTTTTATCCATTATGCATGTACAATTTCTTATATAACTTTTTTAAATAATTAAAAAAATATATTAAGATCCATTGTTATAAAAAAAAAAATATATATATATATATAATTCTGGATAACTCATTGGGTAATCTAAGTACTATAATTATTAAGTAAAATGTATATTCCAGTTGTTTGAAGTCCCGTATGAATAAAATAAAATTAAATTACCATTTATTATTTTTTGTTACAATTCGGTGTGACATGCACCTTCCAGATTGTTTGGCCAATAAAAATGACATACGATCTTCTTACGGTACTTTTTCTACATATTGAATTTAGATCTCACCTTTTTACCAGTTTTGATTTGGGGTTCCTTTTCATCAAAGAGGACTATGGTTTTTACGGTTTTACGGTTACGTCACATCCGCCTTTTTAACCGAATACGGTAAAGTTCTAGGATATTATTGGTGATTCATCATTATAGCGCCATTTAGCCCCTAATAAGAGGAACTAATAATTTCCAAAAATCTTTGTAGACGTATCTAATTTTTTTATGGTAACACTAGGCATATTTTTATACAATACCTTCATACAATAGATGAATAACGATGTTCCTATAAAACAAGATGGACAGTATCAAACGGAAAGGGAATCGTAAGATAGAACCAAAAAAATTCAGACACCTTGTCAATAAAAATGAAATATCTCCATTTTCAAATAATGTTTGTTACTTTTTACGATGTAGTTTTATTAACAATGAAAAAGCCTAGTAGGTTTAACATATAATATTTATCTAGCCCTGTTACTTCTCTTTTTCGTAAATTTGCATCGGACCAAAATGTACTAGAAGTTAGTCAAAGTGGCTCCCTTTTACTGGGCATATTTTCAATGTACTATAATATTGTGTTTCTATACTTTAATACTTCTGTGCTTCATACTTACTAAATGCTAAAACAAAAAAAGGTAGAAACTTATAATAAAACTTATTAATATTGATTTGTGTTAATTTTTGTGTATTTTAATTTTCTATGTGACATTTTAATTTTAATTGTATTGTATTTTATTTTATGGATCTCGGTCTGAAATAAAATTTAATTTATTTATTTATTTAAAACTATTTTGTCAGAGTGTAGCAAACGGGACACTAAGGAAGATATGAATTAGATTTTTTTATTGTCATAGTGAAGACGCATTGACCTCTCTAGCTCAGCGGTTATTGACCTCAGAGATCAATGCCAAACAAACAAACATTCACACACTCACACCCCTGCACTAGGATTCCCTGTGTCGCAGGTGGCATGGACACATACAAGACATCACTACATCCAAGACCCGAGAACAAACATTTGTGTTCGTCACAAATATTTGCCCCGGCCGGGGATCGAACCCGGAACACCAAGCTTCGTAAGCAGGGTCACTACCAAGTCTACCAACTAAGCCACGGTCGTCGAAATGCCCTGAACTAAATTAAAATTACTAAGCTACCTACAAAAATAACTTATGTAAAGTTAGAATTTCCTATGGTTTCACATAAAAATAACGTACTTTGTTAAAAGCATTATTTTTCTTGTTAAAAACACATCTATAAACTCTCTTACACTGTAGGAGATATAAATATTAAATACCTATTTCAGAGAGAAGTAGAATTTCACCTCAGACTTGCGTTACGTAGTTAAACGCCCGCGCTACACTCTCGGCGAGCCGTCGCGAAGTCGGGAACCATAACAACAATACATCACTTTTTATCGTGTCACTAGGTATCGTGTAACATGCCGATTTTCTCTTTCGGTGTTTCCCTTCATCGTTTAGCAGGTGTTTTATTTATTGATATTGTTACAATAAGGCTTTAAACTGCTCATTTTCATTAACATACCTACCAATCCTCTAGTGGTCTTCTTATGTAAATTTTTTTATAACTCTGTGGATAATGCAGTGGGCTGTAATATTATTAATAATATGTGCAGTTGTTTGTTAACATTTCCTAGTGGTATCGTCAACTAACTAACTACTAAAAACTATTGACACGATAAAAAAAAGAAGTTGTACTGCACAATAAATGCAGTCTCGATTGATGCTTGTTTCCTTTCTGTAGTTAAATTCATGATTTTTCAGTAGTTAGGGTTTTAAGGCCTCGCCTAACAGAACGCGTACATACGCTGCGTCAGGGCGCTAAGTTGACGCCGTGCTATAGCGCCGAACTGTGTTGTACTGTGACGGTATTCTACTGTCACACCGACCGCCAGCGCTAGCAGTACGCAACATTCTGTCGCGGCGTCAGGACTGTTTGACAGGCTCTCAATATATTTGTACAACACAATGTAGCGTTATAGCTCAACGTAACGTTACGCCTTGACGCACGCTGAGAACGCTTCCTGTTTGACGAAGCCTTTAGTTCTTGAACTTAATATAAAAAAATATTCAAGTAAACGAAAATGTGTATTTTGCTTTCCCGTGATTTTTCAGTGGTGTTCACGGTCTCTATTCCCAATGGAAGTCGGTTGTAATATTTTTTGTTTAAAAGGTCTGGTGCGAATAAATGATTCTGTATTCTGTTTAGTATTCTTTGAAGATTCGTCCGAGCGTGTGGCGCGGCTTGTAAAGTAGACAGCGATGTTCGCATAGCACGACCCGTTTGTAGATAGTTTTATGCCGAGCACTTTGTAGAAAATACTTAGTAGGTAAAGTTATACGTAAGTAGGTGCCTGGTGCCTAACTAATTTCAAGATAATTAAAAATTTCAATTTGCCTAAGTTTTTCCGGTATTTTTCAAAAGAGCAAAGAGATTATGAACGCAGGATAACTATAGGTACTTTTACCCCTTAATTACTTCACCTCTTATTTACTGAACCTCTTGATTACAATGCCTCTTTTCTCTTTATGAAACAAGATGTCCCGAAAACACAGAACTTAGAGACTTGAAAATTATAATGTATGTTCTTCACAAAAAGCGCATTAAGTAATTATTTAAAAAATAACCAAGGATTTTTGATGTGTAACAACTTACTTCTTGCTTTCTGTCAAATTATGATAAAATATAATAATATAATGATTTCGTCGAAATAGGACGGACGTGTGTAACAGGAAGTTGGCCGTTAAGGTACCAACTCCATAAAAATGCAGTTAATAAAATACTTCCAAATTTAAATATTACTTACTACCAAGGTGAATGAATGAATGAATGAAACTTTATTTGCGTAAGCTTCTAAATTTGGTGTCTTACATTGTGGTCTTACTTTATATTAGGATCATTGCATAAACTTTTGTCGTGCAATGCAAATACGTATTTTTTTGTTGAACATCTTCATACAAAATGCTAATAAAAGTAATTCATTAGTAATTATTAATATTCTTACATTAAAATTCATGAGCAGCATTCAATGACAGATGTTACATAATTATATGTGACTAATGCCTACTTGCACCAAACTGTCAAAGACCCTAAGCAATGACTTAACTCACTTGACAGTTCTTATCGGTCAGAATCTGTACTGTTACCTAAGAACTACCAAGCGAGTAAATTAAATGCTTAGGGACTTTGACAGTTTGGTGCAAGTAGCCATAAAGCTCACTCGTTTTATATACCTACGTTAAAAGTGTCTCTCTCCGATTATTATTCGATTATTATCTTATCACTTCAGTAACATGAAAATTTATATTCGAAGTTTCGAACCCACTACAGCGACGGTGTGGCAGTCCATCTCACCACTCGACCTTGAATGTTGCATAATAAATTATATAAGATATTTGTCACATAATTTACGATCTGTCATAAAAGGGGACAAACAATCACCTTTGTTCTCAAAAACAGGATCAGCCCTATCACTAAACTTTTTGACAAGCTTATTTGTAACGAATTCGTCACAGAGAAGACGTATCATATATGTCGCATGACGTTTTTAAAAATTCCATAAAACAGTAGCCCTATATACCAATGACTATTCTGGTCATGGACATTGGGTCTGGTATTTATTACGTTGGAGGAGAGTCGTCACGAAGCCAGAGCTGCTAGCTTGCCAGCTTACTGACACTATCTTGCTATCCTGGCTTGAAAAACTAGTCTCATGTATCTTGGGCTTATGCCCTTTCTTATGAAAGGAATATTATTAAAACGCAACGCAAACGAATGCGATATGCCTATGCATAGTTTTTTTTTCAGAACGTCATACTAACTGTTGACTTATATCTGTGATGAATTCGATACGAATGCGATTGTCTGTAATTTTCGAGATACAGTTACTGCCATTAGATAAACTGTGTCGTAAAGGCAGTTGTCAGGTAGGTACCTATTAGCCCGGTCCGTAGACGCACTTTCGTTTTTATGGCACGAATAGATGTGAACCTTACACGACCTAAAGATGAACAGTTTTTAGCAAAAAGGGGTAGAAACGAAAGTGTCCGAATTCTCTAGTAATTTAGCTTAACTTTCCACGACCTAAAAAAAGAACGGTTTTTAGTATTGAGGTAGAAACTAATGTCCGAATTTTACGGTAATTCAGCTTAACCTTCCACGACCTAAAGATGAACGGTTTTCTGCACAGAGATGTAGAAACGAAAGTGTCTGAATTCTGTGGTAATTAAGCATAAATAATGCACGAAAGGAGCGATACGAGGCGAACTTGAAATGCTTTCACCATTATATTTGTATAGTTTTTTTAGCTGTTCTATGACATGCCGGTGTCTTCACGATGTTTTCCTTCACCGTTGTGAGAACTGATGGTATTTTACTTTGACAACATAGCTACGGCAGTGTTTCTAAATACAATTTAATACAAAATTTTCGCTTAGGTACTGCTTACTCAAAGGATTTTTTATTATAACCTCTAAAGTGTGACCCAGACAAGTCTAATGTCACCTCATTTATCAAAATCCATCGGGCCGTAAGTCTACGGGGCATACCGAGTCCTTCCCAATGGATTTATTTTCTAGGCCTTCAAATAGAGTACCTAGATTGACAAAATTCTAGTACCTACTTCTAGATCATAGTGGTTTTGTTTGAGAAGATGAATTCACAATGTAGGCATGCATTATGCACGATTTCATTCGTCACATGATGTGACGAATGAAAAGTGAAATGACTGAATGAAAGTGACTTCTACGCTTTTAGCTTTGATGCTTAGAACATTAGCCTCTTTTCAGGCTGTCGGGTAAGAGCAGCACCCAAAAGGAATAAGTATATAAATTGTAATTTATACAAGGTATAGTACAATCGAGACATCGAGGAGACATAGTACAATCAAGTGAAATTGGACTGTACTAGTGACCGTAAACATCACTGAATAGTCACAGGAAAGCAAAATACGCAATTTTGATTTGATTTTCATGTTTTCTAATTAATTCTATGGGACCAATCTGGAAGTTTATCCTTTCAAATAAAAAATATTTTTTAATTTCGGTTTATTAACAACAAAGTTCTGAGGTTCTTACAAACTTTAAAAAAAATTAAACCAAATTGATACCTCCTCCTTTTTTGAAATCGGTTGAAAAGGATATAGGATACTTTTTATCCTAATACCAAAAAGCTAAATCCGCAGGCAACTGGTATATTCGTAGGTCGTATTTAAATGCCTGCGTCGACATATAAACCAATTAAAAATGTAACCCTTTAAAATTAACCCTGTCTGACAATATGTTGTACAGGAGTTAATCAATGCTGTACGTGGAAACCCGTGTATGTTTGTCTGTTTGTCGTAATTGGCGCTTGGACCAAGGCACAGGCGGAAGCGATTTTATTACTCACAAACCAAAATGGTGGCTTTTAGGTGCGTTTGCGTTTCGACGATTATTCGGTTTTTTATTGCGTAATAATCTAGTATTTCCATAATACGGCAGGATCGATTTTCACGGTATTTGATTTGTTGGATTTGAAATAACAGAACAAAGTATAAAACATTTAAAAATTAAGGAAAAAAATAATGATCCGAGTGGACAAACTCGCTCGCAGGTCAGCTTTTGTATTAGGATACAAAGTAGATATATATAAAAAAAAAACAAACTCAGGAAAAACTCTAATGCTTATACTGAAGCGGGAATCAAACCCGCGATATCAGCGTAGCACTTCAACACACTAGCCACTTGATCATTCGTGTCGTCAACTTACGAGACAAGGATACACTAACCTCCTTTTTTTTAAATCTAACCATTTTTTTAAATCGCTTTTGACTTATATTTTAGACCACAACACACAGGGCCTATGCCTAGCGATGCGTCTCTTGAATCTCAATACCGGCAGTACAGCCTCCCCTTTTTACCCATCAAAGGTCGTCGATCCCAGGCTTTTACGGAAAAATACGCTGAAATCCCACGTTAAACTTTACTACCTACTTCCGCTTTGCTTTGCCTGCGTTTACGTTATTAAGGCGGTTTCCAGTACTGGATTTACTAATAGGCTGTCCTATGGCGGCAATTTTAGGGGGTGGCAAATTTAGGGTTAATTACCCGATTGCCAAGGAAACGTAATGTTTTTCGCGCGTGTCTTGTTCTGATATATAAATTTATATTGTGACATCGTATCTTCCAATCGGCTGGATGGATTTTGACAGTTAAGGTATCGTGAGATATTTTTTATGTTTATTAATAATCATAACTTTGTTGTTAATAAACCGATTTGAAAAAATCTTTTTTTTGATAGAATATACTTTCAGATTGGTCCCATAAAGAATTTTTATTAAAATCGGTTCAGTAGTTTAATATTTAAATCAAAATAACTGGAAAAAAAAGTTTTTGAAATGAAACAAATTGCGTATTTTGCTTCCCTGTGACTTGTCAGTGGTGCCTACGGTCACTAGAACAGTTCGGTTGAAGTCAGTTGTTGCATGTTTTTGTAAAACCTTGATTAATGTAAATACATACATATTTTAAGGACGTGGCGGCAGAGTGGATGAGGCCCTTGCCTTGCGATGTGATGGTCGCGGGTTCGAATCCCAGTGGCAGTCATGCGTATATGGGTTTTTTCGGTCGAAAAAATCTATGTATGCATCCCACGTTCTCGTAACGGTGAAAGAAAACATCGTGAGGAAACCGGCATTTCAAAGGACAGAAAAAATCCGCATTGGGTCCGCGTGGTGGATTAAGATCCATTCGCTCTCCTGTCGAGAATAGGCCTGAGTCCCAGCTGTGGGAACATTATAGGCTGATTATGCTTATGCTATGCTTATACATATTTTATAGGTAGGTACATATAATTCACAACACAAATGAAATTGCGGGTGTCACTAGTTATTAATTAAATTGTCTTTGTTTATTAAACTCTAAGATCCCTTGTTGATAAATTAGCTGCACAATCAGGGTTTAAATTTAAATTTAAAAAGTTTGCAAACTTGACTATATTCCATTAATCTTCTCCAACAGAATTAATGGGAAGAAAATCTACACAAAACGTTCCATTTTCTTTTGAAAGTTTCAACAGTTTTAAAGCTTTGACGATTTGTCATATTGTTTTATGTAATAAAAATATATTTTTTGTCAATAGCATCAACAATAAATAAATAAAAATAAATATATAAACAGTTAGTTGTTACCCGATATTTTACGACACGGATGGTCGAATGGCAAATGTGTGTAAATGATCATAGTCTATTTTTTTAAAGGCGACAGGCAGTCATAAATAGTTCTGTTTGCCCCTCTGTTATTGACGGGGGGACAGATATAACTTTTTCAAATAATAAAAGTTCCATCTGTCACCCTGTTGCTGAAAGGGTGACAGATAGAACTTTAATGGCTCATGGCTCATGGGAATAATTCAAGTGTATTGGCCACGCAGGTGTCGCGGGTTCCATTCCCGCTTCAGGACAAACATCTGTGTAATAAACACCGGTGTTTGTCCTGAGTCTGTCTTCTATGTATCTATGCATTTAAAAAAAAGTGTTTAGGCATTGTGTCGGTTATCTGGTTCCCATAGTACAAGCTTTGCTTAAGATAATTGATTGATTCACATAATTAATATATTTATATAATTTGTTGATAAGTTCTGCTTAGTTTGGGGCTAGATGGCGCTGTGTGAAATGTCAAAAAATATTTTTTTTATTTTATTTATATAAAAGCTATAGAACCGATTTTGTTGCTATGGGACCAAACTGAATGTATATATTTTCAAACAAAAAACATGATGGCGGACAATATAACCCTTTGCACGGAATGGAGGGCGTAACTACTCAAATTCTTTTAAAAATAAAACTCTAAGCCTAACCGGATGTGCCGGGAACACGTCACGGACCGAAACTATTTCATCCGGTTGAATTGTCTCTCGTAAAAACCCGCGAAATAACCTCGCACATGTCAAACGCGTCAGTTGCGCGCAGCTCCATTTACAAACAAGAAATTAATTGCCAGGTGTAAAATCATCCAATTTATCAATATGTACAGACAGCGTCAGAGATAAGTATCCCCTTGCACAAGACCTCCAGCTATAAATCCTTTCAAAAATTGTAATACCTAAAATTATTTTTAGGCTTACATACAGTTATACAAATATAATCTATTTTTAAAGGCAAAACTTCTCCATTCATCGCGACGGTGATTTAAAGGGATTTGAAGCTGGGTATTATAATGCAAGGGGGATACTTATCTATGACGCTGTCTGTACAAAAATTAGTTTTAGTATCTTTAAAACTGAAAAGGACAGCAATGCAAGGAAGTGACGTCTTATCATGAATATGGCTTCTTATAAAAAAAATATATTCTTTACATAAAAACATTGACGGTATACAGAAAATGCTGTTATTATTATTACGTACCTAAATATTGATGAAGTTGTACCTCAGAAAATGAATAACATAGAATCCTTCCCTTATGCTTATTACAAGTGAGATGTCAGATGTTATACATAATTTTTTTCTTTGTTCAAACAATGGACTCGGCATGATTTGTACCTTACCACAAGGTAAACACAAGGTTGGATTCAATGGTAAATGCGGCATTCACATTCGTCTTTGTCCTAGAAAAGTAAAAAGTGTTGAAATCCAACATATTATTTCTTCAAGCTGGTTTTCTGTTTCTATAAATATTTAAGATTTTTGATATGTAACATCATTCTTTTCGCTTTCTGTCAATTTGTGGGAGTAATTTTGTGAAAGAAGTGTGTAACAAGAAATTGGCCGTCAGATGTTACCAACTTCAGTAAAATTACGTAAATTTTATAATTTTTTTTTATTTTAAACATAAATGTTGCTTTTCCAAGGTGTGATGACGGGTGTTACACTTCATATGCGATTACTGCAATGCTCGTTCGTTTTTTTCTCGTTGTGTAATGGAAACAGTTTTAACCTTCAAACGGCCTCATGAAAATAAGTCTAAGGTCGCGGCTTTATGTTAGTTTTACTTCACGCATTACGAGGGTCAGAGAGGCCCGTGCTCCCGTAGACGTAGAGGGTTGAGTACCAATCATAAGAAAGGGTTGATAGAAATCGTTTTGTTTCTTTGATTTTAGATTTGCTAAGAACTTGTGAAGATCCATTCGCTCTCCTGTCGAGAGTAGGCCGGAGTCCCAGCTGTGGGAACATTATAGGCTGATTATGCTTATGTTATGCTTATACATATTTTATAGGTAGGTACATATAATTCACAACACAAATGAAATTGCGGGTGTCACTAGTTATTAATTAAATTGTCTTTGTTTATTAAACTCTAAGATCCCTTGTTGATAAATTAGCTGCACAATCAATTTTTTTCTCGTTGTGTAATGGAAACAGTTTTAACCTTCAAACGGCCTCATGAAAATAAGTCTAAGGCCGCGGCTTTATGTTAGTTTTACTTCACGCATTACGAGGGTCAGAGAGGCCCGTGCTCCCGTAGACGTAGAGGGTTGAGTACCAATCATAAGAAAGGGTTGATAGAAATCGTTTTGTTTCTTTGATTTTAGATTTGCTAAGAACTTGTGAACTCTTCAAAACTTTGGTATTGTAACATAACAATCACTCTTTTGAATAAGAAATTTGAATAAATTTACACGTTGTGGCAAAATAGAGAACAAAAAATATAATAAAGTGTTAAAGTTCATTTTTTTTAAGCTTAGGTATTAAATAGTCTTATGTAGTTCTTAGAACTGCCAAGCGAGTAAAATAATTGCTTAGGGGCAGTTTGGTGCAAGTCGGCATTAGTAATGTACTTTATAATGTATCTATGTATGTTATATTATACATTGTTTTTTATGTCAATCGAAACAAAAACAAATGCTTTTTAATCTAATCCACGAACTTCTGCATATTTTTTTTTTTCATAACTATAGTATTTTTTACATATTGTTAGGTACGAGTGTCTCCTATCGAGCCTCTTCGAGGCACACTTGAAATCCTTTCACCACACTGGTTCGAAGGAACTAGTGACATGATAAGAAGAAGAAGTGTGTCCACCATCTAGTGGATGATCATGTACAAATTATGTGCTCGAAAGGAGCTTCTTCGAGGCGCACTTGAAATCCTTTCACCACACTGTTTCAAAATAAGTAGTGACACGATAAGGAGAATTAACAAATTAACGCTAACAAAATCCAGCAAGCAAATTGTCATTTTATTAGCAGTGTTTAAAATATATTAGCAGTGTTTAAAATACATTTGCAGTCAACAAATTATATAAATATATTTAGTAATCAATCAATTACATTTGCAGTGTTTAAAATTTTTCGACAATTTGTAATTTAACGTGTTTGAAAACCGTTTAATTGTAAATTTACGGATGTTACAAAATTACGGTGATATATACATAAATATGAATTGATAGTGGGTATTTGATACAACTCGATCCCTCGACTATTCCTCCAAATGACGAATACGCTATTCACAAATCGTAAATTTCACAGCCGCCTGAATGAATTGTAACGTAATAATTTACGGAGCTGACTGTACGCGATCGGGAGATTTACGGATAGACTTATGGGGCTGACTGTAGAGCTCTATATATAGCTAAAGATTATCTATATAAAAAAAATGGTTGTCTGTAAAGTTGGTTTACGGACGATAGTTTAGCAAGACTACCAGCGTAACGGGACAGTGAGCGTTACCGGAAAATGACGTCAACGTTTTTGTGCAGCCAGCGTTCATCGATTTATTAGACGTAGTCAAGTCAATATATTTTTTTTTAATTTAGATTTTTTAATTTAATGTAAAATTTTGGAAATTTCACACAATGCCATCTAGCCCCAAACAAAGCAGAGCTTGTACTATGGGAACCGGATAACTTATAATATTTTTTTTTGTAAATACATACAAAGAAAACACCCAGACTCACGACAAATACCGATGTTTGTGAAACAAAAATGTTTATCGTGACGTGTTGTAGCGGGAATCGAACCCGCGACACTACCACCGGCCTGGCAGTCCAACATACTTACCACTTAACCAAGCGTGTCGTCTATTAGAGACTACATTTATATTGCCGTAACGTAGCACATCTACAACACAGCACCTCTATAGCGTAGCACATCTACAACGTAGCACCTCTACAACACAGCACCTCTACAACACAGCACCTCTATAGCGTAGCACCTCTACAACGTAGCACCTCTACAACACAGCACCTCTATAGCGTAGCACCTCTACAACGTAGCACCTCTACAACACAGCACCTCTACAACACAGCACCTCTATAGCGTAGCACATCTACAACGTAGCACCTCTACAACACAGCACCTCTATAGCGTAGCACATCTACAACGTAGCACCTCTACAACACAGCACCTCTATAGCGTAGCACATCTACAACGTAGCACCTCTACAACACAGCACCTCTACAACACAGCACCTCTACAACACAGCACCTCTACAACACAGCACCTCTACAACACAGCACCTCTACAACACAGCACCTCTACAACACAGCACCTCTACAACACAGCACCTCTATAGCGTAGCACATCTACAACGTAGCACCTCTACAACACAGCACCTCTACAACACAGCACCTCTACAACACAGCACCTCTACAACACAGCACCTCTACAACACAGCACCTCTACAACACAGCACCTCTACAACACAGCACCTCTACAACACAGCACCTCTACAACACAGCACCTCTATAGCGTAGCACATCTACAACGTAGCACCTCTACAACACAGCACCTCTATAGCGTAGCACATCTACAACGTAGCACCTCTACAACACAGCACCTCTACAACACAGCACCTCTATAGCGTAGCACATCTACAACGTAGCACCTCTACAACACAGCACCTCTATAGCGTAGCACATCTACAACGTAGCACCTCTACAACACAGCACCTCTATAGCGTAGCACATCTACAACGTAGCACCTCTACAACACAGCACCTCTATAGCGTAGCACATCTACAACGTAGCACCTCTACAACACAGCACCTCTATAGCGTAGCACATCTACAACGTAGCACCTCTACAACACAGCACCTCTATAGCGTAGCACATCTACAACGTAGCACCTCTACAACACAGCACCTCTATAGCGTAGCACATCTACAACGTAGCACCTCTACAACGTAGCACCTCTACAACACAGCACCTCTACAACACAGCACCTCTATAGCGTAGCACATCTACAACGTAGCACCTCTACAACACAGCACCTCTACAACACAGCACCTCTATAGCGTAGCACATCTACAACGTAGCACCTCTACAACACAGCACCTCTATAGCGTAGCACATCTACAACGTAGCACCTCTACAACACAGCACCTCTATAGCGTAGCACATCTACAACGTAGCACCTCTACAACACAGCACCTCTATAGCGTAGCACATCTACAACGTAGCACCTCTACAACACAGCACCTCTATAGCGTAGCACATCTACAACGTAGCACCTCTACAACACAGCACCTCTATAGCGTAGCACATCTACAACGTAGCACCTCTACAACACAGCACCTCTATAGCGTAGCACATCTACAACGTAGCACCTCTACAACGTAGCACCTCTACAACACAGCACCTCTACAACACAGCACCTCTATAGCGTAGCACATCTACAACGTAGCACCTCTACAACACAGCACCTCTACAACACAGCACCTCTATAGCGTAGCACATCTACAACGTAGCACCTCTACAACACAGCACCTCTATAGCGTAGCACATCTACAACGTAGCACCTCTACAACACAGCACCTCTATAGCGTAGCACATCTACAACGTAGCACCTCTACAACACAGCACCTCTATAGCGTAGCACATCTACAACACAGCACCTCTACAACACAGCACCTCTATAGCGTAGCACATCTACAACGTAGCACCTCTACAACACAGCACCTCTATAGCGTAGCACATCTACAACGTAGCACCTCTACAACACAGCACCTCTACAACACAGCACCTCTATAGCGTAGCACATCTACAACGTAGCACCTCTACAACACAGCACCTCTATAGCGTAGCACATCTACAACGTAGCACCTCTACAACACAGCACCTCTATAGCGTAGCACATCTACAACGTAGCACCTCTACAACACAGCACCTCTATAGCGTAGCACATCTACAACGTAGCACCTCTACAACACAGCACCTCTATAGCGTAGCACATCTACAACGTAGCACCTCTACAACGTAGCACCTCTACAACACAGCACCTCTACAACACAGCACCTCTATAGCGTAGCACATCTACAACGTAGCACCTCTACAACACAGCACCTCTACAACACAGCACCTCTATAGCGTAGCACATCTACAACGTAGCACCTCTACAACACAGCACCTCTATAGCGTAGCACATCTACAACGTAGCACCTCTACAACACAGCACCTCTATAGCGTAGCACATCTACAACGTAGCACCTCTACAACGTAGCACCTCTACAACACAGCACCTCTACAACACAGCACCTCTATAGCGTAGCACATCTACAACGTAGCACCTCTACAACACAGCACCTCTACAACACAGCACCTCTATAGCGTAGCACATCTACAACGTAGCACCTCTACAACACAGCACCTCTATAGCGTAGCACATCTACAACGTAGCACCTCTACAACACAGCACCTCTATAGCGTAGCACATCTACAACGTAGCACCTCTACAACACAGCACCTCTATAGCGTAGCACATCTACAACGTAGCACCTCTACAACACAGCACCTCTATAGCGTAGCACATCTACAACGTAGCACCTCTACAACACAGCACCTCTATAGCGTAGCACATCTACAACGTAGCACCTCTACAACACAGCACCTCTATAGCGTAGCACATCTACAACGTAGCACCTCTACAACACAGCACCTCTATAGCGTAGCACATCTACAACGTAGCACCTCTACAACACAGCACCTCTATAGCGTAGCACATCTACAACGTAGCACCTCTACAACACAGCACCTCTATAGCGTAGCACATCTACAACGTAGCACCTCTACAACACAGCACCTCTATAGCGTAGCACATCTACAACGTAGCACCTCTACAACACAGCACCTCTACAACACAGCACCTCTACAACGTAGCACCTCTACAACACAGCACCTCTACAGCGTAGCACTTCTACAGCGTAACACCTCTACAGCGTAGCACCTCTTTAGCGTGGCACCTCTACAACATAGCACCTCTACAACGTAGCACCTCTATAGCGTAGCACATCTACAACGTAGCACCTCTACAACACAGCACCTCTACAGCGTAGCACTTCTACAGCGTAACACCTCTACAGCGTAGCACCTCTTTAGCGTGGCACCTCTACAACATAGCACCTCTACAACGTAGCACCTCTATAGCGTAGCACCTCGACAACGTAGCACAATTATAGCGTAGCACCTATACAGCGTAGCACCGTTACAGCGTAGCTCAAGTACGCACTGTATTCGTTGCCGAACAAAGGAAGGTTAACGGCGTTAACAAGAAAATACGGCGATTGGATGTATGTTTGTTTGTCCGATGATAACTTTCACACTACTTTGCCAATTATCCAAAGTATACTTATTATAACATTATACGGTTTATTTTTGTTTTTTAACAATAAATTCATTTCATGATTTTATAAGCAAATTTAAATACCTACAATCTATAATACATATAATATTATCAATAGACCGTTGCAAACGATCTATAAGTAGCTCAACTGCTCCAACTTGATACCCGATGGCAGCGTGCCGAGGATACTGGCTGCATTGCCTCTTTGTATCGCAAGGCTTATTCTTTGACCGAGATAGCTGCCAGCCCTCTGATCATCTGATTAGAATCATTGTTTTTTTTTATAGTAATTTATAAGCAAAAATGGAGAATTTTTGATTTATAATTATATTAATTGATGTTCTAATTTCAAGTTGATAAATTAATAAATGAAATTTGAACAAAGTTTTAACGTGACTACGTCTAATATATCGATGAACGCCGGCTGCATGCACGAAAATGTTGAGGTTATTGGTAATGCCAAATATATTATGTACCATAGTAACGCTGCTATTGTCCGGTAACGCTGTCATTTTCTGGTAACGCTCATTGTCCGGTAACGCTGGTAGTCACGTTAAACTATCGTCCGTAAACCAACTTTACAGACAACCAATTTTTTAAAACAGTATTTAATCGGGACTGTTCTAGTGACCGTAAATATCACTGAAAGTAAAGTAGGTACCTAAGTAAAGTAAGTCACAGGAAAGCAAAATACACAATTTCGTTTATTTGTTGACATGCATATTTGCATATTTTTCTTAGGGTTATTTTGATTTAAAAACCAAACTTTAATAGTTTGGTTTTTAAATCAAAATAACCCTAAGAAAAATATATCGATTTTTATGAAGTTTCTATGGGTTCAATCTGAAAGTATACACTTTCAAATAAATTTTCGAATTGGTTGATAAAAGCCGAAGTTCTAATAAAGTAATAAACTTAAAAAAACGTTACCGAATAGAGAATCTCCTCCTTTTTTGAAGTTGGTTGTAAATGGTATGAAATAGGGTCGTCTCTCAGGTGAGAACTAATATCGCTCCAATTTTAATTACGTACACTTCAAACAATGGAACAGATGATCCGTGGAGAAGATTTTCTCTCAAGATTAATTTGAAAAGAACAATTTTATTCGTAATTATTTCAGACATGTCTGTGAAGAATTCTAAGATCTTGTAATGAAAAGTTGGAACAAACTTTGTTTATTTGAAACGAGGTTTGAACAAGGTGAAAACGAAGTGAAACATATTTTGTTATGTACAGTCAGCTGCACAGAAATGTATACTCTCCCAAGCTTTCACATATTTATTACTCTTAATTTTGCAAAGAAAAGTACGCAAGCCTTTTCAAATTAAGGCTAATCCTCAAATCCGAATTCCATACAAAATGTTTCGGACAAATACTCAAAAAGTACCGCCATATCATAGTGTTTTAAAATTAACCCTACTAACTTAAAAACACGTATAAAATCTAAATTAAAGTATGAAACCTTTCACATTTTTGTTGATGAAATCAAAAAACATGGATAAAACGAATAGTGTGAAGAAATTACTATAATACGGCGTACTTTTTGAGTATTTGTCCGAAACATTTTGTATGGAATTCGGATTTGAGGATTCGCCTTAATGTAGTCTTCTTACTTGTCAGAAGAAGAATGTCTTTGCAAAATTATTAGTATAATATAAATGTAAAAGCTTGGGAGTGTATAAATGTCTATGCAGCTGACTGTACCTAAGTATACCACTGAATTATAATTAATTTTCTGAATATAGTCGATGTTATTTGACCTTAGGTTTTTGTTACATATAATTTATTTATTTTTATGGTAAAAATACTATAAAGATGTAATTATTTTTGTATTTTTTGACGTGACTACGTCTAATAAATCGATGAACGCCGGCTGCATGCACGAAAACTTTGACGTCATTGTCCAGTAACGCTCATTATCCCGTTACGCTGGTTATGACATTGTCACGTTAAACTATCGTCCGTAAACCAACTTTACAGACAACCAATTTTTACTTCTAGTGATACGATAAGATATCACTTCTTACCAGTTCATTCGAACCAGTATAGTGAAAGGATTTCAAGTGCGCCTCGAAGAGGCTTCTTTCGTGCATTTTATTTATGAGATGAGTTAGTTCCTTTTTCTATTTGTACATATGATTATTTTTTTATTGGTTAACCAAGATAAGCTATAAAAACATTTAAATCGACCTCTCTATAGTTTCTTTCGGAGTCAAATATCTCCGTCCAATTCATGATTTGGAACCCAGAGTTCAATAAAATCCACCTATTCCTAGAGGCTAGCTGGATTTTAAGATCTTCAGATATCCTTCAAATATTTCTCATATCAGAAAAGGTGGAAGGAAGTTTGTACAATTTTAAGTGGATACTTCTTACGTTGCCTCTTAAAAAGCCGTGTGGGAGGTGCATCGACTTGCGATCCGAAGGTCATGGGTTCAAACCTGGTCGTACGTCGGATTTGTTTGAAAAATCTATGTATAAATTAAAACACCTGACGACCAACTTCCAGTTTCACACTTCCGTCCCATTTTCACAAATTTACTCCAAAAAATAGATAGAAGGCGAGAGGAAAGATGTTACACATCAAAAATGAGCGAACTTACATTCGCACATGATGTGTAACATCTGACATCTCACCTAATAATATAGGTAATAACCAACATATAAATTTGGAATAATTATATTTTCTTAATTTTTCTAAGGTTATTACCATCTGACGGCCAATTTCGAGTTGCACACTTTCGTCCCATTTTCACGAAATTACTCCCACAAATTAATAAAGCGGAGTAATTTCGTGGGTTTAATTTTTGATGTGTAACATCTTTATGTTCCACATCAAAAACTGATGCTGCCTCTGGACCGAAGCCAGCGATTGTACCGGCTAATGACTTTTCAAACAATTAAGAGATATCTATAACTTTAGAGTTTTTGAAATTATCAGTAATTTCCAAGTCTGATAACTAGCCAGCAATTTTACTCGTAAGGTACAGAAAAATAATTACTAGAATTATTATACATATAATCACACAGTAGTAAATTGAAATTTACCAAAAAAAGGGAGCCACATTGGCTTAGATACTTCTAGTAAATTTTGGTCCGATACAAATTTTCGAAAAAGAGAAGTAACAGTAACAGGGCTAGATAAATTGTATATGTTAAAACTACTAGGCTTTTTCATCGTTAATAAAAACACATCGTAAAAAGTAACAAATATTATTTGAAAATAGACATATTTCATTTTATTTCTTGGTGAGACATGTATGTACATACTCTGTTACCTACTATCTAACCTACCGTGATTCGTGCAAAATAAAAATCTTTATCTTTATCTTTATCTTATCTTTGACAGTGGTGTCTGAAAAAATTCTGTCCTGTATTCCGCATCCATTTTGGTTTGATACTGTCCATCTTGGTGTTCTATAGGAACACCGTATTTATATATGTAGATAATATATTAAATAAGGTTTTAAACTTCATATTTGCGAAATTTTAGCAAAAATGGATAATTATTTTTGGCTTGATTGATTAAGAACTATTGATCCTCACAGACTATTGGAGATATTAAGATGGTAGTTGTGTTTTGGTTGCAAAAACTATAATCTTCTTTCTTTTTAAATTTACAAATATAAATGGTGAGTCTTAAAAGCCTAGTAATTTTACAATGTTAGGAATGTACGGTATGCCTTTCAAACTGGAACACAATATAGCCTACACATTGCTTACTACATAACTATTTTTGTAAAACACCCAGACTTAGGACAAACACTGATGTTCATCACACAAATGTTTATCCCAAAGCGAGAATAGAACCCGCGACACCGGCGTGGTAGTCCAACACACTTGGCAATAGACCATCCGTGTCGCCAAAAGCTGAAAAAAATGGGTCACAAAATAATGAATTGAAATATCATAATTATAGCTCTGTCATTGTTTGAGGTCATTAGTGGAACAATGCGTTGGCGGGCGCCCAACCTCGATGGAAGTTACCACAGCGAGCTAAAATAATGCCCGCGTAAGATAATAGATACACAAAAGATAAATTCTGCTAGATGTGTAAATATTTGGAAAGAAAATGATATTTTTTTCAAACAATTGCAAAATTAGGAGGTTCAAATTTTGGTGAACATTTTGGAAATTAAATGATAATTTTTTTTTCAACCAATTGTAAAAATAGGAGTTTCACAATTTTTTGTTTTTTTTCTATTCAATGGTTTTTTTATTGTTTATTTCCTCAAAACTTTGTTGTTTTTATGTAAACGGATTTTTTAATATGGTAAGTATTTTTAATTTTGAAGTTAGTTTACAAACTATGTATCTAAGTACCTAAATTAATAAAATAAGTTAAACTAAGTTTTCCATTCCTTTTTTTAACTTAAATGCTTTTAATACTGTTTTGTTCTACATAAAAGACACTAATATTCCTTCCCTAATGACCATGCTCAATCACGGTAAAAATACTGAATCTATTAATCTAAAATTTGGTATTTTTTAAAATAATTATATGAGCTACAAATCGCAATACAAACCCAAGTCAGTAAAGTTATGTAACTGAAAACAATTCACATAATGAAATGTATCGTTTGAGTCTGTAGGGCCCTTAAGCGTGGACGAGTTTATGCAATGTTGACCAAGTTATTATGATGAGTGCTGTTGTCTAGTTGTTGTCCCCGGGCACACTCGAGTTGTAGAGGATAATGTACGTGCATTGCAGTGGTCGTTATTAATTTATTTGATAGATATTAATTACTTTGGTACCTAAATATTTTTGATGTGACTACGTCTAAAAAATCGATGCACGCCGTCGCTGCGCCGTTTGCATGCAAGAAAACGTTGACGTCATTGTCCGGTAATGCATATATTTTTAACTTTGTTCTGCCCGCTTATTGCCAGAATTCTAAAACAGAGAAAACCTAGACTGACAAAGACTTATGTCTTTGTTCTAGGTTTTAAATTAAGTTAATTCTAAGTCTTTAATTACTACTATTTTTATTTTTTTAAACCCAAACCTCAGTAGTTCTGGTGCAAGTAACAAACGTAAGATATTGACAGTAATAAAGTATTAAATCCATAAAAAGCCCGGTGGACTAAAGCCATTTAAAAGTAACCCTTGAAATCCTTAAATTAAGTAGATACTCCTCAAAGTTATTTTTTTTTTAATAAATTCGACGTTTCATAGAAAACTTAAATATTTTTCAATGCAGATATTTCCAATATTCTCAAAAAGAATAACGGTATAAACCACAAAATCACAATCAAAGCATAAGGTATAGAAAAATAATCCCTAGTTTCACAAAGGGTGCCGGCGCAAACCGGTTTGAAACCGGTTAAAACCGGATCAAAGTGGATAAAACTGGATGAGCCTTACAACGTACAAAGGTCTCTGCTGTTGCGATGAAGACATGAGAGGTTGAGTTACGCAAAGTTTCTTGTACAGACATGGATTAATAATGGTAAACTATTATAACACTTAGCTAGATATTTAGTTTCGAATAAAGATGGCGTCGTTAATTAGGACAATCATTATTGACAGTGTAAAATGAATTAATTCCGTTTTTATATTACACTAGCTGTACCCGCGTGCGACTTCGTCACCCGTGGAAGAATTGTTTATTGTCGTTGTTGTTTGTTCCACCCGCGAAATAAATATCACAGAATAGCAAAGTGTCAGTTCTAAGCAAGTCAATCAAAACTTGCACATTTTCAAACCCTCTTTTTAACCACTCAAACATTGAATTTAGTAAAAAACTGAAAAACAAAGCGGTATTTATCTTTGGAGATTATAAAAATGCAACTTTCAATTAAATATTGTGTTTACCTGAGGAGACAGGGTCATTCAACTTTTGGTTTTATTACACCTTAAATCCGTACTTTTACTTATTTTAACTTTAATTTTGAAAATCTGTGAAACCCGTATCTAATTATTTGTTTTGTAAAATATAATTCCAAAGTTTGAGAAGTATACACTCATAAAAAAAACTGTTTCTATACAAACTTTAAACTTGTATATCTACCCTCTAAAAAAATGTAGCGTAATATTACTATTAGCCTATAACCATTTCAGGCTTAGTAGCTATGATATCATAAAGTTTCAGTTAAATCCGTTCGGTAGTTTTTACGTGATGGACGAACACACAAACCCACAAACAAAGTCTTCCAATAAAAAAAAATGGGTGGGAACATTATCGGCTGATTATGCTATTCTCTCAAGACATAGTTTAGTAGGTATTTCATCTACATCTTATTCCTACTAATATTATAAACGCGAAAGTTTGTAACGATGGATGGATGGATGGATGTATGTTTGTTACTCTTTCACGTAAAAACTACTGAATGGATTTTAATGAAACTTTACAATAATATAGCTTATACATCAGAATAACACATAGGCTACAATTTATAAAGAAACCTGCGCAGACGAAGTCGCGGGCTCCAACTAGTCTTTAATAAGTTTTCCCTATGTTATGTAGTTAAATTCCCTATGAACTAACTTGCGAACAATATCGCTAGGCCCTACCGCCCTCGGCTAATGAATCATGTGAAAGCATTCCACAACGGGAACTATGTGGAAATTCAAGAGATTAGGTAGAGTATAGAAGAGTATTTTGTAAAAGTGAGTGGATTCTGGCACCGCAAAACTATTTACAATTATTTATCATATACATATTATTATTATTAAGTATTATTACTAGCCTGTACTCTCCCACTGCAGGGCAAAGGCTTATACCTTTCTTCCACAACTTTCTGTCCAGTGCTGCAGTGGGCCAGTAGGGTTGGTATGTATCGAGCTCATCGCGCCATCTTCATATACTTTATTAAATATCTTTTATTTTTCATATTATCATTAGCATTATCAGCCTATAATGTTCCCACTGCTGGGACTCAGGCCTACTCTCGGCAGGAGAGTGAATGGGTCTTAATCCACCACGCGGACCCAATGCGGATTGGTGGATGTCGCATGCCATAGAACATTTTTTTTTTTTTTTTGGTTTTCTGTCCGTTGACATGCCGGTTTCCTCACGATGTTTTCCTTCACCGTTGCGAGAACGTGGGGTGCATACATAGATTTTTTCGACCGAAAAAACCCATTTACGCATGACTGCCACCGGGATTCGAACCCGCGACCATCAGATCGCAAGGCAAGGGCCTCATCCACTCGGCCACCACGTCCTCCGTCATTTTTCATATATTTTATCAAATTATTTAAGTGGTTTTTCATTATTGCCTATATGCACGAAATGAGCCGCTTCGAGGCGCACTTGAAATCCATTCACCACCCTGGTTCGAAAGAACTATTGACACTATAAGAAGAATAATTGCCTATAACGCGAAAATTGCATTATCAGGAAAATGTAACTACTCTCCTCTGCTAACATTAATCTGTATTTTTTATTAGAAAAAATGTCTCAATTTGGCGAATTATTGGGTAGGTAACTATCTTATATACTTACTTTCTTGTCATCTAAGGCTTTTACAGTCCATAATTAATTAAATTGTTTTGTTGCGACAAAATATAAAGGAAAACGAAAAACTAAAGTCGTTACTAAGAAATAAAAAAGTACTGAAAACGATTAAAAACAATAATTAAACATAGCTTATTCATTTAAAAAAAAACATTATGCGATATTTTTAATAGGTTTTAATCGATATTCTAACTTTAGTGCACGAAAGGAGCCTCTGCGAGGCGCACTTAAAATCCTTTCACCACACTGGTTTGAAAGAACTAATGACACGGTAAGAAGAAGAAGACTAGTCCCAAACATAATTTACATACTAGAACACATAAAAATTATTCTTCCTCAGTGAATAAAGCCTATCGTAGGCAAAACTCTCTAAACTCTCTTCTTTCAAGAACCGTACAGTACCTACTCTACGTATATTACGAGACTATGTTGTGACGTCACGTCCGCTTGGTCATATTTCCGGTCACTGCTAACGGCATGCAAGCTGTGTCGAGCAGCCTACGATATATAGCTTGAATAGCTGACATAGACAACTTTGTTTGCTATATGAATTATCTAAATTTTTAGATTCTTAAGCGCCGATGATAGTTAGCTTACAAGCTACAAGCCAGCGAGTTTGCTTGTAGCTTGTAAACTCCCGTGTCATCGGCTGTTTTACAATCTGCTAGTTGACAATCCTTCCCGAAAGTTAACTCGCTCACTCGCTAGCTTTTAAACTTGCTGGCTTGTAGCTTGTAAACTAGCCCTGTGTCATTGACGCTTTAGATTCTGAATTGTTACATGTTATGGACCAAGTGATTAATTGGGCACTATGCATAATGCCAGGGCATTATGAATAATGCCCAAAATGAGAGGGTGATGTGATAATAACTATTATAATAATCACATAACCCGGGCATTTTACATAATGCCCATCGCGTGTTGGGCAGATTAATAAAAAGACATATTTAATTAATATTATTTTTATATAATTAATAAAAATGAAACAGATTTCCTTCGTGAGGTCATGGTTAATCTAGTAATATTGATTCATTATAATTGTAATAATATACAATGTGTTTGGTCTTGCGTTACATTATGGTCATTTTCGTACACAAACTTTTGGTTAAAAAACAAAATGATTGTCATTTGAAGAGGAGTGGAATAAGTTATGGGGGGAGGGCGAATTTACCGAAAAAAAACTTGAAAAACAACCCCCTTAAATACCGGTAACGCAATACCAAACACATTGTATAAGGAACCATTCCATAGGCATCGCTGTAGGTATAAAGTCTATACAGGGTGGCAGTGGATATCTTAAGAGGAGAGCTTCACAATGCATTATTACGGCTAATGGTCCCTATTTAATACACCCCGAGACCAGATGATTTCAGAAACAATTTAAATTTTTAATGGATGTGGCATTTTTGTTATATAATAGTTTTTAATTTAAAATTAAAAATAATTATAATTGTTTGAATGTAACAAGATTTTATTCTATATCTGTATTACATATTACTTTAACAAATAAGGTAAAAATGAAAAGAAAAAAGCCAATTAATGCCACGACATACAGATATGAAATAAACAAAAAATATGAACTTTCAAATAAATATATATTAATTAAAGCTTATATTAAGTAAGTAATTAGTTGTATACACAAATATTTGTCTATAAAAAAGAAATTTATTTTTTATGGTACGATATATTTGAGTTCTGTATTTTTTTCTTGGTTCCAAATTACCACCTCCATTTTTCCAACATCTTGCTCAAAAGCACAAAGCATCGTCGTTTACCTCTCGCCCCGCCTCGCCCTTATTCCCCTAACATTAAGTTGAAAGTACTCTGGCAAATTCTATTGTTTTAAATGCCTATTATGAACAGGTTTGTTTATATAGTTAAAGGAGTTTGTAGGTTTTTATACAGGGTGTATAAAATAAAATAATTAATAGTTAAAAAAATTAGTATGACATACACAAGGTACAGTCAGCTGCACAGCCATGTATACACTCCCAAGCTTTTACATTTATATTATACTCTTAATTTTGCAAAGACATTCTTCTTCTGAAAAAAATCCTGTCGAGTAAGATGACTACATTAATTTGAAAATGTTTGCGTGCACTTTTCTTTGCAAAATCAAGAGTAATATAAATGTGAAAGCTTGGGAGTGTTTACATGTCTGAGCAGCTGACTATACATATCTTATCATAGTCATACTCATTTTTTTCCTGTATCCTATTCCAAATGCTGAACTCATTTAGCAGTTTTGGCGTGATTATGGTGATGTATTAAAAAAAAGTATACCTTATGTATAGACTAGCTAGGTACTAGGTTACCGTAGTACCTATAAGCTTGCTTAGTTTGGGGCTAGGTGGCGTTTTGTGCAATATTCAAACATTATTTATTTGTTTAAAATAAAAAAAGAGTAAGCAAATTAATTAATCATGTAGATACTTAAGCGTCGATGACACGGCTTTTTTACAAGCTGATTGTTGGCGTTTTTAAAAGCTAGCGTGTGAGCGTGTTAGATTTCGGGAAGGATTGTCAACTAGCTGATTGTAAAAAGCCGATGACACTGAGCGACTTAACACGCTACAAGCGTAAACGCTGGCTTGTAGCGTGTAAAAAAAAACCATGTGTCGTCGTACCTACTATTAGGTTCTTATAAAAAAAAATCAACATGTAAATTCTCTTAAAATTAAGCAAATATTAAAATTTGTCCCTTGCTCATTCGACCACCCTGTATAGTTGAAAGTTGGAGTCCATCCTTTGTCTCTGAAGACTGGCTGTGACATGATGGATGCATTTTCTTTCGTCTTCAGCCTGAAAATGGCTTTGTTATGATCAGTCTTATAATCTCATTGTAGTCTTCAAAGAGATGTTTGTATAATTTGTGTAGTCAATAGCTTTCGTTACATTATCAAAGATTATATTATTATCAATTATTAATTTATTTAATAACAAAAAAATATACATGGTACATGTAAAATATAAATCTATAATGAATAGCAAAGTGTAACTTAATATATTAGATTAGATTAAATTATTTGTAATAGTTTAACTGATAAAAATGGTTTTTTAAGCTTTTACAATATTTATAGTATATATAAATATATTTTCACACCACCTGCTCCACAATGTCCAATTACATATCATGCTATCATCAAGGTAAAGCAAAGCATTACCTACCAAGGGAGGTAATGTTGTATGAAACTCCCAAGGGTAATAATGTGATTTGAATTTAGAACGTCAAATTCGTGTGCAAACTCGTGGAAAACTCTAAGTAAAAGATCGCCCATATGGCATTGTAAAAAGGTTTGTTCTAAAATCGAACTGGCCACTCATAAAAAAAAAGAAAAAAGGCGCGACTACAAAGATTGTGAAACAAAAGACGGTGTTGGCTGCTGAGTTCGGAGCCCTGGATTTTTATTGCCTCGCAGAAGGTGTGAAAAGTAGAGTATGCTCCTCTGGGATAAAGCCTGTCTTCGTCTTGGGCAGCTTGTACCCCTCGCGTCACTCAGGACTCTATATAACTCCCTCGCTTCGCTCAGGAGTTAACTGAGTCCCTCGTTAGCTCAGGGTTCAATATGCCACCCACAACATAAGACACTGCTTTATCCCCTTAGTGCATAATCTACTATTATTTACACCAGCTAATAATTAAAAAATATAGGTAATATTTTTTTCATATATTAGTTAATAAATTTCATTAATTTATTCTTTGTTTTAATAGGGAAGCCAGTGCAGACCACCCCTTAACAGAATAATAATAGTATAGTATATTCTATAAAGTTTAATGTATAGTATAGTAAATCAAATATCATAAAAAAATCTTTGATGCCGATTTTTTTACTAATTTTTTTTTAATGAAACAGACAAAATTACAGCAACTTTTCAGAAAAAAAACAAAAAGTAACCTACATTTTAAATAAATAATAGAATAATTTTTGAATTTTTTTCAAGATTAGTTTTTTATTCAAGGTAAAGGTACTTTGGGAAATAGATGGCTAGTTGCGTACCATTTTTTCTGACAAATTTTTAATATAGCGATAAGTAAACTACATTCTTTATAGTACAAAAGGTTCCGCCAAAATATAACTCACGCAGAAAAATACAAAAGATAGCTCACTCATGTAAAAAAAAAAAACGATTGTGACGAACGTATGGACAGACAGAATAAACAGGATAATACTCGCATAGAAGTATTAAGGTACATAAACACAATGTATACATTGAAAATGCGACCAAAAAAAGAGAGCTACATTGGCTAACTTCTAGTACAATTTGGTCCGATGCTAATTTTCGAAAGAGTAATAGGGCTAAATAACTAGTCTAAGTTAAAACTACTAGGCTTTTTCATTGTCAATAAAACTACATCGTAAAAAGTAACAAACATTATTTGAAAATAGAGATATTTCATTTTTATTGACAGGGTGCCTGAAAATTTTCGGACCTATATACCGCATCTATTTTGGTTTGGTACAGTCCATTTTGTTCTATAGGAACACCATTATTCATCTTTAACAACTGGTAACTATTTTAAAATACAGGCCAGGTATGGTATAAGATATTGTAAGAATGGTATAAATATTGTTTATAATTCAGATTAAAGTTGTATTAAAATATGACGGAAATTGAGACATTCGGACGATTTTAAATTCGGTGGCTTTTCTTTGTTACATCAGAACTTTGTTATTTATCAAAAGATTTCCGAAATTCTTCCTTTATTTAATAAGTTTTTATTGTTTTATTTTTGTCTTCATCTCGTTTTAGATTTTATGGCATAGAAATTTCATTTTACTTCTGTCGTGTGGTCTCATCCAAGGAATTTATAAACAAAAGAGACGAACCTTTTTAATATTTAGTCTCTTTTGGCTCACAGTTTTCGTAACAGACACCCTTCCAGATACGTAGTTGATAAATTCCTTGGTCTGACCACACAACTTTATATTATTATTATTATTATTAATAATAATTAAGAGCTAGCAAAGCGGCTGATAGATACATCAAACGACCAAAGTGCTGGCGCTTACCTCGGTCAAAGGATTAGCATCGCTATTCAACGAGGTAACGTCGCCAGCCTTTTGGGTACTTTGCCCGTGGACAGTGACCTAAATTCTGTGTCTTATTTTTAATTTTAGATAGGCTAATTCTTTATAATTTTATACTTATTTAAGTAATTAGTTTTATTATGTTTTAGCATTAAGGGGAATCCTCAAATCCGAATTCCATACAAAATGTTTTGGACAAATACTCAAAAAGTACGCCGTATTATAGTAATTTCTTCACACTATTCGTTTCGTCCATGTTTTTTGATTTCGTGAACAAAAAAAGTGAAAGGTTTCATACTTTAATATAGATTTTAAACGTGTTTTAACATTAACCCTACTAACTTAAAAACACGTATAAAATCTAAGTAAAGTAATTAGTTGTGTAAATACTTTTACATTATAATTAAGTGACCTATCTGTCTAAAACTAAGCAGAAAACATTAGTATGCCGGCCGCGTTACGGTCCCAAATAAAATACACCTTTATACAATTTTAAACAACTCTTACGTCCGACGCTGGGCCCAAATTACCATATTGTTCGTGTTTCGGACCAAAGTGGGACCAACCCTTGTTTTTAATAATTATAAGTTAAATTCAAGCAAATATTCGGTTCCCAACAAATATTTATAATAGGCTTATGCAGTCTTGCACCAAACTTTCAAAGTTCCTAAGCAATTACTTTACTCGGTTGGTAGTTCTTACCAGTCCAGATTCTGACTGTTGAAAACTGTCAAGCGAGTAAAGTAATTGCTTAGGAACTTTGAAAATTTTGGTGCAAGTCGCCATTTGTCCTGACAGACAGAAAACGCTTAGGCCACTAAAAACCACTGGGTGTAGAAACTTGAAATTTTCAGGGGTGTGTTCGTCAAAATGTCGGTTTTCCCTCAGTTTTTGTTGATTTTTCAAGCTTTGAGGTTGTCTTTGTCCATTGCTATATATGCTATATATGATATATGCTATATATGATATATGCTATATATGCTATATGCTATATATGATATATGCTATATATGATATATGCTATATATCATATATGCTATATATGATATATGCTATATATGATATATGCTATATATGCTATATATGCTATATATGATATATGCTATATATGCTATATATGCTATATATGCTATATATGATATATGCTATATATGATATATGCTATATATGCTATATATGCTATATATGCTATATATGCTATATATGCTATATATGATATATGCTATATATGCTATATGCTATATATGAATTCCATGAACATTGTGACTCATAAATTTATTTATTTTTTACTTTTTTTAATGACATATATTTAAAATATGTGTATAATTTTAATGAAATTTATTATTTTATGTGTAGCATTCTTTAATTAATATAATTGATTAATCCGTTTTAATTAAAGTTAATAAATAAATACAAATACAAATGCTGCTGCATGCACAAAAACGTTGACGTTTTTGTCCGATAACGCTCATTGTCCAGTTACGCTGGTAGTCACGTTAAACTATCGTCCGTAAACCAACTTTACAGACAACCAATTTTTTTAAATCGGTTTATAATCAACAAAGTTTTGAGAACCACCTCATTTTTTTAAGCCGGTTGAAAAGAACCCTTACATTATAAGAATCTCTTAAAGATAAATACGTCTATAATGTTGGAAATCTCATCCCAAATGCCTTTAGTGTTAATTTACTAGAAATTTATCGAGGTTCGATTGCGTATATATTAGGGAGCCGAAACCACTGAAAGTAGCGTGATTTATATGGTGTGGCTTCGATTGGGTAGTGTAGGAGCTAAAGATTTTTTTATGTTAACATAATTATGTCGAGACAAGCTAGGCGCTCTCTATCTTCTTCTTATCGTGTCACTAGTACTTTCGAACCAGTGTGGTGAAAGGATTTCAAGTGTGCCCCGAAGAGGCTCCGCTCGTGCTAGACGCTCTACGCGCTCTCCTGATTTTAAGAGATCACGCCTGCCTATAACCATAACAGTGCTGCACAGGGCTTTGATTCCCACAGGCCGGCGCAATACTGCTATAGCGCGACACTAGCGACAGTATCCTTCTAAACGGAACACAGTAATGCTTATACGTTACTGCTTTTTGGTAGAATAACTGGCATACCCATCTACCGTTACTCATGGTAGGTCTATCTAGACGGCATCCTGTATCGGCATCGGGGATACCTCCCAACGGCAAACTTACATTAATTGCAAAGTTTCATAGCACCAGCTGATCTTCGAGAAATATCCGTGCCAAATGTAACATCTTGGATATATTTGAATATTAATTTTACTTATTTTTCACGATGAAATTTAATAGTAATAATTATAATAATGATAAAGTTTATTATCATAATTAAATTTCAATAAATCTCGTACTTAGAGATACTCGTAGATCATTTAAATAAATAAAAATAAAAACATTCTTACCAAAATTAAAATATAGGTACTACATAAATTATAATTAATATATATTTTGATTTTGGTATCATATATCACCTACATGTTATAAGAAACAAGAGAGACCATTCGATAACGAGAGTTAACTTAGCGAGTTAAGCCACCAGCTCCTAGCCTACCTTTGGAAGCGAAACCCAGTTACGAGCCATTTTATTCGCCTTGTCGCTTCTTCACTCTCAAACGAAGTGAAGTAGTAACTTATCTACCCAAATGTGGAGAAAAGAATTAAATATTTTATATGATGATGAAATAACATTGCCTTAACAAAAAATTAAGAAGCTTTAAATAAAAGGCTTGGTTGACTGACAAACAACGTACATACCAAAATACTGAACGTAGAGTCTCTACTTTAGAGACTTCAAATTTCGTTTCGAGGGTATGTTTTTCAAGATTATGTAAATTAAGGACTCGACTTGTTTACTACGGTACAGGCAGATATATTTACATTGATAGATATACGTATATGATACGATCTTTTTTATTTAAGGGGAATCCTCAAATCCGAATTCCATACAAAATGTTTCGGACAAATACTCAAAAAGTATTTTCAAAAAGAATTCGGATTTGAGGATTCCCCTTAAGTCAAACTAACCTATAAATATAAAATTATAATTCAACTCAAAACAGTAAACAAAATTGCGTATTATTCTTCCCTATGACTATTCAGTGGTGTTAACGGTCACTAGAACAATCCCATTGAAATCGGTTGCAGTATATTTTTGATATATTGATACTTTGATTATAATAATTCAATGTAAGTCTTGAACGGGTGCGCTAAAACTAATTAATATAAATTTAATTTTAAGGCTGAATTTTCTGATCTCATATCTTTCATCAATCCTAATGCCTAGATCACACCTTCACCGAGTACTCGGCCGAGAGCACTGTCTCGGCCGAGTACTCGGTACGTATAAACATAGTGACATGGCGAGTGATGTAAGCTTTCACTGTCAGGGCCGAGTATTCGGTAGGAACATTACGTATAAACATAGAGACATGGCGAGTGATGTAAACTTTCACTGTCTCGGCCGAGTAACATTTTACTGTCTCATCTCAGCCGAGTACGCGGTACGTGTGATCTAGGCAAAAAAGACTGGTTCATCGCTCAACTTAACTTAATTAATAGTTGAATTTAGTAAAATTTACAGTATCTAAAAACTTGGGCGGAATGAGAGATACTTTTCAGCGGAAGTAAAATTATGGAATCGAAGTTGCCGGCCGGACTTTTGGCATCGCTGGCAGTCGTCTTAACGACCCTAGAGTTGGGTGTTTTCTGGCTTTAAAAGATGGATAACTTTTGAATTACCGACAAAAAAGAAAAAAAAGACCGACTTATAAGGAGAAGGTTTTCAATTCGGTTAAATGTTTTTTTATGTTTGTCACCTCAATACTTTGTTGTTATCAAACTGATTTGAAAAAAATATTTTTTGTTTGACAATTTATACTTTTAGAATTGGTCCCATATAATGTTTTTGTTCAGTAGTTTAGTTTTTAAATCATTATAACTGAAACAAAAGTCGTTGAAGTGAACAAAATTGCGTAATTTTGCTTCCCTGTGACTTTTCAGTGGTGCCTACGGTCACTAAAACAGTCCGATTGAAGTCGGTTGTAGAGTCTAGACAATCACAGAGTTTTTTTTTACGAGAGAAGAGTGTGAAGGCGATTTGGAAAAATATTGTTTTTTATGATAAACAAATTAATTTGATTAAATTGGTTCTTAAACACTTATTAACCACAAAATGTTAATCGCAAGACACTGCACTAACTATGGCTTAAGGACTACAAAACTTAGAAGACCAAAAAGACCGGGTTATTATTGTCTTTTAACCGGTTTTTCAAAGCCGAACAGAAAGCCGGATTGTCATCTATATAGGAACGTCTCTATCACGAGATAGCCACGGTATAATAAATTGTCGTTTTTCACTGGCTCCGGATTCTTTGCAGCGAAGTAATTTGCGTCTAGGCCCTGCGACTGCTAAAGACCGAATGACTTCAAATGCTTTAATCATTGTTTTATAATCTTCTACATTTTTATGAATTATGCCCATCTGTCACCCTGCTCTGTCACCCTAGGGGGACGGATGGGGCAAAAAAAGTTCTATCTGTCCCCCTTTTAGCAACAGGGTGACAGATGGAACTTTTATTATTTGAAAAAGTTCTATCTGTCCCCCCGTCAGTAACAGGAGGACAGATAGAACTATTTTATTCCTGTCTGTCCATTACATTTTGTTTCTTTTTTATACCAATGTTAATAAATAAAATAAAATAAAAAATATTTATTCCAGACCATAGATATAGGTTATCTTAAAAACTAGGCATTAAGATAAGACATATACAAAATAAATAATTTATGTTAATGACCCAAATAAAGGTATTGAATTGAATTAAATAAAAGATAAAAATAGGATTATGAGTTATTATTATTATTATAAGATTAAATAAATCCAAGTCTTGAGAAAAATACATTTAAACAAAAAAAATAATCATAAAATCGATATAATATCTGTTATAAACTCAATGGCCAGCCAATTGCCTAATCACGGAAATAAAAATCCATTGAAATCCATAAAAAAAGAGCTATTCACATCCAAATCCATTTATCTGGTTACGTACAGTCAGTTAAACTCATATAAAATTTAATTGTGCCATATAAACTGAGCGGTTCGTATGTTACTTGAATAGTTGGTAGAGTAGGCGTAGGGCTTAACAATAAAAAATATTTGAAAAGTATTGTTTATTTTGATAATTTTAAGTGGATTGACAGAAATAATTTTGACGTGAATCGATGCACGAAAACGTTGACGTCATTGTCCGGTAACGCTCATTGTCCCGTTACATAGGTAGTCACGTTAAACTATCGTCCGTAAACCAACTTTACAGGCACCCAATTTTTAAGTAGGTATTTTTTTTTTGTAAGGGTGCTTTATATAAATTAATATGATTCTTTACAACACCCATACTCTTATAAAACCCATTTTTTTTTTATGTTGAGTAATAATAAAAACTTGTTAATACAATTTTTCTGCTTTGAAATTTCGCATCGGACCCAAATCTCCTAGAATGTTCCTAAATTGAGCAACTTTTTTTTACTTAAAGTGTAATTTTTTATTGAACTAGGATTCTGGATGCTTTAAAACTAATTTTGATTCCTTGAAAACCATAGTCATGGTTTAATTCCATGATCAGCGAATCCCTTATTTCGCTATCCGTACCCGAGCTGGCTTCGTCACAAGGAGTTACGAGAAACAATGGATCCCTGAGGTCAGCCCTTTTACAATGCCAATATTTGGTATAAACGAAAATATTCTAGAGACCCTTATTACACACAGTATAAATAGCGTACAGTAGAAACTCATAGACTTTCGGACCTTCAGGTATTGGATACAACACGCTGACCCCGCACTTTGCAGTTATGACCTTAAACCGACCCTGGAGTATGAACATAAGGACGTATACTTCGTAGTATTGAAAACCACGTCAATACATGGCACCACTTGACACAAAATAGTTATAAAGATTAGAACAAAAAAAAAACGAAAAATAAAAGCCGACATGCACAATCTGCCAACAGCACAAAATACAAATCTAATAAAAATATTTATGTATGAAAATATTTCTGTTTTATTGACGGAGTGTCTAAACTTTTTTTGGTTCTGTTTTATAACTCCATCTTGCTTTGAAGCTATTTATCTTGGCGTTCTCTAAGAACCGTTATTAATCTATTTATATACATACATGTTATTTATCATAATATTACCTTGATAAAGTGTCTATACTGTTTAATATAAAGCTTATTATCAGATTCTTATTACATTTTTCAAGGGGCGGACCTTCAGGTATTGGATACAACACGCTGACCCCGCACTTTGCAGTTATGACCTTAAACCGACCCTGGAGTACGGACATAAGGACGTATACTTCCTAGTATTGAAAAACACATCAAAGATATTTAGTCAATTTAACCAACTATATGATGTTTTTTTTTGCGAATTTTTGAAACAGAAAAGTTACAGCTGCGAGTTAAAATACGTTTAAATTGACATTGTTATTTTTAAATCCGTTAAAAAGATAAAAAAAATATATTGAATTTGAAAATCAATGGACAACAATTTGATATTAATTTGAGTATGAGGGTTAATTGGCTGTAAAAGTTCTAAAAAACTGTGTTTCTCTGTCAGTCAGTCAGGACTTTATCAATATTGATAAAATTAGAAAATTTTAACTTGGATTTTGAATAAATTGTGTAAAAAACTGATTTCTGTCGGTACATTTGTATGCAAATTTCTTAATAAATTGGTTATTACACGTCGTAAACAACCTCCATAATAATTTCATTCTTGTACTTACTGGATTATTAAAAAATAATCCATCAAGCGCAAAGCCAGATTAAAGTGTTCCGTAGGTTTAAAAAAATAAATTGGTATAGTCTTATTGTTTTCACAACTAACAAACTAATTTTTCGAATAAAAATTTACTAATTGTACTAGAATTAAATTATTTAACTAATACTTTATTTCAAAAACGTTAACCGGCGAATAGGACCGTGCTCCCAATACCTAGCGGTCCCAATCGACGGAAGCCTCATTATATTATAAGAGTATTACATAATTAAAAAAAACACAGTAGTCATTTTGTGTAAAGAAATGTGTCTTACTCATTTAAGGCGTTTTCTAAACGTTACTCTTGATTTGACTAAAACAGGGCTTTGAATATTCGTCCATTTTAAAACAATTTGGTCATGTCTCAAAAGCTAAACAAGTTAGTTCTTTCTTCTTCATGTATTTTTATTTTAAGGTGTGCAATAAAGATAACATCTATCTATCTACCTAGTTCAGTAGATAGATGCCCGAAATACTTTAATGCTTGCAAAAAATGAAATCCTGCAGGGGGTGGCTCTCAACGATAATTATCGTTGCTAAGGACTGTAAGTTGTAACTGTCAACTTAATATTTTTGAATAAAAACACATGATTTGTTTCTTAACACTAAGTATAATTAATTAACGCAACAGTTTAAATTATTTAAGTAAACTTATATTATTTTCAAACTTTTAAATAAAATGTACCTATAGCCAAATGGATTTTAAAATAAAATACTTACCCCTACACGAAACCTACACGACTACCTACACGAAAATAAGTATTAGTAATATTTTTGCGGTGTTCCAAATGTGTCTAGGGAACCCTAAATCCAATATTGCCAGGTGTTGCCATTCATTTCATGGTTCGCCGCCGCACATCAGCTACAGCGATCGGCTTTTAAGGAAATCTATGGATTTTTCGAGATTTTCTTATAATAAGGGCCACATTCAGTAGGTAGCTTCTCGCTTCTGGTTCTAGTCGTTTCTAGTTTCATACAGTGGCAAAGGAGTGGACAGCTAATTGCTAGTTTAAAAAAAAAAAAATCTCTGTGTTTTCTATAGACACAGTTTATTATTTCGCTTATGTGTATTTCTTTTCTTCTTTATTATTTGTATCTTATTTATGTTTACAAAAAAAGATATGCTTTCCTACCTAAATATCTATGATATTAGATAGGTAATTTTTTTATTTTTTTTAGACAAGTGACGAGGTAAGCTAATCGCTCTCCTGCTGGTAAGAGATTACGCCTGCCCATGACCAGAAGAGTGTTACACACCTACACAGGACTTTAATGCCGACTTGCACCAAATTTTGGGAGTTCCTAAGCAATTACTTTACTCGCTTTAGTTCTTAACGGTCAGAATCTGGACTGTTAAGTACTAACAAGCGAGTAAAGTAATTGCTTAGGGACTTTGACAGTTTGGTGCAAGTAGGCATAATTCACATAAGTCAGGGCTCTGCATAAGAACTCGTCCACTTTGAGACATTTTGATGGTTAGTCTTGAAAGCCTAACTAGAATTAGACTAGACTAAAACTAGCCTAAATTTGAATTTGAATTTAAAAATTGATAGCATATTTTTGATAGCTTACACATTTTACACATAATATTGGTTCATACCTATTTCTATACTATATAATTTAGGTAAGTTTATTATAGCACATAAAAAAAACATTTTTAAAAATACCAACATAATTTAACAAGTTAGGAACTTACCAATAAGCATTATTTAAAAATTGTTTATTTTAGTGCTCATTAAAGCGTCGATGACACACAGGTTGTTTTCACGCTGCTTGTTGGCAAGTTTAAAAGCTAGCGTGTGAGTGAGTTAGCTTTCGGGAAGGTTTGTCAACTAGCAGATTGTAAAAACGCCGATAACACGGCGCGAGTTTAAACACTACAAGCAAACTCGCTGGCTTGTAGCGTGTAAAAAAGCCGTGTTTATCGACGCTTCACTATTTTCCAATTTTCTAAACTGACTAAATATTTTCGTATGCACGTAATATTCCAAAATTACCCAAATATTGTAAACGTTTTGAAAAGTTCAAATTTGAAAAATTGTCGTAACTCGCAATCCTGAAGTCGAAGTTGAGTCTTCGTCAATATAAACTCCGACACACATTACCATATCAATACTAAATCCAGACTCCATATGGTGTGGTGTAAGTCACTGGCGATTCGGTCACTAAAATACTGGGCCTAAGGCCTGAAACTGCACTTTTGCATGAAACCGCGCGGGAGCCCGCTTAACGCAGTTTAAGGGCTAAGGCTTCAATTTTTTTGAAATGGATCTGTACCTACCTACTTTTTTTTATAAGATATTAAGAGCGTATCCGGCCAATAACATAGATGAATAACGGATGGACGGATCGGAATGAATCAAAATGGATGCGGAATACAGGGCAGAAAATTTTCAGACACCCGGTCAATAGAAATTAAATATCTCTATTTTCAAGTTATGTTTATTACTTTTTACGGTGTAGCTTTATTAACAATGAAAATGCCTAGTAGTTTTAACATATATTTATCTAGCCCCTTTAGGTACTTCTCTTTTTCGAAAATTTGCATCGAACCAAAATGTACTAGGTAGAAGTTAAATAATGTGGCTCATTTTCAATGTACTACGTTGTGATTCAAATACTTCTATACTTTAATACTTCTGTGTTCAATAGTAGATAATGCACCAAGGGGATAAAGCAGTGTTTTACGTCACGGGAGGCATGTTGCACCATGAGCTAACGAGGGGTTCAAGCTACCCAAGACGAAGACAGGCTTTATCCCAGAGGTATGCTCCTATTTTTCACACCTTCTCGCAGAAGCGAGACAATAAAAAGCCAGGGCTCCAGCAGCAAACACCGTCTTTTGTTTCACGTACTATGAAATTGTGCCTTTTTCTTTTGAGTTCGGCTTATGGTGGCCAGTTCGATTTTCGATCAAACCTCTTACAATGCCATATGGGTATTTTTCTTCTAAGAGTTTTTCAAGAGTTTCCTTATGAATTTTACGTTCCAAATTCAAATCACTTTACTCCCTTGTAAGTTTCATACAACTTTACCTCCCTTGGGAGGTAATGCTTTCCTTTACGTTGAGATTGCATATAAGTACCTAGGTAATTGGACATTGTCGGCGAGCAGGTGGTGTGAAAAATGTAGTACGTCACATCCGGGCTCACTTTTTTTAAACGAAGGTTAGTTTTATTTCTGACTCGCTGACCTACAACTTCGTTTGCATTTTTTTTAATTGTTTTCTTATTCCTTTCTTTAATTCTCTTTAAGCTCTTGAGGAAAATATCTTCCAAGTTTCAAGTCTCTGTCTGGTTTGACCTGTACCTACGTTGCCTGTCAGTCAGTCAGGACCAACCCTTTTATTTATATTGATTAGTAATTAATCATGTTAAGTTAAAATAAAAAAAATAAAATGACCAAGCGCCGCCATTGTTGGAACAAATCGCTGTTATTTAATAACTTGTACTGAAACCTTAAACATCTGCATTTGACAGTACTTGTAGGTAGATTTAGTCAAACGTAGCTATAGTTATAGGTACTTGACATCACGGATTTAGCCAAATTAACTTGAATATTAATACGAAGCAAACACAAATTTTGCTCCAACCTGTGGAAATGGGTCTCATTCATTGATTAATAATTCAGAAATGTTTGAATCTGAAACAGATGGGGAATTGAAATGCGTTAATGTATTATTTATAACTAGAATATAACTAGTATTTTCCGATGAGTTTATAGTTGGTATTTTCTAGTAGAAATTATTATTTGAATACCTAGATTAGTTATAATGATTATAGAAAATGAATTACTTCACTATAAAATCATTGATATTTAACATTTTTTGGTAATGTTGGAACACAGAAGTATAAAAGTACTTATAGAAACACAATTTAGTACCTACATTGAAAATACGAGCAATAAAAGAAGCCGCATTATATTCTAGTACATTTTGGTCCGATGCTAATTTTCGAAAAAGAGAAGTATCTAACAGGGATAGATATATATTATACTTATTTTATAGCTACTAGGCTTTTTCATTGTTAAAACTACATCGTAAAAAGTAACAAACATTATTATAAAATGGAGATATTTCATATTTATTGACAAGGTGTTTGAAATTTTTTGGTCCTGTCTTACGACTCCATTTTGGTTTGATACTGTCCATCTATAGTATAGAGAATAATAGATTGACAGTATCAAACCAAAATGCAGAATGAATGAATGAATAATGGTGTTCCTATAGATTCTATAGGAACGCCGATATTCTTCAATGTGTTGGAACATTAAAGGTGGTTATGATGTTTTTATTAGATGAAAGATTGACATAGATAGATAGAAAATACTTTATTGCACTTAACAAATAGTACAAGGCGAACAGGCGAACTTAATGCTATGTAGCATTATCTTCCAGCTAAACCTTTGTGTATTGTGGACAGTTGCGTGGGTAGTGCACGAAGAGCAGATTTCATTAAGGAATGATTATTATCCTACACAAGTATTATAAATTATGTAATATACATAAATATATATATATAATATTATATGTATATATATAAATAAATAAATATAAAGTACCTACTTAAAAAGTTGATCTAAATAAAAAAATAGTTCATGGAGATGATTAGCTCAAAGCATTTTTATCGAGAAAATGTTTATAAAATTTGGATTTGAAGACATTTACAGAGACAGCATCGCAAAGAGCAGGCGGAATGTTTGGGGGTTCAATCTAGATTATTTTTATCTATATGTTGGGCCAGTTGAATCGTGTTTTCTTATCCCAAAGACGTATTTTTCTCAGTCTTATTTATAATTAGGCCGTTTAGGCCTATAAAATTGGTGGCTCGCTTTTCTTGCCGCAATCAGGTTTCAATTATTTCTATTCATTTCAGATTTCTTTTAGGCCTATTTGGCATTTAAGTATGTATAATGCAGTAGTTTTCAGGATTAAATTAGAGGAGAAAAATATGCAATATTAAACGATCAGATGTTATGTGCCACGTTACCATTTATGCTATTGCGTATTTAATAAGGGTCCTGATAGAGTAATTTTCAAGACTAAACTATTGGCGTGAAAATTTGCGGCTCGCTTCGCTCGTCACCATCACATTTCTTTTGCTGGATGATTTTGGGTCCTAATACAGCGATTTTCCGTAATAAGAAAACTGTTTTGGGCCCTGATAAAGCAGTTTTTCCTAGAAAATTGAAACCCTGAAAAATTTTCGGCTCGCTGCGCTCGCCAAAATTACGTTTGTTTTATTGGGTGATTTAGGTCCTGGAATATGAATTTTCAGGACCAAACAAATTGCGTAAAAATTAGCGGCTCGCTTCGCTCGTCACGATCAGGTTTGTTCTATTGTGTGATTTTCGCTCCTGAAAAACTGATTTCCTTAGACAATTAAGATCCTGAAGAATTATGTTATAGTGATTTTTTGAACTCAACTAAGGGTAAAAAAAATATGGATCAACCATGCTCGACCCCCCCCCCCCCGCCCCCGAAGTGAATTCCTGGCTACGGCCTTGGAGCCAGAGGACATAAGTGATTTTTTTACAAGTTTACCTTTCATACGAGTTTATTGGTTGAGATTTATTTCACAATAATTTTCGTTTGTAAAATCATTTGTTTAGGTATTTGTAATATTTGTTTTTGTATACTCTAAACTCAAGCCTGGGTTCAAAAGTGTGATATTTTTCTACAAGGAAAAAAATGAGAATTAAAAAAAAACAAGTAATATTTATACGTTTTATTTCAATGCAGGTTACACAATCATGAGCTTTACGTACAATCAAAGTCACATTTGAACTTAGAACAATGTACAACCTTAGTTTTATCTTAAAATGACCTTTTTTACAATGAAAGATGAATTTATAATTATCGCTTTTGTGAAAAAAGCGCTTTAAAAATAAGCGTTTTGAAATAACGATTAATATTCTAAAACTTAATGATTTTTAACATTATTATTATTAGGACCACACCTTAATCGAAGATTTTAAACATTGAATTTTTATTATATTTTGTATTGACCAAATGTTTTGAACATGTCGCTTAGCTCTTAACTAGAGATGAAAAGCTCGTGTTTTTTAAATATAAAATAAAGATGCGTTAACAAAATCTAGATACTTTGACTAAATTTTGTAAAATTAACTTTCAGTCTTGTCACTAATCATTTTTGACATAAAAAATAATGCAAAAAAAATTAAACGTAAGTAATTTTATTATGAAATGGGCTTAAACGCTATAAAGATCTGATTTTAATATCTATATTATGGCATATCCTTATGTGATACTATTTATGTTCAAAATGGCTTTAACGTATAAGGCACAAGTTTCATATTTTAATTAATAGTCTTAATGTAACTATTAACTTAGAAGAAGGACGAATAAACACAGCTACAATGACATTTTTTTTTCTTTGGCACAAATCCTTAATGAAAATTAGTTAAATTTTGAAGCAAATTAAAAAAATGTGATATGTTTTATATTTATGATAATAAAACTAAAGGAAAAGGAACATAAAATAAAACAAAATAAATTATTAGAATTTTTTATTTTAATTCGAAATGTAACAATAGAATATTTTTTTTTTGTAAATATAAAATCGTATTTTTTCAATGGATGGACTTACAAATTTAGAAAGTAATTAAAGAATCTTAAAGTAATTATTTGGAAAATCAGTCGATTACCATTTCTTGAAAAATATACTTGAAAAATTGTTACCAAATCGAATAAAATCAATAAAGAAATAAAAATAAAATTAGGTAGCTTAAAACTTAAGAATTAAATTAATAAAACTTTGGTATCTGTACTATATATTCCGATTAAATTTTGGAGTAGAAAAGCTAAATATTATAGAAAAATTACATTAATTTATTTACAATGAATACAAGCGGGAATCATAAATTAAGTTTTTAAACTTAGAATTATTGTCAGTTCGCATTTTGAGTATTATTGATTATTTACATTTAACTATGAAAATGCAGCAAAAAATTATAAAAATTCAAAATTACTGAATATTACTTTAAGTTACAAATTGACATTAATCCAAAGAGACCACATTTTTAAAGTGATAAGTACTATAATAAAGTCGATAGGTACAATTAAAATTAATAAAAATAATATGATAGGTGGTTTTTCATCGAAAAGTACCTTAAATATAAAAACATCTCAACGACATCTTGTTGCATAAATTTCAGTTAAGATTTCTTTTATAAATTGTATTGGGACTTTAAAATCTAATTAAATTTTCAATATTTCAAATCAATTAATAATAGGCTAACAATAATTTTCTAATTTTTTTTTAATAACGTCAATTCAAAATATAACGTGAACAAGACGATTCATCGTCGGGGTAAAATTCAAAATTTTTCCCAATTCCCAAAAGCTTTAAATTTGAAATATCCATTTTATGCATAAGTATGATTTATTATGCATACATAAATTTTAAACTTATTCATAAGAGATCCGTTGTGGAATCGATTTTAACTAAAAAGCTTAAAAAATTACGTTAAATTGCAGTTCTTATAAAAAAAACATACATTTGGACATATCTATACAAAATCCAATTATGTCATTTGGACGTTACACTTAAATGTTAATTGATAAGTCAGTCGAACTATCGAAACAACCACACTTAGCCCAAACATTTAACAACCAAGCCCATAGAAAAGGTCAATTTTACGGCTCATTCCCACTAGTTCTGTACTGTAGTTCTGTACACAGAACAAATAAGACGTTTCGTCTCATTAGTTCTGTAACAAAACAAGTGAGAATAAAATTGTGCCCCATAGGACTAAGTTAAGTAGGTCCTGGCAACTGTTTACCAGAAAACATCCCTTAGTTAAGTAGACCCTGGCAACTATTTACCAGAAAACACCCCTTAGTTAAGTAGGTCCTGGCAACTATTTACCAGAAAACACCCCTTAGTTAAGTAGACCCTAGCAACTATTTACCAGAAAACACCCCTTAGTTAAGTAGGTCCTGGCAACTATTTACCAGAAAACACCCCTCAGTTAAGTAGGTCCTGGCAACTATTTACCAGAGAACACCCCTCAGTTAAGTACCTACTTGTGCTTGTAGGTAGGTATCGACCGAACATAATATAGTAAGAGTAATGCCTAGATTACACGTACCGAGTAGTCAGCCGAGACAGTGCAGTCTTACTTGTTCTGTGTACAGAACTACAGTACAGAACTAGTGGGAATGAGCCAATTTTACCCCACTATCTTAACTCTAAATGGAGTCAATAACCTGAGTCACTTTAACCCCCACGAATTGTCTTTACTATTAGTCTTTGGGTTATTTTTACCCCCAAACTATGGACTTGTTAACAATATGACTTTTTCGGGCTAAAAATTTGTCACCCTATCTAACCCTCGCTCACTTCGAAGTCCCATAACATTATCACATTCAATTATTTTAATCTATCTACATTTCACTAAACCTCATTTATTTACATCCTATCTATTTGACACTGTCTTTTGACACAACATACTTATTTTGACACTTAACTTTTGACACTCACTTCGACTTTAAAGTTCACTTTTATGACTTTGAGGTTTTACATTCACTTTGTAAATTTACATTCACTATGAATTGTATTAATTGAACTGTAAATTCACTATGAATTTATCGTTCATTTTTGACTTTAACATTCACTTTGAACTGTGTATTTTGACTGTGCACTTCACTTTGAACTTTATATTCACTTTTAAACAACGTGCGTTTCGTTCCGTTTATTGAACGATTCGTCTATCGTGACGTTTTGTTTCTTTTCCTTCCGAATAGTCCCGTACTGCGGCACGTCTGAAGTCAAATTTTGAACTGTCAGAATCTGGCTAGAGTTGCTCTGAGGCGTGCTCGAGGATATAGGACTTCCGTACTGATTGCCATATTTGTGTCTCGACGGGTCCTTTAGAATGGATTGAGGTTGCTTCGGTGTTTGAGAGTGCTGCAACAAACAAAACATGTTTCATTTGCCTACATAGTATGGGGATAAAAATTAGGCTGTTTAGAACTTGTGGCTGGTTTTGTGGAGTTTTTAAACAGCTTGTTAAACTGCGACTTGGTCCTACAACTATAAGTTAATGTAATTTATGCAATGAAGATAAAAAATATGTTGTATGTGTCCATTCACGAATGTTTCGCAACCATGAATTTAATCTACGTCGGACTTGCCAGCGAAATGCACAATACAACATATTTTTTATCTTCATTGCATAAATTACATTTACTTATAGTTGTAGGACCAAGAACGAAAAAAAACTTAAACGAGTGCTAATGAACTGATTCATTTGCTAAGGACCATGTTAATTTGTAGGGCTGACTGCCAACCGTCACTTGTTGGAGAGGCACTACAAGAAGGAGAAGATATTATCCTTGTCATCATGTTCTGTATTGCTCATGTCATCTGCGGCACAGGGAAGCATAGTGCATGGGTATTAATCATTAATTACCTGTGTACAACTGCCAGGATGTAAAACTGTGACGTCTGGCGGCGGGACGGCCATCTTGTCGAGTCGTTGTCTGCGCAAAGTTCCACCCTGCGACTGCCGGTCCATTGACACTAGAGAAAAAAAAAATTAAGGCTAAAATACTTGAAAACATTAGTTACGGACTGCAGTAATTTTTTGAAGCAATCTCACGTACATTTGAAGAATGAAACAATATTTATTGCGGTAAAAATGACATAGGTACCCTAATTCAAACAATAGACAGAGCAAAGTTCAAAACAGTTTCTGAGTTCCTAGGTGAGCCGAATCGATTCAGGGATTTGAGAGGTAGGGGGCTCGTGAGGTTATAGTTTGGAGCAAACAGCTAGTGTATGAATGTTATTAAAACTAAATAGATAGATTGAATATCCTTTATTGTATCATCTTACTACGCAGGTGTACTTACTAGCTTAGATATGGACTAATTTAATGTTTTAATTATTCATTGAGTTATTCCCTCTTTAATTAAAGTAAAATAAATAAATACAAATTGATAAACAAAACTTAAAACTCACTGTCAAGTCCATAATTATGCGGTGGGCTGGGCATATGCGATGGAGATCCACTGTTGACTCCTCCGTTCATGAGGTGGGGTTTGGGTACTGGAACTGCTCCATATTGCTGCGGCGGGGTCGGGGTGCGGCCGGCCTGCTGTGGGCAACAAAAGTTGGAGCTACTCTAAGTCAGGATACATTTTGATTCGGTGATTCTAATAATGGGAATGCAATTTAGGTACCTATAGAAACTGATTCGCGATCAAAATTAACAAGAAACGCTTATTTTTATTAGCCATTGATCTAAGTGCATTTTACGTTCTAATAGATTCCAATTATTCTCTGAAGGACATGATCCGTATTAAGTTTATCCGACAGAGGACCAAGGTTACCGACATAGCTCCAGAGAATTAGCAAGCGGAAGTGGCAGTGGGCTGGCCATATTTGCCGAAGAACCGATAACCGCTGGAGTAAACGAGTTCTCAAATGGAGACCGCGAATCGGCAAACGTAGTGTAGGACGCCCTCCGGCCAGGTGGGGTGGCGATCTGCGGAAGGTTGCAGGCAGAAAATGGATGCGGCAGGCCGAAGACAGGGCGCGATGGCACTCATTAGGAGAGGCCTATGATGCTAGCTGATGATATTGATGATGAGATTATAATTGAGTAGTCACTGCATCTAGGAAAGCGTAGTTTAAGACGAACTCTAGCTAGATGAGAGCTATGATCTGCGCGCTATAACTGGCTAAAGTTGGATGAGAAGAGCTGATAATCGAGTGGCGCGCCTTGGGGGAGACCTAGGTCCAGCAATGTTCTGCTATAGGTTGAGGTAGATGATGAATTTTAATAGATAGTGATAAAAGACATACCTAATTGTAGTATGCACAAGTTATCATAAAAAAATATTATTATAATTTAGCACCGTCACCAAAAAAACTTTGTTGGCACAGTGGGAGGTGCCTCGACTTTCGATCCGGAGGTTGTGCGTTCGAACCCGGTCGTACACCAATGGATTTATCTGTTCAAAAAATCTAAGTGTGCATTTTAACACGTGCTTAACGGCGAAGGAAATCATCGTGAGGAAACCGGCATGTCATAAAACCTACAAAGTTCGAAAACATGTGTCGTGTGCACGATAGGAGCCTCTTCGTGGCGCACTTGAAATTCTTTCACCACACGTGACACGATAAGAAGAAGCACCGTCACTCACCTGTTGAAGGAACTCGCCGATGAGCGGTGGATAGGATAGGTAGCGGTCGGAAGCCATGTTGTAGTATGACCCGTCCAGCGGCGGCATCGGGCTTGGGGCCGGGATGTAGTTTGATTTGCCTGTTGGAATTACATGGTCTTTTGTATGCAGTTTCACTCGATAAATCTTAATTTTAATCGATTTGCCACGACCGGTGTCGTGGGTTCGATTCCCGCTCAGGACAAACATTTGTGTATCATATTGTGTAGATCGGCGTTGGTCTGAGTTTGGGTGTTTTCTATGTATTAAATGTATGTATTTACAAAAAAAAAAGTGTATCAGTATTCTATTAGTTATCTGGTCCCCATAATACAAGCCTACTTAGTTTGGGACTAGATGGCGTTGTGTGGAATGTCCAAACATTATAATTATAATAAAGAATATATTAGGTGCTTTACTTTCTCCCCTGCTACTATTTCAATTTCAGTTAAATTTACCATTCACCTTGGCCACTTTCAGAATAGATTGCTTGACATTTGCTTGCTTTATTTATTTTATACAGTATATAGTATGGTATATGGTGTATAGTGTATATAGTATACACCATCAATTTTTAATTACAAAAAAAAAATGGGCAATGTAGACGGGGTACTAAGTTGCATCTGTGCAGTCAGAATTTTGGATTTCTACAAAATGGCAGAGTGACAGCGGAGCGAGTGCGGCGCCCGAGCCCAGGTTTTGCGAGCTGGCTCGAGCTAGATGCCCGGGTTTGCCGAACGATGAATAAAACTTAAATTATTATCAATTAAAGGTACCGCCTGACGCAAATCCATAGGAAAACGACTAACGGTTACAGTTATCCAATTGTAATCAAATTTATTTTGACAAAAATTCGACTTAATTTTTTCAAGTTTTTTTGCCGTATATGTGTTCAGTAACGGCAACTGACTATGCGATTTTTTTTATGGTGATTTTACCGTGTATAGTGGTATAGCGTGTGTGTATTTGTATATCGTATATAGTATGGTATATGGTATATAGTGTATATAGTATGGTCTAGGTCCATGCTGTAAGGCGTTACAGAGTGAAACTAAGGTAAGCAAATACTATGCTATTTCAATAAATATTTTTATTTATTTACTGCCACCGATTTACTGAGAGACTGACAGACAATACATCGGCCAAACCACTGAACGTAGATATTTTAAATTATGAGAGTTCTGGTCAAAAAGTGTAAGCGCAGACTAAGAAACCAGTTTTATTAGTAAGCAACGCAAACGAAGTTTTCTAAGAACAATCTAAAACCATCGTTATATTACGTTTTTGTAACATCGGTGTTATAACTGCCACGATCAAGACAAAGCCATTAAAATTGTATTTCTCGAAAGCGACAAACTAAACTGGGTAACTTTTACCAAGAAATTTTACCAGTGCTGCGTCCCAAAGTCCCGTGTAGATTGACATCCTTATAACTAAACTGGGTAACTTTTACCAAGAAATCTTACCAGTGCTGCGTCCCAAAGTCCCGTGTAGATTGACATCCTTATAACTAAACTGGGTAACTTTTACCAAGAAATTTTACCAGTGCTGCGTCCCAAAGTCCCGTGTAGATTGACATCCTTATAACTAAACTGGGTAACTTTTACCAAGAAATCTTACCAGTGCTGCGTCCCAAAGTCCCGTGTAGATTGACATCCTTATAACTAAACTGGGTAACTTTTACCAATAAATCTTACCAGTGCTGCGTCCCAAAGTCCCGTGTAGATTGACATCCTTATAACTAATCTGGGTAACTTTTACCAAGAAATCTTACCAGTGCTGCGTCCCAAAGTCCCGTGTAGATTGACATCCTTATAACTAAACTGGGTAACTTTTACCAAGAAATCTTACCAGTGCTGCGTCCCAAAGTCCCATGTAGATTGACATCCTTATGCCTGTGTGCGTGAGGTAAGGTGCGAGCGTGTTCTTCGTAGTAGTTCGGAGGGGGGTAGTCCAGCGGAGGGGGGAGGATCACGCCTTGTTCTTCTATGAGGTAGTCCGTTGTCTGTTGAAGGCATAGAAGTAATGTGATTTGTGATCAAAATCCACAGGAGGATTTTATTTAAAAAGCCGTGTTGGCCGAGTGGGAGGTGCCTCGACTTTCAATCCGAAGGTCGTGGGTTCGAACCCGGTCGTACACCAATGGATTTTTCTGTTCAAAAAATCTATGTGTGCATTAAAACCAGCATGTCATAGAACCTTAAAATTCGAAAACATGTGTCAAGTGCACGAATAGAGCCTCTTCGAGGTGCACTTGAAATCCTTTCACCACACTGGTTCGAAAGAACTAGTGACACGATAAGAAGAAGGAGGATTTTAAGTTCTTTAGATTTGAAGTCTTTTATTATTGTTTTTTCTCTAAAATATAAAATAATACAGTCAGTTATCTGTTAAAGATTGGTGCCGTTTAGAAATGTGATGATATTCAGCTTTGGAAATGGTTGTAATAATAACGTTTAGAAAGCAAGTGAAGGTTAGGATTCAGATGAAGGGAATAAATTAATTTGAAAGTTAAATTAACCAATGAACTCTGTTTCGAAAGTCAACATTTGTAAGTAAGTATTACTTAATAATAAAAAATCAAATCTTCTTCTTCTTATCATGTCACTAGTTCCTTCGAACCAGTGCCGTGAAAGGATTTCAAGTGCGCCTCGAAGAGGCTCCTTACGTGCACTCGACATATGTTATCGAACTTTAGGTTCTACGACATGCCGGTTTCCTCACGATGTTTTCCTTCGCTGCGAGAACGTGGGATGCATACATAGATTTTTTCGACCGAAAAAACCCATTTTCGCATGACTGCCACCGGGATTCGAACCCGCGACTATCAGATCGCAATGTAAGGGCCTCATCCACTCGGCCACCACGTCTTTAAAAATCAAATAAAACGGTCTGCATATCAAAATATGTCGATAAAAAACTATTTTAAATGTAAAAGTGATCTTCAAAGTCATCTGAAATTCAAAGTCAAAGTGACCGTGAAAGTCATATTAAAGTGACTCACTTGACTCATCATATGCCGATTCGGCATGCTGGGTACTTCCGGGATTGGCGGGGGAGGCCTGTCGTCGCCATCTTGGGAATATGTCTCCGATTTCTCCGACACTGAGCTTAGAGTCTCTCCCGTCATGGTGTCATTGTATGACGATGGTGCGTACATTTCTATGGTGGCCGACTTCGACGATTGACCAGCTTGTTCTGTGGTTAGAGAAACAAATTGTCAATGGAGGGATTAAATAGGCATAGGTTTTGAATATTTATTTATTTATTATCAACCGACTTCAAAAAAGATGAGGTTTTCAATTCAAATTTGTTACTGAACTTTGTTGTTTGTAAATCGATTTGAAAAAATATTTTTCTGTTTAAGAGGATATACTCAGATTGGTCGCATAGAAATTTCATCAAAACCCGTTTAATAATTTAGTTTAAAAACAAATTATCTGAAAAAAAATGTCGTCGAAGTAAACAAAATTGTGTAATTTTCTTTCCTGTGACTATTCAGTGGTGTTTACGGTCACTAAAACAGTCCAATTGAAGTCGGTTCTAGTATGATTTCTAAAACCTTGATAAATAAATGCTAAAATATATACTGCAAAGGCTTAGATATAGTGGAGGGGAGTGCATTTTTAGACTGAAAGATCTCTACATAAACACTAAACTACGGCAAAAATTATAAAAAAACTTACCTTTTATGCGTCTAGCACGTCGTTTTAAAACAAAGCAAGCGACCAACGCAGCGTTTATCAGAATGAGTACGGCCGCAGTAACTGATACGTATACTATGACCGGTCTGGACACATCTGCCGATTCTACGTACTCTGTGGTCACTACGTTCAACTCGCCTACTTCAGACGAAGCTAAACAAAAATAAAATAAAAATTAGCAAATTATAATATTCAAATTAAAAAAAATTGAGAATGGGAAGTTTGAAAAAGTTCATTTATGAGTTGATTTTTGTTTTTCATCTTGCTCGCAAGGTTGCTTTTTTGTTTTCGTTTCGTTAACCTTCTGCATAACACTGAGTTGAGTCCTTTTTTACCATACCTGGGCACTTTATAAATACGGTCAAAGTAAGTCTATTTAAGTTTGAATTATTTATATTAGTTATAAGTTTCTTTTTACTTTATTTGTATGTGTCTATTATGGTAAATTAATTACATTTCATTTCATTTAAATTTTCTTTTTGTGAATGATAGTATTTATTATTTTTCAATCTTAATATGCTGTAACTATTGTCATCATTAGTTAAATACGGGAAAAAATATTTATATCTTGACCGCTTAATCCTACCATCACTTTTAAACCGCTGATAAAGAATTCGAAATCTTTAAACTACGTTGCTTTAAACAAGATACATGTATTAAATGATTTTTTTATCTATTATTACATTAGTTCATCCAATAAAAAGCTTAAAAACTTAAATAATAACTCGATAAAGTACAATTAAGTTACAGTCGGACCTCTCGAATCTAAGTAGTCGGCCAGACTGCATTAACCGCGACCTTACCATTGAAAGTGCTTTGATACGTGGCCGGACTCAGGACTTTGAGAAAGGGGCAAGATTATAGCCGTAACCAGCAAGGTAACGCACATGCGAAAAAGACCGACTATATTGTCCGATTGCGGAAAAATTACTAACCATACAATACAAAAAAATATGGAGATTAGGTAGATACTTTGAGGGCAATGCACAATGCAGCATTCAACGGAAAGCCAGTGGAGACCACTATCCTCTTCACAGAATAAAAAAGGGCAATATTTTTGATAAAATAATACTTGAATAATTAATTTCAGACAGTTTACGTCCTGAATGTGTTAGTGCAGTTTTTGTAAAAGAAAACTGAATTAAAATCAGTTGTGGAGAGGCGTTTCTAAAACGTTGAATACAGTGACAAGAGCTTAATCTGAAATTGTGATCATAACAACTTGATGTGTAGTTTCAAACCGTAAATAGTTTTTTATGCAGGATTCAACGCAATTATAATAAAATAGAATAAATCTTTATTTTGCGTTAATTGACGCACAGTTTGGTTTTTATTGACCGGCCCCGTCCTAATTCCGTCTCTGGGTGGCCATCTCGAACAAAATGTACGTTTTATTTCAGAATTGAATTAGTTTAACTTCATTCGTGTTGCGAATTTCGTTGTACAGCTTTGAAGCACAATAAATCTTTTAGCGGGCTTGTAATAAATTTTCTGAACGTTAGCCATTTTTGAGAAATTGTACGTAACATTTTAAAACAATTCATGAACTTTGCTTTATTTATTTTTATGAGGTTTTGTTTCAAATATCTTGCATAAACCTGTTACAAGCTTCATACGAAGTTTAATATAAAAATAACACGATAGTTATAACGAAATTGCTGAAGTTTCGACGACTTTAGCAATATAATAATCGTAAATAAAGTAACAATTCAAGTAACTTTCAAAATAAGTAACCTTTATAAAATACAAGCAAAACCAGCAAAGAAAATAAATCAATATCAAAGCTCCCATTCTCAACCGTATAAAAACTACCATAAAACTTAACTAATTAAAATCTAAACATAGATTCAAACCTCTTATCCTCTTATTGGTTCTCCGATGCAGACAAAACCCGATAAGCAGTACATTCAACAAGATAAGAGCCGTTCCTATAATCGTGCCTGTGATTATAAAAACTCCAGGCACACTATAGGAATTTAACTCTTCCGAACTTGATTGTACTGATGTCGGAAGAACACCTGTTGCAGCGTGAAAAGTATTTTTTTATTATTCAATGAGAAATGTTGACTATAATAATTATTATCATCATTATTATAATAATCACCATTATCAATATTATCAGCTGGACCTCTAGGAATTTGTCCGCCCTACACTGCGTCGTCGTCCAGTTTTTCTGTTTCATTTATTTATTTATGTAAACAACTATATTATTATTGGTTGCTTAAAACAACAACACTTTTTTGTGTTATACTAGGGTTTAAGTTCGTGGATGACATTCGATAAATCTTCTTCAGCAGTTATGAATTACTAGCTGTTGCCAATAGCTTCAAACGCATCACGAGCTAAAAATGCTATGCTAACTCTATAACGAATTTCAGCCTTCTCGGTTTAATAATTGCAGTGTTAATGAGTAACAAACGTCCACCTATTTTCACAAACATTAGAAACTACAACTTTTCTGTGAGAAAATGTAAACATAGTTGAGTGTAAAATATTAAAGTCTAAAAATACAAGTGTAAAATGTCAAAGTTATAATTGTAAAAGGCGAATGTTAAGAGTACCTATATCTAAAAGTAAAGAGATAGGCTTAGTGTTACTCTAAGAGTAAAATTGTTAAAGTATTAATGTTTTGATAGAGCGAAAATATGTGTAGTGATATGTAAAATGTGTATGTAAACGTGTACCTAATAATAAAAAATAAGTTTATTGTGTTAACTTCTGAATGAATTTGAATGATCTAAATTTAAAAGTGTGAAGTGAGGTCATATGTGATTCCCACACGACACTTAATTTTTCAAAATGTCAGAGCGTCTGGTCGAAGCGACACGTGATCAGAGGGCTGGCAGCTATCTCAGCCAAATAATAAGTCTTGTAATACAAAGAGGCAATGCAGCCAGTATCCTGACACGCTGCCATCGCGTATCAAGTTGGAGCAGTTGAGCTACCTATACATCGTTTGCAACAGACATGTATACACTCCCAAGCTTTCACATTTATATTATACTCTTAATTTTGCAAATACATTATTCATCTGACAATGATTCTGCCAAGTGTGATGACTACATAAATTTGAAAATGCTTGCGTGCACTTTTCTTTGCGAAATTAAGAGTAATATAAATGTGAAAGCTTGGGATTGTATACGTCATGTCTGTGCAGTTGACTGTACATTTTGTAATATAGATTGTAATAGTTAACTAATACTGTAATAAACTATATTTAACAGTAAACTCACTAAGTGTAGTCGCTTTGGTGTCATCAGGTCGGTATTTGCTCTGCCCCATCTTATTGACCGCCATCACTGAGAATACATAGTCTGTGTTCCGTTCCAACCCACCGATGGTGTAGGAAGTCGCATTCTTCGGCATGACATCCTCATATTTGTACGATTCGTCGTATATTTTTCTGAAAATATGAATATGTTAAAAGAGGTGTTTAAGACCTGGAGGCTTACCACCGAAAACAATTCAATCCCGAATCAGTTTCAATTCCATTTCAGATTCTGATTTTAGTGGCACTCTCGAACCCAATCCGAGTGCTATTTCACGACAAATCACGCTCGGATTGGGTTCAAGAGGTGCGGTTCAATTAGTTAATACTGATTCAGTGCATGCTGAACTGGAAACCATAATATTTTAACGCAGATTTTTCTGTGTACTTGTTACCAGCAATAAAACCGGTAGGCATTACAACCACGTAGCCGATTTTGTTTAGTTCCATTAAATTCGTTGAATTGAATCAAAACCGTGGTACATGGGAAGAAAGGCAATAGAAGGCACAAGAAGGGGTCATAGTAGACGACACCGTGGCTTAGTTGGTAGTGCCTCTGCCTACGAAGCTTGGTGTTCCGGGTTTGATCCCCGGCCGGGGCAAATATTTGTGACGAACACAAATGTTTGTTCTCGGGTCTTGGATGTTGTGATGTGTTGTATGTGTCCATGCCACCTGCGACACAGGGAATCCTAGTGCAGGGGTGTGAGTGTGTGAATGTTTATTATTATGCTTATAGTTACCTGTATCGGATCCTGTACCAGGAGAACAGCCCTCCGTCAAACCCTGGGACCCACTCGAGGGTCACGGTGTTGTGAGTCACGTTGTTCACTGCCAGTGATATCACTTGATCTACAACAAAAACAACCTTTTCACTTCGCATGCTCGTAAAGTTCAACTTCGTGCACGTTTTAGGGGGGGAGTAAAACTGCATTTTGGGCCCTAAGGAAAAAAGTGATTGATTATTAAATTTGTTTCAAAGAGGTTCAGTTTGTAATAGGTATCATGCCGGAGGTTTAATAATCGGTCCTTCATAATACCCATAGCTCGGGGTATTATGAGGGACCCTAACAAATCTATTTAGATTTTCGAATAACGTAGTGACATTGGATGCTATTTTCGAATTACAAAATGGCCGGTCATTTCAGTTAAATTGGTTTGATTTCCTCGCAATCGAAGTGAAAAATCTTGTGTATATGTCAATAATGAACCTAAACTACATGAAAATAAGGACTATGATAATGCAAAAGTAGACATACCAGGTGCACTAGTGATATCCATCTTGACAGACGTGGTGGAGAAACCCAAGTCATTCCTCGCTCCGCATTCGTAAGTGCCATAGTCAGAAGTGGTGACGTCATTGATGAGGAGTACAGATATGTACGAAATTGCGTCAGTTTTGATGTACTCAGCGAAGTATTTGGTAGATGTGTTGACGGGGAGTTTGCCGCCGTTTCTGGACCAGGTGAAGTTGGGGGCGGGTGCTGATTTGCATCTGAAAGTAGGTTTTGTTTAAGATGTGTCGACCTTTCTTACACTACGAAAGGTAACTTCCCATGATGATACGAAAGAGAAACATGGTGACGTGGTAATGAGACTGAACATGTTCTTGATAAAAAACTAAAGAAATAAAAAAGAACTGATGGTTGAATTTATAAGCCATAGGAATTTATCCATAGTTTACGCTGAACATAATGATAAAGAAGATTCAGTACTAACTTACGCGATCAATATGGCAAATTACTGGGCAAACATATTTGAGCCATAGACACAGAGAAGTAGAAAAAAAAAAGATATTAAAAGAAAATTTATCATACAGGTATCTATGAAACTCATTACACTTAGTTTAGTTAACAGTACTGTATGTATAATGAAAATAAGATTAGAAATATAACAAAAGAGGACAGGTACCTAAACTAGGAAAAAGAAAACAAAAACAAAACAGAACCGATACCTAAACTAAAAAGAAAAGAAGACGAAGAAGAATCAGTAGTAGTAGAAAAAGAAAAAGGAGTGAAGGAATAAAACTCACTTGCAAGTCAACCGTCCAACTTGTCCAACATTGGACGCAGCTTTCGCAAGATTCGGAGCAGAATCCATCTCCGGCTTGAACTTCACCACCAACATCACATCCTGTTTACTCTTCCCACCGATCCCGTTATCCACTACACATTGGTAGTTCCCCACATCAGATCTAGTCGGTTCCCTGATGAGGAGGTAGCTGGTATTGTTGCGAAAGTCGAAGGAAACATCGTCCCTTTTAATGGGGTAGCCTTCACGCTGCCAATGGATGTTGTCTCCTGTTAGGGGGTTTCCTGCAAAAACGGGTATTTATTGAATCGTATACTTACTAACCTACGTCTTGCTGATTGCTGGAATCATTATTCAATATGTTGGACATTTCGCACAACGCCATCTAGTCCCAAACTAAGCAGAGCTTATACTATGGGAACCAGATGGCTGATAGAAAACAAATACTTTTTTTTGTAAATACATACATAGAATACATAGAAAACATCTAGACTCAGGACAAACACCGATGTTCATCACACAAATGTTTGTCCTGAAGCGGGAATTGAACCCGCGACACCGGGCGTGGCATTCCAATACACTTGCCATTCGACCATCCGTGTTGTCAAAATAAACAATACATCTAAATACTATACTTATATTGAATCTCATTCTGAGTCCTGTTTTAGTAATGAGCAGTTAGTTAGTTTTACCTAACTTGTGTCAAAAAAGTTAACTCTGATAACAATAAAAACATAAGATAATATTTATTTGTTATGATGTTTAAACATGTTATTATGTTACCGATCCGGGAATCATAAGGCTCAGCTGTGGGAACAGTTTAAGCAGATTATGAATTAAGGATTTTAGTGAATTTGTTAACTTAAGAAAACTTACCGATAGCGGTGCAAGAGAGCATGGCATCTTCTTTGGGATTTGATATCCCATCTTGCGATACCTCTTTGATGGATGCTGGATCTATTAGAAAGTAATTAACATCAGTATTTTTAATTACAAGATCGTTAACACTATTTGACTATTAATAGTTATTTAAGAGGCTATGTGAAATTTGGAGTAGCTGCGTTTCATTGTTACTCGGTATCAGTACAGTTCACAAACTTGATGTTAATACAGTGATTACTTGAGGATATAATCTAAATAAATGTAAGACAGAAACACTATTGGTAAAACTTTTCTCGATAGATTTATTTTTTGAACTAGGCCCTCTTAAAATCTGATTTCCATCCATCCTCCGAATTTAGAGAATATTTACGGTTTATTTTTATACTATTGAGTGAGTTTTTTTTATAAATTCAATACTTTTCAAGCAATACGATGTTTTATCATTTGTCGCTTACGTCCCTTACTTTTTAGCGACAAAAATCTATATCTAACCTCTTCCCTCGAGGTAAGGTGTCTAATTGCGCTATCACTGTCTTACAATTCGGCAGCTGTCATTTCTGACAGTTTCACATATTCTCTTAAGTAAAGTTCATTTTTCTTTTTTTTTACCACTACATTTGAATGATTTAACGGGTCAACCAGGCATATATCCGTTTCCTAGTAACCCAAGGCAATTTTCACATTTATGTCACTTATGTCTTCTGCAATGTTACTTTCTGTACATGTTTTGTTAAAATGCGTGTACTTACAGTGTACATTAACAGTAATGTTGGCCACAGCAGCGCCCTGTGAGTTGACAGCTTCACACGTGTACACGCCGGCATCATGGCGAGACAGCTTTGTCATATTGAGCATGCTGCCTTCCGATATAATTCTATCATCTGTAACAAAAACAAGTAAAAATAATATAAAAATATATTGAAAAAAAATGATAGAAAACGCGAGGAAAGATGTTGATGTACAGACATGCCCGGTATTTTGCAAGTCACGCTAATATCTACGTCATCTACATAAAGATTATGAAACCAGAATGACGAAAGATCAAACGTTAGCATTATTAGACAGAAAAGTTGTTTAAGGTTAATAATTTTAAGATCTAAAACGAAAAATATATCTTTATGGATACAATTTTTACCTGTCTAATAAGAGCATAAAAATATTAGCTGCCTTTGCAGTCTAGCAATAGTAGATTATGCACTAAGGGGATAAAGCAGTATCTTATGTCGCGGGTGGCATATTGAACCCTGAGCTAACGAGGGACTCAGTTAACTCCTGAGCGAAGCGAGGGAGTTATGTAGAGTCCTGAGTGACGCGAGGTGTTCAAGCTACCCAAGACGAATACAGGCTTTATCCCAGAGGAGCATACTCTACTTTTCACACCTTCTGCGAGGCGATTAAAAAACCCGGGCTCCAGCAGCGAACACCGTCTTTTGTTTCACAATCTTTGAAGTCGCGCATTTTTTTTTTTTTTTTATGAGTGGCCAGTTCGATTTCCGAACAAACCTTTTTACAATGCCATATGGGCGTTCTTTTACTTAGAGTTTTCCACGAGTATCCACACGAATTTGACGTTCCAAATTTAAATTACATCAACCCTTGGGAGTTTCATACAACATTACCTCCCTTGGTAGGTAATGCTTTGCTTTACCTTGATATGTAATTGTTCATTGTCGAGCAGGTGGTGTGAAAAATAATATTTTGTATTGCGATTTGCCAGAATGTATCATTTAAATCCTTTCTTACGTTAAAACTTTCCTGATCCTGAATTCGGATACGAGGATGCCCCTTAAGTAGATACTAACTGTTGGAACTATACGTAGACTGCGTGATCGGAAGCCCGTCTTTGGTCCAAGTGTAGCTGATGCTGCCAGGGTTGCCGTCAGCTCTGATGACGATGACTAGGGGCTCGTTCTCGACGCCAACTGTGGTATATTGGGTGGCTTCGTCGAAAATGGGCGCGTCTGTGAAGAAGGACATTCAATCAAGAAGTGTATACATTTATTTATACCGTTGGGTTGGGAGGCGTTCCCGCAAGATCTCCATGGGTACCAACATGGTGTCAGATATTCTGCCGTAAAACTGTCATGTGTAAGTATAACTGTGTTCCGGTCTGACACCGGGCACTAAAAACTTGCATGGTTTTACACATGAAAACTTTTTTGGATTTTATTGGAAATTTTACTGTATTTTGTAATGTTATTTTAAAGTGCCTGGAGGTCTTTCTTTGTATGATTATAATGACCGCGAGTGCTATTGTATTGTACTGTATTGTAGGTTTAAAACAAGTTGCCGACGGCCGGTACGCATGTATTTGTGAAGTGGAGCAGAAAAATAATTTAAAGAAAACTTTAAGCCTTAGGCTAGATTATAGGGTTTTATTTTGGATAACAAGCCTAAAAACTTCAAAGTATGTTTAGCGGAGAAATTTACCCAAAATCGTTTGATACAGAAAATATAACCCACCTACATGTTGAAATACGTTCTGATAACAAATTCCGTTTGATGTTTCCCAAAGGGATTTGCCTTTCAGGTGATTTTTAGTAAAAACAGTTCTAAGAATTTTCATCACATTCGTTGAGCGAATAGGTATTTTTCAATTTGATATATTCCAAGTTTGCTAAAGTACATTAAACTGAAAGATATTTGAAAATGTCGTCTGTTATTGCTACGTCGCGATGAGTCCCCAAAGATAATTTTGAGAGCTCAAATCGTGTTAGAATCTTATCGGTCTGAACATTCTCAAACGTACATTATTTTGAGAATCGGACAAAGTAAAATAAGTTCAGCATTTATCACATTTACCCTAGGGCACTTTCCAATTCTAGCATTTAAAACATTTTCCACGTTATATTGACCCATCTGACCTTCTCTTGTATTTCGGTAGACGAAAATATAATTGTAACTAGAAGTATTTTTTGACTTGACTACGTCTGATAAATCGATGAACGCCGGCTGCATACACGAAAACATTGACGTCATTATCCGGTAACGCTCATTGTCCCGTTACGCTGGTAGTCAAGTCACGTTAAGCTATCGTCCGTAAACCAACTTAACAGACAACCGATTTTTTTTTTTATACAAATGGGAACTTTTTCGCCAAAAATTAGGTCTGTGTTTTTTCCAACTCGAGTCAATGGATGGATGGACGAGACAGGATGAAAAAAGTGTAAGACTGGATTAGGCGGCGCACCTTGGGAGCCTACGTTTAGTTCTGGACTGCTATAGGTTGATGATGATGATGAATTTCAATTTAATCTATTCTCCAATTATGGCATGATTTACAGCCATCTATTCAAACTAACTTTCTTCTTTATTAAGCAAGACATAGAGTCCGGTGACGCAATAACAGGCATCTGCGGCTAACTGCATTAAAAGTCCATCCGAAAAAAAAAAAATGCAGGACATAAAGACCACTTACATAGCACCTTCAGCGCCAGAGCATCATTGACGCTCCTCTCCAAAGCCTCATTGGTAGCCTGGCAGGTGTACACGGCTCCATTCAGCTCCTTGGTGATGATCAACTTCAGCTCAATGGTGGACACTGTTCCTCCATATAGACCTTTCTTCTGCTGCATTGGGAGACCTGTAATACATGGAAATCTTAATGACGCTCCACGAACTCATGGGTATAGAGGAAGCAAAAAGACTGTGCCCACCCCACATAAGTGGATAAGGATACGAAGATATGAGTGCGTTTCCAATGACGCGGAGTTGGCCGGAGTGGAGTGGGCTATGAATTGGCCAATCACAGTGCTCGAAGTGGAGCTTTAAAGCACTGTGATTGGCCAATTCACGGTCCACTAACGCACCATAAGCCTCGAACTGATAAACGGACCAAAGAACTACTGATCGAGTATAGAAAATCTTTGCTGGAACCAGTCACTGATGGAAAGTTTGGTGCAAATTTATAATGTTTGGACCATCATTTTTCCTGACGGAAAATGTTGATACGGTAAACGATTGCACGCCTTGCCTAGAATAATCATATTCACTCTTGCCTTGAAGACATTATAAGGTAAATACAGACGATGAATAAATGAATGAATGATTTAGGTATTTGTCTCAAGTGTGGTTAGTTACAGACGGGTCTTATGAATGTATAAAGTAGAGTCACATACTTCACTGTAGAATACAGTAGGTATACACATTTTATTTTAATTTATATGGATTATGTTTCTCACAATCTCAATCATTTGTGTCAAAAATAACATAAAATTTGAGATAGTGAATTACAATTTCCAATAAAATAATCGCATGCAAAATAAAACAAAATTAACATACTATTGGCAGACTCTCCAAGTCTGCAACCAACCAAAACAAATCAACTGGTCGAACGACTACTTTGACATAAATAGCGAGGCGCGTCCGGCGCCCGCTCACTTCATTCCGAGCTTCTGAGCAGAGCAGACGTCACTAGTGCTTGATAACTAGTCATTATAACCTAATTCTTGTTGATTTTATCATTTGAGTTATTAAAGGTTGTTGTAATCGTTCATTGTCTTTTTCAGTCCACTTCTGGTTTCTTATAATACAATAATAATAATCAATACCTACAAATTAGCTAGTCCAATGGTAGACTGTACTAGATGGTAGAGCGTTTCCACCCTCTAGCCACTAGAAGGTGGAACGTTCTATCATCTTCTATCAACGCTAGCCCAGCAGTTCACATTGCCTTATGCTGGAGATGTCGTACCTTCGACAGGGATCCCATCACGCCACCAGGAAAGCACAGCAGGCGGGTTGCTGGAGGCTGCGTCACAGTACAGCGTGGCTTCCACTCCTGGCGTCAGTTCAGCTGGCTCTGCGTGAACCTTTACTGTTTCTGGAGCGACTGTTGGAGAAACACACAAATATAACTAACTATACACACATTTACACCACTCAAACTAAGATTTCTTGTGTCGCAGGGGACATGGACTAGAAGACCTCTTTTCAGAAAACTTGTCTCATACTTACAGTGCACAGATAATAATATCAATGATATTATGAACAAAACAGGCGTTGGTACAGCGGGGCTATTTGCTAAGCCGTCATTAGTTCTCGTTATCCGATTGAATGGTCAAGAGGGTGGAAAAAAATGACGTCACCATAGGATTTCTGCGCTATCGGCTTCGAGAGGTCGGCCATTTTCTGTCAGATTTGACGTACCAATCGATAACGAGAACTAATGACAGCTTAGCAAATAGCCCCGCAGATATGACGGCTTGGATAACGAATGGAAGAAGAACATAACCAGTGCTCTGTAACTCTCGCTTGGTTCGGCGATATATACCTACAATTTCGTGTACAGCAGACTGTACAAAAATTTATGGGCTGCCTCTCGCGGCGCGCTTGCGCGGTGCAGCGGCGCGCAGCGCGCAGCTTTTATCATACTCTGTTTGACGTTTTCTTGAAATAAATATGATTTGAAATTAGTAAAAAGATAAAATTATATTTGAATAAGTAAAATTAATTACTACATAAACTTACCTACCAGGTATTCAAATAAATAATATGCCTAAACCTAACAGGCATTTTTGTGCGGTTCATGGATGCCAAAACAGAATAAGCAATGAAACATTGTCGTTTTTACGCTTTATTTTATTTTATTTTATTTAATAGGCAATGCCAACAGCATACATAATCTACATTATCTTTAAAATCATATATAATCAAGTTCTAAAATAACGCTTCCAAAAGACGAAGGGTTGTAAGTTTATTATTTTAAATAAGTACCTACCGACAATAGACATTATCTATCTAGATAAGCAGACGAACTTTCATCAAAAATGCGCTTTTTTGCTACGATCTAGTTCCTAAGCGCATTAGGATAGCCGCACACCTGCCTCGGCGTATGCCTCGTGAGTCGCGGCCTCGTTCTCACTGCGGCCTCGTTCGATAAGACATTACAACTATAAGACGTTAGACGACATACTAGTTATTTATCCGTAATTTATTTTTAGGCGTATCCTGTGGTTGCAAAAAATTTATGGAACAGATCTAATCAATCCTGAAACAAAACCAAGAAGTCATCGTGTCTGCTCTCAGCATATTGAAAAATCTGTGATTGTTTTCGTACAAACCAATACGTTTACGAAATGCCGACACTCAGCACCCTGCAACCCGCCCCCGAGAAGGCACTTAACTCCACGCGCAATTGAAAGCGCCAGTCTTGTTTTTGAATTATTTGTACCTATACTTATATTTTAATTACAAAATTAAAATACATTGTCTGCATTCATTGAAAGATGACGACCGATTGACCAAGACAAAATATAACAAATGGCCAAAGAAAGACTTAGATATTTTCGCTCATTTTGCACAAAGTTCCTGTACTATTGAGGCCACAGCGAGGCACCACGCGAGGTTAGTGTGCGCTTAACCTAAGGTACAAGTCGAACCAAAAAGACTGTGTATTGTAGCTCTTTTGCTGAAAATAAGTCGCTACAATTGTGGTATGTTTAAAAAAAACCAATAAGCATCTAATAAAATTGTAGGTATGTGTAATAATACAAATGTCATGTATGTACCTACATACATTTATACTTTTATGTACGGTCTATGTGTATGTGCCTTCTTCTTCCAACGTTAAAAGTACGCACAACCTTATCGCTACACCTGACGTAAAGTGACATTTCTCGAGGGAAGCCGCGGGGTAGGTGCGGTTGGTGGGAGCGGTTGCCTTTATGTTAGCCGATGCGCTTCTGACGAGTAAAACAATATGAACTTTAGCATCGTGACAATTGCACTCAAAATATCGTACTTTGCTCAAAAGAGTTAAGCTTCTTTATGTAATAATATTACTTATTCTTTGACATAACGTAAAGCGGACCCCATTTTGACCGGTTTCCACCACGAAATGGTAATGAGCAAATGTCTAAACAGAACGGACTCCGTTTAAGAGAAATAGGTTTACATTTAGTTTTTTGATTTTAACGGGTATTTATAACGGATGTCGTCAGTGTGGTGTGCCGACCGAACATTTTTAACGACCAAAATGAGGGTAGTTCTCTCATTTCACCGCGACGGTAGCTCCAATACGCCAGTCAACCCGTGACCACGGCTGTTGCAATACAGTCGAAACGTCGGGACACAAAAACATACGAGGTTAGCGCGATAAATACCCGTTATAATCAAAAAACTATGTGTGATAATCGCGAAAGTCTACGAAAAACTAGGTTTACATTTCCAACAATACAAAGTTTTTCTGTCTCCTTTCCTCAGCAAAAGGAAAATGAGAAAAGAGAAGTGCGAGGAGTTATTTCAACTCTTTTTGCTCGTAATTTCCGCCCGACTTTTGCAGGTGGCAATATAATATATGAAACGGAGATAATGGGTCGGCTCCGCTTGCGATAGGAACCGGGCTTTAGGGTGCGTCTCCACTGACGCGGAGCTGGGCGAGTGAAGAGGAGCGGAACGTGAATTGGCCAATTCACCGTGCTCGAAGTAAGTGGAGAGGAACAACCGTGAATTGGCCAATCACAGCGCTCAAAGTGGAGATTCCAAGGAAATAACCAGCTACAATTTATAAGGAATTTACAAGGAAAGACAACCTTAGAGTAGGATAAAGGCAGGGAGATGATGAAGAATACTTACAGTGCACACTGAGTGTGACATTCTCGAACAGTGGTATTTCCGTCGCGCTGTTAGTGGCTTCGCATCGGTACCGCGCCTGGTTGTCAGTCACATTTGTGAGGATGGAGATGTCTGCGGATACAGAGTTGCTCTGCGTCCTGGTTACTGAGTTCACCTGTGAACGAGGCATAAGGTCAGACCTTCAAAGAAGTATAGGTTACAGCCACAGGAGTAATAAAGTATAGAATCACAATGTACTACTCGGGCGAGTCAACTTGACACCTGGCGGACAAGTGGCTCGGAACTTGTTGCGTCCCCCGCCCCCCGCGCGGCGCCCTCCGTATTTCTTCTTCTAATTGCGAAGCCTTATCATTACCAAGTATTACGGGACCTCTTCTCTATCAAGATTATCCAATTCCACGCTGTACTTTGCACAAACGTCATTCGAGCCAGGTGTCATGTTTATTAGCAGTACACACACAGATAGGGTGCCTAGGGGATTGGTTTTAGGATGTGCACGCACAAGTGATACTAAGAGGCAACTGAAGAACGCGTTATTTCGATGGCAAAAGCAAGAGACCTATAGGACTAAAATAATGCTACGTAGAATTAAGTATTTTTCGGTAGTCAAATTAACAGCAGAAGCCTATTGAAATTACTGAATTTTTAAGACTGGTAGACAGTATCAAACCAAAATGGATGTGGTGTACAGGACAGAAAATTATGTCAAAAAAAAAAAAATTCTCTAATTTCTTACTTTTATTGACAATGAAAAACCCTAGTAGTTCTAGCTTATAATATTTATCTAACCCTGTTACTTATATTTTTCGAAAATTTGCATCCGACTTAAATGTACTAGAAGTTAGCCAATATAGCTCCCTTTTCTTGGTCGCAGTTTCAATGTACTACAGTGTGACTTTAAGGCGTTGTCCTAATAGAACGCGATCACGCGATCGTCGCGCGAGCAAGCGATGCGACCGTACGTACTAACGTCAAATAGGCGTCCCAATTGGCGTCGCATCGCGTCGAGGGATCGCGCGATTGCCAATCGGGACGCCTATTTGACGTTAGTACGTTTGATCGCGTGATCGCGCGATAAACATTCGCGCGAACTTGCGATGGTCGCGTTATCGCGTTCTATTAGGACACTACCTTATACTTCTATGTAGCTTACCTTCTTGTCATTCTTGTACCACGTGAGGGACGCGAGAGGGTTGCCTCCAGCAGACATGCAAGATAGCTTCTGAACGGTTCCGGCGACCAGGGTCGTGCCTTCCACGTAGCCTGTTATGATGGGGGCGTTCGGAGGATCTGCCAACGAAAGAATGGGTAATTGAGTGGGATAATAAAAACACTTGAAATCCTTTCACCGCACTGGTCAGAAAGAACTAGTGACACGATAAGAAGAAGAAGTGGGATGATAAATAAATAAACAAATAAATATTTTGGACATTTCACAAATTACCATCTAGCCCCAAGGCCCCAATGGTACATAATATTACTTATTCTTTGCCCAAACTCAGCAGAACTTGTTGTACTATGGGAACCAGATAACTGATATTTATACTTATATATATAAGTTTTTTGTACAAAGGTAACTCAAGAGACCAAAACCAGTTAGTTTTTTTACTTAAATGTAAGAAATATATGAAAACTGATTTAGCCAAAATATTTGATTATGCATGCAAGAGTAAATAAATAAAAATGAGCAATGTTTTCGCGTTTCATTCATCATTTATGTACCTAATGTTGAACGCAGGTAACTCAGATGACAGTTTTTGAGGGTAAGTGTTGTTTTGTTTATAAACTGTCTAAAATATGAATAAACGTCGCTGCCCTTCTAGAATATTAAAGTAGATGATATTTCTAATGACCTAATCAAATTAATATAAAGGATTATTAATGTTTTTTTCTTTCAAAATATTTTTTCTGACCAGTCCATTGTGTGGGTAAAAAAGTTGATTCGCCCATATCCTTTTTATCAACAGAGTTCAATTCGGTTGCATGTGTTTTTTTTACCTCAGAACTTTGTTGTTTATAGACCGATTTGAATTGCATTTTTGTTTGAGAGGATATACTTTCAGATTGGTCCCATACAAATTTCATCAAAATCGATACAGTAGTTTAGTTTTATATCCAAATAAATGAAAAATATAAATGAAATGAAATCGCTTATTGCATGAATTATGGTATACCGTTCTTAAATTATAATATTTGGTTTCACATACTCCACCGTGTGACGGCGTGCAACATTTTATTTATCATGCATTATATATAATATATCTAATTTAACAAACTGATTTAATTATATCGTATGCCAAAATTATAATCTAAAAAGTCACTTATTTATATGTCGTCGAAGTAAACGAAATTGCGTGTTTTGCTTCCCTTGGTGTTTACGGTCACTAAAACAGTCAAATTGAAGTCAGTTTTCTATGTTTTTGTAATACTTTGATTATTTGAGACTCAGGACAAACATCGATGTTCATCACACAATTGTTTGTCGTGTAGCGTGAATCGAACCCGCGACAACGGTGTGGCAGTTCAATACACTTGCCATTCGACCATCCGTGAAATATAATTATACGGCCCTTATGTAATAACTTTATAACTTTTCTCTTTCGTAAAAAATTCTATAATATAAAATAGGTTACTAGACGTTGTAGGGGTAATAATTATAATATACAAGATGTTGTTATATAGGGTTAATATAATATACAACATGTTATAAAACCCATATTACTTTATACTGTAAACTTAGCACCCGACGCAAAATCTCGAGAATTTTCCCTCCAAAATATTCTTTCAAAACCCATGTCGTAATTATGGCGGGTACAAACAAGCTGTCCAATTAGCGGCAACCCTAAACTAGGGTTGACACCATTTCTGTAATCATGTAGCGACACCCCTATTTTATAATCATACGAGCTGTAATTAATCTTTATAATTAATGAGATAGTAACAGTGTGAGACTCATAAAGGTCCAGAGGATAAAAAGTCATATTATATATTTATTATATTATATTGTTTTATACACCACCAATATTTAATTACTAAAAAAAAAAAAAATGGATAATGCAGGCATACTACGTTGTATCTGTGCAGTCAGAATTTTGGATTTCTACAAAATGGCAGAGTGACAGCGGCGCGAGTGCGGCAGCCGAGCCGAGCTGCAGCGAGCTGGCTCGAGCTAGGTACCCGGATTCAACAAACGATGAATAAAACTTAATTTTTTATCAATAAAGGGTACCGCCAGACACAAATCCATAGGAAAACGACTAACGGTAACAGTTATCAAATTTTAATCCAATTTATTTTGACAAATATTCGACTTTTTTTTTTCAAGTTTTTGCTTTATCTGTGTTCAGTAACGGCAACTGACTATGCGTTTTTTTTTGGTTATTAACGGTTAATTGACGGTGTATAGACGTTGCGATTTAACAAAATTTCTTTCGTACATGTTTTACACTTCCACTTCTTAAACAATCCATTGAAATTTCAAGTCTCTATGTCCAGTGGTTTAGCCTGTGCATTCTGTCAGTCAGTAAATTGATAGTTTGTATTATATTTGGATGTAAAAATAATATCACATTGTAATGTTATAAAAGTTGATATGGGTGAATGTTTGTTGAATCACGCCGTAACTACTCAACTGAATGAGATGAAATTTGGTTTATAATGGTATAATTTATGAGCCCAAACTATACAGGTTATTTTTAATCAAGATACTTAATAGCCGAAATCTCGTTCAGCAACTAGATTGATAACACCATATGTTATTTTTTTGTTAATGTTTAAAAAATGGCAATAAAAAAACTTAAATTTGAATTTAAATAATGTAAAATCAAGTAGGTATTAGAGAATTGCGATGAAATAATAACATTTACCATTTAATTATTAAATCAACATATTAATGTTAATGTTTCATTAACCACCTATTAATATTTAAAACGCTTCTACTAATTGTATTTTTTACGTGAACCCCGTTTTCAAATTTAATAGTTTTTCTATTTATTAAAAAAGGCACGAACTATAATTACCATACTGATTAATTTATACGTGCTTTAAAATGAAGTTAAATTAGAGTCGAAATTTCTAAATTTCATGAATTTCTAACTAACGAAATAATAAGTTAAGAGCGATCTGGAACGCGCCTCACGTACAACCCTATCGGCGACAACCCTAGCTAATAACATGTGCCAGTAATTCCAGCTTCGACTTTTGGCTGAGCGCTAGTGATGGGACACAAAAACATTGACTTGGTCGTGCAGTCCCGAAGTCGTATTATTTTAAATTACACACAGATATCATTGAAGAAGTAACTAAAATTGTATTTCTATAATATTATAGTCCCCCTTTTTTATGCCTTCAACTACAGCTCTCTAACTGAGAAAATACATTGTATAATTATTTTTTTCATATCATTTTCATTGAATTTTCATCACAATCAGTTCAGTAGACTAGTTTTTTTTAAATTAAACTTACTGGAAAATACAATCATCCAAGTAAATAATATTTAGCTAACATTGAAGCCGGTTTAAAATATTTTTTTTGGTAAAAATAGCAAGTTCATTTTCATTAAGTGCTTACTTTTTGGGATTTTGCTCATCTTACCAAGACCAAGATTGATGGGCCATTAGTTTATTTTTTCCAAGACCGGGACTCGAACCCCATCCCTACCCTTCGTTTGATCACATCGCTGAATATCGTTGACACGAGTGACCTCCAACTTGCGTGTCTATTTATTATTTAGTTTACTTATCTCGCACGTGACACTTTTCGCGCAATATTTTGACATTTGCCTCGTTTATAAAGAAGATTGTATATTTTGTCTCGTTTTTATAAATAAGCTTGTGACTTATGAAAGTGTGAATTATTTGGCGATGTGTTAAGAATAACTTTTTTAAAATAAAGGCATCCATTTTTTACTATACAAACTGCCTGAGTAAGATTTTTATACATTGTATACGATGACAAAAATCTAATTCATTTATTTTATATTTTTTGGGGTAAAAAAACAATATGTACTTTGTCAGCTTCCTAAAAAAGGCCGTATTGGCCGAGTGGGACTCGACACTCGATCCGAAGGTTGTGGGTTCGATCCCGATCATACACTAATGGAATTTCTGTTCAAAAAATCTTTGTGTGTATTAAAAACACGTGAAGGAAAACATCGTGAGGAAACCGGCTTGTCATAGAACTTAAAAAGTTCGAAAACATGTGCCAAGTGCACGAAAGGAGCCTCTTCGAGGCGCACTTGAAATCCTTTCCCCACACTGGTTCGAAAGAACTAGTGACACGATAAGAAGAAGAAGAAGAGTCTTAATTAAATTGCTTAATTTTTTTAATATAAGTTAAAATATATTTAGATAAAACAAGCTAAGAGTTAAAAAAAAACTGAAAACCCGACTGCGAAATAATTAAACATTAATTATCAATTCATTATTCCAAATTAAATTTAAACATAGACATATAACTTATAATATTTTTGTAATCTCCTTTAAAATACCTTCATTTTGATACCCTACTCGATGGGTTTGGTAAACAAAAAAATATTAACGACTTACTATTTAGCTCCAAAAATTAGCCATTTTTATTATTATTTATTAAACCCATCTACGAGCACTAAGGTGGGATATTTTAACTGTCAAAATCCATCCAGCCATTTGGAAGATACGAGGTAACCCAGAAATTTACATACATACAACAAAACGCGCGAAAAACATAACCCTTCCTTGGCAGGCGGGTAAAAAACACAGCGATTACGTCATATACGGGTAAGGTGTGTATCAACGTCCTTAGTCATGTTATAAAGCTCGTTAATCAAAGTAGCAGCCCTGATCACGCCCAGGGGTGTCGCGAATATGCAGATTGACTGATAGATACATCAATCTTAATCTAAATCTTGTAATTTTGGAAATTTGCCGCACGTAAGTGCTTTTAGTATGCTTGTATCCGTATTAATAAGTTATATTAATATATAAAACTTATACAGGGTCATCCAAAAAGTGACGTCAAAAAATTTTTTTTAGATTACTCACACCTGGGTGTATTTGAAAATACCCCATGTAGGTTCAGCGATTTTTAGTAGTTCAGAAGTTATGATTTTTTAAGGTGCTCCGGCAGTAAATTCTCAAATACACATTAAAAAAATCATAACTTCTAAACTACTTCTTCTTATCGTGTCACTAGTTCTTTCGAACCAGTGTAGTGAAAGGATTTCAAGTGTGCCTCGAAGAGGCTCCTTTCGTGCACTCGACACATGTTTTCGAACTTTAGGTTCTACGACATGCCGGTTTCCTCACGATGTTTTCCTTCACCGTTGCGAGAACGTGGGATGCATACATAGATTTTTTCGACCGAAAAAACCCATTTAGCATGACCACCACCGGGATTCGAACCCGCGACCATCAGATCGTAAGGCAAGGGCCTCATCCACTCAGCCACCACGTCCTCAAAACTACTAAAAATCGCGGAACATACATGGGGTATTTTCGGATACACCCAGGTGTGAGGAATATAAAAAAAAAAATTGACTTCACTTTTTGGTTGTCCCTGTATATTCCTCAGACTGGATGTTTTCTATGTATTCTAGGTATGAATTTACAAATAATCAAGATTTTACAAAAACCACTGAAAAGTCACAGGGTAGCAAAATACGCAATTTTGTTCACTTCAACGACTTTATTTTTCAATTATTTTGATTTCAAAACCCAAGTACTAAACCGATTTTTATGAAATTTCTATGGGACCAATCTGAAACATTTAACCTTTTTTCAAATAGCAAATCACAAAAAAGTTCTGAGGTAACAAACATAAAAAAAAAATCAAAGGAATTGATAACCTCCTCGTTTTTGGAGTCTGTTGAAAAAAATTACACAAGTTTTTAATTACCAGAAAAAAAGACGTTCAATCAGTTGCCGTTAAACACAGATATGGCAAAAAAAAACGTCGACTTTTTACACAATAAAATATGATAAAAATTGTAGACAGAGAACTAAGGTGGTAGACATAGCTCAGAAGATCAGCAAGCTAAAGTAGCAGTGGGCCGGCCTATTTAAAAAAAAAAAAAAAAATTAAAAAAAAGCAGAAGGTGGTTGAGGAGAGCCGAAGATCGGGCTCAGTGGCGCACCTTGGAAGAGACCTACGTCCAGCAGTGGACTGTGGATGATTATGATGATGAAAAATTGTAGAACTGTTACCGTTAGTTTTTTTCCTGTAGCCTTTCGTCATACGCATCATTGATAATACCTACTAGCTATATGATAGTCTGAATCCTGCAGGGAACGCCTCCCAACGGTTATACATAAACCACTTTTAAACCTATAATAATGCAGGCAAAGCTGCGAACATAAGCTAGTATTTAATAGTGATAACATGAACCATTAGAAATAATTGCAGTCCATAAACGACATACCAGCCGCGATGGATGTTTCTTGTCGTAAAAAACATACGGACCACTCATTTTCTTATAGCATAATTATGGTAACCATATAAGTATTCATGTATAGAATCATAACTAAGTATATTCGCTTCAAAAAAATTTGTCAATTTCGCTAACCTCTAGGATATTTAGTTCGATGCTAAATTTTATTTTTGCTTAAATATGCATAGGCAGGCATACATAAAAAAAAAAACTTTATTGCAAAAACACATGTAACAAAGTACAATTATTGTTTTACAAAAGGCGGTCTTATCGTTTATAGATAAAAAAAATTATTTCTAAAATATTTATGTCATAGAATTATTATTAGAATTACAGTTCACAAAAATAAATTTAGTAAATTATAAAACTTGGGGACACTATCAAGAATACGTCAGCGTACTGGAGATGAACTCGTTTAGAAGTGCAAGTGCTCTTGGGGTAGGCGCTGATTTGCCAGCTAGAGCTATTTAAAACGATCTCTTACAGACTACTTACCTAAAACTGAAACTAACCTAACCTAATACTAAATGTAACGACTTTGCCGTTGGCCCCAGCGTTGTGATTAGTATGACAGTTGGACATCTCCCTCCGAACTAGTCGGAGACTGTATCTCAGAGGCCGATGTCCACCTTCAACACTTGCACGGCTGTATACCGTCGGCAAAGTCATTATGTTTTGATTCGGCTATAATTATAATACAGAGTATTGAGAGAAAAAACCCTAATAAGGAATAAAGAAGGTACGTATAAATATGACCAAGTTACCTAATATAGAGCTTATGATTTCTAGTAAACGCAAGTATGAAATGTATAGGTATAGTGTTTATGTGTGTAATTTATATATATAATTATAGTATGGAATTATACCTTAGTACATCGAAAACGCGAGCCAAGCAATTGTTCAATTGAGCCGCTAATACATTTAGAAGAAAGAAAGATAGAAAGTCTATATAAAAGTCCGATAATGCTTTAAAATAGAGAAGTACCAATACTGGTTAAAAAATCAACTTTAAAATAATTAGGCTTTTTTATTCTCAATAAAATGCAATCGTGAAAAGTTGCGAAAGTTATTAAAAATAGAGATATTAATTTTATTTGCAGAGGTATTTTTTTATCTCGTTTTACGACTCCATCTTGCTTTTAAGCTGTTTATCTTGGTGTTCTAAGAACACCGTTATAAGTGTGTATAGGTCGTTCTACATCACTACCGGAAGAAAATTATGGGACAAAAGTACTCCATTTCCTTTAATGTCTCGTGTTTTGGCCAACTGTGTAGAAAGAGGGTTTTGTTTTCAAACCGACTTCAAAAAATGAGTAGGTTCCTTCTCAATTCGGTTGAATGCTTGTTACTTCAGAACTTTGTTATTTAAAAAACCGATTTGAAAAAAAAAATTCAACCGACTTCAAAGACGGAGAAGATTCTCAATTAGGTTGTTTTTTATGTTTGTTACCTCAGACCTTAGTTGTTTATATACCGATTCGTTTTTTTTTGTTTGAGAGGATATACTTTTGAATTGGTCTCATACATTTCATCAAGATCGGTTCAGTAGTTTAGTTTTTAAATCAAAATAACTGAAAAAATATGTCGTCAAACGAAATTGCGTATTTAGCTTCCCTGTGACTTTCAGTGGTGTTTACGGTGACTAGAACAATCCTATATTGTATATATTATATGAATAATATAATCCTATATTGTATTGTATATATGTAGTCGGTTGTAGTATTTTTTTGTAAATCAAATAAAATAAATCAAATCAAAATATTTATTTCGGACAACTTTAAATGTAGATCCATATAAAAAGATTAATTAATTAATTAAAATCATTAATAAAACATTACAAAATAAATAAATTTAAACCTATCATCATGAGCACCTCCAATCGAGCTTTAATCCAATAGTGGAGCAGCCTATCGATCAAAACTCGATTGAAAGTCTGCATGATGGGTGAGTCATATCTGCGTCCAATGACTAGTAGGATGCTGTTGGTACTGTTCCACGTTCTGCAGTGAGGCGATTTTTTTTGCGTATGATGGCATGAAAGCCGTCGACCCGCGCCTCTGCAAACATGGTAGATGCACTGCAGAAGCGAGGCAGCCCCATCAGCATCCTAAAGCCATTATTGTATTGGACACGTAGAACGCTAAGCGCTTTTTAAAACCTTGATTATTCAAGTGTTAGACGGGTTAGATGCACCAGAAGCATAGGCCTCTTATCCTAAAAATCTTCCTTTTGAAAATCAAATGAAAGCAATAATAGGTAAAGTTTTTAGTTTATTTTAAATACTTTTTGGGAAGTTTATAGACCTTCCCTTGTCTGAATGAAACGGAGATTCAGTTGCACAAAACAGTTTATTGTAGGCGGCACGAACACGATATCATAGCACATAAAGTACGCAATTATATCTGGTAGTAATCCCGAGTACAGAAGTATATTTTACAGTGAAAAATATTCGCTCCTAAAAATCTAGTGACATTGACATTAGCTGAGGGCGTTATACCGTAGTGAGTCAAATGGATGTGTTATGCCAAATCGCCACACCACCCCCTTACGGAGAAAAGGAAACCAGGAAAAGACAATTCTTAGTCAAATCAAGTAAACACATAGGCAAATAAAATATACACCTAATAACAACGAACAAAAATATACACAATCAACGAACCTAGAAAAAATAATAAACATTTAATCATAATTCTTAAATCTAACTTGTCTGCCCGAACGTGTGGTATATTGTTTTCGCACTGGTAATTTAGGTTGCTGCGACGGAACTAAGGGCTCGGGCGACAACTCACTTTGCTTCGTTGTCAGAGAAGGAGGCAGGACCGGGAGCGGTAGCGACGGCGAGACCAGCGGTGGTGTTGTAGATGGAACAGAAGGCATTTGAGGAGGCACGCAATCGGCTAGGGCCGGAGTTTGTTCCGACTGTTCGATAAAGGCGGGTTTCAGTCTGTCAACGCTAACAACGACTCTATTGTTTTTTACTACAAGAGTGTATGTCTTGCCATCACGTCGGGGTCACCAATTTGGGAAGTTTATAGACCTTCCCTTGTCTGAATGAAACGGAGATTCAGTTGCACAAAACAGTTTATTGTAGGCGGCACGAACACGATATCATAGCACATAAAGTACGCAATTATATCTGGTAGTAATCCCGAGTACAGAAGTATATTTTACAGTGAAAAATATTCGCTCCTAAAAATCTAGTGACATTGACATTAGCTGAGGGCGTTATACCGTAGTGAGTCAAATGGATGTGTTATGCCAAATCGCCACAACTTTATAATTTATATCTATTATAACTTCCATAAATGAAATAAAAAATAATTTTTCGAGAGTAATGTTTTCTATATGAAGCACCTGTTTTTAAATAGATTTTTTTCCCGTAGTACAAGCTCTGCTTAATTTGGGGTTAAAAGGCGTTGTGTGAAATATCCAAAAATATTAATTTATTTATTATTTTTATTATTGTGCTTATGCTAGGGATTTAAAGGGTTTTTTTCTGATTTAGTTAGTGTCACACCTTTTTGTAAGAAAAAAATTGATAAAATGCGGTCCAGTGATAAATTATTCATCATTCAAAAGAGCTTTGGAAGCACTTAAGTTTTTATTATGAAAGCCAAATAAAATAACAAGAAAGAAAAAAGTTATTCGTCCAAAGCTTAAAATTTACTTACAAATAGGTCACGTTTACACCAACTAATATTAATAGTGGTATCTGTTTACCACAGTAATTAACCGTTCTTCGGGTACTGATTACACTTACTTATTTAGTTAACTTTAAACTTAACAAAATTATTTATAAAACTAATATACCTCATTAGAAAAACTTTCATCTTAAATATACAGGGTGTTAAATAACAAGTTATCACCACGTAAGATCGTTCTTAAGCAGCGATCGAAAAGCCATTATTTTCTACTTAAGATTATATCAGAGTTTCAGTTGTGTCAATTTCGATATGAAAATTACTAAATAATTGTGTATTTAGAATATTCTGGTTGATGTTCTGTACTGAGTAATGAGTTAAGAGTGATTAAAAAAAAATTAAGTTATCTATTAAAATAAGAACCTCCTTTTTCATTTTCATCGGCTAAAAACATATGTTTACGAAACTACACGACAACATTATCTTGATCACCCTGTAACCTATCTCTGTCATTAAAGGTTGTCAGCGTGTCGCGTTCGCAATTAATTCCCTCAGTATCACAACGTTAATGAGGAATATGTACCAACCCTAGAGTTGAGATTTTTAGTTTATTTAAGGCTCAGTATACTCTGTGATATATTATACACATGACAAGTATGTATATACAAGGTGTTTACTTTAAGATTTTAATTTCTTGCTCCTAAGCTTATCTATATCAATCATACAGGTCTCTCAACGAAAGCTGGCACTGGCAAAGTACAAACACATACACACATACAAGACAACTTTTACAGGTAACAATAGGTACACGCTCTTATTCACAGACACTACACAAGAGCTCGTGTGAATGTGTTGTTCATGCCAGCTTTTGTTAATATACCAGAACCTCACTCTCGCAGCGAATTCCCCTTTCATAGTTAAAAAAAGATCGAAATAACAATAAACAGGCAACAGAGACAAGAAAACCTTTATCATTCTCACAAGCAAAATATTATTTTTTTCTATAATACCCAGCTTTACCCAGTCATAACTTAAAGGATGGTTACACAAACAGATAAGCGAGCTGCCAAGCCGATGAGATCTGCGGCATTCATCAAACGTATGCCTTATCCCGCGTTTAGGCATACTGAAGCGGACTTGCTATCGCGATGTTCATTAATCATGTCGGCTCGTGGGGCAAGAGACGACCTTCTTGGGGCTATTTTGGGGTAAATTAGGGCAAGATTCTTTGAGGTTTGTTTTCGAATTGTTAAAATTACGTTATTGTTGATATGTGACGTTATGATTAATAACTTATTTATTATTCGTCGTAGCTATTTTCCTAGTTGAGCTCTTTAGTGACTTAAATATTCTGCGTGCGATTCTTAATTAATCAAATTGAGTTAAGACGTAATGCTCTATAATACACATGACTTAATGAGCTAAGTAGACTTAATTTAATGGACATTAATCAATGGATTCGTCTTGATGCACTTCATCAAATCGAATCTATTAATTATGACACTTCATTGGTCACAATCAAAGAGCAGAATAATCCGAAATGGCGGTAAAAGAGATTTAGTTTTAGAAGAAGTTTTCTCGTTCTGTTTTTAGAGCATTTCTTGTTAACTGTGTAATGCTCTAGTTAAAAAAATATTAAGAAAATTCCTTGATTTGTTATTTTGGCATTAAAAAAGCGTAGAAAATTAAATAGACATTTTGAAAACGTTTAATAATTTGAAAACAGTATGATTTTTACTGGGTATATTTTTTTTCTGAATAGTCATGATGTCTCCCACTCGTAGGTAAATTATTATTCACTCTTTAATAAACACCCTGTATATGAAAAGCGACTCTTAAAGATGTGTACTGACCGACTTTTTTATCATTATTTTTTGGTCGTCGAAGTAAACGAAATTACGTATTTTGCTTCCCTGTGACTATTCAGTTGTGTTAACGGTTACTAAAACAGTCCAATTAAAGTCGGTTGTGTTACTTTTTACCCGACTGCCAAGAAAGGGTTATGTTTTTCGCGCGTATCTTGTATGTATGTATGAAAATTTCTGGGTTACCTCGTATCTTCCAAACGGCTCGATGGATTATGGCAGTTAAGGTATCATGAGATTTGTATCAATATACAGAGTGTTTTTAGATGGGTGTTTCAAAAAATAATCAAAATGGCGGATTTTTGGAGCTAAATAGTAGGTCGTTAATAATTTTTTGTTGACCAAACCCATCGAGTAGGGTATCAAAATGAAGGTATTTTAAAGGAGATTTCAAATGTATACATAATTTATAAATTTTCACACCAACTGCTCAACAATGTCCAATTACATATCATGCTATCATCAAGGTAAAGCAAAGCATTACCTACCAAGGCAGGTAATGTTGTATGAAACTCCCAAGGGTCATTACTACCCTTATTTGATTTGAATTTGGAACGTCAAATTCGTGTGGAAACTCGTGGAAAACTCTGAGTAAAAGAACGCCCATATGACATTGTAAAAAGGTTTGTTCGAAAATCGAGCTGGCCACTCATAAAAAAAAAGAAAAAAGGCGCGACTTCAAAGATTGTGAAACAAAAGACTTTGCTCTAGCAGCGAACATCGCTGCTAGAGCCTTGGCTTTTTATTGCCTCGCAGAAGGTGTGAAAAGTAGAGTATGCTCATCTGGGATAAAGCCTCTTCGTCTTGGGTAGCTTGAGCCCTTCGCGTCACTCAGGACTCTACATAACTCCCTCGCTTCGCTCAGGAGTTAACTGGGTCCCTCGTTAGCTCAGGGTTCAATATGCCATAAGGCCCGCGACATAAGACGCTTTATCCCCTTAGTGCATAATCTACTATAACATTCAATTTGGAATAACGAATTGACAATGAATGTATATTCATTTCTCAGTCGGGTTTTCAGTTTTTTTAAACTTTAAGCTTGTTGTAAAACCTTGATTATTTTGATCCGCTTATCACTTGCCCGCTACGCCAAAATATTCAAAGGTTCGCAAGACGATGACGCAGGAATCCATTCACTAGACTCCTCCATTTCGCCGGTTTTTTTGTTGTGTATTTTCGGTGACGGGCAACTTTCATTGTCTCTTTTTTTTGTTAAGAAAATTTGTCATTTCTTCAGCGGAGACCCGAAAAGTTATTGAATTTAGTTTAGCGACTTGAAAAGGCTTTGTGAGTTTTATTCTGTTTGTTGTTGCGATACTTTTTTTAACTTATTTTTCGAAGAAAGAATGTGACTCGTTGTGGTCCTCAAATAATACATTTATTATATACTAGCTGTTGCCCAAAACTTAGTTTGCGTTGCGAATTTTCAAAATCTAGTACGCATATTTCAGCTCTTGACGAAGTTTCAAGTTTCAAGCTGGTTTAGTTTTTTTTAATGTATACAAATGAAAACACTGCCTGTGATCATAACAGTGAATGAATGAATGAATGAAAATGCCAACCCGAATTGTAAACCCTTAGACAAAAAAACTATTACATAGAGAAGAAACATTATATACAGTCTTCGAGAATCTAGCCAAAGGAGATGTTAATGCAAGGCGTACCACTCTGTTGGCCATATAACCTTCTTGGCGATTCACGTTAAATAAAATTATACGCTGTATTTGATAACTGTGTGCATATTTTAAGATGGTGTGCGAGATTATTATAGTGTGCGTTTACATGAATAAGATTTTGTTAGGCGCGTGTGCAATGCGTGTTTACCTCGTCCCCCGTAAAAAATGGCAAAAATGTATGTTTGCAGATTCTGAGGTATAAAGTCTCCTTTGGCTAGATTTTCGAAGCATACAGTACTACACATGACTTAAATATATTAATACACGAAAGGAGCCTCTTCGAGGCGCACTTGAAATCCTTTCACCACACTAGTTCGAAGGAACTAGTGACACGATAAGAAGGAGAATAAATGAATGATAAATACACTTGATAGTTAATCTGTTTTGAAAAACAGAGTTCCGCATGATTTCCGCAAAACACTAAACCGCAAAGTCCAACTTTGTTGAACCGAAGTCCACCACGTGACGTCAGCCACGGATTATGACGTCACTACCGCAATATTATGATAATCCCGCCAAAACCGTCGCGCAATTGTTTCCGTATCCGTTTATTTTTTGCTTTTTCATTTTCAACAGTCGTTGATTGAAATCTCTTTTAATCCTTAAAATTTTCCACATTTTTAAATAGAAATAATGTCCTTAAAATTTTGATTGTTATTCGTAAATCAAAATTGCATTGGTATTCTCGACATTTTTTTACGTATTTTATCACTTTTGTGACTTAGTCGAATCCAGTAATGATACTGTCAATTTATTTGACAAAATCCATTCGCCGGTTTTAACTGCAAGGCGATATTTTTTTTTTTCTTTTATAATGAAAAAAACATTACATTTTTTTGCTGTCGGTTAAAATATAATTTAAGCTTCTAACATATAAAATAAAAATCCTTGAGTAATGTCCAATATACAGGGTGTGTCGTAATGAGTGGATAATCCTTCAGGTGCGGGTGGGGGACTTCAGGACTGATCAGAAAATGAAAATATGTACCCAGTAAATATCCCACGGATTTCAAGTTACTGGACGTTTTCGAAACTTCCACTTTTTTACCTTTGTCCATTTTTTTTGCTGCCAAGGTTACAAATCTTGGAATTTTTATAATTTTTTTTTTGCTAGAGTTTTCCTGGATAACTGTGCTATCGAATGGTATTTCTTGTTTTTGTGCCACAGGTACAGTTTTTTTGGTACAGCATTATTTAGCAAAGAAAATGTGTTTTGCTGATGTTTTTCCTAATTTCATCCCCTGTGCTGAAAAAAAAATGTATGGTGACCCATGTGACCAATTTGTGACAAACTTGCCTACTTCATTGGCATTCTAAAATGGTACAGCACTTGGTGTTTCCCGCTACCAATTCAACGAAAATCCCTGTGAAGACGGGAAAAGGTCGTTTTTTCAAATAAAAAGTTCGATAAAATTTCACTTGGTAAATTGGAATTTTGTAAGCAAAATGCATGTAATGTAACAAGAATAAAAAAGTTAAGAACTTTTAAAAATTTTAATATTTAGTCTTGTTACCTATATATCAGGGCACTATACGGGAGGCATCCCCTGCAGGATTCCATCTAGTAGTAGTAGTAGTGGTAGTCGTCTGTGAATAATTGTTTTGGTCATGGGAAAGCATGATCTCTTACCATCAGGAGAGCGCTAAGCTCGTCACGTCACTTATTTAGATAAGAAACGAGATGCATAGCGTGCATTACAGCTAGAGGTAGCCATTTTGAGCTCTTCTGTAGGAAACACTCATAATACTCATGTAATAATTGTATTTTAGGTATCTATTTTATAATTTTAGTCAATTTCTTTCTTAGAGCATGAATTTTGCTTACAAAATTCCAATTTACCAAGTGAAATTTTATAGAAGTTTTTATTTGAAAAAACGACCTTTTCTCGTCTTAACAGGGATTTTCGTTGAAATGGTAGCTGAAAACACCAAGTGCCGTACCATTTTGGAATGCCAATGAAGCAGGCAAGTTTTTCACAAATTGGTCACATGGGTCACCATACATTTTTTTTTCACCACAGGGGATCAAACTTTTGGAAAAAAATGAGCGAAACACATTTTCTTTGCTAAATAATGCTGTACCAAAAAAACTGTACCTGTGGCACAAAAACAAGAAATACCATTCGATAGCACAGTTATCCAGATCCCTGATCAGTCCTGAAGTCCCCCACCCGCACCTAAAGGATTATCCACTCATTACGACACACTCTGTTTGTATAATCAAGGATTTACATAACCTAAACTACTGAAACAGATTTTGAAAAAAAATCTATTGGGAATAATCTGAAAGTATGTATTCTCAACCAAAAAAAATAACAATTCAAATCGATTAATAAGCAACAAAGTTCTGAGGTAACAAATATTAGAAAAAAAAAACATTCAACTAAATTGATAACCTCCACCTTTTTTGAAATTGTTTTTAAGTCACAATTGTTCAATGCTCCACAGACAACTAATAAGACTATGAACAAAAATGGCCTCTTTTATAAAACTGTCTCGTACGTAATTAGAACATTATTGGCCCAAGTTGATTACAAATTTCATTTGACCTTTCATTATATTCTCATTTAGCAAGTTTTATAAAAGAAAGTTTGATTTAACGCAAAAAAAAAACAACTTTATTTGTACCTATATAAGAAAACTCTGATTCTTTATTAAGACTTATCTTTGTAAAGTTCTGAACTTTGTTTACGTTGCGAATTAATAAAATTAATTTCTTAGTACGCATATACATTTTCTTGCAAACATACCCTTCGTATTTCAAGTCTCTATGTCCACTAGTTTAGCCGGTCTTTCAGTCATTCCTACTGACAGGCTAAACTATTGAAGAACCGAAAAAGTTCGAAAACATGTGTCAAGTGCACGAAAAGAGCCACTTCATAGGACGCCCTGTATATCGCATCACTATAAGACCTATAGTTACATATAGGTACCTAGATCTGTACCTAGATTGAAACTGAACTTTGTCCTTTCAATGTGAAAAGGAAAACCTTGCAATGGTTAAGGCGGTTTTCAGGCTTCAGACCTATTTCACAGAGGGAAAGGTTAATAAATGGTGTTTCTATAGCTTGGAATAGGCATAAACGTAGACAAACATTTATTTACCACATAATTATGTGTGTGCACATAAGATTCTACAGATGAAGAAATTATACAAAGTAATATGACATAAAAAAAATTGTATTTTTTAAAGTTGGTTTACAGACGATAGTTTAACGTGACTACCAGAGTTACCGGACAATGACAGCGTTCCCAATGACGTCAACGTTTTCGTTCGCCGGCGTTCATCGATTTATTAGACATAGTCACGTCAAAAAGTGTTTTAAAGAAGGTTCACAAATATTTAGTTTTATTGGAGTCATAACAGTGTTTCGAGTGCTACAAATAGTCTTTTTATGGGTTAGATATTACTCTTTATGTCTAAGCAAAATGTTAGGTGACCTACGGATAGATAAAGCGTCGATTTGTTCACTAGAAAAGATTGCAGAAAATAAATAAGAAGCGAAAAAAAAAACTCAACTTTGGAATATAATAACATTATCAGGTTAATAATAATGATGCAAATAATAATAGAATATAATAATATGACAAACCAAAAGAAGAAACCAATAGAACAATATAAAAAAGGAATCGAGAAATCAATCGAACAATATAATAAAACAATAGAAACCAAGTAACCAATTAAACAATACAAAAACCAATAGAGAAACAAAGAAACCATTAGAAAATATAGAAAAAACCAATCAGAAAATCAATAGAATTAGGGCTTGTAAAATTTGTAAAAATCACTAGTAAACTAAAATCCTATAATAGCGCCCTTAAAATTTCTCGTTGACACCGAACGCCTGGTTTTGAAGACCTGTCGTGTATGTTATTGGAAATATACGCCTCGGTGCTATTCAGAAATACACTTAGTTGGTCCAATTTCTTGTAATAGAAAGTTGGAATCTCTAAGAAAATCTTTAAGTAGTTTTTTTGTAACTAGGAAAGTGGGATAACTTTTACAAAATAACGTTACATTTTACAACGAATGAGTCGCAATTAAAACTTTGGCTCGGAAAATTAATGATTTTGGCTTTGTTTTTATTTTTGATGTCGAAAAAAGATTGCTATTTTTATATTTTTACGTATTTTTAACTACTAACAAAATTATTCACATAATTCTATAGTTTGCAGCCACAATTAAATAGACAGTATGAAATCAAATTGCAGTCGTAAAACAGGGCAAAAAAAATCAGACACCTCGTCAATAAAAATGAATTATCTCCATTTCCAAACTTATTATAATTGAAAAAGCCTTAGTTATTTAGAATTATTATATTTCTCTAGCCCTATTACTTATCCTTTTCGAAATTACGTCTCAGACCAAAATTTGCGAATTTTTGGCGCATTTTCAATGGGCTACATTATGATTCTATACTTTAACTCTTCTATAGCTTATACTAATTTTAAGTTCTTAACTTATCATTTCATAGCTAAAGTAATTTACTCCCAAGTTTATTCGTTCATCTCGGCTTCTCCTTCCCGGGGCCATATAAAATCGGTCCATTCTGCCATAATACACCGTATGATTTCAAGGCACGTACTAAGCGGAGTTAGGAGAACATTAGACCAACTTTAACTATGATTATGTGTATGAAAATGTGATTTTCTTCCAAGTTATTATAATATTAAGTTTAGGTTTGTGTTAATGTATTTAGTTTCTATTATATTTAGGTTTTTAACGTTTTTTAAAGAATCATTCTTCAGATCTCCTATAATAAGTTACGTTCAGTGGGTATATTGAGCTCTTCCTTGTTGCGTGGGCATGCTGTCGGTATCGGCTTAAACAACACAGTTATTTATTGTTTTAAGCCTTTGGGCTTTTTGAAAACTCCGATATCAAAGCTAGCAAGATGAAAGAAGGCGAAATATTTTCCTATGGAGAATCGCAAGCAAAAATGTGTGTTTTTTAAAAAATCTGTGTGATTTTTCTATTAAGTCAAGTTTCGTGAATAATAGTCGTATTATAGGCGTTGTATTTAACATATTTCTTTATATTCTTAATCATTTATTTTTTTAACACACTTGTGTTTTTTAACATAATGTGGAAGCTGTTTATAAGTCGTAAGAAGTGAGATCGAAAAGTAATTTTTGAAGTTAATTTCACCTAAACCATAACAGCTTTTTTTCGGAAATCTGCGGTACAAAATTTTGTTTTTATTTATAGGTTAGCCCTGAGTTATCCATGGATCAAAGACTAGTACTATAATTTCTAATATTTTTTTTTTGTACGAGGGTATAATAGCTACTTACATAGCACGTTGATAGTGTGAGAAGCAACCACGTTCTCAGTGAGCTGCTGATTGATGCCGTAGCACAGCACTGCGAAGGAGGTCTTGGCTGGTTCCACAGTCACAGTGATGTTGGACGTGGTAATCCAACCTCCTGAAAACAAGATTCAAGTTTATAAACCATAAAAATCAATCAATATATATTTATATTTTTATCAATATATTTTTATACAAGTGGGAGGTGCCTCGGCTTTCGGTTCGAAGGTCGTGGGTTTGAACCCGGTCGTACACTAATGGATTTTTCAGTAAAAAAAAATCTATGTGTGCATTTAAACTCGTGCTTAACAATGAAGGAAAACATCGTGATGAAACTGGCCTGTCATAGAACCGAAAACATTCGAAAACATGTGTCAAGTGCACGAGAGGAGCCTCTGCGAGGCGCACTTGAAATCCTTTCACCACACTGGTTCGAAAGAACTAGTGACACGATGAAAAGAAGAAGAATATATTAATAATGTGTGAAGTTACATTCCATCAGGTGAGGCGTGGTCAAACGCTTGAATATTATACAAAAAAAAAAAGTTAAATGTGGAAATAGGAGATGTTACCTTCAGGAGATATAACCGTCCTATTGCTAGCCTCCTTGTAATGCTTGCCGTCGACTGCCCATTTGATCTCTGCAGCAGGGTTGGAAGGTGCCGTGCTGCAGGTCAGCGGCACCGGATCCCGGACCCTGGCTTCCGAAGGTCCAGAGATGGTCACATGGGCTGGGGCAACTGGAACAATACAAAAGCAAGATAAATCTAAGTTTTTAAGTTTTGCTGTATTTTTTACGAGATATAGCGGTTTGCTGGTTTGTTCACTAACATTCTGATTTGATGGACTGTGTGAAAGAGAATATGAACAAAGCAGGCGTGAGTACAGAGATGACGGCTGATAGAGACGAATGGAAGAAGACATGTTGTGCCGACCCCGCCTAAGTGTGGGATGAGGGTAGGGATATGATGTTGATGTTATTGAGGTCACATAAAATATGCTATAATGTGTATATAATAATGATATATATATAACATTAATAATTTCTTACATCATAAGCTTACTGCCACAACATTTATTACAAAATATACTAAAGGAAACAGTTAGGGCCACCCATAGACCATTGCAAACGGTCTATAGGTAGCTCAACTGCTCCAACTTGATAGCCGATGGCAGCGTGCCGAGGCTGCATTGCCTTTTTGTATTATTTACATTAATAATAACAAGAAAAATATTTTTTTATTACATGGACGGATTTGTTGCTAGACAGCTATTTCTTTTAGGCGACCGTAGAGAACGTCAAGTAAAAATGTTTTTACAAATACACTTTCAATTAAATGGTAAATTCAACCAGTTTCGCGACATACCTAAAAGTAGGCAAGTAATATGGGCCACCGATAAAATTTCATATTACTATTATTACATCCCATTCCATTTTTACATGAATACGAGAAATAAGTAAGGAAATGTAACGGCCTATGGCCCGATTTCAGATCCGTTACAACCCCACTTACGTCGCTCCAGTAACGACGTAACGACTCCGTCAATATGGGTATTTTTACATAGAGATTTAATGGTATGTTTAATTTATACCCTTATAATGTTGGAGTATGAAAGTTAAGGACTTACACAAGTAGTTGTGTTGGATAGTAATTATGTATTTTAATGTAAATTTCACACAAGTTATAGAGCCACATTAATGTAAATTATAAACAAGAAAATAAGGTCTAGTGAGTTATATTTCACTTATTGATTTTAATTGAATCTCTGAATAATTATTTGTTATAAGATTAAATATTCATCGTAATAAGTCAAAAAATCTTTCGGGATAAGTGTATACTTGTACCGCAGGTTTTTTTACTAAATTCTTTAGGTGTTTTCGTGTCTTGTTTTATTCATGTCCCACATTCTAAAGTTAAAAAACATGGCAAATGATTACTTTTAGAAACCAGTATTATTAATTCTATTTAGAAAAAAGTAATCGTTTCAAATTAAATCAAATAAATACATACTTTCTTTTTCAGCATCCCTTTAAATCCCTTTATTGGATACTTTTCTATCATAAAAATACCGCAATACCAATTTATGCTGAGCAATTTTACAATAATAGTATTCTGTCTCAGACACGAATGGCTTTTAGAGCCAAGATAACAAATATACCAGTAAAATATTAATTCAAAGGCAAACGAAATTGATAGTACCACAGAGAGATTATATATTATTTTAGAAATAGTACCGAAATAACAATAATGTGAAACATTACTATGAACCATAAAATAGAATAATAGCCATAGTTTTTTTTATTAACCGACCGAAGTCTAGAGTCTAGATACTAGACTTTAGACGAATTTACGTTTGTATGTTGTTCATAATGTATGTTTGATCGACAATATCTCGCGAACCGTTTATCCGATATTCTTGAAATTTGGTAGGTATTTAGCTAAGTTCAATTAAATTTTTGAGTTTATAGATGAGCTAATATGATGTAGAGGTTTTTGTGATATGAGACGTGAGGTTCGGATCCACCTATTAATTTGTATCTATATATAATAAAGCAGAAGACCCCGAAATTCTGTACATATGTTTTTTTTTTACGGAAACGCGTACAAAATGAGGTACTTCATTAACTCCGGGCTTTCAATACATAAACCAAATTTGGTGTGTTTATATTGATTAGTTTTTTAGCTATGACAAGGTCAAAAGTGGCCCCAAATGGTTCGTGTAAACTTACACACAGTGCTACTCGCCAGTTTGCTGGGCCTGACCGTGGCTTGACACACTGTCGTGTATCGAGATAACTATCAATAATGCGTACTGATCGACGCAAGGCCATAGAAACACAACAAACGGTAAGGGCTCTTTCAATTTAGACGTTTCGTGTCGGACAGCTGCAGTGCCGAAGCGGTGCGTTTGTCGTGCGGCGTACGGACGGTCATTTATTTTCATTCAAAGCGAAGCGTACGGCAACCGTGCGGCGTCGTTCAATCGTTCGTACCGACGCCGCACGGTTACCGCACCGTTCGGACGTAAGAGTAATAGTATTCATGTCTGTGCAGCTGACTGTACATATTTTGATAAAGTACTCTTAGGTTTGTACATAATATGTGTGAAGACCTTTTGAAGGTCTATTGTTGTAGCTTTTCCGAAGGTTGTCTGAAGGACGTCGTTGAATGGGACCGCAAGTCGAACGCACGCAAATAACTAATTTTGTGATATTATATTTACATATAAATCTTGTATATAAAATAATATTTTATAAAAGTGCGTTGAGCATTTCAATACATTTTGTTTATCAACCGACTTCAAATAAGCAGTAGGTTCTGAATTCGGTTGTAATGTTTGTGTTATCTCGGAACCAATTTGAATTTTTTGTTTGTGATTGTTTGAGAGGTTGATTGGTCCAATTTTATCAAGCGGTCAGTGGTTTAGTTAATAAATCACTATAACTGGAAAAAATATGTCGTACAAGTAAACGAAATTGCGTATTTTGCTTCCCTGTGACTATTCAGTGGTGTTTACGGTCACTAAAACAGTCCAATTAAAGTCAGTTTTATGATTTTTGTAAAACGCTTATTCGTTACATTTTACCCTCCTACTTCAGTAGTAAAAATCATAGCCGAAATAAGAACCTCCCTCTTTTCGAAGTCGGTAAAAGTTAACAACCTAACTGTACGGAAAATACATTAAAATGGTTCAGTATTGAATCTGTAAGATGCATTCGGCAAAGTTCGGACAAGTCCTGAAAAATGGTATAAGGATGTGTGCACATGTGGTGTGGAAAGATTATGGTTTTCAAATTTAAAAATGTTATTTTAAACTTTGGCGATCGAATTACCGATTGAAGTTGATACAGTTTTTAGCGATTCAATTCAAAAAAGGCAGAAAGACAGTTAAAATTCTTCATACAAAGTAAAATACGTAATCTTGTTAACTTGGGTTGTTTCGAAAACTAAACTACTAAGCCGATTTTGATGATATTTCTATGGGACTAATCCTTCCGTATAACCAATAAAAGAAGAAAAAAACACAAATACAATTGAATTGAGAACCTCTACCTTTTTTTTGGAATGACAATAAGGATAAATTTTGTATTTTCATTATTTTTAAAATAAAAACAAGATTAACAGGTACATACGCCTTAGTTCTGATAATATAAGTACTTACATTTTCATGTGAGTCTCTTTGTGTCCTTTTGAGAATGAATTATAATATCCTTATAGGATATTATCCTTAATTCCATTTCTTTAAAAATATATTATTAACTATTCTCGTCGTGTGCACACAGCCTTAATCCTCTATTCAAATAGGGTTTCTGCGGAAGTTTTTAAAGATTTTTCAATACTAACTGCTTAATGGATTGCAGCAGCTTACGACTCGTCTGTTTTCAACCTCGCTTCGGGGCCGGTTTACAAAGTGGAAATATATGGGCGATTTCTCAAATTTTCAGTCTTTTTTCAGTTTTTCTTAGTTAGTTAAACTTATCTTACTGAATACTAATATAGATTTTTTCAATATGAAAGTTCTATATTTCTTGTTAAAATAGGTCTCGTTTACAATGACATAAGAAATTTAGTTAACAAAAATATACAACAACCGACATCAATCGGACTGTTCTAGTGACCGTAGGCACCACTGACAAGTCACAGGGAAGCAAAATACGCAATTTTGTTCACTTCAACGACTTTTTTTTCTTTTATTTTGATTTAAAAACTAAACTACTGAACCGATTTAAAAAAAAATTATGGCACCAATCTGAAAGTATAACCTCATAACCCTCGGCATGCCTGGTAGGGTCTGTGAGACCCACCGCAATAGTTAAACCATTACAATTCATTCCAATTTGAATTTCGTGCGTAACCGCTCTCAATAGCTGACCGTAGTGAACTACTGAATGCCCTCAGCCCGCTACCTCAGTCGGGGGTGCATTCCAGTAGTGATAGGACGTATGTAAAGTGCGCTCGGGTCTCACTGACCCGACCAGGCATACGGCGTGACATTTTTATGCAGGTATTAATTTTGTTTCTTTTCGTGATTTTGTGTTTTATTTGTTAAAAATAAATTTTATATATTAACTATGAACGCTTTTTTATAATAAAACGTTAAATTATGGATTTTTGTAATGAAATTTGTAACTAATTTGATGGATTTTATTAATGAAAATTATTATTTTATTTTGAATTCAACGTATTTTATCGAATTATATAAAGAATACAATAAATAATAATAAGAAGAACTATAAAGTTCAAAATGGGCAGCACCCTACTTGACATGGACATAATTAAGTTGGTACTCGATGAGGTGGGTGAAAATCATGAAAATGATATAGTTTTCAACTCCAGCAGTGTAAGGCGTAGATGTCATGTCTGTCCGTCAAAGCAAGACTGCAAAACACAATACATCTATGAGATCTGCTAGAGTCACGTGTGCCTGGATCATGCAATTTCCAGTGCGAAAGCTGATTCAAAAACAAAGCTCATGAAAATGAAGAAAAATAATTATTTTAGTATTTAATGCAAGATAACATAAGTGCCTAATGTTCCCCAAAGTCTAATTCAGATCGCTTTTGTTTTAGTTGGTTTTGCAAGTTTATAAACTTACGATGTTTCATTTTACGTTAAAAAACTCGATATGAGTTTAATTAGAAATTTTATTGATTCGAACTCTATTTTTAATTAAAACCCTTTAAAGAATCTTTAATTTTATTATACAACCATAAATATTAATAATTGACACCAATTTATTGGCGAAAAATATATTTAAAGATTCGTGTCTCACAGACCCACCAGGCATACCATGTAACTTTTTCCAACAGGCGTACAGAGGGTTAAACAAAAAAAAAGTTTTTTTTAAATCGGCTTATAAAGAACAAAGTTCTGAGGTAACAAACATAAATACAACCGATTTGATAACCACCTCCTTTTTTGAAAATGGTTAAAAATATCTGGCACTATAACGAAATCCTTCAAGGGACGCCCTTTAACGGTAAGAATAACAAGATAAAACATTCCTAATTTATTTATCAAAACAAAAAAAACGTTTTAGTCCTAACTTTTAGACTCCAAGTTACGGAACCTTCTAAGTCCGCTCGTTTTTAGGGGTAGAAAGGGGGTTGAAAGTACCTACATATATCGTTTCAAATAAATTAAGGATTTTTTGAAATCGGTTTATGAATAACAAAGTTATGAGGTAAATATATAAAAGTAAAAAAAAAAAACGAATTCCTTCTTTTTAGAAGTCGGTTGGTAACAAAAAAAAACTTTTTCTTCGTAACTTTCAGACTCATCAAGCGACGGAACCTTCAAAGTCCGCCGGTGTTTAGGGGTCCGTAGATATAAAAGTATTTGTTACGCTCCAGTAGGTTCCGAACTCACCTGCCTTTGTAAATAAACAATGTCGATTGGATTTAGGAGACACTTGTTTGCTGATTGGTTTAAGTTATAAGATAAAGCGTGAATCGGGAAGCGTGAAATCACGTTTACAATATACATAATCAAAGTTATAAAAAAATTCTAAAATCGACTAAAATTATTAGACTGTTTTAGTGACACCACTGAAAATAAAACTACCTATTGAGAACTTCCCCCTTTGTTGAAATTGGTTGAAAAGTTACAGAAAAACAAAATAGGTACGCAATCTTATAACTCATCTAAATACATTTTTCACCAGCTATAATTATAAAATGTAAGTTTTTTAAGTGTCGCCGAACACGGGCCACCGGCCACAACCACAAAACGCCGCCACCGGCATATTTCCTGTAGTTTTCATACATTTTATATGGACTCGCCGCACACGGTAGACGCCGGTGGCCACCACACGCTAGAAACCACCGCTACTCGCTTCTTGTGGCAGCCAGCGGCCACTAAACACCGACACGAAATTTATATCAGAGATTCAATCTCGTGTGACAATTGGCGACTACCGGCCACAAGTGGCTGTCGCGCGCTTCAACTGCTTTTGTAGCTGCGTCTAGCTTCTCATGGCGGCATTTATGGTTGTGGCCAGTGGCCTGTGTGCGGTGGCACTATGTATAAAGACTGCATGCGCCAACTACCTGCGCGTAACCATCGTGGTCGGTTCCGATAAGCACTGGTAGTCTGCTTTCTACGTGTATACGCCCTTAGATCCTATATTCGCGAATCGCTCATGCCTTGCATCACTCAATCAGGATTGCCTTGCTTTCGGGGGCCCTTCGTTTGATAGGGTTACTCGTCAAAGGGACTCAAAAGGCCTGATGGTATTTTTGTTTTAAACTTGCTTTTCGAGTTTGGAAAGAAAATGTTTTTGGAAATTCAACTTCTGAATTTTTTACGTGTATGTTTTGACAGAGACGTTCTAAAGAAACTTTCGACGGATTATGAAAGCAACTACCGCGTTTTTTTAAATTGGCCAATCTTAGCTCAGTCGCCCTCTGATTGGTGGGTAAGGGGGTACATATTTTTTCTACCAACTTAAAAAAAAGCAGGAAGTGCTCAATTCAGTTTATTTTATTACATTAAACATTAAACACTCACACACCTGCACTAGGATTCCCTGTGTCGCAGGTGACATGGACACATACAAGACATCACAACATCCAAGACCCGAAAACAAACATTTGTGTTCGTCACACAAATATTTGCCCCGGCCGGGGATCGAACCCGGAACACCAAGATTCATAGACAGGGTCACTACCAACTAAGCCACGGTGTCGTCACTGTTTATGTTTGTTACCTCACTTTGTTGTTTATAAACTGATTTGAAAGATTATTTTTTGTTTTTAAGGGGAATCCTCAAATACGAATTCCATACAATAATGTTTCGGACAAATACTCAAAAAGTACGCCGTATTATAGTAATTTCTTCACACTATTCGTTTCGTCCATGTTTTTTGATTTGATGGGATGCAAAATACGCAATTTTGTTAATTATAATGACTTTTTCAGTTATTTTGATTTAAAAACTTAACTACAGAACCTATTTTGATGTAATTTCTATCGGACCAATCTGAAAGTAGATAGATAGATAGATCAAGATTTTATTGTACACCAACAAGAACAAAACAGAGTAAAAATAGAACAAGAATACAAAAGCCTTAACGTAGGTAATACAAGGGGCAGGCTTATCGCTGTGAGCGATCTCTTCCAGGCAACCCGGAAGTTTTATCTTTTCCGACAAAAAATATTTTTTCAAATCAGTTTATATACGATAAAGATCTGAGATAACAAAATTAAAAAAAAATAGCCGAATTGATATCCTACTCTTTTTTTTAAGTCGATTGAAAAGTAAAGTAAATACTCACATAGCACAGTAAGGTCGATTTCGGCCTTCAGCGTGTTGCTAATCATGACGTTCTTGGCTTCGCAGGAGTACCTTGCCTTATTGTCCGACGCATCCGCCTTGAAGGATAGAACGTTCTCCGACATCCGTCCACTGGTCCTGTGACAAAAAAATCCATCGTTAAAATCCATAATATATATAAATCCATATATAAATCATAGAAGTATTAAGGATTGAACCATAGCTTAGTGTCAAAAAAACAAACCAAGCTGAACGCGCAGAATTCACTTGTCATAACTGAACTGAAAAAAATTGTCTGAAATTCGGTAAGACAGTATCGATTATTATAGTAGATTATGCACCAAGTTGAGTAGTGTCTTATGTCGCGGGCGACATATTGAATTCTGGGTGTCACGAGGGACTCAACTCCTGAGTGAAGCGAGGGTTCAAGCTGCCCAAGACGTAGACAGGCTATAACCCAGAGGAGCATACTCTACTTTTCATATTTTCTGCGAGACAATAAGAACCCAGGGCTCTCTCATCTCTCTCATCTCAGGCTATACAGTGTCACCCAAAAAGTGACGTCAAAATTTTTTTTTAGATTTCTCACCCCTGCCCGTGTCCGAAAATACCCCATGTATGTTCCGCGATTTTTAGTGGTTTAGAAGTTATGATTTTTTAATATGTATTTTCGAATTTACTTCCGGAGCACCTTAAAAAAATCATAACTAATAGTAAGATTTTTTTTATTTTTTTCCTTAAACATGATTGTCTTGAATTAATCTTTCATACGTTATAATCAACTACACAACATCCTTCATTACAAGTTACCGAAAATTTTAGGTTTGAGTTGAACAGAGTAAAATTTTCAAAATTTTCGCAACAGTACAAAATTGTTGTTTCATAGGTTCAAACTACTTTTAAAAACTTCAGCACTTTGTCAGCTTGCCAAATAATAAAAAAAATGTTGCTCTTAACTGGCAATTTTACGATAATTTGGCACCGACCTTAGTTAGGTGAGCATGCGTAAACAAAAAATTTGTCCGAAAAAAAAGTTTTACCTTAATTGATTGATTCAGGCGTTACTTTGCGGAAATCCATAAATATCAACAAATTATATAAATATATTTAGTAATAAATCCGCTTGATTTCTAAACAAAGGTTTTAATTTAAGATACGACACGTGTCGTATCTTTAAACTTTGGTTTTCTGTTCGTTGACTCTTTGGTTTATAATATAGTAATATGTACTAAAGTTCTAAACTAAAGTTAAGTTAATTAAAACCTTTGTTTAGAAATCAAGTGGATTTATTACTAAATATATTTATATAATTTGTTGAAGTTTTACCTTATTTATTTCAGTTTCATGGACTACATAATTTGTAAGGCATCATCAAAAGTAGTCTAATTATCTCAAATTAAACAATCAGTGATACATTAAAAAACAGTTTACTCTAAAAAAGTTTGGTTTATTATACATTAATACGGTTATTTATATTAAATAATTAAGTTATGATTTTTTTAAGGTGCTCCGGAAGTAAATTCGAAAATACACATTAAAAAAATCATAACTTCTAAACTACTAAAAATTGGTACAAAAAAAAACTTACATGGGGTATTTTCGGATACACACAGGTGTGAGGAATCTAAAAAAAATTTTTTGACAGCACTTTTTGGCTGACCCTGTATAATTGAACATTGTCGAGCAGATGGTGTAGAAATAATTTCTTTATCCCGATTAACGATGACGATGACGCAGTAATAGCCATCTGCGGCTAACTGCATTAAACGTCCATCCTAAAAAAATTTATTAACGATGGCAAAAACACGATAAAACTCTAGTATCCAGTAATTACCGTATCGTTCAAATGATTTAAATACCGTTTATTTAAATCGGCGAATCGGAACAGCGATCCAATAAATTATTGTAGATAACATCGAACAAATCGATTTAATTATATAATTCAATTAATAAATAAGTAATGAGTTTAATACTGTTTAAATTAATTTGTTGGAATAAATTTATTGGCTCACCTGTTGTGGAACAAAATAAAATTTATAACATTAAATTTTGATCCATTTTTGTTGTAGGGTATTTTTTTACAAATTTATTGGAATATATACTTGACTTTAAAGAAACAACATTTTTTTTATACACTACAAGATTTTAATTTCACGAAAGGTTTAGTGCACGAAAGGAGCCTCTTCGAGGCGCACTTGTAATCCTTTCACCACGCTGGTTCGAAAGAACTAGTGACACGATGAGAAGATTACAAAAATAAATTTAATGGGCAATGCAGAAAGGGTACTACGTTGTATCTGTGCAGACAGCATTTTTGGTTACTGCAAAATGACAGCGGCGCGAGTGCGGCGCTCGAACCGGGCTGCAGCGAGCTGGCTCGAGCTTAGTATGTATCCGAAAAAAAAAGACATAATTTTTCTTAAGTTTTTTGTAGTATGCACTTATGCAGTTACGGCAACTAAATAAGCATATTTTTTTCTGGTAGTTAAAAAACTTGTGGTGCATAAAACGAGTTGACTCAAGTCACGGAAAAAAACTAGTTATCAGAAACGTGTATCTGCATGTGACAGGCAAAACGACACAACAACAAAATCCCATTTTCTAAGTCCCCAATCTGAAATGATAATCTTATTCTGCTCAAAACAAAATCCTATCGGCCATAACAGAGAAACAGCTTCACATCGTCTCAATCTATAAGATCTATCCAATATACCCCCGTGAGAAACCTACCCAAGCGTTGCGCAGTGCGGGACGATAGTTTTGCGAAGTCCGAAATGAAACCGAAAGTTGTCCAAATGGTTTTTAAGTTTGCCGAAAGTTTAAGTTTACAAATGAGAATATTTTCATGTTTCATACTTTTTGGAGCGTGATTTTTGTTAGTCTAGTTTGAAGAATAATTTTGTATTTAATTAATCAAATAAGCAAATATCTAGGAAAAAAAAGAACTATAGGATGGGCTTAATATTTAAGATGGCTTGTTCGGGTACAACCAAATACTAACAGCAAAGATTCGGCTTTCAGATTATTTTTCGGTATAATAACTTTAGGGTCCCATCCCTAGTAGCTCCGTAGCTATGAATGTATTAGTACCCCGGTTACTCTACCGTGAAAGGTTTGGCATAATGAGGGTGTTTTCAATTTAAACTCTTCTTATGCTATTATGTAGAATTCAGAGTTATACTTTTGTGCTCGTGTGGAAGTTTTTGAATGGGTTGTATTTGCGAGTTTCAATGTATAATTTTATGATTGAGAATATATTATTTTAGATACATACTCTTTTTAGACTATTTTAATGAAACCTGTATGGGTCAAACAAAACTTTTTAAAATTTTAAAAATTTAAAATATCATTATTTTAAATAAAGAATTCAAATAAGTACAAAACCACACGTAAGAACACACTCATGAAGATGAGAAGAGAAGAACTACGTACAATGGTAGGAATTATAACCGGCCACTGCGACCTGAATCACCATCTGTTCAAGATGGGTGCGACAGACAGCGTGATCTGCCGCGGTTGCTTCGAAGAGGAGGAAACCGTAGAACACGTGGTTGTGCACTGCACAGCTACAGAAGAGGCCAGAAAGAAGACTGGGCTGAGGAAAATCCTGGATACGGGTCCAGATGACCCTACCGGGAAACTGGAACACACCATCCATCAACCCAGGGTCCTGCTCCGCTATTTTGGGGAGCTGGGCTGGCTGGGGTAAAGTTAGTACAAAAAAGGGGTCAATGCACAATACACCCCACAGCGGGACGTCAGTGCAGACCATATGTAACCCCTTACCCAAATTAGAATTAGAATTAGAAAAGTACAAAACCTTAATATTATTTTGGCTCCATAGTATTATAATTTTAAATTAAAAAAAAAAAACAAACGTGTTTAAATAAAATATAATGTTTTATGTTATGCTTGTTAAGTTACTATCTTCGTACATAAAATTAGAATTTTAATGGCAAAACCTCGACGGACTAAAACTTTTAGTTAGTATAAAAATTAAAGCCACGTATTTTTTAGAATAAGACTTAAAATTAGAACTAAAACTATGATTCAAAATTTTATTAAGCTCGTAATTCTAAAGTCAGTACTTGTACATTTTCTCGAAATACCACGAAACCACTTAAAAGTATTAAAGAAACTGACACAGAAAAGAAAACCACTCAAGCAAGAAAAAAACTTAATAATTAAAAAAAATCTTTTCTCTATAAATATTGCAGAGTTTAAAGCTGGCGAAGTTTCTCAATGTTAAGATGAATAATTTCGCGATGAAAATCCTTTCGCAATTTTAAAGTATAATTCTTAAATGTTGAGAATTCTCAGTTACACAAGTTTGGCAACGGGGTGACGAACGGTCCCTTACCTGATTTTCTTCAGCTTGTTTTTGAATGAGCGTCGAGTTCCTGAAAATTTTATTGCAGCAAAGTTTTAGAGAAATTTACCTTTGAACTTTTAACCCTAAGTTTGCTTCTGAATTTATTTGAATGGATCTTATCTCATTAGCTTTGACTTTTCTTTTAGCTAAGCTCAAAATTAAGTGAATATAGAATTTTACGAATATTTTTTTTTGTTTGATTCAAATGAATATAATTTAATCTAATATAGGTACTTAATCTCATTTATGATTTACGGAAATATGGTCCTCTGTAGTCGTAAATAAAATATTTATAATTTATTTAAGATAATTGATTGATTCAGGCGTTACTATGCGGAAATCCATAAATATCAAAAAATTATATAAATATATTTAGTAATAAATCCGCTTAATTTCTAAAGAAAGGTTTTAATTAACTTAACTTTAGTTCAACTAAACCAAAGAGTCAACGAACAGAAAACCAAAGTTTAAAGATACGACACGTGTTTCGCCTCTACACGAGGCATCATCAGGAGGTGTGGACTCGCCGAAGTTCGAAACGAGAGAGGGACTCTTTGGTTTAGTTGAACTAAAGTTAAGTTAATTAAAACCTTTGTTTAGAAATTAAGCAGATTTATTACTAAATATATTTATATAATTTATTTAATTTTTGTTTTTCAAATTGATTCGTTCAGTAGGTATATCTAAAATCTGTTCGCCACAAGACGAAGGCCGAAGAAAATCGACATATTTCCTGATGTGTAGTGCTACAACCTAAAACTGTAAAAACAGTATAACTGAAGACTGTAGTATAAATTGTATTGTTTGATAAAAGTACCTATCTAATAGCAAACACAGTTTTTTTTGGTGAGATAGTGAAACAGGCACTCATTGTCTATTGATTGAAAACTTGTGCTAACCCTTGAATTGACTGAAAACTTGTGCTAGACCACCAAAACTTATGCTAGCCCACCAAAACTCATGCTAACCCACCAAAACTTATGCTAGCCCACAAATTGGAGAGATTCCTATTGAACCAAGAAAGCCACAGTCAGCTGTCTCAGACTTCAAAGTAAAACCATCCGAATGTCACAAACTATCGAGTAAATGGCCGTATTTCAACATAAGGCCTCGGCTTCACACGAGCGGGGCGATAAGTGGTAGCGTTTTAACAAACTTCAGCAGACAACTCATTCCATTGTCTCACAACCGTTTGTTATTGAGGAATATTTGACAAAGATAACGTTTTTTTTTTTTTTAACGAAACATATTTTAATAATAATTTTATCATCATATATTTTGAACTGTGCTTAGATGCCTACAGAACGTAATGTTTAATGTGTGAAATTGTAAAAAGGCGATTTTTAATCAGATACTGTATAAAATACAAATAAAGATACGATAGCCTTTATTCTGCATTGGGTGTCTATTACATATGTTTTTTTTCTATGCTAGGTTTTAACTTAACTTAAGTTTTTTGTAGTATCTAATACATAATTTTGGTAGTAAGTATTTACTAAATATTATGTTGCAGTTTGTCTTGCGACAAGGCCTCCTCCAACCCCTTCCATCCTGTCCTGTCTGCGGCGACTCTCCTCCACGAGGCACCTGCTACTTGTACCCTACCTCAATCTACAACTATCCACCATAGACAATATTACTGACACTCTGGTACCAAAGATACTGTATAGGTACATATTATATCTGAGTAGACAAGTTCATTTTACTTTTGGTCTAAAACTTCAACCCGAACTTTTACATCTTTTAACAGTAATTCTTTTTAATTGATTCTCAAATGTAGTACACAATAATAGGTGCAGTGCATGTTAAAAAACCGACCAACTGTAATTTTGAAACCCGTATCTAATTATTTGTTTCAAAGAACATAATTCTAAAGTTTGAGATATATAAGCTCCGCTCATGTGACAGCCATGGCCTTAGATGTAAACTTGCAAAGCCGCAAGTGCAGTTAATTGCTCCAAAGACTTCTCCAATCAAGGTGTTCACATGACTAATTTATAAGGCTTCGACTTGGGTGCCACGAGCGGTAGCGGAAAACTTTATCTCTCCAATTAAGTTAATTAAAGCTCAGTTTGGCTTTTGAATAGAAAATAAATAAATGTGAAATGGGGAGCTGAGCTATGTTTACGTAAGATTTTTGACATGACTACGTCTAATAAATCGATGAAAGCTGGCTGCATGCACGAAAACGTTGACATAATTGTCCGGTAACGGTCATTGTCCCGTTACGCTGGTAGTCACGTTAAACTATCGTCCGTAAACCAACTTTAGAGACAACCAATTTTTTAACTCGAGTAAATGTTTGCTCTTTGTCTTACTGATCCAATCAAGTCTGTATAAATGTTATCGACAATCTGTATAATCCGGCATTGTATAAAATACCTAGGCATTCTATAAAATACCTAATACATTCAGGCAATGTATAAAATATCATTTATTTCATACTTTACCTAGGTAATCTATACAATACCCAATGTTCATCCGGTAAGGTATAGAATACGTGGTTAACGGGATGGTAGAATGGCAAAAATACAGTAAGTAGGTACTATCTGGCGTCGTTGATTTTCTATTATGAGTTTGTGCACGCTCGCTTCACTCACGAAGTAGTAGTAAAAACTATATTTTAAGACTAAAGCGTCGATTACACAGGGCTTGTTTACAAGCTACAGGCAAGACAGTTCGCTAGCAGTTTGTAAACTCACCCCGTGTCAGCTTTTTTACAATCTGCTAGTTGAAAATCGTTCCGGACCGCTAGCTCACTCACACGCTAGTTTTTAAACTCGCAAGCTTGTAGCTTGTAAACTAGCCCTGTGTCATAGAGGCTTAAGAATGAATGAAACTTTATAACCAATTCCACCCAAAAACATCTATGAACTAATTCGAGAATCTAGCCAAAGGAGATGTTAATGCAAGGCGTACCCCTCTGTTGGCCATATAACCTGATTGGCCATTCACGTTAAATAAAACTATACGCTGTATTTGATAACTGTGTGCATATTTTAAGATGGTGTGCGAGATTATTATAGTGTGCGTTTACATGAATAAGATTTTGTTAGGCGCGTGTGCAATGTTTACCTCGTCCCCCGTAAAAAACGCAGTAATTTAGACTGGTTCTGCGTTTCCCACGAAGTTTATTCGCACGAATGGCGGAATCACTGAATTTAAAAATAAATATTATTTCCTTTCAGTGATTCCCCCGAACCGAGTTACTAAGGCTGTTTTGCTTAAGAGCTACTGTAGGTAACCTACCTTAATGTTTGCAGATTCTGACGTATAACCCCTCCTTTGGCTAGATTCTCGAAGATGAACTATGATAAATTGCTTTATTATGATTTTTGCTTTATTGCTTGCTTATTATGATTTTTGTTATTAATTTCGTTTGTTAGGTTGCTTTTTTTCTTTTGTTTTCGTTTAGTTTTTTATTGTTTAGTAAAATAAGTAGGTTAATAGTCATAGGTCGTGTCGTTAACCTTCGCAGGGCTCAACTGAAAACCAGCGCTGGGAAACCCCATCTATCCAGCATAACTCTGAGTTGAGTCCTTTTTTTGCCATACAAATACATACACGAAGGTTAGAGTAAGTCTTTTTAAGTAAGAATTATTTAGATTACTTATAAGTTTATATTGTATTGTATAGGCAAATAAATTCTATTCTATTCCATTCTATTCTATAAAAAACGCAATACATATCACATTTGACTACACCAACTTATCATTTCATTTTCCACCCAAATTCCCCAAAAATTCCCCGGCTCTGGGGAGTGACCCCAAGTTTTCAAATTACGTGATACCCATCTCGACGTCTTCCCACGGCGAAGGTCGTCGAGGCGTGACGTCTTAACAAATTTACATTTTAACGAGACGCCATGACTCGGGATTCATTTAATAGACCCTATTAATATGATTTAAATGAGAATGAATGGTGGCCGATTTATGTGTGAATGGGAAAGTCAATTAGTAATTAGTATTTTTTTCTTAATTAAGATAATTAAGATATATCCCTCGACCGTGTATCCCATTTACTTGGGGTCGGCCTTCCTTGTCCGTTTTCTCCACTCTGCACGATTTTGTGCAGTGTCAGTGTCGAGTTGAGATTCTTCAGGTCTTTATCAACCGTCGTTAACCAAGTGGAGGGTGGTCTTCCACGTCCCCGTTTCGTCGTTGGCAAACTTAGGGCAAGCTTAAGCATATGGTCCTCTGGGCGCCTCTGGACGTGCCCTTACCATCGAAGCCGTTCTCCTTTGTTTTATCTGCTATAGATAGATAGAATAGAATTAAGATAATTAAGGTTTAATGAAAACATAGTACAACTTCAGTTAGACTGTTCCAGTGACCGTAAACATCACTGAATAGTCACAGGGAAGCAAAATACGCAATTTGATTTTTGATTTGATTTTATGACGTCATTTTTTCAGTTATTTCCATGAAATTTCTATGGGACCTACCTGGAAGTACTTATATCCTTTCAAATAAAAAATATTTCAAATCGGTTTATAAACATCAAAGTTCTAAGGTCACAAACATATAAAAAAATGGGTGTCTGTAAAGTTGGTTTACGGACGATAGTTTAACGTGACAACGTCATAACAAGCATAACGGGACAATGAGTGTTACCGGACAATGACGTCAACGTTTTCATGCATGCAGCCGGCGTTAATCGATTTATTAGACGTAGTCACGTCAAACAACCGAATTGAGAATCGCCTCCTTTTTTTGAAGTCGGTTGAAAAGATGGATGGAATCAATACCCTTAAAAATACACTTTTCTCTATTGGATTTTACAGCTTTATTTGCCGTTCACACCCTTAACAACTTGACAGACCGACATCCAATTTATATCCGATACCCTTTATAGGGTAAACCGGAGATTCTTTTGAAAAGTTTACAAAATTTGTAACAATACAAAGGATTCAATGCAACTTATTTTGGTTACGCGGATTATTTAATTGGGCGCGTTGGAAGTTCAAATAATTATGAAAAAAATAAAATTCAGTTGAAATTTTTGGTGTTTATGAAACAAGTTTGTTTTCCAAGTTATCTGAAGTAGTTACGCAGTCGTAAAATTTCCTTAATCATATTTTAAATTAAGGAATAATTAATTCTATGCAAAAATATGTATGTAAAAATACATTTTGCAATAAAATTCAACAATATACATATATTGACAATTGATCCACATTGGGAGATTTTGTAGAAATATAATCCAATTATTATTCCAATTTATTATTGGTATTTTACTTTCTTTTAAAATAACTATAACATACATACAACTATTTGGAGATATCTGTAATGTTATCTATAATTAATATCAAAAACTCTGCTGAAGATCTCAAACGGCGTAAATATGTAGGTCTTGATAGGTCGTACATGTTTGAGCCCTTTGGGGTCGAGACCCTGGGTCCATGGGGAATGGGAGCCTTCCGCGTTTTTAAAATGTTGTCAGAGCGTCTGGTCGAAGCGACGCGTGATCAGAGGGCTGGCAGCTATCTGGGCAAAAGAATAAGCCATACAAAGAGGCAATGCAGTCAGTATCCTCGGCACGCTGCCATCGGGTATCGAGTTGGAGCAGTTGAGCTACCTATAGATCGTTTGCAACGGTCTATGGGTGGCCCAATTGTTCCCTTTTGTAAATTTTATAATATACCTATATATAGATTGTAGTAGTTAGCTTATGCTGTAATTAATATCAATAAACAAATTCTAAATTGAATTTGAATTATTATTGTTATACTTAAATTAATAATTCAAATACTATAGTTAAGTTGCCGTTCACAAATACCACGAGTTCTCACATTCACACTCAATAACGAAAGATACATCATTTTTCCCGATGGCTCCCAACGATTCCCAATACACCGGTAAAGTCGACCCATATTATATTGGCCCATCGAATATAGGTCGGACCGTCATCGAATGTCCAAACAAGTTTTTTATAAGGGCCAGAGGAGGGTGAGGAGATGAGGAGCTTTGTGATTTTTGTACCCAACTGCGAAGAAAAAGAATTTAATAATTTTAGAAGTTGTATTTTGATGGTTTTGTCGGAGAGACAAGGTTTTACAAAAATATATATATTTTTTACATAAACCGACACCAATCAGACTGTTCTAGTGACCGTAAACACCACTAAATAGTCACAGGGAAGCAAAATACGTAATTTAGTTTATTTCCACGACTTTTTTTTTTGTTATTTATGTATAAAAACTAAATTACTGAACCGATTTTGATACAATTTCCATGGGACCAATTTGAAAGTATATATACTGTCAAACAAAAATATATTTTCAAATCGCTCTTTATACAACAAAGTTCTGAGGTAATAAACATAAAAAAAAAACATTCAATCGAATTTTCTCCTTCCTCCTTTTTTAAGGGCCCGAGGAGGGTGAGGAGGTGAGGAGCTTTGTGATTTTTGTACCCGACTGCGAAGAAAATGAGAGTAATATCTAATTTTAGTACTTGTTTTTTTGATGGTCTTGTCAGCGGAGTTTTGGAGAAATAAGGTTTAACAAAAACATAGACAAGTGACTTCAATCGGACTGTTCTAGTGACCGTAGACACCACTGAAAAGTCACAGGGAAGCAAAATAAATATTTTACTTCGACGAGATATTTTGACGTGACTACGTCTAGTAAATCGATGAACGCCGCCGCCGGCTGCATGCACGAAAACGTCGACGTCATTGTCCGGTAACGCTCTTTGTCCCGTTACGCTGGTAGTCACGTTAAACTATCGTCCGTAAACCAACTTTACAGACAAAAATTTTTTTCAGTCGTTTTACTTATCTGATTTTAATGAAATTTCTTGAAGCTTTGTGATTTTTTGTACCCGACTGCGAAGAAAAAGGAAGTAATATTTTTAGTAGATGTTTTTTGCTGGTTTCGTCTGCGGAGTATCGGGGTAAAAAGTAGCCAATATCTTTTCCGACTTTTAAACTAAATCTATAAAAAGTTTCAGCCCAATTGGTTAAGTAGTTTTGGCGTGGATGAGTAACAGACATATATAAATGTATTTATCTTCCCAAATGTTTACATTTATATTGATGTGATGAGTATTTTGGGTTCGTTTGGGGTCTTTTTGGTGTGAGTGTTTGTGGGAGTATTTTGTGAAAATGGGACGGAAGTGTGTAACAGGAAGTTAGCCGTCAGATGGTACCAACCTCAGAAAAAATAAGCAAATAGATATATACCTATATATAAATTTAAATGTTAAAGGTAATGATGTTGAATGTTTATTTTTTGTTGTTCATAAACCGATTGATTTTTTTTTTATTTGAGAGAATATACTTTCAGATTGGTCCCATAGACATTTTATCAAAATCGGTTCAGTAGTTTAGTTTTCAAATCAAAATAACTGAAAACAAAAGGCGTTAAACTGAACAAAATTGCGTATTATACTTCTATGACTTATCAGTGGTGCCTACGGTCACTAGAACAGTCCGATTGAAGTCGATTGTTGTATGTTTTAGTAAAACCTTAATTATTTTTCACAATTCGCTAATCTCTCCACCATACCCTGACCACATCTCCTAAGATTGTACCCTGCGGTGTGTGAGATGTTTTGAGAGGCGAATAGGACCATCGGGACCCGACAAGGGTTCTCAGATACCCAGATATTTTATTTAGATTCCGAATGATACAAACTTTCGGAACCCTGTTTATTTTGGTTGATGAGGGTGGAGAATTTATAAGAAATCAAAAATATAGGCTTATACAGCGGTGCTCACACTAGGCCGAGCCTGTATCGTGAGGACCTGATAATCCTTTCACCACACTGGTTTGAAAGTAATAAGTAGTGACACGATAAAAAGAAGATTAAAAATGCTTTATTGCACAAAGTAAAAAACAAGTACATAGGCGAACTTAATACTAGTTAGCATTTTCTTATACAGGGTCATCCAAAAAGTAACGTCAAAAATTTTTTTTAGTTTCCTCACACCTGTGTGTATCCAAAAATACCCCATGTATGTTCCGTTAATTTGTGTGTTATTGTTTAGAGTAAACTGTTTTATAATGTATCACTGATTGTTTAATTTGAGATTATTAGACTACTTTTGATGATACCTTACAAATGATGTAGACCATAAAAATGAAATAAATAAGGTAAAACTTTTTTTTCGAACAATTTTTTTCTTTACCCATGCTCACCTAACTAAGTTCGGTGCCAAATTCATCGTAAAATTGCCTATTAAGAGCAGTATTTTTTTTATTATTTGGCAAGCTGACAAAGTGCTGAAGTTTTTAAAAGTAGTTTGAACCTATGAAACAATAATTTTATACTGTAGAGAAAACTTTGAAAATTTTACTCTGTTCAACTCAAACCTAAAATTTTCACTTTCGACCCTTTTTTTTGTAACTTGTAATGAAGAATGTTGTGTAGTTGATTAAAACGTATGAAAAAAATAAAAAGAAAACCATGTTTGAGAAAAAAAAAAAAATCTTACTATTAATTAAGTTATGATTTTTTTAAGGTGCTCCGGAAGTAAATTCGAAAATACACATAAAAAAATCATAACTTCTAAATTACTAAAAATCGCGGAACATACATGGGGTATTTTCAGATACACCCATGTGTGAGGAATCTAAAAAAAATTTTTTGACGTTACTTTTTGGATGACCCTGTATAAGAAAATGCTAACTAGTATTAAGTTCGCCTATGTACTTGTTTTTTACTTTGTGCAATAAAGCATTTTTAATCTATCTTCTTTTTATCATGTCACTAGTTATTACTTTCAAACCAGTGTGGTGAAAGGATTATCAGGTCCTCACGATACAGGCTCGGCCTAGTGTGAGGACCGCTGTATAAGCCTATATTTTGTTACTTTATTTAAATAAATAATTGTGAAAAGATTTAAAGTGCGCCTCAGAGAGCCTCCTTTTGTGCACTTGACACATGTTTTTCGAACTTTTTAGGTTCTATGACATGCCGGTTTTCTCACGATGTTTTCCTTCACCGTTAAGCACGTGTTTTAATGCACATATAGAGACACAGTGCGTGTACGCGCGACAGACCGCGAGAGACGCCTCATGCTACTGACACTCGCTAGAAAAAACCGAGTGTATACGCCGGTATACGCGCGTTCAGCTTTTGAAGTTTCGCGAGTACCGATTTGCCCGTATACGGGCAAACACAAATACGCTAGTCTGAATCAGCACTTATTAGCTATTACTCGCGACTTCGTTTGCGTAGTAAAAAGTAGCTAGTCATGATAAAAAAATTGATTGTCATGTGAAGTTGGTTTACGGACGAAGGTTTAACGTGACTACCAGCGTTACCGGACAATGAGCGTAACCGGACAATGACAGCGTTACCCGGGCAATGACGTCAACGTTTTCGTGCATTCTGCGTTCATCGATTTATTAGACGTAGTCACGTCAAAATACCCATAACTGTTTTATTTTTTCATACAAAAAATCAATTAAAGGTAAAGTTGTTTCGGTGTAACTAAGATACAAACATCCATGCATCCATAACATCATATTTCCGCATTGCGGGCTCTAACAACGAGGAATAAGACATCCAAGAATTTGCATAAGTTTAATAATTCAAGTTCTTGAGCATAAAACACCCATAAAAATACACTTCTTATATCTCCTAGCGCCATCTACAATTTCCTTACTTAAACAGACATTAATATTTTACGAAGCTAATAACTCAGCTAAAAAACCTCATAAACTCGAAACAGGTAAATAAACATTTTAAATACCCAAAAATATTACAACGCTGGCTTATAAAACATTTTTACGCGCTCAGAAACATTTATTTTACATTTTATTTTGTTTTAGACATATTTTTCGTCAATGGTATTCTATCGACACAAGTTCTTCTTTCGATTTCATAGTCGAACTTTAAACTTAAATTTATTTGTGCTCATAAAAAAATTGGTTGTCTGTAAAGTTGGTTTACGGACGATAGTTAACCAGCGTAACAGGACAATGAGCGTTACCGGATAATACATCAACGTTTCCGTGCATGCAGCCGGCGTTTATCGATTTATTAGACATAAAAACTAAATCATTTATTGAAATACGAATAATACGAATATTTTTGTATATTATAACAAGATACTCAAGTCTGCAATTATTACGAAAAACCGATAAGACATAACTTTGTCAAAACGTGATTTCATTTCAACAGCTCTGCGAAGCAACCATCCCTTACACGGAATCAAACAGCGCGTACGGGAGAAAAGGATAAATAACATAATACAGTTTCAATAAAGATTGCAGCTCTATGAAATGGTTCTTAGCTCTGAAATATATCAAAGAACGTGTAGGGGATGCAACTCTAAGCCACGGTTTGATTCATAAGCGGTAGCGAGTTGTATTCTGCATTTTCCCAAATAATAAAATCGATTTAAAATGTTTAATAAAGTCAGAGCGTCTGTTCGAAGCGACGCGTGATCAGAGGCCTGGCAGCTATCTCGGCCAATGAATAAGCCTTGCAATACAAAGAGGCAATGCAGCCAGTATCCTCGGCACGCTGCCATCGGGTATAGAGTTGGAGCAGTTGAGCTACCTATAGATCGTTTGCATCAGTCTATGGGTGGCCTAATTGTTTCCTTCTGTAGATTTTGTAATATAGATTGTAGTAGTTAGCTTATGCTGTAATTAAAAACTTTATAAACTCATCGAACGCTAATGTAACATGCATCTTACTTTATTTATAGTAATAACTTTATAGTATTGTATCGAAATCTTGTTTTTATGATACCATTACATCTGTAATTTATTCGAAGTATTTCTTAATAAGCCTAATGTTTCTCAAAATATTTTATACCAGCTAGTCTATTCTATTATGTTTCTTAAGTTTGTAATTTAAACAATAAATAGACATTTAATATCAACTGGAATTGTATTGAACTCATAAGTTAAGCCAACCTGGTGCTGTAAGTTACTGTAAATTTCTAGAACCAACTATAAACAAGAAATATATTCCTGAACATTTTCCCATTACCATTTTTATCCGCCAATACCCATAAATCCTTAATTTATGCAATATTGTGGCCATCCGTGTCGCCCGCCTCCGCTTATGATTTACACACGGCTTATTTTCTCTCTAAATTTCTTCAAGCGTTATTTATTACTTAATCTCGGAGTCGAGTAAATGTTTTTAGCATGCGTTTCACTTAACCTTTTAGAAGAAAATCCGCGATACTGTGTTCAAAATGAAGGCAATTTTTTTATGGAATAAATTAAACGGTTAAGAAATTTTGTTTTTTTTTATTTATTTGTTTGGCTTTTTTATCCACCTAGAGAAAAAAAAACCTGTCGTGAATAATAATATTAATAGTATTTATTAATTAAATACACCAAAAACTTGATGAAAATATCATCGTCCACAACTTTGGTAATATTAAGTTTTTCCTGAATTTCATGAAATAAACCCGTAACCTAGTTAACTGAAATACCAGAACAAATGTGGTTATAATTTCTGTTGTATATTTTTAAATGTCGTTTTATTTTCCGCCAGTGCTTTAAAGTGCAGAGTTTGTGGATTATGGGTAAAATGAGATCGTGTGTTGCCAGGTTTGGTCTGTTTGAATTTATAAACAAGCACGTGCAATCTACTGTTTTAAATTACTGAAAACTCTATTTTAGTATTGATACTTTTTTCCTGTTATTTTCACAAATTTTTACAGGAAATTAAAATCACAAAACCATTTGTGAAACCACAATAATTACTATATTATGCAATTATATGTTTTCCTTGTCATTATATAATATCTATGTAGATCGATTTTCTATAACAATGAGAGCGATGATGATGTATAAGTTAAGTAAAGATGTTTTACATAATTTCAAAATCATAGCTCTTTTTTCTCACACTTTTGCAAAAAGGACTCTAATCAAGACCACAGACTGAATAAAATAGTAATAAAGCGATCCAAGACAAACGTTTTAAAAAGCCGTAAAAACGTCAAGACAAGGTCACACTCGAAGCTCCATTTATCAATCCGTCGTTAGGTTTTTGTACGTCGTTACAAGGTTATATCGTCTACTCTAGATCCTAGGATTATGTTGTTCGTGGGTGTTAGTCTAGAGTTTAAATGATAAATTTTAAACAGAGTAAAAAAAAAAGACAGATTAAGCTTCCTACAAGACAACATAGCCACATTTATTATGATTTTAATTTCAAAAAGCATTTCTGAAAGTTACTAATTTCAAGTAAGGATTTCTTACACGAAAATTTTTATACCTTTTTTTATATAAAAAAAAGGTATTATACGTCCCTTTAGCTTATCTTTAAATGTAAAAATAATAGCCTGAATATTTAAGGACGTCTAGACATCGGTTTTTGGATTTTCTGATATTTATTTAAAAGAAAATACGTCGAAACAAATAACGTTTATAAAACTATTAAGTAAATAACCTAAATTCGAATAATTCTTGACGTGAACGAAAACACAGATGAATGTACGATAAAAGTACACTCTCTATTTGACTCAATTTCTTCGGAGATACAGTTACAAAGAAAAATACTAGTCACAAAGCCGAGTGTCGTATTGCTTTTGTGGCTCAAGGTACAGGATTGTACCTGATTACGGATCGGTCTTGTTAAACACGAGATAATCTGAGGTTAAGCAAAAAGCTTGGAAAATGCTGTGTTACTCAGCCGAGACAGTGAAAGCTTATGTCACTCGCTCAGCCGAGCTCCGGCGCTATGTTCATACGTACCAAGTACTCGGCAGAGACACTGCTCTCGTACTTGGAACGTGTGATCTAGGCATTAAAGCGGGGGTTCTAGACGGACAGCCCGCTTTACTATGACACTTGCTACCAAAAACCCGAGCGCAAACGCCGGTTTAAGCCAGTATACGCGCGTATAGGGGTTCACTGCTAAAACGAAACACGAACGACAAATCCACTCACGCTAGTCTGAAACCGCACTAAAAGGAGTTTTAACTTTTGGCAAAAAATATATAAAGGAGTTCTAACATTAAAATAAAATGCTCAATAAATGCGTATTTGGTTTGAGGAAAAACACCTGTGTATTGGTTTTTAATATAGGTAATCAAGGTTTTACAAAAGCATAGGAGGCTTCCGACACCCGACTTCAATTTAACTGTTTTAGTGACCGTAATCACCACTAAAAAGTCATAGGGAAGCAAAATACGCAGTTTAGTTTACTTCGACGACATGTTTTTTTCAGTTATTTTGATACAAAAATTCGTCGGATTTTGATGTTATTTCTATGGGATCAATTAGAAAGTATATCCTCTCAAAAAAAAAAACAAAATCGGTTCATAAACAAAAAAGTTCTGAAGTAAAAAACATTTAAAAAACATTCAACCAAATTGATAAGCCTTTTTGAAGTCGGTTGAAAATGCTCATTAAATGCGAAATTTTAATGAGAAAATAGCTTTGTTTTTAATTAAATAATTCTTTAATTTTTTTTCTGTTTATGAAAAACTTAAACAATCGCTTTCAGCCTATACCCTGGCCCCTTCTTCCGAGTTTGTCGTTACGGGAGTCTATTGTCTTATATATTTTAGTATTATTTTTATTTCCTTTGTACTATTACATCGCACGAGAGTGCGTCACTTTATCTAACGAAGACGATAGACGAAGATGCGTTTTATATGTCATCGTTGCGTAAATTTATAACTCTACGGCTAACAATTCCGTTAAGTTGTGTATGTAATATTTTTTATGACAAAATAGCATAATTCTTTCTGACAATTTTTGGGAGTAATTTCGTGAAATGGGACGGAAGTGTGAAACAGGAAGTTAGCCGTCAGATGGTACCAACCTCAGAAAAAATTGGTAAAAAGAATCATTCCAAATTTAAATGTACCCTATTACCAAGTTGAGATGTTACACATCGCTCGCTCAATTTTTTTAAACTATGGGTGTGAATGTGAATCTATAACCTATATATCTAAAGCCAACCAATCGGTTAAGTCATTTAGGCTTATATGAGAAAAACAAAGAATCTTAGATTTTGGAACCGTGGAAGATAAAATTCACAATGATTTCCATCACCGTTTTCAAGGTTTCTATTAATTTCATCACCGTATTTGCCAACAATCTTAACAACCAGGAACCGCATTTAATCTAACTTTCACTATGAAAATTAATATTAAGACAACCTTGTAGGGTAAAAACTTCTACACAAACAGGAGAACAAAGAGTTCATACCGCAAACTTTACACGCAGCTAACTTATTCAAAAGGGCCACCTAGTCGGGACTTTACCCTGTTAAGGTGCAGTCATACCGAGTTATATATTTATAAGTACTTAACAGTTGGACTATTGCCTGGAATATATTGTTTTACATGAAACGTGCTTATTGTTAAGGGTTCGTTCGAAATGTAGATCTAGATTAGATCAAACACCATAAGCATGAAAAGTTTAGGTTTAAATCTAAACTTTTATCCATATCATACTTAGTCCTGACTGACTAAACGACAGACAGCCTACAAATTAAACCAGTGGACGTAGAGACTTAAAATTTCAAGGGTATTTTCGTAAAGAAAGGAATTTGATAATTCGTAAAAAAAATCATATACCATGATTTTAACATACCTAATTTTTTGGATACAATGAAAAAAAAAGGATAGTCTGACAGTCAAATCGGAGGCCTTCAGGCGGTTTCAAAAGTCCAACATCAGAACCAATAACGTTCACACAAGACGAATATTAATCATCTACAAAAGCAATTGAGTTTGGGAAAAATATTCCCCAATCTTACCTAACCGAAAGTCCCAAAATGTTCCCAACTTTAACCCCTAAATCTGGGCTCGTCCTAAACCGAACTTTGCCCCTCCAAGTTACAACGATATCATCCATCATGCTGTCACTAAAGTTTTTGTCTTCGAGATATGATACCAGGTTTTGCTGAAATAAGCTTTCGGCCCGAATTAGGCATAAGGACGGACTTGGATTTTAGTATAGATGAATAACGGTGTTCCTATAGAACACCAAGATGGACAGTAGCAAAGCAAAATGGAGTCGTAAAAAATTTCAGACACCTTATCAATAAATATGAAATATACCCATTTTCAAATAATGTTACTTTTAAGATGTAGTTTTAATAACAATGAAAAAGCCTAGTAGTTTTAACATTATAATATTTATCTAGACCGAAATGTACTAGATTTTAGTCAATGTGGCTTCTTTTATTGGTCGCATTTTCAATGTACTACATTGTGTTTCTATACATTACTACTTCTGTGGATACCAGGTTTTGCTGAAATAAGCTTCCGGACTTATTTGGGCCCGAATTAGGCATAAGGACGAACTTGGGTTTTAGATAAATTGGGGTTGTTTCGATCTAAGGTGGGGTTCAAAAAATGGCTGTACACGACATGTTATAATGTTTGTGTTTAAGTGTTAGCAAAATACAATAGCTCTTTATCTAATTAAGTTAGTAATTGTATCGACGACACCGTGGCTTAATTGGTAGTGATCCTGCCTACGAAGCTTGGTGTTCCGGGTTCGATCCCCGGCCGGGGCAAATATTTGTGACGAACACAAATGTTTGTTCTCGGGTCTTGGGTGTTGTGATGTGTTGTATGTGTCCATGCTACCTGCGACACAGGGAATCCTAGTGCAGGGGTGTGAGTGTTTGTTTGTACAATATTTTAAATCGAATACGAATTTGATGCCAAAAAAGGGTTTTTTTTTCGGCAGAAACATTTTTTTTAAAAGAAATTTAACTTTGACTCTTTTTATTGGGCCTCTTATAAATACTACTTTGTTAAGTTTTATCTTACTATGTACTACGGTAGTACGGACAAGCGTACGGAGTACGGACATTTTTATTATTATCGTTTTTAAAGTTCTAGTACCGACGGAAAAGTTAGTAAGATAATAGTGTTTTTTTTTAATAAATCACTGTTTTCAAATCTACGTACTTACTAATTATTTAAGAACCAATATTTGGTAAGGTTGCGTATCAAACAAAACCTAGAGTAGGAAGTTAAGGGCCCATTTAAAAATCTAAGCACCACCATAAATTCTACTTTAGACCTAAACTGCCCCTTAAATTTCACCCTAAAATATACGCCTCCAAAACACCACTTTATTTCCTAGATAGTTCCAGTAATTTAGCACTAGTGATGTACAACCTGTATCGATATATCGAGTCGATATATCGTGGGACAACAATACGTCGACTGCTTTATATCGATGTCCCTGCGGTATTGTTGCGTGGGAACACGACTTTAATAAATACAATTTATATCTACGATGTATGAACGTGTTCTAGATTTATAGTGACTAGCTGTTGCTCACTGCTTTGTCTGCGTGTGAGATAAAAATAAGTTTATGTACAGTCAGCTGCACAGTCATCTATACATTCCCAAACTTTCACATTAATTTTATACTCTTAATTTGTAAAGAAATTCTTTTATTGACAAGAATTCTAACAAGTTGCAGACTACATTAATTTAAAAATGCTTGTGTGAACTTTTCTATGCAAAATTAAGAGTAATATAAATGTGAAAGCTTGAGAGTGTCTGTGCGGCTGACTGTACATTTGAGTAAAGAATTATTTTTTTGTTTATATAACCTACCAAATGTTCCTCGAAATCCTCGGTTTGCCTGCCACCTATAGATATTGTAGTGCCACATAGGAGCTCACATGCAATTCTCCCACTTTACTGTGTATTTGTTAGAATTTTTACCATTGAAGACAATAAATATTGAATATTAAGTACTGAATAATATTGTTGAAAAAGAAAATTGAAAATGTGATTCTAAAAAATACCAATGTAGAACCGCATCATAGAGGTTATATCATTAGTCTACAAAGATACACTACAAAGCACAAAAGAATCGCAATGTTTTCTGTTCCTTTCAATATTTAAGTATCAATAAAATCTGAATTTCCGCTATACACTTGAGAGTTGTAGGAAAATCAGGGCGGTTGGTGCTCTTATAATATAAAAAAACGAGCGAGCATTACAGTAGTCGCATATGATGTGTAACATCTGACATTTCATTTAAATTTGGAAGGATTATATTTACATTTTTCTGAGGACCATCCTCAGAAAAATGAAAATATAATCATATGTAAATGTATTATAATAGGTACCTTCTAACGGCTAACTTCCTGTTACAAATCCGTTGCATTTTACATAATCACTGCCACAAATTGACAGAAAGAAAGTGGAAAGATGATACACATCAAAAATGAGCGAGCATTACAGTAGTCGTATATGATGTGTAACATCTGACATCTCACCTTGGTAACAGGTAACATTTTTTCAAATTTGGAATGATTCTATTCACTTAATTTTTCTGATATTGGTCCACCATCTGACAGCCAACTTGCTAATACACGCTTCCGTCCCATTTTCATAAAATTGGCTTTAAAGGCTAAACTTGAAATATTAAAACTGAATCAGCTATTTAACTTTACCTGTGAAAATACCGACAAAGGAATACGGGGCAATATTAAAAGGGTTTGTTCACTGTAATTTTATGAAAATATCTCCGAGCTAAGGGCGCGTTTGCACGGGGTAAGCGACCGGTCGAGTGTAATGGCCCAATGATAGAAATGTATGAGGTCATAATTTTACTAAAAGGTCTTTTATTGGTGGGATTGTAATATGTAATTTTTTGGGTAAATGTTATAAATAAGCATTATTTGATATGAATGAGACGACCCTTTTTCTGAAAGGTAAATGTAATCGAATTTGGTTTGTGGTATTCGATTATAATCGGTATCAACTTATTTTTATATGAATCTAGCTATCGCACGCAACTTCAATAAACAAATACTACAAAAAATACGATACTTTTTACGCACTTTCAGCTCTTGACGAATCTTCTTCTGTAGTCGGTACTTCATTACTGAAGATCGTGATCACCCATTTTGCAAGTGCGGACGGCCTGTCTCCAGCGGTTCCGGTCTTTGGCTGCACCACATTGTAGAATGACGCATTATCTTTAACCTGGTCAGACCATCTGATCGGGGATCTGCTGCGTGATCTTTTCCCCTCTACTTGTCCGACAATAACCAGTTATTCCAGGTTATCGGCGCCTCGTCTCGCGATGTGGCCGAAGTAGGTTAGGATTCGGCGGTGGCAAATCGTAGAGAGACGATCCTTTATGTTAAGTTGCTTGAGGATTGACACGTTTGTGTGCTTCGCCGTCCACGGTATTCTTGACGAATACACACTCCAAATTTGTAGGTAAAGTTAAATTTTCAATTTCAATTTCAATTTCAAAAGTTCTTTATTCATATACTTAATTTATTCTAGCACAATTCCAGTTTACGTAAAATTAGACAAAAATATATTTTTTGTTTAATTTTAGTACTTATTGTGAGAATTAGTATTTTTAAGACTCATACGCCATTTTGAGAATTGGCCATTTTGCGCCTAAACCTCTTAAATGACTTATTTAAAAACTTATAAAGAATGACACATTTACTTATACACAGATTAGTTAAATAATTAGTGTTTCTTTGAAGAGTTACAATATAAATTGATAATCACGTAGGCTTTTATACTAGTAGCATTACATTTAGTAGCTTACTTTTACTCGGGAGTAAAGGATCGGCAAAGTGGCTTCTGCCTTTAACTGTCAGTCAGTCAGTCAGTCAGTCAGTCAGAAAGTCAAGTCCAGGCCTTTTATACATATTTATTGATTATCGAGTTACACCCAATTACAATATCGAATATAAATATTATGTATAAAAAAAAAATAGTTACTTCGAAAACCATCATATTCCTAAGCCGATGGCAAGACATCACGACTTTTTTTTTAAATCTAGACTGAATCCTGCAGGGGAGGCCTCTCAACAATGGTATTGTTTTTTAATTTGACAAGCATTTGTGTTTTTATTTTGTATTTATTTCTTTTACTTTAATACGGCAGCAGCCAATTACATTATTAAATTACATTTAATTAAAAAAAGAAATTAAATTCTAAGCATAGTGTAATGTAAAATTAAATAAAATAACAAACATTTTGGAAAATTAGGAATAAAATAAAATAGAAATAATTAATAATCAACACATCTCGCTCACATAGCATGTTTACTCTCTCTAGCATGTTTACTATCCGCGTCTGTACAGGCCATAATCTCTCCCTACATTATATGTACCTACCAAGTAGGTAATGGTCTATGTTAATTGTAATTTAACAAAACGCCTTAGGCTTAATATACACGTTTGTTAACTGTATCCGCCGCTCCAGATTTTAAAAACACGATGTTGAAATTACTTAGGTAAAACTTTGTAATGAACATTCTAACATAATTCTGGGACTTGATAAATTTGCTCTGATAAAATCTTACAAAAAGTGGAAATAGATGGGGAGATGTTTACTTAAAAGTGGTACATACCTAAGGTTAAAAAAAAGTTATATAGGTAACCTAGTACCTATATCAATTTCGTTTCAAAAAGCCGTTATGAAAATTGTAATTAATTATTTAACTTTTATGCTACAGAAAAACAATGAAATAAATTGTTGATTTTTTTAGGTTTTAACCGACTTCACTCCTTTGGGAGGAGGTTATAAATTCGGTTGATTGTTTTTTTTTTTGGTTGTGTTTAAGAACCGATTAGAAAAAATCTTTTTTTTTTATTAGTTACTTACAGATTGGTCCCATAGAAATTTAATCAAAATCGGTTCAGTAGTATAGGTTATAAATCGAAATAACTGAAAAAAAAGGTCGTCTTAGTTAACAAAATTGCGAATTTTTGCTTCCCTGGACTTATCAGTGGTTCCTACGGTCACTAGACCCATCCGATTGAAGTAGGTTGTTGTAGGTATGTTTATTTTTGCCTTATCATCACTTATCATTACCAAGTATTACAGGACCTCTTCTCTATTAAGATTATCCAATTCCAAGCTGTACTTTGCACAAACGTCATTCGAGCCAGGTGTCATGTTCATTCGCCCGAGTAGTAGGTACCTATTAATCTCGCAAACTTTTGTCTCTTTAAGATGAATAAAACTTTCACTATTTTTGCAAACTTTTCAATATTTCTAATTTTCCATCGAATAAACACAGGGAAGTATTGAAAATTTACGAGGTTATGATTGAAAACAGCCGAATCACCGTATCCGTATCCGTATGTACGGAATCAGTTTCTCTAACAATCCAATTCCATTCCTTTGAGCGGGTAATGGTCCGGAAAATAGTCTTATCGATAATCGATAACCGTGGCGCAGCACTACGGGAGATATTTTGATAATATATTTTGAATTAGCATAAAACACCTTTTATTTCTTTTTCTTATCTTGTCACTAGTTTTTTCGAACCAGTGTGGTGAAAGGATTTCAAGTGCGCCTCGAAGAGGCTTCTTTCGTGGACTTGAAACGTTTTCCAACTTCTTACGTTATATGACACCATTTATGACCACCAGTGTTCTTAGATGGGTTTAAAAAAAACAATATGGTAGATTCCGTTAATAATTTTTTGTTGACTAGGGGCATTACAATGAAGGTATTTTAAAGTAGATTACAAAAATATTTACAAGTTATATATTTAAATTTAATTAGGACTAATGAATTGACAATGAATGTATAATTATTTCGCAGCCGGTTTTTCAGTTTATTTTAAACTACATTCTGTATAAAATACTCAATCAAGCGATGAGAAAATTACTTATTTGGACAAATATAAACTTTAACAACAAACTAATTATACACTTTATTCTATTTATTTGGTCAATAAGTCAACACAATCTATTTTGAAATAAGCTCATCAAAATGTAATTCATTTTGAAATACTTTGCGAGTAAACTAACTTTGTTTTCGAACTAATATCAAATTATCGAGAAGAATAAATGAATCTTAGATAAAATATAAGTTAAATATAAGTTAGAGCGAAGTTAATTTTATATTGAACTAAGAGTAATAAATAACCACAGATAAAAACGGTGTTTCTAAAGAACACCAAGATATACAGTATCAAAACAAATGGATGCGGAATACAGGACAGAAAATTTTCAGACACTTTGTCAATAAAAATTTAATATCTCTATTTTCAAATAATGTTTGTTACTTCTTTCGTAGTTTTATTGAGAATGAAAAAGCCTAGTAGTTTTAAGGTATAATATTTTTTTTGAAAAAAAATTTATTGATTTGCTTTAGTTGTTTTTATTAATTGAACAAGAACTTAAAAATATCATAAGGCACCATTATTTTTGATGTAACTACGTCTAATAAATCGAAAAACGCCGCCACGCCGGATGCATGCACGAAAACGTTGACATCATTGTCCGGTAACGCTCATTGTCCCGTTACGGTGGTAGTCACGTTAAACTGTCACCGTAAACCAACTTTACAGACAACCAATTTTTTTATGTAAGTATGTCCTTCTTTTAAAGAGTAAGCGCAAACAAGCAATATATTGTTGCAACAATAGCAATATATAACCGTTTTCCTGTTCAACAAAAACATAACTATCATTTTCCGGTACCGCATGAACCAGGCTTTTATTAATCCAATGAAAAAACATAAAAAATGATTCGGATATGACGTCACTAGTGCAGTTAGCGAGCCTCATAAATCAGCTTCCGTCGCCTTTAGGCATGTCTTAATACAATTTTATAAGTGATGGTGAGCAAATAAAAATGTTTTATCGATAAAATGTCGCAATTCTAAATTTAGAAATCTGTTGAACAAGATTTACAAATCTTTTTTTTAATTATATGAAAATGGAAAGGTTGTCTATGTGATTTACGAACACTTATCGATTTAAAAAAGTTTAATGTTAAATAAAACGTTGATGTAAAAGGCAGATAAAATTATTAATATTTAGCAGACGTTAAGGATTTGATGAAAAATGCAGTATTTTATAGAAGTAAAGTCTAGAAACATTATGTTTTAAATGTATGTAAGTATTTACAAAAAAAAGTATTTCTGTTCTATCAGTTATCTGGATCCCATAGTACAAGCTTTGCTTACTTTGGGACCAGATGGCGTTGTGTGCAATGTCAAAAAAAAAAATGTCCTGCAAATCCTACACTTGACATAAATTTGTTATCACTTTTAACAATGAAAAATGATATCCTTGTTCTGACCAAAGTCTACTAATATATATAGATTTTTGAAAATTGATGAATTAATAATAGAATGGAACGTGATCCGATTTAATTGAAGACTTCCGAATCCGTATTTCCTTTCATAAAAGTTCAATAACCTTAGAAATTTTCGCCGGAATACTTCAATAAATATTAGCTTTCAGTTATCACGCTTCAATTTACTTGCTTTTAGAAATATAAAACGGGACTTGAATTCATTGAAGCCGAAACTATTTAAGTATAATAGTGAAATTACGGGGCTTTCAAGCCATAAAAATGCCTTAAAGTGGACGAGCGCTTTGACAGTATTACACCAGCCTATGCCAATCAAAGTCCTGTGTAACACTGTTCTAATCATGAGCAGGCTTGAACACTTACCATAAAGAGAGCGCTTAGCTCGTCCCGCCACATGTTTATATTATTTTTAATATTTTATTAATTTTAAACAGAATAAATTACTTTAAGACAAACAGAAGTGTTAATAAGTTCTATAATTCAATATTCAGTATTGAATGAATGAATGTGTGAAAATACTTTATTGTACCATAAGATAAGACAAAAAAAATTACATCTATAAGCAATCTCTTCCAGACAACCATTCTAAAGACGATTACGAAAATACAAGATGGCCATTATCGATTTTTTTAATCGATATTTCTATCGACATCGAGCCATCCCTACTGCCCTACATAAATCATTGAGACACACGCCCTATCTGTTGCCAGCTTAATACGATCCGAGACCGTCTGGGGTAGGGGTGGGGTAAAAAGGGGGTACATCCCCCCATTTTTTCACAATCTCTGTATGAGCAAGAAGGCCGTATATTTTCAGTTTATTGTTGTGATTTATTAAAATGTTTTGCTGGTGTTTTATTATGGATTTTATAATGGACGTTGTTTATGGATATTGCGCGGTGAAGGAAAACATCATGAAGAAATCACTTCAAATAAATTTGTGACCTTCTCCCCTTTAAATAATAAAACGAGCTTTATTTTTCTTATACTGTTTTTTGTTTTTCATACCATATTATTAAATAGGTATATTTACTCACAATTATTACCGTATTTGAACATCAAACTTAAAAGTTTGCATAATATTAATACATATAGGTACATAAATTATATTATATGAAATATATTGTCAAAAAACTAGGTTTCTTTTTTATGTTTGTTACCTCTGAACTTTGTTGTTTATAAACCGATTTGTAAAATTCATAGGTCCTATATAAATTTTATCAAAATCGGTTAAATAGTTTAGTTTTTAATCAAAATAACGGACAATAGAAAATCGTTAGAGTGATTAATTGATTCAGGCGTAAAAGTAAACAAAGTTGCGTATTTTGCTTCCCTGTGACTTGTCAGTGGTGCTTACGGTCACTAGAACAGTCCGGTTGAAGTCAGTTGTTGTATGTTTTTGTAAAACCTTGATTATTATAAATAAATTTGGAGTCAGTGTTGAAAAAACTCGTGAAAAGTCGCCACGGATCACCGCCTCAATTGTATCTTCAGTATTCGCCACTGAATGTTTCAGGAGGTAATACATTATTTATGGCCACCCTATACGGTTAAAAATACGGACTTCCGGCGACGAGCTTAAAAGATGGCCACCCTGTATTTCCGTGAAAATACCAAGAAAAGAGGTGACTCACCAAATAGGTCTATACATTTTGCACACGTCAGCTTTGGGAGATGCAATCCGTTTGGGGCGTTAGCAAAACCAAACAAAACATCATTTTTTTTTATTATTTGGCAATACAATATTCAACCAAAAATAAATAAATACATAATTTGGATATTTCACACAACGCCATCTAGCCCCAAACTAAGCAGAACTTGTACTATGGGAACCAGATAACTGATACAATACTTAAATACTTTTTTGTGAATACATACATGGAATACATAGAAAACACCCAGACTTAGGACAAACACTGATGTTTATCACAGAAATATTTCTCCTGAAGCGGGAATCGAACCCCGACCCCGGCGTGGCAGTCCAATACACTTACCATTCGACCATCCGTGTCGTCGAAAAACATTGAATGTTGAAACTTTCGGCATACCCTGATGCAATAGTTATTTGTACACCAAGGGCCTGAAGCAAGCTCGACTAGAATATCCGCCCTGCCTTTAGCGCGGTGTATAATATGATAAAAGTCTCGTATAAAATGGGCTTCAGGAACGAGGTTTAACCAAGATTTTTCACTTTTATTGCGAGGAATAATAGTTATTACTAATTTAAACTGCAATGAGCGACCATTGCATAATTCGAAAATTGAGACATTTATTTTTTGTATACGTTTGAGCCCTTTGGGGTCGAGACCCTAGGTTCATGGGGAATAGGAGCCATCCGCGTTTTCAAAATTTTGTCAGAGCGTCTGGTCGAAGCGACGCGTGATCAGAGGGCTGGCGGCTATCTCGGCCAAAGAATAAGCCTTGCAAAGAGGCAATGCAGCCTCGGCACGCTGCCATCGGGCATCGAGTTGGAGCAGTTGAGCCTAGATCGTTCGTAGTGACCTATACATCGTTTGCGACGGTCTATGGGTGGCCCAATTGTTTCCTTATATAAATTTTGTAATATAGATTGTAGTATTATTTTTGAATTACGAAATTTCAACAATAGATATTTGGTATTCGGTAAAAGTTATGATTATTGATTTATACAAGTGTTTTTATGCAAACATAGATTTTTTGAACAGTAAAATCTATTGGAGTATGACCTGGTTTGAACCCCCGACCTTTGAATCGAAAGTCGAAACACCTGAAAATACGCCACCAACACGGCTTATTGAATGCTGAAACTACTGACCTGTAAGCCATCCGTATCTGTTCTCCGTTCTTGTACCAGATGAGCTGGGCGGGCGGATTTCCGCCCCGGCTTCGGCAGACCAGCTCGAGGCTTTGCCCACGACGAACTGTCTCCCCCTCCGCGTAACCTTCGATGTAGGGCGCGCCTGGGGGATCTGTGGGGGTAAAAATCAGGGTTCATATAGATTGAAATATTTAAAAAAAAAATGGTTATCTGTAAAGTTGGTTTACGGACACGTGACAACGTAATGTAACGGGACAATGAGCGTTACCGGACAATGACAACGTTACCGGACAATGGCAGCGTTACCAATGACGTCAAATTTTCGTGCATGCAGCCGGTGTTCATCGATTTATTAGACGTAGTCACGTCAACAATACTAAACAGATGGTTAATGTGGGAAGTGTATTGGAAAGCCATACCCCGCTGCTGTCTCTGTCCCGCTGCTTCTTGATAAACTACATAAAATTGGTATTAGAGGCACCCAACATAAACTTTTTGTTAATTATCTATCAAATAGAACACAATCGGTTAAAATAGGTGACTTAATAAGCCGCGAAGAAAAGATCGAATTCGGTGTGCCCCAAGGTAGCATTTTGGGGCCTACCCTATTTTTAATCTATATAAATGAACTTTGCGATCTAAACTTATCGAACGGTCATATAATTACCTTTGCTGAAGATACTGTCCTTTTGTTTAGTGGAAGAAATTGGAGCGATTGCAATTCTCATGCAAACGAAGGTTTCCGAACAGTTCTAAAATGGTTAAATAACAATGTTCTTACCCTAAACGTTTCGAAGACTAAATATTTAACCTTTAGCATTCGTAGTGGTAGCCAGCCTACTCCGGGCTTGGTAAGAATTATGGCGCACTACTGTTCTGACCACTTAAATTGTTCCTGTTCTGAAATTGCATCTATTTCTACCATTAAGTACCTTGGAGTGTTTATAGATTCTAACCTAAACTGGAAACATAACACTAAAGCATTATCAGGAAGGATTAGAAAGCTTATGTATGTTTTTAAAACTCTCAGGCATGTGTGCGATAGAAAACAATTATTATTAACGTATTTTGCCTGAGGCCAGTCAGTTATCTCATACTGCATAAACTCATGGGGTGGTTGTCACAAATCTACCCTTATTACACTAGAAAGATCTCAGAGAGCACTATTAAAGGTTATGTTTTCTAAACCATACCGTTTCCCTACGCGTGACCTATATCTAGAAACATCGGTTCTTACTGTGAGACAATGTTTTATTCTAACGATGATATTAGAACAACACAAAAAAGTAAGTTCATGCACAAACACCAACAAGAGAAGACAGGACATAGTTTTCTCTATGCCTGCTAACAAAACAGCTTTTACTACTACTACCACTGAAGTGTCACAGGGAAGCGAAATACGCAATTTTGTTTACTTCATAGACACATTTTTTCAGTTAATTTGATATAAAAAGTAAACTACTGAACCGATTTTTAAGCAATTTCTATGGGACCAATATTCTAAAAAAAAAATTAGTAACCGGTTTATAAACAAGATAGTTCTGAGTTCTAACAAACATTAAAATAAAATATCCAACAAACTGAATTGAGAACCTCCTGCTTTTTTGAAGTATATTGTTGAATCTAATTTATGCAATCTTTTACCTATATAACTTTTCTATAAAAGTCTTTTAATTGTATTTCATTAACAACAACAAATTAAAATTTTGATGCCAGTTCTTCGGGTCTTAAATCCTTTGATATTTTATGTCATGTTATATTCTTGTTTCCTTTCTAACATGAATTAATACCAACCACAGAAGTATTAAAGAGATGGAAACACATTGTAATACATTGAATATGCGACCACTAAAAGGGAGCCACTTTGGCTAGTTTCTAGCACATTTTGGTCCGATGCAAATTTTCGAAAAAGAGAAGTAACAGTGCTAGATATATATTATATGTTAAAACTACTAGGCTTTTTCATTGGTAATAAAACTACATCGTAAATGACAAAGTGTCTGAAATTTTTTGGTCCTGTCTTACGATTCCCTTTTCGTTTGAAACTGTCCATCTAGTTCTATAGGAACATCGTTATTCATCTATGATACCAACATAATGAATACAAAAGTTAATGAATTCAATGTTTCTCCGGCCTTAAGACATCTTGCAAAGTCCGTACTCTTTGTACAAACCTCTTTGAAGTCAGAATGCGCGGGCGAAATTAAAAGGAGTTTTTCTTTTGAACGCCCGCGAGCCATTTTGTTAAAGGATTTGGGTACTTTTAGCCTTTTGTGGGTCAGACACTGTTGTCTTGAGCTCTAGAGCTTAAAGAAAGTTTTACGAAATAACTAAGAATTTTTCGCTTGTGAAACAATTTTTTACACGCTACAAGCCGACTTCGCTTGTAGCGTGTAAAGTCGCCCAGTGTGATCGGCGTTTTTACAATCTGCTTGTTGACAATCCTTCCCAAACGCTAACACGCTCACACGCTAGCGTTTCAAAATGCCAACAATCTGCTTGTAAAAAAGCTTGTTTGTCATCGCCGCTTTACGGTTATAATCTCAAATGATATTTTTCAAGCTTTATGTCCTTTTTGCCACCATTGCAAAAAAAATAAGATAATCTATCTGTCTATGGATTTGTATAGTTTCTAAACATCGTTGTAGACAATAACTATTTTCTTCTCATGCTCATAAAGTTCAGCTTCGTGCACGCTCTAGGGGAGTACAACTGCATTTTAGGCCCTACGGAAAACAAGTGATTGCTGATAAAATCTGTTCAATGAGGTTCAGTTCTCAATAGGTTCATGCCGGAACTTTTTTCAAATTTCGTTCCTGCAGCTCATTTTATACTCGACATAAATAAGTCTCGTATAAAATGGCTTGCTTCTGGCCCTTGGTGAACAAATAACTAATTTATGCATTTATTTTTCAGTCCAGCCTTGTGAAAATTACAAGCGACTTTCCTAGTTAGATAAGTGTGTCCTCATTTTTTATTTGATTTCGAAAAGTCTCGGTTTTTCTTTTTCGAAAATTAACATCGGACCAAAATGAACTAGAAGTTAGCTAATGTGGCTCCCATTTTTGGCAGTCTTTTTCTGTCACATTGAAAATGTGACAGAAAAAGACATTTTCATTGTGATTCTATACTTTAATACTTCTGTGAATGAATATTATTGTTTATTATTCATGAAATTTTGAAATAAATAACATTACGAAATATGAGAAACTCAATACCATTGAATAATAGCGTAGGTACGTCAACGAATTCATAACACTGGAAAATCAGGTTGGATTTTCAGGAAATTTCGTCATTTTCAGCTCTCTACCTAATTATAAACTGAAAGCTTTAGCCTGTGGTTTTGGTCGTGGCACCGAAGCATAATAATTGACATAAATCTATTGATACCCTCATCAACCAAAATCCATTAAGTTTTTAAACAATGCCACAATTGAAATAACTGAACATTGATCCATTGAAAATTTCAATGTGTTGTACGAATACTTGATGGATTTCAATTTGAAATTCATCAAGTATTCATACAATACAATACAATAATTTATTAATAATTACAAAGTCTTAAATAATCTTTAACGTTTTCAAAATTTATAAAGCGTCTGGTCGAAGCGACGCGTGATCAGAGGGCTGGCAGCTATCTTGGCCAAAGAATAAGCCTTGCAATACAAAGAGGCAATGCAGCCAGTATCCTCGGCACGCTGCCATCGGGTATCGAGTTGGAGCAGTTGAGCTACCTATAGATCGTTTGCAACGATCTATGGGTGGCCCATTGTTCCATTTTGTAAATTTTGTATTATAGATCGTAGTAGTTAGCTAATAAAAACTAAATGATGATTTTAATAGTAGATTATGCACTAAGGGGATAAAGCAGTGTCTTATGTCGCGGGTGGCATATTGAACCCTGAGCTAACGAGGGACTCAGTCAGAGTCCTGAGTGACGCGAGGGGTTCAAGCTGCCCAAGACGAAGACAGGCTTTATCCCAGAGGAGCATACTCTACTTTTCACACCTTCTGCGAGGCAATAAAAAGCCAGGGCTCCGAACTCAGCAGCCAACACCGTCTTTTGTTTCACAATCTTTGAAGTCGCACCTATTTTCTTTTTTTTATGAGTGGCCAGTTCGATTTTAGAACAAACCTTTTTACAGTGCCATATGGGCGTTCTTTTACTTAGAGTTTTCCACGAGTTTCCACATGAATTTGACGTTCCAAATTCAAATCACATTACTACCCTTGGGTGTTTCATACAACTTTACCTCCCTTGGTAGATACTGCTTTGCTTTACCTTGATCATAGCATGATATTATGTAATTGAACATTGTCGAGCAGGTGGTGTGAAAAATAATTTCAATATTACAAGTCAAGGAAATATTTTTACTAATATTGGGTACATAATTGTATGGATGTCATGTAGGTACAATATTCATTGTTAATAAAAAACAAAAACTTAAACATACATATGAATCGGTCGTTTAACAAGTGTTCCGTTTTATTTTCAATTTTGATACGGATCCCTAAGAGATCTAAATTATATAAAAAAGTAAAAAAAAACACTTAAATATACAAAAAATAAATAAGTAATAAATATACAAAAACCTCGAAGGGGTACAAGGCGTGAATTGAATGTATTAAAATTCTACCTTATTAACTCCAAATTATTTTACGTTACAATGCGTAGCCTTAAATTTTTAATTATAAAGCGGTTGTGCGAATTAAGCATTTGTTGGGTCTTAATAAGCAATTAGAGATATAATTAAAAGGGTTATTTTTAAATCTTTGAGATATAAATAAAGGGTTCTGCTCTATTTTTATTTAAGAAGTGTTTTTATTACGTGTAATAGCAGATAACTGCAACTTCGCTTGCGTATTTTCAAAATTTTTTTTTTAATTTCAACATTTGCGGTGTATAAGAAAAAAATGTAACTGTGAGTCTAATGTTAAATAAATGTAATGAACAAATAAATAGACAATACATTAATAAAAGTGATTTGAATTATTCTTATATGAAGTAAAACATTCCGTTAACCATATTATTAACGTTAAACAATCAAAGGCAAAATTAAGCGAAATTACGCTAAAATCACCATCAAATTTGAATTTATAAAGATTTCAGCGAACAGTGAAGTTTATACAACATACAATAGCGATGTACTAATTTAACTCAAAAAGGTGTAGCAAACGAATTTTATGAATTATTCTTAAATTTACGTAATTTCAAGTAATTTTATCATTCAGCAATAAGTGGCGATTCTTTATAAGTGTATCGTCTATGGCTATTTGGAAATTATTATTATCTAGAAATAACTTTGATTTTTTTTTATCTACAAAGTAATCAATTTTTTTTAATAACCAATTGTTTTGTCTCGAATTTTAAAAGTGAAAAGGTCAATACGAAGGCCTACCGATTCGGAAAAAAAATTCCTAATTGGTAAACTATTTTATTATTGGTATAGTAACATAGGTAATAGTGAAAATTAAAATTGTTACTTACTTATATTTTTGTAGAATTAGTGTATTCAGTATTATAACACCTTTTTGTATGAGATTGTAATACGTAAGCATAAAACATACATAAAGTTACGCATAACGTATGTTGCTTCAGGCGACGAAGCCGCTACTCACACCGAAATGTAACAATCGACAAGGACAAATATTAGCAAATTGAAGAATTGCGTTCGCCAAGGAGTGTATAAGCGTACTGAGAAATGTTTTTTTGAAAATAAGCAACATAAACCAAGTTGTGAGTGTCAGTTAGTCTAATAGTAATACAATAATATACAAAACCCCTTTCAGTTTTTCAGAAAAGTACACAATATATCCCTAGTTCCAAAATAATTATTTAAACAATGAAATTAAGAGTTATTTGAATTTAAATTGAAAGGCTTCGTTCGCGTTGTATTGGGATTATAAGTATCAAACGATAGCTCATTAATTATTTCCTTTACCGAATTCAAGCCAATAAGTTTCAGTAGTTACGATGTGTTATTTTGATGTATTACGCTATATTATTGTAAAGTTTCATTAAAATCTATTCAGTAGTTTTTACGTGAATGAGTAACAAACATCCATCCATCCATCCTTACAAACTTTCGCGTTTATAGATAATATTAAGTAGGAGGAAGTAGGATGAATAGAATAGTTGGATTTCGGTGTGACAGACAGCCGTGTAACAAATACCCGAGCACGAGCAACAATGCGCGCTTAATTATAGAGTGCGCTGTACAAGGAACTCTAATTATTCGGTTAGGTGTAGACAGGGCCTTATGTTATATGTCACTACAGTCAGATTTATTCGGGTCGGTGTAGATGGGGCTTTATCTACACTTGAATTTGTACCGCGTGAAGACTAAGCTGTATTATTATCAAATGAACAAGAAAATATACCTTTTTGGTTCTTTTTGGTTTTTGGTAAACCAATAGATTTTTCTCTTCAGAAAAACCTGTGTGCATTAAAACATGTGCATATGCATAAGCAAATGGGCAAAACTGTTTTTTCAAATCTCCTTCGCTTACGTTAAACATATTAAAACAAAAAATTGGTTGTCTATAAAGTTGGTTTACGGACGATAGTTTAACGTGACTACCAGCGTAACGGGACAATGCGCGTTACCGGACAATGACAGCGTCACCGGACAATGACGTCAACGTTTTCGTGCATGCAGCCGGCGTTCATCAATTTATAAGACGTAGTCACGTCAAAAGACCTTGTGTACAGTACGAATCATTTCTATCGACATTTGAAATTCTTGGCATAATTGTAAACTGTAGATAAATTACGAGTTTGTTTGGTTTCTTTGAATAGAAACAATTTTGAAGTTGGTAAATATTTTAAGAACTCTTTGATAACTTCGTTTGTTTCTGTTTTCGATTAAGTTTAAACTTCTGAGATACATAAAGCGTCGTTGACACACAAGCTTTTTCACAAGCTTCTTCTTATCGTGTCACTAGTTCCTTCCAACCAGTGTGGTGAAAGGATTTCAAGTGCGCCTCGAAGAGGCTCCTTTCGTGCACTCGTCACATGTTTTCGAACTTTAGGTTCTACGACATGCCGGTTTCCTCACGATGTTTTCCTTCACGTTGCGAGAACGTAGGATGCATACATAGATTTTTTCGACCGAAAAAACCCATTTACGCACGACTGCCACCGGGATTCGAACCCGCGACCATCAGATCGCAAGGTAAGGGCCTCATCCACTCGGCCACCACATCCTCTAAACTGTTTTTACAAGCTGATTGTTGGCAATAATTTAATTTTTATTCATCGTTTGGCAAAACCCGGGCACCTAGCTCGAGCCAGCTCGCAAAAGCTCGGCCTCGGGCGCCGCACTCGCGCCGCTGACACTTTGGCATTTTGTTGAAATCAAAAATTCTGACTGCGCAGATACATAGTAGTCCCCTTCTGAATTGTTGATTTCAGTTTTTTTGGTAATTTAAAAATTTGTGGTGTGTGGGTTACATTATACACAAACCAGAATGAAACACAAAATGGCGAAAGTCGAAGAACTAACAGGAGTTTTTATGAAAAAATTTCTCATTTTATCAAGATAAGGAGATGCTAATCTTGCTGAATTACATTTCTTCTTCATTATGGGCATTACATCAAACTAAAAGGTACCTTGGAAGGTGGTCTAAAATCAGTATTAATTTAATTTTGATTAAAAAAACACGCAAAAGAGAGAATGAAATAAGTTCAGGTATCTTAAATGATTTTTGTTTTTTTTATAGACGTATATTAGGTGGTTGGTGGAATGGTGGAAATTTATGGTACCACAATACATAATTAAAAAAAATATGCTTTCTTTAGGAATAAAGATAAGACAAATAATAATGTTTGGCAGAAATAAAAGTTTTTAAAACCAATTTATTTATAATTTTTATACATAAATTTTAAACAATATTATATTAGGTACTAGTTTACCCAGATCTAAACAATATGAAGTCTAAATAATTATGTTCTGTCATTTTTATTGCAAAAAAATTGCAAAAGTGCTCGTATACTTTTTTTTTAAATTGTCATGTTTTGCCCCTCAAGCAGTCTTTGTGAAAGCTGAGTGGAGATGGGATAGAGTCGATAATATTATCGATGAAATTCATATCGATCATGTCAAGTTAAATTACTTATTAAGAGCTCGAATACAAATTTTAGATCGTCCTATTCGATGAATGCATAGCTAATACATAAACGGAAAAATTGGGTATAAAAAGGGAAAAAATTGTTTAACCCTAAATAATAAGTACAATCATTTTAATTTATATATTCTCTCTTATTACCCAATTTTTCACATCAAAGTTCATAAGACCATAATCATAAAAAACATATTATTTTTCTACCTATACTTTCCTCTTACATATCAGCAAGCTTTATCTTTCATCAAAGCAAGTGGCTAACTCTGATTAATCATGTTCTATCGATAACTAATTACGTACTCGTATGTCCCATCTCTATTTTCGTAAGCCGAGCATAGGGGTAGAGAAAACAAAGTGTGCGATGTAATTATACAGGCTGATGGAATCCAACCCGGCCATAATGAAACATCATGTATATTATAAAGACGCCAAGATTTATCAACGCGGGCGCCATTTTTTTACCCAACTGCGAAGGAGAGTAAATAAATAAATATTTTGGACAATTCACACGACGCCATCTAGCCCCAAACTAAGCAGAGCTTGTACTATGGGAACCAGATAACTGATACAATACTTAGGTATATGCTTTTTTTGGAAATACATACTACTCGGGCGAATGAACATGACATCTGGCTGACACTTGGCTCAGCACTTGATGCGTCTCCCGCTGCCCCGCGCGGCGCCCTCCGCGTTTCTTCTTCCTCTTATTGCGAAGCCTTATCATCACTTATCATTACCAAGTATTGCAGGACCTCTTCTATATCAACATTATCCAATTTCACGCTGTACTTTGGACAAACGTCATTCGAGCCAGGTGTCATGTTCATTCGCCCGAGTAGTACATAAGATACATGAAAACACCCAGACTCAGGACAAACACCGATGTTCATCACACAAATGCTTGCTTGTCCTGTAGCGGGAATCGAACCCACACCACCGGCATGGCATTCCAACACACTTTCCACTTGACCATCCGTGTCGTCATATAAAAGTAATGTTTTTATAGTCGTGTTTGAGATAGATAGTTGTTAACATACGAGGTTCAACGAAGTTAGTGCTAAAATTAATTTTAAAGTTTACATAAATCAAATGCTTTTGACACTATTATAATGGAATTAGAATTAAATTGGATTTGTAACAAACCAAATGAAGATTAAAATACCTAAAGGTTGTCAGATTTTCCATTTGTTAAGTTAAGTACCAAGTACAAGATAACGTAGAATCTTAAATTGTTTTAAAATAAAATAAATTTAAAACCATAGTTATATATTGACGTGTCACATCTTTCCTCTCGCTTTCTGTCAATTTGTGGGAGTAATTTCGTGTAAATAGGACGGAAGTGTGTAACAGGAACTTGGCGGGCAGATGGTACTAACCTCAGAAAAATCAAATAAATAGAATCATTATTTTTACAAAGGTGAGATGACAGATGTTTAAATGTTTAAATATAGCGCCGAGCGCTCGGCTGAGCGAGTGATGTAAGCTTTGGCTGACACGGCCGAAAAAATTTAACTGTCTCGGCCGAGTACTCGGTACGTGTGATCTAGGCATAAGGCTCGCTCCTTTTTTTATTAGGGTAAAAACTATTTTATTCATGAAATTCTGGCTCAAAAAAACGACACTAAAATTCGGATCAAAAAAAAACTGAAAAAAAAACAACTGTAAATTCCACTGAAAAGGTAACGGCTAACGAAAACCCGTTTCCAACTTCCGGTGATGAAAATTCAGGATAAACAGGGCTAGCTTAACATGAATTATTAATTTCCATTCTGAGTGTCCTGGGGGCTATGTTGACTTTGCCCCAGCCGATGCTATTGACTCTAACGTGCCAATGAGGTGCAATGGGGCAAACGGGAGTACACTATGTTTATAGAGGCGTCTGTTTATGTAAATGTAGGTTAGCACATACGGCTAGGTGGAGACAGATAGGATCTACATGCTTAGATTAAATGAGATAAAATTATAATATTTATATAATTTAAGTTAGTAGGGTTAATTTTAAAACATGTATAAAATCTAAATTAAAGTATGAAACCTTTCACTTTTTTTGTTCACGAAATCAAAAAAAAACATGGACGAAACGAATAGTGTGAAGAAATTACTATAATACGGCGTAATTTTTGAGTATTTGTCCGAAAAAAATTGTATGGAATTCAGATTTAAGGATGCCCCTTAAGTTTAATTTATTAATTTAATGTCTATCTAGCACACTAATCCTACTTTTTATCTTGTTGGTTTTTTTTGTGGGTTAACTGGAAGAAAATGCATTCAGGCATTAAGCCCGCCTATTTATTATGAAATGTAATTTTGTTTAATTTATGCAGTAACGATTAAACTAATAAATACATATTCGATCGTCAGGAGTTGAAACTAAAAATGAAATTTTGAAAAACGCAACGCAAACCACGTTGCGGGTTTCAGCTTGTTACACATATTTAATGTACAGGCATTTCATCAAAGTGACACCTATGATACTGACTAGTATTGACCGACTCGCGATACGGGGTTAGTACAGACTGTAATTACCCTGAGTCTAATTTACCCCCATGTGTTTATTTACCCCGCAGTTTGTTGTACCCCAATTCTAATTCACCTGTGTTTGATGCGACGCACTTTGGTTAGATTAGATTGCGAATGCAAATTACCTAATAATTATTTCTCTTAGATGTACTAACGTTTGCGTGATGACGTCATGGCATCTAGTTGCTGAGAAGATAGATATATAATTGCATGATTCTTTGAATGAATTCGGAAAGGCCACATTTTATGTTGCATAATTTAAAGTTATTATTTTTTTATTATGTATTTGACAATATGGATACTGCACTATTGCAAGAAATTTTCAATAAATACTTGATACTTTTATACTATATCTTGATTCTAGGTTTTATTTTATTTCTTTTAAATAGTAACATAGAATATTATGTGATCTTTGTTTAGTTGTAAGTATCTACATTTCCGACGCAATGTCAAAATTGTTTGAGAATAAATAAAAATAAATGTGCGTAAGGTGCGATTACTAATTTACGATATTTTTCTACATCAGTATTATTATGGCGTATACAGGGATAAATAGTAAAAAGTTTAATTGCTGTATGTAGCGAAACATCAAAATATTAATGCTTTCATTTCAAACAAATACAGGGTGAAGTTAGATAAGGTCACGTATGAACAGTATGTTGTCACTCCACACATACAGGGTGTGTACAATATTTACTATCTGCAAAATAAACAATCTATTAAAACTATTATCGCCGAGTCGCTACGTAAACGTTGACATAAGACCGTTTGCACAGAATAAAAAAATAAAAAAATCAGTAATACCTAGGAACACAGAAGTATTTAAGTATAGAAACACAATGTAGTACATTGAAAATATGCCCAGTAAAAGGGAGCCACTTTGGCTAACTTCTAGTACATTTTGGTCCGATGTTAATTTTCGAAGAAGAGAAGTAACAGGACTAGATATATATTATATGTTAAAACTACTAGGCATTTTCATTGTTAATAAAACTACATCGTAAAAAGTAAGAAACATTATTTAAAAATGGAGATATTTCTGGGTAGAGACAAAATACACAGGGGAGGATACTTTATGGACAGGGAAGAGAGATAGGCATATTAAAAACAGGGTTATTTTTTAAGAATCAACTTTTTTTTTATTTTTTTTTTATTATGAATTATATATAATCAGACTTATCATTTCTCAGCAGTCTTTGTTTATAAAATTAAATGTTTCTTAATTACTAGGTACAAAACACAAAAAGGCTTTTGACTTTTCCATTCAGTCAAAATAAAAATATCTATAACTTTATTATCGATACTAAATAATGAAATAAAATTAATCAAAAACTTTTCTGACTAACAGTATTAAATGTTTCTTGTACTTAAACTCTAAAAACCATTTATATAAAAGGTAACTAAACATTTTTTTTTTCTAAAACTTGCGCTCAAAGACATCAATATGTTCATTAAACGCATAAAAAATACACCGCTCTCTCATTTTTAAGTGAGGGGAGGGTAGTTTTTTTAAATCTAATCTCAGGTGATTTCGAGCCGTTATTCGCGCGTAATTTTTTTTCTAGGTGCCATTTTTTTCTGTAAAAAAAGTCATATTATATTTTAAAGCTAAGATATACATAATGCCAAGTAAAGGTTAAAAAAAAATGTAGAAGTTTTAATGAAAACGCATACAAATGTATCAAAAGAGCCAGGGGAAATACGCCAGGGGAGATACATTTTCGATTGATATCTAAAATAGCCGTAAAAGTATTTATTGTACGCAATTCACAATCAAACGTATCAATGTATGCACTATTCATAGTGAATATGTATAGTATTTTAACAAATAATTGCTAAATAGAACTTACCAGAGGAAAGACTGCATTCACTCAACATTTCTACACCCAACGAGCGGCATGACTGAAATGGACGTTAAAATGGCTGCGCAGTCGGCTTATGCGCTGCTTGCTGCTAGATTCTCGTTACATCCTATGCACTCGAGGTCAGAATTTCCACAAACTAGCAAAACAAAACTGATTTTTAACCGAAAACAAAAAGCCAGGGGACGAGACACAAAACACGGAGGACAAATTTCGGCGTTGATATTATTTATGAAAAATTGGAATATAAGTAATTTTACTCATAAGAAACTTTGACTAAGTTATTGTTCTGTATAAAATTAACGATAGAAAAGTAATTATTGAATTTTAATACATTCATAATAATTGGTTTACAAATAAAGTCGGTTTGGCAACAGACCAGGGGAGAGACTTTTTTCTTGTATTAGAACTTATTGTGACTAAACTACTACATTTAATAATAAATTTAAGTGAGCATGAAGAAAACATTTAGTTTTAAGTAATAAATAGGTTAATTAGAAAGTAAGTATGAAAAACAAGTGGTTTTTTGTCCTTGCCATGGAAAGTACCTCTTAACTGAGAATGAGCCGTATGTGTGCATGTCACCTGCGACACAGGGAATCCTAGTGCAGGGGTGTGAGTGTGTGAATGTTATTGTTAAAGTTAAAACAGTTGATAATTGCAAAAGCCTTTTCTTCGGTAGAAGACCTAATGAATGAAAAAATTGTAATAATTATTTTATTACCATTATACAATATTATATAAATTAGCGTAAGTAATACTTATATTTACCATTAGACTTGTAACTTGTTTTTATCAATAAATGATTTGTATCTGTATCTGACACAATTTATCAACTGGAAGAGACATAAGAAAGGTTATTGTAAATAAAAAAAAAACAAAAGACATTTATTCCGAACAATTACATATTGGAACTATGTTACAGTAGAAATGGTGAAACACACAGTTTCAACAAATTAAATCTTCCAACTGACCACATTGTTAGATATTTACCGTGTGCCGTGGCTCAATCGAATGACAATTAATAATTCATGTATCAAAGAGCCGCTTCGTGTCCCCCGTGAAGGGGGGTTGAAAGAGGGAGGGAGGGGGGGGAGGGTCTTGTGAAAACAATTTCGAACTCGAAATTTGTTTGTTTTACTGTTGACTTGCTTATTTGGTGTCTGAAGGATATTTCGCTACGTACAGAAGCTAAAATTATTTGGGGAATTTCAGTGTGTTATTTTTTTAACGAAATTGGGATGGTGAGAATTTTTTTTTTTGAATAATTGTGTTACAAAATAACAAACGAGCCTTACATAACAGCAGTCGTATATGATGTGTAACATCGGACATCTCATTTAAAGGAAGAATTCTATTTACAATTTTTTTTGAGGTTGGTACCATCTGCTTACTTCTTGTTACACACTTCCGTTGCATTTCACGAAATCACTGCCACAAATTGACAGAAAGCTAGAGGAAAGATGAAACACATCAAAAACGGTGAAATGGGTTAATTATTTTGGCACTTTCAAAAGGACTGTTTCGCAAATTTGACGAAATAATTAGACGAATTGGGCAAATAGTTCAACCTGCCCCTATTTTAGCTACAAGGGTACATTTTTTGATTGAAAAAGTTCTATCTGTCCCCCCATCAGTAATAGGGGGCAAACAGAACAATTTATTCCTGCCTGTATGTTCATTAGATGAGGCTTGATACAATTGATTGCGTCCAAATGATCTACGAATAACAACTTCAAATTATTATTACAACATGCCCCCGGACAAATTGGACCAATCGGAACTCAGCGTGAGTTCGGCCTAATTCGATGCAATTGTTACATAAATATAAACTTAGCAGGGGATATGTTATGGGTTGTAACATCAATTTTATGTCATTCTGATGTATTTTGGCCTTAAATCAATAGAAAGAACTACGACGTTGAATATTGTTGAGATTACATTATACACCCTGTATGTAAAAAAAATAAGGAATTGTATTTATTCCGTTACTTTTTACTTTAAAACTACTTGTACATATTCAAGATTCAAGATTCAAGATTTTTATTCGCCAGAACATAGTATACATAGTATGTTGTTAAAGAATATTATTAGTCCCTTATGTTCTACCATTTATGGTGTGCGAGTTACAGTGAATGAATATAATACAATACTATCAAATGGTATTTAAATGTCAAAGTTAATTTAAATTTTTAACAATACCTACTACTTAACTATAATTATATTAAACAGCACAATACACTAGCATATAACTCTGCCTACTTTTTTGCTAACTTTTGTAAATAGTATATTTTATTTTTCAGTATGATTCATAAATTCCTTTAAGTTATAGAAACAAACATACAAATAAACAACATAAAAATGATTATAGTAATAATACGTATAGGTTATAATTTCTTGCCGACTGAAAACACTTTTTAGGCCGAGTAGAAGACATAGGGTGAATTCATATCGACTCCCGTTAACTTACGTATCCTGATTCGAAAGCAGTCTTAGTACACCCTGTATTTAAGAAGATGACATAGTTCTGTGGGTATTCCAGGATATCCGCTCAGGTAGGCAATATTTCAGGAGATAACCATTTATTTCAGCCACATATTCATTTTCATATTCATAAGTTAATATAGCAGAAATGCAATAGGCTCATAGAAATATATACCAGACTAACATATATACAGGACTTAACATACTATAACATAAATACAGGAGCGAAGATCTGCCGCGAAGGGCTGCAGGCCGAAAATGGATGTGACAGCGCGATGGCGTACTTTTGAAGAGGCCTATGTCCAACACTGGACGGCGATTGGCTGATGATAGATATGAATCAGAATACTCACACAATACGCTGAGCTGAACGGTACTCCTCATGGGGTGATCTCGCTGCAGAGCCTCGTGTCTCGCTTCGCAGGTGAAGTCGGCATAATCATCGTCAGCTGATGCCTTGAATTGAAGCCTGGAGACAAGGAAATGAGGTTAAAAATACATGATAACTAGATAGAAAAGCGTTACTTTGCGGAAATCCATAAATATTAATAAAAAGTATAAATATTATAGTAATAAATCAGCTTAACTTCCAAACAAAGATCCCAATTAACTTAATTCTAGTTTAAGTTTTTTTTGTATCTAAACCAAAGCGCCGAAAACAGAAAACCCAAGTCGACACGTGTTTCGCCTCTACACGAGGCATCCTCAGGAGATGTTGACTCGCCGAAATCCGAAACGTGAGTGACAAACAAAGTGGATTTATTACTATATATATTTATTCTTTTTATTAATGATAACTAGAGTTGTCTCAACACCTGGATGCCTATTCTCGTGCAAGTCGAAAGAGACAAATGTCGCGATTTCAGTCATTTTATCGGTGTTACTGTCAAAGCGCACGCGACCAATTGAAAACGCTGATTTCATGTTTTGAAAGATAATAATGGTGGAAATAAGGACTTTTTGTCTCTTGACTTATTTACAACAATATGAAAAATAAGAATTGACTTTGAACATTGAACAACAACAACACTTTGAAAATTGACGGTCAGTAGTTGAGGCGTATATTAACGTAATATAAACATTAAAAAGGTAGGTATAGCGAATACCTTTTCGATTTCGGACTTCTCCTAATCTCTTCGCCGCGCCTCCGCAGCAGGATCTAGATGGATGTTTTGAGCAACAAACATCCATATCCATATGCATCCATACTTTTACCTTTATAATACTAGGAGTTAGCGTAAATGGTATTATTTAGAAAATTCATGGCTGTTAAAGAAATAAAATTTACTGAAATTCAGTTACCAAATATCCTACAAACCCTGCACGAATCCCCTCAACATCTGACTTCACGACTTACGCAAATCACGACAAAGTGTACTCGGAAAATTCCGAATTATTGCAGATTTAACCTGATTTAACCGGATAGAAGTGGATATAACCAGATTATACTGAATACGGGCGGAGCGACAGCGCAGGAATTATTCGGGCATTAGACGAGACGTGTGGTCACATGGCTTATCTTTTAGTCTGTTGGTTCAGTTGGAACTTGCTTTTAATATAACTCTTAGCTCTTTTACCTCTTAATTTTGCTCTTAATGATAAGAGATCGCACCAGTACATGACAAAAACAGCAACACGGGATCAGAAATCACTAAAGCGTCGACACACACACTTTTTTACAAGCTAAATGTTGGCGTTTTTAAAAGCTAGCGTGTGAGCGTGTTAGCGTTTGACGGATACATACAAAACTTTCTAGACGTTCCGAAGTGAACTAGCTAGCGAGTGTGTCATACGCAAAGATACTCGCTACACGCCAACAAGCCAACAAACCAACACGCCAAGGGTTGATGACACATGGTTTTTTTACAAGCTACACGCCAACATACCAGGCGTGTAGATTAGCCGGGTTTCGTTTCTTTCACAGCTTTTTTACAAGCGGATTGGAAAGAAGCAGATTGTAAAAACGCCAATGACACTGAACGACTTTACATGCTACAAGCGAAGTCGCTGGCGTGTAGCGTTTAAAAGGCCGTGTGTCATCGACGCTTAAGAATGGGCAACACTAAAACTTCTACTTTGGTAGATTTGGGAGTAATGTTAAGCTGCGGGGTTCCTTCAAACCGGAACGCAGCGTTGGATACAGTCAATCAACAGTAGTACGCCGTGCCAAAATCTCATTGTATAAATAAATCCAATACAAAAAAAGTAGTAGACATTTTTTTTAAGTTTTTTGTCATCTTAAAAACCATTAGGAACTTCTGTAAATTGTTGTTAAAGTAAATTAAAAGTGGCTTCGCCGGATCTGTTTGTCTTCAAAACTGAAAGTGTGTTTTAATTTAATCACTTTTGAAAGTGTCGCGTGAACGAAGTTGTTTTACCTTTTTCTTTGCGTTACTTTTAGATTTTTCTTTATTATATTTCCAAGGTTTTTAAGAAAATGAAAATTATTATTATTCTATTCTTTACTGCACAAAATACAAGATAAGATGTACAAAAGGTGGGCTTAGTGCTAAAGCATTTTCTACCGGCCAACCTCAAATGTTGGCGTGCTAACTTATATATAACATAAACAATGGTATTTTATAGACTAATCAATAGATACACATAAACAAATTATAATTATTATTTTTATTTAGGATTGATAAGTGTTTGACCCCACCTAAATACCTAATAATAATTTGAAATTCTTCTTCTTTTTGTGTCACTAGTTCTTTCGAACCAGTGTGGTGAAAGGATTTCAAGAACGCCTCGAAGAGGCTTCCTTCGTGCACTTGATACCATGTTTTCAAACTTTTAAGGTTCTATGACATGCCGGTTTCCTCACAATATTTTCCTTCACCGTAAAGCACGTGTTTTAAATGCACGCATAAATTTTTCGAACAGAAAAATCCATTGGTGTACGACCGGGTTCGAACCTACAACATTCGGATCGAATGTCGAGGCACCTCCCACTTGGCTCACACGGTTTTTTTTAATAATCTGCAGTAGTCATCAATTAATTTAATTTCACAGATTTTTTTATTATACTAACAGTCTATTATTTCTAACTAGGTAGTTACGTCAATTTAAGAATACAGTTATGCGTTGAACATGGTATATTATCCCTACATTTTCCTTTACCTAAAATTCTTTTAAAAATAATCTTATAAAACACGATGCCTGCCAAAAAAGAAGAATGAAAAGCCAAAAACTTCAGTATTAATCAAGCTGACATGGCGTAAACCTCGTATTTCATACAGGCTTCACGAAAATTTTATATTTACCCTACCAGTTTTAACTGAGGGATTACAGAGGCCCGATCTTCAAGTCCACTCGACTTGTAGTCGTACTAGACATTGTTACTTCCTGTATGTCGATGAGTATGTCGTCTCGCGTCTTAAACCCAATGAAGCCGCGTGTATTTGTATTTATTTATTAAATTAAAACGGATAATCCAATTATATTTATTTAAAATTGCTGATTATTGATACCATTTTGACCAAACTACAATGTAAGCAATTTTATATTAAACAATAATTAAAAAAAGAAATATTTAATAATATAATAACATACATAAGTCATTCAATATTAACACGCAATCATGCATCACGCTCACAGAACCTTAGCTCTATCACAAACATTTTAGACAAGAATTTGAAATTTCGAAATTGTATGGAATCCGTCAAATCAGTTTGTTTAAATTTTTCAAAACGTCTTACGTACTGTTGATTTCACTTTTGGGTTCAATAAGAATCCGATTGTCAAATTTTTTTGTATCACGACCTCTGTAGGCACTGTCTTCTTCTTATCGTGTCATTAGTTCTTTCGAATCAAGGTGGTGAAAGAATTTCAAGTGCGCCTCCTTTCGTGCAGTTGACACATGTTTTTGAACGTTTTAGATTTTATGACATGTCGGTTTCCCTTCATCGTTGAGTGCTTTGAAGAGGTTCCTTTCGCGCACTTGACACATGTTTTTCGAACTTTTTAGGTTCTATGACATGCCAGTTCCTCACAATGTTTTCTTTCAACAGCTCGTATTTTAATGCACACATCAATTTTTTGAACAGAAAAGTCTAATGTAGGTACTGAAAGTCGAATGCACGAGAATAGGACCCCAGAGAGCAAAATGTGGAAGGGTGGGGGAGGAAATATCACGTGGGCTTACAACTGTTTAAAGTTGACAGTTGCAAATTTTCATTTACGTATGTACATATAATATTAAAGAGCACTGTTTTTAATAAAACTCGGATATGAAATAGTCAGTGAAAAGTTTGCAATGCGTTTGGTAAAAGTTTGTATGGTTTTGTGATGGAATGAGTAAAATATGAATTTTGTTGGGAAATGAAAATGCATAAATGATAATGGGTTATTTTTTACCCAACTGAGAGGAAAAAGGGTTATGTTTTTTCTGTATTTTCAATTTGGTACGATTGGAACAAATCTCTTTATGCGATATGGTTTGTGTTGTATCACTTTTACAAGACTACCATCACTTTTTTTTTCTTTTTATGCGTTATTTCACAGAAAAGTATCAAAATCGTCTTCGCATCATCTTCTTCAATTTCATCGATCTTTCGGATCTGTATCTGACGATGACTGTACAATAATACGTCACGTGGTTTGTGGTCCCAATCAACGGATTCAAAAATGTCATCCGGCGATTGGGACCGCGGTCCCAAAATCATTATGGTCAATTGACGGAAGCTCCTAAAATAGTAGGTACTTCCTATACTAAAAGTTCCTAAAAATGTTTATGCATTACAATCATGTAACTTCTATCCATAAAACAAAATTTGTTGCAGTGGTTTTGCAACCACTGTTTCTCTATTAAACCTAAATTTTAAATCTAAAACATGAAACTTTAGATCGCTGCACTCATAAAACTAAACAAATCCTCAAACTAGACATTGTAATAGATTAACGACTATCGCAAACATTGTAGCACCTATGTTGCTATTATTTTAACTTCCAGGTGCTTATATTTTGATTCTATGACGACACTAATGGTCGAGTGGCAAGTGTGTTGGACTGCCACGCCGGTGTCGCGGGTTCGATTCCCGCTTCAGGACAAAAAAATGTGTGACGAACATTGGTGTTTGTCGTGAGTCTCGGTGTTTTCCATGTAGGTATTCTATGTATGTATTTACAAAAAAAAGTATTTAAGTATTCTATCAGTCATCTGGTTCCCATAGTACAAGCTCTGCTTAGTCTGGGGCTAGATGGCGTATATTTATTTATTTATTCTAGTGAAGCGTTCGTGTCGTAGCTTGCTCAGTTTAGATCTGCCTATCGAGTCACTAGTTCTTTCGAACCAGTGTGGTGAAAGGATTTCAAGTGCGCCTAGTGCGTATAGTTTCTATGTCATGCCGGTTTTCTCACGATGTTTTTCTTCACCGGCAAGTGTTTTTATGCACACATATATTTTAAGAAAAGAATGGCTAAGAAGGTTATATGGCCAACAGAGGGGTACGCCTTGCATTAACATCTCCTTTGGCTAGATTCTCGAAGCCTGGACCGGATAAGACATGCATCGCATTCACCAAAAGTAATTTACGGTTGTGTGACTCGGCTCTTTGTTGAAGGAAGCGTAAACTTTTACACACAATAAGTTCGGAAACAGTAAGGACACTGCAGATAGTTTAGTTATGTAGGTGTTCGGTATACATGGTGGAAAAAATGGGCCTTGAAAGGAAACCACTTTAAATACTTAAGAATGAATTTAAATTAAGGAATATACTCTTAAAAAAAAATGTTTTTAAAAGAATACTCGATTCTCAGATTTCTCGACCAACTTACCTAATCCGGGAATCAAACCAATTAAGAACTAATCAATAGGATTATTTGTTAAGGATACAATTTCTTCATACAACGTATAATTCACCGCAAATGTTTAATCACCAGAAAAAAAACGCATATTCAGTTGCCGTTACTGAACACATTTAATAACTGTTACAGTTAGTCGTTTTCCTATGTTTTTGCGTCAATAGAAAAGAAAAGAAAAGAAAAGAAATAATTTTATTGATGAAAACCACATGAAACATAAATTAACAAAAAAAGGTCAGAGTAACAGAGTCCTCCATCAATGGGGGCCTAGCTCAGCTTTCATGCTGCAGCGTACTGGCAGCACGCTGCAGCGCTGGTGTTCTGCTAGACCCCAGTGGCAACGACACGGAACGTATAAATAACCAAAAACTAAAACTAAAACTACTAAAATAAGACAAGAAAACATTCTTTAAGACTAATTTTACAATTGTCTTACTGGCAACATTACCTATTTATGCAAGATCACCGGATCAATCGGTACTCATCCATCATTGGCAATAATTTAAGTTTCATTCATCGTTTGGCAGACCCGGGTACCTAACTCGAGCCAGCTCGCAATAGCTCGGCTCGGGCGCTGCACTCGCCCCGCTATCATTCTGTTATTTTGTAGAAACCCAAAATTCTGACTGCACAGATACAACCTCGTACCCCGACCCCAATAGTAGCCTGTCTGCATTCCCATTTAATTTTTTTTGGTAATTTAAAATTGATTGTGTACCTACCTATATTAATATTAAAATTACGTTCTTTAAATTAAAAATGTAAAAATTCTCCGGAGTTTCATACAACTGTACCTCCCTTGGGAGATAATGCTTTACTTTACATTGAGATTGCATGATATGTAATTGGACATTGTCGAGCAGGTGGTGTGAAAAAAATATTCTGATAACTAAATTTTTTCACGGACCACTAAAAACCCGTTTCAGTGTGACACGTATTTTTCGCGCGTTTATCCGAAAAGCGTTTATGTAAATTCCGTGTTGACGTTTGTCGGTTTGCATTTGACGGTGTGCTATTTTTCTAACGTTCAATGATTCTGACAGTCAAAGGTACATGAGAAGGTTTTTTTTGAGAAGTGATCTGTCTGTTCTGTTTGCATTAATTTTGTGACAAACTCACATCCCAAAGTTTTGTTGTTTAATTTGAACTTCGTATGTTTGATTTATTGTTCATGTTTATTTCGAGTTGCGTTTATTTGCCAGTGACTATAATGGCTCTTTAGATCGCCAAGCATTGTCAAGGGTTTTAAACTCTGAACATTATTTGCAGTGGTTTAGTCTGTTAATATGGGATGGGCATTGTGAGAAATCTTCGTCGGGTCTTTTCGTCACCCATACCGCAAAGTTTAAAAACGAAAGTTTTTAACCAGTGCGCCCTACCCGTCATGACATACGGAGCTGAGACGTGGACACTCACGGTACGGCTAGTCCACCAGTTTAAAGTCGCTCAGCGAGCTATGGAACGGGCTATGCTCGGCGTCTCTCTGAAGGATATGATCCGTTATTAGGTTATCCGACAGATGACCAAGGTTACCGACATAGCTCAGAGAATTAGCAAGCTGAAGTGGCAGTGGGCTGGTCATATCTGCCGAAGAACCGATAACCGCTGGGGTAAACGAGTTCTTGAGTGGAGACCGCGAATCGGCAAACGTAGTGTAGGACGCCCTCCGGCCAGGTGGGGTGACGATCTGCGGAAGGTTGCAGGCAGAAGATGGATGCGGCAAGCCGAAGACAGGGCGCCATGGCGCTCATTGGGAGAGGCCTATGTCCAGCAGTGGACTGCGATAGGCTGATGATGATTGTGAGAAATGATTGATAAGCCCAACCATTACTATTTATTCTAAAATTGTATTAAGTCCAAGAACTGAGAGCTTTTCATGGTGCTGCTGACTGTACTTTGGTGGTACGATAAACAACGGTGACGAATCGCTACTATATTATAATCCAGGTTTTACAAAAACTTAGACAACTGACTTCAATTGGACTTTTTTAGAGACCATAAACACCACTGATAAGTCACAGGGAAGCAAATAAGCAATTTCGTTTACTTCGACGACATATTTTTTTCAGTTCTTTCGATATATAAACTAAACTACTGAAACGATTTAGATAAAATCTGTCTGGGACTAATCTGAAAGTATATATCATCTCAAACAAACAAATATTTTTTCAAATCGGTCTTTACACAACAAAAAAATTCCAAGGTAACAAATATTTAAAAAAAAAATACAACCGAGTTGATAAACTCCTCGTTTTTGAAGTCGGTTGAATTATATTAAAATATTTTGAGCGGTGGCAAATCATTACAATTTTTTTGTAGTGGCAAATCGCTACAGTGCCCGGAAAAAGTCATACAGTATGTAATACTATAACACTTTCCAGTGTACACTTAGTATTTTTTTACTTACACAGGTATTAATATACTTAAAAGGGAATCCCCAACCCCTATTATGTAATTAAAGTTCTTATTTTAATGTAGAGTCCGAACCGAGTCACTTCTTATTTTTATTTTATTTTATTTTATTTTATTTATTGATCACCAACACAGTATACACTAATACATTTTTTTGGTTACATGATACATAGCTCAGGCCAAGTGCCACTGCAATTATAGGTGAAGACGACATGCAAGAGGTAATTGAGCGAGTAACTTAGTGAAATAAAATTAATATTACAAATTATATAAAACTTTGAGCAAAATGTTAGTTACAAATCATATTTATCGTGTCTCTAGTTCTTTCGAACCAGTGTGGTTAAAAGGGTTTCAAGTGCGCGTCGAAGAGGTTCCTTTTTCATGCAATCGACACATGTTTTTCGAACTTTTTAGGTTCTATGACATGCCGGTTTCCTCACGGTGTTTTCCTTCACACCTATACACGTGTTTTAATACACATATTGATTTTTGAACAGAAAAATCCATTCGTGAACGACCGGTTCGAACCCACGATGCCGAAAGAAAGTTGCGGCACCTATCTAAGAGCTAAACCGACAGAACCAACTTAATGACGAGACGAACAAAGAGATAAAAAAATTCTGCAGGGAGCCAAATGCCGAAGAACGGCAAATATCTTGCAAAACTAAATCTCATTATTTCTCAAATTTGTCAAATACCTCTCCAATCAGGGAACCTGGATCCAGGAAATGACAGTTATAACAAACATTGAGAATTAACATAAACAATGGGTATTATCTGACCCCCGACCTCCGTCAAACGTCCGGATGTCAGATCTAAATTAGTTTGGGGATGTCCCGTATATATTTTGGGGTTGAAAATGGGGAATCATGACGTTTTGACCGGCTTTGATGTAGTTATGATATTTTGAGGAAGCCTGCGCTGAGCGCCCAATGTGTACGCTCTTAGACATGGCAAGAATTATAATTAAATATTTTGGATATTTCACACAACGCCATTTAGCCCCAAACGTCACTTGCGAGGTTGTGGTCAAATGCTTGCCTATTCGATAAAAAAAAAAAAATTTTGTAAATTACATACATAGAATAAATAGAAAACACCGAGATTGGACAAACGCTGATATTCATCACACATTGTGTGATCAAATGCTTGTCCTGAAGCGGGAATCGAGCTCGCGTCACAGGTGTGGCAGTCCAACACACTTGCCACTCGACTAATCGTGTCGTCGATATAATTAAATAAAATAACATTTTTTTAGAAAAAAAGTGAACATGATGCTTATGCCCGGGCTAAAATACAGTATTTTTTTTCAAAATCGGTCTTGAGACTCCTTTTATCACTTTTCAATCCTCCCTTTACTTTAGATTTGGCATTTCAGCTCAGATTAATCTCCGTTTATTTTGTCACAAAAGACTTACCTTGAAACAGTAGTGTATCGAGTCGCTTTTGGATTCCCATTTGGACTTTCCACACTTTTGATTTCTTCTCCTTGCACTGAAACAATAAAAAAGAAGGTTAAACTTTACGAAAAACACAACAAATTCAATATGCTTTATAGTGCCGTCTTTGGATTTCTTGTCTTTTATCTGAGGCTCTCGTAAATTGGAATCCAACAAAACGTCATTTCTCAAAATCCATCAAACTGTAGGGTGCGTCATATAAACAGACTGCATCCGAACTTTTAAATTACATAACCCTTCATCTGACCAATCGAATAAAAAACAACTCGACGATTGCAAAACTTACACTTAAAAAAACAAATAGGGGACAAAAAGAATAACCCTTTATTTTGTAACCAAACAACAAGGTACATACTACGCATTTTCTTAAGATTACCTATTCCCGTCTGATACCAAAAACTAATACCAATGGTATTTGTTTATTGTCGTAATTAATATTATATTCCTCACGAATACCAAATTTTAAATATTTAAATGAATTACCAAATCTATTCCCAACTAATACCAAAACATAGCTTTTGGTACAGTCATAGAAACAATTTAATTTCTAATAATTTAATATTATAGATTACGCCTTCCTAATACAGTGCTACACAGGTATTTAAATAATATAAAAACTAAAATACTAAATAGGTTTTGATGAAATTTCTATTGGACTAATTTGAAAGTATGTAGGTATCTATTCAAGCAAAAAATAATTTTATAAATCGGTTTATAAACAGCAAAGGTCTGAGAAAATATCATTAAAACAGAAAAAAAAATACAACTCTCTCCTTTTTTAAAGTACTGTTTAAAATCTACTTTGAGTCATATGAGCATACACATTACAAGTGCACGAAAGGAGCCTCTTCGAGGCGCACTTGAAATCCTTTCACCACACTGGTTCGAAATAACTAGTGACATGAAAAGAAGAAGAACACATTACACATTTAAATAGCTCACATAAAACATTCAAAACTACCCTCAAAACATAATTTTACGTAACTGTTTGAGTAAAACGTTTTATTCTGTCATCATAGATGGCAGCACGCCCTCGAGGGCGGTTTGCCTTAATTCCAGCTATCTAGGCGCTCTCATCGCACCTTTGGGCGGCATTGTGGGGTGACAAGGAAATGGGTTCAAATAAGGATTAATAACAAGAACTTAAAAAAAAATAACCAAACGACTTCAAATTAAACTGAGACGTTAGGAATATTGACCGTAAACACCAAATAAAAGTTACAAAGTCAACAATTCCGTTTACTTGGATGACGTAATTTTCCAGTAATTTTGATTGAAAAACCCAAGTACTGGACCGATATATGTGATTTTATAATTGGGATCAATCTGGAGTTGTATCATTGAAGATATAAAAAAGGCTAATCAGTTCTTATAACGAAAAAGTTCTTAGGTAACAAACACAAAAAATATACAACTGAATTGAGTTATTTTTGGAAGTCTGTTGAAAACAGGTCAGGGTAATTTAAATTCATGATTTCCCAAAACTAAAATACGGCTCAATTGAGTATATGTAACCTACTTTGAAGTGGGTTAAAACTAAAGGTGTACAAAACTGAGAAGTGATGACACCGCGGGTTTCATAGCACACAAATCGTGTTTACCCTAACGAACGATAAATCCCGGTTCCCGTCCCGTTACGCGCAATATGGCTACCCTAGCAGCCGTTATATTAATGATTGTATATTCGTTGGGATTTTGTGAGATAGTGTGTGTGAAGGTTTTATTAGATCAATTTGAACGTTTGTCGAAGTGGGAAGCAAAATTTTATTCGTATTCGTTTATTGTTAGAATTTTAAGGTTAAGCAAGCAAAGGTATAAAAGGTGTTGGAATTTACAAGGTATATATAATTTATGACGACTGTCTAAACTATATTTTTTTTAGTAAATAAATAATAATTATTGAATGAATATTTATCAGATATTTCTTTTTTAGAAAATTTGTTTAATTTTATATATGATTTTTATAAACAACTTTATACGCTAAGGCAAAAATTATGGCATAGTCGTACAGAAATACGTATAGTACCTAATGTCTGACTTTTTTTCTGACCAATTTTTCAAATTTGTTCATCAGAATTTGGAAATATTACAAAATTATTATATACTCAACTTTAAATAGCAATAACCATGACTAGCTCTCAAAGAATGAATCCTAAAACTGTACAAAAAAGTATTTAACCACTGAGGCGTTCCATTCCTTATAAACAATGATTTTCGGGTTTTAACCTTTGTGACCAAGTGATATTTAATTTAACTTTCACTGATGTCACTGAAGAAAAACCTCCGATAAATAAATCCAATTACATCCAATGGGAATGCGGGATCCGGAAACCAATTAAAAGCGTGCTTTTAAATCTGTCAGGAGGTTTAATGAAAATTTTCCTCTAGTTCTTCGGTGTGCGTTTCCACACTACATCGGATTCGGACGATATTTTTTTTTATTTTAGCAAGGTTCGAGATTAATCTGATGGATAGATCACGCATGCAAATGACCATAACAATAAAATAATAATAACAAATAAGCATGACAGGTTTTTTTCCTCACAAATAAACATTTAAATTGCTTACAAATAACAAGTAATAAGTAAATTAACCTTTTTCAGACACTTCATGTACTTCTACAAAAAAAATAGCAATATTTAGGACTGATAAATAACACTTAGTTTAGTTAAAATTAGCAATATTTTAAGAACAGAATTTAATAATTGACAATTCGGTTAATCCGTACTTCCAACGATATTTTTATCGTATCTCATCATACAATGGAAACGCTCCCCTAACTTTCTTCGCTGTATTCATACGTCACAACCAGGGACGACCTAGATATCTAAGATATTCCAAGTTAAAGTTTTCTTGTTATTTTCGTCAACTTCTGACAACCTTTTAATCGATTGATATCAATTTCTTCGTATTTCTAAGTAATATTGCTTTCAATTTCAACAAGCCTAAAGTTTGTGAAAAACCGAAAACCTGCCGGAAATGTTAGAATATTGGATTTTTGACACTTTAATTTTGTTCTATGACATTCTCATGACTAAAATGAATTTAAAGATACCTAATATACCAAAATCCATCATAACTTGATTGTTTTTTTGACACTTTGTAACATATTTTGTTGGCTTACACCCGCCATTTGAATTGTTTGACAAACTAACCTAACCTCGTTAAAAATTATCCGTTCAGCCATTAAGTCTGCACGGCGGCGCATAGAGTCAAACAAACATACATACATACATACACAAAACATAACCCTTCTTCGCAGTCGGGTAATATAACATAGTAACAACCTATATAAGCTCAAATGTGGTTGGTTTTGGTAAACGCAGTTTCTACGTTTTGACAGCCATTTTAAAGGTTAACCCATATTTAAAAAAAATCCTGATTAATAATAAAAAATAGGGTAATATTTTTAACCTGTCCACGGCCTCGCTCGTGTGATATTGGGATAAAAAGTAGCCTATGTTCTATAAAAAAATTCAGCTAAATCGGCTGAGTAGTTTTGGTGTGACGGAGTAATAAACATCTATTCTCACAAATTTTCGCGTATTATAAATACGATTCTTTACAAAACCTACGTTTTTTGAGGCATATACCAATTTTAAGATAACAAAAGAACGCAATATGAGGAAACGATATATTTCTCGTGTAATCTAGTATGAAATATATCTAAGATATTTCTAATAAAATAGAGGAACTATCAAAGGAATATGTCAAATTTATGTGCCCTTTGTTAAGCCTCGCGGAATTCGGATTCGGGTCATTCTGAAGATTTGAAAATGCGGAAACTTCAAACAAATACAAATTACCTCTCATACTAATATTGAGCGGCAAAAAATTTTAAGAGAAGTATTGTTATCAAATTTAGGTATTTTGAAAAAAAAAATACTACTTAATTTTTTGTTCGTTTTTCACAAATCTGTGTTTAGTAACGGCAACTAATGATTTGTAATTATTAAAAATCTGATAATAAAAAACTTGTTAATACCTACACATCTATATATAGGTATATTACAAAATTTACAAAAGGAAACAATTGGGCCACCCATAGACCGTTGCAAACGATCTATAGGTAGCTCAACTGCTCTAACTCGATACCCGATAAAAACTTGTGGTGTATAAATTAATGATTGATTGATTGATATTTGACAGATAGCCACATAGTCAGTAGGTGTTAATTTAATTATCGATTATTGGGCTGGACTAATTGGCAACGTATCAGTTTGTCCGCCTGTCCTCGTTCATTAGCAAGTTTTCGATCCCAATTAATAAACAATTGGAGAACACTATTGACGATACGACGAGTTGCTAGCTAGTGATGGGACACTGACGGATTTTTTTTTATCGATGTCTTTTAAAAAGACGGAATTTTATTGACTGAGAATTTGATAAAGGGAAATTCCAATGGATAATAAGAGATATCGCTTATTATAATAATAAAATATTACAATCGAGGTCGAATGTTTCCGCATAAATCTAAAGATAAACCCAAAAAAGTACCTACGCTTTCTTAACCCATCATTTTTGCATGCAAATTTTCGCATATAATTCAAACTTTTCGATTTAAAGGTGGCCACTGTGATGTAAAATGATAAGACGCCCTTTTTTAAAAATTATAACTAAATATTATGTAATAATAAAAAAAATATTGAAAAACACGTTAACAAAGTACAACTACAGTTTTACAAAAGATGGTCTTAAAATAAATAAATAAAATAAAATAAGCCTTTATTCGCTGACTCACATTGTACAGAGATTTTATATTTATGATATGGTTTATATAATGTTTGTTCTAGTTTGAGTCAGGTTGTCCTTCGACATAGGCCTCCTCCAGATTATGCCAGGTCCTTCGGTCCAAACAGGTTCTGCGCCAACCCTTGGGCAGGTCATCTTCCCATCTTTTCGGTTGTCTACCTCTCCTACGTTTACCGTCTCTAGGGTACCAGACTGTGTGGTCGTAAGACCATTTGTTCCTTTTTGATCTCATGGTGTGTCCAGTCCAGCGCCACTTTAATCTTCGGATTGAGGTCGTTACGTCTCTCACCTTAGATTTCTTCCTGATGTCAGACAGTCTCACCTTGTCCCGCAGTTTAATATTGAGCATGCTCCTTTCCATGCCATGCTGACAGACTTTTAGTCTTTGATTGTTTGCTTTGGTAAGGCCCCATGTCTGACATCCGTAGGTGAGAACCGGGAGTATGCATGAATTGAAGATTTTGCTTTTTTCAGATATTGGGATAGAGTCATTTTTCATAATTTCTTTGAGAGACCAGTATCGTGACCAGCTGTTTGCTATTCTTCTTTCAATTTCCTTTGACATCAGATTTTTTTTAAAGAGAACACTAAAAGAAAGAGATCTCCTTCGCCAACAAAAAGATGGTCTTACTAATCGTTAATCACGATTTCTTACAGACAACCAACTAAAATATAGCAAACATTTAATTCATAAATTGTTAAATATAAATCTCAAAATCATTTACTTATTCATGTTTCAACTAAAACTTTTCGACCCGTAAGTAACGCAAAAATATTAATAGAAATAACGCCACTTGTCAATGCGTGAATTTCGCGGCGTAAAATATTAGCTGTCGATATTTGTTACTTGCATCACTAGATACGACCGAGGTAGAGGTTCTAGATAAGGCACATTATTTTAACCAGAATTAATTAGTTTTTAAAGTGAAAATTTCTTTAAGAGCGCTGAGCAAAGTCGGTTCGAGTCGACTAAGGGAGCGAGGGGTACTAAATGATTCAGCCAGACAGAAGTGAAAACTTCATCAAGGCGACTCTAGCCGAATTTATTAACGTTGCATAGCCGAGCATGGCGGCTATACAACAAAATATGTCATTCCATACCCACATAATTAAGTGTTCAGTAAAACAAGTTTTCACTTCAAAAAAAATATCTTGAACAAAAACTACAGCAGTACCACATGCTGACTGGAAAAGATCGCTCTTAGCGATAGCCCATTGTACCACTTTTTCTTCAGTATTAATTATTTTTCATGTAACGTCATTATAAGGTGTGCAATAAAGAATAATTCTAATATAGCCTTTTATTTCCATGGAAAGTTTAAATAACATTGAGTTCATATAACTAACTATACACCACACTGATTCGAAAGACCTAGTGACACGGTTAGAAGAATATAACTAACTTAACTAATCAAAGATATATTGTTACCTATGATAATTTTTATATTTTGTTTCTTTGTTTTATATGATATTTTATTTATTTATGTAGATTTTTGGACAAAGGCCTCCTCCATCAGAAAACAATATCTTCGTCTTCTCTTATGATCTCATAAGATATCTATCAAGAATCAATAATGTATCTGTGAATCTGTAAGTGCAATAAAGAATACTATCTATCTATCTGCAGCAAAATATTTTCCCAGCCACATCCAGTGTTATAACATCCGCGGCTCGCGGTTTCGCCCGCCTTCAATAACGACGAGTGACAAGTGACGTAACCCTGAGCTGATATTCGTGAATTTCGCGTCCATTCCACGCAGATACGTCATTAAATTGGAGTAGGAAATACGAATTTTCGTCGTGTGTTCCATAATAATATTAAGAGTTTAAGAGTGCTTTATTCTTGTAAGAAAATTCAAATTGTAACTTAGTGTGCGCCGTCTATTTCAACTCCAATTTTATTCTGTCCTTGCCGGGTTGCCTGGAAGAGATCACTCACAGCGATATCGGCCGCCCCTTGTATTACCTATCTTAAGGGCTTTCTATAGTGTTCTATTGTTTTACTCTGCTTTGTTCTTGTTCGTGTACAATAAAGTGTTCATCTATCTATCTTTGTACATATCTATCAAATATTTTTTAATTAGTATAATTGCAATATTGCAAATATGATGTGAAACATTGTATCTAAATACACACTTTCTATTTGCCAAATCCTTTTTATAACCTACTTTTCAAATTCTATAACCCAACACCTTTATCGGGGTCAAAAAGTTACAGCGGGTCAAATATTCAGTGAATGATTTTTTCAAGACACTATAAATTACTTACTCGTGTGTATGTTAGTTGCTTTAATTTCATACTTCAATTTAATGGTTGCTTTAAAATGTATCTATTCTTCATACGTCCGCCATTATTCAAATTTTGTAAAATAAGTCAAATGGATACAATAATGCTTGAATGACAAATTTTGAAATATTGTATCCTAAATGTGATTTATTTGAATAAAATTAATGGTATTATGATTCTAAAGAACGATGTAAAAAACCGTATTAATTTCACCCACTTTTCTGAAGTCGGCTAAATATGCAGCGCTACCTCATAATTTCCTCCGCTTCAATGAGAAACCTATTAAGAGACGGTTTGCTCCACTGAACCGAAGAACTCTTGGAATAAAAGGCACGACGATTAAATTTAATAATTGCGAATTTAAATGTAGATTTTTGTGTTGCGGACTTTTTTGGAAACGGAGAAGAAATTAAATTGAAACGTATAGATTGACAACTGTAAGATGGCTCAGATATTGTTCAAAATTACTGAAGCCTGTATCTTTGCCCGCGGTACATAGGAAGTAGTCTATAGATAGATAGATAAGATAGTTAATAACTTTATTGTTTACCACTAGGAAATAACAATTCGATATTCTAAATCTAATTTAAGGCAATATAAAGGGTGGCCTTATCGCTAAAACCAATCTCATCCAGGCAACCGTTTCATGGAATGTAATGAGTAGAGAAAGAGATGGGGTATAAGGGCTAGTAGATAAAGTTGATTAGCAATTTATAGCGAATAATAAATACAAATAATATTATACATACATACCTACACTAATATGTTATTACAATATATATATACCTAAATATATACTACATATATACATACACAGTCTATGTGTTTTCTAGCTCATATACTATAATGATGTTGATCATGCGCGATCCGACTGTGGAACTCTCTTTCTGTAGCTATCCGCAATTCCATCTCCATTGGGGTCTTCAAATCCAAACTATCTTGTCACTACTTGGCACTCCAGAATACTTGAGCATTTTATTTATTATTTATTAGTGTATTTTGTATAATATCGTAAGTATTATGTTACTAAAATAAGCTTTATACTATTTTCTAGCACTACCACATCTCCATAATACGCAGAGGTTAACTGGAAGAGAATGCTAACTAGCATTTAGTTCGCCTATGTACTTGTTTTTTACTTTGTGCAATAAAGCATTTTCTATCTATCTATGTTTTTCTGGCTAGTTTCGGCCAAAGGACAGCCGGCTTGGCACTTGGAAATCGAGTGATGTAATTGTTATCTCCTAAGTATAAGGTAATAACATGTTTATTCACTGCCGACAACTACCTGCTTAGTAACATTGTATGATATTGATGATCATAGTTATGTTTTAGTATTTTAAATTGCTGTAAATAAAAGATCTTGTTTTATAAAAAAAAAAATATTATTTTACTTCAAATCTATAGATAATATTTAACGAAAAACTAAGAAAACGTTGGAGTAAGTCTTCTAAGTTATAATATAAAATATTAAATTTAAAAAATAGCAAAACATTATTTAACGATCTACGCACAGCCGCGGATCGAATGCACGGTCCGACTACTTCGTGTCGCGCTGCGGCAGTGAGTGTGTTAGATTTTGGGAAGGAAAGAACTTGTTTTATAAAAAAAATATTATTATTTTACTTCAAATCTAAAGATAATATTTAACGTAAAACTAAGAAAACGTTGAAGTAAGTCTTCTAAGTTATAATAACATAAACATAACATAAACATTCACACACTCACACCCCTGCACTAGGATTCCCTGTGTCGCAGTTGGCATGGACACATACAAGACATCACAACATCCAAGACCCGAGAACAAATATTTGTGTTCTTCATAAATATTTGCCCAAATTTTGCATAAATATAAAATATTAATTTAAAAAATAGCAAAACATTATTTAATGATCTACACACAGCCGCGGATCCGACGGTCCGACTACTTTATGTCGCGCTGCGACAGTGAGCGTGTTAGATTTTGGGAAGGATTGTCAACAAGCAGATGACACTGGGCGACAACGCTACAAGCGAAGTGGCTGGCGTGTAGCGTGTAAAAAACCAGTTGTCGACACCGTGGCTTAGTTGGTAGTGACCCTGCCTACGAAGCTTGGTGTTCCGGGTTCGATCCCCGGCCGGGGCAAATATTTGTGTCGAACACAAATGTTTGTTCTCGGGTCTTGGATGTTGTGATGTGTTGTATGTGTCCATGCCACCTGCGACACAGGGAATCCTAGTGCAGGGGTGTGAGTGTGTGAATGTTTATGTTTATAACAGCAAACTATAATAGTGATCCAGAAAGCTTATTTCGCTATTGTAAAGTAGCCCCTGTGCACGAGAGAGTAAAAATGCAACTACTTATCGAAAACTACTTTAGCTATGTTAGTACTACATCACATACCATAACCACACGACAAGTCACACACAGAAAACTTAAGACCATAAAAGCCAAAAACACTTTTGGAGAGAGAACAACTGATTATATTATACCTAGACTAAAAAACCAAATTCCTCTTGAAACACACGACAAAATCACCAAAATAAACATTAAACGAATAATAAATCAGCTGTTTCAAATACAATAAAAACCTTCACGTACTCACGTAAATAACTAGAAACTACCTATACAAATACTTACCTATATATCTACAACAATAACTAATACCTATTAACTACATATTAATATTCATTCTACCTACTACCTACCTACAACTTACAGAATAGGCACTTTCTTTTTTCTTTTACACATTACGTTACCTATATTTTTTACACTAGCGACTTTCCCAAACCTGTTTACGCAACTATTAGTAATTTTAAAGTTAAACCTAAACCTATATGTATTAGGAGAACCAGCTTACATCTAGGACAAACCATTCGTGGCTTTTTAAATGTTTTGTTTTATTGTTATGTACTAATTTCTTATACAAAAAAAAAAAAATTCGGGAAGCTGGCTTGGCGTTCCTCGCGAGACACTCAGGAGACACTTCATCACCTTTCTTCACTTCCAGCTTCAAATTCATGAAGTAGGTACATACCATTGATGACACGGATGGTCGAATGGCAAGTGTATTGGGTTCGATTCCCGCTTCAGGACAAACATTTCTGTGATGAACATCGGTTTGTCCTGAGTTTGGGTGTTTTCAATGTATGTATTTACAAAAAAAAGAGTATTTAAGTATTTTATCAGCCATCTGGTTCCCATAGTACAAGCTCTGCTTAGTTTGAGGCAAGATGGTGTTGTGTGAAATGTCCAAAATATTATACCTTTGTCTCCTTTAAGCTCGGTGTTCCCTTTGAACCACACGATCCGGGCAGCTGGCTTGGCGTTCTTCGCGAGGCACTCCAGAGACACGTCGTCTCCTTCTTTCACCTCCAGCTTCGAGTTCATGGGGTGACTGGTGATCTCCACTGCGTTGGGGGGTGCTGTGGACAAAGGAGAGGATCAGAAAAAAGTTGGTGCTTAATAATGTTATTTTTCGGTCCGTATCAGAAGGAAAATCTGGCGTAATGCCCTTGTGTGATGAATGACATATAAGTAAATTGACCAACTAGAAAGAAAATATATGTATAAAGAAAATGTTTTTATTTGCCAGAAAATTATACATAAAAGTTAAAACTAAAAAAAACTTTCCTGCTTGCAGTTTCCCACTTACTTCACTAACAATACTAGTAAAACTTCTGGAAATTTATTTAACATTTAACAAGTTTCAAGATTAAGTTTATTAAAACATGAAAATCCGCAAAATTCCGTATTTTGGATTTTTGGTATTTTATAACAATTTTGTCCTGTCACACTACGAAACTTGTCTGACGGAATTTGTCGTAACTTCTTTGTTGCATTTAAAATACAAAATGACAGCTTCTGGCCGTCATTGGTATATATTTTATTCATCCAATGACACCTTATTTTTTAAATAATATTTCTTTAAATAAGGTGTAATTGGACAGTCGAAGAAATAAACTCCCATTTTCCGTTTTCCTCACAAACACCCAAAATAACGAAAGCAATTAAATTTTCACAAAAACACTCCGAATTCAATACAAGAGTGACCTTTGACATTTGACGTCACTGTTGACATTTCAAATGGTCAGCAATTTCGTCCAACCCTCATTAACAAGGCCTTCCCCAATCCCTGATATTTGGCATCGAATAATTCAGAAGCCGTTAATAATTTTAATAATCCAACGTTTTTCTCCGTGTAGGGCTGGCGAAAATTATCCGGCAAAGATCAAAAGGCCGGATAAAGGAATTTACTAATTGCTCTATTTTAAAGATATTTTAAACGTAAATAACAAAGAAAATAAATATATAACGATATAGTGACAAAAAATACAACGAAAATGGCTTTAGAATCTCAGCTCTTGGCGACGAAATATTATTATATAAATAATGTAATTCTGTCTACTTTTTCTTATCGTGTCACTAGTTCTTTCGAACCAGTGTGGTGAAAGGATTTCAAGTGCACCTCAAAGAGGCACCTTTCGTGCACTAATTCTGTAATACTAATAACTCTGTAATAGGTACACACAAATACAAGGTATAAAACATAAAAGAAAATACATGTACAAAGGCGAGCTTAACCAATAATAAGATAAGATTTAATTGTGAGTCTCAATATCTAAGCTACAAAAGGGCAGCATATAAAAAAAATACATTTAAGAGGTATAAAAATAAATTTTATTCGTGGAAAACCAAAAATATGCGAAATAGCCGGATCAGTAGCGTCTCTATTCTAAGCTTATATTTAATTTACGATCTTCGAGGGCTTACTGCTGATCAGTACCGAAAAAAAATGTCGGGATAAATCATATTTTTCGTATTATGCGCATTAAAATTTAATTTTTCAAAGAAAATTGTCCCGCGTGATAAAAAATTTAAAATCCTCAGTGGTTTAAAATATAATTTTATTGAATACTCCATAATCTTAAAATTGCGGGATTTGAAATGGGGGCTGAAATAGAAATCCAATAGTAGTTTAAAGAGACATCTAAGGGGACTAACCTACATTATAAACACATTTTTATATACACCACCCATTATTAATTACCAAAAAAAATTAAATGGGCAACGCAGACGGGGTACTACGTTGTATCTGTTCAGTCAGAATTTTGGGTATTTACAAAATAACAGAGTGACAGCGGCGCGAGTGCGGCGCCCGAGCCGAGCTTTTGCGAGCTGGCGACCTATGTACCCGGGTTTGCCAAAAGATGAATAAAACTTAAATTATTATCAATAAAGGATACCGCCTGATGCAAAGCCATAGAAAAACGATTAACGGTAACAGTTTTCCAATTTTTATCAAATTTATTCTGACAAAAATTTGATCTAATTTTTTTGCCATATCTGTGTTCAGTAACAAACTAGGTAACTGATTATACGTATTTTTTTCTGGTGATTATAAATTTGCGGTGTAGATCTAAGGATAGGCAGCGCATAAGAAAATGTACAAAATATATTCAACCGACTCTATCCTGATGAAATTATCCTTAAGTCCACCATTTTTTTTAATTACCGTAATTTTTGTAATACAATTTAATGCTACAAATTAGCCTAATTAAAGGCATTCAGTTTAATTTCATTATGTGCCTGAATCGCTTCGAAGTAGGTCAATTAGCGAAATGGATGTTTGTACGAACAGGGTAAGTATAATTATGTTTGTTTCAAGTAAAGTACAATCGTGTTTGATATTTGTATGAACTTAAAAAGTAATTTTGATCTTATTATATTGATACATACATATATATATATATATATATGATTTGTAACTAACATTTTCTATAAAGTTTTATATAATTTGTCATAATATTATTTCACTAAGTTACTCGCTCAACTACCTCTTGCATGTCGTCTTCTCCTTTAATTGCAGCGGCACTTGGCATTTTAAGTATCAATGTATTAGTGTACACTTCGTTGGTGTTTAATAAATAAAATAAAATAATAATAAAAACTACAGATTTTATCCACGGTTTCACTAACATATATTAGTTATAATATATTTTTTTATTATACATATTTTTTAATATATTACCACAGAGTACTAAGATATACACAAATATAACATTATGTTAAAAAAAAATGTTTATTTGTTTACACAACGCCATCTGGCCCCAAACTAAGCTGAGCTTGTACTATGGGAACCAGATAACTGATAGAATGTACATACATACATAGAATACGTAGAAAACACCTGGGTGTTTAAATCCTGAGTCTGGACTCAGGACAAATACCGATATTCATCACGCAAATGTTTGTCCTGAAGCGAAATCGAACCCTTGACACCGGCTTGGCACTTGCCACTGGACCATCCGTGTCGTCAGCTATACCCATACCAAATTACTGCTCAATTTGATAGGTTTTGATAGGAAAAAATATATTTAACTAACCTAACGTAACCCTGATGGGGTTCACATTCTTTTTATTCACCTGTATAGCTACATTTTTAAGATGACCCAAAGGTAAAATCAGAATAGGGTAAATAATGCCCACAATTGGGCAATATTTATTCGCCACTGGTAACCCACAAGCCTAATAAAATCACGGCTATTATCACCGGGGTACATAAACTAGGTGATTTACGCCGCATTCGTGCTGAACGGTTGAGTATCGAAAATAGGCTGTTACTGCTTGGTTACGTTTAAGAAAAGTATTCAGTGTTTAGTATCTTTATTGTAAAATTTTTTCGTAGATTTTCGCGACTAACATATAAATAAATTAAATAGCGATAAAATCCCATGATTATATTTCAACTATCTTCATTGCTTAAGTCATATTATAATAGTAGATTATGCACTAAGGGGATAAAGCAGTGTCTTATGTCGCGGGTGGCATATTGAACCCTGAGCTAACGAGGGACTTCGTTAACGCCTGAGCGAAGCGAAGGAGTTATGTAGAGTCCTTAGTGACGCGAGGGGTTCAAGCTACCCAAGACGAAGACATGATTTATCCCAGAGGAGCATACTCTACTTTTCACACCTGCGAGACAATAAAAAGCCAGGGCTCCAGCAGCAGCGAATACCGACTATCGTTTCACGTTCATGGAAATTGCGTTTTTTTTCTTTTTTTTTTGTATGAGTTTTGCTTATAGTGACCTTTTTACAATGCCATATGGGCGTTCTTTTACTTAGAGTTTTCCTCGAGTTTCCACACGAATTTGACCTTCCAAATTCAAATCACATTACTACCCTTGGGAATTTCTTACAACATTACCTTCCTTAGGAGGTAATGCTTTGCTTTACCTTGATGATAGCATGATATGTAATTGGACATTGTCAAGCAGGTGGTGTTAAAAGTACATAAGTCCGCGCAGGATACTGTTTAAATTCAAAATATTGACCGTTCCCCTATTATAGTACCTACCTACCCTTTTTCGCAGTCTGGTAACAACCTCTGGTTAACCCCGCCCCTCTATCCTACCCTTGATTGCTCCTCTAATTCTTGGTCAACTACTATCTGATCTAACTCGAACCGATATATTCAAAAGTTTAATCTAATTTATCCTCGAAGTTTAACTAAAGTTAGATCTAACTGCAAGAGTTTAAACCATTATTTAAAAAAACGATTAGAAGTAATTTATCTGCGAAAATGCTGGTATAAATTAGTTATTTCTTATATTACTTTCCTTACATTTAAATTTTCAACCGTCTTCAAAAAAACATGACTACATGACTTAGTTCCGCCATCACCGTTCCACCATCGGACGACCAGACGCTCGGGATTGCGCCATCCCTATATAGTGGACATACCATGTATTCGCACAAAGCGCTTTGCTTCCACTTTCATTATGCGAACCGCCAAGGAATGGAATGCTCTGCCGGCGTCAGTGTTTCCCGATCACTATAATTTGGGTGTCTTCAAGGCAAGAGTGAATAGGATTATTCTACTACTAGGATTACTATCTTACTTACTTACCGTCACTTACCATCAGGTGAGATGGTGATCAAACGCAAGCCTATATATAGTAAAAAAAAAAAAAAAGGTGGCATTATGAATTTGGTTTAATGTTTTTTTTATGTTTGTTACTTCAGAACTATGTTGTTTATGAACCATTTGAAAAATTATGTTTCTGTTTGTTATGATATACCTTCAGATTATCAATCTATAGAAATTTCACGACAATCGTTTTTTTTTTAATAATCGGTTTATAAACAACAAAGTTCTGAGGTAACAAATATAAATAAAAAAACATTTTTTATTTATATTAGTTACCTCAATCAGTTTAACAGACGACACCGTGGCTTAGTTGGTAGTGACCCTGCCTACGAAGCTTGGTGTTCCGGGTTCGATCCCCGGCCGGGGCAAATATTTGTGACGAACACAAATGTTTGTTCTCGGGTCTTGGATGTTGTGATGTGTTGTATGTGTCCATGCCACCTGCGACACAGGGAATCCTAGTGCAGGGGTGTGAGTGTGTGAATGTATATGTATATATATGTATATTTAACCAAATTGATAACCTCCTCATTTTTTAATGTCGGTTAAAAAAAATCTTGATCCAAAACGGCGATAAAATCCCAAAAGCATGTTTCATGAACTACTAAGCCTTGTATCGTAATATAGAAATTTAAAAATGGTTGTCTGTAAAGTTGGTTACGGACGATAGTTTAACGTGACAACGTCATATCCAGCAAAACGGGACAATGAGCATTACCAGACAATAGTGCACGAAAGGAGCCTCATAGAGGCGCACTTGAAATCCTTTCACAACACTGGTTCAAAAGAACTAGTGGCACGATAAGAAGAAGACCGGGCAATGACGTCAACGTTTTCGTGCATGCAGCCGGCGTTCATCGATTTATTAGACGTAGTCACGTCAAAAAACCTCAAAAAAAGCTGCAAACAGCAACTCGTGACAAAAATCGCTGACTTTTCCTGAATTTCAGGCACACATTTTCGGGGCAAGGTCGAGCAATTTTAACATCCAATGGCGAATACGTCAGTAGATATATTAGTCAAATGTCAATAAAGGGATCGTGGCCTTTTCAGTCTCTCCCTCTTTAGGTATGGGAGGGGAGAGTAGATATCAAACAGTAAGGAACATTCCAGAAGTGACACTGGGCTAGGTTTTAGGGTTCTGTTACTGTATCGAAAAAAAATGCTATTTTTGAACGAAGTTTAAACAAAAGCGTAACAGTTAATTTTTGAAAACAGCATTAAAATTTCAAAAAGGTTCAAAAGATGGTGGATAGAGATAACTCAAAAAGGGTCAAAGGATGGCGGATAGTGTTAGTGCACAGAGTATATAGAAAAAAAATAACTGTCTTAAAAATACGAATACTTTGTTGTTGAGCGAGCCCAGTAGTCGCATATTACGATGTGTAACATTTGACATCTCATTTAATTTTGGAAGTATTCTATTTACTTCATTTTTCTGAGGTTGGTACCATCTGACAGCTAATTTTCTGTTACACATTTCAGTTGCATTTCATGAAATTACCGCCACAAATTGCCAGAAAGCGAGAAGAAAGATGTTACATATCAAAAATATATACATAGAAAAAATACCTAAATCATACCAAGTCCTAGAATTTATAATTATTTTGGTTATGATATTTCTAGTTGAAAAGTTAGAACTGTTGATACTGATTCACACATTTTTCTGTGGGAGGGTGGCCGCCCCAATGAAATATTCGCGGCGCGTTGCAAAGCAGGTATTTCACCTTTATATTGATAGGCCAAAAAGCATTTTAAATTGTTATCTTGGTTGTAAATTGCGAATGGTTTTTGGGGTTCCGTAGTTAGGAAAATTACGTAGAAGGATAGTAATAACAGTAATCAAAGGAGCATATAACATATTTTAATTAATGACTATTAAAATAACTTTTCTTTAGTCCTAGAATATCGAATAGTACCTACATATTTACCGTGTCAAATTGACTGTAATAAACCATAGGTATTAGATATTAGATACATTATATACACCTATCAAATTGATTGATCAAAAGATGAAAAAGATAAAATATTTTTATATAAAAAGGTCTTAGGATACAATACTAACTCATAATTGTTTGATCAACAAGCAACAAATATGGAATAAAAACATTAAAAAGTATGGAGTTAAATACATAGATAGGACCGTATTTAAAATAAAAAATATATTACGGAACCCCACAGTTTGTGGTTTTACTCGAGCTTGGAGTTATTTAAGTTTGCTTTGGCCGTTTAACTCTAATTTACGACCGCTGGTGGTTTAATTTGGAAGGGTCCTTTTACATTTTCTGTTTTTTGATCTTAAAACAGAGTAGAAAATATTTTAAAATAAAAATCGACGGTCAATTTACAACCAATTTTCATAATTCATGAATATATGCTTACTTTAATTGCCTCTCGCTTTTTGACAATTTGGGGGAGTAATTTTGTGGAATGCAAAGGAAGTGTGTAACGCGAAGTTAGCGGGCCGATGGTACCAAACTCAGGAAAATGAAGCAAAATAATCCTTCCAAACTTAAATGAGATGTCAAATGTTGCACATCATATTATGCGACTACTTTAATAAGTACTACTTTACTTTTAATAAGTAATAAGGCCAGCTAGTTTTTTTTTTAAGAATCTAACTTAAAAATTTGTCTCTTTGTCGTCTAGATAGGTACTCATTTGAAAGTTTTGAAATTTTTAAACTCATCTAACGCTATCCCAAAAAAATGGTAGTTGAAAAAACAGCGATGAATCAAAATACAAACAAAAATTCCTAAATGTTTTAACAATGCTAGGATTTGGAACGAGTGTGAAAAGTACTGTCAGAATCATTGAACGTTAGAAAAATAGCACACCGTCAAATGCAAACCGACAAACGTCAACACGGAATTTACATAAACGCTTTTCGGATAAACGCGCGAAAAATACGTGTCACACTGAAACCGGTTTTTAGTGGTCCGTGAAAAAATGTAGATATCAGAATATTTTTTTCACACCGCCTGCTCGACAATGCACAATTACATATCATGCTATCTCAACGTAAAGTAAGGCATTACCTACCAAGGGAGGTAAAGTGGTATGCAACTCCCAAAGGTAGTAATGTGAATTGTTTTTTTTTTCAATTTAATTCAAATCTTTTATTTTGGTATTACACCATATTTTGTTAATATAAGGCTTGTAACGATCCCCCACTCAACCGTATATTAAAAAGAACTAGAGCCTACTCTAAACTAACCAGAACGACTTATTTGAAGATCTACCAAAAGATTAAAATGTTTGTTGTGAATTATGATTATATTGGCCTTGTGTTAGTCTAGCTTAGTGAAGAAGTTCCTTAAATCAAATGGTTCAGGTATTGATATGAAAGGCTGAATCAGTAGAATTCCTTGATCCTACTAGTTCAGTCTAGATAAATCTAAGAAAATGACTCTAAATTCTGAATAGCTCTCTTTGATTTAGTTGATTGTGAAAGCTGTTCAGCGTGGTCTGTTCGGCATAGATTCGCAGCCCCTCCCCGCTGCAAATAGTCGGAATTCGTCAATCCTGACTGGGAGATCCGACCTCCTACAGACCACCAGTGTGGGGGGCAGCATTAGAACCACCCTCTAGGGACTGCAAACTTTACTTCAGCTGCATGACAATTTGAAGAATTGTTATGAAGCTGGCTTCACAACAGGGGAATTACTGCTTCGAAGTATGTCTGACGTCGGTCTTCCAAATAGTCCTTGCAAAAGAGAAAGCTAAAATCAGAGATTACTTGTGGAACTTTAAAAATACTTGTTTTTTTAGTATTTAAACAGTTCCTAATGACACTTCTCATGTAGTTGGTTAATGATGGTAATTTTGACGAAGCTTGGCAGATCAGTGACTCATTAGGCATTTCTAGCCGAGTATAATCATTCACCAAGTAGATAGTCTCACATACGGAGATAAGCAGTTGAAGAATATGAAGTAGTTGATGATATGGCTGATCTCTCTAGTGACTCTATAGGCTCGTCTGGCCGAGTATAATCAAACACCATGTAGATTAGTCTCACATTCGGAGAATAGGCAGTTGAAGATAATATAAATGTCGATAGTATGGCTGATCAGTGACTCTTTAGGCGCTTCTGTCCGAGTATAATCCAAACACCAAGTAGATTAGTCTCACATACGGAGATAGGCAATTGTAGATGGTAAAACAAAGTAAAATAGTCTCTCATTCGGAGATAGGCAATTGTAGAAAAATATATTTAACTAACCTAACGTAACCCTGATGGGGTTCACATTCTTTTTATTCACCTGTATAGCTACATTTTTAAGATGACCCAAAGGTAAAATCAGAATAGGGTAAATAATGCCCACAATTGGGCAATATTTATTCGCCACTGGTAACCCACAAGCCTAATAAAATCACGGCTATTATCACCGGGGTACATAAACTAGGTGATTTACGCCGCATTCGTGCTGAACGGTTGAGTATCGAAAATAGGCTGTTACTGCTTGGTTACGTTTAAGAAAAGTATTCAGTGTTTAGTATCTTTATTGTAAAATTTTTTCGTAGATTTTCGCGACTAACATATAAATAAATTAAATAGCGATAAAATCCCATGATTATATTTCAACTATCTTCATTGCTTAAGTCATATTATAATAGTAGATTATGCACTAAGGGGATAAAGCAGTGTCTTATGTCGCGGGTGGCATATTGAACCCTGAGCTAACGAGGGACTTCGTTAACGCCTGAGCGAAGCGAAGGAGTTATGTAGAGTCCTTAGTGACGCGAGGGGTTCAAGCTACCCAAGACGAAGACATGATTTATCCCAGAGGAGCATACTCTACTTTTCACACCTGCGAGACAATAAAAAGCCAGGGCTCCAGCAGCAGCGAATACCGACTATCGTTTCACGTTCATGGAAATTGCGTTTTTTTTCTTTTTTTTTTGTATGAGTTTTGCTTATAGTGACCTTTTTACAATGCCATATGGGCGTTCTTTTACTTAGAGTTTTCCTCGAGTTTCCACACGAATTTGACCTTCCAAATTCAAATCACATTACTACCCTTGGGAATTTCTTACAACATTACCTTCCTTAGGAGGTAATGCTTTGCTTTACCTTGATGATAGCATGATATGTAATTGGACATTGTCAAGCAGGTGGTGTTAAAAGTACATAAGTCCGCGCAGGATACTGTTTAAATTCAAAATATTGACCGTTCCCCTATTATAGTACCTACCTACCCTTTTTCGCAGTCTGGTAACAACCTCTGGTTAACCCCGCCCCTCTATCCTACCCTTGATTGCTCCTCTAATTCTTGGTCAACTACTATCTGATCTAACTCGAACCGATATATTCAAAAGTTTAATCTAATTTATCCTCGAAGTTTAACTAAAGTTAGATCTAACTGCAAGAGTTTAAACCATTATTTAAAAAAACGATTAGAAGTAATTTATCTGCGAAAATGCTGGTATAAATTAGTTATTTCTTATATTACTTTCCTTACATTTAAATTTTCAACCGTCTTCAAAAAAACATGACTACATGACTTAGTTCCGCCATCACCGTTCCACCATCGGACGACCAGACGCTCGGGATTGCGCCATCCCTATATAGTGGACATACCATGTATTCGCACAAAGCGCTTTGCTTCCACTTTCATTATGCGAACCGCCAAGGAATGGAATGCTCTGCCGGCGTCAGTGTTTCCCGATCACTATAATTTGGGTGTCTTCAAGGCAAGAGTGAATAGGATTATTCTACTACTAGGATTACTATCTTACTTACTTACCGTCACTTACCATCAGGTGAGATGGTGATCAAACGCAAGCCTATATATAGTAAAAAAAAAAAAAAAGGTGGCATTATGAATTTGGTTTAATGTTTTTTTTATGTTTGTTACTTCAGAACTATGTTGTTTATGAACCATTTGAAAAATTATGTTTCTGTTTGTTATGATATACCTTCAGATTATCAATCTATAGAAATTTCACGACAATCGTTTTTTTTTTAATAATCGGTTTATAAACAACAAAGTTCTGAGGTAACAAATATAAATAAAAAAACATTTTTTATTTATATTAGTTACCTCAATCAGTTTAACAGACGACACCGTGGCTTAGTTGGTAGTGACCCTGCCTACGAAGCTTGGTGTTCCGGGTTCGATCCCCGGCCGGGGCAAATATTTGTGACGAACACAAATGTTTGTTCTCGGGTCTTGGATGTTGTGATGTGTTGTATGTGTCCATGCCACCTGCGACACAGGGAATCCTAGTGCAGGGGTGTGAGTGTGTGAATGTATATGTATATATATGTATATTTAACCAAATTGATAACCTCCTCATTTTTTAATGTCGGTTAAAAAAAATCTTGATCCAAAACGGCGATAAAATCCCAAAAGCATGTTTCATGAACTACTAAGCCTTGTATCGTAATATAGAAATTTAAAAATGGTTGTCTGTAAAGTTGGTTACGGACGATAGTTTAACGTGACAACGTCATATCCAGCAAAACGGGACAATGAGCATTACCAGACAATAGTGCACGAAAGGAGCCTCATAGAGGCGCACTTGAAATCCTTTCACAACACTGGTTCAAAAGAACTAGTGGCACGATAAGAAGAAGACCGGGCAATGACGTCAACGTTTTCGTGCATGCAGCCGGCGTTCATCGATTTATTAGACGTAGTCACGTCAAAAAACCTCAAAAAAAGCTGCAAACAGCAACTCGTGACAAAAATCGCTGACTTTTCCTGAATTTCAGGCACACATTTTCGGGGCAAGGTCGAGCAATTTTAACATCCAATGGCGAATACGTCAGTAGATATATTAGTCAAATGTCAATAAAGGGATCGTGGCCTTTTCAGTCTCTCCCTCTTTAGGTATGGGAGGGGAGAGTAGATATCAAACAGTAAGGAACATTCCAGAAGTGACACTGGGCTAGGTTTTAGGGTTCTGTTACTGTATCGAAAAAAAATGCTATTTTTGAACGAAGTTTAAACAAAAGCGTAACAGTTAATTTTTGAAAACAGCATTAAAATTTCAAAAAGGTTCAAAAGATGGTGGATAGAGATAACTCAAAAAGGGTCAAAGGATGGCGGATAGTGTTAGTGCACAGAGTATATAGAAAAAAAATAACTGTCTTAAAAATACGAATACTTTGTTGTTGAGCGAGCCCAGTAGTCGCATATTACGATGTGTAACATTTGACATCTCATTTAATTTTGGAAGTATTCTATTTACTTCATTTTTCTGAGGTTGGTACCATCTGACAGCTAATTTTCTGTTACACATTTCAGTTGCATTTCATGAAATTACCGCCACAAATTGCCAGAAAGCGAGAAGAAAGATGTTACATATCAAAAATATATACATAGAAAAAATACCTAAATCATACCAAGTCCTAGAATTTATAATTATTTTGGTTATGATATTTCTAGTTGAAAAGTTAGAACTGTTGATACTGATTCACACATTTTTCTGTGGGAGGGTGGCCGCCCCAATGAAATATTCGCGGCGCGTTGCAAAGCAGGTATTTCACCTTTATATTGATAGGCCAAAAAGCATTTTAAATTGTTATCTTGGTTGTAAATTGCGAATGGTTTTTGGGGTTCCGTAGTTAGGAAAATTACGTAGAAGGATAGTAATAACAGTAATCAAAGGAGCATATAACATATTTTAATTAATGACTATTAAAATAACTTTTCTTTAGTCCTAGAATATCGAATAGTACCTACATATTTACCGTGTCAAATTGACTGTAATAAACCATAGGTATTAGATATTAGATACATTATATACACCTATCAAATTGATTGATCAAAAGATGAAAAAGATAAAATATTTTTATATAAAAAGGTCTTAGGATACAATACTAACTCATAATTGTTTGATCAACAAGCAACAAATATGGAATAAAAACATTAAAAAGTATGGAGTTAAATACATAGATAGGAGCGTATTTAAAATAAAAAATATATTACGGAACCCCACAGTTTGTGGTTTTACTCGAGCTTGGAGTTATTTAAGTTTGCTTTGGCCGTTTAACTCTAATTTACGACCGCTGGTGGTTTAATTTGGAAGGGTCCTTTTACATTTTCTGTTTTTTGATCTTAAAACAGAGTAGAAAATATTTTAAAATAAAAATCGACGGTCAATTTACAACCAATTTTCATAATTCATGAATATATGCTTACTTTAATTGCCTCTCGCTTTTTGACAATTTGGGGGAGTAATTTTGTGGAATGCAAAGGAAGTGTGTAACGCGAAGTTAGCGGGCCGATGGTACCAAACTCAGGAAAATGAAGCAAAATAATCCTTCCAAACTTAAATGAGATGTCAAATGTTGCACATCATATTATGCGACTACTTTAATAAGTACTACTTTACTTTTAATAAGTAATAAGGCCAGCTAGTTTTTTTTTTAAGAATCTAACTTAAAAATTTGTCTCTTTGTCGTCTAGATAGGTACTCATTTGAAAGTTTTGAAATTTTTAAACTCATCTAACGCTATCCCAAAAAAATGGTAGTTGAAAAAACAGCGATGAATCAAAATACAAACAAAAATTCCTAAATGTTTTAACAATGCTAGGATTTGGAACGAGTGTGAAAAGTACTGTCAGAATCATTGAACGTTAGAAAAATAGCACACCGTCAAATGCAAACCGACAAACGTCAACACGGAATTTACATAAACGCTTTTCGGATAAACGCGCGAAAAATACGTGTCACACTGAAACCGGTTTTTAGTGGTCCGTGAAAAAATGTAGATATCAGAATATTTTTTTCACACCGCCTGCTCGACAATGCACAATTACATATCATGCTATCTCAACGTAAAGTAAGGCATTACCTACCAAGGGAGGTAAAGTGGTATGCAACTCCCAAAGGTAGTAATGTGAATTGTTTTTTTTTTCAATTTAATTCAAATCTTTTATTTTGGTATTACACCATATTTTGTTAATATAAGGCTTGTAACGATCCCCCACTCAACCGTATATTAAAAAGAACTAGAGCCTACTCTAAACTAACCAGAACGACTTATTTGAAGATCTACCAAAAGATTAAAATGTTTGTTGTGAATTATGATTATATTGGCCTTGTGTTAGTCTAGCTTAGTGAAGAAGTTCCTTAAATCAAATGGTTCAGGTATTGATATGAAAGGCTGAATCAGTAGAATTCCTTGATCCTACTAGTTCAGTCTAGATAAATCTAAGAAAATGACTCTAAATTCTGAATAGCTCTCTTTGATTTAGTTGATTGTGAAAGCTGTTCAGCGTGGTCTGTTCGGCATAGATTCGCAGCCCCTCCCCGCTGCAAATAGTCGGAATTCGTCAATCCTGACTGGGAGATCCGACCTCCTACAGACCACCAGTGTGGGGGGCAGCATTAGAACCACCCTCTAGGGACTGCAAACTTTACTTCAGCTGCATGACAATTTGAAGAATTGTTATGAAGCTGGCTTCACAACAGGGGAATTACTGCTTCGAAGTATGTCTGACGTCGGTCTTCCAAATAGTCCTTGCAAAAGAGAAAGCTAAAATCAGAGATTACTTGTGGAACTTTAAAAATACTTGTTTTTTTAGTATTTAAACAGTTCCTAATGACACTTCTCATGTAGTTGGTTAATGATGGTAATTTTGACGAAGCTTGGCAGATCAGTGACTCATTAGGCATTTCTAGCCGAGTATAATCATTCACCAAGTAGATAGTCTCACATACGGAGATAAGCAGTTGAAGAATATGAAGTAGTTGATGATATGGCTGATCTCTCTAGTGACTCTATAGGCTCGTCTGGCCGAGTATAATCAAACACCATGTAGATTAGTCTCACATTCGGAGAATAGGCAGTTGAAGATAATATAAATGTCGATAGTATGGCTGATCAGTGACTCTTTAGGCGCTTCTGTCCGAGTATAATCCAAACACCAAGTAGATTAGTCTCACATACGGAGATAGGCAATTGTAGATGGTAAAACAAAGTAAAATAGTCTCTCATTCGGAGATAGGCAATTGTAGATGGTAAATAAGTAAGTAAATGGCTGATCAGTGACTCATTAGGCATTTCTAGCCGAGTATAATCATTCACCAAGTAGATAGTCTCACACACGGAGATAAGCAGTTGAAGAATATGAAGTAGTTGATGATATCGCTGATCAGTGACTCTATAGGCTCGTCTGGCCGAGTATAATCAAACACCATGTAGATTAGTCTCACATTCGGAGAATAGGCAGTTGAAGATAATATAAATGTCGATAGTATGGCTGATCAGTGACTCTATAGGCTCGTCTGGCCGAGTATAATCAAACACCATGTAGATTAGTCTCACATTCGGAGAATAGGCAGTTGAAGATAATATAAATGTCGATAGTATGGCTGATCAGTGACTCTATAGGCTCGTCTGGCCGAGTATAATCAAACACTATGTAGATTAGTCTCACATTCGGAGAATAGGCAGTTGAAGATAATATAAATGTCGATAGTATGGCTGATCAGTGACTCTATAGGCTCTTCCGTCCGAGTATAATCCATCACCAAGTAGATTACAATTGACGATGATAAAGAAGTTAGAGAGGATGAAGATTTTGTTGATTGAAGATTACTTTAAACTATCCTACCTATCAATTTACCTATCTATTCTCTACACAAGAACCGAGATGAGTACCTATTCTGTCTAAATGTTTAAAATCACAAAACTAGAAGCAAGCTTCACATTTATCAATTAATTTCGTGCATGAAGGATTCCGAGGTGCAATATAACCCATCTAACTAACGTAAAGAGGTTCGGAGCTGGTGACTCCTTCTGTTCTAATTCTATAGCCCCCCTACTGTACCCATCTCTGGACAGAGTAAAACTAGATTTGACTGGGAGGGGTCCAGAGATGGCTGGCCAGGGAAAATAAGTGTAATAAATAAATAGATAGTTTATAGACCAAAGCAGAATGATTTGAGAATAGAGTACGGGTGCCGAAGCACCGGATCTCGCTATTGCGTACACTCCACAGGAGAGTACTACAATAACTGGCCCGCCCGCATCGTATAGACAAACCAAAATGAATGGGAGACTAGCCGTTCCACTTGCAAGGATAAAAGCAGCTTCGGACCCGTCTCAAAGGTAGCCCGACTCCTACTACGATATATTCATTGTTGACACCGTATGGTTTCCTTAATATATCGTTTTCTCCCAGAGGGACACATCTTTGCCATAGCAACTCGAAAAATAACTGTAAAACTATCACTTTTTCAGCAAGATTTTTACAGCAAATCAAAGAAAATTAGATTATTACCGAAATTAATTTGGGCAGCGTCCTTTCTCTAAGGATTTTAAAACACCAAAAGAACCCGTTTCTTTGTTTACAAAGCCTTTTATATTATTCTTCAGACCCTGACAATTGAAATTCAAAGCTTTCAAAATTCAAAAGTAATTCTTAAATTAAATTTTTAGTTTTAATTGAAATGATGTGCAAATAGTTTAAATTTTAATTTGGTTTTAAATTTCATCAACAAGTAAATAGTTTTTATCTTAAAGATTGCTGCATCACAAAAGATAAATAAACTTTCCCTAATAAATTAATTGTGCTCTCAAAACTATTCAAAAGTATTAGTAAAATATTCACTATTTATAAGAATTTAATATTTGTGCGTAACGTGCGCATTACGGACCGTTACAGGCTTATTCTTAGTTAGTTAGTAACATATTAAAAATTAAATCAGCCATAAGTATTAATTAAAATTTTGCTCTTATAACTTGGAACGTCAAATTCGTGTGGAAACTCGTTGAAAACTCTAAGTAAAAGAACGCCCATATGGCATTGTAAAAAGGTTTGTTCGAAAATCGAACTGGCCACCACTAAGCAGAACTCATAAAAATAAAAGAAAAAAGGCGCGACTTCAAAGATTGTGGAACAAAAGACGGTGTTTGCTGCTGGAGCCCTGGCTTTTTACTGTCTTGCAGAAGGTGTGGAATAGTAGATTATGCACTAAGGGGATAAAGCAGTATCTTATGTCGCGGGTGGCATATTGAACCCTGAGTTAACGAGGGACTCAGTTAACTCCTGAGCGAAACGAGGGAGTTATGTAGAGTCCTGAGTGACGCGAAGTGTTCAAGCTGCCCAAGACTAAGACAGGCTTTACCCCAGAGGAGCATACTTTACTTTTCACACCTTCTGCGAGGCAATAAAAATCCAAGGCTCTAGCAGCGAACACCGTCTTTTGTTTGACAATCTTTGAAGTCGCGCCTTTTATTTTTTTTTATGAGTGGCCAGTTCGATTTTAGAACAAACCTTTTTACAATGCCATATGGGCGTTCTTTTACTTAGAGTTTTCCACGAGTTTCCACACGAATTTGACGTTCCAAATTCAAATCACATTACTACCCTTAGGAGTTTCATACAACATTACCTCCATTGGTAAGTAATGCTTTGCTTTACCTTGATGATAGCATGATATTGGATATTGTCGAGCAGGTAGTGTGAAAAGTAGAGTATGCCCCTCTGTGATAAAGCCTGACTTCGTCTTGAACCCTTTCACTAAAAACAAACCCACCTACATACCTACCTTATTTCATAAAGAATCAGTCAAACACTCATAGAAATTATACATAGATACTACGTATATAATAAGTTTATTTATAAACTTACACTTAGTTACTTTCATACATACCTACTGCAGTAAGCTATATTCTAACAACATTGATGTACTTATCTAAGATAGACCATAGAGGGGGCTCTCCTAACACAGGTTTATCAAACTTAACAGAAGAGTCTCCAAACCTTGTAAAAAACAACATGTTGATTATGAATAAAAGATTATGTTTTTTTTTCGCTCTATCACTCAGTCAATTTTTTACCCTAAACCTAAAGAATTCTCCTGCATAGCTACATTTTTAGATGACCCTAAGGTAAAATCAGAATAGGGTAACACTTCAATACAATTCAGGGTTGTCAAAACGCGCGATAGCAAAGCGCGATTCAAAACGCCCATTGTGTACCCGCTCTATTTTGTAATTCCTATTCTGCATCCTCTTTAGGGTCGCCACACCACAGTTCACTCTTCATCACGATAAGGCAGCCACAGCCAAATAAATGGGATAGATAGGCCAACGATACATCTTTGTGAACGAATGAAAACAAGGGGAGTTATTAATGGGACCGGAAATATATGGGCATAGCTAAATGGAACTTGGCTGGGAAACTGCTAGTACATAAATTAATACATATTTATATTTATATTATTATTAATATTTATACAAATTAATACTACTTCTTCTTATCGTGTCACTAATTCATTCGAATCCACTGATTGATGGCTAATGGATTTCAAGTGAGCCTCGAAGAGGCTAGATTTTTTGAACAATTAAATCCATTGGTGTACGACCGGGTTCGAATCCACGACTTTCAGATCGAAAGTCGAGGCACCCCCCACTCGGTCAATACGGCTTTTTTTAATATCAATTTTTTACTAAAAATAGATTTTGTTTTTTCCGACCTAGTCCGTGACGTGTGCCAAGGCATTTTTATAGTACTTTTTCGAGCACGGATGAATTAACAAAACACAACACCATCTAGCCTAAAGTAAAAGAAAGTAGAGCGTAGCTTGCACTAAGAAATTCTTCCTGAGAACTGAAACGAGGAAGAGGAAGACCACCAACCTGCTGGAGCGAAGATAAAGTCGTAAAAATCTGGCCTAGAACAGCTAGAGACAGGATAAAGTAGAGAACCTTGGAGAAGGCTTCCACCGCCATATGCGGTCCATACAAATAACAACTACAATATATTTTTAAGTCAAAAGTAAAATAAAATTATGTATAGGAGATAAAAACTTTTTTTTTTAATTTACCCCCGCACTTTTTGTTTTCAACTTCCTATAAGAACACCAGATATCTTCTTTTCAGCTGTGCTAGGGTACCTCCCTTGGGAAGAAACTGCTGCGTTCGCTACTTATGTCTATTGTGGTGAATTTTGCCCAAATTAATTGGAATTTTAACTCGTAATGAATAGCTTTGACCTATTTATCAAGTGGCAGTCCACTCGAAGCTTACCACTGATCCAAATCTTTGGCTCTTCATCCCAGCTTCAGTGTACAGATTGTCTGAATCGTTTGTAGGCATGGTAATGATTGCTACTTCAATTTCATTGTCACATGGTGATATTATTTCATTTTCACAGCTTAATCACCTGTGATTTTTAAACACACTGTTATTTTTCATCAGTTGCCTGATGTGACTATTGTCATATTATAATTCACGCATAACACGACGTCACGCAATCACTACCACTTACAGTGAGCACACACTACTGACTGACTGTTATTGTTATTTACCATTATGATATTATGAAATTGTGAATCATGACATGAATCAATCACAGCGAGCGGCGGCGTACTAAAACGTCTGCCGGGGTCTTCGAGAATCTAGCCAAAGGAGACGTTAATGCAAGGCGTAACACTCTATTGGCCATATCAACTTCTTGGCCATTCACGTTAAATAAAACTATACACTGTATTTGGTAACTGTGTGCATATTTTGAGATGGTGTGCGAGATTATTATAGTGTGCGTTTAAATGAATAAGATTTTTTAGGCGTATGTGCAATGCGTGTTTACCTCGTCCCACGTAAAAAATTTAGAAAATTATGTTTGCAGATTCAGATGAATAACGCTCCTTTGGCTAGATTGTCGAAGACCGGAGCGCGCCGGGCGGATATCACCGGTGATTTAGTAACAGATTTGGTCACAGAATGTAACAAGCGTTATATGCTATTAGTGTTATACCATGATAAATAACATGTTACTCGGTTAACTTCCATGCCTAATCGTTTGTGTACCAAAATGTTTAGCTAACGCTCAAAATCTCGTTATAAATTAGATTTTCGAAGCCAAACAATTTTATCGTCCCAAATCGTAATGACTTTAAATCTTTAACAGAACCGTCTTTTGTCAGAACTTAACTCTTTGTCGGGGTTATCTTAAAATCTCTGTGTTAACTTAATCTGGTATTATATTAGGGAGGCTGAGCGTATCTTGTGGAGAAATGACGGATAAATTTTCACAAAAATAGGGAAATAATTCGAAATCGTTACGGTCGTTTTATGTAAAAAAATTGGTTGTCTGAAAAGTTAGTTTACGGACGATAGTTTAACGTGACTACCAGCGTTACCGGACAATGAGCGTCACCAGAAAATGACAGCGTTACTGGACAATGAGCGTTGACGGACAGCGTTACCAATGACGTCAACGTTTACGTGCATGCAGCCGGCGTTCATCGATTTACTAGACGTAGTCACGTCAAAAGTAACGAGATGATCTAGACACTCTCTTGATGTTAAGAGATCACGCCTGGCCAACCAGAACAGACAGCACAGGACTTTAACACATAGGCCGTTGTAGATAGTTTCGTACAATCAAGGTTTTACAAAGACATAGAACAACCGACTTCAATCGCACTGTTCTAGTGACCGTAGGCACCACTGACAAGTCACAGGGAAGCAAAATACGCAACTAAGTTCAACTTCAACAACTTTCTTTTTCAGTTATTTTGATTTCAAAACCAAAGTACTGAACCGATTTTCATAAAATTTATATGGGACCAATCTGGAAATATGTCTTTTCAAATAAGAGAAGATTTTTTGAAGATCAGTTTATAAACAACAAAGTTCTTAGGTAACAAACATTTGAAGAAAAATAAGGAAATCAAGCAAATTGATAACTTCCTCCTTTTTAACGTGACTACGTCATCCGGTAACGCTGTCATTGTCCGGTAACGCTCATTGTCTCGTTACGCTGATAGTCACGTTAAACTATCGTCCCTAAACCAACATTACAGACAACTAACTTTTTTTTTTAAGTGGTTTGAAAACAAAAAATTGGTGGGTAGTAAATTCTTAAACGCCTCATAAAAATCATATAAAATTTCAGTTACAAAATAATATTTTTCATAACTTTGGAAAATGTTTAACATTCGTAATTTCGCTTACCTATACCAAGACAAGTACCCACATCAAATATCAAACTGAGTTTCTCTTTAGGGACATAACACAGTGTGACTTTGAAATTGGTTAAAAGGTTTCTGAAATAAACTGAAAATTGGTCTTTTGATACCACTTTAGCATGTATGAAAACTTTCAAGGGGTCAGCTTTAAAAATTGTATTTTGTGTTGAAAAATACATTGAAAAATATTCCCTGGGAATTTTTAAACTGAATAGTTTGCTTTGAAAATCCCTTTCGACGTCACTACGTCTTATAAATCGATGATCACCGGCTGCATGAATGAAAACGTTGACGTCATTGGTAACACTGTCATTGTCCGGTAACGCTCATTGTCTGGTAACGCTGTCATTGTCCGGTAACGCTGGTAGTCACGTTAAACTATCGTTTATTGTATTTTTTTTTTAATATTTACCTTTTCCTAAATTGAGGCATTTAAAAACTATCGCAATTCGAAGATATCATCAACCGCTTTGCTAAACTCTCCGCTCCTCGCTCCTCTTATAAACATAGACTCCGCGTACGCAATTTGTATTTATCTTATTTTCCTTTGCAGAGAATATTGGATTAGACTATCTTTGAGTCTTTATTTTGCAAAACAAGTTTTTAATTTAAATCGACAGATTTAGTGCGGTTTTAATTTGATTGTTTTTGTATAGATCATACTGTTACTTATAATTATTTTAAAGTCAGATAATATTTGTATTTATTTTATTAATTCTTATCGTTAAATTCAGAGGCTTTGGTATCGAAAGATTTATACTGCTAAGGACTTTCCATACAGCTTAAATTATCTAAAATTATTATTATTATTAAAATCTTCTTGTCGTGTCACTAGTTTTTTCGAACCAGGGTGGTGAAAGGATTTCAAGTGCGACTTGAAGAGGTTCCTTTCGTGCACTTGACACATGTTTTTTGAACTTTTAGGTTCCATGACATTGCAGTTGCCTCATGGTTATTAAATTAATTTATGATTATTATATTATCTTAGCCTGGAACTAGATATTTAACATTTAAAAAATAAATAATAAAGTATGCATTCATAACGAGTAAAACTAAAAATAATGTATAATTACCCGAATAACAAATAACATCCTATTACGCACGCTATCATTATATTATAGTCGAGAATTTTGCGAAATGGCGAAATTTATACGAATTACGGAGATAAAATCTAGTTATAGTTACTAAAATTCTGTTTGAATTTGTGACAGCGAGAATAACATAGTAACGATTACAATATTAATAATTCCTGTTAACGAAATTTAGTAACGATTACAATATAATAGTTCTAGATAACGAAAGTTATTATAGTTTACTCGTTTACGTTATTAAGACTTGCTATCCCATTTTTTTTCTCCGTGTACCTTTAATCAAAACTGTCAAACGATAATTTCCTCGATGTTTCCCTCCCCCGTTTTCATCACGTACATTATCATAAAATCTATTTACTGATAACATACATGCTTAATGTTAATACCACTGCGTCACGGATCACATTAAAGCCAGCTCAGTATTGTATTCACGTATATAGTAATATAATTATAATTAATTATATTATATAGTTTAAAATTATAATATAATCACAATATTATACAGTAGTATAATATTGTGATTATATTATAATTTTAGAAAAGAAAGAAAGAAAAGAAATAATTTTATTGATGAAAACCACATGAAACATAAATTAACAAAAAAAGGTCAGAGTAACAGAGTCCTCCATCAATGGGAGCCTAGCTCAGCTTTCATGCGCTGGTGTTCTGCTAGACTCCAGTGGCAACGACACGGAACGTATAATATATAACCAAAAAACTAAAACTTAAACTACCAAAATAAGACAAGAAAACATTATTTAAGACTAATTTTACAATTGTCTTACTGGCAACATTACCTATTATTATTATATATATATTATTTTACTATTTAATATTTATTTAACTACATTATCAAAAAACTTACCTACTTAATGAAACTATTATAATTATCATAACATTATAGTCGAGAATTGTGCGAAATGGCGAAATTTATACAAATACCTTTAATCAAAACTGTCAAACGATAATTTCCTCGATGTTTCCCTCCACCGTTTTCATCACGTACATTATCATAAAATCTATTTACTGATAAAATACATGCATAAGGTTAATACCACTGCGTCACGGATCGCATTAAAGCCAGCTCAGTATTGTGTTCACGTATTGAATTATCCTGTTTTTCTCATCCCTTTTATATTCTGTGGAATAATTTGCAATAAATCTTTATTTATGACCCTAAGGGATTGAGTTAACATGTAAAACTCATAAAGGATGGCCCAATTACAGGCATAGAAAATTTCTAAAAAGGGAATTAGGAATATCTATGGGTAATTTGAGCCCGAAATCTATAGACATATTTTTATCGAATAAAAAGCTAATGGAGGTTAGGTATAGATACTGATGCCTATTTTATAAGCATCTTATTTATAGGCAAAGCGAAACAAAAAAAAAGTAGTTTGAAAGAACGGTATTCATTCTAAAAAGTAGGTACTTTTTAATTCTAATCGACGAAAGTGAAGTTTAAACATTTTTTTTTTTTTTTTTTTTTTATTGAACACCAACATAGTGTACACTAATACATTTTTGGTTACATGATACAAAGCAGGCCAAGTGCCACTGCAATTATAGGTGAAGACGACATGCAAGAGATAATTGAGCGAGTAACTTAGTGAATTAAAATTAATATTACAAATTATATAAAACTTTGCGCAAAATGTTAGTTACAAATCATATTTACAAAATTAACACAAAAATTTATAGTTAGAACACAACATTTGAAACAAATATCTATAAAAAAATGGTTTTCTGTAAAGTTGGTTTACGGACGATAGTTTAAAGTGACTACCAGCGTAACGGGACAATGAGCGTTACCGGACAATGACAGCATTAACGGACAATGTCAACGTTTTCGTGCATGCAGCCGGCGTTCATCGATTTATTAGACGTAGTCACGTTAAAAAAAACATTAAACCGAATTGAGAACCTTCTCCTATTTTGAAGTCGGTTTAAAATCAATGTTATTTAAAAGTTGAACTTAATGCAAACAAAGAAACGATTCTTATAAACGACACAGTGGCTTAGTTAGTGACCCTGCCTACGAAGCTTGGTGTTCAGGGTTCGATATTAATGGGGCAAATATTTGTGACGAACACAAATGTTTGTTCTCGGGTCTTGGATGTAGTGATGTCTTGTATGTGTCCATGCCACCTGCGACACAGGGAAAACTAGTGCAGGGGTGTGAGTGTGAGAATGTTTATGTTTATGTTATGTTATATTATTTATTCTCCGGTAAAGACAAGCTAAACTTCGTCCCAAGATCAAAATGTCAACAAATTATATAAATATATTTAGTAATAAATCCGATTGATTTCTAAACAAAGAACACCTCCTGATGATGCCTCGTGTAGAGGCGAAACACGTGTCGTATCTTTAAACTTTGGTTTTCTGTTCGTTGACTCTTTGGTTTATAATATAGTAATATGTACTAAAGTTCTAAACTAAAGTTAAGTTAATTAAAACCTTTGTTTAGAAATCAAGCGGATTTATTACTAAATATATTTATATAATTTGTTGATATTTATGGATTTCCGCAAAGTAACGCCTGAATCAATCAATTATCAAAATGTAATTTAACTTAGAAGATTAAATTTCTCTAGTATTTCGTATTGCGATTTCAACAACGACTTTGAAGTCCTAAATATATGATAAACAAAGCTTTTGTTGGTTTTGGCTAATTTTCTGACGTAAAAATAGTTGGATTTGACTATTTTTTTCTGGTAGATTTTCAACCGACTTCAAAAAATGAGGAGGTTATTAATTCAGTTGTTTTATGTTTGTTACCTCAGAAATTTGAAGTTTGTAAACCGATCTGAAAAAATCTTATATATAAATTTCATGAAAATCGGGTCAGTAATTTTGTTTTAAGGGAAATCCTCAAATCCGAATTCCATACAAAATGTTTCGGACAAGTACTCAAAAAGTACGCTGTATTATAGTAATTTATTCAGACTATTCGTTTCGTCCATGTTTTTCAATTTCGTCAACAAAAAAAGTTAAAGGTAGCATACTTTAATTTAGATTTTTATACTTGTTTTTAAGTTAGTAGGGTTAATTTTAAAAGACGTATAAAATCCTAATTAAAGTGAAACCTTACACTTTTTTGTTGACGAAATTGAAAAACATGGACGAAACGTATTTGTCTGAAACATTTTGTATGGAATTCGGATTTGAGGATTAGCTTTAAATCAAAATAACTGAAAAAAATACTTCGAATTGAAGAAGTCCAATTGGAGTCGGTTGTACTGTTTTTGTAAAACCTTGATTATTTATTAAAATAAGCTCAAAAATAAAAAACGAAAAATACGGTATTGAAAAGAATTATCTCGGCTTTGTCCCTCAATTAAAATCGAATAAAGACCCACCCCAGTTATAAGCGCTGAGCAATTATAAATGGAGGCCACATACTGAGCAATTAGTGCATTGGTACCAAATGTCAAGTCGGGGGCCTACGGGAAACTGGGGGCGTTTGATACGAGTTCAAAAGGAGTTGATCATTTATGGAAATTTTTATTTGATTAAGAACCTTAAAAATTTATACATATAATTTCTAAATACGCTCAGGGAACCAAATGTAGACTCGATTTGGTTTAAGATTAGTTTATATTTTATAGCATATACATACGTACGTATGTATGATAAAAAAATGTAACTGTAAGTCAAATGTTATATAAATAATTATTTTAATTATGCAAATAAAACTTTATTTTATTATAAACAAGGTTTTACAAAAACATACTGCAACCGACTATATCAATAGAGTTACTATACTAGGAATAAAATATATTTTTCTGTATTTTTTTTATTTTTTTCCTTACATATAGGTACGGAGGACGTGGTGGCCGAGTGGATGAGACCCTTGCCTTGCGATCTGATGGTCGCGGGTTCGAATCCCGGTAGCAGTCATGCGTAAATGGGTTTTTTCGGTTGAACAAGTCTATGTATGCATCCCACGTTCTCGCAACGGTGAAGGAAAACATCGTGAAGAAACCGGCAAGTCAGAGGACAGGAAAAAAAAATGTTCTATGGCATGTGACATCCACCAATCCGCATTGGGTCCGCGTGGTGGATTAAGACCCATTCGCTCTCCTGCCGAGAGTAGGCCTGAGTCCCAGCAAGGGGAACATTATAGGCTGATTATGCTTATGCTTATATAGGTACATTTGCCTGCTAAGTCGAGTGAGTAAATTGACTCCCTTCTCTCGTTGCTTAAGATTAATCTTCGTTTATACTCATTATTTTTTTATGATTTAGATTTGCCACTTTGGATGAGATGCAAAAAGAACTGTAATTTTTCATGCTATGTCGTGATTACAATTCAAAGGTGATACCTTCCAACGATAAACGCGGTTTTCTTACAAGGTACGCGAGAATTTGTAAGCGAATATGTAAAGTTTTTACAGTAATTTTTCATATATCTCTACAAGATATTGGAGCAGCAAGCCATTAAAAATGAGGCATCTCTGCACGAATCATGGTACATTTGTTGAGATCTACGGGATCTGGTGCTGGCGACCTTCCAACCCTCGTAACGAACGCATTGTGACTGCATTTGATTGTGGTCCAAGTTACAAGCTGACGCACTTTTGGATCGGACAAAGTGAAGAATCGGGATTAGATTTTGTTTACGTGTTTTTATTTTATTATTTATTTATTAAAAGTTTTAACATTTAGTTAGTAGTATAACTTATTTATTTACTTATTAGATTAATATTTTTTATTAAAATTGGTTCATGAGCTTAAGAGACTAAAGGTGCGTGAGGTCATAGTTTCGGATAAACTTTCAGGTATGTGCCTTTCAAAATGATGAGTGTGTATTGTGTAATATTATAAGAGTAAAGTATTATGTTGAAATTTCAGCCGGTTGGCTATTACGGTTCTTAATATGAAAGAGAAGAAGTAAATGCAGATATTTTCCTTAGTAACAGAGTCCTGTTGGACCATAGGGATGGACCCCAAAAACAATGTTTATCCAACATTCAAAATACTTATAACAAAGTTAATTTAACCATATGATATGTAAATAAAATTCTCTTTTAAATGGATGCTGCATTTCCAATCGAGTTAGCGATTTACTAAATCGCTTATTTCATTTCGCTTTTACCACACCTAACTGGGAGTAATTTATATTATGCGGTCTGTTCCGTCCGCGGCAGCCTTCCGGACTATATATAATTGGGCAATCAAATGAAATAGATGTCTCACATTTTTATCAAGAATTCGATTCTTGATAAAAATGTGAATTATGAGTTACATCAACGGAATTTTGATGGCAGACATGCCGCGGTAACGACGACGTGTCAAAATATTTTGAGTCTTATGCCTGAAATAATAATAAATACTACCTATCTAAATGTTGACATAAATTATATGCATTTTGAATTATCTATCTTTTTTTTCATTGTTATTAACTCAACGATATCGTCGGTATTTTAGCAAAACAAACTAACCCATGATTTGATGAAATATAAGTCAGCATCAATACTCGTTAACGGGTTTCATTTAGTTGATTCAAATTGAGAGCAGAATGTAGATATATTAAAGTCGGAACCCTGAAATGAACTCATAAATTTGGGTTCAATTGGATTGCGAATGTCATTTTCATTGACACGTATTAAATCATTTCAGTGTGAAAACTCAATTATATTGTACTGTTGAAACTTGAAATAATTACATAACAACATTGATAATCATAATCACATTAGAATACTTGTTAAGTTTTTAAAAAGCCTTTTGAATCCTCTTTTATCACTTTTAATCATATTACCAAAATTGTTTTTTGGCCAGTTCCAGTTTCTATGTCAAAGAAAATAATCAAGGTTTTACAAAAACGTACAACAACCGACTTCAATCGGATGGTTCTAGTGACCGTAGGCACCACTGACTAGTCACAGGGAAGCAAAATACGCACTTTTGTTCACTTAAACGACTGTTTTTAATAACTGTTAAAATCCATCTAGCCGTTTGGAAGATATGAAGAAATAAAGAAATGTACAAACATGCATACATACTACAAGATACGTGTGAAAAACATAACCCTTTCTTGGTAGTCGGGTAAAAAGTACTTATTAAACGTTCACTATGGAAAAAGTCCTATGTACTCACTTAAATAGAAAAACTATGAATATATATTTTATGTTTTAAAGTACTTTTTACCTGCAATACATAATGACTGTTTTGTCGTACATTTCAAAAGCATTAATGGAGGCAATCTAAAAAGTTGGCACACACACATACAGACTCTATACAGGAGTATAATACAGATTTTATCTCGCTTCCTGGATTGCGATATAGAAAACACACAATATTTGAATTTCCTTTAGTAATCGGAGAGTTTTTTGCGTTTCTTTGTATTTTTGCGAATGATCCGAATGGAAAATATACATACAATGGTATTGATAAGGATGAGCTTAAAATAGCAATACAATAAAAATAATTTTCCAATTTTCAAAATATTAAAATGACAAAAGAAATATCTAGAATGAAATTAATTTCATTTTGCGAAAACAATTGTATCCAAAAAGCTTCAAAATTAAACGAACAAAACTTTAATACCGTAAAAGCGAAACACATTTTTAATCTCGCGTAAAACAAAAGTTTTATAAAAAATAAAAGGTGTAGTAAAACGCTTTTGTGTACTCAGCTCAGTCCGTTTTGAAAGCTTTCTAAAGTACCTTTGACATTTGTCAATACGGGGCTTATATTAGACTGCTGACGACAAAATGGTAGTAAATTAAATTTGGATCTTTTTTAACTTTTATTTATGGACTAGGTGCCGTTTGCGGATTTGCCTATTTTTGAGATAAAATAGTTTATGGCGTTTCTAGGTTCTAAAATACTTTGTCACAATGAAGAGACGAGTTCTGCGCTCTCCTGGTGGTAATAGATTACGACTGTCCAGTGTCCATGCCAAAAGACGAAACATCGAACTTTACAAAGTTATATAGCGCCCTAAATATTGACATAAACTCTACTATTAATTATTGAAGTATTGATGGCAAATCCCTACAACTTTTTTTGCGGTGGCGAATCCGAACTAACCCCTTAAGAGGAACTGTCAGAAATGACAGCTGCCGAATTGTAAGACAGTGATAGCGCAATTAGACACCTTACCCCGAGGGAAGAGGTCAGATATAGAGTTTTGTAGCTCAAAAGTAACGGACGTTATATTATATTGTATTGCTTGAAAAGTATTGAATTTATAAAAAAAATGCTTTTACATTTATCTAATTTCTTTGATTACTCACTCAATAGCATAAAAATAAACCGTAAATATTCTCTAAATTCGGAGGATGGATGTAAATCAGATTTTAAGAGGGCCTATTTCAAAAAATAAATCTATCGAGAAAAGTTTCACCAATCGTGTTTCTGTCTTACATATATTTAGATTATATCCTCAAGTAATCACTGTATAAACATCAAGTTTGTAAACTGTACCGTTACCGAGTAAGATTGAAAAGCAGCGACTCAAAATTTTCACATAGCCTCTTAAATAGTCCACATAAACACCATAGGTATTAATTTAATTCCAAAATCCCAGAACAATACCTTTGCCAACGAAGGCCTCAATTTATCACATTGTCTACGTAAACAAACAGAAATATCGAAAACGTGACTTACACGGGTTTACCTGCTGCTCCCTAATTTCATTGGTCGACGTTTGCACAGAGTATATTTGCCGAGTCGATATTGTTGCTTGATTGCAACTTTCAATTGTATTGTTTTTTTATAAAAATATATTTATTTGTAGGTACTACTAAAATGAAAATGTCGAGGGGAATTTGCTTTGAAAATAAGTCAACAAATATTTTTAAGTACGTACTTACGAGTATATATTAATAAAATCTTTGTAATATAAAAATCAAGTAGGTTTCAATCAAGTTTTTGTTCCATTACTACAAAATAAAGTCAAGTTCTAGACTTATTTATCACCAACATCAGTTATTTCGATATATTTAAGTAAAAAGCTTATAAAAAAAACCTATGTTCAAAAAAGCAATCGTAAAGATGGCTAAATAATCGAGAATGCAAATCTTATATTTATCTACGTCACCCAGTATAGTTTTTTCGTCCCACTCTGCATAATATTTAAAAATGCACCATATAGTTTTAAAAATATGTACTTGCATTACGATAAGTGATTTACTATGCCTTTTTATCCAGCTTAGCCAGTAAGAATAGTCACATGTCATTGGACAATAAACCGAACTCTGTGCCAAAGTACACAGATATAGATCAGAGATGCAAGTACAACCTTTTGGCAAGCGCCAAGGGTATTGTTTAATTTTGGAGTTCCGTCTCGTCCTCATTTTTAATTGTATTTAGGATTTACTGCAGCTTTTGTAGGGTTAATGTATGCGGAACGCAGTATTGAAAGGAATTGTGCCAGCCAAATATATATGATTATATATATGACTTTTATGATTATTATGATAGTCATACATTTGATATTGAAATGAATTTAAGTGTGTTTTTAAATCTCTTTCAGTGATACATAGTTGTACATCAAACTAGACTTTGGGTGGTTCGCGAACTGCAAGCAATTAGCGTCTTTTTCTTTACATTTTTGCCGTGACTACGTCTAATAAATCGATAAACGCCGCCGATCCGCTGCACATAGGGGTATTTTGTCAATCTAGCCAGTCAAAAGTCGATTTTTAAAATGTTGATAGTGGTAAACAAAAACCGGGTATTTTTATCGTCTAATGCCTAGATAACAAAACGCAACCCTTCCCGGTCTCTTCTTGACTACACCGGCGCCATAGTCTCTGCCTGAACTTGACCATCGCTAAAAGTGTACATATCGTTTTCGGTTGTCTTAATTTGATTGTGTGAGTCTGAAATTGAACAATGGTGTTCATAGTGATTTCAGCGAAAAAAATATAATGTATTTGGATCAAGCAGGTAAGAACACATACTTATGCATGATTTTGCTGTGTTCTGTATTAATGGATTACTATTTTTTCCATCGTTTGAAAAAGTGCCTAAGAATTTTAAAATTTTCTACCGATTTTTCACAAATAAAAAGATTTTAGTTGTATATTAGGGTTCGTCCCAGTTAAATTTTAAATGGGCATTGTGAGATGGTAGTTTCGACATTATAATTATTAAAAAAGCAGTCACTACTAGCCACGCTTTTTTGAGTAAGGGGTGAACCATGAGAGTGAAAAAAATTCGAGATCAATATTTTTATCTTAGATTATGTTAACGTAATAATTGTTGTATTTTAGGGTCTTCCAATGGCTTAGGTTTAATAGTAGTGACACGTAGGTCACTTGTCAATAAAATGAAAGAAAAAAACTTTCTTAGTTTTGAAGAAAATTAAAACATTTAGAGGATTATCTTTTGTCTCACGAAAACTACTCTGATGATGAAGTAAAGATGTTAAAGCATAAATGTTCATGTATATAATCAGAATTCAGAGAAAGGTGGAAGAAAACAGAAAATACAGAATCAAAATTTCTTATAAATAATAAAAAATGGCAAATTAAAAAATAGATAAAAAATTACAAGTTATATACAAATAATGTAAAATGAAAGATGCAGAAAGTCAGCAGGACGATGAAGAGCCATGGCATTATGGCATTCGTCATCATCTTAGGTAATACAAGATAAATTAGGTTAAGTTTAAGAGCAATATTTATTTACGTAAAAAAATTTTTTTTTATAAAACTCAACATTAAAGACGCTATATTCATTGCAAAAAACTTTCTATAGCTATTCTAGTCAATACAAATAAAAATATCGAAAGAAATACTTTTGACCGGCTAGATTGGCAAAATACCCCTATGTGCGCTGCATGCACAAAAACGTTGACGTCATTGTCCGGAAACACACATTGTCCCGTCACACTGGTAGTTACGTTAAACTATCGTCCGTAAACCAACTTTACAGACAACCTATTTTTTTTAACTATATCGAGTGATTTCAAGATAATGTGTAAAAATTCAACAAAGGCGCCACATCAAGAATCTCTCTTAGTGATCAAAAGTTATATGCCAAACATTTAAGTTATTTTTTCTACACTTCCGTAAAAGAAAAAAAATATAACGATTCATGAGTATTTTTTTTTTATTTTTGTGATGTTCATCCAATATTTGACTGATACTTACGTAAAGTTTCTTCGAATGTCTCTACATTCTAGACTTTCGAAAAAAAGTTTCATACTCCGTTCGACGACTAAAATTGTTATAGCCAGTACTGACAATGTAAGGTCCTAGCCTAGACTCTAGAATGTACCTTTTTATAATGTATATCAATAACATTTTAGCATCTAGACTTCACATACAAAACCATGGAGTTAACTTTTGTATTTTTCAACTGCACTCGGAGATTTGGCTTGGATTCGGGTCGAATATTTTTTGTATTTTTTGACTTACTGCGTTTTGGCTCTCGGCGGCTTGGTCAGTTCCGGACAAGTTTTTTTTTGTTAAAAAGTTGCATTTCGAGCTGTACTCGAAATTTCGCGTTTACCGTATTGTCCGTTTTGTAGTTATGCAACAATTATTTTGGCAGCACACTTTCATGGATCCGTGATTTTTTTACGCTTCTTTGCTTCGGCAAATAACATTGTCAGTGCCGGCTATAACAATATAGTCGTAGTCGTCGAGCGAAGTCGAAACCCTTTTTCAACCGATTTCAAAAATGAGGAGACCAATTCAGTGTTTGTTACCTCAGAACTTTGTTATTTATAAAACGATTTTAAAAATTTTGCCATAGATAGATAAGATAAGATATTTATTTGTCAAAAATATGGTTACATAAAAGTTGGTAATATCTAAAATGTCCAGCATATTTTCGATATTTACATCAGCATACAAATAATAATTTGAATTTACTTACAATAAATTGTGCTAGGTCATTTATTTATGGTAATTTATGCCTACTTGCACCAAACTGTCAGACTCTAAGCAATGACTTAACTCACTTGACAATTCTTAACGATCAGAATCTGTACTGTTAAGAACTACCAAGCGAGTAAAGTAATTTCTTAGGGACTTTGACAGTTTGGTGCAAGTAGCCATTAATGTCAAAATAACAAAGCATGAAAAAAAAACCAACTAATAATAGAACAACCTAAACAAAACATTTCAAACTAAAAAACTATTAAAACGTCAAAAATTTGGCCAAGTTCAAAACGTCAAAAAAAAAAAAAAATTCAGTAATACCAACATGTCAATACAAATAAGAGCAAAATCTGTCTAGTAGTTTAAATTTTTTAAATTCATTATTCATAATTCCCTGTACTATTCAGTGGTGTTTACGATCACTAGAACAGCCCCATTGAAGTAGGTTGTAGTATATTTTTGTAAAAACAAACCTTGATCATTTCATTATCACCCGGAGGATAAAAGCTTATCATACATACATTTTATTAAATATAAATAAAATGTATTTTTTCAAAAAGCAAAATTTTTCCAAACCCCTGCAATCAAAATTTCAACGCCTTTGAAGTTATTTTCATTCCATTTCCTCTTTTAACGAAAACCCAACACGAAATCAGTGAAAAAATAAATAAATAAATAAATAGCTCTATACCGCAGCTTACGAGCTTTACGTACGGAACCCCGAAAAATAAAAAGGGTTCCCCAAAAAGTCGATAGAAATGTGGTGGGTTAGTAACACAATTAGTTTGAGCCTCTACTTAAAGGTGTTGATATATTGATAAGAGGAAGCGAGAGCGATTTCAAACTAAGACGTTTACAACTCAGTAGGTACCTTCAGCGATCCCTGCAGGATTCCATCTTGGTGGGTACCAATGCAGTGTCAGAAATTATGTCGCCAAGCAGTTGTGTAAGCATTACTGTGTTCCAGATCGAAGGTCTACCTAGTTAGATTACTGGACTTTGGCTTTATTTCAAAAATCAACGTTCACACACTCACACCCCTGCACTAGGATTCCCTGTGTCGCAGGTGGCATGGACACATACAACACATCACAACATCCAAGACCCGAGAACAAACATTTGTGTTCGTCACAAATATTTGCCCCGGCCGGGGATCGAACCCGGAACACCAAGCTTCGTAGGCAGGGTCACTACCAACTAAGCCACGGTGTCGTCAATTTGTATTTTTTAAAAACTTATAGCTTAGCTTCTTAAGTCTTCAGTGGCCCGATTGCAAACTTTCGCGTTAACATATCCGTCACCGAGAAGTCAACAGTTCGTATAATTATTTTTCAAAACGTCATACGAACTCTTAACTTCTCGTTGACGGATACGCTACGATAACGTTCACGCGAAAATTTGTGATCAAGCTTCAGTACCTATCCTTAAATTCTTTAGAACCAATTAAGGTCTTTTAACCCTAAATCGCTCACCCTAAATCGCTTTCGTCCCACTACAACCTCAATCCCAGTTGAACCCACTTCTATTCGTAAGAAAAGGTAATTATTGACTTTTTCAACTCCTCCCTCTGAGGCCTGTCGAAAGTAGATAAGGCAGCCTAATTAAAAAGAGGTTCTTCAGAACCGAGTCTCAGCTTAATTCTAGGATCTGCTTGATTGATTCTGAAATAACTTATTGTAAGACTTTAAAGTCAGGTTTAAGTAAGAAATGTTAGATACAAGCTTTATGTTTATAAAAACTGAAAAACCGACAGCCAGATATTTAGAATATTGTATTGTTGACACTTTGTTTTTGTTATATGATATTCCCATGACCAAAACAATTCTAAACATAGGTACCTCATTTACCAAAATCCATGAAGTTTGGGTTGTTTTTTGTCATTTTTCACACATTTTGGTGCCTTACGGCCTTATATTGGATATAATATTAATGTAAAAGATTGGGAGAGTATTCATGCCTGTGCAGCTGACTATATATCTGTCAGCGTTATATTAAGGAGACGTGGTGGCCGAGTGGATGAGGCCCTTAACTTGCGATCTGATGGTCGCGGGTTCGAATCCCGGTGGCAGTCATGCGTAAATGGGGTTTTTCGGTCGAAATAATCTATGTATGCATCCCACGTTCTCGCAACGGTGAAGGAAAACATCGTGAGGAAACCGGCATGTCATAGAACCATAGTTCGAAAACATGTGTCGAGTGCACGAAAAGAGCCTCTTCGAGGCGCACTTCAAATCATTTCACCACACTGGTTCGAAAGAACTGGTGACACGATAAGAAGAAGAAGAAGCGTTATATGACAAAAACGTACAGATTTTGCATATACTGTACATTTTAAAAAAATCCGTAGAATAGATTCTTATATTTTAATCACTTACAAACTAAACTTTCAAAGTATAATTTACAGGCATTGAGTAAATGAGCGAACTTAAAGGGTCATTCAATTCAAAATGAATTACTGATTCAGTGCGGATCGCGAAGTTTGGGGTCGAAACGCGACTTGGGTCGAAACAAAACTTGGGGTCAAACTTTGTAAAAACTTGCTAAGCATTGGCTAGACCCGGGTTTTTTCTCAATTGTTCTCACGTCCGTAGAATAACCTAACATGTTGGGTGATAATTATCCGAGGCTTAAGGCGTTTCAGTTCTTTTCTAACTGACTTAAGCTAACTTACTTAGTACTTTACCTGCTTGACTACTTAAGTATCGTGTTAAGGCGATTCGCCCTCTCTCTCTTGCGTATTTGAATCCTCACAAATGTAGGCACGCGCGAGCGGGAAGGCGAATCAGGGGTACTATTCGCCTTAAATAGAAATGTATAAGGTTTACTGTATTTCACTTTGAAAGCTCTTCTTATCGTGTCACTAGTTCCTTCGAACCAGTGTGGTGAAAGGATTTCAAGTGCGCCTCGAAGATTCTCCTTTCGTGCACTCGACACATGTTTTCGAACTTTAAGTTCTACGAAATGCAGGATTCCTCACGATGTTTTCCTTCACCGTTGCTTTGATAGTGAATGCATAAGTTAATTTTTATTTAATGTTTTGTACTACTAGGGCTACCGTAGAGTTTTATACAATGTTTTTTTTCATATTTTTGTAGATATTTTTTCAGAACGGGACCACCGTGCGGCGTAAGCTGGGTGTAAAAGTAGATTATGCACTAAGGGGATAAAACAGTGTCTTATGTCGCGGATGGCATATTGAACCCTGAGTTAACGAGGGACTTAGTTAACTCCTGAGCGGTGCGAGGGAGTTATGTAGAGTCCTGAGTGACGCGAGGGGTTCAAGCTACCCAAGACGAAGACAGGCTTTATCCCAGAGGAGTATACTCTACTTTTCACACCTTCTGCGAGGCAAAAAAAAGTCAGGGCTCCAGCAGCGAACACCATCTTCTGTTTCATAATCTTTGACGTCGCGCCTTTTTTTTAATGAGTGGCCAGTTCGATTTTCAAAGAAACCTTTTTACAATGCCATATGAGCGTTCTTAGTACTTAGAGTTTTCCACGAGTTTCCACACAAATTTGACGTTCCAAATTCAAATCACATTATACCCTTGGGAGTTTCATACAACATTACCTCCCTTGGGAGGTAATGCTTTGCTTTACCTTGATGATAGCATGATATGTAATTGGACATTGTCGAGCAGGTGGTGTGAAAATCATTACAGAGCCGACTTTACATAATAGGTTGTTACATAGTCAATATTCAAGCGGCCATACATTCTGCCTCCTTTTGAGGTGTGCAAAATTACCTACATCGAGACAGTCAAAAAGTCTTTAGCTCAAAATTTACCTACTACCTCTAAATTTACCCACAAATTATGGTAAAGTTGGAGGCGGATGTTACCAACTTATAAATAAAGTGGGACGGTGACCACGACAAAGGTAGCGCGCCTTTGTGTCCAGCCAAGGAGCGTACACTGTAATATCCTGTTACTGAAACTGTTCAAGTCATGGGAACATAGCGGGTTTGTTCACTGATTGAGGTAGCATTTGGATTTCATTAACACTCAAATGTGTTTTTTCAATGTTGGGTCATTTAAAGATATGTAGGTACCTGTCTGTGACTGTCCGTGACAGACAGGTCCGTGAACAGCACCGGTAGCTGTTCAAGTCATGGGCGTACAGCGGGTTTCTTCACTGATTGAGGTAACACTTTTTTTGATAGCTCAGAATATTTTTTCAATTAACACTCAAATGTTTTTTTTTTTCAATGTTGGGTCATTTAGAGATATGTACCTGTCTGTGACTGTCCGTGACTTGAACAGCACCGGTAGTTTGAGGTATAATTTGAGGTAACCATTCAGTTTATTAAAGCCAAATGGTTACCTCAAACAATTTAATTAGAACATTCAAATATTAAACAAAAACATTTTAAGACATGTTATCTACCTGTTACCGATGCTGTTCAAGTCATGGCGTACAGTGGGCTTGTTGACTGATTGAGGTAACATTTGGGTTCAATTAACATTCAAATGATTTTTCAATGTTCGGACATTTTAAAAATGTTATCTAACTGTTACCGGTGATGTTCAAGTCACGGGCCTACAGCGGGTTTGTTTACTGACTGAGGTAACATTTGGATTTAATGTACACTCAAATGTTTTATCAATGTTCGGACATTATAAGAAATGTTATCTAGCTGTTACCGGTGCTGTTCAAGTCACGGGCGTACAGCGGATATGTTCACTGATTGAGGTAATTTTTTTTTGTTACCTCAGAACTCTTTTTCACATTATTGCTATAGAAATTTCATTCAAATCGGTTTAGTAGTTAAGTTTTAAATCGAAAGAATCGAAAAAAATATATCAATCAAGTAAACTAAAGTGCGTAATTTGCTATCCCGTAACTTTTCAGTGTTGTTTGCGGTTACTAGAATCCCAATAGAAGTCGGTTTTTTTTAAAGGTCTTGTTCCTATTGAGAAACCGATATGACTGCTACCGGGATGGAGCACTAATGGTGTTCCAGCACCTTTTACCCGCTTCCGCCTATACTTTGTCCCAACCTCATCTTGCCTGGAGTCTGGAATCGCAGCCATGAGAAATTCGGCGAGTATAATTGTTTTGCTTTGATACTGTACAATAATATTGTCTTGGGTAATTTGAATCAGCTTTATACTAACGACGTGGCAGATGGAGGAAATTGTGAAAAGATTACTCTCGCTTATCGAGAGTAGGCCTGGCTGTCGGCGTTGGAGGAATAATACGGTTTATTTAGTAAACTTATTACGCTTAAACTAACAAACAAAGAAAAAAATATGATGAATGTTATGACTCCCAAATTCATTTGCGTTGGGATTTACGCGTCTTTACTTTTTCACGAACATACCTACCATTAAAATTTCAAGTCTCTACCTCCAGTGTTTTGGCTTATGCGTTGCCTGTCAGTCAGTCAGAACTAAGCTTTTATACATTTTAATAATCAAGGTATTGTAAAAACATAAAACAACAGACTTGAATCTGACTGTTCTAGCTGTTCATTTCAGTGACTTTTTTTCAGTTAAATTGATTTAAGGTAATCTTCAAGGCAAATTTTCATACAAAATGTTTCGGACAAATACTCAAAAAGTACGCCGTATTATAGTAATTTCTTCACATTATTCGTTTCGTCTATGTTTTCCGATTGTGTCATAATAAAATAAGTAAGGTTTCATACTTTAATTTAGATTTTATACGTGTTTTAAAATTAACCCTACTAACTTAAAAACACGTATAAAATCTAAATTAAAGTAACCGTTGAAAACCGTGAAACCTTGCTTATTTTACTTACTTACGTACATTTTGCGTATTTGTCCGAAACATTTTGTATGGAAATTTGCCTTAAAAACTAAACTACGGAACCGATCTGAAAGTACAACCTCTCAAACAAAAAAATAAAGTTCTGAGGAAAAAAAAAACATTCAACCGAATTGATAACCCCCTCTTTCTTTTAATTCGGTTGAAAATACTGATAAAAAGACGCATAACAAGATATGTACCGACATATTTTTCTCTTCCACAACGAGATTAAATCAATACACGTACGGAGTAGGTACGCATCTCTCCTCCGTTGCTTGGCAATGGATTTATCTCGGACGAAGTTAGGTACCACTTTATACAGAAATAAACAAGAAATTTGGATTAAAAATCTATAAACGAGACTATACTTTTCTATGCCGAAACATAGAAACGTAGTTTTTTGATCCATCTCGCTTCGTTAACGAGATATCGCGGTTTTTTATGTTATATTATGCATTAAAATTATCAACCCTGTAAAGAGATGTAGTGTAATATTATAAAGCCTATAACCATCACAGGCTTAGTAGCTATGATATCAAAAAGTTTCAGATAAATTAATTCAGTAGTTTTTACGTGATGGACACACAAACAAACAAGGACTTCTAATTAAAAAAAAAATGGGCCATGTTATTTTAACTCTTCTGAACACGTTTCCGTAAAAAAAAACTTATGTCCAAGTATTCGGGGTCTTCTGCTTTATTATATGTATAGATTTGTCTTAAAGCAAGAGATAGACAAACAAGAAATTACAATGAAAAGGTGGTAAAAATAAGGAATATTTAAGAATATGTTTTTTTTGCCTTGTTATTGAAAAAATATGAATTTTCAGAAGTTCGTTGATTACATAAAATTTAGTTATATATCAGATTTTCAAACAAAGTATATCTGAATAAAATATGCCTCATTATTCTAATTTCTGCTTCTTATTTTCTTCGTTTGGTTTTAGTTAAGAAACTAAATTTTTCTCATTACTTTTTACATGTTTTTAATGAGCAAAGCATTATTTTTACCTGGTAGGGACTTGTTTGTTACGAAACTTGTGCATGTATAAAAAATATAGAGAAAAAGAATGATTAAGTTCAGTCTTCTTATCGTGTCACTAGTTCCTTCGAACCAGTGTGGTGAAAGGATTTCAAGTGCGCCTCGAAGAGGCTCCTTTCGTGCACTCGACACATGTTTTCGAACTTTTTAGGTTCTACGACATGCCGGTTTCCTCACGATGTTTTCCTTCACTGTTGAGAGAACGTGGGATGCATACATAGATTTTTTTCGACGGCAAAAACCCATTCACGCATGACTGCCACCGGGATTCGAACCCGCGACCATCAGATCGCAAGGCAAAGGCCTCATCCACTCGGCCACCACGTCCTCAATTAAATTCAGTATAACCTACCTACCTTTAATTACTAATGAGATAAAAAATGACATAATTATGCTCCTATGAAATTCGACACAACACGAGCGTATCTGAAAGTAGCAACTAATCCTAGAAAAAAAAATCTAATGTCTTTTTTACCCGACTGCCAAGGAAGGGTTATTCTCGCGTATCTTGTATGCATTTATGTATACCTACATGTAAATTTCTTCGTTACCTCATATCTTTTTTTGACAGTTAAGGCTAATCCTCAAATCCGAATTCCATACAAAATGTTTCGGACAAATACTCAACAAGCACGCCGTATTATAGTAATTTCTTCACACTATTCGTTATGTCCATGTCTTTTGATTTCAGATTTCAGATTTCATTTATTTGACCAATATAACAAAGACCGTTATACAAGGCAAGTCAAAAATACATAATGCGATGATACCTACAGCTTGGTAAAAGCTATGTAACTATGTATTTGAATATAAAATAACTAAAATTACGAAACAATTCGATGAGCCTAACCACAGAACTACAAATCAATTACACAGAAAGTTACAACAATATAAAAATGTCAATGTCAAATGGAAATTTCAAATAACAGCTGATTTGCTTCTTCTTTGTCTATGGTACCTACAAGTTCGCAAGAGAAAATACAATATTACGATTTCATTATCAAAAGCCTAAAATAAAGATAAAGATTTGCATTTCATTTAAAAGAAGATTCCGAAATAGTCAAATTCATGAATTCATTAAGCGAGTAAAATGCATGATTGACAAAGAAATATTTGATTTTGTTTTTAAATGAATCTACACGTTCTATGTCAGTTATCGCATCTGGTAGTTTATTATACATTTTTATCTTGACAAATTCTCCCTGCTTCTGAGCTTTTGTCAGTCTAAGTTTAGGTAGATATAGCTTTTCATTATTTCTTAGGTTATATTTGTGTATGTTCTTATTCTTGTTATATTTTTCTTTGTTTGTATGTATTTCTATTAGACTCTTATATATAAATATAGATATAACTGTCATAATTTTATTTTCTTTAAAATAATTCCTTACTGAAGTTTGTCTTCTAAGCCCCAATATAATTCTAATAGCTCTTTTTTGGCAGACTAGAACTTTAGATACATCAGAGCTATTGCCCCATGCTATTATTGCGTAACTAATAATGGAATGTACATATGCATAATACACTGACATAAGAGAACTCTTTTCTATAACTGATTTTAGTTTCAGAAGCACGTAATTGGCGCTAGCTAATTTTTTGTATAGCTTTGCAATATGAGCTTTATGGTTAATTGTATTGTCTATTGTATAACCTAAGAAAAAGTGATTATTATTGGCTTCTAAATCGTTAATTCTTTTAGATTTGTATCTCATGATAATGCTTTTGGTGGCGTTTAGAACAATTCCATTTGCCTCGAACCATTCTTTAAGTAGTGTCAAAGAGTATTCAATTTTAGTATCTTGGTTTGATTTGTCTGTTACACCTAGATGAGTATCGTCTGCAAAAAGGTTTATAAATGCCCAGTCAGGTACGCAATTTGCCAGATCGTTTATATAAATGAGAAAGAGAACTGGTCCTAAGATCGAGCCTTGAGGTACTCCTATGTCAACCTCTCTAGTGATGGAGCTTGTGTTATCAACTGTTACTACTTGGGTCCTTTTGTCTAAGTATGAAATCTTTAAAATATAAAAAATTTGATTTCGTCAACAAAAATAGTTATAGGTTTCATACTTTAATTTCGAATTTATACGAGTTTTTAAGTTACATACGTATAAAATCGTAAAAAAAGTAAACACGCATAAAATCTTAATTAAAGTATTAACCTTACACTTTTTTGTTGACGAAATCTAAAAACATGGACGAAACGAATAGTGTGAAGAAATTACTATAATACGGCTTTTTGAGTATTTGTCCGAAACATTTTGCATGGAATTCCGATTTGAGGATTAGCCTTAAGCTTGTTTAGTTATTATACTATCTAAGTACTCTGTGATAATACCATAGTGTCACATTACATTTTTGTGCTGACACCACTAAAACCAGAATATTAGAAACTTCACCTTGAAATAGAGACATTTAAGACCAGAGTTCTTAAATTATGTTCCAATTCACCCCACAATATGTTGACATACATATCGTGCGAACCATAATATAATTGAATTGCTGATGTAAAACTACAGATGAATATCAACCTTAGCTCTACATGATAAGAGTTAGTTTCGAGTGACGTTCATCATGGTGACGGTAAACATTGTATCTCGCATTAATGTGTTTTTGTATGGATATTTATGTATTGCTTGGAGCAGTTAATGTTATGTGGTTATAACGTAGTAATGGTTTTTCAAAGCAAAAGACTTTCGGTCGTGGGTTTGAACCCGGTATATCAATGGATTTTTGTTTTAAAAAAATGTTTGCAATAAAACACGTGCTTAACGTTTAAACGTTAAAAACTTTTTTTTTTGTAAATACATACATAGATTACATAGAAAACACCCAGACTCAGGACAAACATCGATGTTCATCACACAAATATATGTCCTGAGCGGGAATCGAACCCGCAACACCGACTCAGCAGTCTAACCCACTTGCCACTCGACCATCCGTGTCGTCACGTCGTTACATAAGTTAAGGAGTAACAGGTTATCGTGGTATGGGCATGTGATGCGGAGGGATGAATGCCATGTCACTAGAAGAGTGTTAGATATGAAAGTAGATGAATATATGAGTAGAGGAAGACCAAAGAAAAGATGGATAAAAATGGAGAAAAAGATAAAGAAAAAGATGTGAAAGAGGATATGAACAAAGCAGGTGTTAGTACAGAGATGACGGCTGATAGAGATAAATGGAAGAAGAAGACATGTTGTGCCGACCCCACCTAAGGGCAGATAATAATTATTTGTATTCAGGTTACTTACCTGAAGTAGGCAAAATGTCGATTAAAAAGAATTAAATTTACACTGATTAATAAAACTAAGTTAAAACTATGTGGACCGGTAATTGAAATAGGTCCAACTATTAGCGGTACAACTTTAGCAGCCGGCATAGTTTGGAGGGTCAACTTTGGAAAAGGGTTTTGAGGGTTAATCACTCTGCCGTTTGATGTTTTCCGCAATGCCTACAGCTAGGTCCACGCTAAATATACACCGCAATTTTTTTATCACTAGAATAAAAATACGCATAATCAGTTGCCGTTACTGAACACAAATATGGCAAAAAACTTGAAAAATTAAGTAGATTTTTGTCAAAATAAATTTAATAACTGTTAACGTTAGTCGTTTTCCTATAGATTTGCGTCAGGCGGTACTCATCATTGATAATAATTCAAGTTTTATTCATCGTTTGGCAAACCCGGGTACCTAGAGCCAGATAGCAAAAGCTCGACTCGGGCGCCTCATTCGCGCCGCTGTTACTCTGTTATTTTGTAAAAATCCAAAATTCTGACTGCACAGATACAACCTAGTACCTCTTCTGCATTGTCCATTCAAGTTTTTTTGGTAATAAAAAAATTGTGGTGTATATTTAGCTAACATATTTACGCCCCAAAATTTTACAGTTTTTCTAGAATAACACGATAAGTTGTCAAGTCATATAAAAACTCAAGTCATTTGACTTTTATCGTAAAAAAAAGTTGGTAAATGCAGTGTCTAAAGCCGCTATCTCAACTTAAATCGTTCTAGAGGATTAATGTCCGAAGTTGGCGCATTGTAGGTCAAAGTTTCTTTATTAGTTTACGTAATATGATGAAAACTAGGGCTTATAAGACTTTCATTAATCTAGAATATTCTGTCAGATTTAACTTGCTAATTTAAAACTTCCGGTTCGATGAATATTTTGAAGATATTTTTTATATCTTCCTTGGATATAGCAATTTTATAAAATAAGTAATTGAATTATAGATATTAGTAAGCCGTATCAACAAATTATATAAATATATTAAGTAAAAAATCCGCTTAATTTCCTCCTGATGATGCCTCGTGTAGAGACGAAACACGTGTCGTATCTTTAAACTTTGGTTTTCTGTTCTTTGACTCTTTGGTTTAGTTGAACTAAAGTTAAGTTAATTAAAACCTTTGTTTAGAAATCAAGCGGATTTATTACTAAATATATTTATATAATTTGTTGATATTTATGGATTTCCGCAAAGTAACGCCTGAATCAATCAATTATCTTAGTAAGCCGTGTTGGCTGAGTGAGAGGTGCCTCGACTTTCAATCCGAAGATCGTGGGTTCGAACCCGGTCGTACACCAATGGATTTTTCTGTTCAAAAATCTATGTGTGCATTAAAACACGTGCTTAACGGTGAAGGAAAACATCATGAGGAAACCGGCATGTCATAGAAACTAAAAAGTTTGAAAATATGTGTCAAGTGCACGAAAGGAGCCTCTTCGAGGCGCATTTAAAAGCGAAATAACTAGTGACATGATAAGAAGAATTTTAGAAAATAAAGTTTGGAGAGGTAGTTATAGGATTTTATAATATAAAAGGCCGAGTACTCGGTACGATAGGCATTATTATAGGATCACCGATTTGCTCATTCGTACGAAAACAGACCGTGGGAATCATTGAACGACTCGTGTCTTTGTTATATCTTTGCTATAACAAAACAGACAATGTTTTCTTCACAGGGTGTTGTGTACCTTCACCCCCCTTTACCCCCCCTTTTTCTTGTGAAAAGCAACTCGTAACAAATAAGCCTACTGATCCTCCAACTCAAACTTATCGAGCATAAACTTAAAGTACCAATAAGTATTCGTGTCAAGATAGGTGTTCATTGAAAATCTGCATGGGAATTTTATTATGGAATACTTTTTTTTAAACCTTCCAACGGTGAACCTTAGCGGAAAGTAACTATTTTGCTTCCGTGAATTTTAATATTTCAGATTCTGAAATATATGAGTAGGTAGGTAAATAATACATATATATGATACCTTGAGTCTGCATTTCGTCTCACAGTCGATTTTCTTTAAAACTAAGTATTAATAAATACCTTATACAAATGTAACACATCTAAAATCTCACCTTTGTAATAAGCAACAGAGATATATATATTTTTTTAATTTGAAGCATTGTATTTTGTTCATTTTTTTGAGGTTTGTACCATCTAGCGGCCAACTTTAGAACTGTTTTACTTTAGAATCACTCCCACAGATTGCAGGAAAGCGAGAGGAAAGATATCACGTATAAAAAAGTTAAACGCGCGTCTATAAATATAAAATAAGCGGATTATCAGTAACATCCGTCTTGAAACGATAGTAGGAACACCTGAACTCAACTCGACTCGAACAAATACAGGCAAATGATCGTTTTTCGTTCCCGATATCCTGCGGGACTCGTAAAGTTTGGGTAAAATATGTACGGAGATGAGATCTTACTTACATTATTGTTTGAATTTATTGGTATCCTAATACCGAATGTCACTGGGAAGTTGTAAGAATCGAAGTTTACAATTCAACGGGATTTACATCTTGTACATTACTGGAAAGTTTTAAGAATCGAAAGTATACATTTTACGAAACGTACTTTGCTCGTGGACACAGATCTTATTTCTGTGTATTAGATTAATTAAATTTCTATAATATCTATATAATTATAAAGGTAATATTACGAAGAGATAATGTCGATGACATACAATATAGATAATATAATCTAACGGGATTGATATCCCTAAAATTATCAACTTACGATTGTTAAATTTTTCGTATAAATTTATACATATTTCAAATGCGAAAGTTTGTACGGATAAAGAAACGATTGAGTTTCGTTACAAGACCAAATATTATTTTATAATTACGTATAATAGAGAATTTATTTATTCAAAAAAGTATAACATTAAAGATTATATCTAATAAATTACATTTTTATATACATTATTATTTTGGAATAATTCTTAAATTCGGCGAAATTCGGTTTTGATAAAGTTTATAAAAAGAGCATTTGCTACATTTTATCCACGCGAATTCTTAAATTCGGCGAATTTCGGTATTGATAAAGTTTATAAAAAATAAAATTTGCTACATCTTATCCACGCGAATCAACGGGCAAAAGCTAGTAAAAGATAAAAGTATTCAGTAGGCTATTCTGTATTTGTATTATGTAACATAATGTTATGTATCCATCATTGATACCGACCTCGATACTTTCCTCCCCCATGACCTCGGTAACAAAAGGTAAAGTTTTACAAACAAACAGAAGCCGAGCTCTAGATTGATGACTACACTCTACAATACGATTGACGTAGTTTTCAATATAATTGCACATTTCAAATTCAAATTCAAATTTAAACGTCCATCCGAAAAAAATATTTTCAATTCGGTTTATTTTATTATACGTTAACTCAGAACTTGAGCCGATTTTTTATCGTGTTGAAATTTTATTTTATTTGGGAGGATATAATTTATAAATAAATAAATATTTTGGACAAATCACACAACGCCATCGAGCCCCAAACTAAGCAAGCTTGTACTATGGGAACCAGATAACTGATACATATATACTTTTTTTTTTGTAAATACATACATAGTATATGTACATAGAAAACACCCAGACTCAGGACAAACACTGTTTATCACACAAATGTTTGTCCTGAAGCGAGAATCGAACCCGCGACACCGGCATGGAAGTCCAACACACTTGCCACTCGACCAATCGTGTCATCTATACTTTCAGATTGGTCCAATATAAATTTCATCAAATCAACGTAACTAAAAATAATATGTCGTCGAAGTAAACGAAATTGCGTATTTTTGTTTCCTGTGACTTTTCAGTGGTATTTACGGTCACTAACACAGTCCAATTGAAGTCGGTTGTATTATGTTTTATAACAACTTGATTATCATGTGTACCGCGTGATCTCTTACTATCAGGAGAGCGCGTAGCTCATCTCATAATTTGTTTACTCACAAAAAAAATTGCAATAATAGAAACAATACAAATACATGTTGAACTAAGTCCATGTCACAAAAATCCAAACCTTAACCTATCCGTATCGTAATCCAATCGGATAGAATTAAATCCCTCCTTAAATCCAATAACTAGAATCAAATCAGAAGTAAAACATTTGTTGGGATTCAGCTGATTCGAATGGATTCGGTCAACAATCCAAATTGGTACTCATACTATTTTGTTTGAATGTAAGGATCTTCGAGTATCCAGCAAAAGGAGGGGTTATACGTCAGAATCTGCTAACATAATTTTCTGCCATTTTTGACGGAGGACGAGGTAAACACGCATTGCACACGCGCCTAACAAAACTTATTCATGTAAACGCACACTATAATAATCTCGCACACGACCTTAAAATATGCACACAGTTATGAAATTCAGCGTATAGTTTTATTTAACGTGAATGGCCAAGAAGGTTATATGGCCGGCAGAGGAGTTCGCCTTGTTTAACCCCTCCTTTTTCTGGATTCTCAAAGGTAAGGATAGCCTGGAACCTAGGGATACTCTGGAATCTAAGGATAGACTGAATCTAGGGTTATCTACACAGGGATCTAGAGATACTTTGTTGGAGTCTGGGCATAGTCTGAAATTTAGGGATTCATTAGAATTAAGAGATACACTGGAATTCAAAAACACTGGGCACTCAACTCAAGATACGTTTGAATCACGGAGAAAAAAAAATGGGATAGCAAGACTGTAATTCTGTAATTCTTTAATTGTACACACAAACATATTACAATACAAATCATAAAAGAAAAGACATGTACAAAGGCGAGCTTAACCCTAATAAGAGTTTTCTTCCAGCAAACCTGAGGTTAGAGAGAGGCCATGGAAAGTGCAAGACAAAATAGTAACCTATAACATATTTTCTTGTACCATTAAATAACTTTTGTTAGCTAGAACTTAGAACTAGAATTTTAGTAACTATAACGAGATGTTTTTTTCCGTGTAGAGGGATAATGTGGTTTTAGATACTGGCATTCATAGATTCTACAGTATCCCTAGAATCCAGTACATCGGTTCAGTAGTTCTTTTTTGTTTTTAAATTAAAATAACTAAAAAATATATAGCCAATGTAAACGAAATTGCGTATGTTTCTCAGTTTCTGTGATTTTTTAATGTTGTTAACGGTCACTAAGCAGTCCAGTTGAAGGCGGTTAAAGTATGTTTTTATAAAACCTTGATAATGTTGTAGCAGCAACTGGTGCAAAATGAAGCGCGTTAACATTTTTCATCCGACTTCAATAAAGGAGAAGGATATCAATTCGTTGATTTTTTTTTATATTAACAAATTATATAAATATATTTAGTAATAAATCCGCTTGATTTCTAAACAAAGGTTTTAATTAACTTAACTTTAGTTTAGAACTTTAGTACATATTACTATATTATAAACCAAAGAGTCAACGAACAGAAAACCAAAGTTTAAAGATACGACACGTGTTTCGCCTCTACACGAGGCATCATCAGGAGGTGTGGACTCGCCGAAGTTCGAAACGAGAGTTCTCGTTAAACTTTGGTTTTCTGTTCGTTGACTCTTTGGTTTATAATATAGTAATATGTACTAAAGTTAAGTTAATTAAAACCTTTGTTTAGAAATCAAGCCGATTTATTACTAAATATATTTATATAATTTGTTAATATTTATGGATTTTCGCAAAGTAACGCCTGAATCAATCAATTAGTTTTTTTTTATGTATGTTCCCTCAGAAATTTGTTGTTTATTAACTGATTTTAAAAAATATTTTTTTGTTTGAGAGGGGATATAATTTCAGAAATTTCATGTGAATTGGTAACCGTTCGATTGAAGTCGGTTGTTGCATGTTTTAGTAAAACCTTGTTTCTATGAAATTTAACAGTTAACGGTGTCTTGTGTCAGACACAGGACACTCGTTTGCGCAGCACTTTATGACGAAGATGAATCGCGAACGATGACGTCACCGAACACGTCACAACTTAATAAGCTTACATAATTAACCAGCTGAAGATTTCGCGTCAGCGGAAAATGGCGCTAAGGGGTGATTGAAATGTTTCACATTTTACACATCATGTTTAGGATTAAGTTCATTATAATTCATGACTTTGTAAAAAGATATATGAATTATTTTGATACGTTACATAAATCTGCTGTTATTTCTGAACAATTAATGATGTTCGAATTTTCAAATTCATTTTCATATTCTTTATTGTCTTCAAAGCATACTTTTTTTAACATCTTAACCGTACATTTTTATTATTAACTACTATCACTTCTCTCCATCCAAAGGCTGCCTAGAAGAAAAAGCTTTTAGCGATAAGGCCGTCCATTGTAGCCTCTATTACTTTTGGTTATTTTATTTTTAAGCTTCTTTTTACAATGTATGTCGGGGTGTACAATTAAGTGTTACTATCTATCTATCTCTCTGAAAAAACATGCTTATTCTACCTTATATACATTTTTCACAGTATTCTATTTTGTTATTTGCTCTACCACATCTTTTAGTATTTTTGTTTTTAATTTAAGTGTTTTTTATTCATCTTGCTGCCACAATATTTTTACTTTTGCAGTGGTCAATGCTCCCACTTTATTATGTACTCATTTTATGTTCCAAATAAATTATTTGAATTTGTAAAAAGAAAAGAAAAGAAATAATTTTATTGATGAAAACCACATGAAACATAAATTAACAAAAAAAGGTCAGAGTAACAGAGTCCTCCATCAATGGGGGACTAGCTCAGCTTTCATGCTGCAGCGTACTGGCAGCACGCTGCAGCGCTGGTGTTCTGCTAGACCCCAGTGGCGACGACACGGAACGTATAAATAACCAAAAACTAAAACTAAAACTACTAAAATAAGACAAGAAAACATTATTTAAGACTAATTTTACAATTGTCTTACTGGCAACATTACCTATTTATGCAAGATCACCCAATTGGGTCATTTAAATTTAAATTTGATTTCAATTTGAATTTGATCTACACTAGACTTTGGATTAAACACAATCTAAGATTAGATTCAAAAGGGATTAATCATACTACCAAGGACCTAAAAGATGCGATACCGTAGAATGACTTGCAGTCGCGATTTGTGTAACCCCGCCCAAGTGATATAGACGTATGACTTCGCGTTTTCAGTAATTACTTACCATGTGGATACGTCTACTAATGGCTGGTACTTACCTGAAAATAAGATAAAATATCGTGAGAATGATAATAAATAATAATATTAAAAATTAATATTATGGACGTTTCACACAACGCTATGTAACTCCAAATTAAGCAGATCTTGTACTATGGGAACCAGATAACTGATTCAATACTTAAATACTCTTTTTTTTTTGTAAGTACATACATAGAATACATAGAAAACACCCAGACTCAGAACAAACATCGATGTTCATCACACAAATGTTTATCCTGAAGCAGAAATCGAACCCGCGACACCGGGCGTGGCAGTCCAATACACTTGCCATTCGACCATCCATGTCGTTAATAGTTAATTTGAAACACAGAAAACAGCTTGTGAACCGCCAATAGTCATTAAAGCACTGTTTAACCTCATATTTCTGCGCACTGCGACATAAAATTTAAGTACGTAAAATACGCAACAAGTGCAGACCGTGAAATAGCCGCACGATAAGTTACTCGCTCTTATCAATTACCAACACGATCATAATCGGCTATTTGCCGGTCCGTTGCGCGGGCGAGCATATCGCACGTGTGGGGGCGTAACGTATGGTAACGGGTAGATGTATTACTCGTAAATGTACACTCGTAATGACGTTTGTGCAAAGTACAGCGTGGAATTGAACAATTTTGATAGCGAAGAGGTCCTGTAATGCTTGGTAATGATAAGTAATGATAAGGCTTCGCAATTAGAGGAAGAAGAAATACGGAGGGCGCTGCGCGGGGCAGCGGGGGAAGCATCAAGTTCCGAGCCACGTGTCAGCCAGGTGTCATGTTCATTGGCCCGAGTAGTAGCATACACATTTCACTTTTTTTCTTGTCACCATTTACTTTATTTTGTGGGTATTAAAGACTGAGCTGTCATGCCGTCGGCTATGTAACGTTCATCCGGGTAAAGTCAGCTCGAGTCACCTTGATGAAATTTTCATTTCTGTCATTAGGTAAAAAGCGACTGATGGTAAGATCATGCCCTTTTTTTAATTTTGTTATTTCCATGGCCAGGACAGTGCCACACAGGACGTATAACGCAACGTATAAGTGCAGACCGTGCAGCCGCACGTTAAATTACTCACTCTTATCAATTACCAACACGATCATAATCGGCTATTTGCCGGTCCGTTGCGCGGGCGAGCATATCGCACTTGTGGGCGTAACGTATGGTAACGGGAAGACATAGCATAAATCATTTCACATTGTAACTTGTCATTTTTGACTTACTAATGTGGGTATTGAACGAGACTGTGCCGTCATGCTCGACTATGTAACGCTCATTTGGGTAACGTCGGCTCAAGTCACCTTGATAAAGTTTTCACTTCTGTCATGTGGTCTTAAGCCTGCATAGTTTAATTTACGTAAAAAAGTCACTGATAGTAAAAAATCATGTCCACTATTTTTTTTTTATTTGTCTATCATGTTTTATCATCCAATGACCAGAACAGTACCACTCAGAATTTAATACACGCAATAAGTGCAGACTGTGATATAGCCACACGTTTAACTCACTCTTATCAATTACCAACACGATTATAATCGGCTATTTGCGGTCTGTTGCGCGGGCAAGCATATCGCATGAGTGGAACCCGCCCACAGATGTAACATGAATCATTTCACTTTGTAACCTGTAATTTTTGACTTAATATTGTGGGTATTGAATGAGACTGAGCCGTCATGCTCGGCTATGTAACGCTCGTTCGGGTAAAGTCAGCTCGAGTCGCCTTGATGAAGTTTTCATTTCTGTCATGTGGTCTTAAGCAGACACAGTTTTTATTTACGTAAAAATCAACTGATTGATGGACAGAAATCATGCCTACCCATTTTTTTTTGTAATTTATTGATTACACAAATACACAATTATAATATACTTACCTACCTAACGAGTAGCAGTAATGACCAGAACAGTGCTACACAGGACTTAATAAAAGCAATAAGTGCAGACCGTGAAATAGCCAAACGTTAAGTTACTCACACTTATCAATTACCAACACGATCATAATCGGCTATTTGCCGGTCCGTTGCGCGGGCGAGCATATCGCACTTGTGGGCGTAACGTATGGTAACGGGAAGATGTAGCATGAATAATTTCACTTTGTAACTTGTCTTTTTCAACCGTCTTTAAGGGAAGGAGGAGGTTCTCAATTCGGTTTTTTTATGTTTATTATCTTAGAACTTTGTTGTTTACAAACCGATTTGAAAGTTCTATTATTATTTGAAAGATCTTCCAGATTTTTCCCATAGAAGAAATGGCGTCATCCAAGTAAACGAAATTGCGTATTTTGCTTCCCATTGAATATTTAGTTGTGTTTACGGTCACTAAAACAGTCCAATTGAATTCGGCTGTAGTATGTTTTTTAAAAACCTTGATTAGTATGTAAAGAAGCTCATGACCAGAACAGTGCAACACAAGACTTTGATTCACATATGCCGGTGGTCCAACACTAATATTGCGCTTTGATACATTTTGGTGGTCTGTCTTGAAAGTCCAGTAATTTCACTAGCTACAATCCCTATAAATCGGAACACAGCAATGCCTCTACATTATTGCTTTGCGGAAAAGTATTTTTCACCGTGTTGGTTCCCATCTAGACGGAATACTGCAGGGGAAACCTCCCATCGGTGTATAAGTCTTATCGTGTCACTAGTTCCTTCGACCCAGTGTGGTGAAAGGATTTCAAGTGCGCCTCGAAGTAGCTCGTGCACTCGACATATGTTTTCGAACTTAAGGTTCTACAACATGCCGGGTTTCCTCACGATGTTTTCCTTCACCGTTGCGAGAAAGTGGGATGCATAGGTACATAGATTTTTTCGACCGAAAAAACCTATTTACGCATGACTGCCACCGGGATTCTAACCTGCGACCATCCACTGCCTCATCCACTCGGCCACCACGTCCTTCACGGTGTATAAGTATCATAGTATAACACTCATATACTCGTGTAACGTCACTTTTCTACTTCACGCTTTCGTAGTGACGTAACGGAGCGGAAAGCGATTAGCCGATTACCCGACTGTGAAGCTGTTAATGACATTAACTTGTAACTATGTGTTGATTTGATTAATTTGATTATAAGATAGGTGAAGATAAGATATAATACTATACAGGGTGCACAAATTAATTGCTTGTGATAGGAATACTTACTATAGATAGAGGGTGTGTCAAACTTATTGTTTAAGTATTTTTTAGACTAATGCCGACTTGCACCAAACAATCAAAGTTCCTAAGCGATTACTTAACTCGTTTGACAGTTCTTAACGGTCTGAATTTGGACCGTTAAGAACTGGCAAGCAAGAAAAGTAATTGCTTAGGAGTTTTGACAGTTTGCTGCAAGTAGGCATCACACCCATATTCTAAGTCGATTTTTTCACTCAAGGGAAAACTTACGTGAGTAGGAAAATGGCCGCCGGTTTACTAAAGTTTCGGCTGTCACCTGTCAAATTTCAAATATAAGTATTCACTTGAGTGAAAAAAAAATATAAGAGTAGAATGAACCTGTCTCCTCAGGTATACATGATATCTAATTGAAAGTCGCATTTCTATCACCTCCAAAGATAAGTACCGCCAAGTTTTTCAGTTTGTTTACTAAATTCAATGTTGGAGTGGGTAAAAAGAGGGTTTGTAAATGTGCAAGTACTGATTGACTTGCTTAGTACTGACACTTTGCTATTCTGTGACATTTCTTTCGCGGGTGGAACAAATAACATCGATATTAAACCAATTTATTCTTCCACGGGTGACGAAGTCGCACGCAGGTCCGCTAGTATTATATACTTTTGATTTATTTAAATAAAAAAATGTATAAAAATTATATCAGTCATCTGTTTCCCATTATAAAAGCTCTGCTTAGTTTTTGACTAGGATGGCGTTAATATTTATTCATCTATTTATAATTGGGATGAAAATTACTATAAACGCTTTCAGCTTTTATATTTCAGTATATTTCACAGAGTATAAAACCTAACTCCAACATTTCAAAGCGATCAAAGTTGGTCCAACAAGCTGCTCGCAAGTATTCAAAGCATTTTGTGCTGAGACAGAATTAACAGCATCGCGTATACAGAACGCACAGAACGCACGAACCTAGCTTTGTTAAGGGGGCTCTCGCTGCTTTGAAGTCTACTGAAATGGGCGGATCACTCGTATCTGTCCCCCGATACGAGTCAAAACTAAACTCAGAGAAGTTGAAAATCTAGATTTAGTCTAGATCTAGAAACAGGCGAAAGTAGTCGGTTGACATTTTGGATACAATGACACAATTCAATAATTCCTCACTCAGACCATAATAACATTTTAAAATGAAAATGAGAGACCTAAATTAATTTTGAAATTTTGACATTGTCTGGTCTGAGTAGGATTCATTACCTGTATATATATGTTAATGCTAAGTTTAAATAGGTATATTTAGATTTATTGAACGATACAGTACATTTATAAATATCTTGTTAATTTCATTTATTCCATGTAAAATGAATAAAATAAATTCCAATAATCCATGTTTAACACGTAAGCTATTTATAACCATTCCAGTGTTTGTTCTGTTAGATCTCGTTTCAGCAGAACATTTTTTCTGTGATGTAGTGCCGCGGGCGAAACACACCACATAAATCTTAGTCGACAAATTAAACAAGGGACAAAACTACCCAACCGCGGGTTAAAACGTGTAACGAGTTAAAACAAGTCTTTTATGACCCTGGATGGGGTTAACTTCAGGGCCGGACTGAGAGAATAAAAAGGTTGGGGCAAAGGTGCAACGAAATATCAACAGTAATGAGCGTTTGTTAGGGGTTTTAATACCATCTACGTAATTAACATTCAAGGTACACTCGAAACTCTAATTGACTTTACATAATTATAATATATTAATGATTACAATTTTGACATACTAATCAGATTGTTAAATTAGATATATATAATGCACGATAAATTTTGCACGCCGACTGACGGTGGAGTATGTGAAACCAAATATTATAATTTAAGAACTGTATACCATACTTCATGCAATAAACGATTTCATTTAATTTCATAGTTGGCATTAGTCAATTAGAGTTTAGTCTCCACACTGGCTGTGTTGGCATTTATTTATAATATTACTTACATTAGTAGTATTATTTTGTTTATACTAAGAGGAATACATTAATCAAATAATAATAAGCAAGGAAAAATACAAGGCAGAAAACTTTTTAAATAATAAGTTCTTCCAATACTATCAAACCAGCACGTTACATTTATAAACATATAATTTCATTACATTTCATAATTTATAAACACAAAAAAGGAACATTTTATTAAAACATATATATTGATAAAATGTTCCATTCTTTGTTTAATTCTTTTTTTTATGGGCCCTTATTTTAATCCTTATTGAGGCCCTGGCAGTAAGGGTCAAAAAGGCGCTAGGGATCGGTTATAATTGTAAGTTTAAGCGGTAGGTTAAGTTTTTTATTGTTTTTATTTGGGTCCAAATACGTAAAGTTTTGGAGGCATTATTTCGGCCCATTGGGTTGCATAGTCGTTTCGTTGACGGTTTTTACCTAGATGTAGGATGGAATTTTTTAACGATTTTCCTTGAATGGGTAAACAAAAAAAATGTAAAAGAAAATGGTTGTGGTAAAATATGTCATATTATTTCTGTTCCGTTATTAAACTGTTAAAATCTTTAAATTCGTTTAGTTTTGAAATAGTTTGGATTTACGAGGTTTTAACTCAAATCTAAAGTACTGCGTAGCAAGGTAGGTATTCACAATATAAAGGGTATTTATATGTCACAACTCTTAAAAACAAATATATCGAAGCCATACTGTACATTGTACAACAGACGTTGTTTTTAAAAAGCAATGTATGGTTTAAGAGATAGGTAATTTCACAGGGTAATTTACTTTAAAACATTATCAGCTTATTAAAAAGCGAGTTTTACAATAACGAAATTAGATTATATATTATATCTTCGTAGATAAGAAAGGGGATTTCAATGTAAATTACATTTATTTAATTAATTTGAATTTTGTAATGTAAAAAAAAAACACTAGTCTAGAACAGGGTAAACCCGGGGGGCTATCTCGAGTTTAGACTTCGTTTCATAATAACGATGTAAAATTTTCGTTAGTTGAATTTGCTTAGCTTTAATCCCAAAAATGAAAATAAATTCACTTCTCCCTATTTTATGAACAAATATTAATCTAGATTCAACATTTCACTTTGCGAAAGAAAAATACCGCTTGACGTTTTCGCCATTACGGAACGTAAAAAACGTGAAAAAGCGTGACGTAGAACCGGCGTGACACGCATCTCGAGATAACGTGACAAGTGTACGTGACAAAAAATGGGGTGTCATGGCGATGGAACCAAGTTTACCAACCGAGTCTGTTTTTAATTATGAATATTAACTGCTTACTTACAAAAAAGAAAAAAAAAATATTGTAACACAATATTTTTTACGTTACTAAGTCTAATAATTCGATGAAGCTGGCTGCATGCACGAAAACGTTGAAGTCATTGTTCAGTAACGCTGGCATTGTCCGGTAACGCTCATTGTCCCGTTACGCTAGTAGTCACGTTAAACTATCGTCCGTAAACCAACTTATGTAACATCTTTCTTCTCGCTTTCTGACAATTTGTGGCAGTGATTTCGCGAAATGAATGAATGAATGGATGAATTAATAAAAACAACGGAACGGAAGTGTGTAACAGGAAGTTAGCCGTCAGATGGTACCAACCTCAGAAAAGCTCGCTCTCTCGTTTTTTTTTCACGTAATTTTGTAGAGTAGTAACGTAGTAATCTAGATAGGACTCTCAGATTGCATGACTGTGTTTTACTACGGAAAATGTTTTAGGGTAGGTATTTTGAAAATAAATTAAAAAAATCAAAATAATGTGCTTAATGTTTATTTATGTAAAATACAATGTGAGGGAAAATAATACATAAATATTCCTCAATAATCAATATTAATTTTAGTATTTAAAATAGTATTCAACAAAAAGGACTTTTTGCGAAAGAATAACTCCACAGTGTTTTTTCCCATTAAAATATAACAAAATGGCGGATTACATCTAGCACGCGACATAAACAGTTATCAAATCAAATGCATTAGCAATAGTTTACAAATAAAAGGCATTTAAAATCAATTTATTGTAATGGGTTTCGCCTCAAAACATTATTATAGGCGCTGCAGTTAATAAGCTGTTGCCCGCGGCTTTGCCTGCATTGTATGCGGATAAAAAGTAACTTAGGTATATCTTTTTACAGCTCATAAACTATATCCATACTTAATTTCAGCTCAATCGATTCAGTAGTTTTTGCGTTATTGAGGAGCAAACATTCTGACCAACTTTTGCTTTTGCGGAAAAAATATTCTGCTGGATGAAACGCTTTAAAGTACTAAAAAAAGGTACTTTAAGTACTAAAAGGTTTGCCGAAAGAAAACCCTTTTAATAATTTTCTACGGAAATATATTTTTTTATTTTTGCAACGAAGAATTTCTATAGCTATAAAAAAAATTGGTTGTCTGTAAAGTCGGTTTACGGACGATAGTTTAACGTGACAACGTAATCCGTAACGGGACCATGAGCGTTACCGGACAATGACATCAACGTTTTCGTGCATGCAACCGGCGCGGCGGCGTTCATCGGTTTATTAGACGTAGTCAAATCAAAATCAATTGACTTAGATAATTGAAATAACTAAAAAGCAATATAAGAAATAAATTAACCTTATGTTAGAATTATTTTGCCATTTGTTTTGCCACCCTTTATGATCCTTTGTTCTTTATACCCTAAACAAAATCGCGATAACAAACACACGCTTTTTTAAGCTTCGCTCAAATATTTGCCCAAATAAGATTGACTTGGTAAGGATTTTTTAAGACACGGCTGTTTTTCCGACACCAAAAAAATGGGTTATGCTGGCTGGACAATTTAAGAAAAGTATCTGCGGCCGCGGCGACTTTATACTCATATTAGAGTAAAAATCGAAAATTTAATTAAAATAAATATTTGGTAACAACTTTGCATAGTTTTAAGGAAACAAGGATTGAAAAGAAAAATCAATAATCAAGGTTTAACAAAAACATACAACAACCGACTCCAATCGGACTGTTCCAGTGATCGTAGGCACCACTGAAAAATCACATGGAAGCAAATATGCAATTTTGTTCACTTCAACGACTTTTATTTTCAGTTATTTTTGATTTGAAAACCAAAGTACTGAACCGATTTTCATGATATTTCTATGCGACCAATCTGATAGTATAACCTCTCAAAAAAAAAAAAAACTTAAAATCGGTTTATATTCAACAAAGTTCTAAGGATACAAACAATTAAAAAAAAATCAACAGATTGTCCTTTTCTGAAGTCGGTTGAAAAATAGGTAAAATGTTTATGAGAAGAATTTACGAATAGAAATACCAATTTAAGGCCAATCCTCAAATCCGAATTCCATACAAAATGTTTCGGACAAATACTCAAAAAGTACGCCGTATTATAGTAATTTCTTCACACTATTCGTTTCGTCTATGTTTTTTGATTTCGTCAACAAAAAAAGTGAAAGGTTTCATACTTTAATTAAGATTTTATACGTGTTTTTAAGTTAGTAGGGTTAATTTTAAAACACGTATAAAATCTAAATTTTGTTGACGAAATCAAATAACATGGACGAAACGAATAGTGTGAAGAAATTACTATAATACGGCGTACTTTTTGAGTATTTATCCTAAACATTTTGTATGGAATTCGGATTTGATGATTCCCCTTAACATGTAAAGTACCTATCCTTTGTCGAGAACAGAATTTAGGTCTTCAACACCAAAAACCCTTCTTCAAAGCGCCGAAACTAATCTCAGGGTTAAAAAAGGACAACTCTGTACCGATTTGTAAAATGTTTTTTCCCGAAAAACACTTGAAAATTCCCCGAAATTTCCTTTTACAAAACATTAATCAAATAATTAATTACACACTAAAGTCGACCACGGTTGCAAAAAGTAAGTGCGACAAGGAAAAATAATGGTACAGCAAAACAGGCGAAAAAAGGACAGATAGCCGGTGGATTTCAAATTGTCGCCATTGCAATATTCGAGATTAAAAGTAACGCCTGGGTTGGTAGCAGAATCCGGGTACACTCGTAGCGAAAAGTTTAAACATTTTTTCCAAAAATTTAAAAAACGCGTTTTCTAAAAAAAAACGAGGAAACCACGCAGCCTAAATTATTTTTATTTTATTTTATAATAAAAACAGGTTAATCTAATCAAAAAGTGATGTGTAACATCTGACATCTCAAGACATTTTAAAGGATTCTATTTACTTTATTTTTCTGAGGTTGGTACTATCTGACGGGTAAATTCCTGTTACACACCTCCGTTGCATTTCACGAAATCACTGCCACAAATTAACAGAAAGCGAGAGCAAAGATGTTACACATCAATAATTTAAGATGAAAATTAAGAAATAACAACAACCCTTTCCACGTAAATCTTCATCTGACCACATTAAGAAAAATATTTTACGTGAGAAATGTGAGTCGATTTATTTTTCAATTAAGTTTCAGGCCGGTTCGATAAAGTATTAAAAAAATTGGTTGCCTGTAAAGTTGGTTTACGGACGATAGTTTAACGTGACTACCAGCGTAACGGGACAATGAACGTTACCAGACAATGACAGCGTTACCGGACAATGACGTCAACGTTTTCGTGCATGCGCCGGCGCTCATCGATTTATTAGACGTAGTCACGTCAATATACGGGTCAAATTGCTTATTATCACAGACAAATTATGTAATTAAAAGAAAAAAGAAAAAAAATCAGCAAAGATGTTTCTTCTGCTAAGATTTTTGAATAAGGATTTAAAAAAGCTTAAAGTTTAAAAGACTGAAAACCCGACTGCGTAATAATTGTACATTCATTATCAATTCATTATTCCAAATTAAATGTAAACATATAACTTATATATGGTATATCTGTAATCTCCTTTAAAATACCTTCATTTTGATACCCTACTTTATATGTTTAGTCAGTAAAAAAGGTTTTAGTAAAAATATTAACGACTTACTATTTAGCTCCAAAAATCCGCCGTTTTGATTATTTTAAAAAAATCATTATAAATCATAAAAAAATCACCCATTTAAGAACACTCGGGTTATTGAGACGAATCTAACGATACCTTAACAGTCAAAATCTACCCAGCCGTTTGGAAGGTACGAGGTAACCCAGAAATTTACATACATACATACAAGATACGCGCGAAAAACATAACCCTTCCTTGGCAGTCGGGTAAAAAGTTAAATTACCCAAATCTCTTTTCAGGCGTAATAGAACACAGTGCAATAGACGAGTTTTACATTTTTTCCCGCCAAATTGGATTGTGCCGAGGCATTTAGCTATGGCTCGTTGGATCGCCGTTCGAAGTAATGTTCTGTTTTCTTTGTTTTTTTGGGATTTTCTCCTGTTTTTTGAGCTCCACAGGTTTTTCGTTTACCTCGATTGCGGATAAAACTGTATCGTTTTTTCCCAATTAATTAGTCGAGTCTAATTAAATGACAGTAATTTAATTTAATTAGGTTCCTTCGAGTTCAATTAGTGTTAATTTCGTTTCAGTAAAAAATAGCAGGTTTATTTTATGAAAATAGGGAACGTTTTTTAATTAAGAGCATTGAATAGAGGAAACTGAAATGGCAATGGACAGGACACGTATTAAGAGAAAACATAGAGAAATGGACTAAACTAGTAATAGAATGGTACCCAAGGAATGGAAAGAGAAGCAAAGGGAGACAAAATAAACGATGGGAAGACGAGATTGTGAAAGTAGCTGGGGCAGAATGGATGCAGGTAGCGAAAGACAGAACAGAATGGAAATCTTTGGAGGAGGCCTTTGTCGAGAGACAAGCTGTAGATAAGAAGAAACCGGTTGTCGATACCTAGATTGTAAAACAAACAGCAATAAAGACTTATTTTTTTTTTATTATTTATTTTTACTAGAATAAAAGTGAAAAAGCGGGTTATGTCGGAGTTAAAATTAGTATTACCTATCAGAAACTAAATTAATGCTTTGTCTAAAAATTTTGTCTCGGATGTCACCTACTATTTTTTGAAGTGTAAAGCGTCGATGAATCAGGGCTTGTTTACAAGCTACAAGCCAGCGAGTTTAAAAGTTAGCGAGTGAGCGAGTAGCGGTTTGGAAGAATTTCGAACTAGCAGATTGTAAAAAAACCGCCATCGACGCTTTACACTTCAAAAAGTAGTAGGTGACGTCCGGGCAAACTTTTTAGACAAAGCATTAAAAAGCAGGATTAAAGCCCTGTGTCATCGAAGCTTCAGTGTAATACAACTTGCAAACAAAGAAGTATTCACTTTAAAAAGTCATTCAATGACTTTTTCACGTAAGTGTACGTCACGTTCGTTCGACCCAAATGGGTGCCTCAAAAATCCAAGTTTCAGCGGCCACCTACATTCCTAGGGGAAATCCCTTTTATAAATATTCGAAACGTTAAGAGGAGAAATGAAATTCCCTAAAACGGTTTTTCGAAAATTCAAATGTTACTTGCGTTGCGTTTTATCGTTTTTATCTTATTAAATAAAAACATATTTCTTAAAGACTTATGCCTACTTGCACCTAACTGTCAAAGCTCTTAAGCAATTACTTTTCTTGCTTGCCAGATCTCAACGGTCCAAACGCGGACCGTTAGGAACTGCCAAGCAAGTTAAGTAATTGCTTAGGACATTTGATAGTTTGGGGCAAGTTGGCATTAGAGTTTTTTTAGTCCAAACCATCGTACCTATATTTAGTGTATGAAAAAAATGTCGTTTTGATTGTCGGTAGTGATCAACATTTGAGTGTTCTGTTTTTAGTATTATCACGGTATTATGGAGAATACATACATGTATAGTAGAACAAAAGTACGTACATAATATTCAATGATATAATTAATATAGAAGGTACCTATGTATGTATTAAATTTTCCTAAAATATGTTTATCAGATTGAAAAAAAAATTTTTTAATGTAGGTAGATTTACATGACAACGCCAAAATTGTAACCTTGAGAGGGGAGGTGGGGGTGAAATAAACAGGGTGGATCTTATCTGAAGGGAAAATCAGGTATAATGGACATTGTCGAGAATAATAGAAAATAATGATGATAAGACGACGGTGATTACGGGAAATTGTTAGATTATTCCGAAAATTCTGTAATTTTCCAATTCAACAAAATTCATGGTTATTTATAGGTTTATCTTGTCATGTATAAAATTGCTTTTATTATCGTAGCGTAATATAAACCTGCTTACGACAAGGCTATACTACATTTATCAAGGTTTTACAAAAACATAGAACAAACGACTTCAATTGGACTGTTTTAGTGACCGTAAACACCACTGAAACTTTTGAATAGTATTTACGGTCATAGGGAACAAAACACACAATTTCGTTTACTTCAACGACATATATTTTTTAGTTATTTTGATATAAAAACTAAAATGAAATTTGTATGGGGCCGATTTTAAAGTATGTCCTCTGAACAAAAAAAAATTCAAAACGTACAGTAAAATAGCCTTTATTTCTTACTAACAAATGATTTACATATATACTATTTTTATCAATCTATAATAACATAAGTAGTCGCCTTATTGGCGTAGGCCGAAGCTACGAGTGTCTATGTTCAAATATTTTTGCGTGTTTTTGTAAGTTTTAGTAAAGTTATTTTTATTGAATATTAATAATCATAATAATATATATTATATTATATTATTTATTTTTAGTTATTTGGTACAATAACAGAAAACAAATCTCTATAACAATGATAAAAACTAATGCTAAAAAATACCATGCATAAATTAGTATTACTAATTTAACAAATTTTTTATCACTTAAAATTGTACACAATGTTGTTGACGACTATATTATATTTATTATAACTTTTATTGCTTGAAATACATGTGTACAAAGTTGACAAAATCAAATACAGTATCAATGTATCCTAACGTCTCTGGCGTGCAATTTTTGTTATAAACATTTTACAAAATAGTGTGAAAAGTGATGAAGTGTGCTGGTATTATTCTAGATCTTAAAACTGAAGCTATCACTCTGGAATCTCCAGAGTCCAAAGCTATCGATTAAGCCCCTAATTTCTGATTCTAATTAAATTCGCGGCAGATTCTGTTAAATTCGTCCTCTTGGGATCTCAGCACAGCACAAAAATATAACAATATCAGTATAGACACTTTTCTAACTAATACAAGTTTTGATATTGCTTTCAGAAACTTATAAACTACAAAACTATATTTTTTCAATCATTGTGCAATGATAGCATAATATGAAGTAGCATTCCAATACTCATAAAACGAAGTATCTACGCCCGACCATAACTAAGACGTAACAAGTGACTACAACCTCATTTCTCTTCTCTAGAAATGCGAGCTACGCAAACACATTAAAATTATTGAAATCTATAAATCAACTGTTAAAAGGTGAATAAACAACAATATAAGTGTTTTTGGAAACTCTCAATACGATCCCGTACCCAACACGAAGGGAATCCTGTCTCTTATTATTGTAGAACCATTAGTTTTTTTAAATAATACAAAATATTAAATTTATAAACCTAAAGTTAACTAAAAATAAACGCTAACAAAATAATCATAACATACTAATCTTTCCAGAATTGCTGTTTTGGGCAAGAAGTGAAAACTTCATCAACGTGACTTAAGCCGACTTTATCGGAACAAGCGTAACAAAGCCGAGCATAATGGCTCAGTCTCATTCAATACCTACAAAATAAAGTGCTCAGCGCGCCTAAAGAAGATCTCACTTCATAGTTAATTTATTTATTCAAAAAGTTTTGGATACAATAAGTTCTTAAAATCTAGTTACTGACTTTTCAGGCGCATGAATCCAGATAAATTGTATGAGACCGGCTTAATTTGTTTAAAACACAATAAAAACATATTTCAATAAATGTCCCCAAAAATAAGCCTAAGAAATAAATTGTCTTTACTGTTGGGTAGTTATATTATATTAATTCTGTGCAAGATCACCTTGCGTGACAAACAGCTCTGGTTTTACTTGAATTACAAGTAATGAAGGTAGTCTAATGTTTGTTTACTTATGTACTAGCAACTTTACTTGACTTTTCATGGATTTTTTCACCGTTATGTCCTGTTAGATAGATAAATAAATCTTTATTGTACACCCCGGAGAAACATACATACCCATTGAAACAACAACTTATGCTAAACAAATAAAAAAAAAGAGGTTACAATGGGCAGCCTTATCGCTAAGAGCGATACTTCCAGGCAAACTTAGGATGGAGATGAGTAATATAAATTCGGCGTCTGGTCGGGTGAGTCATATTCTAAATAAACGATATATACATACAAATATGTGCACAAATACATAGATAAATACGTATTTTATAAAAATAAAAATATATATAATATACTGTTCTTATTCTTATCGTGTCACTAGTTCTTTTGAATCACTGTGGTAGGAGGATTTCAAGTGCGCCTTCGGGAGGGTGGGAGAGTGTTAAGCAATATCTCACGTCATCTCACTAAGGGGTGGGGGAAGTAAAAAAATCGCCAATATCACCTCACGTAATTAAAGGACCCTAGATACTTGAAAATTATTCCTTTATCGAAACATAATACCTAATCTTGCCACCTAAGCCACAGATAACCAAATAGTGTTCAGTCCCTTGACCGAAACGAGATAAATTTATCGATACTTAGCTTATCAAGCACTATTCACGAGGTTTGTCGCGGAATTTGAACTGAAATAACAGTATAGAAACAACATCCACATAAAACTAAAAAAACTTAAAGAAAAAAATCTTAAAAGAAATATATTTTAGTAAACTAGACTTTTTTGTGAGTGCAGCTGGTGACCTATGCCCAAAATAGTGTCAATTCTACTCCGGCTGTTTTGCACATCCGTAGGACACCAAATCAAACAAAAATAATTGGTTGTCTATAGAGTTGGTTTACGGACGATAGTTTAACATGACTACCAGCATAACGGGACAAACAGCGTTACCGGACAATGAGGTCAACGTTTTCGTGCATGCAGCCGGCGTTCATTGATTATTTAGATGTAATCACGTCAAAAATATTATGGTAACGTGCCATACTGATTAATATAACTATTTTCTGTGCTTATAGGCCCACGATCGATGTAAATAGGCGGTGGGATCTTATTTATGTGCCAAAATAAGGGTTTTCAGGGCAAATGTAGCGAAAGGGTTCTAAATAGAATGCCAGCACTGATTTAAAGGTATTGAAATAAATTTGAAAATTGTGTTAATATAATAGTTTATGGTTTATAAATGTTACATTAACCAGGTAAATAATAAATGGATTCGTCTTGGTCATAATTTTTTATAAATGGTATCGAGCCGTTCAGAATTTTTGCGCGAAAATAAAATAGAAATAAGTATGACACAATACAGAACTTCTATATAATTTGTTACTTCAGAGGGAAAATTTAAACAATTTATTTGCCTCTTACAAAAAAAAACTAGTTACTTATTTATTACACTTTGAAACTTTGAGCTTCTAAAACAAGAAATTACCAAACTTGGACTTTTATAAGCTGAGAGATTTTTTGTACTTTATTACTAAGTACTCACAATGAAAGGAAATTTGGTTAAAAGTTTTTAGGAACAAGCTGAAAGTTTAAAAACTAAAAATTAATATTAATTTAGTTCTAAAAACCCGCCATTTTGATTTTTTTTAAACCTTACCATCTAAGAACACTCGGGTGATTTAACGATACCTTAATTTATCAAAATCCATCCAGCCGTTTGGAAGATACGAGATAACAAAGAAATTTACATACATACATACTTTATAGATACGCGCGAAAAACATAACCCTTCCTTGACAGTCGGGTAAAAAAGAAAAGTATTTATTAGAATAACATTTGACTATGCCATTGCCTATGGTTGGTAATATTGGGGTCGGCTCTATAATGATCTTTACACCCAGCTTACGCCGGTGTTCTCCTGTGATTAAAGCACTCACACAAACACATCGTATGGTGTGTGAGTAAACTACTGATGTGATTAAACCACCCACACATACGTTTGTTACAACATATGTTTGTGTGAATGATTTAGTCACAGGAGAACACCGGCGTAAGCTGGGTGTAAAGACCATTACAGAGCCGACTGTCCATCAGTGGACTGTGATATACTGATGACAAGGTAGACAAAATCAACGGCAGAAGCTAGTCTTTAACAAAAACATTTTCATCAAATTCAGAAAACATGTTCATACATCTCAACTTTTCCATGCATACTAAAAGCGTAATAGAATACAAAACGGTCGATGTATGCATAACATAATCAAAATATCGTCAAATTTCACACTCCGTGCCACACAAACAATGTGTATGTCACTGTCAATATGAAATTATGTTGCTGTCACATGAAGAGTGTATGTTATCAATCAATTTGTGAATTGGCTAGTCGATATTCGCTTATACAGAATTAGCCAAATTTTGCTAATTGTTTTCGGTTCTCGTTTATGACACTTCAATAAAGTTGTTTTTTTTTTTAAGAAACGAGTAAGTTCGTTAGAATTTTAAGCATCAGCAAGCTGAAGTAGCAGTGGGCTGGCCAAAGAACCGACTAACATTGGGGTAAACGTATTCTTGAGGGGCAAACGTTAACCTCTCGTTAAAAAGGAGAGACGATTTGTGTCATGCTCATGGAGTAGGCAGAAATTGGATGAGAAGAGCCGAAATTGGGTTCAGTAGCACACAGTTGACCGAAGTCGTTTACTTGGTACTGTGAGAAACAGCTAATACAGCTATGTAGAGAAGACACAAATACCCTATATAATTCCTTAAATTGATCCCATAGATGAAAGGGCGTGCATTTTCAGAATAAAAGAAATCAACGGTTTTCAAAGTGATAAATAACTTAACCACATTAAATAAGATGGAGGACGTGGTGGTTGAGTGGATGAGGCCCTTGCCTTACAATCTGATGGTCGCTGGTTCGAAATCCTGTAGCAGTCATTTGGATTTTTTCACTTGAATGAATCTACATATGTGTGTTCACCACGTGAGAAGAGAAACATCATGAGGAAACCGTCTATTCTAGCCGAGAGTAGGCCTGAATCTAAACATTACCGCTGATCGTAATTAAAAAAAGTTATATATGGTTAAATAATTATGGCACCTGGTAAACAAACTCGGTACACCATACGGTACAATACGGTAGTAGAGTAGGTTAGGTAAGTACTTAGGGCTCACTCCCTCCCTTCAACCTAAACATAGCATCTGCCCTCATTCGGTGCAACGCAGTCATTCATAGCATCAGGTCACTCATTATAGTACCCTTTTATGAAGCATTTGATTTTGATTTTATTCATTTTTAAATTCAAACCAACATAGTTAGCATAACATTGAGATTGAAACGCGTTTTATGCATTATTCATGTTTCCAAGGATTATAACTTTAACATATTCTGTTTTTTTTTCAAGACCACAAACATCTATGTATATTTTATATTTTGCCAACCAACCCACTGACTCGTAATCAAATCAATCAATCTCCAGTGTTGTTAACAAAATCAAAAAGTACCACTCTAAACATATTCTAATTATTCACGTAAACATATGTTTAGGTATTTAATGCACTTTAGTAGGTACACATGCAGTTTTCGTCATACGAGTCGTTGTTTGCCCACATACTTGTTTTTTTTTTGTTTAGATAGGTTAAGTTATTTGTCGATATTACCAAAGCATTTATTTTTTGAAGAGTATGTTAATATAGCAATAATTTTAACTTTTACCGTGACATACTTTTAGATGGAGTATGGAAATATATTTCCGCTGTATTCCTACCTGTACCTAATGTACTACCTGTAGTAACGTTAGCGTATGTGCCTAGGGATGGGAAATACCGGATTTTTTCCGGGATTTTAGTTTCTCGGTGTCTTTCCATTGGAAGATTCATTTGCGAGATGAATTCAGGGAATAGAGATTTTCCGCTTCGTATTTTCAGTTACACGTGTTTTTTTTTCAGGAAAAGTTATTATAAATCTACGTTGTGTGTGTGTACTTACGTTTATTCTTTGTTGAAAGAAACAGACAGGTAGAAAGTCTTTCGTTTTTTTCTTTTTCATTTCGAACTGAGTGAGGAATTGAACCTTTACCTGGTTATTTTTTTATCAATCCCAATTGGCACCAATCTGAGAAAAAAATATTTCACTTCTTTCTTAGGGTTCCGGGATTTCAGAGTCCGAGAAAAAAACCCTGTCTATCGTTAATAATATGTTACACAGGCTTTTTATTGAAAGTACCTTCTCCATAAAGACTAAATAGTACAGAACCCACAAACATTCCCGAAATCGAGGTATTGCTACACCCTTCACCCTTCCTCTTTCGCGGTTACCACGGTAATAACAATTTCAGGGCTGCTACAGCTTCAGAAAATGTAGCTAGCTCATTTGATTCAAGATCGATTAAATACTTTATCGTATTAGGTGGGCTGAAAAGTTCGTAGGCTGACACATAGAAGCTGCACTAGTATTAAATCCATATGATTTTCAGTTAGTCCCAAATGACACGTGTATATATTTGACAGCTTTCGTACAATTAGTTTGTGAGTTAGAGCTCTTTTTAGTTTGCAAAAAATGGATAAAAAGGAATTTTGTGTGTTAAAACCGGTATTATTATCTAATATAATTATGTAATATGATGGCAAAAAAATAATGAATTCTGAATACCTATAGCTGGCTTGCTACGTCAGACTATCTTTGAGTGCGCCATTTAGTCTGATCTAAAGCCCTTTTCGTATTATCTCTAGCAGTCACGGTGTGTCTACCAGGCTACGGGCTATATCAAGGAGGTCTTAGATGGTAGGAAATTATATTTTAAAAGTATGCAATTTGTTTTTTTTATTAGTTCAATGAAGAATGGTTTCTATTTTTTTTAATTAACGTAAATACGGTGTATGCTTGATACCACCTGATAGAATTGAAAACTTCATCTAGGCGACTCAAGCTAACTTTACCAGAAGCGTTACACAACCGAGCGTGACGGCATAGTCTCATTCAATGCCCACAAAATAATGTGCTCAGCGTGCCTAAAAAGTTTTCACTTCAAAAAATGTTTTCAGTTTAAAAATATCCTAGCTGTTTTAAATTTGACTATACTACACCTACTCCTTTGACAAATGTAGCGAAATTACGACGACGTACCAACCGACAATCCTCTTACACTGAGCAAATGAAATTAATTTCATACGTATGCCTTTTGTATTTATTTTTAGGCAATAAACAAAAAGGTTTTCAACATTTTTGGCAATTCTACAGAGTGCTTTGGTAATTAAAAAAAAATTTGCGTAACCTTTTCGCCTCATTGTTTATTTGAGTGTTTTAGTTCTGAAAAGTTTTGCAATAAGTAATTATAAAGTCTCTAAGAAACTGAAATCTGAAAACTCTGAAATTATATTAATAAGAGTAGGTACAAATAACAAATCAGAATATACAAGTAGATAGATATCTCAAAGGAATGATATTACAAAGGTTATTACAATAATGTTTTTGTTTATTTTTCTACTTCTGGAATATGATTGAAAAAACACTACAATCCATTAAAATAATATCTGTTTTTACTAAACAAAATGTTATATACTTTTGCAAAATGTTTTCGTTAAAATAATCCATCTTGATAAAAACCGGGTTTGACAGCCCTACGTCGAAAAAATCGAATGAAAATACCGTAGACACATTTTTTTTTTTGCACCAATGCCGTAATGTTTCTGAGATGGAAAATTCAATAACTTTTGACTGACAGTCTGTCAGATATACTCTAACGGGTAAAAGTTTATCTGAAATGAAAACTTATTTAGGCGCACTAAGAAAAATATTTCGTGGGGAGTGAATTGGACTGGCTATGGACTCCCGAAGCTCGGATGTAATGTAACACTACTTCGGGTAAAGTCGGCTGGAGAAAAACTAAGTGGAGATGGTAATGTGTCTACTGTTTAAACGACATCGAATAATTATGGCCTAACATTTTAATACAACAAAATAAAGTGCCTGTATTGTTGATGCTATCACCGTGAACAAAAGTATTATTGAATAAGTCATCAATGCACTGTGACACTGTGAATAATTAGTTGTATTTCGTATTATTAACCTCACCTTTGAAAAAGTTTTCACTTCTGTTGTGTGGTCTTAAGTACATAACTTTGTTTTGCTTTTATTTTATAACCAATATGGTTGTAAATTATAATCCCAATTTGTAAGAATGATGTTAAAAAACTCTGGACGCCTAACCGTTCACAATTTGTAATTACCGCGACCGTACACAGTGAATAAGTAATCTAAATCCATCCACACATCCAAAAGAGATTTATTATTGTTAATTCAGAGAATAGCGGGAATTTTCCCACCAAAAGTCATTCGACCGAGTTCAAACATAAAAGAACGTATAGATACGACATAAGTAATAATACCATTTATCAAAACCATACGCGAGCAAATTACACAGAAATTCAAATATGTCACGAAATTTCAATAGAGGTTATCTTTTATGGCGGGAAATAAAGAAAATGGCGGGTTGAATTTGTATGATATTTTATCACTTTAATGTTGAAAGCGGTTTGGGAAAATGAGATTTTGTTAAAGGTATGTAATAATTTTATCTATATGTAGTAAAGAAAATTGCAACGTTATAAAATTGGTTTTAACATTTCATAATGCTGCTAAAATCAAAACCCTATGAATGTAATCCTTACACAGCTATTTTATAGTTTAAATTAAAAAAAAAAATAGTTTAAAATTTCACCTAAGCACCGATAGTCAGTCGGCGAGACACTGTGACCCCGCTATACAGGCTTTTAAGACCTAGTGCTAGAAACAAGGTCCACCAGTGGTATGATTTTTTATAATAGGTTACTAAACATTTGTAATTTCGTTGTTTTTCGATATGTTTTTAAGGCAATAAACGTTATTTATTTTTATTAACATTCCCAGAGTATGTTAAAATACTAACAATTTCAACTTTTACCGTGACATACTTTTAAATGTAGTATGGAGGTCTGTTTTCGCTGTCTTTTTGTTATAATATTTTTTACAATTTTAGGAAAACTCACGGCTACAGGATTACTACATATAATATAGGGTAGTATGATAATAATGATTTCAAATTCTTACGCCGATTTGCACCAAACTTTCAAAGTTCCTAAGCAATTAATTTACTCGCTTGTCAGTTCTTAACGGTCAGAATCTGTACTGTTAAGAACTATCAAGCGAATAAATTAATTGCTTAGGGACTTAGACAGTTTGGTGCAAGTAGGCATAAGTATATTTTAAAACAGAACCTAATAATCTTGCATCTAATCGAGTAGCCGAGACAGCCCTACCCATACAGATTAGTGTGACCAGCGTTAGTAAATGATGGGACAGCCCTAGGGAATTATGTCACTTGAGGGGTCTTAAAGCCACTGAAGTGACCACCGACCACTGACCACTGGCCACTGGCCACGAAACACTGTCTTGGAAGGAGGCTTACCCACTGACATTTAGTTGGATTAACCCACAAGTTGTAGGGCGACCAAATAATTTTGTAAAGGGTTATTCTTGGATAATTAGCTCTAAATGTTGACCAACGTCTGTTTATACATATACAGCGGAATGTTTTTTACTTTTTTTCATTATTATGAATATACCTACATAGTTTTTTTTTTGGAGGGAAAAGGAAAAAAAACCGAGCGTACCTTACAGAAGCTTATGTTAACTTTTTCTGATGTTGATGGTACCATCTTACGGCTAACTTCCTGTTACACACTTCCGTTGCATTTCACGAAATCACTGCCACAAATTGACAGAAAGCGAGAGGTCAGATGTAATCACATCAAAAATGTAATGTCCATAATACGTAGTACTTTTTGCAATAAACATTCGTAAAATTGTACTTGACGTATGTATATGCAAATGGATGGATATAACCAAAACTAATGAACCAATTATACTGAAATCGTTACGTGTAAAGTTTATGAGTTAAAAAAGAAAATAAACCATATTTATTCTACTACCACGTAGACGAAGACGTTAGAAGCAGGTAGTTCAAAATAATGCTGGTAACATTCCATTTCAAAACTAGTCGGACTACCGAAAGGACAGTTTTCTAAAAATATACTCCCTGAAGAACCCCCGAGTAATTCTCCCCATTTCTCGGGAGTCTGCAAGCACAATGCATGCATTACCGTCTCGGGAGATTTCCCCACGGCTCGCCCGTGACAGTGGCGCGATTACTTGCCCATTCTTTTTGTGCTTAGAATTTTTGAAAACAGACTAGTTTTAGTATAGTTTGGTTGTTCTAAAAGAGTTTTGTTTTTTCAAACACATAAATTTCATAAAACATATTAAGCATGTAGGATTAAAAATAAGTCTTCAAATAAAAAGCAACAGGTTGTCGGAGATATAATCACAATTTTTATTGAACACTTTTTAAAAATCGAGCTACAATGCTACAACCAGATAGACATACTAATGTTTAAACTTAAAACACCAATTGTTCTAAAAATATTTCACCAGTATTTAGAACGTAAGTTTGTTAGGATGAATGCTGATAGATAGAAAGAAGGAAAGAAAATTGTATTTATTTGCCAGAAAGACATTTAAGGCTAATCCTCAAATCCGAATTCTATACAAAATGTTTCGGACAAATACTCAAAAAATACGCTGTATTATAGTAATTTCTTCACACTATTCGTTTTGTCCATGTCTTTTGATTTCGTCAACAAAAAAATGAAAGGTTTCATACTTTAATATAGATTTTATGCGTGTTTTTTAAGTTAGTAGGGTTAATTTTAACACATTAAGGTAGGTATTTTAATTAAAATTAGATCAAATTAAACAAACTACAAAATAAAAATATAAAAGCGAAAAATATAGATGTTGATTTGTTGCTCATTCACGCTAAAACTTCTGAACCAACACACATAAAAATAAAAATTAACATAGAAAATGACGTAAGCTACTGTTTATCTCGATACAACACAGACAACGCCACGAATAGCATTCAGTTGCATATAACAATGAAATTCCTATCAAAATGTGTACACAGAAAACAATAAACGCAATTTATTGTCACAATAACAAACCACAGATACAATAAGAAACTGAAATTTTAAATTTTTAGTCCTCCGATAGCGAAAATTTATGGTGCATTCGAGTTTTGTCGTGGATTTTTTGGGACGCAATATTGCTAGGATGTAACCATTTTTGTAGTTAATATTTTGAAATATCGCTTCCTTTATTTTTAGAAGTAAGACAAAGTGTATTGGAGTCTTGAATTTTAGTTTTGTGTGAAAACCTTAGTCTCTAAAACTGATTTCAAAATATTTATCCGCAGTTTCCAAGTAGGTATAAAAAATTAAGCTGATTCATTAAAAAAAAATCAGCACACATAATAACAAAATTGCCACTAAAGAAATACAAAGGTTTGTAAAGATGAATACATAGAATGGTTGATGGATGTCGTTTGCACAATCAAGACTCAACTACTAAAATCAATAGCATTAAAGTTTAATATAGGTCATATACAAGGGTTAAAGTAAAACTAGAGTTGAATAGGAAAGAGAAAATGAGAAATTTAACAGTACCTAGGTATTATTTTCTTCTAAAACACGTGTGGAAAACATCGTGAGGAAACCGGCATACCATAGAACCTAAAAAATTCGAAAAACATGTGCACGAAAAGAGCCCCTTTCGAGGCGCACTTGAAATCATTTTACCACCCTGGTTCGAAAGAATAGAAACGATAAGAACATGAAGATTTTCTTCTGAAAAAGCCACCAAAGACTAAAACAAATTAGAAATTAGACAATTCTATGACTAATGTGACCATATCTGTCAAAATGACTAGCAGTTCTGTGGGAAGCCAATTGAAGACGAGCTCTAGTGGTAATCATCACTTTACCCGCACTTGAGACACATTACAACTAAGTCAAAGATACTACTTGTACGTTTCAAATATGTTGACAACTGAAAATCTGCTTAATTGAAGAACTAGGTTTTGGTCGATAAAGCAAGGGTGCCTTTCCACCAGAGATGTGCTATGCAGCTATGCTGCGAAGATGTGAAATCTACGTTACGAAAATATGTGACCATTTCCACCAATACCAAGCTATGTAGCTGTGCGAGGAAGATGCGCAGCTCGAGCTATGCGATGTATCGATAGTAGGGAAGCGGCGGATAGTAGGGAAAAGGTGAACAACGATTCATCTTCCACCATGAGTTTTTCTTCGCACATTGCGAGATATAAAATTATTTTTTGCTTCCACGATGGCATGTCTACTTTCAGCGACAAACGCGGGTATACTGTAGGTACTCTGATCTGCACATAGCTACACCACGCGACGGCCCATAGCACGCATCCTTCCATATAAAAACATATCTTAGTTAAATCCGTTTCCACCAGTTCTAAGCTATGCAGCTGTGCTAAGAAGATGCGCTATGACGATGCGCCGCCGCAAAGTAGCTGCGCGAGAAAGATGCGCAGCTCAAGCTATGTGATATATCGATAGTATACGATCGATAGTAGGCGAGGCCGGCGCGGTGAGTGGAGATATACGGCCCATAGCAGGCATCCATAGCACGCATCCTTCCCTATAAAAACATATCTTAGTTGAATCCGCTTCCACCAGTGCTAAGCTATGTGCACCAATAAATATGATTGATGAATATCAAACGCATCCATAGCAACGTAGCATAGCACATCTCTGGTGCACACTAAGGCTCTGACGGAATGGTGGCTGGCAGGCAAGAGAAACCCAGATTGACCAAAAACCCGGTGGGTCGACGCCATCGCAAAGGTAGCGAGGGACTATTATAGTAAGCGTCAAACAAAGATGCGCAGAATGCAATTCTTAGGTCAAATTGGTTCTGCGCATCTTTGTCACGTGGTTCACCAGAAGACCACTTGTTTGACGCTTAGTATACCTGGATAGTACCGGGCTGGCTAAAGCGAAAAGAGGCCTAGACTTTATAGTCCATAACCCAGCAATGGTTTTTACCTGGCTGGGATAATAATGAGTTTTTTATTGAAGGATTATTACTAGTGTTTAGTTAGATTGAGAATGTGATATTTATGAGACTAGTGTCACGATTACAGATATGTATGACATTTGCCAACCAAGCCAAATTAAGGAAGAGTGAATACGAAGTGTTATTCTGTAAACTCTCTATTTTCAATAACGTACTCAATGTAATCGATTACAATTTGAATAATTGATTTTTTATGAGGGCTAGATCTTCAGTGTCTAACTGCCTTGAAAAGTGCAATAAAGCACTAGATCACTGTGCGGTTATCTGTAACGGTTGTATGGGAACCTGAAACAATGATCCATTCACGTCTGTGTGAATGGATTTAGACTATTTGATACTTGTGGAGGAAAGTCATCAGGGTTGATGACCGAATGACTGATTTTCTTCCGGATTTCATTGCTTTATATCAATATTTACCGTTGGGAGGCATCCCCGGCATGAATTTGTCTAGTTGGATACCTAGCTAGCTTGCCAGATTGATCTACCACCAAGTTGTAATGAAACACCCACGACCTAGAGGATTTCCACAAAATAAATAAGGCATATTCACACACTCACACCCCTGCACTAGGATTCCCTGTGTCGCAGGTGGCATGGACACATACAACACATCACAACATCCAAAACCCGAGAACAAGCATTTGTGTTCGTCACGCAAATATTTGCCCCGGCCGGGGATCGAACCCGGAACACCGAGCTTCGTAGGCAGGGTCACTACCAACTAAGCCACGGTGTCGTCATATTAAAGTCATTCGGGGTAAAAGGACGCATTGGGTCAGTTATCAAACTGACGGTTACTTTGGTTATTTACTAACAAAGAAAAGTGTTGTTTCTCAGTTTCTGTTTTTAAGAGGTAATTGGTTTTTATTGATTTAATGTAGTTTTTGTACATTTGTTTAGCCATTAATTTTTTAACCTAACACAATTGTTTCTGAGTGGATGTAGATTGTTTCGATTACCAGCTAAACGGGGTAAAATGACGGGGGTAAAATGTTCGCACGCGTAGTTTCGTTTAATTATTTTTTAATTTTAATTTGGTTAATTAAATTTCCTAAACTATACTCGATTGCAAACTTATACCCTGCATGTGAACTTTTACCCAAATGACTACGTATTTTTACCCACTTCAAAGGGTATTAGTACGCATTCCGATCAATTTACAGTTTTCTTCAAATATTGTTTTAGTTATTGCCAAAATCATGTTTCACTTTAGAAGTATAATAAATTTGCTACATAAATCGCATAAATGTTTCTAATATCGTGGTAGTTTAGTTGTTATCCAGGAAAGAGGTCAAAAATGCGGTTTTTTACCCCGAATGACTCTAACCCGATGGATAATTTCATGCCAAGATCGGTTTTTTTGGTTTACCAATTTAAATATACGAGAAATCCATAAAAAATATTTGTCTTATAGATGGAAACACAAGGAACACACGATTTAGATGCAATGGGTAAACATTACTTTATACCGATTTGTTGGTAAAATTACTGTGTCATTTATTCCTTCGAATTCGAGAATCAGACCAACGACCATCAAAGGTCTACCCTTTGAACATTCTTCATTATGACACATTAAAAACCCTAAAAAAGAATAAACACTTCGAAGCGCTCGACCGTGGCCGGAAGTACCGACCTTTTACAACCCTTTTGTAAAAAGCTACCGGAAATTACCGCGACGCTTATAAGGTTCGTAATTTTTTTTTTCAAAATAGGCTTACTTTTAACTATGACTCGCCTGATAGGGTGCATCCTAGCTCGTACCAGAAAATTCTTATACCAGTAGGTATTTTGCACGACTAGTATAGTCAAAATTCGAAAAAGATTGAATATAATTCGTATGTTGTGTGTAAAGTTGGTTCACGGACGATAGTTTAACGTGACTACCAACGTAACGGGACATTGAGCGTTACCGGACAATGAAGTCAACGTTTTCGTGCATGCAGCCGGTGCGGCGGCGTTCATTGATTTATAAGACGTAGTCACGTAAAAAAAAATGGTTTTCGCAAGTGCTGCAGGGTTACAGTGACTCTGTTGTAAACTACATTGATAAAGCCACTGACAAAATCGGCCACAAAAACCTAATCAGCTTTATTTAGAAACGAGGACAAAACTCGAGGTCACCCCCTGACTTTCCCTGAGTTCTAGAAAAAATCTGCTTATTTCTCTAAACCTAGTGGCACCTTTCTATAACTACGCCGATATAATTTTGCGCATATTGGAACAACAATGATAAGTCCTGGTCTGCGTAAAACTCGTTTCAAAATAAAGCTGAATATGTCCCATCCTATCCCATCCCGTCCCGTTATAATATAAAACTACCCTCAAAGGGATGAATTATCGGCGACATTCCCTTATTGCCGGAGGAGTAATAGGGAATTGAATTTTTAACCCATACTTTATGGTAGTCGATTTGATCGAGTTTTATATGGTGGCCGCTGGTTTGTGGTTTTAGGGGTGGCAAGGTTAAGGGGCAGTTATGGTGTGAATTGTAACCGTGTCGTTAAAACTTTGAGGCGTAGGAAAAATAAATAAAGTTGAAAAATCGAAAAAAATTGTTAGACTTTATAAAAAAAAAAAGTTACTTTTTCTTACAACCATAACTTGTTGAATTCTTATCTTATCATCAATGTATTTAAAAAGCTTGGACCTGACTGACTGACAGACAGCGAACAGGCCAAACCGCTGAACGTAGAGACTTGAAACTTGAAGGGTATGTGTGTCAAGAAGTACAGGCTCGTACTAAGTAAGGGATTTTATTAATTCGCAATGCAAACGATGTTGCTGGCGCCAATTAGTATGAAAAAAAGATTTTCTGGTTTAGGTAATTAAACATTTTTAAAGCTTGAATATTTAAAAAAAATACTGTAACTTACCCATCTAAATCAAACTTATGCGAGAAACTCTTTCAGATTATACAAAAATCATTAAAAACATTATTTGTAACTACACCAAATTTTAATTACCTGCACGTAGTACAGTTAGCTGCACAGACATATTGTATACTTCTCTTAATTTTGGAAATACATTCTTCTTCTAACAAGAATTCTGACAAGATGACTACATTAATTTGAAAAAGCTTGCGTGCATTTATCTTTGCAAAATTTAAGAGATACATAAATATGAATGCTTGGAAGTGTATATGTCGTGGCCGGATCGTTGAAATGGCAATTTCATGAAGTGGCTGGCCATTTCATGAAATGGCCGTATTTCATGAAATGGCCAGCTAATATTGGCCATATCGTTCAAACGTCAACGTTTAATGATATGGCCATCCACGTTTGGCCATATCATAAGTGTAGGGTTTCCATGATATCGATGCACAACCTGACTAAAGAAAATTATCTAAGGCAGATAGAAGTTAGGTGACGGTAGGTTATTAGGTTTTTTTGCGCGTCTGTGCTCAGCCTCATGACATAAAATCATCGCAGACAGATAGTACTTATAATAAAGGTTAAAGGTTAGGTACCTGCTATAATTATAATAGTTACCTACCTATTTGTTTTCCTTACTTACACACCACCATCATCGCCTCTAAATGTATGTAGGTAGGTAAAAGTACAATAAGTTAAGTACCTAACCTACCTAAATAGCGTAAATAAGGTGTGGGTACCTGCCTTTGTAGGTAGTATATGTGCCGGGAGATTAAAGTGTTTTCCGACAATTTGCATTTCCACTAGCTTGCGTTCATCTGGGCTTTTGTGAATAATTTTTAAATTATTGATATTAAAGTACATAAAACGATAAAAACAACCTTTCATCATGGAAATGGAAATATCCTGCAAAAATTTGCAAGGCAATTGCTCTCATAATTTGCAAGTCGCTAAATTTACCTCATAAAATCAAATAATTTGGAAAAAAAATCAAATCTTATAAATTTACTGTTTTCTGATTTTTTCCTTTGTATACACACAATTACCTAGCTGGATACCAAATTTGAACTTTCTAGGTCATCTGGAAGTGGGTTAGGTTTTACGTCTATATGTCAGTCAATCAGTAATAAAAGTGACGATTTTTGAACGTTTATATGTAAATAACCGTTTAAGCTGTGTTTATGAAATTTGAGGTACTTCATTTACTGTGGACTTTCAATACATTAACCAAATTTGGTGTGTTTATATTGATTAGTTTTTTAGCTAAGACAAAGTCAAAAGTGGTTCCAAATGATTCGTGTAAACTTACACACAGTGCTACTCGCCAGTTACCTGGGCCTGACCGTGGCTGGACACACTGTCGTGTGTCGAGATTCAATAATCTGGCCACGATATATACATGACTGTGCAGCTGACTGTACATACAAGTTGCTATGACCAAAGTATGCTTTGCATACGTTCAAAGAACGAACCGCAATATAACTTCTGTCCGAAATGGCCTCTAAACGCCAATTCTGGCCCCAATTCCGCAAAAAGAAAGTAAAAATCAGAACTGAGCTAATCCCACCGCAGACAGGGGAACAAAAACGGTAAAAGCCACAATGGAGGAACCACAGAGTAGATATAACGAACATATACAGAAAAGACGAACTTTTTCTGAATACTAACATGAGGCGAGCATGGCTCTTAATTTTACGTTTGTTTTTTTTTAATGTATTGCAATTTTATCAACCAACTTCAAAGAAGGAGGTTACTTATTCGGTGGAGTTTTTTTTATGTTTGTAATCTTAGAACTTTGTTGTTTATAATTAAGTAAACCGATTTGTTTTATAAACAACACATAATTTTTTGTTTATACTTTCAGATTGGTCCCGTAGAAATTTCATCAAAATCGGTTCTGTAGTTTAGTCTTTATATCAAAATAACTGGCAAAAATATGTCGTGGAAATAAACGAAAATGTGTGTTATGCTTCCCTGTGACTTTTCAGTGGTGTTTACGGTCACTAAAACAGTCCAATTGAAGTCAGTTGTCTATCCTTTAGTAAAACCTTGTTTGTATCAAACAAATGTTTGTTTGCGTTGCAAAATTCCTTCCATAGTATTCGTTTACACTTCTCGATAAACAATATCCTCGAAATTTCAAGTAGTTTATTAAAATTAAGAGTTCAGTAGTTTGAGTTGTGTGTTATCAGTCAGTCAGTCAGTCAGTCATGACAAAGCCTTTTATACTATACTAGCTGACGCTCACAACTTCGTTTGCGTTACGAATTTCCAAAATTCCTTTCTTAGTACGCTTCTACACTTAATGACGAACATACCTTCGTAATTTCAAGTCTGTACATCCAGTGATTTGGCTGTGCGTCGTCTATCAGTCTGGCAGTCAGTCACGACTAAGCCTTTTATAGATATTGATTGATTGATTGACTGATTTATAAATTGACCGAAAATAATACTAGACTAAGAGATGGGTTGACGAAATCCGACAACACGCAGGATAGGATTGGATGGCGAGGGCTTAAGATCGTCAATACTGGACGCTATTTTCCAAAAATATAATCATCCAAATATACTTTAAAATCCAAAATGATGATAATGAATACTAGACGGCTTTTTTTTCAGCAACAGGTGCGAACGCGTATCACTTAGTTGTATATTTCCACTCTTGTCAGTTTTAATGTTCAATTCTCGCTCACCACCCTCGGGATTCAAGAATTGTAGATACATTAAATTGCGTTCTTAGCCTTCCGTTTGAGGGATTGGCTGATTTTAATCCTAAGTGCACTCCACTTGTTGACAAGAAAAAGTGGGTTAAACAACGAGAGAGAACGAATCTCGAATGACGTCATTTTCAACCGACTCAAAAAAAAGTAATAGGTTCGCAATCCGGTAATTTTTTTAATGTTACCTCTCTCCCACTTTGTCATAAATTAACTAATTTGGATTTTTTTTTTTTTTGTTTGAATATTACCTTTATTTACTAGTTAATATTTGAGTATTAATTAGAATATTTAAGTAAAATAACTTATATATTTAATTATATTTCAATTTTAAAGTTCTTTATTTTAAAAAAAACACTGTTTTCAATTCAAACTGAATTTGAATACCTGCCTCATTTCGCTCAAACTATTAAATTCAAAATGGCGAATTCAGTTCATAATTTAAATTATTTCATAATATAATCACGTTCTCAATAATCAATGTATTTCAATTTAATTTTCAAATCTGTATTAATGTACATCTGTTTAACAATGAACTAGGATATATTTACCAAAACGAAATATATATTCTAGTTTATAATATGTATAAGTACATTAAACTCATTAGAATGAATATTTGATATATTATTCCCGTAAGTATAGCAATATTCTGGTCTGGACAGGCGTGATCTCTAAGCGTCAGAAGAGCGCTTAGCTTATCACCTGAGTAACGGGACAATGAGCGTTACCGGACAATGACAGCGTTACTGGACAATGACGTCAACGTTGTTGTGTATGCAGCCGTCGATCATCGATTTATTAGACGTAGTCACGTCAAAAGTAAATTTGGAAAAGATGAAGAAAGTAGGTAAATAAGGAATATAAGAAAGAAGGTAAATAAGGTACTACTCGAGCGAATCAACATGACACTTGGCTGACAATCTCGCTCGGAACTTGATGCATTCCCTGCTGCCCCGTGCGGCCCTTCCGTGTTTGTTCTTCCTCTAATTGCGAAGCCTTATCATTACTTATCATTACCAAGTATTACTGGACCTCTTCTCTATCAACATTATCCAATTCCACGCTGTACTTTGCACAAACGTCATTCGAGCCAGGTGTCATGTTGATTCGCCCGAGTAGTACATAAGAAAGTAAATATAAGGAGAAAATACGACAGAACTCACAAAATAACTTTTAGAACACGACACGGCGAGTTTGCAAGACCATTACAAAGTTTGCAGGAAAATCTGCAGTTGAAATAGACAATATCAAACACTTCCGGAAAATATAAAAACATACGCGTGTAGAGTTACAGATATTTACCGGGTGAGAGGTGAGGACGCATTTACACCGCCACGAGCATATAATACATACATGGTGCAATATTTGGTGTTATATCGGAGCATGGCAACTTTTTTTCGTTAATTTTATAGGGATTATATATTTAAGCTTTCGATTAAAGTATTCGAGACATCGATAAAAATCCACGATAGAGCTCACAAAATAACTTTTAGAACACAACACGGCGAGTTTGCAAGACCATTACAAAGTTTGCAGGAAAATCTGCAGTTGAAATAGACAATATCAAAACACTTCCGGAAAATATAAAAACATACGCGTGTAGAGTTACAGTTATTTACCGGGTGAGAGGTGAGGATGTATTTACACCGACACGAGCATATAATACATAATGGTACAATATTCGTCGTAATATAAGAGCATGGCAACGTTTTATCCCTAAATTTTTTTTATGGGGATTATGAATTTAAGTATGATGTTTTGGGGCATGATGAATTTCGGACCAAACAATTTAAAATTTTGAAAAGCTTAATATTTCGATTTTCCACTAAGTTATCTTATCTTACAAATGTTAAAAAAGCGAATTTGTGAAAATGGATGGATATGAGCTTTTCACACGCCAAAATTATTAACCCATTGAGCTGAAATTCGGTATTAATTTTATTCCTAAATAAACTAAATAGAAATTAAATCAGCTAAGTATAATATTGTTGATGCTATGGCCGTACAAAATGTATTTATGAATAAGCATCCTTTCAACTGTCTAACCGTGAACGTCGAGGTGTTTTTGTATGTACTAATATTGAGACTAATAGTTGTATTTCGTATTATTAACCTCGCCTTTGAAGAACTTTTCACCTCTGTCACGTCGCATACAAATTTTTAATTTAATTTTATAGTTGCATGCGGAGGTTTCTAACCACGCCTTTAAAGAACGTTTCACTTACGTCGTGTCGCACACAACTTTTATAGTTTCATGCGAAGGCTGCAGTTTGGGCGGTATTTGTATCACATCGGTGTGAATGCTACCTCGAGTAAAACCGCTGGAACTACTTTAAAAGTCATATAAAATCTTGAAGCTATTCGCAAACCAGGATGGAATATAAAAACTTCTCTGTTCTCGCAGTCTGCCACGATTCTAGCAAACACTACGAGTGAACATGGTCTTGTACTGAAGTAACTTTTAGGTACTTACCGTTGGGAGACGTCCCCTGCAGGATGCCGTCAAGATGGGTATCAACACAGTGTCAGATATTCTGCCGGAAAGCAGTAATGTGTAAGCATTACTGTGTTCCGGTTTGAGGGGCACTGTAGCTAGTCTTCTTCTTTTTCTTATCGTGTCACTAGTTCTTTCGAACCAGTGTGATGAAAGGATTTCAAGTGCGCCTCGAAGAAGCTCTTTTCGAGCACTGTAACTAGTTAAGTTACTGGGCTTTCGAGACTGAGCATCAAAATGTATCAATGTTGACGAGCGCTTTACCGTTGCACCGGAGTTTGTGAATTAAAGTTCTGTGTAGCACTGTTATGGTTATGGGCAGGCATGATCTCTTACCATTAGGAGAGCGCTTAGTTCATCTTGTCCTATGTTAATATAATAATCAAGGTTTTACAAAAACATACAACAACCAACTTCGATCGGACTGTTCTAGTGACCGTAGACACCACTGACAAGTCACAGGGAAGCAAAATACGCAATTTCGTTTACTATGACATTTTTTCAGTTATTTTTATTTCAAAACCAAAGTACTGAACCAAATTTCATGAAATTTCTATGGGGCCATTCTGAAAGTATATCCTCAAAAACAAAAAAAATAATTTTTAAAATCTGTTTATAAACATCAAAGTTATGTGGTAACAAACATAAAAAAAAAAAAAACATTCAACCAAATTGATAACCTACTCCTTTTTTGAAGTCGGTAAAAACGCCATCTCACCCCAAATTAACCCCAAACCCTCCTCTGGTTTCGATAACGTATTGAAAAACAAACCGTAGTCTAAGTAAATTCGCGGGTCTAACAGGTTAATTTCAACTTCCCTCCAACTCGTGCAAAACTCGCAAGTTCCACTGAGACATGAGAGTCAAGATTTTCTTTTTAACGTTAAAAAACTTTAACAAAACGTGCTTGTTGTGAAAGTTAAAAGAGTGGGCTCAAAGAGGCTACCCTGAGAGACACCGCTATACAGGGTGTAACAAGATTACCGCTCTTTCTGAAATAATATGTGTTTATTTCGTTTGCACGAAAGGAGACTCTTCGAGGCGCACTTGAAGTCCTTTCACCACTCTGGTTCGAAAGAACTAATGACACGATAAGAAGCAGAAAAAGATTTTGTGTTTGGAGAGTGTTTTATATTATTCATGTTCACATACAACTTGCTTAAGGCTAATCCTCAAATCCGAATTCCATACAAAATGTTTCGGACTAATACTCGTACATACTTTTTACGCCGTATTATAGTATTTTTTTTCACACTATTCGTTTCGTCCATGTTTTTCGATTTCGTCAACAAAAAAGTGTAAGGTTTCATACTTTAATTTAGATTTTATACGAATTTTTAAGTTAGTAGGGTTAATTTTATAACAATTAAAGTATGAAACCTTACACTTTTTTTGTTGACGATATTGAAAAACATGGACAAAACGAATAGTGTGAAGAAATTACTATAATACGGCGTACTTTTTGAGTATTCGTCCGAAACTTTTTGTATGGAATTCGGATTTGAGGATTCCCTTTAAGGCCCAGAATCCTGCACGCCGCTATCTCGCTTGCACATTTATACATTTTTGAAGATATAAATTGACTGAGTATAAATTTCAAAAAAATGGCCTTTATAATTTGTTACGGCAACCTCAGAAATGTTGTATATTTTTTGTTTTGATATGTTTAACATAAGCAAAGGAAATTGGGAATAACTGTTTTTTCTGATAACTGTTATTGGGTGTTAAAAAATAAATGAAACATGGAAAATCTGAACGACTGCAGAAGTTAAGTTCTGCCACAGATTGTTTTAGTAATTAGCATGGCCTTGATGATACTCTAACAGCTCGATAAGTCAACTTTTATCATAAAACAAGAACTTAATTGTATTTTCATTTTTTTATACCTCTGTAAGCAAAATGTTCAACCTAGAATCCTAACAATGTTCACAAAAAACTACAACACATTGAATTTAAGACACACCCTGTATAATAAGCTAGATATAAAGTGAGTGCGACGTAAGTCTGTTTAAATTGTTGTAAATCCATTCCTTTGTAGAACCGAAGACTGGAGTTTAGCCAGGGTCTAGCCGGGGGCTAGCTAAGGTTTAGCCCGGGTCTATCTTGTTTGTGTACCGCAATGTGGAGCTTTTGTTATTTCCTCTGACAAAATGAGTTTTGTTACATTGATAGATGCTTTTTGTGATTTGTGATAGTTTCGTCTTTGTAGTTTACGGGTCAAATTGAAAACTAATGCCCACTTGCACCAAACTGTGCAAGTTCCTAAGCAATTACTTTACTCGCTAGGGAGTTTTTTTTTTTTACGATCTTTACGACTTACGACGGAGAATTTTTACGATCCAGATTCATTGCACCAACGATAAAAAATTATCTTATGCCTAAATAATTCCTTAACTTTGGGAGCCCGTTTCTCGACCTCGCTCTTTCTGGATAGGTTTCTACATTCACTTATTTAAAAATCAACAGACTTGGGAGTTACATAGTGTGTTCATTTTGGTGCAATGAAAATTTATCTAAGTTAAATTTTAGATAGTACTTATATAAAAAAAATTCTAACAAAGTTTTCGTTTTTTCGACGTTGATATAAGAGGGCATTAGTCTTTTTGCTTAGGTCGGTTAATAAGGCTGCCAAAGGAAACTTGTAGAATTTTAGGCTTTTAAAACAAATATTTGCAAGTGGAAATGAAATATAACTTAAGTTAAGATCACCTTTGAAAAGAACATTCTACAAAAATTTTAAAATTTCAATAAGGAATTGCACGTACAGTCAGCTGCACAGACATGTATACACTCCCAAGCTTTCGCATTTATGTCATACTCTTAATTTTACAAAAACATTCTTTTTCAGACAAGTAAAATGACTACATTAATTTGAAAATGCTTGCGTGCACTTTTCTTTGGAAAATTAAATGTCATAAAAATGTGATTGCTTGGGAGTGTATACATGCCTGTGCAGCTAACTGTACAATAATCTCAATTATCAAACAAAGAAGTATTATAGTATTGAATGATATTGAATTTATATGGAGGACGTAGTGGCCGAGTGGATGAGGTCCTTGCCTTGCGATCTGATGGTCGCGGGTTCGAATCCCGGTGGCAGTCATGCGTAAATGGGTTTTTTCTGTCGAAAAAATCTATGCATGCATCCCACGTTCTCGCAACGGTGAAGGAAAACATCGTGAGGAAACCGGCATGTCGTAGAACCCAAAGTTCGAAAACATGTGTCGAATGCACGAAAGGAGCCTCTTCGAGGCGCACTTGAAATCCTTTCACCACACTGGTTCGAAAAAACTAGTGACACGATAAGAAGAAAAATATTTCAATATCTTTTAACACACCGATAACTTAAAGTGTTATAAAGTTACATAGTGTTCAGCACGCCTAAAGAAGTTCTCAATTCAAAAACTCTACGACACCGTATGTTAATTTTACGTTTACTCTTTCGATCAATGAAACCAAAGGGACCCCTTTTACCATGATTAACCACTACCCTTATCTCCACACTTACCACAGAGCATAAACAACCGAATCTCTTTGTTTACAATATTGCCAGGGTATCACATCAACACTGCCGGATAGGCATGGAAATGATTGCTACTTCTATTTCATTGTCACATGGTGTTATGATTTTATTTGGAAACAGTGAAGTCACCGGTGATTTTGTAACATACTGTTATTTTTTATCAGTGTGACTAATGTTATATTATAATCCACGCATGACGCGATGTCACGCAATCTCTTCCACTCACAGTCAGCACACAATTGACTTACTGTTATGATTATTTACGATACGATACGAATGAAATTGTGAACAGTGACAAGTATTATAACATAACAGCGACCGCGTACAATTTTTTTCTCTGGGGAACTATCTGAAAACCAGCGTTGCAACGTGCTGTCAGCACGATGTAAAATATGCTGAGATAGGTACCCATTGTTCGACTGCTCACGCCATCTAGCGTTGAGCAGCCGAACTGCCTTCTCATCTGAGGGTTACCGATATATTAACGCGTCGTACATTCCAAATTGTCAAATAGCTAACGCCATTACGCGAGAAATTGAAAGCTTCCTTCTTGATCGACACCTTGAACTGTACACATCGGCTCGCAAATTATACATTTTATCTGCTTCAGATCAACCTTTTATTACTTCAAACATCTACATTGATCTACACCCATTATCTTAAAAGTTAAACGATAATCTATGCGCATGTAATAAAAGTAGTTTAGTTTTAGTTTATCAGTCCGTATAGTTGTCTCTCTCTTTGATAATAAATGTATTTCTTTCTTTCTCTTCTTTCAAAATCGCCTGTCGGACCCCCGGGCGGATATCACTGATGATTTTGTAACAGACTTGGCCTCAGTATGTAACAAGTGATTAGTGGTGATCAGTTTTATACCATGATAAATAACATGTTATTCGGTATTCCATGCCTACTGCCGGCTAATAACGATAACAACACGGTAAATTCTACCCAATGTTGCCATGCGACGGAAAAATATAGCCTTGGATGTGTATTTTGGTGTCGAAACAAAAGGTCTCTCCTTCTCCACTGACATAATTGTTACTGTTTTGGGAAAAATGGGACAGGAATGTATTTGATTTAGGTTACAGGAAGTAGATAGATTATAGTTATATTCATCTGCAAAAATACCTATTTTATTTTTACTAGTACAGTCATTCTTCTTATCGTGTTACAAGTTCTTTCGAACCAGTGTGGTGGAAGGATTTCAAGTGCGCTTCGAAGAGGCTCTTTTCGTGCACTAAATACAGTCATAGTGTCAAAATTTATTTTAACTAGATAACTGAAGAAATTTCATGCAAAATTTATAATAATAATGCATAATATCGATTTTTTTCAAATTTATTATAATTTTATTTAATAGGATTAAATAAGAAAATCAATGTAACTGTGACTGGTATATAAAATAAATAAATAAATAATTTAAGTTTTTTTCGGGTATTTATCAAAATTTTTCACATAATTGCATTTTAAATTACACCCCGAAACCGGTACAAAAAAAGCTTTATTCGTCCGAAAATATGTCAAATAATTTTTCAAAGCAAAAAGGCTCTCAAGTAAAACAAGGTCTTACAAAAAAATTCAACACCCGACTTCAATCGGACTGTCCTAGTGACCGTAGGCACCACTGACAAGTCACAGGGAAGCAAAATACGCAGTTTCGTTTACTTCGACGATATAATTTTTTCAATTATTTTGATTTAAACATTAAAATACTGAGACTGTTCTAGTGAGCATAGGCACCACTGAAAAGTCACAGGTTAGCAAAATACGTCAGTCATTTTCATTTAAAACCTAAACCAAACAATAAGTAATATTATTACATATCTAAACTACTGAACAGATTTTAATAAGAATTGTATTTATATCCTCTTAAACAATTTTTTTTTTAAATCGGTCTATAAATAACAAAGTTGAATAACTAACAACCAAAAAAAAATCAAACGAATTGATAACTTCCTCTTTTTTTGAAGTCGGTTGAAAATACCCCAGTTACAAAGTAATTTCGGAATATTTAAGTTACGTTCCTTGTACCGCGCACCCCGTTTCGTCTATATTTCATAAGGGCTTAGTTCTAAACATAACTTAAACATAACCCGGCTCGTAGTGCTTGCAAATTTTATGTTTGAGATTGCAGGAACGTGCGAGGGAGAGACAAAATAAGTGTTCGATGGAGAGGAATGAGACAGGACATTTTGTAGTGAGAATTTAGTGCTAGAGAAAATGTGTTTTCGCTGCATTTAGCAGTGATTTAGAATCTTTGGAAAATTTCGTGAAAATTTTGTGAAAATCCATATGGATAGATACAATTTCGCTGAAACTACTTTTCCGATTGAGCTGAAATTTGCTACACAATCATAATCAGCCAATAATGTTCCCACTGCTGGGACTCAGGCCTACTCTTGGCAGGAGAGCGAATAGGTCTTAATTCACCATGCGTACCCAATGCGGATTGGTGGATGTCACATGCCATAAAACATTTTTTTTTCTGTCCTTTGACATGTCGGTTTCCTCAAAATGTTTTCCTTCACCGTTGCGAGAACGTGGAATGCATTCATGGATTTTTCGACCGAAAAAACCCATTTAACGTATGACTGCCACCGGGATTCGAAACCGCGACCATCAGATTGCAAGGCAAGGGCCTCATCCACTGAACCACCCCTGAAAATTTTACTCTGTTCAACGCAAACCTAAAATATTCACTTTCGACCCTTTTTTCGGTAACTTGTAATGAAGAATGTTGTGTAGTTGATTATAACGTATGAAAGAGTAATTCAAGACAATCATGTTTGAGAAAAAAAAAAACAAATCTTACTATTAATTAAGTTATGATTTTTTTAAGGTGCTCCGGAAGTAAATTCGAAAATACACATAAAAAAATCATAACTTCTAAACTACTAAAAATCGCGGAACATACATGGGATATTTTCGGATACACCCAGGTGACAGGAAACTAAAAAAAAATTTTTGAGGTCACTTTTTGGCTGACCCTGTATATCTATAAAAAGACTTTGAACCTGATCGACCCTGGTAAAGCCTATCAACATATATATCAAACATATATGTATCAACTATAGTAAGAAAATAGGAGTTGGAAACCCAATGCCAAAATGCCACACTTCGTCACAATAACATAACAATTGAAATATAAGAGAGATGTGTGAGAGACTTATGTCTCCCGGCGGCATAGTTTATTACCTATGTCTCTCAACGGAATAACCAAAATATTATGAGAGAAACGCCTGCCCAAATCGACGCCTCTCGTAAGTAGGTTGTTATTAAGATATTTACGATCGAGAACGAACACGCACGGAATTAATAAAGGTTCAGTAAAGATACTAGAGCCGAACACACATTATACTCCGCAAATTTTTAATCAACAGAAAAAAAAATTACGCATAATAAGTTGTCGTTACTGAACACAGATATGACAAAAAAAAAATTGACGATTTTTTTTCAAAATAAGTAGGTATGATAAAAATTGGATAACTGTATTAATTCACATCACATTTACATGACAAAGAAACAAAATACTACGTTTTAAGGAGTTTTCACTTCTCATGCTCAACAGTTCAACTTTGTGCTAGCTTTGCGGGGAGTAGAACTTCATTTTAGACCCTAGGGAAAAAAAGTGATGGCTTATAAAATCTGTTCAAAGAGGTTCAGATTGAGATAGGTTTCATTTAGGAAGTTGGAAACTTTTTCCAGTTTCGAAAATATTAGGCACGCCTTTGGCTCGGGTCGCATGAAATGCTTGAATCAGGCCCTTGGTGTACAAACAACTAATTTAAAACAGATGGAACCTAAATAAACTACAGATTGGTAGGAGGCTGTGGGGAGACCTTTGCCCAAAAGTGAGACACGATTATTTGCTATTAAAACAACTAGCGAGCCTTACATATCGCATATGATGAGTAAGTTCTGACATCTCACCTTGGTAATAAACAAAATTTAAATTTAGAATGATTTTACATATTTACTTCATTTTTCTGAGATTGGTACCATCTGACGGCCAGCTTCATGTTACACACTTCCGTCCCATTTTCACGAAATTACTCCCAAATCTACAGAAAGCGAGAGAAAATATGTTACACTTCAAACCAATGCCTCTTATACTAGTTATTAATTCTGTGCGAAGGATGATGTCTAACCAGAGGCCTTTTTCATTGTTAACCTAATATTCTTCTCGAGGATCGTAAATACATAACTTTATGCCAAAGATAATAAAAGTTGAAAAATAGTCTTATATCAAGCCTCGATTTTATTTACATAAGTATTGGAAGTCATAGTAATAACTTGTATATGATAGCCTATCAAAGATTTTTCGGGTTTTTATGGCTAAATCTAACTTAGGTATATCTTCGAAGATAAAAGATAAAGTAAGATAACGTGAGATAAATATTTTATTTATGTCTTCGACAATCTAGCAAAAGGAGGGCTTATACGTCAGAATCTGCTAACATAATTTTCTGCCATTTTTGACGGAGGACGAGGTAAACACGCATCGCACACGCGCCTAACAAATCTTATTCATGTAAACGCGCCTGCCAGTAGTCGCAGGCTCGTTTTTTTTCCCCGACTGCCAAGGAAGGGTTATGTTTTTCGCGCGTATCTTGTATGTATAAATCTAGCAGAGTTTTGTTGTGTCCTAAATCAAAACTTAAACTGAATCGCAAATATTGCTTATTTTGAGATTCAGTGATTCCCCCAGTTGTACAAAAGAACAACGTGCAAAACTCTGAACGACTCAACTTGGCTACAACAGTGTATTTTTAAGCTTTTATAAAAACTTTGTTGTTTCCAGTTTATCTGAGAAATCTACATTCGAGAAACATCTACATTTGACGACGCTCAACAAAGACTGTAGCGTTGTAGGCAAAACAGAAAAATATAGCTACGCTGTGAAAATGGACGTAACTCAGTAAATAATATTTTTGTGTTAGGTATTTAGGTATTATAAATATATAAAATAAAAAATCTTTGTTTTCCTTTTACACTACATTACAAATTAAAAAGTACTAAAAATATATTAATGTTCGATTACGGTGTACGGACGCAGCGCCTGGCGGTAAAAGCCTCTCTAAAAAGTATTTAGGTATTTAGTTTTAATTAGGTATTGTAGTCCAAGATACTTGTTCATATTTGTCAAGGTGGTTAATAATAGAAAATTTATAGGAGTATCAAGGAAAAATCGTATTTTAATAGTTTCTTGTAAGTATCTTTTGTTTTGAATAGATCGAATATTGACCACCAACTAATACAACGACACGGATGGTCGAGGGGCAAGTGTGTTGGACTGCCACGCCAAGTGCTGCGGATTCGATTCCCGCTTCGTTTATCCTGAGACTGGGTGTTTTCTATATATTTATTATGCATGTATTTACAAAAAAAAGTATTTAAGTATTCAGTTTTCTAATTCCTATAGTCCAAGCTTTGCTTAGTTTGGGGCTAGATAGCGTTGTGTGAAATTTCCAATCATTATTATCATTAATATAACCCAACCCCCGTTAATCACATAAACGTATTTTGTATTTATAAAATCACTAAAGGATCCCACTGATTTACAGACATTTAAAACATCGGATTGCAACCGTTATGGCGGACATCGCCATTTTATTCTGCAATTAAACTTAACGGTCCAATAACCTCATTGTTTTACCCGACTGCGGCAAATCCAAATGAGGATTGCGAATAAAAACGCCTGCTCTCTAAACTTTTAGTATAACTTTTATGTTGATTACTAGTTACAAAGTAATTTCGGAATATTTAAGTTACGTTCCTTGTACCGCGCACCCCGTTTCGTCTATATTTCATAAGGGCTTAGTTCTAAACATAACTTAAACATAACCCGGCTCGTAGTGCTTGCAAATTTTATGTTTGAGATTGCAGGAACGTGCGAGGGAGAGACAAAATAAGTGTTCGATGGAGAGGAATGAGACAGGACATTTTGTAGTGAGAATTTAGTGCTAGAGAAAATGTGTTTTCGCTGCATTTAGCAGTGATTTAGAATCTTTGGAAAATTTCGTGAAAATTTTGTGAAAATCCATATGGATAGATACAATTTCGCTGAAACTACTTTTCCGATTGAGCTGAAATTTGCTACACAATCATAATCAGCCAATAATGTTCCCACTGCTGGGACTCAGGCCTACTCTTGGCAGGAGAGCGAATAGGTCTTAATTCACCATGCGTACCCAATGCGGATTGGTGGATGTCACATGCCATAAAACATTTTTTTTTCTGTCCTTTGACATGTCGGTTTCCTCAAAATGTTTTCCTTCACCGTTGCGAGAACGTGGAATGCATTCATGGATTTTTCGACCGAAAAAACCCATTTAACGTATGACTGCCACCGGGATTCGAAACCGCGACCATCAGATTGCAAGGCAAGGGCCTCATCCACTGAACCACCCCTGAAAATTTTACTCTGTTCAACGCAAACCTAAAATATTCACTTTCGACCCTTTTTTCGGTAACTTGTAATGAAGAATGTTGTGTAGTTGATTATAACGTATGAAAGAGTAATTCAAGACAATCATGTTTGAGAAAAAAAAAAACAAATCTTACTATTAATTAAGTTATGATTTTTTTAAGGTGCTCCGGAAGTAAATTCGAAAATACACATAAAAAAATCATAACTTCTAAACTACTAAAAATCGCGGAACATACATGGGATATTTTCGGATACACCCAGGTGACAGGAAACTAAAAAAAAATTTTTGAGGTCACTTTTTGGCTGACCCTGTATATCTATAAAAAGACTTTGAACCTGATCGACCCTGGTAAAGCCTATCAACATATATATCAAACATATATGTATCAACTATAGTAAGAAAATAGGAGTTGGAAACCCAATGCCAAAATGCCACACTTCGTCACAATAACATAACAATTGAAATATAAGAGAGATGTGTGAGAGACTTATGTCTCCCGGCGGCATAGTTTATTACCTATGTCTCTCAACGGAATAACCAAAATATTATGAGAGAAACGCCTGCCCAAATCGACGCCTCTCGTAAGTAGGTTGTTATTAAGATATTTACGATCGAGAACGAACACGCACGGAATTAATAAAGGTTCAGTAAAGATACTAGAGCCGAACACACATTATACTCCGCAAATTTTTAATCAACAGAAAAAAAAATTACGCATAATAAGTTGTCGTTACTGAACACAGATATGACAAAAAAAAAATTGACGATTTTTTTTCAAAATAAGTAGGTATGATAAAAATTGGATAACTGTATTAATTCACATCACATTTACATGACAAAGAAACAAAATACTACGTTTTAAGGAGTTTTCACTTCTCATGCTCAACAGTTCAACTTTGTGCTAGCTTTGCGGGGAGTAGAACTTCATTTTAGACCCTAGGGAAAAAAAGTGATGGCTTATAAAATCTGTTCAAAGAGGTTCAGATTGAGATAGGTTTCATTTAGGAAGTTGGAAACTTTTTCCAGTTTCGAAAATATTAGGCACGCCTTTGGCTCGGGTCGCATGAAATGCTTGAATCAGGCCCTTGGTGTACAAACAACTAATTTAAAACAGATGGAACCTAAATAAACTACAGATTGGTAGGAGGCTGTGGGGAGACCTTTGCCCAAAAGTGAGACACGATTATTTGCTATTAAAACAACTAGCGAGCCTTACATATCGCATATGATGAGTAAGTTCTGACATCTCACCTTGGTAATAAACAAAATTTAAATTTAGAATGATTTTACATATTTACTTCATTTTTCTGAGATTGGTACCATCTGACGGCCAGCTTCATGTTACACACTTCCGTCCCATTTTCACGAAATTACTCCCAAATCTACAGAAAGCGAGAGAAAATATGTTACACTTCAAACCAATGCCTCTTATACTAGTTATTAATTCTGTGCGAAGGATGATGTCTAACCAGAGGCCTTTTTCATTGTTAACCTAATATTCTTCTCGAGGATCGTAAATACATAACTTTATGCCAAAGATAATAAAAGTTGAAAAATAGTCTTATATCAAGCCTCGATTTTATTTACATAAGTATTGGAAGTCATAGTAATAACTTGTATATGATAGCCTATCAAAGATTTTTCGGGTTTTTATGGCTAAATCTAACTTAGGTATATCTTCGAAGATAAAAGATAAAGTAAGATAACGTGAGATAAATATTTTATTTATGTCTTCGACAATCTAGCAAAAGGAGGGCTTATACGTCAGAATCTGCTAACATAATTTTCTGCCATTTTTGACGGAGGACGAGGTAAACACGCATCGCACACGCGCCTAACAAATCTTATTCATGTAAACGCGCCTGCCAGTAGTCGCAGGCTCGTTTTTTTTCCCCGACTGCCAAGGAAGGGTTATGTTTTTCGCGCGTATCTTGTATGTATAAATCTAGCAGAGTTTTGTTGTGTCCTAAATCAAAACTTAAACTGAATCGCAAATATTGCTTATTTTGAGATTCAGTGATTCCCCCAGTTGTACAAAAGAACAACGTGCAAAACTCTGAACGACTCAACTTGGCTACAACAGTGTATTTTTAAGCTTTTATAAAAACTTTGTTGTTTCCAGTTTATCTGAGAAATCTACATTCGAGAAACATCTACATTTGACGACGCTCAACAAAGACTGTAGCGTTGTAGGCAAAACAGAAAAATATAGCTACGCTGTGAAAATGGACGTAACTCAGTAAATAATATTTTTGTGTTAGGTATTTAGGTATTATAAATATATAAAATAAAAAATCTTTGTTTTCCTTTTACACTACATTACAAATTAAAAAGTACTAAAAATATATTAATGTTCGATTACGGTGTACGGACGCAGCGCCTGGCGGTAAAAGCCTCTCTAAAAAGTATTTAGGTATTTAGTTTTAATTAGGTATTGTAGTCCAAGATACTTGTTCATATTTGTCAAGGTGGTTAATAATAGAAAATTTATAGGAGTATCAAGGAAAAATCGTATTTTAATAGTTTCTTGTAAGTATCTTTTGTTTTGAATAGATCGAATATTGACCACCAACTAATACAACGACACGGATGGTCGAGGGGCAAGTGTGTTGGACTGCCACGCCAAGTGCTGCGGATTCGATTCCCGCTTCGTTTATCCTGAGACTGGGTGTTTTCTATATATTTATTATGCATGTATTTACAAAAAAAAGTATTTAAGTATTCAGTTTTCTAATTCCTATAGTCCAAGCTTTGCTTAGTTTGGGGCTAGATAGCGTTGTGTGAAATTTCCAATCATTATTATCATTAATATAACCCAACCCCCGTTAATCACATAAACGTATTTTGTATTTATAAAATCACTAAAGGATCCCACTGATTTACAGACATTTAAAACATCGGATTGCAACCGTTATGGCGGACATCGCCATTTTATTCTGCAATTAAACTTAACGGTCCAATAACCTCATTGTTTTACCCGACTGCGGCAAATCCAAATGAGGATTGCGAATAAAAACGCCTGCTCTCTAAACTTTTAGTATAACTTTTATGTTGATTACTCATCACATCACAAGTGCTCGTTTTTTAAACACTGGAAAAATGGCTGCCTCATTTAATTTAGGTATTCCTACTATTATAGATGCCAGCTTATTATATTTAGAAGTGATGTCTTTATAATTATTGAGTTTTTGAGCAAGTTTTACTACATAAAAAATCAAAGTACCTTAGTGTTATACAGGAAGAAATTAGATTCTTCACCAAGCAAGATTTTGGGTTAGTGCTATAATCGAATAAGTTTTGGTGCTACATGCATCATTGCTTCTCAGATAAGTCAGATGATCTAGCACTACCACATCTCCATAATACTCAGAAGTTAGCTGGAAGAAATTTTAACTCGCATTAAGTTCATCTGTGTACTTGTATTTTTACCTTGTGCAATAAAGTATTTGCTATCTACCTATTTATCTACGAGTGCTATGGTATTTTTTTTGTAAAATATGACATACGTCATTTTACCAAACGCAGCCTCCGGAACTCCGATATTACGCAGCAGCACAAAGTCTTGTTATAGCGAAAAAGAATCTTACATTTAACCCCTCTGTCGGGGTCAGGATGTCGGCTCGGGCTTATTGCAACCTAGGGTGCTGGTGGGGGGATGTGTCGATAAATGTTATCGATGATAGATCGATAAATTAAAAAAAAATATCAAGAAAGAAATAAGGCTGAAGTTTTTTAACTAACAAGTGCCTCAGTATTTTTTTGTCTCAGGATGAAATTATATTTTTTCAAAACTATAAATCAATGCAATTTCTTGAATAAATAAAAATAATCTATAAAAAATATTATCGGGGGTTATTTTTCTGGTTGATAAGGTAGCATTAAAAATAACAACTAAGAAAATATCTCCAAATTTACTGTTACGATTTTTTTTATGTAATCACGAGGCAGGTTTGTTTATTGAAATAACAAAAAATAATATTAAGACAGAAACCAATATTTTAATTTACTTAAAATGTTCACTACTAACATTTAAATTCAAACAAAAATGGTAAGTTAAATTTCTTTACACAACTACTTCAAAAGAGGGGATTCATATTATAAAATTAAATACCTAAATTAATTAGATTTTATTACTAAAAACTTATAATTAAAACGATGTGAAATAGACAACTGGTTTTCACTAGGGAGATACCCGAAAATTTACTGAACAATTTCCAAATGGAAATTTATCATAATAATTAAGCCGTTTTTCACGGAATCATGGTTCTTTCTCACTTTTAACAGAATTAGGCAAAAATGGGCCGAGTTTAAAAGTACATTATATTCTGCCGTGTTATGGAGGAAAATGATGGATGGCTGCCCCAATTTAGACTTTATTACTAAGATTTTAAGCAACAAAGTTGTTAAGCAACTTTTACGGCCTGACATAAAACATAGGGACTAATTTAATACATAATTTTATCGGATAATAAGCTATTTTCTTTAGAAACGCTAATTATATTGACTCGAATAAAATATCTTGAATTCATTACCGAAACATAGTGCACGAAAGGAGCCTCTTCGAGGCGCATGTGAAATCCTTTCACCACACTAGTTCGGAAGAACTAGTGACACGATAAGAAGATGAACCGAACATAACATCACAACTTTTGTATATTAGAAAGGCAAAATAAGGTTAAATGGGTGTTTCTTTCTCATTCACGCCAAAATTGAATGAATTAACGAATGAATTACTGAACCAATGAAGCTGAATTTTAGTATGAGTATAGTTTATAAGCTGCTAAGAATCATTATATCCTAAAAACAGTCGAGCATAACCGCAGACAGCAGCTAGTAATATAATAATCGAAAAATTTCAAGAAATATGTACTTCTCAAGGTTATGAATAAAAATTCATGACAGGTCACACCATAACATCGATATCTATTACCCCAACCCTAGTGACAATAATAGGGTTGAGACTATTTTACGGAATCCTTTTTATTCAAATCGTACATAGTATCGTATCAAATAAGCAATATTCGGGTATCAATACATTAGGGGTCAAGCAAAAATTTTTTGAGCACATGAAAAAATATCGTAACATAAATGAAACAATTATCACACTCAAATTTCACTACGGTCTTGACATTAAGTGAAAAAGTTATATGAATCTTTTACTCATAATTACGAGTAAGAGATGGTTTCATTTTTTATTCATATTCTGAAATGAAAAACCAAATTGTTCAATCCCTAAAACTCTGAAGTTGGCGAAATGATCTCGTTGACTTTGGATTGATTTTTGTTTTTTTGACGTGACTACGTCTAATAAATCGATGAACGCCGGCTGAATGCACAAAAACGTTGACGTCATTGTCCGACAACGCTCATTGTCCCGTTACGCTGGTTATGACGTTGTCACGTTAAACTATCGTCCGTAATCCAACTTTACAGACAACCAATTTTTATTTATTGATAATTGAAAAGAAATGTGGAGGGATTTGGGTAAGCTTAGGCTTAACAATGGGACAACATAGGCTAATTAAAAAAAAGAAAAAACTCGAACTCAATTTATTTGTAAGAGTATAAACTTTTCCTCAATTCGATGACCTCAAAAAACTTGGGTTATTCTTTAGGCTCTACGAATAACTCGGACCCTAAGCCAGGGTAAAGTCGATGGGTTAAATTCGATTCAGTAAAATCTATCGATATCGATATGAGATGTAGGGATGAGGTATGTATTGTTATGTTACTAAGCTTTCCATAACAAAAACATGTTCATTATATTTTACAAAATGGAAGAATGCTGTTTGTCTAAATTGCATTTTTTTTATTTTCTCTACAAAAACATACAACAACCGACTTCAATTGGACTGTTCTAGTGACTGTAGGCACCACTGACAAGTCACAGGGATGCAAAATACGCAATTTTGTTCACGAGTAGTATACGAGGGTGCGTTTCGACTGACGCGGAGCCGGGGGAAGTGGAGAGGAGCGGACCAGGAATTGGCCAATCACAGTGCGTGTGAAGTCGAGATTTCAAGCACTGTGATTGGCCAATTCACGCTCCGCTCCTCTCCATCCGCCCAGCTCCACGTCAATGGAAACGCACCCTAAAGCGTCGATGATACACGGCCAGTTACTCGCTACAAGTCAGCGAGTTCGCTTGTAGGTTATAAACTCGCCCCGTGTCATCGACTTTTTTAAAATCTGCTTGTTGACAATCCTTCCCGAAAGCTTACTCGCTCACACGCTAGCTTTAAACTCGCCAGCCTGTAGCTTGTAAACTAGCCGTGTGTCATCGACGCTTAAATTGTGTTAATTCGTAACGCAAACGAAGTCGTAGCTGTCTACTAGTCCCAAAATAGAAAAAAATGTATGTGCCTCATATAACTAGTACAATTGCATGCAAACAATCTACAAAATTTCTGATCAAGGAAAACACAATACTTTTTTCATCTAAACAACCACAGCGTATAATAATACCGCTGGGTTAGTTGAAACTTTCAGCTTGAAAGGCATTAATTATATGTAGGATATTGTTAAAACGGTTTTTTACTAATTTCCTTCGCTTATGTTAAATATATCCAAACAAAATAAACACTTAAACATTTCGTGAAGTTGTAGTAATAAAATGACCAATCCCTTTTTTTTAAGTGATTATTCAGTTAACGTATAAGATATACATACATTGCAACTAGCTTAGAGTTTATAAAAACTGTAACCCGACTGCGGAATTATTATACATTGTATGCCAATTCGTTAGGTATTCCAAATTAAATTTAAATATGTATATGACTTATATATGTATATTTCTGAAATATCCTTTTAATTTTATCCATTTTGATATCCTACTCAAAAAACAAAAATTTATTAAAACTTACTATTTAGCTCCAACAATCCGTCATTTTGATTATTTCTTTTTAAAAACTCATCTAAGCACACTTGGGTTATTGAGTAGAAGGTAACGATACCATAACAGTCAAAATCCATCCTGCCATTTGGAAGATACGAGGTAACAAAGAAATTGACATAATACAAGATACGTGCGAATAACATAACCCTTCCTTGACAGTCGGGTAAAAATGTACAAATGTGCGAGATAACGGCACGCGGGATTCTGGGCTTAAGACGTTTTACGTCAAAAGTGACTTAGCTACATCCTCTGTCTTCGCTCGCCATGCGTACAAAATGGCTGCGACGCATAAAATCAAGCGTTGCCAAGTGCGATGCCAAGCAATCTCTGTTATATGCCAAATTGTCGACAATGCTGGGTGAAATTTCCTACATAAACAGAACTTCTTTGTCTGAAGGGGAAGTTCTGTTATATTTTAAAGATAACTTGGCGACTAGCGTATTGGTTACTTTAGCTAATAAGTTGTTAGAATATCGACACATATTATTAATTAACGGGATTAAATAAATTTGTTTTTTTAGCTCTTAAACTATGTTATACAAATATTACATACAAAATTTCAGCTCAATAACTCCTCAATAACGTCAAAACTACTGCACCGATTGCAGTAGTTTTGACGTTATTGAGGAGCGAACATCCTTTCCAACCCCACCATTTTCACAAACTTTTGCCATTTCAATATACCTAACTTAGTGGACTTTTTTTAGGTGAAACTACTAGATAATTTATTTTAGGTATTTGTACACCAAGGGCCAGAAGAAAGTCATTTTATACGAGTTTTTTACGAAAAATATTGAGTATACCGTTTTTGAAGCCCATTTAACCCTCGACTTAAATATACGCCCTCACTTTAGGCTCGAAAAATATTAAAATCTCGTATAAAATGGCTTGCTTTAAGCCCTAGGACACCACAAATAAATATTGTGTCAAAAATAAGTCGCTTATATGATTAAAACCATTTTTTTAATAAATCGTCTCTTCATTTTGCGTATTTAACTAGCACCAAAGTACCAAAAAAAATTGTTTTACATTTTAACGTTCTTCTCTACAACATTATCAAAAACCCTTTAAAATTAAATAGCCCTATCACGCTGTTATCTGCAATCAACTCCAGTCTTTAACTAAATAGCAACAAGTCGTAAAATGCCAAATCAGGGAGCTTTCATCCCCAAGACTGCAAAGCACGTAGGGTAGTTAAATTTTTAATGTGTCTCCTTAAAGTCAGGGTAAAGATGTAACAACTGAATAATAAATTAAACTGAAGATTTCGTTAGGACTACTTGTAAAAGGGTTTTTTATTATGTTACTTTAGAGTTTTTGAAAAACTATTCCGTTTGAAATTGCTCCCTTCATCAATCACTGTAAACAGGTAATAATATTTTTTTTTAATTTCAAACCATCGTGTTTCTTTTTCTGATTTTTTAGGGTTTCTTGTAAAAGGGTATTTTTTACTTTGTTACTTTCAGTATTTGAAAAACTATTCAGATTGAAATTTCTCCTTTCATTAATCACCGTTATCAGGTCATAATTTTTTTTTTTTGTAAAATGTGTACCTAATACCTATATTAATTAAAACATTATTAATTTAGTCGTATTCCTATGGCCTTGCGTCACGAGGTACCCATTATTCATAATAATTTAAGTTTCTTTCATCCTTTGGAAAACCCAGCTCGATCCAGCTCGCTACAGCTCGGCTCGGGCGCCGCACTCGCGCCGCTGTCACTCAGTCATTTTGTAGAAACCAAAAATTCTGACTGCACAGATACAACGTAGTACTCCTTTTGCATTACCCATTTGAGTATTTTTGGTAATTAAATAAGGTGTATACAAGATACGCGCGAAAAACACAAATCTTCCTTGGCAGTCAGTAAAAAAAAATGTTTAAATACTAGGTACTTACTTATAACAGTGAGGGATGCGTTCGCTCGGATGACTTTGTGCATCTGCGCTGGACCGACTTGACACTGATACTCCGCGTCATCTTCTAGCGTGACGTTGGCGATGCGAAGGTTGTAAATGCCATGGCGACGGTCACCGAACATCGTGTAGCGAGGGTAGCCGGGGATTACTGATGAAAATCCTGTTGAGAAAGAAGGCAGTTATAGATTTAAATAAAATAAATCTTAATATAATAAAAAAAAAATAGAACCTCCTATTTTAAGTCTTGGCCTAAAGGCTTGAGAACCTAACTAACATCCATATTCTAAGTCGATTTTTTCCCTCAAGGGAATACTTACGTGAGTGGTAAAATGGCCGCCGCTTTACCAAAGGTTCGGCTGTCACCTGTCAAATTACATGGAATACGGGTGTGGCAGTCCAACACACTTGCCACTCGACTATCACTGACTGATGACACCACGAAGGTTCAAAGTTTATCTAACCCTGCAGTAATCAAATTTTTTTTTTGGATTGCGAGCTATTCTCATATGCATTGTCCCTAGTAGGAACAATAGGGAAAGGACTCGGGTTTTTTTTTTTAAAATCCCGATTTCCTGGGAAGAACAATCAGGATTTTTTTGAAAAAAACCCGATTTTTCCTTTGACATCCACCGAACCGCATTGGTTCCGCTTGATAAATTAAACTCTTTCTCCAAGTCGAGAGTAGACCTGAATCCCAGCTGTGGGAACATAGGTCTATAATTCATACAATTACTAATCACAGCTACACATCTAGCATTAGTTAGTACAAACCTTGAAACCCAGTTACTTCCTCCATTATCATCAGCTCTGCATCAGCACGGGTCCATAATGGCCCGGTTCGGAGAACTTACCGCATTGGAACGTGGTAATGGTAATCTTAGCGCGTCTAATGGACTCGCACGTCTACCGAAACAATCTACGTACAGTTGCTGGATGTCTGGTGTGGTTTAAGACACAAGAGTCGGGCAAGCAAAAAAAACATTCAAGCGACTTGATAACCTCCTCTTTTGAAGTCGGTTGAAAATACGCAATTTTGTTTACTTCGACGACACATTTTTTTTCAGTTATTTGAATTATTGAAAGCTTAACGTAATAATATTATTTATTCTTTGGCTTAACTACGGAACCGATTTTAATGAAATTTCATTGGTACCAATTGGTAAGTATATCCTCTAAAACAAAAAAGAAATAGAAGAAAATTAGAATTAGAAAGTACCCGTTACAATCTAAAACCTAAACATAGATTTAATTTGAAATACCACGTTTTTATACTTTTGCTCCATCTTGCTTCCTTAACGAGATATAGCGGTTTTTATGGGGTTTTGCGGTTGTGTCGGCATTGCATGCTAATAAATGGATTTAAAATTTCCATTAAGTTGTGAGCTACCAAACTGTAAATGAAAAATTCAGCCAGTTAGCTAACCAGGAAGTGCTCAAAATTTAGTAGTCGGTACGTATAAACATCGATCGCCAACCCGCATGCCCAGCGTGGCGATTATGGGCATTACCTCCCCATGACAAGTACGACGAAAAAATGGCCCCCAGTTCCCGGTCGCCCTGCTATTCCTGGCCAAGGCGCCGGTCACGGTAACGGCAGGGCAGGGGGTGCTAGGAATCTCCGGGCTACGAAAGGCCGCCCATCCCAACTGACCCTGGCTACGTATAACGGACGCACTCTTAGGCTTGTAACCAGTGCGTCCTACCCGTCATGACATACGGAGCTGAAACGTGGACACTCACGGTACGGCTAGTCCACCAGTTTAAAGTCGCTCAGCGAGCTATGGAGCGGGCTATGCTCGGCGTCTCTCTGAAGAATATGATCCGTAATGAGGTTATCCGACAGAGGACCAAGGTTACCGACATAGCTCAGAGAATTAGCAAGCTGAAGTGGCAGTGGGCTGGTCATATCTGCCGAAGAACCGATAACCGCTGGGGTAAACGAGTTCTTGAGTGGAGACCGCGAATCGGCAAACGTAGTGTAGGACACCCTCCGGCCAGGTGGGGTGACAATCTGCGAAAGGTTGCGGGCAGAAGATGGATGCGGCAAGCCGAAGACAGGGCGCGATGGCGCTCATTGGGAGAGGCCTATGTCCAGCAGTGGACTGCGATAGGCTGATGATGATGATGACGTATAAACATAGCGCCGAGTGTTTGGCCGAGCACGTGATGTAAGCTACTCGCTTACATCACTGCCTTGGCCGAAAAACATTTTTCACACCACCTGCTCGACAATGTCCAATTACATATCATGCTATAATCCACGTAAAGCAAAAGCATTATCTCAGAGGTAATGCTGTATGAAACTCCCAAGGGTTGTAATGTGATTTGAATTTGGAACGTCAAATTCGTGTGGAAACTCGTGGAAAACTCTAAGTAAAAGAACGCCCATATGGCATTGCAAAAAGGTTTGTTCGAAAATCGAACTGGCCACTAATAAAAAAAAAAGAAAAAAGGAGCGACTTCAAACATTTTGAAACAAAAGACGGTGCATGTTCGCTGCTGGAGCCCTGGCTTTTTATTGCCTCGCAGAAGGTGTGAAAAGTAGGGTATGCTCCTCTGGGATAAAGCCTGTCTTCGTCTTGGGTAGCTTGAACCCCTCGCGTCACTCAGGAGTCTACATAACTCCCTCGCTTCGCTCAGGAACTGAGTTCCTCGTTAACTCTAGGTTCAATATGCCACCCGCGACATAAGACACTGCTTTATCCCCTTAGTGCATAATCTACTATTAATGTCTCGCCCGTTTGCTCAGTACATGTGATCTAGGCATTATGGCTCGCTGGCCGCTGCTCAGGTACGGAGAGACGTAAGGCGGGGTCGACGCTTTAATCGCTTCAGCTTATGGATTGCGCTGCTCAATTTGTGTATCCATGTCCAGTTGGAATTGCTCCATCGATTTCTGGCGTCGTGCTGCGAATGTGGAGTATTTGACCAGGTGACGGGCTACCTCCCTGGAGGCATTACTTTACTAACGAGGGTATGATAACTACCATGAATTCTTGGATTGATACTTTGAATTTCTTATTGTGCGTGCGTTTTTTCGACCATAAGGAAAGAACTTCGACAAATAACTTGTTTCGATTTCGAATTGTTTTTGTTTTATTTTATTTTCAACCGACTTTAAAAAAAGAGAGGGTTCTTAATACGGTTAAATGTTTTTTTTTTTATTATTTGTCGTTTGTTTAATAATTATTATATACTTTCAGATTGGTCCCATACAAATTTCATCAAAATCAGGTCAGTAGTTTAGTTTTGATATCAAAATAACTGAAAAAATATGTCATCGTTGTAAATGAAATTGCGTATTTAGCTTCCCTGTGACTTTTCACTAGAACAGTCCTACTGAAGTTGGTTGTACTATGTTTTTAAGAAATATTGATTATATTGGATAGCCAACAGACATACATAAATGCTTATTTTGATGTTTTTTTTACGAAACAGGTGGCGAGTCTAAAGTGCTCTCTTCATAGTAAGAGACATCATCTACCCGTGACTAAAACAGTAAGTGCAGCGCAAGACTGAAGTTCCATGTTTTTGTCCATAAACGGGCAGAAAAAAGGACTATCTATGTTTCGAGAAAAAAAATAAGGACAAAGAAAGAAAAAAAAAAGTGTCTTTATTAATGTGTTTAGCCTGATATCGAGGTCTTTTGTTTTTGGGTTTCATGGGAATCCAAGCATGGAAATGCCTTTTGGGTTCTTTGGGAATTGGGAACCAGTCGTATTTTTTGCATGGTAGTTTCATGGGAATCTAAGTATGGAAATTCGTTTTGAGTTTTTTGGGAATTGAAAACCAGTCGTATTTTTTTGCATGGTGGTTTCATGGGAATCCGAGTATGGAAATTCGTTTTGGGTTTTTTGGGAATTGAGAACCAGTGGAATTTTTGGCATAGATCTGGATATCTATATTAAAATTTTTATTATTACTTGGACTAGATTAAGATCAGCGTATCTGAAAATCCAAATACATAGACCTTCCAACAGTTCAAAGACCCGACAATTTCACGACATGATTGCGTGACCCTAGTCTGCGTTAAATCTATTAAAGCTCACACGAGATCCGCGACGCGCTCAGACACAACACTGGTTCATTTCACGGATTACCTCTAATTGATTTCTGGTTATACACTTCGGTCATCGTAACTTCATGGTACAACCATGTCGATGCGAATAGTGGAAGTGTTAGCGGAACTTAGCTGGTTTGGAGATATTATGATATTTTACCACGTTTTCAGCCCAGTAGTCCAATTCACTCCCCACGAAATATTTAGCTCAGTGCGCCTTAAAACTATTTTTTCTGTTTCATAAAATCTATGTGTGCATTAAAACACGGGCATGTTTTCGAACTGAAGTTCGAAATTTTTCGTTTCGAAATGAGTTGTTTATTGTCCTGAATAAATAAAATAAAATAAAAAAACAACATTTTTATAATCTCCGAAGATAAGTACCGCCAGGTTTTTCAGTTTTCTACTAAATTCAATGTTTGAGTGGGTAAAAAGAGGGATTGAAAATGTGCAAGTATTGATTGACTTGCTTAGTACTGACTTTGCTATTCTAAGACATTTCTTCCGCGGGTGGAACAAACAACATCGAAAATAAACAATTCTTCCACGAGTGACGAAGTCGCACGCGGGTTAGCTAGTTTAGCATATAGCAGAAGAAGAAGTCCTTCACAATATTCTTTAAGCCTCCACAGGTGTTGGAAAACTTACCCAATGCGAAGCCATCTTAAGCCTTTAGCCTTTAGGCTCTTGGGGACCAGGGGCACACTAAATCTACAAAGATCTAGCTGATAGGCTAAAATAGTCTACTCGTGAACAGAATCCCGGCTTCTACTTTGCACAGCCTACAAGCATTGCCATTCAACGTGGCAATGCCGCCAGCGTTCTGGGCACGTTGCCGTCTGGTGGTGACAACGACCGACTAGGTTATTTATAATTTTTTTTTTATATTGAGTGTAATTTATGATACTTCTCTGTTAGTAGTGTAAATAAATTGTGTTTATTATTTAGAAGAAAACGTCCACAAATGTTGGAAGACTTACCCAATGCGAAGCCATCTTTAGCCCACTGGACCTGCCCGGCCAGGTTGTTGACCGAGCATTCCAGAACAGCCTCCTGACCTTCCTGGACCCTCAGGCTTCGAGGGACGTTCCGGAAGTACTGTTGCTGGAAACCCTCTGCGCAGGATAGCACTGAAAAAGGAAATTTCGTTTAAAAATTAAGCTTCATAGCTTGATTGGCAACACTATGGGTGGAGTGGCAAGTGTATTAGACTGCCACGCCGGTGTCGCGGGTTCGATTCCCACTTCAGGACATACATTTGTGTGTTGAGCATCAGTGTTTGTTCTGAGTCTGGGTGTTTTCTATGTATTCTATGTATGTATTTACTTTCTACTTGTAAAGGCACTCAGAAGCCCAAGATACAAGCTTAGTTTGGGCCTCACCGTCACATACCTACTGTAATGGTATCCTACATGTGTACAACCAATAGCGCTAAATGTACTATTAATTAGTGTATAATTTGTATTACCTAATCATTTGATAAATAAATTGATTTGATTTGATTTTATTTACAACAATAAAGGAGTATTTAAGTATTTTATCACTTATCTGGTTCCCATAGTGCAAGCTTTGCTTAGTTTGGGCAAAGAATAAGTAATATTATTACATAGTTTGGGGCTAAATGGCGTTGTGTTATAATAAACCAAAATAATTTTTTTAAATTTATTTATACTATAGATTTATACATAGCTTTGAAACAGATTGGTTCTGAAATAACATTGAAAGAGAAGTTGATAAGAGTGCTTCTGCCCGCGACTTTGCTTGCATAGAATTGGGATTAAAATTAGCAATAAGTATTTTTCCAGCTCATAATATATTCCCTTAATTGCAACCAAATCGGTCCAGTAATTTTGGTATGATAAGGTGAAACACAAGTATCTCTCCATCGACATTTATAAATAAAAAATAATATGCTTGCAATTTTTATACAGGTAACATTAAAACCGTGGAAAGTAGTAGATAATGTAAACACTCGCTTACACGATAAACGAGTTCTAGATAGGCATCAAATTGTAAGAAAATATTTGCAATGAAATGAACCAATCAGTACCTAGTTACTGCAAAGTAATTGTTTTTACGAACAAAAAGTGGACATTACTCCAATTAATGTCTCATGAAGGCAAGACATGGACGTACAAGGAAGGTTGATCGTCAAGTAAGAATAAAAATTCATTGATTGGTTCTCTATAATATTTTATGGATTTAAAAAAGTCTTAAATATTGTATTTGATGTCAAATAAAGCTTTTGGTTTGCTGGGACTCAGGCCTACTCTCGGCAGGAGAGCGAATGGGTCTTAATCCACCACGCGGACCCAATGCGGTTTGGTGGATGTCACATGCCACAGATTTTTATTTTCTGTCCTTTTGACATGCCGGTTTCTTCACGATGTTTTCCTTCACCGTTGCGAGAACGTGGGATGCATACATAGATTTATTCGAACCCGCGACCATCAGATCGCAAGGCAAGGGTCCATCCACTCGGCCACCACGTCCTCCCAGAAATCTTCAGAAATAATATGTTTTCTAAAGAAAATGTTTGCTGTGATAAGTTTAATATTTAGGTTTAAAATGAAGACCACAATAATCTAAGCACTTAATTCATTACATAGTCAGAAAAGTGTTTCTAGCGTAACTTATTGGCTTGATCATAAAAAAACTTATATTACTTTTTATTCCCAAGGCATTATACGATTTTAGTTACTTGATCCATATAATTAAATTAGACGAGGTAAACAAATTAATTTCTTAATTAAATCTGTTTAAAAAAAACCATTTTAATTCAAGAAAAAAACAAGTTTAGAAAAACGGAATACAAGCGTGACCAGATTATCGATACCTCAAATCTCACGAATCAGACAGGGCTTACGTCACACCCTGTATAGTAGCTTATATAGAGACATGTCTGGTTTTTTGCATCTTACGGAACCCTAACGCCCAAACAAAAGGATGCACATTGGTTGCTAATACGACCAAGTGGGTGTCGAGTGGGTTCTTATGGCGCGACACTCTTGTGAGGTGAACGCACCCTAATCATAGAGCTTTGTTATGAGCGGAGCGGGTAGCGGTAAGGGTAGCGGAGCGAGAAACTGAGATTCAGACTTTTTTTTTCAATACAAGACAATACAATATCCGAGAACATTGATTTTCATTTCACAAGTGCACAAAAGGAGCCTCTTCGAGGCGCACTTGAAATCCTTGCACCACACTGGTTCGATATAACTAGTGACACGATAACAAGATTTCATAAATGTTTGCACCTGTCGAGAATCGAATTCAGATGCACCACATTACACGCTGGTTCCTTCTTTTCGCTAGTTTCAAACAAAAAAAAATTATTAAAAAAAGGTGTAGGTAAAGTAAAAAAACCCTAAATCCCTGAAAATCTTTCAACTAGGTATAAAGGTATATAATATTAGAATTAGGTTTTTTTATAGCAGCATCTGCCAATATACAGGGTGGCCCAAAATAACATTGACAAGAGGTTTTATAAAATATTTTATTAATTTTACACGTGAAATAAATAAGGTTAGACATTATTAAAATACACTTTATTTTCTACGAAAAGCCCTATTTGTCTTCAAAATAACCTCCTTTAGCGCGGATACATAGAGACAAAGGCTTGGTAACATTCCACAGATATTTTGTCCTACTCCCGTGTAAGAATTGCCTTTAGTTCGTCAACACTTCTATGACGCGTAGCACAGGACCTTGCTTCTAAGATAGACCATAAACTGTAATCCATCGGATTCAGATCAGGTGAATAGGGTGGTAGGTGGGTTCTTTGGAGCTAATGAAATCAGGAAAATTGTCTTTGCACCACTGTTGAACACTTAAGGCCCTGTGAGCTGGAGCAGAGTGTAGTCGAAATATCCATCTACGGTTACCAAAGTGCTCTTGACTCCAAGGAAGAAGCACATTTACAAGAATATCTCGACGGTAGTTTTCTTGGTTGCTTTTGATACCTTTTTCTACAAAAACTAGGGGAGTTTTACCAGTAGCGCAAATCGCACCCCAAACCATAACTGTTTCAGCGTTTTGGCGATGTTGAACAGTTGCAGCAGTTCCAGGACGAGTGGAAGACCAGATCCTGTCGTTTTGGTGATTATGGGCTTGTTCTATCGAAAATAATTTTTCGTCAGAAAATACGATATTTTCCCAATTTAACGCTGCGGAGCGTTGTTTAAGCAAACGACATCTCTCAAGCCGAATTTTTTTGTCTTTGTCCGTAAGCAATTGCGCTTTTCTGAGTTTATATGGTACCAATTGTAGATCATGCTTTACGATACGCTGTATGCTGGAGCGACTGATTCCCAAGTCTCTTGCCATTTTTCTCACCTTGGTCTGTGGATTACGGACTAATCTTTGTTTGATAATGTGTCGGTTCCTACAAGTTCTAACAGTCCTCTTGCGTCCTCTTCCAGGACGGTCTCCGATGTGGCCGAGCTCGTTATAACGTTTAATTGCTGAAGAAACTAACTGACGACTAACACCGAGAATGTTTGCTATCTCACACTGCCTTATTCCACGCTCATGCAATGAAATTATGGCTCCACGTTGCACTGACATAGTGAAAAAAACAAAATTTTAAAACTTTTTAGGAAACAAAGTAAGTTAAAAATAGCGCCAAAGAATGAGTATACAATAACAAAAAAACCAAAGACAACGTAGAACATTCCATTTTGGAAATTTTTACTTTTTAATTTAGTCAATGTTATTTTGGGCCACGGTGTAAAAGTCTATAATAGGGTTTTCGAATGGCGATCACGAACTGGCTGCATTATCAGCCTATAATGTTCCCACTGCTGGGACTCAGGCCTACTCTCGGCAGGAGAGTGAATGGGTCTTAATCCACCACGCGGACCCAATGCGGATTAGTGGATGTCGCATGCCATAGAACATTTTTTTTTTTTTGGTTTTCTGTCCGTTGACATGCCGTTTTCCTCACGATGTTTTCCTTCACCGTTGCGAGAACGTGGGGTGCATACATAGATTTTTTCGACCGAAAAAACCCATTTACGCATGACTGCCACTGGGATTCGAACCCGCGACCATCAGATCGCAAGGCTAGGGCCTCATCCACTCGGCCACCACGTCCTCTGAACTGGCTGAAGTCAATGATATTCAGTTCCTAACTATAAAACATGTGACATGAGTGCACGAAAGGACCCTCTTCGAGGCGCACTTGAAATCCTTTTACCACACGGGTTCGAAAGAACTAGTGGAACGATAAGAAATTCCTAGCCGCTATCGCTTATGAATCGAACCACACCCGAGCATAATACTCTTGGCTGAGTGCAGCCGACAAGTGCGTGAAAATTAACGCGCTACAAAATGTTCAGGAAGCTCTATTTACTAGGACATACTTTTACCTTTTCTGGGTATGTTAAGTGAAGGTATATTTGTGACAAAAAGAGTTGAGAAATAAAACAGAAATAGCATTTTAAATTGGGCACACTAGCTCCTTACTAATGAAGTCTAAATAATGATGTACATATTAGTCTTATCGATGGTTTTAGAAAGTAACGCATCTTTTTGTTTTGACTTCGAAAATATAATCTAATTTTCAACAGACTTAAAAAAAAGGAGGTATGAAGTCGGTTAATTTTTTTTTTTTATGTTTGGTACCTTAGAACTTTGTAGTTTATAAACTGATTAGAAAAAATATTTTTAATTTTTGTTTGTGAGGATAAACTTTCAGATTGGTCACATACAAATTTCATAACAATCAGTTCAGTAGTTTAGTGTTTATATGAAAATATCTGGAAACAATACATAATAATGTCTTCGAAGTAAATGAAATTGCATGTTTTGCTTTCCTGCGACTTTTCAGTTAGTAAAACGGTCACTAAAACATTCCAATTGAAGTGGGTTGTACTATGTTTTATAAAACTTTGATTACAGGATGAGACTTACATAAATCTTGTACAAAAAAATTTTGTATGATGCACGCCAACATGTTCACTATTGTATTTTTTTATCTTGTGCATATAACTAGATTTTCTCCAAGATGGTGGTACCAAGACTACCAAGACAATGCCTTTGGAATCTCGCCAGCGAATAAAAATGCAAATGGAGCAGGTTTTGTCAGCTTTTTAATCCCATTATTGCGACCACGCGAAATTGAACTGTCGATAATCGATAGAATCTTGGAACATCCCTTTGCGGATCTGAGAATCAGAATTTTCAAGAGGCTTAAATTATTCTCGGCACAACGCACTTCCCTCATTCAGTGCCATAAATCTATTTTAATTTTTAATTTTGTATGTTAGTAATTTTATTTTAATTAAAAAAAAACTGGATTTTATGTGATCTGAAATATACTGTAGTATTATCGTGATGAATAGTACTTTATATCCTTTCCTTTGTATGAGACTACTCCTTCTCATAAGATTCTCTAAGTTATTTTTAACTCTTATTTAAGTTATTTGATTGCGTTGTTTTGTTGTAAGTATATTCCGACACAATGTAAAAATTGTTTGGAAAATAAATGAAATTAAATTAAATTTCCCGGTCCTAAACTATAGGTAACTTTACTGAATTTCAGCCCAATCGTATCAGTAGTTTTATTATGATTGAGCAACAAACATTCACCTATGCATCGATGGACATATTATGTTTAATCCATTCATCCTCACAAACAATCATAAAAGTGGGATTTATATGGTCAGGCTTTTAGGACGAAGTATATCCTTCAAATTTCTTGTAACCTTCCAATTTTTTCCTGAATTAAACCCCGAAACCGCAATAAAACGGTCCAATAACTGAAGCTTTGGGTTCAATTCCACTATAACGGCCTATCGGGCTTAATATGAGACCTCTTAGTTCAAACGACGCCCGGCCGCAGCTAAGCGTTCTAAATTCAAATGTAATGAGCGGTTATTCCGAGCCCATTTCATCGACACTTCGAAACTAACGATAACTTTCCATCGATAGATGTACAACACTGATATACAAAGTGTGGCATGACAGTTAAGTGGGTTCCTGCGTTTCTACGTTTTAGGCGAGACGAGCTAAGAGCTCCTGAATGTGGCAAAATTCTGAAAATTTAGCACGAGAGAAAATTAATAATATTAGTTAAACCATTAAGTATAATCTTTTTACTACCAAATGCTTTGGATTTTACTATAGGAGTACCACAAGGATCGATCCTCGGTCCATTATGGTTTCGTTTTTACACCACTGACTCTTCAAGTGGATTATTTTAAATTGAGGTACCTGGCTTACAAACTTTGTAGATAGGATTCCTTTAATCTTCTACACGCTCTGTTCCGTTTTTCTCGTTTTTAAGGTTCTGTAGATCAGATAGAAAGCCAATGATTGTCTCTGTCAGTTTGTCAATTTCCGCAAGCCTATTACAATGGTAGGTACCTACTTAGAGTATTTTGCTTCACTATAATTAACTTTTAGTATATTTTGATGTATTAATGTGTTATTAATTTATGAAAGTTCGAGCTTTAGAAATTAACATCGTATTTGGGGCGGAGAATTCTGGAAGCTTTAATATCAATATTCCAGCTTTAGACTAGATATTTTGATAAATGAGCTTTGTCTCAAAATAGGGGTTTTGATGTTAAAAAATTTAAAAGAAAATGAATTTAGGGTTTAACGATTCACAGGGAATCATTTTCTTTAGCTAGGAAACCTAACGAAAATAATTAAAGAACCATAATCAAATGCAAAGTTCACTCACACTTAACAAGTTCCATAGATATGTGGTATGTAACTGGTAGATAATTACGGTTCTCGTTTGTAACATGTAATTACTAGTTTTTTAAGATCTTGGTTGTAGGATTCTACCGAGAAATAAGGTTTTAGTTGAGTATCACGATTCTAAAGAGTTTTTACTGATTTGTGAAAGAGGAGGGTAATGTTTTATACTTTTACTAGTTGACACCCGTAACTTCATTTGTGTTGCGAATTAAGAAAAGTCATTTCTTAGTACGTTAACTTCTTGAAGCAAAATACGCAATTTTGTTCACTTCATCGACTTTTTTTTCAGATATTTTGATTTAAGGGTAATCCTCAAATCCGAATTCCATACAAAAATGTTTCGGACAAATAATCAAAAAGTACGCCGTATTATAGTAATTTCTACACACTATTCGTTCCCTCTATGTTTTTTGATTTCGTGAACAAAAAAGTGAAAGGTTTCATACTTTAATTTAGATTTTATGCGTGTTTATAAGTTAATTAATTTAATTGGGTTAATTTTAAAACACGTATAAAATCTAAATTAAAGTATGAAACCTTTCACTATTTTTGTTCACGAAATCAAAAAACATATAGGAAACGAATAGTGTGTAGAAATTACTATAATACGGCGTACTTTTTGAGTATTTGTCCGAAACATTTTTGTATGGAATTCGGATTTGAGGATGCCCCTTAAAGACAGAACTAGGTACTGAACCGATTATGATAAAAATATCTATGTAATGAGACCGATCTGAAAGTGTAACCTCTCAAACGAAATAGATTTTTTCAAATCGGTTTATAAACAACAAAGATCTGAGGTAACAAACAAAAAAAAAACAAAATTAACGAAATTAAGTACCTCCTCTTTTTTTGAAATCGTTTGAAAATATATGTTAAATCATCAACGTCGGGCTGACATACATAAAAATGAATGTAGGTACGAAAGTATAACCGTGGGTAAAAATGTGCGAAATATTTTTACGAAAGAACATAAAAACAACAGACGTAATTAAAACTCCAAAAGTAAGACAGGGATGCCAGCGCAAAAAATCTCCCGATAAAGTTGGAAAACACCCATACATCTTACTTCGAGCGTATTTAGTCGGGAAACTTCTAAGTCAATTATGGGGAGTATTGATTTAAGAGGATGCTCGGGTGGGATAGGTGAGGGTTCCGTATAACTTTTAATGAAAATTATGGATGTTGAGAAGTTGAGTTTGCTTGTCAGCACTTTTGTGATATTAGGTACTTACCTAATAAGCTTGATGTTTAATGTTGTTACTAGCTTCTTTACGTGTAATATGGGTATAAATGAGTAAGTAAAGTGTTTTTTTGCGTTGAAAAATCTTTGTTTTAGTTTAGTTTTAGGCTAGGTACAGAGGCAATAAAACTGCAATTTAGGCCCTAGGGGAAAAAAAGAGAAGAAAAGAAAGTGCTTTTAAAATTTTCCAAGTTTTAGTTTGTAACAGGTTTCATGTCGGAGTTAAGAACTTTTTTCAAATTTTGAACTTCGGTCTTTCATAATACTTTAATAGACCAGGGCATTATGAAGGACCTACTCTGTATTTGAATTACGAAATGGGCGCTCATTTCAGTATTTTTTAATTTTCTCGCTATTAAAGTGAAAATTTTGTTTTTACCTCGTTTTTGAAGCCCAGTTTATACTCGATTTAAATATCCGCAAAATTATTGTATTAAGATGGCTTACTTCAAGCCCTTGGTGTACAAATACTATTTTAACACACTTCCTATATTAAATATCAACATTAATAAGTACCTACTTTCACATTTTCATATTAAGGTAATTTCACATATTTTTTAATGAATGAAAAACGTTCCATTCATTAACATCATAATATGATGATATTTTCAATTAAAAATGCCAATTATCATAAAAATATTAACCTAATAGTAATATTTTAGAACAAAAGTATCCATTTAACTTTTAACATTATAATTTTATGACCTCAATAAAGAAGGTACTTTCATTTTAAAAATATGTCCACCGCCTTTTATCGGCAATCAAGTCATGAGCATTAAAAAGGGCTTGTTCTGAACCCGACCATTAAGTAAAAATATTAACTTTACTTAATTTAAAAAAACTAGAAGAAAAAACAACGTTTCCTTGGTAAAAATAAAATTATGGAGCGTGTTATAAAAATAGTGTACATAAGTGTAGATAGGGTTGTAGTAGTAACAAATTTTCAAAAAAAAAAAAACCTTTTGTTCCTATCCCTATTTAGGATAACTTCATCCTTAATCTTAATATTACTATGCAGAATTATTTTAACAAAGAACCCACTTTTACAACGCTGAGTAAGCTCAGGAATAAATCTTACAATTTAGAAGGAACTCGTAAACCGCTATCTACCGAAACGTTTTTTTAAAGCCACTAAGCAACCCTTAAATAGCTGTTAAAGAGTCATACTTTCCAGCAGGGCCTAGGAGACGTATGCATTTGATTTTTAAATAAAATAAAATTAGCAAAATTGTACTATTTTGTACCTCAAACAGAATTACAGTAATTTAAATTTGTGACTCATGCCATCTTATGCCAAAAACTGTACTTAACCAAATTGCCAGAGTAAGAAACCTCAATATCCCGAGATCTACATCCGATTTTGGTTGAGGTAAAAATTAGTACATTTTGGGTTCCTTTTTTTATGTACCTATAAATCCACTACGTAAGTCTTCGTGGCTCCGCTGTAAAGTATCACTCGTAATACGACCTATATACGACCTATATACGACCTATATCTTCTATCTTTACATATAATAAAGCAGAAGACTCCGAATTCTTGTTCATAATAAGTTCAAGAATTTGGGGTCTTCTTCTGGTCTTATGTTTTTTTTACGGAAAATAAGCAAGTACTGATTGACTTGCTTTGTACTGATACTTTGCTATTCTGTGACATTTATTCTGCAGTGAGTGGAACAAACAACATCGACAATAAACAGTTGATTTAAGATAATTGATTGATTCAGGCGTTACTTTGCGGAAATCCATAAATATCTACAAATTATATAAATATATTTAGTAATAAATCCGCTTAATTTCTAAACAAAGGTTTTAATTAACTTAACTTTAGTTCAACTAAACCAAAGAGTCAACGAACAGAAAACCAAAGTTTGAAGATACGACACGTGTTTCGCCTCTACACGAGGCATCATCAGGAGGTGTGGACTCGCCGAAGTTCGAAACGAGAGTAAACGTAACGAGAGTACTCTCGTTTCGAACTTCGGCGAGTCCACACCTCCTGATGATGCCTCGTGTAGAGGCGAAACACGTGTCGTATCTTTGAACTTTGGTTTTCTGTTCGTTGACTCTTTGGTTTAGTTGAACTAAAGTTAAGTTAATTAAAACCTTTGTTTAGAAATTAAGCGGATTTATTACTAAATATATTTATATAATTTGTTAATAAACAGTTCTTCAACGGGTGACGAAATGGCACGCGGGTACAGCTAGTATTTAATAAACTAACGTACTTTTTCCAGACCTCACTGTAGGAATAAAAATACTTGCACGGAGAAATAAATCTCGTTATATTTACTATAATTCTAGTTGAATTTCTGCCAGCAAGAATTATTTCGTAACAATTACAATAATAATAATTCCTGCTAGCGAAATTTAGTAACGATTACAATATTAGTTCTAGCTAACAAAATATATTAAAGGGTACAAGAAAATATATTAAGTATAGTCTATTTTGTCTCGCTATCCCATTTTTTTTTCTTCGTGTGTAACTCATGTTTTCGTGGCCCCGGCCCCGCTGTGAAGTAACACTCGTAATAAGATCTTATCAACCTGCATTCGACAGTTTATTTGAAATCGTACTGAAAACTTCTCGAGTTCGTGCGAACTTTTGATTGGAGTAACTTCAACGCTGAAATATTATGCTCCTTTAATGGAAAACTAAACTTTGATATTAGAATTTAATTTCAACTTTCGTTTTTTTCTGGCTTCCCGAAGTTGAGGTTTGCTGCGTTATAATGGACTGTTCTTAGGTCTCGTGTCTGTCGGATTGTGGAATTTAACGAACCAGTTTGTAGTGACATATCTATATCAAACTAATATTATACCTAAAGGCAAAATTTGGTGTTTTACTGGAGGGGCAAACGTTCCTCAATCACGCCAAAACTATAGAGTTGTTTTAGCTGAAATTCGGTACGCGTGTCTTCAATATCTTTAATTTATTAATTAAGTAATTATAAATTAAAATACTGTTTATAATTTTAACTTTTGGGTATTTTTTTTGATAACACATCAAGCGTACATTACTTATGTAAATTTTCATTTTTTCAACATCACGTTGAACGGATAAGGCCAGTCGCAAGCGAGCCACCGTCCACAGGACTGGTGGACGGTGACAATCAGTTTACATACATTTTTTTGTTGTAGTACTTCGCCGCTACCGGCGACACGTGTAGCGGCCACTTGTTTGCGACTAGCTTAACCGTCCGAAATATAGGATCTGTTCGCGTCCCATGTCGCACTTAATACTTCCCATTCAACCCCTCATCGTTTTCTTTTTTGCTAAAAAGTTAAGTCAAAAAACGTATAAAACTTGGATAATAGGTCCAATTCAGCAGAGCACCGGCGAAATAACTTCGGATTTCCGCGACGTAGCCTACTTGGAACAGCTTGTTCACTTGAGGATTTTCAAAGATTTAAAATAAATATTAAAATATTTTATTTCGGACTTCAGAGACCCATATTCAACCTACCTTACATTATTAAATTAAATTAAATGATACCTACAGATATTAATATATTAAATGATTTAAATTAGATTTTATAAAAGGGAAAGCATTGTGCCGAGAATAATCAGCAAGGAAAATAGTGACTGACAGACGAAAGGAAAGGAGCCTCTTCGAAACGCACTTGAAATCCTTTCACCACTCTGGTTCAAAATAACTAGTGACACGATAAGAAGAAGAAAACTGTCAGAAAACGCACAGGCCAAACGAAGAAGAAGAACGAAAGCCAATGAACGAAGAGACTTGAAATTCTGAGGGTATATTCGTCACAACAGATGTACAGACAGCGTCAGAGATAAGTATCCCTCTTACACAAGACACCCAGCTATAAATACTACCAAAAAATTGTAATATTTAAAATTATTTTTAGCCTTACACACGGTTATACATAATTATTTTTTAAAGGCAAAACTTCTCCATTCGCCGCGACGGAGATTTAAAGGGATTTGAAGCTGGGTCTTATAATGCAAGGGGGATACTTATCTATGACGCTGTCTGTACACAACTGAGAGGTACGCAAAGTTCGAAAACATGGTGTCAATATCACTATTTCGAAATAACTAGTAAACCATAAGAACAAGTTTTTTTTTTTTAAGTTTGATTTGCGATCAGTTTAATTTACTATGAGCAAATATTAAGAAGAAGAAATAACAAAAATTGAGTTTACCAGCTATGCTTGTTTACCCTGTTTCGTTCGACATAAACCCTGTCCACCTTTCTCCTATCTTCCTAATTGGTTTCGTTCGAACTTTTGTTTCATTGTTATGTAGCACAGTTGCGCCGCTCAATTTATTAGCAAGCGAAGTCGAAAGACTTTGTAAGGATAAAAAGTGAGCTACAGTTCTATAGGAGATATTTTTTGATTTATATATAAAAGTACGAGTTTTTTTTATGTTCATAAGCGACCAAAAGTATTTTCAAAATACTTCAAAATAGGGCGTTTTTTTATGTCAGTTTTTTAGATTTGAAAAAATATTTTTTTGTGTGAGTGGATATACTCCAGGTTGGTTCCATAGGAATTTTATGAAAATCGGTTCAGTATTTTGGTTTTGAAATCAAATAACTGAAAATAAACATGTCAGTGAAGTGAATGAAATTGCGTATTTTGCAGCATGCATTGGGCAGTCGCGAAAGACCAAAAATTTTAAAAACCGGAAATTATATTTACAAAATTCATTCGTAAAAAAATATTATAAATATTTTTTTTATTATGAATGTATTTTGTATTTTTTTTTATTTATACATATTTTTATTACAATGTTTTTTTGTCATTGGATTGTAGTTATCAGAATAAAATAGTAGATTATGCACTAAGGGGATAAAGCAGTGTCTTATGTCGCGGGTGGCATATTGAATCCTGAGCTAACGAGGGACTCAGTTAACTCCTGAGCGAAGCGAGGGAGTTATGTAGAGTCCTGAGTGACGCGAGGGTTCAAGCTGCCCAAGACGAAGACAAGCTTTATCCCAGAGGAGCATACTCTACTTTTCACACCTTCTGCGAGGCATAAAAAGCCAGGGCTCCGAACTCAGCAGCCAACACCATCTTTTGTTTCACAATCTTTGAATCGCGCCTTTTTTCTTTTTTTTTATGAGTGGCCAGTTCGATTTTAGAACAAACCTTTTTACAATGCCATATGGGCGTTCTTTTACTTAGAGTTTTTCTACGAGTTTTCACACGAATTTGACGTTCCAAATTCAAATCACATTACTACCCTTGGGGGTTTCATACAACATTACCTCCCTTGGTAGGTAATGCTTTGCTTTACCTTGATGATAGCATGAAATGTATTTGGATATTGTCGAGCAGGTGGTGTGAAAAATATATTATTACATATATAATATAATATATTATTATTAAAACTCCATTGTAAAAATAAATAATAAAGATAATAATATAATTATTTCAGTTTATTGACGGGGTGTCTGAAATTGTCCTGTTTTACGTTCCATTTTGCTTTGAAACTGTCTGTGTTCTATAGAAACACTGTTGAATGAATGAATGAATTCTTTATTGAGTAAGTGGTGGCCGAGTGGATGAGGCCCTTGCGATCTGATGGTCGCGGGTGCGAATCCCGGTGGCAGTCATGCGTAATGGGTTTTTTCGGTCGAAAAAATCTATGTATGCATCCCACGTTCTCGCAACGGTGAAGAAAAACATCGTGAGGAAACCGGCATGTCGTAGTACCAAAAGTTCGAAAACATGTGTCGAGTGCACAAAAGGAGCCTCTTCGAGGCGCACTTGAAATCCTTTCACCACACTGGTTCGAAGGAACTAGTGACACATAAGAAGAACGATTTATTTATCTCAAGTATATTATTAATCTAATGCTATTCACCTGCTATAACGAGGTGGTAGGTTGATAATCTAACAAACATCCCTTTGTGTGTTATGATAAGATAATTATAATTATGTAGCGAACAGCTCGGTCAAAGCGGCAATTAGCTCGAGCCACTGAGCAATGTAGCTGTAGCTAGCTAATGGGAATTATACAAGACTTACACAGTGAATAGAACACAGCTAGATTACTACATGGAACAAGCTTAAAGTTTATAGAAACTGAACACCAGACTGCGAAAATATTATGCATTGATTGCTAATTCATTATTCCAAATTAAATTTAAACATAAATCATGTACATTTTTGTAATCTCCTTTTAATTTTCTTCATTTTGATATCATACTCGATAGGTTTGGTAAACAAACAATTATTAACGACTCACTATTTAGCGCCATAAATCCACCATTTTGTTTTTTTTCAAAATACTACACCACTAAGGACACTTGGGTTGTTCAGACGAATCTAACGATGCCTTAGTTATTGAAATCCATGCAGCCGTTTGGAGAAAGGGGGTTACAAAGAAATTTACATACATAAGATAATTGATTGATTCAGGCGTTACTTTGCGGAAATCCATAAATATCAACAAATTATATAAATATATTTAGTAATAAATCCGCTTGATTTCTAAACAAAGGTTTTAATTAACTTAACTTTAGTTTAGAACTTTAGTACATATTACTATATTATAAACCAAAGAGTCAACGAACAGAAAAAAGCGGATTTATTACTAAATATATTTATATAAATTGTTGATATTTACATACATACTAGATAAGCGCAATCAACATAACCCTTCCTTGGTAGTCAGGTAAAAATTGCACTTCTTCTGCTTATCGTGTCACTAGTTCCTTCGAACCAGTGTGGTGAAAGGATTTCAAGTGCGCTTCGAGTGCACAAAGGAGAATCTCCTTTGTGCACTCGACACATGTTTTCGAAGATTTGGTTCTACGACATGTCGGTTTCCTCACGATGTTTTCCTTCACCGTTGCGAGAACGTGGGATGCATACATAGATTTTTACGATCGAAAAAAACCATTTACGCATGATTGCCACCGGGATACATTGTTATATATAATTGTATCAACTACCTATTGTATTAATTATATAGATTACTACAGTTAGGTACGTAAGAAATGACAAAAAACTGATGTTACACCTTAATTAACTAACATTAATGCTTTGTTATGTTACTGTGTCTTCACCCTTTTCAATAAATAAATACAATACAATACAATACGATAGAGATACATATTAAGTAACCCAGCTGGTACTTATAAGAGCTATGCAGCTACAAACTGATTCTCATTGAAAGGCAAGTTTATCTGTCGGAGCTTCGGACTGTTTTGAGCCAATTTAAGAACCTTTGAAAACTTTAACTGGCACTTAGCTTTGCTAGATTTATTTCTGTTTTTGAATAAACACTAAATTCGCTGTTTACTTGAAAGTTAGAGGTTGTCGATTTGGCACAAAAACGACTAAATATATACCGTATTGTCGTTGGTATTTTTGTGCACAATCAGCAACTTCCAAAATATCGAAAAACTTATATACATACAAGATACGCGCGAAAAACACAACCCTTCCTTGGCAGTCGGGTCAAAGGACATTTTAGTTACATTTGATACTCTCATTTTAATTATTGTACTATATTTATATCGCTTATTATAAATTAATGAATATTAATCATTTTATCAATTCTGAAACGAATATAAGTTTTTTGAAGCAAAAAAAAAAGCAAATGATAGGTAATAATATATGAATACAGTAAACGAGTGAACGACATAACATAGAGAATGAATGAATTATTTGTCTCAAGTATGGTTAGTTACACACTGGTTTGGATGTATTAAGTAGAGTCACATACTTCACAGAAGAATACAGTATACAAATCTTACATTACACTGTTTTTTCTCAGTCGAAAAAAATGGATGTATGTAGACGTAGAGTTAATGAGTTAGGTAAATTAACGACAAATCCTTTTATTTTTCTAAAAAACACGACAAAGGGAATTAGGGTGCCGTTTAACTAAATGGGACGGAGCGAACCCATTAATCCTGAGTTGATTAAATGTCCGCCATATTAATTACGGCACGAAGAAAAATAATGTGATCATTTACGGACGGTCAAAGGAATATAGAAATGACTGATTGGTAACGCCCCTACTATTGGTAAGTAATGGGATAGTTCGTGTTTTGATTCGAGATTTTTTCATTGATGTGAAAATTGAACAGTCGAAATGCGCTTTAGATAGATAGATAATTTTTTAATGAATACATGGAAAATAACAAATAGAGCGCTTTAATGAGAGAATAAGAAGAATCACGACTGCCAATGGGCAGTCGTGAGTCGTGTTAAAAAAAATATATTAAAATTTAGTAATGACTAAATTTTAATATTATTTTTTTATTTTATAAACCAAACATTGCTACACAGAACTAAATGACATTGGTGAATACTACATTTAATTTCAAGTCGAATCGGAATGACATTTTAATAGCTTTCAGAACGCGTATATATTACATACATTACTCTCTTTCAGTCGGGTAAAAAAAGATGGTTCGTTTGCAGCTCAGCAAACATGTTCTAATTTATTATATTTATTTAGCGGCAGCAGCCAATTACAATTAATAAAGAAATGAAACTGAAAGAGTAAAATGGATTATGTATTTAAATAAGTCAAGATAAAACCTCATTATGGTTGTTTGAATTTAGAATACTTTCGTTCGAAAAGATTACCCCACACAGATTTCCATTCGAGAAGTGATCCCAACAGTGACTTTTCTTCGAGATCTCATAGTAGTGGTCGAACGCTTATTGTACCGTCAGGCACATTCGTACCAGGATTAAGAAGAGTCGAGATGAATAAGGGCTCTTCTCGATGATCGAACGGCCTTCCTAATAGGTACGGAAACAAATCAGTCATCCGTAACTAGAGGACGTACTTCATCCTTGTATGTTCTATTTAACAGCAATCTGTATAATCCGGTATTATGTAGAATACCTAGGCATTCTATGGAATACCTAAAACATTGCAACTAGTAAACAAGAGTTGCAAATTTAAATCAAAAAACCACCCTTTTTGCGTTTACTCTATTTCGCTTCTTTACGTTTTTCATGATGTTAGAATGCATTATCATGATCTATAAAAACCGGTATGTGTAGAATACCTAGGCATTTTATAGAATACCTAAAACATTGCAACTAGTAAACAAGAGTTGCAAATTTAAATCTAAAAACCACCCTTTTTGCGTTTGCTCTATTTCGCTTCTTTACGTTTTTCATGATGTTAGAATGCATTGTCATGACATGATATGTATAAACCGGTATTGTGTAGAATACCTAGGCATTTTATAGAATACCTAAAACATTGCAACTAGTCAAAAGAAATGTAGATTATTATATAGAACTATATTTTTATGCGTTAGCTCTATTCTATCTCGCTTCCTTTACGAGATATACGGATTTTTATGATTTCCAACCGAGTCGAAAAAAGGGTGAGGTTCTCAATGTTTGTTACCTTAAAACTTAATTGTTTAAAAACCGATTTGAAAAAAAAATGAAATTATATACTTCCAAATTTGTCCCATAGGCGTTATCCTAATAGAACGCGTTCACGCGATCGTCGCGCGAGCAAGCGATGCGACCGTCGCGCGAATCCGCGATCAAACGTACTAACGTCAAATAGGCGTCCCGATAGGCAATCGCGCGATCGCGCGACGCAAAAATGAAATGAACTTGCGATGGTCGCGTCATCGCGTTCTATTAGGACACTGCCATAGAGGTAGGTTTTACATACTACAACCGACTTCAATTGGACGGTTCTAGTGCCCGTAAACGCCACTGAATAGTCTCAAGGAAGAAAAATATGCAAAAAAACAACATAAAAAAACCTTCAACCGCACTGATAACCTCCTATTTCTTTGAAGTCGGTTAAAAAATAGATTAACCTAGTACATTATTGGCCTGGATTACCACAAGGGTGTCAGCCTTCATGGCGTGTAAATAAATTGAATTAATCATGGCAGAACCCTGGTTTAGAGAGCCTAGGCTTTCTGTAAGTAGGTCATGCGATGGTTACCTACGATTGAGCTTGCATATCACTAGCTGCAATCTGTGGAGTGATTTTGTGAAAAGGGACGGGAATGTGTAACAGCCGGGAGCGCGTTTTGATTTGACCAAGCGTTGGCCGTCAGATGGTATCCACTTCAATTGTTTTCTATGCATATATTTCTGCTTCTTATCGTGTCACTAGTTCCTTCGAACCAGTTTAGTGAAAGGATTTCAAGTGCGCCTCGAAGAGGCTCCTTTTGTGCACTAGGTTCTACGACATGCCGGTTTCCTCACGATGTTTTCCTTTACTGTTTTTTGTTGACTGCTACCGGGATTCGAGCCCGCGATCATCAGATCGCAAGGCAAAGGCCTCATCCACTTGGCCAACATGTCCTCATATACATATACTTATCATTACGTATGTTTTTTTTTCTAAGTAGATATAGGTACCCACAGAAGTATTAGAGTACAGTAACACAATGTAGTACATTGAAAACATGCCCAAGAAAAGAGAGCCACATTGGCTAACTTACACATTACATTTTGGTCAGATGCAAATTTTAGAAAAAGAGAAGTAACAGGGCGAGATAAATTATATGTCAAAACTACAAGGCTTTTTCATTGTTAATAAAACTACATCGTAAAAAGTAACAAACATAATTTAAAAATGGAGATATTTCATTTTTATTGACGAGGTGTCTGATTTTTTTCGGTCCTGTCTTAGGACTCCATTTTGGTTTGATACTGTCCATCTTGGTGTTCTATAGGAACACCGTTATTAATCTATGGATATACCTAATACAACTTTACATTTTGATTCGTCGTGTTGTAGATAATATAACCAGTTATATTATAATAAGCTTGTTTAGTTAGTTACTAGATAGCGTATCGTGAAATGTCCAAATATTATTTATTTATTTACCTATAAATTAATAACTAACATAAGTAACCTACTTCATAGTAAATTATTGTTCAAAATACATACTCAACAAAAGGCTTATCACAAAACTCAATGTACCCTAATATTTCAAAGGGCAACGTGTTCCGTACAATTTTAATAACAGTTTAATTGGTGAACCCTTTTCTAATCAACGGTTTAAATCTCATATTTTGGCGGGTTTATTTGATTTTGAAAATGGGACAAACTATTTTAGAGGATAACATATAATTTTGCTGTATTCTTTTGTGTACCTTTTTTGTAGTTTGTACAAAAATACGTATACATATAAATTGCTTTCTAGTTAGTAAAACTGTACTAATTTGATGGTTTGGGGGGAAGATTGTTTTAAGAACAAAAAGTAGTAAGGATTTTAGGGCACCCGCAAACGCGTCGCCGGTGGCAGCCACGCGACAGCAACATAAACTACATAAATCAGCTAATAATACAACAAAGTTCTGAGGTAACAAACATAAAAAAGATCAACCAAATTAAAACCTCCTTCGAGTCTTTCTTTTTTTGAAGTCTGTTGAAAACGTATGAAAACTGTCAGACGCCGGCCAATTATTGCAGTTGTTGTAACACGTTTGCGGATGCACATACCTACAGTCTTAATAAGTTAAAAAAGAAATATGGATGAATATATGTATGTAATTAGGTTTTTTTTTAAACTAAACTTACCACACAAAACAGCGATTAAAAATCCCATTTTGGCACACATTTTGACAGATCGCCCAAATCGCCACTACACATAGTTCATAACGACAAATATAAAAATCATCGCAGTTTGTGAGAAGCTTAACTTCAGTATGTCAATCACTTTAGCACAGTATTGTAACTTTGGCACAAACTTTGTCAACCACTTTTGGCACACTTGTCACTTTGGCACACCTTTGTCAACCACTTTTGGCACACCTGTAAACTACTATAGGTACACCAGTCAACCACTTTGGGCACACCTGTCAACCACTTTTGGCACACTTTTCAACCACTTTTGGCACACTAGTGAATGAGTTTGTCACAACTTCGTTGTATTACTTAGGCTAACGAAGTCGGAGATACACACCGATTCGTGGCATGTTTTATAGAGGCTGGAAATCTGTAAAGAAAAAAAAACTGTCAAAATTTGCAAATTTGTATACTTTAATTCAAAATAATTTTCCGAGTTCGTAGTTTTAGTTTTTGAGACTAGTTAAAGAACACCCTAATTCTAATTCTAATTTGGGTAAGGGGTTGCATATGGTCTGCACTGACGTCCCGCTGTGGGGTGTATTGGAACACCCTGTATAAGTAAATATTTTTTTTATTACAATTCATTTTTTTTTCAGATTGTTAAATGGTTAAGTTTTAAACAGTTGTTTTGAGTTTTTTGACACGAATTTTCATAGATTAAACGTCAAAGTTAACGGACGAAGGGCCTTATCTTCCGATTATACACGGTCAATTTGTAATCACCATAAAAAAAGACGCATAGGTAGTCAGCCGTTACTGAACACATATACGACAAAAAACCTTGCAAATATTTAGTCGAATTAATGCAAAATAAATTTAATTAAAATTGGATAACTGTTACCGTTAGTCGTTTTCCCATGGATTTGCGTCAGGCGGTACCTTTTATTGATAATAATTTAAGTTTCATTAATCATTTGGCAAACCCGGGTACCCAGCTCGAGCCAGTTCGCATAACCTCGGCTCAGGCGCCGCACTCGTTCCGCTGTCACTCTGCCATTTTGTAGAAATCCAAAATTCTGACTGCACAGATGCAAAATAGTACCCTGTCTGCATTGCCCATTAATTTTATTTTGGTAATTAAAATTTGGTGATGGTATATTGGTGAATGTTATATCTTTATTTGATCCGTAGCAAAAACCCCTTACTTGTTTTTTTTTCTTTAGTTCAGTGTTGATATTTACCTTACAAATCAAGAAAATAGTAGCTTTCAAAACAAGGAAAAAAAATGTCAGTCGTAAAGAAAACAAACCCCAATACACATGGCAAATTAAATATAACAATAAATTGCGAGAAACTGGAATGTGTCGCGTTAGTCCTAAACCAACATGGAGTTAATGCATTTTTTGTCCAAACAGTAGGGTTGGGATGTTTCTTGCCTATATTTTTATTATTTTGGCACAGAAATATTGCTAACTGTATGTTATTTTTCTTACTAACCATACTTAAGACAAATAAATGAATCATAAATCATTAATTCATACTTATACGTTATTTATAAGTAATTTGTTTGTATTTTTACCCTATGACTGCCTCATAAAATAACGCGGTCGATGTAATTTTCACGTAAAAAAACGATACCTTTTTTATTTAAACAGTATCAAAATACATTTCATCCATATAAATCACAATTTAAGATACGATATGTATACTATTTACATTTCCATACTTAAAAAAAATTGGTTGTCTGTAAAGTTGGTTTACGGACGATAGTTTAACGAGGCTACCAGCGTAACGGGACAGTGAGCGTTACCGGACAATGACGTCAACGTTTTCGTGCATGCAGCCAGCGCGGCGGCGTTCATCGATTTCTTAGACGTAGTGACGTCAATAATATAAACATTAAAAATCAAAAAGAATGGATAAACATGAAAGAGAAAAAATACTCCACGTGTACTTTCTAAAAAAAATGAGAATACAATTATGGTATACCTTTGTTTTCGGTTTATTTTGAAATAATTGTGAGGCACAAGGAAAAAAGGCGATTACTTTTGCGTCAGTCCCAAAATAATCAAAGCATCAACGGTTCCGTTTAAAAACTTCAAAACAAAAGCGAGTGACTCATTTTCCTTTGATGAAAAAGCAGGCGAAAAATCAAAATATCAGATTAATTTTCGCATTTTTAAAGTCACATAAAAAACGAATGAAGCATTAATAATGAAGATAAAAAAGTCTATTACGGGGTCAAGTTATAAAAATTGACATAATATGTTTCGGGGTCCCGGGCAGTCATAAAAATTTGTTCGCTAAAAATGTCTGGATTATTTCGGCGGTTTACAAAGTTCCGGGCGGTACTTTGCTGTTATATTTACTTATTACTCTAGATGTAAAAACAGGGTAACGTTCACCCTACTCTTTAAATTCTACAAATTTACTTACGAAGAAGCTTAATTTTTAGAAAACTGAAAATTTGACTGCGAAATAATTTTATTATACTTTCATTGTCAATTCATTAATCCGAGTTAAATGTAAACATATAACTTATAATATATATTTGTAACCTCCTTTAAAATACTTTTGATACCCTACTCGATAGGTTTAGTCAACAAAAAATTATTAACGACTTATCAACAAATTATATAAATATATTTAGTAATAAATCCGCTTGATTTCTAAACAAAGGTTTTAAAAAAAATTTAGAAATTAAATTTAGAATTTAGATTTAGAAATCAAGCGGATTTATTACTAAATATATTTATATAATTTGTTGATATTTATGGATTTCCGCAAAGTAACGCCTGAATCAATCAATTATTAACGACTTACTATTTAACTCCAAAAATCCGCCATTTTGATTATTAAAAAAAAACCCTCGGTTACACTCGGGGTATTGAGATGAATCTAACGATACCTTTACTGTCAAAATCCATCCAGCCGTTTGGAAGGTACGAGGTAACCCAGAAATTTACATTACATACATACAAGATACGCGCGAAAAACATAACCTTCCTTGGCAGTCGGGTAATAAGGCTTATGAAAATCATATTCTAAGTCAAGTAACAAAACATATTTTTACCCAATTTATTAACTAAAGCTTTACCAGACATACTTCTAAGACCTTATTAAATACTTTCACAAACTTAACAAAAAATATTAACCTTAAATTTTTGAATAGTTACGGTTTATTTAAAAAATAAGGTAGTCAAAGCCCACTCTTAAAAAAATCATTAAGTTTCTTAAAACTTGATTGTGGCTTGTGGGACGGGTGGCCCACGCTTGGCCCAGTTAGACCAGTGTAGGACAAGTTAAAAGAAACGAATGCCCAATTGAACCAGACTATCAAAGTTCTTAAGCAATTACTTTACTCGTTAGGAAAATCTGAACGTTAGGAAAATATGATCTGAGTCTGAATCGGGACCGTTAGTTCTTTGTTTTGGATCATTTCAAAAAGAGTAGATTTTTTTTTTTTATTGAAACAGTGATAAAATGGTTGCAACTGCCCAACATCATAACAGTGCTACACAGACCTTTAGGTATTCACATTGGATGCTGCAACACTGCTATAGATTTGCATTATTTTAAGTGTGAGCTAAGTAGCGTTTGGCGTATCTGCCTGCATACAGACAATCATTAAAAGGCTTATATGATGCTTATCATTAATTAATTTTATTCCATTTTACTTACATTTTATTTATTTTTAATCAAATCAATCTCTTATTAATGTTGTTGATTGGCTGTAGCCGTTTTAATTGAAATAAGTAAATAAATATAATTAGAAACTCTGTATATTATATTTTGTGATTTTGACGTGACTATGTCTAATAAAGCGATGAACGCCGCGGTTGCATGCACGAAAACTTTGGCGTCATTATTGGTAACGCTGTCATTGTCCGGTAACGCTGTATTTGTCCAGTAACGCTGTCTTTGTCCGGTAACGCTCATTGTCCGGTAACTCTCATTGTCCCGTTACACTATCGTACGTAAACCAACTTTACAGACAACCAATTTTTTTTTAATAGCTTTTTATAGTAAAACAATTCTTGTTCACTTTTGTGGTCCATTTGTTGTACCATCTTATAATTTAGGCAGTGAAGCAGTTAAGTAAGTTTCAAGTGATAAACCTTCTAACTTGGACCACACACACAAAAACTTGTATGTAGGCGGCAAAATGTTTGGGAGAGGCAATTATTGTGTCTTTCCGCTTGTCTGTCGGTTTGTAAGCATTTCTTTGTTTATTCTTGTAGGCATTTATGTTAATTTTTATCTGTTATTTAAAATTAGCGACATTTTTTTTCAGATAGAACTTTTATAACAAGATGTATTTTAAACTAATATAAGAAATTACTTTGCTGCACGGGAAGTAGATTATAACAGAAAATATATTTATTTAATAGTCTAGATGAAAATCGCTATTCCGCCAAAACATAGTAATTAAAACTGAAAATGGCACAACTTTATCATTAAATATTATTTAATTTACGGGTGTAAATTAAATATGACTGAAAAGAAATAGTCGTTAGTTACCTATTGTTTTTCAGCTCATAAACAAGCCCAAACCGAATTGAGAAAACAAATGAAAATAGCTTCACTAATTTCGGCAAAAAGGAAAAGCAAAAACTAAATCCAAAATCATTAAAAAAAAAACATTCTAATTTTTGACTAATAAATCGATGAATTGCGTGCACGAAAACGTATACGTCTTTTTCCAATAACGCTACGTTACGCTGATGACGTTGTCACGTTAAAATATCGTCCGTAAACCAACTTTACAGACAACCAATTTTTTTATTACTATATTTATATATTATAGTTATTTTGATATATTGCATTTATACTATTTACATTTACATACTAAAATAATGTAAGCTGACTTTAAAAATTGAATATCATCTTATTAGAAGAATCAAAAGTTTTCTAAAGTCCAGCTGCATAACCCATTTTCGTATTAATTGTATAATTAGCCGATCTCCAGTAATAGCTAAAGCACCAACGCGTGGTTCTAACGTAGCGGGTGAGTAACCGGCAGCCAAGCGGGGGGTAGCACGATCCCAAAATTATAAACACGATTTGAACAAATCCCAAATAATATACAATGCGAAAGTTTGGGATGTTAGATGGATGTTTGTTCCTCAATCAGGGCTGAAATTTGTATATGGAAATGGTCTCGTATAAAATGGCTTGCTTCTTCTTGCTTGCCCTTGTTATACAAATAACTATTTAAGTTCGGTTGGGATTTTTTTGTCAAAAAGTTATTGTATGTTCAATGCGAATAAAGAAATGAATATTGAATATATAATAGGACAATATATGCTATCTTTAATGAACAATCGAAATCTGGTTTTGGACAAAAAAATGTTGAATTTATGAATAGTGAATAGCTGAGAACTAAATGCGAAAATGCCACTTGACTACATGTTCTAAACAATAGTATATAAAGTTATAAATACAATAGATATCTTTTTTATTTTAGTATACACATAGTTAGTTGTGTATACATTTATTATTTTCAATACCCTATTTAAAATAATGTCGTCAGCATGTTTACGCGTGATCAGAGGGCTGGCAGCTATCTCGGCCAAAGAATAAGCCAGGCAATGCAGCCAGTATCCTCGGCACGCTGCCATCGGGTATCGAGTTGGAGCAGTTGAGCTACCTACAGATCGTTTGCAACGGTCAATTGGTGGTCCAATCGTTTCCTTTTGTAAATTTTATAATATAAATTGTAGTAGTTAGCTTATTATGTAATAAAAAAGTATGTTTAACATTGCAGGTAAAAAAATAATAAAGTTATTATCATTAAAATTAATGTCAACTTCATTAAATAAAGTCCAGATAATGAGCGTACATTAAAAAAATCTATAAAAAGCATTCGCACATGCGTTCGGTTCACACGATCTACTGAGAATAAATTCAAGTTTTTTTTTTATTTATTTGTAATCTCGTGTCTTTACGTCTTTATGGATGACAATTATTTTTTTATATTTTTTGGTAACATCATAATATTATTCTTCTTATCGTATCAATAGTTGTTTCGAACCAGTGTGGTAAAAGGATTCAAGTGCGCCTCGAAGAGGCTCCTTTCGTGCACTTGACACATGTTTTCGAACTTTTTAAGTTCCATGGCATGCCGGTTTTCTCACGATGTTTTCCTTAACCGTTAAGCACGTGTTTTAATGAACAAATAGATTTTTTGAACAGAAAAATCCATTGGTGTACGATCGGGTTCGAACAAACGACCGTAGGATCGAAAGTCGAGGCACCTCCCACTCGGCCAACACGGCTGTTAGTATTATTATTATTAGTATTATATTATTATTATTGAATTGGGTACATTATTATTCCATTGAATAAAATGTTACTGACTCAACAGTAATTTTGGAATTTTTATTTCAATACTGTTAGTTTTTTTTCTGCATTTAATCTTTAAACTTTATAAATTTTACGGTTACAAACCAAAAAACTTCAGACACTTTGTCAATAAATATGAATTAGCTGTATTTTCAAATAATGTATGTTACTTCTTACGATGTAGTTTTATTAACAATGAAAAAGCCTAGTAGTTTTAACATATAATATTTATCTATCCCTACTGTAACTTCTCTTTTTCGAAATTTAGCCTCGGACCGAAATTAGATTTTAGCTAATGTGGCTTCTTTTATTGGTTGCATTTTCAATGTACTACATTGTGTTTCTATACTTTAATACTTCTGTGATTCTTTGTTACTTTTTAATTTTTTTCTAGTAAAAGTTATGTGTTGTTGTCCATTGTTTTCTTATGAAGATTACCATCCCATATCATTATTATTGCAAACATGACATTTATCCATTATGTTAACTTTCTTACTCCCAAATTAACCCATTTCACTCTGCCAAAAAAAATATTTTTTGTCAAGTCCCCTTTTCACTCCATCCCCAAAAAATTATTCCCAACTTTTTGTCGACGGCGCTTCTCATATTCAAATAGACAAAGTTTGGTCACAACTGTCTTGAATGTTTGTTTATGTGTGTTTGTCAATTCTTCACACACACATTCACACGCGTCTGGTGCGCGGTGGTCTACACAATATTTTTAATATTTCCAGTGTTCACAGCTTGTTAATTTTTTTACGTAGGGTATTTATTGACGATGTCAGTTATTTTTTAGAAGCTTGTTTGTTTATATATTTTTAGAGGTTTTGGTCTTTTTCTCACAAGACACACGTCAACGCATTTTTAATGTTTCTAGTTAACCAAAAGGTTATCTGGAGGATATCACTTTTTAGCGATGGGACAGCACATTATCCATAATAATAATTTACATAGTTTCCTACTTTTTGTATGTTTTTGTCTAGTTTCTTCAATTCAAACAAAAATTCATCTGCTTTATACTTTTTATAAACTAATAGGTATAAAAAAAAAAAAAAAAAAAAACGAGCGAGCCCTTTAGTAGTTGCATTATGATGTGTTACTTATTTTTTCCGAGGTTGATACCATCTAACGGCCCACATCCTGTAACACACTTCCATCCCATTTACACGAAATTACTCCCACGAATTGACAGAAAGATGAGGAAAGATTTTCACATAAAAAATCGTATTTAATTTTACTATAATTCCCTTTTAGTAGTTGCATTATGATGTGTTACTTATTTTTTCTGAGGTTGATACCATCTGACGGCCCACATCCTGTAACACACTTCCATCCCATTTACACGAAATTACTCCCACAAATGGACAGAAAGATGAGGAAAGATTTTCACATAAAAAATCGAATTTAATTTTACTATAATTCTCCAAAACATCCCAGTAACAGAGACACAAGTAGGTATCTCCCACGTAGCCACAATGTGTTACACATGTGTTGCCAACTGACACGTATTCTGGCACATGTGTCCATTTTGTAACATACTGTATGTTTGTGTATTTGTTTTTGCGATGCGGCGGCCGCTTTTGTGTTTATGGTGATTTTTCACACCTTTTTGTGTCCAATCACGATTAAACATGATGGATTGTGTCAAAAGTGGATTTGAAAAAAAAACACATCTTTATTCTAATTAATTACCTATTTAAAAACAGTTATTTTTACACCAAGGGCCTGAAGCGAGACATTTTATACGAGACTTTAGATAAGCCTACACCAGATTTAACACTTCAACTTAACAAATTTAAACTGAAAAACCATTTCGTAATTCAAAAACAAAGTACTATATAATTATTTATGTTACGATCCCTCAGTCATAATACGCTGATCTATGGATATTATGAAGACCAAAGTTCGAAATTTAAAAGAAGTTCTCAACTTCCGGTATGAACAACAAACTGCTAGTGTCTTCCTCCTTCTATTACAAACTGAACCTATTTGAACAGATTTTTTAAGCATTCGCTTTTTTTTGCCTCAGGACCTAAATGCAGTTTTACGCCCTCTAAAGCGTGCATGAAGTAGAACTTACGAGCAAGAGAAGTTAAATCTTTATTTTTTACCATATATTCAGAAAGTACAAGAGCTTATTGACAGTATTAAAACATCATACCTACTCCTAAAACTTATTAAACACGAAAGTTTGTAAACATAGATGGATGTTTACTCCTCAATCACGTCAAAACTACCAAACCGGTTGACTTGCAATTCGGTATAGGTATAGTTTATATGCTAGAAAACAACATAGGATACTTTTTATCCCAATACCTCACAAGCCTAGCCGCGGGCAGCGGTTAGTATCAGAAACAGTTACATGACGTGCTCACTTCCTTTACCAGATACGTTGGTAGTTACAGTGTTCCAGGACCTGAGGGATTAATAACAAGTTACTTGTGACCGTGGTGGACTATAAAAATAAAAGGTCTATGATAACCTGCTTTGGAGGTAAGGTGGGCGTAATGAGGACAAGGTAATGGGGCATAGAGATTACGTAATAAATTTTTGAAATTTTAAATATCGTAAGTTAATTAGTTGATAATGTTGCAAGGGCTGATAATGTTGGACTGGACTGGAAATTTGTAGGCAAATGTGACCCTTAAGTTACAAGCAAATTACTCATTTTAAGAGTCAGTTACATAAAAAAGTTAATCATCTACATATTGATAGTATGAACAGTTTAATAAGTATGTTTATAGATCAACCAAGCGTTAACTACTATAAGAGCTGGAAAATAACACAGGCAACTTTTAATCGCAATAAATCGCAAATAATAAATTTTACATTATTTATTTACCTTAATACAAACGCTGCTTAGTTTGGGGCTAGAAGACATTGTATGAAAGAGGCTAACATGCTTCGTATTTATTCTCTCTATCTTTAATGTTGATACCTCCCTTTTACTTGATCCTGAGTACGTCCCTGCCCATCAAGCAGGTTCGTAAGCCTTATAAGTTGAGCGCATCCGGTGAGCACAGGTTCTGGGCCGGTTCGAGTAGATTGTAATTTTTTTACATCCTCCTTTTTGCAAAGCGATGGGAATATTATTAATTGATTTTGGAAGTCAAAGAAGTTTCGATGGAAGTGCCAACTTTGATGAAACTGTGTGAAATATACCAGTTTTAATACATATTTTGGTTTAATTTTTGTCATGATTTCGAGGAAATGATGTTAATGAAGGTTTTATACTTAGGTATTTGTTACCCGACTGCCAAGGAAGGGTTATGTTTTTCGGGCGTATCTTCTATGTATGTATGTAAATTTGTGGGTTATCTTCCAAACAGCTGGATGGATTTTGACAGTTAAGGTATCGTTAGATTTGTACCAAAAACATGGGTCTTGAATTTTTTTTTATCAAAATGGTGGAATTTTGGAGCTAAAAAGTAATTCGTTAATAATTTTTTGTTTACCATCGAGTAGTAGGGTATCAAAATGAAGGTATTTTAAAGGAGATTACAAAAATATTATAAGTTATATGTACATATATGTTTGTATTTAATATGGAATAATGAATTGACAATGAATTTATAATTATTTCGCAGTCGGGTTTCCATTTTTTTTTACCTTTAAGCTTGTCTGTATTTTGTACCTAAATGTTATTGGGCTGAAATAATGACACTCGCTAGAAAAACCCGAGCGTAAACGCCGTTATACGCACGTCACGCTTTTTAAGGTTCGCGAGTACCTTCTATTCTTATCGTGTCACTAGTTCCTTCGAACCAGTGTGGTGAAAGGATTTTAAGTGCGCCTCGCTCGACACATGTTTAAAAATGCTAAGTATGTCTTAAATATTTATTTACTATTAATTTTATATTCAATATGATTAATATCTTTCTAATTAAAAGGCAAAATACACCCTTCTTCTTATCGTGTCACTAGTTCCTTCAAACCAGTGTGGTGAAAGGATTTCAAGTGCGCCTCGAAGAGGCTCCTTTCGTGCACTCGACACATGTTTTCGAACTTTTGGTTCTTCGACATGCCGGTTTCCTCACGATGTTTTCCTTCACCGATGCGAAAACGTGGGATACATACATAGATTTTTTTCGACCGAAAAAACCCATTTACGCATGAATGCCACCGGCATTCGAATCCGCGACCATCAGATCGCAAGGTAAGGGCCTCATCCACTCGGCCACCACGTCCTCGCGAGTACCAACACACGCCCGTATACGAACGACATAAATAGATACATACATGCATACAAGATACGCGCGAAAAACATAACCCTTCCTTGGCAGTCGGATAATTAATGAGTGTGATGTGATCAGTTCGATTTTGTAACCATGTGTTTCTGAATCATCTGATAAGCAGAGTCATTGGCCTTATTAAGTGTCGCCAAAATGTAAGCCCACACTAGTCTAGAACTGACAAAAAACAGTCGTTTCCACACTATTTTTTTTTATTTGTCTTTGAATCAACAGCACTTATGCCTACTTGCACCAAACTGTCAAAGTCCCTAAGCAAATACTTTACTCGCTTGGTAGTTCTTAACAGTCCAGATTCTGACCGTTAAGAACTGTCAAGCGAGTAAAGTTGTTGCTTAGGAACTTTGAAAGTTTGGTGCAAGTCAGCATTAATTACGTAGGTTGTTGATTTTACTTACGTTATGTAGGGATGTTGCAATCTAAGAATGCACGCCCCTCCAATATAAATTTATGTATATTATATATATTATGGTCACAAAAAGAAGAAGGATTTAAAAGAAGAATCTTTGACTTTTGAAAAAAAAATACAAAAGTAATAGAAATAAAATATTTTGATTGATTATTAATGAATTCGCGTGAACAGAGGGCTGGCAGCTATCTCGGCCAAATAATAAGCCTTGCAATACAAAGAGGCAATGCAGCCAGTATCCTCGGCACGCTGCCATCGCGTATTTATATCGCGAGTTGGAGCAGTTGAGCCACCTACAGATCGTTTGTGGGAGCCCTTTTGTTTCTTTTGTAAAATTTTGTAATATAGATTGTACTTAGTTAGTTTATACTGTAATAAAAACTTATTTATATTAAAAAAATTGGTTGTCTGTAAAGTTGGTTTACCGACGATAGTTTAACGTGACTACCAGCGTAACGGGACAATGAGCGTTACCTGAAAATGACTTCAACGTTTTCGTGCATGCATCCGGCGCGCGGCGTTCATCGATTTATTAGACATAGTCACGTCAAAAATAAATACATTGGATTTAAAAAAGTTGGTTATTTATGATAGTAATCGATAATTAGATGTATATTTTTGTTCTTATGTAATAATATAATATACAAAACCTACACGAATGGTCACGCCAAAATGAATCGAATCAATATTTCGGGGGCGTAACCGTTATCTACATAAAATATATCTGTGGTCTGTCTGTTTGTCACCCGTTGGATCGGATTACCAATACGTTAATGTACCCACACAATTTATTACGATAAACTAGAAGATTTATCACAGAACTAATTTTATTGAGGATAAATTTGTTAAAAATTCATGGGTTATTTTGATGAACACGATATATTTAATCATTCCTATCTGTCACTCTGATCTGGACAGAAAGATGGGACAAAAAAGTTCTATATGTCCCTCATCCATTGCTAAAAGGGGGACAGATGGAACTTTTATTAATTTTAATAATTCTATCTGTCCCCCCGTCACCAATAGGAGGACAAATATAACTATTAATTCCTGCCTGTATAACTCTAGAAGGTAAATGCAGAATAGCATTTTTTATATCTACTCGTAGCTGGGATCAAATGATTTGAATGCAACCAACTCGAAAAAAATATTGTTATCTTCCTAAAGAACCATTAAAATTGAGTGTAGCTAAGGTGTATGTGTATAAGTAGTAATTTAGGTCACCTATAATTTATTAAGTAGGTACCCAATGCCTAATTGCACCAAACTTTCAAAGTTCCTAAGCAACAACTTTACTCGCTTGACAGTTCTTAACGGTGAGAATCCGTACTGTTAAGAACTAACAAGCGATTAAAGTAATTGCTTAGGGACTTAGACAGTTTGGTGCAAGTAGGGATATATGTTTTTATTAATTACAAGTTTTTACCTCTGCTGTATTTGTAGCACCTAAAATATTTACAATGTACCAACTTTGGTATAAATATTTTTATTTCTCATCTAAGTGAACTGAAATGTTCTTATGAGAATAAATGATCTTTAAACAAAAAAAAATTATACACTGCGTTCTTGGTACTAATGCGATCTGTTTTTCGGAGTTGATTCATCAAACGTTTATTTTTTTTAATCTGTCTTTCTTTTAATAACATGAAAATTGACTCAACCCCGAAAAATCTGAACAAATATTTTCTTTCACACGACAAAATATTTTTAGAAATTCAGCAAAGGTGACGAACTACCGACGGAAATTTCAGAAATTTCTTGACTTCCGCATAAGTGTTATGTTATGTGTCACCAAAGGAATACCTATCACCCATAGAAGTATTAAAGTATAGAATCACAATGTAGTATATTGAAAATGCGACAAAAAAAGAAGCCACATAGGCTAACTTTTAGTGTATTATGGTTCGATGCTTATTTTCGAAAAAGAGTAGTAACAGGGCTAGATATATATTACCTTATATGTTAAAACTACTAGGCTTTTTCATTAATAAAACTTCATCGTAAAAATTAAGAATCTACAACTAAGAAGAAAATTGAGATATTTAATTTTTATTGACAAAGGTGTCTGAAATTTTTTTGTCCTCTAAACCGCATCCATTTTGGTTTTGGTACAGTCCATTTTGATGTTCTATTAGGAACACCGTTATTCATATATGCTACCACCTAATACCTACCTACCTATGTACTAATATTTTGATGAAGATCTCAAGAGGCGCAAATATGTAGGTCGTATATGTGGTCGAGACCCTAGGTCCATGGGGCCAGTATCCTCGGCACGCTGCCATCGGGTATCGAGTTGGAGCAGTTGAGCTACGTTTCGTAATAATCGTTTGCAACGGTCTATGGGTGGCCCAATTGTTTCATTTTGTACATATTGTAATATACATAGATTTTAGTAAGTAGTTAGCTTATGCTGTAAAAAAAAACCTAGCTATGTACGGCAATTTTCAGCTCAACTATTTACCTACCTGCATGTTTATCAAGTTAAATCTAAAGGACGGATTTAACAAAAACTTTACGATAAGCTGCTAAGCCTGAAAAGAATATAATTTTATTTTATTTTATTTATTGGGACAACAAACAGCTGCAATATACATTTTACTTAACAGTTATAACATCTTAATCATATTAATTATATTTCAGCCCACTACGTTATCCACAGAGTTTTAAGAGAATTATTTACTTATGAAGACCACTAGAGGGTCGGTAGGAATTATCTATAAGGTGAGCAGCTTCTATCAGTGTTGTAACAAGAGTACCTCCTAAACGGTGAAGGAAAACATCTTGAGAAAATCGGTTTATATATCGGTATATAGGCACAGAAAGTATTATACCTAGTTCCTATCGAATCACAATGTGGTACCTACATTGAAAATGCGACCAAGATAAGGAAGCCACATTGGCTAGGTACTTTTAGTACATAGTCCGATGCAAATTTTCGAAAAAGTGAAGTTCTACCTAACAGGGCTAGATAATTATTTTATGTTAAAACTACTAGGCTTTTTCGTTATTGTTCTGTCCTGTATTCCGCAAACATTTTGATTTGATACTGTCTATAACTTGGTGATCTATAAGAACACCGTTAGTAATCTATGAAGATAGGCTTTATAAAATTACGCTTCATCTCTTCAGAGGGTAGTTATAGAAGTTTATGTATTGATTGAATTGCTTAATACTGACACTTTGATTATTGTCATCGATCTATTTTTAAGGCTTGGCCCTGACTGACTGACAGACAACGTACAGGTCCAACCGCTGAACGTGTAGACTTTCGAAACTTAGTGTGTCCGTCAAGAAGTTCATGCGCGTACTGAGATAGGGATTTTATTAATTCGCAATTCAAACGCAATAGCTAGTTAATTATAATCAAAAGGGCAACATATAAATAGGTAAATGCCTATTTCCCGAAAAATTCAAACGTTTTTTTTTAATGTTTACGCCTACCTTCATAATTGATAACAAAAGATATTTAAGCTTCTCGTAATCTAGCACTACCTACCTACATGGATTCCGAAAAACTATAGAATCTCACTCTTTTTCAGTTTTGATTGACATTTTGAAACTAGAGCTTTCGCAAACTCAAGCAATCTCAAGCTTTTCGAATTTTATAATAAACGAATAACTTACCTAACCTTCTGAAAAGACATCTTGTCACTATTTTACATATTAAAAAATATGTATGCTTCCGCAGCATAAATCCCTGATTAGTTTCTAATTTCCAAATCAAATCGGTATCCGATACATTTTTACAGAAAACAGTTGAATCATGAAACCGTAGAGATAAGTTTAAAATGAGTGTTCTGTTCTAAATTCAAATCAAAATCCATCCCTTATAAAAAACGTAGTGCGTTCAAAAGGTCAAAAAAGCTTCTGAAAGATATCAAACGAGCCTTATCAACAGTATTATAACGAGCGTTATTTTCCATTTTCAAAACATTTCCCGGCACACAACAATCATAAAAAAAAAAAAAATACGCACCATAAAATCGCAATTTCACACAAAAAAACACAGTCACACAGAATCCGGGATATTTTTCACTCACTACACTGTAATCCGTGATTTTTCGTGGTAATACGTCCGCGTGCGGTGACGCTCCCGAGCGGTCTGAGCCGCGGGGTGGCGCGGGAGGGGAGGGGCGGTGTTGCCCGGGCAGAGCCTGCGTACATGCGTTCTGTTATTTACCCTGCAGTCCGGTTTCATGATTGAGCTATGAAAATGGTGTTATTAATCATTATTTCAACTATCTTAAGACCAAAATGGTACGATGCAGAGTAGAACAGTTCCATAGCGATGGACCGACGACTTTTTTGGTGTCGCGGGAAGTCGGGGGATGGAGGCGGCTCGAGTGGCGTCTACAGGGGAGAAGTGGCGTACCTAGCTATCGTAGGGCTAAGTGGTGCAGTGTACCAGGGCCTCGAAGCTCAGAGGGCCCCTAAGTTTTGAATAGAGAGGAGCAGCAAACTCAGAAAGATATTTCTGAAGATTATAAAAAACAGCTTTGGATTCTTCGACACTTTACGTAAATTTGTAATCACCAGAAAAAAAATACGCATAGTCATAGTTGCCGTTACTGAACACAGATATGGGAACAAAACTTGAAAAAACTGCATGAATGTTGGATTTCAGTTTATTTGTAGACGAATTTCCAAAAAACTAAACGCGACAGAGATTTTTGAGAGATTTTTTGAAATTTTCTCCAAATTACCAAGTCCAATTCACGACTTGGTAATTTGTTAAAAATATTTTTTTTTCTTTTTTTTAATTCATAGAAAATTATTAAATAGATAGATTCTGATGAAAGTTCTACTAAAAATAGGTTAAGTTAAAGTTATAGGTAAAGCTATTAAAAATTCTAAAACCTTAAAATTAGGAGTCGATAATTTTATCTCCAAACTAGGATCGAAGAAAAAAAACAAAATCGAAAGCCAACCAATAAAGGAAGAGTATTATGAAACACCTGTGCTTAAAACATCGAAAAAAACCAAAAAGTAACCAAAACAAAACCAACCTTGTATCTTGTAAGATAACCTTTTTTTGGTCTCATCAAAACATAAGCAATTCTCAACCTTATTTAAATTGAAATAAAGTTTTAAGTATGGAAAGAGGTCTAATTCGGGGTTCAATTTGGAACAAAAAATCTAAAACGAGTTGTGTGAGAACAAAAAATGTGTGCTACCTCTTTTCGGGATGTCGGTCATAACAACGTAATATAACAATAGTTAGGTAAAATAAATATTTAATCTTTTATTGTTTTTAATGCACCAAATGATAGTTTTTTGACGTGACTACGTCTAATAAATCGATGAACGCCGGCTGCACGCACGAAAACGTTGACGGCATTGTCCGGTAACGCGCATTGTCCCGTTACGCTGTCAATGTTTTGTTATGACGTTGTCACGTTAAACTATCGTCCGTAAACCAACTTTACTGACAACCAATATTTTCAGGTCTACACTTTCTTCTCACAAATTTACCTATGTCCTGACTCCAGAAGCGGAAACCGAACCCGCGACACCGGGGCGTGGACGCCGCGCCGTTCAGATGGGTTTTTTGTTCCTTTTCAACCGACTGCAAGAAATGAGGAGATTCTCAATTCGGTTGATTTTTTTTGTAAGCTCACCTTTGTCATTTATCAACAGGTTTGAAGATTTTTTTTAAGGATATAGGTATTACGTACTTAATCCATAATTTCGGATTAGTCCCGATGCCGATTTAGATTTTATTAAAATCGGTTCGGTAGTTTAAAAAAAAACAAAAAAAAATAGATATCTGTAAAGTTGGCTTACGAATTAACGGGACTACCCGCGTATCGGGACAATTAGCGTTACCGGACAATGACAGCGTTACCGGACAATGACGTCAACGTTTTCGTGCATGCAACCGGCGTTCATCGATTCATTAAACGTAGTTACGTCAAAACATATGACGTCAGAGTAAACAAAATAGCGTATTTTGCTTCCCCGTGACTATTCAGTAGTGTTTACGGTCAAAAGAACAGTCCAATTGAAGTCGGTTGTAGTATATTTATGTAAAACCTTGATTTATTAATCTATTACCTACATATTTGCAAATAATTAACATAAATTTCTTAATACTTAGAAGTTTCTAATTTTAAGAAAAGGCAAGCCGATATCTTACAATCTACCCACATGGTTCTACAACCATTTTGTACTAACCTCTCCCTCGACCAAAATATAGAGACACCATAGCTCTTTCTTAGTTGGTTCATTATAATAACCAATTAGGCTAGACATTAGTTTCTTTGCTAATTCGATTCTGTATAAAGGTCAAGTTATTTTTGTCTCAATAAATTCCATCTTGCAATATTCAATTTTACTAGCTACCCACCCATCCTTGCAATATTATTATTTTTGCAAGTAACGAAACGAGCTAAGCGCTCTCTCGATAGTAAGAGATCACGCCTACCCATATTACCATGTCCAGAACAGTGCTACACGAGATTTTAATCTCTCAACACTGTTTCAGCGCTTGTCTACTCTGACACATGTTGATGGTCAGCAACTTCACTAGCTACAGTGCCTATCCAACCGGAACACAGTAATGCTTACTGCAGATTACTGCAGAATATCTGTGAATTTGTATTCTTCATAATCGAGGCATAGACAAAAAAGCACGTATTCAATCAATCAAGATTTAAGTATCAAAATGGCTTTTAAATGTTTTGAAAAATCTATCATTTGATGCAATAATGTGAATATAAGATTTACCTATTATTTATTTTACCAAACACACACATTACTGTTTTGTGACAGAATATACCATCCCATCCGATCCCATGCCATCTAGCAGAGGGCATCCTGCAGGGCTTACCCTGCAGGATGCCTTCCCAACGGTAGGTAATTTAGATCTTCTCAAGCCTCTACAGAAAGGCCTACCAAGATTTTTTGCCACCTACCACCTGTTTCAGAGTCGTGCGGTGAACGGCATAAGTACTTTAGAATGGCGAACGATGATATTTAACTGTCGCCAGAGAGAATGGAAAAGTCTAAATGTTTTGGCTAGAGACATCCGAGGACGATCACTAAGATGTCATCGAATGGTACATTAATTTTGGCATTTTGTATCCCATTTTGTGCCAAAAACGTACAATTCGAAAACTAGAGTCGATGACAGCTTAGTGACCTAGGCCCTGGATGTCGACGTACGAATGAATCACTGAATCAGTAGTTAACTGAGCAGCAATTTACTGAATTGTCAACTGGGCAGCAATTCACTGAATTCACTGAATTGCTGCTCATAAAGCCTCGGCCTTATTCCCATCGCTGTCATTATTTCTCGCAATCGAATGATACCTACGTCAATTTTGGCACAAATTGACAAGCATATGCATATTGACGCAACGCCCGTCACAGAAGGTTCACTGTAGAATATTATACCTTTTTTTTTTTTTTTTTTTTTACAATGGGAAAATGCAGTTTACGCATCCCCTCCGGCCCGGGGAGAGCCGTAGGGGTATGTCGGACTCACCACCAAGTTACTAGCAGAGTGCTAGTAGCTGGTAGCATACCGACTAAAAACCCATTGACATTCCTTCAATCACCTCAGTGCTAATGCGTCGTCAAACCACTCGTCAGCGGACGAGAGGTTCGACGGCGCATCATCACTTGACAGGGTCACGGGGTCCCGGTCGGATTCGACCGCGGCAGAATATTGTACCTACCTTAAGGTATATATTTTACAGTTAACATTATAATGATTAAATTACTTTTACATTACTTTTATCTTTCGTTGATATAGTGTTTGCCTGATTTTGTCATAAGTATTCCGACACAATTTAAAAATTGTTTCAAAATAAAATAAATGAAACTAAAGGAATTATAGGAAAATATAAAGGAAAATAGGAATATCAGGATCGGGTAATATCAGCTCTTGAACTATTTTCGTCTCTATATGAGCGCAGGTTATCACACTCTGTGCAGTGCCATCTGCTAACGATTGGGAATGTGTGTCCTTCTAATATTACGTTGTGTGTTGCCATCTTGACATTTTGCGTGTTTATAACAGACAGTGCATATATTGTAGACTATCTGACCCGCGTGCGACTTCGTCACCCGTTGAAGGATTTTTTCAACCGACTTCAAAAAAAGAGGAGATTATCAATTGGATTCAACGTTTTTTTTTTGACGTGAATACGTTTAATAAATCAATAAACGTCGGCTGCATGCACGAACGTTTACGTCATTGTCCGGTAACGCTGTCATTGTCCGGTAACGCACGTTGTCGAATTACGCTGGTAGTCAAGTTAAACTATCGTCCGTAAACCAAATTTTACCCACAACCATTTTTTTTTAATGTTTTTACCTTAGATTTTTTTGTTTATTAGCATAATGAGCCTATAATGTTCCCACTGCTGGGGCTCAGGCCTACTCTCGGCAGGAGAGCGAATGGGTCTTAATCCACCACGCGGACCCAATGCGGATTGGTGGATGTCATATGCCATGGAACATTTTTTTTCCTGTCCTCAGACATGCCGGTTTCCTCACGATGTTTTCCTTCACCGTTGCGAGAACGTGGGATGCATACATAGATTTTTTCAACCGAAAAAACCCATTTATGCATGACTGCTCCGAAGAAATGTCACAAAATAGCGAAGTGTCAGTACTAAGAAAGTCAATCAATACGGTTTAGGCGCAAAATGGCCAATTCTCAAAATGGCGAAAAGACTAATTCTCATAATGGCCAATTCTCATAATGGCCAATTCTCAATACCTATACTCTTATATATTTTTTTTTATTGTATAAAAATTAGTACATAGCGATAAAACAATACATCTAAAAAGCCACGAATGGTTTGTCCTAGATGTAAGCTGGTTCTCCTAATACATATAGGTTTAGGTTTTACTTTAAAATTATTTTTTCACACCACCTGCTCGACAATATCCAATTACATATCATGCTATCATCAAGGTAAAGCAAAGCATTACCTACCTAGGGAAGTAATGTTGTATGAAACTCCCAAGGGTAGTAATGTGATTTGAATTTGGAACGTCAAATTCATATGGAAACTCGTGGAAAACTCTAAGTAAAAGAACGCCCATATGGCATAGTAAAAAGGTTTGTTCGAAAATCGAACTGGCCACTCATAAAAAAAAAGAAAAAAGGCGCGACTTCAAAGATTGTGAAACAAAAGACGGTGTTGGCTGCTGAGTTCGGAGCCCTGGCTTTTTATGCCTCGCAGAAGGTGTGAAAAGTAGAGTATGCTCCTCTGGGATAAAGCCTGTCTTCGTCTTGGGTAGCTTGAACCCCTCGCGTCACTCAGGACTCTACATAACTTCCTCGCTTCGCTCAGGAGTTAACTGAGTCCCTCGTTAGCTCACGGTTCAATATGCCACCCGCGACATAAGACACTGCTTTATCTCCTTAGTGCATAATCTACTATTATACTTAGTTGCGTAAACAGGTTTGGGGAAGGCGCTAGTGTAAAAAATATAGGTAACGTAATGTGTAAAAGAAAAGAAGAAGGTAGAGAGAGAAGAGTATATCTACCCTCTGAAGATATGTAGCGTAATTTTATATAGCCTGTGCAATTTTCAGGTTTAGTAATTATGATATTGTAAAGTTTCAGTTAAATCCGTTCAGTAGTTTTTACGTGATGGACGAACACACAAACAAGCGTACAAACAAAATCATCCAAGAAAAAAAAATTAGGGCATGTTATTTAGACTCAGCTAAACACTAGGCTAGAGGCTAGTTTTTTCAAGCCAGGATATCAAGATAGTGATAGTAATCTAGCGAGCTAACAGCTCTGGCTTCGCGTATCTAGTTTTTCAATAGCACTCTCCTGATGGTAAGAGATCACGCATGCGCAAGACCAGAACAGTGACAATGGACATAGATTCCTAAAAGCCAGATCTAAACTAATATACCGCTCGTCAACTTTGAAACATTTTGATGATCAGAGCCCCTTACCTTCACTTGCTACAGCCCTTCAAATCGGAACACAGCAAAGCTTAATACATTACTGTTTTGCGGTAGAATATCTGGCACTGGGTAATATGTAAACGTAATATCAAGTTAATTACTAATCATACATCCTCTCGCCATAGATTACGTAATAACTACATAGGTCTAGGTAACACTTAATATCTACTTAGGTAAGAACTTAGCTAGGTACCTTCTGCGTTTTAACTACAATCGGATATTGTAAGAAAACTTGTTGCTTTTTTACGCGGTTATGAGAAAAGTTCGATGCCATAGTGTGACTATATATTCAGTAGGATAATTAAGGTTTACCAAAAAAATACAACAACCTACTTCAATTATTTGACTGTTTTAGTGACCGTAAACACCACTAAATAGTGAATGGGCACAGGGAAGCAAAATACGCAATTTCATTTACTTCGACGACATTTTTTTTTCAGTTGATTCAATTTAAAAACTAAACCACTGAACCAGTTTGATGAAAATTCTGTGGGACCAAATCTGTACGTACTTATTTAAGATTTACTACAACTATCCTCTGAAACAAAAAAAAAATTCAAATCTGTTTATAAACAACAAATTTTTGAAGTAACAAACATCAAAATGCAGTTTTTCCCTCTGTAAAATTGAATTTTACGAGCATGAGAAGTAAAAAGTAAGTTTAAATTTTTAATATGTGGGTATTTGAGTCTATTCCGTAGATGAACTAGGTAGATAACAAGACACATACTATATTTAATGAAATCTTTTAATATGGCATTAATGTGTAGTTTCACTCAAGTAACTTCTAGCTAAATTTGAACCTAATCTAGATTATATTTTAATATTTAACCAACATGAAGTGAGTCTTCCTACTGCTATTTCCCACACTACGTTGTAAAACCAGGCGCACTGCACCAAGTAACGCATATGAGGTCCATACGAGCGAGGGAGATAGAGATACACTATCATTATCTCGCTTGCACACCGGATCTGAAAAAGTACTGGCAACCCAGTTTCAAAGTTATTATGACTGTTATAGTCTGTGTAATAGTAATAACTGTAATATAATCTGTGATCATGAATGGGGAAGAGGTTCGTAATGATTGAAAGTGGGGATTCATGATATTATAGAAATAACGGGGTTTTGACTGTCTGTCAGGTAATGGTTTTTCAAGCGACTTTAAAAATGGAGGAGCTTCTCAATTTGGTTGCTTTTTGTAATGTTTTTATCTCAGAACTTTCTTAATTTGAAAAAAGGTATATTTAATAAATACCTACTTTCTGATTGGTGCAATATATTTCATCAAAATCGGTGCAATAGTTTAGTTTTTGAATCAAAATAACTAAAAATAATAATGTCGTCGAAGTAAACGAAATTGCGTATTTTGCTTCCCTGTGACTATTCAGTGGTGTTTACGGTCACTAGAACAATCCAATTGAAGTCGGTTGTAAAACTTTGATAATAAACATAGTTATAAAAATATTTGCAGCGTAAATAATGGTACCTAGTTTCTTCTTCTTCTTATCGTATCAATAGTTCTATCGAACCAGTGTAGTGAAAGGATTTCAAGTACGCCTCGAAGAGGCTCCTTTCGTCTTTCGACTTGACACATGTTTTAGAATTTTTCAAGGTTCTATGATATGCCGGTTACCTCACGATATTTTCCTTCCGGGTTCGAACCAACGACTTTCGGATCGAGAATCGAGGCGCCTTCCACTGGGCCAACACTTTAACACGGTACCTACCTACCTAGCTAATAAAATCTAAGCCAATTTTATGATGTTTACACAATATATGAAATATGAAATATTATTATATTAGAGACTTGAAACTTGGATGGTGTGTCCGTCAAGAAGTGCAAGCTCGTACTAAGAAATGTTTTTTTTTAAATTCAAAATGCAAAGGAAGTTGCGGGCATCAGCTCGGCTGCCCAATTTCAAAACACAGTATAAACCAAAAAGTAAATTTTTCAGGAGAGCAGAAAAACGACTTCGCCACTTTGATGTCGTGCCGTTACTCAACTATAATAGGCTAGTTAAAATCCGAAAAAGATAGAACATAATTCGTACATTTGTAGAATGTTGCGGGATCGATAGAGGATACCACCAGGAGTCACCACCTAATTTGCACCGATTCTAGCACCTACGGAACCCTGTTAAATACTCAGTTGAAACTTTAAAAACGGTATAAAATGTAAACGGGTAAAGTCTATCTCATGAAATTTGTACCACACATTGTGACTATCCTATTGTGACTATATAATACCAAAAGTTGTATCATATCCTGGGCTTGATGCCTAATGTATTTTCTTCCATGTTTAGTTGATAGTGCGAGTAAGGCGACACAGAATAGCACTTACTAGTTAACGAAATTGGTTTATGATTTAAAACTGAACCTGAAAAACAATTTCAAAACCTAGCAAGTAACTAAAAGGGCCTACCAATCACCAAAATGTAGGAAACAAAATACCTCCAATTTATTATTTAACAATCATATTCACAATCAAATGCCGATTCCGGTTTTTTTTTTAAGTTAGCTCTGGTTAGCGACTTATCAACAACAACTAGTCATGTATATACCCAAAATACATTACCCTTCTTCTTCGCAGTTGGGTTACAAGGTGCTCAGGTGGATCAACATAATGATAGGTTGCACGACCTGTTGTGAGATAGTCTATGTAGTGACATTTGCACAACATTGCAGCTTTTTGTATAAATATAGATGTAGCTATTTTGAACCGACTTCAAAATAGGAGGAAGTTCTCAATTCATCGATTTATTAGACGTAGTCACGACAAAAACCCTTCATTACAATCGCAGGTGGATGGCAGGTGCCATAAATGCCATACAAGGTGCACTATCGATGAAGACTATGAAGTCTTCTTATCGTGTCACTAGTTCCTTCGAACCAGTGTGGTGAAAGGATTTCAAGTGCGCCTCGAAGAGGCTCCTTTCTTGCACTCGACACATGTTTTCGAACTTTTGGGTTATACGACATGCCGGCTTCCTCACGATGTTTTCCTTCACCGTTGCGAGAGCGTGGGATGCATACATAGATTTTTCCGACCGAAAAAAACAATTTACGCATGACTGCCACCGGGATTCGAACTCGCGACCATCATCGCAATCGCAAGGTAAGGGCCTCATCCACTCGGCCACCACGTCCTTATTAGTGTAGTGTATTCTTATAAATAAAATGGTGAAGTAAGTAAAATATAACATATATATGATATTCAAGGTTTTACAAAAACATACAACAACTGACTTCAATCGGACTGTTCTAGTGACCGTAGACACCACTGAAAAGTCACAGGGAAGCAAAATACGCAATTTTGTTTACTTCAACGACTTTTTTTTCAGTGTTACTCACAAATACTCTTACTGGGTAACACCTAATGTTACTCATTTAGGTGTTATTCACAAATACCCTAACTGGGAAACAACTAATGTTATCTACTCATTTAGGTGTTAGTCACAAATACCCTTACTGGGTAACACCTTATGTTATCTACTCATTTAGGTGTTAGTCACAAAAACCCTAACTGGGTATCATCTTTATGTTATCTAGTCATTTAGGTGTTACTCACTAATACCCTAACTGGGTATCATCTTTATGTTATCTAGTCATTTAGGTGTAAGTCACAAATACCCTAACTGGGTAACACTTAATGTTATCTACTCATTTAGGTGTTACTCACAAATACCCTAACTGGGTAACACCTAATATTATCTACTCATTTAGTACCCAGTTAGGGTATTTGTGAGTAACACCTCAATGAGTAGATAACATTAGGTGTTACCCAGTTATTTCTGAGTAACACCTAATGTTATCTACTCGTTTAGGTGTTCCACTTAGAGCGCGAGTAGAGGCAACCCATGTCGTAAAACTTGGCGGTGCATTTAAGGCACATCTTTCTACATCCATCAAATTCATTGAAGCAATTCCTGTCAATATGATTACAACAAAACCTGATAATTGTCGAATACGTGATAAAAACTCGGTCCCACGGCAGAGACGGCACCGACCCGTGACGGCACTGACTCAACGTCTTGGTTCATGGCACATGGTAAGTGCCGGGCTTGTTTCTTGAAGAACTTCCGAAATGAATCATACGTGGGTTTGATGGTTTGGTTTTATGTCAGTTGAACTTAAGTTTAAACTAAAATACATACAAAAAACCATCAATACTTGATCTTCTTATCGTGTCACTAGTATCTTCTAACCAGTGTGGTGATAGGATTTCAAGTGCGCCTCGAAGAGGCTCCTTTCATGCACATCAATACTAGATGGATTTCAGTCAATGAGTTTTTTTTGGTTATGGGAGCGTTATATAACAATTTGGAGAATTTTTTATTTGACAGTCATTCTTTTTCAGATTTTTTTTTTTCAACTTTAAACTTATTTTTATGAGTTTTAAAAGTTCTATTTGTAATTTAAATGAATGTCATGTCACTAGGAGAGTGTTAGATATGAAAGTAGATGGATTTACGAGAAGAGGAAGACCAAAGAAAAGATGGATGGACTGTGTGAAGGAGGATATGAACAAAGCAGGCGTGAGTACAGAGATGACGGCTGATAGAGACGAATGGAAGAAGCCATGTTGTGCCGACCCCGCCTGAGTGTGCGATAAGGGCAGGGCGATGATAATGTAATTTAATTAATTAATTGGCCATCCTTATTTATATTAGTGATCAATTGTGAACCCAAATATAAATCCGAAAATATATAAAATAATAATATTTGGCTATCTTCAATCTTTTCTGAGTTTGAGCTACAATAATAGACTTTAGAAATTATAAAAAAAATATTCTTATAGGTTTCACACATCTAAAATCAATGAAGTAAAACGTAAACAAGTGCATTAAAATGTAAAAATTGTTGTGTAAAAAGCTGTGTAAGCAAATCTATATGTAAATTATATGTAAATACGGTAAATGAAGCCGCAAAATTATTTCGACATGGGAAGTAATTTTATAAGAAGTTTATTAAATAATCAAGGTTGTACAAAAACGACTGTAAACACCACTGAATAGTCACAGGGAAGCAAAATACGCAATTTCGTTTAAATGGATGACGTAATTTTTTTCAGTTTTTTTTATTCAAAACCAAAGTACTGAACCGATTTTCATGAAATTTCAATCTGAAATTATATTCTCTCAAAAAAAAAAACAATTTTTAAACAACAAAGTGCTGAGTTCCCTAACAAAAAAAAACAAATTGAGAACCTAATCCTTTTTTGAAGTCGGTTGAAAAACGGACTCTCATCAACGCAACTCTGTATGCATTTAGTTAGCACAAAAATGCTTTAACGCCTTTACAACTGACCTTTATCTACTGTTAACATATTGAATAATTATTTTAATTATGCAATATACAATAACCTTTACAATGCACCTGTCACAAATGCAATTAAGGAAAAAATAGTTTACAAATTGCTAATATAATGGGACACGTTTACTGTCCTCTGTAGCCTCTGTATTTATTTTTAGCAAACTTTAAAAAATAAGGTTTTCAATTCGTTTCTTTTTTGTTTTGTTTAATGTTTGTTACCTCACAACTTTGTTGTTTATAAACCGATTTGAAAAGTTTTTTTTTTTGAGAGGATATACATTTAGATTGTTCACATAGAAATGTTTTCAAAATCGGATCAATAGTTTAGTTTTTAGATAAGAAAAAATGGAAGGATGAAAACGAAATCTCGTATTTTGCTTCCCTGTGACTTTTCAGTGGTGTTTACTTTATCGCTAAGGAGGTAGACTAAATGTTTGATGCTGGCCATACTAACAATAGAAACTACTATAAAATTCTCACAATTTTCTTACAATACCTAGATTAAGTACCTTGAATATACCTCATAGACCTGATATTTCCCTAAACAAACCGATACAACACGTTTCGCAATGCTGTTAAGCAAAATTATAATTTCTTCGGATTTTCTGAACACAGTATGAAATAAACTAAAATAATATTTAATTCTAGGCCCTATTATTAGGTTTCTGATATGTAAATGGACGTTGTTGCCTAGTTGATTTTCATCTCTGCTTCTCAATCAAGCCAAAACAACTGAACTGATTTGGGTGAAATAAGCCATGGGAACCTATGGTTTATAACAATCACAATAAATATAAAAAATCACATCCATTGATAGCAACGATTCGAATCTCATTTTACCAATTTGCTTGACAAATGTACCTACCGATTTTAAAACATAAAAACTATGCAAAACAAAACCTATCTAATCCAAAGCCGTCGTAAAAATTTCGTAAAAAAACTACAGATTTTCTCAACCGTGTTGCCGTCAAAATTTTGTGAAAAACTGCAGCCTTCCTTATATTATTTCTCGATCCTGTCGCGTCGAAGGTTGGAGGAACCTGAATAGTCTTTCTTGGACTCCTGGAATGCGGAACAGGAACAGGTGTAATTGCAGTCCACACTATTCATTATGTAGCCATCTTATGCACTGGTAAATGTTGCCAGCGATAAGTTCCAGGTCGTATGTACCTATTAAATTATCGTGTGTAGATTTTCTCTACAATATTTTCTTGATAACTAAATATAAGTACAAGTTTTCAGAAAATTGTTTTCTAAGAAATATGTTCGATGCTACTTTTGTTATAACTACGATTATTCAAATACTTAGTCAATGCTTATAACTGTATGTACTTAATTTTATGTTTATGAATCAATAAAGCTATTTTATCTTAATAGAAAGGGTCATTCTCAGCGGCATCTGTTCCAATGTTCTCGAAAAAAAAAGCAAAATTATTTTCTTAGTACACTAACGTACCTACCTTCGAAATTTCAAGGCTCTAAGCATTATATACGTCCACTGGTATGACTTGTGCGTTGTCTGTCAGTCACTCAGGACGAAGTCTTTTATTACCCGACTGCCAAGGAAGGGTTATATAAATTGATGATTCCAAATATTACAGATGTTGCAAATAAACAAATGTTGACAGGGAAAGGATAATAATGGAATAAAATAAGTGCATGTTGCAGTTTTATTTTGATGTTGTCGTCGTTCCGCTCTTGACTGTACTTACTGTACCTACTGTTATTTTTGCACACATTATGTCAAAATCATTATTAATGTATTTGTCTATTTTATTGTAATTTTATGTTTATTTTTATGTAAGTTTTTTTTTTTCTTTCGAAGAACCTAAGTTCTTCAGTTTGGCTTCACATCAAAGGTATATAGCCAGTGTCAAGTAATTAGAGAGATTATTTTGTCATAAGTCAGTCGATAAGTCAAGTCATGCCCCTGTAAAGTAGTGGTGGTTGCGACTTTACTAGAGGCTTCTATGGAGTTTTGGAGGCAACACGAAAAGTCACGTTTTACAGCATTACACTATTCACCAACACTCATACACGTTCACGAGCACTTATTGGATAAAATACCACCGTTTTTACACTTAAACACTCAAAGTTATACAAGTTTTGTCAATTAATTTAATGCCGCCAATGTGCCATTTTTCACGTTCCCGCCAAAAACCCTATGTAAGTTTAAATTATTAATTGCCTCAATTTATATCTTCTAAGTAAGTACTTCACTGTTAGTATTAGTTAATTAAGTAGCTTAAGTTTTTTAGTAGTTAAATATGCCGCCGTCCACTTTTGTTCAACAGTTTCTTGTCCATACAAAGGTTGTCTAGAAGAGATCGCTTTTAGAGATAAGACCGCCCATTGTCCACTATTTTTAACATTATTTTCTTCTTTATGTATATTTTTGTTTGTTTTGTGATGGTGTGCAATAAAGAATAATCTATCTATCTATCTATCTAACTTACTGCAGCGGTTGAGAATAAAAATTGTGTTTATTTATCCAAATTTATTTAAATTAGATTCGAATGCAATTGCGAAACTTTTATGCAGCGGATGAGAAGCACCCAATAGAAAATTTAGGATTCAAACATACGTAGTTTTTTTTTTAAATTTACTTATTATATTGCAATCCACTTATCTCATAATAAATTACTTATATATAAATTTTATTAATTATATTTAATAAGAATGAATAAACTTCTAAACCGATTGACATAGCTTAGGAGTAAATGAGGTTATTATTAAACCCGATACAAAACGTGAGCTTACCCGCGGGAAACACCAGTTTTTTAATTAGGTTTGAAGAGTAACGAGGACGTGGTGGCTGAGTGGATGAGGCCCTTACCTTGCGATCTGATGGTCGCGGGTTCGAATCCCGGTGGCAGTCATGCGTAAATGGTTTTTTTCGGTCGAAAAAATCTATGTATGCATCCCACGCTCTCGCAACGGCGAAGGAAAACATCGTGAGCAAACCGGCATGTCGTAGAACTTAAAAGTTTGTCGAGTGCACGAAAGGAGCACTTGAAATCCTTTCACCACACTGGTTCGAAAGAACTAGTGACACGAAGAAGAAGAAGAGTAACGGAACCGAAAAAACAACCTACGAGATACTCCAATAATTATTTATCTCGACCTTTCATTCAAGCATTCAAGCTACCAGTTTACGATAGCATTACAAGCTATAGGTACCTATAAATAATGGCTGTACCAAACCAGTTCTGTGAGTCTGTGAGTATCTTTATCCCACGATCATGAATGAACTTTCGTGGTCTTTTTGTAAACTAAAGCGGTTTTGTAGGTTAATAAGCTTGAAGTTTATAAAAACTGAAAACCCGACTGCGAAAAGATTAAACATTGATTGCCAATTCAATATTCTTAATTCAATTTAAGGGTAATCCTCAAATCTGAATTCCATACAAAATGTTTCGGATATATGTTCAAAAAGTACGCCGTATTATAGTAATTTCAAAAAATGAAGGGTTTCATACCTTAATTTAGATTTTATACGTGTTTTTAAGTTAGTAGGGTTAATTTTAAAACACGTATAAAATCTAAATTAAAGTATGAAACCTTTCACATTTTTTGTAGACGAAATTAAAAAATATGGACGAAACGAATAGTGTGAAGAAATTACTATAATACGGCGTACTTTTTGAGTATTAGTCCGAAACATTTTGTATGCAATTCGGATTTGAGGATTCCCCTTAAACATACATTTTGATTAACTAAATTTTTTGTAATCTCCTTTTGATTTCTTTCATTTTGATAACCTATCGATAGGTGTGGTAAAAAAATATCATTAACGACTTACTATTTTACATATCTGAGGACACTTAGGTTATTGAGACGAATCTGATTTAAAATTCAAATTGAAAAATATTGGATGATACGTGGTAACATAGAAATTTAGATACATACAAGATACGCGCGAAAAACATAACCCTTTCTTGGCAGTCGGGTAAAAATGGTTTATAATTAAATTATTGGATTTTTTTAGTGATGAGATGAGAAGATAAATAAATATATTAAGATTAAATAAATAAATATTTTGGATATTTCAACGCCATTCTAGCCCCATATTATTATTATTAAAATTCCTTATTGCACAAAAATAAAAATTACATTGCACAATGGGCGGGCTTAATGCCTTAGGCATTCTCTCCCAGCCAACCCTTGATGTTTACTTTTCCTGATTTCTGTGTGTCCTAGGTAATTAATGTATTTACAAGGAAAAGGTATGTATAATAAAATATGTTGTATTGTATCAGTTATCTGGTTCTTATAGCACGCCCACACGTACAGTACAAGCTCTGCTTAGTTTGGGGCTAGATGGCGTTTTGTGAAATGTCAAAACATTATTTATTTATTATTTACTAGCTATCGCCCACAACTTCGTTTCAAGTCAGTTTCAAGTCAACGTTTAGGGGTTTGGCCTGTCGGTTATTTTTCAGTCAGTATTCAGTCAAGCTTTTTTCAACCGACTTCAAAAAGGAGGAGGTTATCAATTCGGTTGTTTTTTTTTTTAATGTTTGTTACCTAACTAACTTTGTTATTTATTAACCGATTTAAAAAAAAATTTTTTTGTTTGAGAGGACTTTCAGATTGGTCCCATACAAATTTCATCAAAATCAATTCAGTAGTTTAGTTTTTATATCCAAATAACTGAAAAACATGTGTCGTCGAAGTAAACGAAATTGCGTATTTTGCTTCCCTGTGATTTTTCAGTGGTGTATACGGTAACTAAAACACAGTCCAATTGAAGTCGGTTGTCTATGTTTTTGTAAAACCGTGATTATTTATGTATCCATTTCATTAAACCATATACAAATTTTGTCTATATCGTAATGTCAGTCGACTTTAAAACAGTTTCCAACACACAGAAGCTAACTAAATTAATTCTTCAAACCGATTTCATTCAAATGTTCTCCTTCATTCTTTAACGACGTACTAGAGTAGGTATGTAGTGGGTTCGAAACCAGTTCTCTGGGTACCAGAGTTTTAAGTAACATGCTGCCGGAAATCCGCAATTACCTCTCTCGAAGAAGGGAAAGTAATGAATAACCTTAATTTTTATTGATTAAAATGGTAAAAAAAATTTTTAACAACCGTAATAAAAAATATATACTTATAATAAATTGTGAGTTCTTAATCTTAATTCAATATACCTACAATGTAATGTGACTGATCTTCTAAGTACATACTTAAATACAATAGTTTTTCCTAGACTTTCGCGATTATCACACATAGTTATTTGATTATAACGGGTATTTATCACCTTTTTTTTGTGTGAATTTGACCCCACGTATTATACGTGGGGTCAAATTCACACAAAAAAGGCACTACAGGGCACATCCCAGTTAAAAACGGTATTATTAGTATACGTTACAAACATAAAAAAAAACAATCAACCGAATTGATATCCTCCTCCTTTTTTGAAGTCGGTTGAAAAATAGGCTTTGAACACGACTCGCTTGTTAAAAAGTAAAAAAAAACCATAATTGGATTTCTAATCTTCATGTCACCTTCCAGTGTACACTTGCAGTAATTATGTTTATCCCACGGCGAGAATGGATTTTATTCATGGATTCAAACACTGCGGTCGACGTCTTGAGTTGTAATCATACAGGATGCTCTGGATTGTCGGGTATTACGATTGGATTTTTTTTTTTTTTCTTGGAATATAAGGTTTTATGGATTAACTTTGTTGAACACTATTAAGCCAAGTAAGACTTTGACTATAAAAATTAGTGATTTAATTCAGACATTGTATGAATAACGAAATATTGAAGACTTCAAAACTTTTCATTCGACAAAACGGTAGATTACGTGAATTTTCCATTTTCAACCGACTTCAAAAAAGGAGGAAGTTCTTTTAGTAATTTTATGTGTGTTACCTCAAAACTTTGTTGTTATTAAACCGATTTAAAAAAATATGTTTTTATTTGAAAGGATTATATATGATGATAAGTCCCATAGAAATTTCATGAAAATCTGTTCAGTGCTTTGGTTTTGAAATCAAAATAACTGAAAATATTACGACATCCACGTAAACGAAATTTCATCTTTTGCTTCCTAGTGACTATTCAGTGGTGTTTACGGTCACTATAACAGTCCAATTGAAGTCGTAGTATGTTTTTATATAATTTTGATTATTCATATACAATATTTCAAAGCTGAATTCATGCTTATAAAAAAAACTTAGCTCGCTAAAATGTATGAAACTTTTACAAAGCTGGCTAAAAAGACTTAAAAATTCGCTTCGCTCGCTCAAAATCCTCGCTGCGCTCGCCCAAACCACGCTCTACTTTCATTGGTCATCGCAACACCCTGTACTATGTTATCTGTAACCCCAGTCGTCACAGCGAGTGCGCAGTGGAACGCTCCCACGACCAGGAGCACAGTGGGACCTTTATTGATAAACCTGAAGGGAGACATTGTTCTTGGCTAATGTAGGTGAGGTCCGAGAGACTAGTCTTCCTGTGGTTTCTTCTGTGGCTTTGCAAAGAAGATAAATAATATAAAGTTATCAATTCAATTACTAAATGCTTAAAGCTTTAAATGGAGAAATATATGTATAAACGAATGTTGTTTATTTAAATTTGGGTCCTTTTAAAATTACAACATGACTTATTACTACCCATATTAAATATAATTAAATCAATATATATATAAGGCTTGGACCTGACTGACTGACTCGTTAAGGAAGCGAGATAGAGCATGAGTATAAAAATTTAAATGAAATAAAAACGCTAAAATCAGCTTGTAAATATAAATAGGCTCGTTAAGATATATAACAATGTACCAGAAATGATAAAAAATGCTGTGAGCGATAATTTATTCCAAAAACAATTCAAATTATTCCTAATTGAAAAATGCTATTACAATGTAAACGAATTTCTATCAGATAGATGTTGACTATCAAATACAAGTTTTTTTTTGTTTAAGTGTAGGTATAAAAAATGAAAATTAATACTATTATTACTTATTTTTAGAAATTATAAAAATATTGACAATTAAGCATATTTATTTGACATTAAAATTAAAATCGACATTAGAATTAACAATATTTAAAACTTGACATCACTCAAACAAAAATACAAATCACCTAACTTATGCTAATATATCATTATCATATGTTTGTAATACATAATTAATTTGACTATGAAATAAACATATTTTGTATTTTGTATTTATTTATTAAATTAAAACGGATTATCCAATTACATTAATTTAAAAATTGTTTACATCATAGTTTGGTCAAAATAGTATCAATAATCATAGTAGTCAAATAAGTCAAACAATAAGAAAACAATAAAATAAAATACAGTAACATAATAGCAAAAATAAGTCATTCAATATTAATATAACACGCAATCATTCATCGCACTCACAGAACCTTAAGCATACTGACAAAATTTTCGACCATCCATCCGCAAACAAATCACACTCATATGTGAATTAGATGCCTACCGAGCAAAAATTAACTTAAAGTTGTTGCGCCCTTACAGGATTCATGTGCATTGTGTACCTATAAGCCACTTACACCTAAGTTATATAACCTGTGTGCAAATGAAACAATAAATAAATGAATATGAATATGAAAACTGGTGTGTCATCGACGCTTTATCGATACTTTAGTATCGGTTGGTACCGGTGTATTAAGCAGATGAAGCTGTAAGCAGTTACTATATCTAAACTTTCTATCTTAAAATTATCCTGGATGTACCCAGTAACTATTTCTGGTAATGTAACAAGAAATGTAGATTAAAAATCTAAAAACCACGTTTTTAAGCTCTTGCTCTATCTCGCTTCGTCTACGAGATATTGAGGTTTTTACGAGATATAGAGGACGTGGTGGCCGAGTGGATGAGGCCCTTACCTTGCGATCTGATGGTCGCGGGTTCGAATCCCGGTGGCAGTCATGCGTAAATGGGTTTTATCGGTCGAAAAAATCTATGAATGCATCCCTCGTTCGCGCAACGGTGAAGGAAAACATCGTGAGGAAACCGGCATGTCGTAGAACCTAAAGTTCGAAAACATGTGTCGAGTGCACGAAAGGAGTAAGGAGCCTCTTCGAGGCGCACTGAAATGCAATGAAATCCTTTCACCACACTGGTTCGAAGGAACTAGTGACACGATAAGAAGAAGAAGCGGTTTTAGTCACGTCAAAAATCGTGGTAAAAAAAAAAATATGATGCGACTGTATTTTTGCTGCTTGGTTTTTAGTTTTTATAAACTTAAAGCTTGTTTTAAAGACAACTTCTAGACAATTTACGTGAAAACAGCAATGGTTTAGAATATAAGGAGTTTTTGAAACAGTCGAGAGGTAGAAACGAAATGCAGACGTCTTGTTGAACACCCACTGGCGAACAGGTGGCGTCGTACACTGCAGGACAAAATAAACGACACTTAAAAATTATTATTTTTTTTTACTCAGGGACAAAGTTTAAAGTGTTAGTTTATTTATTTGTATTGTGATAAATTATGTAGGCAAAATTAATTTAATTTAAGAAATTGATAAAGATGACCTGTAGTGCATAGATTATGAAGAAAGTGGTACTTTATTTGTATTTATTTATTACCTTTAATTAAAACGGATACACCAATTATATTAATTAAAGAAAGCTACACATAAAATAACACATATGTTAACTACACATAAATTTCATTAAAATTATACACATATTTTAAATAATAAATATAAAATGTCAGTAAAAAGGTAAAAAAAGATAAAAAATTAAAAGTCACAATGTTCATGGAATTCATACAGAATGTCAATAATTTAGGGCAATATAACGTAGTTAAAAAAAAAAAAAAATCTAAGATTCATACATCTCGCTCACAATACCTAATAATAATAATAAATAATAAACAATAATAATAATACGCCGAACCTCGAGAGAGTTGTACCCAAGAATACCCAATAGAAACCCCGTGGGGTAGAGGAATGAATTTATGTTATTACCTCCTTGTCCTTTTTTTTTGAAATAGGTATTAGAACAGGAATTATTTTCTAAATGGCTCCATAAACACATAACCATAAACAAAGACAAAAACCAACAAGACAGGTGATATATATATATAGCTTATACTTGTTATATATCTATAACTAAGGTAATAAAGGTAATAATAACTACTAGAATATCGGAAAGCGCAAGCGAAGACAAAGTCCTTACATTATTCTATTAAAAGAATGTACCTACTTATTATTAAATAAACTTTACTTTACTTTTGCGTAATAGTAAACATGTTTAAAATTCATGATTATTAATATTACAGGAGATTCGTACCTATTAGACAGACACACTAATCAGTTAAATATTTTTTCCCCGGACCTATTTATTTTGCCGTGCAGTGTACACGTCCCGCCCGCGACCATTGTCGGCACCTGCGATGCCGGCTGCTCCTCAGCCGTTGCATTCAATAAAATAATAATACTGATACATTTATATTGATAATTTATAACCTCATGTGGTAGTAAACTACTTACATCTAGTTCTTCTAGCTCTCTTGTTCTAATAATGTTGCTATCTGTATTTTTGGAATTAAAAAAAAAAACACAAATAATTACTAAGTAAACACTAAAACATGACTTAACTAGGTATACAAATAAACACAACCCTGTCTAAATTTATAAATAAAACAGAATTTGAGTCACTGTCCACTGTATTTTTTTATTTCAGTTTAATAAGAATATAAATTTTATTACAGCATAAGCTAACTTAGCAATGCGAGTGATATACTTCATAAAAAATAAAAAAAAAAAAAAAAATGTTTGGACATTTCACACAACGCCATCTAGCCCCAAACCCAAACTAAGCAAGCATGTAGTATGGGAACCAGGTAACTGATACAATACATAAATACTTTGTTAATACATACTTAAAACACCCAGACTCAGGACAAACACCGATGTTCATCACACAATAAATGTTTGTCCTGAAGCGGGAATCGAACCCGCGACACTCGGCGTAGCAGTCCAACGCACTTACCACTTGACCATCTGTGTCATCAAATATTTAATATCTATATAATTTTAGATTCATAGAGCGATGCAAAGAACTAATACCTATAAAAAATCGCTTCTTTAATACTTGCCAATAAATTAGTACTAATTATTATATTAAATTTCACGCCAATTTTCATTGTGTTAACTATTAAATAATCTGTCACACCAACCGCTGAACCCGATCACGATTTTATATAGGAAATTAATAAATGATTTAGTTAAAAGGAAAGTTTTAATGCAGGCTGATTGATTAACCTCATTCACTCATTAGTTCAAAACGTTTTATTGAATTCAGCTGTATTTTGAGGCGTTGTCCTAATAGAACGCGATCACGCGATCGTCACGCCATCGCGCGACGCGACGCGATACCAATTGGGACGCCTATTTGACGTTAGTACGTTTGATCGCGGATTCGCGCGACGGTCGCATCGCTTGCTCCGACGATCGCGTGATCGCGTTCTATTAGGACAACGCCTAATACTAGTTGACACCCACAACATTTGATAGGTATTCTTTGTAACTATGCAACTTTGCATTATGCTTGTTTTTGCAAATAAATAGGGTAAACCAAACTGCGGGACAAGGTGAGACTGTCTGACATCAGGAAGAAATCTAAGGTGAGAGACGTAACGACCTCAATCCGAAGATTAAAGTGGCGCTGGACTGGACACACCATGAGATCAAAAAGGAACAAATGGTCTTACGACCACACAGTCTGGTACCCTAGAGACGGTAAACGTAGGAGAGGTAGACAACCGAAAAGATGGGAAGATGACCTGCCCAAGGGTTGGCGCAGAACCTGTTTGGACCGAAGGACCTGGCATAAACTGGAGGAGGCCTATGTCGAAGGACAACCTGACTCAAACTAGAACAAACATTATATAAACCATATCATAAATATAAAATTTCTGTACAATGTGAGTCAGCGAATAAAGGCTTATTTTATTTATTTTTATTTAGGGTAAACCAACCTATTATTGGCACCCTAGAAATTGGTGCGAAAAACAAGGAAACCATAGATTATTCAATTTCAGTATTCTTAAAAACAAGGAAACCATAAATTATTCAATTTCAGTATTCTTTTAAAAGTAATATAAGAATACTGAAATTGAATAATCTATGGTTTCCTTGTTTATTCGCACCAAACTCTAGGGTGCCAATAATAGGTTGGTTTACCCTATATGGAATTTTGGATTTCTTAGTACGCGTCCACACTTCATTAATTTTAATTTTATTTATTAGCAACAGCAAACAACTTCAATACAGGTTCATTTTACTCTAAGATTATAATGTAATCAGAATTTTTCAAAATAACTTAAAAATAATGTCGTCGAAGTAAACGTTTTTTTTTTACTATTTATAGGCTTGCGTTTGACCATCTCACCTGATTATTTTGACATCAAAACTAAACTACTAAACCGATTTTGATAAAATTTGTTTCGGACTATTCTGAAAATTGAATATATTGAAAGAATTTTTAAAATCGGATCAAAAACAACTAAGATCGTGATTACCTAACAACATAAAAAAAACTAATCGCATTGATAACCTCCTCCTGTTTTGAAGTCGGTTGATAATTTATTTTGTAGTAAACAATAAAAACAATGGTATGAATGGTATGAAAACAATACCAATAATTCAGTAGCACGTCATTAATAATGTTGTCCGCATGATATTAATTAGACGCAAATGATAAATGTTACACATTTTACTATTTTGAAAATAGGTTTGGGTCAAATCTGCTCATGAATCAAATGTAGGTTGCTATTTTTTTTAACTAGGTTTAAGTAGTTACATGTATACACCACCAATTTTTTATTACCAAAAACAATTAAATGGGTAATACAGACGGGGTACTACGTTGCCTCTGTGCAGTCAGAATTTTGGATTTCTACAAAATGGCAGAGTGACAGCGGAGCGAGGGCGGCGCCCGAGCCGAGCTTTTGCGGGCTGGCTCGAGCTAAGTGCCCGGGTTTGCCAAACGATGAATAAAACTCAAATTGTTATCAACAAAAGATACCGCCTGACGCAAATCCATAGGAAAGCGACTAACGGTAATAGTTACCTATCCAATTCTAATCAAATTTATTTTGACAAAAATTTGACCTAATTTTTTCAAGTTTTTTTGCCGTTTATCTGTGTTCAGTATCATAATAATATATTATAACTGACTATGCGTAATTTTTTTTCTGGTGATAAAAAATTGACCGTGTATACAAATATTTAACTACTTAAACCTACGAATAAGGAGAGCAACAAATAGAAGAGACTGGAAATAATTGTAGGAGGCTTTTACCGCGTTTACCCTACACTGAAGAAGCAAAACCCTACATAAATTTTACATATTTATCATTTATAAAGCTTTTTTTATACATATTATTTATTTTATTTATAATTAGTTATTTGGCTTCGATACTTACAAGTTGAAAGGAGGTCCCCTGCAGGATGCCGTCAATTTTCAACCGACTGAAACAAAGGAGGAAGTTCTCAATTCAGTTGCATGTTTTTTTATATGTTTTTTACCCCAGAGCTGTTGTTTATAAACCGATTTGAAAAAAATATTTTTTGTCCCATAGAAATTTAATCAAAATCAGTTCAGTAGTTCAGTTTTTAAAGAAAAATAATCAAGGTTTTACAAAAACATACAACAACAAACCGTATCAGCCGTATCAATTATACGGGGCCCCCGGGCCATGGGGGCCCGGGGGCCCCGACGTGCGTAAGCAAAAATTTATAAAAACTTCCCATATTTGTTTTTAAAACTAAAGTCATCATCAGCTATAAATGATTTAATAAATCAGTTGACCGAAAAAAAAAGGCAAGGAGAGTGTATACCTATTCAATTTGAATTGTTTGTAATAATCTTGGAAAAGGTGACAGATAAATAATTATGATGAATAAATACTTATTTTAATTATATGCAATTTTTTTTTCTTTTTTGGGAAAAATTCTTACCCTTTTTTTTTTTTTTCTTTCGAAGAACCTGAGTTCTTCGGTTTTGGCTTCACATCAAAGGTATATAGCCAGTGTCAAGTAATTGGAGAGATTATTTTGTCATAAGTCAGAGTCGTTAAGTCAAGTCATGCCCCTGTAAAGTAGTGGTGGTTGCGACTTTACTAGAGGCTTCTATGGAGTTTTGGAGGCAACACGAAAAGTCACGTTTTACAGCATTACACTATTCACCAACACTCATACACGTTCACGAGCACTTAATGGATAAAAACCACCGTTTTTACACTTAAACACTCAAAGTTATACAAGTTTTGTCAATTAATTTAATGCTGCCAATGCGCCATTTTTCATGTTCCCGCCAAAACCCATTCTTACCCTTCATAAGAGCCCCCAAACCAGTTTTTATACGGGGCCCCGCCAAGGCACGCTACGCATCAAAAGCACTAAAACATAATCTAATAGAGCATTTTCCAGTCACTCAGTGCCAAATAGCCCGAGAATTAACCACCGGTGACTTACGGCCCACTTCTCGCCTTCCTGTTACAACCCATTAATTAATGGTACTAAGAATAATGGTGCTTAGAATAATGATGCGCAGAATGGACTTCGAACGATGAAGCGTAGTAGCGTAGTATTTTTGAGGGAATGAAAAGAAGATCTACGAGTTTTTTTTATCCAAACAAGTGGCGAGACCAGCTAGACGTTCTCCTAATGGTAAAAGATCACGCCTGCCCATGATCAAAACAGTGCTAAGCCGGACTTTTCAACTGACTTCAAAAAATGAGAAGGTCAAAATCAATTCAGCTAAATGTTTTTTTTAATGTTTGTTACCTCAGAAGTTTGAGAGGATCTTTCAGATACAAATTTACCCATACAAATTTAATGAAAATTGGTTCAATACTTTGGTTTTGAAATCAAAATAACTTAAAAAAGAGTCGTTGAAATACTAAATTGCATATCTCCCCTGTGAAGACGGTTGTACTAAGTTTTTGTAAAACATTGATTAGGTATACCAAAAACTGTTCATAGATAGGTAATTTCGTGGATTTTATAAATATTTTTTTGCTAATCAATTTTTTTTGTCGTGGTAAAACTGTACCATATTTTTCAAAATATTTCCTTTCTATCCACCTTTGTTCTAAGGCACAGAACATTAATGTCTGTTCCGAGAAGCGTCATAAATTCCTTGATTATGTAAAAAGTCCCTTTTTCTCAGGTGCGCGGCTAAATCATAATTTCAGGGACTTTAGGGGATTCCCCGAATCGATGTTCTTGTCTTTGTTTTGTTGAGATATTTTGTAATTACTTTATTAATTAGGTGAAATTTTCATTTAATCTTTCTTTTTTGTAATTATTTTCTTTTACTCCGAACCATTCAATTTTTTTTTCTTTTCCTGTGAAAAGACGAGCTAAGCGTTATTTTAATGACAAAATATTACGCCTGCCTATGGCCAAAGAGTGAAGCTTCCGTCGATTGGGACCACTAGGTATTGGAACCATGGTCCGAATCGCCGGATAACATTTTTGAATCCGTCGATTGGGACCACAGAACACGTGAAGTATATTGTACGTACAGTCGTCGTCAAATACAGCTCCGAAATAAGAGTGCGTGCTACATTTGCATCACGTAGGTGTTATTATATTTCTAATATAAAAAAATAAAAATATAAACCAGTTCAATTATTTCAATTTCAGCTAATTCTTGATAAATTAGTCCACTATAAGAAATTTTAACGGTCTATATACATTCTTTATATATATTCTATAGCCCAGTAATTATGTAATAACAACACCTTCAAACCAAAACACAGTCATACTTACACATCTCTACTTGACTGCAGAATATCTTTTGTTATCGGTAGCAAGGTACAATATTAGGCAAAAGGTCAAACTATCCGTAAAACAATCAATCAACATCAAGCACACCTGTATCCAGAACAAACCGCGCATAACCGGCTGTATCCGGTTATGCCCGGTTGTAATTTACATTATTATCCGGTTTGATGCAGTTAAAACCGGGTAACCGATGCTCCCAGGGTAGTTCGATAAGTACCGCGTATCGGCTGACCGAAACTGTTATGATAGTCATTGTAAAATACCGGACGCGATCTATTTAAATATTTTTTTTAAATTTAGATGATCCTAGTACTTATTCTGTACTCAGAAATTAAAATAAGTAAAGTTAAGTAACTTAGTAGTATAGTAAGCGACAAACAATTTGTCCTCTGGCGAACCACGTGATAAAAATGCGCAGAACCAATATGACCTAAGAATTTTGTTCTGCGCATCATTGTCACATGGCTCGCCAGAAGACAACTTATCTGTCACTTACTATACCTACTAAGTTTCATTAATTGTTTCATATTTTAGCAAATAAAAAGTTAAACCTAAAAATTATTTATATTCTTTCATACTAACATACACGTAAACTTTAATTTATTATCAAAAATCCCATAGATTTTTTTTGTTAGACCTATGACATGCTAATTTCTTCACTAGGTATGTTTTTCTTCGCCTTTGTTCCGTTGTGCCAGAGTGTGAAAAAAAACTTTGCATTAATATATTTTTGAGTGACCTGACGAAAGACAAGTCACTTGCTCTAAAGGATAATATAAAAAAAAAGTTGCGACAAAATTCGCGTCCGACAATTCGTCTGTTGCTTTAGTAATAATGTCATACACTTTAAATGGCTTTGTTTGCGTATTAATTTTGGGGATGAATCGATCTAACACCGTGTAAAGCATTTATAGGCCTTGTTATTGTAATAATCTGAATTGTAGAATAATGAGGCTGCCCAACTCATTCAAATTGTTATTTAAGTATAACTATAGACTAATTTGTACCTGTACTAACATAAATTTGTACATGTACTTTTACCTTATACTTAAATAACATTTTTTGATTTTCTATTGATATTTGAAGATTCTGTATGAATCTCTCACAGATTTTGTATGAAAAAGGAAATAATAAACAAACAAACATTCACACACTCACGCCCCTGCACTAGTTTTCCCTGTGTCGCAACGGCATGGACACATACAACACATCACAACATCCAAGACCCGAGAACAAACATTTGTGTTCGTCACACAAATATTTGCCCCGGCCGGGGATCAAACCCGGAACACCAAGCTTCGTAGGCAGGGTCACTACCAACTAAGCCACGGTGTCGTCTAAAAATTCCTTCGCCTTACGTCGCTTCTGTATAACTCAGGCCTTAGATGTTAATATGATTTCTCATTGTAAGGCAAATACATATATGAAGATTGACAGTACCAAAACAAAATGCATGCGGTACCTAACCTATATAGGACCGAACATTGTCACATACCCTGTCAATAAAAATGAAATATCTTTATTTATAAATAATGTTTGTTACACTTTACGATGTAGTTTTATTGACAATGAAAAAGCCTGATAGACTGTGGTTGCCCCCAAGGCGCGAAAGTTTACAATATATCGATTTTCAAACCGTTAATTTGTGAATAATATTATTGTTTTTTTACAATTTTACGTTGACGTATCCAAGTAAAATACCTCTTCATGGCTTCTACACCAAAGACTAGCCACTGGTTTATACACCAAGGAAGGTAAGTAGCTGATTAAAAAGTCTTTCTCCAATGTATTTATCCGTCATCATCTTTATCAAAATACGTTCGGATAATACGATGTCACAATAAAAACGAGTCCGGACCACGTCCGGTCCAGCAATGGGTACCTACTCGTAGAATGGTAGTATGCAAGATGAAGTCAAAAAAATGTACACACACGTACAAAAACTATGTAAAAACTAGTAGACTAGAAATTTAGTTTGAGTTGCGTATTAACAATTTCGAATTGAATTGAATTTTGGGAATTAATGAGGATATAGGACCTACTGGCTATGCTCGGCGTCTCTCTGAAGGATATGATCCGTAATAAGGTTATCCGACAGAGGACCAAGGTTACCGACATAGCTCAGAGAATTAGCAAGCTGAAGTGGCAGTGGGCTGGTCATATCTGCCGAGAACCGATAACCGCTGGGGTAAACGAGTTCTTGAGTGGAGACCGCGAATCGGCAAACGTAGTGTAGGACGCCCTCCGGTGGGGTGACGATCTGCGGAAGGTTGCAGACAGAAGATGGATGCGGCAAGCCGAAGACAGGGCGCGATGGCGCTCATTGGGAGAGGCCTATGTCCAGCAGTGGACTGCGATAGGCTGATAATGATGATGAGGACCTATACCCCTATAATTTCAAGTCCCTAAGTTCAGTGGTTCGGTCTGTCAGTCAGTCAGAACTAAGCCTTTTTTATATACAAAAAAGTGACTAAACGCGTTAGGTGATAAAATTGGTTGCGTATATTAATTTGTGGGATGTTGCATGTTGCATAGCCTCGTCCATTGTATACCGGTTGCGTTACAAAAAGCGACAGTGCAGGTCGATAGCCGCAGGTGTGTGATGCGACGCAGATGCAGCGCTGCCGGCAATGTTGGGAACTAGGCAACTGGCATTGCGTCTAGGAATATTAAAAAAAACATGATTTATTAACTAAAGGGAGGCCTTTACCGTTCAGTGGGACTATTCATGCTCACAATAAAAATAATAATAAAATTTTAATTTTAATTTGAAATTTAAATTTTCAAAGAGATAACTACATGTAAATAATAATAATATTAGCTAATTATACCAGTGCCCACTTAAAGTTAAGCAGAAAAATAAAGTATTAAGTACCTAATTATGATAATTTTAGCCGCCTAATAAAGATGGTAATGATATATTTGGGGATACTCAGGGAATAACCCGATAATATTCTGGCCTTGTACAACGCTACAGTCTTATACACAACAGTCTTTTTTTCCTAACGTTCAAACTAAAATTTCCTGCTTTTGTCCATGTCTTTCTGAAAACTATCTGATTAATACCATGTTCCTAAAAAAAAACATCAAAACCAAGTCCGAAGTATACAATACAAACATCAGAAACTCCTAATAAGTCCGTGTCGCTCCGGGCATTTTTCGAAAAGTCCGGTTTCACTCATCGCCCGCGGCGGTTACAAGTTGTACATTGTACGCTCAACAATATAAATGGCTAAGTATTTTTTTAATTTAAAAGGTATTTGTACAAAAAATACTTTAATTTTGGAAATAAACGAGGCTAGTTTTTCAAGCCAGGATAGCATGATAGTGAAAGTAAACTAGCAAGCTAGTAGCTCTGACTTCGTGTAAGTATGCAGAACTAGTTTACTGTATAAAGGTATAAAAGAGGCTTGGACTGACTGACTGACTGACTGACTGATAGACAATGCACAAGCCAAACCACTGAACGTAGAGACTTGAAACTTGTGGATGAGTTCGTCAAGAGCTGAAAGTGAGTACTAAAAAAAGAATTTTGAAAATTCGTATGCAGCTAATCTCATAATAACATATCTACGTATCGAAAGCATACAATAAGATTTCCTTAATTTTTTCTAACTCTTATCTCAAAATCGAATTCCTTGAAACTAAAATGTGTAAGATAAGCATAAATCATATGCATAATGAGCCTATAATGTTCCCACTGCTGGGACTCAGACCTACTCTCGGCAGGAGAGCGAATGGGTATTAATCCACCACCCAATGCGGATTGGTGGATGTCACATGCCATGTACATTTTTTTTTCTATCCTTTGACATGCCGGTTTCCTCACGATGATTTCCTTCACCGTTGCGAGATCGTGGGATGCATACATAGATTTTTTCGACCGAAAAAAACCATTTATGCATGACTGCCACTGGGATTCGAACCCGCGACCATCAGATCGTAAGGCAAGGACCTCATCCACTCGGCCACCACGTCCTCAAGATAATACAATATTACTAAATTAGTTTTGTGGCCGACTGTACGGAACCCGGAAGCGTCGATCGGAGTTTATTGATAAGATTATTTGGGTTCCGTAGCTCATAAAATTTTGAAGTCGGGAATTAATAAGTTCTTGATTGGGAATTTATGTCATTTCCGGTTTCGAGAGTAATTGTATGGGAGCGGGAAAGGCTGGTTAAGTTCGAATTTCAAATGGGTTGAATATTGAAGCATTACTTTCCTTTTGGTCCAGCTTAGTTATGGAAAAATATTTTAATTCCTAAAATATACAAAAATCCAAATAAAATTTACTAAATATACCTACACCAAAAGTCCTAAATTACCAGAAAAAAATACGCATAATCAGTTGCCGTTACTGAACATAAAAAAAACAAAAAAATGTTTCGTTGTCTGTAAAATTGTTTTACGGACGATAGTTTAACGTGACTACCAGTGTAACGGGACAATGAGCGTTACCGGACCGTAACGGGATAATGATAGTTACCGGACAATGAGCGTTACCAGACAATGACGTCAACGTTTTCGTGCATGCAGCCGGCGCGGCGGCATTCATCGATTTATTAGAAGTCAAAATTCAAAATAAATATTATAAATATTGGACATACGACTTACTGTTACCGTTACCACGGAGGAAGTTAGTTACTAATTTTTCTATAGACTTGCATCATTCGGTAAGCATTAATAAATTTAAGTTTCATTCATCATTTGGCAAACCCTTTTTTGTTTTTTTTTTTACATGGGGAAATCCTCATGGATGCCCACCGCCCTTGCGAGGCCGGTGGGGTATGTCGGACTTTAACCGACTAAAACCCCATGGTGGCCGACCTCTGCGCATTAGAGGGACCCCGGGATATCCAAAGAACACGTACCGGTGTGATCACGCACGTTGCTTTGAGGCCGATCCCAGGGTAGGCTTGCATTGACCCCGAGAAACCCGGGTACCTAACTCGAGCCAGCTCGCTGCAGCTCGGCTCGGGCGCACTCGCGCCGCTGTCACTCGCACATTTTGTAGTAACTTCTCGTTCACTGCGCCCCTCTAATAAATTACTTCTCAAAATTCCTGACTACTCATCTTTATTCTATCGCAAATCCCTCACTGTACAAGCTATTTCACTATAGAATGATCTCCCATTAGATATCAGAAGTGCGAAGTCGCTCGCCACTTTCAAAAAAATGTTGCACACTCATTATCTTTCACTACCAAGAAGTTGATGTCTCCTATTCATTTATTTATATGTAGGTATAGTATAGTATAGAATAATATTATAAAATATTTTATTTTTTTACATATAGGTAGTATTTATTTATATAAGTATTTATGTTCATGTAGATTTATGTATATAACTTATTTAAACGCGCCACCGTCATTATCTATTCCTATCATTTCCAGATCCATCCAAAGGTTGTCTGGAAGAGATTGCTTTTAGCGATAAGACCGCCCATTGTGCTTCACTTTTTTATATTGTTTGTGTTCCTGTTTATTTTCTTGTTTTGTGGTGTGCAATAAAGAATTATCTATCTATCTATCTATCTAACCCAAAATTCTTACTGCACAGATACAACGTAATACCCTTTCTGCATTGCCCATTTAAGTTTTTGACGTGACTACGTTTAATAAATCAATGAACGCCGGCTGCATGCACGAAAACGTTAACGTCATTGTCCGGTAACGCTGTTAAAGTCCGGTAACGCTCATTGTCCCGTTACGCTGGTAGTCACGTTAAACTATCGTCCGTAAACCAACTTTACAGACAACAAATTTTTTTCTGGTAATTTAACTTTTGTGGCTACTATACCGGTTTTCAAAATATATTTTTAAAGTTTCACATAAATATTATGAATAAAAAAGCTTTGGGTTGTAACATAAAATTTTCTAAATCATCAATTTAATAAAAATCTAGCACTCCATTTCTAAATGGTTGTTAATTTGACTACGTCTCGTTAACAATGGCGGAAAGTACTTAGATTTCCGGAACGTGACATCTTTACTCAAACATGTTTATTCAAAAACTTTTGATTAAACAAACCTGTGAAATGGGCATTATTATGGATGGATATAATGTTGGTCACGACTTATTACCAATGTGTTAAATAATATTATATAGATCTTTCAGTGTAATGGTGGCTTCTTAAGGTCTTTTTTGACGTGACTACGTCTAATAAATCGATGAACGCCGGCTGCATGCACGAACACGCTGACGTATTTGTCCGATAACGCTGTCCGGTAACGCTCATTGTCCCGTTACACTGGTAGTCACGTTAAACTATCGTCCGTAACATACAGACTACCAATTTTTTTTTCAGTAATAATAAATAAAATAAAAAGCTTTATTTTCCTGAAACACTACATACTTTACAAATTAAAAAGTTTTATAAATATTAGAGCTCAATTTCAGTTTTTTCAGTAATGCTTACTATTAATAAAATGGTCTAATTGAAGTTGGTTGTTGTGTTTTTGTAAAACCTTGATTACACTTTAGAATCTCTTCATTAAAACAGCCATCTAACTTATATCATTACCTTCGAGAATCTGCAAACATAAACTGCCATTTTTTACGGGGGACGAGGTAAACACGCATTGCACACGCGCCTAACAAAATCTTATTCATGTAAACGCACACTATAATAATCTCGCACACCATCTTAAAATATGCACACAGTTATCAAATACAGCGTATAGTTTTATTTAACGTGAATGGCCAAGAAGGTTATATAGCCAACAGAGGGGTTACGTCTTGCATTAACATCTCCTTTGGCTAGATTCTCGAACATCGTTACTCATTACGTAGGTGCTTCATTAACTAAGCCTACGTTTAACCCATTACTCAAAGCTACAATTAACTGACCTAAATACCCCATACGGGGTGCGATCGACCCCTTATGGGACGATTCGACCCCATAAGTAAAAACAATTAAACGTGCAAGTAGTGTGGAGACAATGGTTGTAGGGTTACGCCAAATTTAGTTGAAAATTACAGTGCAGTGCATAAAATATTGAGCATTCAACGGTTTAAATCAAAAATGTGAATTTTCTTGTGTGACTCTTGATGTGATCGGTTTAAGCATAAGGTTTGAGCAATATAAGACTGCTCAATTTTTTTTTTGTGTGACATTTATAATTTAATGTAATTTATGGATCTTAAAATCGGAAATAAAAATTGATTTATTTATTTATTAATGTGCTCAATTTTTCATGTTTTTTTTTTTTGTGTTACTGTACGTTTTTCTATTTTGTGGTATGCAATGAAGTTATCTCTCTGTAACTATTACATATCTATCTATGTTAAAGACTTAATTTTTTTCTTATTCAAAGCATTCATTTACTTATTTAAATTAATATTAAGCTGCTTTGTAAAAAAAAACATTCCTACAAACCAGCCATTTTAATTTAAATGAGTGCTTTGAATTACTAAAAATGTATTTGATTTGAAAAAAGAGATAAATAAAGTATCTACTTATTTGGGTTCTTGATTCTCGAAATAACCCAAATAACAACGTCTTCAAACGATGTTTATTACAAGATTCTGATAAAACATCTCAAATCGTAATTGGCAATTGAAAGCTATTTTCAGGTGAAAATATTCCAGGAATTCCAATCGACTTCTTAGTAGTAAAGGATTTGGTTGTTTTTACTTTGATATAATTGGTTCTGGTAAAACTCATTGATCCTTAATTTAGAAAATTAACACAACAAGCCAATCAGGTCACTATAATTAAAATTTCAATAATAAACGACGAAATAAAAACAGAAGGAGGCTTTCAGTTCGACGCGTATCGTATGCCTACCTAAATAATATTGATTCTCTCGATCGTCATTTTTTTGGCTGTCAAAATTGGTTTGACCCACATAAATAGTTTACTTTGTGTTTTTGTTAAATAATAAACAATGAAGCTCTTAACTCTATATTTATCAATTTATCGTGAATTTTGCTAATAAGGTCCTTCTGACTACAAAAATTTGATTCATTTATTTTGCCCTGAAGTGTACGTAAGTAGGTAGGTACTTCGTAATTAATGAAACTTGGATAAGTTAGTAACTGTTTGTGCGTCTCGAAACTTGTACGAGTTACTTGTTGTTTATCGTGCGAGTTACTGGATAGTCGAGTTACTAGACTAATTAACTTTCTGTGACACGCGCACTTAAGTGTTAGCTTTAAGTAAGAACTGGGTTAAGTTAAGTTTAATAAAGATTTCTGATCAGTAATCCTATTAATATAACTAAAGCCATAGATGAATAAAGGTGTTCCTATAGAACACCAAGATAGACAGTATCAAATCAAAATGGAGTCGTAAGACAGGACCAAAAAAATTCAGGCATCTTGTCAATAAAAATGAAATATCTCCATTTTCAAATAATGCTTGTTACTTTTCACGATGTAGTTTTATTAACAATGAAAAGCCTAGTAGTATTAAAATATTATATTTATCTAGCCCTGTTACTTCTCTTTTTCGAAAAATAGCATCGGACCAAATTTTACCAGAAGTTAGCCAATATGGCCTCATATTTTTTTTCGCATATTCAATGTAGATACTACATTGTGATTCTGTACTTTAATACTTCTGTGACTAAAGCATAAAGCTCAGTGCATACCATTTTTGTATCAATTATAATTTGTAATAATATCCTAAGTTTATGTAAATTATATGATTTAGTACAAAATAAAAAAAAAAATTCTATTGTATTTTAAGGAAAAAAAAAACTGATGTTTTCTCTCAAGACACACCACTGATACCGATCTTCGGCTTCATGTCCCCACAAGGACAACACTGAAAAGTCACAGGGAAGCAAAATACGCAATTTTGATATAAAAACTAAACTACTGAACCTATTTTGATGAAATTTCTATGGGACCAATCTGAAAGTATATCCTCTCAATTTTTTTTTTTCAAAATGTTTTATAAAAAAAATAGTACTGAGGTAAAGTCAAAGTCAAAGTATATTTATTGCTGAATACATGTGAACAAGTTGACGAAAAAATAAATAATCAATAATCATTTATTTAGTAAATAAAATATTTACACGTCACTTATGGTAATTAAATATAGAGTACCTATATTCATAGTTTCAATGTATCCTGCCGTTTCTGGCTTGCAATTTTTATTTACAAACAAAAAAATGATTTACAAAATACTTAAATGAAACATGAAAATTATTTCTAACTTATCAAACAAACAACAACCAACATTAAAAAAAACAACCAAATTGATATCCTACTCCTTTTTTGAAATCGGTTGAATAAAACAGGATAAAAATTAGTCTGTTTCCATCGCGTTAAGTCACATTATAAAGTGTGATTTTTATTTTTACCGATATATTTTATGCTATAAAATATTCCGTGCTATAAATAATAAAGTACGAAATAAGTCAGAATATATCTGATGTAGAGTTCCAAGCAACCATCACACTGAAACCACTGAAGCGATTAGTAGGTGGAATAGATAGTAGGTATTGTATTGCTGTCTTTTCTACTAGATTAAATGGGATAGAAACATGTTTACACAGAAACATTATTTACCATGTCTTGTTATTAGTAGGGTAAACACATAGTTGGTTGTCTCATTAGGCCACCTAGTATGTAATCATAAAAAAAAACTTATTTATAAATAGAAGAATTGTCGATTTAGTTATCGATATTCATAATAAAGACTTCCAAATTGCTATTTATTTTTTATAAAAAAAATATATTTTTTTACTAAAAACCACTTAAATTTTGAAATAGTTTTTTTTGTTTTCTTTTTACGTTCACTAACATTTTGTTAATTGATTGAGCATTATGTTAATTTATACTCACTTGAGCTCAGACGTACGAAATCTCTTTAATTTTTCCTTTTTTTACTTGTTGGTATTTTAAGTCCCTCCATTCGCGCAATCACTCTGAATAAAAGCATATTTATTTTGTACAGCGGCGATATTGAAGGGGCTAGCATTTTAGACTGAAAATCTCAACCAATTATATCTAGTCAACAACTGGGCGTAATTACCCTACCAAAAAAAGGTCTTTTCAAGTCAATCATTCAAGACCTAGCCCAGTCCATTAGCAAGTTTCAGTGACTGTTCATAATAGAGATCCTACAGGAATACAGACTTGACTTATTGCTTCGTGAATTAGGTAGCTTAGTGTGGACACGACAATAAAATATAAACTTTTTGTTATATTGAAGTAAAAACTTTTTTAGGTGCACTGGGCACTTTTTTTTGTGGGTGTATTAATTTTATAATTAAATTCTTATCAAACGTAAACCTTTTGACTTGCATACATCAGAAAATGTAAGTTTTGGTATCGCTTTCTAGCATGTTCCTACAAGCTCTAGGTGTTTTAATGAACACCAAAAAACCAGGTGCCAGTAATATCAACAAAAGATAGGTATATTTTTTTTATATCCGTTAAAACCTTTTTTCTTAGAAACTGCAGCTTCTATAAATCAGTTTTTCTATAAGACAGTTTTCTCACCAGTTTTACTAAGAAGTTAGGATAATGATGTAAACAGATACCTACCTACCAATTTTTGGCGTTGTAAACGTGATCCATTTGTAATGTAACCTTCATCTTTAAGTTTATTTAAAAGGAGTATCCACAAGTTTCTGTGACCTCAAAATTCACGACTCACTACCGTTGCATCGAAACCAGAGAAATGGACTATTTTAATTGTTCCTGCTTGCCCCATTAGCCCGAGCCAGAGGGGTATTTATTCAGTCGATAAGATAAATTTGGCTAGTTTTCAAAGTCTACCTATTAGCTTCTGTATCATTTAAAAAAAAAATGGATTTCTGTATTATTTTAAAAATAATAATGATTTATGTATTCCTATACAAATAAAGAGATTTTTGTATTATTTTAAAAATAAAAGGGTCATAAAACTAATAGAAATGCTTTGAAAACTAGCCAAATTCAGAGTGATATCAAAAGAAATTGGGCATAGTAATATGATATACCATATTTTTTTAATTAAGTACCAGAAAAAAAATACACAATCAGTTTCAATTACTACTATTTAATTACTTAATTCAATGCACTACCCAACTGTATTTCGTGTATTGTATTGCAGTAGTAAATTCAACCAATAGGATGTACAGACATTCCTACTAGGACATTAGTTTAGTGCGTAAGTTATTATGGTGCCTAAGTTACCTAGGTATACAATGATCAATTCAGATGTCGCCAAAACTAAACTAAATTAATTTGACAACACTTAAAATGTTACTGTCCCTTTTATAACGATCGAAATAATAAGGATGGCATCAATTTTAGTGCTGACAAATAAGTATAGTCACGGTATAGTTCAGTTTTTTTTTTTTTTTCTTTCGAAGAACCTAAGTTCTTCGGTTTTGGCTTCACATCAAAGGTATATAGCCAGTGTCAAGTAATTGGAGAGATTATTTTGTCATAAGTCAGAGTCGATAAGTCAAGTCATGCCCCTGTAAAGTAGTGGTGGTTGCGACTTTACTAGAGGCTTCTATGGAGTTTTGGAGGCAACACGAAAAGTCACGTTTTACAGCATTACACTATTCACCAACACTCATACACGTTCACGAGCACTTAATGGATAAAAAACCACCGTTTTTACACTTAAACACTCAAAGTTATACAAGTTTTGTCAATTAATGTAATGCCGCCAATGCGCCATTTTTTATGTTCCCGCCAAAAAACCCTATAGTTCAGTTTTGGCGACATCTAAATTGACACCTATGAGACTCACTCGGATACTTTCGGCTGTTGCCCAATTGTGTCGCTCAAAAGTAACTTATGTAGGTAATCTACAAATAACTAAACATGTTTTGCTTAAAAATAAATCCTTATATATTTATTTAAGTAGGATACGAACCGTGATTGATTACCCACATAGTAACATAAAAATGAATGTAAAACAGGTTTTAAGAGGACCGATTTCAATGAGTAAATCTATCGAGAAAAGTTTCACCAATCGTGTTTCTGTTTTTCATATATTTATTTACATCCTACAGTAATCACTGTATTAACATCAAATGTGTCACATGTCACACACCTACTGTTACTGAGTAAGCAAGCATGTAAAGACTAAACATTTTAACATATCACCTTAACTAAGTTAACTTATTCCATTCTAAGACCATTTTATCACTCAAGGATTTACTTACATTAAAAATTTGACAGGTGACAGCGTAACCTTTAGTAAAGCGGCGGCCATCACAATACTTATATAAACAGAAAAGGATCTCTTTTTATGTATAATACTTTTTAAGCAAAATATGTTTAATTATTAGTCGATATATATATATAATTATAATACATTTATATGTAGGTACGTCAGTTACTTTTGAGCGACACAAATCTACTTAACCTCTTCTCCCGAGGGTAAAGTGTTTGTTGCATTTCCGACTTCCGCGTCAACTTTTATGACGTTTTAACAAATCGCCTTAATTGATAAATTTAAAATGCTCTGCCGAACCGTCTGTACAGTTTGCGCAAGCCGTAAATATCTCTACACCTTTCTAACGTATCGTGACGTAACTTAGTAATTAAAAAAACACACAGGTTTAAAAAAACATGTTCAAATCTTGTTTATTTAGATACGGTAACACAATACTACGCGTGGGCGTCCACCAGAATTCATTTAAATAAATAACGAATTAGTTAATAATATTAAAAAAAAAACTGGTTTTAGACAAATCGAGTTCTCGGTCCATTCATAAAAATTATAGTTCATTCATATTTTTGGAGATTAAAGTTCATTGGGGTCAGAAAATAAATGTGGTACCTGCCAAATTGCCTGTTTTTTGATAGAACTATAATATAATAAAAATCTAGAAATGTAGATAATCAAGGTTTTACAAAAACAGACAATCGACTTGAATTGGACTGTTTTAGTGACCGTAAACATCACTGAAAAGTCAAAAGGAAGCAAAATACTCAAATTCGATTTTCTTTTAGTTATTTTGATATAAATTCTAAACTACTGAAAAATTTCTATGGGACTAATCTGAAAGTATATCCTCTCAAACAATAATATTTTATAAACAACAAAGTTCTCAGGTAACAAACAAAAATCGGTTGAAAAGAAGCCTTTTCTTGTTTTCAGCTCATAAACTATACCCAATAATACCCATGCCGAATTTCAGACAAATCAGTTCAGTAGTTTTGACGTGATTGAGGAACGAAACTCCATCCATCCATTCATTAATTCATTCATACTAAAAAAGGAATTTTGGAAAACGCAAAGTTGCGTAGTTTGGAATATAATTTAACTTTTAATAACATTATTAATCATGTGTTAATTGTCGGGTTAATTTGAATACCTTGTTAATGGTCTTTAAGAGGATTAGTTTGGTCGTTAAACCGACTTGGCGGCAGGAGAGGTTATGTTCTTAAAATTGAAGGCTAAATACTACTCGGGCGAATGAACATGACACCTGGCTCGAATGACGTTTGTGCAAAGTACAGCGTGGAATTGGATAATGTTGATAGAGAAGAGGTCCTGTAATACTTGGTAATGATAAGTTATGATAAGGCAGAGCAATTAGAGGAAGAAGAAACACGGAGGGCGCCCGCGGGGGGCGGGGGAAGCAGCAAGTGCCGAGCGAGAGTGCCAGCCATGTTCATTCGCCCGAGTAGTAGGTATACACTGAGTAGTTACTTATTACGCGGTATTTAATTTTATTCCAATATTAATTTAAAAGCAACAATGAGAAAAATACGGCATTGTATGATTTTAACCTGCCCATGACTGTGTAAGCATTACTATGTTCCAATTTAACTGAAACTAGTGACATTACTGGACTTTCGAAACTGACCATCAAAATGTATCAATGTGGACGAGCGCTTTAGAAGTGTCACACTGGCCTATGTCAATCAAATCCCCGTGTAGCTGTTTTGGTTATGGGCTGGCGTGATCTGTTACCATCAGGAGAGCGCCTGGATAATCTAGCCACTTATTAACATTAAAAAAAATTGGTTGTCTGTAAAGTTGGTTTATGGACAATAGTTAAACGTGACAACCAGCGTAACGGGACAATGAGCGTTACCGGACAATGACAGCATTACCGGACAATGACGTCAACGTTTTCATGCATGCCGGCGTTCATCGTTTTATTAGAGGTAGTCACGTCAAAAATAAACTCACTTCAGAGCGGTCACTTTTTGGATGGGTTACCGGAAATGACACATTTCGTCGAGTAAAAACTTATTTCATTAACTATTGACCCATTGGTCAATTAATCAAAAGGTCACTTAATACATTAAAAATACATCGTGGGTGTTTTTTAAATTAATTTGTATGTACACATACATCCACAGGTTGTCAAGAAATTATTTGACCTTCTACCTACGCGCTTCCGTTAGTCAATACATACCTACGTCAGAATATACTATTCTAATGCCTACTTGCACCAAACTGCCAAATTCCTAAGCAATTACTTTTGTTGCTTGCCAGTTCTTAACGGTTTAAATTCAGACCGTTAAGAACTGTCAAGCGAGTTAAGTAATTGCTTAAAAACTTTAATAGTTTGGTGCAAGTCAGCATAACCCCTGTATTCTAAGTCATTCCTCAAACTCAAACTCTCCTTACATAAGTAAAAAAATTGCCGCCGTTTCACTAAAGGTTCTGCTGTCACCTGTCAAATTTCAAATGTAAGTATTTCCTTGAGTGAAAAAATCGTCTTAGAATACGGGTGTAATAGTAAAAATGCGAAAGTTTGGGAGAATGTATGGTATTTCCTCCATCACGCTTAAAGTACTTAACTTATTTGGCTGAAATTCGGTATGGGCATAGTTTATGAACTAGAAAAGGACATAGGGTACTTTTAAAGTAGACACTAAATGAAGTCGCACTCTATGAAAAAAAACGACGCTCATAAGAAATTACTACGTTTATCAACCTACTAACAGCTAGTAACTAGCCCTTAAAATAAGTACGAGTAGGTAATATCAGCATCGAAATAAAGGCCAATCGGTTTACTAGTTTTGGCGTGATAATGCTTTATTTTTTTATTGTTTAAAAGTATTATGGGTAAATAAGACTTTTTAATTAAAATAATTTTGAATGCCTATAACTTTTGGACTCTCTTAGATCCACTAAATGAAGTATTTACATATTATATGAATATTTATTAGTATATAAAAAAAACATAAAACTTTAGCCGAAGGTTTTGTAGCTAATTCTGAACCGAATACAATCGAAACAATAGAAATCAGTTTGTTAATAGAAAGAGATAAATTTTATATACATAAAATAATCATAAAACGAAATACCTTTGCAGATAAGAATTGATGGAGAAGACGCTAATTCTAAAAAGTTTTTTTTTATATTTATGTGTTCCGTACATACCTTTATTTATTAAACATACAATGTAACTCAATAACACGGCCATTAATGACTAATTTTATTAAGCTTTTCTAAATATTTGACCCACAACAAAAACATTGTACGTATTTATTTGCGTTTTTTTTCCAAATAAAAAAAAACATCTATTGCCGACTTGCACCAAACTATCAAAGTTCCTAAGCAATTACTTAACTCGCTTAACAGTTCTTAACGGTCTGAATTTGGACTGTTAAGAACTGGCAAGCAAGAAAGGTAATTGCTTAGAAGCTTTGACAGTTTGGTGCAAGTAGACATATGACTTTATTATGTATTTACTTAGATAAAATGTCTTAACATAAATATGAATATTCCTGTAGGAAAAGATTTATTAATTACAAAGAAAACTATTTTTTGCTCACGAACCCTACAGGTGATACAAAAGTGTCACTCACAAATTTAAAAACTCATAAAATTACCGATGTCCATAAAAACTAACTTAAAATATCTATAAAATCGTGTCATTAATGACGAAGTTATATCATCAATCAATTTTTATGTTTGGATATTTAAAGTTTTTGTTTTTATGGTTTTTGCAATTAGGAAACCATATTTGGAGGTTTACGTGTTTTGATGGGATTTTAGGAAGTTATTTTAGAATTAAAAAGTTTAGTCTCTAAGCTATTTTAGTAACCTACTAAGTTCATCCCCTATATCATACATTCATTTATAACCACGTATTGACATATATAATTATGTGTTTTTTTCTCTGTTTTGCGCAAAATAATTACAATTTATTTTAATTATAATGTTATAAAATTTAATATTATGTAACTTAAAATGGACACTAGTAATCTTATGATTTATATATATTTATTATAGTGAAAACTTCTTTAGGCGCGTTGAGTACATTATTTTGTGAGTATTGAATGAGACTGAGCCATCACGGTTGGCTATGTAACGCTAGTTCGGGTAACCGAAAGGGTAAACGAAACTAAGCAGTCAGAATATTTTTTTTTTTGTTTTTAAAAAAAAACATAATTATGATCATCTTGTTGCTTTGTGTAAAAGTACCTCAATTCTATGTGACCCAAGCAACGGTTAACAGTGATTCGAATCACCCACGATCCGCCCACGAAATAACACATTTAGCGAAATGACACATTAATTTGTCTCTTCTAGGAAAATGGATCGATAGATGTCTCTGAATACTAATTTTAGAATATTATCGCTTAATTGGTTTTATTAGCTTTCGTCCGTCTACTTTTCAGAGATTCTGTGCGACTATGTGAAAGATGATATGAATAAAACAGAGATGAGGGCTGATAGAGACGAATGGAAGAAGAATACATGTTGTACCCCACCTGAGTGTGAAAATGATGACTTCCAGGTATAAAATATACGTCTGGCAAAATTTTAGCCCAATTGGTTAAGTGGTTTTGACGTGATTTTATGAAATAAAATAAATCAATTTAAAAGAGCAAACCAATATAGTACAGTTTTCAAAATTTTGTCAGAGCGTCTGGTCGAAGCGACGCGTGATCAGAGGGCTGGCGGCTATCTCGGCCAAAGAATAAGCCTTGCGATACATAGTGGCAATGCAGCCTCGGCACGCTGCCATCGGGCATCGAGTTGGAGCAGTTGAGCTACCAATAGATCGTTTGCAACGGTCTATGAGTGATGGCCCAATTGTTTCCTTTTGTAAATTTTGTAATATAGATTGTAGTAGTTAGCGTATGCTGTAATAAAAAAATATCTACGACAGGTATTTGTAAATCCTGTCACTATTGAGATGTTTGAAAAAGCATATCACATTTTTTTGTAATCAATCTTATAAATCATAACCTTTAGAAACTATTCAAAAGTAAAAAGTTCAAGAAAATCATAAAAAATATTTTTATACATTTGAACACATGCATTCCACATTTTTGGTTCAGAGTTTTATTACATTTTAGTGACGAACAGACGGACAGAAACATTTTTATTTATAGTAATAAAATTATTACAATTTTGTAAACAATTTGGGTGGTCGAATTTCGTTTGATTTCCGAGAAGTTTTTTTCTATTACAAACATCCTGTAGTTTGAAGTTCAGAAATTATTATAAAGCTCTGAAGGCAATTTTTTGAAACTTGTAACTTTCTAATTTGAATAAATATAAAAACGAAATATATAAATACTAAATGTCAGAGGTTTTTTTCTTTTTTTTTTTCTTTCGAAGAACCTAAGTTCTTCGGTTTTGGCTTCACATCAAAGGTATATAGCCAGTGTCAAGTAATTGGAGAGATAATTTTGTCATAAGTCAGAGTCGATAAGTCAAGTCATGCCCCTGTAAAGTAGTGGTGGTTGCGACTTTACTAGAGGCTTCTATGGAGTTTTGGAGGCAACACGAAAAGTCACGTTTTACAGCATTACACTATTCACCAACACTCATACACGTTCACGAGCTCATAATGGATAAAAAACCACCGTTTTTACATTACACTTAAACACTCAAAGTTATACAAGTTTTGTCAATTCATTTAATGCCGCCAATGCGCCATTTTTCATGTTCCCGCCAAAACAGAGGTTTTTTAATCCCTGCATAAAAAATCGAAAATCTAAAATCCTTATTTTGACAAAACACCTGTAAGAAAATTCAAAAATCGAACCTTAAAAAACCATCGCCCTTAAATTAAACGAATTCCAAATTCAAGTAGCTGAGTTGTGTCAATAAAAGAAAAAAAAGAAACGTCAAAAGGAACAGTTTGAATGACGATGGGTCAAGGACCAAAGAGGCGGGAACAGGTTGTAAGGCTGCCTTCACACTGAGGTGCTGAGTGTAAACTGGCACCGCGTTTATTTTTTATTTTTTATTCAAAAAAACCTACAGATATTTACATAAAAACAGGTTAATCTAATGTAATATAGTAATTCACCCAATTATAGGTCTTTCTAAGTAGTTTTAAAAGTAATTCCTACAAAATAAAGAAGTAAGATTAAATCTACATGTGATCGACAGTGCATAACACCGTTCAATGACATTTTTGTAGATACAAAAGTGTTTAGATTTAATAAATAACAATCTTTTTTAATTATCTTTTAAGGAGTACCTATATCTAAATTAATACTGAGATAATCTGCAATTGTGTTTGGTAGTGTTGTGTATTATGTACCTATATCTATGTTATGTAAATATGTGTGTATTTATGTTTATGGTATGTTGTTATGTTTGTATGCATGAATTTACGTGTATATATTATGTATTTTTTCATTTATGAGTATGTATGCATATTTAAGAATAGCGTGAGACAGAAAAATATTCTCTCATTCAGCCCTACGACATAGTCTTGGGATCAAAGTACGTATGTAGGTAAGCATAAGCATAATCAGCCTATAATGTTCCCACTGCTGGGACTCAGGCCTACTCTGGGCAGGAGAGCGAGGGTCTTAACCCACCACGCGGACCCAATGCGGATTGGTGGATGTCACATGCCATAGAAATTTTTTTTTTTCTGTCCTCAGACATGCCGTCTGACATGACATGTAGGTAAGGTTGATACTCAAATAGATTACTGAAAGAGAGAATATGTTTTACACCAAATGCTTCTGGTGCATCGAGGTCCGCATTACCAATTCCAGTAAACGAACACTAAAGCTACCTTATATTAATTAAAATTAATAGTTAGATAAAGTGGCAGTAAATACTAATAATAATAAATATTTTGGACATTCCACAGAACGCCATCTAGCCCCAAACTAAGCAGAGCTTGTACTATGGGACCAGATAAATGATAAAATACAAATACTTTTTTTTTACTTGAAACACCGGTGTTTATTACACAATTTTTTGTCCTGAAGCAGGAATCGATCTCGTGACACCAGCATGGCAGTCTAATACACTTGCCATTCGACCAACCGTGTCGTCTTAATAATAGTTGATAAAACTTTTTCTCTATGGCCAGTTTTAATAAAATAAATAAAACTCCTAAAACCTCAAGTACCTACCTTATAACATAACATCATTATTAAATATCATATTACTTGTAAAATAATCAAGTATAGTATAGTACCTACTGGCAGAAACTGAAATTTGCTTTGTAAAATTTAATAATGTCCTAAAACTGATGTATAATTTTTTTTTATTTAGGTTTTTTATTTAATTAGATAAGTATAATAAGCGACGTGTCAATGATGCGAAGAACGCAATTCTTAGGTCAAATTGGTTCTGCGCATCTTTGAGACGTGGTTTGCCAGAGGATAACTTGCTTGTCGCTTACTATAACTTTTCATTTTTTTTTTCGGACGCCATCCAAACGTTTATTCGAAAAATCACTTTAGTACGCAAGAAGAGAGCTACATACAAATAAATCAATAAATCTCGGAAGCCGATGCCAAGTTAATCTTTATACAATATTATGTTTACATTTTTAAGTTTTTCTGTGTAAAATAAATTAAACTACTTTGATTTTTTTACTTTTATGTGAAAGAGCCCTAAATTCCCAACTTGTACAACAATTTACAACCTAACAAGGACCCGAGGCGATGGGAACCTAACCGAAGACACCCGAACGGTTCCGAAGATCTCGACGCGTGCCGCGAACGCGTCCGAAGATACACGATGATAGCCGAAGAAACCCGAGTAGGTTAAAAAATAATTGGTTTCCTTTTTAGTGGATGGTATTTTGTTTAACTTTTTTGAAAAAAGTGACGAGAATGCAATGAATTTGTTGTGCTTGCGTGAAATTGAAATGTTAAGGAATGTACTTTAAATAATAAAGTAACAAGTAGGAAGGGTCTATTTTGACGTGACTACGTCTAATAAATCGATGAACGCCACCGTGCCGGCCGCATGCACGAAAACATTGACGTCATTGTCCGGTAACGCTCGTTGTCCCGTTACGGTCTGTTACTTTCCTCCCTTGGAAAATCTTAGCGGTCCAGATTCACATTGTTAAGATCTTTCTAGAGAGTAAAGTAATTGCTTAAGAACTTTGACACATTTCCCTCCCTATTCACGAAATCAATTCCACAGATTGCAGGAATACAAGAGGAAAGATGTTACAAACAAAAAAAAATTGGTTGTCTGTAAAGTTGGTTTACGAACGATAGTCTAACGTGACTACCAGCGTAACGGGACAATGAACGTTACCGGAAAATGAGCGTTATGACAATGACATAAACGATTTCGTGCATGCAACCGGCGCGGCGGCGTTCATCGATTTATTAGACGTAGTCACGCCTAAAAACAATTAATAAAATAAACGGAATCCTAATTTCTACAAAATTTATTTTATACAATTATATGTAAAAGTTTAATTAACATGTACCTATCTGTCGCACTCTCTTTTACCGTGCGTTCAGCATCAGCGCGCCACGCACTCTCAAATTGTTAATGGTATCAATTCTCGACGAAAGAGACTAACTACCCACAACACAGGTTATCCTAGGGTGGGAGTTAACGTACATGCAAAAATGTAAGCTCATTATTTCATTGAAATAATATTATTGTGACTTACCTACCTAGTCTAAATCAATCTTTTGCAATATAATATTATCTTGACATCGATAAAGGTACATCGATGTATTCGTGTATGTTATTGTTATTAGGTAAGTAGATTATTTAAGTCTGTCATACAAAAACCTTTTGTAATTTATAGTGTTATAGTATTGTAACGAAATAAAAATCTTTATCTATCTTATCTAAAAATTTAAATTAAATCCAGATATAACTCTTGTAATAGAACTATTCAGAAATTCTCTCAAAGACATTTTAAAATTTAATAATGTTCTGCACTGCTCTGTGCAAAAGTAGTAAGCTAAAGTAGGTATATTTAAGTTTGCTACCTTAAAATTAGCACGCTTCGTTTGCCACATAGATGCTTACCCACTGGAAGGTAATTTTGAAAGAGGTTTTACACAGAGTGTTTCTTTAAGAGATAGTTTGCTTCTGGCTACACCCTGTTATATATGGTATGTTATGTATGGTAGAACATAAATCTACCATATTTTTTCTGTAAATTTTAATTTCAAACGCGCTGTATTGCTACAAATTACCGAGCACATAACTACCATAATACCTACTTGTAATAAGTATTTTATATTTTTTTTAAAGTCACGCAAGTCTTCTTATCGTTGGGAGGATGCCATCTACATCATGTAGAGGGGTCAACACAGTGTAAGCATTACTGTTTTCCGGTCGGGAAGGCACTATGGCTAGTATAATTACTGGGCTTTCGAGACTGACCATTAAAGTGTCTAAAACTCCTGTGTAACACTGTTATAGTAATGGGCAGGCGTGATCTCTTACCATTAGGAGAGCGCCTAGCTAGTCTCGCCTCTTTCCATAATAAAAACAAAAGTCAATAATTTTTTTTTTTCGTTTTAGTTTAATCCTAATTACGTTTTGAGTATTCTTCTTGATAACTTATTTTCTCGACTTGGCTGAAAAAGCCTTCCGTCGATTGAGACCATAAGGTTCAGGACCGCTGTCCCAATCGACGGAACGATTTAACACTTCCATTAATTTAATTCTCATTTTAAAATCCTTAGCTTCAAGAAAATTTACCGTCCCAGTTACGTATTCCAAGTTGGCAGGTATTTGCCTAAGTTTGACTAAGTTACACTACAGAAACAGAAGTATATAGCCAACCGTAGTGACACTCTACATACATTTTTGAAAAAGGAGCATTATTATCAACCTAATTTATGAACCTAAAAAATGTTTTAATAGAACGATTTTCTTTTTAATAAAAAAAACCTATTTTATTAATCTCCACCTATTTTCAACCGACTTCAGAAATGAAGGAAATTATTACGTTTTTAAATTAAAAAAACTAAAATAAAGAATCGTTAAAGTGACATTTCAGTGGTGTTTACGGTCTAGAATAGTCCGATTGAAGTCCAATTTTTTTCAAATTGGTTTATAAACAACAAAGTTCTGAGGAAAAAAACATAAAAAAATAACATTCAACTGAACTGAGAACCTGCTCCTTTTTTGAAGTCGGCTGAAAATATATTTCTCTCATTAATTCTTCAATATTAAAATCCAAGACTTCAAAAGGGGAATATTCCAATTCCGATCTAATACAGGGTGTAATGAATTTTGGCGGCTCTCGACTGAAGCATCAATTCACCAATAGGGCTCTTGTGTCAACACCCTGAATTCTGGCATGCGAATTATAGAAATTCGAATAAACAAGAAATAGGTACATAGTATTTTCGGAGGTGTTACCTACTCCGAAACATTTATCAACACAATCAGTCTGCCGTCTTATGTCGTTTTTTTTTTCAGATATTTTGGTGGTTACACCCATATTCTAAGTCAATTTTTTTCACTCAAGTGAATACTTACATTGTAATTTGACAGGTGACAGCCGAACCTTTGGTAAAGCGGCGGCCATTTTACCACTCACGTAAGAATTCCGTTGAGTGAAAAAATCTACTTAGAATATGGGTGTCAGTCTCGAAAGCCCAGTAATTTCACTTGCTACAAACCCTTGAAACTGGAATACAGTATTGCTAACACATTACTGCTTTGCGACAGAATATATGGCAATGTGTTAGTACCTAGACGGCATCCTACAGGGGAATGCCTCCCAACGCGTTGGGAGGTAGAAAGAAAGGAAGTGGAAATAGGAGGAAAAATAACGGTAGAAGTTAGTAAGTAGGGTGTATTATAACAATATTAGCAGTAATAAACCTTCTCCAAATTTATGAATCCCTGGTACCAAGTCAATTCGGCATCCATTTTAAATCACAGATCTATTTACTCAGGTATGCGATATCCTGAGAAAATATCTCTTGAATGTCCTTGAACCAATTCGTACAATTCGTACTTAGGCATCGATGACACGGAGCTAGTTTACAAACTATAAGCTGGCGAGTGAGCGAGTTAGCTTTTGGCACTTTTTCCTCCGTGCTTTCGGGAAGGATTGTCAAACGGCAGATTGAAAAAAAAGCCGATGATACCGAGCGAGTTTACAAGCTACAAGCGAACTCGCTGGCTTGTAGCTTACAAACTAACCCTGTGTGTGTAACTAGCCACTTTTGTTTGTAAAGACATACATAGGATTTTTTTTTTTTAATTTAAGGATACATAGAAAATACTTAGACTCAGGAAAAACCGATGTTTATCACACAAACGTTTGTCCTGAAGCGGGAATCGAATCCGTGAACCCGTGACATATAAATAAAAAAAAAAGTGTCTTGAATAGCCAGCGTGGCTATTCAACACACTTTTTTTTTAATAGTTTTATTTATTTATTATTCAACACACTTTCCACTTGACCATCCGTGTCGTATTTTCTTCAAGAAGTGCAGGCGAGCAATAAGTTTTAGTGGGTTTTAGTAGGCTACTAGTTAAATATAACATACCTATTCTACCCTCTTATTAGAAAGTCGAGCACAATTTATTTCCCGTTAACTTATAAAAGTTTCATAGATATTTCTTGAAAACTCCATTTTCCAAGTGTAGAATTAACTTGGAAAGTTCTTTTATAAGAAAACTTAGGTGAAGCGAGTGTAGATATGAAATAATAGGCAATCAAATATTGGAAAACTAAGAGTGATGAGAATAATAGCCAGCCCAAGGCAACATTTCTTTGAATAGCAACCAAGGTATGAACAGTAAGCAAATTTATTGATCATGTTAAGGTGTATTCACTTACCGTCTCGTCCGTTTAGAATACTGCCTCATAACGTACCTACACATGTTACAGAACTCACACCCGTTCAAAACCAATATTAAACGCAAAAATCGAATAAAATTAGTTGTTTGTCTGGTTTTCCATTAATATTGTTTTGACCGACCCCCTAGTCAAAACAAGTTTTAATAACCTTTGTAAGTTGCGCTTCTAACTATGCACCCTTAAAGATGCCTAAGAGCCGGCGCCCATACGGCGGCGGAGCGCAGTGTAGAGCATTTTTTACTGTCAAACTATTATCGACATTGTTCTCATTGAAATAATATCAAATAACACAACATTTGAGCATCAAAGCGAGAAATAAATTTGTAGTATTAATTTTTTATTACAGCATAAGATAACTACTACACCTATATTAGAAATTTTACAAAAGGAAACAATTGGGTCACCCATAGACCGTTGCAAGCGATCTATAAGTAGCTCAACTGCTCCAAATCGATACCCGATGGCAGCGTGCCGAGGATACTGGCTCCCTGTATTATTTGATATTGAATATAATTTCAATGATAACAATGTAGATAAAAGTTTGACAGTGAAAAAATGCTCTGCGCTGCGCTCCGCTGTAAGGGCGTCGGCTCTAACGCATCTTTGGGGGCGCATAGTCAGTATTTTTTTACTCTGAGAAAAAGGTTGATATCTGAATGGGTCCTGTGATAAGAATGATGGGTTGACCCGGGGTTGAGCCTCTCGTTGAGGGGATATTTCAGACTTTATGGAATCAAAAAGGTCATATTGATAACTCTTCACTTTCAAGGGCTCAGAACAGATAGCTTAATTTTGCTTGAATATAAAAATATGCAAGAGACCGACGCCATTTTGAATTCTGTTATGAATTATCAAAATCTAATATTTGCTGTTTACATCATTAATATGTGTCAGCATCTCTATAAGTTTATTTTTTATGTTAACATGTATTTTTGCTGTTAGTCTACCACATAATATGGATTTTTCACAATTATTTATTTTCGATTTATTTTTCCCTGCGCAAGTACCAATCAGAACTTATTCGTGTAGCAATACGAAAATTTATTTGTATCGTATATTTTTGAAAAAGCATATTTTCTGCTAGTGAGCCGTAAAATAAATACATGTAGATAAATAAAATAACGCTTCGGTGGTCAAGGGATAAAATGTTTTTTTCAAAGAGTAATAAAATGTAGGCTGATATATGCCATCGAACTGTATGGTGATGGATTAGTAAGTAAAAAAAGTGATACCACACGACAGAAGTGAAAACTTCTTCAACGGCGAGGTTAATAATACGAAATACAAATATTTCATAGTTTAAGTTTTCAGCCCGTTTAGCAGTTCTGCAGATTGACAGTGAGTACATTGGAATGACTTTTTGTTCGTTGATATAATCATCGACGTCAAACATTTTTTTTATTTTTAAAATATTTGGAAAAAAACAGCATTATTTTAAAAAGTATGGATTAAGTATGATGGGAATTATAAGCTAAGGAGTTTTCACATTATGGTCACAGTATAAATATATGGAAGAAATCAAGATTTTGTTAATCCGTTTACAAAAGTACCTAATACAAAATTAATTGTAGTACCTAACTTAAGTTTTGCTAATATATAAGAATAATTTATTACTTACAGTGTGAAAATTTAAACTATTTAAAAACGAGTATAAAATAAAAAGTAAAAGCCTTATCAAATTTAAGAAGTACCTACCTATAACCAAATCGAGACAAATCAATTAACCCATATTGATAATTATAAAAAAAACCCAAGTCTCTATATTCACAGCTGTGGTCAGTCAGTACAGCCAGTCGGGACCAAGCGTTTTGTAGATATTGATGAAAATCGATTACACTTTTTAGATTTTAACAAACTGGGTATTAAGTTTTGAAAAATCTTATTACGGCGTAATATTTTTTATGTGTAACACTTTCCTCTCGCTTACTGTCAATTTATGGCTGTGATTTCGTGAAATGCAACGCAAGTGTAACATGAAATTAGCTTTTAGCTGGTACCCACCTCAACCTCAACCAAAAAATTAAATAGAATCCTTCCAAATTTAAATGAGATGATGTGGGGATAGTTTCGTGAGAAATGAGACGGAGTGTGTAACAAGTTGGATATTACCACCTGTGTTAGTACCAACCTCAGAAAAATGAAGGAAATAGACTTATTCAAAATTTAAAAGTTGCCAAATTACCAAGGTGAGATGTCAGATTTTACATCACACCTATCATAAAAATATGTGACATCTGTAAGGCTCACTCGTTTTTTTCTCATATCTATAGCTTATGGCATCTTATGGTTAAATCTCATGGAGCTATTGGAAGTTAATGTTTCCATATGTTTTTAAATTTATAGAAATATTTTTCGTGGGGCTATTGGGTAATAAGAAACAGAAGAATCATGGAGCTCTGGCAATAAGCCCTTTCTTACTATAAAGGCTCTCCATTCATAGGCCTATAAGATGAACAACATACAACGTATGGTACGTAAGAATGGATTTCTGTTGGTTCCCATGTCAAAACAAAGGTTTGGACGAACAATGGACTTGTAAAGCTTGTCAACCAGTAAAAAGCTTTGTAACTGTACCTTGATAAGGTTTTTTGCTATACTTTCTTGTTATACTTTTTTTTTGCTTAAGCGTCGTTGACACACACCTTTTTTACACGCTACAAGCCAGCGAGTTCGCTTGTAGCTTGTAGCCTGCCCAGTGAAATCGGCTTTTTTACAATCTACTTGTTGAAAATCCTTCACGAGAGCTAATTCGCTCACACACTAGCTTTTAAACTCGACGAGCGTGTAGTGTCTAAACTAGCCATGTGTCATCGACGCTTATGACGGTACGTATGGTCGATTGGAAAGTGCGTTGGACTGCTACGCCGGTGTCGCGGGTTCTATTTCCGCTTCAGGACAAACACTTCATGGTTCTGAGTGTTGGGCAACAAAAAGAATGGATGAAAGAAGAATGCACGTGGCAGAGATGCGAATGCTCAAAAGATGGTGTGTATAGACTAGAATGGATAGGATTAGAAATTAGTATATTAGAGGAAGCCTGAAAGTAAAGCTAGTGACAGATAAGTTGAGGAGTAACAGGTTATCGTGGTATGGGCATGTGATGCGGCCCTATGAATGCCATATCACTGGACGAGTGTTAGATATGCGAGTAGATGGATATACGAGTAGAGGAGGGCCAAAGAAAAGATGGATGGACTGTGTGAAAGAGGATATGAACAAAGCAGGTGTAAGTACAGAGATGACGGAAGAAGACATGTTGTGCCGACCCCACCCAAGTGTGGGATGAGGGCAGGAAGATTAAAAAAATAGACTATAGCCCGTCACACGTAGCTATAATATATATTCATATAAATTATAGCAAGTCATGTTACGATATATTTTCTATACAAATATTCAAGTCATAGAAATACATATACGTACATATATCATAGCTGCGTGTGTGGTCACTTGAATATTTGTATAGAAAATATATCGTAATATGCCTTGCTATATATTATAGCTACGTGTGTGACGGGCTTTAGTTATTTCTTCCATATCTGTGTTCAGTAACGGCAACTAATTATGCGTATCTTTTTTGGTATTTAAAAACTTGTGGAGTATATTATAGCTTAGCTAACCACCTTGTGTACAATTATATACACTTCCACCTTTAACTGGAACAACAATGGGTTGGTCATCCAGAAGTTCCCAGGTAATCTGAGAAAATAGGAAACCGTACAATTATATATGACCGGTTTAATCATATCGTATCAATCTTTTAATTATACCCAGCTTTTTAATTACTAGTTAAATTGAGTTGGAGTTTAATTGGTGTCCGTGGGGTTCGGGCGCTTTACTCCTGTACAAGGAGGTGGTAAAGCGACTGATAAGCGTCGATGACACAGGGCTAGTTTACAAGGTACAAACAAGACAGTGAGTTCGCTTGTACTACTCGGTCGAATCAACATGACACCTTGCTGACTCGTTGCTTGAAACTTGATGCGTCCCCTGCTGCCCCGCGCGGTATCCTTCGTGTTTCTTCTTCCTCTAATTGCGAAGCCTTATCATTACCAAGTATTACAGGACCTCTTCTCTATCAACATTATCCAATTCCACGCTGTACTTTGCACAAACGTCATTCGATCCAGGTGTCATGTTGATTCGCCCGAGTAGTCGCTTGTCTCGCCTCGACAGTTAAGTGACATCGCCTTTTTTACAATCTGCTAAGTAGTTGACAATCCTTCCTGAAAGCTTACTCGCTCACTCGCTAGCTTTTACGCCGGTTGGTAGCTTGTAAACTAGGCCTGTGTCATCGAAGCATTAGACAATTCAAAGGACCAAATTCAAATTCTATATTTTATTTATCCAAAGGGCGCCTATTAGATATTAATTGTTACAAAAATATTATTGATCTTTTTACAAACAAGTTCATTAATTAGGCCACATTGGCTAACTTCTAGTACCTACATTTTGGTCTGATACTAATTTTCGAAAAAGGAAGGTAACAGGGCTAGATTAATATTTTATAGTTTTAACATAAAATATTAACTAGGTTTTTTCATTGTTAATTAAATCTTTATCGTAAAAAGTAACGAACATTATTTGAAAATAGAGATATTTCATTTTAATTGTCATGGTGTCTGAAAATGTTCGGTCCTGTATTCCGCATCCATTTTGGTTTCATACTGTCCATCTTAGTGTTCTACAGAAACACATGCTTTATTAAATGTATTTGTATAAACATAGAAAATAACGGACCACATACAAACAAACAAACATTCACACACTTACACCCCTGCACTAGGACTCCCTGTGTCGCAGGTGGCATGGACACATACAAGACATCACAACATCCAAAACCCGAGAACAAACATTTATATTCGTCACAAATATTTGCCCCGGCCGGGAATCGAACCCGGAACACCAAGCTTCGTAGGCAGGGTCACTACCAACTAAGCCACGGTGTCGTCAAATATTTACATAATTAGTGAGGTCATTGAAACGACCCATTCCATTACCTTAATTAGACTATATTTCATTACTTAGTATCATTATTTATTATACTTAGACTTCAAAAGCAAAACAAACTGATATTGATAGCAATTATAAACATTGTTTCTTATAATTGATAAGAATTGAAAATTTGTCTATCCTAGTTTTGTGCTTAACGTCAATGGAGACAGTAGTGTTTTTTACTGCATTATTTTATGGAGAGAACATCAATAAAGAAACTTAGGTAAATACCTAAACATTAAATTATAGAAATATTGGTGAATAGTAACTTCAACAAGCTTAAAGTTTAAATAAAACTGAATACCCGCTTGCGATATAAATATACATTCATTGTCAATTCATTATTCCAAAATAAATTTAAACATATAACTTCATTTTGATACTCTACTCGATGGGTTTGGTAAACAAAAAATTATTAACGACTTACTATATTTAGCTCCAAAAATCCGCCATTTTTTTTAAACCCATCATAAACATAACACTCGGGTTATTGAGACAAATCTAACGATACCTTAACATACAAAATCCATACAGTCATTTGGAAGATACGAGGTAAGGTAATCCAGAAGTTTACATACATACATAAAAGATACGCGCGAAAAACATAACCCTTCCTTGGCAGTCGGGTAAATATATAGGTGAATAGGTAATGACATAAAAAAGAAAAAAGTGTTTCGAAGTTTTTTTAAAAATTGTGTTGTTTTTGAATTGATGACACGGATGGTCGAGTGGCAAGTGTGTTGTACTGCAACGCCGAGTGTCGCGGGTTCGATTCCCGCTTCAGGACAAACATTTGTGTGATGAACATCGGTGTACCTGTACTCATCAAAAACTCACCATTAGTATTCGTGTAGGCAGAAGTCGAGACCCGTTAATTTTTTTTTCTATTCACGAAAAAAAAATTAACAGGGTATGGGTTTTTTGAACTTGTTTATCGATTCTTGATTGGAATTTCAGGTTTTGCATACTAATATGTTTTCAGAATCATGCCGCTATACAAGACCTATGCGATTATACTGGTGACCTTTGTAATATCAGAACTGAACTTTGTGGATGCTGAACAAACAAAGGGTATATATGATTTATCTTCTTCATACATACCACAGTGCACGAGAGGAGCCTCTTCAAGGCGCACTTGAAATCCTTTCACCACACTGGTTCGAAAAAACTAGTCACACGATAAAGCCCGTCACACACGTAGCTATAATATATATTAATATACCTAATTTATAGCAGGGCATATTGCGATATGTTTTCTATACAAATATTCAAATGACCGCACGCACACCCAGCTATAAATATATACTCATGTGACTTATATTAATATATATTATAGCTGCGTGTAAGACGGGCAAACGGGGAAGAAGACATATCACTTAACTGAGCTTTCATCGGGTATCGGGTTGGAGCAGTTGAGCTACCTATAGATCGTTTGCAACGGCCTATGGGTGGCCCAATAGTTTCCTTTTGTAAATTTTGTAATATAGATTGTATGGGAACCCATCGTATTTAACTTATGTTTTAACTATTTGTGTTACAACCATAACTTTATCTGCGTTGCGAATTTTCAATATTCCTTACTAATTAGATACGGTTGCTCTTGAAAATCACATGTTTACTAAGTCTTTACTTCCACTGGTTTAGTCTTTAGGCTGTCGTCACAAAATAAACTGTACCTTACTGTACCTCCAAGGTTTTTAATAAATTACCAACTAGTTAAAAAAAATGGTACCTTATTTTCTGTAAAATTGAAAAACTGTCTGAAAAATGTTTCTATTCAGTAAATATTTTTTTTAAGACAGGGACACAAACTTATAGGAACATAAACTTAATAAATAGAAATTAATATTGAAATAGGCTTAAACTCTCTTTTCTATTAAATAATTGTATAATAATACGATAAAATTTTCACACCTTAAACTATGGATAGAACATACTTAGGACACCAAATTATTTGTACTTGCTTTTATAGGATATTGATTAGGTAATAATGATAAATTGATACGTAATAATTATATATTTTGGACACACGATTCATACTGTCTGAAAACTTAATTATGCAATCTTTTTTAAACAGAGTAATCTTTTTTAATCATGATTATTTTATTTTTTTCTATGCATTATTATCATTTTTCAATGACTTATTCAAATTTCTCTTTTATTGTTATTTTTTTTAATATAAGTAATTTTACAAGTACCTACAATATTTTTTTTTCAAATTGTATATATCTACATACGGACCCGTAACTGATCGTTATAATAAACAGTACTTGAACTTGAACTTCAATGGCATGTTATTTTTCATTACAGACGTCATAGTTTGCGATGGGAATGCAGTATGTCAAATGATGCAGAAATCCAGTAACTGTTGGGAAGCTGAGACTAGCTACAGTATTGATCCACTGTGCAACACACAAAATAGAGCAAAACGAGAACATGGTCAGGAGACAATTTCAGAAGAAATCTGGAAGGTATTTTCCGAAGAATTGGATGCAAAGATAAGCAACATCGAACCGGTTCCAAGTAACTATAATTTATTTGCGAAAGCTATGTGGGAGGTGTCCCTTCAAAACAATATTACAAAAGGAAAGCGTGCGCTATGTAATTCAGGCTTAGATCCCGAAACGTTAGAACCGTACGTAGAAACCAAAGCTGAAATACATATTGATGATACTGTAGAACTAAGTAAGGTAAACAAAGTTACTGCTAATCAAGTGGCAGATCAACTGCTTAAGAATGCTGATACTCCACATAAATTACCAGAATTTAAAAAACCCGAGGTTGTATCTCATTCAACTGAAGTCAGCAAACCTTTCTCTGAATCTGAATTAATCTCAGCAATTCGAGGTTTAAAGAATAAAACAAATCCTGGATTTGATGACGTCACTATTCAACAGTTGAAGCATATGGGCCCGGGTGCTCTGTCCTGGCTACTCTCTCTGTACAATAATTGTATTATACATATGGAAGTCCCTGAAATGTGGAGATTGGTCAAAATTATTGCAATCATTAAACGTGGTAGACCAGATACGGACCCTAAGAGCTATCGTCCTATATCTTTGTTGTCAAATACATTCAAGCTGTTTGAAAGAATATTCCTAAATCGCTTGTTTCCAATCATTGAGCCTAAAATTATGTATGAACAGTCATCAGCTAGACCTAATAGAACACACTACGACACAGTTCTTCAACTTGCACAATACATAGAAAACGGTTATGACGGTAGCAAAATAACTAGCATTGTTATAGTTGACCCTACGGCAGCGTTTGACTGCGTCAACGTTGAAAGATTACTGGCAAAATTAACAACTGTCACCGACGATTATGGTTTTATCAATATACTGCGCCAAATGCTACGTAATCGACGAATCCAAGTCCATTTACACCAAAGCAAAAGTAGCTGGCGAGTACAAACGAACGGATTATCACAAGGGGCTGTTCTAAGCACAATGCTGTTTAATGTATACAGCAATGACCTTCCCAGTTTTGAGAATATTCGGAGATACCTATACGTAGATGACTTATTCCTGGCTACTCAAACAGACACTGTCGCTGAAGCTGAAGATATATTTAAAAAAGTTTTGGGAGTACTTGAGAAATGGTACTTTGACAATGCACTCCGACCAAATCCTTTGAAGACCCAGTCTAGTGTTTTTCACCAAAGGCAAGCTGATCTGAAGTTGAACCTTACTTGGCACGGAGTTCCAGTCACACATAAAGATAAACCTGTATACTTAGGAGTAACTTTAGATAGAGAGTTAAAATATAAAGATTATGTGATAGCTAAGATAAAAGGGTTATGATGTTCTGATTGCACGAATTAAAGGTCCTCAAGTTGAAATACCATACGAAATTATTATACGTTTTGTATACGAATATAGAATTTAAATTCATTTCAATAATGTTTTTTTTACTGAAACAAAATACAATTATCTAAAACATACCTATAATATATATAATATTTTTATAATATGTTGATCCCAGTATTCTCAGTCCAGACTTTTTTATAATCGACAAGATAACATAGAAAGAGTGAGAGAGGCATTAAGGTTCCCTGTGTGTTTCTTAATATTCATATTTTCATAGAAAAAAAAACTCGACATAACGAGAAGTCTGTTAAGTCATGACCTTAATTTTATTAATAAGGTTATAACAAAAATAAATTAATAAGGTATTTTGTGAAAATATGAATATTCATGTAAATTGGTAAATATACGTCAAATAATAACAGCTACGTCAATAAAAAATAAAAAATTCAGTAGAGTAATTTCGTCAAAGTTGGCATGAAGATATAAATAATTATCGTTTTTGTTTTCGAGAATCAAACGATTTTTTTCGTAGAAGAACATTGTTTTTTGAATCGGATACTTCGTTGTTCGCAAGATTGTGTAGGCTAGTTTAGAATTGAATAACACATCCGTTCTAACTTTTTTAAACGAGTGCTAGTAGATTTATGTTAATAGTAATAATATTCAGTATTTGACTCCTTACTTATTTTTAAAAATGTGATAAGATCAGCATTAAAGATTTTGTGCAAAAGTAATTGGAACATTTTAAGTGGATACTTCTTGCGTTGCCTCTTTGACACTGACACAATGTGTTATGTAAAAATAAGTTAGGAGTCAAATACTTAATCAATTAAAATTTGTCAAACATCACTTCGAAATGTCAAGTCTCTACTCAAGTCTTTGTGTCCGCCAGTCAGTTAGTCAGGACAAAAGCCCTAGGTATATTGAATATATATAAAAAAACAATAGCTAGTTGAGTAATTTCACTTTTATTTTGTTTACATTTTTTTTTATTTAGTGCACATTCATTATTTTTTTATGTATCTACTCTAATACTATTAACTATCTAGCCAAAGTAGGCAAATGAGTAATTTAACTCTAACTTAGGTTTATAAATTAAATTAAAATATCTAAGTAAATAATTATTTTAATGTAGTAGGTTTCTATTTAAATTTAACCCTGTGTGACATTTAGCCCCCACTTCCTCTACCAAATTGAAATAATATAAATAGGATGCTCATGTACCATCAATGTCAGACAGAACTGAGCTAGTTTCATTTTTGGAGTGACATAAATAAGGTAAGTACGTGTTTTTCTTCCACATAAAAAAAATATTATTAAATTTAATTTATGTATTCTGCCGCTAAGCAGTAATATGTAAGCATTACTGTGTTCTTGTTGGAAGGGTAATTTTTAGCTACCTAGTGTAGTAATTACAGGGCTTTCGAGACTGGCCATCAAAATGTCTCAAAGTGGACGATAGCTAATAGTAGTATTGCATTGGACAATATGAATCAAAGTCCTGTGTAGCACTCTTTTCATTATGGGCAGGCGTAATCTCTTACCATCCGGAGAACGCCTAGCACGTCTCGTCACTTTTTAACATAAAAAGGGGCAAAGGGATTTATCAGCAGTTTGGTTATTAAATTATACTTACGATTTAAAATTTAAGGGTAATCGTCAAGGCAAATTTCCATACAAAGTATTTCGAACAAACACTCAAAAAGTACGCCGTATTATAGTAATTTCTTCACACAATTCGTTTCGTCTATATTTTTGGATTGTTTGAACAAAAATTAGTAAGGTTTCATACTGCAATTTAGATTTTATACGTGTTTTAACGTTAGTCAAAAATCATTAAAACTCACGACACAGAATAGCTAATAGTCACATGCCAACTCTCATGACATAGCTCTCAGGATTAGCAAGTTGAAGTGGCAGTGGCCTGGCCATGTATGCCGAAGAACCGACAACCGCTGGAGCAGGCGGGTTCTTGAGTGGAGACCACGTATCGGCAAACGTAGTGTAGGGCGCTCTCCGGCCAGGTGGAGTGACGACTTACCAAAGGTAGCCGGTAAAAAGTGGATGCGGAGAGCCGAAGACCGAGCTCAATGGCTCGTTATGGGAGAGGCCTACGTTCAGCAGTGGACTAAAGTGGGCTGATGATGACGATAATGACATGCCAACTAGTAGTCGTGAGTTTTCATGAATTTCGACTGTTTTTAAAACGCGTATAAAATCTAAATTTAAGTATGAAACCAAACTAATTTTTGTTCACACAATCAAAAAGCATAGACGAAACGAATAGTGTGAAGAAATTACTATAATACGGCGTACTTTTTGAGTGTTTGTTCGAAACGCTTTGTATGGAAATTTGCCTTGACGATTACCCTTATATCAAAATGACTGAAAAAAAAGTCGCTGAAGAGAACAAAATTGCGTATTTTGCTTCCCTGTGACTATTCAGTGGTGTTTACGGTCACTAGAATAGTCCGATTGAAGTCGGTTGTTGTATGTTTTTGTAAAACCTTGATTTTTTTATCTAAAGGAACCATGTTGACTCTCGCGTCGTCGGCGACCAAAATCCTGGCATCAACGCTCAATATTTCTCTGGCAAGTATCGCGACAATAGCCATGTCATTGGGCCTTTACCAGATTGCGTGGCCTAAACATGCCAGCGTGGCAAGTAAGTATTTTTACACTAGTCTTCTTCTTATCGTGTCACTAGTTCCTTGGAACCAGTGTGGTGCAAGGATTTCAAGTGCGCCTCAAAGAGGCTCCTTTCGTGCACTCTACAATGTTTTCGAACTTTGGGTTCTACGACATGGATGTTTTGCTTTGTTAAAGATAACAGCTGCTACGACTATATAATTATTGGGTCTGGAGCGGGCTCAGTGGTAGCAAGCAGGCTGACGGAAGACGAAGGTGTTACTGGTCTCCTGATTGAAAGTGGGAAGGTGCCTTCAATTGAGTCGAGTGTAAGATCATCTTTTTTTTTTATCTATTCGGGACAACAAACAACTGTAATATACATTTGTCTTAATAATTATGACATCTTACATTAACAATATTATAGCCCACTGCGTTATACACAGAGTTAACTTTTATTACAGCATAAGCTAACTACTACAATCTATATATATATTACAAAATTAACACAGAGTTAATAAAACAATTTTACATATGAAGACCACTAGCGGGTCGGTAGGTAATAATTTTATATACCAACGTGAGCAGCAATTTATAGCAGTATTGTAGCAATAGTAGGTAATAAATAAATAAAAACACCTACTAAACGGTGAAGGAAAACAATTAACTATAATTATGTGGGTATATAAGAAGACGAAGAAACATGGACGAAACGAATAGTGAGAAGAAATTACTATAATACGGCGTAGGTACTTTTTGAGTATTTGCCCGAAACATTTTGTATGGAATTGGATTTGAGGATTAGCCTTAGGTAGAAAATGTTACAGTGGAATATGTATCAAGAATAAAATTAAAAATAAGGAGTATTATAAAATGTATGTGGGCCACATTATGCTCTCACATAAACAGACGTAAGCAGACAGTAATTAATCTACTATAAATGGCCAATACCCGCTGGCCACATCATGAAATGACCTGGCCAGATCAATGAATAGTCAGCGTTTAATGAGATGAACAGTTAAACGCGTGGCCACTTCGTGAAAGGGCCAAGCGTTATTGATCATATCGTAAAATAGTTATATTATCCACCGTTAGAGGCGCTGATATCGTTTTGTTTTTGTGATGCAACATGGCGATGGACAGTTATTCTGATAAAATAAGAGTGACCACGCAACGAAAATAGATAGAATGTTTTAAACAAAATATGACTTCATGTAAATTGCGGGTAAAAGACTATAATTTTTAAAAAGTAATGTACACGTTTCAAAACTATATTTAAGTGTTTATGCCATCGGTAATCTGTATAAGCTGGTATTATTTAAGTAATATCTGCCTGCGGTGATTTTCTGTCATGAGGCTGAGCACGCTCGCTTCGCTCGCGCGTGGGCGCGCAAATAAAAAATCCTTTTAATCTACCTTCACCTAACTTCTATCTACCTTAGATAAATTTCTTTAGTCAGATTGAGCATCGATATCATGGAAACCTTACATAATATATGATATGGCCAAACGTGGATGGCCATATCATTAAACGTTGACGTTCGAACGATATGGCCAATATTAGCTGGCCGTTTCATGAAATACGGCCAATTCAATGATCCGGAACGACAGGCACAATTTGAAAACATGCAAGTCATTAAAATAACTAAATAAATAAAGGTTACATACTTAAATTATAATAATAGATATTATAATACATCTTCTTGGGTGTAGACAAACTCCTTAAAATTATTATAATTTAATGACAAGAACCCATTTATCCTTAAATTTTCATCTACGCATCCTTAACAAACTTTCTTATTTTGATTTTGGTTTAAATAATTTATTTACTCATAAAGAACTTTACAGTTCACTTAGAATAAGCTTAATGCTATTTTAAAGATAAGGTAGGTCGATCTAAAGCTAACACGATAAATAAATAATATAATATGTAGGTATAGTTGTACATTGGTAATAAAAGGAGTTAACAATCAATGACCCAAAAAACACAATATACAAGATATAAATAGGTACACAAGCGCAATTTTTTTTCAGTAGTACCTATTTATGTACAGTACTTAGCAGTATGGTAGGTAGGTTTTAGGTAGGTTTCGGTAGGTACTTACGTAGAATAGAATAGAATATGCTTTATTGTATCACCTTAAAATAAATAATAACAAGAAAAATAAACTAAAATTACAAGGGCGGTCTTATTGCTAGATAGCAATCTCTTCCAGACAACCAGATAAGACTTATTGTTAACAGAAAAAAAAATATATTTAAATTACAGTGGATAAAGGGTGTACATAAAAGATATTACAGATAGAAAAAAAAAAAAAAAAATTATACATAATTAACATTTTGACGAACTAAAATTATACAGAATATTACACAATATTAATACATATTATATTTACATTCTAATATCTGAATATTATACTAATACACATATATATATATATATATATATATATACCTATATACATACTCATAAACATATATATAAACACAATAAATATGACTGGTATTGTATAAATTATGTATTTGCAAAATTCTCCTACGATGGAGGGTGATAGGTATAAGTACGTAGGTACGTAGGCATTTCGTTAATACTAGTCTATGTAGTATCAGAGGTAAGACAAGAAATATGAATGTATCTATACCTATGCAAAAGCTCGTTCTGTATCTACTTAGCGGTAAGTATACGGTGTACGCATCTATGTAGTGATGATTTTGTTGTATGATTACAAAGTTTATTATTTTTCAGCTTGCAGGTTTATTTTTCATACTGCAAAATTCATATCAAGATTATAGCATGAAGTCGGAAGAAGAATCAGCGTCTGTTTCTCAATCTGGAGGGTCCTACAAAATTTCTTCAGGAAAAACTTTGGGGGGAAGTAGTCAGATGAACCACCTCGTATATATTAGAGGGAGTCCGGGAGACTATGATAAGTGGGCTGAAATTGTTGGAGACGATTCTTGGAAATATGATAATATCCTTCCATATTTTAAAAAATCAGTAACTGTAGATGACGACGAGGTAATGACTTCAGAAACCGCCAAGTTTCACAATACTACAGGGCCAATAATCGTTACCATAGAACGGCATGAATCCTCTCAAAAGTATCTTGAAGCATTCGAAGAAGTAGGGCAACCAGTGCAACTAGATTTGAATGGTAATGTCACGGTAGGATATACACAACCTATGTTGAATATAGGAAACAATTTAAGGCAAAGCACATCTTTAGGATATTTAAAACCGGCTGCTGGCCGATCTAACCTTTTTATAATGTACGAGTCCACAGTCATTAAAATCAACTTCGATGACGATAAAAATGCAAGTTCAGTAGATGTGCTGACAAACGGAGAAACGATAACAGTCTACGCATCGAAAGAAATCATCGTCTGTGGAGGCGTTTTCAAGACACCCCAATTGCTGATGTTATCTGGTATTGGACCAAAGGAGCATTTGGAGTCGTTCGATATCCCTGTGGTCAGTAATCTTCCAGTCGGAGAGAACCTTCAAGATCATCAAGGCGTGCTTGTAGTAACAAAAATGGAAACACTTGACGTAGCATCAGTAGTTGAACAGGTGCCACAACTGACCAAAGTCCCTATACCAATCATACTCGGCGCTGCTAGAATCAACCAATCAGTAACATATCCAGAATACCAAACTACTAGTTTGATAACCGCAGTCGGAACTCCATACTTATTAATCGCATGCGCGCTGACGTTTGGATACAAAGACGAAATCTGCGAAGAGTTAAACCTTAACAGAGAACTTCGGAACGCAATGTTCACGCTTGTTGCTAAAATAGATCCTAAATCTAGGGGATATGTGAAATTAAACAGCACCGTTCCATTAGACGACCCTATTATACGTATGAACTTCCTAAAAGAAGAATCAGATTTGGATGATTTGGTAGACTACATTGAAAACTTCTTAAAAGTTCACGATTCTGAGTACTTCAAGAGCGTAAACTCTGAAACTATTAATCTGACGTTCGATGACTGTGAAGGAAATTTCTCTTCGAGGGAGTATATTCGTTGCTACGCTAAAAGAATGACTACTACATTGTATCATTACGTAGGCACTTGTCCCATGGGAACTGTTGTGGATAGTGAGCTGAAGGTTAAAGGAGTAAAAAGACTAAGAGTAGTAGATGCTTCCGTGATGCCTTCTATACCCAGAGCCAACCCTCTAGCCTCTACAGTGATGATAGCTGAGAAAGCTGCTGATATGATAAAGGCAGCTCGGTTGAATGAGGATTGTTTGTGCACGCCTACAGAAACGACTGAGAAATCAAACCTTTTTGGTATTTTTGGCTTTTAATACTGACTTAAGATGTATTAATAGATGTAGTAATAAGAAGATTTAATAGTCTATGGTTTAAGATAATTGATTGATTCAGGCGTTACTTTGCGGAAATCTATAAATATTAATAAATAGTATGTATATATTTAGTAATCTCAAGAAGAGTTCTGACTTGGGTTTTCGGTTTTCGGCGCTTTGGTTTAGATACTAAAATTCTAAGCTAGAGTTAAGTTAGTTAAGACCTTTGTTCAGAAATTAAGCGGAGTTATTACTAAATATTTTTACAATATTTATTAATATTCTATTTATTAATAGTGTTGCATGTTATTCTCTCCATTTGCACACCTGCACTGGTAAAATATGTTGTGTCTTAAACTAATAATGTAACAACTGAATATACACATGTTTACGCAAATAAATGATCTTTATTTTATCTTTATGGTTTATGTACTATAATACGTTTTCCATGGAGGTCTTAAATTTATATTAGTATCATACGAAGCCTTCCCTGTAAGGGATCATACTGGGTCATCTGTATCTGTATCCGTTTAAATAAAAACAGGTATTTTTACAAAGATATTTTTATTTCACATTGTCCTATATTATTTTATATTGATTTGATTATAAGTTTTAATTTTCAAAATGTAATAAACAAAAAATGAAAACTCAAGGTTAAAAAAATGCATCAGACTTTGCAAATACATTTTTAACTTGTATAGAAAAAAAAATCGCCTATTCCCGAATTTGTAGCGCAACATTTGAGTCGTGTACAGTTAATTCCTGCTGTTCGTTTAGAACTTTCATATAGTTCGAGAAGATAATTATACTGTAAGCTAAATGTACATAATATTCAATGTGATACTCCCTGGCGGGGTAACGACACCCAATCCTACGCAGTTGATATTATTAATTGACTCAAATATTATATACAGACTCCATATGTCCATAAAGTATAATTTCCCATTAATAACTCCCATTTTTAACATCAACTGTCATTCTTAAGATCAACTGACATTTTTAATATCAACTTTCAAATTTAACTGTCATTCTAAAGGTATCGTAAGATTTGTTTTAATAGCTCGAGTGTTCTTAGATGGGTTTTTTTTAATAATCAAAATGGCGGATGTTAGGAGCACAATAGTAAGTCGTTTATAATTTTTTGTATTTATTTTGTAATTGTTATTAGTTAGTTGTGTAAATAAAAGTTCATTTTAATAAAAAAAAAAAAAAATTTTTTGTTGACCAAACCTATCAAGTAGGGTATCAAAATGAAGATATTTTAAAGGAGATTACAAATATACAGGGCGTCCCACGGCTATGCCACATGGAGGGAAAGTACCTTGAATATTGTAGATGGAACATTTTACTGAAAGAAGACATTATTTGAAATTAAAAAACAACTTAAACTGCATTCATATTATTTAAATAATTACATGGTTGAACCGGGAATCGAACCCGTTACACAGAAAAAATGATCACCCTGTAGCTTTATCATACCGATCGAAAGGCTTCATCATAAGGATTATTTTTGCTAAGTAACATAGTGTCAAAAATAAAAGGAAAACCATACATTTTAACATTTTTCTTACAAAATTAATCAATTTTGTTCATCGTTTGGCAAACCCGGGTACCTAGCTCGAGCCAGCTCACAAAAGCTCGGCTCGGGCGCCGCACTCGTTCCGCTGTCACTCTGTCATTTTGTAGTAATCCAAACCACCACAGATATAACGTAGTACCCCGTCTGCATTGCCCATTTAATTTTAACAAATTATATACATATATTTAGTAATAAATCCGCTTAATTTCTAAACAAAACGAGAGTCGACTCTCGTTTCAAACTTCGGCGAGTCCACACCTCCTGATGATGCCTCGTGTAGAGGCGAAACACGTGTCGTATCTTTAAACTTTGGTTTTCTGTTCTTTGACTCTTTGGTTTAGTTGAACTAAAGTTAAGTTACTTAAAACCTTTTTTTAGAAATAAGGCGGATTTATTACTAAATATATTTATATAATTTGTTGATATTTATGGATTTCCGCAAAGTGACGCCTGAATCAATCAATTATCATTTAATTTTATTTGGTAATTGAAAATTGGTGGTGTATTATACCCTCACGCATCGAAATGGTTCACGTAGCACCCTATATATAGGATAAACTCCTTTGAAGCCTTCACAATACATAAATTTTCGAACAATTTAACACCTTTCAGGCTTTCACGGCACCGGAAACGGATGCGAATCGTTTCCCGCCGAAAACCGCGCGTAATTTTTTTCACCGACGCTTAAGCCGTTATGGCGGCGCTTCCGGTGGATTTCCGCGGGTGTGACGTCACGTGTCACCCGTGATGTCACTTCCGGTCGGCCCAGCAGAACGTAAATAATACGTGGCTCTGTGTCATTTTCGGATTTCAAATATTTTTGAACAAAAATAAAATTTTTAAAATTGTTCATTCTACAATAACGATATAAAATTAAACCTACTAACTTAAAAACACGTATAAAATCTAAATTAGAGTATGAAACCTTTAACTTTTTTTGTTGACAAAATCAAAAAACATGGGCGAGACGAATAGTGTGAAGAAATTAATATAATACGGCGTACTTTTTGAGTATTTGTCCGAAACATTTTGTATGGAATTGGATTTGAGGATTAGCCTTAAGTTACTAATAGTTTTTCAACCGATTTCAAAAAAGGAGGAGGACTCAATTCAGTTAGTTTATTTGTTTAATGTTTATTTCCTTAGAACTTCGTTGTTTATAAACCGATTTGAAGAATTATTTTTTTTGTTTGAGAGGATATTCTTTCAGATTGGTCCATAGAAATTTCATCAAAATCAGTTCAGTAGGTTAGTTATGAAATCAAAATAACTGAAAAAATATGGCGTCGAAGTTGTAGGGTTGACTTCTACATATCTAGGTGGGTAGGTTCTGTATTATGAATAAACAGTCAGCTGCCAACCTCCGCCTTTCATTTACGTTCCACTGGCGACGATTTGAATTTACGCGTGTAAAATAATCATAATCTTGTGTTTAACGGAGTTGTAGTTTACCGAAGTGCGGGATAAAATGCCGATCGGCAAATTAGAACCGTTTGAACTGCATTCCAAACAGTGGCCGGCGTATATTCGACGGGTACAGCAATACATTTTGCTGAACGAAATAAAAAGTGAACTGCGTGTCTCTTTGTTAATTACGGTGGTCGGGGAAGCGACGTATTCGTTGATGTGTGACCTTTGTTCTCCGGCGCATCCTGAAACCAAAACATTCGATGAATTAGTGAAACTAGTCACCGACCATTTGGAGCCACAACGTTCGGAGATCGCAGAGCGTCACATTTTTCGTTTGCGGAGACAAAATGGCGGTGAATCTTTGACGGAGTATTTGCAAACCCTTAAACATCTCGCGACAACCTGCAATTTTGGAGCAAATCTAGAAGAGAATTTACGCGATCAGTTCGTGTCGGGCCTGGCCAACGAAGCGATGCGATCGCGGATTTTTGCGGAAAAGAGTATCAAATACAAAGAGGCGGTGGAGCTGGCTCTGGCGCTGGAGGCGGCGGAGCGCCACGCCGAGGTGAGCGGCGCCACAGTGGGCGCGACCTCTGGCGCGGCGAGCCATGGCTGCGGCGGCGCGGCGGGCGAAGGCCTGCATCAGGCGAATGTGAGGCGCACGGGTGGCGGCGGCGGCGGCGGCTGGCGCGCGCGGCCGGGGCAGAGCGGCGCTGCGGCCGCGCCTCGGAACGCTGCTGACCCGGGTGTCCGCTGCTGGCGGTGCGGCAAGCCGCATCGAGCGGATAGGTGCCGGTTTGCTCAGTATAATTGTGATACGTGTGGTGTGCGGGGCCACTTAAAGGTAATGTGTAAGCAGGGGCGTGCGGAGGCCCGTCAAAATTATGTGAGTGACGATGACGACGACGGCGAGGACTTCTTCAACATCCAAGTGGACGGTACAGGTGACAAACCTTATATTATTACAGTGATGATCGATGGACAGTATCTAGACTTTGAAGTCGACACGGGGAGTAGAATTTCGACTATAAGCGAGGAGTTTTATAGGCGTAATTTTAAAAATAAAGTGTTGCAACCAGATAATCTTAAGTTGCGCAGCTATGTCGGTTCAGAAATGCAGTCGCTTGGATTTATTGCAGTAAATTTAGTTCTCGGGGATGTGTCGGTCGTGGGCTGTAAACTTCATGTTATTCAGAACGGGGGCCGCCCCTTGTTGGGAAGAGAGTGGGTACGCACTTTAAAAATTAAAAATATTACGATTGATTTGCATGAAATCAATGATCAGTCGAGTGATCCATTTGTGAACCGACTTATAACCGAGTTTCCGGAAGTGTTTACGGAAAAGCTAGGTACCTGTAAGAAAACGGTACAATTGCATGTCAGTGACAATAAGCCGGTGTATGTACGGGCGCGGCCCGTGCCGCTGGCGCTGCGCGCGCGCGTCGAACGCGAGCTCGAGCGGCTCGAGCGCGAGGGCACTATCTACCGAGTCGAGTCCTCGGAGTACGGCACGCCTATTGTACCCGTCATAAAAGAGTGCGGTGATATTAGAATATGCGGGGATTATAAAATAACTATTAACCCTAAACTGAAGCGCGATCATTACCCTCTCCCTCGTATTGAGGAACTATTTGCTACGCTTAGCGGGGGCGAAGAATATTCTAAAATTGATCTAAAACATAGTTATCAGCAACTATTGCTCACTGAAGACTCACAACCGTATACTACTATAACTTCGCACGTAGGTACATTTACTTATCGTCGGACACCGTTCGGATTGTCGTGTATACCGGAAAAATTCCAAAAAATTATGGAAGAGACTCTGAAAGGTGTGCCCAATACGGTAGTATTTCTTGATGACGTCTGTGTGACCGGCCCTACGAGGCAAGATCATTTGAACAATTTGCGGGCTGTACTAGAAAGATTGCGTAACATGGGTTTCACCGTAAAACTCGAAAAATGTAGTTTCTTACAGAAAAGTGTTAAGTACATAGGGTTCATTATTGAAAGATCGGGTCTCCGTCCCGATCCAAAAAAATTAGAAGCAATCAATGAGGCTCCGAGGCCTAGTGATGTGACTCAGCTAAAAAGTTTTTTGGGCATGTTAAATTACTATGGTAAGTTTATACCTAACCTTAGTATAATTTTGCACCCATTGCATGCACTTTTAAAGAAAGGTGCGAAATGGGAATGGGGTAAGTCATGTGATGAATCTTTTGCGGCGGCGAAACAGGCGTTATCGAGTGACAGGGTGCTTGCGCACTACGAGCATGAGCGGCCGCTCGTGCTGTCGGTGGACGCCAGCGCGTACGGGCTGGGCGCCGTGCTGGCGCACGTGTATCCGGACGGCAGCGAGCGCCCGGTCAGCTGTGTGTCGAGAACGCTCAATACGGCTGAAAAGAATTATAGCCAGCTTGATAAGGAAGCGCTGGCCATATTTTTCGGTATAACAAAACACCACCAGTATTTATATGGTCGCCGGTTTATTTTGCGTACTGACCACCAGCCGCTCAGTTTTATTTTCGGTGAAAAGGGGGGGATTCCTCAAACGGCGGCAAGTCGCTTACAGCGATGGGCGGCACGGCTAGCTGCCTACGACTTTGCAGTCAAATTTGTTAGGTCGGCGGATAACGGGCCCGCGGACGCGCTGTCCCGCCTGCCGCTGCCGGGCGAGCGGCGGCACACGGAAACGGTCAGTTACGCGGAGTTAGTGCGAGACACGATGCCGGTTAGTTTTAAGGAGATAGGTGTGGAAACTGAGAAAGATAAGCTGTTGAATAAAATTAAGGGCTATGTAATGTTTGGCTGGCCATCGACGACTAACAATGAAGAGGAGAAACCGTATTTTTCGCGAAAAGAAGATATTGTACTTGATTTAGGGTGTTTGATCTTTAAGTATAGATTAGTGGTTCCACCCCCATTGCGTAGTAGGGTTTTAGAGGACATTCACGAGGGGCACCTTGGGGTAAATAAAATGAAAAATTTGTCCCGTAGTTATGTCTACTGGCCCAGTTTAGATCAGGAGATCGAGAAGTTATGTCGAGACTGTGGGGCGTGCCGCGCCGTGCGAGACGCGCCGCCACACGCGGGCATGCATCCGTGGGAGTTCCCTCTGAAGCCCTGGCAGCGCGTACATGCTGATTTTGCTGAGTTAGGAGGAAAAAAATATTTTATTTTAGTCGACGCTCATTCAAAATGGATAGAAGCGATTGCTATGGCTCGAACAGATGCGGAGTCCACTGTGAATGTCTTGAGGTCTATATTTGCGAGATTTGGCCTTCCGTCACAATTGGTAACAGATAATGGGCCACCATTTTTATCTTTAGATTTTAATGATTACTGTATAAAAAACTGTATAAAACATGTGACGTCGGCACCGTACAGGCCTCAAGGGAACGGCGCGGCAGAGAACGCCGTTAAATCTGTAAAAAAAGCTATTAAACGGGCTATACATGAGGGTGAAAGTGTACCAAAAGCTTTAAGTAAATTTTTGTTCCAATATCGTAACGTGGAGCATGCAACGACGGGCGTCGCGCCGGCCGTGGCGCTGCTAGGTCATCGCCTGCGCGGGCGCCTCGACGCGCTGCGGCCGGACGTCACTGCGGTCGTTAGCGCCGCTCAGCAACGGCAGGTCGCGAATAAGGGAGGTCAACACCGAGACATCGGGGTCGGTGACCCTGTGCTCGTACGGAGTTACGCGGATAAGGGGCGTAAATGGGTCGAAGGGAATGTCACGGATAAAACGGGACCTGTATCTTATAAAGTCAGGGTAGGGGACGGAGTACATTGGCGAAGGCATCAGGACCAAGTAATTTCATTAAATCCTAATAGGAAGAGTAGGTATTCTCTGTCGCGTCCTAACGTAAGTTTAACTGATAGTTCAGATGTGAGGTGCGATAGCGATGTCGACGACTCATTTGAGGATGCCGCGGAGGAGGGGTCGGGAGATGAGAGTCCCCAGGACCAGCCTTCAGCTTCGGAGCCGCCGCCAAGTTCACGCGCCGTGCGCTCACCGACGCCTCCGCCGCAAGACGCATCAGCTCGAGCTGTGCGAGCTTACAAAAGAGCTAAAGTATGTAGTAATTTAGAGAACTTATAAGTAGTTAAGAAATAAACTGTATATGATTGTTTAAGACTATGAGTTGTAGTTGTATACAGGCTAGCTTGAGATGTGTATTGTATGTGTAAGGTAGGTATTAAGTTAAGGTGCTGGGTATTTAAGTATTCTAGGTTTACTGTTGCTTTTACAATAAGTATCTGTTGTTTTGAGAGGGGAAAAATGTAGGGTTGACTTCTACATATCTAGGTGGGTAGGTTCTGTATTATGAATAAACAGTCAGCTGCCAACCTCCGCCTTTCATTTACGTTCCAGAAGTAAACGAAATGACGTATTTTGCTTCCCTGTGACTCGTCATGACAGCAGTGGTGCCTGCGGTCACTAATACCGTCCGATTGAAGTCGGTTATAATAATATTTTGAGTCCATCCGAAGGTTGCCTGGAAGAGATCGCTCTTAGCTATAAGGCCGCCCATTGTACCACTTTTTCTTCCGTATAGTTTCTTCTTCATGTAGGTATTTTTATTTTAAGGTGTGCAATATAGATAATAACTATCTATCTCATTAATTTAAAATGTTGATTTTCGCTTTTGTGAGCGAGTTTGTGAGTGTACAAGGACAACCGAGAACAGTAGAATGCAATACGAATCGTGTTCGGTATTTTGTAATACCACCAACTGCGCTCTACTATGAAGCATACGAAGCATTTTCGGTTTGCATTTCAACTCTTTTTAAAAATAATAAAACTGTAAAATCTGGAATATTTTTGGTAGAAGTATGATACTTACAGACTTACCTACCTATAATTCTTAAATATTCACAGGAATCAAAATGTAGACTCAATTTGGTTTAAGAATAGTATATATTTTATAGCTTAATAAGAGGCTATGTGAAAATTTGGAGTCGCTGCGTTTCATTCTTACTCGGTAACGGTACAGTTTACAAACTTGATATTAATACAGTGATTACTTGAGGATATAATCTAAATAAAAGTAATACAGAAACACGATTGGTAAAACTTTTCTCGATAAATTTATTTTTTGAAATAGGCCCTCTTAAAATCTGATTTACATCCATCCTCTGAATTTAGAGAATATTTACGGTTTATTTTTATACTATTGAGTGAGTAATCACAGAACTTAGATAAATGTAAAAGGATTTTTTTTATAAATTTAATACCTTTCAAGCAATACGATGTTTTATCATTTGGCGCTTACGTCCGTGACTTTTGAGCGACAAAAATCTATATCTAACCTCTTCCCTCGAGGTAAGGTGTCTAATTGCGCTATCACTGAAATTCTCTCTGGTTCCGCCGAAACGTAAACATTGAGTATCGGTCCGTCCTGCGTTTTTATTTATTTTTACGGTTTAAAAGGTTATAGCGACTACAAAAAGTTGTATAAAAATTTTCCCTGCGTGCGTGAGATGGAAACTAACCATTTTGAAGAAGATCAAATGCTGTAATCAATGAGAAAATCACTTGAAGCACCACAGCACAGCGGATTTCAACGGTTGAAAATCATGATTCACTGTTTTTGAAACGTTTTGGAATTCAGATCGTGAGTACGAGTTTCAACTTTTCAAGAGTTCATTTTCTAATACATTAAAGCTGATTTCGCCGTGTCAGCTGTTTTTCCATTGTTATGACATTGGACCAACTGACAGCTGTCAAACATTGACCATAGACAACGAAGGTGATCTATAACGACTAGCCCACACTGATGATCACATTATAAACCAAATGTCAGTGTATGTTTGACGTGGTTTGAAGCTGAGTTTGAAGCACTTTTTGATAGTGACAACCTAACGAGAAAAATTACGTTCCAATTTACGCATTAATCGAGGCAGACATGGATAGCGAAGAACACGTTACGTTCAGAAAGTACAGGAAGAGCAGTTCACTTACGAACTTATCGAACTCCTCATTATTTGAAACTACGATGCGAAGCATACCAAATAATTCTTTTGATGACACAAATACACAATCTGACTATAAATCACAAGTAGGTCAACTAGAAACTGAGCTCGCACAGGCAAATAATAAGTTATGTACATTGACAACAGAAAATGAATGCCTATTGTTAACTATTCAAAGGTTTGAGTTTATAATTGAAAGGTTTACAAAGGAAGGAATATGCGACAGTCCTATCTGCATCTCATCAAGTAGAAAACGTAAACGTTTACACATCAAAAGATCCGTTAGAATCATTGATCAGAATCAGGAAACGGAGAACCAGGAGGTTCAGAAAGTGAGAAGTCAGGATCAGGAAATTCAGGATCGGGATAGTCAGGGTGGAGAAGTTCAAGATCAGGATAGTCAGGGTGGAGAAAATCAGGATCAGGAAAGCCAGGCACCAACACTACAATCACCTACACATGACAGCACACATACAACAACAAGCACCCCAAATACCAACGAAGCGATAGAGTCTGAAAATGCAAGGGTAGGACAAGTGAAAGTTACAGAAGCAAATGATGAAGGTGGTGGTACTGTATTAGCTAAAGGGAAGTTTAATCGGAACACTGAACAAACAGATGAAAGAAAGAATCCAGTAGAAGAGCTTACTGAAGATAAAGAAAAACAAAAGAATAGGGTTTTTATACTAGCAGATCAGCAAGGGGTTAACGTTAGTGTATACTTACAAGAGCTGTTAGGAGAAAAATATAGTGTTTTCTGTTTAAGTAAATCAGGGGCAGACCTTTGTAATATATTAGATACTAAGATGAATTTTAAGAAGATGACTGATAAAGACTATGTTATTATTGTAGTGTAGCGTTGTGGTCACAGCGCCATCTCTGGAAAACGGCTAATATTTCTAGTACCAGACTTCATGACATGAATAATTAGCGGAGGGATGATACATAATCAGAACCACTAATTTAGGCAAACGGCGTGACTAGGAACTTCGACCACTGGTCAAAAGAGGGCAGCGTTTATGTAAACAGGTGATTTTGAACTCTATTGCTAGGTTGATAAGAGTCACTGTCCTGTGAATAAAACCGCAAGTTCTAGAACATTCCTAGCTCAGTATGGTCGTGTGCGTGAGATAGATATCGATCTTCGTCCACTAGTCAACAGATGGCAGCGGTTATGTAAACAGGTGATTTTGAACTCTATGGCTAGGTTGATAAGAGTCACTGTCCTGTGAATAAAACCGAAAGTTCTAGAACATTCCTAGCTCAGTATGGTCGAGTGCGTGAGATAGATATCGATCCTTCGACCACTCGTCAAGAGAGGGCAGCGTTTACGTAAACAGGTGATTTTGAACTCTATTGGTAGGTTGATAAGAGTCACTGTCCTGTGAATAAAATCGCAAGCTTCTAGAACATTCCAAAGATGAGTTGGTGACGTTTTCCTGCGATTCATGTCCTTTGCTGAGAGACTTCACTTCGCTCGTAGACCCAGTGCACGACGGACAGTCGACATCTTATAAATTTCTGAGGTGTTCTTCCAACATCCACGAGGTATGTTTTTAGAGTTGTGTGACGGGATTCCGGAGCGCGTTCGTTCATCTTTCGAATAATCACGTTTCGTTCCAGACGGGAAATCTGGAAAGCTTCCAACCACGCCGGCGCCGAGCCCTACCAAAAGTAGACCCACGCGTCACCGAACCCAAAGGACCTTTCGGGTTTCCGGAATAGCTGACGTCCAGGGGAAAACAAGGATAAGCCAATTTAAAGGTAAGGAATTGCATATTATGCGGCAGAATAGTGTGAGGGAATAAAGCGGGAACCAGCTAATAAGGTGACGCCTGTTCCAGATCTAAAGCGGAGAGGCGTCGGGTACCACGGTGGGGTGATCCCCGTGGGGACACGACCACAGGCGTCCAGAGGTTCCCGTCTCGTGGACCTACATAGCTTTCATCAGGTGGGTGCGTTCCATGCAACCCTCAACTCTTTTTTCTTTTGGTTGCTGATTTACATTTCACTGCGGGCGGAGTCCTAGCTAGGCTGGTGGTTAAATAAAGTTTAAACAAAATCTATTGTAGGTGCAAATTTAGAATAAAACACGTTTCGTTAACAACATTGTGCTTCTCATGCGGTGGTACAACTTTACGTCTAAAAGGTAGATAGGCATTTAAATTTTATGCTTGCGAGCTGTGTATTGACCGCAGCGATCCTTTCTCAATACTTTTAAATCCTACGTGGAGCATTGCTCGGTTACACGAAGTATATAATCTATGAAGTGTATAATTTAGATACGCGGTGTCCGCGAAATATCGGAGGTAGACCTGGGCTGTGGCTTCCAAAGGCGAGCGGAGGTAAAATTTAGCGTGTCTCGACTTTAGATAGACCGGCACCGTGCGCTTATGGAAGCTACAACCACGGGAAGCTTCGTTAACGAACAAAGGTAACATTGTAAAAGTTTTGGCCAAGCACGTGCCAAAAATCCCATCTGACACCGCGAGGGGTCAAGTGGGATTCAACCGGAATCAGCTCCGGCTGGTCCTTAGGATCATTTATAGACACTTGAGACCTAGTCTAAGTAACACCCTAACCTAGTTTTTAAGGTTTTAGTAAATAAATCTTACATGTGAAATCATTACATTGAATCAGCTCCGGCTGGTCCTTAGGATCATTTATAGACACTTGAGACCTAGTCTAAGTAACACCCTAACCTAGTTTTTAAGGTTTTAGTAAATAAATCTTACATGTGAAAGTAATAGAAAATCAACATGACTTTATACTTACTTAAGGTGTTTAGCTTAAGCAAGAATGATATTACCTCTTAAGAATGTGCAGAAATATAGAATAAACAAATATAAAATAAACCTCCTTTAATTTATTAGCTTTTAAGGATCCCACACACCAAATAGTTTACTTCTTTTCTGATAACGTGACCCCGACTGAGCTAGTCCTTTATAGAAAACCTCACCCTTTAGAGGTTCCTTCTCTCTCTCTCTCGCATTTTATACCCACAACGTTACAGTAGGTGGAGTTAATGATAGAAATCCATATAAATTTAAGAGCTGCTTAATTAGTTTCTTGGAAACGGTAAAAAATACAAACATATTAATCTCTGAAGTTCCGTATAACAGGTATCTTCATGAATCAAAATTAAATTATGAACTAAGGCATACTAGTAATAATTATAAAAATGTGACATATATTGACATGGACTATAGCAGAACACGCTACAGTAAGGTTGATTTTACTCACAACCTATGCAGAAGAGCGTTAAGAGAAATATGTTTTATCGATTATAAAATCAGAGCTATCCAATATAACATGAAACGCATCAAAGACAACAAAATCATTAAATGCATGATGCATAAAAGCACACAAACAGAAATAGATAATATTATACCCAATAATGTGTTAGGAGTTAACTCGTTTATACAGACTGCTTGCGTTGATATTTCAGACAATGATTCAAATAAAATCAATGCAGAAAATCAGTTTTTTCGTGTCTAATAGATTATATGTAATGCATCAAAATATTAACGGACTAGTTAGCAAATCTGACATTCTCACTACACATATTGATGAACTTAATGACAAAGGCACTAAGCCTAATATAATATGTATTACTGAGCACAGAATGAAAGTAGGTGATGACATACATCTTGATATACCTGGTTTCACTCTAGCATCATTATACGCCAGAAATAAAAGGAATGGTGGTTCATGCATCCTTGTCAACAAGTTAGAAAAATTTAGAGTGCTTAATAATATTGTGGATCTGAGTATACCTAACATAGTTGAAATAGCCTGTATCGAGTTGCTTGAACATACAATTAATGTAGTCTCTGTATATAGAGAACCAACCACTAACTCTGATGCAATGAATATATTTTTTGATGCTATGCAAACATTACTTGATAAACTACTTGGTACTAATACTAAAAAAAATATAGTATGTGGTGACTTTAACATAGATATTTTAAAAAGAACTGTGCGCTCCCTGAAACTCGAACACCTTTTGCAAAGTTTCAATGTTAGAATAGGGACTCGCCATCCCACACGCCCATCTAGTAAAACTTGTATTGATAATATTTTTCACAATATTAAAGGTGGTCAATGTAATGTAATTGAATTGGGTATATCGGACCATACTGCGCAAATTTTAGAGATTCCAGTTAAGAAGACAGGAAATTTCACTCACTGGTTCTCCATGAGATGCGATTATAGCGAGGAAAACTTATATAAGTTCAAAACATGCCTAAGTCAATTAAGTTTTACTGACGTATACAATAAGGATGACCCCGATGATGCATTTAATAACTTTCATGAAGATTTCAAACTATTCTATGACCTATGCTTTCCGGTCACCAGAATTAAACGCACTGTTAACAAGAGGCCCAAATGGATTTCAAGAGGTATAAAAAGATGTTGTAAGCGTAAGAGGCACTTTTTGTGGAGATATAGAATAAGTGGTACTAAACATGATAAACATTGTTTCAAGCAATACACCGCAAGGCAAAAAAAATTGTTAAATTAACAAAAAAATCACAAAACGACTACTATATTAAAACTGCGGTAAACAAATCTAACGCAACATGGAAAGTTATAAATTCTATCAAAACAAATCTTCCTAAAGAACAAATAAGTAAAATAAAAATTGATAAGGAAGTCATTATCTGTCCCGAATTAATTGCTGAAAGCTTTAATAATTTTTTTATTGACCAAATTATACCAATAAATACTACCAATAATAAAATTAGTGAAATAGCTGACATTCAAAATATAAATTATTTAATCAATAGTGACATAGATGATAATATTGACATTGAAAACAAATTGACATTTAATAATAGTAAATTTAATTTTAAGAACTTTATAACATCCCAATCGAAATCTTTATTTATGACTCCAACAATACCTCTTGACATCCTTAAGATCATAAAAACATTAAAGAATACTATGAGCACGGGATACGATGACATAAATACCAAAGTTATTAAATACGTGGCTCCAGAGATATGTCATGTACTGAATCACATAATTAACTTGTGCATTGAGAAAGGAAAGTTCCCAAATAAACTAAAGACTTCGGTAATTAAGCCATTGTTTAAAAAAGGTGACAAGGAAGACATGAGCTGTTATAGACCAGTGGCACTCATACCTATTTTCTCTAAAATAATTGAAAAAGTTGTGTATTCTAGTTTAAACAACTATTTCGAAACTAACGATTTATTTGCCAAGGAGCAGCATGGCTTTAGGAAGAATAAAACCATCAATATGGCGGTTTATGATCTTCTTGGTGAAATCATGAAAAAGGTAGACACTAAGTTGCCTGTCTCAGCTCTTTATATGGACATGACGAAGGCATTTGACTATGTAGACCACCAACTATTGCTGCAAAAATTAGAACGGTATGGAGTAAGGGGAAATGTCAACAACTTAATTCGTTCGTATCTTGATAAACGACAACAAACAACTCACATCGAATGTCTCAACAAAGTAACACGTACGGAAGAATGCTTTGCTTCGTCATTAAGAGATGTCAAATATGGAGTACCACAGGGTAGTGTTTTAGGCCCGTTATTATTTTTAATCTATATTAATGATCTTCCTAAAACAATAACATACCCCGTGGTTCTTTTTGCTGACGATTGCACAATCATTTTTACGGCTCATGACATAAATAACTATGAATCTGAAATTAATAATACTATTGACATTTTAATAAGTTGGTTGACATGTAATAATTTGATAATAAATATAAGTAAGACTAAAATAGTACATTATCATCAAAGAAAAAACAAATGTAACAACTTAAACATAAATTATTCTAATAATAAAATTGACGAAACAGATAGTACAAAATTTTTAGGACTTTGGATAGATAAACAATTAACATGGAGAACACATACTGATAACCTAATTAAAAAGCTCAACCAATTTTCTTATGCATTATATTTATTATCCAAAGTGGTAAGTCAGTCAGCAGTCAAATGTGCATACCATGCTTATGTGTCATCCTCACTAAGATATGGAGTATTATTCTGGGGAAACTCAACCCAGATGGAACTCGTTTTTAGTGCACAAAAGAGCTGCATAAGAGCTATCGCGAAGATAAGGGTACCGGAAAGCTGTGAGCCATACTTCAAAAAATTTCAGATTCTAACATTACCTTGCATGTATATTTTTGAAGTTGTAGTATTTGTTAAAACGAATTAAAAACTATTTAGGCAACTCCAATCAACTAGGAATAAAAACAAGGTGTGTTCTGTGGGCGCTAAAACTGCACTATTTTCCAAAAGTGTGTATGGGATGGCCCCTAAAATTTACAATAAATTACCGGCAAGCATTTTAAAAAATGATGATATATTTACATTCAAGCATAAAGTATTTAGTCTTCTTGTTGAAAAGGCATACTATTCAATCAATGAATATTTTGATGATAAACTGGAGTGAGGCTAGGTTATGATAGTAAGTTAGGCATGATTGTGTAGGGAAATTTTAGAATTAGGTGACCAAAATATTGTACGCCAATAAGGTAAAACATAGAGCTCAACAACCAACCATGTTACCATCCCATTACCTGTGTTTCACAATAAATAAATTTGTATTTGTACATTTGTATTTGTACTGTCTTACAATTGGGCAGCTGTCATTTCTAACAGTTTCACATATCCTCTTAAGAAAAAAATTTAACTGTGAGTCTAATGTTAAATAAATAAAATTAAATATATACTTTCTGGCAGGGCTTTTACAATTGATTTATATTACAGATACATTTATTACACGTAGTAGAAGTAGTTATTTAGTATACGTAGGTACATTTATTTATATGTATGCACGAGTATATTTAATTGTTTAAATTAAATTTTCTGTTTTAAAATTTTGTCAGAGCGTCTGGTCGAAGCGACGCGTGATCAGAGGGCTGGCAGCTATCTCGGCCAAAGAATAAGCCTTGCTATACAAAGAGGCAATGCAGCCAGTATCCTCGGCACGCTGCCATCGGGTATCGAGTTGGAGCAGTTGAGCTACCTATAGATCGTTTGCAACGGTCTATGGGTGGCCCAATTGTTTCCTTTTGTAAATTTTATAATATACCTATTTATAGATTATAGTAGTTAGCTTATGCTGTAATAAACATTGTTTAGTGTTAATCTACATCTAAATATTTATGATAAAACACATTTTTCTTGTTTCTTCTTTTTGTTTGAGAGGATAAACGGTACCATATAAATTTCATCAAAATCGGTTCAGTAGTTTAGTTTTTAAATCAAAATAACTAAACAAGTATGTCGTCGATCGATGTAAACAAAATTGCTTCCTTGTGACTTTTCAGTGGTGCCTACGATCACTAAACCGATTCAATTGAAGTCGGTTGTTGTATGTTTCTGTTAAAACTTGATTATACTTAAGGGGAATCCTCAAATCCGAATTTCATACAAAATGTTTCGGACAAATACTCAAAAAGTACGCCGTATTATAGTAATTTCTTCACACTATTCGTTTCGTCCATGTTTTTTGATTTCGTCAAAAAAAAGTGGAAGGTTTCATACTTTTATTTAGATTTTATACGTGTTTTTATGTTAGTAGGGTTAATTTTAAAACACGTATAAAATCTAAATTAAAGTATGAAACCTTTAATTTTTTTTGTTCAGATTTGAGGATTCCCCTTAAGTACAAAATGATTGAAACTTGAAAGCGAAGTCGACTTTGACGTTCGCGTAAAGTCGAATTCTAGTTTTAGAAACACCTGTAAATGTAAATAATCCGGAATTTTCCCGAAAACAGAAAAGGAATCTGAAAAATAATGTAACCGAGTATTGCCTTGCCCAAAACGCAAATTGTTTGCGAGTTAAAAAACGTCTACAATAAAAAAACAGCGGTAAAGGTGTGGTGCGTTTGCTAGAGTTTATTCAAGATTCAAGATTTTTATTCGCCAGAACATAGTATGTTGTTAAAGAATATTATTAGTGCCTCATGTTCTACCATTTATGGTGTGCGAGTTACAGTATTTAAATGCCTAAGTGAATTTAAATTTTAACGATACCTACTACTTAACTATAATAATATTCAACAGCACATTTTTTTTATTTATTATTGTGTAGCCAAAATCATAATATAAAGCGTTAAGATATGAATAATTTGAAATCTCAGTTACTAGATAATTAAACTATTTTAAAACCGGAACACAGTTATGTTTGGTTTGCATACTGCTAACTGCTTAATAGCAAAATTGCTAACACTGCACTGGTACTCATCTAGATGAACTCTGCAATTCTTCTGCTTCTACGTGTACATACCTATACCTAACTTTTTTTACCTAATTAATTTAAATTATTAAGTAATTATATTGTAATGTAATGAAACCTAATTGTATTCGTAATTTTGGCGGCTTACGTAGTCATTTGGCCAATAACAGACCGTTGCGACGATCTAGTAGCACAACCGGTCCAGCTTGACAACCAATGGCAGCGTGCCGAAGATATTGACTGCATTGCCTCTGCATAGCACTGCATTCACTCTGTATAGTAATATATCTATACAGGGAGGGAAAGTACCTTGAATATTGTAGATGTAGAAAAAAGACATTGTTTGAATTTAAAAAACAATTAAAACTGCATTCACAGATATTTCAATAATTACATGGTTGAACCGGGAATCGAACCCGTTACAAGAGAAAAATAATCACCCTGTAGCTTTATCATACCGATCGGAAGGCTTCATCATAAGGATTATTTTTTGCTAAATAACATTGTGTCACAAATAAAAGGAAGACCATGAGTTTTAACATTTTTAATACAAAATTGACCAATTTATCAAATACACTATGTTATTTAGCAAAAAATAATCCTTACGATGAAGCCTTCCGATCAGTTTGATAAAGCTACAGGGTTATTATTTTTCTCGTGTAACGGGTTCGATTCCCGGTTCAACCATGTAATTATTTAAATATCTATGAATGCAGTTTTAATTGTTTTTTGAATTCAAATAATGTTTTCTTTCAATAAAATGCTCCGTCTACAATATTCAAGGTACTTTCCCACCATGTTGCATGTCCGTGGGACGCCCTGTATAGCACTCTGTATATCCTTGGGTCTGTTAGGGCTAGAAGCTCCGAATCCTTCATTCTGTTATTTATGTATTTTTTATTTATTTAATTTATTGTTTTCCGCTGTCAGAAACACCCCACCAGTTTTCACCAAGTGTAAGTACAGATTCCAGGTTTCAAGTGGTTTTTGGGCCATTAATTTTTGTAAACTACCTGTTTTTTTTTGTAGCGGAAATTATTGCGTTTACAGTTTCAAGTTTGGGAAGAAACCAATTGAAATGAAAGCGGATAATATTGTTTGGCGAATGGTTTTTCACATTCAATTTTGTTGTTAACTGTACTTACTTGCTGATTGAGTTCTAAGTTCAAGTTATGAAGTAATGGGATTGGTTAAGTTTTAATGGGTACAATTGAATTGAATTCATTTATGAGAGTTTTTTCAACCGAATTAAAAAAGAGAAGGTTATCAATGCGGTTGATTTCTTTTTTATGCTTGTTGTTTATAAACTTATTTGAAAAATTATCTAATTTATTATATCCAGATTGGTCTCATAGAAATTCCATGAAAACCGGTTCTGTACTTTGGTTTTGAAATCAAAATAACTAAAAAAAATACGCCTAGTAAACAAAAATTGCGTATTATGCTTCTTTGTGACTATTCAGTGGTGATCACTAGAATAGTCCAATTGAAGTCTAATTGAAGTCTAATTGAAGTCTAATTGAAGATAATAATTAATAAGTTTTTTTTTAATTCAACATGTATATTCTATATTCAACATAACTCATTCAATCAGATAACACCCATTGTTACAAATATAGATAGATAGTAACACTTTATTGTACGTACACCCCGAAGAAACATACATACATTATAAAAGGAAGCTTAAAAATAAACCAACCAAAAATTCTATTATTTTTGGCTACAATAGGTATATATAGGTACTTAACTGTTACAAAATTAGACATTAACTCCTAGACTCTGTTAAACATGCACATAAATTATTTAGTAGGTAAGTCATTATTCTAAATTAAATATAAACATAAAAAATATTTACATTTCCTATACATTTTCCATTTGCCTAACACATCATTCTTACCGCTTCCCTCGGGTTTGCTCGCATTTTATCAGGACAGACAAGTAATAGTAGATTATGCACTAAGGGGATAAAGCAGTGTCTTATGTCGCGGGTGGCATATTGAACCCTGAGCTAACGAGGGACTCATTGAGTGATTCGAGGGGTTCAAGGTACCCAAGACGAAGAAACAGGCTTTATCCCAGAGGAGCATACTCTACTTTTCACACCTTCTGCGAGGCAATAAAAAGCCAGGGCTCCGGCAGCGAACACCGTCTTTTGTTTCACAATCTTTGACGTCGCGCCTTTTTTTTTATGAGTGGCCATTTCGATTTTGAACAAACCTTTTTACAATGCCAAATGGGCGTTCCTTTACTCAGAGTTTTCCACGAGATTCCACACGAATTTGACGTTCCAAATTCAAATCACATTACTGCCCTAGGGAGTTTCATACAACATTACCTCCCTAGGTAGGTAATGCTTTGCTTTACCTTGATGATAGCATGATATGTAATTGGATATTGTCGAGCAGGTGGTGTGAAAACTCATAAGCTATACCCACATTGAATTTTACACACAATGAATTTGAAGAACAAACATGTCAAACATCCAGTCATATCAACAATATACACCACCAATTTTTACTACCAAGATAATAATGGGCAATGCAGACGGGGTACTACGTTGTATCTGTGCAATCAGAATTTTGGATTTCTACAAAATGACAGAATGAGAACAGTGCAACTGCGGCGTCCGAGCCGAGCTTCAGCGAGCTGGCTCGAGCTAGGTACCCGGGTTTCCCAAACGATGAATAAAACTTAAATTATTATCAATGATGTAGGGCGCTGCGTCTGGTGGTACCCCGCCTGACGCAAATCCATAGGAAAACGACTAACGGTAACATTTTACAAAAACAAAGAAAAAAAATTTACTTAATTTTTTTTCTTAATTTTCTAATTTTTTTTGCCATATCTGTGTTTAGTAACGGCAACAGATTATCCGTATTTTTTATTATTCTGGTAATTAAAAATTTTCGGTGTACATACAAACAATGGCCTTTACATTATGGTAGTTCAAAGGTCTATCTTCGCGTCTCCAGTTCCCTTCTGATAATCCTCAATAGGGTATACATCTTCACAAGCATCTCTTAATTCAGCACACGACGGGTGATTATCAGCATCTTCTTTGATCATATCTGACGCTTTTTCCGCTATCATGATAACAACAGCATGTGGACTGCCATGCGGAACGTCTGGCATCACACTTGCGTCTACAATCCTCAAATTACTTACCCCACGGACTTTTAACCTACCATCTACTACAGTTCCCATAGGACAAGTACTACTAGTATGATATACACTAGCAGTCATATGCAACACATAGCATCTCCAATATTCATCGCTACGGTACGTATAGTTCTTACATTCCGAAGACACTGGATCTATAAACGTTGCATTAACTCCTGTAAAGAATGTGGAGTATTCAACATCTAAATAGTCTTTTATATATGATATCATTTGATCAATATCTGTTTTTTATCGTAATAACCAGTTGTTATTAGAGGTTTGTCCAACGGGTTGGTAGAATTCAATCTTACGTGTCCTCTGGAATCTGGATGTAGAAGAGTAAGTAAGGAATACAGGCTGTTGTGTAAGAGAACACCATTGTTTTCATTATCGCAAATTTCTGATCGGTACCCAAAAACTGTATGACAGGCTAGAATCAAATAAGGCGTGTCTTGACCAACAATGATCCCAAATACTTGGTAGTCTCCGTAACTTTGAGTTTTGTTTAAAGCTACTATACCTACAAGAACTGGAAAAGGTATTATAGTTGGTAGAGGAACAACAGGATCTACTATAGAATTGTCAGTTCTGTGCAATAAAGTAACTGTTATTTCATCTTGAAAATTATCACCCACAGGCAAATTTGATATAACTTTTATATTAAACGATTTCAAATGGCCTTTTGGTCCGATCCCGGACAACATCAAAAGTTGAGGCGTTTTATACACGCCAGTACACACAATAATTTCTCTACTGGCTCGGAAAACATATGTTTTGTTGTTCATTAAAGCTTCAACTGCTACCGCTCTTTTATAATCATCAAATATGATTTTTGTCACGTATGTGTTTCTCAGTACAAACAAATTCTTTCGATCTTTGACAGGATGTATGTAGGACCAAGCTGTACATTGCCTTATTCCTCCTGTGTTTGTGTACATACTTTGTGTATACCCTAAAGTGTTAGGTCCGTTAACATCCAAAACCACTCTATTGCCAGCCTCTCCAAATGACACAAGATATGGGTTGGCTGAAAATCTAGGCTCTCTTGCGACTCCCATTGGTCCATTAAACCCATGGTATTTAGCATACGGAGAATTTTCAATCGATATATCCTCAAGATGTTCGCTTTTCTTAAAATAGGGTAGTACATTTTCATATCTCCAAGTAGGGTCTCCAGTGATTCTGGCCCAGTTGTCGAAATCGTACGGAGCTCCTCTAACATGGATGAAATGGTCCATACAGCTGCTTCCACCGAGCATTCTACCAGATGTGAGCTTGGTTCTGTTATTCTGGGAATTGGCTGCGTAGCTGTCATAAGTGGAAGTGAAGTTCCAATCCACGTGACTCAGAGGTAGAGTGACAAAGAGAAGTGCTAGCTGAAAATGTAAAGATTTTAGACGTAAAGACATAGAGAGCTTCATTTAGTTGGCAAAAATATGTGGCAAATAGTACCCTGATGATATGAAAAAAAAGAAAAATGCGAAATATTTCAAGGATGGTTATAGTTTAATCACGAAAAACGACTAAACTAAAGGCCCATTTACACGAAGCAAGTTTCTTGCCTGTTGCATACCATTAAATTGAATCAATAAATGACTTGCATGGTCTAAACAACACGTAACATTCTTGATCTGTCATCTATCTGTCAGACGTGGTGTAAACAGCACATGCTATAATTTCTCAAGCAATTCTTGTATTCAACTGGATTCTCTCTTCATATGCAAACATGAGTGCAATGAGTGAGGGTATGTTAAATATACACCGTAAATTTTCTATCACCAGAAATAAAAATACGCAGACCTAATCAGTTACCGTTTCTGAACACAGATATGGAAAAATATGATATTTTTTTTGTAGAAATATTTTTTTAAGTTTTTTTGGTTATTATAAATTGGTGGTGTATATTCTCAATGAACTTTATTAAATCAGCAAAACCAAATTTTAAAAAACTTGAAAAATGGTACACGCACATACAAGTCTGTGTTTAGACAGGCAAAACTTGACAGCATTAATCGCCTAAACATAATTGTATTGGTGTAAACAAAAGGCATCAGCAATTCTTTTATGTCAAAACTTTCATACAATAATTGCATTCCATTTTTTTACTTATTGCCGCGTGTAAACAGTTACTTACAATTCTTGAAGATCAATAATTGCGCGTCATGTATTGCATTCAATTTTTGCCGTTGTATGTACAAGGAAATGGTATCGTGTAAATGGGCCTTAATTGTTCTTAAATATGGTATTGGTGTTTAGAACTGACAAGAAAATTTGCAAAAAACTACTTTTTATTTGGCTCTATCGCGCTTGTGAGGCCATAGCAGTAGCTAATAACATAAAAAAACGAGCTAGCCACATATACACCACCAATTTTTATTTACCAAAAAAAATTAAATAGGCAATACAGACTGGGTACTACGTTGCATCTGTGCGTGTGCAGTCAGAATTTTGAAATTCTACAAAATGGCAGAGTGATTGCGGCGCGAGTGCGGCTCCCGAGCCGAGGTTTTGCGAGCTGGCTCGAGCTAGGTGCCCGGGTTTGCCGAACGATTAATAAAACTTAAATTATTATCAATTAAAGGTACCGCCTGACGCAAATCCAGTGAAAATCGACTAACGGTAACAGTTATCCAATTTTAATCAAATTTATTTTGACAAAAATTCGACTAAATTTTTTTAAGTTATTTTGCCGTATATGTGTTTAGTAACGGCAACTGACTGCGTATTTTTTTTATGGTAATTAAAAATTGACCGTGTATAGTGAGAGGAAAGATGTTACACATCAGTAATCTGACTTTCTATGTTCCAGTTCTTATGTACCAGTGCTTCCAAAGGAGGATTGTCTCCAGCTTCAATGACCAGCACATTCATATCTTTGTCTTCAGTCAGTCTTCTTGCCACCACCATACCAGCTGTGCCTCCTCCAGCAATGATGTAATCGAAGCATGTGTTATCTGAGATTTTTGTGAAAAATTCGATGTAATATTAGGAATTTGAGATGGTTGCTTTGTTAAATAAAATCCCGAAATATTATTCGATAAGAATGGCCTAGATAAACACAAAAAAGTCATTATTACTTGTGTATACCATTATATTAATATTTGTGATATTACCTAACATTATATTGATACAACAGATAGTTCCGTCAGAGTGTATAGGAATAAATAAGCTAAAATAAGAATACGTCCTTTGGAGTAAAAGGTTGAGTTTTACGTAGACTTTCGCATATGACTAATCTATGAACAAAGCAAATAATTATCATGTCTTTAATATTACAAAGTTGTCAAATATATAGTCAAAATGTCAAATATATCTACCTATAGTCAAAATGTATCATACCAGTCATAATGTTAAATATTTAGTCAAAATGGCAAATATCCAGCCATAATGTCAAATATGCAGTCAAAATGTCAAATATACAGTCAAAATATCAAATACATGTATTTGATACTTTGACTATATTTTTGACATTTTTATAGACAAAATGCCAAAAATACAGTCAAAATATTTACCGCATACGAGAAGTATTGCTGATATAGTACTAGTACTCAACATGATAAAAAAAACAGTCAAAATGTTTACTGTAAAAGTCAGCAAAACCTACTTTCGATAATTGGCACTGGCGGCCAAAGTTCCTCGTCAAGATGTAGAGATGCCAGCAGACCCAGAGGAATCTGTACTGCCCTTATGATGGCCATAGCTGCTTCTGACTCCATGATACCAGCAGTACTTTAACTTCCTTGAATCTTGGATGGACTTAACTCTTAATTTGTGTAATTAACATCGGTTTTTGTTGTCTGGGTGTTTTCTATGTAGGTACCTATGTATAAAATTATCAAGGTTTTAGATAAACATACAATAACAGACTTCAATTGGACTGTTCTGGTGACCATAAACACCACTGAATAGACACAGGGAAGCAAAATACGCAAGTTCTTTTACTTGGATAACGTCATTTTTCAGGTATTTTGATTTCAAAACCTAAGTACTGGACCGATTTTCATGAAAATTCTTTATATAGTATATCTTCTCAAACAAAAAAAAATATTTTTCAAATCGGTGACTACAATGTATAAAGGTATTTCTTAGGAATAATGCTATTAAATACTACAGGGTTTAGATAACCTTCTTGCAAGTTTTGGTCTTAACTTATTACATTAAAAAATACAAAATAAAGGAAATTTCCTTTAAATTTTCTAAGGCAAGTAAACTTATTCCGTTTCTTATATAATTTATGAATTGTGCGTTATTTTTTTGACCAAATAAATAAGAATTAAAATAAAATAAAAAAGTACTTACGAATTTCAGCACATCGTCGTCGTATCAATAACTAAATAATATAAATAATAATGCTAAAGAATTTTACTTGCATTCCTGAATTCTTTCGTACTACCTAAATACAAATTACTTATCTTTGTATTTATATGTAAATGTATATTACGTAGGCATAGATAATGAACGGTGTTCCTATAGAACACCAAGATAAACAGTATCAAACGTAAAACAGGACAAAAAAAAACAATATATATTAATAAATAAATATATCCATTTTCAAATATTTTTAATTACTTTTTACAATGGAGTTTCATGAACAACGAAAAAGCCTAGTTTTAAACGCTTAAATTTTATATTTTTAATTTTCTTCTCTTTTTCGAAATTTAGCCTAGACCCAAAATATAATAGAAGTTGGCTAAAATTAGCCACCTTTTTGGGGCGTCTTCAATGTACAGTATGATTCGATACTTTAATACCTCTTTTTATATACCTAGATACCTATTAATTTAAATTGAATTACTCTGTTTATTTAGGCCAGCACGATAAGAGTTGATTTGAATTTGTAACCAACTTAAAAATAGATGGAGATGTTGTTTAAATTTGAATAATTGCATTTTCAATTTGGTCCTATGAACCAATTGAGTTCGCTCTAAAATCTAGATTCTAGACTGAGACATAGCACAACTTGTAGACACAAAGCATTCCACACTGAAAGTACAGATCGGAATCAGAGGTTTAGGCTTCTGCAGTTCAAATAGTTAAACGTGCACAACTGTTTTTAAAGCCGAGTTTCATTTTGATTCTAGTGAAATACTTTGAATTGCGCAAAGCCTTTGATTGTTTTAAAGGTATACCATATTTTTTTAATAACCAAAAAACTGAAATGGAAAAAGCAGACGGGGTACTACGTTGTATCTGTGCAGTCAGAATTTTGGGTTTCTACAAAATGACAGAGTGACAGCGGCGCGAGTGCGGCGCCCGAGCCGAGCTGCAGCGAGCTGGCTCGAGCTAGGTACCCGGGTTTGAGGGGTGGCGGCGTCTCCTGCCAATGAGGGAGATCTTGCTGGGTTTGAGAGCGGTCGGAGTGGGTTCTCTGGCTGCATTATACTCGAACCCGGGACGGCTGCAGTGCACGGGGAGGCATGCACTGCAAGCGGAGCTCGGGGTTGGCGCAAGCCTTCCCTGGGATGGGCCTCACAGCAACGTGCGTGAGGGACACCGGTACGTGTTCTTCGGATATCCCGGGGTCCCTCTAATGCGCAGAGGTCGGCCACCATGGGGTTTTAGTCGGTATGAGTACGACATACCCCTCCGCCCTCCCCCAAGGGCGGTGGACATCCATGAGGATTTCCCCATGTAAAAAAAAAAGGTACCCGGGTTTGCCAAACGATGATAGAATTAAATATCATCAGATAAATAATATATTACTTAGGTTTTTTATAAACATTACTCTTCTTTTTAAATAGATTCTAGAGAATGTCGAGAATCCTTACCAAAGAGCAATAAGATAAATAAACAATCATGAAATAACAAACAGGTAGAGACAGCATTTATAAATATCTTATAGAGTTCATAGAGAAGCCACAATACTTTGTACTTAGGAACACCATGATTTTTCAGTAGCGAAAGACTTCAGAAAACTTCTAGGGCCCTGCGCAAACGAGTGTCATGTGACTGACACAAGACTTCGATAGCAGCAAAATTTCATACAAAGCAGTTGCCGCAACGGGCCCCTTTTTTTGATAATTAATGTATTTTTATATAATTTCATTTCACTTTTCTTCATTTTATTTCACTTCACTCAATAACTTCAATTCATTTAATTTAATTCATATTCTTTTAATTTCTATACATTTCTTTAAAAAAAAAAATTCATTTTTTTATGACTTTTTTATAGCTGTTGCCACAACGAGCCACTTTTTTTATAATTAATATATTTTTATTTCACTTTTATTCACTTTACTTCATTTCATTTCACTTCACTTAATTTAATTTAATTTATTTTAATTTTAATATTTTTTTTAAAAACATTGCATTTTTCATATTTTATTTATTTTTATTTCATTAGGGTGATCATGCTTTACGCTATGCTTATTACGGTAACTGTATCTTTGCTGGATCCTAGGGCATCCTCAAATCTAAATTCCATACAAATTTTATAAAATTAACCCTACTAACTTAAAAACACGTATAAAATCTAAATTAAAGTATGAAACCTTTCACTTTTTTGGTTCACGAAATCAAAAAACATCGACGAAACGAATAGTGTGAAGAAATTACTATAATACGGCGTACTATTTGAGTATTTGTCCGAAACATTTTGTATGGAATTCGGATTTGAGGATTACCCTTAAGTTGTTAATGTTAATGATAAGTATTTTTGTACTTGTAACCTCAAGCATGGTCACCATTGCCTCGGGCAAACTGCATCACGAAGGAAAAATAACCTCGTCTCAAACGCAAGCCTGCAAGTGCCTTTGACGTCTTTTCTATCGTTTAATTAAATATAGAAAAGAATAAATGTAAATGTAAATAGATTTATTTCAAGGGGAAGTATTTAAATTTTTACCGATTATTTCGCATTCCTAGCCGAGAGTAGATAGATAGAAAATTATTTAAGTCACATTTGTTTATAAATTGAATTTAAAGATTAATAAATGTAAATCTTCCAGCTTCTTTTTATGGTGTCACTAGTTTTTTCAAACCAGTGTGGTGAAAGGATTTCAAGTGCGCCTAGAAATCGTTTCACCACATTAGAGCTTGATCGGTTCAGTAGTTTAAATGTATTTCAGCAACAGACATCTAGGTATCCTCGTCCATTTATTTTCACAAACTTGCACCTTTTTATTAATTAGTGAGATATGCGGTTAAAAATGCTAAATATGTCTTCAATATTTATTGACTATTAATTTTATATTCAATACGATTAATATATTTCTAATTAAAAGGCAAAATACACCCTTCTTCTTATCGTGTCACTAGTTCCTTCAAACCAGTGTGGTGAAAGGATTTCAAGTGCGCCTCGAAGAGGCTCCTTTCGTGCACTCGACACATGTTTTCGAACTTTTGGTTCTACGACATGCCGGTTTCCTCACGATGTTTTCCTTCAACGATGCGAGAACGTGGGATGCATACATATATTTTTTCGACCGAAAAAACCTTTTTACTTACTACTAATTTTTAACCGCATGACTGCCACCGGGATTCGTACCCGCGACCATCAGATCGCAAGGTAAGGGCCTCATCCACTCGGCCACCACGTCCTCTACTAATACACTCTAAAACTTGGCAGTTTCATGATTTCAATAAATGAAGTTAAGAAAAACATAAAAGAAATATTTCATATGATGGTGATGGTTTATTACGTAATGTACAATCATTAAAAACTATACCATTATTTTTATACGGGGCCTCGCCAAGGCACGCTACGCCACTGATTAACCCTTTAAAAATGTACATTGATTATGCTAAGCTAAGCTCCTGTATGCTTTTCAATAATTAGGACAATACTGTTATTAACCTTTTAAAAATGTACGTTGATTATGTTTAGCTAAGCTCCTGTGTGCGGATAATGCTTAAGAACAAAACCGTAATTATTTGGTAGAGTTCGCGTATTAATTACGTCGGGGATGTTGCCTACTTGGCAATGCCTGCGATCTCGCCTTGCCAACGATTTTACTATATAATTTAATCCCGAATACCGAGATTGGGACTTACGGGCAGGTATTGCATCACACTTGTTGATACGCAGACACAACCAACTAAAAAGTCAAAACCAATCAAAAATAGTTTATTCAGAGTTAACTTACAATTGCCTGGAAATACTCTTTTGATTCTTTTCTTATTTTTGTTATGTTTATTATTATTATTCTCTATTCTATTAAGAATAGATGTTTGTTGCTCAGTCATGCCGAAAACTTTGAACAGATTGAGGTGGAAGTTGGTATGGATAATTATAGTTCATGAGCTGTGAGAGATATAGGCATTTTTAATTCGATACTGGTATCAGTACTAACTGTTGCTATTACATTTTATTTTAATAGTTTTCTAAGATATTGAAAGTTTCGTTACGTTTAAGATTTCAGTTTTCCAAGGATTTAATTGATTTCGAAGCTTTGTCTGTATATTTTGGTTCCGAATCCAGCAGGAAACTTTATAGTTTTGCCATTTTTATCTGTCTGCAGGCTTAGCACGGACTGGGGATAAAAATTTTGTCCACCTTCACGTCAATTCTATCCCTTACTTTGTTGTTTGCTGTTGCTGACGTCCGTAAGATGTAGATATTTGAATCAAAGGCCCTGTTTATTATTTTTATTTTATTGTGTGAATTATATCATCATAATTCGCAATTTGGCTGTCTTAAACTGACATTTTGGTAAGTTACTGTCGCTCAGCCGTACGATAGGCATAAAGAAAATTAATTACATAATGCTTGATCGATTCCCTCGCCGTATGTTTCCAAAACTCTAAGGAGAGAGCTATCCCGTGTAAGGTTCTCTGTAAAATTTACTGTGACACCCTACACGACGTCCCACTTCTTTGTTTATTTACTCTGTGAATGATTTGTGGGAGATTCCATTTGGCTTGAACTTTGGTTCCGTTTTAAAATGGTGGGTTGGTTAATTCTAAATTGTGGGGGGGCGTAAATGTCTGTTCTTTTTGGTGGAGAATTGGACCGTCTTAGGAAGGGAGAACCAGAACGTGTGCGAGCAGGGAAAAGTGGCGAAATATAGTGAGGCGAGTCACAGCCCGCGACTCAAAAACTTCATTATGACCACGACCGCTCTGTCAAGAGCGCAACGAAGAAGAAGATGAGTAAGGGAGAGAAATAAGGAGACCATACATTACATTACACAATAAAAAAAAACAAGTAAAAGACGATTCTTTTCTCACGCCGCGATCAAATTCTCTTTTGTGCAACTGCCTCCCTCGCACATTTTTGAAGATAAGTATACTTTTTGGTTTGAGGTGTTTAACTTAAGCGACAAAAATAGGGTATTTTTTGTTATAAATAATAATACATTTAACATAAGCGACGGATATAGGGCAAAACTGTTTTTCCCAATCTCCTTCGCTTATGGGCCTTAAAACGTCGATGAAAGGCTTTTTTACACGCTAAAGCCAGTGAGTTCGTCTGTAGCTTGTAAAATCGCCCAGCGTCTTCGGAGATTTTACAATCTGCTTGTTGACAATTCTACTCGAAACTCGCTCACTCGCTATCTTTAAAACTCGCCAGCAAGCAGCCTGTAAAAAAACCATGTGTTATCGACGCTTAAGTCGCCCATTTAAGAGACTCAGCGCTTCCTGTATTATTTGTAGAAAGTAACAAGTTCTTAAAATGCAGATAGTACCTATCAAGCATTCACCCGGTAACGGCAATTTTTTTTTCATGTTCCCTTGGTTACAAAATTAACACTGCTAAATTAAAAAAAAAACCTTACTTGCGATCCTCGTATCAAAAGCTAGGTACGCCAATGCAACTACCCATAAACTTGATAAATCTTCGTCATCCATTGAACGAATCAATAATGACTTTTTATCCCCATACCTCCATTATTGCATTCCTGGGACAACTCCATTAGATCAGGAATCCTTTGATTATCCATTAGGTGCACTTGGTAAGTGCGCTTCATATACAGGGTGTTTTCATTTTATGCAATATAATATTATTGTTAAAAGAATGGAAGAAGAAGACATGTTGTGCCGACCCCACCTAAGTGTGGGATAAGGGTAGGGCGATGAAGATTATGATGATATAAAAAAAATATACGTATTTATAAAACTAAGGAAAGCTTAGCCACTACGTGTTTTACTAACGCAAGCTTTTACATTAATATGTTAGTATGTTATTTTTAATTTTGTTTTACTTTTGAATATAAAGTGAGTTTTTATTATTTTAGTGCTATTAAATAAAACTAATATAATCTTCAACAAATTATATAAATATATTTAGTAATAAATCCGCTTGATTTCTAAACGAAGGTTTTAATTAACTTAACTTTAGTTTAGAACTTTAGTACATATTACTATATTATAAACCAAAGAGTCAACGAACAGAAAACCAAAGTTTAAAGATACGACACGTGTTTCGCCTCTACACGAGGCATCATCAGGAGGTGTGGACTCGCCGAAGTTCAAAACGAGAGTGAATAAACAACGTTGCCCGGCCCGTATTTATACCCGTTATGGCGATGAGTCGCCTGTCGTATGACCCGACGAATTAATATAATCTTATTAATTAGGTAAGGTTTAATTTTTAAATTTAAATCATTTGCACGAAACCAGTATTTTAGTATTTATTCATTTACTTTTGTAAAACGGTTAAACAACCAATTCCATTATTTAAAGATTAAAGATAAAATTATTACATTACAAATTAAATAACAAATTAAAAATTACTCACATTATAAATTTAAAATAAACCCAGGGACGTCTGACAAGTAAATTTTATATAATTTTATATCATGTCTGTAATTTTTTTCATAAGTGTTTTTTTTAATAATGGTTTGTATGCGTCTGTCGTTCGAGTGGTCATACCTTTGATGTCAAGAAATTAAATATTGTGACTAAAATAGGAATTTGATCAATTTAATTAACAGAAAATATCTAAACTTGACGGTTTATTTCAAAATTAAAGTATAAACTAATGGATTAGTTTTTTTTTTTTACTTAATTAAATTAAAAAGTTTACTTAATCATTAAAAATGCAAAAACTTTTTCAAAACTATGATGACATATAATTGATGATACAAAAGTCCAAAATGGATGAAGTTTTTGGTTATTGTTTTTAGTAACTTCGTTGTTCTTAGCTATGTTTCTATAATATAATTTATGTAAATACCAATTTTGTGACTCCTTTAAATTACAAGTCACATAATTGAAGCGTGCAAAGTCTAGAGACACGCCCAGTATATGTATGTCTCTAATTAAACATTCTACAATCATTTGTCTAGTTATTGAACCGAAATGATTATTGAGCCCTTTCGACCTAATTTATGCCAATTCTATAGTCCTTTAAACTTTCAAAAAAGTTATAGGAATACCTAACTAAACAGAAATAATACCTATTGTTTATTTTTTTATGTACATTGCCTTTGGTCTCTTTAATGAGAATAATTAGAGAGAATAATAATTGATAATTTCACTATAACTACAGTGCCCTTCAAACCGAAACAAGATAATGCTTACACATTGCTGCAGAATGTCTGTCGTTGTGATGGTAGAGATCACGTTGTCAAATCGCACGATCAGTCTAAGTATAGGACATTTGCATTTTTTGACTGATATAATCAATGTTTTACAAAAACATACAACAGCCGACTTCAATCGGACTGTTCTAGTGACTGTAGGCACCACTGAAAAGTCACAGGGAAGCAAAATACGCAATTTCGTTCTCTTCAACGACTTTTTTATAATTATTTTGAATTAAAAACTAAACCACAACACGATTTTGATAAAATATCTATGGAACCAATTTGAAAGAATTGTTCAAATTGAATTGAATTTTTGTCAGAGCGTCTGGTCGAAGCGACGCGTGATCAGAGGGCTGGCAGCTATCTCGGCCAAAGAATAAGCCTTGCTATACAAAGAGGCAATGCAGCCAGTATCCTCGGCACGCTGCCATCGGGTATCGAGTTGGAGCAGTTGAGCTACCTATAGATCGTTTGCAACGGTCTATGGGTGGACCAATTGTTTCCTTTTGTAAATTTTATAATATACCTATATATAGATTGTAGTAGTTAGCTTATGCTGTAATAAATAATTTGAAAGTATAAACTCTCAAACAGAAAAATATTTTTTTAAATCGGTTTTTATCAAACAAAGTTATATCTAAGGTAACAAACAAAAATTAATACTTACAACTAAATTGAGAACCTCATGATTTTTTGAAGTCGGTTGAAATATCTCTACCCACCTAGACATAATCCTGCAGAGGAGACGCCTCCCTAGGGTTTAAAAGGTAAAGGTAGTATCGCAGTGCATTGACCCTTGGTCCCTTAAAGATTTGTCAATCGAAGTCAAACGAATCGAGGTGTGTCAAATGCACAATAGAAGGTTCGATGCCCGTCTCAGGAAATTGTGTATTGTTCTAAAGGGACATACAATTACCTTTTTGTGTGAAATGGGTTGTACTTCAATTGTAACAATCCGTGGTTCCTCTATAACTTGTTAACCATAATATACATTGTCTTTGTTTTGAATACTTTTTACAAAGAAACAAAGAAGAAATGTAGATTAAAAATCCAAAAACCACGTTTTGATTTTGCTCCATCTCGCTTCTTTTACAAAGGAGGTTTTTATGGTTTTAGACCTCAGTGTAGCTCAAATTTGAGTTGCAAGATTCAACCCGAAACGACAGACAGACAAATTGTAACCCTAGATCACTTGTTTTAAGAGCGAATGTCCTCTAAATATGACCCAGTTATGTTCATTTTCGTACACGAACTGGCGTAGTTTTGGTAAAAAAAAAATGGCTGCCATTTCAAGGGGAGTGGGGTAGGTCGTAGGGGGAGGGCGGATTTACCGATTAAAAAAAAATTGAAAAATAACCCCATAAATAGTTCTGTCTGTCCCACTGTTACTGACAGCGGATTTTTCAAATTTTAAACGTTCCATATGTCACCCTGTTGCTGAAAGGGGGACAGATAGAACTTTTTTGACCTATCTGTCACCCTAGGCGGACAGAGCAGAGTGACAGATGGGAATAATTCTGCGAATATTGTCTTAAATTATTGGCTCATAAATTATATCCTTCTAGACTTACCGACAGTCCCATGGTGAGAACCAACATTTCTGAGGCAATTTTGAGCCAGAACCTTACATTTCTGGGTGTCCAACAATTCCAATAATGTAACGTTTAAGTGTGAATCTGGTGGATTTCAGACGAATTTTAAACTAAGTCTGGCGAGCCACGATGGCAGAACTACGAATTTTGTAGGATATTCACAATTATACACGAAAAGTTTCAAATTACAAAAAAAGAGCAATGCAGAAGGGGTATATAGGTACTACTCGGGCGAATGAACATGACACTTGGCTCGAATGACGTTTGTGCAAAGTACAGCGTGGAATTGGATAATCTTGATATAGAAGAGGTCCTGTAATACTTGGTGATGATAAGTAATGATAAGGCTTCGCAATTAAAAGTAAAAGAAACACGAATGGTGCCCCGCGGTGCAGCGGGGGAAGCATCAAGTTCCGAGCCACGTGTCAGCCAGGTGTCATGTTTACTCTTATTATTATTATTAATATTCACACACTCACACCCCTGCACTAGGATTCCCTGTGTCGCAGGTGGCATGGACACATACAACACATCACAACATCCAAGACCCGAGAACAAACATTTGTGTTCGTCACAAATATTTGCCCCGGCCGGGGATCGAACCCAGAACACCAGGCTTCGTAGGCAGGGTCACTGCCAACTAAGCCACGGTGTCGTCTCCACCGGTCGGCTATCCACTGTCAAGCGACAGAGGAGAGTAGGATCAGGACAGGCCTACGCAATATTGGCTCCTCTCCACCTAACGTGTCAATAAGCACGCTATTGGAACAGTGCTGTCATCAACCCAGAGTCCTACTCTGCTATTTCAAGGAGCTATATATGTAATAAATATCGGGGGGCAATGCACAATGCACTCTTCAACGGGAAGCCAGTGCAGACCGCTGTACCCCCTTTTTACATCTGAGATGTATAAATTGGTTACTTGCTAACTTACCCGTTAGTGATATTAGCTGTACTGTACGTATATTGATTAATATCGTCATATATAATCTACTTTATAAGAGAGTCCGTCGGCGAGTTATTGAGACCCCGCCATACAGGCTTTTTAGACCTAGTGCGGGGAACATGGTTTACCAGTGGCAAGTTTTTTTTTAATTTATGGTAAATAAGCTTAGTAAGTTAGTATGTACCAGTATGTTTTTGTGATAATAAACGTTATTTTTTTTATTTATTATTTAGAATTAGAATTAGCATAGTCCTATTCACTCATCACGAAATATTTGGCTCAGTGCACCCAAAGAAGTTTTTACATTAATAAACCTAGGTTTTACAAAAACATACAACAACCAACTTCAATCGGACGGTTCAAGTGACCGTAGGCACCACTGAAAAGTCACAGGGAAGCAAATACGCAATTTCGACGCCTTTTTTTGTTATTTTGATTTCAAAACTAAACTACTGAACTGACTTGATGAAATTTATATGGGACCAATGTCAAAGTATATCCTCTCAAAAAAAAAAGAAAATTCAAATCAGATTACAAACTACAAAGTTCTGAGGTAACAAAAAAAAACATTTAACCGAATTGAGTACCTTCTCCTTTTTTGAAGTCGGTTGAAAAGTTATGTGACACCTCCAAATCCAAAATGTTCACAATCTCGACCTACTGAACCCAGTCCACCGAAAGTGGACGAAATTGAAATGTTTCGAATTCCCTTTGACATCCATCGCAAGGGAGATGTAATAAATAAATAATTTATTTACACTTTGTTTTATTTAAATATTTTAGCCATGGACTTTTATCCTTCTTAGATTAGTTTTAAAAAATAATTATTATAGAATTATTCATATACACGGTCAATTTTTAATTACCATAAAACTTGATTAAAATTGGATAACTGTTACCGTTAGTCGTTTTCCTATGGATTTGCGTCAGGCGGTACCTTTAATTGATAATAATTTAAGTTTTATTCATCGTTTGGCAAACCCGGGTCCCTAGCTCGAGCCAGCTCGCAAAACCTCGGCTCGGGCGCCGCCCTCGCGCCGCTGTCACTCTGCCATTTTGTAGTAATTCAAAATTCTGACTGCACAGATGCAACGTAGTACCCTGTCTGCATTGCCCATTTAATTTTTTTTGGTAATTAAAAATTGGTGGTATATAAATAATCAAAAAATATTTATAATCTAGGAAAAACTATAATTTAATCGAGGTATCAATAAAAAATATATATCGACTGACGCGTCTCGACGTGTCTCGAGCGGAAATAACTGAAAGTAGAGACTTAAAACTTGGAAGGCGTGTTTATTATAAAATGTATAAGCGCGCAACTATTGTGTTTTAAAATTAACCCTTCTAACTTAAAAACACGTATAAAATCTAAATTAAAGAATGAAACCTTTCACTTTTTTTGTTAACGAAATCAAAAAACATGGACGAAACGAATAGTGTGAAGAAATTACTATAATACGGCGTACTTTTTAAGTATTTGTCCGAAACATTTTGTATGGAATTCGGATTTGAGGATTAGCCTTAAGAAGGATTGGTTGGTTTATTTTATCAAAATCGGTTCAGTAGTCTTACTTTTTAATCAAAATAACTAAAAAAATATGTCATCAAAGTGAACAAAATTACGTATTTTGAGTTGTTTCGGTCACTAGAACAGTCCAATTGAATTCGGCTGTAGTACTGAGTATATTTTTCTAAAACTTTGATTATTGACTATCTTATTTTATCTTCATATAATAAATAAATGAAAATACTTTGACAAATACCTACAAATCATTTGTTACTCGATAGTAATACTTTGACGAATACCTACACATAATTTGTTACTCGATAGTAACAAAGTATTTTCCCAATCACACAGCTAAGTCATAAAATCGATAACACAATCTATCGATAAATCAATCAAAGCCTGTGATTGAGTGTTTCCGTACTAACCTGCTTTATGAGGCTGTGCTCCCAGAATACGGGCATAGTGCGGGAGATGGAAGAAAACTTACCGCATTACTAGAAGAAAAAAAAAACACAGTTGATTAAATTTAACTATGGTATCTATAAAAAAAAAGAAAGAGACGATGGTTTAAGTAATGGTAAAAAAGATATTCATTCTGTTTTTCTGGCTTCGTGTATGAAATGAAATGGTTTATTGTATGAAGTATGGTATACAGTTCTTAAATTATAATATTTGTTTTCACATACTCTACCGTGTGACGGCGTGCAAAATTTATCATGCATTATAAATTTATCTAATTTAACAATCTGATTTAATTATATCGTATGTCAAAATTATAATCTAAAAAGTTACTTATTTTATAAAAACATTTTTTGGCCAGCCATGCATAAAGCTTTGCCTTGAATCGTCGAGTAGGTAACCCTCGAATGCCTTTTGGTAATCTATTAAATATGTCGGGCATAATGGATATCATAATTATTCGTAAATTAATTTTTTAACCATTTTTTTAATACCAAAAACGGACAATGCAGACGGGGTACTACGTCGTATCTTTGCAGTCAGAATTTGGATTTTTACAAAATGTCCGAGTGACAGCGGCGCGAGTGCGGCGCCCGAGCCGAGCTGCGGCGAGCTGGCTCGAGCTAGGTACCCGGGTTTGCCAAGCGATGAATAAAACTTAAATTATTATCAATGATGGGTAACTACCTGACGCAAATCCATATAAAAACGACAAACATTCGACTTAATTATTTCAAGTTTTTTTGCCATATCTGTGTTTACTAACGGCAACCTAATATGCATATTTTTTTCCTTCTGGTGATTATTTACGGTGTATATGTATGAATTCTCCTCTGGCTCCTTGACTTTAACTAGAAAGCAGTTAACGAAGCTCAATTATGTTAAACATACCATTGTTTAACTGAACAAATTGACGTAAAGAAATTCTATAGAAAACTAAAGAGTTATTAAGTTGATTTAAATTCCTATAAAAAAGGTGTTTTGTAAAATAAGATTTTTTTTTTTAAGATAAGTTAGATATTTATCAAAGACATTAGTGGTAAGATCTATGGTACAAATCCTACGGTATGCTATTCCGGATACACCTGTATCTATTTATCTATCCAGCTTTACTTACTTACCCATTAATAATAATGTAAGGATTAAATAATATTTCTAATTGTTTTTTGAGAGCCATTAATGTTAGCAATATATAATAAGATTTATTTTATTTTAATTTATTTATTGATCACCAACACAATAAACCAACACAACCTTCTATTGGGTTCTTCATAGCAGCATTTACAAAAATACCTGTACCACTGTGGTGCCAAATTTCCATTCCAAATTAAAATTTGAATTCAAAATTCCACAATACAAGTCAATTTAATTACATAACAACAATATTGTTAGAATATTGCGCATTATGATAACTATAGCATTATGCATGGCAGAATGATTTTTTAAAACTATAAATATAAATTTATATAAAATAATTTAGTTATGGTGGTGACGCAGAACCACGTCACATCCGGCTTTGAAGTAACATACCTTGTATATTAGTACCATGGTAGACCCATTTTGACGCCAAGGATGTTAATCAAAAGGACGTCTAGTCTTAGCTTTGTGTTTGACGTCAGCTAGGGATGGGAATTAATAGACATAGAAATAAATTAGCGAGCCTTACAGTAGTTACAATGATGTGGAATATCTGACATCTCATTTGAATTTGGATGTATTCTAATATAATAATATAAAACTTAATTTTTCTGAGGTTGGTACAATCTGACAGCCAACTTCCTGTTACACACTTCCCTCCCATTTTCATGGAATTACCCCACAAATTAACAGAAAGCTAGAGGAAAGATGTTACAAATCAAAAACAACGTATTTTTATTCATGTGTACCTACTATTCTATGAGTGTCAAATAGAACCATTATTTTCCACATTTTTTTATCTTTTGACCTTTATTTTCTTATCCGTATCCGTATTTGTACCAGTAAATTTACCATAACACTAGTACTAAGCTTTTCTTTTATTTCCACTTTTATTTAATATTTGTCCTTAATTTTGTTCCGTATCCGTATTCCATACCAGTTATTTTACCACAACACTACTTCTAAGTTGAGCAGTGTAACTAACAGTTTGTATTGTTAAGTTACATGGCTAAGTTACAGCTTACTTTGTTCAAGTTTGCATGAATTTAGTAGGAATTACATTGTTGTGATTCCTTCAATAACTTTGAAATTAACATACTGCAACCGACTTCTCTAGTGACCGTAAACACCACTGAAAAGTCACAGGAAAGCAAAATACGCATTTTTGTAATTAAGTCAGGTAAGTATTTTTTTCAGTTATTTCGATTTGAAAAAAATAATACATGATCGATATAAATAAATTTCTATGGAACCAATCAGAAAGTATCACTTTTCAATAGAAAAATAATTCTAAATCGATTAATAAATAACGAATTTCTGAGACAACTTTACAATTTTTTTGAAGGTAATTTTTGCATTTCTATAATTAGTTAGGTACTACAGATTTCTAGACGTCGTATTTCTACCTAAGTTAATTGTAACATACTTTTCTTCTTAAACCACTATAAACTTATAAGATTTTTTTATTATTATTGTATTTATCGTGAAAAATTAATTTAAAACCTTATCTCTTAATACTTACAAACCTTTAGTAGAGTTAGCTAAAGTTCTAATCTTTTTGTCAATGGATCGTGTTCAAATCTTCGACGCAACTTGTACCTACATAATATCTTGAAAAGCTGAGTCCCAAGTACTATAGGAACCCAGACAGCTGATACAATACAAACAGGGCGTCCCACGGCTATGCCACATGGAGGGAAAGTACCTTGAATATTGTAGATGGGGCATTTTACTGTAAGAAGACATTATATGAATTTAAAAAACAACTTAAACTGCATTCATTGATATTTAAATAATTACATGGTTGAACCGGGAATCGAACCCGTTACACGAGAAAAATAGTCACCTGTAGCTTTATCATACCGATCGAAAGGCTTCATCATAAGGATTTTTTTTTCTAAATAACAACGTGTCACAAGTAAAAGGAAGACCATGAATTGTAACATTTGATATGAAATTTTGTTCAGAAAAATGAAAAGCTGACATCGCCGCCGTGAGGACTTACAACTGACATTATCATAAGTACCTATTACTAATAAATGAACCCACTTGAGAAGTATGCATCATTATTAAAGGGTCCACGAGCTACAAGCAGAACTTAGAAGTATTATTCTAAATATTCACCACAAAAAGATCAAAAAATCGACAGGGAGCGAATTAATCAAAAGAACGCGAATTCAACAGGAAGGGACACATTTAGAGCATTTGATAAATTGATTAATTTTGTGTTAAAATTTCAGAATTCACACCACACATTTCAATAGATCGAGAATACAAATTAAATTAAAATAAATTAAATTAAAACAAATTAATGTACAACAAATTAAAACCAAGATAAATTAAATACATATGAATTAAATTGAAATTAAATAATAAAGCTAGTAGATTATATTTGTTGTTATATAGTTTTCCATCAGATCGGCTTTATCGTACCTTATAGGTCTAATAACTACAGTGAGTAGAATGTCTACAATCTCTGTCTAGACATTGGGCAATCAAATAGGACATTTAAAAGTCAGATTGTTTTACTATAGAGAAGAATTTTGAGAAATTTTAATTTGTCTAAAAATCGTATTACGGGCTTGTATTTATAACTGTCTTTGTAATAATATTGAACGGTTGGTGAACTAAAAAAATAATCAAATTGGTTCATAAACAACAAAGTCTGAAGTAACAAATATTAAAAAACACATAAATTCTACCGAATTGAGAACCTCTTCCTTTTCATGAAGTCGGTTGAAAAAAGTCTATAGCTTTGTCTCTAACTCTAAATTATTAACATAAAAACTTCTTATAAAAAGCGTATTTTGATTACCCGTTTCATTTAAAACCCCTTTCGACCCACTTTTGACGACCGCCTTGATAAATAGTTGGCAAAATAAAGGAAAGTTTCTTCAGATGATATATTCGACCCATCTCAGGACAGGGGTGAAAAAGAGGGTAATAAAACAAGTGTCGACCCGAGAGGGTTTAATTAAATGATGAGAGTGTATATTGTATACGATGTTTCCGGGAAAATAATATATACGCGTACACCTTCCTTTTTTTTACTCGACCGCGAAAGAGGGTAATGTACAGACAGCGTCATAGATAAGTATCCCCCTTGTATTATAATATCAAGCTTCAAATCCCTTTAAATCTCCGTCGCGGCGAATGGAGAAGTTTTGCCTTTAAAAATAGATTATATTTGTGTAACCCTATGTAAGCCTAAAAATAATTTTAAGTAGGTATTACAATTTATTGAAAGGATTTATAACTGGGTGTCAAGACACAAGTGCACAAGTGCAAGGGGGATACTTATCTCTGACGCTGTCTGTACATGTACACCACAAATTTTTAATCACCAAAAAAAATAAACACGCTTAGTCAGTTGCCGTAATTGAACACAGATATGGCAAAAACTTGAAAAAATTATGTCGAATTTTAGTCAAAATTAATTTGATAAAAATTTGATCACTGTTACCGTTAGTCATTTTCTTGTGGATTTGCGTCAGGCGGTACCCATCATTGATAAATAATTTAAGTTTTATTCATCGTTTGCCAAACCCTAGCTCGAGCCAGCTCGCTACAGCTCGATTCGGAAAGACATTCAACTTTTAATGACACCGCAAAGTTTATGCTACAAGTTGTGGTCTTCTTGAAACTTGGAATTTTACAGCTTATAAAATAAAAATATATTTTATCGGAATTTAAGTAACCCACTAGGCTGCATCAAGTATAGTTTTTCGTAGAATTTCGCGATTATCACACATAGTTATTAGAATGTCAACCCGTGACCACGGCTGTTGCAATACAGTTGAAACGTCGGGACACAATAACATACGAGGTGAGCGCGATAAATAACCGTTATAATCAAATAACTATGCATCAAGTATTATCTTTTCCCACTAATTCCTACTAATATTTTTTATTTAATTTCAATACTAATAATGTTTATCATTTGTTTGAGGTTTCGTATGATGATGATATTGATATGACAAGAATTATTTAATTTTATATCAAACAACATACTTTACAAACACAGATCAAAGTATTCAATAAATTGATTTTTTATCATGTTGTTGTAACTAGTGACGAGACCAGATGCTCTCCAGTTTGCTGCAAAATCACGCTGAAAGCACTGGTTTGATTATACTTCAATTCAGCCATAGATGAAAAACGTTGTTCATAGAACACTAATGCCGACTTGTACCAAGCTTTCAAAGCTCCTAAGCAATTACTTTACTCGCTTGGCAGTTCTTTACGGTCAGAATCTGGACTGTTAAGAATTATCAAGCGAGTATAGTAATTGCTTAGGGACTTTGACAGTTTGGGGCAAGATAGACAGTATCAAATCAAAATGGATGCGAAATAAGTAATGACAGAAAATTTCAGACACCCTGTCATTATCAATGAAATATCTCTATTTTCAAATAATGTTTGTTACTTTTTGCGATGTAGTTTTATTAACAATAAAAAAAGCTTGAAGTTTTAACATAATATACCTAATATTTATCTAGCCCTGTTACTTTTAAAATTAGCATTGGACCAAAATGTACTAGAAGTTAGCCAATGTGGCTTCTTTTTTTGGCACATTTTCAATATACTACATTGTGATTCTATACTTTAATACTTCTCTGAATTCAGCACATTTAGTAAAACCATACAACTGTAAATTCATAACAATGTCAATAAAACACTCCATAAAATTATCATTCTTAACTTACTACTGAAAACGCCGAAAGTCGAAAATAATTAGAAACTCATTCCGAATGAAAGCTAGCTGTTGCTATTGTACCTACTTTCTCTAGGGATATGTAATCATAGATTCAAATAACCATAAAGAACCCAAGAATCATAACTTTTAATGGGTTTTTTCTTATTATTTGGCCATTGTCAATAACACTTTGAGATAATAACACTTTGAGATAATAACACTTTGAGATAATAACACTTTGAGATAATGTAACACTTTGAGATAATAACACTTTGAGATAATGTAGGTACCTACATTTAGGTATATATATTTTAGTTTCCTAATTTAATTTCTACCAGTACACTAGAAGAGGTTTTCAAAACGCTTGCAGACTCATGGGCGGCAAAGGGCATAATCGTTGGAAGCAAACGCCTAACGAATTTGCGATTTGCAGATGATATTGTTCTTTTCGCACCAACATCACTAGAACTGCAACAAATGCTCCAAGATCTGAGCGCGGCAAGTCTTGAGGTTGGACTTCAAATGAACCAGACAAAGACCAAAATCATGACCAATAGCACCAAACGTAAAATCTTGGTAGATGGGCAGGAAATACATTATGTCGACGAGTATCTCTACTTGGGCCAGTTAGCATCCTTCGAAAACAGGCAGGACAAAGAGGTCGACCGGAGGGTCGATCACGCCTGGAAGAGCTACTGGTCCATGAAGGAGCACATGAAAGGCGACCTTCCATTGACACTTAAGCGCCAACTTGTCGATATGTGCATCCTGCCCGTCTTAACCTATGGTGCTCAGACTTGGTCGTTGACTGAGGCACAGAAATCCAAGCTCAAGATTTGTCAGAGGGCGATGGAACGCAGTATTCTCGGCTTCAAACGTATAGACCGAGTTCGAAACACCATGCTGCGTTCCATGACAGGTATTGCGGACGTGGGCAACAAAACGGCCAGGCTCAAGTGGAACTGGGCCGGCCACGTCAGCCGTATGCACCCCGAGAAGTGGGCTAACATCACCACGCCATGGGAGCCTCAGGACGGAAAGCGACGTCGGGGTCGGCCGTGAAAACGTTGGCGAGACGATCTCGACTCCTTTCAGGGAGACTGGTGGGCAATGGCCAGGGACCGAAAGACGTGGAGTGAGTTGGGGGAGACCTTTGCCCAGCAGTGGGACGAGATAGGTTAAATAGAGAATTTAATTTCTAAATAATTATATTATCTATATTGGCAATTTAGCACGCTAACGATACTGTACCACCCTACAAGGGTTGGCTGGGAGAGAATGCCTAAGGCATTAAGCCCGCCCATAGTGCAATGTAATTTTTATTTATGTGCTATAAAGAATTTTAATAATAATAATAATAATGGCTTGCTCAAGAAGTTCATTACACACTGAAATAATAATTTAAAAACGAAAAACTAAAGTGAGGAACTAGGTCTTAACTGAAATACCTAATAAATTGTTAAAAAAATTGGTATGATGTGTCTGGCTGTTTCAAACAATAATACTCATAGTATGTATAAAACTATAATTTTTAATTTTAGTTGTAAGTACTTATCCAATTGTAAATCCTATTAGGATAAACTGTTGTTGCCTACTAAATATTACCTAAGATCTTTATGTACACAGTTTTAAACAATACAATTTATTAATTCGTTATGTTTCTTATTCCATAATGGTTTAACCAATCTTTATTCGCTAAATTAATAATTAAATAAAAAAAAACGAGCGAGCCAATGACGTGTTCCGCTGCATTTCACGAAATCACTGCCATAAATTGACAGAAAACGAGAGGAAAAATGTAGCACATAAAAAATAGCACATTGTAATGTAAAAATTTATAATAATATATTTTAAATTTATTATACCATTCAAATAATCAATTCAATAAATGCTATGAGTTGTCCAGCACTTGGTATCTCCACAATTTTTCGTCACATCGAATTTGATTGTTTCAAGAATTTTCTCATTTCGGTTCCTTTATTTATTGGAATAAATTACGTGACAATTATTCAAGTACAAAAAAACTTGTTGAGCCCAACGATGGATAAATGTTTTGATTTTTTTATGTTACTAAAACTTTTAGGTATATTTTTCATGATGCTTTTTAGCTTTTTATTTTATTTTACATAGGTAGGTAGACGTAGTACGAACATAAAGACTAAAATTAAGCTAGATTGGCACAAAAATGCATTTTTTTTTACTATTTATAGGCTTGCGTTTGACCACCATCTCACCTGATGGTAAGTGACGATGTGGTCGACGATGTGGCACGCTTACCTATAATCCTATATATATATATATATATGATCCTATGCATGACAAAAATACTAATTAATCAATGATCGGCTGTATTTCTTTCAGTCAAACTGTATGCTAAATGATTTTTTTTACAACCTTCTGTGTAGCCAACTCTACCAACTATTTAGGGAGATCTCCCGCCGCGTTGGCAACACTGAGCTGAGCTGTGGCCTCAGATGGAGCCGGAATTCCTGTTTGTTTCAGAGGGTGTCCAAAGATTTGAGGTAGTGCTTGAAAAGAAGATTTTTGCCTAAAAATTTTGACCTTCTCAGAGTAAGTTTTGCCAGTTAAAACAAATTAAGTACCTACTTAAAATTTTAGTACTAAAAATTCTAAATGATTAAATCACTCATACAGTCCGCTGCGCAGACAGGTATACACTCCCAAGCTTTCACATATATATTATACTCTTAATTTTGCAAAGACAATCTTATTTTGACAAGAAAGATGACTACATTAATTTGAAAATGCTTGCGTGCACTGTTCTTTGCAAAATTAAGAGTAATATAAATGTGAAAACTATACATTGTGAAGTGTATACATCTCTGTCAGCTGACTGTACTAGTAATCGCGTAATAAATAAACTACTTACAATAAAAAAAAACTATCTAAAATTCGACGTTATGACTGTCTTCTACTCAAATAATGTATTTTTAGTCCACAGTATTCGTGAAAAAAATTCAACGTACAGAAAATATTTCACAATTTATTTTTTCAACAATCCCTTCTGTATTAAGCTACCTACTCTTTGGCAACTATTTTACGTGCAAAGTTATATGCGTGCGGAATAATTTGCACTACAACACGAGACTTTGATATTTTGACGGCTCTGCCTGAATACTGCATTTTGCAACCATTTGCAAAAGGATCTGGCACACGACCGACAAATTTTGAATGAATTTTTGATTTTTTTTTTAAGAAAAAAAGTTAATATTACAAATGTTTAGCCTTTTTTTTTCTTCTTATCGTGTCATTCTAGTTCTATCGAACCAGGGTATTGAAAGGATTTCAAGTGCGCCTCGAAGATGCTTCTTTCGTGCACTTTATACATGTTTTGTCGACACCGTAGCTTAGTTGGTAGTGACCCTGCCTACGAAGCTTGGTGTTCCGGGTTCGATCCCCGGCCGGGGCAAATATTTGTGACGAACACAATTGTTTGGATGTTGTGATGTTGTATGTGTCCATGCCACCTGCGACACAGGGAATCATAGTACAGGTGTGTGAGTGTGTGAATGTTTATGTTTATGTTTTTCGTTTTCTTTTAGTTTCTACGACATTTCGGTTTCCTTACGATGTTTCCCTTCACCGTAAAGCACGTTTTAATACACACATAGATTTTTTGAACCGAAAAATATATTGGTGTACGACCGAGTTCGAACCCACGGCCATCGGATCGAAAGTCGAGGCACCTACCACTCGGCCAACACGGCTTACACTTATGCCTAGATCACACGTGCCGAGTACAGACCTACTCGGCCGAGACAGTAAAATGTTACTCGGCCGAGACAGTGAAAACTTACATTACTCGCTCAGCCGATACTCGCCGCTATGTTTATACGTACCGAGTACTCGGCCGAAAGCACTGTCTCGGCCGAGTAGGTACTCGGTGCGTAAGATCTAGGCATATGCCTAGATTACACGTACCGAGCAAACGGGCGAGGCAGTAAAATGTTACTCGGCCGAGACAGTGAAAGCTTACATCACTCGCTCAGCCGAGCACTCGGCGCTATGTTTATGCGTACCGAGTACTCGGCCGAGAGCACTGTCTCAGACGTGTGATCTAGGTATTACGTGTGAGTGTTCATGTCATACAACGCCATGTCGCAACATTTTCAAAGTCATGTGTAAGCACATGAAACTTGAAGAGTGCTATAAGGGTGGTTAACTAGCGTCGGAGCACGGTTTCCCCCGCATTCACCAGAGATGAAGAACAATACCGTCTGAGCACGATATCCGACGTAGGTAGGTACTCAAACGTAAACGTAAAACTGAAAATACGGTGTTTTATTTTGAGTGTAAAAATTAGCTACTTTGATATGTTTATTTTAAGTAGGTTTAACGTCCATAATTTTATTATGACGTTGGTTTTAACGATTATGGTTCCTATTAGTAGGTACAACTTTTTGTATTGTATGTATGGCCCTAAGCACTTACTTTCTATACTATAGTTCTTAACTAGCTGTAAGTTTTCCAAAAATTGTAAAAATAAAATAAAATGTATACCCATATATTTTTGACGTGACTACGTCTAATAAATCGATGAACGCCGGCTGCATGCACGAAAACTTTGACGTCATTGTCCGGTAACGCGCATTGTCCCGTTACGCTGGTGGTCACGTTAAACTATCATCCGTAAACCAATTTTACAGACAACCAACAAACTCAATACACCACAAGTTTTTTACTACCAAAAAAACTTAAATGGGCAATACAGAAGGGGTACACTACGTTGTATCTGTGCAGTCAGAATTGTTGGTGACTGCTAAATGACGGAATGACAGCGGGGCGAGAGCGGCGCCCGAGCCGAGCTGTATAATGGGCTCTAATAACATAATCATAATATACAGATACAGATAATTTATTGGTAAAAACAAATTTACAAATCAAATGGTAAATAATATCAACAAATTATATAAATATATTTAGTAATAATCCGCTTAATTTCTAAACAAAGGTTTTAATTAACTTAACTTTAGTTCAACTAAACCAAAGAGTCAACGAACAGAAAACCAAAATTTAAAGATACGACACGTGTTTCGCCTCTACACGAGGCATCATCAGGAGGTGTGGACTCGCCGAAGTTTGAAACGAGAGTGAATAAACAACGTTGCCCGGCCCGCTTTTTTGCGGTTGCTTTTTTTAGAAATTAAGCGGATTATTACGAAATATATTTATATAATTTGTTGATATTTATGGATTTCCGCAAAGTAACGCCTGAATCATGTGAGTGTGTGAATGTTTGAATGTTGAATCAATCAATTATGGTAAATAATACTCACACTTATATAAATAGTATTGTACATAGTAATAAAATGATTATTACAATTTTTCATTTATTAGGTCTTTAACCGAATAATATGCTTTTGATATTAAAAACTTTTTTAACTTTAATTTAAACAAAGTATGGGAAGTTGCATCTCTGATTCCTTCCGGGAATTTATTAAAAATTATGGGTCCTGCCACGCGGATGAATTTTTTGGAATTGGTGAGTCTATGTACTGGTGTTTGCAGCGCGTTTCTATGTCTAGTGTGATATGTGTGCGTGGCCCCTAGGGTTTGGAACATATCACAGTTTGTACGTACGAAACAACACCTGAAAAATGTATATCGAAGGTACGGTAAGGATGTTCAGTTCTGTGAAATACGGCTAAGCTGATACGTCAAACTTTACACCAACTATGGCACGAATGGCTCGCTTTTGTAAGATCAGGGCCCTTTCACACTCGGCCGCCGTTCCCCATAGCTCTGTTCCATATGTAAGAAAGGAATGTATGGTCGCAAAATAACAGCCGAGCACGGCATGTCTAGGCGCTGATGCTGAGAGGCGTCCCAAAGCATAGCAAGCTTGGCCCACCATAGTACATAGTTTGTCAATGTGAACATCCCATTTCAATGCGAAATCAACGAAAAAACCCAGTAGATTTACCGTGAGCACTTCCTGCAAGACGCTGTCGCCAACGGCGATCCTCATGGGTTCCTTAGATCCTTTCTTGGAAAGACTGAAACGGATGTAACACGTCTTATTCAGATTTAGGGCTAAACCATTCACCCTGAACCAATAATAAAGCTGTTTAGCGACATCGCTTAATTTTTGTGCCAGTAGTGACGTGTTTGGGGCAGAAACCACCGCTGCGACGTCATCAGCAAACATGTAAACTTCTCCTCCCGTGATGGAGGAGGGTAAGTCATTTAGTAGAAAAGCGAAAGTGGTATTAGAGAGGCAGGATCCCTGAGGTACGCCTATGTCAGACTCGCCTTCACTGGATTTGATTCTGCCTGAATCTGTTATGGTAGGTACCACTAACTGACATCTATCTGTATAAGAATAAGAATAAGAACATTTTATTGTGAAAACTGGTACAAAACTGTACTGGTGTGTGGTGGTGTGGTGGTACTGTGACAAAGTCTTTCATGAAGCTGGCCGCTGGTAACCGGACTCCATAGAATTCAAGCTTTTTCTGAAGTAGGGCGCGGTCGGCCGTATCAAATGCTCGAGATAGGTCACAGCAGATAGCTGCAACTTGGAGCTTACCTTCTAGAGCTACATTAACCTTTGATAAAAGTTCTCGCACCAGCGCTGTCGTTGATCTACCTGGGCGATATATAATCAGCCTATAATGTTCCCACTGCTGGGACTCAGGCCTACTCTCGGCAGGAGAGCGAATGGGTCTTAATCCACCACGCGGACCCAATGCGGATTGGTGGATGTCACATGCCATACAACATTTTTTTTTTCTGTCCTTCGACATGCCGGTTTCCTCACGATGTTTTCTTTCACCGTTGCGAGACCGTGGGATGCATGCATAGATTTCTTTTCGGCCGAAAAAACTCATTTACGCATGACTGCCACCGGGGTTCGAGCCCGCGACCATCAGATCGCAAGGTAAGGGCCTCATCCACTCGGCCACCACGTCCTCATAATAATAAAAATAAAATAGTAACAATGCAAAACAATTCTACTTTGTGACATGTAATTTTATTAATTTCATTTAGTGTAATTAAATTTCATATGATTCAAAACCTTGACCCATAGAACTTGGTACACCTATTTGTAAGACAGGTGGAGGCCACCTGCAGTTTAAAAAAATCTAAATTCCGTCATAAACGCCACCTGGTGGAGAGTTTTATAATTACTATGACAGTTATGTACTGTTAATGTTAAGGGGTGGTGTGGTATGTTACAATCAAACAATCTATCAGAGCATTATTTTTATTGAATGGTTTTTTTTAACTGTGGTTAGTATTTTTTTATTACTATTAAAAAACAATTCACAATAAAATTAACAATAAAAAAGGCTAAGACCTGAATGACTAACTCACTGACAGACAACGCACAGGCAAAACTTCTGAACGTACTCAACTTGAAATTTGGAGCATTCTCTCCAAATTCTTCATCAAGACGTGTAAGAAAGGAATTTGTTATCTCACAAGGCAAACAAAGTTGCGGTACTCAGCTAGTTTTCTTATAAAAACGATGAATACTCAAAGAAAATGATTAAATTTTGTGGTGTCCTTAAAAAATAATTACTGTTTAGCCGACTGCCAAGGAAAGGTTATATTTTTCGCGCGTATCTTGTATGTAGTATGTTTTTATGTAAATTTCTGGGTTACCTGATATCTTCCAAACGGGTATCGTTAGATTCGTCTCAATAACCCGAGTGTATTTTGATGAGTTTTTTTTTAAATAATCAAAATGGCGGATTTTTGGAGCCAAATAGTAAGTCGTTGATCATTTTTTGTCGACCAAACCTATCGAGTAGGGTATCAAAATGAAGTTACCTATTTTAAAGAAGATAACAAATATATACTTATATATAAGTTATATGTTTACTTTTACTATTATTAATAATAGTAATAAAATACTATAATTAATAATTAATAATAATTATTTGGAATAATGAATTGACAATGAATGTATACTTATTTCGCAGTCGGGTTTTCAGTTGTTTAAACTTTAAGCTTGTTAAATAATCTGATCAACAATATTTATACTCTTTTAGAAATTCAAACTAGCATTTTTTTTCTTTATTCCGTGCATACTTTGTCTCCGTAAGACGATAACTAACTGTAGTTTCAGACTAAACTATACTTAGTCCATTTAGTGAGAATTCCGTACCTCCCCTTTACAAGCCGGCACGCGACTCGCACCTGTCAGCTCGCATGCCGGAGTCTGCATAACATAGAAACACAAGTAGAACGGTCCAAATATAAAGTTAAACAAGCTTAAAGTTTATAAAAACTGAAAACCCGACTGCGAAAATATTATGCATTGATTGTCAATTCATTATTCCAAATGAAAAACAATCATAAATAATTATTAGTATATATTTCTGTAATCTCCTTAAGATTTTCTTCATTTTGATAGGTTTGTTATTTAAAAATGTATTAGAGAATTACTATTTAACGCCAATAATCCGCCATTTTGATTTTTGTAACCCATTTAAAGACACTTGGGTTAACTTGCACAAAAAGCAGATTGAAAAAGTATGTTTTAATTTTAATTATGTCTGTCTTTTTTTCTGTGTATAACTATCTCTACTAAAATTGTCCATGAAATCATAAAATACTTCAAAATAAGCCATACAGTAGTCACAAAATGATGTGCATGCAAAGGAAAATTTGATTTACTTAATTTCTCTGAGGTTGATAACCATCCGACGGCTAACTTTACACACTTCCATTCCATTTTCACGAGATTACTCCCACAAATTGATAGAAATGTTGAGGAAAGATGTTACACGTCAAAAAAATATAACAGTCAGTTTTTAACTTAGACCACAAGTTAGTCCATAGTTGAAGCACAGTTAAGAAGACAAAAACATAATTATTTATTCTACCTCTTAACATAACATCTGTAGGATTCTTTACAAGAAAATGACTTCATATGGAGTACTGATAATGAAGGTTTTACAAAAACATACAATAACCGACTTCAATTGGACTGTTCTAGTGACCGTAGGCACCACTAAATAGTCACAGGCAAGCGAAATACACACTTTTGTTTGCATCGACGACGTTATTTTTTCAGTTATTTGGATACAAAAACATTTTTACAAAACAGATTTTGATAAAATTTGTATATCTCTCAAACTAAAAAAATAGATTTTTTGAAATCTGTTTATAAACTATAAAATTCAGAGAAAACAAACATTGAAAACATTAACAAATAGTATAAATATATTTAGTAATAAATCCGCTTAATTTCTAAACAAAGGTTTTAATTAACTTTACTTTAGTTTAGAACTTTAGTATATATCATATATAGTATTATATATAACATATATTACATACACTACTTATATATTATATAAATTATATAATATATATATATTATATACAATAAAACTTCAAATAAAAAATAAATAATTGAAAACCTCCTCCTTTTTTGAAGTCGGTTGAAAATGACTTTATAAACTAAATTAGTGACGAGACAAGCCAACTGCTTTCCTGGTAGTGACCAAAACAGTAACACAGGACTATAAATTAAATACCTCTACCCAGAAAGTATCATAAAATATTCTGACGGAATAACAATGAAAATCGCAAAAAAAAAGATTTAACTTTACAACGATCATTTAGTACTTATCAATAAAAAACGCATTATACTACGCGAGTTATTACTACCATGAATGAATCTCACAATGGACGCAATTACACCGAAGTGTACTGCGACTGCGCAAAAAAAGTACCTACCTACTTATGCCTGGAATGCCTGTGGTATGGTTGCAGTAACAAATTTACCACTGTATTTTTTTTAATAATAAAATTTATACTCAGTCAATTTCAAAAAAGTTTTTTATCATCAAAAATGTACAAATTAAATGTGCGAGCATGATAGTAGAGCGCCGGATTCGGGGCCTTAATAGTTTTTTATTGTGTAGAACTGTTGGAGAAGAGAAGGAGAGTTCCATTAACAATATTAGTTGAATACAAAAAAAGGTAATGCGAGTCTATTCTATTGACTGGAGTATCATGTAGCGTAAATTACTTAACAGATTTTGCAATAATACGCCGTTATACGCGACTTCCTTGGATGATAAAAAGAATAAAAATAAATAATAAATAAGTACATTAAAATATTTTTTTTTTCTTATAATTAATATAGATATATAGTACATTATCACGTTTTGGAGGATAATAGTTAACTGCATTGCCCAGCATTAAATACTTAGGTACAGTCCTACCAACATATCTGTGAAGTGTCAGAAAATGGATCAACAGCCACTTGCATACAAAACTTAATTCAACTGTCAGTTGTGTCGCGTACCGTTGCGATCACAGTGACGCTCCTAAAACCACAGATAAGTTGGTAGGACTGTATCTTTCGGTGTGACAGGCAACCTTTTAGTACACCGTTCGTTTCGTCTCCATTCACTGAACCCGTCTCGTATTGATATAGAACCTGTTTTATTTAGTTTTGGTTTAAGCTACAGAAGCCTACTCATTATCTTTCCATTTATAGAAAGAAAACAGAAAAATGTAAAAAAAATATTCAAACCAAGTGTTTATGATTTTGATCTATCTCGCTTCCTTTACGAGATACAGCTGTTCTAATGGTTTTAGAATGCATTGTCATGGAGTAGTAAAAGAGTAAGATTTTGAGTCAAATAACTTTTAAATGTTACATATAAAACAATATATTTACGATTAACGTTAATAGTTCCAGAAATATAGAGTTCTGGAATGATAATTAATTTTAAACGACAAAATTGGTTGTCTGTAAAGTTGGTTTACGGACGATAGTTTAACGTGACTACCAGCGTAGCAGGACAATGAGTGTTACCGGGCAATGACGTCAACGTTTTCGTCAACGATTTATTAGACGTAGTCACGTCAAAAATAGATTTAAATCTAAAAACCTCGTTTTAATACTTTTGCTCTATCTCGCTTCATTTACGAGATATAACTAGCTATTTTATGGTTATTTTGAGGTTAGGTTGATGCTATTAAATGGATTCGGAATGCATTATCACCGAGCAGCTCGATGCTGTGAACTACCCTAATAGTACGATGACAAACGGAATTTTTACACGCTACACGCCAGCGACTTCGCTTGTAGCGTGTAAAGTCGCCCAGTGTCATCGGCACTTTTACAATCTGCGTGTTGACAATGCTTCCCAAACGCTAACACGCTCACACCCCAGCGTTTAAAAACGCCAACAATCAGCTTGTAAAAAGCCGTGTGTCATCGACGTTTTACAGTTTCAGCCAGTAGCTGGAAAGTGCGACCAGAACGACAGACAAACAAGAAAAACTTGATAAAAAATTGTAAACCTTTAGCCAGTGGTAGACTAATGCTTAGATAAATATCCCATGACTTGGAACACACCGGACTAGTTGCATGATAATAAAACTAAGAACACTTCCCGTGTGTAATGGAGGCAGCCATCGATTCACACAGGTTCATCATCCATCCATCCGGTGGCAAAATAATTAGTAGAATAACATTATTTATCTAAATTATGTAGACATTGTTAACAGAGAAGCAAGGTGCAGCTTTACGCTGCTTCTCCTGCATTACATAAATAAATATTTTATATACCTATATTTTATTTATTTATTAAATATAGGTAATTCGGTACCAAAAAAACATGTTTTGATTTACGGACGATAAATTAACGTGACTACCAGCGTAACGGGACAATGAGCGTTACCGGACAATGGCGTAAACGTTTTTGTGCATGCAGCCGGCGTTCATCGATTTATTAATAATTAATCGTAGTCAAGTCAAAAACATATGGGCAATGCAGAAGGATACTACGTTGTATCTGAGCAGTAAGAATTTTGGGTTTCTTAAAAATGACAGAGTGACAGCGGCGCGAGTGCGGCGCCCGAGCCGAGCTGCGGCGAGCTGGCTCGAGCTAGGTATCCGGGTTTGCCAAACGATGAATGAAACTTAAATTATTATCAATGATGTGTACCGCCTGACGCAAATCCATAGGGAAATAAGTAACGGTCACAGTTATGCAATGTTGATCAAAGTTATATTGACATACATTTTACTTAATTTTTTCCAAGTTTTTTGCCATATCTGCGTTTAGGAACGGCAAATGAGTATGCGTATTTTTTTCTGGTGATTAAAAATGTACGTCTATTAAACTCGGGACCTATCCCGTCCGATACCAAAAACTAATACCAGTGTTTATTACCCTAATTAAAATTCTATTCCCGACGAATACTAAATATTAAATATCTCAATGAAGTACCAAATCTATTCCCAACAAATACCAAAACATAGCTTTTGCTACAGTCACAGAAACAATTTAGTTTCTAATTATTTAATATTATGATCATAATACAATACAACCTATCATAATACAATAAACCTCTACGAATTCTCTTCATTCCGGCATTTTAACTTACAAGTAGCCATCGATGTACATCGATGCAAGTAACTTGAGTAAATCACTTGCTAAAAATGTTTAGCTGCGAGAAAGGGTGCGTTTGCTCCTATTGTTTTTTTTAATTCGAAGCAACCAATCAAATACAAGCACCGTGCAAACGAAGCTCCTCAAATGTATTTTTTTTTAATAAACGCTAAATCAATGAAACAAGGTCTGTTTTTCTTACAATAATTTTGTCCTTGCGTAAATTATTATTATTTATAGTTAATTATTTTTTTTATTAGTTAAAAAATAGTTATACAGTGAATCAAATATACGTAACTGACCAACTGGTTGACCAAAAAATTACCGTTGGTCAATGTTTGAAAAAAAAAAAATAATTTAAGTTATAATAATATCTATATAAATACTTTATGATTTTTATAGTACCTATGCCAAACTTTTGATAATTTTGACTAGGTAAAAGAGTTGATTTTTTTTTTTTATATTAAAGTTGGTACTTCTGATATTTTATAATAACAAGTTAATAGTTACGAATATGATTGTAATGCCAAAAACTTGATGATTTTTACTAAGAAAGAAAGTTGATTCTTATTGTAATGTATACTCTAAGTTGATTATCTGATATTCTAAAATTGTTTTTCTATTTTTTCCAAAATTGTTACCTACTGTTGTAGAGGTAGGATTTTTTTTGGTTTTAATTTTATAAGTTTTAGTAAATAAGTACCTACTTAATAATAATAATACTAAACGTTGACCGTTTGTGATATTCTTCAATTGTTGTATTTTAGAGACTATAAAAAAATATCATTTTGATTTCTTGTAAGGACAAACTTTATTGTTACGTGTGTAAGAATTTAGGTAATTTAATTACGTATATATGTATGTTTGATTGTCTGTGTTATTATAATAATGAACCAAACGTTTTCCTACTACACTTTAATTTGTTTGAAAAGACTGATTTTGAAAAAATAAACACTACTTAAAATTACATTGAAAAGCATTTCATACAGTTTAACTTGTTTTGGGATTCGTTTATGAGTAATATTCGTCGGGAATAGAATATTAATTAGGGTAATAAACAAATACCATTGGTATTAGTTTTTGGTATTAGAGAGGAATAGGTCAAACTCGGTACGGGAGGGGAAACGTGGACGTAAATCTCAATGTGGACGAGCGTTTTAGCAGTTTTGCACTGGACTATAGCCTAAGTGAATCAAATTCCTATATTCAGGAGAGCGCTTCGCTCGTCTCGTCCCATGTTTACATATAAAAATACAATCGTAAAACCAGTAAAAATATGAACTTTACTTTAAAACTCTACTTTAGCATATCAATCAATCAATCAATCAATCAATCAATATCTTTATTTGCAAAACATGGGTGTCGTGATCTATTGAAATAATTTGATATATTTGTAACTTTCTAGTATTATTTCTATAAGATGGCAACGATATCTTCAGTATTTTTAGTTGGGAACACTAGTTTGTGAATAACGTGTTCCGAGTGAGGAAGGCCGAGCGGCCATGGCCTTGAAAACGGTTTTATGTCGATGCCTACCGAGCTAACTTCGGAGAGAATCCATTGAACACGGGGAGTTGATGTCAGTCGGGACAAGTGACAAGTCGTATTGAGCACGGTAGTTTTCGTTGTTCAATATTTCTAGGCGTATAATATCCTGATGTAAATAATAATACTCGTAAGTCTATAAAAGTGGTGAAATATAGTGTTGGTGGTATATATTCATTTCATGTCAGAAGAGGGGCTGAACCCAGGTATGTAATTTGAAATATTATTGCATAATGAAGTCATTATATCATATTTTGACTACGTATCAGAGTATTGCTGACACCGTGATCAGGGCTACTCTCCGATGTTTTCAGCATACAATACGCAAGTGCATAGGCAATAGTTGCATAATATTTTTATCAGGACTACCATTGATGGCAAATTATGTCGCAAACAATGCATAGTGATTATCTTGATATTTTTATTTGTGAGTCTACCCACTGATTTTATAAAAAAAAAATTGGTAATATCATCATGATTAGTTTAATGCTTCGATTGTGGTCGGGTTTACATTTCGATCGAGTTTGTAACTAGAATTTATTAAAAAGGCACCGTCGACAGGGTTCGACCAGGGCTGCTCTGTAATAACATTTTGCGAAATTGCTAGCAGTGCAGTATTGTTCAGTAACATTAGATAAATTAACAAAACACTATGATGTGATGAACAGGTAGACTCGCTCAAGTGTAGGATTATTATTATAAATTTAAAGTTTTGAATCTTATGAAGTCATTAGGTAGTTTCAATTAATTATGGTCAATTTGAGCTTTATTTATGTAAGAAATTAATAATGATGTAATCCGGGTTTAAAATTTAATTGTTTTGTTTAGGATCGTTATTATCAGCATAACTATGTCATGCATATTATTATTTTTAAAGATCAACGGCGTTCACGAGAGACTTTAGTACCTACATGTTGACCAAATTATTTTTACTCGTTATCCCTTGTGCTGTTTTACTACATTGCTTCGCATAATAAATATTTCTAGAATTATTTAAACAAAAATAAGTAGCTGAACCATGCATGTTCGAGATTGAGTATACTAGTGATTAGATTTTCACGAAACTGTGATTTAGTAGATTCAGAGTAATAATGAAGGATATTTTATGTTCTGATTGAACCATGTGTGTTCAGAATTTCAGTACGTAAAATGAAAGGACCATGTGTGTCCAGGATTTAGGAACGTCGTCTTACTGAACCATGTGTGTTCAGATTTCAGTACGTAAAATCAACGGACCATGTGTGTCCAGGATTTAGAAACGTCGTCTTACTGAACCATGTGTGTTCAGAGTCTCGTTCCGCAAGTAAGTTTTGACTGAACCATGTGTGTTCAGATTTCAGTACGTAAAATCAACGGACCATGTGTGTCCAGGATTTAGAAACGTCGTCATACTGAACCATGTGTGTTCAGAGTCTCGTTCCGCAAGTATGTTTTGACTGAACCATGTGTGTTCAGATTTCAGTACGTAAAATCAACGGACCATGTGTGTCCAGGATTTAGAAACGTCGTCTTACTGAACCATGTGTGTTCAGAGTCTCGTTCCGCAAGTATGTTTTGACTAAACCATGTGTGTTCAGATTTCAGTACGTAAAATCAACGGACCATGTGTGTCCAGGATTTAGAAACGTCGTCTTACTGAACCATGTGTGTCAGAGTCTCGTTCCGCAAGTATGTTTGGACTGAACCATGTGTGTTCAGATTTCAGTACGTAAAATCAACGGACCATGTGTGTCCAGGATTTAGAAACGTCGTCTTACTGAACCATGTGTGTTCAGAGTCTCGTTCCACAAGTATGTTTTGACTGAACCATGTCTAAAATCAACGGACCATGTGTGTCCAGGATTTAGAAACGTCGTAGAATGGAGGCACGATTTCAAAGTTTATTTGCGTTTATTAGTTTATTGACTGACATAATTTATTAGGAATATAATGTACATATTTAATTAAGGAAACGTTACCCGACATGTACATGAAACTTAAATAGTTACATTTTATAAGAATAAAACAATTCATTATAAATACAAAAACACAATAGACTTTAACAAAAAAGCAATTCCTTAGTACTAAATTAACTATTGGCAAACTTATTGAAAAAATTTGAGAACAGAAGATAAAATGAGATATGTACAGTACAACAATTGGACAAGAATTTATTATTAGATATAGGTATTTTATTCAGTTACTCTCAAATTATTTTAAAGTTATTTTTTCAGTTTATCTTCCAGATAAGTTTTCAGTTAATTGTCAAGTATTTATCTAGTACTTTCTTTAGTTATTTTCTCCAATAATTTCAATTATTAATTATGATATTAACAATAGTTTTTGGGACATTTTGAACAAAAACTAATTTATAGTTTTTTTTAAGAACATTTTTACCTGTTATTTAACCAGACATTTTAAATTTATTTTCTGGTTAGTCACATAGTATTTTAAAGTTAAATCTTCAATTATATGTTTAAAAAAAAAAAAAGTTTTATGTTACTTAATTCAACTTAATTTTCTACGTTAATTTGACGACTACATCAATTAGCGCCTTGAGATGGGTGCAAATCAAACACGCTTGTGCGATCGACAAGTTATCTTTTTAAGTTGCTGAAATTAATTTATCACGATCAGAAGTCAATTTTTCAAGTTAAGTTTACTTATCAAGTTTGTTTATTTAAACTCATAGATCAAGTCAAGTTGTCAAGTTAATATTTCAAGATTATACGAAGAGTTTATTTTCTTAAATTGATATTTCAAGTTTATATTTTGAGTATTTCTATCAAGATTATTTTTAAAGTGTAACCTTGACGGTTTAAAAGTAAATCTGCGATACTAGGACGGTGAACAATAATTTTATTGAGTGGATTTGAGAAGCCTGTTCATTCACTGATTCGTTAGGTTGCTTTTGCTTAAAAGACATCTAGTAAGTAGTAGTACCTCGTTTAATGTTTTTAGGAAGAAAACGTTCTACAACGTTTCACAAGTATTTCATGCTTCACATTTCAAGTTTACATTCCCAGTTTGCATTTCAAGTTTACTTTACAAATTTATTTGAAGAATGTTTACACGTAAATTTTTGAGTATATCTTTCAAGACAGTATAGTTATCGATAAATTAAAATCTAGGTATACAAAATAAAGTATCTTCTTCGTAGTCGGGCACTCTTCACAAAGGCCCGATAAATGGCAGCTTCAACTATTCATATTTAGTTAAACTCTGTTTTACGCATTGTGGAAGCGGTCGGTCTTGGTTGAATCTGTGAGGGTTTCAATTAGATTTTACCAATAAACAGTTGGATAACAACCACGGGATTTCTTGGTTTCCATTCTTCTTTAATAACTAGACTTTCCATTGAGTCCTCTTTGCATATAATATCTTTCAAGAACTTCGGTATTGGTATTTAAACAGTTAGCAGTAATCTTTCCTACGAATATACCTTTTAAGTAAACAACTTACAATTAATAATGTATTTAGCTATATAGCAAATTTTACATCGTGTTTATGAGATTTGAATTATTTTGAATATAATTTAATTGCTTTAATTATTTGAAAGTTTATTTAATTTAAATAAAGATAATTTGAGTCAATTCAAGTAAGATTAAATAAAGTTGGCGCCATAAATATATGTAACTCCCGATAATCAAGGTTATATCAAGTTTATTCCAGTACATCATCAACAGCCCTTTATCGCCCACTGCTGTACAGGCCAATTTTTGTATGACGCCACGGACTAGCGGACTGCATAAAGACTTCTTATGACCACAACAATGTCATTTGTCAATGTCACTGCGCATCGTGAGGATGATTCATTACTTTTACTAACTACACTTGATTCAAGTAAGTTCAAAGTTATTAGAAGAATTTCCAGCAAACTCAAGTTAATTATTAAAACTTATTAACAGAATAAATAACTTAAAAAAAAACAACTTAAAAGAATTAATTATTTATATTATTGATTTAATTAAATTAATTTTAAATATTAAAAACTCTGCTAGATGAATTGCAAATTGCTATTGAAGTTACATTTTAATAAAAAAAAAAAACAATAATCAGATCACCTTAACCAAGATAATTCAGACTGGTCTTTTAAACTGATATTATACAGTTATGATAATTCATATGAGTGGACATATAATAAAAATACCTTAAACAAAGTATCTTAGAGTTATTTCATATTAATTCATTAATATTATGTGAAAGTTATTGTTAATATTGGATGATGGAAAACAATTGAATCATTCATTTCGTTCAGATCGAACATCGAAATCTTATAAGGTATTTTCATTGTTTGGTTCATTTATTATTCTAGTTAGTTCAATCAATAAAATAAATTTAATGCAAATTATCAAAATAAGTAGGTGATGTGACATTAAGGTAATTTAAAGCATCCAGGTAATGTCTGCACCTAAGTCATTCAATTTGTTCGATTGGATCTCTGAGTTACTAGAGTTGCTCGGATTGCTTACTGGCGACTTAAGTAACCATGTTGAATACAAGATACTTTAAGTTATTCATGATTACCATACTATACTAATACTATACATTAAGTTGCTCGAGTAACTTAGTCGGGTAACTCAGATTATACACGTTTCTAAGAAATCCGAGCTATTAAAGCTTTTCAAACTATTGGAGTTATTCTAAATATTACAAGTCATTTGACTTATTCAAAATTGTTAAGGTTTTGGTTTTAATACCTTGAGAAAGGTTAATCCAGCCTTTGTAGATTATTTATTTGTGACAGTCTTAATATTATTTTTCTCTGGACTTAAAGAAATCAAATAAAACGAAACGACATAATTGATGAATCGAAAAAGGCAGCTAATTACTTTTTACGATGTTCTGATTTTAAATTAATATTGATTTTTGCGAGATCATGATGAACTATGATGGAGGACAAAGCATAATTCATGTCGTAAGAAATTATGAAAATGGATGTGTAGATGATGGACGGCCAATGCACCACGCCATCTTCCCAAGGCGTGGACGAGTGTGAAAGAAGAATCAACGGTTAATTTTCAGTGGAACCAACATAAAAAAATAAAAGCATTTCTAGTAGATCTTAATGAACGACTATTGAGCAAAGAATGTTATGTGGAATAGATGTGACCTATATTGTATTTAAGTTATTTTTCTAAGCTTTGGTGAACCGAACAGGTGCATGTTGGTTTTTGGTATGGATAAAAATGTCTTATCTATTCTAGTTTTAAAGGGTTCAATAGAAATTTGTCAAAACTCAGTAGATACTACGGCAAGCCTAAGTTAATAGGTTACTTTGATAAAAAAATAAATGTAAGTTAACACAAAGAATACATTTAGTTCTGCTCTTTTTAGACAAACATGTATGATAGTGATAATTTATTTCTAAGTTTAATTGTCACATGCAGAAACTAATTCCCATGCTCATGGGACAATTTACACTAACGTTGTACTGATAAAGGCAGGCATTCAAGTAAGATAAAATTATACTCAATATTTTATTATTTATATATTACTAAAACTTGAGAACATGCGAAAATGCTATTATGGATTTTGAAATATTTAGGTATGGGTAAAGCCATCCATTTACTGTTGAGTCACTTGATAGTCAGTTTTATACTTTAAATGACAGCAAATACTGAATACAATCTGGCGTACAAAGTTTAACAAAAACACATATTATTTTGCATATTCAGTACAAAATATGTTGGGTTAACATCAATAGCTTTATTTCTATTGATAACATTATTGGACATTATTACATTAATTTCTATTAAATACATAGCTTTATTGAGGCCAAATGTCGTGATTTATGCCCAAAAGTAATACCTACATATTTAGAATATTTTGTTTGTATCTGTAATTTCTGCGTATTCTTATGGCTTTACGATAATGTTTAGTCACCTAATCAGTATGCAAAAAAAAAATATATTATGATTTACTTCTTTTGGTTAACTATAATTATTACCATAATTATTTATGCAAATAAGATTAGGTACGCTTGATGGAGTGAAATTCTAATGATAAGTCTCATTGGTCCTTACTATAATTTTAATATTCAAGAAATCTATAGTTGCTTACGTACGCCAGGAGGTCGTACGATGTCCGATGGCCGAATGTCGTGATCTATTGAAATAATTTGATATATTTGTAACTTTCTAGTATTATTTCTATAAGATGGCAACGATATCTTCAGTATTTTTAGTTGGGAACACTAGTTTGTGAATAACGTGTTCCGAGTGAGGAAGGCCGAGCGGCCATGGCCTTGAAAACGGTTTTATGTCGATGCCTACCGAGCTAACTTCGGAGAGAATCCATTGAACACGGGGAGTTGATGTCAGTCGGGACAAGTGACAAGTCGTATTGAGCACGGTAGTTTTCGTTGTTCAATATTTCTAGGCGTATAATATCCTGATGTAAATAATAATACTCGTAAGTCTATAAAAGTGGTGAAATATAGTGTTGGTGGTATATATTCATTTCATGGGTAATTCGGATACAGGTGATGATAGCAATGAAAGTGTCTCCATATTTAGCCTATAGGTGGCGTGCAAATCAATTTTTATACATAATTATGTTAAAATTACTAATTACCATTTTTATCATTTAAGTAGTCACAAATAGAATAATAAGCTTTTTGAATTACATATGTCTTTAACCTATTTTTAAATTGTTGTAAGTTGTCAATAGATTTAATTTCATTTGGAAGCCTATTATAAATCGGAACTCCCATACAAAATACACTCTTACGGTATAAAGCTGTTCTTGCCTGAATTGCGCATAGTTGACTCTTATGTCTTTTACTAGACAGAGTGTCGTAGTTTGCTAGATCACTTTTGACCAATAATGCGGACTCATAGATATATAAAGAAGGTACTGTCATTATATGTAGTGTTTTGAAGTGTGGCTTACATGAGTCGGTTTTCTTTAAATAACAAATAGATCTTATACATTTCTTTTGAGCCTTGAACACAATATCTCGATCTGTAGAGTTTCCCCAGAAAACAATTCCATATTTGAGAATTGACCCAACATACGCATGATAGGCGTTTAAGAGGACGTTTCTACTTACTACCTTTCTTAGCATGTAAAGTGCGTATGAGCATTGACTGATCTTGGCCGATATTTCTGCTATATGCGGTTTCCATGATAGGTTGGAGTCAATATATATACCTAAAAACTTAGTACATTCGACTTCCTTAACTTCTTTATCCATATACCTTATCGTTAATTTACTAGGTACAGAATTTTTATTTTTAAATGTGATGATACACGTTTTGTCAATATTTATATTTAGATTGTTCGTATGTAACCAGTTTATAATGTCACATAGGGAATTGTTTATTGTCATTTCATAGTTAGTTTTAGAATTGTGAGAATCAGTAAATAAAGCAGTACTATCGTCAGCGAATAAAACCATTGGGTAGGTAGTAGCTTTAGGGAAGTCATTTATATAAATAAGAAATAGTAGTGGACCAAGTATACTACCCTGAGGCACTCCATATTTTACTGTTCTGGAATCTGAGTAATATTTATCTTGGACCTTATTGATTTTTTTGATTTTAACAATTTCTGTTTTTTGCGTCCTATCGCTAAGATATGATTGGAGTAATGCAAGTGGTTTGCCTCTTATACCATAGACTTCAAGCTTTTTCAGTAATATAGAATGATCTACTCTGTCAAATGCCTTAGACATGTCCATGAAGAGTGCTGTTACCTTAGCTTTTTTGTCTATTCCCGTCATAATAGTTTTTAGTAGTTTATATATTGCATAGCATAGCATAATCAGCCTATAATGTTCCCACTGCTGGGACTCAGGCCTACTCTCGGCAGGAGAGCGAATGGGGCTTAATCCACCACGCGGACCCAATGCGGATTGGTGGATGTCACATTCCATAGAACATTTTTTTTCCTTTGACGTGCCGGTTTCCTCGATGTTTTCCTTCACCGGTGCGAGAACGTGGGATGCATACATAGATTTTTTCGACCGAAAAAAACCCATTTATGCATGACTGCCACCGGGATTCGAAAATTTCGGCAAGGGCCTCATCCACTCGGCCACCACGTCCTCCAAAACTCTACTTTGACTCTACTAAAATGCATCATCTATCAAGTGCTGCCCTCTAGGAAAAAATCTGTAACTAAAGCGCCTCAGAGTTAACTCATCTAGCGCGCTAAAGCTCTATAGAATCGATAACTAAATAAATGTAGTACGCCATTAAAATGATAGATGGCGTTGTACAACAACTTTTACATTTATCCTCACATACATACTTTAGGACACTACTGCTGCAATAATAAGATAAGTGAAGCTATTATTTTAAATATACAAATAGGCGCATTACATATTATTTTTCAAAAAATAAATAGCTATACTTTATTTATTATGGAATATATACACATGGAAAATAACAAATACAAAGCTTAAAACTAATGAAAGGTAAAATTGGCGGCCTTGTCGCTGAAAATGATTTCTTATTATTGAAATTAATAAGAAGGTACCTATACAGGGTGTGTCGTAATGAGTGGATAATCCTTCAGGGGCAGGTGGGGGACTTCAGGACTGATCAGAAAATGAAATTATGTACCCAGTAAAAATCCCACGGATTTCGAGTTACTGGACGTTTTCGAAACTTCAATTTTTTTTTACCTTTGTCCATTGTTTTTGCTGCCAAGACTACAAATCTAAGAATTTCCTTATTTTTTTTTGCTAAACATTCCTGGATAACTGTGCTATCTAATGGTATTTCCTGTTTTTGTGCCACAGGTACAGTTTTTTTGGTACAGCATCATTTAGCAAAGAAAATGTGTTGCTCATTTTTTTCCAAAAGTTTGATCCCCTGTGGTGCAAAAAAATTTAAACAATTTGTGAAAAATTTGCCTACTTCATTGGCTTTCCGAAATGGTAAAGCACTTGGTGTTTCCAGCTACCAATTCCGAGAAGATTCCTGTTAAGACGGGAAAAGGTCGTTTTTTTCGTATAAAAAGTTCGGTAAAAATTTACTTAGTCAATTAGAGTTTTTTAAACAAAATTCATGTTCTAACAAACTAATTTACTAAAACAAGAAAATGAAACAAATTAGATACCTAAAACACATTTATTGCATGAGTTTTATGAGTGATTGCTGCAGAAAGAGCTCAAAATGGCTACCCCTAGCTGTAATGCACGCTATGCATCTTCTTTCTTATCTAAATAAATGACGAGACGAGCTTAGCGCTCTCCTGATGGTAAGAGATCATGCTTACCCATGACCATGAAGTAGGCAATTTTTTCACAAATTGGTCACTAGGATCACCATACATTTTTTTTTGCACCACAGGGGATCAAACTTTTGGAAAAAAATGAGCAAAACACATTTTCTTTGCTAAATGATGCTGTACCAAAAAAACTGTACCTGTGGCACAAAAACAGGAAATACCATTAGATAGCACAGTTATCCAGGAATGTTTTAGCAAAAAAAAAATAAGGAAATTCTTAGATTTGCAGTCTTGGCAGCAAAAACAATGGACAAAGGTAAAAAAAAATTGAAGTTTCGAAAACGTCCAGTAACTCGAAATCCGTGGAATTTTTACTGGGTACATAATTTCATTTTCTGATCAGTCCTGAAGTCCCCCATCCGCACCTGAAGGATTATCCACTCATTACGACACACCCTGTATATCTATCTTCTTTGTGCCACAAAAGTTTGTACCTTAACGGAACGATTCAACAAGTTAGGAAAGTAACTAAAAAGTCCAATGGCCATTCGTAAGTCACCCGTTAAAATGTAAAATAGTGTAATATTGTGTTATAAAAGTCTTAGCACAGACGGTGGTCATTTACAATTCTATTGGACATTACATTCCAAGAGACATTTAAGAACTGAAGTTGAAGTAACAGAAACTGAAAATATACTTGAGTGACTGAAAATGCACAGCTAAGAACTATTATATGCTGTTAAGTGTAGTGCTATTTTTTTAGTGTAAGTTAAGTAGCTCTGGCGAATCTGTATCCAAACAAACCTCTAAAGGTTTTTAGGATTCATAAATATAATTAAATACTCTGTATGCTTTTGGTATAAATAAAATAAAATAAAAAACTTAGCGTTGCTCAAACAATTATATTTTATATTGTAACTGAAAATACATCGTGTCCCTAAATTCAACGATAAGCTGGTAGGGGGTGGGCCTGGTCGTGACTACTCGAGAAAAAAATAAGAAAAAGAAGTTTTTTTTTTATTACTTTTCAATTTATGAAATCTCTCGAAAATTTACACCCCTTATGATACTTTTAACTGCAATGACCCCATGATTCTTTAAATAATACTGAATTGTTTTTTGCATCGGCAACCTAAATACCTAGTACTGTTATTCACCACAACCCTCAAAAATACCAGAATTCCGGAGAAATAAAAAATAGGTTACCTACTGTAAAAAAAAAAAAAAATCTGGACTGGTCTCGACCAGACCCACCATCTATTACCCGCTTATCGTTGAATTTAGGGACAACCTGTATAGGTATCTAATTGTTAAAACGATTATAATAATTGTAATGCAACAATATAAAATAGTTGCGCTACAATAATTATAATGGTTTAAACAATTTTATTTTCAGTTAAAAAAAAAAGGCTTATTCCCCACTATTATGAACAATTAACATATTATTTGAAATTAATACACATCCTTAGTTATTTATTTACGGTGGAAATAATTGTGTGATGATTATAAAAAGTATCCAAAGACCCGTAAATGTTATTGTTGTTAATAATAGTGGGGATTTCGAGACGAAAATATTTCTGAAATCCCCACTGTAGTTGGTGGTTAGTGATAGTGGGGATTTGGAGACTTTTTTTCCCGAAATCAAATGGGTTCAGCCGTTCTTTTGTTATAAATAGTTTAACTAACAAGTCTTTCTTTTATTTATATTGATTTTTTGAGATAAATAAAGTAAAACTTAATACCACATAATCACGGTTTTACAAAAACATAGACAACCGACTTCAATTAGACTGTTTTAGCTACCGTAAACACCAATGAAAAGTCACAGGGAAGCAAAATACGTAATTTCGTTTACTTCGACGACATATTTTTTTCAGTTATTTAGATATAAAAACTAAACTGTGTGTCTGTGGTGGTCCACGATCCCCTACAAAAATTTAGAATTCATTATTTTAACCTAGTCACCCCTGGAATTTGTTATACATAGTTATACCATTAATTAGACAAAATTTCAGCTTCCTAGCACAAGGGCAAGACGGTGCTCAAGATGGGCTTATATTATTATTTTGGTGAAAAAGGGGTCACCCAGTATTTTTTATTACAAGTGACTTTTAAAACATACAGTGATTATTGTTAATTTAAAATGAGGTTCAATAACTATTCTAATGGTATTTACTCTAAAAACGACATTAATACGACGAAAAACATTTTTAAAATGACCCCATAGGCACGACATAAAATTTAAGTGCACTGAGGCTCTCGAATTTTGACATATTTATTTATTTTTGATATTTAACCAATTATTTTAGGTTTAACACGTACTTCAACGTTTTTGTGAATATTTGGCATAAAAAATCTAAGATATTCGGCTTAATAAGCTTGCAGGAGAAGCGATTTAGACAAAAATGGTAGGATTTTGACGACTCTACCAAAATTACTCATTGAATTGTTTGTGAATGTTAAAAATTGTTAAACAAGATATTTTAAAGTAAAAAAATACTTAAAATATGAATTATATAAAAAAATATTGACTTTTTTTTATTTTTCTTATACCGGCTCCTATGACTCTATCGGTATCGCTTAAGATAGAGATTTTATGGGATCTTTTACGGTTTTTTTACAATAAAGAACTTATTAAACATGGTTCAACCTAAACAAGACTTAAAAAAGCTTATTGACTAGCAATAATGTCTCCAAGTCATGAAGACTGAGTGCTTAGGTTAATTTCGTCAATAGGGCGTATAAATGAGGATCAAGTTATGGTTTTTATCTTGCAATAACTCATAATTTTATTTTTCTACCACACGAACAGCTAATTAACTTTATTTTAAGCGATTTTCCTTGACTTTAGTTTTAATATTTTACGTTCAGGAAAAAAAAGTTTTGTGTTCATTTTTTGCCAAAATGGGATTAGAGACCCACCTTGAGCACCGCCTTACACTTAAGCTAGAAAGCTGAAATTTTAATATGTAGTTAGTGTTGCCAGACATAACAAATTGCGGGGGTGACTAGGTCAAAAAACCTAAAACTTATATTTTGGACCACCTTACTGCTGAATCGATTTTGATGAAATTTATATGTATGGGACCAATCTGAAAGTATATTCTCTCAAACAAAAAAATTTTTTTTTTAAATCGGTTCATAAACAACAAAGTTCTGAGGTAACATACATAAAAAAAAACCGAATTGATAACGTCCTCCTTTTTGAAGTCGGTTGAAAAGAACTTTCCAAGTGCTACGTTTCCACCCCCAATTTGCGAGCCTCCCCTTATATTCTAAGTTACCTCATAACTTGGGATTATATTGACTTTGATTTAGCAATTTATTTGTGAATTGATTTATAAGGACCGCGGTTTCCTGCTATACCTATTTAGGAAAAAAACATAGAGCCGCAGTACGCACTTTTTGTGTGGTAAACTACCAATTTAAATATTGTTGCGACGGGTGTCTGATTAATTTTTTTTCAAATTCGTGACGACTCGTTTATAATTTTTTTTAAAGAAAATTTTGACGTTAATAAAGGATTTATTTATTTTATTTATTTATTTTATTTATTTATTTATTGGAGAACCAACAGCTTTAAACTTCTAAGTACACAATAGTTTAGCTTTAGAGAGCCAATTACAGGTTCCCACGGATATACATTAGAACATTAAGAAAATTATGGTAAACTAACTGAAGATTAGTGCTTACATAAGAATAAAGAAAAGGAGAACAACAATATAAAGCAACTCAATACTTAACTAATAAACAAATGAATACCACTGGCATGTTATTTAGACATTAATTGAACGCTAAGAAGAAAAGAAGAACTCCCTGCTCAGCCGCGCTCGGGCCGAGGGGGTGCTGGTGCAGAATAGGTCAATGTCTACGCCACGCTTACAAATCTTATTAAGGTTGTTGCTCGCTCGCAACAGGTATGAGTTCTGTCGATACTCGGTTGACACTATTGGAACAAATAATGGTGCATTGAATCTACTACATCTAGAGGGTACGTTAATGTTGATACAGCTTAGGAGATTTGGGCAGTCGATAGTATTATTCATAATTTTTAAAAGAAATAAGAGATCAGCAATTTCACGTCTTTTTTGAAGAGGTAAAAAATGAAACTGCCTACAAAGGTTAAAGTAGTTATCAGAAGAATAAGGAATACGTAAACGATAGCATAGATATTTTAAAAACTTCATTTGAATCCGTTCGATCCTATGTACATATTTGTCATAGCGAGGATTCCAAATTTGAGAGGCGTATTCAAGATTGCTTCGTACAAAGGTGCAATAGAGTATTTTAAAGGTTTTGGCTTTCTTGAAATCACTCGAGGAGCGCATAATGAATCCCAACGCTCTGGAGGCCTTAGCGACGATCGACTCGATATGCCCATCGAAAAGAAGCTTAGAGTCGTGATGCACGCCAAGGTCTCTAACTTCACTTAAGTTTACTAGAAGTTGACCCTTTAAAGAGTATTTAGTTTGAATAGGAGACTTCTTACGAGAGAATGTTACTACTGAACATTTAGAAGGATTCAGGTCCAGGTTGTTACTCTTGCAGTACACGTCAAGTCGCGATAGATCCTCCTGTAGATTTACAGCGTCACTGAGAGTTTTAATGGTAGTAAAAATTTTCATGTCATCGGCAAAGCATAACAATTGAGTAAAATGAAAACATTCAGAGATATCATTAACGAATATCGAAAATAGCAGTGGACCAAGCAGAGAACCTTGTGGGACTCCACTAGGTATAGCAACCCACCCTGAAATATAGTTATTGACTACAACTGCCTGGGATCTATTGTCAATATAAGAGGAAAACCATCTGAGAAGGTCACCTCTAATACCAATGAGTTCTAGCTTCTCCAGCAAGATCCTGTGATCAATTCTGTCAAATGCCTTGCTATAGTCTGTGTAGACTACATCAACCTGGTTACCAGCATCCATAGCACTTGTTAAATAATCATTGAAGATAACCAAGTTGGAGACTGTAGAGCGGCCTTTGAGGAACCCGTGTTGGGATGGATTGAGTGAGGTATGTAATGTAGAATAGAGCTGGTCGTAAATTATCCTCTCAAACACTTTAGCTATAATGCACAATTTGGAAATGGGCCTATAGTTAGTTACCTCTGTTTTGGGGCCCTTCTTATGCACTGGAGTTACAAAGGCTGATTTCCAGATCTTAGGACAGACGCAGACTGACAGAGATTTACGAAAGAGCAAGGTTACCGGTATAGCTAAGGCTTCAGCACAGTTGATTAAGAATATTGGGCTAATATGATCTGGCCCTCCAGATTTGGAGGGATCTAGTTTAGAGAGGTGATTGGCAACATGTTCAGTACTAACATTAATTTTGCAGATATCAGATACCTGAGATGAAGTGGTGGTAATACCGGTTTGTTGAGAAGGATTGTTGTTATGGCAGAGGAATGTAGAGTAGAAATATTTTGAAAAGGCATCGCAGATAGACTCACCAGATGTCACTATCGATTCCTGGTACTTAAGACAGCTGGGGATACCGTTGGACTTCGAGCGCGATTTTATAAATGTCCAAAATTGCTTCGGACTCTTTTCGATTGAGTTTTCCATAGAAGCTATGTATTGGTTATAACAATCGTTCTCTAGCGATTTGACTCGATCACGCAATAACTTAAAAGTTTCAAAATCAGCCTTATTGCCGTAGGTTTTAAATTTGGATAGGTATTTAGACTTTTCTTTAATAACTTTCTTTAGTGCCTGAGTAAACCAAGAGGGATAACATTTATTATTCACAGTTTTGGTTGGGATGTACTTACAAATCAAATTATTTAAAACGTTATAAAAGAATTCCACAGCCTCCTCAATTGATTTAGATGAAAATTCGGCTTTCCAATCAATTTCAGAAATTTTTAAGCTAATTAAATTGTAGTCACCTTTGTTAAAAAGATATTTAAGGTAAGATGGTGGCTTTAAGTAAGGCAAATCAAGAAAGTTGACAGCGACCACCAGCGCTTTGTGATAGGGATCAATAGGTACCAACGGGTCATCACATTCAGATACTGAGATATCATCGTTAGAGAGGGCTAAGTCGAGAATCTTACCATAAACATTCTTCACCCCATTATATTGGTGAAGGTCATACGTTTGAAGGTCATCAACAAGACGGTGCTCGTCACTACTAGACATATTACAAGGGATTAAAAATGAATCACTACAAGATCGCCATTCAATGTTACTTAAATTAAAATCGCCGAGCACTATGAACTTGTCGGATGGGTTGGTTATTATTATGTTATCAAGTTTATCTAAAAATGATTGTAATTGCATCGAGAACGAGTGGCCCAGGTTTTGTTTACAAAGATAAATACAACAAAGATGGATATTAACTGGTGGGCCATTCTTACACTTTAATGTAATAGTGACCCAAATATCCTCCGCTGACGAGTTATACAGAGACTGAGGTGTCACGTGAATATTTTTGCGTACAGCTATAAGTACACCTCCACCTCGCGACTGTCCCGTCAGGCTGTAATCCCGATCTCGACGCCAAACTGTGTATCGATTATTGAAAAGCTCGGAGTCACTCACACTATCCAACAGCCAAGTCTCGGTCAAGACAACAACATCATACGAACATTGGCAAAGATTACGATAAAACGTTGTTGTCTTTGATCGAAGTCCCCGAACATTTTGATAGTATAGGGTTAAGTTATTATTTGAGCTAAAAAAGATGATTAGAAAAAAATAGCAATGTTATAGTGTCATAATACAGCGGGCACAACGACGAACTGATCTCGTGATACGTAATTATTATGTTTATAAAAATAGTATCACCTAAATGCACCACAACTAAAAATAAAACCCGGTTCGTGATTAAATTACTAAGCGAGCAACAATACGTGCAGCAAACATTAAGCAGTTTTGTCAGTGCGTTATCGGTTATGAAACAAAGTTGTAAAGATAAGAATGAAGCGTAGCCATTGCAAGCAAGCAATAGACAGCGGTCAGCACCTACCCGCAAAAAACAACAGAAACTCAGCCGAGCGACGGAAGGAGCAGAGATTACAAACCTTTTTTTAGCAAGTGAAAAAGCTGAGTTATTATCACGAGTGGAAAGAAGTTCATTGAAAAATATTAATATACTAGATATAAGCGAACGCAATAAGCAACGAGAGATCCATACAAATCTATAAAAACAGATTATGCAATTTTGTTTAAATCAGCCTCCCTGCTGATGACGAACGCCGGGGAAGTGTCATTCTTGCGGACGTGAATCTTCCCGTACTTTACCCATACGTAACAGAACTTTCTTTCCTTCGCGAGGGTTTTAGTTTTATTTAGGAGGTTCTTGGTCTCCGCGTTCAGGTGGTCATTCACGAATACCCGCTGGCTCACTCCGGAGAAACCCACATCTGCCGCTGACAGGGTCTTACATGCCCGTGCTGACGCCACGAACTCCTCCTTCACGTAGCGATTGATGAAGCTTACAACAATAGCTTTTTCCTTGGTTCCATGCATTGGGATCCTATGCAAATAGTTTATTTGGGTCCTAGGAAAGCTGTAGTTGCAAGCCTTGCTGATCGCCTCGACGACAGAGAATATATTCTCATCCTTCTTAAGTGGGACACCTTTTATCTCAACATTGTTGAGGCGTGATCTCTGCTCGCAGGCTGATAGCTGGGACTTGAGCGATATAATTTCGCTTTCCATAGCGGCAAGGGTCACTTGCTGCTGTTCGACATCCGCCACTCGGCTTTCAATTGCAGCGACTTTGGTGGAGAAGTCATCAACTCTGGTGTTCGTGAAGTTGTTGCTGGCCTTCAAATCTCTCAGTTCTTCTTTAATAGATTTGACGTCTTCGATTAATGTCGGAAGTCCTCTCAGGTCGCGCTTCATTTCTCGTACCTCCTTAAGGACTATCTCTAGCGAGGCTTGCTCTGAGGAACTGGCAGTAGCAGGAGACGGCGCAGGGGACGAAGATTTACAGGATAGGCATTTCCAAGTGGATTTTTTAGTGCCTAACTTTCTCCATGAAGTCTCCGAGACCTGGGCGCAACTGAAGTCAAGGTACTTCCTGCACGTTCCACATTGAACTCCGTCATTGAAATCATCACCGCACAATGAGCACTTCATCGCGATACAGTATAATGCAAAAAAGGTTGACGATATATGAAAGCAAAGAATTCCACAATACGTGTTGTTCTAGCGATTGTTAGCACCGAACTGATTTGTCAAGCAATCTAATACTTGCACTATTTTAATAGACATAGTCATTTTAATAAACAATTTTTTTCATATTTACTAAAGGTGCGCTTTCACGAGGGCAATAATTGCTCGGCGACACGAATGGACCGATCTGGAGCAATTAGTGGAGCAATATGGAGCAAATTTCAATAAATTGCGGCAATTATTTCGGCGATATTGCTTCTAATTGCTCCAGATATTTCATATTGCTCAATGTCGCAGATACGAATTGACGAATATCCAATGGGCTTGGAAATTCCAGGCAATTTTTGTATGTATCTCGTTCGCACTTGTTTGTTTTGCGGCTTGCCATCTTGCTTCCGCGGGGAGAGCGAGAGGTCGGGTGGAAGTAGGATAGCGCGCGGCAAGGCGTCGTCGTCAGTCCTGCGCGTAGTCAGCCTCTTGTTGTGAAATGTGACTGCATTTTAAAATTACGGCCTCTTTGCTAAAAATGATCGCATCTAGATACGCCTATTCCTTTTCTTTCTTTTTTGTTTTTGATTAATAATAAAAAAAGCGCTACAAGCCGCCACAGCAAAAAAACAAAAACAATCAGAGAGCAAAAAAAAATACTACAAGAGCCTTATATCTGCCGTCCAAAGAACTTGTATACTATGTATCTAGAATGCCGACTCACACGAAAACTGCGAGCCGAAAGAGCTAGAACCAGTAAGGAGTGTGTCTCGTTCCGTAGGGCGACCATAATTTTTGAACTTTGAATATTTCATTGAGACATAAACAAGCAACCAAGGGAAAATTCTATCTGCTCAATAAGCTATCAATGTTATATACATACGTTACTTTGCATTATTGTTTTAAAATTATATTATACATAGGTGCATTAAAATATCAACAAAAAAGAGGGCGGTGCGCCGCATTCTAGTGAGGTATATCTGATTCAATGGTTTTAATGCTGTTTCTTTCAAACAGTAATTATTTTTCTCGGCAGTTAGGTACCTAACCTACATGACAGCGACTGTACTAAACCTTTCAAATGAATCTGAATAACATTTAGAGCAAATCGTATAATTTCGAAAATTGTCCCACTTATTTCAAAAATTATGCCCATGTTAATTTTAATTGTATGCTGGCAACTGTGTGAACGAGACACACTCCTTAACGAGGGGGTCTCTATCAAGCATTAAAATCCTTATATTTAGATTTAATTAAAAAAGAACTTTATTTCCAAGTAATAAGGTTCAGAATTCTTAATCCTTAAATAAAACAAAATGGCGTGTTAGCTCTCTAGATACATAGTATAGAAGCTCTTTGCTGCCGTCACCTAAGCCTTATATCATGAAAAGAGGGCTTTCTTCACGCAAAATAATAATAATAAAATTCATGACCCGAAATCGCTATGGAAAAATTTAAAATCAAATGTTTTGTTTTGCTGATGTACAATCTGGTTTAGAAAAGGGCGTAGCACAGCTACGGCTTTGTTGGACGTTACAGATAACATCCTTAGCGCACAAGATAAGGGTATGGTCACACTGTTAGTGCTACTAGATTTTTCGCGCGCTTTTGACGCTTTAAATACTACCCTTCTTCTCTCGAAGCTTAGCTACTACGGTTTTGATGTTAGTGTTGTCAATTGCTTCAACATTTATGTCAGCGGTCGTCGTCAACGTGTAAAACTCACTAAATGTGATGGCACTGTTGTTTTTTCTGATGATAGTCCGGTGAACAGAGGTGTACCCCAAGGGTCTATTTTGGGTCCTATCTTGTTTATTTTGTACTCTGCAGACATAACGCGATGCATAAGCCACTGTAAGTATCACATATACGCGGATGATGTACAAATATACATATCCTTTAAGCCTGAGTTCTCGGATTTAGCTGTTCGTAATCTGAATGAAGACTTGTTGAGAATCTCCGATTGGTCTGCTGTAAACAGTCTTGTTCTTAATGCGCAAAAAACTAAATTTATGATTTTCGGCACTAAACACCAACTTACAAAGCTTAACTTACCTATCAGTGTCTGTCTAAATGGTGAAGCTATTGAGCGTGTATATGAGGCTCGCACCTTAGGTTTAGTTATGGATGACCACTTGAGGTATGAGCAACATGTAATTAAAGCGGTAAAAACGTGTTTTTACAAACTGAAGATTCTTTATAACGTTAGACAATACATTAGCGAGGAACTACGTATACAACTAGTTGAATCCCTTGTTCTTTCAAATCTGAACTACCTTGACACAGTAATTGGACCTCGTCTACTTGGCAAGACCCATCGTTTGATACAAAGAGTACTAAACGCTTGTGCTCGCTTTTGTTTTAAAATTCCACCAAGGAGCCATGTTACCCCTTTCCTCATCAGTCATTCCATTTTGAGAATGAAATCACGCCAAAAACTACACCTGGCATACCTTCTGTTCGGTGTTATCAATCATGAGGCACCGGCATATCTTTACAATAAATTATCTTGGATTACCACCTCTAGAACCTTACGTAAATGCTCACAGCAGTTATCTACGCAGGAACATCGAACAGCTGCCTTTAGAGGCAGCTTTCGCTATGCTGCTTCCAAATGTTGGAATAACATTCCGCCGCCAATACGTGACCTAAAAAGTATACATGGCTTTAGGCGCAAACTTAAAATGTTCCTAAATTGTCGCCAGAAGGAAAATGAACACCTCAGAAACGAGGTGTCATTTATTAAGCAAGCTTAAAATCTGTTTTTATTAATATTAAAGGTGGTAAACTGGCGTGCCCCAGAGAAATCCAACGACACTTCATTTATTAAAATCCGTTTAGCCGTTTAGCCTGCGGGCCAGTGTGAGAGTTCAGACAAACATAAATAAGTAGGTATGTACCTATTTATGTATGTTTATCTGACTTTTACTTATATAATCATTCTTACTCACTCGATAAACATAACCCTCTTTTTGTGCAGTCGGGTAAAACGGGTCGTTTTCAGTCGTCATAGTTGATTTCTTGACATTTTATGTAGCTTTTACCTTTCGCGTTACTTATACCATACAGAGTAATAGGATACTGCAATGAATCCAATGATGCGCCAAAGGAACAGATTCGCGTAGATACATACGTACGTACATACATATATACATAGATAAATACTACTACGGAAAAGGGCGGTGTGACAGTGCTTGTCTCTCTGAAATACCGTCAGTAAAAGGTTACCTACTATTTATTATTGCTATGCATACCTACTCAACAATAACAATAGGCAGGTGTTGATAACAGCGCAGCAGCGCAGGCAGTTCGTGTAAACCAGTGACTAGTCTGCTGGCTAACTACATTAATATTTAGTACCTATATACATATATTGCAGTGTATGTTAATATTATTTCAATAATTTTGCTACCGTCTTAACTCTTACCTTATTTAATATTTTCTTTATTAGTAAAACGCTGTATTTTTGTTTATTTTCTTTTAATCTGGTTGATACCCGTGACTCATCTAGGTTCCAGCGGAAGACCAGCGCTGGGTTGCTTACGCGGCCTAGCAGACGCTGAGCTGGAGCCCTTTTGTGTCGGGTGCACTGTTCATTGAGGCGCACACATTGCAACTGATACTTATACATTAATTTTACCTTACCTGGATAAGTTAGAAACGTAATATTATACCAACTACCTACCTATTTGCTATCTGTCGTAAATGTAAACGATCTCTGTTTTTATTCTGTCCGCAGTATGCAGTGTACTTGTACCACACATAAACAATTTATCATTTCAATTGAGCAATTTTAGTTGCCCGTGTAAGCGCACCTTAATAAACTGAGAACTCTTGCGTTCAAATTAGTAGGTACTTACAGTAGGTAAATACAGACAGTAGGCGAGAGCAGAGAGAGGCCTATACCAAGTAGTGGGTCAAGTCACTTACCTGTAATAAGAAAAAAAAATTGAATTCAATGAACTGTACGTAATAAAGTATTTTACAAACACATTAAAATGGTCCCTAAAATGTGTAATAATTATAAAAACTTTAAATTTTCAGCAAAAAAAGATTTATTACTTTCATTATTTTATTTCATTTTATTATTCATTTCATTAATTCAATCACAAATATTTTAATGTTTTTTTCACATCTGATCCTATACCGATTGACAATAATGACGGAGGGACCGAAATTTTCGTCCAAACTTAGGCATCTATTTACTAGCACATTGTGCATCTTGTGTTTAAGTAACTCATACATGGTCTGTGTGAGGGAAAATGCTTCGATTGCCTTTCATACGAAGGATAATATATTTTGATTTATTTGCGGAATAATGTGGTGTTTGTGTTGTATCTACATTTTGAGACTATGAAAATATTTTGAAACAATACTCGTATAACGGTGAAGTATTGCGATGTGCGTTCAAATGTTATATCAACATAAATATTTGGTTTCTGTATATTTTAATTTTTTTCAAAATATTTTGTCTTCATCAAAACGATCAGTAGGTAGGTAAAACCCTACTATGGTTTTCATAGATACTTTTTGACGTGACTACGTCTAATAAATCGATGAACGCCGGCTGCATGCACTAAAACGTTGACGTCATTGTCCCGTTACGCTGGTAGTCACTTTAAACTATCGTCCGTAAACCAAATTTACAGGCAACCAATTTTTTTTTATATAAAGACGTGGCGAGACTTGCTTTGCGCTCTCCTGATAGTAAGAGATTACGCCTGCCCATAACCACTGTTATGGCTATCGGCAGGCGTGATCTCTTACTGTCAGGAGAGTGCTACACAGGTCTGTGATTCCCATAGGCCGGTGCAACACTACTATATCGACTGCTAACCATGAGACATTTTGAGGGTCAGTCTCGAAAGCTCAGTAATATCACGTGCCCTTCCAACCGGAACACAGTATGCTTGCACATTACTGCTTTGCGGAGAACATCTGGCACTGTGATGGTACTTTCTAGACGGAATCCTGCAGGGGACGCCTTCCAATGACTTCGTTGTCCGACTACTAAGTTTTTTTTTATCGGAGGACAGACGGGAATAAATAGTTCTGTGTTCTGTCCCCCTATTGTTGACGGGGGGACAGAAGGAACTTTTAAAATTAATAAAAGTTCTTTCTGTCACCGTTTTAGCAACAGATAGAACTTTTTTATCCCAACTGTCACCCTAGGGTGTTAAATTTTTGAAAATTATCAAACTTGGGTAGATTCAACGTTGAATTGTAATATAGGCTAAATTCGTGCACTATCCTAAATGAAAACTAAAAAAAAACACTAGACTGAAATTAGCCATGCATATAAAGGTTTTTTACGCCACACTGCCATTTTGCTAATTGGTTTTAAATTGCAGTTGCTTGTTTTAGTGTTGGGAAAACCGGTAACTATGTTATCGATAAAATTCCATCGACTATCGTGCGTGTTTTTAAAACGAGAAAATCATGAACCGAACTTTGTACCGGTCATTTTTTATTCGTTTAGTTTCGGTAGAGTTGTTATTTTGATGATATATTGTGAATATTTTTGCGTTGTTATCTATTTAATATATTTTTGTGAATGACGAATATAATATCTTTCATTTTTGATATGTTATTCTTATCTATAATGCGATACTATTTATCATGACTCTTTATCTTCAAAATTAAATTATATGTTTTGTTGATTTCCGGAATGGAAAGATAGTTTTATCTTTTAAACCTTCGAGATTCGAGCAAAAGGAGGGGTTAATGCAAGGCAAACCCTTATGTTGGCCTTATAACCTTCATGGTCATTCACATTAAATAAAACTATACGCTGTATTTGATAACTGTGTGCATATTTTGAGATGGTGTGCGCGATAATAATAATAATAAAAAATCTTTATTGTAAAAACACATGTAACAATGTACAATTATTGTTTTACAAAAGGCGGTCTTATCGTTTAATACGATTTCTTACAGACTACCTACCTAGTATACGTATGACGTCTCCTTTTGCTGGATTCACGAAGCTTTTGAACATTTTATCGATAATTAATCTAATTAGGTTAATTTAAACCCAACACTAGTTATTTAAGTATTTCTACAGCTCCAATAAAGCCCTGAAATAATGCAAAATAAAGCAAACTTCACGGCAGTAATTAATGCATTAAGTTTTAATAAAGGTTACTGATTGAAAAGTAAAAAAACATACATGTATAATAATTATAGTAGGTATACTTACATGTATTTGAAATATCAAAGATATTAAATAATTAAAAATGTCGCTTATAAATATTTAATTGAAACTGACAAATTCGCGTATAATAGTTTTTCGTAGATTTTCGATTCGACGCGATTATCACACATAGTTATTTGAATATAAGGGGTATTTATCGCGCTCACCTCGTATGTTTTTGTGTCCCGACGTTTCGACTGTATTGCAACAGCCGTGGTCACGGGTTGACTATACAATGTCCAATATGCCAGTCAACCCGTGACCACGGCTGTTGCAATACAGTCGAAACGTCGGGACACAAAAACATACGAGGTGAGCGCGATAAATACCCGGTATAATCAAATAACTATTCGCGTATAATAATAAGAACACCGTTAATTTTTGACGTGACTACGTCTAATAGATCGATGAACGCCGGCAGTATGGAAGAAAACGTTGACGTCATTGGTAACGTTGTCATTGTCTGGTAACGCTCATCGTCCGGTAATGCTGGTAGTCACGTTAAACTACCGTCCGGAAACCAACTTTACAGACAACCCATTTTTTCTAACTTTTTTATTTCTAGGTTTACTTGAAAGTATGTTAAAAATCACTAGAAAGCGGTAAAAAATAAACCACATCAAGATTATACGCGTAAATAAAACATAATCTGCGAGAAGTAAATTAAAATGTAAAAAATTCACACATGACCGTATTCAGTTACCTTTGCCCGACACAGAATTAACGCGGACGTCTCAACCAGTACATACGTGCAGTTTTTGTAAATAAATAAAAAAAGAATGCATGTCACATGTATATAAATACTAGTGAGATATATTAATAGTATTATTTGTTTACGTAAAAACTAAGCGACATGCCCATTGATAAATACCTTATAACTTACGTACATAATAATTTTATTTAATATTTTTTTCGTTATGTGGGAAGAGTCTGTAAAAAGTCATAAGTAATAAATTGATTTACATCATCAAAACATGCTTATTTTACTAATTAATATTTCCTCGCGTCTACGAGTACTTTGAAATGACTACAGTTTTTCTTTACAACCAACGCATACTAATTTTTAAAACTTATATTTAGGGATTTATTTCCATAATCTAAAGTTATTTTAAATACATACATTTCGTTACTTCGTTCTTTCGTTCTTCTCAAATCTATTTATTTTTATATAGTTGTTTTCTAGTGATAATATATCTGTGAATAAAATAGTACCCAAGGAATGAGAAAAGAAGCAAAGGGAGACAAAATAAACGATGGGAAGACGAGATCGTGAAAGTAGCTGGGGCAGAATGGATGCGGGGAGCGAAAGACAGAACAGAATGGAAATCTTTGGAGGAGGCCTTTGTCGAGAGACAAGCTGTAGATTAGGGGAAACCGGTTGTCAATACCTAGACTTGTAAAACAAACAGCAATATAGACTTATTTTATTATATTTTTATGTACTTGTTTTCTTTTCGACCCCCTTATATTCATTCCCATTAGAAGTGTACTGTCGCTAATATTTGTTTCGTACTAATTCTGTGCCGGGATCTTGTGATCATTTATTTATCAAACCAACCGTGATGATAAAATACTGCTACCGGCTTTTTTATCTTTTCCACGTGGAAACCCTGACTTGGAAAAACTCACTTTATTCAGGATGTTTAGTAAAGTGTAAACTATCATAACAATTTTCCGTATTTTATGAGCAGTTTATTGAAGTTTACCGAAATAACATTGTTATATACTGGTATGTAGGTTCAATCTAGAACGCTGAGTAAGCAATACCAATAAACAGATTGGATGAGATCGCACGACAGGGATGTACTCAGGTGTAGGGGACAAGGGCATTTCTTCCCTTATATGTAATCTCTTGACAAATGTGAACTATCTTTAATAAGTATAATTGATGTAGGCCGTACTAGGTAAAGTAAATAAATAAATACAAATAAAAATAAAATAAAATTCTTCCCTGTAATATTTTTGTGTACTCAGTAAAGCGTCGATGACACACAAGCGTTTTTACAGGCGTTGTTAGCGTTTGGGAAGGATTGTAAAAACGCCGATGACACTGGGTGACTTTACACGCTACAAGCGAAGTCACTAGCGTGTATCGTGTAAAAACGCCGTGTGTCATCGTACTATAAAGGGATGAAATAAAGTAAGCAGTTTAGAAAATATATATTTATGGCCACAAAATGAGATCAGATAAAAAAATACTCATTTGCTTTTATAATATTTTTTTAAGATTAAATAGAAAAACCCCGAAGCGAATGAAATTATAAAATATTCTACTAGTAACTATTTTCCATGTATATAATATTAGTCTAAGCAGGAAGATTAATTAATATATCATCCTGCTTTAACGCCACTTGGGAGCCGCGAACATAATCGTAAAGATTAGCCCTTTTCAACCCTGAGTCCGCCCCTGTTCTAATCTGATCCATTATTCATATCGTGTAATGATGGACTAACTGGTATATGATTAGAACTATTGATGGCTGTTTGCTAATTATGAAACACGTTGGATTTCATATTATGAGATGGATTTATGGATTTTAAATGATTTTTGAAACGCTCGCTGAGTGAACTCTGCTAGATTCCGTGGGTGCCAACGCAAAACCATGTTTATAGCAAGTAGGTATTACTACTACTCGGGCGAATGAACATGCCACTTGGCTGACACGTGGCTTGGAACTTGCTGCGTCCCCCCCTGTCCCGCGCGGCGCCCTATTACTTATTATTGTCAAGGATTAGAGGACCTCTTCTCTATCAAGATTATCCAATTCCACGCTGTACTTTGTACAAACGCCATTCGAGCCAGGTGTCATGTTTGTTCGCTCGAGAAGTATGTACCGGTTGGAAGGATACTGTAGTTAGTACCCCAAGGGGTCCATTACGAAGGGTTAAAGTTTTAAGATAAATGCCGTATATCTCTGATACCCTTCATTCTAAAAATTTGGGAATCGGCATAGACTCATCAATCAATATAAAAAGCTTGGACCTTACTGACTGACAGACAACGTTCAGGTCGAACCACTGATCGTAGAGACTAGTTTGAAGTGAGTAATAATGAAATTTTAAAAATTCGCAACGTAAACGAAGTTGCGTGCAAGCTGGTTAACCATATTTCTTAAAGCCAACAAGTGGAGCGACATAACATAATGTGTTATGAAGCGACATCGACATAACAGTGTTGCCAGTAAGTCATAAGTCGAACTTCAGATCTCCTGTGCAACACTCGGTCATGGTTTGGTAAGTATGGGCTTTTTTATCTCGATACGACACGGGAAAAGCTTCGTGCAAAAGCTAAATAAACAAAGATAAGATGAGATGAGATGAAAAGCTTTGACCTGACTGAATGACTTACTGACTGACAGACAACGTTCAGGCCAAACCATTGAACGTAGAGACTTGAAACTTGAGGGTGTGTTTGTCAAGAGCTGAAAATAAGTATTTAGAAAGGTATTTATATATTCGCACCCCAAGGGGTCCAAACGGGGGCTCAAAGTGTTTACATAAATGCCGTATATCCCTGACACCACTCATTCTAGAAACTTGAAAATAGGCATGTCGACTCATTAATAAATGTATATTTAACAGTTTCTGAGATGAGATGAGATGAATTAAATATTAAATATGATTATTAAATTAAAAGCTTAAACCTGACTGATTGACTGACTTATCTACTAATAGACAACGTACAGGTCAAACCATTGAACGTAGAGACTTGAAACTTGGAGGATGTGTTCGTCAAGAGCTAAAAGTGAGTACTAAAAAAATAATTTTAAAAACTCACAACGCAAACGACGTTGCAAATGCTGAGTTGGACGCCATTTTGTGTCAGTTTAAGATAAGTAGGTAATTAAGTTAGTTCGAAGATTAGCATGGTATTATACCTAATATTAATGGTATTATTATAAGTAGCATAGTGAATTTTGTATAACAGTTGTCACAAATAAAATATTTTTTACTTTTTACTTTTTTACTTTTACGTTGCGGGTGGCGGGTAGCTAGTAAACAATATAAACGCACCTACAAATATTTATATTTTTTAATAAAATTCAAGAAATCCAAAATCAGAAACTCCAAAGTCACCCAAAAACCGCTCAACTAATTTAAGTACAGCCCGGTTAATCTTTAGTTTCGGTTGTACCGGAATTTGAGGGGGGGTTAAAAGGGGGCGGGGGGAGGGGGGGGGGGTGAGATGTATTAGTGAAATTCCAAGAGAGGGTGAGCCTACTTTCCGAAGGTTTAATGGGCTAAATATCTTGAGCCGAGATAATACGGAGGGGTAGCGTTGGCAAAGAAAATAGGAAATTAGGAACTTTTACGTCTGAGAGATTGTTAAAAAAGTTTTATCGCAAAAATATTAATTCTGTAATTATTTATTGTACACAAAAACACGATATAGTAAAAGTATAATAAAGTATAGTAAAACATAAAAGAAAACACATGTTCTTCTTTGTTTAGAGTTTTCTTCCAGCAAACCTTAGAGGCTAGAGAGAGGCTATGGTAAATGTGGGGGCGTGTACTGTAATTTAAATAATAATGGCTAAATTATTAGAAAAAGAAAAATATTTATATTATGTAATATTTACATATAAATATACTTGAATACCTACATATAAAACATTCTGTGGTATATATTCGCCTAATATATTCTTCCTTTGATAATATATTCGTCTAAAATTAAATATTGTATCAAAATACCCAAATGAATACAAAAAATATATGTATAGAATCAACTAAAAATGACTTAACGTCATACAATACGTTTCAGTGCACTCAAGTGCTGGTTCACATTATTCCAGCGCTGGACTTGAATGCTTACTTGAATAATGGAAACCAGAAATTGTGACCGGAAAATACCAATTATGCCCGGTTCACATTATTCCACTAAGCATGCCAGTCAGTCAATAATTTCAGGCGAAAACCACAGTAAGACTTTTTTAACAATCTCCCAGAGAAAAAGTTTCTTATATTTTCTATTTTCTTAGGCGTTGACCTAATAGAACGCGATCACGCGATCGTCGCGCGGGCAAGCGATGCGACCGTCGCGCGATCGCGCGATCAAACGTACTAACGTCAAATAGGCGTCCCGATTGGCAATCGCGCGATCGCGCTACGCGACGCGATGCCAATTGGGACGCGATGGTAGCGTCATCGTGTTCTATTAGGACACTGCCTTAGGTGCCCACGAGACGGTTTATATATCGGAATCCGCTCAAATCATGTTTGTGTTGCTGTCGGTACTAAGTGTAAAGTATTAGTAAGGAAGATTGTGCGTAAGTCGCGCCGTTCGGTGGAATATCGGCGCAATCGCGCCGTTACACGTAATGATCGGGGATTACGAGATATTTAGCTTTTTACAATATTTGATGCAAGTCGACACGGATAGTCTAGATAAAGATAAGATTGTGAAGTGACAAGATAAAGATAAAGATAATGTATGTGCCAAAACACTAGTACAATATAATGGTCTTACATAAATTGGTGTTCTATGTATTATCTACCTTTAGCTTAAATATTTTTTCATATTATTATACAATAATTTAAAACACACACACACATCACATTCACACTCCACACACACCACTGACAAACACAATGCGATTATTTGTTTGTAATTTACTGCTGTTAGAGTTACTAATTATCTACCCAGACTTACCTACCTATAATTTTTATATATTTACAGTAAACAAAATGTAGACTCAATTTGGTTTAAGAATAGTATATATTTCATAGCATATATAAGAAAAAAATGTAACTGTAAGTCTAATGTTAAATAAAAAAAAATAAAAAAAAATAAATAAAGATAATCAAGGTTTTACAAAAACAAAATTAAAACCACCGACTTCAATCGGAATGTTCTAGTGACCGTAGGCACCACTAAATAGTCACAGGGAAGCAAAATACGCAATTTGGTTCACTTCAACTACTTTTTTCAGTTATTTTGATTTCAAAACCAAAGTACTGAAGCGATTTTCTTGAAGTTTCTATGGGACCAATTTGGAAGTATATCCTTAACATAGATATTAAAAAAAAACTGAATTGAGAGCCTCCTCCTTTTTTGAAGACGGTTGAAAATGGTAAAAATGAAATCCATTTTCTATACACCGCAATAAACTTACTGTGCATTACACAATTTTTTTTGTCACGACTAAACTATAAAAAAACTACATGTGTGATCCAATCACCAGTTATCAACCAACTTGTTCAAACGGTCACGTCACTGATTCGTCGTGTCAGTGACATCACGTGTCAGTAACTCGTGACGTCACGCGTCAGTGACTCTCGGGGTGATAGCTTTAAATTAATTGGTGGACTCTGACACCAAAAAAAAAAATGGTTGTCTGTAAAGTTGGTTTTCGGATGATAGTTTAATGTGATCACCAGCGTAACGGGACAATGAGCGTTACCGGACAATGGCATCGTTACCGGACAATGACGTCAACGTTTTCGTGCATGCAGCCGGTATTCATCAATTGATAAGACGAAGTAACGTCAATTGTTTTATTTATTGAAATGAAAACTTCTTTAGGCGCGCTGAGTACTTTTTTTTCAACCGACTTCAAAACAGGAGGAGCATATCAATTCGGTTGAAATTTCATCAAAATTGGTTCAGTAGTTTAGTTTTTAAATCAAAATAACTAAAAAAAAGTCGTTGAAGTGAACAAAGTTGCGTATTTTGCTTCTCTGTGACTTCTCAGTAGTGCCTACGGTCACTAGAACAGTCCGATTGAAGTCGGTTGTTGTATGTTTTTGTAAAATCTTGAATATTAGATGGCTAATTTTTCGGTATAATATGTGAAAATCCGTTGGATAGAGCTAGTATAGTACAAATAGTAAGAACGATCCATTTAACCGGCAAGTACTCGCTAAGTGATTGGTGCACTACAGACCCATTAAATTTTCATATCCAATCACTAACGGTTCAGGATTGGTTCAGGTCATGAGCGGTAGCGATTTAAATTTGCGTTGAAAGTTTACAGGCTGAAGGTGGGTGCGGCAAACTGAAGACAGGAAACTATGGCGCACGATAGGAGAGGCCTGGTTTTTGTAACAGTTTTTGAAATTTTCTAAGGTTTATTTTTTTGTTTGGTAAATTAATAATAAAGTTTGAAATTCTTGCTTTGAAATTTAATAAAATATTTATAACAGAGATTAATAATAAATAACACAGAAATATAAAAAAAAAAAATTAAACTATAAATAACCTAGTCGGTCGTTGTCACCACCAGACGGCAACGTGCCCAGAACGCTGGCGGCATTGCCACGTTGAATGGCAATGCTTATACGCTGTGCAAAGTAGAAACCAGCATTCTGGTCACGTGTAGACTCTTTTAGCCTACCAGCCAGATCTTTGTAGATATTGTGTGCCCCTGGTCCCCAAGGGCCTAATGTTTCTACCCCATACTTTGAAATTGAAATGGGACACGCGGTATATTGTTTTGTTTGTAAGCATGACAATGCGAAGATAATAACCTTCGAACCGATTTGCATGAAATTTTAAGATTGTAGATAAAAACAAAAATTTTTAAAATGATGCTACTAATACTGAAACATAAGAAACAATGATTATATATTTAAATTGAAAGTTTTTATTTGATACCTATAAAAATGTATATTAAAAAAATTGGTTGTCTGTATAGTTGGTTTACGGACGATAGTTTAACGTTACTACCAGCGTAACAGGACAATGAGCGTTACCGGACAATGACAGCGTTATGACGACGTCAACGTTTTCATGCATGCAGCCAGCGTTCATCGATTTATTAAATGTAGTCACGTCAAAAAAAAAGTTGTAATTTATTTATAAAGATGAGCTTAAACGGTTCAGGGGTTCAAGAGATAGAAAGAGGTTGTTCAAAGTAAAATCGATTTTTTTTACTACTCGCTGAAGTTTGCTGCTACCGTCCATCGTTCTTATTTTTTTGCAATGTTTCTTGCAATTCTTTTAATTCTTTATTGTAAAAACAAACAAGTTAAAATAAAAATCATAAAAGAAGCGAGAGGCGATGGAAGGTGTGGGAGCTTGTACTGTAATTTAAATAATAATGTTTCCATCTTTATGATGTTGTTTTTTGTCTTAAGGAGTACAATAAAGCATTTAATTTATTCATACTTACGACGATACCGTGGCTTAGTTGGTAGTGACCCTACCTACGAAGCTTGGTGTTCCGGGTTCGATCCCCGGCCGGGGTAAATATTTATGACGAACACAAATGTTTGTTCTCGGGTCTTGGATGTTGTGATGTGTTGTATGTGTCCATGCCACCTGCGACACAGGGAATCCTAGTGCAGGGGTTTGAGTTATGAATGTTTTAAAAAAAAAACAGAAATATAGAAATATACTCGCATAAGTCTATAACTTGGTACAGACGCAGGCTCCGTGTACGGATGTCCCACCTTTATTGGCTCAGCGGTCGCTATTGACCCAATGGCGAAAGGGAATTTTAATCGTGCTTTAATTAATGTGAACTCTACTATTCTTATTTCATTAATTAATTAATTAATTAATACTATTATTCAAGTCAAGTCACACTGACTACTTTTTGACAAATAAATTTTGATTTTGGCTTGGTAATTTAGGTTACTGAATAAATAAAAAAAATATTTTTGGACATTTCATTTCATTGGAGCTACATAGAAAACATAAATACTATTTTTATAAATACATAATTACACACCTACATAATACATAGAAAGCACCTAGACTCATGACAAACACCGATGTTCATCATACAAGTGATTCTATCCAACTTTAGCTAGTGAGCTGAATAGGGTTGAGTATCATTTATCTTCTTCTTCTTATCGTGTCACTAGTTCTTTCGAACCAGTGCGGTGAAAGGATTTCGAGTGCAGAAAAGGCTCCTTTCGTGCATTTGACACAATGTTTTCCGAACTTTTTAGGTTCTTATGACACGGCGGGTCCGCAACACATAGGTATAAAAACTATAGTAAACGTTGAAGAAAAACAACAATCACAGGACTTAAAAACCAACGTCACATTGGATTTTTGACACTTTAATTTACAATAACCCTAGAAATGTAGGTATGTATGAAAACATCAAATTCTTTTTCTCAGTCGTAGATATAAACAATATTATTATTTTGAAAATGTTTTCCATAACAAGCGTTGCTTTATTTTTTCATCCTAAAACAATTTGCTTTGTCAAAATCAGACGAGCGAATCATAATAATGCCTTTAGGCTTTTCAAATAAATATAAGAATGTTTGAGTTATTTCAATTTCAAACCTCTTTGGATACGAGTTATTGCTTCTCTTCTACTTTAGTTTAAAATTTGATTTTCAATTTTACAAATTAATAGTTATTGTGGGAGGTATGAAGATAGCTAAAATTCAAATAGCTTGTTTATGGATATAATTTTTAAAGATAATTTTTATTTCATGCAAAATGTACGTAATAAATTGAAATATTTGGCGCTTTATAATTGTCATATTTTAAATTGTAATATTTATTGAAACGTACTTTATAATTGTAATTATCGTAATATTTTATATTATAAAGTACATTTACCAAAATGTAATATTTGTAGGTACTATATATATATTTATATATTATTTTATGTATAATTGTATTATTTGGCGTGTTTTTTATTATTGATGTATGGTTCTACATATACTTACTACAAATTTATTTTAAAATTCAAATTAAACAAATAATTAAGATGTTTTTACAAGTTTGAACGAATTTTTTGTAAGAAAAAAAAACTTTTTACATTATTATGTTGTAGATGTGAGCATTTTTAAAAAGTTTGAAGGACCTTATTAATATTTTCACCACCAAAATTTAATTACTAGATAAAAAAACGGCATAGGTAATCAGTCAGTACTTAAAAAAAACACAAAAAAAATTAAGTCGATTTCAAAATAAATATGATAAAAATGGTATGGCTTTGCTTCAATACGTAGTATCATTCATAAATAATTTCAATTTCGTTCATCGTCTGGCAACCCGGGTACGTAGCTCGAGCCAGCTCGCTGCGGCTTGTCTCGGGCGCCGCTGTCACTCTGTCATTTGGTAGTAACCCAAAATTCTGACTGCACAGATAAAACGTGCCCCTTCTGAATTGCCCATTTAAGTTTTTTTGGTAATTAAGTCTTGTTGGTGTATTTAACCAGCTGTATATGATATGATATTGAGCTTGTTAATATTTAACACGTCGTATCAAGTCTAGACGACTTTATTGGGATTCTTGATGTGATGAGAATGAATAGAATATTCATCACAGATAGGGATCAGCTTTCATATAGGTAGTCTGAGTTTTTTAATCTATATAAGTTCGAATGGTTTTAAACCTACCCGACTTTTTTAACTAAAATTGCTAAGAGTAATGATAATAATAAATTGTTATTCAAAAAAGAATTCACAGACTACTTCAGGCAAATGAATAAAAAAAATCTGCTCTACCGCCGAAGAAGTTTCTCAGGTCTATATCACAAGTATATCTAGACTTAGCTTAAACCGAGAAGTCTTTAACTAGACCTGTACAGATATCTTAGATCTTAATTAAATTAAATTAGTTAGGTTTTAATCACATGTGTAACAATATTAAGATCTTTTATTTTTTTGGAAAATAAACTTTATTTTAAAAAAAAAATATGGAAATAGATTTAGTTTTTCTTTCGAAATCAAAGCAAGATTTTAAGACTTTAAATTTGTTTTGAATTTTATCGTGAGGAAACCGGCATGTCTTAGAATCTAAAAATTTCGAAAACATGTGTCAAGTGCATGAAAGGAGCGTAGAGGCGCACTTGAAATCCTTTCACCACACTGGTTCGAAAAAACTAGTGACACGATAAGAAGAAGACCTTGCTTTGTTATATTATAGAAAGATTAAATTTTGCTTCTTAATTCCGCTAAAACTAAATATTACTAAACATTATTACGGATGCTCTGAAAATCCAAAAACAGTAGATCACAGTATACCTTTTCTTAGATAAGACGAACTAATTTATAACCTACAACTGTTTCGTTACACACCGTTAAACGAACAGCACTCAGCGTCTCACCGCAACGAACACAGGAAATCGTGAAATTCACGTGAACGTGGAAAATTAGAAATCTCTGAAAAGGCGGGAATTCAACACCATTCCGACCGGATATCCGGTGAAAAGCCTTTAGCGGCGTAATTTATTTTTAATTGGTCGCTCGGGAACAAGCGCGGACCTTTGGTTTTTGAGAGCAATGTGTGGGGATTTTTAATGTGAAAGTAGAGTTAAAATTACTCTAGTACTTTAGGAAAAGTAAAATAAAATTAATTGAAAAATTCATAATAAATTACAAATATCTCAGTACAACTTTACAAAAAATACTTAATTTATAATCATGGTTTTACAAATACATACAACAACCGACTTCAATCGGACTGTTCTAGTGACCGTAAGCACCATTAAAAAGTCACGACTTTTTTTTCAGTTATTTATGTTTCAAAACCAAAGCACTGAACAGATTTTCATGAAATTTCTATGAGACCAATCTAAATGAACTTATAATATAACCTATCAAATATTTTTTTTTTCAAATCTTATCTGATTATAAACAAGTTCTGGTGGGGTAACAAACATAAAAAGAAAAACAACCAAATTGAGGTTCTTTTCCTTTTTTGAAGTCAGTTGAAAAAACTCCTATACGCTACTTTTTAAGCAGATACTAAGTGTACAAAGCATCGATCAGCTACAAGTACTCTATATACTCTATGTTGCAAGGGCGACGATTCGAGCAATATTTTCAGTATTTCCTGTAAAAGTAGAAAACGACAAGTATTTCAGTAATACAGTGGATAATATTGGTCGCGCTGGAAACCGGCAAATGAGGGTTTCATGACATAACGGGTAAGGTAGTGTGATTGCTATGGAGAGAGCTTATCTTTTAAAAACTTTTCATCATTTTGAAAGAGAGTGCGTCGGCCAGTCACTGTGATCCCGCTATACAGGTTACCTGGAAGAAATCACTCACAGCGATAAGGCTGCCACTTGTACTATCTACCCTAAGGCCTTTTTACCCGACTGCCAAGGAAAGTTTTGTATGCATGTACATACGTACACATACGTATGCATGTAATGTATTACTAATACTGAATGGTTGAACTTACTTACCTATGACAGTGTTGAAAAGCTTTTTGAAAAAGTTGTCTAAAACTAGTAGGTAGGTATGTTGAAATAAAAATATAAAATGGCCGCATGCTGCCGCCATCTAAGATCTTCTGATATTTGGAATAGCCTACGTCACTTGCGTGACTTTCACAAATCCAATGACACCTCATTTGTAAAAAGCTATCGAGTTGCAATATTATTTATACTTTATGGTTTGCTGTTATCTAAAATTGTAAGTAGGTAAGTCTTTTGTGTGTAAATTTATTTGTTAACTCATATTTTACAAACGGCTGGAGGTATCGTAAGATTCGTCTCAATAAATTGAGTGTCCTTAGATAGTTTTTTTTTAAATAATCAAAATAGCGGATATTTTGCGGTAAATTGTAGGTCGTTGATAAATTTTTGTTTACCAAACCTATCGAGTAGGATATCAAAATGAAGGAAATTAAAAGAATATTACAAAAATATATTTAAGTCATATGTTTAAGTTTAATTTAGAATTATGAATTGGCAATCAATGTATGTAAGTAGATATAATATTTTCGCAGTCAGGTTTTCAGTTTTTATAAACTTTAAGCTTGTTAGACCTAGTGCGAGGAATAGGGTCCCCCAGTGGTACGATTTTTTAATAATAGGTTACTAAACTTATATAATTTATTATTTACCAGATGTGCATTTGTGATAAAGATAAGATGAAAAAAATATATTTTAACTACATATATGATTATAGTTAAAATATACCGCAGCGCGCTCGCCTCTACATATGACCTCGGGCGCGGCACTGCGCGTGCACTAGTCGTGTGAAGCCACCATAAAAACTTCAAAATAAAATCTTTTTAAAACAGGAAGAAAAAAGTCTGTCTCCGTAGGTAACGCCACCATATATTCGCTGTGACCGCAAGATGGCATTATGAAAACATTACATTCGGAAGAAAAATGTATTTTTAAGGAGCCTACAAATTTTTAGAATATTTCCCTAGTGGAAACAGAAATAACTATTCACGAAAAACGAGAGTATACATACGAAATTGATAACTTGAACTTGAATTTCAGCTCTTGACGAACACATCTTCCAAGTTTCAAGTCTCTACGTCCACTGGTTTAGCCTGTAGGTTGTCTATCAGTCAATCAGTCAAGACAAATCCTTTAATACACAAATTTTTAATTACCTACAAAAAAAAAATTAAATGGAGAATGCAAAAGGTGTACTACGTTGTATCTGTGCAGTCAGAATTTTAGGTTTCTACTAAATTGCAGAGTGACAGCGGCGCGAGTGCGGCACCCGAGCCGAGCTGCGGTGAGTTGGCTCGAGCTAAGGTACCCGGGTTTCTGTGGGAGGGACCAGGACTCTGCCCAGCACACGCTCGAGGAGTGCTCGGCGTGGAGCTCCGAACGGCGGGTCCTGATGGACCAAATCGGGCAAGACCTCGCCCTAGCGTTGTTGCGGCAATGCTGCAGAGGCGACAGCGTGGAGGGCAGTAGCCTCTTTCTGTGAGACCGTCATGGTTCAGAAAGAGGCTGCTGAGCGGGATCGCGAGAGATCCAATCCCGCTCGGAGACGGCGGGGCCGGGGTGTCCAGGTGGGACATCCCGGGCCGTCCGCCCCATGAGGGGTGGAGGTGTCTCCTGCCAATGAGGGAGATCTTGCTGGGTTCGAGAGCGGTCGGAGTGGGGGCTCTGGCTGCATTATACTCGAACCCGGGACGGCTGCAGTGCACAGGTAGGCATGCACTGCAAGCGGAGCTCGGGGTTGGCGCAAGCCTTCCCTGGGATGGGCCTCACAGCAACGTGCGTGAGTGACACCGGTACGTATTCTTCGGATATCCCGGGGTCCCTCTAATGCGCAGAGGTCGGCCACCATGGGGTTTTAGTCGGTATGAGTCCGACATACCCCTCCGCCCTCCCCCAAGGGCGGGGGGCATCCATGAGGATTTCCCCATGTAAAAAAAAAAAAAAAAGGTACCCGGGTTTGCCAAACGATGAATAAAACTTGTATTATTATCAATAATGGGTACCGCCTGACGATACGACTGACCATAGGAAAACGACTAACGGTAACAGTTATCCAAAACTTATCAATTTTTTTTTGTCAATAATTTTACTTATTTTTTTTTAAGTTTTTTTGCAATATCTGTTGTTCACTAACGGCAACTGACTATGCGTATTTTTTTCTGATAATTAAAAGTTTACGATGTATACCATACATATCATACATATTTTAATATTAAAAATTCATTTTTATACCTCACACGAAACCGCGTTCTGTTCTTAGTATAACCACTACTAGAAGGTTTAGATTCAGTACTTAGCCTAAAAGCGAAACTTTGTTTGTATCCAACTAAGCATGGTTTTGGTTAGAATCCATTGTTGTATCCATCAGTGTACTTCAAACTTATAATTTACCTTGAACTTATATCCCAAACTAACATCGGTACAGTCAGCCGAATAAGTTAGAAAAAATAATAATTAACCTTATTTATATTTCAAAATTATATCAAATTTAACTTCTCTTCTCTTATTTGATTAATTTTATTAATGTTGATTATGTGGTTTGTAAGATAAAGTCAGAAAATTTGAATTAAAAAAAACGAGCGAGTCTTTCGGTAGTCGCATTGTGATTTGTAACACAAAATATGACGTTTCACCTTAGTAATAAGCAACATTTATATTTGGAATGGTTCTATTTACTTATTTTTTCTGAGATTGGTATCATCTGACGGTCAACATCTTGTTACACACTTTTGTCCCATTTTGACGAAATTACTCTGTAACATCTTTCCTCTCGCTTTCTGTCAATTAGTGGCAGTGATTTCGTGAAATGCAAAAGAAGTGGCTAACAGGAAGTTAGCCGTAAGATGGTGGTACCAACCTGAAAAATAAGTAGGTACAGAGAGCGTCATAGATAAGTATCTCCCTTGCATTATAATACCCAGCTTCAAATCCCTTTAAATCACAGTCGCAGCGAATGGAGAAGTTTTGCCTTTCAAAAATAGATTATATTTGTATAACCATATGTAAGCCTAAAAATAAGTTTAAGTATTACAATTTTTTGAAAGGATTTATAGCTGGGTGTCTTGTGCAAGGGGGATACTTATCTCTGACGCTGTCTGTACATAGATTTTTTCCAAATTTAAATGAGATGTCAGATGTTATACATCGCTCATTTTTCATTTGTAAAATTCTAACAAGTTTTTATTATTTTTACTAGCGCTTTGACATTTGAAAGCCTATGTAGCGTCTCAAAACCACTGAGTCCATTAATTTTGTAAATAAATAAATATATTAGATTTTATTTCGGAATTGTACACATTTAATATGTCCGTAATAAGAATGAATTATAAATAAGCTAGATACGATTGTTTTAATTCAAAGTCTCCTTTGCCACAGCTGGGTAAAATAATATCGAATGGCATTTGTGTCTGAGTGTACGTACAACGCTCCTAAAAGCAAAGTTCTGGCTAGGTAGGAATCCGGCAATTTCCGGCAGAACCGGAAGTGGCAGTTTACCTGACAGTCAGTTCCGGCTTATTTTGACCTGTAATGGATGAGGTTTCAGTGGAAACTTTTAGGAGATATTTTTTTTTCGTAAAATTACTTTTGAATTTGCCTGTCTACTAGTGTGACAAGTTAATTAGTCAGTAAAAAAAGCCGTGTCAGCTGAGTGGGAAGTGCCTCGGATTTCGGTGCAGGCGTGGGTTCGAACCCGGTGGTACACCAATAGAGGAGACAAATAGAATTTTTTTTTTGCTGTCTGTCTTCTAGTTAAAAAAATCATTTAAAGAGTTTTACTAGTGACACGATAAGAAGAAGAAAATCAGTCAGTCAGTTTTACAATTATAGAAAAAGAGATTTCTTCCCATAACCAAGAGTAAAATGAATAATGATGTATTCAAATGCAGTCCTCGGGAACCCTCTTTCCCTCACTAATGATATTTCTCGTGTACAAGATAAGTGTCAAATGGATGGTGTTATGCAATTTGTCTCTCGAAGCAGCCACATCACACTTTATCATATTTTTCATTCATTCATTTATTTATTCTCATAGACATTACAATATGTTGTTAGACATTTCAATGCAATATGAAAAAAACTTCAAATTACTATTTTAAAAATTACGAGTAAATAATCTAATAATAAGTACATTTTTTTAAGAAGTGGGTAAGTTATTACAAAGGTTATGTTATCGGCTCCCACTGAGGACGAACTAGTTTGAATCAACAGGAACATTTAAGTCTAAACGGTTCAGTAAGTTTAGCGTGCTAGAGTAACAATTAAACAAAAATTTATCCATTTATTCTCACAAATTCGCATTTTTAATATAAAATAACTATTTCTGCTTAGGACCAAACGACAAAAGTTTTCACTTCATCACTTTTATCGACTGGAGCCGACTTTACTCAAACGAGCGTTACATAACCGAGCATAACGACTCAGTCTCATACCCACAAAATAAATTGCTCAGCGCGCCTAAAGAAGTTTTCACTTCAAAAAGTGTTTTACCTGTTTATTTTAAATCTGCATAACCCTGTCCAAAAGCGTTACTGTCTGTTTCGAGTCCAAATTAATTCCGTTACTTCCACTTTGAACGGCGCAATCGTTTCCAATGTACAGTCAGCTGCAATTCTTCTTCTGATAAGAAATCTGACAAGTACATTAATTTGAAAATTATTGCGTGCACGTTTCTTTGCAAATTTAAGATTAATTTATAAGTGAAAGCTTGGGAGTGTATACATGTTTGTGACTGACTGTACCTACTACAGATTATATCATAATCAAGGTTTTACACAAACATGCAACAACCGACTTCAATTACTTTTTCAAGGACTGTTCTAGTGATCGTAAATACCCCTGAAAAGTTACAGGGAAGCAAAATACGCATTTTCGTTCACTCGAATGACGTCATTTTTTATAAATTCCGTGACTTAAAAGGGATTTTCAGGCGTATAATCCCCCTAAATCCTTAATATCTTGATTTCAAAACAAAAAATATTTTTTCCAATCGGTTTATAAACAACAAACAATAAAAAAAATACCCCAATTAATAAACTCCTCCTTGTTTAAAGACGGTTAAAAATAAGGCAACTATCAACATTTCCCTAGACCAATACACTGCTACGCATGAATTTTATTAGTTTTACATTTAAATGAACCACAAATATGGATTTTTAGACACATCCCCTGTAATATTTTTTTTAACTTCACTTCCCCGGACCAAAACAGTACAACGCATGACCTTGGTTTACAAAGTCCGTGACTTAAGAGGGGTTTTCAGGCGCATAATCCCCCTAAATCCTTAACATCTTGATTTCATTTGGGGTGAAATGAAACGTTAATTCTCAAGATAAAACGGAACGTTAATTTGGTGGACGAGAAATTATTACTCTTTTTGGACGACAGATGTCAGATCTAATATTTTAAGAATAAACCCTGGTTTTTTTAATTAAGATTGAAAGTTTGTAAGGTTTTTATGAAGATTAAATTGAATAGGAACCCTAAATTTTGCTCTAACTAATTCCGACTTAGTAAAAGTATAGTAAGAATAATCAAGGTTTTAAAAACATACTACAACAGACTTCAATGGGACTGTTATACTGACCGTAAACACCACTGAATAGTCACAGAGCATCAAAATACGTAATTACGTTTACTTGGTCGACATATTAACAAATAGTATAAATATATTTAGTAATAAATCCGCTTAATTTCTAAACAAAGGTTTTAATTAACTTAACTTTAGTTCAACTAAACCAAAGAGTCAAAGAACAGAAATCCAAAGTTTAAAGATACGACACGTGTTTCGCCTCTACACGAGGTATCATCAGGAGGTGTGGACTCGCCGAAGTTTGAAACGAGAGTGAATAAACATTTTTTTTTTTTTTTTTCGGATGGACGTTTAATGCAGTTAGCCGCAGATGGCTGTTACTGCGTCACCGGACTCTCGGCGAGCGCAGATGGCGCTCTGCCTTAAAATTTAGGTTGGGGCAAACAGCACAAGGGTACCCAACGGTGGGTCGAACCTCGGCTTGGACTGTTGCCAGGGGGATGATTGGACTATCGACCCAAGGCACCGTTAGGAATCGAACCTAACGATGTAGAGGGCCTGTAAGAGAGATTCCGACCACGCCGGCGCGGTCGGTAAGCGAATTGTGGAGTGTTACGTCTGTCGCGAGATGACTGCATTTCCGCCACCGGATTGGATTCCGCCACCGGATTGGTCAGTGAGTGAATAAACAACGTTGCCCGGCCCGTATTTATACCCGTTGTGGCGATGAGTCGCTTGTCGTATAATCCGACGTCACAAAAATCCTCAACAAAGGAGACCTTGGAATATATATATATAATATGTATATATAATAAAGTATTTATATTTATAACAGAGATTAATAATAAATAACACAAAATATAAAAAAATAAAAAATAATAAACTATAAATAACCTAGTCGGTCGTTGTCACCACCAGACGGCAACGTGCCCAGAACGCTGGCGGCATTGCCACGTTAAATGGCAATGCTTATACGCTGTGCAAAGTAGAAACCAGCATTCTGGTCACGTGTATATATATATATATGTGTTGTATCTTTAAACTTTGGTTTTCTGTTCTTTGACTCTTTGGTTTAGTTGAACTAAAGTTAAGTTAATTAAAACTTTTGTTTAGAAATTAAGCGGATTTATTACTAAATATATTTATATAATTTGTTGATATTTATGGATTTCCGCAAAGTAACGCCTGAATCAATCAATTAACTTTACTTTACTTACTTTTACTGGAGGACGTGGTGGCCGAGTGGATGAGGCCCTTACCTTACGATCTGATGGTCGCGGGTTCGAATCCTGGTGGCAGTCATGCGTTAATGGTTTTTTCGGTCGAAAAAATCTATGTATGCATCCCACGTTCTCGCAACGGTGAAGGAAAACATCGTGAGGAAGCCGGCATGTCGTAGAACTTAAAGTTCGAAAACATGTGTCGAGTGCACGAAAGGAGCCTCTTCGAGGCGCACTTGAAATCCTTTCACACTGGTTCGAAAGAACTAGTGACACGAAGAAGAAGAAGAAGAAGAAGAAGAAGACTTACTTTTACTTTTTTTTTGGTCGACATATTTTTTCCAGTTATTTTGATTGAAAAACTAAATTACTGAACCGATTTTGATATAATTTGCATGGGACCAATCTGAAAGTATATCCTCTCAAATAAATAATTTTTCAATGAGGTTACAAATATAAAAAAAAACAACTGAAGTGATAACCTCCTCTTTTTTTGAAGTCGGTTGATAAAAGACAAATTCTATATACTTTTCACATTACTTGACGACACGGATGGTCGAGTGGCAAGTGTGTTGGACTGCCACGCCGGTGTCGCGGGTTCGATTCCCGCTCCTGGACAAACATTTGTGTGACGAACATCGATGTTTGTCCTGAAACTAGGTGTTTTCTATGTATAATACGTACCTATGTATTTGCAACAAAAAAGCATATATGTAAATATAAGTATTGTATCATCATCTGGTTTGCATAGTACAGTCGGCTCTATAATTGTCTTTACACCCAGCTTACGCCGGTTTTCTCCTGTAATTAAACCACTCACGCAAACACATCATGTTTGTGTGTGAATAAACTACTGATGTGAATAAACCACTTAAGATATGTTACCCCTAATATATACCACAAGTAGTTTAATCACAAAAGAACATCGGCGTAAGCTGGGTGTAAAGACAATTATAGAACCGACTATACAAGCATAGAGAAGCATAACCCTTATTTGCCAGTCGGGTAAAAAAGATACTTGCTTAGTTTGGGGCAGTGTAAAATTTCCTAAATATTTATTTATTTATTTTATGTACCTATTACTCGCATTCGTATAAAGTAAAGCATTAACTTATTTTACACCTCATGGTCGGGTAAGTTTTAAACCTAAATCCCCATTATTTGTCACGTCATAACTCACACACAATAGGTAATCCACACAAAAGCTAAACTTAAACTCACACACTCAAATACCCACAGACTATAAAAAGTTGATGTGGCAGTTTATATGGGTCGTTCCGAATTGCATCCGAGGCTATAGATACATAATATGTATTAATTTCGAAAAAAATATACCTATCACACCACTGCAAAACATTTTGGTATTAAAAATAAATTGAAATACTTTCATACCTATGTAGAAAAGGCATTTCGTGTAGAAAGTGCACATGAAATCCTTTCGCCACACTGGTTCGAAAGAACATATAAGAAGAAGAAGAAGACCTATGTACTTACATCCAAAGATTTCTAGACAGTTGGAAAACAAAGTGACCCATTTCATTATTACTAAGCAGTTTTCCTAAATGAATTGTTTTTGACGTGACTACGTCTAATAAATCGATGAACGCCGGCTGCATGCACGAAAACGATGACTTAATTGTCCGGTAACGCTCATTGTCCCGTTACGCTGGTTATGACGTTGTCACGTTAAACTATCGTCCGTGAACCAATTTTATCGAATTCAGTTAGGTACATCTTCTTCATCTTATCGTATCACTAGTTCCTTCGAACCAGTGTGGTGAAAGGATTTCAAGTGCGCCTCGAAGAGGCTACTTTCGTGCACACAGTTAGGTACATAAAAGGATTTATACATATTTAAAATGTTTTAAAAAAACTGCACTTTTCGATGATAACGTAAATTTATGGAGAATTCTCCATTCTTCGAAAAAAAAATATTTATTAAAACCTCAAATTGTCAGCTCCATAATTTCCAAACTCTAACCGCTTAAAATATAAATCTCAAGTTCTGACAGCGCCGGTTTTAAGATCCAGCGCAAACTTTTAACACTTTGAAGGTTGTTTCCTCCCCTCTTCCCCCCGAGCACCCCCGGGGCAAACATTCATATGATGAATCGTTGAAGATGAGCACCGATTTAGACGATATTTCTACTTATCTAAAAAGTTTTATCATTCTTAGACTTTTGTTCAAGCAAGGTAAAATATCCTGATCTCATACTCCCTCTAAAATTCTAAAACATCAAGTTGGGAGGCGACCCCAGCATGATTCCGTCTAATAGTACGATGACACACGGCTTTTTAACACGCTACAAGCCAGCGTTTACGCTTGTAGCGTGTAAAGTCGCCCAGTGTATCATCGGCATTTTGACAATCTGCTTCTATACAAGCCGCTTGTAAAAAATCTGTGAAAAAATAGAAAGCCGGTCTAATTTACATGCCACACAGCGTGTAAATTAATTAAAAAAAACATTGACAAATTAATGTCATTATTCGTCAAAATCATTACAACTGCGTAATTTGGTGAGATTACACGTATTATTTATAGTTACATAAAGCCGAGGCCACACGAGCGATGTTTACGCGCGAGGTGAAATATTCACGCGGTGTATTAGCGCCAGCCTTATTACCAGAGTCGTAATGAGAGACTACTAAAATGAGTGGAGTCGACGATGACAGTATTTTTTATAGCCTTTATATGGAAAAAATAATAATATATTAGGTATGTTATTAGGTTCGGGTCGGAATGAGGTCATATCTACTTTTTTTCTAGATTAACACGGGTTGATTATATAATTTCCATATAGTATTTTGTCTTTTCATTCTGCTTTTGCGTTAGTCAGTAATTGGGATTTAAAATAAAAAAAAAAATATTCGAAAACTAATCACAAAGGAATAAATAAATGGGTTTCATTCTTCTACTAATAAAAGTAATATAATTCTTATGTTACTTGAAATAAATTTACTATATTTAGGCATATATTAGACATGTATAATAAAAAAAAACAAAAAAAAACTAGTAACAAGTAATGGGATTGGTAAAAACACTGTTTATTTTACCGAATTGTCATACAAATATGGAATGTAATAATAACACATAACCAAACAAAACTATAATAATAATAACAAAAGATTATAGAACATAAGATATATAAATGAACAGTAATTTCACACTGGTGGCATAACTTCGCAGAGCTATGAAAGCAGGATAACATAACTGCCTATTTCTATAGAACAAAATAAGCCTCCACAGTTTTCCCTGTCCAACGCAATGCAGGCGAATTTCAGCACCAGAAGGCAATACCCAGAAGCCTTCATAACGGACGTTATATTATTGCGAGAATAAACATAACGCAATTATTGCCTGTTCCTGCCCGTTACTGTCAATTTGTATACTTAATTAATTATAACGAAACGTAGTACATCACTGTTTTTTGATTGGCATTAAATTTCACAATAAATAAAACATATTGTGGACATTTCACACAACGCCATCTAACCCCAAACTAAGCAGAGCTTGTACTATGGGAACCAGATGGCTGATAGAATACTTAAATACTTTTTTTTCGTAAATATATACATAGAATACATAGAAAACACCGAGACTCATTACAAACATTTTGTCGTTTTTCTTAATGACCTAATCAACTTCATTAGCAATGCTGTGCCTAGTATAAAGTTGGTAGTTTATGCAGACGATACGAATGCAATAATCCCCGCAACTAGCATTCAAGAACTTACTAATAAGATTGAAATTTCCTTAGAGGCTTTTGAGAAATGGTTTAATTCCAACAATTTGAAACTTAATATATATAAGACAAATGCGATTTTATTCAAAACGACTGCCCATAAGCATGATACTATAGACATAGTTAGAGGAGGGACTAAAGTTAACTTTACTGATAGTGTAAAATTTTTGGGAGTTCTCATTGATCAGTTCTCAAACTGGAAGCCAGAACTAGAAGCAATTGAAAACTCTGTTAGCTCGGCGTGTTATGCTTTGAGAAGTCTTAGAGATGAAGTAGATCTCATGCAGCTAAAAAATATTTAATAAGCTCTAGTTGAGTCAAAATTAAGATACAGTGTTAAGTTTTGGGGAAATAGTTACATATATAATATAAATAGGGCTTTTGTCATTCAGAAACGGGCAATTCGTACCATACATAGTACGGATACCTCCCTGGGAGTCTTGTAAGGATCATTTCCGTAAACTAAAAATACTGACCCTTCCTAGCTTGTATATTTTAGTGGTTCTCATGGATATTGTGCGGCATCCACTTAAGTATGAAACATTAGAGAATAGGGCAAAGAGGCTTAATACTAGAAGAAAAGACCTTGAGCTTCCAATGCATATGAGGTTAAATGTGTCAAAGCATGGCTGTCGTTATCAAGCGGTTCTTCTCTATAATGCTCTACCTAATGAGATGAAAACAATTAACAATCCAAACGTGTTTAAAAATAAACTGAGAAACCTTCTGTTGGAGGGGTGCTTCTATACAATTGACGAGTTGATGACAAGATAGGTTTAGTGACATAGGATAGTATGTAGTTAGTAGGTTTGCTGCTGTAGTGTAGTTTAGGTAGTAATTATGAAATTGTATTTTTTTTTCCTGTATTTTTATTAAATTTTTATTTTTGCTTTGTGTGTACTACAGAGACATTCATATACGATTGTGAAATTGTGATTGAATAAATAAATGAAATGAAATGAATGACACAATGCAAGCAAATATACAAGCTACAAGCCAGCGAGTACGCTTCTAGCTTGTAAACTGGCCTCGCGTCATCGGCTTTTTTACAATCTGCTAGTTACAATCCTTCCGGACCGCTAACGGCCGCTAATTCGCTCACTTGCTAGTTCTTAAACTGGCCGGCTCATAGCTTGTAAACTAGGCGTATGTCCTCGAGGCTTTAAAAGACGTGGTTGTCGAATGGACTGTTTCAATTGAAAAAGTCGGTAAAAACGGTAAAGAAAAACAACATGAAAAATGTGGCCTAAAGAAAGGAGAAAAAAAATATCATAAGGCATTTATGAAACTTATTTAAAATAAAACTTAGAAAATGGCTCGCAAATCGTGTCCATTATAACTTAAAATAATATTTTGATGGTGAGTGAGAAACTAATTGCCCCTTGCACCAAAGTCGAAAAATCGAATACTTTGATAGGATTTTTTTAATATAAGTACTGCCTAAAACTTTACTTAGATCAATTTCCATTGCACCAAACAGAACAACACACTATGTAATCCCCAAGTCTGTTAATTTTTAAATAAGCAAATGAAATGAATGAACGAACGAATTCTAGGTTGTCTTGTCTATGGTTTATTGAATACTTGACATAACTTTGACGCAATTAAAATAAATAAAACTGCATAACAGAATATAATTTTGTGATATTTTCCGGGTTTTGTGTGTTTAGCGATGTTGAATGTACCTATTACTCAATTTAATATAAGACAAGCAGTCGAACAATCATTCAAAAAAGGGCTCAGATATTTTGTGTAACAAGTCCTTGAGACGGTAACAAAGTGAAACGGTCGGCGAATGAAAAAGGCAAGAATATAATGTAAAAACAACGTGTGGAGTTAAAAGAACCAAGAAAGCTGTGAAGAATATGTTCCAGGATCCTAATTCCAGCGGTTTTGTAATGATTAACGTAACTGTTGTTTTTTTATCAGCAGACGACACCGTGGCTGTTGGTAGTGACCCTGCCTACGAAGCTTGGTGTTCTGGGTTCGATCCCCGGCCGGGGAAAAATTTGTGTCGAACACAAATGTTTGTTCTCGGGTCTTGGATGTTGTGATGTGTTGTATGTGTCCATGCCACCTGCGACACAGGGAATCCTAGTGCAGGGGTGTGAGTGTGTGAATGTTTATTGTTATTGTTATTGTTTATAAAATTATATATTTTTGGCATATCAATGTGTTTTATACTGGTTATTATATAGTTATTAGGTAAGTGAAGGGTTTGGGTCCATCGTTGTCTAGCTAGATCATCTAGGAAATCGTATTTTAATTTTGTATGGGTAGGGTAGGTAAGTACCTACAGTGGCGTCAGTATGAGTGATTAAAAATGTAACAATAAAAACCTGCTCAAAAAGGTACGTTATTTAACTGAAAGATACGTAGTTCAATTTAATAGGAGGTATAAGGTACGTAAATCTAACGTTTTAGTACATACTGGCATTGCCGGTTTAGAGTGGTACTGATATAGTAGGTATACTCAACAAGAGTGAAAGAGTCCGATATATATCCTGACAGATACGACATGACAGCCCATTGGTAGTTAGGGAATATCTAAGTGCTACGAGGTCGAGAAACGGGCTCCCAAAGTTAAGGAGTTCTTTAGGCATTAGATGATTTCTTATCGTTGGTGCAATGAATCTGGATCGTTAAGATCTCCCTAGCGAGTAAAATGATTGTTTAGGATTTGTTTAAGGTTGGTGCATCCGGGCATAAGTCTTTTAATTTAGGTATCTCTTATATTTTTATGTTTTGTTTAAATAGTCTTGTTTAAATACTTACTTACTTTTAGGCTAGTAGCTTTAAAAAATTGCCTTAAGGCATATTGAATGTCCATACTGGATAAACTGTTGTTTCTGAACAATAATTTAAGATCTTTGTGTAGACAGTTCATACAATAAAGATATTCTGATTCTTATCATGGTGTAGGCCTGAGCTTATGCTATTTAAATTATTAATAAGCTGTAGAATCGTTTTACTATTATATTTTAGTTATATTATTACTAAATAGAACCACGAAAAGTTTGCTGCAACCAAAGTTGCAGCTAGATACGTCTAAGTTGCAGCAAGTGACGTAAACAAACAAGTGCGAAATGATAGCGTATTCACGTTTTGGCAAAATAGAGGGACAGACGGACAGACAACACTGTCAAACGTTCTGTCGCGCCAACACATGGACAGTAGGGTTGTTGAAGCACTCCTAATTAATTTATACAATAAATGTAGCTTAAAAACAAGATAAAAGTATGTATTAATAACATTTGCTAGCGACGCACAAGTTAAGCAATAGCCTCTATGTAATAAGTAAAATAATCTACGGAACCGATTTTAATAAAACTGTATCGGACCAAACTGAAAGTATATAATTTTCAAATTTTATTTCAAAATAAACAAAAATTAATTTTCCAAATCTGTCAATGTATAACGAAGTTCTAATGTAAGCAACATAAAAAAAAATTGGTTGTAAGTAAAGTTGGTTTACGGACGAAAGTTTAACGTGACAACGTCATAACAAAACATTGACAGCGTAACGGGACAATGACGTCAACGTTTTCGTGCATGCAGCCGGCGTCCATCGATTTATTAGACGTAGTCACGTCAAAAAAAATTGAATTGAACACCTGCAACTTTTATTAAGTCGGTTGAAAAACGTGGTGTATTTTTTTTTCTAAAAGAATTTGTTGAAGTGGCAGTGAGCTAGCCATATCTGCCAAAGAACCGACAACCGCTCGGGTAAATGAGTTCTTGAGTGGAGACCGCTAATCGGCAAACGTAGTGTAGGACGCCCTCCGGCTGGTGGGGTGACGATCTGCGAAAGGCTGCAGGAGCTCATTGATAGAGGCCTATGTCCAGCAGTGGACTGCGATAGGCTGATGATACTTCTTCTTATCGTGTCAGTTGTTCTTTCAAACCAGTGTGGTGGATTTCAAGTGCGCCGAAGAGGCTCCTTTCGTGCACTTGACACATGCCGGCTTCCTCACGATGTTTTTCCTTCACCGTTAAGCACGTAGATTTTTGAACAGAAAAATTCATTGGTATACGGCCGGGTTCGAACCCACGACCTTCGGATCGAAAGTCGAGGCAACTCCCACTCGGCCAACACGGCTGATGATGATAATGATGAATAAAAATTTAATCCAATAATAAGTAACAACCCTAGCTGGTTTCGTGTTCGGAGACTAAACAAAAACACTGGCACGGAGAATATCGAAAATTTATTTACATTTTCTCCATATTATAGTTTTTTTATTTTATTTTTGAGTAATATATTTTTCCTGTTTTGATTTTCCGTTTTGTTTTGTAGTGTTTCGTTTAGTTTTCGTAAAATGTTTGACAATATTTAATTTTTATTTATCTTCTTCTACTTCGTGTCACTAGTTCTTTCGAACCAGTGTGGTGAAAGGATTTCAAGTGCGCCTCGAAGAGGTTCCTTTCGTGCACTCGACACATGTTTTCGAACTTTTAAGTTCTACGACATGCCGGTTTCCTCACGATGTTTTCCTTCACCGTTGCGAGAACGTGGGATGCATACATAGATTTTATCGACCGAAAAAACCCATTTACGCATGACTGCCACCGGGATTCGAACCCGCGACCATCAGATCGCAAGGTAAGGGCCTCATCCACTCGGCCACAATGTCCTCGATATTTTTATTTATTAGAACAACAAAAAATTACAATAATATATTGATTGATTGATTGAAAATACTTTATTGCACTTAACAAATAGTACAAAGGCGAACTTAATGCTATGTAGCATTATCTTCCAGCTAAACCTTTGTGTATTGTGAGTTGCGTTGGTAGTGCACGAAGAACAGATTTCATTAAGGAATGATTATTATCCTTCACAAACATTATAAATTATGTAATATGCATAACTATATATATATATATAATACTATGTGTATATATATAAATAAATAAATAAAAAGTACCTGCTTAAAAAGTTATTCTAAATAAAAAAAAAATAGTTCATGGAGATGATTAGCTTAAAGCATTTTTATCGAGAAAATGATTATAAATTTTGGATTTGAAGAAATTTACAGAGACAGCATCGCGAAGAGCAGGCGGAATGCTGTTCCACAGCCTGATAGCGGTTATCGTGAAGGAATCTGAGTACGATCTCATATTGTGAAGGGGATAACTGAGTAGGAGATGTTGAGAAAAGCTCATGGGACGATTAGAAGTAGAGAAAAGAGAGAAACGTATTTATAAACTATAAGCAGTCTTAGGTATTATTTACTTGTAGTGTAAACAACCCCGTTGTACACATATTACTTAACATAATGGGCTATTATTTAGGTAAGTAGGTAAAGTACATTATTAAATTATGTAAGTAGATAGTAGGTATCCTGAGAAAACATTTACCTAATAAGTTACTTCAAAGAAATCTAGCTATAACAAACTTTGTTACCTCGTATCTTCCAAACGGCAGTGACAGTTAAATCAAATCAAATCAAATCAAATCAAAATATTTATTTCGGAAAACTTTAAGTGTAGATCCATATAAAAACATTAATTAATTACTTAAAATCATTATTAAAAAAACATTATTAAAACATTACAAAAATAAATTTAAACCTACAATCATGAGCACCTCCAATCGAGCTTTAATCCAATAGTGGAGCAGCCTATTGGATCGAAACTCGATTGAAAGTCTGCATGATGGGCTCAATAACCCGAGTGTCCTTAAATAGGTTTTTAAAATAAATTACCAAAATGGCGGATTTTCGGCGCAAAATAGTACGTCATTCTTAAATTTTTGGTAACCTAACCTATCGAGTAGGATATCAAAATGATGGAAATTAAAAGGGGATTACAAATATATACATAATACATACTTATGTTTAAATTTAATTAAGAATAATGAATTGGCAATCATTGCATAATATTTTTGAGGTCGTGGTGGCCGAGTGGATGAGGCCCTTGCTTTGCGATCTGATGGTCGTGGGATCGACTCCCGGTGGCAGTCACGCGTAAATGAGCTTTTACGGTCGAAAAAATCTATGTATGCATCCCACGTTCTCGCAACGGTGAAGGAAAACATCGTGAGGAAACCGGCATGTCAGAAGACAAAAAAACAATGTTTTATGGCATTTGACATCCACCAATCCGCGTTGGGTCCGCGTGGTGGATTAAGACCCATTCGCTCTCCTGCCGAGAGTAGGCCTGAGTCTCAGCAGTGGGAACATTATAGGCTGATTATGCTATGCTGTTATGCATAATATTTTTGCAGTCGGGTTTTTAGTTTTTATAATCTTTAAGCTTGTTTAACAATTTTCTTTAGAATCCATTGATCATAATATGTAGCTAGGTGCTATATTGACAATGCGTGTGTTTGTCTGTTGATATCACTAACGCACTTGCTATATTCACCCCTGCGGCTTGCCTTGTCAACCTATTTGACAATAGTGATTGTAAAACAACGTTCACACCGATATTATTCTTAATTTATTTTATTTTATTGTTAATCTGTTTATTAATTAAAATTCCAGATAAAATATAATAAACAAATAAATTCATCATTACTTGACGACATTTTCAAATAAAAACAATACAGCGAAAAAATAACAGTGCGCGGAATAATTTTTACATGTTCTCAAATTAGCGAAGCGCGCGCATCAGCGCTTTTTTTTAAGGCTAAGCACAGGCCAAGGCACAAAAACAGCCAGTGTTACTAATAAAGTAAATTAATATTTTTGTGTTTTGTTACATTTAAATGGTTGTAATTTATGATGAATATAATTTAAATTAACGAATTAAATGTTTATTTATTATATTTTATCTCTCAAGATAATTTTATTCATAAAATGTTGACCACTTTATTTCTGACATAAAAACTCATTGCTAACATTTAAAAAAAGTACCATTCGTTTTAAACGGAGATCCTTGATAAACCTTCCTTTTTTAATTACATTACCGCACTCGTGCGTTTTACATTACATTACCGCACGAGTGCGTAAATAGATACAATACGATATTAAAATTAGATAGATAGATAGATAGAAAATGCTTTATTGCACAAAGTAAAAAACAAGTACATAGGTAAAATTGGTGCAATAATAGACCTTTTACGAGCAAATGTATTATAAATAAATTTATCGCACTTTCTCCAGGCTCATTGGATTTTCGAAAATGACTAGGTACTGAAACTTCAGTTTAAAATTTGGTGAAATTTCAAATTTTACAGGTTCTATTTTAGATTTGTGATACCTTCAAATTACCATGGACATAACAATTTCTGATGACAATATTTTCTTGTCTATTTTTAGTTCAGGAGTCAGGTTTTCAGTTAATGTTATGGTGAACGCAGGCTAAGCCAACGTCAGTCGTAGTGCGAGACAGGCGAACGACCCTCGGTAGCTTGGAGCTGATTGTACAATCATTGGCTCAGCTCTACTGGCTTCAGTTTGAACACTCTTGGGGACGGACGAAATAGACAGTGATTTAAGAACTCAAAGAAGTATAATATAGTTTTAATTACCTTAAAAACTTAAATGGGCAATGCAGAAGTGGTACTACGTTGTATATGTGCAGTCGGAATTTTGGATTTTTACAAAATGACAGAGTAACAGCGGCGCGAGTGCGGCGCCCGAGCAGAGTTTTCGCGAGAACATAGGAAAACGACTAACGGTAACCGTTATCCAATTTTGATCTTTATTTTAACGAAAATTCTAAAAAAGTAAAGTTTTTTGACATTCTTATCTGTGTTCAGTAACGACAACTGATTATGTGTATTTTTTTTCTGGTGATTCAAAATTTGCAGTGTATGTATATGCGGCTTAGGCCGGACTGACTGAATGATTGACTGACAGAAAACCTACAGGCCATACCGCTGAACGTAGAGACTTGAAACTTCGAGGTTGTGTTCGTCAAAATGTGCAGTCATGTAAATATTCAGTCTTTTTAGCCAACATGTCTTATGCAAATTTCGAAACAAAGAACTAACATAGCTAGATAAATAGGACTGGTTCCCAGAAAACCCATTTCCCAAAAAACCCACGAATTTTGAAATAAAACGATCATGGCTTGACCATGGTACAGACGCGAACAAAAGCAATACCTATTTATTTTTTGAAAACTTAATCTCATCTAATTAATCTGTATAAAATAAAAATAGTATGTAAATAAATATTACAGACTCCTCTGTCGGTGGCCGTAATATTACATGGATGTTTCATTGTTCTAAAACTTATTGTTACATTTTTATAAAAATGCTTTAAAATTTTTAAAAAAAAACCACTAGAAATAACAAGTATAAATAACTAATAGGTAAGTGAAGCAACAGAGTCGCGACAAATTCCCATAGCACTTTTGCCATCGACAATCCAATTATTTTAGTTGCACGATACCACAGTGCAAAGGCGGAAAAGCTGGCTCAAATCATTAATACGTCAATCTTCAGTAAAGGGTCAAAGCCATGTTTGCCGAGTGGGAGGTGCCTCTTTCACCCAAAAGTCGTGGGTTCGAACCCGGTCGTACACCAATGGATATTACTGTTCAAAAAAATCTATAATTGCATTAAAACACGTGCCTAACAGCGAAGGAAAACATCGTAAGGAAATTGGCATGTAATGTGTCAAGTGCACGAAATCTTCTTCGAGGCGCACTTGAAATCCTTTTACAACACTGATTCGAAAGAACTAGTAACCATTGGTGTACAACCTGGTGGTGATATCTGTCACCCTTTTAGCAACGGGGGGACAAATAGAACTAGGCGGACAGATCTGGGTGACAAATGGGAATAATTCACCTAAAGAAGTTTTCAGTTCAAAGATGTTTAAAGTAGGTAAATCCCATATTTTTGTTATCATAGTTTAGTAGCTATTTCGATATTCACTATATCATCCGGTACAGTCGAGTACATTTCAATCGATAGCAGTATCGGAGTATCGACACGAGTCCACATTGACATCGCAGCTGAATTGCGATACTAAAGAGTTATACCTACGTACGATACTAAAAGAGTTTTTATTTGGATCCTGTTTTACGAGGTTTGAATTGTGTGCTCGACTGTACTACCTATTATTTCAACGTTTTTGTGGTCGAGTGTTTCAATTTTTAGAACTTCTAGTAATTTAGTACATATACAAATGTACTGTACTACTGTAAATGGTATCCTACATGTGTACAACCAATAGCGCTAAATGTACTATTAATTAGTGAAAAATTTGTAGGTTTTACCTAATCATTTGATAAATAAATTGATTTGATTTAGATTTGATACATAAGATAGATAGATAGATAGATAATTCTTTATTGCACACCACAAAACAAGAAAATAAACAGGAACACAAACAATATAAAAAAAGTGAAGCACAATGGGCGGTCTTATCGCTAAAAGCAATCTCTTCCAGACAACCTTTGGATGGATCTGGAAATGATGGGAATAGATAATGACGGTGGCGCGTTTAAATAAGTTGTATACATAAACCTACATAAACATAAATACTTATATAAATAAATACTATATGTAAAAAAAAAAATATATTTTATAATATAATATAATATACTATACCTACATATAAATAAATGAATAGGAGACATCAACTTCTTGGTAGTGAAAGATAATGAGTCTGCAACATTTTTTTGAAAGTGGCGAGTGACATGCACTTCTGATATCATAAAGTAAGTCCAAAGCCAAATTTCGAAACAGAAGTGATAAAGTTAGAGAAATAAAACAAAAAACAAACAAACATTCACACACTCACACCCCTGCACTAGGATTCCCTGTGTCGCAGGTGGCATGGACACATACAACACATCACAACATCCAAGACCCGAGAACAAACATTCGTGTTCGTCACAAATATTTGCCCCGGCCGGGGATCGAACCCGGAACACCAAGCTTCGTAGGCAGGGTCACTACCAACTAAGCCACGGTGTCGTCAAATATTAGTTAAAGCTTAATATTACGAGACTTTTCCATTGTTATAAAAATCTATGGTAAAAAGGACCGAAAAAAAATCATTGTGCTACCTAGGTACCTATTATTTTTAGGTCGTGTTTCGATTTTCGTGCTGAAAATCAGGCTTTTTGTAAAACAAAAATCAAACATCCATCTTTCTAAGCTCACATAAATACTTTAACACATATCTATAGACGACTGCAACGCCCCGGTGTCGCGGGTTCGATTCCCGCTTTAGGACGAACATTTGTGTGACGAAATCGGTGTTTAATCTAAGTATGGGTGTTTTATATGAATTCTATGATTTTTTTAACCGACTTCAAAAAAGGAGTAGGTTCACAATTCGTTTTAGACTAGTTATAGTTTATAAACGATTTAAAAAAAATTGGTCCCATAGCATTTTTGGCAAAATCGGTTTAATAGCTTTGTTTTGAAATCAAAATTACTGAAAATAAGTCGTTGAAGTGAACAACAATGCGTATTTTGCTTCCCTGTGACTTGTCAGTGGTGTTAACGGTCATTAGAACAGTCTGATTGAAGTCGGTTGTTGTATGTTTTTGTAAAACCGTGATTATATAAAAAAGTATTTAAGTATTCTATCAGGTATCTGATTCGCATAGTACAAGCTTTGCTTAGTTTTGGCAAAGAATAAGAAATATTAGGTCCCTATGTACCTACCATAATCTGGGGCTAGATGGCGAAATAGTCTTCAGTCATTGCCCCTAGAATAAGCATAATCAGCCTATAATGTTCCCACTGCTAGGACTCAGGCCTACTCTCGGCAGGAGAGCGAATGGTTCTTAATCCACCACGCGGACCCAATGCGGATTGGTGGATGTCACATACCACAGAACATTTTTTTTTCTGTCCTTTGACATGCCAGTTTCCTCACGATGTTTTCCTTCACCGTTGCGAAAACGTGGGATGCATACATAGATTTTTTCGACCGAAAAAACACATTTATGCATGACTGCCACCGGGATTCGACCCGCGACCATCAGATCGCAAGGCAAGAGCCTCATCCACTCGGCCATCTTGTCCTCCATCCCTATAGGATCCCAAAATCCATGTTTAAAGTCAGTAAAGTAAAAAAATCTAGTTATTTTCGTGACCTCTCCGTTAAATCCAGTCTTAAATTTGTTTACGCGATGGATTTTCCTCGCCCTTGAACCATTTGACCTCGTGGCAACTTAATTTATTGGAGATCATCATTAAACTTGGGGAAAACGTAAAAATAACGAAAGCTTCCGCTGTTTTTCTGACTGTGACGTCAATACCGGTTTGATTGATGTTGCCGGAAGTGAGGTAGGTTGGCACTAGTTCAAAAAAAGTTAAATGTCTATATTTTTTATAGATTATCCAGTCGACGATTCTTAAAAGTACTTACTTTGTTATTTTGTTGTTATACCTACCTAAAAAAATACGTGTACCATTGAGGTTTCAAATCAATAAATATCTAAACAAATAAATAATGTTTAGAAATTAAACACACAACGCCATCTAGCCCCAAACTAAACAGTATTTTGCCAGGTTAATCTGGTTATTGCCAGGCTCTATTGACGCAACCTGACGAAGGCTTTTAATGCAAAAAATCGGTTAATGATCGATCTGAGTAGAAATTAATTATATGCTTATAATCGATTAAAACCATGAAATTAATTTCTGCTCAGCCCGTAGCGAAGCACGGCGGGCATTAAGCTAATGTAAAGTAATTAGGTTGTGTAGCTGTTTTAATTATAGGTAGGCGTGATTCCTTAACATGAGGAAAGCGCCTTTTTTTACATGGAAAATCCTCATGGTTACCTTTCGCCTGGGTTCCACTCCTAGGGTGAAGCGGAAAGGGTATGTCGGATTTTAACGGACTAAACCCCATGGTGGCCGACCTCTGCGCATTAGAGGGACCCCGGGATATCCGAAGAACACGTACCGGTGTCCCTCACGCACGTTGCTGTGAGGCCCATCCCAGGGAAGGCTTGCGCCAACCCCGAGCTCCGCTTGCAGTGCATGCCTCCCCGTGCCCTGCAGCCGTCCTGGGTTCGAGTACAATGCAGCCAGAGCCCCCACTCCGACCACTCTTGAACCGAGCAAGATCTCCCTCATAGGAGGGCCGGGAATGTCCCACCTGGACACCCTGGCCCCGTCGTCTCCAAGTTGTATCGGATCTCTCAATATCCCGCTTAGCAGCCTCTTTCTGAACCATGACGGTCTTACAGAAAGAGGCTTCTGTCCTCCGCTGTCGCCTCTGCCAGCATTGCCGCAACAACGCTAGGCAGGGCGAGGTCTTGCCCAATTTGGTCCATCAGGACCCGCTGTTCAGAGCTCCACGTCGAACAGTTCTCTAGCGTGTGCTGGGCAGAGTCCTGATCCCTCCCATAGGCAGAAAAAAATCACAATTTTTGTATTCAAATTTCACAACAATTTTTTACAAGGCTGTTGTTGATAAACCTGTGTTAGAAGAGTATCCCTCTTATTCTCTATGGTCTATTTTAATAATAAATATTTGGTGTAAGAAAAGTTATATAAGTTTATGACAATACAATAAATAGGTATGTATAGGTACTTAACTTAGGGTATCAATAAGTAGGTGAGTATAATTTCGCCCTTTCTGCACACAAAACGAACAGGTTATACACATACTAGGCTCTTATCTAGACAGGTAGGTACTAATTCATTTTTTTAGGGATCGAGTTCTAAATTAGGTACCTAGCTTGGTTATATAGTGGTGGCACTCTGCGGTCGGCTCGCGGCCGATCCGATTCAGGAGAAAATCCTACCTCGCCTCGTCACTTGTAAATAGATTTTTCGGAAACATGTTTGATAATTCGAACATTATTTTGACAACCTTCTTCGATTAAAATCGAAGTTGACAGCTGAGGCAAAAAAAAAATATGATAGTTCATATCGTGTTAGGACGTATTAAAAGGGGAACGTACTTTCTACTCTCCCTAAGAGTAACAACTAAGGAGGTACGTACCAAAAAAATCAAATTTCGACTTGATGTTTATAGAGAACTGGTAAAAGAATAAAATCATTTTTTGGCGCTAATGATTTTGGCTTCCTAATCTAAGATTTGCGCACTAAATCGTCGGTGACACAAGCTTTTTTACAAGCTGATTGTTGGCGTTTTTAAACGCTAGCGTGTGAGCGTGTTAGCTTTCGGGAAGGATTGCCAACACGCAGATTGTAAAAACGCCGATGACACTGGGCGACTTTACACGCTACAATCGAAGTCGCTGGCGTATAGCGTGTAAGAAAGCCATGTGTCATCGTACCTACTATAAGTCAGCATCTTGGTTTACTATATTTTGTTACGTAACTTCCGTGATGTAACTCCGTCGATTACACATTGTAAATCTGCAATTATTCCGTAATTCTGTAATATTATTAATTGATTACATTTTCAGTCAAGCAGCCAGTCTGGGACATACATATACGCATAATTTACACCATAATTGGCCATACGCTGAACAGTTCACAGCAGCTTTCACTTGTAATCTATTTAAAGATTAATATGAATGAATGAAACTTTATTCGCATAAAAAAAAAAAAAAAAAAAAACAGATGAACAAGAGCGCAAAACTCGCATTTTGTTGAAATTATTTGTATATAACGAGGGATAATGTTGTTTATTCGCAATTTTTTACCAACATTGGATGTATTACGAGAAATGTATTTTCCAAGCCTCATTTACTTCATAGTCCTTGTAACAACACTCAGCTTTATCTATTTTTATTGCTGCTATAAATTGAATTACTGGAAAAGAAAAGGCATTCAACAATTGAAAGACACACACAAAATATTCGGGGATTTCAAAGATGGAGTTTTATTCCGCACCGCACCGGGATACCACTTAGGTAACATACATCGTATAGCCCCAGATGCACCATATATTGGATTTTACATATTCCACAAGCCATGTCTGTTACTGAAAGATCCAGAAATTATCAAGCAAATACTGATACGTGATTTTGATAATTTTCCTAATCGACATTTCGCGGGGTCGAGACAAAGAGATAGCATTGGAATGGTGAATTTATTTGGACTGAAGAATCCCGCGTGGAGGTATGTGAGGCAGAAGATATCGCCTACACTCACTCGGAATAAACTCAAACTAATTCTTCCAATGATGATGGAAACTGGTAATGTTATGGTGGATTATTTAAAGGAGAAAATTGACAAATGTGGAGAAGAAAAAGTTATGGACATTCAAGATATCAACTTTAAATATACTGCCGATCTCATTGCTAACGTTGCACTGGGAACCAAAACTGACTCATTTAATTATCCCGATTCTTGCTATAGTAAATACCGTAAGTTTGAAAATAATCACATCGCCACTACAAGTATTTTTTTTTACAAAAAGTTCACTTTTTCTACGTAAAATAGTGACATAGTGACTAAGCGTTTTCCGTTCAGAGTGTCGCAAACGGGGTTCTAAGGTAAATAGGATTTAGAATATTTTTTTTTGTCATAAAGCGGTGCATGATCTCTTCGCTCGTGAGTGAAAAAAAATAACCTTCCGTCTCCCAGCTCGTTGAAATCAGAGGACATAATCTACCTGTCAATGCCTAAAGTAAAATTTATATCTGATGGTACCAGCAAAAGTATCTGTTAGCAAGCAATTTTTTTGAAAAATTTCGAAGTGAGCAAATAAACATTACCCTGAATATTTTTATACTTCATCCAACTATTAAGTGCTTATACCATCGTTTTTTTTTCAGTTAATACATTCTTTCATTCCGTTCGAAGAATGGTGGCATTGGTCACTGTGTTTTTCATGCCAGAACTTGTGGATAAGTTTGGATCTGTAATGCTCTTTGACTCGACATTCGTTGGAAAATTTTTTTGGAATGCAGTTGAATCTCGTGAAAAAAATGGAGAAAAGCGAGGAGATTTTATCGACGAAATAATAAAATTAAAAAGTGGCGATCAAAACCCTATTTTCAGTAAGTAATCTTTATGCAAGTCTAGATTTATTATTACTACCCGACTGCCAAGGAAGGGTTATATTTTTCACGCGTATCTTGTATGTATGTATCAATGTAAATTTCTTTATTACTAACCTCATATCTTCCAAACGGGTATCATTAGATTTGTCTCAATAACTGAGTATCTTTAGATGGGTTTTAAAAATAAATTACCACAATGGCGGATTTTTGGCGCAAAATAATAAGTCGATTATAATTTTTTGTTAACCAAACCTATGGAGTAAGGTATCAAAATGAAGGAAATTAAAATTAGATTACAAAAATATACATAAGTTATGTTACAATTTAATTAGGAATATTTAATCAATGCATAATATTTTTGCTGTCAGATTTTCCGTTTTTATAAACTTTAGGCTGCTTTTCCACCGGAGATGTGCTATGCTACGTTTCTATTTTTTGTTGCGTTAGATATCCACCAATCATATTCATTGGTGCACATAGCTTAGAACTGGTGGAAACGGATTTAACTAAGATATGTTTTTATATGGAAGGATGCGTGCTATGGGCCGTCGCGTGGTGTAGCTATGTGCAGATCAGAGTACCTACAGTATACCCGCGTTTGTCGCTGAAAGTAGACATGCCATCGTGGGAGCAAAAAGTTATTTTATATCTCGCAATGTGCGAAGAAAAACTCATGGAGGAAGATGAATCGTTGTTCACCTTTTCCCTACTATCGATACATCGCATAGCTCGAGCTGCGCATCTTTCTCGCACAGCTACATAGCTAAGTATTGGTGGAAACGGTCACATATTTTCGTAGCGTAGATTTCACATCTTCGCAGCATAGTTGCATAGCACATCTCTGGTAGAAAGGCACCCTTAAGCTTGTTTTAATACCACTGTTGGAGAAACGTAGGAACTACGGCTTGTCGGACTAATGACCTACACTACCTGTGCTGTTTTTAAACCTAACCTTTTGAGATTAATTTTACTGGCGATTTTAGTGTATGTATTTTGAGTTCTGAAAGTTCAGTGTCTAGGCTGAAAACGTTTCTACTACTCGGGCGAATGAACATGACAGTGGCTGCCGCTCTCGCTCGGAACTTGATGCGTCTCCCGCTTCCCCGCGCGGCGCCCTCCGTGTTTCTTCTTCCTCTAATTGCGAAGCCTTATCATTACTTATCATCACCAAGTATTACAGGACCTCTTCTCTATCAAGATTATCCAATTCCATGCTGTACTTTGCACAAACGTCATTCGAGCCAGGTGTCATGTTAATTCGCCCGAGTTGTACTGGTTTTCGAAGGCAATTAAACACCACCTACCTTTCAACTGCTGCTCCTGGCTTGTTGGTTTGGTGACAGGCAAGGCCCTGTGGACTCGCACGGGTCCAGCTTTAAAAGTCTTTGGAAAACGAACACTGCACGGCTATGAATACACGGCACTTCACAAGTATCAAATGTTCAGATGCAGATTTGGCACAACCAAAAAAGGAGGGAAATCAACGGATTTTGAGTAGAACGTCCACACGCAACCGATCACAACGACTCCCGCCAATGCACTGATGAGCCTCGAGCTCTTCACTTTCGGGCGGTGATTTACCAAACTACCCTCAAAATAACAATAGGAACTAGACATGGAGAGTATACCGAGTAACATGATATTTATCATGGTATATATGTGATCACACATAACCCTTGTTACTTTCTGAGACTAGGTCTATTATAAATTCACCGGTGATATCCGCCCGGCGCACCCCGACAGGCGATTATTGTCTTTTATTTCATGAAGAAACCATTAATACTATTTGTCCTATCCTATATTGCTTTTTATTGCTAACTGTACCAAACAATTCCATAAAGCTGTTGTTAAAGGAATATTAATTTATTTTTAAATCCGTGGAGCCGTTGGTAATCAAAGTATGAACCTAGTTTTTTTTTAGAACAATGGACTCGTGGAGCTTCCGGGAATAAGCCATTTTATACGCCAGCAGACGGTGCTGTGATGTTATAATATTTGACACAGTTATCACCATTTACAATTGCATTCGTATCGTATCGTAAATTAATTATAACAGTCAGTCACTAGTTTGCTGCTTGTCTTCTTATCGTGTCACTAGTTCCTTCGAACTAGTGTGGTGAAAGGATTTCAAGTGCGCCTCGAAGAGGCTCCTTTCGTGCACTCGACACATGTTTTCGATCTTTAGGTTCTACGACATGCCGGTTTCCTCACGATGTTTTCCTCACCGTTGCGAGAACGTGGGATGCATACATAGATTTTTTCAACCGAAAAAAACCCATTTACGCATGACTGCCACCGGGATTCGAACCCGCTACCATCAGATTGCAAGGCAAGGGCCTCATCCACTCGGCCACCACGTGACGTCGCGTAATGATTATTATAACTATGACATAAGTCACACTGATGAAAAATAGCAGCGTGTTATAAAATCACCGATGATTGACTCGTTACATTCAAAGTTTTACAAAAACATAGACAACCGACTTCAACTGGACTATTTTAGTGACCGTAAATACCACTACAAAGTCACAGTGAAGCAAAATACGCAATTTCGTTTACTTCAACGACACATGTTTTTCAATTATTTGGATATAAAAACTAAAGTACTGAATTGATTTTGATGAAATTTGTATGGGACCAATCTGAAAGTATATCCTCTCAAACAAAAAAATATTTTTTTCAAATTGGTCTTTAAAAAACATAGGTCTGAGGTAACAAACATAAAAAAATAAAACATTCAACCGAATTGAAAATGATATCATAATCACCATGTGACAATGTGAAAAAGTAGCAATGCTATTTTTAATACTTTTACAGAATTTGAAGGCGATAATCTTCTTTACCAATCCGGCATATTTTTTTCTGGTTTGGAATCGAGTTCTACCGCAACCACCTTTACTATCATGGAGCTTGCAAAAAATGAGAAATACCAAGAACTAGCTCGTACAGAAATACAAAATGCTGTATCTACTTATGGATGGACCATTGAAGCCTTTAATGAGATGAAGTACTTAGATTGCTGTATTTCTGAGGGACTACGGTTGCATCCCCCAGTTTCGACCATAGATCGTTGCACTCTACAAGATTATAAGGTAAAAGTCATTGATAAATAACGGTGTTCCTATAGAACAAGGCCGAGGACGTGATGGCCGAGTGGATGAGGCCCTTGCCTTGCGATCTGATGGTCGCGGGTTCGAATCCCGGTGGCAGTCATGCGTAAATGGGTTTTTTCGGTTGAAAAAATCTATGTATACATCCCACGTTCTCGCAACGGTGAAGGAAAACATCGTGAGGAAACCGGCATGTCAGAGGACAGGAAACAAAATAAAATTGTATGGCATGTGACATCCACCAATCCGCATTGGGCCGCGTGGTGGATTAAGACCCATTCGCTCTCCTGCCGAGAGTAGGCCTGAGTCCCAGCAGTGGGAACATTATAGGCTGCTTATGCTATTTAGAACAAGATGGGCAGTACCAAATCAAAATGGTTGCGGTATATAGGACCGAAAATTTTCAGACACCCTGTCAATAAAAATGAAATATCTCTATTTTCAAATAATGTTTGTTACTTTTTAGGATGTAGTTTTATTGACAATGAAAAAGCCTAGTAGTTTTAACATATACTAGTTATTTAGCCCTGTTACTTCTCTTTTTCCAAAAGTTAGCATCAGACCAAAATGTACTAGAAGTAAGCCAATGTGGCTCCCTTTTCTTGGTCGCATTTTTAATGTACTACGTTGTGTTTCTATACTTCTATGGTAAAAGTATAATATGGCTTGAACGTATCTCTTTTCATTTTAATAATAATTAAGGTTTTACAAAAACATAAAACAACCTCAATACGACTGTTCTAGTGACCGTAGGCACCACTGACAAGTCACAGGGAATCAACATACGCTATTTTTATCACATCAACGACTTTAAAAACTAAATTACTGAACCGATTTTGATAAATTTCTATGAAAACAATCTGAAATTATAACCTCTCATACAAAAATATATATTTTCAAATCGTTTTTTAAACAAATTTCTAAGGTAACAAACATAAAACCGAATCGAGAACCTGCTCCTTTTTTGAAGTCTGTTGAAAAGTTTCGAGACGAGTTAGTCGTTCTTGTAATGGTAAGAGATCACACCAAAACAGGTGTGATGTAAGATCTGGCCTGGTGCCTGGTGTTTTGTGAGAGTGATGAATGAAAATTAATAAATATATTAAGTAATAAATCCGCTTAATTTCTAAACAAAGGTTTTAATTAACTTAACTTTAGTTCAACTAAACCAAAGAGTACAAACTCTCGTTTCAAACTTCGGCGAGTCCACACCTCCTGATGATGCCTCGTGTAGAGGCGAAACACGTGTCGTATCTTTAAACTTTGGTTTTCTGTTCTTTGACTCTTTGGTTTAGTTGAACTAAAGTTAAGTTAATTAAAACCTTTGTTTAGAAATCAAGCGGATTTATTACTAAATATATTTATATAATTTGTTGATATTTATGGATTTCCGCAAAGTAACGCCTGAATCAATCAATTATGTTTAGTAGTGACCAAATTATTATATAAATTCATTTTACTAATTGTTTTATTACAGGCAAGTGTTACTGTTGTTTATTGTTTATTGATTATTTAATTTTATAAACGTGACTTTTAAATTTAATAAGAGCTGTATAATTTTTATGTGTGATATATTAACAATTACCTAATTAATTAGTGTAAGTGTTCTGTGACCGTTCTGATTAAATAAAATAAATACAAATCTTAACGGTTCAGATTCAGGCAGTTAAGATTTTGCTAGCGAGATAAGTAATTGCTTGAATAATCCTATATAGGCTAGGCAAGTATGCTCCATACTTGACAAATCAGTATATGGTCAAACATTTCATTCTAATTAAAAAAAATTGGTAATTCTTGTGTTTTAGATACCTAACACGGATATAGTAATTGAAAAAGGAACTCCAATTTATATATCACTCTATGGTTTGAATGGTGATGTCAAGTATTTCGAAAAACCCGAATTATTCAATCCGGACAGATTCAGTGATCATACGATTTCTGATGCTTACATTCCATTCGGTACCGGACCTAGAAAATGTGTCGGTAAGAATTTTCTATCATATATTAATGTATTACGTAATTACGTAGGTATTTACGGTGAAGTGTGTGAGGATAAAACTAGTTTAAGACCATTGATGTAACCATACTTCAAGCAAAATAAATCATTTCATCATTATAGACCAATTAAATTATAGCGCTGTTAATATTTTTACCAAATTTATTGTAATGCCATTTCACATTTGGACAACGTTTCATTTGGTCTAGAGGTCTTATAGTTAACTCATCATCTCACTGCCCTTATCCCACACTTAGGTGGGGTCGACTCGACACAACATGTCTTCTTCCATTCGTGTCTATCAGCCGTCATCTCTGTACTCACGCCTGCTTTGTTCATATCTTCTTTCACACAGTCCATCCATATTTTATTTGGTCTTACTCTTCTCGTAAATCCATCTGCTTTCATATGTACGTGACACATGTTTTTCGAACTTTTTAAGTTCTATGACATGCCGGTTTCCTCAATATGTTTTCCTTCACCGTTAAGCACGTGTTTTAAATGCACACATAGATCTTTTTGAACAGAAAAATCCATTGGTGTACGACCGGGTTCGAACTCACGACCTTCGGATCGAAAGTCGAGGCACCTCCCATGAAAAGCCAACACGGCTTTGCACCCAAAGTAAGTAACTTTAAGTAGGTACCTACATGCCTAACGGTGATTTCTACTTTGTAATTTTCTATGCCAATAAATAGGAGCCAAGTATAAAAAGCACTGATAATACACAATAGCAGCTAACAAAGGCCTCTCTCCAAAAAAAAAATTTGAAAACTATGGAAATATTTCAAAACAAAAATCTCCCAATACGGCTGGTCACCGAGGGATGATTAGACCAAAACCCTCCATCAGGCAAAAAAAATCCAATTCAACTATTTGTGACCACATATATGTATGTACAATGAATGTAAGATCTCTACTAGGTATTGGTCGCCAAGAAGAATTAGAACACGCTTTTCAAAACATAAAGTGGGACATACTGGGACTCTCAGAAGTTAAAAAAGAAGGAACTCACATAATAGAATACGAAGACTATATTTTTCTACATACAGGGAAGAAAAGAGGGAGAAATGGAGTAGGATTTATGATAAAAAATAAATTGAAACAGAACATTTTAGATTTCAGGGCTATCTCGGATAGAGTTGTGAAATTGGACATGTCATTCGATGACTCTACCATGCATATCATCCAAGTCTATGCACCCACTGAAAACTCTACGCAAGAAGAAATAGAATTTTTTTACAACGACATAAGGAGTGCATTCGAGACGGCTCTACCTAACACAATTCTAATGGGAGATTTCAACGCGAAAATTGGGCAATATACTACAGATGATAATGCAGTTCTAGGTCCATGGGGATTTGGAACGAGGAATGATCGAGGCAGAAACCTTATTGAATTTTGCCTAGAAAATGAACTCTGTATAATGAATACATACTTCAAGAAGAAATCAAAAAATAGATGGACTTGGCGATCACCCGATGGCAAGACAACGAACGAAATCGACTTCTTCATCACACGTAAATGCCTTAAAAATTCTATACAAAATATAGAAATTATAAATACAACTCACCCAACCGACCATCGAATGATTCGTGCAAAAATATCTACAAAATCCAAACTAAAAGATAGAAAGTCATTCCAAAAAAGGCAAGTAAGATTAACTCTCTTAGAAGGTGAAGTACTGAAAAACACCTTTGCCAACCTCTGTGAAAAGATGAACACAACTCAACAGATTCAAGAAACATATAACAATCTGATAAATAAAATCAAAAGTAGCACTGACAAGCTTCCAAGATTAGAAAAAGAAAATAGACTAGATTATATAATATCAGAAAAAACTAGAAACATGATAAAAGAACGAACAAAATTAAAAGAAAAATCAAGAAAAACTAAATCTGAAAAAAAGTATCTCACGAAACTTTATGGAAGAATTCGAAAACAACTGAAAAGGAACAAAAAAAGTTATGAAACAAAAATAATTGAAGAGAAACTGGATAAAAGGCAATCAGTAAAAAGAGGCAACAAACGAATAAACATAACAAAACCTTGGATCCAGACACTTAAAAATGAAAAAGGCATAGCAACGACCAATAGAAAAAATATATTGAGCATAGCAACGGACTTCTATAGAAAACTCTACAATACGACAGAATATAAATCAGACGACGACCCATTAGTCCCAGAAAAAGTTACAATAAAAGAAGTCATACCTCCGCTACTTAACAAAGAAATCAAACATGCCATAATGAACCTCAAATCTATGAAAAGTCCAGGAGATGGCTATATAACAAACGACGTTCTTAAAGCTATAGTAGAGCCGCTATCACCTATCCTAACCAGACTATTTAACGATATCCTCAATAACGAGCAATTACCAGAGCAATGGGAAACTTCAATTATAACGCTACTCTACAAAAAAGGTGATCCTCTCAATATAAACAACTATCGACCGATAAGCTTACTTCAATCAACATACAAACTATTTACCAATATCATCCTGAATAGAATCAAGAAAGAACTTGATTACCAACAACCACGAGAACAAGCCGGTTTCAGAAGCAAATTCTCAACCCTAGATCATATATTTGCTCTACGACAAGTGATCGAAAAATACACAGAATATGGGAAAATAATATACATAGCTTTCGTAGACTATTCAAAAGCTTTTGATACGATCCTACATAACAAGCTTTGGAGAGCCTTGGCAGAACAAGGGATACAATATAAATACATAAACATATTGATAGAAATATATAAAAGGAGCAAAGCCATTGTCAAGCTAGAGAAGAAAAGTGAAGTATTTGAACTGAAAAGAGGAGTTAGACAAGGAGATCCGATTTCCCCAAACCTATTTAACTCTCTACTCGAACACATCTTCAGGAAGCTAGAGTGGACCCAACTTGGCATAAATATAAACGGCGAACTATTAAATCATCTACGTTTTGCCGACGATATTGTGATAATTACAGACAACCATATGGACTTACATTACATGTTAGAATCTCTAGATTCAGAAAGAAGAGAATGTGGGTTAGAGATGAACCCTGACAAGACATGTATAATGACAAATGGTAATAAAGAAGCGATATGCATCAACGACAAAAACATCTGTTATGTTGATCAATACATATATCTAGGTCAAAGCATCTCACTAAAAAGCCATTACGTAGAAGAAGTTGACAGAAGAATTAAAAAAGCTTGGAGTTCATACTGGTCACTAAAACATATATTCAAATCACATATGCACATAAGTCTCAAGAAAAAGGCGATGGATTCCGTAGTAACTCCTACTCTTCTTTACGGATGCCAGACGTGGCCTATCACAAAAGAGATAATACGAAAAATACAAACCTTCCAAAGATCCGCAGAAAGGAGCATGCTTGGTTTGAAACTTAAAGATAGAGTCAGATGCGTAGATATTCGGAAACAAACTAAATTAATAGACGCAAGCAAAATGATGTGCCGCCTTAAATGGCGCTGGGCCGGACACACAGCGAGAGCGACAGACAACAGGTGGAGCGAAAGGGTTCTACAGTGGTACCCGCGAGGCGAGCGGCGCCCCCCGGGCCGCCCCCGCCGCCGCTGGGCAGACGACATCACCGCCACCGCCAGCGTCACGTGGACGCGCACAGCACAGGACCGACGGACATGGGATCTGATGGAGGAGGCCTTCGTTCAAAAATGGACATCCCAAAATATTAGTAAATAAATAAATTATATAAAACAAAGAAACAAAAACAAAATAAAGTATAAAAATTGTATTATGCATAGATACTTGTACTAAAATAATATATACTGCATGATAGATTAATAAAATTTTGATTAAAACAATTTATCTTAAATTAAGTTAAATTAACTAGCTGAACATAATGTTATTTAAGTTTCTGTGGGAAAATAAAAGACTTATTTATTTATTTATTTATTTATGCCAATAAATGGGTCATGCTCAGCGGCAACTGTTCCATTGTTCTCGAAAAAAAAATTACGTACATTGGCATCTCATCGGCTGCAAAATTTTTAGTACTAAAAAATTAATAATATTTTTTACTTTTTCCTTCTTTCTTCAGGTATGAGAGCAGGAGTTCTGCACGCGAAGGTGGTAATATCCATGATCCTGTGCGAGTTCCGCGTGCATCAGAAGCGGACGGACGCGCACCAACTGGACTCGCGGTCTACCTTCACTGCGGCCGCCAACGGGGTCCATGTTGGCTTCACCAGATTATAGGACCTGATTAAGTTTAACCTAGCCTTTGACCTCACGCGTCCAATCCTCTAAGCCGATTTAGTTCATCTTTGAACTCAAAAATTGTTTTGAACTTACACGCAGAAAAAAATCTCGTTACATTTAGTTACTAAAATTCTAGTGGAATTTGTACAGCGAGATTACAATAATAATAATTCCTGCTGACGAAATTTAGTAACGATTACAATATAATAGTTCTAGCTAACAAAAGTTAGTAAAGGATACAAGAAAATATATTATCGGTTACTATTTTGTCTTGCTATCCTATTTTTTTTCTCCGTGTACCTACTACCTACTACTAGCCACCTGCCGAATTTCTTGACGACTGACTAAAGCGCCAATGACACACGCACCTTGCGAGTTTGCTTATAGATGCTTGTAACGTGTAAAGTCGCCCAGTGTCATCGGCTATTTTAAATCTGCTTGTTGACAATCCTTCCCAAAAGCTAACACGCTCACACGCTAGCTTTTAAACTTGCCAGCAATCAGCTTGTTAAAAGCCGTGTGTCCTCGACGCTTAAAAGTATTCTACCAGTATCCAGAATGAAATCCAATTATTGATATAAGAAAAACTAACTCGGAGTCCCAATCTTATTGAAGTAACTTAGATCAAGAGAAATTGTGGCCTCTTCAGTTCGCTGCAGCTCTACTCGGGCGCCGCACTCGCGCCGCTGTCACTCGCACATTCTGTAGTAACCAAAAATCCTGACTGCACAGATACAACGTAGTACCCCTTCTGCATAGCTCATTTAAGTTATTTTGGTAATTAAAACTTGTGGTGTATAAGTATTCTATCAGTATCCAGAATGAAATCCAATTATTGATATAAGAAAAACTAACTTTGAGTCCCAATCTTATTGAAGTTACTTAGATCAAGAGAAATTGTGGCCTCCTGTCAGGAAACCGGAAGTTTCCGCAACTTGGACGCCGGATGCGACGTTGAGTAACTTTTTTAATTTGCAGAAGTGGACATAATCGCGGAAGTGACGTCATCAATCTGGCCTGTCCGGGGAGGCTTAAGGGTAATCGGTTACGGTTTTTAGTAGAAATGGGCTTTTTATGGTTTTGAAATGGGATGAGAAATTGGGTTTTATGATTAAAAGTACCTATTTGATGTTGTTTCTAATTTGGAAATATTTTCGGGAAAAGTATTAAAAATTAAAGAAGATATTATAATCGATAACAAGAAAGTAAAACAATAAAAAATATGTTAAGCAGTATGTCTGAAAAAAAATGGTATTGATAATAATTAAGAACTTTTTTTTATAATATTTCTATTTTGTGGAAGTTAACCATTTATTATGTAGTGCGAATTTTAAATTCAGGTTAAGACTAATAATATTTGATTGATAATAATGCATCTCCTAATGTATTCAAATTTAAAAAACAAAAATTCATTCATTTCACATGGCCCGTGGCCTTTATGAAAGTGGTTGAAAAATGTTGTATGGCGGTCATGTTTTTCAAAATTATAACAAAAATAATACCTTGAGCGAAAACGTGCGAATCGTCAACCTTCGCCAGAAATAAGTGCTAAACTGAGCATAATAATAAGTTTTGATCTAGATTTTTATACTATTATGTCAACAAGTCAAAGTTAATGGTACGAGTCGTCCTTACAAACGGGATATAAAAATATGTAAATTTTGACTTTGGTGTGTGTCTATTTTTATCGAAGATTTATTCTTTTAGCTTAGGTAGGTATTATGTTTTTTTTCTCAACCGTTACAAAAGATATAATAGGAATTCTCTTGATAAGTGCAAAGACTACGATGAAATGGAGGTCGTATATTGGTATACCTAATCAAAGTACAATCAGCATCAAAAGTCGTTGACCATATTCAGATTTTCAAAATCGCTATACACCATATTATCATTTTTGACAATGTGGTGGACAGTTAATTTTGAACACAACTGATGTTCATTCAATACTGGCGCTTGACATGTTGAGCGATTTAGGCATATAATTGATAGATAGATAGATATAATATACTTTTCACACCACCTGCTCGACAATATCCAATTACATATCATGCTATCATCAAGGTAAAGCAAAGCATTACCTACCTAGGGAAGTAATGTTGTATAAAACTCCCAAGGGTAGTAATGTGCTTTAAATTTGGAACGTCAAATTCGTATGGAAACTCGTGGAAAACGTAAAAGAACGCCCATATGGCATTGTAAAAAGGTTTGTTCTAAAATCGAACTGGCCACTCATAAAAAAAAAGAAAAAAGGCGCGACTTCATAGATTGTGAAACAAAAGACGGTGTTCGCTGCTGAGTTCGGAGCCCTGGATTTTTATTGCCTCGCAGAAGGTGTGAAAAGTAGAGTATGCTCCTCTGGAATAAAGCCTGTCTTCGTCTTGGGTAGCTTGAACCCCTCGCGTCACTCAGGACTCTACATAACTCCCTCGCTTCGCTCAGGAGTTAACTGAGTCCCTCGTTAGCTCAGGGTTCAATATGCCACCCGCGACATAAGACACTGCTTTATCACCTTAGTGCATAATCTACTATTATTGCTCACCATCTTAGTACTAACACATTATAATGGAAAAATAAAGCTAGGTATAATAACAGTGGACAATGGGCGGTCTTATTGCTAAAGAGCGATCTCTTCCAGATAACCTTTGCATGATAAAAAAAAAATATGATAATAAATGGTGTAAAGCGTGTAGCCTTCAGGGTTGGAAGAACCCCTCCGGACGGCAGATAGTAGTAGTAGATAGGGGTCCAAAGAAAAGATATAGGTTAAAATTTAACAACACACTTTAATGCACATTTAATTAGCCGTCGCGCACTCATCGCACTCGTTAAGATTGTATCTATATTCAACTTTAGCACGGTACACTGGCCTGAATACGGTGCCCTGAAGGCAGATGGCTAGCCACCCCAGCATTGGAAACAGCAGGCCGACAGGAACAGACTCTGATGATGGGTTTTGTAGGTATGTAAGGTGGTAGATAGGGATCCTTAGTCTGAAAAGCTTGTTCTGGAAAGCTTGTCCTGGAATCTTTAGTCTGGAATCCTTAGTCTGGAATCCTTAGTCTGGAAACCTTAGTCTGGAATCCTGAGTCTGGAATCCTGAGTCCAAGTTTTTTATTTCGCAGTTTATTTTACGGAAAATTTTCTTCACTACTATCTGTTGGCGACACGGATGGTCGTGTGGCTTATAATGTTGGTATGCCGCGCCAGGTGTCACGGGTCAGCAAAAGACTTTTAACTTATATAGTATTAAAGGTAATCCTCAAATCCGAATTCCATACAAAATGTTTCGGGCAAATACTCAAAAAGTACACCGAATTGTTTCATACTTTAATTTAGATTTTATACGTGTTTTTTAGTTAGTAGGGTTAATTTTAAAACACGTATAAAATCTAAATTAAAGTATGAAACCTTTCACTTTTTTTGTTGACGAAATCAAAAAACATGGACGAAACGAATAGTGTGAAGAAATTAATATCATACGGCGTACTTTATGAGTATTTGTCCGAAACATTTTGTATGGAATTCTGATTTGAGGATTCCCCTTAAACCTACAATAGTAAACATTAAACATTAAACATTCACACACTCACACCCCTGCACTAGGATTCCCTGTGTCGCAGGTGGCATGGACATATACAACACATCACAACATCCAAGACCCGAGAACAAACAATTGTGTTTGCCCCGGCCGGGGATCGAACCCGGAACACCAAGCTTCGTAGGCAGGGTCACTACCAACTAAGCCACGGTGTCGTCGACGGAGTAGATAGCTATAGTTAATAAAAAATACATGGATAATGAAAGAGCGTGCATTCTAAAACTAGACTCTAGACTAAAAGATCTCTGGTGTTAAAAATACCCTATACCACATCCAAATATATTCTCAAACCTAGTTTGAATCATTCATTAACTCAGGAATGGTTTAATTCCCGTCAGAGAAGTTAATGAGACGTCGGAGTGCGCACTTTTTAATGATACGCCTCCATTTTGTTTTATACTCTGTACTTTTATATTACCTACCATGGAACTTTAGATAAGTCTGGATAGAAAATGGAGAGAGCTATTACTCGGGGTTTCTCATATTGAGCTGATTGCCAACCAGTCCATATCGGGCACAAATTGTAATATCGATTGCCAAATGCCCGCTATGGGTTTGTAATTCGACACCTGTTCTACCCTTTCGTTTAAAATAAATAACAAAGTTCCTACATCATAACGTCCCTTTATTCTAGTAACGATTGACGTGTGATAGAATAGGCTAGGTATATTAAGCGTCGCACTTGACTTCAAGCTCTGGCTTCATTGAATTCAAACATCGGAAAAATCAGTATATTATTGTTAAATTCCTCAGAACTTGAGTTTATTTAATTATTCTATTACAAATATTACACGAATGAATACTAAAATTTCAAAAATCACGATAATATACGGTTTAATACATTTTTTCTACCAAGAACAGCTATAGGTAACTGTAACATTTAGAAGCACCCAGCGTAAAAAAATGTTTGGCGGCATCTTGACCTTGGCAACTAATCGCCATTTTTTTTTATAGTATCGCATCCTAGAAGTTATGGATAGAATCCGAAATGAGGTCATCCGACAGAGAATTAAGGTGGTTGATATAGCTCAGAGGATCAGCAAGCTGAAGTGGCAGTGGGCCGGCTATGTCTGCCGAAGAACCGACAACCGTTGGGGTAAACGTGTTTTTGAGTGGAGACCACGTCTAGGCAAGCGCAGTGATAATTTTTAAAGCTTGGGAGTGTATACATGTCTGTACAGCTGACTGTACTACGAATTCCTTCCATATTGTATCTAGCTACATTTATGTATGATAATATTGTAATATTGCGGATACCTATTGTTGTAATTTGCACAAAAATTTCCTTCCAGACATACTTAGAGTTCCATGTACTTACCTTAATGTATACTTAGTCTATGAATTCTTGTTTTCTTTGTAAAAAAATAATACATTACATATTTAGTTGAACGCGTTAAATTTCTTACCTGAGACAATAAGATGAAACTTTATGTAGCGAAGTAAGGCATTCTCCTTTACATTTTTTTATGAGAGCAAAAATGGCGGGTAATGTTATCGAGTGAATGAACATTATTTTTTTATGTAAACAAGTGACGAGATAAGCTGTCTCCCCCCCTCCTCTCCTGATAGGTACGAGATCTCACGTAACCATGACCAAAATAGTGCTACAGACTTTGATTGCTATAACACTGTTGCGTTGGCCAAAGATCGTTATAACGACCGTAATAACGATCTTTGAGACATTTGTGTACGTAGGTATATAATATACTACTCATGATAGTGTAATGTTTGTTACCTCAGAACTTAGTTGTTTATAAACCGATTAGAAAAATCTTTTTTTTATTTGGATTTTTTTATATATCCAGATTGGTTTTATAGAAATTTCATGAGAATCGGTTCAGTAATTGGTTTTGAAGTCAAAATAACTGTAAAATGACGTCATACATGTAAACGAAATTGCGTATTTTTCTTCCCTGTGACCATTCAGTGGTGTTTATTGTCACTAGAAAAGTCCAGTTTAAGTCAGTTGTTGTATGTTTTTGTAATACTTTGATTATTATAAATAATTAGGTATTATTATGATATTTAAAACCTACAATTTTTAATAGGCATTATCAAAGTAAATTAAATTATAATTAGCATGGTGATTTCAAAATCCTATGACTGAACAAGACACCCTCTGGAACGTGAAACTCCCTAAAATTCTCCCGAAATAAGGTCAAAGTGATTGTTTCCCTAATTTAATTTACCCCATTACTAGGGAGTATAATAACAGTATTGTAAAATATAACGATGCCACGTGTGATGGGAATTTAAAAAGTTAGCTTTTGCTTGGAAGTCTTTTTATTGTGAAAGGTTCTTTGTATTTTCGCAGACAAAAATAATAATTATAAAAACTTGAAAATGACGGAGTGGATTTTTTGTACAAAAGTGTTTATTATGATAGTAAAAAAATATATTTTTCATTCGAAAAATGTTATTCTGAAAAAAAAGTTACCTATAAATAAACTGTAAATTCTTCTCCTTCTTATCGTGTCACTGGTTCTTTCGAACTGTGTGGTGAAAGGATTTCAAGTGCGCAAAGAGGCTCCTTCCGAGCACTACTGCAAATTTAAACACCATCATTATTATAATTTTTGTAAGAATATAAAAAAAACTTGTCGTATACGCCTCAAATTAAATATTATAAAGCTTAATTTTTTTAGTAGACATACATCAAACTGTATTGTAATAAAGTAGGATTTTTCCAATTTTCAAATTTATCTTAAACTAAATAAAAATCGTTACTTTACGTCAAAAAACTCGTGAAGGCTCTGAAAAAACCAGAGATACTTTTACAAGTGAAGGCTAATTTTCCACTTTGAGTCCCTTTGTGCTGCAAATGATGAAAATAGTTGGAAAAAATCTCTATTCAAATAATTCTTTACCTTGCTGGACGCTACAAAGGTATGCAAAATAAAATAAAGGTCATAGATTAAAAACGGTGTTTCTATAGAACACCAAGATTGACAGTATTAAACCGAGATGGAAGCGGAAAACAGGAACACATTTTTAGACACTTGGACAACAAAAATGAAATACCTATAAGTATCTACATTTTGAAATATTTTTTGTGAATTTTTACGCTGCAGTTTTACTAACAATGTAATCAAAAATTACTAGACGTCTAGTAATTCTTAGTTATAAATTATGCTAGCGCAATTGTAGTAGAAGTTAGCTATCCTTTTTTGGCGCGTTATCAATGAACTACGGTGTGATCCTATACTTTTATACTTCTATGAAAAACGAAATAAATTAATGTTAAAAATTTCATGAATACACAAATTGTTATTGTCAGTGCCAGCCTACAAATAAATTAAAAATAATTTTATTTTTGTATAAAAGCTTGTTTTTGTAAATAAAATTGTTTTTTTATAATATTATATTTTTTAAATTACTGTTGTAGCAAGAAGGCTTTTCATTGTCAAATGTTATTCAAAGTCTTGTGTTGCACTATTTCCAAAAAAAAATTATAAACTCAAAATAGATGGAACTTAAACGCTTTGTACTATTTATAATGCTATAAATAGGGTTCAGTAAGTTGTGGTGTAAGCCCCAGGATCCTATTAAGCGGGCTTTTTGGGCGGGCGGCTCCAAAATTGCATCTAAGCTGCACTACTATAGCGTGGTGCCGCAATTCATGAGCTAAATTTATTTTGTGTTTTTTTACCCTTAGGAAGGGTTATGTTTTTCACGCGTATCTTGTATTTATGTATGTCTGTTAATTTCTGGGTTACCTCGTATCTTGGCTGGATGGATTTTGACAGTCAAGGTAACGTTAGATTCATCTCAATAACACGAGTGTTCATAAATTTAAAAAAAAATAAACAAAATGGCAAATTTTTGTAACTAAGTCGTTAATAATTTTTAGTTGACTAAACGGGTAGAGTATCAAAATGAAGGTATTTTAAAGGAGATTACAAATATATGTACCTATGTAAGTTATTATGTTACCATTTAATTTAGGAATAATTAATTGACAATGAATGTACTTATAATTATTTCGCAGTCGGGTTTTCAGTTTTTTAAACTTTAAGCTTGTTTAGAATATGTTTTAGTTTAAGACGAAATGAACCCCTTCGAGGCGCATTTGAAATCCTTTAACCACACTGGAGAGAACTAGTGACACGATAAGAAGAAGATTATTGATAATATGCCAATTATTTACACTCAACATCCTTGTGTTGAAATAAATGTTTTTCTATTCTATTCTAAATGAGGCAAAATAATTAATAAATAATATGTTATTTCGAAAATGTTAGGTAAGTACACGCTCTAACCACTTTAACTTATCTATTTTATCGTGCTTAGCGGTGAAGGAAAACATCGTGAGGAAACCGGCATGTCATAGAACCTAAAAATTTCGAATTATGTGTCAAGTACACAAAAGGAGCCTCTTTGAGGCGCACTTGAAATCCTTTCACCACACTGGTTCGAAAGAACAAGTGTCGTATAACAATCGCTAAAAGCCTATAACTTGAATCATTAATAACCCTGAGTGTTGTGGTTATTGGACTAACCAAAATGCAAAATTGATAATAAAATATTTAAAACTACCATGAAATGTTATTTCCGTTATAATATGTTGTATAATTATTAATTTTAGTTATTATCTACACAATTTTCATTCATTATTTTGATATATATTTCAGTCAATTTGATTTAATTCCAGATAATTGATTGATTCAGGCGTTACTCTGCGGAAATCTATGAATATTAATAAAAAGTATAAATAGTTTTGGTTTTCGGCGAGTCAACATCTCCTAAGGATGCCTCGTGTAGAGGCGAAACACGTTTTTCAATCAATCAAGTTTTGACTTAGGTTTTCTTTTTTCGGCGCTTTGGTTTAGATACTAAAATTTTAAACTAGAGTTAACTTAATTGGGATCTTTGTTTGGAAGTTAAGAGGATTTATTACTATAAGTCATAAGTATTTATTTGGTAAAAAATTTACAGGTCTGTTGTTCACAATGTTCTTATTATAATAAATTCCATAAATTATTTGAAATAATAAAATAAAACACTAACAAACACAAGCATTAAGATAATTTTTTTAGAGATTAACCTACAATTTGGTAGGTTAACTAGTCGTTATATAATCGTTCACTGAGTAGAAGGTGTTTTAATCGGGCTTTGAAGCTAGGAAGACTTTAAACTAAATATATTTATACTATTTATTGATTTAATTCGTTTAATTATCAAGATGCCAAGCCAAGCCAAACAAAATAAACTTTTTCCAACAAAGATAATTTAATAATTATTATTAATTTCAAGACATGCTCGTCTGCCCAAGAAATAATAAAAAACATAATCAACTACAAACATTTTAACCCTTAAATATTCCTCACGTAACAGCATGTATACCCTTTTTCCTGCAGTGATATGCGACTCTATATAACCTTATATTTGAAGGACAAATGGTCGAATCAAAGCTACGTTAGTGGACTAACGGCGTAATACTCGTTACGCTACGCCGTAGACCCGCTACGAAGCAACGGCGGCGTAGAGGTTTTGCAAGAAACTTTAAAGTATGGAGACGGAGTTTAACATATAACATTTATTGGTGTAGTTCTATGTTGCTGTTCTAATATATTATAATAAGTAAAATGGCGTATGATAAAATGCCATAATATTTTACTAGTAACGTAATTTTCTTTCGCATTTAGTTTATTTCTAGATCAAGTGCATAATTGAGTATTTTCAAGTGTTTTGGCTCTTGTTGATAAACGTCTGAGATAAAAAGAGATTTAGGCACTTGGTTTTCATTAATAAATAGTATAAATATATATAGTAATAAATCCGCTTAATTAATATTTATGGATTTCCGCAAAGTAACGCCTGAATCAATCAATTACCTTGGTAAACAATCTACTTTTACCACATTATAATTATAATGTATGATAAAAAAGTGTTTTCCATACTTACCTAAAACACATTAGTACATCCAACCTTTATGCAGTGGAAAAAATCAAATGTACCTTTGTTCCGCCTCTAAGTACCTTGCTTGTTATCTAGCATTCTCTCGCGTACACATTGTGACAAAATTATTTGCCCTCTATGTTTAAAAAATGCTTGTTGTATGATCCAAAACCAAGTAGTAAAATCCAACAGGCTCAGTGATTGAGACTGATGCTTTTTGCAGGCTAGCCAGTGAGTTTAAAAGATAGCGTGTGAGCGAGATTCTAAAAAAATCGAAAACATGGTGTCAAGTGCATGAAAGGAGCCTTTTGAGGGGCACTTGAAATCCTTTCACCACGTTGGTTCGAAAGAACTAGTGACACGATAAGAAGAAGTGATTGAGACGAGAAATCTATTAATCCATTGTTTAAAAGTTTAAGATTCTGAGGTTATATATTATACGAAGATACCACATTACATCATATGGATGGATGTTTCTTTGGTTCTTGTTCTAACCAAATGTACTAACTTATTAAACCCCGCATCTTCTATTTAAATCATCTCCAATGCCTGTTGGTTGCCTGGAATTAATCGCTCTCAGAGATAAGGCCGCCAATTGTACCACTCATTTGTTTTAAGCCTTGTATTTGTTATTTTCCATGTGTACTGTACAACAAAGAATTATCTATCTATCGATCTATTAAGCCGAAATTAAGTATTACTTTTCATCTTACGTAAGCAAATTAAGTTTTTTTAAGTGGGCAGTCTATTTCCATCGCATTAATATTTTTTTGGAAATTCAAGCTATTTATTTTATGACAATTAATTTTGTCACGAAGTGTACCCATTCTTTGTGGCTTTGTAACAAAAGAACGGGAGGAAATATTTTTCTGAAATAGAGTGTGATAGTTTTTTGATTGCACGACTTACAAGCGAAATCTTCTTTTAAAGTTATACAGGGTGGGTAGAAATGGGGATCAACTTTATATCTCAATGAATATTCTCCAAGTTTCCAACTCAACACGCAATTTGTATGAAATTGTATGAAAAAAAATGACAAAAAATCTAAAAACAATGTTATTATGTTTTTGCTCTATCTCGATGTTGTCGTTGATTTGTTTTAGAATGCATTGTGCTCTAGTTGTGAGCTACCCTAATAGTTTATTTATTTTTTTTTGTTTCGTGTAGTTGCAGCTGAATAGCTAATCGGGAAGTGCTCGAAATTCAAGTTGCAAGATTCCACCCGGAACGACAGACAGACAAACAAGAAATTGACTTAATAATAATTAATTACTTTCAGATTGGTTCCATAAAAATTTCATCAAAATCGATTCAGTAGTTTAGTTTTTATATCCAAATAACTGAAAAAAAATATGTCGTCGAAGTAAACAAAATTGCGTATTTTGCTTCCCTGTGACTTTTCAGTGGTGTTTACGGTCACTAAAACAGTCCAATTGAAGTCGGTTGTCTATGTTTTTGTAAAACCTTGATTATTTGGAGGCGTTTGATAAAAACAGGAATCGATAATTGATTGATTCAGGCGTTACTTTGCGGAAATCCATAAATATTAATAAATAGTATTACTTTATATATTTTTACTATTTATTAACAGGAATCGAACCCACATCGCAGGCACTCACTCAACAAACTTTGTTTATGAACCAACTTTGTGAGCCATCCAATTACCGACCACAAAACTCTACTCTTGATTGAATCTGCCGGAGGCACAGAGCTCAAAAGGAAGGTTTTTTTCTCATTTTCTAGGCTGTTGTATTACAGCTGAATGAAACAGCTTGGATAAACCAGTATATCTATTTTCCATCACGAATAATATATTAATTATACAGGGTGTGTCATAATGAGTGGATAATCTTTTAGGTGCGGATGGGGGACTGCAGTACTGATCAGAAAATGAAAATATTTACCCAGTAAAAATCCCACGGATTTCGAGTTACTGGACGTTTTCAAAACTTCAATTTTTTTTTACCTTTGTCCATTGTTTTTGTTGCCAAGACTACAAATCTAGGAATTTTCTCCTTTTTTTTTTGCTAGAGCATTCCTGGATAACTGTGCTATCGAATGATATTTCCTGTTTTTGTGGCATAGGTACAGTTTTTTTGGTACAGCATTATTTAAAAAAAGGTAAGTTTTTTGCTGCCCATTTACGCATGACGCTACCACCGGAATTCGAACCCGTGACCATCAGATCGCAAGGCAAAAGGCCTCATCCACTCGCCCATCACGTCCTTTTTTAGAAAGCAGGCACCGATTACATAAACCTAGCTGTTCTAAAAGTCTGTGTTTAGTATTGACCGCTGATAGGTCTAGTTTGTGGGTGCAGACAAAGAATAGCCCAGTTTTTGTACCACGTCGCTCAAAGAACAGTGCTGTTTTGTAACATTTTTTTTTTATGATTTGCAGGTACGGTCAGCATCAAAAGTCGATGACCACATTCAGATGTTCAAAATCGCTCTACACCATTATTATATTTTTGACAATGATGTACAGCTAATTTTAAACTTTAATGATGTTCATTCAATAGCGCTTAGTTACCTATTGAAGTATAATAAATGGTGTAAAGTAATTTTGAAAATCTGATTGTACGCTAGATATTGCGTGCTTAGTTTTACATAAAAAAATGAATTCTCTAAAATCTATCCATTTCATATATTTGCATTATGTACAGACATTTTCCTTGTTGACTCGGAGGTTTTTAATTGACCTTGTTCATAATAATCCTATTATCATAATATAATTCTTGTTTTTTCTTCTTTTCGTGTAACTAGTTCTTTCGAACCAGTATAGTGAAAGAATTTTAAGTGCGCCTCGAAGAAGCTCCTTTTGAGCACTATAATATACCTAATTCCAGTTGATACCTAAATATATTTACCTAGTTTTGAATCTTTACAATTTTTTAAATCTTAACCCTAAAATATGCTACGAGCATTTAAAGCGCTGAGTCAAAACAAATAAAATCCATATATAATTTTGTTCAACACTCTTAAAATAAAATGAAAATTGTTGAAATATCAAAATGTGGTAGAATTTAAAGGCGCTCGCTAACTGCGGTATGAAACTCGTGTTACTAACGGTCTGGTAAGCATTTCTATTAGGCTTAAGTTAACAAGATCATAGGGAAAAGTCTCTCATTTTTTTTATTTGTGATAGACAATAGACAAGCGGTTGACCAAACCTCACTTGATGGTAATAAATGGTGTGGTCAAAAAGGTTGAGCCGAAACCACTAAACGGACATTTCAAATTTGTAAAGTTTACGCATAGGTAGGTACAGTCAGCTTCACAGACATATACATTCCGAAGCTTTCGCATTTATTTCATACTCTTATTTTGCAAAGACATTATTCTTCTGACAAGAATTCTGTCAAGTAAGCTGACGACATTAATTTAAAAATGCTTGCGTGCACTTTTCTGTGCAAAATTAAAAGTAATATAAATGTGAAAGCTTGGGAGTGTATACATGTCTGTTCAGATGACTGTACAACTAGGTAAAAAAAAAAAAATTCTACAACCACATAAATTTTCAAATGTTAAATAAATAAATTATGCCATGATAATTAACTTAACTAAACGATAAACAATTAAATTGAAATAAGGCTAAATAAGAAAACATTTTTGTAAATTTAGCAAAATATTTACAATTTTTTAACCCTGTAAAATAAATGGGCAGACGCTGTCAATTAAAATATTAAAATAATAATTAAATACATTGCATCAAATAACTTTTCATAGAGGTCGTGTGAACGAACCCCAATAGCTAGTATTTCCCCGCGGTTTCTTTCGCTTGTTTGTGTTGAGTCTGTGTGTTTTCGTGTTCATAATACATTATATGTAGTAAATATGTTTAAGAAAAAACAAAATACGAGCAAAAGCTCTTCTTTATTTGGGGCTATATGACGTAAAATTATCCAAACACAAATTTGGTTTCTATATGAGATTACAACCTTATACAAAAAAAATATGTTTGGATAATTTTACGCCACACCTTAAAATATGATGAAAATTTTATAAGTACAGCTATAGTTGTACTTATAAAATTTTCATATTTTTTTTATGATTATTTATTTGATACATTGTATTTAGTATTCATCAGATGCCCTCAAGACGTGGGGTTAAATAAACAAACACAACGCAGCCTTATTCTAATTAACCCTCAACCCAATTATCATCTTTCACGTGAACAAAATTACTATAGCCGTACGATAACCACACAAAGGGTCATATTACGTAGTTATAAGCTATGTACGTAGTTATAAACTTGTCCCCGTACGCTTTTGATATGATAATTTCTATAGTTCGGAGTACAGGGTTAAAATTGTAGAGTCGCGGTGAGATTTGGTAAAAAAAAAATATTAAGTTTTTTTTCGTTAAAAGCAAATCCAAGAATATAACTAAAGTTTTCAAACAAAGGTCTATTTTCTATATAGAATTTGGTGCGTCTATTAAAAGTTTTTTCTATATAAATACGTTTATATTTTACTAGCTGGTGCCCACTACTTCATCTGCGCAGGTATCTTTATAAATTGTAGCCTATGTGTTATTCTGATGTATAAGCTATGTTATTGTAAAGTTTCATTAAAATCCATTCAGTAGTTTTTACGTGAAAGAGTTACAAACATCCATCCATCCATATTTACAAACGTTTGCCTCTTTCGCGTTTATAATGTTAGTAGAATTTATGCTTATATACATGCCGACTAAAGCCGCTAAATTTATAGAGCAGATTTTTTTTTAATTAGATTTTCTACGTAATTTTTTTTATAAAATTAAAATAACGTCTCCATGGATTTTTACTACTCTATGACGTAATTTCGAGTGTTTGTATGCAAATATATGTTTTATAAATATGAATTCCATGTTAATATGTTTTTTGGTCGTGCCAAATAACAATTTACATCGCTCTTATTACGACTTAAAAGTATTAGGTTCGTATCGTTAGTAATTTTATCAAACATTCATTTATTTATCTATCCACACAAACTTTCGACATTATAATAATAAGTATGAGAAATTGGAACTCTTTGTTTAAAAAAGGCGATGAATTACGAATTAAAACGTAATAAACTTTAATCAAAAATCAAATAAGCTGTATCTAAATCGTTTTTTCGAATTGATTCTACTACTTTTTGAGCTATACTACTATATATAACTTACAAGAAACTTAAATAAATAATTCTACATTAATTGTCAATTCATTATTCCAAATTAAATATAAACATATAACTTATAAATATTTTTGTAATGTCCTTTAAAATGCCTTCATTTTGATACCATACTCGATAGGTTTGGTAAACAAAAAAATATTAATTATTTTATCCCGTTCGGCGTTAAGCTCCAAAAATCCGCCTTAATGATATTTTTTTTTTAAAAACCCAGCATCAAAAAAACATAATGAATCTAACAATACCTTAACTGGCAAAATCCATCCAGCTGTTTGGAAGATACGAGGTAACCCAGAAATTGACATACATACAAGATACGCGCGAAAAACATAACCCTTCATTGGCAGTCGGGTAAAACAAATCCACATCAAAAAGCTTTATGTAATAATTGCAGCACTAAGTTTTAAAACTTTTATTCCAATAAAATTAAGATAGATACAGCATTTGAATCACGAGAGTTGTTTTCCCAGAAGCTCCGCCATCTTGAATTCTTAAGTCTCACTTCGTTTAATTAGAGACAATATACCATTTCCGGTTTAATTCAGTTCGCTATATGTCAGTGAGTCAGTGCAATTGTTCTTCATTTAGCAGTTCAGATTTTTAATTGAAGGACCAAGACATAGAAGTACCTACTGATATAAAACTTTTCTTTTGTGTCAAAACTAGTTGATATAACTATTGTAATTAAGGCATAAATCTGTTTAAAAATAAAACTATTTTGATCTTTATTTTATCTCAAACTATTTTATCGTGGTATATGCATAAAAACTAGCCATAAATAGCGTAAAATTTTAATCACCAGAAAAAAAATACGCCTAATTAGTTGCCGTTACTGAACACAGATAGGTAAAGCAAAAAATTAAATCGAATTTTTGTGAAAATAAATATGACAAAAATTGGATAACTGTTACCATAGTACAGACAGTGTCATAGATAAGTATCCCCCTTGCATTATAATACCCAGCTTCAAATCCCTATAAATGACCGTCGCGGCGAATGTACAAGTGTTTCCTTTAAAAATACATTATATTTGTATAACCGTATGTATGCCTAAAAATAATTTTGAGTATTACAATTTTTTGTAAGGATTTATAGCTGGGCGTCTTGTGCAAGGGGGATACTTATCTCTGACGCTGTCTGTACCTTAGTAGTAGTTTTCCTATTTGCATCAGGCGGTATCCTACATTGAATTCAATAAGATTGGGACTCAAAGTTAGTTTTTCTTATATCAATAATTGGATTTCATTCTGGATACTGATAGAATACTTATACACCACAAGTTTTAATTACCAAAATAACTTAAATGAGCTATGCAGAAGGGGTACTACGTTGTATCTCTCAGGATTTTTGGTTACTACAGAATGTGCGAGTGACTGCGGCGCGAGTGCGGCGCCCGAGCCGAGCTGTTGCGAGCTGGTTCAATCTATACCTAAATTTGCTGATCGATGATTGAAACTAAATTATTCAATGTCAATTAATGATATACATGGCCAATTTCTAATCACCATAAAAAAAATACGCATAGTCAGTTACCGTCACTGAACACATATACGGCAAACAAACTTGAAAAAATTAAGTCGATTTTTTGTCAAAATAAATTAGATATAAATTGGATAACTGTTATGTTAAGTTAGTCGTTTTCCTATGGATTTGCGTCAGGCGGTACCTTTAATTGATAATAATTTAAGTTTTATTCATCGTTTGGCAAACCCGGGTCCCTAGCTCGAGCCAGGTCGCAAAAACTCGGCTCGAGCCGCTGTCACTCTGCCATTTTGTAGAAATCCAAAATTCTGACTGCACAGATACAACGTAGTACTTGGTAGTACCTCGTCTGCATTACCCATTTAGTTTTTGGTAATTAAAAATTGGTGTTATTTGGTATAATATAGAACGATTTTACAAGTTATTCACACATTGATATTGCAAACATATGGCGAGTCCTCAGATGACCACTTTCAGTATAAGATAGGGCTGAGATCAATCTAATCGATAGTGATATCGATGTAAATACAAAGTATTTTTGTCTATTTCCATTCACAGTGGTTTGACTAAATTATACCAAAGTATTTTTTAATTTTTTAATTGTACGAGATGGAATGTTTGCTTTTATTTTCCATAATTGAAAATGATTACACAATGTAAAAACAAAATGATGTACCGATTTTTTTTAAGTTTGATAAAAAATAATTTATAGACCTAAAAAAATATTTTTTTCAAAATTTAAAAAAGAAATGGTATAGACCTGTCTATTTATAGGTTATCTAATAAAAATAAGCCTTTATTGCTGTTTGTTTTACAATCTAGGTATCGACAACCGGTTTTGTCTTATCTACAGCTTGTCTCTCGACAAAGGCCTCCTCCAAAGATTTCCATTCTGTTCTGTCTTTCGCTACCCGCATCCATATAGGTTATCTACTTTAATTTAACTCGAAGAAGGTTGTCAAAATACGGACTAAAATTTCCAACCATGTTTGAGAATATATTTAAAAGACTATAATGCTTCTTACCTTCAAGTCAAAATCTAGCACATCACGCTTAGCATTCCTTGATAAAGAGTACAATAGCAGTGTAATCAAATTTCTAATTATCAATGAAGAGCTCTTAGCTCGTCCAGCTATATACTCGTTTCCATTTTCTTTAAAAAAACTATTACCTATAAAATATCCATCGAAAATATTAGTTATCGATAAAATTAAAATTTGTCCCATTTCTAATGGCGAGCGCAAAGTTATGATTAGTTTGTGTATTACAAACACAGAATTTGTAATTTGTGTTGCATCCGATATTCGGATATTAGACGCCCTGCCGGGAATGCAAATAGTTTGTCGGCTTTAGCTGAATCATTTTAGCAGCTTATATTTATTGATAAATAGTATAAATATATTAAGTAATAAATCCGCTTAACTAAACAAAGGTCTTGATAAACTTAACTCAAGTTTAGAATTTTAGTATCTAAACCAAAGCGCCGTGAACAATAAACCCAAGTCAGAACTCGACACGTGTTTCGCCTCTACACGAGGATAATTGATTGATTCAGGCATTACTTTGCGGAAATCCATAAATATCAACAAATTATATAAATATATTTAGTAATAAATCCGCTTAACTTCAAAGTTTAAAGATACGACACGTGTTTCGCCTCTACACGAGGCATCATCAGGGGGTGTGGACTCGCCGAAGTCCGAAACGAGAGACTCTCGTTTCTCGTTTAAACTTTGAAATTAAGCGGATTTATTACTAAATATATTTATATAATTTGTTGATATCTACACGAGGAATTCTCAGGAGATGTTGACTCTCCGAAATCTGAAACGAGAGTGACAAACACCGTCGCTCGGCTCGTATTTATACCTGTTGCGGCGGACCGACGACCCCACCTGCGTCATCGCCAGCGCTCGATCAGACGTTTATCACAAAAATCCAAAGTAACGCCTGAATCAATGTTTTTTATTCAGGCGTTACTTTGGCTTAGATTTAATATAATCAATTTATTACACAGCTTAGATTTAATATAATCAAGGTTTTGCAAAATATTACAACAACCGACTTCAATTGGACCGTTCTAGTGATCGTTAGCACCACTGACAAGTCACAGGGAAGCATAATACGCAATTTCGTTTACTTCGACGACATATTTTATTCAGATATGTTGATATAAAAACTTAACTACTGAACGGATTTTGATGAAATTTGTATGGGACCAATCTGAGAGTATATCCTCTCAAACGATATGATACTTATTTCATGAATCGCATTTTTAGCCTTTACGATACGGATGTTTGTAAGGATGGATGGATGGATGTTTGTTACTCTTTCACGTAAAAACTACTAAATGGATTTTAATGAAACTTTACAATAATATAGCTTATACATCAGAATAACACATAGGCTACAATTTATAAAAATACCTGCGCAGACGATGTCGCGGGCACCAGCTAGTGTTTCTATAAAACCTTGATTCTATCTATCTATCTACCCAGCCTCTTGCACCCACTGTTGGGTATAGGCCTCCTCTTCAGTACGCCACTTTTTGCGGTCCTGGGCTAGCCTGATCCACTGGCCTCCGGCTGTTGTTATGATATCATCCCACCATCGCAACGCCTCCGTAAGACGAATCATCGTACCCTTTGTGATAGAGTAAATGGCCACAAGCTAGGCTTGTAAGATCTTCTCCTTTTCGTCTCACCTCAGATAAACCAACTACATCCCAGTTGATTTGATCGAATTCTTCTAACAGTTCCGTAAGCCTATCGTCATCTTTCAAAGTCCGTGAATTGAATGTAGCCAAGGTCATCGTGTGGTGGCAGCTGGGTCTCTGCCGGAGATTCTTCGCACCCTCTGCCCCGCCGGAACCGGAGCCGCTGCCAGAACTCGGAATAGCGGGGCCGCCGGGAACTGAGGGCCATTTGTTTTGGGCGTACATTAAACCTTGATTATAATTCGAAAAACATTACCTACTTTAATTCTTCCCAGTTGGATGAAAATGGATGGCATCATTTGCGGGGTGCGGAGAGATACAATGCTTTCCACAATCCCTGCCGCTAATTGTACTTCCGTTATGATCCGCCGTTAATTGCTCCATTTCAAACGTCGTTAGTGAGCTGAAATTCCGTTATTTTTTTCAGAGATTAATGAGTTGTATCACCGTTGGGAGGTTGGAATGCCTTCCCTGCAGGATGCCATCTAGATGGGTACCAACACAGTGCCAGATATTCTGCCGCAAATCAGTAATGGGTAAGCATTACTGTGTACCGGTGAAGGGCGCTGTAGCTAGTGAAATTACTGGGGTTTCGAAACTGACCATTAAAATGTCTCAGTCTTCTTTTTCTTATCGTGTCACTAGTTCCTTCGAACCAGTGTGGTGAAAGGATTTCAAGTGCGACTCGAAAATTTAAAAAATACGTGTCAAGTGCACGAAAGGAGCCTCTTGGAGGCGCACTTGAAATCCTTGAATGAAGAAGAAGACCATCAGCATATAGCGCCTTGGTGCCTCGTAACATGTTTATTTAAAAAACCCTATAAATATCCGAAACCAGCAGATTTATTTATACAATAACTAATACGCCCCTTCGATAAAATAGGAAAATAATAATTTAGTGGGAAATTATCTATCGACAGAAGTTAGCACAAAACTAACTCTGTGAGCTAAGAGTATTAGAACAATAAAGGTAGACGCCTACTTATACACTACGAGCACACGCATGAATATTCGTTTAGATTTTGGAATAAAAATAGTTATTTTTTAGGTATTTGATAGGTCGTATTTGATAATTGAGCCCTTTGGAGTTGAGACCCTACGTTCATGAGCAACAGGACGCCTTCCGCGTTTTAAAGATTTCATCTAAGCGCCTGGTTGAAGCAACGCGTAATCAGAGGGCTGGCAGCTATCTTGCCCAAAGCATAAGCCTCGCTACACAAAGAAACAATGCAGCCAGTGTCCACGGCATGCTGCCATTGGGTATCGACTTGGAGCATTTGAGCTGCCTATAGATAACTTTAGAAAAGGGTTTATCTTATTTCTTAGTTTCAGTCTGTTTTACGGTAATTTATTAAAAATGATTAGTTTTATTTTAATTTTATGTGAATTAATTTTCTCAAAGGTCTTTGTCACCCGGTTGAGCCTTAATACCCCCCTGTAAAACAACTTGTTCAAAATCGGTAACATCGGATTCTTTTCCCGGTTCTCTATGAAAAATACTCTCACATAAAATAGAGTATAGTCTTCAGTATAGTCTCCAAAATGAGATAACACTAAAAAAAATAGCGTTAAAAAAGAAATACGTATTGAACTAGATAATCTTTTCCGTTTTCTTTATTTCAGTCGAATAAAAATAACAATGATACAAAATCTAAATATTAAATACCCGTCGTGCTAAAGTGACCGTTGTCCTTTATCCTGCTATTTCTAATTCTTGTCGATCGGTTCTCTTTGTGTGAAGTTTCTTTCATTGAGGATTAGTTGGTATTTATTGTGGTAATGCTATTTTATTGAGCAAATTCCGCGGCCATTTCTCAAGTAATTCAATAATGGAGTGTTGTATTCGATTATGAGGGGAAATTGAATGCTTTTATGTCTGAAAAGTGTTTATAAACCATTTGCTGACACCTTCTGTGTTTAATTGCTCTAGTGACCGTCTTCTTCTTATCGTGTCACTAGCTCCTTCGTACCAGTGTGGTGAAATTATTTCAAGTGAGCCTCGAAGAGGCTCGTTTCTTGCTTCGAATGCTTTCGAACTTTAGGTTCTACGACATGCCGGTTTCCTCACGATATTTTCCTTCACCGTTGTGAGAACGTGGAACGTATACATAGATTTTTTTGACCGAAAAAACCCATTTACGCATGATTGCCACCGGGATTCGAACCCGCGACCATCAGATCGCAATGTAAGGGCCTCATCCACTCTGCCTTCGAACCAACGAAAAATGTTAAATACGTAAAAGTTTAATGAAAAAATTCGTAAAATTAAATGTTCATTTCATAATACCTATAATTATTATATTTTTTTTCCTTATTTATTCAAAATTTACACAAAACTGCCAATCTCGCGAGATCTCGAAATTGGCGAGATCTCGCGGTATTGTCATTCATAAACTCGCAAGATCTCGCCTGGCAATCTCGCGAGATTGCTTTCCCTAGTGGGATGCATACATAGATTTTTCGACCGAAAAAACCCATTTACGCATGATTGCCACCGGGATTCGAACCCGCGACCATCAGATCGCAATGTAAGGGCCTCATCCACTCGGCCACCACGTCCTTAGTGACCGTAGGCACCACTTACAAGTCACAGGGAAGCAAAATACGCAATTTTGTTCACTTCAACTATATTTTTTTTCAGTTATTTTAATTTAAAAACTAAAGCATCATATTTTCTAAATTAATTTGTCAGTTTTGAGTGCATAAAAAAAAATATTTCCCAGTATTTTAGGACATTTAACAGCCTATATGAGTTTTTTTGGCGGGAACATGAAAAATGGCGCATTGGCGGCATTAAATTAATTGACAAAACTTGTATAACTTTGAGTGTTTAGGTGTAAAAACGGTGGTTTTATCAATTAAGTGCTCGTGAACGTGTATGAGTGTTGGTGCCTCCAAAACTCCATAGAAGCCTCTAGTAAAGTCGCAACCACCACTACTTTACAGGGGCATGACTTGACTTATCGACTCTGACTTATGACAAAATAATCTCTCCAATTACTTGACACTGGCTATATACCTTTGATGTGAAGCCAAAACCGAAGAACTTAGGTTCTTCGAAAGAAAAAAAAAAAAAAACAGCCTATACGTCTTCATACTCAGAAAATATCGTGTAGCAGTCCATTGTCATACTATCACTGTAATTAAATTGTTAGTAAGTATTCTTTGCTTTGAAATTGTACAAAACACGATAAAAGTGATCCCAGCCATCCATATTCCTACTTGAAATCGTTAAAACCTATCCGATTGCATGTCTAATTTATGAGGGCATAAAAACGAATTCGTTATGCATGCTAAATACAGGACTAACGAAATAACTGGTGCATTTGGATATATGAATAGTTTTAGTATTTCATTCTTGAAGTGAAACCTTTTTTAGGTGCACTGAGCAAAATATTTCGTGGGCATTTGACTGGGCTTCTGGGCTCCCAACACTCAGATATAACGCTTCTTCGGGTAAAGTCGGCTAGTATAATATAATACACGGTCAAATTTTAATTACCATAAAAAAAATACGCATGGTCAGTTGCCGTTACTGAACAAATATGCGGCAAAAAAACTTGAAAAAATTAAGTCGAATTTTTATCATAATAAATTTGATTAAAATTGGATAACTGTTACCGTTAGTCGTTTTCCTATGGATTTGCGTCAGGCGGTACCTTTAATTGATAATAATTTAAGTTTTATTCATCTTTTGGCAAACCCGGGTACCTAGCTCGAGCCAGCCCGCAAAACCTCGGCTCGGGCGCCGCACTCGCGCCGCTGTCACTCTGCCATTTTGTAGAAATCCAAAATTCTGACTGCACAGATGCAACGTAGTACTCCGTCTGCTTTGCCCATTTAATTTTTTTGGTAATTAAAAATTGGTGGTGTATAAGTGAAGATGGTAATGTAATGCCCACCGGCTTGAAAAAAAAGCGTAATGAAGTGGCGGTCGACTTGTATCAATGGTTTAAGTCAAATGGTCTTGTTTTAAATACTACTAAAACTAACTTCATTCATTTCAATCTAGCGGGACGCAAATATGATCCAATTAATGTAAGGGTCGGAGACCAGATAATTAAACAGGAGAATCAACAACCATTCCTGGGCTTTCAGCTGGATAGCGGCCTTACATGGGCACACCATATAGATAAGCTGTGCGAGAGAGTGGGGCGCGCATGCTTTGCGTTGTGGCGTGTCTCCGCAATCTTACCTCTGCACATGGTCCGAAGCTGTTACTTTGCATCAATCCACTCACTCCTGCAATATGGTGTTGAACTATGGGGGCGCGCTGCGGATTGGGAGCGCGTTTTCAGAGTGCAAAAAAGAGCAGTTAGAGCCATGGTACGAGTATCACGTCAGACATCTGCAGAGCCCTATTTCAAATCCCTGGTGATTCTTACAGTCCCCGCATTGGTCATCCTCCAGGCAGCGATGCATGCTAGAAATAACCTAGCATTTTACCGGAGGATGGGAGATGGCCACGATCGCTCAATGCGACACGCGCACAAACTGCGAGCAGTTCCCCGACGGATGGAAAAGTCGTCCAAGTTAGTGCATGTGATGGCTCCTCAAATATACAACTTGCTGCCGGACGATATCCGAAACGCTAACTCGACACAATCCTTCAAACACAAAACAAAGAAGTGGCTTATAGAAAAGACGATCTACAAAGTCAGTGACTTAATTAATTGAAAATTATTGTTCTGTTATGACGTTGTCACGTTAAAATATCGTCTGTAAACCATATTTACAGACAACCAACTTTTTTTCTCTGGTAATTGAAAACTTGTGGTGTAAAATTGAATCAGCTGCATTTTATATAAGCTGTGTCTTCGCCGAAAAGCAATATTGCTATCAAAACAGAACACATCAGCGGCTTGTCAGCAGGAAAAACAATTTTAATCTGCCTAATGTCCGGAGACTGTTTACAGTGCACGACTTTTTATAAAACTAAAAAAACCTTAAAGCTAATTGTTTGATTCAGGGGTTACTTTGCGGAAATCCATATATATCAACAAATTATATAAATATATTTAGTAATAAATCCGCTTAATTTCTAAGCAAAGGTTTTAATTAACTTAACTTTAGTTCAACTAAACCAAAGAGTCAACGAACAGAAAACCAAAGTTTAAAGATACGACACGTGTTTCGCCTCTCCACGAGGCATCATCAGGAGGTGTGGACTCGGCGAAGTTTGAAACGAGAGTGAATAAACAACGTTGCCCGGCCCGTATTTATACCCGTTGTGGAGATGAGTCGCTTGTCGTATGATCCGACGTCACAATAATTTTAAAATATTTTGGAGTGTTTAGAAATTTTAAAACACAATACAACAAATATTACGCTGTTGAATGATTTATTATATATATGAAAAAAAGTTTGTATTCTATAAGCCATACGAACAACTTCGTTTGCGTTGCGAATAATCTCGTCATTTTACAAATTCAGGCTATTTTTTGAATTTTTATGAGAGGCAAGTGAAACGCACTTCCAAAATACATTGACGCAAGATTTTAGAGACGCAAGTTTTGCTACTTAAATTTAATTTAATTTTTTATATCTCTCTTGAGTAGCACTTGAAATCCTTTCACCACACTATTTCGAAAGAATTTATTTAATTTTTTTTCTTCCTTTTCTTTATTAACAAAGCTTCACTGCTACGACTCAGATATCCATAAACAATCTCAAAAACCTATTAATTTCAGAAGCAAACAATGCTCTTCAAAGCGGAATACAGATGCTTAGCATTTGGCGGCAGAATTCCCGGCACTATTATATATTGGTAGACCGAATTTTAAGCGGAATCCTGCAGGGGCGCAACACATGGTTGATGGTAGAGATATTTCAGCCTGGAATAAATAGTTCTGTCTGTGCCCTATTACTGATGAGATGACAGATATAACTTTTTAAATTAATAAAAGTTACATCTGTCCCCCTGTTGCTAAAAGACTGATAGAACTTTTTTGTCCCATCTGTCCCCCTAGGCGGACAGAGCAGGGTGACAAATGGGAATAATTATCTTAAAATGCAGGCCTTCTTTTCACGCAAATAGTCTAAATAGTCTAATTATAAGCATTTATATGGCTGCGTTTGTGTAAATCCGTGCATTTTTGAGTAAAATATTATACCTTTACTTATCGTTTCCAATGTAACTGCTTGACTTCACAAAACAAATACTGACACTAGTTTATCGTAGACTTTCGCGATTATCACACATAGTTATTTGATTGTAACGGGTATTTATCGCGCTCACCTCGTTTTTGTGTCCCGACGTTTCGACCGTATTGCAACAGCCGTGGTCACGGGTTGACTGGCGTATCGGAGCTACCGTCGCGGTGAAATGAGGGAACTACCCTCATTTTGGTCGTTAAAAATGTTCTTTCGGCGCACTACATTGTTTTTTTTTTTTTATTGAAATAAAGAAGAATCCATATTTCAATCGTGAAGACGGATACAGACTCTCAACGTCATGGAACCCAGTGATTGCTAAGTGCATGCGGAACGCTTTTAAAACACCGCTTAAGTGTCCGGATGTCGTCAGTGTGGTGTGCCGACCGAATATTTTTAACGACCAAAATGAGGGTAGTTCCCTCATTTCACCACGACGGTAGCTCCGATACGCCAGTCAGCCCGTGACCACGGCTGTTGTAATACAGTCGAAACGTCGGGACACAAAAACGAGGTGAGCGCGATAAATACCCGTTACAATCAAATAACTATAATACTGACACTGTTTATTGGTATCTATTTATGTTAAATCCTGCAAGGGATACCTCTCAACGGTAACGATATCGTATCGGGTTTCCTAAAAGCTCCACCATTCCTCAGTCAGGCCTGTCTTGACGCAATGAAACCGTGCGTCGGCTTATTCTATCAAATTGGATGTTTTCTGATATTCTAGCTCATTTTTTTGTTTCAAGGTGTATTTTTATTCTATTTGATCTTTATTGTTTGTGTTCTGTGAGATTTGAAGACAGACATAAGCCTTTATACCATTTAAATGTCAAGCAAGTCTTTTGTGGATTTTATTGGTTACTAATTTATTGATGAATAGAATCCATAAAAGGCTTTTGCCACACAAATAAGATATGTACTCGTATTTGAAATAGCATGCAGCGTGCTCTAGAGTCTCTAAAGACACCACAATTTTTTTATTTTTTTTTACATAAGTTTATTGTATTTATTGTTTTTTTAAGTAACTTTACTTTATGTTTTAAATGTAACGATTTGGATCATCTGTTATGTTATGATTTTTGTAAATAAATAAATTCTAATTCTAAATTCTAATACCACTGAGTCTGGTCTTTGGGTCTTCTCATCCACTTTTTCCAATTAAAGTGCCCAGATCATTACCTACTTCTTTCGAACCTGTGTGGTGAAAGGATTTCAAGTGCGCCTCGAAGAGGCCTTTCGTGCACTTGTCACATGTTTTCGAACTTTAGGTTTTATGACATGCCGGTTTCATCACGATGTTTTCCTTCACCGTTAAGCACGTGTTTTAAATGCACATATAGATGTTTTTGAACAGAAAAATCCATTGGTCGTACGACCGGGTTCGAACTCACGACCTTCGGATCGAAATTCGAGGCACTCGGCAACACATCTTATTAAAATTTAAATACACGATGCAAAATGATTAGTCTTCCTCTTTGCAGTTAGCTAAAAATACTCTTTGTGACATCGGTTTTTTTTAATTATTTTCTAATGAAGTAATACTAAAGGTTAGCAATAAAGATTCTCCAAATTTTGTGTCGTCTGCTATTTTGAACAAGTTTGATCGTAGCTCCTCTGTCTGACCGAAGTGAGGTGGTACGTTTGAGGAGGTTGGGGCACTTTGGCACAACGCGTCTCTGTACGAACAAATATTTGTCTGGTTGCGAAACTGTCAGCCTCTTCGTAGCAGGTAGCGATTGCAAAAATATAAAAACTTTACAAAAGGTAAATTGTATATTTTTCCAATTCAAAGAAACCACATCTAAAATTTAGCACAATAAAATAAGTTTTATGACAATATTTTATAATATCTCTAAAAGTCAAGAAATAGTTGTAAAAAATGTCTACGACTCTACATAAAAATATTTAATTTCGTTATCTTTTCCTCAAATAATAAAATTTATCTGCCATAATATTCATATTTGCCTCTTTATATTTATGTAAACAGCAACTCTACAAAGATCTACCCAGGTAAAATTTTCAAGAGTTACGATATAAACCGTTTTTTTCTTTTTCTGCTGTCAGTACCACCACCTCACAAAGAGACAGGTGCATTTCTCTGTCCGTGTGAAGGGTGCCCTTTTTGTGACTCTTTGAGTCGGCTCACTCACTCATACACTCACTCACTTGACTCACTCGTTCCATTAGAGCTAATTAGGTGAGTTGTGATGTCGTTACATTATCGCATAATGTGGAATTATTTTTGTTATTGAGGGCCAGTTTTCTGATTTTCTTTTACCTTGACTATAAATAGCTCAATTAGTTAAGTAGTTTTGGCGTGAGAATATCAAATATGCATCTATCTCGTCCTTACTAACCTTGCCCACCAACCTAATTCGTTTTTAAGTTTAATGCCTCCATCTTTTATGATTATAAGTCTATTGTTCCTGGAAATACATGTATTTTATTTTATCAATCATCATTACCAATAGATAAAAGGTATTGTCCTGACTGAATGACAGACAATACACAGTCCAAACCACTGAACGTAGAGGCTTGAAATTCGGAGGGTTTGACAAAAAGTGTGAGTGCGTACTAACTTTTGGCGTCAGCTATTATTATTTATCTATTTATGCGTTTATATTATTGAACGTATAATAGGTAGCATACTCGCTATTCGAGAAAGAAACAAAAAGACATCACCGAATTGTGACAGAATTCTTCTTTATACGAAAAATGATCTTGCAAATTCATAAACAGACTTTGAAATGGTTTATATTTATTCCCTGTCATTCATTCAACCGAAATGAACGGCGCCTGTGACTAACAATTCCTCTATATGCGAAAAACAATCGTGGAAATTCTTAAACAGACTTTAAAATGGGGAGATTATTTATGTGTCATTAATTCATTCATTCAATTGGAATGAACGGTGCCGGTTCTTTAGGTGTCGAAAGCAAGTAGCATATTTCGAGATTTTCTTATTGACCCCCCCCGTTCAGCCCTATTGGGAGATAACGGGAAAAAATCTTATAACCCCCTGAAAACCATATATCACTGAAAAGTGAAAAAAAATACAAAGCAAAAAACGATCGTGCAAATTCATAAACAGACTTTCAAATGGGATTTATATTTATTCCTTGTCATTCATTCATTCAATCGGAATGAACGGCGCCGGTTCTTCAGGTGTCGAAAACAATATAAATCGCGCGCGCAATAAGGGAGAAGTAATGCTGCTCCCCTGGGAATCAAGAAAAAACACATTTCGTTGATACAAATCACCTGCTCTTTGTCGAGATAGTGATGGGATGGTTATCGATGTTGACTGTTATTTTTTCGATTATTTCGGTTACATTATCTGGCCAAAATAACCACAAGAATTACTTTATTGCTTTTTTTTCGTAGAGTGTGATTTACATGTCACAAGCAGAGATTAATTTATTTCTAGATGAGTATGTTTGATATACCTACCTACTAGGTTTTGTGTACTACACATCCGCTAGTAGTCCTGGGGAATTTTGTTCCAGGGAGACGTAATTATTTTACCTTCATGTCATCAGACTTTTTAATATAGACAATTTTGAATAAAATACTTACCTATTGTATTAATATATTTTCATAAACATCTATTCTATAGCATAAGTTGAGTGTAAAATAATTCCTTGAGTTACAATAAATATCATTTTTATATTCAATCATTGTCCTATAGAAAATAGTCTACTTGTACTTGTAGTTCATATTCATATTCATATTGTTTCATTTGCATACAGGTAACATAACTTAGCTGTAAGTAAAGTAAAATGTACACAATGCACATCAACTTTGCTCATTTTCTCTCCCAAGATGAGTCATTGATCCCAATCTTCGTTTGTTTTTCATATTTTTTTCAAGCAATCGATAACATTTAATCGACATATCCTATCCCTAGCAGGTAGGCGCGCATAGCTGACGCAGCGCGGATCTCCCAAATTGCCAGCTATTTATTATCGCTAGTCATTCGGATCGTGTGTACGGGCTTTATGTCGTACATAGCTTGCATACTGATCGAGCGTGGCCTTTAGTGGACTATTACCGTTATATTTATGGACTATTCAGGACTCTTATAGTTAGCTTACTTGTTATTATGACTCTATTATACTGTGTAACTATGTTGTATTAATTTTATGATATGTGAAAATTTGGAGTCGCTGCGTTACATTCTTACTTAGTAATGGTACCTACAGGTTACAAACTTCATGTTAATACAGTAATTAATTACTTGAGGATATCATCTAAATAGGAGTTAATTTTTTGTTTCGAAGTTTAATAAGTTTATAAGAAGGATAATATTGACTTTATTTAGTTTTTTGAAGTTAAATTAAGGTACAATTTTTTGTTAAATTTATCAGGGTGGCATTATCGCTCAAGCGACAAAAACCCTTTTTATTGATTAAAAAAAAAACATCTAAATAAATGTATGACAGAAACACTATTGGTGAAACTTTTTTCGAAATCGGTCCTCATAAAATCTATTTTACATCCATCCTCCGAATTTAGAGAATATTATTTTACGGTTAATTTTTATACTATTGAGTGAGTAATCAATCATAGAACTTAGATAAATGTACAAGTATTTTTTTATAAATGCAATACTTTTCCCTCTCAACGATAAAATTTGCGCCAAATTATATGATTTACACTTTGGTAGCACTGTTTTTATCATATTCAAGGTTTTACAAAAGCATACAAAAACCGACTTCAATATGACTGTTCTTGTGACTGTAGGCACCACTGAAAAGTCACAAACATAATACGCAATTTGCTTCACTATAACGACTACTAAACCGATTTTGATAAAATTTTGAAACTAATGTTAAAGTATCCTCTCAAACAATAAATATTTTTTTAAATCGGTTTATCAACATCAAAGTTCCTAGGTAACAAATTAAAAAAAAACAACCGAATTGAGAACCGTCTCCTTTTTTGAAGTCGGTTGGTTTGTAAGATTAAAAGCTTTAAGCTTAGAACAATACAACCATTTCCACCCGGGCGCGTCTGAGTTATTCAGTGATTGAAACCACGGGTCCCGGGATTTACGAGGCCGCAAGTCCGCGCCTACAGAACCCTAAATCACATCAAAGGCTACTCAAAGTTGAAACTTGAATTAAATTACTGGTACAGATAACAATAATTCAAATAAAAAAATAAACAAGCTCAAAGTTTATGACAACTGAAAACCCAACTGCGAAAATATTATACTTATGATTATTATTATTGCCAATTCATTATTCCAAATTAAATTTAATCATATGACTTATATATATTTTTGTAATTTCCTTTATTTTGATACCCTACTTGATAGATTTGGTAAGCAAATTTTTTTCAACAACCTACTATTTAGGCCAATGTAATATTTAGAACAAATCCGCCATGTTGATTATTTTTTTTAAAAGCTTCATCTAATGACACTTGGGTTTTTGAGACGAATCTAAAGATACGTTAATTTTACAAGATACCGAAATCTGAAAAACTTTCGTTTCAGATTTCGGCGAGTCACATCTCCTGAGGACGCCTCGTGTAGAGGCGAAACATGTGTCGAGTTCTGACTTGGGTTTTTTGTTTTCGGTGCTTTGGTTTAGATACTAAATTCTAAACTAGAGTTAAGTTAATTAAGACCTTACAAAAACAAAGGCAAAGTAACGCCTGAATCAATCAATTAATTAAGATCTTTGTTTAGAAATTAAGCGGATTTATTACTAAATATATTTATATTATTTATTAATATGCCCTACTTAGACATAACAAATGCCCTACTAAGACTTGAAGAAAATGCCTTACTATGATGATAATTATACTGATCGCATGATGGCCCGCAATTTTTTTTTTACTCTGTGCTGTTTCCTAACTTACCATTAAGAGGAGCCCGATGCAGGATGTAGTCCAGATAGCTACTAACAGAGTGACAGATATTTTGCCGCAAAGCAGTAATGTGTAAGCATTACTGTGGTCCAGTTTAAATGACACTGTAGCTAGCTACAGTCTATTTTTTTTTCTACTCTGTGCTTCCTCACTTAACCTAAGATTCACAAAGCGAGTTCAACACTTCACTTTGCCCGCGGAACTTGAATAATTCACGAAGCGTTATTTTGTACGGAACCTTTCAATTATTACTGCGCTCGAGTGCAAAGGCTTGTATGAAGTTTGTATTGATTGACTCTTATTGTTTGACTTTACAGTCTTAACCGACTCCAAAAAAGGTGGAGGTTTTCAATTCAGTTGATTTTTTTTAACGTTTGTAATTTCTTACCTTTGTTGTTTAAAAATCGATTTGAAATTCTAATTTGTAAGGATATACCTAGGTATCAGATTGCTCCCATAGTGATTTCATGAAATCGGTTCAGTGCCTTATTTTTCAAATCATAATAACTAGAAAAAATAGTTTTACGTGACTAACAGCGTAACGGGACAACAAGCGTAACCGGACCGTTACCGGACAATGACGTCAAAGTTTTCGTCCATGCAGCCGGCGTTCATCGATTTATAAGACGTAGTCACATCAATAAAACTAAATGTGCAGTTTTTTTTTCTGATAAATCGAGGGCATGACTCTTTTCACGAGTTTTCTCTAACCCTCGTGGTTTCAGACTTGGCTATCAGGACTCTTCTCAAAAAACCAGCCTGTACACTTCCAGATTGATCTCATAGAAATTCATCGATTTATTAAACGATTACCCAGAGCTATTCAAAACAAACCAACACTTCCGCACTAGACAACTCAGGGATAAAACTTACAACATGCTCTACAATCCGCTTTACAAACTGACTCTCACTCAACGGCAAGCATACTACATGTGTATCACTATATATAATAAGTTGCCTAAAGATATAAAATACCTAACAGGGAATCTATTTTTTATAAAACTAAAAAAATGGTAGATTAGATTTTTTTTGTTTAAGTATATACTTGGTCCACAAACGCACTTGACAGAGAGGACTGGAGAAAAGGGGGGGAGGCCTTTGCCCAGCAGTGGGACATGTCAGGCCAATAACAAAGTATATACTTACTTAGTTAGTAAGACTTAATATTTGCATGCCTATTACGGCAGGACATAAAATGGACTCAATCTATTTAAGACCTTATTTGTAAACACATATGTTCTAGCAAATAAACAATATTTCATTTCATTTCATGACGAAGTCACGTAAAAAATATGGTATCCAAACAAAATTGCGAGTTTCGCTTCCCTTGTAATTTTTTTTGGACATATTGTACCTGTGTAACAGTTTTTTCAACTGGGCTTGAACAGCACATCCATATTTTTGAAAACGTTATTCCCCCATCGGTTGCCAATTTAAACGCGCAATTTGGTTTACACCAATTAATTTCATTTAATGCTTGGTATACGTAATAATGTTCACTTTGTACCCGCTTTATGGGAATCATGGATTGTGGTTGTAACGCATTGTAGAGCTGACATTTTGAATTAGAATCTCAAAATGCTTTGTGAATTTATACGGTGAACAATTTATATTAAATTATAAAGTTTTATAGGACTCTACTCCTTCTCTTTTTAAATTATTTGTAGATAATTTTCTGTTTTAATGTATATATTTTTATTTCTTAGTTAATATGCTATGTACCTTATTTTAAGACCTTTTTAAAATAAAACATTTTTTTTTCTTTAATTTGTTACATAATTAAGATTTTACAAAAACATAGACAACCGACTTCAATGGGACGGTTCTAGTGACCGTAAAGACCACTGAATAGTCTCAAAGAAACAGAATAAGCAATTTCGTTTACTTCGACTCCATATTAATTCTGTTATTTTGATATAAAAAGTAAAAGTAAAGAATTTCAATGGGACCAATCTGTCTCAAACAAGGTAAGAATTTATAAACAACAAAGTTCTGATGATACAAACATAAAAAAAAATCTACCGAATTGATAAGTTTGGAAAATTGTTTAAGGTTTAAATAAGTAATAAACTGATCGGAAATGCTCAATGATTTCCGGCGCCAAAAGGTCGATGGTTCGAATCCGGTCTAACCGGAAGGAAAGGCGCGATATTAGCTTCACAGCAAGTCAAATTCCTGTCTGTCGGACAGATGTGGGGTGGCTCTTTGCATTAGAACTAGAGTTGGACAGTCTCGACAAAAACGGTTCTTATCGATAAAATTGCAGCTAATATTAAAAATGCGAAAGTTTGAGTAGGCAGGTACTAGCTTTTGTCCAGGCAAAGCTGTCGGTGACTATATAAAATTTCGTACTAAAAATTCGTGTATTAAAAAATTAATAACCGGCCTAAAAAATGTATAATAATTATATGTAAATATATTACGCTTTTAGCTCGGTAAATTTAGCTCTAAACAGGGTAAGGTTGCAATGTTGGGAATACCAGTATACATGAAATGAGATAATTCCCCATCGATCCCACATGTGCAAAAAAAAGTTATTTATGGTCAACAAAAATGTGGTACAAATAGAGGACCAACCAATTGATCATAGGACAAAAAATATATAGGTACTTATTACTTATGTACAAATACTTAAATAGGTAATAGATACCTTCTTAGACTTAGGCATTGTTTCAGATAAATTTTCATCTGAAACAATGCTTGAATCTAAGAAGGTACCTAAATGACTATATCACAAATTTAAATTGCGAGTACGTTGTACTACTTTGTAATAGCAATATTGCCTAATAAAGATTTACCTTATCTTAAAAATATCATGTTACTTAAGTACGAATCCATAACATCCCTATTCTCTGCTACCCCTTTCCTCGACAAACCGCATTTCGCAAGAGTCGACTGAGCGCCTGAAATTAGATTTGCTTTGCTGTAACACTGATTAAACTGTGTACCTCGAGCCGGCGATTTAAGAACTTACATACTGCCAGTGTGCATAGAGATTTCTGTACCTTTGGTGAAGAGGGATCCAAGTCGAGTTGTATCACTTTTGAGTTAGGTGCATAATTTGATTCTGTGTAAAAAGATATATCTTTCTGTCTAATCCACGTAGCTCTAGCTACTAGGGAAGCGAAAATAAATTTCGTGCAAAATGTTACAAGACCCCTTTTTCGGGTGTCTGGTACTTTGATTCCTGCGTAAAATGATACAATTTGAGAAGCACAAATTGCACCAAAATGTATGTGTACAAAGTTACAACTCTATTAATTATCTTATCCTGTTTGAATATTATTATATTATGAAGAATGATATAATTTTAATTATATTAGCACTCACAAATTGTACATCAGAAATAGATTGGAATTAACCACAATTAAGGGTAATCCTCAAATCCGAACTCCATACAAAATGTTTCGGACAAATACTCAAAAAGTACGCCGTATTATAATAATTTCTTCACACTATTCGTTTCGTTCATGTTTTTTGATTTCGTGAACAAAAAAAGTGAAAGGTTTCATACTTTAATTTAGATTTTATACGTGTTTTAAAATTAACCCTACTAACTTAAAACACGTATAAAATCTAAATTAAAGTATGAAACCTTTTTTTGTTACGAAATCAAAAAAACATGAACGAAACGAATAGTGTGAAGAAATTATAATACAGCGTACTTTTTGAGTATTTGTCGAAACATTTTGTATGGAATTCGGATTTGAGGATGCCCCTTAATCTTAAGTATTCTACCCACTGTCAGTGTACCATACATTTTGAATGACCAAAAAAACCCTAAATGGACAATGCAGAAGGAGAAAGGGCAGTCAGAATTTTAGATTTCTATAAAATGACAGAGCGACAGCGGCGCGAGTCGAGCTGCAGCGAGCTGGCTCGAGCTAGGTACATGGGTTTGCCAAACGATGAATAAAAGTTAAATTATTATCAATGATGGGTACCGCCTGACGCAAATCCATAGGAAAATAACTAACGGTAAGTTATCAAATGTTTCGCTTTTGTTAAACAAATAAAAATAAAAAATATAGGTACTTACGAAAACATTTCGTGTCGTTGTAGTAAAAAAATTACCGATCCACTTATTATTTAATTTATACTCTGACTGACATTTATGTTTTCAAATATGTACAAAGGCGCTTACGAGTTAGCAGATACCTACCTACATAATTCTGAGATTTCTATAAACATGATTTAAAAATCTTGTTTTGATTTTATGTTAGTTTATTATTTTTTTAATTTTAGTAGTTTTAAGAAATAGACGATTTTGTTATTCTCACAAACAGGAAACAGTTTGCAAAGTAGTGACTTAGAGGGCCATCTTAACTAAACTACAACTTGGATTCTAATTACCCTTACACGGGTTAAGTAAAACACAGAAAAAAAATCACATAAAACAGTAAAGGTAATAAATTAACTTTGATTTTATTTTCCATTCTAATAATTTTAATGTAAATTTCAATAAGTATTTTAATTTTATCTATATTTACATTTAATTTTATAATATATTACTTCAGAAAAGCACTGTTATGGTTATGGGCAGGTCTTAGGAGTCATCAAGTCATCAAGTCAGTATCGTAATTTTTTTAATAAAAAAAAATTAGTTCAAATAACTTTTGTAGTGTTACCGTGATTGAGCTTCAAACATCCATTATCATAGAAGCAAGTACTGTTGAAATTATATCTACTTAGTGTACTTATTATCTTCATGTTATTCATTCTGTCGTAGTTTAAGTTACACTTAAGTTTCTGCTTCTAATTTTAATTAAGCAAGTCAAGGTGTTTTGCTACACTTTAGTTTGCTTCATTAATCGTTTACTTAAATAAATTATAGCTTATTAAATTAAATAGCCAAGTTAGAGTCACAGACTATAAAGTTTGGTTTGACCCAACCGCTGACAACAGTAGCAAAAGATAGCGGGAATATTTTTTTGTCTTTTTTTTTTGACTCTCGTGGTTTCAGATTTGGCCATCAGGACCCTTCTCAATAAAACACCCTATATACTTCTAGATTGGTCTCATAGAAATTTCATGAAAATCGCTTTATTTATTTGGTTTTTAAATCAAAATACTGAAAAAATTACGTCATCCAAGTAAACGAAATTTCATATTTTGCTTCCCTGTGACTAGTCAGTGGTGCCTACGGTCACTAGAACAGTCCAGTTTGCGGTCTACTAGAACAGTCAGAATTATAAACATTCACACACTCACACCCCTGCACTAGGATTCCCTGTGTCGCAGGTGGCATGGACACATACAAGACATCACAACATCCAAGACCCGAGAACAAACATTAGTGTTCGTCACACGAATATTTGCCCCGGCCGGGGATCGAACCCGGAACACCAAGCTAGTAGCTAGCTAGTCACTACCAACTAAGCCACGGTGTCGTCAGGATTGAAGTCGGTTGCTGCATGTTTTCGTAAAACCTAGATTATTATAGCAAAAACTTTAGCCAATCAGAGTCTTTCGCAGGTTCTGTTCCCAATTTTCCATTCGTCAGTTCTCAAAGAGCGTGTATGCAAACGACTTTTTGGAAGCAAAAATTCGTCAAAAACGCTACTGCACTCTATTTCCCGCCCATGCATAAATATACATAAATTTGTTTGTAGGTATGTAAGAACTAGCAGTAGTGATGTGCCACGAGTACAGGTAAAATTACGGATACGGAAAATCAAAGATAGATTTATAAATTAATTTATTGTTTACCATTAAGAAGAGAAGGGGAGGTGGTAGCCGAGTGGATAAGGACCTTGCCTTGCGATCTGATGGTCGCGGGTTTGAAACCCGGTGGCAGTCATGCGCAAATGAGTTTTTCGGTCGAAAAAATCTGTGTACGCATCCCACGTTCTCGCAACAGTGAATTAAAACATCGTGAGGAAACCGGCATGTTAAAGGACAGAAAAAAAATGTTGTATGGCATATGACATCCACCAATCCGCATTGGGTCCGCGTGGTGGATTAAGACCCATTCGCTCTCCTGCCGAGAGTAGGCCTGAGTCCCAGCAGTGGGAACATTATAGGCTGATTATGCTACGCTTATGCTATGAATACTGATACGGATACGGAACCAGACAACACTGGTAAGGGTAGGTCGGGGCGCAAAGTGCATAATATTATAGATACGGATACGGAACCAGACAACACTGGTAAGGGTAGGTCGGGGCGCAAAGTGCATAATATTAAACTTGTACAACAGTTTGTATGCGGAGGCCGTTCGCAGCGCAGCCCTATTCCGGTTTAATATCACGAAATAACCTCCTGAATTTGCAAATTTTACGACCTGTGCATACGTACACGAGTTATTTATCTTGGGCAAAACGTTGGAAGAACCGGACGTATTCTATGTACATCTAAAATATGTACATAATAAAAGTACATTGTGATCGTTTTAACAAGTTTTTTGATTCCAAAAAATGTTACATGATAGGTATGTACCTGTCTACAGAAAAGCATAGAGATATGCAAAAAAAACTCTGTCTTTTTTAATACTCTAGTTATCAACTATAACACTTTTTCCCAGTTAAACATGAAGAATACTATATACTACTTTATTTATTTGTCATGTCTGGTTGTTTTCTATTTATTCTTTATATTTATTTACAAAATGAAGTAGTTAAGTGTTGTATCAGTTATCAGGTTCCCATAGCTCTGCTTAGTTTGGGGCTAGATGGAGAGAAATGTCCAAAATATTTATTTACTTAAAAAACGACATAAGTTCTTTTTCTCAGTAATTAAATTTGTTAAAAACACAACAGTTTTATAATGGCGATTGCAATACGATTCAGACTCGTTTCTGATACAAAAACGATTCTGCTAGATTCGATTCAGAATAGGGCTTTTACTAAAGGATTTGCGCAGGTTTTAAAGTTATAACACCAGAGTAGGTGAGCTTTGTGGCCTCTTCTGTTTATTTTAGAAGTTATAACAAAAATGGCCTCTTATTCTTGGCGTATGTTTAGTACACTATATTCATAGATGAATAACGGTGTTTCTATAGAACACCAAGATAGGCAGTATCAAGTCAAAATGGATGTGGAATACAGGACAGAAATTTTCAGACACTCTGACAATAAAAATGAAATACCTCTTTTTTAAGAGAACGTTTTTTACTGTTTACGTTGTGGATAGTTTTATAAACAATAAATGAGCCTAGTAGTTTTAACATACATATAATATTTATATAGTCCTGTTACTTCTCTTTTTTGAAATTTAGTTTGATATCGGACTAAAATGTACTAGAAGTTAGCTAATGTGGCTCGCATTTTTTGGCGCATTTTCAATGTACTACTTTGTGATTCTATACTTTAATAATTCTGGGACTTTATTATACTAGCTGAAGTCCGCTTCGAGAAAGACTTGCGACAAATGCGCTTTGGCAGTTTTACACCTGTCTATATGAGTAAAAGCCCTGTGTAGCACTGGTCATGAGCAGGCGTGATCTCTTGCCATTAGGAGAGCACTTATTTCGAGTTGTTTCATCATCATCATCTCCCTGCCCTTATCCCACACTTAGGTGGGGTCGGCACAACATGTCTTCTTCCATTCGTCTCTCTATCAGCCGTCATCTCTGTACTCACACCTGTTTTGTTCATATCCTCTTTCACACAGTCCATCCATCTTTTCTTTGTCTTCCTCTTCTCGTAAATCCATCAATAAATATTTCGACTTGTCTCCTGATATATTATTATCCTATATTCATTATAAAATATAACACAATTGACGACACCGTGGTTTAGTTGGTAGTGTCCCTGCCTACGAAGCTTGGTGTTCCGGGTTCGATCCCCGGCCGGGGCAAATATTTGTGACGAACGCGAATGTTTGTTCTCGGGTCTTGGATGTTGTGATGTGTTGTATGTGTCCATGCACCCTGCGACACAGGGAATCCTAGTGCAGGGGTGTGAGTGTGTGAATGTTTATGTTTATAATTATTATTCTATAGAGATTTTTTTTTTCAGGTAGGTATTTGTTATATTCTGATCGAAAAGCTTGAAGCAGTTTTCAGTGAGCTTGTAAACAAAGATAATATTAAAATTATTGTTCATACGAAACCGCGGTGCGCATAGATCTACGTTTTCTGGAAGTGGTATTAAAATTGTAAATTTCACACAACGCCATCTAGCGCCGTAGTAAAGCTTTTTATGCTTTGATAATATGCGTAGTAGCTATATAATAATATTACATAGAAAGATACGTAGATTTAGGTCAAACACCGATGTTAATTAAAAATATATACCTAAACTTTAATTCAACTTTATTGTATTTTATTTAAAGCTTTCCCATTCTTTTGTTCCAAAAAAGGTTAAATGTGATAGCCTGATATCGAGGTCTTTTGTTTTTGGGTTTTATGGGAATCCAAGTATGGAAATTACTTTTGGGTTTTTCGGGAATTGGACTTATTGGGAACCAGTCCTTTTATTATTATGAATCAAATAACTGGTAGAATATAAGTATACTTTTTTTAAAGGCCCTCACAATAATCTGATACACATATGTGTATTATGAAAGACCGAAGTTTGAAATGATACCTATAAATCACTTTTTTGCCCTAGGGCCTAAAATGTAAAAATGGTTTTTCCGGCAGAAGTGAAAAGTGTCACATCTAGTATCTCTAGTCCCGTAACGTATTGTTATGCACAAGCACGAATACCACCTAAACTGCTTAGTATCTTTCAGGGGCTATGTATTTTTATGCAACTTTATGTACAGTACATGCGTCGCCCTGTGTACTTAACGATACAATGTTTGTACAACGGGTACAGTAAACGGCAAAGGTTGTGCGATTTGATGACTTTTTATGGCTTAAAACGCTTGAAAGGTTTACTGTGAGCACAAAACAATGAAAATTAATGTTATGAACACCTTTTATGGGGTAAACATATCAGCTATCAACAATTTTTGCCCCAAGGAGCTTTTGGCAAATACTTTTTGAAAAGCTCAAACTCTTTAGAATTTGATTTATTCAGTAATTTATTACTAATTATATACCTACTTACACACTTAATACAAAGCTTAGGGTCTAGGGTACATAAGCCCTGTTGGGTACAGAAACTTTAACTCTACAGACTTTAGACTTAACTTTATAAATTTTAAAATAATCAAAATAACGAGCTTAAAGTTGTAAAAATATTATGCATTGATTGCCAATAATAATCATTATTCTAAATTAAATTTAAACATATAATTTAATTTAATTTAATTTATAATACCAATATATACAGGTATTTGTAATCTCCTTTTAATTTCCTTCATTTTGATCCCCTACCCTACTCGATAGGTTTGGTTAACAACAATTTAGAAACGACTTAGGTACTAAATTAGCGTCAAAAAACTGCCATTTTTTTTTTGGGACTAGGGTTATTGAGACAAATCTAAGGATATCTTAATGGGCAATATCCATCCAGCTGTTTGATAGATACAAGGTAACAAAGAAATACATACATACAAGATACGAGCGAAAAACATAACCCTTGCTTGGCAGTCGGGTAAAAAAACTGAAAACGAGTACTAAGAAATAAATTTTGATATTCACAGCTAAAACGTAGTCGTGGATATCTATTTATAAATTCAATTGTAAAATATTTATATTCTATTAGAATAATTACTAAAACGCCCGGGGCGCGGTCATTTTAAAATATGTTTGGACAAAATGGACATGCTGACATTTCACGAAGCTATTACTGTGGTAATATTACATAGAAAACTTAATTCTGTCTAAATTGGATCATAAAATAATAAGTGTAGTAAAATAATGTCCAGAGTTATTTTGCATGCGCAAAAATAGTTATTTGTAGACCAAGGGCCTGAAGCAAGACATTTTATACTATACTTTTATCAGCCCGAGCCGAAGACGAAGGCGGATATTCAAGTCGAGTATAAAATCGGCTTCAGGGCCGAGATCTACATAAGATTTTTCACTTCAATTGCGAGGAAAATAAATAATCTTAAACTGAAAAGAGCTCCCTTTTTGTAATTCATAAACTAAGACAGCCATTCAATGTTACCACTATATTTGAGATTCGAAAATAGTTATGTTAAGGTCCCTCGTAATACCCTGATCTCCTATAGATGTGAGGAAGCTAAATTCTATAGGTGAATAAAGTTATCAACTACCGGCATGAAACCTATTACAAACTGAACTTCTTTCAAAAGATTTTATAAGTAATTACTTTTTTTCCATGGGCCATAAATGCAGTTTTACCCCTAGAGCGTGAAAATAATTTCTATCTATTTATTCACCCATATTTGGATCAAAGGTTAAAAAAACTACGAGTAAGTTCTAAATACAATATCTTCCAGTCTTCTTAAGCTACTTGCCGTTAACTTAACTTAAACTTAACTTTAAGTTAGCCACCGCGGGTCTGCCCGCAAGTATCCGTGTCATATGACGTCACGTGCCATGCATTTTAATATGCTGCTTATAGCGGGTAGTTTTTATGGGGTTATGCGGTAAGCAGGTGAACGTAAGGTGGGGAATTTAGATCATATTTTAGGGTAGTGGGGTAAGGGCTGTCAGTATATTTTTTTTCCCGACTGACTGTTAAGAGCTTCGAGAATCCAGCAAAATGAGTGGTTAAACGTCAGAATCTGCAGTTTTATTTAACGTGATTGGCCAAGAAGGTTATATGGCCAGCAGCCATATTCACCTTGCGTTAACCCCCCCTTTTGCTGGATTCTAGAAGGCCAAGGGTTATGTTTTTCGCGCGTATCTTGTATGCATGTATATATGTAAGTAAATTACTTTGTTACCTCGTATCTTCCAAACGCCTGGATGGATTTTGACAATTAAGGTATCGTTAGAGTCGTCTGAAAAGGCTAGTTTAAAAACTAGCTAGTGAGCGAGCTAAGCGTCGATGACACAGGGCTAGTTTACAAGTTACAAGCGAACTTACCGGCTTGTAGCTTGTAAACTAGCCTGTGTCATCGACGCTTAACAAAAGAAACAAGCTTGAAGTTTAAAAAAACTGAAAACCCGACTGCGAAATATTTATACATTCACTGCCAATTTATTATTCCAAATTAAATTTAAAAAACATTGAATGTAGTAGGTACTCAAAACATTGTAACGTGACAACACAAAGTAACGTGAAGGTAGCTCAGCGAAATAGGCTATGGAAGAGGCTATTCTCGAGGTTTCCAAAATTCAGAATGAAAGCTTCTAACAGAACGGAGAACTAAAGTGGTCGACATAGCTCAGATAGACGAGACGATCAAGAAGCTAAAGTAGCGGTTGGTCGACCACATCTACCAAAGGACCGACAGTCGTGGGGTCAACGTGTTCTAGAGGGAAGATCGAGTCGCATCTACGCAAGCGCAGTGTAGGACGATCTCTGGCTAAAAAGAGCCATAACCTGCGCGTGATAGCTGGCAGAAGGTGGATGAGAATTTCCAAAGATTGCGCTCAATGGCAATGACAACTGCTGTATATGTGTGATGATGATGATGACGACAAGTAATGTTGTGTGTGCTTCAAGTACCTGAGGGTTCTAGCCGCATGTACCCGGAGAGGTGGGCAACACTAGCCACTCTCTGGATACCTGAAGACGGGCGGCGGCGTAGGGGTCGGCCGAGGAAGCGTTGGCGGGACGATCTGGACGGATTCGAGAGAGAATGGTGGGAGGCCGCAAAACTACATTTAAGATACTAGTGCATGAATACCTACTTCTTTAAATCTGTTTATGAAGTTCAGGTTGTAAAATAAACTAGACGCAACTAGAATGCTCTTCTGGTCGTATTACCCCAAAATTTTATATACATACATACTACATGGTATGTACTTAGTACCTACTTACAAGATATGCGCGAAAAACATAACCTTTCCTTGGCAGTCGGGTAAAAAGAAAAGACAAAGCGTTTTAAAGTACATACCTACAGCGCCATCTAGCGTTAAGTAGCGAGAAGTGCAGATTATAAATCTGTTATTGGTTCGTTTTAATTTTAATTAATAATTCCCGATAAAATGCGTAATACGAGGTCCAACACAAACGTGGCCGAATGTTACGCTACCTTTACTGACCGCTTTATAGTTTTTGATTAGGTAGCGTAACCTTTATTGAAATGAATCCCTTAATTGCCCATTAATTATACCCAAACATATGACATATATATTTTTGTAATCTAAAAATGAACAACTATTTAGCGCCAAAAATCCGCTATTTTGTTTTTACTTACTAAAAACCCATCTAAGAACACTCGGGTTTTTGAGACGAATCTAACAACACGTTTATAGTCAATATCCATCCAGCCGTTCGGGAGATACGAACATATATATTTTTGTAATCTAAAAATGAACAACTATTTAGCGCCAAAAATCCGCCATTTTGTTTTTATTTACTAAAAACCCATCTAAGAACACTCGGGTTTTTGAGACGAATCTAACAACACGTTAATAGTCAATATCCATCCAGCCGTTCGGGAGATACGAGGTAACCAAGACATACATACAAGATACGCGCGAAAAACATAACCCTTCCTTGACAGTCGGGTAAAAAGACGTCAAACGGTGAGCGCTTGTAGGATATACATAGGTACTTAAGCAATTTTGTTGCGTAGTTGCAATATGGTAGTGGGTTCAATTCAGCTCATTTCCTACCATTTTCTTTATCGTGAGTTGGCTAGGTCAGCGTTATATACCTAGGCTATGTATAAAGACCTAGCTTAGTGTTTGGGAGGCCGCCAAACTGGTAATAGAGATCTATGCCCGTCGATGTACCGCTGTCGTTGGGAGCTATGAATGTATTGAACTGACTCAACAATATAATATAGTTTTTTTTTTTCTTTCGAAGAACCTAAGTTCTTCGGTTTTGGCTTCATATCAAAGGTATATAGCCAGTGTCAAGTAATTGGAGAGATTATTTTGTCATAAGTCAGAGTCGATAAGTCAAGTCATGCCCCTGTAAAGTAGTGGTGGTTGCGACTTTACTAGAGGCTTCTATGGAGTTTTGGAGGCAACACAAAAGTCACGTTTTACAGCATTACACTATTCACCAACACTCATACACGTTCATGAGCACTTAATGGATAAAAAACCACCGTTTTTACACTTAAAAACTCAAAGTTATACAAGTTTTGTCAATTAATTTAATGCCCCCAATGCGCCATTTTCATGTTCCCGCCAAATCTCTATAATATAGTTCTTGGTAGACTTTCGCGATTGTCACACATACTCGTAGAACTAATAGTGACTAGAAAAAAAAAAGAATAAACGGATCTCAGCTTTCGCATAAACAAAAAGTAATCGTTTATAATTTAGGTCAATAATATTCTTCGTACAAGAAAATATGATAAAAAAATACTTTCTGCATTTTCATATATTCATGCATGCATGAATTAATGAATGAATGAATGGAAACTCTTTATTGTACCAGGAACTTAAAGACAAATATACAGATTATTAATTAGCATGTACAATGGGCGGCCTTATCGCTAAGCAGCGACCTCTTCCAGGCAACCATGCTTCAGAACCTAATTATTATTAAATCATTTATATCAGATAAAAATCCATAAGTTATTCACATAATTCAAAACATTTTCAATTCAAGTTTACATTAATAAAAAAATAAAAAATAATTCAATTCTTATTAAATAAGTAGTTGCTATAATTACCTAAGGTTTAATTCACATATTTTATTTCTTAAGTTTTTAGTAATAAAATCCATATAGGTATATTTTAGTCTAGTAGGTAGGTAATTAAAAATTGCCCTAAAAATTAGTCAGAATAACGAACTACGAACTACGACTTACGTAAGGCAGCCAGTAAAAAGTGGATGCGGATAGCCAAAGACCGGCTCTTTGGCTATCCTACGTCCAGCAGTGGACTACTGTGGGCTGATGATGAACAAAAATTACTAAACCATTTTTATAATTTTGCAATTTGGAAAATTATTTATCATATTATTACAATGTCTTATCTAACTATTAGTAGATCTACGTCATCCGTCTGGTGGATGGTTGCCAAAACCGGAAACAATGGTTGCACGACATTTTTATTCACTTAATTTAGACTTCACGTTTTTCTATTGGGTCAACTTAGTATCTATTTTTTTTTCTGATTGAAGTAAAAAGTGAATTAATAAGTGAAAACATTAGAAAAAACTGCCAATTTAAAATTGCTTAGAGAGAAAAGAAATATAAGGGACTTATTTGGTACATATTGATAAATTTGGTTTGTTTATTATTATGTGATATCCGGTTTACAAAATAGTTTTCATATCGTGTCACTAGTTCTTTTGAACCAGTGTGAAAGGATTTCAAGTGCGCCTCGAGGAGGCTCCTATCGTGGACAACACAATCGTGTATGTACAAAATAGGGATAACAATTAATAGAGGTTTACACAAGAAGGAATAAGTCTTGTTACCTAAGGCTGTTGATAGCATAAGCAAAAGCATAATCAGCATATAATGTTCCCACTGCTGGGGCTCAGGTCTACTCTCGGCAGGAGAGCGAATGGGTCTTAATCCACCACGCGGACCCAATGCGGATTGGTGGATGTCACATGCCATAGAATTTTTTTTTCTGTCCTTTGACATGCCGGTTTTCTCACGATGTTTTCCTTCACCGTTGCGAGAACGTGGGATGCAAACATATATTTTTCGACCGAAAAATCCCATTTACGCATGACTGGCACCGGGATTCAAACCCGCGACCATCAGATCGCAAGGCAAGGGCCTCATCCACTCGGCCATCACGTTCTCAGTTTCAGGCTGTTGATAAAGTAATTATAGCATATATAAAAATAACATTTGACCTTTTCTAGATACTCTAAGCTTGGTAATTGCAGATATTTTGTCAAGAAATATTAAACGGAAAATCTTCCCTGATTCCATGATATTTTTTCAAACAATCTATTAATACAACCAAAGGGTACACGATAGACTAATGCCCAGATCACACGTACCGAGTACTCGGCCAAGACAGTAAAATGTTACTCTGCCGAGACAGTGAAAACTGACGTCACTCGCTCAGCCGAGAATTCGGCGCTGTTTATACGTACCGAGTACTCGGCTAGACCACTGTCTCGGCCGAGTACTCGGTACGTGTGATCTACGCAAGGCTCAATTCACACCAAGATGGTGAGTGCTCAGTACTTTCAATGTGAGATTACTCAAAGTTATTTTAAAATAAAGTGACTTCAAATAATCAAGATTTTACAAAAATATACAACAACCGGCTTTAATCGGATCGAATCGGCTGTTCTAGTGACCGTAGGCACCACTGACAAGTCACTCGGAAGCAAAATACGCAGACTGCTGCCGTCTTAATTTTAAAATATATATACAATACAAATTCAGATTGAACCCACACAAATGACATAAGGCAAAAATATCGATTTTCGATTTCGATTTTTTTTCAACCTGAATGCAAGATTTTTTTTTGTGACAAACAGCGTAGATAACATATATGTGCCGTTTATAATCCAATGCAATGGGAAAAAAAGTTATTGGCTAAAAAAAATATAAACAATGACTAAATAAATTGGAAAAACTGTGTTAAATCTCAAGTTCTGTCACATAAAACCTGCCAAGCTATGTATTTATTTAGTCACTTACTGACTCCCTAAAATCGGTTCGCTAGTTTAGTTTTTAAAACAAAGTAACTGAAAAAAATATAATATCGTCGAAGTACACAACATTACGTAAACTACGTACACGTATTATGCTTCCTTGTGACTTTTCAGTGGTGCCTACGGTCACTAGAATAGTCCAATTGGAGTCGGTTGTTGCATGTTTTTATAAAACCTTGCCTAGTACTCATTTAGAAAATGTATTTTTCTACTCAATCCAAAAAGGTGATTGACCACGATACAGCTTGGTCTAGACTCGAAAGAGCTAATCGAAAGTGACCAATAACTATTGTCAAGTGATAGGTACTAATAGATTTATCTATAACAAGAATACAAGAAGGTATTTTTGCGTAGAGTTGTAAAGTACCTAGATATAGCAGAGAATGGTGTTGATGAACCGTAAGCATGTTCTGTGTTCATATAATCAGGGTTTTACAAAAACATACTACAACAGGCTTCAACCGACTTCAATTGGACTGTTCTAGTGACCGTAAACACCACTGAATAGTCACAGGGAAGCAAAATACGCAATTTCGTTTACTTGTATGACGTTATTTTTCAGTTACTTTGTTTTCAAAACCTAAGTAGATACCGAAACGATTTTCATGAATTTTCTATAGTAGGTACCTACCAATCTAGAAGTATATTTTCTTATCCTTTTAAATTAAAAAAAATATTTTTCAAATCGGTTTATAAATAACAAAGTTCTGAGGTAACAAATATATAAAAATAAAATCAACCGAATTTAGAATCTCCTCCTTTTCCGAAGTTGGTTGATAAAATACAAATCAAGGACTGTCCTTAAAGATTTAAAGACACTAAATATCAAATATATTACTAGATTATCGATTGGCAATAGTAATAACCGCTTTCGTGAGTTTGATTCCCGCTTCAGGTCAAGCGTTTGTGATGTAGATATTCTATCACTTCCGGTTGTCATTACTCTGTCGTGTCGATCAAACCGGAACACCGGAGACGGCTCACGATCACGCCACCATTGTAAGTCGATCCGGTGTCGTCACTTCGTTATGTCATTAATTTGGAACGACCTATTTCGACCTATCTTAACTTTGGGGTCATAGAATTCAATAAATAACTCTATTTTTTCATTACTCTTTACTAAAACTTATAATTGAATGTTTTTTTCGGTTTTCAATTTTTATATCACGGCAATTTTTTCTTTACTCATAATGTAACATTAACGTGAATTCGAATTTTCCAATGAAATTTACGATTTTTTTTTTCGAAAATTTTATGTCATTAGTTTCATAGGTTCTATAAATTGGAGATATCGTGATGAATGAGTCGGTCAGTCGTATTTCGCTGTACGCCCTCTATCTCAAAAACGGCTGAGCACATGAAAAAACATTCGAAATATATTTTATGCAAATGTTATGGTTTACATATTCATAATAGATGTTAACACCATTGAAGCCATAGAAGCCGAGATAATCGCGAAAAACCGACGTTGGTAATCTTTGACCTTGAATAACTTTTTTGCACTGATTTTCAGGGACTTTTCACAGTTTGACTGAATTAATATAGTATTACTAATATGATATTAAAACAAACCGCTTTTTCAAAGGTAAGAGATCACAGTTGCCTACGACCAAGAATTCGCTTCGCAAGACATAAAAAAAAACAAAAGAAAATATCTAAAAATTGCATTTTAGTAGGCATCTTAAAAAATGCCTACTAAAATGCGCCGAAAACATTGTTTTTCCAAAAAATTCGCCAAAATTATACGATAACAAAGTCCCTGTGATTCTGATAACCGAAGCTTCCTATTTACAAACCAACAAAGAAACCTTAATTTATTGTTAATAACAGTGTTCTACAAAACACACCTATTACGAGGGTTCCAAACAACTAGTTAGCACCTTGTCGCTGTAAGCCGCGCGCTATAACCCGCATTGTAGAGACGGTAGAGTCGAGGGCTTGTAGTGCGATAAGGTCCTAAAAGTTATAATGAGGAGAGCACTCTTTGTAGATTAGGAGCTGGTGGCGTAAATGTTTACTTAATAAATGTAATAAAAGGCTTAGTTCTGACTGACATACAGCCTACAGGCTAAGCAATTGAACGTGTTTTTTAAGAATAAAAATATTTTATTGTAAAAAAATTTAAAAATACAATTTGTTAAATGAAAGAATGGGATCAACAGCTAGTCCATTTCGGAAATACAATAGTTTTAACTACATTGAATAGTCTAATACTAAAGTATAGTGAGTATCAAGAGCTGTGAATGCGTTACTAAGAAAGGAAATCGCAAAGTTTACCTTGCAAATTACAATTTTCCTCTCTAAGTAATTTTTAAATTTCAAGTTTCTTCGTCCAGCAGTTTGGCCTGTGCGTTCGTCCCTCAGTCAGTCAGGAGCTTTTTATATATATTGATTGGTACTGTACTTATGAACTTAATATTATTTTGCAAAAAACACTTAGTTACAATATATTTTTTGCCAAAAACATGGAAAATTTTAATATTTATATATTTTCCAACTAGCTCCTGGTCTAACTATGAAAAGACACCATTCTAATAAATAAGGCGGCAAGCGCGAGTCACCAACATTACCCCACAAACCTTTGACCCGCGCTGATTTAAAAAAAAATATCTAAGCCTTTCTTTTTCTTTCATCGGATTTTGTGTTGTGTTTTTGTGAAATATTGTTTGGTTTTTAATGAATTGATTGTTTTGGTGAGTTATAATTTTTTTTATTTTAAATTGATGTTTGAGATTGAGAGAATTTGAGGTTTTGTTTATTTTAAATTAAAAATTTACAAAAATAATCATCTTTTTATGAAAAAGCAAAATAGCGTTTTTATTATTTTAAGAAAATAACTTAATGATAGCTTTGTTTCGTTAACCTACTTACCTACTGAAATGCTATAAAAAAACTGAATAGTATTATTGTCTGTCCAAATCTTAATAAAACTTAATCTTGACTTTTTTTTTTAGTTTTTGTTATGTTGATCTTAATGAAATTTTGCAAAGGTAACATCATTTTGAAAATTTCGAACGCTGACCTATTAATGCAGCCGACTTGTCATGAAATAAACTAAAAATTTAAAGGGCGGTCCGTTGACTGAAAACATTGTCACAAAATTAAATGGCTAGGTACAAACTAATAAACTTTTTCAACAAAAACACCATCAAGGTATATTCAAAGTTTCCGCCAATCAACTTTAGTAAAACAAAAACTCCCGTTCACATACGTTTATTGCCGTGATTGCGTCATTGTTCGCGTGGGACCGTCACAGATCCGCCAGTGTGGCCGAATGTAGCCAAAAATTGGCTAAGAATATTTTAAAAGAATACAGCTACTTTTCTACTTTCTCTTTTCCTTTACTTTTCTAGGTACTACATTCTACCACTACATATTTTTTTGTAACAATTTTTTTTGAAACACCTCATACAACTAAAGTTTTTTTTCAAGTGATTAGCATTTGTGGTTCACGTGGATGGCAGTGGAAAGTATGATAAATATATCCAAACAAAATATATATTAAAACACTTTGTGTGGTTATAGTAAAAAATTCACCGTTCTACTTTTTTGAAATTTATACTCAGTCAATTTATATCTTAAAAAAAGTGCGAGCGAGATAGCGGCTTTGGCGGCATCTATCCATAAAAAGTACAGATGGCATCCCCATCTGATAGTCATAGATACGCGGCGGCCATATTGCGGTTGTCATGGCAACGCATTGTTCCCGCGCGTGCGAAAACTCGATAATTTGCATTTGTCGTCTTTTGTTGCGTGTATATTATTACTTTTGGCATAGATAGGCAAAGGGCCTTTGGTTTTCCCTTGATATAAAAGAGTGAGAAATATAATTTATGCATAAAACCTAATTAAAAAAGTATACGCCCATAATATACCTGATAATTTTCCGTTTATTTATAATTTTTGGCCACAGAAATTAAAATAATAATCAAGGTTTTACAGTTTTACAAAAACATAGTACACCTACTAGTATAGTATTATATAATCTGTGGTACAACTGACTTCAAACGGACTTTTCTAGTGACCGTAAAAATAACTGAAAAGTCACAAGGAAGCAAATACGCAATTTCGTTTCCTTCAACGACATATTTTTTCAGTTATTTTGACATAAAATCTACGAATCTGAAAATCCTCTCAAACATTTTTTTTTCAAATTGCGATATAAACAACTAAGTTCTGGGGTAAAAACACTGAATTGAGATACTTTTCCTTATTTGAAGTCGGTTGTTTTGAAGTTCTCATTTCAGACCTATTTTTTATCAAAAATATAATTCCAGTTTTGACAAATTGACTATTATATTTTTACTGTCACTAGCTGACCCACAGCTAATCACAACTTTTCAAGTCTATAAGGTTTGGTTCAGTGGTTTAGCGTGTATTGTTTGTCAGTCAGTTATTTGAAATAAAGCCTTTACCAACTTGATCGGTTTCAGTAGTGGCGTGATAAAGGAGCAAATAATCTATCTATCTATCCGCAAAAAGTCATTAAAGTTTTTCTTGTAATTGAGTTTCGAATAATAAAATTAGTTGAAAATTTTAAACCCACGTAGTTAATAATGTTGTTGTAATTTATCTAGGTACCTAATTAAAACAATGTCTGTATAATAACACAGATAATCTTGGATTAACTCTGTGAATGAAGTGGTGTAAGATTATAGGTACAGTCAGCAACAAAACACAGCATCAAGATTATTATTTTAAATCACTATATCACCAGAGTGTAATTTTTTTTAACAATAGATGAATGTTTGTTGCTAATTCATGACAAAAATACTGAAGGTATTTAGCTACAAATTTAAAATAATAAACTAAATAAATTTGGTATAAAATCGGGTCCAAAGATTTTTAATATGATACTGGTTTTAATTAATAATTGAAGAAATATACCGTGATTTCCTTACTACCGGACTTTAAAATATAAAATAATATTTGTATTTTTATATTTTAACTTTATTTAAGATATACACCGGATTATGGATCTGTTCCTTAACTGAAAATATTTATAAAAATATCTTATCTTAACCTGTGTCCCATTGTTGGGCAATGGTCTCCTCCAAATCCTTCAAACTGTAGCGATCTTATTTGTATCGTATCTTATCTTTACATTTGTTTGTCAGAATTTACATTTATTCTTGAGTCGGTTGGTTCCCATGGTACAAGCTTGCCTAATTTGGGGCTAGATGGCGTTGTGTAAAATGTCCGAAATATTTATTTATTATATTTTTTTCTGCTGACGGTACCTAGGTAGGTCGCTAGGGCTGTGTGAACACAGGTATTAAGGTTACGCCTATGGTGTAAGGCAGTTTCATGTGAGAAGTAAAAAGATGCCGTGAGAAAATTATCTTCGGCTTTGGCACTATTGACGAAATATATAATTATTATTCTGTCAAGGGTACTTTGTTAATAGATAGATTTATAACTGGCTTAAAAAAGATATGAACTGCGGTATTACTTTGTAAGTAGCTCAACTGTTCCAACTCGACACCCGATGGCAGTGTGCCTATGATACTAATTGCATTTCCTCTTTGTATTCTTTGGAAAGGCTTATTTTTTGGGCAAGACATTTTTGTTATAACTTAGAGTAGGTACCTTAATTTACATTAAATATGCCATATTATATTCGTCACCTCAGTGCTTGAATGGCCAACTGATAATTTTTAAAAAGAAATGAAATGAAACGAAATAATTTATTCAGATATTCACGGCAACATGACTCAATATACAAAAAGACGAATTTTTATTTTAAATTAAAGAAAATATGTATGATTAGGCATTTTACAATTTATTTAATATTTTTTATAAAAGATGCAAAAATAATATAAGAATAATATTAAATATTTAATTATTTAAAAAACAACTTTTTTTAATTCCATGTGCGCCTCGAAGAGGCTCCCTTTGTGCACTTCAAGCACTCAAACCACGTTAAGTCTCCTCCATTTTCCCCAGATCCTGTTGTGATGCTGTTCCATCTCCTCCTCGTGGTCTCCGTCGCGAGGAGTCAGGAGGTGACTCCCTCCAGCCGACTCCGGCCCAGGAACAACCATGCCTTTGATGCTGCACAGCACCTCAACAGCTACACCATTGAGCCGACCAAGTAAGAACTATTTACCCGACTGCCAAGGAAGGGTTATGTTTTTCGCGCGTATCTTTTATGTTTATGTATGTAAACTATGCTACCTTGTATCTTCCAAAAGGCTGGATGGATTTCGAATTCGTCTCAAAATTCAATTGTTCTTAGATAAGTTCTGAAAATAATACTCAAATTTCGGATTTTTGGCACGTCGTTAATAATATTATTTTTATCAAACCTTTCGAGTAGATTTATTAAAAAAAAATAGCAGTATCAAAATGAAACAAATTAAAAGGGGATTACAAAAAAAAACATTACTATTATAAATCATATGTTTTTTATAATATCAGTTCTGTCTATACTGGACAGAACTGGCCCAGGACAGAGGAAATTGGAGAGAATCGGGGGAGGCCTTTGCCCAGCATCGGGACAGGGAGGGCTCATTCAAAATAATAAAAAAATATTATATATATTAATTTAATTGGCAATCAATGCATAATATTTTCGCAGTCGGGTTTTCAGTTGTTATAAACTTTAAGCTTATTTACAGTCAAGATCTTGAAAAATGCTTCTCAACCACTCTCTCAAATGCTATCCAGGGCAACATACTTACATTTGCAAGCCTAATAATACTATGGTAAGACATACAATGGTCCTATAATAAAATTCAACCTTTTTTAGATCGGATTGTATCACGGATATATAATAATATAATTTTAATCATATTATTAAATACTAGCTGGTGCCCGCCTGCGTAGGATTAGTATCTCGAGTAGCGGACAATTCACACAATATCTTTGTCAATTGTAGCCTATGTGTTATTCTGATGTATAAGCTATATTATTGTTAAGTTTCAATAAAATCCATTCAGTAGTTTTTACGGGAAAGAGTAACAAACATCCATCCATCCATCCTTACAAACGTTCGCGTTAATAATATTAGTAGGAAGTAGGATATTATTAAAACATATTATATTCCTGTAAATATTACATATGAAAGTAGATGTATATACGAGTAGAGGAAGACCAAAGCAAAGATGAAGGTTGGACTGGATATAAATATCCTCTTTCACACAAAAAGAAAGAATGTGAAAATGGAGAGAGGATCGAATAATGATTCAATGATGAAAAGATGATTTTGATTATGTTTACTTTTGAGTTTAATATTTCTAAGCTTTTATATTTGATTTCATACAAACCTTATGTCTTATAAACAAATGAAACTAGTGTTATGTTTTTTATTTACTAAGGCCATTATGACACCACCTTTACACAAAAATGTGTAATCGTGTAAATAAACAATTTATTTCACGCCAAAGATATCGATTGGGCCGAAAAGTTATAAACATAGCTTGTATTTACCTCGCAGGAGAATCAGAAGCAGCTTCTATAAACTTCAAAACCTTTATTTACAGACAAGGTCCAGTGCTCTTTCCAAACGACGCACCACCGCCCCCTCGACCGCCCCTCATAGTCACCGCCAGACCCCTGATAGAGTCCATCGCCAGGAGTGAGCTCGGACAGCCTCAGAATAACAATAACAATACTGAGACTTCGCAATCTCAAATCAACGGACAGAGGGTCTCGTTTGTGCCGTATCTGAGTAGAGTTAGTGATTACAGGTGAGGAATGATTATAACTATAACAAAACTGAGGCAACAATAACATTTTCAAAAGGCAGTCACAGATCAACGGATGGAAGGTTTTGTTTGTGCCGTATTTGAGCAGAGTTAGTGATTACAGGTGAGGAATGATTATCACTATAACAAAACTGAGGCAAAAATAACATTTTTAAAAGGCAGTCACAGATCAACGGATGGAAGGTTTTGTTTGTGCCGTATTTGAGCAGAGTTAGTGATTACAGGTGAGGAATGATTATCACCATAACAAAACCGAGGCAAAAATAACATCTTTAAAAGGCAGTCACAGATCAACGGATGGAAGGTTTTGTTTGTGCCGTATTTGAGCAGAGTTAGTGATAACAGGTGAGGAATGATTATAAATATAAGAAAACAGAGGCAAAAATAACATTTTTAAAAGGCAGTCACAGATCAACGGATGGAAGGTTTTGTTTGTGCCGTATTTGAGCAGAGTTAGTGATAACAGGTGAGGAATGATAATAGCAATAACAAAACTGAGACAAGAATATCAATTCAAAGGCCTTTTAGTCGCAGATCAATCGATAGAGGGTGCTGTTTGTGTAGTATTTGAGCAGAGTTTTTCGCCTTCATAACAATATAAAGGCGCAGTCACAGATCGAGAGAGAGATTGTCTCTATGGGACCGTATATGAGTAGAGTCACTAATTAAAGTTAAGAAATTTGTATTTCAATATCATTGTCGAATTTTGAATATCGTTGTAACTGCGGATGGCTGTCTCTATAGTGTATTGATTTACGAAATGGGCGCTCAATTTAGATTAGGGCGCCTTCAAATTAGAGGCGTGAAGAAGCGCCACTGTGGCGCCACAGTGGCGCTTCCTCACGCCTATAATTTGTAGACGCCCTTAACTTTTTTATTTATATAATTGCTTCAGACCCTTGGTGTACAAATAATTATTTTTTCACAGGCCCTACAATCCTTCTCCTACATTCAACTACAACTTGCCAACCCAGATACCATACGCAGATGTCGTAAAGAAGACCAGACTCAGCTCCTTGGAGAGAGACAACAGATACAACGATTATGAGGTGAATGCAAAATAGTCAGGATGTGGGGGATTTACCCTAGTCAAACCTTTAGTAAACGGTATTATTGGTTCCACAAAGAAATTAATTAGAATTAGATATTAATTTAGTAGAAGCTTTTTGCAACTGTTTATTATCCAAAAATGAGATCTAATACCTACTACAGAAATAAAGATTTGGTCATAATTTTAAACTTCAAAAATCTAAGTTATACTTTGATACGTCTTTCGTCTCTACTTTCGCTGAAATCTAAAAAACATTTTGAAACCTAATTTTTATTTTATTTCAGCTTTTTTTTTCGACCGTCAAAAATGTATCTAGCCTAATTCCTTTACACGAACTAGAACTTCTTCTTATCGTGTCACTAGTTCTTTCAAACCGGTGTGGTGAAAGGATTTCAAGTGCGCCTAGATGAGGCTCCTTTCATGCACTAGACTAGAAAACACTTGCAATAAGGCTATCGTTTAACTTTCTTGGGAAAAAAACAATTTACTTTCAGATATTGTAAGGAATCATTCTAGAACAAAGTCGTATCTCGGCCGCGATGACAAATGTACAATATTTAGGTCATTCTCTTGTACTTACTACTTCTTTTCATGACTCGCGATTCAACTGAAATGAGGCCACGAATACAGCTTTTACTCACGAAATCTATTATAAGATGATCTAAAACGTAACTGTTAATTATACTTTTAGTCTTTATGTACGCATTTATTGTATGATGCCCACTTTTCATCCACACATCACACATTCTCATCCAACTGTGAACTACTACAATTTATATTGAGTACATACAACATTTATAAAAGAAAACAATTCGGCCACGCATAGACCGTTGCAAACGATCTATAGGTAGCTCAACTGCTCCAACTCGATATCCGATGGCAGCGCGGTGAGGATACTGGCTCTATTACCTCTTTGTATAGAAAGCTTTCATCTTCTAATTTTTACTAAGTATCTATCTGATATTAATATTATTATATTGTTAACTTCTTGGGGTCTATGACAAACCGATTTTCTCAAGATGTTTTCCTTCACCGTTTAGGAGGTACTCTTGTTACAACACTGATAGAAGCTGCTCACCTTATAGATAATTCCTACCGACCCTCTAGTGGTCTTCATAAGTAAATAATTCTCTTAAAACTCTGTGGATAACGTAGTGGGCTGAAATATAATTAATATGCTTAAGATGTTATAACTGTTAAGTAAAATGTACATTGCAGCTGTTTGTTGTCCCAATAAATAAAATTAAAATTAAGATATTAGCAGACGTAAAAATACGCATAATCAGTTGCCGCTACCGAACACGGAAATGGCGAAAAAACTTGAAAAAAATCAGTCCATATAAAAAAAAATATGATAAAAATTGGAAATGTGTCACCGTTAGTCGTTTTTCTACACGGCCTTGCGTCAATTGGTTTCCATCATTGATAATAATTTAAGTTTTATTCATCAGTTGGTAAACCCGGGTCCCTAGCTCGAGCCAGCTCGCAAAAGCTTGGCTCAGGCGCCACACTCGCGCCGCTGTCTCTCTGTCATTTTGTAGAAACCCACATTCTGACTGCACAGATACAACCGCTTCTGCATTGCCAATTTAAGTTTTTTTGGTAATTAAAAATTTGTGGTGTACACGGAGAAAAAAATCTCGTTATAGTTACTTAAATTCTAGTTGAATTTGCGACAGCGAGAATAATTTAGTAACGATTACTTACAATAATAATAATTCCTGCTAACGAAATTTAGTAACTATTACAATAAAATAGTTCTACCTAACAAAAGTTATTAAAGGTTACAAGAAAATATATCTACTTCTTCTTATCGTGTCACTAGTTCTTTCGAACCAGTGTGGTGAAAGGATTTCAAGTGCGCCTCGAAGAGGCTCCTTTTCGTGCACTCGACACATGTGTTCGAACTGTAGGTTCTACGACATGCCGGTTTCCTCGCGATGTTTTCCTTCACCGTTGCGAGAACGTGGGATGCATACATATAATTTTTCGACCGATAAACCCATTTATGCATGACTGCCACCGGGATTCGAACCCGCGATCATCAGATCGCAAGGCAAGGGCCTCATCCACTCGGCCACCACGTCTTCAAGAAAATATATTATACGTTACTATTTTGTGTCGCTGTCCATTTTTTTTCTCTGTGTATACATATGTATACATAACAGTATGTATATGTACGAATGCCTCTCGCCCGTTTCAAAGCCCCGCCCTTCTTGTTATTTTTCCCATTGGACGCTGGATGATGGATCACGCAGCATTGTGCGCGTGGCACCCACCAGGTGCTGTCTTGTGTGTGCTCATTCATTACGAGTTTCTTTACTTAGATTCTATTTCGATTAGTAATAATTGGGCCTATTCTGGTTGGCACCAAACTTAACTACTACTCAGGCGAGTAAACATGACACCTGGCTGCCGCGTGGCTCGGAACTTGATGCTTCCCACGCTGCCCCGCGCGGCGCCCTCCGCGTTTGTTCTTCCTCTAATTGCGAAGCCTTATCATTACTTATCATTACCAAGTATTACAGGACCTCTTCTCTATCAACATTATCAAATTCCACGCTGTTTTTTGCACAAACGTCATTCGAGCCAGGTGTCATGTTTATTCGCCCGAGTAGTAGCTAGCGGGCTTTACTATACCGACTAACATTAAACTGTGAAAGTTCCTAAACAATTACCTACTTTACTCGCTAGTAAGATCTTAACGGCCTGAATCTGGACCGCTAAGTACGGTTCCAGATCAGACTCTATTAGCGTATTTATGTGAAGCACTAAACGAAGTGAAGCAATAACAACCAGCAGTAGATTCTACAATTTTAAGTCACGGTCAAACATAAGCTCATTTTATTAAAAAAATATAGAAGAGGTTGAATACCTACCTACCTTTGTAGCATACCAAAACGAGTCAAATCAAAGTCAAAATATATGGTTTTGATTAATAGATCATAGAATGAAATTATCGTGTCTAATATAAACATGAATACGCAATATTTAGAATCTCAGTCAGTCATATTTCGATTGAATAAATATTAAAGCTAGTTTTAATGTTTAAAAGTTTTATTATATCATATTATTCATATTATTTGGATTTCTTTTAGGAGCAAACTGTCCTGCCTCCAATATACAAAGCGTTGTCAAATCACGCGCAAGACAAAGTTCTAAAATTGAAGAAACAACCAATCTACTACAAGGTAGGCATTTCACAGAAAATCGTTAAGTTGGGAAATAAAAGTACAGTCGATGTATTTCACTGTGACAAAATGAAATCATATCTTCATGTGACAATGAAATAGAAGTAGCAATCATTTCCATGCACAGTCTTTACACCCAGCTAAGCAGTAAGCTGGGTGTAAAGACCATTACAGGCGCGACCCTACCTTAATTAAAACACAAAAACATTTTTTAAAATATTTATATTATTTTTAAAATATACAATAAATATACACAAAATTGTAAGTAGTTTACAATTCATTTACTGAAAACAAAAAAATACTTGGTTTTAATATTGATCTTGGGCACTAACGCATAAGTTTATGTTAAAAATAAATTAAAATAAAAGTATCTTTATATTTATTTACACAGTAAAATTAATAATTTTATTTCAAAAATACCTACGAATAATGTACTCCTATTACATTTATATTTTACTCTTAATTTTGCAAAGAAGTTATTCTTCAGACAAGTAAGATGACTACATTAATTTGAAAATTCTTGCATGCACTTTTCCTTGCAAAATTAAGATTTATATAATTGTGAAAGCTCGGAGTGTATACATGTATGTGCAGCTGACTGTACATAAAAACCTACCCAGAATATAAAACTTTATTTTCGAAATACAAAATTATTACAAGTGCACATATTTTTAGGCTCCGCTCCCGGACTATCAGAACTATCAAGAGAACAACATAAACGATAAAAGCACCGAATATGATCAGGTAAGAATTAAGTTTAGTCATAAAACTATTACCACAGTAACATACTTTTTACAGATAAGACACTACGAAAAAAAAAAGTTTAAATAAATACATATTTTATATGATACAAGTGGAAACTATAACCACAAATAAAAATACTTGAGACAAATAAATAATTCATTCATTCATTCACAGAAGTTAGAAAGCACGAATCGCTTTTTTTGTTTATGACTATAACATTCAAAGTTAAAAACCGACTTATCGAAGGTGTTTCAGGGCATTATATTCCAACAATGTGGCTTATTAATTAAAGAAAAATGTATTTTCCTATGTAATTAATTACATTATGTTTTGTATATTTGGTACATTGTTATAGCTACAGAGATTAGACTTTTCAAACTCCTTTTTAAAAACTTAAAATATCTTGATCGCTTTGAATCAATAAGTATTAGGTACGTGTAAAGAAATATTATAATTATTTGGTTTACGAGTAACTTACTAAAGAGTGTGTAGTTTCTTTTCTGTAAAATATTTACACTGTGATTTCACCCTTTGAACAAACAAAGTTGTTTAAAGAAATATCCTATTTTAGCTGCAAAGTTAGCCAGCAATAAAAAAAAATTCTTTTTTTTGCTGAGTTTTCTTTGATAGTGGAATTTTCATATAAATTCTAACCCATAAAATTTTGAAAAGACTTGAAACAAAAAATATACATGTGTTTCAGTTGTTTTTATATTCATTATACTAACTTACTCAACCGAATTGAGATCCACCTCTTTTTGTTTGAAATCGCTTGAAAATACAATCCAATGTAAACGGAAAACGACTATGCTTTTTTAATGATGTTTTTTTTTCAGAATCAGAACTACGCCTTCTCCTACACAGTGAAGGACCAGAAAACAGGCGATGACTTCTCTCACTCCCAGCATAGCAGTGGTTCGGCCACCAATGGAGAGTACCGGGTTCGACTCCCCGACGGGCGTATGCAAATTGTTTCTTATACAGCTGATGAAAATGGGTACAAAGCTGATGTCAGATACGATGAAGATAATACTAATAGCGGAAATAATATAAATAATAATTATAATGATTATGGACAAAATAAGCATAATGATTATGGACAGAACAAACATAATGATTATGGACAAAATAAGCATAATGATTATGGACATAATAAAAATAATGATTATGTAAAACATAATGATTATATAAGCAAAAATAATAACATAGGAGGTAATGGATTTGTTGCAGGAGTCAATAATGAATACGTAGATAGAATTAACGATAATGTATATAAATATAATGATAATAATTACGTCAGAAGTGAAAACGTAGATTACACGGATAGAAGTCTAAAAGACTACACAGAAAAAGTAAAACCAGTAGAACGAGACGATTATTATCATTATCCTGACGTATCTAAAGAATATAATGATTATTTTTCAGAATATAACAGTAATTACGAACCGCATCGAAGCAAATACTCTACATTTGTAAATAATCAAAATGTAGATGTAACTAACAGAGGCACAGCATCAACGATAAAACCATCTTACGAGGAATTGAAACCATTATTTGTAACGAAAAACTATGATACAATCGATTTTAAAATACCTTCTACTACACCATCTTATGGTACTACAGAACGTGTAGTAAATATAGGAGGAAAATCTAACTTGTACACAGATATAAAAAGCAGTATTCCAAATTCTAACTTCGTAAGTTATCCTACTCCTAGGATTATATTAGCTACTACTCCGAGTACTTATTTGGTATCCACAATAGCTAGTTTGAAGAATAAAGTACATTTAGGTGCTAAGCCCATTCTAAATGACAGATTTATTGATAAGATTAATAAGTATTTAAGTTTCAATTAAGTCAGTAGAAATTCATTTGTAAATAGTTAATTTAATTCTGTAGATGTATCTAATAATAAATATATTTTTGGAAATTGTTTTTAATACTATAAATCAAATAAGTAGGTAAAAGATAAAGTTTTCAATTTTTAAAAATACCACTAAGTATATCATAAGTTTAATAAAATGATATGACCGATTTATTTTGCTTTTATTGAATCAAAGAATGAAATGAAAATTTAAAAGGACTTGAAAGTCGTTTTTCGCAAAAGAAAAATTTATTTTTGTACATATTTATATATTTACAATTTACATTACCTAGAACGCCTTTAAAATATTGATTACATTTATCAACATTAATTTATTGACCATATTAATAAATATAACACAATTAATTAAATCCTATCCTATTAATACATTTTATATAAATATTAAGATTAGAATTGTTCGTTATATGGATGTTTATTCCTCAATCAAGTCTCAACAACTAAACCGATTGAGCTGCAAATCGACGTAAGTAGATAAAATAACCTGAAAAAGCACATAGGCTACTTTTCATCAATATCCACGTGAAAATACGCAGCCAACAATACGAAGTGCGAGTGCACGAAAAGAGCCCTGAGGCGCACTTGAAATCCTTTCACCACACTGGTTTTAAAGAACTAGTGACACGATAAGAAGAAGAAGCTTAGTACTTATAATAATTTGAAGTTCCATTTCTCACCCTGTATACCGAGGCCCAGATGTGAAAGTTAGATTGATTGAACACACAATTGATTGAACACGGTACAAGTTCGATACGTCTGAAACTCCAAGTTAAATTGAACATTATCATACAACACCCCTAATAGCCGAATCTCTTTGATACGGACACACGGAGGTAGAGAACGGAGAACTTGCCAACCAACATTCAAAATAAAAATTATGTGTGGACATTTCACACAACGCCATCTAGCCCCAAACTAAGCAAGCTTGTATTATGGGAACCAGATAAGTAATGGAATACTTATGTCCTTTTTTTTGTAAATACATACATATATACCCTACATAGACAACACCCAGACTCAGGACAAAACACCGATGTTCATAACACAAATATTTGTCCTGAAGCGGGAATCGAACCCGCGACACTCAGCGTAGCAATCCAATGCACTAACTAGGCACTTGCCACTCGACCATCTGTGTCAAAACGAAGGTATAGATTTATTAGACACGAATGAGAAAGAAAATAAAAACCTTTTTGACATTTTATAAACGTATAGTTGGTACTTTCGTCGGTATTAAAATGAGGAAGACAACTAACATAGGCTACAGCACAATTTGCACTCCTTGCTCAAAACTATAAAAATATACATTTAAAGAACCTACATAAATGGCCTAAGAAGCAACACAAGAAAGTTTATTTTGACTTTCACAGTCGTAAAGTGTTCTTCAACAAACTCCAGGCTGCCTGTCTAATCCTTCCGTGTGTCCCGATCAAAATTACCCTAGCTCGAAGTTGGATAACAATTGGGTTTACCTCGTTACTAACTTGTTAGACAGTTTTAAAATAAGTTGGCAAGTTTGGTAACCTTACACGCAACCCAACCCAAATAATAGTTAATGCACTTAACTGTTACCTTTAGTGTAGAAACTTAATTGAGAATGAATTCTAAAGTTCTACGTATGGTTACTGATAGTCCATGGTACATCACAAACTGCCAACTCCACCGAGACTTAGGGTGCCTTTCCACCAGAGATGTGCTATGCAGCTATGCTGCGAAGATGTGAATTCTAAGCTGTGCAAGGAAAATGCGCTATGAAGCTGCGCCGCCGCAAAGTAGCTGTGCGAGAGAGATGCGCAGCTCGAGCTATGCGATGTATCGATAGTAGGGAAGCGGCGAGGGCGGCGCGGTGAGTGGAGATATACGGCCCATAGCAGGCATTCATAGCAACGGTGAAGGAAAACATCGTGAGGAAACCGGCATGTCGTAGAACTTAAAAGTTCGAAAACATGTGTCGAGTGCACGAAAGGAGCCTCTTCGAGGCGCACTTGAAATCCTTTCACCAGACTGGTTCGAAAGAACTAGTGACACGAAGAAGAAGAAGCACGCATCCATAGCACGCATCCTTCCATATAAAAAACATAGCTTAGTTGAATCCGTTTTCACCAGTGCTAAGCTATGTGCACCAATGAATATGATTGGTGGATATCAAACGCATCCATAGCAACGTAGCATAGCACATCTCTGGTGGAAAAGCACCCTTAGGGATGATGACAGTCAAAGACAATAGTAAAAAGGCATTACAATGTTACGCCAAACGCGTTGAACGCCACCCAAACGAATTAGCCTCCAATCTTATGAAGGTGTTGTCACGGTTCGTGCGTCGACATTTTAGGTAAACAACGAGTTTGGTTGCGGTTCGTGCGTTTTTCAAAACAGTGAAAAAATTACCTTCGCAGTTGGTGGCGTTTCGTGTGTTCTTAAAACATTCACCAGAAAAAAGGAGAGCTCCTCTAGACCTTATCAAAGATTAGGAGAACAATAAAAATGGATACTCCAGTGCGCGTACACTATACATGTCTTCGAACCAAAACCTTTACAATTCTAGCTAAATGCCTGTAGATGGTACCTAGCTTGCAAGAAACAGAGATAAAAAAAAGTTAATTCTAACTGATAATGTTAGATAACGGATAACTGTTACCGTTAGTCGTTTTCCTATGGAGTCAGGCGGTATCCAACATTGATAATAATTTAGGTTTTATTCATCGTTTGGCAAACCCGGGTACCTATTTTTTTTTATTTTTTTTTACATGGGGAAATCCTCATGGATGCCCACCGCCCTTGAGGGAGGGCGGAGGGGTATGTCGGACTCATACCGACTAAAACCCCATGGTGGCCGACCTCTGCGCATTAGAGGGACCCCGGGATATCCGAAGAACACGTACCGGTGTCCCTCACGCACGTTGCTGTGAGGCCCATCCCAGGGAAACCCGGGTACCTAGCTTGAGCCAGCTCGCAAAAGCTCAGCTCGGGCGCCGCACTCGCGCCGCTGTCACTCTGCCATTTTGTAGAAACCCATAATTCTGACTGCACATATACAACGTAGTACCTCTTTATATTGTCCATTTAAGTTTTTTTGGTTATTATAAATCTGTGGTGTAAGTATTAGTTGAAGAAATTATAAATAAGTAATAGAATGTATGCCTGAAAATAAAATAATTATATAAAACTAAGTAAATAGACCCATAGATAATATAGGTATATAACCTTATAACTAACATACATAGTTTTCACAGCACTATATAGACTTTTTAAAATGAGATCACATTCAAAACGATTCAAAGAAATGAGTTCCGTACGGGTAATGCCCAACCGCTGCAAAAAAGTCTTGCACCTCGCCGTTTTCCCATCCCAGGAAAGTAGCGAACTCTAGAAAAATGCGAACCTATTCAGTGGTACAGGCTCTATCGGAGATAAGACCAGAGTGTGCGGTCTATGCTCTGACGATTATTGCCCGCGATTCTTATAGGGATGGGGTAAAGTCGATGGAATGAGGTTAGATAGTATCGAATGAAATTAATGTGTAGTTTTCGTTAAAAACAATCGATAATCGATGTTTAGCCAACGTTTCATATTTTAGTCTTACTCATCATCCCAAGCTTGTCTGGAAGAGATCACTCCTTAGCGATAAGGCTGCTGCTGTACATGCACCTTAATTATATTGTATGTGTATCTTTAAGTTGACTGGTACAATAAAAAGTTTTGTCTGTTGTTTTTCTGTCTGTCTTTTTGTCGTTCTGGGTGGAGTCTGGTTTTCTTGAAGTTTGTAATCGTCTAATTTCGAATTCAACTCACAATTCGAAGACCGCTAAAGGAAGCGAGATGGAGCAAAATAATTAAACATGATTTTTAGATTTCAATTTTCATTTATTGTTTCAAAACACGCTTATCTCGACCGTCCATTCTTTGACTTCGAATTTCATAATATTGTGGAAATTCAAATTTCCTCGTACGTGAAATCTGATATTTAATGTTGTTCGAAATGTTGTTCCTTATAAAAGGACACTGTAGATAGCTAGTGTAATTTACTGGGCTTTTCAAACTGACCATCAAATTATCCCAAAGTTACCGAGCACTACAGCAAAATTCGAGTTATCGATACTTTAATAGACAAGTCCCATGACTAGGTTTTCGTGTTCAGCTGAGTCGGTCGCTGGCGAGCTGCCAAAGATGCACCGACGTACACACCTACTCCTTTTATAGAGAGAGTGCTGGTGACAATGAAAAAAGGAGTATGTTTATAGACTGTTTTACTGTTTGCTTGGTAAACGAGATGGAATTGGATCGGTAGATCGGGCTCATAAAACTAGTCGATACCTTTATTTGCGTTGCGAATTTCTCACTTTTTGACGAACTTTATCTTTAAAATTCTCTTTGAAATTTCAAGTCTCTCCTTTCAGTGGGTTGGCCTGTGCAAGTATATGGATTAGCGCAAATGCTCAAAGGAATCTGGATCGAATATCATAATAATCATGGATTTACAACACACAACAACCGACTTCAACCGTACTGTTGTAGTGACGGTAGACGCCACTGAAAAGTTACAGGGAAGCAAAATACGCAATTTTGTTCACTTCAACGATATTTTTTTCAGTTAAGTATTTTGATTTAAAATTTCTACTCTACTCACATAAATGAATGTACCTAATGAAGTGGGAATCTAACTCGCAACACTGGGCGTAGCAGTTCAACACATTTGCCACTCAACATGTCGTCAAGTCAAATGTTACATTTTTAAGAAAAACAAGTCAGGTTCCACCCTTGGTAGTGTCTTAATGTCTTAACTAAGAACCTAATCAAATTTGGTCCTAGCTGGCTAGCTAACAAACTGGGTTAGTATACATTTGCCACTGTAGTGATTTGCCACCGCAAAAAAGTGGTAAGTATTGATTAGCCATCGCTCCGCTGTTTATTTTACCACTAAAGTACATTCAGCAGCACCATGAAAAGCTCTCAGTGCTTCGACTTTATACAATTAAGGATGAATAAAAATGATTGGATTTAACATACATTTCCCACAACGTACAGCCTTAAACAAACTTACTTTACTTACTTATTTAAAATGATAAAAGAGGTTGAAAACAGCTCGGAATAAGCTTTGTCCGAATTAAGTAAAGCCATTCGAGCTGGCTGGTACCTAGGCGCACTTGTGGAATATTTGAGTACTAAAACACACACGGATGAGGGAAAAACGACAACTTTCAAATGGAGGAGGCATTTATTATTCATTTTTTTGTTTATAAGCATTCACACACTCACAACCCTGCACTAGGATTCCCTGTGTCGCAGGTGGCATGGACACATACAAGACATTTATTCATCACACAAATATTTACCCCGGCCGAGGATCGAACTCGGAACACGAAGCTTCTTAGGCAGGGTCTGTTTGCGCCGGGAACCAGAATAGAGCAGAACATCAAAATGCCACAGTAAAAAGTAAGAACGACTGCTTCTCACTTACCACAGCACTTGGATCTGTCTCCGCGAAGGAATCCACGGCAATGCAGACGATAGGGCTCCGGAGTACTCGCCAACGACGTCTAGCTAAATAGCTCAGTCCCGGTTAGCACAGTAGTATTAGGAAAACCCACAAAAAAAACACAGATTGTTCACCAATGTTTGTGAATGTTTTAGGCACACACTTAGGACTCCAAACTCTTCCCGAAAGATGTAGAGGTAATCGAACACGAGACGCGACGTGAGGGTTCGCGGACAGACCTCGCTCGACTGGCGTGACGCGCGGCGCTGGCGGCGCCGCTGCAGTAACCCGCGGCGGGGTGTAGAGCGAAAACATAGTTGTATCTCGCTCTTTCGCATGGAGATGTGTATCCTTTGGCTAGGTTTGTGATTACAATCTGATCTTACAAATACTATGACAAATTAATGCTCTTGGCCCAAACAGGGTCACCAGCGAACTTCGAAAACACTGTTTTTTTCCTTCACTGAGGGTCACTACCAACTGACCACGGTGTCGTCTTTACGGTTTTATTGATTAGAAAGTCAAATAACTTTTTGGTTTTGTCATTTTACTTCTTACTTGAATAATCGAATATTTAGGTCATTTCACACAACGCCATCTAGCCCCAAACTAAGCAAAGCTTACTTTTTCACTAGCTTACTAACCTAGAAATGAAGCTAGTTCTGTGTAAACGAAGCCTGAAGAATAAAGAACTATTTTTACCATAGCAAAATTACAAATTACATAGGTATTTTTTATGCTATTTAGTTTAGTATACCCACTTTGGTAAACTAAACTAAATAGTATAAAAAATATTTTTTGCTTGATACCTATGCATAATTTTTTTTTCACACCACCTGCTCGACAATATCCAATTACATATCATGCTATCATCAAGGTAAAGCAAAGCATTACCTACCTAGGGAAGTAATGTTGTATGAAACTCCCAAGGGTAGTAATGTGATTTGAATTTGGAACGTCAAATTCGTATGGGAACTCGTGGAAAACTCTAACTAAAAGAACGCCCATATGGCATTGTAAAAAGGTTTGTTCTAAAATCAAACTGGCCACTTTAAAAAAAAAAAAAGAAAAAAGGCGCGACTTCAAAGATTGTGAAACAAAAGACGGTGTTGGCTGCTGAGATCGGAGCCCTGGATTTTTATTGCCTCGCAGAAGGTGTGAAAAGTAGAGTATGCTCCTCTGGGATAAAGCCTGTCTTCGTCTTGGGTAGCTTGAACCCCTCGCGTTACTCAGGACTCTACATAACTCCCTCGCTTCGCTCAGGAGTTAACTGAGTCCCTCGTTAGCTCAGGGTTCAATATCCCACCCGCGACATAAGACACTGCTTTATCCCCTTAGTGCATAATCTAGTATTATGCTATTCGACGTGGCCGAGACCGGCCAAGAAGACACCATGATTAGAAGAATAGTAGAACATCCATTTTTCTTAGCTCCACGTCAAGTAGCATAAGCACCGTACAGAACGGTACCTAGTAGGTGCTTAAAGTTACGCTAACTTACCTACAAAGCTGAAATAGTTCTAGCAAGACTGCCTTTGTCCGAATGGTAGGTAGATTACGCTTATTTTAATTAGCGTTTTCGCATAAAAGTTAAAATTAAATGTTTACTATATGAAAGTAGTTGCAAATTTAATCTAGCAACCTTTTATTTAGTAATTAGGTAAAGGGGGAGTAAAACATTTTAGGCCCCAGGGCAAAAAGTAATTGCTTAAAAAATCTCTTCATAAAGGTTCTGTTTGTAAATAGGTTTCATGCCGGAAGATGAGAATTGAGAAGGTAGTAGGTAGGTACTAGGTACTGGGAGAGTAAAACTTCATTTTAGGCCCTAGGGCAAAAAGTAATTGCTTTTGTATTATCTGTTCATAATGTAAGCTTCACTTTGTAAATAGGATTAATGCCGGAAATTGATTTTTTTTTCAAATTTCGAACTTCGGTCTGACTGAACTAATTTCATCAATATTCAATAGGGTGTGTAGTTTCTAAATAAACTTATTTGCGTCTGGATCTCACGTGAACGAAACTGCGGTAAAAAGATAGTTTTACTTAGCTTCCATTGACTTAGAGAAATCACTCTACATAAATTGGAAAAAAATACACAATGTTAATTCGTTTCTTTCTTTAATTTAAAAATCCAATGTCTTCATTTAACATTGGGAATGCTAATATTGGTCATGCTTATTCAAATCGAAGTCATTATTCGAAAGAGCATTTTTACAAGTTAAATCGTAATGAATAATTTACGGAATTTTACCAATTTTTCGAGATAGTGCTTTAATGTAATTTAACTAAGTAGGGTAAACCAACCTATTTATTGGTACCCCGATTATTTTTGGCACCCTACCAAAGAATAAGTAATATGTATGACCCTACTCTATAGAGTTTAATGCGAAAAAACAAGGAAATTACATATAGATTAATAAATTTCAATATGCTTTTAAAAGTACCTAATAAAAGCATACTGAAATTGAATAATCTATAATTTCGTTGTTTTTTCGCATTAAACTCTAGGGTGCCAATAATAGGTTGGTTTACCCTGCCTAGATACCCTGCGAGAATCTAGCTATAAGTAAATAGGATTTTGTGAGTCGTTCGTCATCTCATCGATGGGTTGCCATCCAGTAACACCCAAACGAGTAACACTGTTACTCGATGGGAATTTTCTTCCCCAACGAGTAACACCCATGTCATGGTGTTACCTCATCCAACACAAACTCATCCACTTTGGATGAATGTTGAATTGAATATATTCGTAAACTAATCCTATTATTTCATAAAAAAATCTTCTAAGTACCTATCTACTTACGTCCTTGCGTTTCAGACTTACCTAGAGAGACAGCTATGTACATTTTTAAATAGTTATGAATAAAGCATAATACTAAACTTTATTCTTATAATACTTGCGTTATGTTGGTCGCGGGTTCGAATCCCGGTGGCAGTCATGCGCAAATAGGTTCCTTAATCTATGTCCGCATCCCACGTTTTCACAAATATTTTTTTAGTTTAAAATATTCCCACTAAAAGAAATTGGTAACAAAAATGTCACACAAAAAATTGACAATTTCGGCGGCCTTACCCACCGGCATGTCATAGAAATGAGAAAAAAAATGTACTTATGGCATGTGGCATCCAATCCACCAAGCCGCATTGGGTCCGCGTGGTGGATTAACACCCATACCTGCAACTCGGGCGAATCAACATGGCACCTGGCTGACACTCTCGCTCGCAACTTGCTGCGTCCCCCGCTGCCCCGCGCGGCGCCCTCCGTGTTTGTTCTTCCTCTAATTGCGAAGCCTTATCATTACTTATCATTACCAAGTAACAGGACCTCTTCTCTATCAAGATTATCCAATTCTACGCTGCATTTTGCTAAACGTCATTCAAGCTAGGGTGTCCTGTTCATTCGCCCGAGTGGTAGGTACACTCTCCTGCCGAGAGTAGGCTCGAGTCCCAGAAGTGACATTATATACTGATGAATATGCTATGTAATTACTCTATAAATTACTTAACATTCTTCGGCCAAAGCTTTCAGGTCACAAGGATTCAAATCAGCAATTAGGGATGGAACATTGGTTATCGATTCCATCGAGCCTAATTGCTACGATACTGAACAAGGACAATCGATAACGATAGCGAGATAACGAGACTATGAAGACATCGACCAAAGCAGACGAGTTCGATGCGTTTCGTGATGAGAGTGCTAGGGATGGGGTCAGGATATCGATAAAAAAATGAGCGAGCTTTTAGCGTCGATGACATGGCACAGAACTAGTTTACGAGCTACTAGTTGGCGAGTTAGGCTTTAGTTTAGAGCTAGTGAGTGAGCGAATTAGCGGTCCCGAAATATTTTCAACTAACAGATTGAAAAAAACCGATGACACGGGGCGAGGTAACTTGTAACCTAGCCTCGTGTAATCGAGTCTTTACAGTAGGTAGTCGCATTTATTATGACATGCACTTAACATTTGATATCTCACCTTGGTATTAAGCAACATTTAAATTTGTAATTATTCTATTTACTTACTTCATTTTTCTGAGATTGGTAGGCCTACCATCTGAAGCCGAACTTCCTGTTACACACTGCCGCCGTCATTTTCACGAAATTACTCCCACAAATTGCCAGAAAGCGAGGAGAAAGATGTTACACATCTAAAATTAATTATTAACAAACACATTAGAGATTTTCAGTCATAATCAGCATTATTATTTCATATCCTTTGATGTTTGTAAATTAGGTCAGTCTACCTACATATATATTTTTATAACTTAATTTATTTGAATACACACTCATGGCCCTAAACGAGATAATATTACTCGATATCGATGTATCTCGTACCCCATCCCTAGTTTTTCTGAAAACACTCTACAAAGAGGCGCGGACGGCACAGTTTGCATAATTACGAGATCGGTTCCTTCTTCCTATCCCATCCTACTCCAATCTTCCTTTCAACGAGCTGGCTTTACAATCAGCAAAGAAGTTATTTTGCTAGGTATTTACTGACTACTAACTAGTTATAGGTTGTACCTACTCACTTTCTTTACATAGTTCGACCTACCTATTGTATTTTTTGCAAATTTAATATACCTTACTCTTAGTACTCTGTGGTATTAGGTACCTAAGCTTCTATTAGGTACCTACAGGTAGGTAAGGTAGGTACCACGATATCTTTGCTTAATTGAAGAAACTATGAAGACAATAGTTAAGTATTTATCCCTATTTTTTTGGTTATGTACATTAAAGCTAATACATAAAAAAATTACATATTATTTCGTCCATGCCTTGTGTATGGTACACAGGAAAATACACAGGAAATGATTATATTTTTATATTATAATAGCGCCAACTTTTAGAATATTTGAAATTTAAACAGACTAGCATGTGAGGATTCGTGCAGGATCATGGTTTACAGAATTTATGGCGATTGTTTCATGCTGAGAAGAACGAAGTAAATAGAATCTGAACAAAACACATATAATATGTGAAAATAGAAGCCACGATCGAGAAGTCGATTTCCCCGAAAAAACTATAGATCTACATATATGGCTTGCCAAGGTCTACTATAATAGACATTCGTAAATTTATTTATAAGAACGTATTACTTTATTTATAACGTAGACCTTGGCTAGCCATATATGTAGATCTATAGTTTTTTCGGGGAAAACGACTTCTCGATCGTGGCTTCTATTTTCACATATTATATGTGTTTTGTTCAGATATCATTATTTTTTGTAAATAAATTTATTACTATTCAAAATTATAAAGGTTAGGTACCAACTATAATTATAATAGTTACCTACCTATTTGTTTTCCTTACTTACACACCACCATCATCGCCTCTAAATATATGTAGGTAGGTAAAAGTACAATAAGTTAAGTACCTAACCTACCTAAATAGCGTAAATGAGGTGTGGGTACCTGCCTTTGCAGGTAGTAAGTACATATGTGCCGGGAGATTAAAGTGTTTTCCGACAATTTGCATTTCCACTAGCTTGCGTTCATCTAGGCTTTTGTAAATAATTTTTAAATTATTGATATTAAAGTAAGTACATAAAACGATAAAAACAACGTTTCATCATGGAAATGGAAATATCCTGCAAAAATTTGCAAGGCAATTGCTCTCATAATTTGCAAGGCGCTAAATTTACCTCATAAAATCGAATAATTTGGAAAAAAATTCAAATCATATAAATTTACTGTTTTCTGATTTTTTACTTTGTATACACACAATTACCTAGCCGGATGCCAAATTTGAACTTTCTAGGTCATCTGGAAGTGGGTTAGGTTTTACGTCTATATGTCAGTCAATCAGTGATAAAAATGATGATTTTTGAACGTTTATATCTAAATAACCGTTTAAGCTGTTTTTATGAAATTTGAGGTACTTCATTAACTTTGGACTTTCAATACATAAACCAATTTTGGTGTGTTTATATTGATTAGTTTTTTAGCTATGACAAGGTCAAAAGTGGCTCCAAATGGTTCGTGTAAACTTACACACAGTGCTACCCGCCAGTTCGCTGGGCCTGACCGTGGCTGGACACACTGTCGTGTGTCGAAATCCCTCCTAAATTTGACAAATTCGCTCATACCACTTTTTGCGCATACCACTTTTTGCACTAGATAAAACGAGACAAAACATGCATTTGTCGTACGTCATAATATAGGGGGAATCTGTCACTCGTTGAGCCACAGAGATGACCCAAGTCATAAAATATCGATATCGATATTAACAGTTCGATGATCCACAATTATTCTCATCGATACCGATATTGATATATCAATCCTAACAACTTAAAGTCCGTGACTATGATAACGTTATCTAGATTCACTCTGGATTAAAGGAACCTTGAACTTTGTAAAAACCACAAATTAAGATGACAATTGTTTATTAGATAAAATAATATACAACATACACAGGTAAATGAGTACATTACAAAATTTATACTTAACACAAGTTTACATTTGAGCTAAATACTTTTTTCAGGTAAACCTTGTTCTGCCTGTCCCCTACCTATAGATTAGTTCCTTAACTTTAATTATAATAATTATAAATAAAGTTAATAAAATTATTATTATATTTTCTTCGTATACTTTATCAGTACTTTTTTTCAAGGCTTTTCGTACGCTGTCTAAAACAGTTAATTTTTAGCAAACTGGAGTAGGCTAGATTTTTATCGACCATATCACACTGCACATTCTGTACATTCTTCGGTTTCGGTTCTTCGGTGGTACGTCTGAAAACACTGATGAACTTATTTCTGTAATATCCGAAGGTTCTGGTTTAGGTACATCGATGAAAGGGATATCCTGAAACACATTATATTTTTAATTTATAGTTCATGTAATAATAATTATAATATACCTATAACACGCAATTTTAAGTTCAGTACTGACCGTTAGCTTGCGACGCTTTACGAGCATTGCATTTGGTTCAACTTGAAGAATAGCCGGAAGAACATTTTAGCTCTTGCCGATCGTTATTGTACGCCAAAGGGACACCCTGAAATATTAATAGTGTAAACGTAATATTTGCCGTGATTATTTTGAAGCTCTCTTTTTTTGTATATTACACTATCATGGTTGAACAGTGAACACATAGATATTGTGTTTAACCATGATACAGTAAGCAGGATGGCAAATATATAATACCAATAAATAAAATATGAATCGAACGAATTACAAAGAGTGTGAGTGTGTGTAAGTGACATGGGTTAGCTACGGAATCCCTCAATGGCTCACTTTATTCGAAAAATCTTACTATACTCAGTCTGCATAGCCTTATAGACAAATCTTTTTACGTTTTATGACATCCCTAGTTAGTATATCATAGCCTCGAATTATTCATGATTTTAGCATGAAAAACGCCGATTCTTCATATTTCTATACTTATTGGACGTTATTCAATGTTTCTACGTAATAATGATGTGTTATGTATGGGTTATTAATGTAATGAGTATATACACAAATAGACACTTACCGCTTAAAATTCTGGTTCTCTTGATTTTTCATGATACTTGCGGAAGACTGGCATAATACGAGGGCACAATTCGACATTTCACATATTTTTTTCACTATTTACAATAGTTCAATACGTATTAAACAATATAAAACAACCAAAACCCCGATGAAAAATAAACAAAAACAATGACATTTTATGAGATTAAATTTGAAAGATAGTCAATGTAGATGGAAAGCGACAGAACCATTTAACAATACACTTGGTTGGATAATTATGTCCCACATAACAATTGTGGGACTTTCTTTGAAGTTTCCTAAGATTATCTCTATTAGAGGTATATCCAAACTCTTTGGTTTCATGTAATAAGCAGCGCCATCTCTTTGAAACCACAAAAACTATCAAACTGAAAATACGTTAGGTGTCATTGTCAAGTTTCAACGCTACATTCAATGTCAAACTAGTTGTCTTGTCAAGCTGATTGCTGTTGTATTTTCGTTTAGTTTCAAAAATAAACAAAAACTTTTATTTTAGCTAAGACTGCTCAATTATTTATTCTAGATTATAATTGTGAATAGGCCATTTGAAAAGAAATGAACAATTTCCAGACAAGCCCGCTAAAGCTGTACATTCAAGACATTTTCCGTGCGCGCCCAACCGCTGAAAAATACATTTATGAATTACTTGGGATATCTTTCAAGAATGTTATGATCCACGGAGTTGTAACTTCAGTGTACAACAGAACGGATAAAACTATGAATTTTGAACTCAGTGACCCTACAGGTAACCTAAATACATCTACCTGCTATAGAAATGAGAGTACCTAACTAACCTATACAGTACTACTAATCCAGTTTAATTATACTCCTTAATTTTTTACAGTATTCGAATTAAATTTTTTCAAACAGCTTGATTGTATACTATCGGTTTATAAAATTTTACGGTGCTAGAGACAATAAGAATCATAAGACTTCCTACATAATTATTAGCCTGATAACTCGGCGGAACATTTAAGTACTTAACCATTTTTTTGAAAGTAAGTACCTACCTATTCTAATAATTCTAAAAAGGGGGACAAATGCCTACATGCACCAAACTATCAAAGTTCCTAAGCAATTACTTTACTCCCTTGACAGATCTTAACGGTTTGCATTTGGACTGATTAGAACTGCAAATCGAGTAAAGTAGTTGCTTAGGTATACGTTTAGTGGGGTTGCATTTGGACCAATTAGAACTGCAAAGCAAGTAAAGTAATCGCTTAGGAACTTAAATAGTTTGGTGCAAGTCGGCTTAAATGTCTCAAAGTGGACGAGCGCTAATAGCAGTGTTACATTGGCCTATGTATATCAAAGTCCGGTTTATCACTGTTTAGGAAGTTGTAAAGTATAACGTCTAGCTTGCCTCGTAACATGTGTGCATAAAAAAATATTTGCAGGTACTGTACAGTGCTACTTTGACTCTACCAAAAACAATAGCACACCTAAACCGGATATGATCAACAATCTTAACTACCATTTTGCAGCGGCTTCAAAGTTTGGTGACGAAAACATAAACACTTTGTCTATGCTTATGAATAAAATTAAGAAAAAACCTGTGGTCACTGAAGGAGGCTATGTTAGTGTAGTCGGTGATATATTTTTGGACATAAAAGGACATAGAATGGTATCTGTGTATGATTGTACAGTCACATCTGTTGAAAGAGACGTTGTATGGTTGGAGGAGTTACGGTACTTGTATGATAAGTTTTATTTGTGGGCTAAGAAATAAATAATTTTTAAAATCAGATTTTTTTTTATTAAGTAGTTTAGTAATTTTGTAATCAATTTTAATAGGCAAATGCTTGTGAGGATAGATGGATGTTCCTCAGTCATGCCAAAACTACTGAATGAAATATTGGCTATACCAATACCAGGCAGGCGAAACAGCACGGGCAGCTAGTATGTAGGTAAAATTATATGTAGGTACCACCTGTGGTAAGATTTGTCCCTAATTCCTACCCTAGCCTACCATGCAACGACAACCACGATCTTCGAGAATTCTACGATGGAAGCCTTGTGGATAGAAAACCATTGACTCCTTAACCCTGTGGCCAACCACAGATCAAGCCCATTCCTATGCCATTAGTTAGTGACTTATAAGTGACGAACAATGGTCTGACTCCCAGGATTTGTGACAGCCCCGTTCCTGAGATATCAGCGAAAATACCTGGCCCACGGTTCTGGATCCAGAACCCTGTGGCCAAGTACTTTTGCAAATAATACACAAACCACTGCATCTTATGGCCCCAGATTTTTAATTTGCGTTAGAAACGCCAGTCACTAAGCCCTAGACAAAAAACTAACTTCCTAGGCCCAAGAATACCGAAGTTAAAAAAGTCCAGTCTAACATTTTGAGGTTATTTTTATAACCTCAAAATGTTAGACCAGCTACCCGAAGGAAGAATGCTAGGAGGCTGATTACTATGCCGAACCTTAGTGACTCATTTGTGACTAACAATGAACTGAGTCCCGGAATTCGTGACAGCCTAGTTGCAGAGATATAAGCGAAAATACTTGGCCACAGGGTTCTGGTCCAGAACCCTGTGGCCAGGGCTTTTCGCTAATTTCTCAAAAACCGCTGCATATTATGACTCCATTTTTTGTATATGCTTTAAAAACGCCAGTCACTAAACCCTAGACCTAAAATTAGCTTCCTAGGTTGTTTAATAATAAATCCTAGAAACATGTTTTGAGGTTATAATATATTAACAGAGTGACCATATATTTTGCTTCATTGAGACTTTCCTTGTTTTGTGTTACGTAACATAACGCATTGTTGTTTAACGTAAATGCTATAATTACCTATTGTCTATTGCATTCACATTCTAGCCTAGACTATTGTAGAAGACTACTGTTTTAGGCAGGTAAGCAGAGACGGATTATCCTTAAGGCAAACTATTAAAATTATTGTGGTGTGTTTTTATCTACGCAATAGAACTCAATCATGAAGGCGGTCAATAATAAAGTGGAGCTGCAATAATAATAATCCCACATTGAAGCTGCGTTTAAGACAAAATCACAATAAAGTTCGAAAATAAAGCACGCATCCGGAGTATAAAATCTACACTCATGGTCTACAATATAAAATGCACTACACAAGCTCCAAGTCACTGTTGTACAGCAGTTTTCCGCAAAAATATAATTCAGTTCAAGCAAAGTTTAAGGTAAATTGGCAGTACTAATTTATGACAATAGCCGTCCCGACTCATATTAAGAAAAATGAGAAAGAGTCTTTATATTTCAGAATTTGTAGTACATTTAAACTTTTATTGCGTGCTAATTCAAAGTATTATATTCACATGATATCCACATGAAGGTTTATTACAAAATTTACGAATCAAGCAAAAGGGCAGTGTAATGGAAAGTAAGTTTATTCACCAACGTAGAACGATCGGCACAATAGAGGAAAGATTGTAAACAAAACAAGACTGATATACCCTATGTATATAATAAGGACTGAATCAAACTTTAAATGTAAGTATTACAAGTCTAGCTGACTACAGTAGGTACATAGAAGTATAATAATTAGTATATTTTCAGCATTCCTTCTACGGAAAGAAGCAACAGCTAGATCATCGTGAGCACTAGCGGCAATCCAGAGCAAAATATTATATTTTAGTTTTACTTCCAAGATAGTGAAGGGGCATGCATATTTAGACTGAAAGATCTCTACATAGGTACTTGCCTGCCTAAAACAATATTCTAGGATGTGAATGTCATAGACAATAGGTAAGTATAGCATGACGTAACGTAACACAAAACAAGGAAAGTCTCAATGAAGCAAAATATATGGTCACTCTGTTAATAAATTATAACCTCAAAACATGTTTCTAGGATTTATTATTAAACAACCTAGGAAGCTAATTTTAGGTCTAGGGTTTAGTGACTGGCGTTTTTAAAGCATATACAAAAAATGGAGTCATAATATGCAGCGGTTTTTGAGAAATTAGCTAAAAGCCCTGGCCACAGGGTTCTGGACCAGAACCCTGTGGCCAAGTATTTTCGCTTATATCTCTGCAACTAGGCTGTCACGAATTCCGGGACTCAGTTCATTGTTAGTCACAAATGAGTCACTAAGGTTCGGCATAGTAATCAACCTCCTAGCATTCTTCCTTCGGGTAGCTGGTCTAACATTTTGAGGTTATAAAAATAACCTCAAAATGTTTGACTGGACTTTTTTAACTTCGGTATTCTTGGGCCTAGGAAGTTAGTTTTTTGTCTAGGGCTTAGTGACTGGCGTTTCTAACGCAAATTAAAAATCTGGGGCCATAAGATGCAGTGGTTTGTGTATTATTTGCAAAAGTACTTGGCCACAGGGTTCTGGATCCAGAACCGTGGGCCAGGTATTTTCGCTGATATCTCAGGAACGGGGCTGTCACAAATCCTGGGAGTCAGACCATTGTTCGTCACTTATCAGTCACTAACTAATGGCATAGGAATGGGCTTGATCTGTGGTTGGCCACAGGGTTAAGGACTCAATAGAAAACCGGTAACTTTGCGATAAATCATTGCGACAGCCCTAGCTACGGTAAACCAATGTCATAGTAGCAGCTGTCACTTGTCATAACATAGTGCTGCCTGCTTGGAGTTCTGAAAGCTAGATATAGCCATAAACCTACTTTACTATGTCCTTATACATTATTCATTTCATTCTATATGAAATATGAAATGAATAATCTTTAAATATCTTTAATAGTTTTAAATTGTTTTTTTATAATGTTTTATCTTTATTAGCAGTTTTAACTTGCAGCTAAAAACTTTTGTTTTTTATTGGTATAACAAAATTAACAAATTTTGTAACAGTAACAAAAATTGTTTATTGTTTATTTCCATTCTTCTCAATTATATTTAATTATACTTAATTGAAAATAAAGGAATGCTTACAACTTAACACGTAGGTATTTCGTATTATAAAAATGTGCTCAGAAAAATGGTCTGTCTAATTGAAGTATCTTTCTTTTCAAATCGAGCTGGCAACACAGTATGGATAGAATCTAATGACAATGACATAAGATTTGGCACTTTTGATGCCATTGGCAGTGTTTTGACGAATTTTGTTGAGCTCAAACGCACTTTTTTGATAGGTACCTAATTTTCTTGTTATTTACCTCAAGAAAGTACCTACGTAAAATTCCTTTTATTTGCTCTTGCATGATCAATAAAATTAAATCGTCGCCTTGCTAATAATTGCTGAAAATAAACAAAGTATTAGGGACATGTTGTACCTAAATAAATTATTGAGAACTTATCTAAAATATTCGTGTATTTTCAGAACCATGGCCGGTGAAGGTATTTCTCCCCAAGAAGTTGAGGCTTTGTGCCAGACCCCTCACGCGGGCACGAAGGTAAGACATTATTAAATATATGTAACATTATAAACGCGAAAGCTTGCAAGTATGGATGGATGGATGTTTGTTACTCTTTCACGTAAAAACTACTGAATGGATTTTAATGAAACTTTACAATAATATAGCTTATACATCAGAATTACACATAGGCTACCATTTATAAAGATATTGTGTGAATTGTAGCTACTCGAAATACTAATCCTGCTGACGAAGTCGCGGGCACCAGCTAGTCGTAAACATGTCAAGTTATTGAAATTTATACCTACCTACCTAGCCGCTGGCTGCGACTTTACCTTTGTGGTATCAAGGTATTCCATTCAATCATTTATTAGCCAAAATAATACATTGCCTAACTCTGGTAAGTCAATAAATTATTACAGTTTGAAATAAGCTCATAAAATATTTCCTATAACTATGGTCCTAGGCTAGACATCTTGTTCTAAGCAATAAGGTAGGTAATGAAGAAAAATTCAAACTATGGTCTTTTGCAAGGGTTTTGGGCTACTACTCATAATTGACCAATGTACAGCTCATAAATCGAATAAATGTTGATAATATGGATGAGAATGAAAAACGAGTTTAACTTTTGACCTAAATACTGATAACGGAGCTTTGTTATTTCAAGAGGCAATTTGTTGTACATGTTCATTTTTATAGTGATACCTAATTTATGCGTTCTTACAAGTTTAGTTCTCTTGTATTTTATCTGTGTAAATGAGACTTTATTATTAGATAACCAGCAGTTCGCCTTAACTTTGACATTACAAGCCTAAATCCCTGAACCGTCTTGGCTTCTTTAACAAAAAAACTCAAACCTTTTGAACTCACCTACCCACCGGCCTATTTGACTGCTATGACCTCTTTGGTCCGTCACTAAGTGGCCTATGGCCTTTTCCAACTCATAAACATCCATAACGAATTTCAGATCAATTGAGTTAGTAGTTAAGGTGTGACTAAAAAAAACACATTTATCCAGCCTTTATTTGGGTAAATTAGGTAGTATATAAACAAGATACATATACGGTTATTAAATAAAATATTTCTTATGGTGGCTACTCATGGCCTGTGTTAGCATTGACTGCACCACAGGCCGTGTGAAGTAAGCGGCTCGTGGATCAGGGGTCTGTGTTAACACAGGGCCGTGATAAGGGGTGATCCAGACTCGTCCAGTGTGCGCTTGCCCGTACAGATGAACAATAACAGATGGCACTGCGGGTGTAAGCACACGCTGTGTAAAGCCACCATTACAACTTTGCTCTTAACATTTATAACCCTTCTTCGCATTCAAGGCAAACGGCAAAAACCTTTAGTAGTCAAGTTAGTTTAGTTTGCTGTAGATTGTCTGTAAGAGATCGTGTTTAACGACAAGACCGCCTTTTGTTAGACTATAATTGTACTCTATAAAGATTTTTATAATTATATATCCTCATATATCAGTCCAGCAGTTTGTCCTGTGCATTTTCTGTCAGTCAGTCAGGACTTAAGCCTTTTATATAGGTATATTATTATTATTATTATTTGTTGATAGACGAGCAGCTTCCGCTGATGTGTCTATATCACACAGTGTTGGTTTTTTTTAATAGTTTTGTGTCACTTTTTTTAACATAGTCTTGTTGGTTCGTAACCAAGTGTCGAGTTTGTTCTTGAACGAGTTTGTGGATGCTGCAGAAACAACATCCTCTGGCAGTATATTCCAGTTGTGCACCACTCTGTTGCTAAGGAAGTGATGAGCCGTAAGGGTGTTGGTTAGATCACGATTTAATTGGAGTTGGTGCCCACGAGACGATTTTTGTGGTTTCTTTGTTGTGTATATGTCTTGAAGCTGCGGCAGGTTGTATTGATGGGTCAAAATTTTATAGGTTTCTATAAGGTCCCCCCGCAGACTATATATATACATATATACTATATATATATATATACTAGCTGGTGCCCGCGACTTCGTCTGCGCAGGTATCTTTATAAATTGTAGGCTATGTGTTATTCTGATGTTTAAGCTATACCTATTATTGTAAAGTTTCATTAAAATCCATTCAGTAGTTTTTACGTTAAAGAGTAACAAACATCCATCCATCTATCCATCCGTCCATCCATCCTTACAAACTAGGATACCTAGTAGGATTGATAGGTTACTATAAACTTATACATAAATAACTAATGGAACTTGCCAATAAGATAAAAATATGTAAAAGGGTCGATTATTATCAAAGTTTAGAACTCAAGTTGCTATTGTTGATAAGGCTATGAGTATGTATTGTGTTTATTAAATAAGAATACTGTTACATATTTTTAACTGGTTAAAATATGTACTTTACTTACCTACATTGCTTGGTTAGTTGGTAATTGCCTAATTTTTCGCAATCTTTTTTTCAATAGCAACTGGCAAAGCTATATATTAGATAGTTACATTTAAAGTTACGGGTAAGATACATTTAAATGAGTCTAATCTAATGAATTTTAAATTGGTGAGTGTCATCCACCTTTAACTTAAACATTCATAATGATATCTTATTCAGTAAACCTACTACTTATTTAACAAATTATATAAATATATTTAGTAATAAATCCGCTTAATTTCTAAACAAAGGTTTTAATTAACTTAACTTTAGTTCAACTAAACCAAAGAAACACGTGTCGTATCTTTAAACTTTGGTTTTCTGTTCTTTGACTCTTTGGTTTAGTTGAACTAAAGTTAAGTTAATTAAAACCTTTGTTTAGAAATTAAGCGGATTTATTACTAAATATATTTATATAATTTGTTAATATTTATGGATTTCCGCAAAGTAACGCCTGAATCAATCAATTATCTTATACTATTATTTTAAAAAAGCAAAAGTTTGTGAGAATGGATGATGACTGTTTACTCCTCAATCACGCCAAAACCTATGAACCAATGTGGATGAAATCCAGTATGAGTATAGTTTATGTCCTAGAAAAGGACATAGGCTATTTCCTTCTGCTATACTTAAAGATACACAGCTTAACACTCACCAGAAAAAAATACACATAATCAGTTGCCGTTACTGAACACAGATATGGCGAAAAAACTAAGAAAAAACCGAATCGTTATTTTTTTCATAATAATTATGATTAAATTTGGACATACCGTTACAGTTAGTTTATTTTCCATGGCCTTGCGTCAACCGGTACGCATCATCATCATTTCCTGGTCCTTTTCCCACTTACGTGGGGTCGGCACAACATGTCTTCTTCTTCCATTCTTCTCTATCAGCCGTCATCTCTGTACTTACACCTGTTTTATTCATATCATCTTTCACACAGTCCATCCATCTCTTTTTCGGCCTTCCTCTACTCCTATATCCATCCACTTCCATATTCAGCACTCTCCTAGTAACATGACATTCTTCCCTTCGCATCACGTGTCCATACCAAGCTAGCCTGTTACCTCTTAATTTATCCATCACTGGCGCTACCTTCAGGCTTCCTCTTATATACTCATTCCTTATTTTATCCATCCTCGTCACTCCACTCATCCATCTCAACCTCAACCGGTCAACCGGTACGCATCATTGATAATACTTTAAGTTTCATTCATCGTATGGCAAACTTGGGTACCTAGCTCGAGCCAGCTCGCTGCAGCTCGGCTCGGGCGCCGTACTCGCCCCGCTGTCACTGTCCTTTTGAAGTAACCAAAAATTCTTACTGCACAGATGATTATTATTAATATAATTTTTGAATATTTAAAAATTACATTACAGTCAGCCCTAGAATATAATCTGAATATTTACACAAATCCTTGTATTTCCAGGATTTCCTCTTCCAACAAACGATGTACCGTATCAAAGATCCAAAGAAATCCATTCCGTTCTACACCGGAGTCCTTGGCATGACATTGTTGAAGCAGTTACACTTCCCAGAGATGAAGTTCTCACTATTCTTCATGGGGTATGAGAATCCAGCTGAGATTCCTGCTGATGAAGAGGTTAGGAAGAACTGGGCTTTGACAAGGAAAGCTACATTGGAACTCACCTAGTAAGTACATCCTTTAAATCTGTTTACTGGTATTCTATTATCTATCACAAAACAGGTGGAAAACTTATTAAAAATAAATAAAAAAATCCTTTTAAAAACACCCCGATTCAGGGTGTTACTCGGTGGAAAAAAATCCCATCGAGTAACAGTGTTACTCAATGGGAATTGGGAACCCATCTACATTATTAACCGAAACAATCGAAAAGAGCCTTTTCGTGCATTTGACGCCTTTTCGAGGCGAACTTGAAATACTTTCACCACACTGGTTTGGAAGAACTAGTGACACGATGTGAAGAAGTACCTTATTAAGTGAGTAAATTAAGTTAGTGACAAACTACAAAGTTGAGGGTAATGTGTATACTATACCGTATAGACGACACCGTGGCTTAGTTGGTAGTGACCTACGAAGCTTGGTGTTCCGGGTTCGATCCCCGGCCGGGGCAAATATTTGTGACGAACACTACTGTTTGTTCTCGGGTCTTGGATGTTGTGATGTGTTGTATGTGTCCATGCCACCTGCGACACAGGGAATCCTAGTGCAGGGGTGTAAGTGTGTGAATATTTATTTATATTTACACTATACTATTACACATTACCCTCAACATAGTTTGGTAAAAAAGTAGGGTAAATCTTACTTATTACCTTATACCATATGAACTTGCTTTTATATCCAACTGCAAAAGGACGGTTATGTTTAATGACACTCATTAAACATAAAGTGTAGATATTATTATGAGTTACAGTTACAGTCAAAACCAATATTGACCGCCTAAATTGGTCAAAACTAGTTTAGAAAATATTGATTTTGACTATCAATCGGTCAATAATGGTTTTGACTGGTTATTCTAGTCAATATAGATTTTTTTTAATGGTCTGCAAAAGTAAGTGTTGTAAAGGTTTTTTTGGGCTATTTATGTGGTAAATATAATTAGGTCGAATGACGTTTGTGCAAAGTACAGCGTGGAATTTGATAATGTTGATAGAGAAGAGGTCCTGTAATACTTGGTGATGATAAGTAATGATAAGGCTTCGCAATTAGAGGAAGAAGAAACACGGAGGGCGCCGCGCGGGGGGCGGGGGACGCATCAAGTGCCGAGCGAGAGTGTCAGCCAGGTGTCATGTTGATTCGCCCAAGTAGTAAATGTTTTTCTCCATGTATATGTCTAAACGTGGTAAATTTATCGTTTCCAGTAACTGGGGCACAGAGAGCGACGAGTCGAGTTACCACAACGGTAACGCGGACCCGCGCGGGTTCGGTCACATCGGCATTTGGGTGCCCGACGTTGCCGACGCCTGCCAAAGGTAAGATACAGTAACGGTTATTTACCTTAATGCAAAATTTTAGATACAGCAACGGTTACTTACCTTCATGCCAAAGGTTAGATACAGCAACGGTTACTTACCTTGATGCCAAAGGATAGATACAGCAACGGTTACTTACCTTGATGCCAAAGGTTAGATACAGCAACGGTTACTTACCTTGATGCCAAAGGTTAGATACAGCAACGGTTACTTACCTTGATGCCATAGGTAAGATACAGTAACGGTTGCTCACCTCCATGCCAAAGGTTAGATACAGCAGAGTAACTTACCTTCATGCTAAAGGTAAGATACAGCAACGGTTACCAAACCGACTTCAAAAAAAAGGAGGTTCTCAATTCGGTTATTTTACTTTAATGTTTGTTACCTCAGAAACTAAGAACATTGTTTATCAACCAATTTGAAAAAAATATTTATTGCTCGCGATGATTCTTTACTTTAAGATTTGTCCCATAGAAATTTCATCAAATCGGTTCAGTAGTTTCGTTTTTAATGAATGAATGAATGAATCTTTATTTGCGTAATACAGGTACATTGTGGTCTTACTTTAAATTAGAATCACTGCATCAACTTTTGTCGTGCAAATACTTAAAATTAGTGCTAAATAATTGTTAATAATTCTTACATAAATTGCTAATAAAAATAATTCATTAATAATTAATAGTATTATTACATTAAAATTCGTCAAAAAACATTAAAATTCGTTAAGAGTAAACAAAATAACTGTAAGATGTATGTCGTCGAAGTAAACAAAATTGCGTATGTTGCGTCCCTGTACTGATTCAGTGGTGTTTTCGGTCACAAAAACAGTCCAATTGAAGTCGGTTGTTGTATGTTTTTGTAAAACCTTGTTTATGTGTAAAATATGTTTTCCAGGTTTGAACAACAAGGTGTGAAGTTCATCAAACGTCCAAACGACGGCAAAATGAAGGGGCTCGCCTTCATCCAGGATCCAGATGGATATTGGATCGAGATCTTCACCAGCAATGTCGTCTAATGTACGTACATCACAGAAGTATTCTTCTTCTTGTCGTGTCACTACTTTCGAACCAGTGTGGTGAAAGGATTTTAAGTGCGCCTCGAAGAGGCTCCTTTCGTGCACTTGACACATGTTTTCGAACCTTTTAGGTCTTATGACATGCTGGTTTTCTTTGTTTTCCTTCACCGTTAAGCACGTGTTTATAATGCACACTTAGATTTTTAGAACAGAAAAATCCATTGGTGTACGACCGGGTTCGAACTCACGACCTTCGGATTGATAGCTTTTTTTACAGAAGTATTAAAGTATAGAATCACAATGTAGTATATTGAAAATGCGATCTATAAATGAAGCCAAATTGGCTAAAATCTAGTACATTTCGGTCCGAGGCTAAATTTCGAAAAAGAGAATTAACGGGGCTAGTTATACACCACTAATTTTTATTACAAAAAAAAGGGGCAATGCAGACGGGGTACTACGTTGCATCTGTGCAGAAAGAATTTTGGGTTTCTACAAAATGACAGAGTGACAGCGGCGCGAGTGCGGCGCCCGAGCCGAGCTGCGGCGAGCTGGCTCGAGCTAGGTACCGGGGTTTGCCAAACAATGAATAAAACTTAAATTATTATTAATGATGCCGCCTGACGCAAATTCATAGATTTCCTTTTTTGAGGGCCGATTTCAAAATATAAATCTATCGAGAAAAGTTTCACCAATCGTGTTTCTGTCTTACATTTATTTAGATTATATCCTCAAGTAATCACTGTATTAAAATCAAGTTTGTAACCTGTACCGTTACTGAGTAAGAATGTAACATTATTATCAATTCGACAAACTTTCGCATTTGATATGATTTCTTGTTAATTGATTGATTCAGGCGTTACTTTGCGGAAATCCATAAATATCAACAAATTATATAAATATATTTAGTAATAAATCCGCTTGATTTCTAAACAAAGGTTTTAATTAACTTAACTTTAGTTTAGAACTTTAGTATATATTACTATATTATAAACCAAAGAGTCAACGAACAGAAAACCAAAGTTTAAAGATACGACACGTGTTTCGCCTCTACACGAGGCATCATCAGGAGGTGTGGACTCGCCGAAGTTCGAAACGAGAGTCTCTCGTTTCGTTAGAAATCAAGCGGATTTATTACTAAATATATTTATATAATTTGTTGATATGATTTCTTGTGTTTTTTTTTTCAGATTGTAACGGTCGTCGATGGTAAAGTCAATAATATACATCTAACAAGCAATATCTAAGATAAGTACCGACTGAGTTATCTTTCTATAACGTAATTATTGCCTTACTGTGTCAATTTAACACCCATCCATTTTCCGCAAGACAAAAATATCGAAATCTAACGAGATTCGTAAGAAATCTGTTTCGTGTATAAAATGAATAAAACGGGAGATAGAACCTAACCTTGAGTAAGTCCCCAATTTTAAATTTACTAGTTGTAGTATTTGAAGGTGTGTTTTGTCCATTGCGTCAAAAATACACGCAAGAAGTGTAAATGAACCGTTATTGAGACTTATTTATTACACAAATATACGTATTTGTCATTGTGTACATTATCGAAGGCTTTCTTAAAATCATGGTTTGTTTTTATACTTGAAATATTCCCTGAGCAATACAAAAAAAATACATACATGTATCAATTGATTTAATCATTTCCTTGAAAAAAAAAACCCGGCTTAAGCCACAGGAATTAAAATAACTAATTATTAAGAAAAGCTAAATTGTGATTTTTATACAACATTTCGATTTAAACGTAATGTTTCGTTAAATCGTGACATTATTAATGTGCAATGTAATCGTTATTATATTATGGTATGTAAATAAATGTTGAGTTATATTTATCATTTTGGTTTTATTATAATTTAATCAGAATACATACATCTTATCTTAGGTACAATTTGCGTAAATAATAGAAGTAAAGTTTCGTATTTTTTTAAATCAATATTAAGGTGCATCATGTATAATATTTAACTATAGTACATAATAATTAAATGATAAATATGTAAAAAATCATGCCAAAAATGTATTGCGTTAATAGTAATCAAAAACGTCAAAACAGTGTCCATATCTTTGAAAATACCTACTCATTTTCATCGTATACGGCAATTTGTAAAAAAATGAATTCTATAATTCAATTTAAATCGATTTACCATAGTTTGCCCCGACATGGTCTATTACACGGTAATATAGGCTACAAAGGTAAAATTTAAATAAATTGGATGTGCAATTGACTAATGTACCTACAAGTTCGGCGGCTCAGTTGAAGATGAGTGCTCTTCAGCTGTGGTTGTGTGCAGGAGCTTTATTGTTCCTGCCTAGCTTGGTAAGTTTATTTATTAGATTTTAATATATATCTACATAAAAAAAATGAACGATGATCAGATGTGTTAAAATATTTATTTAGTTTCTATTCTGTTGACTGCCTGTGGTTAGCGGTAATCAAATGTATAATTAAAAAAAACAATTAGTCTTTTTCCTATGACCATTAGGACTTAACCAATATTTTAAAAAGATCATCATCGTACTCCGTCCTTACGATTATTTATGGGTAACTTAAATTTCAGAATGCAAGAAATGTCAAGTTAGTTCCAACAGAAACGAAAACGGTCACCACCAATGGCGCAACCCATGAAATATCTCGTTACCGGGTAGTACCCGACGATACAGCAAAAGAGGGTAATAATGATGCGTCTGCAAATACCAAAAATATGCGCATTCAAATCGCGCCCAAAGCTGCTATTATAAACGGCGCACCTGTTAGCGATTCAAGTGATTCAAAACTGCTACTCAAAGTTAAACCTAAAAGCGGTAATGCGGAGAGCACAAATTCCAAAGTTTCTGACACTACTATCAAACCTGAAGACACCTTGAAATCTCCTGGAGTAGTCAAATATAATGGTCTTGTAGGATCGCATTCTGGCGAAGAAAAGAAGGGTGATGCTAACAAACTTGAGTCTATGAGCCTTTTGAAGCATAATGATGGCAGACCTAATTTGAATGTGGTCCCATTGAGTTATCAGAACGGCTATATGAATGGTCACACCAGTCCTTACTCCAAACCTCTAAGCGATACTCTGAAATCGCATTATCAACCAAAAGGTTTAGCTGGTGTAAGTATTATAAACAAACAAAGTCAAGCAGAATTTAATGTTTTTATTAAGAATTTTAATAATGTTTTTGTTTATTATAGCACGTACCAATTGCCAATCGACTCAAGAAACCACATGCTGGTAAGACTTTCAATATTGTTCTACCCAATTCATGAAATAAAAATTAGTTTCATGTTATTAAAAATACTTTGGTTACAGAACTATTCGAATCTGATGAGTCCGATGAAGAACTTGACAGTCCAGGTGATCACAACGAATTCGGCCATTTTGAAACTAAATCATTTAAGACTGTGTATAACCCAACTAAAGTCACTAATACAGAGTACACAGAAATGCCTTGGAAAGACGGCATTTATACAGAAAAACACGATGCAAACAGCCCGCTTTTCGTGAACCGATATAGCATCAACCAAACTTTTGCCCTGCCCGGAAAAAGTGGACTTTTCAAAATAATTCATATTGATGAACACAACCCTGTTCTAGACAAACCTACATTTGAACACAGCACTTCTAATCCAATGAGGACAGGCTATTTTGTTGATTTTAGTAGAAGTTTTAACAATAATAGTAGTGATCCTAGTTATGAATCACTTCCTATTTTAAAATCAAGCAAAAATAGTAACACAGTACCGATAACGAAACAAACTAATGTGGTTACTAAAACAGTTAACGGCGGAAATGGGGACTTGGGACTAACATTGAGGAAAACTAATTCTGTTAAAAATGTCGTAACACACATTAACAGTGTTAAAACAAATCATAACATCGAAGATACTAAATCAGCTGTTTATTCTCCTGAAACTGATAATAAGGCAGTAACAATAATATTCGGTGTGAATAATGGTGAACACACATCGGACAAAACTGACACTACGATAAACTTTGAAAATACAGAACCGAACAAACATTATAAAATAACGAAAACCGTTACAAGAGAGACAATTAAGGAACCAATAAACAAATCAGAGAACTCGAATACGAAAAATATTAGTACTGAATCAACACATAACATTAAAGTTACTAAGTACATTACTACCTCTCCAGCGAAAGTTACTCAACTTGACGCTATGTCTCCGGTGACAGTTACTACTTCGCCAGAAACTTTAAATATGAGGGCATTACAAATGCTGGAAAATGCCAACGCTGGTGGTTTCTCTTTCAAAATGAAATCCCAAGACAGTAAAATAGCTGACCCCGAAACTGAACCTAAGGATTCTGATAAATTAAAAGAAGTTTTTAAGGAAAATGACAATGTTACAAGTTCTTTAGCAGAAAATAAAATTGAAACTGAAGAAAGCCATCATATAACCGTATCAAAAATAGTTACAAAAAGTACAAAGAAAGAATCAAGTAAAGACAATCACATTGTCGTTACTTCTGTGCAAGGCAATGAGCAAAAACCTCTGAATGAAACAGAAGTAATAGGTCGTAATGTACCTCAAAATATTATTTACGGTTCATCTAAACAAGATTCTGATGATGTGACTGTTACCAAATCCGTAAAAGTTGACAATAATGACCATGACGCTGAATCGGCTCTTAAAAATACTATAACTACTTTGATGATAGAAAACGATAGCATCAATAAACGCGTTTCATCTGTACCCGATACAAATTTAATAGAAGTAGCTCAACTTTTACAAGACAATAAAGTGGCCGCGCCGATTTCAAAAATAACTAAATACAATGTTATACCACTAGTAGGTGAATCTAAAAGTATAACTCCTGTCATCACATATATCCGTCAAAACGACAATAAAACCGTTAAACATGACACAAGTAGTATTAAAAACATTTCTCTATTAGAAAATCAATATAAATTCTCTGATGATAAGCCGACAATAGATCATTCCGATGTCAAAACTACCTTGCGAAGTAACTTTGAAAATAAAGCCCCTTCAAACGATGGTAATATTGTGCGTATTTCTTTATTTAAAAACAATGATAAAATATATGAGCCGATTTCGCGCACAGGCACACAAATAAATAAAATTGAAAATTCTCATAATGAAACTAAAGTAAATGACCAAGAAATAAAAAATGCAAGGCCAAACATTAACAGAATCATTAATATTTCCTTGCCAGTAAACCATAGAAAAGTAGTACCCAAATTAAATTTTCAGCTTAAAACGGTGCCGATAAGCAGCCAACCTGGCGAAGTAACTTCAACTGATTCTCAATATGCTAAAACACTTTCAAATGATGGTGTAGTTCGATTAGATGGTTTGGGAAACAATAATGAAAACAAAACAAATGAAGACTTGCCAAATAACAAAGACAAAGTACCGGCAGTAAGCCCAGCTTTTAAGATAACAGTTCATGCCAGAAAACATAGCATTGATGATGATGTTTCTGGAGATAACAAAGTTATTGATATTTCCATAGTCCAAACTAAAAGCACAGAGGTTTCAAGCAGAACGGATGCACAATTTAGTGACATTCACATCACACAAACAGAAAGACCGTATACTAGACCTAGTATCGTAACCGAAAGTGATATAAAAAAAGAAACTGAATCTAAACAAACTCCGGATATCAGAGATAATACGGAGTATTCTAAATCGAAAATCGTAAATGAAAATGATCAACTACCAATAGGTCATACAAATACAATTACAACTCTACCAGATATAAAACCTTTTGAAGTACTTCAACTTCCTAATACCGATACTAACTCAGCACTCGGCACGGCAGAAACTAAAACTGAAATAAAACAGACACCAAATACCACTGCACCAAAAAATATATTACTCGAGCCTGCAAACCCAATGACAAACTTAAATGATAAAATTAAAATTACTAATGAAATACAAATGGCTAATAATAAAATCAATTTGAATTCATCATTAAATCCTAATAAAAATATTGAATTTAGTAATAATAATAACAAATTGGCTTTAATAACAACTGGGCTAAAAGTAACTCCATTGAAACCTATTTCAGAATCTGATGAGGATTATAAAAGCGGTGAAAAGGTTATGAGAAGTGGATGGAGAGATTCAGTTGTATCTGATGAGGATCCTTATCCATTGGATGATGGGTCCAGGTCGAGTCGTATTACTTACAGAGAGCAAATAACAGACAGCGAAGCAGCTGAGGCAGATAAGAGTACCGATCAGATAAATAAATACGCATTGCCACAAAATATTTACAATCCAGGTCTTCGTGCAAATGCGTATTTTAATGTTGCTCCTAACGCGTATAATAACGTTGTAAATCCATACAAACCAGGCTGTTCTGGTAACGCTTTCGTTAATATGCAAGGATTCCAAAACCCGTACGTCATAGACGAACAAGCCTTGCAATATATTCTAAACTATTTAATAGCCAACAATTTACTAAACGATCTAAAGGCCCAATATGCCGCTGCGGGACAAGGCGTAGACTTAAGCGGAATAAGATTAGCTTGTCTCACCAGATACCTGCAAAGCATAGGCATATATTACAGACTGACGCAGCCACAGTTGATATACTTGATCGAACAAATTCGGCAGCGCGAATCGGTCACCGTCCAGAAGAATAAGGACCACAAAATTGAAATCATCTACGAAAATGATGATAATCCGATTACTGTACAACCCACTTCAGCAGTCTTACCGAACCAATATTTCATAAACCCTGAATATATGTATAACCCTTACAACGTCAATGCTCTTAGAGCCAATCAGAACTACAGACTTCTTCAGGATTACGCGTATCTCCAGCAATTCTTGCTAGAAGGCTTCGATGAGAATACAGAGAACTTTGTCGCCGTTACTGGACTTTGCAAAAAAGTTATATATCTAATAGGTTATTTACGTAAATGCGGTATGCCCGATGTCTCGATTATGCAATTTGTTTATGAAGTCAAGAAACATCTACGCACTGAAGTATTGGAAACTTTAGTGACGGAATGCACTACGAAAGCACATCTGTCTATTGCTCAAAGAATCGACTTGGTCGCGAAACAATGCTTGCAGAATCATCTGTATAAAGCCAACCCCTATCAATATTATGAGAACAGCAACCCTCAACAATATTACGGCAACCCTTATCAATACTACTGAGCTTACTTCCTAGAAACATTTTCGTGTATTTATGACAATAAATTAAGATATTCACAAGTTTTTTTGTTTCATTGATAGGTAGGTACTATTGGAAGCCATAGAAAATTGTGTGACTGAAAGCTATAAAATTAGTGCTACAACCAATAATTGTTTTCAGCCAATGAGAATGGGTAATTTAATAAAATTATGTGTCAGTAATTTATCACGGCGGTATGTAACATTTCAATTTAAAACGTGAGTATAAGTTTTTTTGGTCTCAGTGAAATTGCTGTCGGTGGCAGGACCATGATTTTATATTTGCACATAGTTTTACTATGTGTTTCGGTATGTTAATTTAATTAATGAAATGTATGTGATGTGACATATTTCTGAATAAATTTAAGTTATTTGCAGGTTTTAAGTTCGTTCGGATTTAACTTGAACAATGCAGAAGGACAAGAACTGCTACAATTTGTAAGTACTTAAAATTTTTACCAAATAAAAAAAATTAACAGAAATTTATAATAAAAAAACCTATTTCTCAATTGATTGATTTATCAGGCTAATTTTGTCATCCATAGTATTAAATATATATCTCACAAAATTTAAATTGGTTTTTCACAAAAAAGACGTTTCAAAATTTATCATTTGTGATTTCAGGATCGAGAGACGAAACTCGAACATCGAACACTCGATTCATCACAAGTACCAAACGAAAAGAATGTCTGTGAAAAAGCTGTTACATTAAACAAGATATTGGGTGTGATGACCTCAATGTTACGCCAAGACGTCTCAGAAAATGCCAAAACTGCATACATTCTAGAAACACTCAAAGATTTGTTGCAAAATACAGCTGGACATAACGCAGAAGTGATGTACAAAATCGATGATCTATTGAAATCCTTGAATAAATACAAAGAAATTGGTCTTGGTAGTAATAAACCACTTCTCAGAATGAGCCTTAACAACAACGCACCAACGGTTACAAAAAGAAAACCATTTAATCAAAATGTGTTGAATCATCAAATGCCGAAATTGACAAATTCGTATTGCACAGAAGCGCTGCAGAGCATTATAAAAATTGCATATGAAGCGTACGTAAGCCTTGCGAAAAACCCGATCTGTAACTTACCCTCAATACCAAAATTTCCCTTCAAAATACCCGAATCGAAACATAATGAAATCCATTCAATTGTAGATTCCATCAATCCTTATAACGAATTGCCTGTACATCAATTTCCCCCAAAATATGATCCTTATTATCCTCAAAATCCTAAATATCCAAATAATTTGGGTCCTTTGCAACCTGTTGTCCCAAATAATCAATTTTTCTTTCCCCCTCTGGTAAATAATTTTCCAGATAAGTTCAATTTACACAACCTCTACCCTGAAATCCCAAACGCCGTTCCATTCAACCCTAATTCTCTTAATCCTGAAGCAACTCCTGTATTTCCTTACATTCCTGGATTCAGTCTGAATCCATTCCACCCCTGGCAGATCAATCCGGATGTCTCTCCGTATCCTGAATATCCTCAAACAAATTATATCAATCCTTACTACCCCAATATCAATAATGGACCAAAAACACCTTGGCCATTTTCTTTAGTAAATAATCTACCTGAAGGATTTCTTTTTGATAAAAATCCATATCAAAATATCCCAAGTGATCCACATAATACCAACAATCAAGTGCCTTATCCATTTGATAAAAATCCGCATCAATATATCCCCAATAGTCCACATAGTACCAACAATCAAGTGCCTTATCCATTTGATCAAAATCCGCATCAATATATTCCTAATGGTCCACATAATACCAACAATCAAGTGCCTTATCCATTTGATCAAAATCCGCATCAATATATCCCCAATAGTCCACATAGTACCAACAATCAAGTGCCTTATCCATTTGATAAAAATCCGCATCAATATATCCCAAATGGTCCACATAATACCAATTATATCCCAAATAGTCCACATAATACCAACAATCTAGTGCCTTATCCATTTGATGTAGAACATATAATTAATCCCCAGGTTTATCCTGTAATTCATAATTCTTTCGATAGTAACTTACCTTATTTTCCTAGTAATTTCCATAATCCAGAAACAGCTCAAATAATACCGTATCATCCTGAATTTGAACCTTATCCAAATTCATTCGTACCCTCGCTGAATTCTCCAAAAGAATTTCCTTTTGCTGTAAATCCTCAAACGAATCAGTTCAATCCTTATTTCCCCGATTTCAATAAGTATCCCAAGGAAACCGTGCTTCCTCCTTGGGTTAATAAACTACCTGGTGGTTTTCCGTTTGATAAAAATCCACAGAAATTTAAACCAAATAGTCCATACAATCCTCAATCGCATGATAAAAATAAGCCCCAGAAATTTCCATTCGATATCCATCAGAATCCTTTCAATCCACAAATTCCTGAATTTGAATTACCATATCCACCAAATAAAAATCCTTTTGCACCTGCACAGATTATTGATAGACCAGATATTGATGAAGGAGGTAACTTCCCTCCAGGAATTATACCTGATATTCTGCCCAATAATCCTTACTTTAATGAAATCCCCAATACACCTGATCGTCCAAATTCATATTATCCTAACATCCCAAATCGAATTCCTACAGACAATACATTTATCTACGAATTTGACACAAATCCCAACGCTCCAAACTATCCTTTCCAGACTACCCCTGTTCCGTTCGATTTGGTACCAAACTCGCCCGTGAACCCTCAGACTAATTTTCCATCTAATCAATTTCCTTTCTTTCCAACACATGAAACTCCGCAAATCAATATGCACGTCCCAGATCTGGAGACAATTGGGTTTATCAGAGAAGCGATCGGTTTCATTGAAGCTATTATCCCCGTTGTCAAATTCGATCCACCTACAATGATCGTCATTGCAAAAATCAAGGACATCCTTCAACTCAGCGATAAAGAAATAATTGACAAATACCTCACTATTATCAACCTGTACGATAAAATTATCAGTTATGTTAAACAACTAAATGATTATAAGGAACTAATCGATATGCTTGATTTGCATCGTGTGACTAATCATTCTAAATTGGATAATAAGAAAGTTGTTGAATTAACGTACTTATTGCAACAACCGCAGCCCGTACTTTATTATCCGTACTATTACGTAAAGTATAGATTGCCGTATAAGACGATTATGGTTGCGGCGAAAAATTTACTGGTACAAAAGCCATATTTGCGGGATCATCCTAAAGAACTGTACGAAGAACTATTAACCCTATCTAGAGTAGCTGAAACTTCTCCAGGCCTGAACAGCTATAACAAAGAAGATATACTTCGTCTGACTTTTAAATCAGGATCCTTAATTGATGCGAAGTTATTATCTACTACGGGTACATTGGATGAGCAACTAAATCTATTGAAAGACCTTACATCTGATTTTACAGTCGAAGATATTATGGAGCTCAACGATAAAGCTATCAATCAAGCTAAAATGTTAGGAAGTAGTAATCCTCAATCTTCTTCCGATACGTATCAAATCGATATCAAAGCTAACTCGTTAAAAAGTCATAAAACTGGAAAAAAACTCCGAACCAAAATGGGTGAATTATTACCGTCAATCACTCCTCCAATGTCAAACCCATTATTACTGCAAAACCCACCTTATTTAGACCAGACAATCCAAAATGAACCAACGACAGAAGCTAGCCTTGATTTCACGTCGTTTGACTCTGGGAAATTAAGAGGTGAGATTTTGAGAGGACAGTACGTTGGATTACCATTTTCAGATTATGCTTCACCAACCAATATGAGTCCATTACATGATTTGCGTGTACCAGAACCCGGCGTCACCATTGGACCAATAGCCCCTGCGATGTATAAGCTCTATGATGCTACTTTAAATGCTGAAAACTTACGTATGGGAAACCAAAAGAAATTTTTGAATGATGTCGGCTTAGAAAACCACAATGATGAGAAAATATCACTAAACAAAGGGACTGGTAATCGACAAAGCTATATTAACATCTTGAACCCTAAAATAATGATGAATTCAGAACCAATCAAACAAGGCTTGTTAAAATTAGATGTGCAACATGCCTTAGTAAAGCAACATAATTTGATGAATTCAGGAAACTATAAACAAGAAAATCACTATAAGTCAGGTGGTTTAGTCAACTATAACAGAGAAAATGTATCATTGAATTCTGGGACTAGGAATGCTCAAGACCACATTAATTTTGTCAACCCAAAACTAATGATAAATGGAGTCGAAACATCTAATTTTGAACCAGCAAGATCGATAAAGTCATTAGAACAGCTAAACGCAATGAACTTCAATGCTTTCAGTAAAGCAAACGGACAACCTTTTGAAAATTTTGAGCATACAGGAAAATTCTCTTTGAACAACCAACAAGGTTCAGTTAATATGGATTCTAAAATGGTAATGGATGCAACAAAATATATTCGTCCAGATGTATTCAATCATGGAAACCTAGATCATAAAACGGCAGTAGATGAAGCAAAATATATTCGTCCAGATGTAGCCAATTATGAAAACCTAGATTCTAAAATGACGATAGATAATGCACAATATATCCGTCCAGATGTATCCAATTATGAAAACCTACATTCTAAAATGACGATAGATAATGCACAATATATCCGTCCAGATGTAGCCAATTTTCAAAATGGGGGTTCAAATAAAGCCATAGATGGAGCAAATTACCGTCCAGATTTATCAAACTTCCAAAACCATAATGGTATAGATGCCAACCAAAAATTTAACAGTGCAAATCAACAATATATTAATGAAGCCTCTTCCAGACAATCTAACCTTTTAAACGTGGGTAATACTAAAATCTACGTTAATAATGAACTACCCAATAAACTAGCATCATCGTTTATCCATCAAGAACCAAATATTCGTCCAGATTTGACACCCAATGATAGAACTAATATATTGCTTAACACGGGAGAAAATAATAAACAGAACACAGTTAATTTCAATAATTTAAATAAGATTCTTAATAATGGTGACGTCGGAGATCTGAACAATATCGACTTAACAAAAATATTGATGAATACGGGGGCTTCTAACACGCAAAACAAAGTGAATTTTAATAACAATAAGATGACTATAAACTCGGGGGCGGCCCCGAAACATCTAGTAAACTATGATGATACAAAAATCATGATGAATACAGGAACGGGCAACGAGCAAAATTCCGTTACCTTCAATAATAATAAACTAGTTATGAACGATCAGAATTTAGGAAAGTTTAGTTTTCAAACAGATATTCAGCAAATGTTTCGACCGAATTCGGGAAACTATAACATTGATACGGGCACTACTCAAAAAAACTACGCGAATATTGGCACGGGACAAGGAGTAGGCTTAGGACAAGGGAATCCACAGAGTGTTGTGAAGTTGGGGGCATCTCGAGGAGTACATGGTGGTCCACAATCGCAAATAAGCAGCTATCAGATACAGGAGGCTCCATATACACAAAGAGGGCCAATTGTGCAGAGGTTTACAAAAAACTCCATGGTTCTGATGAATCAGTTTAGAAGACCAAGCATGCTTTGATTAAAGATTTCAATAAAGATGTTAGTAAAGTAATGTTTTATTTGAAAATTAATTGGCCTACCTACATTTTCTTTTTAGACGCTCTCCTGAGGGTAAGGGATCACGCCTGCCCATAACCATTACAGTGCTTCACAGGGCTTTGATTCCCGAACGCCCGTAAAAGCATGTTTTAAAAAAAAAAACTATTATTTTTATCCAAAAAAAATCTATCATGACATTTTTTTCCCATAGACCTAGGTCCTTTTAGGTATGTTAACATTAACTTCAGATCAATTTGAAGATGAAGAACTTAAGATGATGGTAAGTATGTCTAGATCACACATACCGAGTACTCGGCCGAGACAGTGGAAGCTTACGTCACTCGCTCAGCCGTAGCGCTTGGCGCTATGTTTATACGTACCGAGTACGTACGTGAGATCTAGGCATAAGAGATCACGCCTGTCCATGGCTAGAAAAGTGTTACACAAGACTTCAATTCACAAAAGCCGGTTCAACGCTATACCTAGCGCTCATCCACTTGATATTGATGGTCAAAAACCCAGTAGGTACTAGGTACTTAATTTTACAATCTATAGTAAACCTGCAAACCGGAACACAATAATGCTAACACTTGTTTGCGGCGAATACCTATCTGGCACTGCGTTGGTTGGTACCCGTCTTGCTAGACGGAATCCTGCAGGGGACGAGTCCCAACAGTAGGTAGGTAGGTAGGTACCTATTCCATATTCCTAGTTGTACTTGTACTTAAACTAAGTACCTAATTGAACCCAAGACGAATGTCGTAGGGCTGAAGAAGAACATATTCTTTTATATATGTACTTAAGGTCATACCTATACCTATACCTACTCTGTAAAATAATATAAACACTGCACAACAAACACACAAACTCATAACTTAGGCACAGTACTAATACCTGCTACAGTACACACACTGAAGTGCACAAATCTGTAAAAACAGCACACCTTGCGAGGCGGCTAGTTATACGCTCCGAGATACAGTTGTCCAAACTAGTTCGGAGTGTATAACAAAACCGACCCCGCTGGGTTAAATAATATACAGATATCAGCTACCAAAATTGTAAAAAATTTTAGACCTAAGATGTGTGTCTATTGAAATAAATATATTTTGATTTGATTTTTGATTGATTTAAGTTCTTTCTTTAGTCACCTGGAAGTAGTAGGTACCAATCTACTTACCTATTACGAAAATCTACTTATTTATTTATAGTACGGGAGGCGACACGATGCTAAATGAGGATTTGCTCGAGCGTCATTAAGACCTATTGGGTTGCAAAGCTTAGATGATAAGAAGAACAAAATGTTATATAATATATACCTTTTCATCGATGGGGGAAGCGGCTATAGGCTTTTTAAAATGTAAAAAAAACTGTTGCATGGACACACTTGAGCGCGTCAGATATTGATAGCATCATAGTCCTACGTATTTTTAATAATGTAACGTATGTTAATCTGACCGTTTGCATGATGGGGATGGCTGTACTGACGGGTTGAAAATGAAAAAAAAAAAGTATCGAGCGCGTCTGATTTTCTAAGGGTGTTAAGTGGACCAAAACAAAAGGTCTTATTCAATAATCTGACGATTTCGATGTAACGCAAACCGTGGTCACTATTTTAATGTGCAAAAAAAACGCCATTTGATATGTATGGTTCATCTGATGTCCTAGACATGCTGTCTCATAATCTGACGATTATCTAGAGGGATTCGCTTAATCTGACAAAAAGCAATTATATTTTTTTTTATTTTTATAAATTATTGAACTTTATTAATTGAATAGCTCAGGAAATAGCATGCAAATAAAAGAGTGTATATTTTTTTAAATAGAATACTTGTATTTATAAGGAAATAATAAAAAAAAAACTTTTTTTATAGTTAATTGAATCTTCTTCTTATCGTGTCACTAGTTCTTTCAAACCAGTGTGGTGAAAGGATTTCAAGTGCGCCTCAAAGAGCCGCCTTCGTGCATTTGACATATGTTTTCGAATTTTTAGGTTCTATGACATGCCAGTTTCCTCACCATGTTTTCCTTCACCATTAAGCACGTGTTTTAAATGCACACATAATTCTTCTTGCACAGAAAAATCCATTGGTGTACGACCGGGTTCGAATTTAGGACCTTCGGATCGAAAGTCGAGGTACCTCCCACTCAGCCAACACGGCTGAATAACAATTATAGGCTAGATTCAATATTCAAGATGAACACGTGCTTAACGTTAACGGTGAAGGAAAACATCGTTAGGAAACCTGTTTGCAAAACAAATAAAAGAGTATCCACACATATCAGGGCCGTGACCGGGACGTGCTCCTGACGGAGCACGGCCAAAAATCGGTGTCGTAGGTACATTTTATATGAATTATGTTTTGAATTTTTTAGTTTAGATCTTACTTAATACCTTATTTTGTTACATAAATGAGCAAGAAGTTGGAATTTGTGACAATAAGTAATAAACTTAACGACGAATTTTTGTTATTTCGGCTTGCGGAAATCGTCAGATTATTATGTTTTTCGTTATCCTTGAATTATTCCCTTCAAAATAAAAAAAAATTTAGCTGCGCTCGTAAATGTCGAGATGACGTTTTTTTTTACAACTTTGAAGCCCTCTCCTGTCTTTACCCCGCGCTCAAATGGTCAGATTAGTGGAACTTTTTACACTACACTTACACTTTTTAGCATGTAATTAACTCACCCTTTCTTAATCTGCCGCGCTCTAGAATGTCAGATGATCATATTTTTTTTTGCTAATCTGATCCTTTATCCTGCACGGGCGGCCTTATTTAGGGGGCTCATATTTGGTAGAGGTACTTAACCGAGTACAAGGTATCCCCTGTATGTTAATCTGCCGCGCTGGAGTAACTCCCGAAATCCCCTCTTCGGCTCCACTACCATTATAAATAAAGCTGTTTTAAAGATTATGTAGGTGCTGAGTGAAAAGGTAACTAAACTACTAGGCTATGGAGGGTAAGTTACCTCTATGGAGGGCCGTATCCTAGGAATTCACATTGCTTTAGGAAAGTAATGGACTTCAGTACCTATCTCATTCACCAGGCTTTCGGAATTCTAACCCACAATAGTTATTTGTGACCTAAGCCTAAGGGCATTCAACACGTGGCCCTAGCCCTAACCCTTTTAAATTTCTGGGCTCGAGATAATTAGCTTGGCACTTGCTAGATTCTCGAAGCTAGGCACTGAAGGTCTTCGAGCAAAGCTGTAGGTATAATAGCTATTTAATAGGATTCCCTTTCTTCATGAGATGTTCATGAGTATGTAGGCTGTCCCTAAAATAAAATTACAAAACGTCTTCATAAATAAAACCGATAACTTTCCGAAATTATCTCAAAACATCCAGTTGGTGAAAATGGACAACCCTAGCTATGTTTCACGAACAAGAACAGAAAAAAAGCATGTGTAGTAATTTTTTTTTCACTTAATACGTGGAAAAAGAAAGAGATACAAAACTTTGTTTTGAAGTGAACTTTCCAATAAAATCTACTATCGAATTTTCATTGAATTGAATTGGTTTTTTGTATTTTTCTATGTAAAATTGTGTTTTATATAAGTATAAAATAAATTCAGTACTTTAAAAACTCGTACAAAATGTCGAAACCGAGGCCGCTATACGTAAAACCAGGTAAATACTTAACATTACAATATCTTTCTGTTTGAGGTTATGTTTATATATACAAAGATTCCCAATAGAAACTCGTAATTTGGCTTAAAATCTTTCTTCACAGCAACTTTCTATCTTTAATCTATAAGTATTTCTAATTCTTGTATAACTCTAAAAAAAAGGTCCTTATTCATCTTTTAAAAACTTTCATAGTTCTTCAATATCCAGTCCACTGCTGCATTTCGAACTTTCTCAAGCCGCTGAGCCTAGTCTCTAACTACAGAAACAACGATTTCGAGTAGCTATCACATGGTTATACCAGCTAAATAGATACGAGCAAGTCTTAAGTTAAATCCCATTTATATTTATCCGGATAAATTGAAATAGGCTCAATTTCGTCAAAACTTCTCAAAAATTGTGCTAAAATTCTATATGACTATGGTTATGAGTTCGTATTGATTTCTAAAGGCTACTTTTATCCTGATATAACTCAGAAAGGTCACAAAAAATGTACATTTATGGAAATTTTCAGCGGAAGAATCCCTTTACCCTACAAGAAACAAAGATGGCGTCATCGAAACCCTGATTAACCCTCAAACAGACACAGCACTGAGCATAGACAATGATGCCAAAACCAACTTCACCTACAACCGTTACCACCATCTACCGATGAGTGCTCAAAGACAGAAATTACCCGTGTTCCAGTATCGGAACCATATTCTGTATTTGTTGGAACGGCATCAGACCTTAGTGCTGGTCGGTGAAACAGGGTGTGGAAAGTCTACTCAAGTTCCTCAGGTAAGAAAACAAGAAATATATTTTTATTGATCTGTGTGATCCCATTGTTGGGAAAAGGTCTCCCTTCTTTTTATCGTGTCACTAGTTCCTTCGAACCAGTGTGGTGAAAAGATTTCAAGTGCACCTCGAAGAGGCTTCTTCCAAAGAAAAAAAAAAGAAAAAAGTTAGTTATCTGTAAAGTTGCTTTACGGACGATAGTTTAACGTGACTACCAGCGTAACAGGACAATGAGCGTTACCGGACAATGACAGCGTTACCGGACCGTCAACGTTTTCGTGCATGCAGCCGGCGTTCATCGATTTATTACCGACGTAGTACCGTGAAAATGTGTTTAAGTAAATTATTTGCCGTAGTGTAGGCATTGGCATACTCTGTAGTCTGTATCCTAAATTGATACAAGGATAATTGATTGATTCAGGCGTTACTTTGCGGAAATCCATAAATATCAACAAATTATATAAATATATCTAGTAATAAATCCGCTTGATTTCTAAACAAAGGTTTTAATTAACTTAACCTTAGTTTAGAACTTTAGTACATATTACTATATTATAAACCAAAGAGTCAACGAACAGAAAACCAAAGTTCAAAGATACGACACGTGTTTCGCCTCTACACGAGGCATCATCAGGAGGTGTGGACTCGCCGAAGTTCGAAACGAGAGTGAATAAACAACGTTGCCCGGCCCGTATTTATACCCGTTATGGTGAATCACCATAACGGGCGGATTTATTACTAAATATATTTATATAATTTGTTGATATTGATACAAGGAAACTATATTTTAATATGAAATAATTTAATAGTATTAAGTTTATGGAAAAATACCACTCAAAATTAACAAGTAGGTATATTACAATTCATCAAATGTGTATTTTAATTATAATTTTAGTATTATTATAAATGAAAAATATGCGAGGACAGACTAACACACTGAAACTACCTAATTATTGTTCTGTAATTAGCTTAAAATGATAATAATAATCAAAGTTACAAAAACATACAACAACAGACTTCAATCGGACTGTTCTAGTGACCGTAGGCACCACTGAAAAGTCACAGGGAAGCAAAATACGCAATTTTGTTCACTTCAACTACTTTATTCCAGTTATTTTGATTTAAAACCTAAACTACTTAAGCGATTTCTATGAAATTTCTATGGGACCAATCTGAAAGTATATTTTCTCAAACAAAAACAGAATTTTTCAAATCGGTTAATAAACAACAAACTTCTGAGGTAACAAACATTAAAAAAAAAAACATTCAACAGTAGTTTATATGTTTTTCTAGATCACAAACTATACCCACACAGAATTTCAGCTCAATTAGTTTAGTAGGACGTGGTGGCCGAGTGGATGAAGCCCCTGCCTTGCGATCTGATGGTCGTGGGTTTGAAACTTTGAACCCCAGGCAGTCATGCGAAAATGTATTTTTTCGGTCGAAAAAATCTATGTATGCATCCCACGTTCTCGCAACGGTGAAGGATAACATCGTGAGGAAACCGGCATGTCAGAGGACAGAAAAAAAAAATTAGGACATTGTGTCATCCACCAATCCGCATTGGGTCCGCGTGGTGGATTAAGACCCATTCGCTCTCCTGCCGAGAGTAGGCCCGAGTCCCAGCAGTGGGAACATTATAGGCTGATTATGCTATGCTATGCTAGTTTAGTAGTTGTGGTGTGATTAAGGGTAACCCTCAAGGCAAATTTCCATACAAAATGTTTCGGAGAAATACTCAAAAAGTACGCCGTATTCTGTGTCGTGAGTATTCATGAATTTCGACTAATTTTAAAACACGTATAAGATCTAAATTAAAGTATGAAACCTTACAAATTTTTGATGACATAATTGGAAAACCTAGACGAAATGAATAGTGTGAAGAAATTACTATAATACGGCGTACTTTTTGAGTATTTGTCCGAAACATTTTGTATGGAAATTTGCCTTGAGGATTACCCATAAGGAACAAACAACCATGAACACACACATTCTACTAATGTTTAAATTTTGAATTAAGTACTTACTGAGTCCTAGCAGCACTGCTATGAGCGCTCGTCCATCCACTTATAGAAACATCAATTACACTAATTAATTTATGCTAGACATGACATTTCATTCCCTTTATACTCTGTTGAAACAATAATTGTTTCAATCTACTTTAGTTGCTTACACAATACCTAGTAATTTATAAGCACTCCCTTTATTGACGTCATTTATGCCTACTTGCAACAAACTGTCTAAGTCCCTAAGCAATTACTTTACTCGCTTGGTAGCTCTTAACAGTCCAGATTCTGACCGTTAAGAACTGCCAAGCGAGTAAAGTCATTGCTTAGGAACTTTGAAAGTTTGGTGCAAGACGGCATTGGGTACTTATACATCCTGTATTTTTCATTGAGCTATAGGTACATCCTGTATTTTTTAATCAAAAAGACACCCTGTTACAGGGTATTTAATGATTTTATATTAAATGGGTCTTAAATAAAATAATGATATTTTGTAAAAAAGAGACCTGCCTACTTGTATTTTGGGTCAACTCGCAAAATGTCCTAACATCAAAAATACTAACTCAATCAAAAAATTTATGACCAAATTTTTTTTTTCTTGAGTAATTAAATACACTTAAAAATCGACTAATTGTGTATTTGTAAATAATTCATATAGGTACTAATTAACCTAAGTAAATTATGTATCGGTCGTAAAAGCCCACAGTTTATGTACAAGTTATTAAAAACAGTGCGTGTATCGTTGAGGTTTTATTACGTTTATTTTAATTAATTACATTGGAGGAATACTGTACTTACTACTTATACCTGAGTACTAAAATATAGGTATTTTTCGCGATGCAGTCATATAATAAAAAACTGTTTAAACTACCTAACTATTTTCTACCTAGAACCTACATAATGCTGTTTTTTATCCACTAGTTCTTTTGAACCAGGGTGGTGAAAGCATTTCAAGTGCCCCTCGGGCTCCTTTCGAGCACCAAGAAGTGTATGCGCGTACTGTAATACTGAAGTTATGCTGAAAGAAAACTTTAGGGGTTAAGCTTGACTATGTATGTATATGCTTTTAATATTTAATTAATTATGTGTAAGTATTAATTATTTAGGTACTTAAAACATTTTTTTTTGCATAATAAAGAATCTAAAGAAAATAGTTTTTGTTAATTCGCAACGCAAACGTGGTGGCTAAATAAATGGTGAATGATGAATACTGAACTTTAAATAGAAAATATTTCTCGTGTCTTACTTGATATCTCGAAAGCACAATAGTAAATATTTTTAGTTATTTAATGTAAATATTGTAAATAATCAAAGGATATTTTATCTCGTCTCCGCTTTTGTCGATAACGGTTGGTTCTGGCGGCCACTAGACTTACAAAATTATCGACAATGCTTTTAAGTCCATCCCTACTCCGCGTCACTTTAGTACTCAGATCGTCCCGCGTGCTCGTGCGATGCGCACGCATTTACTCGTGTGTGCCGTCTCCAATATTATTTACACGAACAGTGAAACGTACAACAATAATAACAAAAAAAAAACAGTGGAGCGACTGATAACAGAGCGGAATGAAGCTCTTGTTACGAGTTTCGTGTGTTTATGACACTGCATCCGCTGTCCATCGATTCTGCGAGCGGCTAGCCGATTCCAAACACGTCATGTTTTGAAGCGAGATTCAAAACGTTTTTTCCTCGAAGAATGGAGTTTTGCCCGATCGTGGATGATCGTAAATAAAAAAGTGTTGTGTTGTTGTGAAGTGTTCAAAGTTAGCGAAAGCTAAGTGTTATGTTTAAGATTCGAGAGCTATTTCAAGATCCACGTTCCGTATTTATAGAATACAGATGCGTGGGCTATTGTAACTTCTCGAAATTGTTATTTGGAAGTTACCTACTACTAATGCGTTTTGTGTGATCCAGACGCGCGAGCCGAAGCTATTTATAATCAAAATGATGTGGCCTTCATCACAAGCGAGCAAAATACTGACTTTTTTACTACTAGTCATAGTTATATACTGTGTTTGTATGGACACGTTTTTATTTTTAAGGATACAAGTGTATAAAATTAGTATATTCGACGATGTCGATAACAGTATGAATGCAACGAGTGAAACTTCCACGCATCAGTCAAAAGTCCAGCTTAATTATGAAGATGTAACTTGGGTGCCTTGTAATATAAACCCCTTATGCCATCCAACAGTAAAAGCCTTAATGGTAGATCACATAAACCACTATATTTACGGTCCGTTATGCTCTGTATTCGATACCGGATTAGGGATCTCTGAGAAATGGCTATTTATAACGCCGAATATGATATCATTCTTCCATGTATTCATAGCTTTTCTCGGCGCCAAGTTGTTGACTTGTCAGAGCCTTGTCGCGAGACGCGTCGGTGTCGTCCTTTTTCAGCTTAGAATGTTTCTAGACGACCTTGACGGGCACGTAGCTAGAGAAAGAAAGCATATAAAAGGCGAAAGATCCGAGGTCGGAACTCTCGGCTATTGGGTCGACGGCATCTGTGATTTAATAGGTGTAATAGCTATGGTTCTCGGTATAACTTGGTTCCTTAAAAACAACCCCCCGCGTCGTGGATACAAAGGGACCCCTGTCAGCACACTCCCCTATCATCAATTGAAGGAGATTAACTCTATCGAGGACATTGAAAAGGAGCAAGAGATTGGTATTTCGTACAAAACAAAAGTGACTTTTCAAAGAATAGTCCAAGTAATAGGTCTGTTTTCCGGTCAGATGGTGCTATCTTCCCTTGCTTGGAATAGATATATCGATATCTATCAGGAGCTTTTGGAAAATTGTACCAATTACGATGTACTTAGACGGGAGACTATGTTCAAATCTGGCATATTCTTCTTTTCGACGAGCCTCTGGAGGATCGTCAACCCGCACAGTTACTTACACTTGCTCTCTCTGGCCATATTCTGCGACAAGACGTGGCCTTTCCTCAAAGCTGTGCATTACATCGGGTATGTCTTCCTAGTTATCGTTGTAGCACTTTCAGAATACTTAGTGGAGTATACGAGAAGTTTTGTCATTGAGGGCCGATGATCTCTTTCTTGTTCATTTGTTGCGTTTATGTGGATATCATTTTTGAGTCTGTCTGTAGATAACATTAGCTTATTCGAAACCAGTTCTCCGTTCTTGTTTACCTTTACAGTCTCGACAGGTTTCACTGTTGTTATGACCGGACCTCCCATTTTTGTATTAGAAATCGTCTATCTGTCTATACCTATACTATGCATTTAGTCATCTTAATTGCTAGCAAGATCAAGGAATTCAAGGATGATGTAATCGCTATCTACCCACTGCTTACTTCTGGATCGTATCCTCATTGCCACAAACGGCAATGAATATTATATTTTTAGTAACAATAAAACGTGAGATGTTATTTGTAACCCCATATAGTCTTTCGGGTGGTCTATTATAGGACATTATGATATAAGTGCGGTAAGTTGATAATTACAGCCGAGGCGATATTGCTAGCCCGAGCCGTAGGTGAGGGCTACAAGAAAGCAGAGGCTGTAATAATCAAAGCGCACGTATGTCATACGACGTTTTATAACACATTTGCTAGGAAATAAATAAATAAATTCATCATTACTTGACGACATTTTCAAATAAAAACAATACAGCGAAAAGAAACAGCGCGCGGAATAATTTTTACTACTTGTCAAATTAGCGATGCGCATCAGCCGTTTTTTTAAGGCAAAGGCACAAAACAGCTAGTATTATAATAAAGTAAATTAATATTTTTGTGTTTTGTTACATATTACTATACAGGTTGTAATTTATGGTCAATATTAATTAAATTAAAGAATTAAATGTTTATTTATTATATTTTATCTCCCAAAGTTAATTTTATTCATAAAATGTAGACCACTTTTCTGACATAAAAACTCTTTGCTAAGATTTAAAAAAAGTATCGTTCGTTTTAAACGTTGAGAAAATTGATAAACCTTCCTTTTTTAATTACATTACCGCACTCGTGCGTTTTACATTACATTACCGCACTAGTGCGTAATGAGATACAATACGATATTGAAATTGGTGCAATAATAGACCCTTTACGAGTAAATGTGTTAACAAATATATTACCGAACGGAACAAAATACAACTTGATTGCATCAATTATATTAACACTGAAACTTTTGGCTTCGCTCCACGATGTCCAATTGGGCTGACCCCATCTGCCGAGAATCGAAAGCTCTCCATCCGGTTTGACCTATAAACATAAAATTAATTCAAGATCTGACTCAATCATTGATTGATATAGCTTTATGTTAGTAGCACAAGGGCGATAACTGTTCAGCACGTTGGGTTATAAAATACATAGTATGTTAATGCATGGGCGGAAAGAATGTCGATCTATTACTTATAAGTAAGAGTACAACAACACATGTTCGTCCATGGTTGAATCATTTCATTATGCTTATTCAATTGTTATTCTTTAATTCCCATATTTTATACTTGAACTAAACTACTTGAAACATGCTATAGCAACGTGTGGTGTGTGTATAACTCTTTATACCTACCATTTTCCATATCGCATTGTTTTGATTTTGAAACAATTTATTATAATAATATGAAAACAAAAAAATGACATATTATTATCATTATAGAGTTCTTCAAATGTTGATGTTATTATCTCGCTTTGAACTTCGCCGATTTATTTATTTACCAGCTACGATAATAATGTCATTACCCTATTCTGCGTACTTTCTCAATATTTATAATGTCTGTCGTAAGCGTTGATTTGATATCTTCGAGTGATGAACGTTTTCAAATTTTCGTTTGAAAATTACATATTGAGGATCGCTATTTACTCATTTACTAGGTTTTGCTAATGACACCAACCGTGTGAGTAGGTTCCTACTACGTATAGTTATGCTATACTATGTCCTCACTATCATTAACATCCTTGCCGAATTTAAGCTCTGTCGATAGATTTAGCGCGATCGATAACTTATAAACATCCCTAAATTTCGTTTTGTATATCGCCGTAAAGTGCGCCGCCTCAAATATTGAAATAACTAATGGAAAAATGCTTTTAGGAAATGTTCAGCCATATCGTGAATAAATATTTAGCATAATTTTTCCGTGGTCGGGTCTTCGCTACATTGACACAATGGTAATGGGTTATGCAAAGTTATGATTATGACCTAAGTTTAGACTGTGAAATCATTCGTCTGCATAATTTATTTTATTTGAGTTTTTTCACAAATAAAGTGCCAAGTCGCCGGAGTCTGATATCAAAACAACTATTTTTTTTAGTCTTGAAACTTTTTAAAACCTTTTATAATAATGCTCATTATTTATCCTCTCATTTTTATTTCGTGGTAAATTGTATAAGTAATCAAGTACCTATATGTTATACTCATAACAAAATTTTCCTGTGCGTCATTTATTTTTTAATCATGCTTGACTTCCTGTAACTTAAATGTGGGTTCAGACAAGTCGCGCATAAACGCGCTGAAAAAAATCAAAACACGATTAGCAAATCCGCCTGGTTAATCCGCTAATCTCAAACCGCACTTAGTATTGTTTAATGAACAGCCTTTCTCCAGCTTTAAAGGTTTTCTGGTAGAAATCTCTTGTTGAGGTTAAGCTTGCCTTTGAACATTTATATTACTAGGTGACCCGCGTGCGACGTCGTTACGTGAACCGTTGAAGAAATTTTTATTGTCGAAATTGTATGTTCCACCCGCGAAAGAAATGTCTCAGAATAGCTAAGTGTGAGTACTAAGCAAGTCAATCAATACTTATACTCTTATATCTACTCTCTGAAGAGATGTAGCGTAATTTTATATAGCATATGTCCTTTTCAGGCTTCGTACCTATGATATAGTAAAGTTTCAGTTGAATCTGTTAAGTAGTTTTTACGTGATGGACGTACACTTGGGGCAGGTTATTTAAACTCGACTGAACACGTTTTCGGCAAAAACAACATATGTACAGGGATTCGGGGTCTACTACTTTATTATATGTAAAGATATAGATATTATATTTTGAAATGTAGGTAGGTGTGTATAGCTATACTCACAACACATCTCGCGTCTGTAGGAGGTCGTTTATGTTAATAACATGATAAATAGTAGTTAGGTATTGGTGTAGTCACGTAGCCATTCACGTGACTAAAATTTAAATGCATGCTGAAAATTTGAAACTTCATGCTAATAAATAATCTAAACATGTTTACTAAAAATTTTATACGACACGATCTCACGACAAATTTCATTAGATATTTTTGCGAACACGAATCTACTAAAATAATAATAAATAATATATAACGTTAATACATCTCTTTGTTTAAGGAAAACCTTACTTATTCAGCGTGTACATACCTGGACACACCAGTCGAATTTTCTTTTAGTAAAAGAAAATTCGAAATAAAAATTCGAGGTAAAAATATTTATGTAGTAAGGAATAAAAAATACGTAACCACTGTAATCAATAAAGATAGTTTTTCGTAGACTTTTGCGATTATCACACATAGTTATTTGATTATAACGGGTATTTATCGCGCTAACCTCGTATGTTTTTGTGTCCCGACGTTTCGACTGTATTGCAACAGCCGTGGTCACGGGTTGACTGGCGTATTGGAGCTACCGTCGCGGTGAAATGAGAGAACTACCCTCATTTTGGTCGTTAAAAACAGTCGAAACGTCGGGACACAAAAACATACGAGGTGAGCGCGATAAATACCCGTTATAATCAAATAACTATCAATAAAGATAATTACAATTTACACCCTGTATACCTTCTAGTCGATTTTTTTAAATTTCGTTCGTCTTCCGAATTATTAGTTTCATTGTTCCTCAGAATTACGATTTTTAAATATTTTGTTATTACGACGTTATGAGCCTAGAGCCAATAAATAAATAAATAAAATCGTTTATTGGTTTCATAAAATATGGATCGAGTAGGTACATTGTAATGGATATTTATACCATGGCAATCTTATCTTAGATTTTAGATATACAGCGTCAGAGATAAGTATCCCCCTTGTACAGGACACCCAGCTTTAAATCCTTCCAAACAATTGTAATACTTAAAATTATTTTAAGGCTTCAAAATATAATCAATTTAAAAAAAAAAACTTTATTCATCGCGACGGTGATTTAAAGGGATTTGAAGTTGGATATTATAAGGCGTTGTCCTAATAGTACGCGATCACGCGACCATTGCAAGTTCAATTGCAATCCGCGATCAAACGTACTAACGTCAAATAGGCGTCCCAATTGGCATAGCGTCGCGTCGCGCGATCGCGCGAATGATGAAATAATTCGGGTAATAAACGGTTATATTATGTATTACTTCTCAGTTTAATTTAAAGTCTGTTAATTTTTTGTTAAAATGTTATTTTATGCTCTTACGTCATAGGATCAATGAACTTTGCAAATAAAAGTGTTTTTCAAAATTTAAATCTGATATAAATAAATAATCTCCTGATTAAACAAGTTTCATGATAAAACAAAGAATAATAATTTAATTTTAATATACTTACATTTACCTAAAGTTGATTATTTAACATACTCTTATGTATTTAAGTATGTTTGAACACATGGTTTGAATTGTATTCAATTGTACCTATAGCTGACTTCTCACTTGTAACAAAAGATAAAAAAATAATATATTTGATTATCTTTTCTTATTATTTTCTTTATCTTTTTACATTTTTTATTATCTTTTTACATATAATAACATTATACTCAACTTAAGGTCTACTTAAGGTCGCATACTGAATTAGTTAAAGCCCAGAATCCCGCGCGACGCTATCTCGCTCGAACATTTGTACATTTTGAAGATATAAATTGACTTGACACGAAATGTTTTGGAATATTTTTTGTTTTAATATGTTTGACATAAGCGAAGGAAATTTCGTTTTTTTCCAATGCCCTTCACTTTTGCGAAAAAAAAAGGCACAAAAAAAAATAGGACTTCTCATAAATTTGTCTTAAAAATAACGCTGTACTGTATCGATAAACATTAAACCAGTTTTTAGTTCTAAGATTAAAAAAATCGTGTTGGCCGAGTGGGAGGTGCCTCGACTTTCGATCCAAAGATCGTGGGTTCAAACCCGGTAGTCGTACACCAATGGATTTTTCTTTTCAAAAAATCTATGTGTGCATTAAAACACGTGCTTAACGTGAAGGAAAACATCGTGAGGAAACTGGCATGTAAAAAGTTCGAAAACATGTGTCAAGTGCACGAAAGGAGCCTCTTCGAGGCGCACTTGAAATCCTTTCACCACACTGGTTCGAAAGAACTGGTGACACGATAAGAAGAAGAAGAAGAAGAAGTTCTAAGATTTGTTATTTTTCATATTTTCTAATGTTTTGGTCGTACTGTGAAACCTTTACTTGTACTTGATGGTATACGTGCTTGATAGACAAAGTGTCGCAATGTGGAGTACCCAGTATCCGTTGTATGGAGTGGATAGGCCATTCAAATCGCAGATAAGCCATTAAATAGTACCTATAGAATTTACCTACCGCATTTACGTGCATGAATGGTAAGCACTAGGCATGGAAAGTATACAGAGTAACATGTTATTTATCATGGCATGAAACTGATCAGTGATCACGCATAACGCTTGTTAATTTCCGTTACAAATTAACCAGTGATATCCACTCGGCGCGCCCCGGTAGGCAATTTTGTAAGCCGGCGATCGCTGTGATTGATTCATGTCATGATACTTGTCGCCATTCATAATTTCATTCGTATCGTAAATAACAATTACAGCAGTCAGTAGTGTGCTGACTGTAAGTGGGAGTGATAGCGCGACGTCACGTCATGCGTGAATTATAATAAAAAATTAGTCACTTTAGGCTACAGATGAAAAATAACAGTGTGTTAAAAAATCACCGATTACATATAGAGCTGTTACAAAATGAAATAATATCACCATGTGACAATGAAATAGAAGTAGCAATTATTTAAATGGTTTCTGAGCACTGTCACGTCTGACCTACCTGCGCTTGAGTGCACTGCCACAGCGTACAGTTATGTTATCGCGTCGTATTTGCATTCTAAATGTCGGTCAACCGCGCTGTTTAATTGTATGGAGTTTAATGAGCAGTCGCGAAAGTATGCTAAACTGAAACAAAACACGAGTTTATATGAAACCATAAAAGTAGAATTATTGACCTTGAGATTTGCCAGAATAATCTCTTCTTTAGGCGCCATCTCCACGAGCGAGAGAATCGCGGCGATATTACGTGCCACGTATTTCTATATATACTCTATGAGCGATAACATCGCCGTGTGGAGACGCGTTCATAGAGTTTATAGAAATACGTGGCATGACGATAATATCGCCGCGATTCTCGCTCGTGGAGATGGCGCCTTAGTAAGATTTTAACAATAAACAAATGAAATCACTAAAGGTCAGTAAAGGCCGAACAAGACCTGAATTTAAATGTAAGTCTCACACCCTCGTTCGTTATACTACCATGTTGTGTTGGATTAGTCTTTCAAGATGGAACCTTTTATGGTACTTAAGTTTTTTCAACTGACTTCAAAAAAGGAGGATGTTATAATTCGGTTGAATTTTTTTTTTCATGTTTGTTACCCCAGATCTTTTTACCGATTTGAACAAACATTTTTTTGATTGAGAGGATTATACCTTCAGTAGTTAAGTTTTCATATCCAAATAACTGAAAAAAATATGTCATCAAAGTAAACAAAGTTGCCTATTTTGATTCCCTGTGACTTCTCAGTGGTGTTTATGGACACTAAAATAGTCCTGAGGTCGGTTGTCTTTGTAAAACCTTGATTATTTATACATTTGATTACTAGAGTGTGTTACTAGTAAATGGCGGCCTTATGATAAAATTTTCTTCCATTAACGTATAGATACCTCACCCGTATTGAATCTAAGAGACAGTAACGTATTTACAAATGCTATTAACTAGAGACGTTCCAGCCTAAAAATACTCGCGCGATCAAAGAAAAAGCCTCTAAGACGCAGGGCTAGTTTACAAGCTACAAGTCAGCGAGTTCGCTAGTAGCTTGTAAACTCGCCTCGTGTCATCGGCTTTCTTACAATCTGCTAGTGGACAATCCTTCCGGACCGCTAACTCGCTCAGTCGCTAGTTTTTAAACTCGCTGACTAGCAGCTCGTTAACTAGCCCCGTGTAATCGAAGCTTTATATTTTTACAGCGGCGATGATAAAAGAGCATGCATTCTTAGAATGAAAGTTCTCTACTTGTTTTACACAACGAATAATATGCGTACATAGTTCAAGAATAATTTCGAACTAGGACGGATAAATCGCTAGATTTTTGACTGATTTTTGTAGAATGATGTGAATGTTATAGCTGGTTACGATTGTAGAATATAAATGGGTAATCAAATATATTTCAACTATTTCTACATCATTCATTATCCATTTATTTACTGCGATTGTAAAGGTGTTGAATCATGCCTTGAAATTCAAAATTTTATGATAGTGTTTTGTTTAAATATTAATATTAAATGTATTGTTAACGTTAAAATAGTTATAATCTGTGATTTTAATGTATTTTATTTAAGCGACGGGTTACAGTAGGATGGTTTTCGAACTGTAATTCAATAGTTTTAAGAAAGTTTTGGTTCGATGTTAAAGAGTTATTTTTAACCTAATTATAATTTGACTGCTCCAGTATACACAAATATTTTAATAACCAAAAAAAATTAAACGGGCGATGCAGACGGGTACTAGTTGTATCTGTGCAGTCAAAATGTTTGATTTCTACAAAATGACAGTGACAGCGGCGCGAGTGCGGCGCCCGAGCTATGTAATAATATTATTTATTCTTTGCCCGAGCCGAGCTTTTGCGAGCTGGCTCTAGATAGGTACCCGGGTTTGCCAAACGATGAATAAAACTTAAATTATTTCCAATAAAGAGTACCGCCTGACGCAAATCCATAGTAAACGACTAACGGTAACTGTTATCCAATTACTATTTAAAGAAAATTGACAAAAAATCGACTTAAATTTTTAAAGTTTTTTTGCCATATCTATGTTCAGTAACTGACATGCGTATTTTTTTTCTGGTGATTAAAAATTGACGGTGTATATTTTTCAGTATAAAAATATTAAATCAAAATCAAAACGAAAGCATAGACAAGCAATGTTAACACTTGTCTCCATTTTTATTTTCAGAATACAGACCTTTGTTATTTCAATGACAGAGACATATTGTTTTAGTTTTCAAATAAGGTTAACAATTATTAGAAATGATTTACAATACCCTACTGTTCTATGGAGTATTGTTGTAACTTCTCAAAATAGTCTAAGATAGTAAAAAAATATAGTGCAAATTGTGTTGCCATGCTACGAAATGTTAAATCTTCATTAGTATAACTAAAAAAAAATTAAAATCATTTTGAATGAAGCAAAATTGTTTCATTGTTTGATTTGAATGAAGAATAATTGTTTATTGTATTGTAAGTAACTTATGTATGCTGCATTTAAAACTAGCCATGTCTAGCATGGGCAGATTTCGTTATGACACTTTGTGCGTGTAGCCCATGTAGTTACATTATTTACTCCAGTTTTATGTGTCACCGTAAATTTTGAAGAACCGTAAATTTACAATACAATGGTTTTCAAACATGTTTAACTTACTAACAGCCGAAAATTTTAATATTACGAAAGTCTGCGTTAAAATAAACCAATCATCCACAAATTAACGATTTATAATCCGTTAATTTGTAAACGATCACTCAGTAGGATCGCACAACGTGCGCGCTTAGGCAAAATGAAAAATCAACCTTACAAAGTTTATTTCTTTTTTTGTAGGTTAAAACGATGGTCTGTTTTAGAGAGCATGGTACTGGCACTTAAAATTGTTCGACACTGAAAGTGCTCTGCAGGTCGCTGCCAGTGGAATTTGGAAATTCCAGTGGAAATTGAGCCTTAGGCTTTCGAAATGTGTCATTCTGTCTATAATTTGATGTGAAAGCCAATTTTTTACATAAATTGTAGATGAGCTGAAGATTGGACTCTACAGAGACATATGTGTCCAGCAGTGGTTCTGATCTCAGTAAATGATAAATCCAGCATCTGTGTTTGAACAACAATCATAACGTTTAATTTGAAATTTTGTAATCGGTGCTATAGTCTATAGACTGACAGAAAGTAGTCAGAATTATCTTTATGTGTTAAGGTGAAGCCTAGGGTAAACCTAACCAGCTTTATTTAGAAACGAGGACTAAACGCAAGGTCACCCCCTGACTTTCCCAGTTCTAGACTAGTGTTCCTCTTACAATTAAGAAATTTCACAAGGAAGACTAGCTGGGACTAACCAAACGAGCATCTTTACTCATGACTTACGGAAAAAGTCTGCTTATTTTCTCTAAACCTAGTGGCCCCCTAGTTTGGGCAAGGACTATCTATGGCAGATTTTTGACATGTTATCTGACAGTTGCTAGGCAACACGGCCATCAGCATAACAAAACCTTTTTGAGCATATCATTTACTTACGTTCCGTGTGCTCCTTAGTAAACTACATTCGTTACCATAGATGGAAATATAAATAAATGTCATTTAAATTCATATCACCTTGCTATAACGATATAATTTTGCGTATATTGACTACGACGATATAATTTTGCGTATATTGGAACAACAATGAAAAATCCTGGTCGGCGTAAAACTCGTTTCTAAATAAAGCTGTATAGGTTTTGTAGATCTATAGATTTTTTTGACGCAAATCTGAAAAAGCACGCTCTGTTTAACAATTTTTGTATGCCGTCCTAGATTTCCATACCAGAAAAAATATATTTTAATAACTTTGCTTATACTTTTGTAAATTGTCAAAAGTGTGTCAAATTAGAGAAATACGAACTATTTTAAAATATGTATAGTCTAGTGAGGTAAATGCGTCAAATATTGCTACTTTTTGAAATAACTAAATTACTACTATAACTACTACTACTAGATACTAAATAAAAAATAGTACTTTTTTTTTTTTCAATCATTTATTTTATAGAGGGTTTGCTCAATAACTGAGCATACCACCCTCGAGTGGTCGTTTTAACTTAAACTATCTACGGCTGATTCCTATTTTGACAAGTTTTATAAGCTTAGCCGCCACCTTGGAGTTGGGGTTTGCTAAAACAGCATTACAGCTCCCTGTTTCGTACAAGCACACACTGTTTTCCATTGTGAACTTATTTCTCTGGGCTTCATTCCGGACACATTCCACCATGATATGGTACACATCTTCAATTATATCACACTCTGTGCACTTTGGGGAGCGTGTCTTTCCCATGAGATAACCGAAACTATTCAGTGGGATGTGTCCAAAATAGTACTTACAGCAGAACCTGCCATCTGGTGTTGTTAGTTTTACTTAATTTACACCACCAGATAGCAGACTTTGTTTAACTTTTGATAGTTTTTAGTAAGTTGAAAGAGTCTCAATAAATTGACGCAATTACCTAAGATGACCTATATCAAAATTTGTAAAGAACCATGGTAATATGTTTACATGTAAGTAGACTCACATGGCGTACTAAAATTTGGATAAAAGTGTTGGTTTTTTTCAGATTTGCTCTAGACTAGATTATTCACACATGAGCCTAAAAGAATTGCAAAAAGTAGGTCTTTGGTTATAAAAAAATATCTTATGGCAAGTGTAAACTGACTTGGCTTTTTATTTTCTTTTATTTCACGTAATTTAGATCTGTTAAAATATGATAAACATGTATTGCTGTTAATTAGTATAAATAGAAAAAAAAATTACTTAAGTTTTGTTTCTTAAATCTATGTTGGAAAAGATTCGCCAGATAATTTTTATTAATGTTTTACATAACTTGTGATGCCCGAATCGTTGATTAAATATCATGTTTCGAAACATACTCTTTTATTTGATTATCAATCCTAATAAGGGCCAGAATCCCGGGTCCCGCTGAGTATAAATTTCTAAAAAGTGGAGCGGTGAATTTGTTACTACAACCTTACGAAATTTTTAAGTATATTTTTTGTCTTGATATGTTTAACATAAGCGAAGGAGATAACAAAACTGTTAAAGTGTGTAAAATCTACTCAAGTGGTGTCTTAAGAAAACATTTAAAATCTGAAAAAAAGCAAGGTTCTGTCTGTGACGAAAATATCCCCGTAATTTAAAAGTGAAATACTTCTTATGTTGCCTCTTTGATAAAATATTGACTTACATCAAAAAGATACTTCATTCTTCTGAGACCTACATCGATATTTTGAGTTTGCACTAGGTGAGGTGATGCGATCAAAGAGCTTCTATACTATGTATCTAGAGAGCTAACACGCCATTTTGTTTTATTTAAGGATTAAGAATTCTGAACCTTATGACTTGGAAATAAAGTTCTTTTTTAATTAAATCTAAATATAAGGATTTTAATGCTTGATAGAGACCCCCTCGTTAAGGAGTGTGTCTCGTTCACACAGTTGCCAGCATACCATTAAAATTAACATGGCCATAATTTTTGAAATAAGTGGGACAATTTTCGAAATTAGACGATTTGCTCTAAATGTTATTCAGATTCATTTGAAAGGTTTAGTACAGTCGCTGTCATGTAGGTTAGGTACCTAACTGCCGAGAAAAATAATTACTTTTCAAAAGAAACAGTATTAAAATCATTGAATCAGATATAACTCACTAGAATGCGGCGCACCGCTCTCTTTTTTGTTGATATTTTAATGCACCTATGTAATGTAAAATAATTTAAAACTAATAATGCAAAGTAACGTATGTATGTATTGATAGCTTATTGAGCAGATTGAATTTTCCCTTGGTTGCTTGTTTATGTCTCAATGGAATATTCAAAGTTCAAAAATTATGGTCGCCCTACAGAACGAGACACACTCCTTACTGGTTCTAGCTCTTTCGGCTCGCAGTTTTCGTGTGAGTCGGCATTCTAGATACATAGTATACAAGTTCTTTGGATGCGATCACAGCACAGAGGAAATTAACAATGGCGGCGCTTGGTCATTTTAACGTTCTGATTATGCCGATCGTAATAACGTGACGTTGTTAGTATGGTTTGTGGTTGTGTATTGTACTGACTCTATATCGGGTGTAATAATACTTTCCCCGAAAACGAAAACCAAGCATTGAAATCTCCACCGGCTATTTTGTTTAAACATGTTTTACAGTGAAATATGTTTCAGCTGTTATGCTATTTATCCATTTCTATTATGGGGAATTTGACTGATGAACTTGTTGATGAACGCAACGGTGAAGGAAAACATCGGAAACCGGCATGTCGTAACCTAAAAAAGTTCGAAAACATGAGTCGAGTGCACGAAAGGAGCCTCTTCGAGGCGCACTTGAAATCCTTTCACCACACTGGTTCGAAGAAACTAGTGACACGATAAGAAGATAATAAGCATTAACTTAACTTGACATATAAACTAATGGAAAGTATACCGAGTAACATGTTATTTATCATTGTATAAAAAATATCACACATAACACTTGTTACATTTTGAGACGGAGTCTGTTACAAAATCACCGGCGCAAAATAGCGCCGAATAGCATGGCGCTTACACAAAGTTCCGAGGTAACAATCAGAAAAAAAAAATTCAACCGAATTGATAACCTCCTCCCTTTTTGAAGTCGGTTGACAAGTAATGTTTCTTTCTATGAATGAGTGAACTATAATTGCCCTCTCAATTAGTTACAGTCTGGCATTGCGTGGGTGATCAGTAATATATCGATGCAGTCAATAGGTATACGAGACGCCATAATTCAGTTAGACCACTTGGACAGTTCAAAGGCTTCGTTGCGGCTCCAAGCTATAGTTTTTAGTAATAGACTAGGTGGGACTATAGTATCTAGCTGTAGTCTATATTCTGTAATGTGGTATCTATTATACATTATACTTAAGTATCTACCTATAAGTCTTCGGATCAAAGAAGTTTTTATTTATTCGTTGATTTTGGACTGACTGCTTATTTACGTAAAACTTTTGTCGTGCAAATTACTTAATATTAAGCTAAATAATTGTTAATTATTCTTACACAAATTATTAATAAAAATAATTAATTAGTAATTAATAATATTCTCACATTAATATTCGTCAAAAAAAACATTAAAATTCGTAAAAAGTAAACTAATTGAGCAGATCATTCAATCTAAATTAATATTAATATTAAGAATTCGTCATTGTATGGGTTTACAATACATACAATGACGAATTCACTTACGCGATGTTCCATAAATAATCTAACACTTTTACCTAATTTTGAAGAACGGTGCGTACTTAATAATAGCGGGCAAGTTTAAGGGCAAAAGGTATTTTTTTATTATGTAAACATGAGACGAGATGAGCCAAGCGCTCTCCTGATAGTAAAAATCACGCTTGCTTATAACTAGAACAGTGCTACACAGGAATTAGATTCACATAGGCCGGCGCGACGCTAGCGCACGTCCACATTTTGATGTGTGTTGAGTTGAGACATTTCAATTGTCAAAATAAAGTGATAAGCACGTCTAAAGCGTCGATGACACACGGCTTTTTACAAGCTGCTTGTTGGCGAGTTTAAAAGCTAGCATACGAGCGTGATAGCTTTAGGGAAGGATTATCGACAAGCAGATTGTAAAAAAGCCGATGGCACTAGGCAAGTTTACACGCTACAAGCGAACTCGATGGTTTGCAGAGTGTAAAAAAGGCGTGTGCCATTGAAGAAGCACGAAGCTTTAAGTTTTCGCTTAAAGAAGTTTACGTTTAAAAAAATCTTAAGGGGAATCCTCATATCCGAATTCCATACAAAATGTTTTGGACAACACAAAAAGTACGCCGTATTATAGTAATTTCTTCACACTACTCATTTCGTCCATGTTTTTGGATTTCGTCAACAAAAAAAGTGACGGTGTTACTCGTTGAGATTTTTCCCAACAATCCCAAAGAGCAACACATTTACTCGTTGCGTTTTTTCCCAACAAGTAACAGACACTCGATGTGACACAACTGCTTATCGTTTTGTCCTTAAGGCTAATCCTCAAATCCAATATTCAAATTCAAATAAGTAGATAGTAGATACCTATTGTTTCAAATATGTAGATCGGCATAATACACGCTGTATTGGATACAAAAGTGTTTACATTAATACAGTGGCGATCCAGCGAGGGAAACCAGTTACGCTGGATCCAGCTACTGGGTCCATGTAGGTAAATCAGCCTTTATCCCAGTGCAGGGATGGCGAACCTTTTTGTACCAAACGTGCCATTTTTTCTAAATAAAATGTTTAATAGACCATTGACGTGCCGAGAAATAATTTTGACTTCATGAACTAAAAACTCTTTATTTACTACCAAAAAAGTCATTTTACAATGCAGTGGCGGGTTTTGTTAGTACTACTACTTAGTACTTTTTCCTTGTAATAATCAACATGTACATGTACGGTTCGAGTCCAAATGCAACGGCGGTAAAAATTTACAATTAACTTCCAGACAAAATAAAAATCCAGGAAAATGATCACATTTATGAAAATATTCTAAAAGAAATGCTGTTTAAAAATGTAATTACGAGCTGCAAGATTTTATAAATGACGTAACAATATAGTTAAAAATATCGGCCCGTCTCTATCAGTTGCAACACCCTAAACGGGTAATATTGTGTAGCTGCACTTCTATGTAATTGCTCCATTCGTGCACTCGACACATGTTTTCGAACTGTTAGGTTCTACGACATGCCGGTTTCCTCGCGATGTTTTCCTTCACCGTTGCGAGAACGTACCGTGGGATGCATACATAGACTTTTTCGACCGAAAAAACCCATTTACGCATGACTGCCACCGGGATTCGAACCCGCGACCATCAGATCGCAAGGTAAGGGCCTCATAGTGAACTTTGTGATCGGTGGCGTGCCCAAAATATTGTGTCGCGTGCCATCCTTGACACGCGTGCTATTGGTTCGCCATCCCTGTTCCAGTGTCATTCCAGCGCTAGATCCGACTTCAGGACGGTCATCAGGTGACTCGTCCGGTATCATCATGCGTCATCACGAATCTTTATCTCGACGGACTAATCATTATTTTATCGCTCTTCAATCGCTATCTTATCGCTATCGCTAATCGACCGGCATCGCTAGAATGAGTAATATACATAAGCATGTAGGTATTCTAAATCGAACGTGAAGTTTGAATCGAGCCTGCAATATTTTTTCGACTGCAAAGTAACTGCAAACAGACATACATAGAATATAAAACTTTTGATCGAATTATTCCCATATGTCACCCTGCTCTGTCCGCCTAGGGTGACAGATAGGCCAAATTCTATTTGTCCCCCTTTCAGCAACAGGGTGACAGATGGAACTTTTCATTGAGATTAAAAGTTTTATATTGTATGCAGCGCAAATTTTACTATTTATTTATTTAGACAGGTGGTAGGTGTGCTGGACTGCCGCGCCGGTGTCGCAGGTTCGATTCCGGCTTCAGGACTAACATTTGTGTGATGGATGAACATCGGTGTTTGTCCTGTGTCTGGGTTATCTATGAATTCTATATTATATATATTTTTTAAATTGTTTAAGTAATCTAGTTCCCACAGTACAAGCTCTGCTTACTTAAGGGCCAAATGACGTTGTGTGAAATGTCTAAAATATTTATTTATTATTTATTTTTTCGACGACACCGTGGCTTAGTTGGTAGTGACCCTGCCTGCGAAGCTTGGTGTTCCGGGTTTGATCCCCGGCCGGGGCAATTGTGACGAACACAAATGTTTGTTCTCGGGTCTTGGATGTTGTGATGTGTTGTATGTGTCCATGCCACCTGCGACACAGGGAATCATAGTGCAGGGGTGTGTCACACAACTACTAAAAAAAAAAGATTTATTTATATTAGTTTAAGACTAGATATATATAGCACTGTTTAAAATGACTAAACATATGTATACATATTTTGTCATAACAATCCTAAGTTTTATAGTGTCTACATAATCTGTTTTGATTGAAATGATTAAATACGTTCATATCATTTTCATTATTATTTGATAGGTTGATGAATCGAATGATTGTTAAATTCCTTAGGTATTTCTAAAGAAATGATTATAGATGATAATCTTTTCGTCTCTAGTACATTTTGTACAACTTGATAAGAACCGATATCGATAATAGCTTCTATGAAGTACCTAGCTAAGTAATGCCGCTTTTTTATCTTTATTCTGGGAAAATGTTATCATTCAGTACCCGAGAAATAAGCACTTTTGTAAACAGAAAATTATATAGGTATTTGTTTGTGTTTTCCGTAATTAGGTGTAACCCGATTAAGATGACCTTCCAATACTGAAAAAAAAACAGATAACTATAAAAAAAAAGTCGAGGATGTGTGTATACGGATTCCGAGGCTCAAGGCTAATCCTCAAATCCAATTCCATACAAAATGTTTCGAACAAATACTCAAAAAGTACGCCGTATTATAGTAAATTCTTCAGACTATTCGTTTCGTCTATGTTTTCCGATTGTGTCAACAAAAATTAGTAAAGTTTCGTACTTTAATTTAGATTTTATACGTGTTTTTAAATTAGTAGGGTTAATTTTAAAACACGTTTAAATCTAAATTAAAGATTAAAGTATGAAACCTTACTAATTTTTGTTCACACCCCTATTCCCCTATGGGAATCCTCAAGGCAAATTTCCATACAAAATGTTTCGAACAAATACTCAAAAAGTACGCCGTATTATAGTGTTTTCTTCACACTATTCGTTTCGTCTATGTTTTCCGATTGTGTCAACAAAAATTATTAAAGTTTCATACTTTAATTTAGATTTATATATTTATACGTGTTTTAAATTTAAAAAAACACGTATAAAATCTAAATTAAAGTTTAATTTAAGGGAAGATGGGCAGAGCACTTGGCAAGGCGGGAGAATCACAGGTGGGCTAAGGCAGTTACTGAATAGAGGCCACTAGATCAGCGGTGATCTCGAGGCAGACCACCAGCCCGATGGTCCGATAACAGCAGCAGGAGCACAATGGATTCGTCTGGCACAAGACCGATAAGACTGGCGTCATAGAGAAGAGGCCTTTCTTTACCTAACAGTGTTGAGGACAACTTGAAGACGTGGTGGCCGAGTGGATGAGGCCCTTACCTTGCGATCTGATGGTCGCGGGTTCGAATCCCGGTGGCAGTCATGCGTAAATGAGTTTTTTCGGTCGAAAAAAAAATCTATGTATGCATCCCACGTTCTCGCAACGGTGAAGGAAAACATCGTGAGGAAACCGGCATGTCGTACAACCTAAAGTTCGAAAACATGCGACGAGTGTATGAAAGGAGCCTCTTCGAGGCGCACTTGAAATCCTTTCACCACACTGGTTCGAAGGAACTAGTGACACGATAAGAAGATGACCTAACAGTGGATGTTGCAGGCTGAATAGATAGATACCTTTTTCTTCTTCTTCTTAATGTGTCACTAGTTCTTTCGAACCAGTGTGGTGAAAGGATTTCAAGTGCGCCTCGAAGAGGCTCCTTTCGTGCACTGATATATACCTAGATAGATAGAAAAAGTACTTTTAATCCTCTATAACCCATTAGCAGACGCCCGCAATTTCGTTTCCTTTGTGAATTATCTAATCGACAACGCGGATTGGTGAATAGCACATGTCATACAAAGTATTTTTTTTCCTATGACATGCCGGTTTTCTCCTTAAGGAAGTGGACATCTTGTGGATGATTTTATTTAAATGTAGCTCTGTTTTGGTCATAGGAAGGAGTGATAGTCTCTCTTTTTACCATCAGGCGAGCGTCCTCGTCTTGTTACTTGTACAAACGCCTGTTTTATTCGTAAAGTCTTTCACACAGTTCATTCATCTTTGATTTAGACTCTCATACCTTTTCCATATAATTATGTAACAAGAAAAGTTATTGTTACATAGCACTCTTCCTATTAATATGCTCTTACAAGATTTAAGAACAACATCTCTAACCAAACCTTGATCTAAATCCGGGCAGCTCGCTAACCTATCATGATTCCTGAACAGCCCGTAAATTCACTGAACACATGAAAACTTGGCTGGACGCCAATGTCCGTGCTTTGTTAGGAAAAACTGCAGACCACAGCTAGGTTATAAACTCTTATACGTTTACATAAAATGATAGATTTTCCTTTACCTAATAAAGTATGCTATGCCTCAAAAGAAAGTTTATATTTGATTCATCGATCTAAATAAGGATAGGGCCTAAGGGTAGAATCTGTATCATTTTTTATCAGTACCTATAGGTTTATAGGTAATCAATCATGTAAAATGCTTGCTCCTGACTGACTTTCAGACAACGTACAAGCCAAACTAATGAACGTAGAGACTTTAAATTTGGAGAGTATGTTCGTCAAGAAGTGTACGCGCGTACTATTAACCCTTTTGCACTTCTAACCGATAGTAGGCCTGAGTCCCAGCAGTGGGAACATTTAGGTTGATGATTATGCTACGTTTCTACTGTTAAAAAATGGTGCTAGAATAACCTCAAACCCAGGTACAGTCCAATAATGATAATACCCAATCAATAAAACATTGACATACTCACACCCCTGCACTAGGATTCCCTGTGTCGTAGGTGACATGAACACATACAAGTCATCAAAACATCCAAGACCCGAGAACAAACATTTGTGTTCGTCACACAAATATTCGCCCTGCCCGAGGATCGAACCCGGAACACAAAGCTTCGTAGGCAGGGTCACTACCAACTAAGCCACGGTGTCGTCTGGCTATCTATCATCTGTTAATTCAATTATTCTAGATGTTAAGTCAATTAATTATCTGTCATCTAATTAATTCCAGTATCTCCACGAGATCGGGCACAGAGTGTGCGTGACGCAGCCGAGGGTGGCAGCCGCGGTGGCGCTGGCTACCCGCGTGGCCGACGAGCTCGGCGAGCATGTTGGACGACGAGTTGGGTACGCGGCTGGCATGACCGCGCAGAGGTCGCAGGACACTGGCATTGTGGTAAGAGAATTTTATGTCAATATCTACGTAATATTGGTCACAGAATGCGACACGCAGTTGTGACTGACGACCGCGGTGGCGCTGGCGACCTGCGTGGCCGACTAGCTCACCGAGCATGTTGGACGATGAGTTGGGTACGCGGCTGGCATGACCGCGCAGATGTCGCAGGACACTGGCATTGTGGTAAGAGAATTTATGTCAGTATCTACACGAAATCGGTCACAGAGAATGCGACACGCAGTTGCGAGTTGCGACCGCGGTGACGCTGCCTAATCGCGTGGCCGACGAGCTCGGCGAGCATGTTGGTCGACGGTATGTGGCTGGCATGACCGCGCAGACCTCATAAGACATTGGCATTCTGGTGAGAGATTAATGTCAGTATTTAGTAGAAATCGGTCATAGGTACAATCGCATTACTTGCCGAGCATGTTTAATGACGAGTAGGGTACGCGGCTGGGATGACCGCGCAGAGGTTGCAGGACACTGGCATTGCTATAAGAGACTATAAATGTCAGTATCTCTATGCAATCTCTCATAGAATATGCGTCACGCAGACGGAATTGGCGGCCGCGGTGACCTTAGCAAGCTGCGTGGCCGATGAGCTCGGCGAGCATGTTGGACTTTGATAGTTTGGTACAAATGGGCATTAGTTTTAAATTAAATTAAAAATAAAGATTTCTGTCATATTCTTATTTCCAACTGAATAGTCACTTTAGGTCAGGGTTGGACAACAATAGGCCATAAGAAAACTCGCTCAAGTGTAAAATGGGTTAAAGTGGCGAACTATGCCTTCACGGTCATTGATTTATGAACCTTCCTTCGTAAACCAGTGGTCCGTTGTATCGCAATTACAGTAAAAAAAATCAAAAAATTACATATATTAAGTATTTTATGAGTTATTTGGTTTCCATTGTACAAGTACTGATTTGTTTGGGGCTAGATGGCGTTGTGTGAAATTCCCAAACAAAATACGTTGTCCCAAAATCCCGCTTAAAAACTTTTTTGCTCAATCTCCTTTCGCTTATGTTAAACACATCAAAACAAAACATATACTAAAACATTTCGTGAGGTTTTAGTAAAAAATTACCCGCACTACTTTTATGAAATTTATACTCAGGTAATTTATATCTTCTAAAATGTAATAATATGCGAGCGAGATAACTGCGTGCGGTATTCTGGGCTTAAACTAACCTGTCGCCATCTTGCGGTTGGGGCTTGAAATAATGACATTACCGTTTTCTATTTCCGGTTCGAACCCCTTTGTTGTCATCGACCTTTGAGTAACGGAAGTCATGGTGTTTAGTCAAGTAAGACACTATTAGATATTACTGAAATATAAGAACGTTACGTCTTACACCCATATTCTAAGTCAATTTTTTTCACTCAAGTGAATACTTACATTTGAAATTTGACATGTGACAGCCGAACCTTTAGTAAAGCGGCGACCATTTTACTAAAGTGAAAAAAATCGACTTATAATATGGGTGTTAGTCTTAGAAATTATTATTACTTTATTGTTTTTATTAATTCGCTTTCTTGTTTGTTTGTCTGTCTGTCGTTCCGGGTGGAATCTTGCAACTCAAATGTATCGCACTTATTTGATTTTATTGTGTATTTCATTTGCTCACATGTACATGTAAGATCGTCTTATTAGCTTATATTCTAATATAGTAGCTAGCGGTGTACATGACCCTGTCGGGGCACTGCAAACATTCTGTCCTTTTAAATTATTTTACATTACACACAAATTCTTCGAAGTGTCATTATAAAAAAAAAACATTTTTTTTTTTTTAACACTTTAACACTTACATAAGTGAGGGAGGACTTAATGCTATAATAGCATTTTCTACCAGTCAACCCGGGCGTGCAAAAAATATGATGTGGCGTGTCATTTAATACATTACAAAAACATCATATATTATTATACTAAAACATTATATTAGTTTAAGTATAATAATATTAGTAGGTAAATTTGTTTTGAATGTCATCTGCTAGGTTATAAAAATAGATAAGTTGGCACAAAAACCATAAATATATAAAGAGATTTAAATGAGACTTTCCGATGAGCTATGCGCCTGAAACTATCAGGGTAGCTCACAGCTACATGAAAATGCATTCTAAATTCATTTATTAGCCTGCAATGCCGGACTATAATTTATTTATTTATTTATTTCCTCGTAATTACAACCACTTCTTATGTAGTAACACTTATATACTATGACAGAAAATACAGTAAGGTAGTAGTAGTAAGTAAGTAGGTATACAAGAAGGTAACTAGCGTTAGACTCGCTGCGAGTTTTTAGCGAAACATTAATCAATATGTGTAGAAGATTCAAGTCTTCAACTAGAATTACAATGGTGTACCTAATAATAATATAGGTACATAGGTTAAATAATTTGCTGTAACATAATAAATATTGCTTGGGTAACTGTCGCTTAAAATTATAAGTAGGTAGGCTGATAAATATTTAAACTTGTGAATACGGACTTGATAACAACAGTGCGGTGCGGTTAAAAATCCATAAAAACAGCTTTTCCAGTATAGGAAGCGAGATAGTGTATTAGATTTTAATCTCCATAATGCTTGTTTCAGTTTATGACAGAAGGCGTTCTGCTGAGGGAAATGTTCGCTTCGCCTCTTCTTATGCAGTATACTTGTGTTGTACTCGATGAGGTAATTCTTCTAGAAAATGAAAAATAATGAAAATAAAATTATATGTATAATAAGGTTACATATCTTGAATGAAATGAAATGAAATCGTTTATTGCATGAAGTATGGTATACAGTTATTAAATTATAATATTTGGTTTCACATATTCCACCGTGTGACGGCGTGCAAAATTTATCATGCATTATATATATCTAATAATAAATAATATAAATATATTAATAATAATAATATAAATCTAATATTGAACTGTAGATAGATAGAAAATCGAACTCTTTACATCTGTTTATCTAACTCTACTCGTTGGGAATTTTCGGTGTATCGTTTGCGGCGACCATAACATACGATTTGCAAAACATATATATATTTTTTAATTTAAGTCTATTTTTTTTCACTGTCTAATTTTTTTTATTACAATTTCAGGTTCATGAAAGGACATTAATGACCGACGTTCTGATGGGACTTTTGAAGAAAATATGCAAGGTAATAATTTCAGAACTTCTTTAGGCACACTGAGCAAAATATTTCGTGGGAAGTGACTGGGCTACTGGGCTCCCAACGCTCTGATGTAACACTACGGGTAAAGTCGGCTGGTATAATACTACTTAGTAAAGATGGTAATGTGTCTACTGTCTTTTCTTTTACCTGAACAACATCAAATACTGGTAGCGTAACATTATAATACGACAAAATAAAGTGCCTGTATTTTTGCTATGACCGTGAACAAAATGTATTTTTGAATTAGCATTCCATTCACTGTCATGCCAACGTGAAAAATAGTTGCATTTCGTATTATTAGCCTTGTCTTTGAAGAAGTTTTCACTTTTGTCGTGTGGTCTTAAGCAGAAGTTTATTTTTTGTTTATTCTCTTGATAATAAAAATTTTGATTTTTGATTTTTCAGAAACGCGCTGACCTGAAATTAATTATATCCTCAGCAACAATGGACGCTGAATTTTTAAAGGATTTCTTCAATATATCCCCTAACAAGCATGTTTGTACGTCTGTCATTATGTCCATGCAAGGACGGATGCATCCGATAGAAGTTTTTTATAGCGAAGGTTAGTTAATTTGTAATTAATTAGTTAGTATTCCCGATAGACGAGTAGTCACAACATGTTACTCAGTGGGATTTTTTTCCCAACAAGATATAGATGTCTATGTGAATCACAGTGTGATTCGTTGGGTTTTTTTCCCAAAAAGTTACACCTTAAGTAGTCATAGTGTTACTTGTTGGAATATTTTTTCCCAACACTTAAAGTAATTACAGTGTTACTCGTTGGGATTTATAATATCCCAACCAGTTACTCCTGAAGTGCGGTAATCATGGTGTTACTTGTTGGAAAAAAAAATCCCAACACCTAAAGTAATTACGGTGTTACTCGTTGAGATTTATTTCCCAACAAGTTAATTTAAAGTTCCAAAGCATAGATTTTTTATAGTTTCATGAGATTTTACCTTGTTTTTATTAAAGCTTCGATGACACGGGGCGAGTATAAAAGCTAGGGAGTGAGTGAGTTAGCGGTCCGGAAGAATAGTCAACTAGCAGATTGAAAAAAGCCGATGACACAGGGCGAGTTTACAAGCTACAAGTGAACTCGCTGGCTTGTAGCTTGTAAACTAGCCCTGTGTCATCGAGGTTTAAGTCAATCTCTTGTCTGTCTGTCTGCCGTTGCTGCGTATTTGTTTATTGACAAGCCTCTACGAGGCGCACTTGAAATCCTTTCACCACACTGGTTTGGAAGAACTAGTGACACGATAAGAAGACAGCTCGTGCACAATGAATTCTAAAACTATAAAAACCCCTATATCTCGTAAAGGAAGCGAGATAGAGCAAAATTATAAAAATGTGGTTTTTATATTTTAATCTACATTTCTTGTTTTATTATTTTCAGAGCCAGTACCAGATTACGTTAAAGCTACAGTTGACACAGTAATCAAAATACATGAAAATGAACCGTTTGGAGATGTACTTGCGTTTCTCACGTCACAGGTATAGTAGTATGAATGAAATGAATGAACGAATAAACGAATGTGTTAATTGAATGAAAGAATGAATGAATGAATTAGTTAAATAATTAAAAGAATGAATAAATAAATAAATAAATATTTATTAATAATAAATAAATAAATCAATTTTTATTTCATATTAAAATCCATACCACACAATATAATTATGTCACACAAAAAAAAATGAATTAATAAATAAAGGGATATTTATTAACGGTACGAAATAATAAATGCATAAATAATTAAATGAATAATTTAATAAATTAATGAATGAAATGGTTTATTCCATGAAGCTTTTGGATATTGGATTGTGATAGCTGATAATTACCTAAAATATCAACAAATGATATAAATATATTTAGTAATAAATCCGCTTAATTTCAAAGTTTAAAGATACGACACGTGTTTCGCCTCTACACGAGGCATCATCAGGAGGTGTGGACTCGCCTAAGTCCGAAACTTTGATATTTATGGATTTCCGCAAAGTAACGCCTGAATCAATCAATTACCTAAAATATTATCTTAAACATCTTCTATCATAAAAATAATAAAATTAGCTGAAAGAGAAATATAATCAGCATTAAAATTGTCTGTGGGAATCTGTTTTTTTTGTATATTAAATTATTTGATTTTTACCTATAGCAATATTTTACCAGCCTGTGTATCAAACTCTATTGTGGTTATGTGTGGGCGTGATCTCATTCAATTGGGAGAGCGCCTGGCTCATATTGTCACTTGTTTCCATTAAACATTGTTTTTTAACTTTTTTTTATAAAGTTGTTTGTGAAATATCACAAGCTAGTATAATTATCTAATCTATCTAGTGCACGAAAGGCGCACTTGAAATCCTTTCACCACACTGGTTCGAAAGAACTGTGACACGATAGGAAGAAGATCTAATCTTCTTTTTATCTGTTTTTTCAGGAAGAAATATCCGAAGCCTTAGAACAGCTTCAAGAGTACTCAACGACCAACAGTCAGACAAACAAACATCGCACGCACTTCCCGAGCGGAATCAAGTGCGCGGACTTGTATGTACTGCCCATGTATGGAAGTCTGCCGCACTACAGCCAGATCAAGTAAGTTTACTAATTCGGCTGTAGCTCCTAAACCACTGAATTGATTTAGCTCAATTTTAAAGTTGGAATTTTGGTTGAATTTATCTATATATCTGTGAAAGTTTTATTGAGATCGGATAAGCGGTTTGAGAGTTATCGACGGATAAACTTACATAATTTATTTATTAAGTAAATTCGCCGCGAATTATGTCACTAGTTCGGCTGTATCTCCTAAACCGCTGAACTTATTTGGCTCAATTTTGAAATTGAAATTTTTTGTTGAATTTATCTATATATCTGTGAAAGTTTTATTGAGATCGGATAAGCGGTTTGAGAGTAATCGACGGATAAACTTACATATTTTTTTTATTAAATAAGTTCGCTGCGAATTATGTCTAGTTCGGCTGTATCTCCTAAACCGCTGAACTGATTTGACTCAATTTTGAAGTTGTAATTTTGGTTGAATTTATTTGTATAACTGTGAAGTTTTTGTAAAGATCGGATAAGCGGTTTGAGAGCTATCTTCGGTCAAAGATACATATATTTTTTTATTTAATGAGTTCGCTGCGAATTATATCACTAATTCAGCTGTATCTCCTAAACCGCTGAACGGATTTGGCTCTATTATGAAGTTGAAACTTTTGTTGTATTTATCTATATATCTGTGAAAGTTTTATAAAGATTGGATAAGCGGTTCGAGAGTTATCGACGGTCAAACATACATAATTTTTTTAAGTCAATTAGACTTAGTTAGCTCTGAAAAATGGCCTCGCGCGTCTCATATTTCCTAAACCCCTGAAATAATCAGATAATTTGATACATTTTGAAACTGAATTAAGACAATCGTGTGTATGTGTTTCAGAGTTTTCCAAATGGCGGACAAGAATGTCAGGAAAGTGGTTTTAGCTACAAATATAGCCGAAACTAGTGTAACCATACCGGGGATTGTATATGGTGAGTTTTATTCTATACATTGAAGTAATACATGGTGTAAATAATTCTTATAAAAACTTTTTACCCGACTGCCAAGCGCGTATCTTGTAAGTATGTATGTAAATTTCAATGTTACGTCATCGTTAGATTAGTCTTAAAAACCCAAATGTCCTTAGACAGGTTTTTTTTTTCCTAAATAATGGCGAATTTTTGGCGCTAAATAGTAAGTCGTTACTAATATTTTTTAACCAAAATAAAGAGTAGGATATCAAAATGAAGGAGATTACAAAAATATGTTTAAATTTTAAGTTTTTGTAATTCCTTTTAAAAACAGAAACAAATTTTTATTTCTATCTTTATCTTTATCTTCATTTATATTTTATCTTTATCTCTATCTCTACTTTATCCCTATCTCTACTTGTATCTATATCTCTACTTTATACCTAACTAATATTTTTTAACCAAAATAAAGAGTAGGATATCAAAATGAAGGAGATTACAAAAATATGTTTAAATTTTAAGTTTTTGTAATTCCTTTTAAAAAACAAAAAAAAAAATTATTTCTATCTTTATCTTTATCTTCATTTATATTTTATCTTTATCTCTATCTCTACTTTTATCCCTATCTCTACTTGTATCTCTATCTCTACTTTATACCTAACTAATATTTTTTAACCAAAATGAAGAGTAGGATATCAAAATGAAGGAGATTACAAAAATATGTTTAAATTTTAAGTTTTTGTAATTCCTTTCAAAAAAACAAAAACATTTTTTTATTTCTATCTTTATCTTTATCTTTATTTATATTTTATCTTTATCTCTATCTCTACTTTTATCCCTATCTGTATTTGTAACTCTATCTCTACTTTATCCCTATCTCTACTTGTATCTCTATCTCTACTTTTATCCCTATCTGTATTTGTAACTCTATCTCTACTTTTATCCCTATCTGTATTTGTAACTCTATCTCTACTTTATCCCTATCTCTACTTGTATCTCTATCTCTACTTTATACCTATCTCTATTTTTATCTCTATCTTTATCTATATCTATATCTCTATCTTTATCTCTATCTTTATGTTTCATATGTCCAGTAATAGACAGCGGGTTCCACAAGCTGCCGTACTTCTCGCCCGGGGTGGGCGTGGACAGCATCACGGTCACGCCCATATCCAAGAACAACGCCGCGCAACGCGCCGGCCGCGCCGGACGCACCGGGAAGGGGAAGTGCTATAGGTGAGAAGTACTTGAAGAAGAATTGACAAAATAACCATTAAAATTTGATATACTTTTTAAATGAGATAACTTTAGATTTGTTTTGGTTATTCATTATTTAAACCATTTTCCCAAATCCATCCAAAGGTTGTCTGGAAGAGATTGCTTTTAGCGATAAGACCGCCCATCGTGCTTCACATTTTATATTCTTTGTGTTCCTTTTTATTTTCTTGTTTTGTGGTGTGCAATAAAGTGTTATCTATCTATCTATTACATATTTATTTTATTATGTGTGTCATAAACATCATAAGATGCGATTTAAGTGTAAAAAAATCAAAATAGCGACATAATTTCCTTTCTTTTTTTTTGGTTTGTCTGTATGTTTCATCATGAGCCAATTCTGTTCTATTGCCAGTTCTATTTAATTACCACGTTTTTATGAGGTCACTGTTTTGTCTGTCCGGGTTCTCGCACCTCCCTATCCGGCTAGTAAAAACCGATATATCTCGTAAAGGAAGCGAGATAGAGCAAAAGCATAAATACGTGTTTGTTACATTTTTATCTACATTTCTTGTTTAAAAATTCAAACATATATTAATATTCCAGGTTGTATACGGAAGCGCAGTTCGATGACCTCCCGCCGAGCGTGCCGCCCGAGATGTGCCGCAGCGACCTCGCGCCCGTGCTGCTGCAGCTCAAGGCGCTCGGCATACACAACCTGCTGCGGTACGCCAGTAGCCACCCCCTCTACACCTCACCTCCCCCTCCCACCCCACACACGACACAACCCCTCTTCCTCCCTCCCCCTACCACCCCACACACAACCCCTCCCCCTCCCACCCCACACACAACCCCTCCCCCTCCCACCCCACACACGACACAACCCCTCTTCCTCCCTCCCCACACCCGGCCCCTCCCCCTACCACCCCACACACGACACAACCCCTCTTCCTCCCACCCCACACACAACCCCTCCCCCTCCCACCCCACACACAACCCCTCCCCCCCCACCCCACACACAACCACTCCCCCTCCCTCCCCATACACAACCCCTCTCCCTACCTCCCCACACACAACCCCTCCCTCACCACACCCAGCCCCCTCCGCTTCCCACCCCACACACGGAGATAATAATGATGATGATCATGGGGTCGGACCTCATGATCATTATCATCATTATCTCCGTCATCATCATTCCCATGACCATTACAGTGCTACACAAGGCTTTCATTCCCATAGGCTGGTGCAACACTTCTATAGCGCTCGCCACCTGATTCTTGATTCGTCAAAAGATATATTTACTTTTCGGTCAAAAATATTCCAATACTTAATTGCAAAAATTACTAATCTTCATCTATCTATATTTATCAAATGATTTTAACCCTTATCTCCATCCACTCAAGGTTCACATTCCCGACACCCCCGCCGGCCAAGTGTCTCCTCTCCGGTCTAGAAACGCTGTACGCACTCTCCGCCATTGACCGGGACGGAGCGTTGACCGAAGAGAGCGGCGCGAGAATGGCGGAACTAGCGCTTAGACCGACGTTAGCCAGGATACTGTGTAATAGTGGTGAGTGGTACTACACGGGCGAATAAACATGACACCTGGCTCGAATGACGTTTGTGCAAAGTACAGCGTGGAATTGGATAATGTTTATAGAGAAGAGGTCCTGTAATACTTGGTAATGATAAGTAATGATAAGGCTTCGCAATTAGAGGAAGAAGAAACGCGGAGGGCGTTGTGCGGGGGGCGGGAGACGCAGCAAGTTCCGAGCGAGAGTGTCAGCCAGGTGGCATGTTTACTCGCCCGAGTAGTATTTAAATGGTCAAGTGTTTTTTCTCCGGTCTAGAAACGAGCATTAGCTGGCGCGAGGATGGCGGAGCTGGCGCTCAGGCCGACGTTAGCCAGGATACTGCGCAATAGTGGTGAGTGGTAGTTAATTGCCAAGTGTTTCTTCTCTGGTCAAGAAACACTGTACTCTCTTACTGCCATTGACCGGGACGGAGCGTTGACCGACAACAGCGGCGCGAGAATGGCGGAACTAGCGCTTAGACCGACGTTAGCCAGGATACTTTGTAATAGTGGTGAGTGGTAGTTAATTGTTTCTTCTCCGTTCAAGAAACACTGTACGCTCTCACCGCCATTGACCGGGAGGGAGTGTTGACCGAGTTCTCATTTTCCAACATGAAACCGAACTTACAAACTGAACCTCATACATATTATATAAGTAAGCAAATCACTTTTTTTTTCCCTAGGGCCTAAAATACAGTTTTACTCCCCCTAAAGCGTGCATGAAGTTGAACTTTACGAGCATGAGAAGTGAAAATAACTATTTTGTCCCCAGGCGAGTTCGGGTGCATAGACGAGGCATTATCCATAGTGTCCATGCTACAAGTGGACAGTGTGTTCGCACACCGCCACACCGGAAAGGAGAGTTTAGCCGCAAGAGTCTCTAGGAGAAACAACTTTGAGGTACAAACACCTTTACGATTGACTGTTTTGGTTACGGAGTTTTGATGTATTTTTCAACCGACTTAAAAAAATGGAGCAGGTTTTCAATTCGGTTGTTTTTTCAACTGATTTCAAATAAAGAGGAGGTTATCAATTTGTTGTTTTTTTTTAATGTTTGTTATTTCAGAACTTTGTTGTTTTTAAACCGATTTGAAATATTCTTGTTGTTTTTTGTTTGAGAGAATTTACTTTCAGATTGGTCCCATAGAAATTTCATCAAAATCGATTCAGTAGTTTTGTTTTGAAATCGAAAAAACTGAAAAAAAAAAAAAAATTGACGTGAACGAAATTGCGTATTTTGCTTCCCATAAAAAAAGTAGAAATTAACTTAATTTTTTTAATTTAATTTGCTTATTATTTCAGTTTTAATAAATGTCTGAAAACGGCTTATTCCCGAAATCCGAACGGCCATCCCCACCGGTGGGGATTTCGAGAAAAAAGTCTCTAAATCCCAACCAACCGCAGTGGGGATTTCGGGAATATTTTTGTCTCGAAATCCCCACTATTATGAACAATGAACATAATATTCAACACATATATGAAAAAAAAATGTACCTGACTATATCCTATAATTACCTACTTAATAAAATTATGAAAATTGACTTTTAGACAATCTGAAAACAATTAAATACAATAACCTTAGATGCATTCTGTAGCCTAAACGTTGGTGTATTTTCTGTTTTTCAGGTAGCAGAAGGAGATATAATAATGTATTTAAACATCATGGATTCGTATTTGAAACTAAAAGCGGATTGTGAAGATGAGAGACGCTGCAAGAAGACGAGCCAAGTATGGTGCAGGAACATGTATCTCAATTATAATGTTATGGAAAAGGTGAGATAATTATATACAACGCCATCTAGCCCCAAACTAAGCAGAGCTTCGACGCCCCAACCGAATAAAGCGGTAATGTCCCATTACACTAATTTTTTTATTGCATATTCGGATCTACGTACTCGAATCTATCACCTCAAGAGATTTTATCCTGAACAATAATCCAATCGATTAGTAAAATGAAAAAGCAAGTTTTTATTTGAAATTTTTAGTTGGTTTGATTCCCGGTTTAGGTAAAATTGATAAGAAATCTGTGAATGCAGTTTTGTTTCTTATTTAAAATAAAGGAATGTTTTCTTTAAGTAAAATAATCTATCTTAAGGATTTAAAGAGGTTTCCCTCCAGGACACATTGATTTTTTCCACCCTGTATACGTTGTGATGTATTTTGGTTGTTGTTGTCCTATTTGACTGGAAAGCTCTTTTTTGCGCATCTAACTATACAATATTCAATTGATTTTCAAGTTTTTTGGCTTTCCTGCAAAATTTGGATTCTCATTTTTCTGCTTTATTCGGTTGGGCTGCTTGTTCCATGGCAATCAGATAACTGATACAATACTTATGTATATTATTTATATACAGGTTGGACAGTTATCGTCGAACAAATATACATAAATACAAACGCAGATTTCTCTAATATATAGACTAATCTGAGACGCTTCCCTCGGTCAATAAAAATGAGTTATTCCCATCTGTCACCCTGCTTTGTCCGCCTAGGGTGACAGATGGGCCAGCAAAGTTCTATCTGTCCCCCTTTCAGCAACAGGGTGACAGACAGAACATTTATTATTTGAAAAATTTCTAGCTGTGATGAAAAAAACACATAAAACATGTGAGGAAAGCAGCGGGCAACATCTAGAAACATTCAAATCATTACATTTTTGTTACAGGCGTGTGAAATCAGAAAAAGCTTAGAAAAAATCATAAAGAAAACCTATGGTATGGAAAATAAAGTTTATGACGGAGTGGATTTGGGTTCAGGTGAGAATAACGGGGCTTTTCCTGTTGTACCCCACTCGTTTCGACAAACTGAAGTAAAACTATTTTTACCCCAGCCAATATAGGTACTGATTTATTCAGTTTTATCAGCCCTTATCATATTATCGTTTTTTTATTGCTATTTTTAGGAGTGCCACTGACTCCGACCTTCGACCCTTTACAATTAATTTATTTACGCTTTCGTTTAAACGTTCCTGTTCCTGCGTTTATAGCGTTCCTGTGGAATCATAAGTAGCGGACAGAAGCTACATTTTTTTTTTCACCCTGTATACGTGTTCCAGGTAAATGCCTGCGCGTAATGATAATTTAGATCTTAACGCTTGCTTTTGATCGTTTCTGTGGAATAAAAAAAAAGGAATTACTCCATTGTAAAGTCAACAGAAATAAGCTGCGGGCAGAAGCTACACAAATATATTTTTTTCCACCCTGTATACATGTTTGCAGGTAAATGCCTGCGCGTGATGAAATGCGTCCTGTCGGGGTTGTTCACCTCGGCCGCGTCGCTGCACCCCGCGGGGGCCTACCGCGGCGTGCGCGGCGCCGCGCTGCACATCTCGCCCACCAGCTGTCTGTACAGGGTTCAACAACCTCAGTGGTAAGTCTGTGGCGATTTGGCATAGACAATTGTCTGAATGAAACGGAGATTCGGTTGCACAAAACAGTTTATTGTAGGCGGCACGAATATTATAGCACATAAAGTACGCAATAAGATGTGGTAGCAATCCCGAGTACAGAAGTATATTTTACAAAGGAAAATATTCGCTCCTAAAAGTCTTGTGACATTGACATTAGCTGAGGGCGTTATACAGTAGTGAGTCAACTGGATGTGTTATGCCAAATCACCACAAGTCTTATAGTATAAATAAATAAAAGTTTGTGGCAAATGTGCCAAGACTTATAAAAAAATAATATTATATTACCTTGCACTCTGGGCACTCAGGGCAGCCTGTGATAAATGTGCTTATACCTATAAAATAATTAACATATAAATATAATGCAATGAAATATAAAATACTAACTGAAAAAATATCTCAAATATTGTGATTATGTAATAAAATATAAGTTATATTGGAAAAAAATGAATGGTTTTAGACATTTTCAACCGACTTCAAAAAGGAAGAGGTTACCAATTCGATTGAATGTTTTCAGTATGCAGTATTCAGTATTTTTATTGCAGTCAATAAGTCTTAGTTTTAATTGTTTACAAAGTTAACACAGAACATACTCATAGAACATATTGAACCCTAAAATATTTTTTTTTTATGTTTGTTACCTCAGAACTTTGTTGTTTATGAACCGCGTTTATTTCGATTGAAGTCGGTTGTTGTATGTTTTTGTACAACCTTGATTATATATTTGTTTTTTTTATAATTTTATATGTAACTTAATTAAACGTTCTTTTGTCTAAAAAAGTATAAGTACAAAATATCAATTTCTCCATGCCATTTAGTATTTTATACTCTAAAACACCATGTATAATTGTTTTTCTACACTGTACCTATTGTATTGCTCATTGTATTATTTTTCACAATGACATCTTAACACCCTGTATAATTAATGTGTTATTTGTTTGTATACAGGGTGGTGTTCGCGAGTATCCAAACGTCAAACAACAAGAATTACATGCGAGATCTAATGGTGATCAAAAAAGAATGGTTGTTAGAAATAGCGCCGCACTACTTTAAGGAAATATAGTTTTAAACGTATTTTTGTGTTTTATTTTCATAAAAGAATAAAAAAAAATCGGTTGTCTGTAAAGTTGGTTTAAGGACGATAGTTTAACGTGTCTACCAGCGTAACGGGACAATGAGCGGTACCGGACAATGATCGTTACCTGGCAATGAGCGTTACCGGATAATGAGCATTACCGGACAAGTGCACGTAAGAAGCTTCTTCGAGGCGCACTTGAAATCCTTTTACCTCATTGGTTCGAAAGTACTAGTGACACGATAAAAAGAAGACAGTGAATCGGGGTATGTATGTATGTTTGTCCGACGATAAATCTCAAACCACTTATCCGATTTTCATGAAATTTGGCAAAAGAGTAGGTAATTTGAAGGTAATTTTTGTGTTCGTAGATGAATCAAATCAGTTCAGGGGTTTAGGAGAAGGAGGCGTATAGGCGTACCTATCTATTGGCTTTTAAAACCTTGACTTGTGAAATACGTATGTATGTTTGTCCAACGATAACTTTCAAACTACTTATTCGATCTTCATGAAATTTGGCAAATGAGTAGGTAATTTCAAGATAATTTTTGAGTTCGTAGATGAGCCAAATCAATTCAGAGGTTTTAGAACGAGAGGCGCGTAGGCGTAACTATCTAGGCTGAACACTTCGCTATGAAATATGTATGATAGATAGATAGATGAACACTATTGTACACCAACAAGAACAAAGCAGAGTAAAACAATAGAACAAGAATAAAAAGCAGCTAGTACAAGGGCGGCCTTATCGCTGTGAGCGATTTCTTTCAGGCAACCCGGTATGTAAGTATGTATTTTTGTCCGACAATAACTTTTAAAACGATTAAGTGTACATATTTATTGCAATAAATAAATTACTGAATTAAGTATCCGATTTTCATAAAACTTGGCATGTAGGTAGGTAAGTTCAATAGAGTTCAAATGTTTGTTGATGAGCGAAATCAGTTCAGTAGTTTAGGAGATAGGAGGCAGGTCGTCGCTCGATGTGAACTTCTATTTACTGTTATTGTCTACCTTTTGTTATCAAGTCCAACTTTATTTTATTACCATATTATTAAGATACTTTATTTTCTGTCTGTCTGTCGTTCCTGTTGGAATCTTAAGATAAGATAAGATAAGATAATCACTTATTTGCTAGAATGAAGGTACATAATAGGTTGTTACATGTCAATCAAGCGGTCCTATACATTCTGCCTCCATTCGAGGCGTGCAACTAGAATGTCTCGCACTTTCCAAATAGTAATGGAACTCTCAGGGTAGCTCACTACTCGATAACAACGCATTCTCAACCCATTCAAATCTTTCTTGGCCTATTCCTACATAATCCTTCATCCTGAATGACTGACTGACAAAGAACGTACAAGACCAAACCAATGAACATAGAAACATGAAAAGAGATTGTGTATCGCAGGTCGCGGCCTGCAGTTATTTTACCTAAGTATATGACAATTAATTTCGATATTTTTAAGTATTCGTTTCAATCACATAAGTTGATAATGCAGCGAGGTTTAGAAAATGACCAAAACAAGAGTTTAGTTTGATATAAGCATCGTAGTATCGATGGTAAAATGGCGTACAAAAGTGATGTTGCCAACCTGATAGGCAAAAACAATTGGCGGGATATCTTCTTACTGTCATTGTCAGCTGACAAGATTGGCAGTTAACGTTTTGATTAACGTTTCAACTACCCTCATCGAGTTTTTGCGGGAACGTGAAAAATGGCGCATTGGCGGCATTATTTATTGATTGTCAAAACTTGTATAACTTTGAGTGTTTAAGTGTAAAAACGGTGGTTTTTTATCCATTAAGTGCTCGTGAACGTGTATGAGTGTTGGTGAATAGTGTAATGCTGTAAAACGTTACTTTTCGTGTTGCCTCCAAAACTCCATATAAGGCTCTAGTAAAGTCGCAACCACCACTACTTTACAGGGGCATGACTTGACTTGACTTATGACAAATAATCTCTCCAATTACTTGACACTGGCTATATACCTTTGATGTGAAGCCATACCGAAGAACTTAGGTTCTTTGAAAAAAAAATAAAAAAAAACCTACCCTCATCATAAACAATTCGCTAGCTGTATGAATTGCTTTCGTTTCGTACCTAACCTACATCGGTGAATTCGGAGATAAAATATAATGTGTAAGATATGTGAACTATAAAAGTATTTGTAAAATACTGTGCCACGATGTGCTGAACGCCTAACCACACGCTTCGTGCGCTTGGATTTATATTTCAGGTTAGTTTCTAAATTGACTTATTTTTTAAGGATTTAAGGAGTCAGTTATTGACTAAATACATAGCTTGTAAGGTCTTGTGACAAATCTTAAGATTTATCACAGTTTTGCCAAGTTTATTCCCATTGTTTAAGGTCATTTTTATACAGCTATTATCTTATTATTTCCGCTGCTTTGGAATATAAATAGCATAAGTATTATTTGTAATCTACGCTGTTAGTAGTAACAGTGCAGTGTCACAAAAAATTAATGCATGCAGGTTGGAAAAAAATCGGGACCTGGGATCCCTACATTTTTTCCCAAACTCGACCTTTAACAAGTAGGTAGGTTCAATGCACTTTTTGAGCCAAATCAGTTCAGAGGTTTAAGAGGTGGGAGGCTAGGAGGCGAGTTTGGAGCGAATTAATGGTACCTAGATATTCACTTGGGTTCGAATACTAATAGCTCAGTAGTTGGTAATTTTCCGAGTACAGGTATCTATCTGTCTACAATATTGTAAACATGACCCGAGAAGACCTGTGGCCATTGTTGACAAAACAATACAATAAATATGAAATAATAGATGTTTAAAGTTCATAGATTACTTACGATAGAAGGTGAAAAACAGTCTATCTATTGACAATTATAATGGTCGAGTGGTAGTGTTTGACTGACACAATGGAAACGCGGGTTCGATTCCCGCATCGGGGCAAATAATTTTGGATAACGTTCCTAATAATCGAAAGAAAGACGCAGAGACCACGGTAATTATACTAAGTACGTATTAGGTACTTTTCTTTTCTAACGGATGTACCTATGTAAGTATTTTTGTTAGCTTAGTTAGTTTTGCTTAGTCAGGGCAAAACTAATAAATCGATTGAGCTGAAATTATTTAAGTGTTCCTACATAAACATTATTAGGAACTGGAGAAGAACATAGACAGCAACTTTATTTAATAGATACCTATTACATAAACATGAAGTGCAATCAAATCTAAATTTTAGCGGTACCTACCTACCTAGGTGTAAAAGTATTCGTATTAAATAAGTACGAATATTTTTATTTGGATCGAAAATCATAAGTAAATTGTCAAAGGACATAAGTAAATTGGGAGGCGGTTTGGACGAACCATATCCATCGACCCCCAATGGAACCCATCAAGATAAATGCAGTGGAAAATAGTTTTAACGAAGATATTTTTAATAGTTTAGGTAGAATCTAGAAAAATATTTATTTTCAGCTTAGGTATTGGAAGTACGTAAGGTAAGACTTATCTAAGGTTAAGAATTCTCACCCGGACGCCACATTTAATAAAATTTATCACTAGGTATGCCTATCGTCACGCTTCGCCTGATAGGTAGGTTATACCTACCTACTTCCCTAAACTGCGCAAAATAAATAAAAACTGCCTGCTTCTAAGGATTAAATAATTAAAGTCTAAGTGTCGCCGCACACGGGCCACCGGCCACAACCGCAAAACGCCGCCACCGGCATATGGACTCGCCGCACACGGTGGAAGCCGGTGGCCGCCACACGCTACAAACCGCCGCTACTCACTTCTTGTGGCAGCCACCGGCACACACGTAGTCAACGACCGCAAGTGGCGACCACCGGCCACAAGTGGCTGTCGCGCGCTTCAAGTACTTTTGTAGCTGCGTCTAGCTTCTCGTGGCAGCGTTTGTGGTTGTGGCCTGTGGCCCGTGTGCGGTGACCCTAAAGTGTCGATGACACACGGATTATTTAACAAGCTGCTTGTTGGTTGCTTGGTGCGAGTTTAAAAGCTAGCGTGTGAGCGAGTTAGCTTTCGGGAAGGATTGTCAACAAGCAGATTGTAAAAAAGCCGATGACACTGGGCGACTTTACACGCTACAAGCGAACTCGCTGGCTTGTAGCGTGTAAAAAAGCCGTGTGTCATCAACGCTATAGAATCAATTCTAATCATAAAACCTACAATAGGTATTTTTTTATTCCAAAAACGTGCATGCTAGCCACGCGTGGATGCGTGGGAAGATAAGTTTTTATTTAAAATCTCAGAAACCTACTGTTTACGTGATAATGTAGATACGTAGCAACACTTATTAACTGATATTTATTTATTTGTCTCAAGTATGGTTATTTTACCTACAGACGGGTAATTATGGATGGTAGGTATAAAGTAGATTAGTAGAGTCATATACTTCACTGTAGAATACAGTATACACATTTTTATATGGCTTCTGTTTTTCATTATCTCGATAATGTGTCTATAAAAAAGTCAACGTCGTGTTTACACCCTTGAAGTTTTGAAAAAACTGAAAACCAAATCATTATTCCAAATTAAATTTAAACATACGTATGACTAACCGACATATAAGAATATATTTTTGTAATTTCCTTCATTTTGACACCCTACTACTTACTCGATAGGTTTGGAAAAACAATAATATAAAATAAACCGCCATTTGTAAAAAAAAAAGGATCTAAGGACACTTGGGTTTTTGAGATGAATCTAACTATACCATCCAGCCGATTGGAAGATACGAGGTAACATAGATATTTACATACCTACAAAATACAAAATACGCATGAAAACATAATCCTTCCTTGGCAGTCGGGTAATAATCAACTGACTTAAACTGTAATTTATTAATAGTAACCGCACCATTGAAAACTGAAAATACGCAAGTTCGTTTTTCACGACACAGATGGTCGAGTCGAGTGGTGTGTTAGACTGCTACGCCGGGTCGCGGGTTCGATTCCGCCTTATGCATGTTCGATTCCGCATTAGATCAATGTGTGCATTAAAACACGTGCTTAACGGTGAAGGAAAATTACGTGAGGAAACCGGCATGACATCATAGAACCTACAAAGTTCGAAAAACATGTGTTAGGTGCAAGAAAGAAGCCTTCGAGGTGCACTTGAAATCCTTTCACCACCCTAGTTCAAAAGAACTAGTGACACGATAAGAAGAAGAAGAAGTACCTAATTTATTTGGTATAAGTAATATTTTCATTAAAATAATCATAATGTGGTGCATAATCTTCAGTATATTACTTTTTTTCTTCATAATTAACTTCTTTCATTAATTAACATACCTATATATTTTTTTTAATATCAAAGGAACTCGATTTTTTATCTGTAGGTACCTATCATTTGTCTACCACGAGAGTCTGCGGTGTTCCCAGCTAATGATAACACTAATCATTTTTATAATAACCTTATAATAATTATAGGTTTCATTGTAAACACCAACAGTCGTATCCAGGACGTGTGAGAGTGAGGTTATAAATATAATTATAAATTAAATTTATAATTATTCAGAATCATAAAAGCAGTGTTTGGTTTTTAACTGAAAATGGCGTCAATTTTTTATTCATTAACAGTAAGTTGCTTTAAATAATTATCCTATTTTTCAGATATTTTGTTTTAATTGAATATTTCATAATTTTTTGAGTGGTTTTCGAAAATATTTTTTATAATTTTACTATTTTGGTAAGTGAATGAAATTATTATTATGTTCAGTCAACTGCACAGACATTATATACTCCCAAGCTTTCACATTTAGATATGTAAGTACATTAATCTTAATTTTGCTCAAACATTAAATTTTAAAACAGATTTTAAGAGAGCTGTTTAAAAAAAAATCTATTGAGAAAAGTTTCACCAATCGTGTTTCTGTCTTACATTTATTTATATTATATCCTCAAGTAATCACTGTATAACATCAAGCTTGTAACTTGTAGGTACAGTACCGTTACTGAGTACCTAAGAATGTATCGCAGCGACTCCAAATTTACATATCCTCTGAGTAAGTATAATAAAAATGTAAAAGCTTGGGAGTGTTTACATTTCTGTGCAGCTGACTGTACACAAAGCTTCTTATTTTAATGATCCATCAATCCACATTGAGACCGCGTGGTGGATTAAGAATTAATTAGGACCCCTTCGCTCCTATGGCTGGAATGGCGTAGAGTAGATACTTCATAAATTAAGGTTATTTTAATTAATTAATATAATAATTCAAGACAAGACAATTATTATTTAAATTTTAATAAGAATTTTAGACTTACCTACCACAAATTGTAAATTACCAAAAAAGCTCAAATGGGCAATGCAGAAGGGGTACCTACCTTCTACGTTGTATATCCTGTGCAGTCAGAATTTTGGGTTTCTACAAAATTCTACAAGTAACAGCGGAGCTAGTGATGTGGCACCCGAGTCGAGCTTTTGCGAGTTGGCTCGAGCTAGGTTAAATTAAACCCGAGTTTGCCAAACGATGAATGAAACTTAAATTTATTATCAATGATGGGTAGATACCTATTGACGCTAGGCCATGTGAAAACTTGTAACGATAACAGTAGTCAAATTTTTTATCATATTTATTTTGAAAAAAATATCTGTTCTGTTCATAATTTATAATGGCAACTGATAATGCGTATTTTTCTGTTGTATAAACATCGATAACTCTAGTTATCATTTTTTGTTAATTGTTTCCTTGGTTTAGTCCAGGCGATAAATCTCTTAGTTAACATAATAATCGATTACACATGTCATCATAGATCAGAGAGTTAACTTCAGTCAATTACTTTTGTTAGTGATTGTACTGAATTTGAAGCAAAAAAAAAGGATTCGGATGAGTTGACGAACGATAATCAAGGTTTTACAAAAACATGGACAACCGACTTCAATTGGGCTGTTTTAGTGACCGTAAACACCACTGAAAAGTCACAGGGAAGCAAAATACGCAATTTCGTTTACTTCGATGAAATATTTTTTTTTAGTTATCTTGATATTAAAAAAAGGAAAATAATTTAAAAAACCGTTTTATAAACAACAAAAATCGGTGGTAAGAAACATTGTCTGTAAAGTTAGTTTACGGACGATAGTTTAACGTGAATATCAGCGTACTGGGACAATTAGCGTTAGCGGACAATGACCAATTTGATAACGTCCTGCTTTTTTGAAGTCTGTTGAAAATAAAATAAAATATTTAATTCGCAAATTCATCCAAAATAGACGAGTCTTTGTTGAATGATTTGATACTTTTTTGGTTTTCTTGGTCTGAAGTCTAGACAAGATTACTTTTAATTATCATAAGAATTAATTATAATTATGTAGATAAATCCGGTAACTACACACGACAAATTAATTAATTAATCGTATTCGTGATAAACAGGAGAAAGGCACGCACTGATACACCTAGGTTCAGAAATTATCTCTAAAGTTATTTCTGTGTTTTGTCCTACCTTGTTATCGTTAGCTCTTACCTCTTAACCAACTTAAGAAACGAGGAGGTTCTCAATACAGGGTTTTTAACTTTTGTGCTTAACATGGTGCATGGAGAAAAAAATCTCGTTATAAGAGTTACTAAAATTATAGTTGAATTTGTGACAGCGAGAATAATTTAGTAACGATTACAATAATAATAATTCCTGCTAACGAAATTTAGTAACGATTATAATATAATAGTTCTAACTAACAAAAGTTAGTAAAGGGTACAAGAAAATATATTATCAGTACTATTTTGACTCACTATCCCTTTATTTTTCTCCGTGTGGTCTCAAAACATTTTTGATTACACGACTACTAAGTACTAGGATTAATATCTAAGCCGTAATGAAGTACTTATCTACTTATAAGCTTGAGCAAACGAGCAAAAAAAAATGTTTGCTCGACAGAACAAAAGTAGGTACCTACCTAAAAGTTTCATCACCTTAGTCGACTCGAGCCGACTTTACCCGAACGAGCGTTACATAACCGAGCCTGAAATGGCAGTCTCATTGAATACCCACTAAATAAAAATATATAGATAGGCGAACTCTTTATTCCAACAAAAACCTTGCCTTCGACATATTACAAAACAGCGGGCGTTTGTTAATGGACGGCGCCGTTTGTAAAATGCCGAGTTATACAAAATGCCTGCGACATATTCGTATATACAGGGCGTCCCACGGATATGCCAAATGGAGGGAAAGTACCTTGAATATTGTAGATTAGTAGGTAGGAACATTTTACTGAAAGAAGACATTATTTGAATTTAAAAAACAGTTTTAACTGTATTCATAGATATTTATATAATTACATGGTTGAACCGGGAATCGAACCAGTTACACGAGAAAAATAATCATGTTAAAATTCATGGTCTTCCTTTTATATGTGACACTACGTTATTTAGCAAAAAATAATCCTTATGAAAAAGCTTTTCGATCGGTATGATAAAGCTTGGCAAAGCAAGGTGATTATTTTTCTCGTGTAACGGGTTCAATTCCCGGTTCAACTATGTAATTATTTAAATATCTATGAATGCAGTTGAAATTGTTTTTTAAATTCAAATAATGTCTTCTTTCAGTAAAATGTTCCATCTACAATACGGTATACGGTGCGCTTGTACTGATCTCCAATCTCCCCACTGAGAACATTATAACTCCCTATGAAAATAGATAACGCGGGTAGCAACAAGGCAAGACAACTAGAAACGACATCTAAAAATATTCCTCTAATTATCACAACGATAAACACTGATAAAGTTGAAATTAGGCCAAACGGTTGTCATGCAGAATGACGGAAATTTTATTTGTGCCCTTATTATGTCCTATCTTGGGATCATAAGTCTTGTGAATGAACTAGCGTAGGTTCGTAACGTAAACACTGATAAAGGGATTGAACCTAAAACCTAGGCCGAAACTAACGTAAACACTGATAAAGAAGATACTACGAAAGGCCGAAACGTATGAAGAAGACAAGCAAAATGTTAGTGTCATAGCAAAATACCTACTTAATTACTAAATATACATTATAAAATATGATAAAAAAACGCAGAATCATCTCATTTCTATAAATCCAGATTAAATCCGGTTAGAGACTTTGATGCCACAGTAAACAGGTAGACAAAAATTAGGCTTTAAGTAGTTGTATAATAAGGAATTGTAAATTTGTTATAGGCACAGAATGAGTATTAAAGTATCACAATGCAGTACATTGAAAAATGAAAGCCACATTGGCTAACTTTTAGTACATTTTGGTACATATTCGACAAAGAGAAGTAACAGGGTTAAATAAATATTTTATGTATGTTAAAACTACTAGGCTTTTTCGTTGTTAATAAAACAACATCGTAAAGAGTAACAAAAATTTGAAAATAGAGATATTTCATTTTTAATGACAGGGTGTCTGAAAATATTTTCTGTCTTGTATTCCGCATCCATTCGCATTGATACTACTATCTTGGTGTTCTATAGGAACACGGTTATTCATATATATTATACGAGTAGGTATCTGAAAACAAACAGCGATAACTTTTTGGTAATAAATGAAACTGGTACTAAAACGTAATACCTACAGACAAAGGCTTATTAAGTTTATCTTTATTTTTTTAAATAAATAAAAAAATATATGATGACATTATTATTATCGTGGGTTTTATTATGGCTCAAGTTTTGTATAATCACGATCGCGTGACCATTAATTAGTCAAATACCTAACTAAGTATTGTCATGCGTGATACATTTCGGCTGAATTAATGGAATTTTATACAGGGTGTCCCACGGATATGCCACATGGAGGGAAAGTGCCTTGAATATTGTAGAAAGAACATTTTACTTAAAAAAGACATTATTTAATAAACAATTTAAACTGCATTCATAGATATTTAAAAAATTACATGGTTGAACCCGGGAATCGAACCCGTTACACGAGAAAAATAATCACCCTGTAACTCTATCATACCGATCTAAAGGCTCCTTCATAAGGATTATACTTTGCTAAATAACATATAACATATCACAAATAAAAAGAAGACCCTGAAATTTTAAGAATTTGTTTGTTATAAGAGGTTAACTACTCGTAAATTCCTTTCTTACTCAAAGAAATGATAAAAATCATAAATTTATGCCTTGATCCCACTGCTGGGCAAAGGGCTCGGCATAAGGCATCGGTGGTCCATGTTTTGGAGTACGAATCAAGTTCGTCCAGCCAACGTCTCCTGGGTCTTCAACGACGTCTCGGTTGGCATTGGGTGGGCTCCATTCTGTGGTGGTTTTTGACCACAGTTTGCATCTACTAAATGTTCGTAATTTGAATGTGTTTGTCCATAGAGAAGCACACTACCCTGTCTGCTCCTGATAACCTGCCTGGCGCTGCTGCTGCGGGCGGCGGAAGCGCGGCCGCCCTGGCTTGCTCCAGGCTCCGGAGTCTTCACAGAATCCGCCGAATGCCACACAGATGTAAGTTTTTTTTTTCGGGCGGACGTAATGAGTAATGAGTATGCTAAACACGGAATACCCAATAACAAAGGTGTGTGTCACAGTTTCTACGACATAATTATTTTGCTTCATGACGATGAAGCTGCTCGGAATAAAACAACGTAAGTTACTTTCACTAAAATCGTAATTAATGAATAAACTTAACTAATATTCTAAAATCTTGCGCGGCGATTATTTTATTAATTATTAAACCATATCAATAAAAAGTTTCATATCATTTCATAAATAAATAATGGGCAAAACTTTATTTGGTATGTTTGACAATTTTTTTATTGAAGTTTTCAATAAATTCGTATTTTGAAGTCGGCGCTATTTCACCCATATTTATTTATTTAATACTTTATTGCACACACTTAAATGTAGTACAAAAGGAGGACTTAATGCTAGAGCATTTTCTACTAGTCAACCAGTTGATGGTAGAAAAAAGAAAAACTGGCGTACAACTTAAATGCTAATTACTTAAATATATATTTAATATAATAATACTAAATAATTATGTATTTATATATATATTTATAATTAAAAATGACTAAATAAATAATATATATATTATAATATAGTACATACATATATTATTTCGTGGATTTTAAATAGTGTTCACGGACTAATCTTTTGAAAGCTGGTTTGGTGGGTACCATTTTAATACTGAGTGGTAGAGAATTCCACAGCCCCACTGCAGCAACTTCAAAAGAGTTTCCTCGAAATGCTGTAGAATATTTGGGTATCTGTAAGCATAGAGTATTAGAGGATCTGAGATTGCGGTCATGGGTGTCGGACATATAACTAAACATCTTTTTTAAGTACTGCGGAGAGTTGGGATCCTTCAAAACTGAAAACAGGAGACACAAAATTCTCATGTTTCTTCTATCCCTGATCTTTAGCCACTTTAGTTTTTGACGGTACTCAGACACATGGTCATATTTACGGAGACCGTATATAAACCGGATACAGGTGTTGAGCAGCCGATCAAGCTTGTTTAGGTGATCAGCTGAAAGATCAAGAAACGCCACATCGGCGTAATCAAGGATGGGAATGAGAAGAGTGTTCACCAAAGAAATTTTAGTTTTTACAGGTAGAAAGTTTTTAAACCTGATGATAGTATGGAAACTAGCAAAGAATTTACGTGAGATCTCTTTCACATGCGCTTCCCACTTCCATATCCTTTAGTATCGTATGTTTAAATTTCAATACCATGCCACAAGCAGAAATTAAATAACTAGGGCGTACGTTCCCGAATTCTGTGCCTTAATGAGGCCGCAGATGGCCATTACTGCAGCACCAGAGTCTCGGCGAGCGCTGAATGCGCTAGGCCTTAAGTAAGGATTGGGTAACAGCATAAGGATACCGACTAAAGGGTATCTAACCGACTAAAACCCCATGGTGGCCGACCTCTGCTCATTAGAGGGACCCCGGGATATCCGAAGAACTAGTCCCTCACGCACGTTGCCCTTGAGGCCCGTCCCGGGCGCGGGAAGGCTTTTAAGGCAGGAATTACTTAAGTATTTTAATCTCGTTGTTACACAGTCGAAGTCGTGGACGAAAAGTAATATTCGTTAATAATTTTATGCTAATTAAATATTAATTGGCACTAAAAGTTATCTGTTTTGGCACAAAGTCCAAATATTCACGCGATATACCATGCCCCTTACGATAAAAATACCAGCGGTTTGTTTTAAAATAATTAATTACTAAGATTATAACTAATTGGCGTTTCCTGACTTTGATTTTCAATGACCCTATTATCTACTTAGATCCAGTGTGAAAAACACTTTAGCTGTTTTTTAATTTTATTTATTTGGGACAATTTACATACATTTAAGCTTTAACATACATTTAGCTAATGAATATTGGCTAGTCTAAACAATTCGGTTGTTTTTTTTTTAATGGTTTTATGTACTTTCAGATTGGTTCCATAAAACCTAAACGAAATTGCGTATATTGCTTCCCTGTGACTTTTCAGTGGTGGGGTTAATTATGAATTATTAAGTATTCAGTGGTGTTTACGGTCACTAACTACAGTCCAATTGAAGTTGGTTGTAGTATGTTTTCAACCGACTTCAAAAAAAGAGGAGATAAATTCAGTTGTTGTTTTTATGTTTTTTACCTCAGAATTTTGTTGTTTATGAATCGATTTGAAAACAGATTTTTTGTTTGAGAAAATGAAAGTAGGTATATCCTATACCATAAAACTTTATCAAAATCGGTTCTTTAGTTTAGGTTTTTAATCAAACTATCTGAAAAATGTGTCGTCGAAGTAAACGAAATTGCGTATTTCGCTTCCCTGTGACTATTCAGACTGGCTCCGATTGAAGTAGGTTGTTGTATGTTTTTGTAAAACCTTGTTTACATATTATACAATTGATTATTTTTTGTCTATTGCAGGAAGAACTCCTAGACTTGTGTCAGCGCTGCGCCAAGCTCACCAAATCCAAGCTGGCGTACCCAGCGTGCTGCTCCACGGACATGAAAGCTAGATCCTGGTGCTCTGACTACGTGTATTTCGGCCGAGGAATCTCCGAACACTCCTAGATAATGTATGAGTTACTTTTGGTAATTTATGAGTTACTTTAGATAATGTATGAGTTACCTCATATACTTACTACTCGAGCGAATTAGCATGCAACCTGGCTGCCACTCTCGCTTGCAACTTGATGCTGCCCCCGCTGCCCCGCGCGGTGCCCACCTTGTTCCTTTCTTCCTCTAATTGCGAAGACTTATCATTACCAAGTATTGCAGGACCTCTTCTCTATCAAGATTATCCAATTCCATGCACAAACGTCATTCGAGCCAGGTGTCATGTAAATTCACCTGAGTAGTAGGTATGAGTTACTTAAGTTAATGTATGATTTACCGTAGATAGGTAATGAGTCGCTTTAAGTAATGTACGAGTTATTATATTTTGTGTATGAGCTACTTTAGATAATGTATGAGTTGCCTTAAATAGGTATGAGTTACTTTACGTAAATGTATGAGTTACTTTTAGTATAATGTATGAGTTAACTTAGTTAGGTTTGTTAATATAAGTTATGTCTGTCTGTCACACCTAAGTATGGGATAAGCGCAGGAAAATGATGATGATGTTTATATGTTACAATGCATTTATTTTTTGAACGGTATGCGATACTTAACTAAAATATTGTAATGCATTATGGTAATAATGGGTTTTGTAAATAAAACGTTTGCTCTTTATTTACCTAATACTAATAATAGAGAATATATATAAATCAAGATTGTTGCTGTGGTTATACATACTACTTTTTTCTCGTTTAAATACCTTTTCAGCTTCGGATTTATGATGGTAAAAATATATGCTAATTTGTAAGGAAAGTAAGTTTTGTTTTGCCTTTACGGTGTGTTACTAAAATGGTCATGCAAGTCGATATGAAGACCTTATTTCAATGTGTCAAGGAGGGTCCAACGAATTGATTTTATTTTGATAACTGTATAAATAAATAGATAAGTTTACTCTGTGATAATAATTAATATAAATAATCTAAAGATGAAGGATACATTTTTTTTATTACTTTGGACATACAACGCCATATAGTACTAAGAAAACCAGATACTTATTTCAATACTTAGGTACTTTTTTTGTAAATACATAGAATACATAAAAACACCCAGGATCAGGACAAACATCGATGTTCATCACACAAAGTCTTGTCCTGAAGCGGGAATCGAACCCGCGACACCGGAGCGGCAGTTCAACACACTTGCCACTCGACCAGTCGTGTCGTCATAAATAAAACTAATGTTTAAAAATCCATAAATTAATTTATTAATACTATTTGACATTATAACAAGTTTTTTTATGTACAAAATCTCTAATTCATTTATAAGTATTTTTCTAGCACTTAACAAAGAGCGTATGATCATTTTTTAACATTACTTATTTTTAATTAATTAAAATTTATGTAACAATTTGTTAAAATAAAAACGTGATGGCATTGTTATATAAAGAAATTTAAGTACTCAATTAAAAATAAACTTGCCGTTAAATATAATTTCATATCAGTACACTTTTTGAGAAAGAATAAACTTTAGATTAATTTAGTTACAAATCATTAATCTTATAACAATTAGGATTAAAAGTTCCAAATGAAAAGTTAATTTTACATTCGCATAAAAAGTCTGATCTTATATTAGTAATAATTATTGGTAAAAAAAATAATTAATAAGTTTTTTTACATAAACGTGTTTGGTATGTAACTTTGAACTGTTTTATAAAACTAATTAATTTAAAAGTTTGAGTAAAATACTCTAGCGCCGTTTCGAACTTATAACTAAAATACAAAACATGAAAAAAATCGTTGTTATAGTAAAATAGCATAAAATAATAAATGCCGATCACGCTACGGGCCTTAACATTAAGGTGAACACAACTACATTCGTACATATTCGTACGAATCCACATTCTACTTATTTTTTCATCTTTGGGCTTTTATTGTTAACTAAACAATGTAAAATTTACATGATCACCTGTATTTTACACTAAATTTAAATTTAAATTTCGGCTAAAATCAAAAAACTCTGAGTTTCCCGCATGGACGGATATTATAAAAATTCTAAGTGTTTCTATACATTTCTACATAAAGCATTAAATAATTTTTAATTTTAAAATGTAGGCCGTTATATTCTGTCTGTAAAAATAAATGTGCTTTAAAGAAATACCCTGTGAGCGTTTGAATTTTAAAGAACTAAAAACGGGATTCAAACTGAAATTTACAAAATTTCAGCGAAGTTACAGAAATTTAACTGCTAATTCAAGCCTTAGTTTTTTAACTTTACATAAGTATGTACAAATTGTACATTTTAGCTACTTTTATTAATAATTAAGTACATTAGGCTTTCAAAGTTATTGGGTCGTCTAAATTCAGTGCAGTTATTTACAAGTTATTTGAAAGTATTTGAGTTGAAAAACAATTTTAAGTCTAGTTTCATTAAACTTGTTAATTTTATTATGCTTTTACTGATTAATGTTAACGAGAACAAGTAATTAATAAATGTTATTTATTAGATTAAATAAAACGTCGCAATCAGCAACGAAATCGTGAAATAAATTACAAAATAAATAACGAATTAACCGTTAAACGCAAACGGCAATCGATTACTTGTCGACCATATAAAACAGTTTTTCAATCAAATCAATTTCAAAGAAGATCTTCCTTATCGTAGACTTCCATCATCTTCTGCTGTTCTTTGATCTTCTTCATCTGCGCGTAGATGGAGGCTTGTTTGTAGTTGATAGGCCCGTAGTCCTTCATGTCTGCATCGGCGTAGATGAACTGGTCATCCGGTCTGAAGGGCTACAGGAAAAAGGGGATTGTTTAGATAAGGGACTTTCTAATAACACTAATGCCGACTTGCACCAAACTATCGAAGTTCTTAAGCAATTACCTACTTAACTCGCTTGACAGAACTGGCAAGCGAGAAAAGTATTTGCTTAGAAGCTTTGACAGTTTGGTGCAAGTAGGCATAAAGGGTAAAAATCGTAAACGAGAAGAAATTATAAGAGAATATGGACCGTTTTTAACTTTTGATGTTTTTCCGAAATTATACATATACGAATTTATGAAAGTGGTGATTCTAGATATACCTAATAGAAAAAAAAATATATCGTTTAAGGGTGTTTCGAATTTAAGGGTTTATTTGCTTAATACATAAAGCATTTTATTCCAAAAGTAAAATTTATCGAACTTATGCATGAAAAAAAGTAAATAAAGAATTATATTCAAATCCTTAATTCTGGTAAGTAGTGAAAAAAAATCAAGAGTTATTTACATAAATAAATTGCAACAAATAAATAAATGATAAAAATGTGTTGAAGTGAAAAGTTTCATCAAAAGCAAAAGAGATAGCAAAATATTTAAAATTATTACAATGAAAGCCATTTACATGAACTAATAAATTAATGTGAATATCTTTGGATGTTAGACTAATAAGTATCAATAACCTATAAATGTAAAATACATAGTTTTTATAAAAGCGAGTACAAAAGCTTAGTAAAAATTAAATTTTGAAAATTACCTTTCGATTTAAAAAATGTACGTGTCACTCTTGGAAAAGCGTTCCTAGAAATAAAAATAAACGATCACAACAATGCATTACATGCTTTTCGAAATAATTTTGGAAATTATGCGGCAATTTTTCAGTGGAAGTAAAATTCATGCCAAGCAGAGCAACTTTTCACTTCGCACATGTAAAATATACAAGAAAAAATATATTATACGAAAATATTTTTTTAACAGTTAAATAAATATCAAAAAAGTTTTCATCGAATTAAAATTGGGGACATTTTTTGTGGAATAATAAAATTGCATTAGGTACGTGTAGGTGCGGCGGGTACACTATATAAGTGCACCCGCAAACGTGTCGCCGAAGGCAGCCACGCCCTACAGCAACAAAATGTATGAAAAATTGCGGACGCTAGCCACCGGTAGCTGTAGTCAACGACCTGTTTGCGGGTGCACTTCTAATGCTATTTGTGTGCATCGCTCATTTCTGTATCAGTGAAAGTGTCTATAGTTAAAATAGGTTATTTACAAAGCATGCATCTTACCTTTTATACATCAATTTCGTTGAATTTGAGCGTAGCATAGTCGCTTCGCTGCTGAGGCTGCCCTTTTCTACTCGGTACAGTCTTACTATTACTATCAGTATTACCCCCTATTGTATACGTATCATACAAATGTCTATTAGAATTGACTGTATTCTTAAATTTTAAGTTATGATTTCCTAAAGCTAGATCTGCGTACACTAGTTTCTTCTTAGGTTTGTCCTCTTTAGGACCTAACGTGTTGAAATTAGGGTTGTATTGTTCAGGGCCTAAGTTTCCTAGATTTCTTGTGGAGTTTGATATGTAGTTCCCTTTTAGAAGTTGCAAATACGATTTACGTTCTGATTCACTGTATTCTGGTTCAGGATAATTTGGTTTTTCGTAATTATCGTAAACCCCTACACAGGACAACTTTTCTCTGAGACTTTCTGATTTTTTCAAACGATTCAACTTTTGATTCTTATCTTTAGTTCTGTTCAAAGTTTTCGTGTAATATTGAGCGTCCTGCTGGTATATAACAGGGCCCATAGTGTTATTGTAGGCCCTCTCTTGGTCTACAGGAATCCGTTTGTCTACCCTGATTGGTTGAAAGTAGCAAAAACTGTGGTGTTTTTGAATAGGAATTTGAAAGTTCTTTTTGTTTTTCCCTTTTGAGCTAATATTAGTGAAATGGTTGCGCTTTTGCATGTACTGTTGCTGGAGTATATTAGTGTTCTGAAAACGACATTAGTTTGTTAGTAAGTTATTGACACAAAGCAGTATGGGTCGAGACAGAAACAAAACGTAAAAAGCTTATACCTGACCGTTTTCGCTTTCCGTTAGACTACTTTGGACTGAATTGCTTCTTCTGACAACTGATATCTTTGGCACAGGTCTTTCTGACAACTTTGGTATTTGTAGCGTCTTATCCGGCGTGATCACTTGCTTCTTTGGCAACCCAACTTTGTTTATTCCTTGATCGTTCAACTGATTCACGACAGACTTAACCAGAGACGTTGAAGGTAGAATGGAAGAGAGATTCTTTTTAGGTGTTGCTCCGACTATATTTGGCTTCACTACATTAACTTTACTGTCATCTTCACTATCATTTTCTTTTTCAACCCTCAGTAGCTTCAACTCATCATTGAATACAGTCTTTAAATTCTCAGCAGATTTGGTTGGTCTAACAGGAGCGTCGATTGTATCAAATGATTTGTTTTTAGTGTTTATCAAAGGCATTGATAAATTGACATAAACATGGTCATTCGAGACCGGTGACGCAAGAGGGGTTATTTTAGTTCTAGGTGCAGGTACTGGCCTATTTAGTGAATTGGTGGAAACATTCATTTGATCTATACTCTCTTCGTATATCTGTATAGAGTCGGTTAGGTTTTCAAATTGTTCTACGCCACTTATTTCTGGTTTATGTTGTCGCAGAGATGGAAAGTTTTGGTAAATATTATCATCGATTTCTTTATCTCCTTCCGAATCTGTGTTTTTATTATTGTTTATTTCAGTGAAATTGTCCGCGTATTCTGTGTTGGGATAAAATCTCTCTATGTTCCGTTTTCTCACAAGTCTCATAGATTGAAATCTTGTTGGTTTCTTGACGGCCCTCATATTCAACGATGAAAACTTTCTTGTATCTGTTTCTGAGATTTCTTCATCTATTGTCGGAAACTGTTTGAGATAATTTGGTTGCTTTGGCGGAAAATAAGTGTTTAACAACACCGTTTGGTGTAGTGGGTACATTTGTTGGATCGGTGATAACATTGGTATTCCATAGTTTATGGATGTCGATGATTCGACGGGATACGCTATAGCGTTCTGGACAAATGGAGGGCATACAATCCTCGGCGTGAAAGATGGGTTGGTTGTGAGTTGTTTTTGCAAAGCCTCAATCCTTTTCGTAGTCTTTTGGTTGGTGTCAATAACTCGTGGCTGTATAGCTTGCACGGGCTATGTTATTGCAAACAAAACATGAAAATGGACAAAACAAAATTATGTAGATGCAAATTAAAACATCAAGTCACGATTATCTTATCCCATTTGAAACGTCTGTATAGCATCGTTAATTGGTCATTTCATTATTGTTGTTTTTAAATCAATTAATACCTTTGCAAATCTTTCAAATGAAATGAGATAACAAAAAGTTAGATAATTATTTTCACGATTCAATTAACTTCTCACATGCTCAAAGTTCAAATCATTGTTACTATCTGTCACAAAGTATTTTATATTGTTTTATCTTATTATTGTTATATATTTACCTTGTTCGGTGGTTGTTGTAGTCCGTGGAAGGGTAGGTTCTCGTAAAGACCGGGGTCCCCGAGACCGTTGGCTGCATTATCTACGCCATTCGTAGGTGGGCCTGTAAACATAGAAATAGGGTTAACATTTTCAAAATTACCAAGTTTTATTTCTTAATCATCTTTGGGGCTTGCTTATTTTTTACAATACTGTTTTCTATTGTACAAGTTACGAGATGACCAAGGTCCTCTTTTGATGGAGTCAATCTAAAGTTTTCAGGTTCCAACATCGGATCTCAGCAATTTTCAAAACGTTTAATAGACGCATATCGTTCAATGTTGCATGATACTCTTACTTCTATTATTACTACTTTTGATACTCTTATAGAAGAGTTGTTCATATTATCAGTTCAATTTGTTTTTTCTAATTCATCTATAAAAATATGTCGTTCAATATCAAAACTATTAAGCAAATATGTGTGTAAAGTAGGTTTAGGATTCTTAATTATTTTAAATGTATGGATATATTCGATTCATAATTGGATTTTAAAAGTCTCTCCAAAATAACTGATGAAGTTTGAAATTGTGCAGCATCGGTGTAGCATTGATCTCTACTGTTGTGATCAAAACACTGTGGTAGAAAGTGTTAATGCATAATTCAAAGCGTACGTTACAAAAGCCATGCGATACTTACTATCCCCCGGCTTTTTCCGTTTCCTGTTGTTTCGGCTCTCATTAAATGGCTTGACTTTAATACTCGCAGAGGTAATTTTTTCAGGCCTTTTGAACGACACAACTAAAAACATGCCAACATTAAAACAAAAGTCGTGCATAAGTAGCTGGGTACAGAAGCAAGTGGAGAAAGTAAAACAAAAGCAAAAATAATTTTAAAAGAAACAAATGAAATAGGTTGACAAAAGCGACTTGAAAATAATGTTAAAAATTATAACGAAATTAAAATGGATGTTATAGAAAAAGTTCGTGAAGGAAGAAACGTGATATTTATATTGAGTTTGTGTCACTGTCATGATAAAAACAAAAATGAAACAGAACAGAAATAAATGACAATATAAATTAATATACAAAGAGTGTGAAAGTTTGTGTTAGATTTATTGCCCCCATAGTGCCTTAACCTTATTTTGAGAAAAAGAAAAATTTATATAATCTACCTCCTTCAGTAACAATGACGTTAGGAGTTTCACTCTGAAAAAACGATCTAAGTCTGTTCTTTTGTAGAACATAACCAGATTTGTTCAAGTTTATCAAAGAAACCGCTCTTTTGTTGCTCTTATTTATTTTCTTATACTTTCCACTGTCATCATCGGAATCATCGCTTTTCCTTCTCAAGCCTCTTATAATTCCCGTAACTACGTTTTGAGTGTGTCTTCTTGGCTTACCGTTCTTTTTCGAATATTGACTTTTATTCTCACTTTCAGTAATACTTTTCCTTTCAAGCAAACCCAAGTTCGCACCTTCCTCTTCAGTCTTATTCAATTGCAGTCTTGCTTGATTCTTAGGACTAAGTGTGTGGTTCGAATTCACGTGAACTAAAACACCAGGCTTCAATGGCCATTTATTTGGTGTCACAACAGTTTGAGCTTTGTGGCTTTCATCTTTGGGTTCAGTTTTAGGCGTTTGCATAGCTGTTTCTTCATCGACGTTTATCGTCGCCTCTAGTTGTGTGAGATTGGCTTGTAAGCTGGTGTTTTCTCTAAACTTGTTCATTTCAAGGTTGTAGCTTTGTGAATCTACAAGCCGTGTTCTATCTGCTGATTTTGGACTGAATGTAAGACTCAGTCGTGGTGATAAAGCTGGTAAAGCTTGTGATATGATAGACTGAGCTATGGACACCTCGTTTAGACAGCTACCATCCGGACTGATAAAGAAAATGAACAATGTATTAGATAGATGCGATGATTTTTTCAACGAAATACGTAGAATTCCTACCCAAGATAATAAAGTAATGATCGTTAGATGAATATAAACGTATAATATGAAAAATATACAGATAAAAAGTACATATACATACATTTAGCATACATGATAGTATAAATATTGGTACGAGAAGAATGCTTTCCAAAATCATGCAACATTGCTCATAAATTTTGCCAAACTACAAAACTTCAAGTCTACGGCACTTTTGAAAACTCAGCAAAACATAGCGTCAAATGAAAGAAAGCATTCTCCATCTATATAAAAATAAATTAGTTTGTTAGTTGATATACCTGATGTATTGATTGTAGTCAATCTGAGTACGTCTGGTGTTAATGCTGTTAGAAACCTACACAAGAATATATTTATTAATTCCAAAATATTAGTAATGGAATAAAGAATTGATACAAAACATGGTCTCTTTCTAATATAAACAATTACAAAAAATAATTTGACGTAAAACTCAAGTAAAAGTGTGATGCCAGTCAAAAATATAGTCATGCAAAATGCTAAATATAAAGTTAAATCCTAAAAACAGCCGTTGGTCCAAGCAAAAACAAAACGCAAACTCAATGACCTTGTTGACCTTTTCAGAAACTTTGGCCACTTTAATGACCCTTGACTGACCTTTAAAGGTCAAGGCCTCTGCGTAGGTACCATAATTGACCTTGTCGGAGGCATTGATAATGTGTGCCATGAATCGGATCGGACCAACGGTGTTGCTGAAAATAGTCAACTTAATTTTACTAGTATAGTCTTTAAAGTCTTGCATGACCTTTTTTTCAAGATATATAACAATCAAGAGATACTACGGTAACTGATTAATGGAACATAATTTATAAATAAAATAAAGAAAATACCTACTACTAACGAAAGAGATTTACCAAGAAGTTAACTTAAATGCAAGAAAATACTCAATGATGATTCAGTTTACAATGCTTCTAGTTGGGACATTCTAAAGTAACAGACAACTAGGATAATTGAATATGAAAAAAAAAGATAAATAATCTAATAGAAAGTTTTCGCAGCAAGGAAGGTTATTTCTTAAAATTAAATAATAAAATTCTATCTAGAAACATTATAAAAATAAAACTTATAAGGTAGTAACTAGACAAGACATTCTAGAATTACAAAGATGAAAAAAATAAATTAATTAAAAAAAAATGCTAATACTCACTTCTCTCTTTCCTCTAACTCAACTGGATTGTTAACTGTTTGTTTGTTAGTCGATGTGTTTAGTGTTTAGCAGCATCCGGGAAAGACAAACAGAAACATGTTAGATTCAGTTAGAACACAAGTGAATGATTAAATCATGACAATGCATAAGAAAACAGAACAGAATATAGGAAAAAGATAAGAAAACAAAATGAAAAAAAATAGTCCTTAAAAATTAAATAAAACTTGACTTCTACGGATCAAGATAAAAATCGTATAGGTACGAATAAAGCAAAAAAAATTAACTTTTGCATTGAAAAGGGTACGCAAAACTTCAAGCTGATTTTAAAGAATGAACAAAAAGTATAAGCAGTCTTCTTCTTATAGTGTCACTAGTTATTTTGAACTAGAGTGGTGAAAGGATTTCTAGTGCACCTAGAAAAGGCTCTTTTCGTGCACTTAAGCAGTTAGAACAAAGGAATAAAAAGTTTCAAATCAAAGAACTGAATAAACACAAGGAACAACAAACAAAATTAAATTACATGGCCAAAGCATCAAACAAAACAACATTTGGCTTATTATTATTGACCATTACAACAAAGAGCATTAAAAATAATGGAAAAGCTGCTTTGTTACTTTATGCTCATACAGAGTTAACTACATAACAATACTAATGTAAATAGTCGTTGTTGATAAAAATACAACAACACATAAACTAAAGAAGATGTTAATAACATAACTTTATACCTACAACATCAAAAAAGTTATTGATTAAAATACAAGTACACATAAACCTAAAGAAGTAGCTCCACTTACACTTGGATTTGGCTCGCATGCGGCGGCAGATGCAGATGATGAGGATGCACAGGATCACGGTAATGACGAGGATGGCCAGCGCAATGCCACCAATGAGAATCAGCTTCTGCTGGTCGCGCCACCACACCTTTGTGCCTGTGTGTGGAAGGTTTATGGTTGGGTGATTGCCATTTGGTATATTTATAGCCCCAAATAAAAGATGGGTTGTTTAACCTAACTCGCTGGCACATTTCTACATTTTTGAAGATGAAAATTGACTGAGTATAGACTTAAAAAAGTGGAGCGGTGATTTCGTTATTACCAATCGGGCGAATCAACATGACACCTGGCTGCCTCTCGCTCGGAACTTGATGCGTTCCCCGCTGCCCCGCGCGGCGCCCTCCGTGTTTCTTCTTCCTCTAATTGCGAAGCCTTATCATTACCAAGTATTACAGGACCTGTTCTCTATCAAGATTATCCAATTCCACGCTGTACTTTGCACAAACGTCATTCGAGCCAGGTGTCATGTTTATTCGCCCGAGTAGTACATCCTCACGATCACGACATGCCGTAACATGGTAAATAATACTCACTAAAACTTTCCAAGTTGGCTGCAAAACATACAAAAATGTTTTAAGTCTTATTATTTTAATCTAAATACACAATGGAACAAAGTCAGATGCGGGTTCTCTCTCTTTTTTTATCGATTAGGTAACTTATTCTAAACAAAAAAGGCTCAGGTTTCACATAAACAAAATTTACCCTAAAACACGGTCCAATTTTAATCACCATAAAAAAATACGCATAGTCAGTTGCGTTACTGAATACGGCAAAAAAACTTAAAAAAATTTAGTCGAATTTTTAGCAAAATAAATTTGATTGTAATTGGATAACTGTTACCGTTAGTAGTTTTACTGTGGATTTGCGTCAGGCGGTACCTTTAATTGATTATAATTTAAGTTATATTCATCTTTTAGCAAACCCGGGTACCTAGCTCGGGCGCCGCACTCGCGCCGCTGTCACTCTGCCATTTTGTACAAATCCAAAATTCTGACTGCACAGATACAACGTAGTACCCCGTCTACATTGCCCATTATTTTTTTTTTGGTAATGAATAATTGGTGGTGTATAATAAAATATAAGTATCCCTCTCATCTATTATATTAGGGGGCCACCCACAGACATAGATCTAAGATCTAGATCTATGTCTGTGGGGCCACTGAACTAACCCAACCACCAACTAACGAGTGCTGCCATCTATGACTCACCCATGACATCACGTTCGCAGGCGCGCGACATCCCCACCGAGTTGTTGGCGACACAAAGGTAAGTGCGGTACACCTCCACGGACGTGCTGAGGCGGAGGTAGCTCTGGGCGCCTTTCTGCCAGATCTTCTCATCTGTTATTGTGTCGTTGTCGTTTTTGAGCTTCCAGGAGAATGAAACCTTAAAAAAACAATTATTATTTTAAAAATAAACAAATAATAAACACTTCAAGGAAAGAACATGACGCAATTTTGTTTATCTGTATGATAAATATCAAGATAAAATTATGAAAAAAAAAAATGGAAAAAAAACCGGTCCGAATCGGTTGATAAATAACTAAGTTTTGATGTAAAAAACACAAAAAAACCAGCCGAATTGAGAACATCTTTTTTCTCTTGAAGTCGGTTGAAAAATATATTAAAACGCTCTATAACTATACATTATTAAGTCACAAAAAAGTTGAAATGGTTATTCTTGTTCCAGTTTGTAGGAAAAAGGAGATAAAGATCTAAAAGTTAGAACAACATACCTCAGTAGGGTTAGCGTGTGCAGTGCAGACTAGAACTTGCTCTCCGTCGATGTCAGACTGTTTTATTCCACACTCAGGTACATCTGAAACAAATACATAAACGTAAGTAGGTACTATCGTCATTAATATTTTTAATAATTACTGGTTGTACAGTTAGCTGCACAGACATTTACGACGAGAGGGCGCCTATATCAATATTTATCTAAAAAAAAATGAGTTTGGTTGATATAGCCATACGATACCAAAAATACTAAGTAGGTACAGTCAGCTGGACAGACATATACACTCCCAAACTTTCACATTTATATTATACTCTTAATTTTGCAAAGACAAGTGCATGCAAGCTTTTCAAATTAATGTCGTCATGTTACTTGTCAGAAAAATAATGTCTTTACAAAATTAAGAGTATAATATAAATGTGAAAGTTTGGGAGTGTATATGTCTGCCCAGCTGACTGTACGTACCAACTTAGTATTTTTGGTATCGTATGGCTATATCAACCAAACTCATTTTTTTAGATAAATATTGATATCTCGTTGTCAACAATGAAAAGTCTAAGTTTTTTTTTAATTCAACAAAATAAAAAAAAATACTCATAAAACAAGGTCTATGTATAGACAGCGTCATAGATAAGTATCCGCCTTCCACAAGATACCCAGCTTGAAATCCCTTCAAAAATTCGTATAAAATTATGATTAACCTGACATGATTCTAAAAATATAATTTACATTTGACGGCAAAGCATTTTCGTACGTCGCGGCGGCGTTTTGAAGGGATTTTAAGCTGGGTTGCAAGTAAGATACTTATTTATGACGCTGTCTGTACAACACATATTCACACAGAAAGTAAAAAAAAAAGCAAACTTACACAATACATTCAAATATACAGTAGTGTTGACGGAACCGTGTCTGTTGTAGGCTTCACAGACATAATCGCCGCCATCTTTCCTCTGCACCGGCCCCAGAAGCAGCGTGTTAGACGAAGATAACACTAGAGAGGTGTTGCTGTGCTCTTTCCCCGCAGATTTTGATGGATTTTCGCGCCTCCACGAGTAAGAGGGCATTGGAAAACCCCTGTAATAGATAAATTATATAATTCTGTAATATTATTATTATTTGTTGATAGACGAGCAGCTTCCGCTGATGTGTCTATATCACACAGTGTTGGTTTTTTTTAATAGTTTTGTGTCACTTTTTTTAACATAGTCTTGTTGGTTCGTAACCAAGTGTCGAGTTTGTTCTTGAACGAGTTTGTGGATGCTGCAGAAACAACATCCTCTGGCAGTATATTCCAGTTGTGCACCACTCTGTTGCTGAGGAAGTGATGAGCCGTAAGGGTGTTGGTTAGATCACGATTTAATTGGAGTTGGTGCCCACGAGACGATTTTTGTGGTTTCTTTGTTGTGTATATGTCTTGAAGCTGCGGCAGGTTGTATTGATGGGTCAAAATTTTATAGCGTCATCTATTGGCAGATGATTTGCGATCCTTCTTCTTCTTATCGTGTCACTAGTTCTTTCGAACCAGTGTGGTGAAAGGATTTCAAGAGCGCCTCGAAGAGGCTCCTGTCGTGCACTTGACACATGTTTTTAGAAATTTTATTTTAGATTCTATGACATGCCGGTTTCTTGACGATGTTTTCCTTCACCGATAAGCACGAGTTTAAGAAGACCAGTCATATTATATTACAGAATCTTCTCCTGTCTGTAAGGGAGTGTAAAGGGAAGATAAACCTTTAACAATTTTAACGGTTTAAAGTTGATGAATAACGCCATCTATTGGGGAATTGAATTACCTGGCAGAACAGACAACTTTGGCGGGTATTTCATTTTCGTTGACGGAAACTACTTTTGGAGATAGTGTTATGTTTTCTGGTTCATCTGTAACAAAATTAAATATATAAAATAATAAAGGTAAATAAGTTACTCGGTAAAATAAAATAATATAATAATAAAATTACGTATATACTGATTAACGCATTTATTTTTCAACATTCATTTTACGTTCATCTCTATTTTACGAATATTTTTGGTTTACCGTTAGTTTGTTCAAGTTTAACTCATAATTAAAAAAGTCCATGGCTTAACTTTAAAAGAAAAGGTAAACAGGTTTTTAAAGAGAGTAAGATGGAAACACTTACATTCGACAGCGAACTTGGTGGTGCTATTAACGGGTGGTCCAGCCAGATTCTTGGAGGAGCGGCACGTGTAGCGCGCCGTGTCCGCCGTGCGGTCCAGCACGCCGCGCGACCACGCAGACATGTTCCAGTGCTGGAACATAGCCAGCATTAGAACGTGGAACAACCATCATAGGAATGTGGGAAATGACCGGCATTGGCACGTGGAACATGACTGGCTTTGGAACGTGGTACATGACTGGCATTGGTACAGTCAGCTGCACAGACATGTATACACTCCTAAGCTTTAACATTTATATTACTTACTCTTATTTTTGCAAAGAAAAGTGCAACATTTTCAAATCAATGTAGTCATCTTACTGTTCTGAATGTCTGTGCAAAATATTGTATAGATATCTGTTCAGCTGACTGTACATGGAACAACCAACATAGGAATGTGGAACATGACCAGCATTGGTACGTGGAACAACCAGCATAAGAACGTGGCACATGACCAGCATTGGAACATGGAACAACTAGTACTGGAACGTGGAACATAACCTAACCAGCATTGGTACGTGGAACAACCAGCATTGGAACATGGAACAACTAGCATTAGAACGCCTAACATTACCAGCATTAGAAGTCAATTTTATACCCTATCTAGTCATTACCAAGGTAGATTCAGTAGCTTCGAAGTCATTTTTATTCCCCTGCGGCGGGATCTTTCTGGTCTCCACGAAGTAGCGGTCAGTCTTGGCGGGGTCGATGACCTGGCCGTCCTTCAGCCAATCCACGCTGCAAAGTGGCGCACACTCCACTGTGCACGAGAGGGAGATGTTCTGGAACAGATTATAATGGAAATGATTGCTACTTCAATTTAATTGTCACATGGTGATAATATTTCATTTTGTCACAGTGAAATCAACTGTGTTTTTGTCACCGGTGATTTTTCATCAGTCTAATGTGATAATGTCACATTTTGTTAAAATAATTCACGCATGACGCGACGTCACGCAATCACTCCCGCTGAAAGTCAGCGCGCTACTGACCGTTACTGTTATTTACGATACGAATGAAATAGTGAATGTTGATGGTGACAAGTATTATGACATCACAGCGTACAATATCACCTGCCACATACTACACTACTCTCCATGCCTAGATTATATTAACGTTAAGGTACTTATCATCATAAACTAGACTTAGGTAGGATAGAAACCGAAATGAGGTGAAGTGTCATCGGCTTTTTTACAATTTGCTAGTTGACAATCCTTCCGGACAGCTAACTCACTTACTCGCTAGCTAACTCGCCGACTAGCAACGGCAAGCATACTACATGTGTATCACTATATATAATAAGTTGCCTAAAGATATAAAAAACCTAACAGGGAATCTATTTCTTATAAAACTAAAAAAATGGCTCTTGGACAAATGTTTCTATACAATAGGTGAATACTTGAACTCATATTAGATAAGATTTTTTTTTGTTTTAGTATATACTTACTTAGTTATAAGACTTAATATTTGCATGCCTATTACGGCAGGACATAAAATGGACTCAATCTATTTAAGACCTTATTTGTAAACACATATGTTCTAGCAAATAAACAACATTTCATTTCATTTCATTTCAAGGTGCTCGTAAAATAGCCCTGTGTCATCGTCGCTTTAGTCAAAAAAGTTCAGCAATAACTCACTTTTGACTTGTAGAGGGCTCCACTGTAGTGGTTCATTGCGTATTTGAAACTTGGTGGTGCTGAAACAAAAAAAAATGAGCTGAGTTGAGCATATGGATAGTTGGACAAGCACCTAGCACATCACTAAGCTTGATTCAACATCTAGCACACTGCTTAGCTGGATTGAACACCTAGCACATCGACCAGCTTAGTTGCACACCTAATACTGGTTTACTCCTAGCAAATCATTGAGCTGAGTGAAGTACCTACCTAGCCCATCAATAAGTTTACACCTAGCACATAATTGAGCTGTGTGGAGTACCTAGCACATCGACAAGATTTATCTGAGTGGAGTACCTAGCATATAGACAAGATTGAGCTGAGGGGAGTACCAAGCACATCGACTAGGATTTATCTGAGTGGAGTACCTAGCATATAGACAAGATTGAGCTGAGGGGAGTACCAAGCGCATCGACAAGATTTATCTGAGTGGAGTACCTAGCATATAGACAAGATTGAGCTGAGGGGAGTACCAAGCGCATCGACAAGATTTATCTGAGTGGAGTACCTAGCATATAGACAAGATTGAGCTGAGGGGAGTACCAAGCACATCGACTAGGATTTATCTGAGTGGAGTACCTAGCATATAGACAAGATTGAGCTGAGGGGAGTACCAAGCGCATCGACTAGGATTTATCTGAGTGGAGTACCTAGCATATAGACAAGATTGAGCTGAGGGGAGTACCAAGCGCATCGACAAGATTTATCTGAGTGGAGTACCTAGCATGTAGACAAGATTGAGCTGAGGGGAGTACCAAGCACATCGACAAGATTGAGCTGAGTGGAGTACCTAGCATATAGACAAGATTGAGCTGAGGGGAGTACCAAGCACATCGACAAGATTGAGCTGAGTGGAGTACCTAGCATGTAGACAAGATTGAGCTGAGTGGAGTACCTAGCATACATATAGACAAGATTGAGCTGAGTAGAGTACCTAGCATATAGACAAGATTTAGTTGAGAGGAGTACCAAGCACATCGACAAGATTGAGCTGAGTGGAGTACCTAGCATATAGACAAGATTGAGCTGAGGGGAGTACCAAGCACATCGACAAGATTGAGCTGAGTGGAGTACCTAGCATATAGACAAGATTGAGCTGAGGGGAGTACCAAGCACATCGACAAGATTGAGCTGAGTGGAGTACCTAGCATACATATAGACAAGATTGAGCTGAGTGGAGTACCTAGCATACATATAGACAAGATTGAGCTGAGTAGAGTACCTAGCATATAGACAAGATTTAGTTGAGAGGAGTACCAAGCACATCGACAAGATTGAGCTGAGTGGAGTACCTAGCATATAGACAAGATTGAGCTGAGGGGAGTACCAAGCACATCGACAAGATTGAGCTGAGTGGAGTACCTAGCATACATATAGACAAGATTGAGCTGAGTAGAGTACCTAGCACATCGACAAGATTGAGCTGAGTGGAGTACCTAGCATACATATAGACAAGATTGAGCTGAGTAGAGTACCTAGCATATAGACAAGATTTAGTTGAGAGGAGTACCAAGCACATCGACAAGATTGAGCTGAGTGGAGTACCTAGCATATAGACAAGATTGAGCTGAGGGGAGTACCAAGCACATCGACAAGATTGAGCTGAGTGGATTACCTAGAATATAGACAAGTTTAAGCAGAGTGGAGTACCTAGCACATCGATGGAGATGGTGGCCATCTGCCCCTCGCCGCCCGCGTTGGTGCCGTAGCAGGAGAAGTTGGTGCGGTGGTCGAGCGTGACCGGGTCGATGGTCCAGTTCTGGGACACGATGTCTGCCACCGCCCGGCCGCCGCGCAGCCACCGGTATCTGAAGATAAAATAGGGTTTATAAGCTTCCATACTGTAGTAAATAAATAAAAAATAAATATTTTGGAGACGACACAGATGGTCGAATGGCAAGTGTATTTGACTGCCACGCCGGTGTCGTGAGTTCGATGACGTAAACACCCTGGCTCAGGACAAATAGATACCTGTACATAACCAAACCTGTAACCAGGTAGCATCAAACATCATCATCAGATTTAAAGATATGGTAAGTATCCCTAGCAATTTTTTTAAGGAAAAAGTTATACATATAAACAAACTATAAACGAAGACGAATCCAAGTGTTTTTACATGTTCCTAAGGAAAATGCAGTAATGACGTTGAATCAACTGACATTATTATTATTATTATTATATCTTTATTCATTTTATATATAATCAAAAACATATTATATAGTTACTCTAAAATACATAGGTATCAAAATTTTTACAAAATTTTACAGTACTCCACAACATAGATTGATAAATTAACCCACATTGGGAGATTTTGTAAAGATCTAATCCAATGTGGGTTTAGGGCTTCACAGAGAGGAATTGTCTCACAATGCGAGCTGTATCGAGTACTGCTGCTTTTTGGGCTTTTGTAATGAAATTGTCCCATTGCAGAGCAAAGGCCTCCCTTCTTTTCACTCTTTTCTGTCAAGTGCTACTGTCGATTATTCTTTCAAGTGGGAGTCTAGCTCGTCTCTCCATCTTCTCCGCGGTCTTCCGCGACGTAGTTTCCTGTCTTTGGGTAGCCACTCTGTCGTGGCTTTGGCCCGTGACTCATCCGACATCCGGTAGACGTGACCCGCCCTTATTATCGTTAACTCTATTTAATATGATTAACATTAAATAATGCTGTTAGAGTTACTAATTATCTACCCAGACTTACCTACCTATAATTCTTAAATATTTACAAGAAACAAAATGTAGACTCAATTTGGTTTAAGAATAGTAGGTATATATATCATAGCTTTATATAAGAAAAAAATGTAACTGTGAGTCTAACCCTACTAATATTATAAACGCGAAAGTTTGTAAGGATGGATGGATAGATGGATTTTTGTTACTCTTTCACGTAAAAACTACTGAATGGATTTTAATGTAACTTTACAATAATATAGCTTATACATCAGAATAACATATAGGCTACAATTTATAGAGATACCTGCGCAGACGAAGTCGCGGGCACCAGCTAGTGTTAAATAAATAAACATTTAATTTCACCTGTGTGCCTCTGGCCGCCCCCGTTCTTTGATGCTGCAGCTGAGCACCAGACTTTTGTCCTTCACCACGCGCCACGGAGAGTACGTCAGCTTGGCCGGCCCGGGGGGATCTGCGGAACCAATCAATTGTGTGCTGAACTGCTGAACATACAACTTAAGAATTGATGTCTTAGCTTAAGTCATAGACAAGCGTAATTTTTATCACCACAAAAAATAATCACTTCACCTTTTTGCTTAAAAAATTGGTTGTCTGTTAAGTTGGTTTACGGACGATAGTTTACCGTGACAACGTCATAACAAAACTGACAGCGTAACGGGACAATGACGTTAACGTTTTCGTGCATTTCATCGATTTATTAGACGAAGTCACGTCAAAAATTATTGCCGAATGAATAAAAGTGTTCAGTAAAAAAATTGGTAAATTGATAAATTATAATGAAATTAATGATGTTGTAATGAACGTAGTTGGGTTGATAATGACGTAATGATATTGATAATGAAACGAATGGTGGTGATAATAAACGTAATGGTGCTGATAATGAAACGAATGGTGATGATTACGAACGTAATGATGATAATAATGAACGAAGCGATGATGATATTACAAGTAATTAAATTGATAACGAAAGTAATAATGATGATAACTAAAGTCATGATGATAATAAATGTTATGATGATGATAATGAAATTAATGATTCTGCTCTCACAGTTGACGACGAGCTCGGTGTCGGCGCTCTTGTCGCCCAGACCGGCGCTGTTCCGCCCCTGGCACGAGTAGTTCCCGTGGAAACTCTTGGTGGTGTCTTGGAGGAGCAGCATTGAAGGGTCCACTTCGTTGCACAGGTTATCTGAAAGACAAAACCCGTTTTTACTAAAACAAATATTAAGTTCACTAATTTTCCTAATCAAGTAGAAGTAACAGCTACTTTTACTTCAAGACTGGCTGAAATCCATAACTTCGTTTGCATTGCGATTTCACAAAATTCCTTTCTTTATTCGCGCTAACATTTCTTACATAGTACCCTTGAGATTTTAGTTCTTACGTCAGTCAGCTTTATCAGTAATTTTTGGCAATTTATAAAGATCATGTTGAATTTTCCGCTACTCGAAATACTAATCCTGCGCAGACGAAGTCGCGGGCACCAGCTAGTTGATAATAATTTAAGTTTCATTCATCGTTTGGCAAACTCAGGTACCAAGCTCGAGCCAGCTTGCAAAAGCTCAGCTCGGGCGCCGCACTCGCGCCGCTGTCACTCTGTCATTTTGTAGAAATCCAAAATTCTGACTGCACAGATACAACGTTGTAGTACCCCTTCTGAATAGCCCGTTTAAGTATTTTTGGTTGTTAAAAATTTGTGGTGCAAGCAGTGGCATACCTTCTCCCTGCGTCTGGTTGCAATCGGGCAGCCTCTTCAACAGAACCCCGTCCAGGAACCACGTGACTTCATCCAGCACTTTGGGGTTTCCTTTCTCCACGTCGCAGGTCAGAGTCACGTTGAGATGCTGCGTCTCCAGAACCGGACTGGGAGAAGACATGGTGAGCCTCACTTGAGGCTTGACTGGAAAATGGAAAAGAGCTGGAAAAGTCCTTATTTGAGGTTCGGGAAGTTACAGAAACAGTTTTCAGCTAGTCATTTATCGGCCTATTTTTAAGCATTAGTAATGGTATATCTTTTAATGAGTTTGATACATTTTTTAAGACTTTTATCGCAGTTATATAAGCAAGCATGTTGCACACACAGCAAAATGTTTTTGAACAGATCTGGATTTTGTTAAATATATACATATTGATATACATACAGGGCAAGAGCAATATGTGACGTTCTTTAAACATAGGTTTGCAGGAATCCAAGAACCAATCACCTACATATCCACCGAGTTACCCCACAGCAGTAAGCCGTATGATAGTATAGATGAGACCCACTCATGGTACGGCGTGAGTGCGGCATCTCTTGATGTTGTCTCTCTTAACCATTTGATAGCTTAGGTAAACTTGTCAAGTTTGTCACAAATATTAGATATGTGCTCTTTACCGTCACAATTTTGATCTATTGTGATACCAAGAACTTTAGTTGAATTTACTTGAACTATGAGATAACCCAAGAAATGACTCACAAAGCACGTTAAGCTCGATCTGCGAGTCGCTGGTCCCTCGCCCCACGCCGTTGGCCAGGGCGCAGGAGTAGTTGCCCATATCTTCCCCCGTCGCGTTGAGGATGATCAGTGCTTGCTGGTCCGTGGTTCCTCCGCTGTAGTGAGACGTGCTAACGTTCACCTTCTCGCCGTTTTTGTACCTGGAATACAGAGTGTACACCGTAAATTTTTAATCACCAGAAAAATAATACGCACAATTCATACAGTCTGGAGCCTAGATATGGACGCAGGCTACGTTTTATTCCCACACTACGTAGGCTAAGCTTCGAGAATCTAGCCAAAGGAAATGTTAATGCAAGGCGTACCATGCGTGCTGGCCATATAACCTTCTTAGCCATTCACGTCAAATAAAACTATACGCTGTATTTGATAACTGTGTACAATGTGCATATTTTAAGATGTTGTGCGAGGTTATTATAGTATGCGTTTACATGAATAAGATTTTGTTAGGCGCGTGTGTAATGCGTGTTTACCTCGTCCCTCGTAAAAAATGGCAAAATTTATGTTTGCAGATTCTGACGTTTGACGTCACCTTTTGCTGATTCTCGAAGAGGCTAAGCTGCAGAGTACGGCTAGGAAAGAAACTTACCATGTGACTTCAATGAGAGAAGACGGGTTGCTTTCGTACTCGCATTTGAGAAGAACTTTCATTCCTTCCACTATTGTGATGTTCGATGGCTCCACTCGAACAACAGGAGGGTCTGGAGAAAGATGTTAAGATTTCAATGGTGGCTAAAAAACTCTATTATCACAGCTAAAGACGATCTTTTTACTCGAAGGTCTAGAAGACACCTATTCACTTGTTTCTTGAAGAGACCAAGGTCGTATTAAAGGCTAGTTCCCAATAAACCCAATTCCCAAAAAACCCAAAACTAATTTCCATACTTGGCTTCCCATAAAACCTAAAAACAAAAGACTTCGATATCAGACTATCACACTTGACCTTCGTCGGTACAAGTGAATGGGAAAGTTTTTAATATAATACCCTCCTATTTTTTTTTTTTCGGATGGACTTTTAATGCAGTTAGCCGCAGATGGCTGTTACTGCGTCACTCTCGGTGAGCGCAGATGGCACTCGACCTTAACAATAAAGTGGGAGTAAAGTTTATATTTTTAGTAAACATCGCTGTTAAAACGCTGTTAAACAGTCCTAGCATTACTCATTTTGATTCTCAAATATTTATTCTAACAAAAATCTTACAAATCCAATAGGTACACAATTTTGACTACCCGTTTCGCTAAAACGTCATCCACTGTCTCTTTGGCGTAATAAAATAAGTTTGCGGGTTTGTAGTGAGGTTAGGTAAGCTATAGTCTTTCTGGAGAACCTGGTTCATTTAGCTGGATGGTGAATAGGTAAATTGAGCATTACATAAAACGTACCTAACGTAAAGCATTTTGATAATCGGCGTGCCCTCAGTTTTGTGGATTTTCGAGCTATGTGGTTGATTTTGTCCATTGCTGTATACAATACCTAACAGCTTTCCTTACAAGCTTGGTAGCTACTACCTACACTTCTGCACATGTACAGACAGCATCATAGATAAGTGCCCCCTAGCATTATAATACCCAGCTTCAAACCCCTTCAAATCACCGACCCGTGGCGTATGTAGAAGTATTGCCTTTAAAAAATAGATTATATTTGTAAACGTATAACATATTGTGTAAACGTATGTAAGCCTAAAAATAATTTCAAGTATGACAATTAATTAAAGGATTTATAGCTGAGTGTCTTGTGCAAGGGAGATACTTATCTCTGACGCTGTCTGTACGTCACGGTTACGTCACGTTGATCAAGTTTTAGTAGAAAAATAAATATTGCTATTGCTTGCGTCTGTACCATGGTCAAGCCATGATTGTTTTAATTCAAAATTCTTGGGTTTATTTGAATTTGAATTTGGGGTTTCTGGGAGCCAGTCGTATTAAGCAACTTAAAGGTGACATAAAATTTGGGATGTTACTTACACCAGACCTCCAGTTCCCTGGTGGCGTGCATGGGGTGGTCGCGCGTCTCCACGGTGACCTGATTCGAAGCCTGGCAGTGGAACTTGGCTCCGTTCTCGAAGCGAGTGACCTCGATCGTGAGGTTCGATGTGGTGGTGTAGGTTGTGTCCGGCTGAAAGAAGGTTTTAGATTATAAGTTAAAGATATTAAAAAAAAAACATTCGCACACTTACACCCCTGCACTAGGATTCCCTGTGTCGCAGGTGGCATGGACACATACAGATATCACAACATCCAAGACCCGAGAACAAACATTTGTGTTCGTCACAAATATTTGGCCCGGCCGGGGATCGAACCCGGAACACCAAGCTTCGTAGGCAAGGTCACTACCAACTAAACCACGGTGTCGTCTAACGCTAAATGTGCCTATTTCAACAAGTACTGCACGAAAGGAGCATCTTCGAGGCGCACTTGAAATCCTTTCACCACACTGGTTCGAAAGAACTAGATGAGGGGTCAATTTTCTTCTTATCGCGTCGCTAGTTCTTTCGAACCAGTGTGGTGAAAGGATTTAAGGTGCGCCCTAACTTGACACAATATGTTTTAAAACTTTTTAGGTTCTAGTCTCGTGGCCTAGCTTACTCAGTCGTTTTTGATAAATAAGTCTAATTTAACATTCAGCGGGGTCATAATTTGGATGGATGACCGTACGCGGAATTTGTGCCCTAGACTATAAAACGTCAATGACACACAAGCTTTTTTTACAAGCTGATTGTTGGCGTTTTTAAAAGCTAGCGTGTGAGCGTGTTAGTTTTTGAGAAGGATTGTCAACAAGCAGATTGTAAAAACGCCTATGAAACTGGGCGACATTACACGCTACAAGCGAAGTCGCAGGCGTATAGCGTGTAAAAAAACCTTGTGTCATACTATTATACCCAAGAACGTGTAAGCCCATACATAGGTACCCATACAAACATTACCTTAAACTTCTCAAGGCGGTTATTTTCTATGCATAACTAATTAATAGGCATTTACATTGCAAATACTTGAGACTCAGTTAGAGGATTTAAAGTTATACTAGATGCGGCACTAATAAATTTTACATTTTATCATGTCTTTTCTTTTATGATTTGTATTCTAATATGTTTGTGTGTACATAAAAGAATTACAGAATTACAGAATTTTAGTCTGTCATATTTTCATGCATGTATCAAAGTAATCTAAACCTTAATATGCTATAAACAGGGTTCAGACATCCTTGACACAGACCACCATATAATCTCGGTCTCTACGACTCTACATTATACATGTAGATAGGTACATATTGTAAAAAAGTCGTTAAAAATTATTTTACCAATTTTTATTTTCTTTTTAAATTTTATTATTTTGATTAGATCAATGAAAAAAATGATAAATCAAATGAAAAGTGTGTGTCAGCTCTGTCGCACGACTACGGTTTACTACCATCAACTTAGTAACCATAGCAACGGATAATCAAAGTGAAACGTATGATAATCGTTATGATTTTTTGCGCAACGTATTTTGTGTAATTGCTTTTGAGGTAATAAAATAATAACAAGTAATATAAAAATAATTCTAAGTAACTAGTTTTTAAAATATAAATACATACTAAAAAAATATTGTTCCATCCTTCATAGTGTATCTACGGACTGCCTGTGGCGGTTAAACCCTCCTCAAATTGTAACTCTTTTGAGGTACTTAACGCTTGTAATTTATTTCACTTCTAGTATGCTATAATAAATCGCTTCATATGGTACTCTATATACTCAAAAATATATATTTTGTGCCTATTATATATTATTTACTCAAATTATCTCTTCCAGTATTCATAGATCCGTGTAAGAAACTTGGAAACAAAGGCGCTCTGACATTTTGAGATTGCGAGCCCCGAGGGTAGGGGAGGCGGGGGACTAGACAAATTAAAATTAACCAACAAGAGTCCAACTAGGCCGCGTCTCCCCATTATATAATCGCTGTAAGTGTTTCAAATAAATACTGTACAAGGACTTTAATTTTTAAGAATTTTAGCATTTCCCCCCTTGCGTTAAATAAGGCGTATTATAATTCTTGCGGCAATTTGGGGACAGGGTGCATAACGCATAATCAGCCTATAATGTTCCCACTGCTGGGACTCAGGCCTACTCTCGGCAGGAGAGTGAATGGGTCTTAATCCACCACGCGGACTCAATGCGGATTGGTGTATATCACATGCCATAGAACATTTTTTTTTTCTGTCCTTTGACTTGCCGGTATCCTTACGATGTTTTCCTTCACCGTTGCGAGAACGTAAGATGCATTTATAGATTTTTTCGACCGAAAAAACCCATTTATGCATGACTGCCACCGGGGTTTGAACCCGCAACCATCAGATCGCAAGGCAAGGGCCTCATCCACTCGATGGTGCACATTGGGAAAGGCATATGAGTGTGGATTGCGATAGGCTGATGATTACATACAATAATTTTCTTTATTATTTTCAAAAGCGTTGTACTTTTTGGACGAGCAAAATTTAAATGTTTTTAAATGAAAATATTTAAATTATTAATTAAATTGTTAATTCAATTCCTATCAATTTTAATTGTAAATTACTAAAACTAAAATTATATAAAGCTATGACTCACCTCTTCGGTCTCCCTTTCCTGCTCGATCGTACATGAAACAAAAAAAAATTAAACACATGAAATAACCAAGTTTAAAAAAAACCACCGAATTGAGTACGTCCTCTATTTTAAAGTCGATTGAGAATGGATATCAATCATAAAGATGATTAAGATTATATAGGTGAATGGTTGCTTTTCAATCACGCAGAAAATACTGAATTGAATGCTGCAATGAAAAAAAGGCAAAAATATGTATGGATAAAGATCATTAAAATTTGATTACCTATTTATTAAAAAAAAATACAATACAGCGTTACATTTTTGTATAATTTATGTAGAGGTGTGCATGTAAGCCATATCTAAGAAATAGCGGACGCCCCCAATTTCGTTTGCATTTTGAATGAATAAAATTCCTTTCAGCCAGAAAGTCACAAAGATGCTCTTATTAAGTGAATCTAAGTTCACTTTCATAATAAACTAAAATGCAGTACCTTCATAAAATTGAGCTTCAGGAAAACGTTTTCAGGAAACAAAAATATAAGCTTGTACCAGGTTTTACTCCAGCTTAAGCAATCTATTGGCTGGAATTTAACTTTAAGAAACTTTTTTTTGCTAGTGTTGGGACATAATCTACTTTTTGTAAGAGTTTTTATCGATGAAATCTCCTACTGGTACTTCTGCTTCTACATTGCGTGCCAAATGTCAAACTAAAAAAACTTCTTATTTTTCAAGATTTCAGATAAACTGAACTAAGTAGGAGAATAAAGGCTTATAACAATTCAATGATCATTCGAATACTTTGAAAATAAAAAAATATACAGATTTCAATACATCTTTTAAAATCGGTTGACACCTTTGATGACAATTATACTCCAAACCATAATTTATAAACATATATTTTTATCTCTCATTGAAAATTACGATGCATTATGAAATTTGTATCTTATCGTTTGAAATATAACGCGTCAGAAACACTATAAGACAAAAAGAAGACATTTTTAATAAACTGATACCTTGATCACACGTACCGAGTGCTCGGCCGAGAGCACTGTCTCGTATAAACATAGCGCCGAGTGCTCGGCTGACCGAGTGGTGTGAGTTTTCACTGTCTCGTCCGAGTAACATATTAATGTCTCGCCCGTTTGCTCGATACGTGTGATGTAGGCATGAGAGTTTGTAATAAAATAAAAAAGACTCACACTACGTAATACATCGATTTTTTATAGAATTTAAATGTATGCACAACACATTGTATTGTCTTTATATCGATAAAAGTTGGCACGCCGTGCGCGATAACTTTTGGCAACATTCCACGGCTTAATCAAGTGATCACTCTTGGACATTTTGTAGCTGTTTACTCAGATAATGGGATATTTTAATGGTCGTTGTGCAAGAATCGGTTTTTATAGTAATTAATTAACGTTCAACAAACAAATACTTTATTGTCAAAAACTATGTTGTTTACTAAGACCTGTAAACAACATAATTTTTGACAATCGTAATTTTATGGTTCAATAGTTTTGTCCGTTTCGGACATACAATAATGTTAACTAACCAAGTAATGACTATGTTTAGTTTACACCCTGTTATGTTTAATGTACAGTCGGCTCTATAATTGTCTTTACACCCAGCTTACGCTAAAGTTCTTTTGTGATTAAACTACTTGTGGTATATATTAGGGGTATATCTTAAGTGGTTTATTCACATCAGTAGTTTATTCACACACAAACATGATGTGTTTGTGTGAGTGGTTTAATCACAGGAGAAAACCGGCGTAAGCTGGGTGTAAAGACAATTATAGAGCCGACGTATACTCTGTTATGTTTTAGACACACAATTATTTAACTACATAGAAATGAATGGTATAAAAAGTCTTTGTATAAAAACAAAATTATATTTTGAATGTTATAGTATTTTCAATTAACTCAGTCGATTGAGTGAACATTCAGTCAAGTCTGCAGTTTTATTTTTCTTATTTTTAAAGTAAATGTATGTATGTTTTTGTAATTAAATTTTCTTTTACAATAGATGTCGATAAACATATTTTCATGTTTATTATTTCCGATTAAATTTTATTTATCAAACTCCGTTATAAATATTTATCGATATCGATAAAAGTAACCAGTTACGACTTTTTCCATCACTATGAAATAATCCTATTAGTGTAGTTAGGCGCCGCATTAAAGACGTTTTATTTTGAAAATTCCATTTTTTTTTCAAATTTCACTGTCTACTGGATAAAAAGTGGTCTGTTTATGACTTTTATTACTTTTTCAGTACTTTTCACTTATTTTATTATTTTTGTACTATTTCTGTGGATGGAGCAAAAAATCTCAAAGGATTCCTCACTTAGAAATTGCGCTGGTTTTCTAATTATCTTTCTTTACATTTCTTTGAGACCGAAGCTAATTAAAAACAACGTTCACTTGGACTTACAAAACACTAATATTAACAAGTAAAACAACTTTTAAAAATAAGTAATGAGACGAAGTAAGTGGATCTTATGGGTTTAAAATTTACACATCTATAACACATTCAGGGCTTACTATGTTATCGTTTATAAACATCGATGTTTTTTACCTTTAAAGTAAAGTAAAGTAAAATTTATTAATTTTAAAAAGTACCATTAATTGTTACTTGTTGTGCATGGAATTAAAAAAATCGGTTACTTTAGCGATATTTACATTAAATTTTGATCTTAGTAAAATTTCGAAACGAAGAAAAATTCTGTAGCCCGGTTTATTTCATTTTAAATTCAAAGTGACATAAGTAGTAGGTAAAAAGTAAAGAAAAAAAAAATACATTCATTCAATTCAATTAAATTTAAAGATATTCTACACGATTGGTCGAGTGGCAATAAGTGTCGCGGGTTCGATTCTCGTATCATTACAAACATTAGTGTTACGAACATCGATGTTTGTATATATTCTGTGTAAGTATGTATTTAAAAATAGGAATTTAAATATTGTATCAGTAATCTGGTTCCTTTAGTACAAGCTCTGATTAGTTTGGGGCTAAATGGCGTTGTGTGAAATTTCCAAAATATTTATTATTTATTTATTTATTATATTCTAGATAGAGGCAGAAAACCACTTTCATTTATTAATAATGTTATATCTTTGAATTCCTACAAAAGTAAACTAAGCCCAGAACACTTTGTAAAGAGCATCCAAAAACAAAGGCCCGAGCTTAAACACCTGCATCATACATAATTAATAGTTTTAATTCTGCGTACACTTACGAGCAAAATTAGTTGGACATTTGAAAAATGTAAGGCTAAAATAGTGTGAAAGTGTTTAAGATTACATTTAAGTTTATGAAGAAGGTAGATTATAATGATAATAAAAATAAAAATAATGCCTATTACCCGACTGCGATGAAGGAGGGTTATGTTTTTCGAGTTTTCTTGTTTATACTATAAAACCGACCTTGAAAGTAAAAAATTTGTACCCATAATTAAGTACCTAAATGAAGTATATTTTAGAGTCGTTTAGACCACGGAAGTTTGACATTCGGTTTTTCAGTTTTTATAAACATTAAGTTTGCTAATTTTTTTTTTGATATCTATTAACAAAAATAAGTTACGCCACGTATAAAAAAAAACGACTATAAGCACACGAATATTTAGAACATATGGGTTTAAAATTAAATTTTATAAAAGTATTATTTTGTAATTATAAATAAAATATCCGACCAACCTTTTATTCTACATTTGAAGATAAGAAAGGTTAACTTTATACCTACTTATAAATATTTAATCAACGTACACTTGCGAGCAATTAACGTGTACCATTGGGGATTCTAATTTGTTAATAGTTCGTTCGGTATTAATAGTTCGGTACTGGAGAGGTGGTGGTTGGTACTGGGTACTGTGTGGTGTGAAGTTTAGTGGCTCGGTTTTCAGTAATTTAAGCACAGTTTGGTATTCAATTTAATTTCGTTTATGCTCGTAATTTTCAGCTTTTGTATTTCGTATTAAATATATATGTCTGGTACCTATATATTTCATAAAAGATTAGGTATGTAAAATAAGGGTATGTTTAATAGGTATTTACCTTAGGTAGCCAGGTCCAAGATAAATAAATCATTTTTTTGTTAGGATTTTTAGTTGAAATACATTCTCTGAAGTAAATTAACACAGTACCTAGGTATTTTTTTTTAGATATAATTAATTAATATAAGTAGGTACCTCACCTACCTACTTAGTTATAACAAAGATCAAGGATTTACAAAAACATACAACACCCGACTTCAATCGGACTGTTCTAGTGATCGTAGGCACCACTGACAAGTCACAGGGAAGCAAAATACGCAATTGCGTTTACTTTGACGACCAATTTTTGGCAGTTATTTTGATTTAAAAAACTAAACTACTGAACCAATTTTGATATAATTTGTATGGGCCAATCTGTCACTATATTCTCGCAAAATAGTTTTTCAAATCGGTTTATAAACAACATAGTTTTGAGGTAACAAACATTAAAAAAAATCATTCAACCGAATTGATAACCTCTTTTTAAGAAGTTATTAGAACTTCTTCGTATTTGAAGTCGGTTGAAAACTAGAATCTAACTCTCTCGTATTTTTTTAAATCAACTCAAGAACAACAATATAACTTTACATAAAGCTATATTTAAACATCACAACATAAAATGAAATAATATATTATTATGAGCAAACTCGCTCTGTTGAGTTTATTGTCTAAATGTTTGTATTAGTACTGAACCCGGCGTAATTCAGAACACATTACAACATTACGAACGACAATACACGCTTAATATGCGTTCCAGCGACGTGGAGGATGGAAAACCTGCTTTGTCATAACGTTTTTTTTTTTTTTTTTTTTAAACATTCACACACTCACAACCCTGCACTAGGATTCCCTGTGTCGCAGGTGGCATGGGCACATACAAGACATCACAACATCCAAGACCCGAGAACAAACATTAGTGTTCGCCACAAAAATTTGCCCCGGCCGGGGATCGAACCCGGAACACCAAGCTTCGTAGGCAGGGTCACTACCAACTAAGCCACAGTGTCGTGTGCTTAAAGGGAATGAATGAATAAATGAATGAACAGTTAATGATTACAAAAAAAAACTCGTTTTTTTGTTAAGAAATAGAATAAAAGTAAATTAAAAACTTTAAGGTCACATAAATTTATTGTATTTATTTATTTTATATATAGGTAACTGTAAGCAACTCAATTTATATAATATACAAAAACAATATTATATTAAATTGTTATCTACTTATAAAATGTATAGGTAGATAACAATTTCATATATTCGTATTCGTAAAATATAGTCAAATGGATTATAATAATAAATAATAATAATAAGATATTTATTTCGCACAACTAGTTCCATACAAAAAATACAAAACATTAAAAAGATACATCATAATTTTAAATAGGTTTATTATCATCACAAAACTGAAATTAAATTATACTGTCTATAAAATCAAATATTAAACGAGTATTACCTTGTTTTTGTACCTACGTATTTTTTCTAGAAAAAGTACAGGGAGAGACTACATATTTTTTTATTGCTTCGATATGCCTGGATATTATTATTCAAATTTATAAAAATAAAACTTGTTGAAATGATACCATAATATGTGTTGGGGTCATAACATAGGAAGTGAAAATCAGCTTTGTCGTTAGATATTTAGATATACTTAGGACAAAATATCTGATTTCCATCCCTACCGCATTTGAAACGTATTATATCTCCCTAGGGTACAGTTTATTTTGTTCGTATTTGCATTATTTATCTTACTCGTGTGTTCGTTTCTGTTTAGTTCAGATGAGTCAAGTTACCTGAATTTGATGGAATCTTTTAAACGATATCAAAGGAGCTTATATTTATTTTTGGCATATTGTGTTATGCACATATAAATTATATGTATTTTGAGAATTTTTGAGGGTATGTTCGCCAAAAAATAGAAAAGAGATAATCAAGGTTTTACAAAAACATACAACAACCAACTTCAATTGGACTGTTCTAGTGACCGTAAACACCACTGAAAAGTCACAGGGAAGTAAAATAAAGACACAATTTTGTTTACTTGTATGACGTAATTTTTTCATTTATTTGATTACAAAACCAAAATACTGAACCGATTTCCATGAGACTAATCTGAAAACCAATAAAAGAAAAACAAATCGGTTTTAAAACAAGTGGATTCTGAGGTAGCAATCATTAAAAAAAATAACTATCGAATTGATAACTTTTTTTCTTTAAGTCGTTTAAAAAAGAGAAAGAGAGTTTGTTAATTCTCAACACGAACAAAGCATATAAAAGTATGGTTTTTAATATAAAAGGCGCTATTACAAATCCGTGTGATATATTGCTAGCACCGCGTTACCCTCGAGGCGACGTCGCGGGTTCGACGCCTCTCTGTGACAGCATGAAAAATTGCACCGACCTAATTCTAACGACATTAGTGCCACGGATGTAGGGCGCAGCGGTGGTGCTAGATACGGCAGTGACAGATCAATGAATATTTATAAATAGTGTAATAAATAGTGCCTTCCAATTTTATTATAATATTATATGGAGCGTATATGGAGCGCTACGTTGGTGCTAGATAAGGTAGAAGTACGGCAGGTGAATGAATGAATGAGTGAATGAATGATTATATTAGTGCCACGGATGTAAAACGCAGCGCTGATGTTAGATACGGTAGTGACAGATGAATGAATGATTATAATATTATATAGAGCGTATATAGAGAGCTACGTTGGTGCTAGATACGGTAGAAGTACGGCAGGTGAATGAATGAATGATTATTATATTATCACGTATGTAGAGCGCTGCTTTGAATGAATGAATGAATGAAAACTTTTGTTTCGCTTTGGTGCTAGATAGGATAGTGGCAGGTGAATGAATTAAAGAAATAATGAACCACGTATGTAGAGCGCTGCGTTTGTGCTAGATACGGTAGTGGAAGGTGAATGAATGAATGATTTTAATTTTGTATTTGTATTTATTTATTTTACTTTAACTAGAACGGCTTACACCAATTATACTAATTAAAGATTATACATTTGACAGAACATTACATTATTCAAAACATAAAAGTCATTAAAATAATCAATAAATAATAAATGTTCAAAATTAAATAAAAAAAAAAAAAAAGTTTACATTAGTTATTAAATTTTACTAATTAAAGATTAGACATTTGTCAAAAGATAAGGTACATGTTTAACACATAAATAAGTTATCTTATCCAAGAAATATTAAAAAATAAAAATAATAAAATAAATTAAAAATTAGTTTAAATCAGTTATTAAAGTTTCTTATACGTGTTTAATATTACCACGTATGTAAAGCGCTGCTTTGTTGCTAGATACGGTAGTGGCAAGTAACTAACTTTATTTAGCTATTAGGTACATGATTTTTTTTTTAATTAATTAAATTATTTTTGAAGCAACATCTAGAAAACTATCTCTGAGAGGGTTTAATACTTGCAAAATTGAATTTTCCTTAAGGGCTGGTTTAATTAAAGATACGGTAATATACGTCACCGGGCGATTGATATACCGTAGCGAAGGACTTACGTGACACGTATACAGGGTGTAGACTTAAGCAGACACCCTATATTTATAGGAATTGCCAGACAAATTGGTAATTTTATAAACACGGCCCTTACAGTAGGTTTTTAAGCTAAATTGGTCATACACTTGTCTATTTCTATAAAAAAAATGCTTGGTAATTCGAACCTTATTTTGAAAACCTTTTTCGAGTTAAATTGTGGCTTCTTTGTCTAAGATTTGTGCGTGAAAAATTAATTGTTGATCTATTTTAACAAAATGTCGAGTTCAAATGTGAAGAAAATAAGTGTGAGACATTGAGATACATGGTTTGAGGAAGATATTTTGTCTCGGCCTGAAATTCAACAAGCGGTAATAGCTGTTTAAAAACTTATTAGGTACCTCCAAAATTAGAAGAATACATTATGCACTAAGTAGGTACTTAATTATAAACTTTGAATTTCCGTGTATTTATTGAGAAATGTACTTTACAAGCCTTAGCCGCAACCAGGCATCATATGGACTCACGTATGCGAGTCTCGGCTGCGCCTCGGCCACATTACCACGTTCGTCCATAGATGCCTGGAATGCAGGCCTCTGCAGTAATGTACTAATTGGTTAGGTACATTTTATTTTTCTTTAAAAAAAGTCATACATTTTTATATAAAAGTGTTGGCCGAGTGGGGTGCCTCGACATTCAATCCGAAGGTCGTGAGTTCCAAACCAGTCGTACACAAATGGATTTGACTGTTCAAAAATATCTATGTGTGCATTTAAAACACATGCTTAACGGTGAAGGAAAACATTGTGAGGAAACCGGCATGTCATAGAACCTAAAATGTTCGAAAACATGTGTCAAGTACACGAAAGGAGCCTCTTCGAGGCGCACTTGAAATCCTTTCACCACACTGGTTCGAAAGAATTAGAGACATGATAAGAAGAATTCTTTTCTATATCTATAAAATTTTATTTTACAACATGCAAAAAACGAAGTATCCACTAGATACGAGAATTCTGAATGCTATTTTCTTTGAAAGTTTATACCTTGGATGTTAAACCGTCCATCTAAACAGAAGAAGCGTACAAAGAATGAAATACTCGGGTCAGTTCTCGAGATGTCGTCTATTATAATAATTGCACAAACTTTGCCCTGTAAACTACGTGCTGTTATCTGCGCTTTAGTGACGGGCCAAAGTCGACTGAATATATCGATATTTTTTTAATTCAAATTTATGTTTATAAATTTTTTGCATAGTTATAATACTTACATTTTGAACTTGTATCTGCGCCCTTGTTTTGGGACAAAGTCGACAAAAAAATATAGATAGTTAAGGCATAATATTTAAATTCAATTTAATGGTTTTTCAAATTCTTAAATTAGTTAATTTTTAACTCCTACCTGCTAGTTAAAATATCAATATTTTTATATTCAAATTAATGTTTGTTTTTAAATTCTGCAAAGTCATAATAATGTTCATTCATATTATAATATGTTCTCGTGTAACTCGTGAAATATTTGGATTATTGATAAAATTAAAAGTATGTTGGCTTATCTACTCAGATGCAAAGAGTGAAAGCTGTGTTTTAATAAATCAGTACATAATAATGTAAAAAATAAAAATAGTTTAAGACCATAATTATGTTTTTAATTTCTTTGAAGATGAATGAATGTTTGTGTAATTACGCCAAAACTACTAAACGAATTAATCTGAAATATTGGTATAAGTATTGTTACGAATTGATAAAAGCAAATCTTTCATTTTCTATACAACGCGAGCAAATCCGCGGGAAGCTACGTAGTATTTGTTGTATTATTTAAACGAGAACTGGCACAAAACTGTTTATATAAATACTAAATTACACCCTTAGAAACGAATAATAAAATTATTTAACTAGAAAGTCAAAAAGGGTCTTTAATTTAATTTACAAAGTTCTAGCTCATTTATCTAGTAAATAAATAATCGTCATCAAATTGATGGCTCCGTACAACTTCAATTACTTATAATCCTTTAAGCCTTGTTTTGCGGCAGACATTAACAAAACACTTCAATTCTTGAAAGACTTTAGACTTTACGCTTAAATTTTTTGTCGGACGCGACTTTCAGAGCGACTACTCGCTAGCTAAATTGTTGATTTATTAAATAACTTATTAATTTATACTATTTATTTATGCTACTACTATTAAATATTAATTTTAGCAATTATTTTATACTAGTACAATTAAATATTTTGACTCATACCTAGGTTACAGAAGTACCTACTGACTGGATGTTAGATACTACACAGAAGTTTATGTGTTGTAAATAATTACTTTGAAAACATATACTTTTATGTAAGGCAGATATCAAATTAAAACTCAAACTTAAACTGTATTAGTTTAATAATTTTAATAAGATTTTATTACTAGACTTTGAATCGCCTTTTATGACATATTTGTAAAGCTAAAAGTTGGTATGCTTTATCAAACTTTGTGCAGACACAATCAACTTGCGACAAAAAGTCACTTTCAAAAGTCGCGACCTACTACAAAACAGAACTTTATTACGTAAGCTAAAGTAACTTCTTCATCGAATTAAAACTAAGCGAGACGTAACGGTATAATGAGAACCAAATAGATTACAGTCATTTCGTCTTTAATTTTCATTACGTCTTTCAAAGTCAAATTTTCATTGTCATGTTAATTCGCACTGTTTGAAGACAATTATGGGCTGAATTTAAGATTGTGTGCCACACGTTTGGGGTAGGACAATGTCAACTTTGAATATAAATTATAGGTTAATGAGGCCTTAAGAACCAGTGGGAACCAATCGTATATTTAAGATTTTAGGTAATCTTAGATATTATTATTCGGCACAAAAAAATTATTACAGGGGAAAAATATAAAATATAGGTAAACGTAAGCAGTAGATGACATAAAAATAAATAGGTTCTTATACTAATTGGTACCTGTCTTAATTTTGATAGTAAATTTAAGTATTTAATTACGTATCTTATTGAAATTTTTAGCTCCAAACTCCAGTTTACCGTTGAAAACATCCCCTGCAGTACCAACACTGCCAGATATTCTACCGCAAAGAGGTATATGTACCCAATGTTTCAGTTTGAAATACACTGTAACTGTAAATCTTCTTCTTATCGTGTCACTAATTGTTACGAACCAGTGTGGTGGAAGGAATTCAAGTACGCCTCGAAGAGGTTCCTATAGTGATAGATGAATTACGGAGCTTTCATGACTGACATAACGCTTCAAGTTGGACAAGCGCTGTAGCAGTGTTCGTATCATGGGAAAGCGTGATCTTTTACAATCAGATGAGTGCCTTATAATCAACGTTATAATACACTTATTTGTTGGCTTTCATACATATAATTAATTAATTATTTATGCTTAGGAAAGTGATATTATACTAAATATGTTACTTATTTCGTAAAACACATTAATATTACAGATTTTCATTAATTTAGTATTCATTTCATACATTGGTTTTGATATTCTGCTTGATAAATTTATAAGGTTAGTGAATTAGGGTAATTTAAATAGGTATTTTGTCAAATTAGGATAGAGATCAAAGTTCAAATTAATTTAGATCTAGCCTGAAACCATCTTTAAATTAATTCAATACAATTTATTCCAATTCAGTACATTATTGATGGATTGATTTTAAATAAATGTATTGCATGGCTATTGCGCGGATGAAGCTACATAAAAACTTAGTCATAAAAAAACTTAAAAAAAAACATAACAACTTTTAAATTGGTCAATTAGAATACGATGAATAATAAAACAATGAACATCACTAATTTTTTTTGTACTTCGGTATCACTATAATCGCTCTTATATTTCACAACAATAAGTTTTTATTGCGAGCATTTTTATAGACATCGATAAAAAAATCATCGATGAAGCGCATCACTATTTTAATTTGATCACATCGCTTCAACAAAAGCTTTCCTTCACTTTAACGGTTCTCTCCTTTTTATGCAATCATCGCATCTCGAGTTTTTTTTAACTAGTTTTTATTTCCACGTAACAAGAGCACCAAAGATCCGCTATTTCGCCTAAACAGCATTGGTTTCTTCAGAAAAGTTTGTAATGAAAATGGTGGATTACTAAAGTTGTTGTTACATGGAACAATATAAAAGTTTTTCTTGGAGATTTTTCCGCCAATTTGAAAAGCGACGCTTTATCTTTATTTTTTACTGATTTGTAGGTAAACTTGGTTCATGTTCTGTTTTTGTCGTAATTTTAGTAAAAACCAAAACTTATATTTTTGATGTAATTTTTTCCCTCTTTGAATTTCTTTTTATTAATAAATAAGACACTTCGGCAATGACACACCCGGCATAGCAGGTTCGACTCCCGCATCAGGACGTTTTGAAATAAACATCGGTGTTTGTCCGAGTGTTTTAGTTAGGTAAGCGTTGTGTGAATTTTGCGATCGTTGCTTTTGTTATAAATACTTAACATACCTATTTTAGTAATCTTATCGTGTCACTAGTTCTTTCGAACCAGTGTGGTGAAAGGATTTCAAGTGCACCTCGAAGAGGCTCCTTTCGTGCATTTTAGTAATGGCATTTGCAGTTTATACTCATAATTTTCTTTTTGTTATTTTGATTTTATATACGGTTGAAACCATGAACAAGATCTAGTAAAATATAATACGTTTCCGCGCAAACAATTCCGTCTTACTTTTACAATGTTCTTTCCAGTTTTCAGTTACAACTTGGTAAAGTGCATTTTCCTTTTAATTTTCAAAGTAAGAAGAACGGTGACGTCATTGTTTTTTTTCTTGTTTTATCCTGCGTATTTATGCGGAAGAAATACATTGTTTTTTAATTATTTTCCTTAAGTTTGAAAACCCATTTGTAGTACATACTAGTACGTAAAGTAGCTATATTTTTTCAGCTTTTACACTTGATTTTTTACAAAATTACAGGATTATCGGTTCATTTGTTTAGGCAAGATTGAGATACAAAATATCAATACATCCATTTTTTGAAAGTCAGAAATTATAGATAATAATTTCTGAAATACGAGTGTCTTAAGTCAGAAGTTTAGAACGTCACCTTTTAAGTCGGTTTTCACAAAACCGTCTTACTTTGAACCCATCTTTGTCCTAAATACCATCCAATAAAAAATTTAAGCAATTCTCAAATCTAAAAGGACTTTGACAAAACTTTTTAAATAATAATTTGCCCCTAAGGATTGATGATAAAATAATTCCCTCCGTTTTTATGTTAAACCGAGTTGACAGTGAAGAATGACTGGATTAATTTCTTTCTGCGCCAATTTTGCGCAACCATTTTTAAGACGCCATTCTTCGCTGTGATTGGCCGAATAGTTTTCTATTCTCATTTTGAAATGGCCGACTGAAAGCAATAATGGCATGTTAAAAAATATTTTTGACGTGACTACGTCTAATAAATCGATGAACGCCGGCTGCATGTACGAAAACGTTGACGTCATTGTCCGGTAACGCTCATTGTCCCGTTACGCTGGTAGTCACGTTAAACTATCGTCTGTAAACCAACTTTACAGACAAACATTTTTTTTACTAACTAAGAACGTTTATTCTCTGCGTTTGGCTCCACACAGTGTAGTAAGCCAGTTGAATTATCGCATTCGTGGTCAAGTTATTTAATGTACAATATGTTTTATTGAATTATTATAAAAATTATAGAAATAATTCAGTCAAAATCTGTTAAAAACTACAAAAAATACGTCAGTAAGTAATTTTAGTCAGTAAGTAATGTTGTCAGAGCGTCTGATCGAAGCGATGTGTGATCAGAGTGCTGGCAGCTATCTCGGCCAAAGAATAAGCATTGCGATACAAAGAGGCAATGCAGCCAGTATCCGGCACGCTGCCATCGACTATTTTTTTTTATATGGAATAGGCAAGCATTTGACCACAACCTCACCTGATGGTAAGTGACGGTGTGGTCGAGGATGTAGCATGCTCGCCTAGTAAGAACTTATTCACTCTTGATTTGAAGACTCCGAGATTATAGTGTGTCGGAAGAACAGACGCTGGCAGCGAGTTCCACTCCCTGCTGGTGCGCACCATAAATGTCGATGCGAACCGCTTGGTTCGAGTTCGTGGGATGTCTACGAGATAGGGCGCCTGCTAGTATCGAGTTGGAGCAGTTGAGCTACCTATAGATATGTTTTTTTTCTAAATTAATTTAAATTACCTACTATTCGATTATATCTAATAATTTATGATCAAATTAATAATTTTTGCATGTCGACTACTGACGAAGTATGTGATACTATATTAGTCTATGACCTTGTAATGACCATACTTCAGGCAAATAAATATCATTTCATTTCATTTTATTTCATTTCTGTCAAGTTTAACTTTCTAGCTTTTACCATTTATCTCTAGGAGAGTGTGACAGACAGACGTGATACTAGATTTACAAGCATACCGATTTCCCAAATCTTATACGGAGCACAAAAATTGAATCAATATAAAAAAAACACTAAGAACTCCACTAAATCTTCATGAAAGTGCGTGAAATCCAACTAAAAACATCCTAAAATAATCCATTCCGAGTCCTAATTAATATAAGGGTTCCGTGACTTAAATATTTGTAAGCGGAACGGATCGGGTTCCGCGGTAATTAATTAGTTTCACTAAGTCGGTAAGTAGTTCCTTTTTTGGGGAAAATAGAGTTTCCTGTGGAAGGTTTTAGGGGAAATTAGAACATTAATTGGAGAAAGGTATGGAGTCACTATAGTTTGTAAAAAAATGGTTGTCTGTAAAGTTGGTTTACAGACGATAGTTTAACGTGACTACCAGCGTAACGGGACAATGAGTATTACTGGACAATGACAGCGTTACCGGACAATGACGTCAACATTTTCGTGCGTGCAGCCGGCGTTCATCGATTTATTATTTCATGGGGAGTGAATTGGACTGGGCTACTGTGCTCCCAACGCTCTGATGTAACTTTACTTCGGGTAAAGTCGGCTGCTATAATATTACTAATTGAAGATGGTAAAGTGTCTACTGTCTTTTCTTTTTGAGAGAATATACTTCCAGATTGGTCCCATAGAAATTTCATGAAAATCAGTTCAGTACTTTGGTTTTGAAATCAAAATAACTGAATTAAAAAAAAATTGCGTATTTTGCTTCCCTGTGATTATTAAGTGGTGTTTACGGTCACTAAAACAGTCCGATTGAAGGCGGTAGTAGTATATTTTTGTAAAACCTTCATTATAGCACCTCATTTCTTAACTGCACGATAGGGGCCTTTTCGAGGCGCACTTAAAATCCTTTCACCACACTGGTTCGAAAGAACACGATAAAAAGAAGATTGCTCAACTATTGTAACCTGTTTTGGGTACATAGTACCTACCTACAGTAAAATGTCAGACTCTCATAACATTACTCTCCTTTTCACAAGTAGGTAAAATGTAGGAAACCCAATAATAGAATAATTTTGTCCCCTCAACCAATCAGAATAGTCTGTTCTTCATTAGGTGTCGGTTCCGCCAACAGATATAATATCTAAGCTAAGCTATAATAACATCTCGGAGTAATTTCGAGTCGCCAACGTTGGTAGCAGACCCACCTGTTCTGAGTTTGGACTTGGCACAAGAGTGGTGTGGAGTAGGTATTTTCATAAATGCTTTTGGCATCTACCTACTTCTTTTTTTTTAATTGTATAAAAACCTACCAACCAACAGGTATATTCTTGATTTTTAGTTATTTTAACATGGTCACATATTTTGGAAAGTTTTGGAAGAGAAAGGATTTTTAAGCAATTAGATTAAAATATTTTTTTTAAATTATTATTCTGCTTTTTCCAACTAAGAAAATGTATAGTTAATAACTACTTATTTTCTTATTATATTACTCTACGGAAGCCATTACCTAAATTAGCTGAATAGCAAAATAACCTAATGAATATTTTTTTAAATGTAATGAATTTACCAATTGCAAACCTTACGAAGTTTGAGGGAGAACCTTTAAAACGTCTTGTGCCCCATAATAGACGTTTTTCAAAACGCTCAAATGTAAAAAGCCTTATAAAGGACGCACTCTATTTATTTTTGGTTGAATAGGTGACTCCACGTATTTCACTGTCCCCCGTCCGCCCGAGGTGGCCGGACCGTTCCAATAAGTCAAATTCAATAATACTAGCAAATGAAACGTCACACTTCTCGAAGCGCAAACTCTGTATTTTCGCTTTTTCGTTTTTCTGCTTTTCCGCTTTCAAAGTTGCAGCTGGTTTTCCACAGTTTCACAATTTCAAGTTGATTTTGAAATTCAGGTATTTCATTTTTCATTCGGAGTTTTCAATTTGTAATTATTAATAGCTTTTTAAACAATTTCTATACAGTCAGCGCTTGTTCATAATAATGGCTACAATATTATATTGTAGCCAACGTAATTATTTTTACCGAATTAAATAATTTTCATTGAGATCTTTACAGAATTTTAGCACAATGGGGCCTTATCTGGTACAAAAAACATTAACTCTTATGAATATTTAAGTTGAAAATTCCGGGATAACGGAGCCTTAAGTGGTAAAAAAAACTCACATGATTCCAGTACAACGGGGTCTTAAATGGTACAAAAAAAGTAACTCACATGAATATTGAAGTCAAAAACTCCGGGATAACAAGGTCTTCAGTTGTACAAAAAAGTAACTCACATGAATATTGAAGTTGAAAATACCAAGACAATGGGGTCTTAAGTTGTACAGAAGAAATAACTCACATGAATATTAAAGTCCAAAACTCTGGGATAATGAAACTTAAGTTTGTTGACTAGTGGATTGACAATGACATAATGTAGGCCAATGACAGCTGTCAGACAAAATACTTTGACTTGACTCGTGTGTGACTTCGACTTGTGTTAATTGTATTAAAATGGTTGTATTACAGCTCTAAAGGTGGCATGTAGCACATTAAGGCTAATCCTCAAGGAAAATTTCCATATTCAATGTTTCGGACAAATACTCAAAAAGTACGCCGTATTATAGTAGTTATATTTATATTGTTTACACTACTAATTTAAAAAACACGTTTAAAATCTAAATTATAGTATGAAACCTTACTATTTTTTGTTGGCAGAATCGGAAAACATAGACAAAACGAATAGTTTGAAGAAATTACTATAATACGGCGTACTTTTTGAGTATTTGTCCGAAACATTTTGCATGGAAATTTGCCTTGAGGATTACCCTTAAGTAACTAAATTCTACAAGTTGTACAAGAAAAGTAACTCACATGAATATTGAAGTCTTGCTTCGATAGTTGGGTGGTGCCGTTGAACCACTCGATGGAGGCCGCCGGCCTGGCCCCCGAGGCCACACACATGAGTGTGAGGAGGGTGCTCTGAGTGGCGTGATCCCCCTCGCCGAATATATACGTCTTGTTTGGAGGCACTGAAAAAACAAAAAAAAAATTAGCAAAAACATACTACAACCTATTTTATTTGGGACTGTTGTAGTGACTGTATAAAAACTGTAAACACCATTGAAAAGTCATATGAAAGCAAAATATACATTTTCGTTTACTTGTTTTTTTTTATTTTGACTTAAAAACTGAACTTTCATACTGTTTTGATGTTAATGGTATTTGAGGCGTATGGTGTATATTTGAAATCTAAGGAACCAATTTAAAAGTATTAATTACCTCTCAAATAAAAAAGTAATATGGTTTGTCGGTTAACAAATGACTAAGTTGTGAAGTAACATATGTACATTAAAAAAAACACAATTGAATTGAGAACCTATCCTTGATGGCCTTAAAAATTATTTATTTATTTCAATTTCAATTGATTTAGTATAATATATTATACATTTTGTGATGATAATGAACCTATTTAAAATTATGATGTGTCTTTTCAATAGTTTGTATTTTTTGTATGGATCCAAAAAACATATTCTGATTCTAATTATAAAAAACGTATTTATAGACTGTCCATCCGTGTATAAGCTACAATGCCACGAAAACATACATACACCCCAATTTCTGCTTTGTAGGTTAAAAAAGACCTACATTTTTGTAAAACTGATTGAAACTACATAGAAATTCAAATCATTTTATCAATCAGCCGTAGTCCCCGCTCGGTGATCCCGAAAAAGTTTGGGTCCCTATAGACCCATGCCAAAGTTACGGGCCAGAGTAGTTGGGCCATAATGCGCCCCTACTATATGACCCTTGAAAAGGCGTAGTAAAACACGACTGATCTAGCAGTTTTTGTTCTCAGGGGAGAAAAGGAAATTGGGAGAGTTTTCGTCGTTTTCTGATTTTGTATTTTATTGCTTAGTATAGGTTTATGCAGACGGATTTGCACGTGTATTGCTTACACTAGGTACTTGTTTAATGGTGGAATTTGAAACCAAAATCAATATACATCCCAGAATACGATTCACAATACGAACACTAAAAAATGGCGATTACGGGATGTGATTTTCCTGAAAATAAACCGTTATGATTTCTGGGTAAAAAAATGGTTTGTACCTAACATAATATAATCATATTAAAATTAGTAAACAGTTTTAATTTTTTATCAAAATCAGCCCCAACAATACTGTTATTCCACATACTTAAAAATTTGGCCAAACACATCAACTCTCACATATTTTTTTATTATTGTATGATATGTAACTTAAATAAAAGTCTAATTAATACTTCTATGAACAATATGGATGTCACCCTCATTTATTCTTATATATGCATTATTTTATAAAGTTACAGTAGAAACATACGAGTAGTTCTAAACATAAAATAAAGCCAATAACTAATTTAAATAATTGGAAAACATTACGAAAGTCAATCGAAATCAATTGTTATTCCATCTCTTCGGGATAAAGAAAATACTGTCACAGAAAATAATAATTACCGTCTTCAAAGCCAATACTTATAAGAGATACATTACGGAAAGTGTGTGTCTCAATTTACCAATAGGGGTATTTTCGGACCCACTAGACCCCCGGGTCGTACGAGGCCCCTGTGGGGTTAATAGAGTGTTCGTCTCAATTACTGGTCCTGATTGGTCAGGCTATGATAGGAAATTTTACCTTAGGAAATAATTATGAGGTTATTTTGCTGATAGGACGAAATGGGTAGCCAAAGAAAATGAGAGACAAATTGGTTTAATTTTACGAAATATGACGGTAATTATAAAAAGTGACCTAATTATTATAAAATACCTCATTTGTAAGTGATTAATCTGCGACAGTTTTCAAAATCTACATCATTTTTGATTAGGTTTTCTGTTCTTTTTACATTTATTATTGACTACTTAACTTAACTTCGTATTGGGGACTGATCGATGATTCTAAATTTTTTTTTAATTATATTTTTGTAGATTATTATTTAAAGGAATTTTGAGGGTGAACAACACATTATATTGTGAAAACCACCACTTTTCCCTGGTAAATTTTCACAATTTCTTCCTTGGCGGTACAGTCATCGACAATAACTTATTATTTTCAGCAACTCTTTCTAAGCTCGATGTTAAAAATTTGAGAAAGCTTCTTTTAGAATACCTACATGTAGAGACTTTTATAGAGTAAGAATTTATGCCTGCCAATTACCAAAAAAATGCTACGCAGATCTTTGAATTGTACTATTTATAGTTGCCTATACCGTTCCGATTATTAAAAAAAAACGGAATTTAGTTAACTAGCTGACCTTTGTATTTTTTTTGTGTTCAATAATCGAAAGGAATTAATGATATTTATGTAGTTGACTGTACATAGTAACTTTTCTCAGGGAAATAGACGAATTTCTCTGTGGGAGAGAGAGCTGAATAGTGGTTAATTAATGAGATATTAGGAGAGCGAGGCATTGAGAGAGACGGTTAGGAGAATTTAGGGTATTACGGTGCAAGGTAGAAATCAGTAGGTACATAATTAAACATAAACATAAACATTCACACACTCACACCCCTGCACTAGGATTCCCTGTGTCGCAGGTGGCATGGACACATACAACACATCACAACATCCAAGACCCGAGAACAAACATTTGTGTTCGTCACAAATATTTGCCCCGGCCGGGGATCGAACCCGGAACACCAAGCTTCGTAGGCAGGGTCACTACCAACTAAGCCACGGTGTCGTCATAATGAAAATAATACAGGGCTATTTTATTTTTTCGAAACAAACGGGTTCGAATCCCAGCTAAGTTAATTGTTTTTTTTGCTATATAAGTCAAATAAGTAGGCAGCTACTTTTTTTTCAGTGAAAAAAATATGTATTGCCTAAAAGATTTATTGAAATTTTCTTTTCAATCAAAATCAGCTTTTTTGAAACTTAATTTTGGCAATGTTAAGAGGATGCTTACCATCTACTACTAAATTATTAAATAATTAGTATAATATAACTTTTTTTTATATCCTCTTTTTTCGTTTCTTGCAAACTGACATCTATAGGCATTTAGCTTAAGTTGTAAAGGTAATATAATTTAAGTTAATATCGTTTGATAATATAATTTTAAATAGTAATAAAAGTATATCAGCAATGAAAAAAAATTAATCGGTAAGGGTTTTTGCTATTTGAAGCAAGCACGGAACCCCAAAAAAAGAAAAACATTTATCTCCCGCCAAATTACCCGTAAATGTACCATTCACCTTGCGAATGTTCAACAGTACGTAATACGTACGTACTACCTATACGTAGTGTCGTATCGACCGTCGATATTGCAAGGTGGTAAAACTCCCGACCCTCGTTACATAGTAATGGGAAAAATATCGATAAATTTCAACGGAAAATGAACTACTTTTATCGAATAATTGTGAGTTTTTAAAAACTTTCACCTACCCGCGGCTTTGGCTGCGTAGATACATCAAGATAATAAAAAGTAACCAATGTCATATAGGATATTATGTGCACGAAAGGAGCCTCTTCGAGGCGCACTTGCAATCCTTTCACCACATTGGTTCGAAAGAACTAGTGACACGATAATAAGAAGAAGACCAATGTCATTTTCAGTTCCTTAACTATACTCATATAGAATTTGGGCCCAAATGATAAAGTAGTTTTGGTGTGATTGAGGAACAAACTAGATGTCCTTACAAACTTTTATTTGATGAGTAGTTTACGCCTGCAACTTTGTTTGCGGTGCATATTTTCAAAATTCCTTTTTTACGTGAACGTTTAAGCGAGTGAATTTCAGCTCTTAACGAACACGTGCTTCAAGTTTCAAGTCTCTACGTTCAGTAGTTTAGCCTGGACGTTGTCTGTCAGTCAATTTAATAATACACAGATTAGGATTGGTGGGATAGAGTGTTGTATGTATAAGTCAATGATTTTTTTAATTATTTATCGAGGCATTTTTATCGATATCTTTCTCATCACTATGTAACACTATCTCGCCACTTATTAGCTACATCGTCTAGCAATTTATAGGGCGGCCTAAATTGTTCAGAGCCCAACTTAGTTAAGTGATGGCTTAATACGCCCTTACATGGGAAAATGGCGGGAATCCAGCCAGGGGTGGATTCAGGGCAATCAATTTTTGATGGGGTTTTAATGGATTTCGGTTTTATTTAGCCTTTTAACCCGGCGCCACTGTCTGGGGTCCATGATACCTACGGAGTGGAAAATGGATTTTCAGTTATCTAATACAAGCCTTAGATTTATCTAGATATGCGTAGGACGCCTTTAGCTAAACGGAGTATACGTAGATGTATACTGGTAGCAGAAGTTAGATGAACAAAGTCAGTTTTTTTTAATATAATTTAATATTACTTCTAAGGCGAAGCAAATCAACAAAAGGGGGGAAAATTCTCCCCAATCAAACATAAGTTTTGTTTTTTCATACATTGCTATTTGCTGTAAGCGGCTCCGATCACGTTGAAATTTTGCCAAACCAGTTTAGTAGTGTTAGCGTGATTGAGGAACAGACATCAATCTATAAATCTATAAATTCATTCTCACAAATTCTTGCCCTTATTGTAAAAATAGGATAAGTCAATTTTAACTTCAAAATACATAAAAACCACTATAAAGCATAAAAACGTATTTCTTCGATTTTTAATCTACATTTCTTGTTCGGAACTAGTTTCTAAAAAACTAATAATAAATATACAAAAGCTAGCCTAAGCCTCATCCTTCAAATAGACCAATTGAATCCTCAAAGTAACAATTTTCCTTAATTAATTTTAAATTTAACCCTGTAACCAAAATGTATCACGCTACAAACTATAAATTGACAATTAATACAGAAACTTGTATCGATATTGTTTGGGTCATTCAAACCCCTATAACTATCTGTCCTTTTGACTTTGGGTCTAAAACGACCCCATCGTAAGTTGAGAACAACACTAAATTGCAACGGGTTATTTTCAATAGTTTTGTTCGTGATATTGAATTTGTTTTAAGTGTTAAAATTGATATACGCTTAGAAATAAGTTTTATGAAAAAAATTAACAAATACCTATGTAGTTTTTTTTATGTTTGTTACCTCTGAACTTTTTTGTTTACAAACCAATTTGGTTTTTTTTTGAGATGATATAGGACTGTGTAATACTTTTATAACGCTCGTCCACTTGTCTCCAAAAGAAAGACAGTAAATCTTCTGAAACTAAAAGCGATCAGAACGGCCTAAGACCACTTACTATCTAGAGAGCATCAAAAACAGTTTTAGGATTCCGTATGGAATAAGAAAATAGAATAGTTTGACTATAAATAATTATAAAGCTAATTTTTTTCGTTCGAAAACAGTTGTCATGTATACAAAAAAAGCCGTGTTGGCAGAGTGGGAGGTGCCTCGACTTTAGATCTGAAGGTGTGGGCGCACATGAAATCCTTTCACCACACTGGCACTAGTTCGAAAGTACGATTAAGTGGTTTTGGCGCTTAACATGAGTTTGATTTCATGTTTTGGATGATCTATGTACGTTCATACAAAACAGCATGTGGGGCTTTATTTGAAGACTTATTTAGGTTCATTGAGAATTCACTGAAATTTTCAATTAATTTAAATTTTAAGCTTTTTCTTGCAAATTTCCACGTGTATAATAAATAATGAACCTTCTGTCGAATGTGTCAAATCTTGGTGGTTTGACACATTCGAAACATTTTCCTACGGAACCCAATCTAATTGTCTCGCCCTCACGCTTGGATTTTTCGAAGCGTAATCTTGAGCAGTGTTAGTATAATTGCAGCCATTAATTACATAGTATCAGACGCTTAATGAAAATGTATTCTTTTGCAAAATTAAAGGGGAAAAATTGCAGCGCGGACGGATAGTAAAGTTAATTTTAATTTACGAAACTCTGTGAAGAAACGAATGGCTATAAAAGAAAAAAAAAATCGTAGGTCAAATCAACAGAAGTATAACATAGAAACACAATGTAGTAAATTGAAAATGCGACCAAGAAAAGGTAGTCACATTGGCTAACTTCTAGTACATTTTGGTACGATGTTAACTTTTGAAAAAGAGAAGTAACAGGGCTAGATAAATATTATATGTAAAAACTACTAGGCTTTTTCATTGTTAGAAAACTACATCGTAAAAAGTAACAAACATTATTTGAATGGAGATATTTCATATTTTTTGACAAGGTGTATGAAATTTTTTGGTCCTGTCTTACGACTCCATTTTGGTTTGATACTGTCCAACTTGGTGTTCTGTAGGAACACCATTATTAATCTATGGTCAAATCAAAGAAAATGATTACTAAACAAAGTTTTTTTTTTGTATGTGCACATTAATTACTTTTTTAATGTACTCTAATACTATTACAATCTAGCCAAAGTAGGCTAATGAGTAATTCTACTCTAACTTAGTTTTATAAATTGAAATATCAAGAAAGTGTCCAATAGCACATTTCTTACAGTCTCTAATTAAGGACAGTCTATATATATAATAGGGCACTGTCATTGGTAAATTTTGGAGGTAACTTTGCATTTATTTTCAATCGATAAAATGTTAACCAATTGTGTTTTCACCACACACAGCACTTAGTAATAATCAAAATCTATAATAATTATTAATTACAACTTGGTTGGTGCAGTTTAGTGGGTATGCTGCAGTTTTGTAGGAGAGATCATTCATCAAATTGAGGTATAGTACACTCTTAAGGGGAAGACACGTCGTTAATGTGTTGTTTATAAGTAGCACTATCACTGTCACTACACTACACTATTTAATAAAGTACACTGCACTAAACTAACTTGAAAGGTTTCGTTCTTTTAAGTCTTCTCACTATGTTCGTGTTGTCGCGTGCGTTTTTCTGTACGTTGTCTGTCAGTTGCAAATAAAAAAAGGGCTTTTTAGTGCAGGATGGAGTTGGTTTTGGTGTAATATTTACACTTTAAAGTTTAAGGAAAAAAATATTTAAGTTTTTTCTTTGTCTTAATGTAAATCTGAAGTATTTATGTACTTTTATATATTTTGAACGTTATCAAGAATCTTGTATTTAAATAATTGGGAGTTAAATTATTGAAAGAAGTTCTCATGTTTTCAAAGTTTTTCTGTATTAGTTAGTAGGTACCTCTATTTCGTTTCTATTACCGTTATTTACTATTACTATTTTCGTTTTCTCTATTATCTCGTTTTTCTATATTATCAAGATAACACAAGTGTTTTTTTTAGTTTTCAAAGAAATGAGGTTTGAAATAAATCTTTCTTTAATTAATTCATTTCCTTTTTCCAGGTAAAAAACAGGCAAGAAATCTCAATTTACATGCAAACTCAATTATCTCACAGAAGTCAGCGGGAATTAATCCTAACTTACCGCCATTTTAATTCTGAGTTATTTTCAAAATGGCGGAGGTGTTTTTGTAGATTAAACTATAATACGGTTTTTATGGACGACTTGAGTTCTAGAATTATATTTTGCTGTGTATGGCTATTTTGAAATTGCTTTGATAATATAAGTTTATTTGTAGACAAAACATAAATGGCATTTTTGTTAAGTGTTTTGTTAAGGGTGTAGTATATGGACGCTAAGCGGATCATAGGGGATTTTTAATAAGTAGGTACTATATAGTTATTAGTGGACATAAGTTATTATTTTAATTAAGTAAGATATTGTGTAGTCTATGCACGCTAAGCGTATCATAGGGGATTTCTAATAAGTATAGTTTTAGCGGACATAAGTTATTATTTTAATTAAGTGATCAAAAAACGCATTACACAATATATAAATGAACTTAGAGTTCCTCTTAAAAAAATATTACTAAGTTTCTAAAACAGACTTTAGTGACAGAACTGTTTGTCGACCATTTTAGAAAAGTAAAAATACTAGCTACTAGCTAATAATACACCTGAGTTACTTATTCGACCATCGCGAAGAAGCTTTATTGTGCTCAGGTTCAAGCAAAAGTCGACCATCAAAAATGACCAAGTGCTATTAGAACAGTATTGCTGGACACCTAGCTCATCTTGTAACTGGTTTAAAAACAGATGTTACTTGAATTCCGGTCAACTATTAACATATTATTATTATTGAGCCCTTGTTGTCCCACTGCTGTGCAAAGGCCTTCCCCATTCCTTCATTTCCCTCTGTCTTGGACCAGTTCAGTCCAGCCTGGGCGGAACGCGATGAGCTCATCCCGCTATCTTCTTCTTGGTCTGCCGCATCGACGCCGCACTGCTTCAGGACTCCCTAGGGTAAGGTTTTTAAAATCCTGCACTGCTTACTAACCTTTAACGTTGAGCTTCACAGTCCTGAGGATCTGGTCGTCCAGGGCGGCGGAGGAGACGGCACACCGCAGCCGCCCGCCTAGCTCCTCGCGTGTCACAGTCAGCGGAAGCACTTGGATCACCGTCTGGTTGTCCGGGGTTATGGTCTCCGCTGAAACAAACAAGAAATAAACCGGTTAGCTCTTAAGAAAGTGAGTAAAAATAAGGCAATCCACATTTAGGTCAACTTAGGTCCATGTGATGCTTTTCCAATAGATAGTCAAGAGTAATAAGTTTGAGTCCCAGCAGTGGAAAAATTATAAGCTAATTCTTATAATACTTTTTAGATACCTTTGATGCCACGCCTTATAGTACGTCAGTTCTAAACATTTCCTTGAGAAACCCACACAAACAACACAGCTTTTGATTTAAATATTGAAGATGCAAAACTTCGTTCCCAAAGCTAACATTTTATAAGAATGCATCTTTGAAACGACCGCAGTTTGAAACGCAAATACCCGTACTTTAAAGCAAATAAGCAAACATTGTTCGTTTAGCCTATTTCAAATGACTGCAGGACGAGAAATCGGCCATTATAAAGGTTTTTTTTTGTAATTGAATAGAAAATAACTCAAGGCTACCCTAAGTACCCTAATGTAATTCTGGCTACCCTAAGAAATTTTATTTAATTCATATGTTTTATTAATCAGAAATTAACAAGTGAAAGTCTTGCAACTAATTCAGATATATTGTTTAGAAATTTCTTCAAAAAATAAAATAAAAATCTGGTCAAATAGTGTTGATGAGTTAGGTAAAATAAGCTAGAGAGTAGAGGAGGATATGCTAAAGACTGGAGGAGGATAAGCTTGAGAGTGGAAGAGGATAACCTAGAGAGTGGAGAAGGATATGCTAGAAAGTGGAGGATAAGCTAGAGAATGTAGGAGGATAAGCTAGAGGGTGGAGGAGAAGAAAATGGACAGATAAAATTTACAATTTAGATAGGCGTCGGATTTCCAGTTTCAACTATACGTGAAACAGTGAATTCTTCTTTACCTGACTGAAATGGAAATACGTTTCAAACTAAATATAGGTTTCGTTCAACAAGTTCTGTTTACGTCTTGTTATCTATCGCTTTGAGATTTCTAACGGTGTGGTTTTATGTTCACATTGTAGGTTTCCTTTAGCATTACATAAAATAACTTCAATGTTTTCATTACCTAATTATGTATTTTAAATAATGATTTTGAAGTAATTTATTTCAAAACTTGAATGATTTATTGAATATTTCAAACTAGGTGTAACCTTAGATCACATAAAATACATTGACATTATTTTATCAAAATAGTCATTAAAAACGAACCTAATTTAAAACTTTTTTGAATTAGGTTAGCGTATGTTTAATTGAATAAATGCCTTTTTATTTTTATTTTTTTATTTTATTTAATCTAAATAAATAAACAAAGAGAAATACTGAAACAAAGAGAAATACTGACCCTCCCATGTAAACAAAGAGAAATACTGACCCTCCCATGTAAACAAAGAGAAATACTGACCCTCCCATGTATCTACATATTGCAAGCATCACTATTTGTAAGGAAGCATCGAGAATTGTTTAAGTCGAAGTTAGATCTCAACCCAGACTGTATTAGACGACATAAAAATAAATTAGTGCAACCGGCAACTAACTTGAAAACTGTAGGCAAAAGTCCGCACCATAGGCTCGTTAAGATATATAACAATGTACCAGAAATGATAAAAAATGCTGTGAGCGATAATTTATTCCAAAAACAATTTAAATTATTCCTAATGGAAAAATGCTATTACAATGTAAACGAATTTCTATCAGATAAATGTTGACTGTCAATGATAAGTTTTTTGTTAAAGTGTAGGTACCTATATAAAATGAAAATTAATACTATTATTACTTATTTTTAGAAATTATAAAAATATTGACATTAAGCATATTTATTTGACATTAAAATTAAAATTGACATTAGAATTAACAATATTTAAAACTTGACATCACTCAAACAAAAATACAAATCACCTTACTAATGCTAATTTATCAATATTTTTGTAATACATAATTAATTTGACTATGAAATAAACATAAGTGAATTAGATGCCTACCGAGCAAAAAATTAACTTAAAGTTGTTGCGCCCTTACAGGGTTCATGTGCATTGTGTACCTATAAGCCACTTACACCTAAGTTATATAACCTGTATGCAAATGAAACAATAAATAAATAATATGAATATAAATTAGTAGTTTTAGTCACACTCATCCATACTCAAAAGTCCGCTCATACCACACCGAAAGTCCGCTCAATATAACAACGAAACAGAAATCGCACCTATAATTTCTAGCCACTCAATGTATCACCCGAAAAGTACTCGGTTTACACCTATGGGGCATCCCCATACATCAGACTCTACACCTATCATCCCCTCTGTACAAAGGACACCCTCACTCCGAAGGCTATTACCGTGAAAAATGAAAGTATCTTGTAACACCAGGGGGTTGATATGAAGGTACTTTGTCGGAGGTATTGTTCACTGGAATGGGCATTATTACTTTGATTGTGAAAAAAAAATTGAGGAAAAAAGGTAGTGAATTCATTTGTATTTCATCCCATTGTACAATAGCTTTAATGAGTAGAATGATAAGAATAATGGGTTGTAAAATTATCAAGGTTTTACAAAAACATACAACGACCAACTTCAATCGGACTGTTCTAGTGACCGTAGGCACCACTGAAACGTCACAGGGAAGAAATACGCAATTTTGTTCACTTCAACGATTTTTTTTTCAGCTATTTTAATTTCAAAACCAAAGTACTAAAACGATTTTCATGAAGTTTTTATGGGGCCAATCTGGAAGAATATCTTTTCAAATAAGAAAAAGAACTATTCAAATCGGTTCATAAACAACAAAGTTATGAGGTATCAAACATAAAAAAAACATTCAGCTGAATTGATAACCTCCACCTCTTTGAAGTCGGTTGAAAATATTTCGAAGCTAATTTAGTTTGAATTAAGTGAAAGAAGAATTCAGTGGTTAAAAAGAGTAAGAAATCTACTTCAAAAACTTTTAGTTTGAATATGTGTACTCGTAGTTTCGGACACTTCAGTATTCAGTATATTTATTGCAATCAATAAGTCTTAGTTTTAATTGTTTACAAAGTTAACACAAAACATACTCATAGAACATATTGAACCCTAAAATAGGGCACAGCTACATTAGAGCAAGAGCGGACCGAATCAACATATTGCAGTATAATAATTCAATTATACGTACCTAATTATATAATTTTTCACGTATTAAATGTTAAATTTGTCGTTAAAAAAATATTGTATACTATAATAACTTTTGCTAATGAGTATTTTTTTTAGTTTACTTTCAAAATTTACTTCTTTCTCTTCGTCACTCGGTATTGTGTCTAGAATTTCGAACATATTTTACTAGACAAGCTATAAATAAATAACGCATTTATTCAACCCATCCACGTACTATACCAATATTCGCTTTCAATAAAACTCAACAGGATTACCCACAATTTATATTCCACACGCATGCACGAATATCTAATTAATACATTCTACGCTCGACCAGAATTAATTACCATTGTCTAGCCACATCTATTGGCCCTATATCTTTGGTAAATGGTAGTTTTGGGTTAATAGCTGAGCGATCAATCTCACCTCTTTTAGTTAATGGTACGTCTGTGGTCTATGAAATTGATTCGCTTGTTCACCCATACATGTACGTGTACCGGTAGATGGTGAAAGAATAACGTAATCATAAAATGTTGCTTTTCAGTATATTATTTATGAAGGTACAGTTAAAACAGAAGAAATCGGATAATCGTATATAAAATATACGGATAGATAGATGTATAGAATATACTTTTGCTCTCCATCTTAGTACTAATACATTATATTGGAAAATAAAGCTATAAATGTAGTAATCGTTATTTTTTAAATTATATATGAAGGTACGTTAAAACAGAATAAATTGGATAATTGTATATAAAAAAATATTCGGATAGCTATAATATGTAGTTATTGTTTATATCGTAGTTACACTAAGAAACTACTTCGCTAAAGAAATATGTTAGCAATTGTTGAATAGTTTGTCTATAACTTGAATTTCACATAATGAAAATATGAGTTGGTACCGATATTTAAACGTCCGCTTTATTAAATCCGCTGTATGTACAGTAACTACATAAAATAACAAACGTTTTTAACACTTGATTACTAAGGTTTTGGGTAGTACCAAGTACTCGTAGTACTTAAATACCTAGGAATAGCTTAAAAGCAAATAATTATCATAAAGTTTTCATCATATTGTTATTGTTTCGATTATTGGTCTACTCACAATAAAACAAAGTTTCCCCAACAAAACTGAAAACAATTACAATTGTAATTATCAACCAAACCATCAGGGACGGAAACATCACAAAATAACTGATACTCGGTTGTTTATCATAATTTTATTCATACTAGTCTCTATTAACCCGCTTTTCAACAACTTCCGAAGCCAATCAAATTTAATTTAAGCCTGGTTTGGGACCCGCCATTTTGTATTTTCAAATGTTTTGGAATGTATGTGTTAACTTTTGTAACACAAATTATTTGTGGTGTAAATTAGCCTGTAATTTTGGAAAAAGGTAATATTAAGGGTAATCCTCAAGGCAAATTTCCATACAAAATGTTTCGGACAAATACTCAAAAAGTCTTATTTTAAAACACGTATAAACCTAAATTAAAGTATGAAACCTTACAAATTTTTGTTGACACCATCGGAAAACATAGACGAAACGAAGAGTGTAAAGAAATTACTATAATACGGCGTACGTTTTGAGTATTTTTTCCGTAACATTTTGTATGGAAATTTACCTTGAAGATTATCCTTAATATCAAATTTCGTATCGCTAACGGTATTGCCGTAGCGGATAGCGACAACGCGTATCTCTACGCCGTAGCACATTGTAGCACTTCATGTAACACGTAGCACCTCTCGTAGCACATCGTAGCACATTTCGTAACAAATCGTAGCACTTTCGTAACGTCGGCGTCGATCGTCGTTATTAGATTTCTTTATCAGTTATGCGAGCCTAGTACTTTGGAAAATATTAATCACACTAAGCAATTACGATACGATAGTAGGTATGATTTTTTTAATCTTGTTGAAACTACTGCACAGTTTTTTTTTACACCTTACTGACTGACAGACAACATACAGGCCAAACTGCTGAACGTAGAGACTTGAAACTTGGAGGATATAATTGTCAAGAGCTGAAAATGAGTAATAAGAAAGCAATTTTTAATATTCGCAACCCCAAGGGGTCCAAACTGGGCTCAAAGTTTTAACATAAATGCCGTATAACTCTGACACTACTCATTCTAGAAACTTGAAAATTGGTATGTAGACACATCAATCAATATGTATAAAAGACTTGGAGCTGACTGACTGACTGACAGACAACGTACAGGCCAAACTACTGAACGTAGAGACTTGAAACTTTGAGGATGTGTTCGTCAAGAGCTGAAAGTGAGTAGTAAGAAAGTAATTTTAAAAATTCGCAACGCAAGCTAAGTTGCGAAGTTGCTAGTAAATAACTAAAACTCTAGATTTATAATCTGTCCCAAGTGTCATTAAATACAAAACCAATCCGTAAGTAGAATACATTTTCATCACACAAATGCTCACCGGGGTTACCGAATAGAAGCCTACATAATTAATTAGCCGACCGTCAAAGGTAATTTTCGCCGACATCCAAAAAAGGACCGCAGTCTTAAGTGCATTTCAGACTACGCTATACTATTGTGCTATATAGTAAAGCAAAGAAGGACCTAATGCTATACTATATAGCATGGCGTTCACATTACGCGATATTATCGCAAGCATTTAAGGTATAATAGCAAGCTCAGTTGACCGCGATTTTGCGGGACGGCCGGGGGTGAGGAAGGAGGAAGAGGGCGGCGCGTGATATAGCACAGCATGAACTCAGCGCATCGAACCAATTTATAGCGTATAGTAAGCCAATAATATTTAGTACAGTACAGTGTGAACGTGTCCATAACAATGTATGGTGCGCGATATTGTTGTACTATGAGCTATACACCACCAATTTTTATTTACCAAAAAAAAATGAGCAATGCAGTCGGGGTACTACGTTGTATCTGTGCAGTCAGAATTTTGGATTTCTACAAAATGGCAGAGTGACAGCGGTGCGATTGCGCCCGAGCTGAGCTGCGGCGAGCTGGCTCGAGCTAGGTACCCGGGTTTGCCAAACGATGAATAAAACTTAATATGAATAAATTATTATCAATTAAATGGACCGCTTGACGCAAATCCATTGGAAAACGACTAACGGTAACAGTTATCCAATGTTAATCCAATTTATTTTGACAAAAATTCGACTTAATTTTTTTAAGTGCTTTTGCCGTATATGTGTTCAGTAACGCCAACTGACTATGTGCATTTTTTTTCTGGTGATTAAAAATTGACCGTGTATACTATATGATATTATTATTATAGCGTAGTCTGAAACCAGCTTTACCTGTTATCCAGTTAATACACATCCATAATTCATGAATTTCAGTAACAGATGGCGCTACCTGCCATCGGTCCAATTTCCCTCTCTTGGCACAGTTTTTGAGAATCGGCGTTTCGGGAAAGTAAAAAGGAATTTCAGGAAGTTTCATTTTGAAGAATTCGATTTGCATAGATTTTGATAAAACTTTTGCAATGGTTTTTCAACCGGCTTCATAAAAAGAAAGACATTGTCAAGTCGTTTGATTTTTTTAAATGTTTTTTTGCCTGAAAACTTTTTCGTTTCGAAAAAATATTTTTTAATTTGAAAAGTTATATAAAAATAATAATAAATTTATTTCGCACAACAAGATCCATACAAAACTATACTTCCAGATTGGTCCCATAGAAATTTAATGAAAATCGGTTCAGTACTTTGGTTTTGAAAACAAAATAACTGAAAAAATTGCGTCGTCTAAGTATTTAGTATTTAGCTATTGTGTATTTAGATTCATTGTGACTATTTAGTGGTGTTTACGGTGACTTAAATAGTCCAATTGAAGTCGGTTAGGTATGTTTTTATACAACCTTGATATTTATGTATGTTTTATGCGTAGGCATTGAGGTCTATATTGCTTTGTCATATACTGTATTCTGGACAAATTTATATTATTTATAAATAGAGTCTTCTTCTTATCGTGTCGCTAGTTCTTTCGAACCATTGTGGTGAAATGGTTACAAGTGCGCCTCAAAGAGGCTCCTTTCGTGCAATTATATTTTCACGTTTCAGAGTGTGAGGATTCTTCTTGGTCATGGGAATTTCGCAAAAGTACTGCAAATACTAAATTTATAAAATAAAAAGGAGAAAATATTTTGAAAGGTTAACTGAATCTGAAAACATTTGCTTGTAAAGAAATAAATTATGAAGCTACTCCTATTTTGAAATTCAGTTGAAAACCTAATGAAAATAAACGCACATTTCCTAAAAATGTTTTACAAAAAATGAATTAACTTCAACGCCGGAAGGGACTGGCTTGAATGAATTATGACAAATCTACACATAAGGTACGGATGTGTTAATTTCACGTTAATTTGATGATAATCTCATGTGTTTGAAAAACCCTTACATTTAAGCCTGAAAAACCCTTAAATTAAAGGGTTTTTCAAACTTTTAATAATTTATGTAGAGATGGGAAAGGTCTCGCGGTAAATTGACCAGAAGCAAAACCACCTAAGTTGTTTGAATCCCCTGCAGGATATTACGTACAGGCTAAGTCAATTTTTTGTAAATTTTGAGGATGGGACTCCCAAAATCTATAATAATTCTCTTACATACCATTTGTAAACATAACTGCGTTTAGATAAATGAGACGATAGTAGCTAATGAGATTATTAAATTATTTATGGTATCTGTTTATGAAAATCGATGGTATATTATAAAATTTGCGCCAAATTTTGAGGATGGGACTCCCAAAATCTATAATAATTCTCTTACATACCATTTGTAAACATAACTGCGTTTCGATAAATGAGACGATAGTAGTTAATGAGATTAATAAATTATTTATGGTATCTGTTTATGAAAATCGATGGTATATTATAAAATTTGCGCCAAATTTTGAGGATGGGACTCCCAAAATCTATAATAATTCTCTTACATACCATTTGTAAACATAACTGCGTTTCGATAAATGAGACGATAGTAGTTAATGAGATTAATAAATTATTTATGGTATATGTTTATGAAAATTGATGGTATATTATAAAATTTGCACCATAATCCGCATAACGAATCTAACGATACCTAAACTGTCAAAATCCATCCAGCCGTTTCGAAGATACGAGGTTACATACAAATTTACATATATATTTTTTTTTTTTTTTTTTTTACTAAATATAGGCTTGCGTTTGACCACCATCTCACCTGATGGTAAGTGACGATGTGGTCGACGATGTAGCACGCTTACCTAGAATAATCCTATTCACTCTTGCCTTGAAGACACCCAAATTATAGTGATCGGGAAACACTGACGCCGGCAGAGCATTCCATTTCATTCCTTATTCATTACATACAAGATACGCGCGAAAAACATAACCTTTTTTTGGCAGTCGGGTAAAAACAGGATGTTATAAATATTTTTTTTATAAATTTATACAAGTATCGAGTGTATTCTCTGAGTAATATCCCATTACGCTAATGGCCACTTCATTACGCTAAGCTCCTCGAATTATCGCACTGCCACTAGTCAGTATTAGTGGCCCACGCTGGGATAGAACAGCTGGGCACGTTGGACTATGAATTTTTTGTGTCTCTTAGCATTTTTGTTTTAAATCAAACGCATACGTGAAGGTTAGACAAATATTGTACCTAATGGGTAATTGAAATGCGCTTAGATTTAGAAATTCCGAGGCCCAACGTAAAATTATTTTGTTTATGAATAAATTACCACCTGCCTATAATTTTTAAATATGCACAGGAAACAAAATGTAGACTCGCTTTGTTTAAGATTAGTATATATTTCATAGCATATATAAGAAAAAAATGTAATTGTGAGTCTAATGTTAAATAAATAAAATAAATAAATAAATGAAATGCGTAAAATGTTATGAACGCGGCAGTTTTTCAATTCGAGATTAGAATAGTACCTAAAGTGCAATTGTAGCACGAATTTTGATTCTTGACTTTGACCGAATTTATTGTAATCTTCTGAGAAAGCCAGTAACGAGTACCATCTACATAACAAAACAAAATATGTCCAAAGAACTTAATGTTTTGGTTACCTTTTGACCAACATTTTCTTAAAGGCTAAATTAACCAACTTTTCAGTCGTTTATGTACTAACATATGGGTCTTAACCATAATAATTCTATGATTAAAATAATATCATTTTCTGTTATTGGTAGTGACCAAGCTATTTGTCTCGCGCTATGTTTATCCATGGAGCTATAAATCCCATTCTGGCTAATTCGAGAGCCGTTGAGTTACAATCCCGATGTGAACAGATAGCGGGATTTGAATCCTGAACTATACACGACTAGTTTGTGTCCGTGGCTTCATCTGTGTTGTATTTCCAGCTTTTAAAACTGTACAAATTACAATTTTTAGAATAAAAATATTTTTATTTGCTTACACATACAACAATAACAAGCAGCTTAAAGTACTGTTTTTTTTTAAATCTGTTGGTGTACAATCGAATTATAAATAATAAATTACATTAGAAATAAAAAATCAAACGAAATAATTTGATCAATAGAAGTTCTTATATGCTAAAATCCTTTCACCACGCTGGTTCGAAAGCACTAGTTACACGATAAAAAGAAGAAAGCTAAAATATCGAAAATGTTATTCTAATTGTTAGCAATGTAATGGTTTTTCTATTTTAATTTTATAAAATATAAATGCTCCAAAAATTATTAACGCCTTTGAAACAAACTAGGATTTATCGAATTTCAGGCTCAAATAAATCAGAAAAAGTAGAAAAGCGAAGAGCAAATAAATAATTCTCCAATGAACCAGAAGAAGACATTGAAATCCTTTCCGTGACGTCACAGACGGCCAGCCGCGGGAACGCGCCTCTTGTGTAGGAACGGTATTATGCAACAAGAGACAAGAAAGTAAACTATAATAATTAGATTTATGTTTAAGTATATTCGTATTTAAGAAGAGAAAATTTCTTTAGACGTGCTTAGCCAAATACTATGTGAGGAATGAATGTGACTGGGCTCAGACGTTCGGTTATGTAACACTACTTTGGGTAAGGTCGGCTCGAGTCACTGAAAGAAATGCAACCAAGGTACCAGAGCAGGCTAGCAATGATAACACTGAAAGATATTTTACAGGTATATTGCTAAGTACATAGATAGGGCAACTCTTATGAAATAACACGATGATCATGTTGGTTCCATAAAACAAAACGTTGGCGCGTTCTAAGTTATAAGTGCTGCTATCTAGTTCTAACAGTCACCGTGATAATTTTTTCACTTTTGTCTTTGTTACGCTATTTTTTTGCGTCTACCTAACTGATTTTTATTTGTTTTGTTTCGGCTGCATTAACATTTTTAATAACAGAAGTAAATCCAAAATTAAATTGTTGTATTTTATTTAAAACCTCTGCTGCTCGCGGTTTTTCAAGTCTCCTCCATCTCAGTATCTTATTATGAAAAAAAAGACATGGCAAATAAATTCAATTATTTTCTATAAACTATCAAAACACAAATCTAGGTTGACCTACACCAAATAGTGGAGCATTTGTTTTTTTTTTTTTCAAGAAAAAATATATTTTAACAAAATTATCTTGTCTTGCATACTACCGTCCAGGGTCCACTCGGAACAAAAGTCACAATCCGTGGACCTTTTCAAGTAGCCTCGAGTTCTTCTACTTAAGTAGCAAGTTCCAAAACTTATTGTGATTGAAAGAAACGTTTTTTTGTTGAAAAAGCTTTACCGTGTACCTTTATAGCGATTTTATGTGTAACGGAACGTAAGGTTCTATGAATTTTATTCCAAAAATAATTCATGTATTTACAAAAAAATAAAAATAAATAAATAAGAGTAACTGAATTTCTAACGGTGTTTATTTATTTATGTACTTATGTATTATTTTTAAATTTCATGTCGAAAGTTCAGTTATTTCACTAGCTTCAAGTCTTTCTCTGTTCTAGTGACCGAAAACACCACTGAATAGTCACAGAGAAGCAAAATACGCAATTTTGTTTACTTTGAAGACATATTATTTTGAGTTATGCTGATTTAAAAATTAAACTACTGAACAGATTTCGTGAAATTTTTATAGGACCTGAAAGTACATATATCCTCTCAGTCAAAAAAAAATCTAATCGTTTTTTAAACAACAAAGCTCTGAAATAACAAAAATAAAAAAATATTTTTTGTCTGTAAAGTTGGTTTACGGACGATAGTTTAACGTGACTACCAGCGTTACCGGACAATGAAAGTAACAGGACAATGGGCGTTACCGGACCATGGGCGATACCGGACAATGACGTCAACTTTTTCGTGCATGCAGCCGGCGTGGCGGCGTTCATCGATTTATAAGACGTAGTCAAGTCAAAAAAAAATGAAGTCTGTTGAAAACCGCGTTATGAGAAAGGATATTCGTTAGTTCGCAACGCAAACGAAGTTGTATCAGTTAGTTCAATATAATAGGCTAGTTAAAATCCGAAAAAGATAGGACATAATTCGTACATTTGTAGAATGTTGCGGGATCGATAGAGGATACCACCAGGAGTCACCACCTAATTTGCACCGATTCTAGCACCTACGGAACCCTATTAAATACTCAGTGGAAACTTTGAAAATGGTATAAAATGTAAACGGGTAAAGTCTATCTCATGAAATTTGTACCACACATTATGACTATCCTTATGTACCTCTACAATAAATTTCAAAGTTTTAGAAGTAGAATGACCAGGTAAAAATGATTTTTTGTAGTTATATATGCAATTATTAGCTCGGAAAACATTAGCACAGTCTGTGCAAATATATACAAGGTTTCTACAGCTATGATAAACCTTTCGGTGCATTTGCACCATCCTTCCTCATACGGAACATGGTTTTTTTCACCAACTTATGAATCGCCGAACTGTGCTTCGGAGAAAAGGAATGTATTCGTGATTTTTTTTTCTGTGATAACTACTAGTAGTTAGTTACAATCACCACTCTTAAAATATACAAGATTCTCTTAGAAAAATCCAGAAACTTGAGGATATTTATCACCAATATTACAGATTAATTAATAGTAGACCCACTTAAAACTGCAGTGGTGTGCGTAAATTGAGTTATTCTCTCAATAGCAACATGAGCACCGGCTATATAGTCGGTGCTCATTTTGAGCACCAAGCCAACACCTTTCAATCAGACCTATGGTGGAATACAGATATTTCGGGGGCGGGGGGGGACTCCCGCCCCCGAAATGTCTAAGTCTAAGAATTTCTTACATTAAACGCACAAGTTCTACAAAAAGTAGAATTTTAACTTGCTCGATAATTGCTCTACAAAAAGTCTTATGCCTACTTGCACCAAACTTTCAAAGTTCCTAAGCAATTACTTAACTCGCTTGGCAGTTATTAACGGTCAGAATCTGGACAGTTAAGAACTACCAAGCGAGTAAAGTAATTGCTTAGGAACTTTGACAGTTTGGTGCAAGTAGGCATTTAGGTCTTTGTCTATTTTTATGTGAGACTGTAAGTCTAGATCTAGATAATTTTTATATTAATTAATCATACATTCAACTCTGCCTTCGTCTATGGGTGGCCCAATTCTTGGGCAGCTGCTCGTGTTTTCTCATCCCACGACGTAAAAAGTAAAGCTTTGGTTATTTTGGATTTCGGTTCATATTGGAGAATTCTGAGTCTAACAATCTAATCCAGAGTTATCTTTTCAATCTTGCAATATTATTACCTTATTTTGATTGTGATTTTCTAGTAAACGTCTAATCTACAAAAGCCTTTGGTTATTTCGGATTTCATCACAACAGCCCAATGAATAAATGTCAATTGAGTTACTGAAATATATTTTAAAGTGAAAACTTCTATAAGCGCGTGACAATGTATTGAAGATAATCTTCATTGTAATAGTTCAAATTCAAGTATAACTTGTCATTTGCGCCGTCTAAAGGAATAAACTAACGAAATTATAGTCGGTCGCTTAGTTCCTTAGCAAAATAATAGGTGTCGTGATCACAAGTACGGTACGGTAGTGTGAAGCACAAGCTTTTGATACCGACCGAACAATATCATTTAATATTTTTAAGATTATTACTTTAAAGTAATTTGGGAATACTAATTTGACAAAACAGATCATTTAAAAAATATTCATGACTATACAGAATGTGCTTTTTAAGTAAGTTAGCGGTTTCATATTGAGATTTCAGTGATTGAAATATCTTTTGATATTGACAAAACGAAGAGAATAACATTGGAACTTTTAGCGTTACATTTCTTAATTATTGTTTTTAAAATCATTTTACTTGAAGTAATCAAAATTATCTGCAGTGTATAAAAATATTAAGCAACTTAATTGTGATTGGTTATAAACCATTCACCATTTAAAGAAAATAATAAAATAATGAGTCTGAGCACAGATGTAGTCGGAGAAATTAGTAAAATTAATTGCTACTAAGCTAAACTGATTGGCCTGGAATCAATAAAAAAACATATTGGAAAGGAAGTTTATGAAGTCAAATATCAGAGAAAAAACAGAGTCTTGTCACTTTCAGCAATAAATGCTACTTTGAAAAATAAAAAAAAAATTAAATCATGATAGAACCTTTTAGTTGGTGCTATTGATGAATCGTCTTGTTTTTTAGGTGCAGTAGCATGAAATTCAAGAATTGAATGGCATTCGAGTGGCATTTTGACAACTGCTTGAGGTTCTATTTTCGTTTTAAAGTTTGAACGATCTACATGTTTAGTAGACATTTGTCACGTCAAACAGCATTTTCCTTATTATAAATAAATGACGTATTTATGCGCTTTTAATTAATAGACATAAGTCGTTTGGTGTCAAAATCGAACCTGTAAAACTTGCAAACGATGACGCGCTCAATTTTTCATAGATGGAAAAGCTTGTGGAAGAGACTTATTTTGTTTATCTGACGTGAAATGCAACTGTCGCTTCTGTTGGCTAAGTTCCTATGTTATTTACCTATAATGCCCAATAAATACTTGTTCCGTATTAGAATCCGAAAGTTTTTTAACTGGCATACGTTAAATTTACCTCGTTGATATATTTGAGATAAGTTTTGAAACTGTGTCGATTTTGCTTGTAGAATTGTGGTGTAAAACCTCTCAAAAAATGCGTAAATCTAAGGATATACTCCTTTTTAGAAGACGTAGGCAGTTGAAAATTTGGGAGAGCATTGTGGCAAAGACCTTGACCATTACATCAAAATGTACAACAACAGGAGTTGACCCAGAATAGATTTATCTGCTACCAAAGTATTGTACTTGCTATCACAATTCAAAGGTGTTCCCGGTTTCGGATTTAGCTGAAACTTGGTGGGAACGTGGAGCATAGTGTCGTACAAAATATATCACACTGCACCAACTGTATACAAACGCCTCATCAAGCTATGGCCTTATGAAGGTATCTCCGGATCCAGCCATCTCCGGAGGTTGAAATTTATATATGGTAGGGGCAAATTCATTTGAAATCGATTTATGTAAAAATTTAAGCTTTAAACAAATGTGTTCAATTATGTCCTATCTTTGCTCGAAACACGCCTAATTTGACTGCACTATAAATCAATAGGAGTATACTAATTTCGACATAACATGCAGCCACACGGTGGCCTACACTGTAAAGTTTGGCCCAACAGTGAGTTATGTCCTGAGCCAGTGGTGCAAATAGTAGGCCACTGCCGAGCAAGTTTTCGTTGGGCTCAAATCTGTAGAAGTTGGTGTGTGGGGTGTGGTACAAAGAAATGGAAGAGAGCGATTTTAATCAGTCATCAATATTTCTAAATGGCTTGGACCTGACTGACTGACAGACAATGTACAGGCCAAACAGCTGAACGTAGAGACTTAAAATTGGAAAGAGTGTTTGTCATAATATGATACAGGCTTGCCTAGTGTGGGGCCGTTAATAAATACAAATATGTTTGAATCTCTCTACAAAATGCACTGTTAATTATAGTAAATACACTTAGCTTTATTTAATTTTAGCTTGGGTAGCTCAGCTAATAGATTTGTGTTTTGTTAGTAATTAAATTACTTTTCATTTTTTATTTTTCATAAGCTGAAAGCGCGTACTAAGGATGGAAATTTGTTGAATTCACAATGCGAAGGAAGTTGCGGCCGCCAGCAAGTATTTTAATATAATTTTTCACACTTACAAAAATAACGATTACATATTTAATAATAAAAAAAACTTTAATTATTTGAATTATGAAAGTAATTTGACGCCACCGTGGCTTAGTTAGTAGTGAACTTGTCTACGAAGCTTGGTCTACCGGGTTCGATCCCCAGCCGGGGCAAATATTTGTATGACGAACACAAATATTAGTTCTCGGGTCTTAGATGTTGTGATGTTTTGTATGTGTCCATGCCACCTGCGACACAGAGAATCCTAGTGCAGGAGTGTAAGTGTGTGAATGTTTATTTTTTTAGTAAAATTAAGAATATTTTAGTAATGTAGAAATTAAAAAAACTATCAATTGCAATATATCTGTATACTATACTGTAAATAAAGTAAGATAAGATAAAATGTAGTAGTGAATTCACAGCATGTAAAAAATCTAAATTGGTTCGGTTACAGAATTTACCAGTGAGAAATTATGGTTATACTATTGTTAATAATGTAAAACTTGGCATTTAGTGTAATAATTCCCGCTACCGCTTATGCCTTGTACTTTCGTCTACACCACACGGCAATTACCAAGTTCTATAAGTTTGAATGCAGCTTCTCATAATAATATGGTGTGTAGTCAGTGGTGTTTACGGACACTAGAACAGTCCGATTGAAGTTGGTAGTAGTGTTTTTGTAACACCTTGATTATGTTGTTCATCCTCCCCTGCAGGATTGCGTCTACAAAGGAGAAACATATCAGATATCCAGTACTTAATAACATGTAAGCATTGGTTACTGTTTAATTTTTATGTCACTGTAAATATAGTAAAAAAAAATACGTTTAGTTTTGAGTAGGAATTTTATACTAACAAAAAAATTAGGAAATCATTAACAATAATTAATGTTATTTTTTAATATACATTTTAATAATAATAACCAAAATTCTAATTGTTAAAAACCGAACTTGTATTTATGAAACCATATAACTGATAGAATACTTGTACATATTTTTTGTGCAAATACATACCTACATGAAATTTAAAAAAACGCCTCTACAACGAACAAACACCAAATTTCATCACCCAAACATCGCCCTTTATATTGACCAGTCAAAAGCCTTCAAGCCGCTTCAAGTCTCCGTCACCTTAAGTTCTAAGTAACCAGCTAAGTTCTAACTTTAGTTCTGACGACAAACAAACTCCAAGATTGGGACATTGAGAAGCAATCCCATTAGTTCTGTTTGCTTCGGAACATCACCCGATTGCTTCGGCTCGCTATTGCAATATGGCCAATGCATTGGCAAATAAATCAGTATTCAGGTAAGGTAAACTGTTAAGCATCGATGACACAAGGCGTTTTACACGCTCTGCTTGAAGGCGAGTTTAAAAGCCAGCGTGTGAGCGAGTTTGGGAAGGATTGTCAACTAGCAAATTGTAAAAAAACCGATGACACTGGGCGATTTTACGACTTTCAAAAACTGAAAGAAAAATAAGATTTGTAATTAAAAACCAGCAAAGGAAAGCCTTAAAATCACAATCAAATACAATGCTTTTCAAAACATTTTTAAAATTGGCTCGACTCTAAAGAAAATTCAGAAAATGAGGCGTATTTTAAAATTGGTCTAAAACAAGAGCGTTTTAATAGTTAAAAACATAAAAACAAACAATTAAAATCAAGAAACAAAACATTTAAATGGAAGTGGGTTAGTTACAAAGTTTAATTACCGTTTTAAGTGTAAGTAAAAAATATTTCTTCCATTCGGGACGCGCTATCAACATTCCAATCTCAATTTTAATTAAACCCTAGTCTTACGGGACTCTTTTTAAGTACAGTCAACAACCAAAGATACTTGAGTTTTACTAATTTTATTTCATTTTGTTGTTCTTGTAATATTTAAGTTTCATATTCTTACATTTTGGTAAAAAAAATCCTAGTTGTTGGGACCGATGCTATGATATTACAAAATGTGTATGAAATTATAGGTATCTTATTAGTATTGTTCAGTTAAATTACGTATAAAATTTAGAAACACGTGTCGAGTTCTGACTTGGGTTTTCTGTTTTCGGTACTTTGGTTTAGATAGTGAAATTCTAAACTAGAGTTAAGTTAATTAAGACAATATATAGAGATATATTTATATTATTTATTAATCTTTTTAAACAGATCTGCATTGAAATGTATGTTATTAGGCTATGCGTAGCACTGATAAGTCATGGGCTAAGGATGTGTGGACTTATCACAATAAAAAACTAGTTTTATCACCAAAAAATTAAACAAAATCGATAAAACAATGAATGAATACTGCTCAAGGCTTCAAAACTGTTATTTTTTTTTATCAAATATAAACAACTAATTATTCATCTAATAAAACAAAATGGATTGACTGCTGTCGTTGACTGTCCTTAGTTGGAAAATGTAAGTTGGATTCTTGCACTAAAATTGGCACAGTCTAGTAAAGGAATATTCTTGTGACACGAATTCAAAGGCTTTTTGACCAAGCTACATCAAAATTATTACGAGTATGTTTAGGATTTAAACTAAAACATGTGTTTTTCTTTTAGGTTTAAATATTTTTTTTTAAATTAATAATTTGTTATATTAGTAGGTGTGTATTTAAAGTAAGTTATATGAGTTATCTGGTTCCCATAAAATAATATAACTTTGCTTAGTTTGAGGCTAGATGGCTAGATGGATTGCTATTTTGACTATTTTGACAAGTGACTACGTCTAATAAATCGATGAACGCCGGCTGCATGCACGAAAACGTTGACGTCATTGTCCGGTAACGCTCATTATCCGGTAACACTCATTGTCCCGTTACGCTGGTAGTCGTTAAACTATAGACCATCCATAAACCAACTTTATAGACAAACGATTTTTTTATTTGTGTAATATTTATTTTCCGTTTGTTACGTACTTCCTCTAATTTGTACTAATGCCAACTTGCACCAAACTATCAAAGTTCCTAAGCAATTGCTTGACTCGCTTGACAGTTCTTAACGGTCTGAATTTGGACCCTTAAAGAAAAGTAATTGCTTAGGAGCTTTGACAGTTTGATGCAAGTAGGCATAAGTATTACAAACAATGTCGTATACAGAAGCAAGTACCTACAAATTAACAAAATCGTAAGAGAACCGAAGAATCAAAAGTTTCCAGAGTTTCTCAAAGTTGGAATCCCGTTCGTGTACTTACAAATCCGGGTTTCCGTTTGTTGGGATTCTCGGGATTGCAAAGTAAACAAGTACCTACGTAAGAAAGTATTTTTTTTATTTTGACCTGTCTTAGTTTTTACTAGATGCAGCCCACGGCTTCGCCTGCGTGAATGAAAAATGGCGTTATTCCAGCTTATGAAAAATTTCCTTTTATTATTAGGTATATTAGCTTTTACCATCCCCGAATCTAAATAACTTGTAATTAGATTTTCTAATAAACTCATAAAGTATCTTTGTATTTCGTATTCATGGTTTAATTAAATTATCAAGGTTTTACAAAAACATACAACAACCGACTTCAATCGGCCAGTTCTAGTGACCGTAGGCACCACTGAAAAGTCACAGGGTAACAATATATGCAATTTTTTTCACTTCAATGAGATTTTTTTTAGTTAGTTTGATTTAAAATCTAAACTACTGAACTGATTTTGATAAAATTTCTATGGGACCAATCTGAAAGAATAACCGCTCAAACAAAAATTGTTCAAATCTGTTTATAAACAACAATGTACTGAGGTAAAGAACATTAAAAAAACAACCAAATTGATAAATTTCTCATTTTTTGAAGTCGGTTAAAAAAACAACTGTTGTATTGGATTTATGTTTAACAACGCGGAAAGTTAGACAAAAGATAACAGCAGAGCGCACGGATTGTGTGTACTGAAAGCGATCGGATCCGAGGCCAGTGGAACTCAATCTTTTGAGTACCATGGTGTAAAATTTAAAAAATATGTTACTGCTGGTAATTACATATTGTTTTTCGTAGACTTTCGCGATTATTATTATTATTACCGCGAGGGTAGCTCCAACACGCCAGTCAACCCATGACCACGGCTGTTACAATACAGCCGAAACGTCGGGACACAAAAACATATGAGGTGAGCGCGATAAATACCCGTTATAAAATAACTACATATTGTGCTTGGCCTTTATAACAGATGGATCGAGGTATTCTCAGGATAAGATCGTGTGTCGAGTAAGAACAATCCAAGGTTTAGAATTATTTCACATCATGCATTAAATGTACACACTATTGTAACACTTCTTAGTTTTAAGCCTTGTTTTTGTTATTTTCCATGTGTACAATAAATAATTATCTTACTATCTATCTAAATGACAAAGAAACCAAAAATTACAGTCCTAAATTATAAATTAAAATAAAGAAATACTTACCTACATATTTTTTTCACAGTTAACTTTCTTATTAATCTTAAAATATGATAAGGATCAACACACTGTATTTTGAAGTACACTTTGTATTACAATTTTTTTGTATTTCTAAGTTTACGCTGTATTATAACTTTGAGAACCTCTGGATAACCAATCAACGTCCAACTGTCCATCTGCCATGAACCGCGTGACGCGCTATTTGAATTCACTATTTTCAAATTTTTTTTTGTTATTTTCACAATTTTTTCGCTATTTTAACTATTTGCTACCGACGAACCGGAATTCGTTTACTGTTTTTAGTTAAAGTTTGCACGAAAAAGTATTTTTTTTAGGTAATTTTATTAACATATCATTTTCTCGTCCATTTCGCACCGAATAAAATGGAATTTTTCATTGAAAATAGCATTAATTGAAAACTTAAATAATTCGACGACACAGATGGTCGAGTGGCCAGTGCATTGGACTGCTACGCCGAGTGTCGCGGGTTCGATTCCCGCTTCAAGACAAACATTTGTGTAATGAACATCGGCGTTTGTCCTGAGTCTGGGTGTTTTCTTTGTATTCTATGTATGTATTTACAAAAAATAAATGTATATAAGTATTGTATCAGTTATCTGGTTCCCATAATACAAGCTTGCTTAGATGGCGTTGTTTGAAATGTCCAAACATTATTATTATTATGATTATTTACATTCACAACTTCGTTTGCGTTACAAATGAACGAAATTCCTTCATAACACTTCTTAACAATGAACTTGAAATTTAACTTGAAAGGATATTGTTTATTCCTGGCCTCAGTGAACACGATGTTCAGAGAAATCCAATTTGTTCAATAAATCGATTAATTTTGGATATTAATTATTGCGTAATATTTTAGTACCCAGGTGAACCTAAAAAAAGTTTATTTAATTAGTATTTAATATGATAATATTATCCTGGTTTGTCTTATGATTCATCAAACTAGTGTTGTCATTTACTTTCTTCTGAATAGTAATCGAATAATATCTATTTATTTATGAATCGATATCACGATAATGCAAATTGTCATTATGTGATCGAGGGTGTTTATGCATTTTTTGAAAGTGAATACTTTTTGAAGCGTGCTGAACACTTGTTTATTTGTGGGTATTCAACGAGATTCAGCCGTTATGCTTTGCTATGTAACACTTGTTAAGGTAAAGTCAGCACGTGTCACCTTGATGAAGTTTTCACTTCTGTCATGTGGTCAAACACATACCGTTTTTTTTGTTTTTAATAGAAGTTCCTTTACACGACTTTTGCTCAGTTGTTTATTATTCGATCGCTAAAAAAATAAATTCCTTAGAAAAAATCGATTCTTTTAATCGATCGATAATTTTAATCTCCTTTTTTACTAATATGGCAGCACAGCACACGTCAAAAAGGATCAAAGTCATGTCATAGTCTTGCTTCTAAAAATAGAGTAGTATGCGAGGCAACTCCTTGACACGACGAGCTCCCTCACTGTGGTACCACGATTGAGTACTCATGTAAGAGCCATTTAATTATTAATCTTATTTCTTGTCGCAAGATACTAACAAAAATAGATAGCGTAGCCATCTCTTATTGTCGCCACGTTTTATGAGTAATATTAATATTAATCTACCCTTAATAGAGTATGCAGAAAAATCATCAAAAATCAAGGCCAAGGTGAACATTCGAGGGAAGAGTGGTGAGCTGGCTCGTCAAAACAAACGTGATGCCTCACTTGCTGGAAAGAGACGCTTCAACTATTGTAGCAACTGTGAAAGCTACCCAAGTCTACATTACATGTCATGTCATTCATTTTGGACATTTGACTGAATATTTTTTATAATTTTTACAATAATTCAATACAATGTGCAATAAAACATGTTTATTAAATAACTTGACCACGAATGCGATAAATTACTTTACACTGGCTTATAATATACTATGTGTAGAGCCAAACGCGAAGAATAAGAATAATCATTTTGTATTTTTTTTCCATTTCAACTTATATTTTGAGGAAGTTTTTTTACTCTTAAATGGACAATGGATTCTAATGTTGACCCTCACTTGCTTATGGAATTAATATTGACTGCATTTAGGAGTGGAAACGCAAGCGTATTTATGGCAATGGATGGCTCAGCAAACTGTAAGGTTCATCAATTTCCATTTATTGTTTAATTAATTTAAGTAAGTAATTGTGAAATTCGCTATAACAGATTTCCCTTTATTTATAGATTGGAGCACACTAACATAGGAAGGGAAAATCGTCCCTCAGAACCACCGCATACAAGCAGATTGAGCCAAAATATATACCTATATTGAATTTATTTTATTTGAAAGTAATAATTAAAAAAGGAAAGCAATAAAACAGTACTGTTGTAATGGTATTGTAGGCCGTAAAGACGGTGGGTTGCTGTGCTTCATATTGCAACAGTACGGTTCATAAACTGGACAAGGACTACTAAAATAATATGAATCTACCTAGCCAGCTTTTAGATAATGTAATGTATCATATAATTGTGATGAAAAATAGAAAATATGTGAAAAAAACTCATTTTTATTATATAAAACCCTCCGTCGATCATGAACTTTATGAGTGGGATAGTAGGTCAACCGAACATTTTGATACTATGATATCCTTATATTCTGGTACCTACTTTTAGAAGCTATTAAGCCTCTATCACAATTATACCAAAAATCACTGTTCACCCTAAGCCATAAGCTCATACAAAGTGGCCAATGTCCTTTCAAGTTATTAAGATCAGTGTTTTGGTCTGTACGTTTTCTGTCAATCAGTCAGTCAGGACAAAAGCTTTTTATAAATATCGGTAGAGATAAATATTATATTTTAACAGTAAAAATCATAAACACTGTCCTACTTAAAAACAATTTTAGGATATAAACTAATAAAAGCTTCAAATTATTATCAAAAATCCTTCTAGAAAAAAAGCACCCGCTTTAGATTCTATAAAAGTACTATACTTTGCGATTCCGTAGAAAATTCTTATATATCTTTCAGAGACTCAAATCCTGTTTTTTTTTTAGGAAATGAGGTTCTTATCTAAGCACAGAGCTTGCTGCCGTCGCAATCTAAGCACTAGCTTTATGTACTCGAAGGTACCATTTTGAGCTTATTCTTAAAATATAAACTTAAATATTTGAAGAAAATCTAAGTTTGAGCTAAGAAGTCAGTTTTCTTATCAATGTTTTACTGGCTTTGTCCTGGCTGACTCATTGACTGACTGACAGACAACGCGAAGGCAAAACCACTGAATGTAGAGGCTTGAAATTTTTGTTAAATAAGGAAGATTCATTTTATTTTATTTTATTTCATTTCAAACGACGTTGTCGGCGTCAGTTAGTCATAACTAACATTATAACAGCAAAGAGATTGTCATGTTGGCAGTTATCAAGTAATTTGAAACGCACAGTGCCTTTAGAGTTCCTTCTATCAGTTATTTAGTATGCGGAACCCGTGTGGAGAAGATATATTACCTGGAAGCCTAGGAGGTATCAGGCTAAGGACACGAAATTTTTATTTGTTAATGAAAATTTAGTTTAGATTCCATCACTTCATTGTATTTTTATAACAAAACTTCAGTTAGAATAACGAAACATAATGGAGGTACAAAAAATGATCTAATGTTTAAAATATGTTAACACTGGCTTTTGATTTAATTTTCAATATTTTAATGTTATATTTCTTATTCATTTTAGACTAAGAATAATAATTACAATGTCTAGAATTTCTCACAACGCCATTCAGCCCCATATAAGCGGAGCTTGTACTGTGGGAACCAACTAACTAAAAAGAATACAAAATTGTTTATTTCGTACAAAAAAACCTACAGACAAAGTTGTGGTACAGACTGTACAAAGTTCAAAAACTAAAACAGGAAACAGCGACTGTACCGTACAGTGGCTGTTTCCTGTTATAGTTTTTGAAAACTGTATTAAAGTATCCAGAACCCTTTCCGATACAATGTTAATGTATTTTATTTTGTGAAGATTTAACAATTATAAACCTATAATTTCTTATAATAAGTTTATACACCTATATTAATTTTGAACTGATAAAATACCTACTTACAAGCTTTTTTAAAATTAAGCATGAGTGTTAATTTTAGCTCGCAGTCGGTTGAGTAGTTTGAGATAAACTGAAATTTGGGTCCAGATATTGGTTACCCTGTGATAGAGGCGGTATGATGCATTCATACGGTTTTTCAGCCGCGCATAACGGGAGGCTGTGTGGGCAAAACGAGGCATGAATTTCAGAGCCTATATGAATACGTGGAATTTTTGCGAGTACTCTAGACTTGGAAGATTATTCTTTCGGGATAAAGATTTCAAAATTGTGAAGAATATTTCAAGGTTTTTAATAATAGGTACTTTCTTCTGGATTTTGTTAAAATATTGCATGGTTTTCGTTGAGTTTGGAAATGCTGTTGTCAGCGATTTTGCTCGTGTGATGTGGAGAGTAGTTTTTGTTCTTTTCCAGTTAATGAACTTCTGTCAGCGTAAAATTGCAAAAATCTTAGGTAAGTTTACAATTTAACGGTTTGAAATAAGTGAAACTGTAAACTATCAAAAATATGTGAATGCAAGTACACTATGTAATAATATTATTTATTCTTTGTTACAACTACATACTCTTTTAAACACTCAATTTGTGAACGGTCCGTTGATTGGTCTATTTGATAGCAGACTTTAGTAGTATTTGCAATTTTTCGACAGTTTGTAATTTAACGTTTTCAAAAACTGTTTAATAGTAATCTAACGGATTTTACAAAAATTACGGTGACATATACATACCGAATTTCAGCTCAATTAGTTCTGTAGTTTTGACGTTATTAAGGAAGGGTTTTGAGGTAATGAATTCATTAGTAGGAAATTGAATACATAAAAATTCTTAACATTTTACCGCGAAATCAATTCCATTCATGACATTTAGTGTAGTCCAACATCACGTGATATTTGCGACAGTGCAGCGACTACGCAGCGGAAATGTCAAGTATGATTAACGCGACATCACGGCGAGCGTGATACGACGTGACACGCGAAGTCACCGTGACAGTTTACATAACGGCGTTATAGCGGCGTTACTTGAGTAGTCTAAATTTATTAAAGTTAACCTATTCTCAAAGGTATTTTATACATTATGTAACGTGTTTCATAAAGTATATATTGTATTAATTTAAATTATGAACACTTGGATTCGTTAATTTTAAATTCCTACAATTTTAAGCAACTTTTCATAAATTTTTTTTTTGGTTTGAGAGAATTGTTTCAGACTGGCCCCTTATAAATTTCATGAAAATGGGTGCAGTAGTTATGTTTTTAAAACAAAATAACTGAAAATTGAATATTTTGCGTCCCTGTGACTTTTCAGTGGTGTTTAACGTAACTAGAACAGTCCAATTGCATTCGGTTATAGTAAATTTTTGTAAAACCCTGATTATTATTTACAAATATGACTGCGATAATATTAGGAAGACGAATTCAAAAAATCCACCTTTTATATCTCAAATCCAACCGATATCCCTTGACCAAAACGCGGTTAGTATTCCCAGTCGGCACCGCAGTACAAACGTTTAGAGGTCCGCGCGATGTATTTATTGTTTGGACCCGTGGGTTGAATACAGATCGGGTTTTGATCCCAGGAGGTCAGCGTGAAACGTGTTATGGGATAGTTGCGGCTCGTGACTTCTCCTCTAGCATAATCAGCCTATGATTATTCCCACTGCTGGGACGTAAGCTTACGCTCGGCAGGAGAGCGATGGGTCTTAATCCACTAAGCGGACCTAATTGACGGCACCGTGGCTTAGTTGGTAGTAACCCTGCCTACAAAGGTTGGTGTTCCGGGTTCGATCCCCGGCCGGGGCAAATATTTGTGTGACGAACACAAATGTTTGTTCTCGGGTCTTGGATGTTGTGATGTCTTGTATGTGTCCATGCACCTTGCGACACAGGGAATCCTAGTAAAGGGGTGTGAGTGTGTGAATGTTTATGTTATGTTATGTTTATAATTCGGAGTGACAGAGACTTCGTTTGGTATCAGAATAAAGTAGTCGATATTATTTTTCAGGTTCTGTAATAAGTCTGTAGAAAGTTTGAGCCAATTTACAACTGACTTCAAATAATCTCGACACACGACAGTGTGTCCAGCCACGGTCAGGCCCAGCGAACTGGCGGGTAGCACTGTGTGTAAGTTTACACGAACAATTTGGAGCCACTTTTGACCTTGTCATAGCTAAAAAACTAATCAATACAAACACACCAAATTTGGTTTATGTATTGAAAACCCGAAGTTAATGAAGTACTTCAAATTTCATAAACACAGCTTAAACGGTTATTTAGATATTAACGTTCAAAAATCGTCATTTTTATCACTGATTGACTGACATATAGACGTAAAACCTAACCCACTTTCAGATGACCTAGAAAGTTCAAATTTGGTATCCAGCTAGGTAATTGTGTGTATACAAAGGAAAAAATCAGAAAACAGTAAATTTATAAGATTTGTTTTTTTTTTAATTATTCGATTTTATGGAGGTAAATTTAGCGCTTTGCAAATTATGAGAGCAATTGCCTTGCAAATTTTTGCAGGATATTTCCATTTCCATGATGAAAGTTTGTTTTTATCGTTTTATGTACTTACTTTAATATCAATAATTTAAAAAATATTTACAAAAGCCCAGATGAACGCAAGCTAGTGGAAATGAAAATTGACGGAAAACACTTTAATTTCCCGGCACATATGTACTTACTACCTACAAAGGCAGGTACCCACACCTTATTTACACTATTTAGGTAGGTTAGGTACTTAACTTATTGTACTTTTACCTACCTACATACATTTAGAGGCGATGATGGTGGTGTGTAGGTAAGGAAAACAAATAGGTAGGTAACTATTATAATTATAGTAGGTACCTAACCTTTGAATAGTAATAAATTTATTTACAAAAAGTAATGATATCTGAAAAAAAACACATATAATATGTGAAAATAGGAGCCACAATCGAGAAGTCGTTTTCCCCGAAAAAACACTATAGATCTACATATATGGCTAGCCAAGGTCTACGTTATAAATAAAGTAATACGTTCTCATAAATAAATTTACGAATGTCTATTATAGTAGACCTTGGCAAGCCATATATGTAGATCTATAGTGTTTTTTCGGGGGAAAACGACTTCTCGATCGTGGCTCCTATTTTCACATATTATATGTGTTTTATTCAGATCAAGGTTTTACAATAACATACTACATCTGACTTTAAACGGAATGTTCCAGTGGCCGTAGGCACCATTGAAAAGTCGTAGGGAAGCAAAATACGCATATTCTTCACTTAAACGATGTTTTATTTCAGTTATTTTGATTCAAAAACTCAAATGCAAAACATCATCAGTATCTGTGGCATATTTGTCATTAGAAGTCATCAAATTGATGGAACTCTGGCTCCAATTGGGACCAATAAAGTCCAGAATCTGCTGATATGGCCCCATTCGGCTAATCCCAAATTAGGTATCGATTGCGGTTATAGTGTTGCGACTGAGAGTTATGGTATGAGCGGAGAGACAAGCGGAGCGGTTGTGAACATACTAGTTGCTACTAGTGGTTTTGCTCGCGTGGTATCGGTATAAAAAGTAGCCGGTATCTGTTTCCATTCCATTCCAAACTGTGCAAAATTTGAGTAAAATCAATTCAATACTCAATACTCAATACTCAAGTTTTATTCGCACGATATGGGTTATACATTATATAAATACAGTTGTTCATATTATTGGATAGCACCATCCATATTCTGCTTTATCAGCATACGAATTTATGTTAGTACAAAATAAGCAATACAATACCAACCTTATCGTAATTCAAAGTGTTGGTGATTTATTATTGAGCAATAAAATCCATATAAAAAAAATTAATTGTCTGTAAAGTTGGTTAACGGACGATAGTTTAACGTGACATCGTCATAACAAAACATTGACAGCGTAACGGATGAGCGTAACCGGACAATGACGTCAACGTTTTCGTGCATGCAGCCGGCGTTCATCGATTTATTAGACGTAGTCACGTCAGAAACATCTATCACAAACTTTCACATTTTTAATATTGATAGGACTGTTAAACGCATTTAATACGATCACTTTTAGAAGTGTTCTCATGCATGAATTATATCTTAGAAAGACAATAGCGAGGGTATCAAATATACAGCTCCGCTTATCGCTCTGCTCATGTAAATACTAACCCTATAGGCGTTGAAATCAAAGCCGTTTAATGGCGGTCGAGTCTATGTTTGTAGATAATTGCAATTTCTGATAATGCGAAACATAATCGACCGAATCAAATACTCTTTACGTACCGAACTAGGGACTCATAGGATGGTAAGATATCTTGTTTGCCCGTGACCAGAACAGTGCTATACAGATTTTGAACTACTTATTGTTGTTGATCTGTTGACCTGTGTATAAATTGAATTTGACAAGTATTTTATAGAATTTAATTAATTTAGCTTGTTTGTAAGATTGAATCTAAGTTATCTGAAAATAAATAAATTAAATAGAACGCTACAGCGCTACTCTTCTTTGATATATTTTGACGTCAATCTCAAATGACGAATTATTTCGCAAACTAAAGTGCTCTTTATACTTATACACAGAAATTTTCAAATTCATTTATTTATCAGTTAACTTAGATCCAATCTTATAAACTAGCTAAATTAATTTTAAATTCTATTATTATATCAAATTAAATCTATGCACAAGTCAACAGAATTTAATGAGATTGGTTTTTTGACCAAGTTTACATTTCTAAAATGAACCGGCAGAAACGCTTACACACAACTGATTAGCGGTAAAATATCTGGCACTGTATTAGTTACCTAAGATTATGTATTGTATCATCGCCTCACTCTCGCCGTCACTCCCTTTCGTTTTAAAACTTTCTAGTATACAGGGCGTCCCACGGATATGGCCATGTTCTTCCTTTTATTTGTGACCATATGTTATTCAGCAAAAAATATTCCTTTTGTTAAAGCCTTTCGATCTGTATAATAAAGCTACAGGGTGATCATTTTTCTCGTGTAACGGGTTCGATTCCCGGTTGAACCATGTAATAATTTAAATATCTATGAATGCAGTTTAAATGGTTTTTTTTTTAATTCAGATAATGTCTTCTTTCAGTAAAATGTTCCATCTACAATATTCAAGGTACTTTCCGTCCATGTGGCATAGCCGTGGGACGCCCTGTATGTGTCTGAAATAACTTTAAATTTTACAAATTCAAAAATGTCTGCCACATTTTATCTCAACGAGATACCATTCAGTGGGAATGGCGGGAAATAAATTGATTCTCTGTCGCGGCTCGCGGCGAATCGAAACGTCATTCGGGTTTACCTAGATAAGGTCCATGTAAGGGTATAAGTGCTGTGACTGCAGCCCCGGATCTAGGAGAGGGGGGGGGGACTTTTCAGTGGTGTTTCCGGTCCCTAGAACAGTCCAATTGAAGTCTGTTGTCTATTTTGTAAACTTTGATTATTATTGTTTATACAATTTTTTTTTTTTTTGTTTGTTAGACAAGTCTTATTTTGTCCGTTTGACCCTTAATTACCTACATCTACATGGGTATCCTTAAATTATAATATAGGTTTATTCACCAAGGTCATTAGGTACCAAAAAAAAATATATTCTGTGGTATTACGAAACACATTTTAAAGATTATTTATTTATTACCAAAATATTCAGACGAAAACCCGTTAAATTCAAATTATATTACCCTTTTCAATTAAACCATTTGAATGGGCTAATAACAGTAAAATGCGGGTGAAATTACCAGGTTTTATATGAGGCGACGAAATTAGGTCGATTTAACCTTGTAAAGGTTAGAGCTTATGTTCAAAACATAAAAAGTAATTTTGATTTCAGCCTTCAAGGTTCAATGTAGGTAAAATGAAAGGATCATCATGTCAGCATTAGCTGCGTCCACACCAGACCAGTGCTCTCCAGTTTGTTGAGACTGCGATCCAGAACTACGCTCCAAGCGCTCCACAGGCGATCCGTGATTCAGTCGAACTCTTGCTCGAGATGAAGTCACCATCTGACGATCATCATCAAATCTGAGATCTAATGCCAAACATCGTCTCTTACACCCTTATTGGTGTAACACCCGTCGTTCGGGTCCCATAAACATTTAAATTCCTTGAACAGTGATATAAATTGGCAAACCAGAAACGCAATCGTCCACACCGCGCGTTCCACGCAACTGAGGCGCCTTTGAGGCAGACCAAATAACCGACCAAGAACGGATCGCGTGCGGCACGGAGCGCGCGCTCCATACGGATCACTTGGATCGCGCGCGGTACGTCCACACCACCCGCTTCATTTAAAGCGCGCTCCTGCCGCGCGCGATCGGAGCGCGGTGGATCGTTTGGTGTGGACGCCGCCATTTAGACGTTTACTACACAGTCCTCCCTCGAGGACCTACCGACAAAAATGTAGTCCCTCCATCCTGCATTGTCTGTTTTGTGGTCACCTCTTTTATCAATCTCGGATCGTCCTTCGCGTAGTTCTCAACATCTCCTTCTTATTGTTCCACACCACAAAACCTCTTTATATACCAACTCATTCACAGTCAGCGCGGTCCGACTGTGGAACTCTCTTCCTGCAGCTATCTGCAATTCCACCTCCATTGGGGTCTTCAAATCCAAACTATCTTGTCACTACTTGGCACTCCAGAATACTTGAGCATTTTATTATTTATTAGTGTATTTTGTGTAATATCGTAAGTATTATGTTACTAAAAATAAACATTATACTATTTTCTTTCATCAATCAGACATCTGGCACTACCACATCTCCATAATACGCAGAGGTTAGCTGGAAGAGAATGCTTACTAGCATTGAGTTCGCCTGTGTACTTTTTTTTTACTTTGTTCAATAAAGCATTTTCATCATTCACTTCATCACCCCGTCTGCATTGCCCATTTAATTTTTTTTGGTAATTCAAAATTGGTGGTTTAGAGCTGTTACAAAATTAAATATTAACAACATGTAACAATGATATATACGTAGCAATCATTTCTATGCCTAGTCTGAACACAGTTACTCACCGTCTAGTCGCTCCCGGCCGTTGAAGTACCAGGCGACCTTGGGTTGCGGTTTGCCCTCCCTCACGATGCAGCTGATGTTGATACGAGCTCGCTCCAGGAGGGGGCCGAGAGTGGCTTCATCTTGGAGTGTCTGACCGTCGCCGGTGATTACCTCCACCGATTTGGGTTTTACTGTGGACAAATAATGCTTTGTATATAATAACAGCCCTGAACGGTATGGATATAATATCAATTTTGTAAATTAGTGGTTCGCCCAGTCGTACGAAAGAACTGCGTGGGAATCAATGAATGACTATCATCAAGTTTAATATACTGAGGAATAAATGCAATAGTTTATTGTATACCTACTTATTCATGACCTACTTATTTATGACTGAAAATGTTGTACCCATTTCCCACCGACATCCAAATAATGAAGATAATCATATCATCATCATCTCCCTGCCCTTATCCCACACTTATGTGGGATCGGCACATGTCTTCTTCTTCCATTCGTCTCTATCAGCCGTCATCTCTGTACTCACGCCTGCTTTGTCCATATCCTCTTTCACACAGTCCATCCATATTTTCTTTGGTCTTCCTCTTCTCGTAAATCCATCTACTTTCATATCTAACATTCTTCTAGTGACATGGCATTCATCCCTCCGCATCACTTATCTGTCACTGGCGCTACTTTCAGGCTTCCTCTAATATACCTACTCATTTATAATCTTATCTATTCTAGTCACACCACATATCCATCTCAGCATTAGGATAATCACATAATAATAATTTACTTAACCTCTCAGACTTTATTTATTATTAAGGCCTCTTTAAATTAGAAGGTCTTTTCAATAGCTTAATCACGTTTTTAAGTATTATCAAAAAAAAAATTTTTTTCCTTATTTTTATGAATTCATGGCTACAAATAGAATATTTAGCAAACGCATATTCTTTCTGCTTATTGCAATTAATTCATATTATAACAATAATTTGCCACCTAAAAGGTGATATTTATCTTTGACGTGACTTGACTACGTCTAACGCCGGCTGCATGTAACGAAAACGTTGACGTCATTGGTAACGCTGTCACTGTCCGGTAACGCTGTCATTGTCCGGTAACGCTCATTGTCCGGTAACGCTGGTAGTCACGTTAAACTATCGTTCGTAGACCAACTTTACAGACAACCAATTTTAATTTTTTGTTTATATTATTCAATATTTTATACCTTATGATTATGCAGTATTTGTGTAATATACAAATTAAAACGACGTATCTTCACAACAATAAATCTGCTTAAAGGTATTAACGCGAGTGCAATCAGGTGATTTCATTTGTTAATTTTCACTAATTAACTTGATTGTAAAGCTTTTTATTACGACTCAGCTAATTGGCTTGTTTTTACATCACATTTGGCAAGTATTTAACTGTTATGATGGTAGAATTATATATAAGGGATTAATTAATAAATCATGTAGGGAAATTTCACATATAGAAATAGAAATGTTTTTATTTGCCAATAAATAAAAATTTACAACTTAACAAAGCTTACTAACTGCAGTTACTTACTATACTAACAATAGGTACCTATCTAAATACATAGTGAGAAAAACAATATAAACAAATAAAGTTGAAAAGAAAAAAAAACAAATAACTCACTTAATGGATACAGTAAGCCTACTTAATTAACCTACTTCTGATTTCAGTCAGAATTCTTAAGATTATTTGCAAAATTGGGCTCAACTCAGCGTTGTGCTGGAGCATGAGGTTCTATGACTCCATCGACCCAGTGATGATTTTCAGTTGATCCCAGTGTGAGTGAAGACACGACCAGCCGGGAGCGGTCGCTGAGCCATTGCATAGATAATATAATGTATAAACAAGAGATAACATACATATTTCATAAGAATGGTTATAATTTCAGACCAAAAAAAATATGTAAGGCCAAAGAAAAGATGGATGGACTGTGTGAAAGAAGATATGAACAAAGCAGGTGTGAGTACAGAGATGACGGCTGATAGAGACGAATGGAAGAAGACATGTTGTGCCGACCCCACCTAAGTGTGGGATAAGGGCAGGGAGATGATATATGTACTTCACACAACGCCATCTAACCCCAAACTTAGCAAGCTTGTACTATGGGAACCAGATAACTGATACAATACATAAATATATTTTTTTCCTAATACAATACATAGGATACGTAGAAAATACCAGACTCAAGACAAACACCGATGTTCATCACACAAATCAAATCATAAAAAGCCGTGTTGGCCGAGTGGTGTGCCTCGACTTTCGATCCGAAGGCCGTGGGTTCAAACCCGGTCGTACGCCAATGGATTTTTCTGTTCAAAAAAACTATGTGTGCATACGTGCACACGTGCTTAACGGTGAAGGAAAACATCGTGAGGAAACCGGCATGTCATAGAACCTAAAAAGTTCAAAAACATATGTCAAGTGCATGAATGGAGCCTCTACAAAGCGCGCTTGAAATCCTTACATCACACTGGTTCGAAATAAATAGTGACACGATAAGAAAAAGACCTATACATTTCCGATTAAGTTCCAAAACCAACCAAAAATTAAAATTTATCATCGGTTTTTTTTTTTACTTAAATTAAAAATCTTAAAAACGAAACGTAGTAGTACTTACTTAAAAATAAGTAATACTTTATGTAAGGTTCTAGTAATTTAAATACTTATCTTCAAACTAGATTATAATCTAAGTTTCACATTGAAGTTGATTGAAAACTAATTTAATCCTAAAATAAACAAAACAAAAACTTTAATAGCTTTCAAAAGATTTGATAAATAATAACTCAAAGCTAGTTAAATACTCAAACGGCTCTCAGTTCTGTGAAGTCCAGCTGCGATTTCAGAACTAGTGTTGTGTCGATAGAATAAAGACTTTTGATATCGATGGTATTGATATATGTAATTACTCTGTGTAATGCAGTAACAACTAGAATGTAATCTGTGGTCAGATCTGGTGAGATGGCGCTCGATACAATATGTAGTACGTTGTTAAGAGGATATGTAAAACTGTCAGAAATGACAGCTGCCGAATTGTAAGACAGTGATAGCGCAATTAGACACCTTACCCCCAGGGAAGAGGTTAGACATCGATTTTTGTCGCTCAAATGTAACGGACGTAAGCGACAAATCATAAAACATCGTATTGCTTGAAAAGTATTGAATTTATAAAAAAATATTTTACATGTATGTATGTAAGTTCTGTGATTACTCACTCAATAGTATAAAAATAAACCGTAAATATTTTCTAAATTCGGAGGATGGATGTAAATCAGATTTTAAGGCCTAGTTCAAAAAATAAATCTATCGAGAAAAGTTTCACCAATCGTGTTTCTGCCTTACATTTATTTAGATTATATCCTCAAGTAATCACTGTATTAACATCAAGTTTGTAAACTGTACCGTTACCGAGTAAGAATGAAATGCAGCGGCTCCAAATTTTTACATAGCCTCTTAATAAAACTGTAAAGGAATATCCAAATAAAACTCTTTTACTCCAAAATCAAGAGGTTATGGGCCGCAGATTCGCTAAAGAAGTCCAGATGGAGTATTAATAAAAGTGGGGAAGGTTAAAACTGCTTCGTGAAAGATACGACGCGTGCGCAATGCACGGAGGAAGGCGAAAATACTAGTGAATCAAGAAAAGTAAACAGGAACCACAATTACATACCTACATATTTTATGTAGTTGTGGTTAGATGCTTGTCTATTTCAAATAAAAAAAAATATAGTTTGTAAAATCATATTAACTGACATCCGCAACTTTGTTTGTGTTGTTAATAAACAAATTTCAGACTAATATTCGTTTTCACTTCTTGACGAACATAACACCCAAATTTTAAGTCTCTACGTTGTTTTTGTATAAATTAATATTGTTTTTTCTATGATTTGATCTCTTACATAATATTGTTGTGCCCGATCGAGTCTGTGACCTTCCATCGCAAAAAAACATATTTCTTATTTCATTTTTGTGGTCTTCTTCTTATCGTGTCACTAGTTCTTTCGAACCATTGTGGTGAAAGGTTTTCAAGTGCGCCTCGAAGAGGCTCCATTCATGCACTTTGAGGTTGATTATTTATGTATAAAGTTATGTTGGTATGTTTGACTGTCCGTGACATGAACAAATAGGCTTTGAATGAAGACCAGCGTCGGTTGTCATATCAGTCAATATAATGCTGAGTCGGAGACCTGTTTGCGTCACATAGTCGTTTTCCTTGCTATTTTTTTATGTTTTTAATTTGTATCGCAAATATTTCATTTATTTTTTTATACATTTCCATTTTTCAAAATCTTTCTTACAATAGAGAGCACAGTAATCGACAGATTTATTGATTTACATCGATATTAATAAACTATCGACATGTCCCATCACTACGAGGCGACGATAAGTATCTGATGCAGGAAGTTAATTAAAAGCCAGTGGACCGTATTTTAAATTAATTGGAACTGGGATATGTTATTTTCTTATTTCTTCTGGCTCCTTTTATTTGATCGAGATTATATTAAAAAGTCATTTTGTTATTGGAAAAATACATAAAAATGTTTGAATAAAGCAACGTTAATTAAATATTAGTTTTGCCACCATTTGCTGCCCGTTGGTATAAATATGAACAAGACATTTTCCAGATTTTAAACAAAGTATTATAATATTACTAGCTGGTGCCCGCGACTTCGTCTGCGCAGGTATCTTTATAAATTGTAGCCTATGTGTTATTCTGATGTATAAGCTATATTATTGTAAAGTTTCATAAAAATCCATTCAGTACTAGTTTTTACGTGAAAGAGTAACAAACATCGATCCATCCATCCATACTTACAAACTTTCGCGTGTATATATATATAAATATATTATAATATATAGGTATAGTAGGATTTAAACCTACTAATTAGTTATTAAGGCGCAATACAAAATATCCATCTATTTATCAACGACTTTTACATTTTTGATAATATTCTAAGTATTTATTTGCACTGAAGCTATTAAGGTAAACAAGCTTAAAGTTTATAATAACCAAAAATTATCGCCATCTTAGATTGTTGGCACTTTAATTGAATGCTATGACATTTATATGAGAAAAACTAATCTAATAGTACGATGACACACGGCTTTTTTACACGCGACACGCCAGCGTTTACGCTTGTAGCGTGTAAAGTCGCCCAGTGTCATCGGCATTACAATCTGCTTGTTGACAATCCTTCCCAAACGCTAACACGCTCACACTCTAGCGTTTAAAACCGCCAATCAGCTTGTAAAAAGCTTGTGTGTCATCGACGCTTTACGATACCTTCCTCATTTATGAAGTATATCTGTCGCAGGCATATTGTATAACTCGCCATTTTACAAACGGCGTCGTCCGTTTACAAACGCTCGCTGTTTTGCAATATGCCGAAGGCAAATTGACAACTCGTTCAATTCGACATAAGTTGAAATTGTAGGGTGACCATCATACAAAAAGAAGTAATTACTTTTTTGCATATGATGATTTTCTGTCATTAGTCTGTGCACGCTCGCTTCCCTCGCGTACAGGCACAAAAATAACCTAATAACCTACCGTCACCTAACTCTTATCAACCCTAGATGGTTTTCTGTCATTAGGCTGTGCAGCACGCTCGCTTCGCTCGCGTGTAGGCGCACAAAAAAAAACCTAATAACCTACCGTCAGCCAACTTTTATCTGGATCCAAATTTTAATCATTCTAACCTCTTGCTCGACGGTCGTGTCCTTTAAAAGCACCAGATTTCATGAACTCCTTTGTATTTTTTATGTCATTTTACAAACGGCTTTGAATGGTCCACCAATGTTGTGGCATATTACAATATGCCGAGTCAATTTACAATTTGCCTTCGGCATATTACAAAACAGCGAGCGTTTGTAAACGGACGACGCCGTTTGTAACATGCTGAGTTTTACAATATTCCTGCGACATATCGATGACGTCCTAAAATCATGTCATTTAACTCTTTACTTTTATAATAATAATAATAATAATTTTATTTCAGACACAAGAAAAGTACAATGTAGCTTAACTAGGGCCCATATGATATATACTTTTAAGACTAACATAAATATTTATAAAAACTTATCAATTGTCAAGTTACACGCTCACTGTTTATTATATAGATACATATAATTTTATCATGAATTCCGGACAGTAACATGAAGTATCAAAACCTTTCAACATTATTAAACCGCGAGACAAACCCAAAATCCTAATACACCTCAAATGGCCGCCATGACACCCGAAATTGGCGGGAAAACTGACGTCTCGCTGACAGTAGTGACAGCTGTCAGTGTGGTTTATGAGAGGTCTGTCAACGCTACCTCGGTTTGTCGAAATGTCGGGTATTTTGTAATGAAAATTGTTGTCTGTGGATCCCTTGTCAAAATAATGGTAATTAAAGTCAGATTGATGAGTCCTTTCGAATCACAATGTAGTACATTGAATATACGCAACAAAAAAAGGGAGCCGCATTGTCTAACTTCTAGTACATTTTGGTCCGAGGTTAGTTAGAAAAAGAAAAGTAACAGGGCTAGGTAAATATTATAAGTTAAAACTTCTATGCTTTTTCATTGGCTTTAATAAAACTACATCGTAAAAAGTAACAAAGACATTATTTGAAATCAGAGCTATTTAATTTTTATTAGATTGGGTTTCTGAAAATTTTCTGTCCCGTATTTCGCATCCATTTTGCTTTGATACTGTCTATCTTGGTGTTCTATAGGAACATCGTTATTCATCTATGCCTTATTTATATTCCGAAGTTTTATAGTAAATCACTTAAGTTTCGATAGGTATGTACTTGCAGAAATATTTGGTATTTCGATAGAATTTCAACTTTTGCCAAGTTTAGTTAGTTTAGTATTTTTTTGTATTTTTTCGATTTTGTCTTTTAAGATTAATGTTATAAAGTGTTGTTGTACATATATAATAGGTATACTTTTTGTTTGTAAAAACAACATTGCACGCCCGAGACGGCAGAATATATTGATACCAATGTAAATATTTAGGTTCTGTAAAAACATATAGTTCATGCAATAAATTAACTTTGAACTTTAGCTACCGGTGATATATGTATAGACTAGAGTATAGAAACACAATGTATATTGAAAATGTGCCCAAGAAAAGGGAGCCACATTGGCTATTTTCTAGTACATTTTGGTCCGATGCTAATTTTCGAAAAAGAGAAGTAACGGGTCTAGATAAATATTATATGTTAAAACTATTAAGCAGGGTTTAGACGAAGCCAGGGCTGGCGAAAGTCGAGACATCTCCCACTCGGCCAACATAGCTTTTATGCGTACGCAAATTAAGCCAGTACGAAACTTCGCTCTTAGTCGGTTAAACTAAATTTGCAGTCCACCCACGCGTTTAAGTCGAACTTAACTCGACATAAACTTGTCATACTTGTAAAAGTGTCGCCAATATTTTTAACAACCTTAATCCTTGACTTTGCAGTCTTTTGGGGCAAAAATTTGGCTAAAGAGGGCTTAAAGGATTACGTACAGACAGCAAAAAACGATAGCTCTTATTTGTGCGAAAGAAGTATGAAAATGTAGATTTTGACACGTTAAGATTTTATTCTAGTCTTAAAATGTCCAATCTGTTGGAATATTAATTTCAATTATTTCGCTATATTGGTAGAAGGGCCTAATATGTATTAATGAACATTATCGTTAAATTTTTTGAAACTTATATAAATGAAAATACATTAACATTAAATAGTACAAATTTTTATTTTTTTATTTTACAAAATTTGTAATAATTTAAGATCTCATACTATTAAAAAGTAATTGAAGAAACTGAGTAATAATTTGGAAATTTAAAATTGATTATGATCAGTATTAAATTAGGTATATTTTAGTATCATACAAAAAAAAATACCCGACTTTTGAAAAGTTTTTTTTTATTTGGAATACAAGCGTTTGGCCTCAACCTCACCTGATAGTAACTAAATGTGTGTGGTCAAGAATAGAAAATACTAGTATTTTTTTTTGATGCTGACTGTACTTTACAGGTTTAGTCTTAGGTGTTAAAGAGATTTTGTAAAGTGTTGAGGAGAGAATAATGAATAGGATCTTGTTAGTATTTTCTTATATTTTTTCAGAACACCTTGTTTTTAAATATTTTTTTCCCATTTTAGTAGATTTGTAAATTTTTGGAAAGTAGCTAAAATCTTTTCGTGATTTTAGGTAGGTACCTACTATCAAAACAAATTAAAAGATTTAATTTGTTTTTTTTTATTACAAAGGCCAGTGCAGCCATAATGCTCGTCCACTTTTGATGGTCAGTCCAAAATAGTCAGTAATTTCACTATCTGCATTGCTCTTCAAACCGGAACACAGCTATACTTTGACATTACTGCTTGGTGTTCACGCTTCCGGAAAATTAATTTACTAAGCAGGATGCTCTACTTTGAGAGTTATGTTCAGATTTGAACATAAACCAAGTCGAGTACAGTAGCATAGTGAGCAAACTTTACAAGGCAGTATGTTAGTTGTGGGATAGTGTGTTATTTACACATACAGGGTGTTGGCAGGAAGCCTAGAGAATAGGGAGGGGAAAAGACGGACGACTTGTCGAAAGCCGGATTTCGAATGTGGTCTAACGCTCTGTACTCACATTCGGTTTTACTCGATAGTTTTACTCCAAAACGAGTAAATATTAAAGTGAGGACCGCAAACCTCACAGTTCGAAGGCTCGCATCGAGCCGGCTCGATGGAATTAAGGCTCGAACGGTTCGGTGAATACTGAACAGTGCGCGACACTCGATAGATTAATGCTGAATGTGTGGACGAAAGTCCATGCCATGGTTTTTACTCGACATGATAGCTCGATCGAGCAGAACCGTATGTGAGTACGGAGCTTAATGTAGGCATGGAAATGATCGCTACTTATATTTCATTGTTACATGGTGATAGTAGATATATATATATATATAGATAGTTTTTCGTCGACTTTCGCGATTACCACACACAGTTATGTGATTGTAACGGGTATTTATCGCGCTCATCTCATATGTTTTTGTGTCCCGACGTTTCGACTGTATTGCAACAGCCGTGTTCACGGGTTCGGCGGAGATCATTTTGTAACAGCTCTATCAACGGTGATTTTGTAACACACTGTTACTTTTCATTAGTGGCCTAATTTAAATAATGTCATATTATAATTCACGCATAACGCCACGTCACGCAATCACTCCTACTTACAGGCAACACACTACTGACTGACTGTTATTTTTATATACAATACGATACGAATGAAATTGTGAATGGCGACATATCATGAATCAATCACAGCGACTGCTGGCGTACAAAATCACCTGCCGTATGTATCAAATTCCGGGATATTTTTATGTTTTATAGCAAACTTAGGGAAACGATAAGGCCACCTGTTGTAATTGATTGATTCAGGTGTTACTTTTCGGAAATCCATAAATATTAATAAATAATTTAAATATATGTAGTAATAAATCCGCTTAATTTCTAAACAAAGGTCTTAATTAACTTAACTCTAGTTTAGAATTATAGTATCTAAACCAAAGCACCGAAAACAGAAAACCCAAGTCAGAACTCGACACGTGTTTCGCCTCTACACGAGGCATCCTCAGGAGATGTTGACTAGCCGAAATCTGAAACGAGAGTCGACAAACACCGTCATCTCTCTTCGAAAACAAGTTTTTTTCTTCTTTTGAGTTTTCTGTTTTCAGCGCTTTGGTTTAGATACTATAATTCTAGACTAGAGTGAAGTTAATTAAGACCTTTGTTTAGAAATTAAGCAGATTTATTACTAAATATATACATATATACTATTTATTAATAGCCTCCCACTGTAACCTCCATTATTATTGATTTTGTTTGTTAGTGTATTTCCTAGGGTTTCCAGTAAAATGTATAAATCCAAGCTAACCTAGTTTTGTAATGTCCGGTTTAAGACGGACTTTTCCCAGCCCTACACAGATTGCATATTACAATGTATAGTCATGAGATGTTACAATGTCGATATTTGATCCCGGCTTCGCACTGATGTTATGATAAATCTAATGCCTAGATCACATGTACCGAGCAAACGGGCGAGACAGTAAAATGTTACTCGGCCGAGACAGCTCACACCACTCGCTCAGCCGAGCATTCGGCGCTATGTTTATACATACTTATGCCTTGTATTATATTATTATGTATTATACCGAGTACTCGGTACGTGTGATCAAGGCATAAGTGCGCAGCGCGCACAGGCAAGTTCTTCAAAAACGTTTCAAAGTGAACTATTAACACGAAGCGCTTCGAGCCATCTTGACTCAATTCAATTCAATCATTTGTATTACATTGCATAACTTTGGTAAGTCTTACAAAAATTATACTGATTGAAATATGTACATAAGCTTATAAAATATTTTCTATGTCTATGTTCTTAAGGCTAATCCTCAAATCCAATTCCATACAAAATGTTTCGGACAAATACTCAAAAAGTACGCCGTATTATAGTAATTTCTTCACACTATTCGTTTTGTCCATGTTTTTTGATTTCGTCAACAAAAATACGCAACTAAGCGATTTTTAACTCGCATTTAGATAATTATTTAAACACTTATTATGTCAGGAACTTGCCGATATTTCACATTTAATGTTTGTAATGGAATCTACTTGTAAATTAACTGGAGTAGAAGGGTTATGTATTTTCATTTAAATATATTTTCTTATTTAGGGACTTATTTTGATTTCCGTTTTTTTTTCTAGACTTCGGATTATTTTTTGGAAATATTGAATAAAATTATAATCAAACATAGGCTATAAAAAACTGTGTTACTAATGAAATAGGTAGGTACTGTTTTGGATCTAACCAATTTTGGTAACGGGAAAAGATACGGAAATGTGTATAATGTACGGTTTGTCCCAATGAGTAATCAGTAAAATAACAAGTTTTGGATTCGGATATTCCCATTTTTTTTTGTGCAAATTAAATTGTTTATTTCCATTTTCAACCGACTTCAAAAAAATTAGAAGAGGAGGTTCTCATTTTGGCTGAATTTTTTTTATGTTGGTTACCTTAAAAAAAGGTTTAAGATCGATTAAAAAAACTTTTCACATACAAATTCTGAACTCCTCTATCTACCTTTGGAAGAGATTTAGTGTAATATTATATAGTCTATGTCTTATTCTGGATTAGTAGCTATGATACTGTTAAGTTTCAATTAAATCCGTTCAGTAGTTTTCTCGTGATGGACACATAAATATTGGTGCTGCCCTCTTGTGTTTTTTTTGGAAGCTTAATCTGATGATAAGTACCAATATATTTAAAAAAAAACTTTTATCGGTCATTTTCTAAATATAGTCACCGTCGACATTTTTTGAAGTTTGAACCCCCCACTTTGATTAGTTGTTATTCAAAAAATCTGTAGATTTGCTATATTTTTTTACTGTATATCTCTTGATGTATATTAAACACGCCTAAATTGAAATAATCAATCATGTCAGGTACATTTTTCAATTAAATTTTCCCAAAACAAAATATTTGTTGAATTAGTCTCCATACAAATTATCCCTGTCCCCTCTCCAGTTTCCTACAAAAATACATTTTAGAGTTATAAATTAAATATTATGCGAATCGCTAAAACCACAATTATCATAATTTCATACAGATCTTACGATAATCCTTCATTAAATAATAAAAATACACAAACGAAGTTACACCGAGTAAAAGTATATTTTGCTGCTAATACAAATAAATTTGTAAATCTATCTGTATATAATGCGTTACTAGGTATTAAGAGTGATAAAACACAGTATTGATGAAGCTTGTGTAAAAGTAAGGTTATGTACCAACGATTCCGTCTTCGATTGGAACTATAAGGTGAAGGCAAGTATATTTTAGTAGTCTACAATAGCTAGCCTGATCACAGTACTCACACTTATTACTTTTACAAAATACAGTTTGTGGTATATAAAATAAACAAAATTAAAATGTTTTGCACAACTGCACGTCATCTAGTCATAATTTTTTGCCAGATCCATTGAAAAACACCATTGTTACACTATTTTGTCCATTTACTGACTTTACTGACGATCAATTTACTGACCTTCTTACTGACGGTGACTATATTATGAAAATGACCGTTATAATACTCAAAAGCTCTCGTTTTATAACAATTGATTGGCCACTGCGGTAGCATACTTCTAAATGTTTCAAAGTTTTTTTTTCTAACCTCCTTTGCCCCTAATAGATATTTTTATGTCTTTGAAATAGGTATCTACCTAACTAATTACCTAGATTTATTAGTGTTCTACTTTAGATAGGTATATATAGAATACTTAACCAATAAACTTCTTTTTATCTGAATCTCGTAGATAATGTCCTATATAATTTTGAAATTCTATTAAATAGGGAGAGTCGAAATGGGGGTCGAAAGTTATCGTCTCAGACCGAATCCTAATTTTAGACATCGTAATAATTCCGGCCAAATTAGTTTTTAAATTTACGACTTTGAATAAAATAGATAAATACATACTTACCTGAGATTTATGCTAAAGAATTATGATACATTTAGATAAAGCAAGCTTAAAGTTTACAAAAACCGAAAATCCTACTACCGCCGATTGCCTTTTGAGATTTCCGATAGTTATTTGTACACCTAGGGCCTGAAACAAGGCAATTTCGAGGAGTATAAAATAGGCTTCAAGAACGAGGTATACACATACATTAATTAACTTTTGATAGGGAAGAATACAATAAAAAAAATGCGTCAACGTCAACTGCCCGGAAAAAAAACCAAAAAAATAAGTTTAAGGGAAATTAGTTTATAAGTCTATTTTCCTCATCACCACTAGTAGAATTTTTTTCATGTATTTGTATAAAATTACCATCATTATCCATCACCAATTTAGTTAAAAGTCACATTTGATTCCATGCACCGGTGTCGTGCCAAAATGGAATCAATTATTAAATATTTATTATGCTATTTTTATTTTTGTTCATCAAGTGTGTACTCTAATACCGTAAATGAAAGTGTTTCATACATCTACAAACCACCAAGGAGTATCGACAGTGAGAACCGGTACCCAGTTTATCAAGGTACCGACATTCCTGCTTACGTCTCCGAGTACAGATCTTCAAGGAACCGATTCTGTAAGCTGGTTCCTGGCTTAGCTCTATACAACCTCGCTCGAGTTGCTGAGAATGAAACCCTCAACCAATACCATAAGGATTTTAAACAACGCGAATATGAAAGCTGTGAATTGGAGATTCATGGAATAAACAATGCAGACTCTTTTTCTACTGGAATACCTTGTGAGACCATGACTTGTTTCATATTTGATTATGCAGAATCTCGAAAAAAGATTTTATCCCTAAATGATTTGAAAGGATATCCCGAGCTAGATGCATCATCAGAAAAGCCAGTAGATCCATCGTTTTTTTCCTGTTCAGTGGTTTGGGTGCCACCTTATATAATTTCAAAAAAATGGCCTGTTTCATGTAAACTGCTGCAGTTATACGCAGACAAAACTTTGTTTTCAGAAGGAGACCCCACAACAAAAGCAATGGATGCTAAAAATCCTCGAAAGGAAGACATTGATAAGTCCGCTATGAAAACAACGAATGCTACAAGTCCTAAAAATGCAAATAATACCGCGGGGTCAGCAACAACTATCAAACCCATGTTGACAATGATGGTATTGTTTTATACTATTTTACAATATTGTAAAATATTTTAAATAGATGATTTAATTAAAAATGAGCGTTGTGGGGACATCTTAACGGGAAAACAGATGAGCTGAAGGTTAGACCACAAATAACGTAAACGTAGAAAATGTCGGACTGTCAGTGGGGTATTGACATGCACAAAATGATTTCGTAACTTCAAGCACGAAATCTGGTACGCTAGCCACAGCATATCAGAGGGCTGAAAATTGGTACGAATGTTGAAAACACCAGTATAAATAAACTGTGAAATGTCCCCATCGATCCCGCATCTGCAAAAAATATATTCAAAGTCAAAGTCATAAATCGGTTTTTCGTAATTATCTCGGTTCCTATAGCCCTTATGATGTTAATATCTATAGACCACAAATTATTTATTGCCAACAAAACTTAAATAGACAATGCAGAAGGGGTACTACGTTGTATCTGTGCAGTCCGAATTATGGATTTCTACAAAATGACAGAGTGACAGCGGCGCGAGTGCAGCGCCCGAGCCGAGCTTTTGTGAGCTGGCTCGAGCTAGGTGCCCGGGTTTGCCAAACGATGAATTAAACTTAAACTATTATTTATCAATGATAGGTACCAAGCAAATCCATAGAATAAATGACTAAGAGTAACAGTTATCCAAACAAACCTTAATAAATAAAAAATAAAAAGTTAATAAAATTGGATGAAATTTATTTTAACAAAATTAGACGAGGTTATTTTTAAGTTTTTTTGCCATATCTGTGTTCAGTAAAGGCAATTGATTATGCATATTTTTCTGGTGATTAAAAATTTGCGGTGTATAAATACTTATACACCGCAAACATACGAAGAGCATAACATCTGCGTCAGACTTCGAGAATCCAGCAAAAGGAGGGGTTATACGTCAAAATCTGCAAACACAATTTTCTGCCATTTTTGACGGGGGACGAGGTATACACGCATTGTATACGCGCCTAACAAAACTTGTTCATGTAAACGCACACTATAATAATCTCGCACACCATCTTAAAATATGCAAACAGTTATCAAATACAGCGTACCTATAGTTTTATTTAACGTGAATGGCCAATAAGATTATATGGCTAGCAGAGGGGTACGCTTTGCATTACATCTCCTTTGGCTAAATTCTCGGAGGCGTCAGATTTTGTTTCAAATTTTTTTCATATGCTCAACCGTTTTTGAGATAGAAGGCGGAAAATAATGGGATTTAATATTTCCTGTAGTATGTGGAAAACCCATTTGAATGACTCATATTTTTATTTTTTCCTGTAAGTATTAGTTAACTAAATATTTATATAACACTTGTTTTGCAGTTTCTCTGACTGACGTAAGCGCTAGCCTATTCGCAATCTGTATCATTTATTTATTGTTAAATGTATTATTAATGCTTAAATTTTTTTTTTTTCAAAATTAGCTAACTTTATTTTAAGATTTTATTCGAAATTGAAAATAAAGACAGAATAAAATTTAATCATTTTATTTTATTTCAAGACCATGAGTTATCGAAACTAAGAGATACAAGCATTGCCAAGATTTATTTTGAAGAATGCGGTGATTATCTACACTGTTCGAAAAACCAGCGGGCTGACTGCCAACATTGTGGCACTGAAGGATCGTTGGCACTACCATTTGCTGAAATACTAACTGTATCTGATAACGCCAAAACCAGATTTGGTCACGAAAAAGCGTGATATCAAGGTTAATAGATTATTTGAGTTTGACATTCAATCCAATCCAATATCCAATTCCAATTCATTTATTTGCAGAAGCAAGTGTTACAATGTTATACGAAAAACTACTAAAATAGTAGGTATCAACTTTTTTCAACTAACAGGAGCACGAAAGATTCTAAGTATACCTTTCACAGAAAAAAAATATTAAAAATGAATTTACTCTACATATTTCACATCACTCTACATATTTTATTCCATACTGATAAATAAAAAAGAAAAAAAAAAGGTAAATCAGTAAAATAAAATAACTACAAATAAATTACGAAATCCTTTTTATGGGTTCCGTAACATACATATGTTCGACAAGGAGGCCAAGGAGGGTAAGCTGGTACTAAGAAATAATTTTAATTCGCAACGCAAATGAATACAACAAATGAAATTGTGGTTCTTAACTAGTCTTTGAATACTAGTGTTGTTCTGCTGTCGACATAAAGAGCGCTAAATATCGATACGAGTGTTATCGAGTTGGCATCGTTGGGATTGTTTGTCGAACTAAGTATCGACACTTGGCGCCAAAACTTGTGAATTTATTTGCCGCACTGAAGATTACAATCTGAATGGCCTGAGGTTTAGGTGAGGTTTAAAGCCTGAATTATGGCCTGCTTAGGGGTGTCATTTCTCAATTATTTTACAGTGTTGACTTTTGCTCTGGATTTTGGGACTAAATAGGCAGTGTCTTGTTACGGTCTTCTTTTTTTTAACCCAATTATAATTTTAAATATAGAATTTAAAATTTTATTTTGCTTGTATGAGTTTAATACAGAATAAGCTGACTACTACAATATTTATTTAAAAAGGAAACAATTGGACCACCCATAAACCATTGCAAACGACCTATAGGTAGCTCAACTGCTCCAACTCGATACCCGATGGCAGCGTGCCAAATATACTGGCTACATCAAAATAATTATAAAAAAAAGAATTACGTAATAGAAATACAGTACACATAAGGTTCTTATATCAAAATTTTAAGCGTATAGGTGTATAACATTTGTGATCTCACACACACACACACACACACAGCGTCTAAGTCTTCATGATAAGTAGCTTCAGCCTACGGCTTTACCTTACACCATCCCAAACTTCACACAATTTAGTGTGTTGTGATTTAATACATCAAAAACAGTGCAGCAAACATCAATATATTCAAAAGTTAAACCACCAACCACGCAATACGAGAAATAAAATCACAACACTGATATTTATGCGACAGTTTCAAGCCGCAACAATAGCTATAAAATCTTTCGATATTTTAACAAAGTATCGATAAATTTTGTTCACACCACTACACAGCAAGGCTGCACTGACGCATCGCTTTATAACGATTCAAGATTGAACATTTTTGCGGGAGACGCCGTTAGAGCGATACACCGTTAGATGGCTTATGCCCGAAATACCCACTAGCTATCCTCACTAGTGGGGATTTCGACCAAAAAGTCTCAAAATCCGCACTATTATGAACAATAAACATATTATTTCAAATAATACACATCTTTTTATTACCATCACATATGTACAATCATTTCCACCGTAAATAAGTTCCTAATAATAAAATTTCATTTGTGTGTGTGTGTAAAATACTGATGTGATTAACCACTCACGCATACACATCATGTGTGTGAGTCGTTAAATCACAGGAGAACACCGGCGTAAGCTGGATGTAAAGACCATTAGAGAGCTGACCGTACAAAACATTTGCAATTTAAAAACAAATATGACTAAGCAAAAACTATACAGAAAACAGTGTATACTTTTGCAATTCTCAAAAAGCTATGGATTTCGGAGTCGTAAGCAGTTTGATATTTATTTATCAAATGCAACGTTTGGCTCGCCTCCAGTCGACACGTTCCAAACACTTTTGTATCGAAACCTTATTTTATACGAAACACAGGATGTGTGAAAGAATGGATTTTGTAGCGCGAATGTAGTGTTTCCGCTCTGTCTTGCGCAACTATAAAGTATTTTGTCATATTTTTGAGTTTGAGTTTGTTTGTAGTACTGAACTTTATTTTGGTAGGATTTAGGTTTTTTTTTGGTCTTATTTATCCAGTAGTATTGGCGAGTTTTAGTTATAAACTTCTATGTATTTTTTCATTCGCATTTTACAGCTCGCTGCAGCTCGGCTCGGGCGCCACACTCGCGCCGCTGTCACTCTGTCATTTTGTAGTAACAAAAAGTTCTGACTGCAGAGATACAACGTTACCCCTTTTTGCATTGCCTTGATTTAAAAACATAATTCCAACCTTTTTCTGCATGTGTGGACGTAACAGTGGCTACAAATATGTAGGTATTTTAGTAATTTTTTAAGCAATTTATGACTGCTAGCCTCTAAGAAGTGATTTACCATAAAAGCGTTTTTGTGAATGGCTACACAGAACCGACCATTCTGTACAATTGTGTCGATTATGTAGGCCCGTGGTGCAAGTTATAAGCGGTAGCGGGAGAGGTAGCGGGCAACACCGAATACCACCGTTTTAAGAGATGTAAACTGAAACGTAAGCCGCCTGGCCAGATTTTTTTACGATTTAAAAGTATTTTGCGATATTCTACTTAATGGATTGTATTCTTAATGTGTAATATCTTTCCCTCGCTTTCAATCAATTTTGGAGTAATTTCGTAAAAATTGGACGGAAGTATGTTACAGTTGGATGTCACATGGTACCAACCTCAGAAAAATGAAGTAGATAAAATCATTCCAAATTTAAATTTAGCTTATTACTAATGTGAGATTTCAGATGTCACACATCATAATATGCGACTAATGTAAGGGCCGATCATTTTTTAAATTACAGTAGGTAGGTACTAATGCAACTTAATTACATTTAATTTTTTCGTGTCAATCTACGTGATCACTAATTTTAAGATATTACCTATAGATCAATTCTTGGCATATTTTATGTCGTTATCGCTTCCGCTAGTAACTTGGCGGCGGGCTTTAGTGATGGAACGGCCATCGCGCGGGTCAACTCGAGTAATGTCACGTGAAATGAGAGCCTAGCCGGACCTTTCGCAGCACTAGTGATGTGATCTGTCGATTAATAAACCTAACAGACTTAACACTTTTTACATTTCTTAACAACGAGTTATCAGATGCATAACCATAAAAAGTTTAAGATTATCTAAAATATTGTATGGTAAATTGGATGGAATATATGTAGTTGTTAAATTAAGTGTGAAAACTAGTAATTTTATTTTCGAAAATCCTATAACAAATTTCATAAAAACAAAAGCTAGATTTTCTGTAGCAAAACTATCGATAACACACGGCTTTTTACACGCTACAAGCTAGTGAATTCGTTTGTAGCTTGTAAACTCGCCCAGTGCCATCAGCTTTTTTACAATCTACTTGTTGACAATGCTTCTCGAAAGTTAACTCACTCACTCGCTGGCCTCTAGCGTGTAAACTAGCCGTGTGTCATCGATGCTAAAGAAGCAAATGAACAAACCTTCGTTTAAAGCTTAGGCATCCAATCCAAACCCTACCAGTACAGTACAAAAAATATCGATAAAGCACTCCGCACGTCACTATTCAAGTAATGTGGCATGAAATTCCTCGCCACAGCCTGATGGCGCCATAACCCGAAGGGTCGGTGATTACACCGCACATCACACCCTGTATAGCTGCTTACACCCTGTATAGCTCCTAACACCCTGTATAGGCCTTATACCTGTAATGTCGGGCCATTCCGAACTTACAAAGTTTCTAGTACAGTGAGCAACATAAGCGGATGAATTTTTTGTAAAGCGATAATGACACCCGGCTTGTTTACACGCTACAAGCCGGCGAGTTTAAAAGCTAGCGTGTGAGCGTGTTAGCTTTTGGGAAGGATCGTCAACAAGCATATTGTAAAAAAGCCGATGACTCAGGGCGAGTTTACAAGCTACTAGCGAACTCGCGGGCTTGTAGCGTGTAAAAAAGCAGTGTGTCATTGACGCTTTTGCAAGACAACATAGACACATTTTTGGAATAACGCCTGCACATATCCAAAATACTGTGCTACAAGACTTTGATACACAAGCACATATCAAAGTGCAGCACTAATAATTTGTTATATTTAAATATGTAGAAAATTCAATGTTGTCTACATAACGTTTTATTATTGATTTTGTAGACGAATGCTATCTATTAGTAATGTCGTCTTATCACTAGTAAACATAGAGAAAAATAAACGGATTTAAAATTATCCCGAAGGTAAATTACAGTGAAGCAGTATCTTAAAAGCGTTGACCTAATAAACTATTTTTTTTTAATGTTAGTCAATTTTTGTCGTGGACTGTACCACAACCTGTATAACATTGTACACCCTGTATAAGTGGCACTGTAATGTTAGATCATTCTGAGCTTTCAAAGTTTGAAGTGGCCCTTTGATCGACATTTGTTCTTGAGCGAAGTTTGCGCTACACATTCGTCCGAAAGAGAGTAATATAATAATAATTCCATCAAAAAATAACCAAAAAATTAAGTTCAGAAGAAACAAAGAACAAGCTTAAAGTTGAAAAAACAGAAAACCCGACTGCGACTTATACATTAATTGTCAATTCATTATTCCAAATTAAATGTAAACACATAACTTATTATATATTTGTACTATATACACTACTCGATAGGTTTGGTCCACAAAAAAATATTAACGACTTACTATTTAGTTCCAAAAATCCGCCATTTTGATATTTAAAAAAAACCTATTTAAGAACACTCTGGTTATTAAGTCAAATCTAACGATACCTGTCAAAATCAGCCATTTGGAAGATACGAGTTAATCCAGAAATTTACATACATACATACAAGATACGCGCGAAAAACATAACCCTTCCTTGGCAGTCAGGTAAAAAACGTTCTAAGTAATGGGACTGGTAGGAACGCGGGCGAAAGCAAGTATGAAGTCACAAATCTAGGAACTAAACAAGAAATTTTAGCGGAACTGAGGCTAAGTACAATTTGCATACCACCTCGAGCTTACTTTAGTTAAATTTATGAGAACAGAAGGTGCAGCGACAAACTGCAACCTAGTCTTATGTTATTTAAGGGCGCTACTGTGAAAGGTACTGTGAAAACTATGAATAAGCTAAGTCAAAGAATACAGAATAGCTAAATTAAAGGTTTCATACTTTTATTAAGATTTTATACGTGTTTTTAAGTTAGTAGGATTAATTTTAAAACACGTATAAAATCTAAATTAAAGTATGAAACCTTTCACTTTTTTTGTTGACGAAATCAAAAAACATGGACGAAATGAATAGTGTGAAGAAATTACTATAATACGGCGTACTTTTTGAGTATTTGTCCGAAACATTTTGTATGGAATTCGGATTTGAGGATTGCCCTTGAGTGACTATACATTTTTTTTTCGCAATATATTTCCTAATAAAATATTAAATTTATTCTGTATAATTTAAAATAAATTATAGGTTTTACAAAAACCATATTACAACCAACTTCAATGGGATTGATACAGTGACTGTGAACACAACTGAAAAGTTACAGAAAAGTAAAATACGTAATTTTATTTACTTCGACGACATATTATTTTCAGTTATATTGATGTAAAAACTAAACTACTTAACAGATTTTGATAACATTTCTATGAAACCAATCTGAAAATATTTCCTCTCAAATAAAATCGAATCAGTTCATAAACAACAAAGTTATGAGGTAAGAAGCATTAAAAATATATATAACCGCCTACTTCCTTCCTTCTGTTGAAAAAAACCACCAATCTTTCTTTTCTTTCTAGTTCTACTTTTTTTTACCGCTCCTGCTAGGTCTTTTAATTTTAGTTTGCGCCTTCTTAAAAGCTACCTTTAGAGTTATTTAATTTAAAAAAAAAAATCCTTAAAAAAATTATGAACGCTATGTTACCTATTTGGATAAATAGTGAGAAAATAAGGGCAAAACGGATACAAAAATTAAATTATTTTATTCATTTCCTTAGTCTGTTTTATTTTATTTTATAACATAAGGTATGCAAAACAGAAAATAGCCGAATATAATATAGTTAAAATATAATCTAAGGTAGGTTTTGTTCTAGACTACAATCCAAAGCATGCACACACAGAATTAACAATTTAAATTAACAGTTACCTGTGAGAACTAATGAAACAAAGTAAGTACTTACTAGAAAAATATAAGAAAAACTAAAAACATACACAAAAATCACGCTCTTAAGAGAGTGATCAAGATGGATTTTTTGAATTTTCGTATATTACAATATTATGGGTGAGACTTCCTTCATGGTGAGACATGTTTATAGAAAACACTTTTAAAAACAAAAATAAAACGAGCGATCCTTACAGTATTCGCAAAATGATGTGTAAAATCTGACACCTTTTTTTGTATAATAATTTTTTAAATGAGGATTTACTTTTTCTGAGATTGATAGCTAACTTCCTGTTCACACCTTCTGTTGCATTTTACGGAATTACAGCGACAAAAAAAAACAGAAAGCGAGAGAAAAGATGTTACACATTAAAAGTTTATGTAAAACAAAATAACTGTGTTTCACAGTAACGCCTTAAGAAACGTAGAATACATTACAAAGACGTATGCAGCCTGAATATGCACACGGAACAAAGGTAAGTCGTCTTTTGTTACACTTTCCGTATTTTTAAGGTGCTCCGCCATTTTGGTTTTTTGGCACGTAATATAATTAAAAATAGTTTTTCGTAGACTTTCGCGATTATCACACATAGTAATTTAATTATAACGGATATTTATCGCGCTCACAAGAGGATGGTCCTGGAAGCGATTGAAATAAAGAAGAATCCAAATTTCAATCGTGAAGACGGATACAGACTCTCAACGTCATGGAACCCAGTGATTGCTAAATGCATTTGATTAAATGTTTGATAGACTCACTAGAGCAGAAGTTAAATATTACCGCCAATAAACTTGCTGAATGGTTCGAGGACAACGGCTTGGTGCTCAACATATCGAAGACACACTTCATCCACGTCTGGTTGTCCCAGCACGGGTAATCACGCATACCACACTCGTCATGCCGACAAGCTTGCTAGCTTACCCCGCACACTCGCTAAGTCAAGCAAGCTGACGCATATAATGGGACCGACGATATATAACAACTTGCCAAACTCTGTCACAGATGCAAATAGTATGGTGTCCTTTAAATTTAGATTAAAGCGCTGGCTCACTGATAAAACTTTCTATAGCTATGAAGAGTTCATAGCTAGTATATAACTGTAATCTATTTTTTTATTGTTTTCTATTTCATTGTAATAACTTCTATTTAAGTCGATCATGACAGACAACTGTATATTTATTGTACTGAATATAGGTACTCTATATTTAATTACCATCAGTGACGTGTAAATATTTTATTTACTAAATAAATGATTATTGATTATTATTATTGATTATTGCACGCGGAACGCTTTTAAAACACCGCTTAAGTGTCCGGATGTCGTCAGTGTGGTGTGCCGACCGAACGTTTTTAACGACCAAAATGAGGGTAGTTCCCTCATTTCACCGCGACGGTAGCTCCAATACGCCAGTCAACCCGTGACCACGGCTGTTGCAATACAGTCGTAACGTTCGGGACACAAAAACATACGAGGTGAGCGCGATAAATACCCGTTATAATCAAATAACTATAATATAATTACGTATTCTTATTTATCAATATTTATTAATCTTCTATGCCGAGATGTATGAAAGGAGGGCTTTTGCCCAGCAGTGGGACAATCATGACTGATAAATACCTGAGTAATAAAAATAATAAATTTTAATGAATCATATAAGACTTATACTTTATTCTTTGCTTATACCGACTTGCACCAAACTGTCCAAGTTCTTAAGCAATTACTTTTTTCGTTTGGTAGATCTCAAGGCAAATTTCCATACAAAAATATTCGGACAAATAAAATTAACCCTACTAACTTAAAAACTCGATCGCGATGAGGCTCATTGTGAGAGGCCTATGTCCAGCAGTGGACTGGGAGAGGCCTATGTCCAGCAGTGGACTGGGAGAGGCCTATGTCCAGCAGTGGACTGGGAGAGGCCTATGTCCAGCAGTGGACTGGGAGAGGCCTATGTCCAGCAGTGGACTGGGAGAGGCCTATGTCCAGCAGTGGACTGGGAGAGGCCTATGTCCAGCAGTGGACTGGGAGAGGCCTATGTCTAGCAGTGGACTGGGAGAGGCCTATGTCCAGCAGTGGACTGCGATAGGCTGATGATGATAAACTTAAAAACACGTATAAAATCTAAAAATTAAAGTATGACTTACTACCTTACACTTTTTTTGTTGACGAAATCGATAAACATGGACGAAACGAATAGTGTGAAAAAAATACTATAATACGGCGTACTTTTTGAGTATTTGTTCGAAACATTTTGTATGGAATTCGGATTTGAGGATTAGCCTTAAGCTCTGTAAGTGTGAGCAAAGTAATTGCTTAGGATCGTTGACAGTTTGATGCAATCGGGCATAAGTCAATACTTTAAAATCCATCGGGCTGTCTAGTCTAAGAATTCGTCACAGAAAAGAGACATTGCACGAATTCCACAAATAAAAACGCTAGATAAAATTGTGAAAATGGATGTTTATAAAGATATTTTTTGCTCAATCACACCAAAATTACTGAACCAATTGAGTTAAAATTTATTATAATTGTAAATTTTCTGAGCTGGAAAATGATATAACCAAATTTTATGTTGTATTCAGTATTCAGTATTTATTTGCAATATTGGGCAGGTTACATTTTAGGTCTTAGTAGGTCAAATAAATAAAGTACAGCTACACAATATTACCCGGATAGGGTGTTGCAAATGATAGAGACGGGCCGATATTTTTAACTATATTGTTAAGTCACTAAATCGTTTATAAAATCTTGCAACTCGTAATAGCATTTTTTTAAAAGCATTTCTTTTAAATTAATTTCAAAAATGTGATCATTTTCTGGAATTTTTTTTATCTGGAAGTTTATTGTAAATTTTTACCGCCATTGCAATTGGACCCGAACCGTATATTTTAAGTTTAGATGCAGGTATGACCAAGTTATATTTGTATCTGCTTTGATAGCGGCGTGGTTGGTCAATGTTTTTTTTGAAATAAATTGGGTATTTTCTTACGAACTTTCAAATTTCAACTTTCAGGTATTTTTATGTTAGCTAGTAGCTGTTGCTTTAATTACACCAAAAAGCTGGGGAAACCGTGAGTAGCAGTGAGTAGTAGCTAGTAAATCAAGCAAGATGCGAAAATGGTGATTTGTAAAAAAACCTAAGTCCTCCATAATGATATACAATTTACGAATCCAAATAAAAGGTATCGCATAAACAGAGAAATTGTATCGAAATGAAAACATCTGGAGGAAATATCGCCGCACCACCTGGTTCGCGTATTACAATTACAAATGCTGTTGTTTCAGACATAGATGGCGCTGTACTTGAAGAAATGCTAAGCTATAATATTATCCTACTATAAAAAACACATCAGAAATGTTAAATATTACTAAATGCTTATGATAGAAAGAGTTGAAATATAGGTAGAGTTAAATGCAGTAGGACAGGGGAAAATCTTTTTTTTTTAAACAAACATACATATACGACAACCGGCAAAAACTGGACTGTTCTAGTGACCGGAAACACCGCTTAAAAGTCATAGGGAAGGGAAATACGTTTTAAAAACTAAACTACGGAACCGATTTTGATAAAATTTCTACAACACCAATCTGAAAGTATATCCTATCAAACACTAATGTTTCCGAATCGGTTGATAAATAAAAGTAATAAATAAAGTTCTGAGGTAGCAAACATTTCAAAAAAACTAATTCTGAACTTTTCTTTTTTTTATCTTTTTTTTTTAACTATGAAACGATTTCATTTCATTTCTCCTTTTTTATAGGGCATAACATAAGGCATTATTTCCTAGCAAACCTAAAAGGTAACTTAATTATATAACCGATCAAATATATTATATCTTTGTCTGGACAACAATCTCTTCAAACGGCGGGTGAAAATATCAAAACGATACAATAATTGCGCGAAGTCTGCGAATAAATTTACCGGTGACTTGAATCCAATACGGTTTTTTTTAGATCTTATATTTAGATATTATACTTCAACGTTTTTCTTTCTATTTTGCTTTGTTATTTCATCCTTTGTTATTTTATCAAAACATAAGAACTCCTTTAATTTATGTACATACATACTGATTGTCTTTGACATCTACCAATTCTATTCATAGGAGAGTACAGCCATATTTATTAAGATATTTTAGATGTAGATTAAAATCTAAAATCTAAAATCCACGGTTTTTATGGCTAGTTCTGCTTGGCTTCCTTTACGAGTTAAAGCAGTTTTTATACTTTTAACTAGTTAGGGTAGCTAAAACAAAGCTCTTAATTAACTTAACTCTAGTTAAGAATTTTAGTATCTAAACCAAAGCAACCGAAAACAGAATACCCAGAACTCGACACGTGTTTCGTCTCTACTACTACTACTTTAGATTTATTACTAAATGTATTCATACTATTTATTAATATTCGTTTAATATTATTATATTATTTTTTATAATTATTTAGACATTGTTAGCGTCGTGGGCCGAACCTGGACCCGCTTAGCACAGAACCGGGCAGCGTGGCGAGATCAAAGAGAGGCCTATACCCAGCAGTGGGTCAAGTCAGGCTGCGGATGATGATGATGAAGATGATTAATATTTATAGATTTCCGCAAAGTAACGCCTGAATCAATAAATTTATCAAGAAAAATGAATAAAACCACTGGTGCATAGTAGACTTGGCAGGGGCACTTCCGCCCGCCATTATTGAGAAATAATAATCAATTGAGCAATTATTTTAGTATTAAAAAAATTCATCTACCTTAATGATAAAATAAAATATTTTATTTTGAGCAAGTCAAACCATGTAAAAACATAAATCACAAAATAGCGTACATCACTTTAGGTTTATCGTGCGAAGCGCAATGTATCACACCCATTGTGCTTCCACATCCGCACTGCAAGCTTCCTGCTGTTCAAAACAAGCAATGTACACCGCGCTAAGCGGGGTAAACGCGCGAGTAAATGCGATTTTTTCCGTGATTTGTATGACATATCCTTCCTGCTAATAAAAATTGTTAGAAGTTTTTCATTTGTGAAATTGTAAAAATTTTCGTGTTACAGTTTATTTATGGTGTACTAGCTGACACCCTCTGTTTATTTGCGTTGCAAACTAAATATATTGCGCTTGCATAGTTGACGAACATAACCTCTCGAATTTCAAGTCTCTACGTTTACATAACAACATACATTATATTGTACTGCATGTAGGTACTTTACCTAAACTCCTGAGAGAAGCGTGGGAGTTATTCAGAGTCCTGAGTAACACGAGGGGTTCAAGCTGCCCAAGACGAAGACTGGCTTTATTCCAGAGGGGCATACTTTTCAGTAGGTGGTGTGAAATATATATAATTTTCATGAGTGACGTGTAAATATTTTATTTACTAAATAAATGATTATTGATTTATTGATTAACATCTGCGTTGTCTGTCAGTCTGTCAGTCAATCAGTTCCTCAGTCAGTCAAGACAAAATCTTCAATAATTATGTTAATGTCGGTAGTAACTTAACATTAACATTAAAAACATTTGATAGTTTGCATAAAAAGTTTGAATGACTGACTGCCTTAAAGTTTGGATTAATTGACGACACCGTGGCTTAGTTGGTAGTGACCCTGTCTACGAAGCATGGTGTTCCGGGTTCGATCCCCGGCCGGGGCAAATATTTATGTGACGAACACAAATGTTTGTTCTCGGGTCTTGGATGTTATGATGTGTTGTATGTGTCCATGCCACCTGCGACACAGGGAATCCTAGTGCAGGGGTGTGAGTGTGTGAATGTTTATTATGTTTATTATATTATTATTTATTGCGCGAAACGTTCACGTTCACACACACTCACACCCCTGCACTAGGATTCCCTGTGTCGCAGGTGGCATGGAAACATACAACACATCTCAACATCCAAGACCCGAGAAAAAACATTTGTGTTCGTCACAAATATTTGCCCCGGCCGGGGATCTAACCCGGAACACCAAGCTTCGTAGGCAGGGTCACTACCAAGTAAGCCACGGTGTCGTCAAAGGAGACTCATTGAGGCGCACACTGGCTCGAAAGAACCAGTGACACGATAAGAAGAAGAAGAAGATGGAATTTTGGAAATTCCCAACGCAAACGAATTCGCGAGTTCAGCTAGTAGTACATAAAAGCAGTATTTACCAAAATTAATTCACTAACTAGTATCACTACACACGTATTGGCTTACATTTGACTCTGTCATTAGAGCGGCGACATCAAAGGGAAGTTTTCCTTTGATGTTGCCGCCGAGTTCTACTTGTGTTGCTTATTGAGGTGTAATTATTGGGTTTCATTAATCGGACCTCAGAAGTCGAAAAGGTAAATTAATTGAATATTATGTCGACCTAAGAAGTTAGATAGAGCTTCATACTAAAATATATTTTAAATAAAAGTACATAGTATTATGCAGATACAAAATGAACTTTTTTTACCTAAAAAAACCTAACAAGCTCAACGGACTTTTATGTACCTAAAGGTAAAAGTATTTCTGAAATTTAACTTTCGTTAATTGTCATATAATATTAATCCTAATTATTTTTGTTTTTTTTTTAATTTAAAGCTGGACACAAGCGCCACAACTCTGTGCATTGGAGTGGTACCAATACTGAGTTAAAAAGTTACGGAGTCGCCATTTTTAAATTCACGATACGATTTTATTACTTTATCTTCCACGCGGGTGAAGAAGTCGCCCGTCGTTAATTAATTTGCTACTTCTTTTAATTTTTAGCAATACATTTTTTGCATGTTCAAAAAACATGGCGTCTTTGCGAATATGCAGTTATAATTTTCTTATAAATCGAGGGCATAATGTGCCCTTCGCACAAAACCACCCTGTTTAAAGACGGTTTAGATGGCGTTGTGTGAAATGTCCTAACTTGTATTTATTATTCAGAAAAAAGAAAGTACCTTCAAATAATATTGCATTAATTATTAAAATAAGTTAGATGTATTGTGTAGTATAAATAGCTCTCGCTGGAGGCGAGGCATCAAAACTTTTCAAAAGGAAGTTGGATTAAAAACCGCTTTTTGCTGAAATATGTCTTTTCATACACTGCACGGTCGCTACTCCTTTGATGCCTTTGAAGACATGTAGTGAACGCCCTTTCAATACATCATTAAGTTATTAATTTTTTTACTAGGTTTTGCTTTCAAAGTTATCAATTTTTTTGTATTTTTAACTTTATATTTTAGTTCAACCGACCCTGATAGTCTGATACCTGTTATGTCAAATGGGTTTAGGGAAATTTGAATTTTGAAAAAAAATTGACTGTCTGTAAAGGCTTTGGTTTATGGACGATAGTTTAATGTGACTACCAGCGTATCGGGACAAAGAACGTTACCGGACAAGACGTCAACGTTTTCGTGCATGCAGCCGACGTTCAACGATAGTTAAACTGAAAGTATTACTTTGAGTAAAAACTATAGTAAAAATATAGACTCAAAAATCGAAACCATTTTTTTAAGCTAAGAATTTATTTTATAACATGTATAATAAGAAAATTATGTGTAACTGTAAGTCTAATATTGAATAAATAAAAAAAATAACTATGGTAATTTAAAATCAGAGTATTCGTATATATAAGTAGGTTTATTATTTTTCACGTTTCCAAAATCAAGGACGAAAACCAGCAAAATTCTGAAAAAGCTCAAAACAAAACCGTTTACTATTTTCTTCGAGAAAATTAAGACGAAAAATATGATAAACATCTGAGCCTGGCTTAAACGACCCAAACTGTTCAGATTTTATTATCGCAGGATTACTTGAGGGTGTCGTTTAGGCCCAAGATGCCAAATCGTAGAAGTGGTAATTTTCTAGTGGAATAGGGTCAACAATAAAAATTTTGCTATCGTTGCATTTTTATCTTATGGAATAGAAAACAGACTTTTTGAGGATAAATATTTTACTCTAGACATGAAAATGTTTTTGTGTTTATACCTATCATATGCTCTGGTTTGGTTCGATTTAGTTTTGAAATAAAAGTAATATTTTTTTAATTTTATTTATTTATACTAACATTAATTTACTAATTACATGTTTTAGAACATTAACTGTAGGTTAATTTCACGTAGTTTAATTAAACATTAATACAACCTACAACAATTTTAACCCCATTCAACATTCATTGTATAAAATTTTTTTGACTTACCAGAGTTATGCAAAGTAACATTTTGGCCAATAAATGATTTAATTAAATTGAATTGAACATACAATTTAATTACAAATATTATTATATGTTAAAATATATTGTTATTGTTAGTTTAAATATATTGTATCCTATATAAAGATTCGGTGTAAACTACGTTGGCGAAATAAATAAATATAAATATGTAATTATTTTGAATACATATTTAGATTTGTTAGAGATTAATTTGTTTAGATTTTTCTTTAGCTATAAGACATATACGATTTGTGTTAAAATTGTGAGTGAAAAATGAAAATGAAATATCAATTTATATAAAAGAGTTGGACATGACTGACTGACTGACAGATACCGCACAAGCCAAACCGCTGGACGTAGGAATTTTAATAATTAACAAAGAAAGCGACTTTACACGCTACAAGCAAATCGCCGGCGGCGCGTAGCGTGTCAAAAGCCATCTGTCATTGACGTTTTAGGTAGGTATATACTTTTTTTGTATATACATACATAGAATACATAGAAAATTTTAATAAGTAATATTTCTTTATTGGATCAAAGACTAAGCCATAATACATTGTTACATGATTTTACAATAAAGTATTTTTATTAAAAAAAAATAAAAACAAGTTACTTTTTCCTGCCTTAAGTCGCCTCCTTAATATTCCATAGATACCCTTATCTCCCCTTAACTCCATCCCCTTATATCCTCCAATCAAACGTTACTACAGATTGATAAAATGAACTCCAATCCAATCAAAATCAGGCGCAGAATGACGATTTTACAACCCCTCAACAATCGCATTATGAAAATGTATTTAAAATTTACATACAAAATGTAAACTTCGTAAAAGGAAAAAGGTATGAAGGGTTATACTTTACAAGCAGTGGTAATGGTATTGTATGTTACCTATTTATTATTAGAGAATAATAAACTTCGCAAATAAAATTATAACCAAAAAAACCGACTTCATAAATTTCGTTTACTCGGATGATATTTTTTCCAGTAATTTTGATTCAAAAACCAAATTACTAAACTGATTTTGATGATATTTATAATTTCTTTTCCTTAATTTTTTATAAAATTTTCTCTGGTAACACATAAATAACCCTTCCTTGACGGTCGGGTAAAAAAGTACAACAGAATTTATAATGCCTTGTTTTTAGGTGGGTTGTTTTTTCAATTAGAGTTTAATTCGTTATACTTTTTTTCTTTGACTGTTATTTAACTTATTATTATTATTATTGTTATTTGACTTGAACAATATATTTTTTCATTCATTTCGAGAGTGGTCCCAATCGCCGGAAGAAAAATAATAAAATTTTATCGTTCCGTCGATTGGGACCGCGGTCCTAAACCTAGTGGTCCCAATCGATGGAAGCCTCGATAAAACTTCGGGATTTCAAAAGTAGTAAATCAAAATGTTATTCGCTGGAATCACCCTCATTCCAGCTTAAAGGGGCATTTTAATATACCTAATATACTGGTAAACGATACCATGATGAATTCTGTGCGGGTCTTTTAGCCCCAGGCTTTCGTGTTAAAATCTTGAATTTTAACGCCTGTCTGTCGTTAATGTACTTTATTGCTCGAAGCTGTTCTTCAAATCGTGATTTACATAATTTTCTTTGTTCAATACCACTTAGTTACTATTCCGACATCCGAGGGGTTAATCCACTTGGTTTGCTCATACCTACCCCTTTTTCAATTTTACTCCATTAAATTAAATTAAATGTATTTTCATTCAATTTAATTTATTTTAAATCAATTTGTTTTCGTTTAATTTAATTTAGTTTAATTTAATGTAATTTAATTGTGTAATGTTTATGTTTTATGTCAAATATAGATCTTTAGTAGTCCGAAATACAATATTTTTATTTATTTATTATATGAAATAGCCCCAAATGGTTCAGTACATTAACATGTAAACAGAAGTACAGATTTTTAAACTTATGAAAATAACAAGAAAATTGTAGATTTAAAAATGAATAACCTGGTTTTTATGCTTTTAAGAGTAAAAGCATAAAAATCAGGTTATTCGTTGAAAGAAGCTAGATAGAGATCTAGCTTCTTTGACGAGAAAAAGCTGTTTTTAAAATGCATTATCATCGCTTGTGAGCTACCCTGACAGTTTCAGCCGGATAGCTAATCAGTAATGCTTAGATCACACGTACCGAGTACTCGGCCGAGACAGTAAAATGTTACTCGGCCGAGACAGTGAAAGCTTCCGTCACTCGCTCAGCCGAGCACACGGCGCTATGTTAATATGTAGTACTCGGCCGAGACAGTGCTCTCGGCCGAGTACTCGGTACGTGTGATCTAGGTATTAGTGTGAGAAATTCAAGTTGCGAGATTCCACCCCGAACGACAGATATACAGACAAGAAAATGACCTAATATAAACGTAAAAAAAAATGTCACTCAAAGCTTTTCTACTCTTCAATTTGGACGATTTTATCGTTTTTTTTTTTTAACTAATGTTTTTCTAATAAAAATATTATCTTTGTACTTTACAAGTTAAAAACGTTGGGTAAGCGGTTTATCAAATGAGACTGATTTTACACAATCATTTCGTTCATCAAATGCTATTTAGTAAATTTAGTTTCCTAATAAAAAATACCATTCATTTTGTTTCTATACAAGAAATTGATTTGACCCTCCTATAAAAAAAGAAAAAAAAAGAATGTTACACCAATAAACTAACGAACCTTAACCGACCTTGATAGAAACCCTAAAATAATATTATTGAAGTATCCTCATTCCGTAAATACTCTTTGAATGTAAATTTTGGATCATTTTGTTTAATTTTGCGAGCGAAATATTTTACAATGGTATTTATTTTGGCCTCCCATAAACCAATAACGTCTCTCACTCCTTTTGTACCCAAATTATTAAACAAGATGTTGCTCCGAATATTCATTAAGATTTGTACTGGTTATTACAACATTATTTAAATTAGAGAATTTATAACAAAAAATATGAAAGTATTTTCGTTCTACATAATACTAGGCCAATGTCTATCGATAACTGCTGTGAGGTATTCGATAAACTACTGTAAGTATTAGTTATTGTATTAGTAACTATTGTTTCGAGGTGTGAAAACAGATAACTATTGTATCACTTTCTTGAAGGTGTCAATGTTAATAACTATAGTTATGGTAGAAGTGAAAGTAGATAACTATTGTATCCCTTACTGTAGGTTTGAAAGTCGGTAACAATCAATATTGTAGGTTTAAAAGTTGATAACTATTGTATTACTAACTGTCGGTGTGAAAGTTAGTAACTATCGTTCTTGAGGTGTGGAGGAAGATAACTATTATATCACTTACTGTAAGTGTGAAAGTCAGTACCTATCGGTCTTGTAGGTGTGAATTTAGATAACTATTTTATCACCTACTGCAGTTGTGAAAGTCAGTAACTTTAGTTCTTGAGGTGTGAAAATATAGTTTTCTATTGTAGGTATTGATTTAGGTACTTAATCTGTAATGTTACATTTTGCAAGAATATACCAATTTGATTTGAATTTTATTACATACTATAGGTGTGAAAGTCTGTACCTATCGGTCATAAAGTGTGAAAGTTGTTAACTATTGTATCACTTACTGTATGTGTGAAAGTCAGTGACCTGCACGGTGTTGCAGTCCTCTTCCACTCGCAGGAAGGTGATCTCGCAGCGGAACACCCCCTCGTCTTCAGCTCGCACGGAGCTGATCACCAGCTCGGCAAATGTCGCGTTCGGCTCGTGCGATATTGATATCCTAGAACAAGATGTAATTCAGCCATTTTATTGTGAATTATGTATTTTTACACCTAATACAAAGCTTAGGGGCTAGGGTACATAATACCCTGTTGGGTACAGAAACTTTAACTCTACCGACTAGATAAGATAAGATAGAAATTGATTATTGTTTAATTGAATTGATTTGAAAATTGATTGTATTGAATTGTCAAAATGATTGAACGAATCGTCAATTAATGAATTTAATTGTTTGTTAATTAAATGGGTTTGTTGAATTGAAATGATTGACAAAATAAATGCATTGAATTATAATTAATTGATTAAAATTGCTGACAATTTTTTTTTTCTTTAAAACAAGGAGACTATAATGATTTGTTGATTAATTGAATTGAATATTGATTGATGAACCTTAAATTCTTGAAATAAATATTAATATTAACAATATTGAATATAATTGTTGATATTTTAATTGAAGATTTAATTGCATGGATTTGCTTTATGTACCTACCTACCTAGGATCTGAAAACAGACAAAATATTTTTTTTTATCTCGGAACCTATCGGGCAAAACCGCGGGTACCAATTAGTGTAATATAAAATCGTTTCTATTACAAAATCTATCGTCGAACTAATCTGTAAACTGAATCGAACAAAGAACCCAATCGGTACATCCGTTAACCACTCGACAGGATTCCGCAAAATCCACATTTCGGGAATCACTTAGTGGAACCCAATTAAGCTTGGCATAGAGCTATACGTCTCATAGATCTGTCACGTTAGTTTATTATTCACTATCTGACCCGCGTGCGACTTCGTCACCCGTTGAAGAATTGTTTATTGTCGATGTTGTTTGTTCCACCCGCGAAATAAATATCACAGAATAGCAAAGTTTCTGTACTAAGTAAGTCAATCAATGCTTGTCTTATGCCTACTTGCACCAAACTGACAAAGTCCCTAAGCAATTACTTTACTCGCTTGTCAGTTCTTAACGGTCAGAATCTGGACTGTTAAAAACTGACAAGCGAGTAAAGTAATTGCTTAGGAATTTTGAAAGTTTGGTGCAAGTTGGCATTATACTGAAGAGTAGATATTTACCCTCTGAAGAGATGAAGCGTAAATTATAGCCTTTGTCCTTTTCAGGCTTCGTACCTATATTGTAAAGTTACAGTTAAATCCGTTCAGTAGTTTTTACGAGATGGACGCACTCACAAACGTTTTCACTTCTGGCGGGTAGTCTTAAGCACACATTTTTTTTAAAACGAAAGTTGAAGGACTTTATAACTTATAGTATTTTTGTCAGACATCCGTACAATGTACATATATATTTATATATGTAGGTACCTATGTACCACGTTACAATTAATAAATCGATATTGAGTACTAGATACACTATTCAGTACCTACAATCACTGATCTTCTTTTACAAACTATTTGTCATGACACGGGAATCAAACTCGATACACCGTGGCAGGCCAACACACCACATGACCATCGTGTCATTTCAAATCCACTAATTTTCAAAACGATTAATTAAATTAAGCTTGGCATAGATCTATCGCTCTAATAGACCTGCCAAATTAGTAAGTTAGTTTGAGTTAGTAATCGCGGTAATTTGAGGTTATTCTAAAGTTGTACTAACTTTACTTGTTTGTGTATTTTGTGTTCTAATCAAATTACTGAAGTTTACAAAAGCGAGCCACAGGCTTACAAGAATAGGAAAGAGATTGACAAAGTATGTTTTTTCACAAGCTCAAAGTTTTTTGCACAAGCTTATGCCAATTATTTTACGAGATTTCAGGATGAAAAAATATAAAAAGCTTTATCCTGACTGACAGACAATGCACAGGCCAATACACTGAACGTTGAGACATACGATTTTTAAACTATATTCGTTAAGTGTAAGATTCAAGATTCAAGATTCAAGATTTTTATTCGCCAGAACATAGTATACATAGTATGTTGTTAAATATTATTAGTGCCTTATGTTCTACCTTTTAAGGTGTGCGAGTTACAGTGAATGAATATAATACTATCAAATGGTATTTAAATGTCAAAGTGAATTTAAATTTTAACGATACCTACTACTTAACTATAATTATATTAAACAGCACAATACACTAACACATAAATCTGCCTACTTTTTTGCTAACTTTTGTAAATAGTATATTTTATTTTTCAGTATGATTCATAAATTCCTTTAAGTTATAGAAACAGTTTTCAGCTAGCCATTTTACCAGCCTTCGTTTAAACATTGGTAGGGGTGTATCCTTAAACGAGTTGGGCAGTTTATTATATACATTTATGGCATTTATAAAAGCATTTCTTTTATAGATATCAAGTTTTGAGAAAGGTAAATACAGTTCATATGGATATCTAGTCATTGCCCTTCTGGATACTACATCACAATGTTTTTTGAACTGATCTGGATTTCGTTTAACAAATATACAAAGTTGCTTGATATACATACAGGGCAAGGGCAATATGTGAAGTTCTTCAAATATAGGTTTGCAGGAATCCAGCAATCCAGCGGCAGGTAAGCGTATATCTATATAGGATTTATGTTAATTCGTAATACAAACGAAGTAACCTTTCCTCTTAACATGTGACATCAAAAAAATTATTGAGTATTGAGTTACAATAAAGTAATCAGACATATAATAAAGTATATACGTTTATAAAAAAAACTGATTTGTAGGTATATAATGTATGTATGTCGCAGGCATATTGTATAACTCGGCATTTTACAAACGGCGTCGTCCGTTTACAAACGCTCGCAACTTTGTAATATGCCGAAGGCAAATTGACAACTCGTTCAATTCGACATTAGTTGAAATTGTAGGGTGACCATCATACAAGAAGTAGTAAGTACTTTTTTGCCTATGATGATTTTCTGTCATTAGTTTTTCGTAGACTTTCGCGATTATCACACATAGTTATTTGATTATAACGGGTATTTATCGCCAGCGAGCGTTTGTAAACGGACGACACCGTTTGTAAAATGCCGCGTTATACAATATGCCTGCGACATGTATATTACAGTGTGTCTTGTATGTGTCCATGCCACCTGCGACACAGGGAATCCTAGTGCAGGAGTGTGAGTGTGTGAATGTTTATGTTTTATATCAAAATCAGGCTGATCTATTTTGACTTAGAATTAAAAATTGAATAATATATTTTTAAATAAAACATCTTTTCTCGTCAAGAATAAAGAATTTGGTTTATTTAATTTGTTTCAACTGTACATACGAAAATAAAACTTATCCTGGCAAGTTTTTTTATTTTAATTATAAATGTTTCCCAACGCCCAATTTGAAGAACTATCAATCTACTAGAGGCGACCACTTAATTGGCTTAGTTCAGTAGCCCATCACCGAACTTTTTGTCAAGAGTATTCGTATAAAATTCGTCACAAAATCAACAATTTTTTTTCAAAACGTGATACAAGTGTCGACTACTCTGTGAATTCTCAGACCTATCCTTTGCTAACGCGTAAAAATATATACGTTGCTATAAGTACTAGCACGAACTACAGTGATTTATTGTATATTTTTCGTAGAAACACTAGCTACTAGGTTCTCACATAAGTACTTATCTGTAATAAATTTGTGTTTGTGTCATTGTTTTATGACTAAGTATAATTATATAAGTTAAGTTAAGTTATAAGTTATCGGCTTAAAAACAGAATAATTTTGTATTTGTCTAGTTCTAGGAGTACACTAGAACTATGTTAGCTTAAGTTTATTTAAATACAAACATTTTAAATTGATTTATCTGTGACGAGGACGGATAAGATTGTCAAAAAGTTTCGTGATAAGGCTACAGTCCATCTGCAGACTCACTGTCCATCTATTACAGGATTGTGAAGCGTGGCGATTTCTTCCGCTTAATTATGTACAACTTGGTTAGAGATTTTTTTTAAAAGAAATAATCCCTAGAAAAAAACCTTTAAATAATAAATAATATTGTTACACAACCATTATATGATGTCGTTTAAGTGAAAGAAAGGACAGTAGACACATTACCATCTTCCGCCGACTTTACCCGAAGTAGTGCTACATCCGAGCGTTGGGAGCCCAGTAAGCCCAGGCTAATTCAATTCACTTTCCACGATATATTTTGCTCTGTGCGCATAAACATGTTTTCACTAAAAAAAAAATTGTTTGTCTGTAAAGTTGGTTTTAGGACGATAGTTTAACGTGAAACGTCATCAGCGTAACGGGACAATGATCGTTACCGGACAGTGATGTCAACGTTTTCGTGCATGCAGCCGGCGCGGCGGCGTTCATCAATTTATTAGACGTAGTCACGTCAAAAATACGCTCAACGAATAATCCAAAATCCAATAAAATGCACCACACAGCAATAAACAAATCCATTAGCTCTGAAATACAACAGCGATATTCAGAAAGAATCGTCGCACCTGAAAAAGTCCTTTTCTTCGGACAGCAGTTAATTTGTCCACGACAACTGCAGTGGCCGCCATTTTAATTATCCAGTCATTTCTTTTAGGGATCCATTTTGAAATCCGAAAACCGCTTGGTTTATAATTTGTAAATTTTTGTGGTTAATTTTTCAACGTTTTCAATTAATTTTTACGTTGAGCACCGTTTCAAAGTCTCCTGCATGATTCCATGTATTGAATGAATGAATGATATATTTTTCTCAATATACTATGGTTAGTTACAGACAGGTCTTATGAATGTATAAAGTAGAGTCACATACTTCACAGAAAAATTCACTATACAAATTGTAGTTTAAAGTTATATCTGTCCGCCTTTAAGCAATGGGGGACAGATGGAACTTTAATTAATTGAATTTTGTCTGTCCCTCAGTAATAGGGGGACAGAAAGAACCATTTATTCCTGCCTGTCTCCTTGAGTACAGAACCTTAAAGTTTTAGTTTAAAGTTATATCTGTCCGCCTTTAAGATTGTGGAAAGCTTTAGGTATCTAGGCCACATTGTGACGGCTAACCTAAAGGATGACAAGGATGTCGAACGTCAGCGTAGGGCCTTATGTATAGTAGGCAATATGATTGCTAGGAAGTTCTTTTAATCATCGCAGAATGTGAAACTGACATTGTTTAGATCTTTTTGCCAGACATTCTACACGTGTCAGCTCTGGACTGACTACACCAAAAAGACGCATGACGGCATAAGGGTTGCCTATAATAACATCTTCAGGCACCTAATGGACCTGAAGCGATTTTGTAGCGCTTCCGAAATGTTCGTCGAGGCTCGGGTCGACTCTTTTAACGCTATTCAGTGGAAGAGGATCGCGTCCTTCATGTTCAGAGTTTACTCGTGTAATAATATTCTTATTAGAAGTCTGGCAGAAAGACTTATACACACGAGAACGTATAGACGTTGGGTGGAGATTGCCACCTAAATTCTACTTTCTATGTAAATTATTTTATAATAATTTATTATTTTACTACTTTGTTTTGTTTTTAGTGTTAAGTTTTTAGTTTTTAAGACTCTATGGATCTTGTGTCTGCAATAAAGTATTTATTATTATTATATTATTATTTAAGCAACAGGGGGACAGATGGAACTTTAAATAATTATATTTTGTCTGTCCCTCAGTAATAGGGGGACAGAAAGAACCATTTATTCCTGCCTGTCCCCTTGAGTACAGAACCTTAAAGTTTTAGTTTTAAGTTATATCTGTCCGCCTTTAAGCAACAGGGGGACAGATGGGACTTTAATTAATTTAATTTTGCCTGTCCCTCAGTAATAGGGGGACAGAAAGAACCATTTATTCCTGCCTGTCCCCTTGAGTACAGAACCTTAAAGTTTTAGTTTAAAGTTATATATGTCCGCCTTTAAGCAACAGGGGACAGATGAAACATTAATTAATTGAATTTTGTCTGTCCCTCAGTAATAGGGGGACAAAAAGAACCATTTATTCCTGCCTAGCCCCTTGAGTACAGAACCTTATAAGTCGGAAACCTATTCGAACTTAGCCATTTCCTATTTGTTTTTTTTTCTACCTGCCACTTCTACGAAGTACTTTTAATTCGCTCTGTGGTTTTCACCTGCTTTGAGTGTTGTTATAGGGAAATGATTTTTCATGAAAGTTTAATTGGATTCTGTTTTTGAAAAGTAATTGAGTGGATGAAAAGTGTTAGATCGAAAATCATGAAAAAGAATTGGATTTCGAGTGCTAGGTCAGATTGAAATTCATAATAATTAACGTTTTACGCAAACTTACAACAACCAACTTCAATTGAACTGTTCTAGTGACCGTAGGCACCACTGACAAGTCACAGTCACAGTACTTTTTTTTTCAGTTATTTTTATTTAAAACCTGAACTACTGAACCGATTGTGATATTTTTCAAATCAGTTAATAAACAACAAAGTTCTAAGTTAACAAAACATAAAAAAAATATTTAACCGAATTGATAACCTCCTAATTTTTTTAAGTCGGTTGAAAAATAATTGGATTGCTAGGTCTTCAAGGTGCTGGTCTATGGCCACAAAGCCCAATCTCTAGCTCCTCTTAGCTTTTGTAAAATGTCCATAACAGTACTGCACAGGACTTTGATTCACACAGGCCGGCTCAACACTGCTAAAGCACTCTTCCACATTGAGACATTTTCATGGTTAGTCTCGAAAGCCCAGTAATTTCACTACAGTGCCCTTCAAACCGGAACACAGTAACATCCTGTAGACTTTTCCCAACGGTAAAACTGTCTAATTATGTATAATGATCGCTAGAATGTGGTAAATAACGTTCTCAAAAATCCAATTGATATTTAACCCAGAACTATGCAGATACGTACATAAGTAAATAAACCTAGGTCTAAATAAGTAATTCAAAACAGGGTGTGTATTGCAATCCCCGAGTGCGCCCGGTGCGAGTTTACAGCGTTTATTGTTCTACCCTCAGTTTTAAACGAGGACTACATTTACACCGAAATGTAACAGTGAATTTATATTTTTTCAAGGCAGGTTAATTTTATTTCTTAGACGAGACGAGCTATCGGTGTTATAAAATTGCCTTATTCAAAATGCAGAGGCATTGAAGATGATTCGATTTTCGATTTTTCGCGTAAAAGTAACTTATATACACACGGGTGTTTAAAGTTAACTATAAGTGTATTTAATGCACCTAGGTGAATAAGCTCAGGTGAATTAAGTAAACGAAGCCGTGACTTTGAGAAATAACCATGATCACAATCTTTTCTACAAAGTGAATAGTCTAAAAGTATTAGTATTTTATTTAACTTTTAAGAAACATTTGGTACCTTTTATAAAAAATAAAATATTTAGTAGTTTTACATAATAATTTCATGGTTAAGGTAAATTTCTGAATTATCTAATCGTATATTTTAGGACTACTATTAGTGAATGTAGAATCTTCCTACCTTTACTTTAATAAAAAGCATTATTCATTAATAGAGAGAGATATTAAGAAATTCAGATTCGACGAAAACTTTTGTTCCGATTTTCCAGTTCAATCTCACTGAATTAGACAACACGTGTTTCATCGACGCTTTATGATGAACTAAATATATTTTTACATTTATAGCATTTTTAATCCCTTTCATAATACATTACGGTGTGACCGAGTACACAGCTCTACAACCTGGTTTTTACCTCAGTTTTATTATGTTTTAATGGTGAGTGGAGTAACTATCAAATAACTCCGTAACTACCGCGGGAAGTACTAATGGACTTCGTATAAGACCTAATTAATTAGAGAAAAATGGCAACAAAATCGTACATTTATTGTATTACGTATCTTTGGCGTATTATTAAATAAGGCAATATTATTACATTATACAAGAATAATAATCAAGGTTAAACAAAAAACATACTACAACCATCCTAGTGACCGTAAACACCACTGAAAAGTCACAAGGAAGCAATATTCGAAATTTCGTTTACTTCGATGACAATTTTTTTTCAGTTATAATGTATTTAAAAACAAAACTGCGGGACTGATTTTAATGAAATTTCAATGAGACCAATTTAAAAGTATATTCTCTCAAACAAAAAAATATTTTTTCAGTAGTTCAGGCAACGCGTTGGGGCCAACCCTCATCGAGTGACACCATGACATGGGTGTTACTCGTTGGGAAAAACAAATCCCAACAAGTAACACCCTGACGAGGGGTGTTACTCGATGGGAAAAAAAATCACATCGAGTAACAGTGTTACTCGTTTGGGTGTTACTGGATGAGAACCCATCTATGCGAGCTGTCTCGAGCTAGGTACCCAAAGTGGTTAGGAAAACCTAACAATGAACAAAATCGGCAACGCTCGAAATGCTACCATATTTATTAAAAAAAAATATTGTTTGTAAAGTTGGTTTATACTTAAGGGTAATCCTCAAGGCAAATTTCCATTTAAATTAACACTACAAATTTTAAAACACGTATAAAATCTAAATTAAGGTATGAAACTTTACTTATTTTTGTTGACACAATCGGAAAACATAGATGAAACTAATTGTGTGAAGAAATTACTATAATACGGCGTACTTTTTGAGTATTTGTTCGAAACACTTTGATTGGAAATTTGCCTTGAGGATTACCCTTAATGTATTAATTATAGCTCCGTGTGTGATGGGCTTTATAGTTTACCCTATTGCCCCATTTTTCCGTAACATTGACAAAGGGTAGTGAAGTAAAGTTTCCATTATATCCGATACAATGGCTGCATTAGTTGAACAATACTTTGACCGCCCGTTGTACACTACCATTGTTTAGAAATGTGATCGTACGTTTCATTGTGTAGGTAATTTAGCTGGTAAGCAATACAATTTATACACCTTAAGATTTAATTACGAGAAAAAAAACCTTAATCTGTTGCCGTTACTGAACACATATAAGGCAAAAAAAATTGGTTGTCTGTAAAGTTGGTTTACGGACGACAGTTAAACGTGACTACCAGCGTAACGAGACAATGACAGCGTTACCGGACAATGACGTCATCTTTTTCGTGCATGCAGCCGGCGTTCATCGATTAATTAGACGTAGTCACGTCAAAATTTTGTGGTGTATAAACTGGTAAAGCGTCGATGACACTCGGCTTTTTACCCGACTGTCAAGGAAGGGTTATGTTTTTCGCGCGTATCTTGTATGTATGTATGTAAATTTCTTGGTTACCTCGTATCTCCCGAACGGCTGGATGGATATTGACAATTAACGTGTTGTTAGATTCGTCTCAATAACCCGAGTGTTCTTAGATGGGTTTGTAGTAAAAAAAAACAAAATGGCGGATTTTTGGCGCTAAATAGTTGGTCGTTGAAAAAAATTTGGTTACTTATCCTATCGAGTAGGGCATCAAAATGAAGGAAATTTAATGGAGATTACAAAAATATATATAAGTCATATGTTTGGGTATAATTAATGGGCAAATTAAGGGATTCATTTCAATAAATTTTACGCTACCTAATCAAAAACTATATAGCGGTCAGTAAAGGTAGCGTAAAATTCGGCCACGTGTGTGTTGGACCTCGTGTTACGCATTTTATCTGGAATTATTAATTAAAATTAAAACGAAGCAATAAAATATTTAGAATCTGCACTTCCGCTACTTACCGCTAGATGGCGCTGTATGTACTTTAAAACGCTTTGTCTTTTCTTTTTACCCGACTGCCAAGGATAGGTTATGTTTTTCGCGCATATCTTGTAAGTAGGTACTAAGTACATACCATGTAGTATGTATGTATATAAAATTTTGGGGTAATACGATCAGAAGAGCGTTCTAGTTGCGTCTTGTTTATTTTACAAACTGAACTTCATAAACAGATTTTATTCATAGAGGTATTCATGCACTAGTATCTTAAATGTAGTTTTAGAACAATTACTTCGGGCAGAAGCAAGAACTTCACCAGCTTAAGTAGTTATATAGAAAACAAGTTTATTCAGGTAAGAACCCATTTTTTTTTGTTTAAACTGTGACACCATAGGTTAAACATTGTTAGGCAAAGGTCTCCCCCAAATCCTTTCACTTGTCACGGTCTTTTGCGGCCTCCCACCATTCCCTCTCGAATCCGTCCAGATCGTCCCGCCAACGATTTCTCGGCCGACCCCTACGCCGCCGCCCGTCTTCAGGTATCCAGAGAGTGGCTAGTGTTGCCCACCTCTCCGGGTACATGCGGCTAGAACCCTCAGGTACTTGAAGCACACACAACATTACTTGTTGTCATCATCATCATCACACATATATATATACAGCAGTTTTCATTGCCATTGATCGCAATCTTTGGAAATTCTCATCCACCTTCTGCCAGCTATCACGCGCAGGTTATGGCTCTTTTTAGCCAGAGATCGTCCTACACTGCGCTTGCGTAGATGAGACTCGATCTTCCCTCTAGAACACGTTGACCCCACGGCTGTCGGTTCTTTGGTAGATGTGGTCGGCCAACCGCTACTTTAGCTTCTTGATCGTCTCGTCTGTCTGAGCTATGTCGACCACTTTAGTTCTCCGTTCTGTTAGATGGGTTCATTCTGAATTTTGGAAACTTCGAGCATAGCATCTTCCATAGCCTATTTCGCTGAGCTACCTTCACGTTACTTTGTGTTGTCACGTTACAATGTTTTGAGTACCTACTACATTCAATGTTTTTTAAATTTAATTTGGAATAATGAATTGGCAGTAAATGTATAAATATTTCGCAGTCGGGTATTCAGTTTTTTTTAAACTTTAAGCTTGTTTACAAGCTGATTGCTGGCGTTTTAAAAAGCTAGCGTGTGAGCGTGTTAGCTTTCGGGAAGGATTGTAAATAAGCAGATTGCAATAATTCCGGTGACACTGGGCGATTTTACACGCTACAAGCGTAAACGCTGCTTTGTAGCGTGTAAAAAAGCCGTGTGTCATCGTACTATAAATCACATAGGCTACTGTTTGTCTGATATTATATATACACACGGGTGTAGCCGCGGGCAGCAGCAAGTAAACATTCTTCTTATCGTGTCACTAGTTCTTTCGTATCAGTGTGATGAAAAGATTTCAAGTGCGCCTCGAAGAGGCTCCTTTCGTGCACTCGACACATGTTTTCGAACTTTAGGTTCTACGGCATGCCGGTTTTCTCACGATGTTTTCCTTCACCGTTGCGAGAACGTCGGATGCATATGTAGAAGTTTTCGACTGAAAAAACCCATTTACGCATGACTGCCACTGGGATTCGAACCCGCGACCATCAGATCGCAAGGTAAGAGCTTCATCCACTTGGCCACCACGTTCTCGAGTAAACATATAATCCTCCTTCATCGTTGCAGTTGCAGCAGTCGGGTAAAACCCATTGTTTTAACGTTTCCTCTCAAAATACAGAACTCTAACAAAACGACAAAGACGCGGCAGACATCTTGCATTTCCGTAAACAACATCTTTATTTTGTACTTTTTCTTTGAAAATGTCCAACTCTCTTAGAATTTTGGAGTTTACAGAATAAGTATGTTTTTGTATTTCGTTTTGTTTTTTAATTTAAGGCCCAGAATCCCGTGTGCCGCTCTTTCGTTTGCACATTGGTACATTTCTACCTGACTACCAAGGAGGGGTTATGTTTTTCGCGCGTACCTTGTATGTATGTAAAAGTCTTTGTTAGCTCATATCTTCTAAACGGCTCTATGGATTTTGACAATTAGGGTATCATTAGATTTGTCTTAATAACCCGAGTGTCCATTGGGTTTTAAAAATAAATTACATATGTGGCGGATTTTGGGCAATAAATTAGTCGTATATAAATTTTTCTGTATTTCTGTAATTCTTTATTGTACACACAAACATATTAGAATACAAATCATAAAAGAAAAGACATGTACAAAGGCTTAACCCTAATAAGAGTTTTCTTCCAGCAAACCTTCTGAGGTTAGAGAGAGGCCATGGAAAGTGTGGGGGCGTGTACAGTAATATAAATAATAATGGATAAATTAAAATTATGAAAAAGAATATATATATAATGTTTGAATAAATATATCTAAATACATATAATAAATACTACTAAGATATATACAAAATAAACTAGTTTTTTTTTTTTTTTTTTTAAAAGAAAGCTCTCCCTACCAAAGTAAGCTGAAAAACAACTTGTGTCTTGGTAGTGAGTACCATCCACTTAATTTTACATATACGTGTACTTTCATCTTTAGTGCCAATTTCAAAATTATTACAATAATTACCTATACATAAATAAATATATAAGTTACTTATATACATATATATATATATATATATATTTATATAAATACTAACATAAATACTGAATATATCACAGTGATAAGTAGTGCTCTTTGACTCTGCTTCTGAAAATGTTTAGTGACTGACTGGCTCTAGTAGTGTGAGGAAGAGTGTTCAACAGTTGGACAGCATGGACAGTGAATGAATCACCGTAGCAGCGGGAGGAATGAACTGGGGTTCTGAGAAGAAGGGACTTCGTAGACCGGCATGGCTGACCGCGAGGGACAAGATAATTAAAACGCTCACGGAGGTAAAGAGGAGATAGAGGATTAAAAAGAATGTTATAATGAAGAGTGAGAATATGAAGGTCACGTCGACGACGGATAGGGAGCCATTTTAACTGAGACCGGAATTGGGAAACCAAACCAAATTCAATCAAGTAGGGTATTAAAATGACGGAAATTAAAAGTAGATTACAAAATTTATACATATAAGGCATATGTTAAAATTTAATTAAGCATAATGAATTGGCAATCAATGCTTAATATTTTCGCAGTCGGGTTTACAGTTTTAATAAACTTTAAGCTTGTTTATGTAAACAAGTGACGAGACGAGCTAAAGTTCAAAGTTCAAAGTTAATTTATTGCATGAAATATATGTTTTTACAGATCTTAAATATTTACATTGGTATCAATATATTCTGCCGTCTCGGGCGTGCAATGTTGTTTTTACAAACAAAAAAGTATACCTATTATATATGTACAACAACACTTTATAACATTAATCTTAAAAACCAAAATCTAAAAAATACAAAATTAAATAAAAATTAATAATATATACCTATCTTGAGTTTAAATTAAATTATAGTGTTTTTATGAAGTTTTTGTCAATTTTAAATTCATTTAACGTGTAGTAACATTTGGCGAATAATACCTCTCTCAGCTTTCTAAGCACTCTCCTGATGGTAAGAGATCACGCGTGGCCATGACCAGAATAGTGCTTTGATTCAGGCCTCATTACTATAGCGCTCGTCCACTTTATGACATTTTGGTGGTCGGTATAGAAAATGTCACATAGGGTTAGCCAACCTATTATTGGCACCCTAGAGTTTAATGCGAATAAACAAGGAAATTAAAGATTATTCAATTATTATTTCGGTATAATTTTAAAAGTAATAATAGCATAATTAAATTTCGTTGTTTTTTCGCATTAAACTCTAGGGTGCCAATAAAAGTTTGGTTTACCCTATCATACAACATTTTATATTATTTTATTCTATGAAATGCCGGTTTCATTTCGTTTGATGCTAACAACTAGAATATATTACCAAAATATCACAATTTCAAGCGATAACTTTACGTCTCTGTAACGTGAGAGTTGGAATATAACGAGGTCTCTACAACTCTACACTATCGCCGACAATCGTGTTGTTGCACAAGGACGTATTCAGTACTCCCTGGGGGGTAAATCCTACTAATATTATAAACCCGAAAGTTTGTAAGTATGGACGGATGGATGGATGGATGGATGTTTGTTACTCTTTCACGTAAAAACTACTGAATGTACTTTAATGAAATTTTACAATAATATAGCTTATACATCAGAATAACACATAGGCTAAAATTTATAAAGATACCTGCGCAGACGAAGTCGCGGGGACCAGCTAGTATGAAATATGTTAAGTTAAATTATCAATCCCAACCCGCACTCCGCTAGTAGTCTGGTGCTCACCACCACGTAGGTACTCCTTTAACTTTCCGGATAAATATTTATAATAATTACCTAGAGCCATTTAATTATTTCAGGCAATACAAAATAAAGGGGATGCGTAAATCATTTTCTATTCTAACCTATCATTTATTCTATAATATCCCAGCCTACTTCTCACTTAGATAAATAATACTAAAGTTGGAATGGATAGATGGATGGATTAAAATAGTTGCACAAATCCCTCTTGGCCCTGAGTCCATCCCTGGCCGGTAAGAGGTCTCAGGCACAGTGTTCTGTCTGAATCTAAACTACTTTTCTTGAGTAAAATCATATGAGTTCGAATAGAAATGACGCTTCATTATTATACTGCCCCCTTAAGCCTTTAGTCCGACCCTGGCCGGTAAAACGTCTTCAGTGGGTGACAAACCGCCCTCATGATAGTGGTCGGCACGAATGAGGCACAGTGTTCTGTCTTATTCTAAAATGTTATTATATATATTCTGTCATATTCTTAAACTAATTCTCTTGCGATAATTAATGTAAAATTTGAAATTCCAAATTAAATTTACTCTGAATTAATCCTAGAGCTACGTTATTATATCGCCCCCCTTGGCCCTCCTCCTGAGTCCGCTCCTGGCCGGTAAGACGTCTGCGGTGGGTTACAAACCGCCCTGCCGAGGTGACTGATGGCAGTGGTTGGTGCGACTGAGGCATGGTATTCTGTCTCGCTCTAAACTATTTCTCTAGTTAAATTAGATGTAAGGTGTTAGAACCAATAAATTTATAAACTTTGTATCTGGAAAGGTCATTCGTCATTTTGTTTTCTTTAAGGATTAAGAATTCTGAACCTTATCACGACCGAATAACGTTCTTTTTTAATTAAAACTAAATATAACGATTCACGATCTCGACAGAGACTCATTTCCGATGGTGTGTCTCGTTCACACAGTTGCCAGCATACAATTAAAATTAATATGGCCATAATTTTAACTAAACAGGACAGTTTTCGAAATTAGACGATTTGCACCTATAAACTATTCCGATTCATTTGAAAGGTTTCGTATAGTCGCTTTAATGTAGGTTAGGTACCTACCTGCAGAGAAAGATAATTTCTGTTCGAAAGAAACAATATTAAACCATTGAATCAGATATATATAACATTGATATCTTATTAAACAGAATGAATTTTCCCTTGGTTAATTATTTAAATGTCTCAATGAAATATTCGAAGTTCAAAAATTATGGTCGCCCTATAGAAAGAGACACACTCCTTAATAGTTAGTCACTTTCGGCTCGCGGTTTTCATATGAGTCGGCCTTCTAGATACATAGTATACAAGTTCTGAACTCTCACTAAAATCACCATCTTGTTTTCTATTCATTTCTGTCCATGTAACGGTTAGTTTGAGATCGCTTTTTGCAATAAGATTGCTCTATTTATTGCCTTTTAGGTAATTAGATTTGAACCAATGGTAGTTTCTTCTTGCCTCCGAGACCGTTTTTCGGCTCCTCACATCAACCTCTCTGCGGGTTACACACAGATAAGCTTAAGATTAAGATTTTGTTAGGCGCGTGTGCAATGCGTGTTTACTTCGTCCCCCGTAAAAAATGGCAGAAATTTATGTTTGCAAATTCAGACGTTTGACGTCTACTTTTGCTAGATTCTCGGAGGGTATAACGCAAGAACACGTTTACCCTCCAACAAATTAAAATATACCTAGAGTTATACAAACTCTGGCTATAATATTTAAAAACAAAACAAACAAAACCCCTCTAAACGTTATATTCAGAGGCATCGATATGAGAAAGAAAACAATTGGTCCGCCCTCTTCGGACCACCTGCCTTTAGGCGATTTCTCGCATCAGCGAGCGAGACTGGATGCTACAGACAAGAAGATTCAATTGGACGACCCGATTGTCTATAAGAGCGAATTTGGTTGGTTGAACTTTGAATTTAAACATTTTGTATTGGCTGTAGCTATAGAAGCGTTTGATTGGTTAAACTTTGAACTTATATCAAAGTACATGACAGACACACAATTTCGTTTGTGTTGCGAATGAACACAATTACATACTAAGTACGCGTTTACTTGACAATCATGCTATCCAATTTCAAGCCACTACGTTCACTGGTTTGGCAGGTGCGTTGACGGTCAGATCCTACAATAGCACATTCATGCTTCTTCTAGAAGTAGAACTTACAAGTTAACGACCGACTTTAACATCTCCTCAAATACAATTTTGCCGTTTGTTTGCCCCAACATTGTACTTCTCTTTAGGTTTACCCTGGATCATACCTATGCTAAATAAATATTTCAAAAAATGAATACCGAAACACTTTTATGTTTAGTAACTTGCCACTAGAAATCCATTCTAACTGAATACAAAAGGTTAAATCAAGTAAACGACTTTATGTACCAAGTTACTTGACTTTCAAACTAAATCCTACCATTTATTTTGGGCATTTAAACGTATTAGCTTTTTTTGTATAAATGTATATTTATGGAAAATTGCTTTATTTGTGGAAAAACCTTATTTTTAAAAATGCCATTTTAACGAGAATAAAATATCGTAAAACAGATTGAAAACGGGCGTAAGTGCGAAATTGCCGAGTTTACACCACTTCAATAATGACCAGCTGTTATATTTTTTACGTTGCACGACTAGAGTTTGGCAAATATAATATTTAGTTACATTACCCGGCTTTTAGTCATTTAGCAAATGCACAAAACGAGCCTCTTCGAGATGCACTTGAAAACCTTTCACCACACTGGTTCGAAGGAACTAGTGACACGATAAAGAAAGAAAGCCGGATAAGAAATAAGCAGCTTCTAGCAAGAATAAGCAGTATAAAGGTAGTGTGAGGTAGAGTTAACTCCAGCGATATTAGCTGCTCAGGATTCGACGTAGGCGAGACGTAGACGTAGTTTATGCGAGTGTTAGTTCCTAATATATATATATATATATATTTAATTTCATTAAAATTGTGTGATGTATATATATACCTGTTGTATAATACAAGTTATGCAATAGTTATTTGTACAGCAAGGGCATGAAGCAAGCCATTTTATACGAGACTTTATCAGCCCGATCCGAAGGTGAGGGCGGATATTCAAGTCGAGTATAGGGCTTCAGGAACGAGGTATACACAAGATTTTTCACTTCAATTGGGAGGAAATTAAAGAAAATCAAACTGAAATGAGCGCGTTTCGTATTTCAAAAACAATGATACCGCGATATTCGAAATTCGAAAATAGTTATGCTAAGGTACCTCATAATACCCTGATACTCATAATATCATCACTTAACATTAGGTGAGATTATGGTCAATCGATGGTCTATAGACCATTATTACTTATATTATTTTATTAGATTATAATCCAATAAAAAAAAATACGGACATTATAAAGGACCGAATTTCAAAATGCAAAAAAATATCTGCTTCTGACATGAAACCTATTTATTACCAACTTTTTGAACAGGTTTTTAAAGCAAATACTTTTTTTGCTCTTGGGCCTAAAATTCAGCTTTACTCCCATTGTCTAGGTACATAAAAATTAACTTTACGAGCATGAGAACTCCCCCGTCCCTAGTCACGGTCGAATACTGGAGGACATAAAAACGTTTACAACACAACCCCATTAGGATCGAGTCGTGATGCTAGATTTCCTTTAATGTATTTTTTACGTCTGCGTGGATCGGAACGTTATATTTCATTTAGATGTTTTTTTTTTAATTTTGAACGTGTTGTAAAAGTAGTTAGATACCTTATTATTCTTTTTTAATTTACTAGTTACAACTTCGTTTGCGGTGAGAGTCGACAAAATTATTTATCCATAAAATTTCTTCTCGTCCATTAGTTTGGCTTGAGAATAATCTGTCAGTCAGCCAATCAGTGAAGTCAAAGCCTTTTTTAATATATTAATAATTTATTTTGATTATTATCAAAACTATTCATGTATAGTTTCTCAAAATTATGTTGTTTTTAGTACTTAGCCGAAAAAAATTCATTGAAGTCAGATGAACTGACACTACCACATTTCTACAAAATACAGGGGTTAGCTGAAAGAAAATGCTGGTTAGCATTATGTTCGCCTGTATAATAAATTGTGTTTTCTCAGGGCAAAGTTTTATTTTCTATCTATGTTCTATATATTTGCAGGCTGTTATAAAGACTACCCAACATGACCTACATTTTAGATTTCAAATCTACATTTCTTGTTAGATATTTTTCATTTTAATTCCGTTTTATTATACAAAAACCTATTTATTATTCATTGCTTATTTCAAAACATTCCTCTATCTAATCAGCCGGCGTCGTAAAATCTTAAATTCAAAATCTTAAGGGCCAACCTTACACGTACCTCCAGCATAATGAAGGATGAAGAATTGCCTGAAACCCAACATTTGTCCTGAAACAGTCTCCTAAATTCAGTCATAATCTTGGTCTAGAATGTAAAACTCACACAAAACTGTACCTTAAACATAGAGATATAGGGCTCAAAATAAATCGGCGTACATTTTGCGTTTCTTGTATCTTATTAAGGCGCAGAGTGCTTTGTTCTGAACCTGATTTTATAAGGGTTATAAGGGTCTTTATGGGGCATAACAGAATTGCTCCTGTGCCCTTCTGGACTTCCGTTATGAAGTTTCAGACTTTACTGTAGGAATTTGTGATCTTCATTTCATAACAAGGTCTTTGTAACCACTTGATAATAATTAAGGTTTCACAAAAACATAGACAACCGACTTCAATTGGACTGTTTAGCGACCGTAAACACCACTGAAAAGTGACAGGGAAGCAAATTATGCAATTTCGTTTACTTCGACGACATATTTTTTTAATTATTTGGATATAGAAACTAAACTACTAAATCGATTTTGATGAAATTTGTATGGGACCAATTAAAAAGTATATAATTGATTGATTCAGGCGTTACTTTGCGGAAATCCATAAATATCAACAAATTATTTGGTTTTCTGTTCGTTGACTCTTTGGTTTAATTGAACTAAAGTTAAGTTAATTAAATCCTTTGTTTAGAAATTAAGCGGATGTATTACTAAATATATTTATATAATTTGTTGATAAAAAGTATATCCTCACAAAGAAAAAAAGATTTTAAAGATTTTTTTAAATCGTTTCATTAATAACAAAGTTCAGAGGCAACAAATATTAAAAAAGAGACATTCAACCGAGTTGATAACTTTCTCCTTTCTGTAACCACTTGATTTATTTTTTTTTAACATTCACACACTCACACCCCTGCACTAGGATTTAAACAAGCTTAAAGTTTATAAAAACTGAAAACCCGAAACCCAAATATTATCGCCATATTGGATTCTGGACACCTTATATTTGTTCTATGACAGTTATTGACGTGACTAACAACGTCTAATAAATCGATGAATGCCGGCGCACCGGATGCATGCACGAAAACGTTGACGTCATTGTCCGGTAACGCTCATTGTCCTGTCACGGTCCAGTAACGCACATTGTCCCGTTACGCTGGTTGTCACGTTAAACTATCGTCCGTAAACCAACTTTACAGTCAACTAATCTTTTTTTTATGAATTCATTACATATTTGCTGCTGTAAATTACCAAAATTGAAAGAATTAAAGGAAGTATTTCATTTCATTTTATTCTCAATAATTTTTTACATTGTGTCGGAAATATAGGTATAGTATGATGTAAATATGTTGTATGTATGTATGTTTTTGACTTCGATCCAAATCACTGCCAATTTTTTAAACCCGAGAAAAACTCCTAAAGGGTTTATGGTGGGCCTGAAATAAGACATTTCAGGCCAAGTTAAAATGGTCTATATCCTTTACGCCCGACACATTCCAAGCAATACATTTAGTCGTGTTCTATTTACGACATTGAAGCGCGGAGCCCGTCATTTTCCCTCCAAAATGTTTATGTTGACACTCAATTTGAATGATCACAACTTCACAAGACATTGCATTTTGAGGAATTTATGGAATGTCGTCAAAATGGCGGACGGAGTACGCAGTAAAAGTAATGGTTTGGCGTAAACGAAAGAACGTAGCGTTTTGATGTGTACAGATTGTATAAGTTGAGATATTAGCTTACGAGTCATACGAATTGGATTGATTAAGCAATAAATGGTATTTTTAAAGTTCCTTTTTTTATGTAAACATAAGACGAGACGAGCTAACACTAGAAGGAAAATATTTTTTTTTTTGGGTCTGGCCTGGACTGGACTTTCTGGGACTTTTAAGGGCCGTTTCCATGCAGACGAAGCAACGAGCTAGTCTTCAAGTCACTAGTCCTTTGAACCAGTGTGGTGAAAGGATTTCAAGTGCGCCTCGAAGAGGCTCCTTACGTGCACTTGACACATGTTTTAGAACTTTTTAGTTTATATGACATGCTGGTTTCCTCACGATGTTTTCCTTCACCGTTCAGCACGTGTTTAAGTACACATAGATTTTGAACAGAAAAATCCATTGGTGTATGACCGGGTTCGAACCCACGATCCTCGGATCGAAAGTCGAGGCACCTCCCACTCGGAAAACACGGCTTGTACGAGCTAGTAATATACTTTTTAATCATTTAAAACAAATATTTTAATCATTACTGACAGTAAATGTTTTCTATTCGACCAAACCCTATTGTTCTAAAAAGAAATGGTTCTTTTTAGTGGTAGTGCCTCTAAAGCGACGATACACGTTGACCTGAAAGCTGACTGTCTTTGAAAAAGACGTCAATGTTATTCTTTAGAACTTTTAATAGGAAAATATAGGTTTTTTAATTGACAGTAATAAATTAATAATAATGTTAAATTTATAAAAATAAAATAAAATTATAAAAAACAAATAAATAGGTCTAGGTCTAGGTGTTCTCTACATAGATTTTAATGTATACAGCGTGTCCCTAAATTCAACTATAAGCGGGTAAAATCAATTTAGGATTTATTGTAAGACCCCATTCATGGTAGTTAAAATTATCATAATGGGTATAAATTTTCGAAGGATTATTAAATTGTACTGCAATAATAAAGTTTTCCTTTTTTTTTTCTCGAGTAGTCACGACCAGGCCCATTATCTACCCGCTTATCGTTGAATTTAGGGACACCCTGTATATTCTATTAAAAAAATGGTATCTAAGTATTCCATTAGATAAATTGTACCCATGGTACAAGCTCTGCTTAGTTTGGGGCTAGAATGGCATTGTGTGAAATGTCCATAATATTTATTAATGTAAAATTTCCTCAGACTTTCACACAATTATTATGTTTATTAATAGTATATATAAATTGATTCGAGAGTAATTATAAAAGGTTAATCTTTCATCCCAACCGCTAGCGGAACTGACGTGATCAATCATAACAACCGGAAGCTGCGCGGAAATTAAGATAATTTGTGGGTAGATGTGAAAAGTTTTATTACAGTTAAACTGTTTTAGCGCGGGGTAAAGTTTAAGTACAAAGTTTTATAATTGTTAATTATATAAGTTTGCGAAACTGTGATAAGTTAGTACTAAGTTCTTAAATTACGTAACGGTTACAAACATAGATGAGTAACGGTGTTTCTATAGTACACCAAGATAGACAGTATCAAACCAAGAACCAGAGCCGTAAAATAGACCAAAAGTTATCATGTTATGAGGTTTAGTTGAAATAATACCACAATTGTTTACTTAAAACTATTTAACTTTAAGAGGTTCAAAATAACTCATTAATATCCTTAAAACTAAAATAAAACGCTTTTCGTGTACAAGAGCGAAGCCACACTGCTTCATTGCGTAGCGTTGCGTAGCAGCGTTAGATTTGGACGCATTCAGTGCCAAATGCCATGGATTTTTGGCGCCAAATAGTACCTAAGTCGTTAATAAATTTTTGTTAACCAAACCTGTTGAGTAGGGTATCAAATCGAAGGAAATTAAAAGGAGATTACACAAATATTTATAAGTCATAATGTTTATTTTCATAAGACTGTCATACAAAAAAAACAAAGTGACAGAAATCTATATAGGTATATCGATAATATTCATGGTTTTCAGTTTTTATAAACTTTTAGCTTGTTTATTTTCCTTAACACCGCTTTGCCACAATGGTCGAAAAAAATGTCTTAAGAGATTAGAATAATCTCATGCCTTCATAAATCACGGACTCCAGCCGTCACCAAAGTAATGAGCGTGTCGGCTGCTATCGTACAAAACGCCCTATCACAAAAAATAAGTTTTTTTTTGACGGCCGAAATTTGAGCTGGTAAAATAAAAAACATATTGATGACTCCTTAAAATATTACAAAAATACAAAATACAAATACAAAATATTTATTTCAAAAACAGGTTACATAGGAAGAGTTTTAACCAATGGACCCCGCACTAGGGCTAGCCTGTATCGCGGGGATCCGAAAAACTACAATTAAACGAAATTAATTGAAAAACGATTAACAAACAAAGTTTTTATAAAAACATAAAACGACTTCAATTGGACTGTTTGAGTGACCGTAAACACCACTGAAAAGTCACAGAAAAGCAAAATACGCAATTGCGTTTATTTCGACGACATAATTATTATTTTCAGGTACAATGATTTAAAAAAAATACCACCGAATTGAGAACCTACTTCTTATTTGAAGTCGGTTGAAAAGTGTTGAGATCGTTTTCGCGGAATCTTATATTAATTTTGTAAAAAAAAAAACAATTAATAACTAAATAAATACACTCAGGTACACAGTTTTTTTTTAAGAAGCTCTGCCGTGAAAACGCAAAAACAGCTACCCACAAAAAAAATCCACACACAAACAAAACCGAGAAACGACAGACCCGTAATTTTTAAGGATTTTCGCCTGTTTCGGACACGGGCTAACGCGCTCGGAGAGATTAACCCACTTGGGATGCTAAGCGAGGTTATGCTCTAGATTCTAGACTAGAGTCTAGAAATATGGCGCGGTTTATTGTCGGGTTTAAGAAAATGAAAGCTACTGTTGGATTTATGAAGTTATATTATTAAATTTTCTTATAGTATGCTATATAATATTAAAGATAATACGGTTTTTACTGGTTTACTTTTTGTACATATTTTACTTACGTGATATTAAGAGTTAAAAAGAGCTGAGTTTACCGCCCCAGTTTAAGAGTTTACCACCCTAGTTTTAGAGTTTACCACCCTAGTTTTAGAGTTTACCACCATAGTTTTAGAGTTTACCATCCTAGTTTAAGAGTTTACCACCCTTGTTTTGGAATTAACCACCCTAGTTTTAGATTTTACAACCCTACTTCAAGAGTTTACCACCCCAGTTTAGACCAATCGATTTAGTTGTTTCGGTGCAATTGAGATCCCATTCATCCTTAAAAAAAGACGATTTTAAAAATGTTTGAAATCGCCTTTTAAACCGTGGGACAGGAAAACTTTTTTAACTTAATATGAGATTTTAATGCCACAATCGATACTCCTGCATCCTAAACATGCAAAACATCACATAAGTACCTAACCCAAATACATAACCCTCCTTCCACCAGTCGGCTAAACCAACAACACGTCGGGCGCCCCACAGAATAAATAGAACGCTTTATCTAAGGGATTATCTCTTTAAGAATTACGTGTGTGCCCTTCGCCGCAGTAAAAAAATACAGTAAGGACACTTTTAAGGCCTGTATTATTTATTAAAAGAAAGGAATACAATTTTTAATTGCGGATGGTGCAAATGTCGAGATTTCTACAGTATTTTGTTATTAAATTATTAATATTAGTTTATTTAATAAGAATAATTTAAATAGTAAATTTGTTTACTACATTTAAATTAAGTTACTTACTTGTTTGACCATCTACCTTACTACGTCGCTCTTCCTTGGAAATAGCAACTAATTTTTTTTGCTATACTGCTGAAATTTTCAGCGTAGCTCACAACTCAATGACAATGCGTTCTAAAACCGCAATATATCTCGTGAGCGTAGTAAAACTTATAAAAGCGACGACTCCAAGTTTTCTTACTGTTTAAAATGTTCTGTGTTTTTGTCTTTCGCGGTTTTTTAAGCAAATATGGCCCAACTTAGGTTAAGCCGGCAAATCTTCGCTCGAAGTGTTGGGAGTTTGGATTAAGTTTGCTTTCGTTGAACGAGTTTTAAGCGAAAATAGAGGATATATTGTTAACTCACTGACGCCCACGAATTCACTTGGTGTCAAAAAAAAGTAGCATTAGTCCTTTATTAGCTCATAAACTATACCCATATCGAATTTTAACCAAATCAGTTTAATGGTTTTGGCGTGACTGAAAAACAAACACACATATTCACCACCAATTTTTAATTACCAAGAAAACTTTAATGGGCAATGCAGAAGGGGTACTACGTTGAATCTGCAGTCAGAATTTATGGTTTCTACAAAATGTGCGAGTGACAGCGGCGCGAGTGCGACGCCCGAGCCGAGCTGCAGCGAGCCGGCTCTAGCTAGGTACCAGAGTTTGCCAAACGATGAATAAAACTTAAATTATTTATCAATGATGGGTACCGATTGACGTAAGGTCAAAGGAAAACGACTAACGGGAACAGTTGTCTAATTTTCATCATATATTTTTGCCATATCTGTGTTCAAAAACGGCAACTGATTATGCGTATTTTTTTCTGGTAATTAAACATTTACGGTGTATTACCCATCCTTCTTCGCAAACTTTGGCTTCTATACTTATAAGTTAGTAACAAGATGAGTCCTATTTTATTACTATCCCGGTTACGACCTAATTTTAGTATCAACTACTGTTTTTATTTTAGTTTTTAAGTTCTGGAATTCCGCTAAAAATTGTCGCGCGATATACGGATTTAGGGGTTAAAACATACAATATTTTATAGTACATTACTACAAACTTTTGTTCATAAAATCCGTCATAAGCTTCCCGAAAACAGCGGTTTTCACAGAAAAATCTCAAACTTTATGTACTTAATAAACGAAACTTGCTTAAAAATTTAAAGAATTTGAGCAATATTCTTTGCTGCCACGAAATATTTTGGTGAGAGAAAATTTACTTTCAGTTCAAAAAATATATTTTTAATATGTAAGTTTATACAAGGTTACATATTGTTTTTACGAAATCTAGTTCTAGTTACCTAATTGAATAACATTTATTTTGAACCCCTCCTTTAAAATTAGTGGATTTTTTTTTATTGTTTAAAGGAGAATGGGCATCGCAAGTCTCGGCCTGCAGTTATTTTACCTATTTGACAATTCGTTTCGATATTTTTAAGTATTCGTTTAAGTCATGAAAATCTCGATTGCAGCGGGGTTTAGAAAATTACTAAAATAAAAGATTTTAATTTGATATAAACATCATAGGTAAAATAATTGCAGACAGGTCTCGGCCTGCGGTTATTTTACCTATTTGACAATTCATTTCGTTATTTATAAGTATTCGTTTCAGTCATGAAAATCTCTAATGCAGCGGGGTTTAGTAAATGACCAAGATATAAGATTTTAGTTTGATATAATCATCGTAGTATCGATGGTAAAATGGCGTACAAAAGTAATGTTGCCAACATGATTGGCAGAGATATCTTGTTACTGTCTTTGTCAGCTGACAAGATTGATAGTTGATGTCAGTTGATGAAAACCAATACAAATAAGTACCGTAGTTTTGGCGGGAGCGTGAAATGTCACATTCGCGGAATTAAATTATTTTACAAAACTTGTATTAATTTGAGTGTATTTGTTTATGTTTACGGTGAGTTTTTTATCCATTGTGCTCGTGAACGTGTAATGTGTTGGTGAATAGTGTAATGTTGTAAAACGTGACTTTTCGTGTTTCCTCCAAAACGCCATAGAAGTCATAGTAAAGTCGCATATAAACATCATCATCATTATTATATCAGCCCGTCTGCACACACTGCTGGGTATAAACATACATATAAACATACTTAAAATTAAACATAATCTTACCAATACTTGACACTGGCTACATACACTATGATGTGGAGCCTTAGCTGAAGAACATATAAATGAAGTTCTTCGACAAAAAAAAAACCGTCAATGACATACTGTAGATGAATAACGGTGTTCATCACCAAGATGGACAGTATCAAATCAAAATAGAGTCGTAAGACAGGACTAAACAATACATACACCTATTCATCTCCATTTTCAAAAAAATGTTTGTTACCTTTTAGATATAGTTTTATTAACAATGAAAAAGCCTAGTAGTTTTAACATTATAATAATTATCTAGCCCTGTTACTTCTCTTTTTCGAAAATTAGCATCGGACCAAAATGTACTAGGAATTAACCAATGTGGCTTCTTTTATTGGTCGCATTTTCAATATACATTGTGTTTCTATACTTTATTTCTTCTTCGTGACATATTATTTGTTTAAAAAAGTAAACAAACCGCTAACTTTATGGATTTTTTTCGTTTCGTATATCAGAGAATTCGGAGATCAAATTATAATAAAATATTGTAAATAAGATAATTAAAGAATCTGGCTAAACAGGCAACCACTTTTTTTCCTACATTTGGATTTCTTTATCGGGTTAGTTTCTGAATTTACTTGGTTTTAAAAGTTTTTAGGGAGTCAGCAAGTAACTAAATACAAAGCTTGGCAGGTTTTATGTGACCAAACATGAGATTTATCACAGTTTTTCCAATTTATTTCGTCATTGTTTATATTTTTATTTAGCCAATAACTTTTTTTCCCCGCTGCATTGGATTATAAACGGCATATATATGTTATTTACGCTGTTAGTACAGTGGTACAAACAAAAAAATCATGCAGGCAGGCAAAAATTGGGACCTGGGCTCCATACATTTTTGCCCATTGTCATTTGGTTAGTAATTCATAATTCGCTAGTAACTACGTAAATATACGCAAGTACTAAAATACCCTTCCTAAAAACTCTTTTACAATCGATCAAACAGATTTTATCGTGCCTACATGGACAATGCAGCTAGCTTTTATCTGTGTGCATTTGTATTTAATTACATTTTTTGACGTGTCTAATAAATCGATGAAAGCCAGCTACATGCACGAAAACGTTGACGTCATTGTCCGGTAACGTTGTCATTGTCCGGTAACGCTCATTGTCCCGTCCGCTGGTAGTCACGTTAACCATTTTTTTTAAATACTTCTTTTTTTGGTCTCGGCTTTCGTAAAAACAATGTGTAAAGTACATAATATGTATAAATATAACTTTGCTATAACCATAGACAAATAACTACAAGATAACAAGATGTAACTACTTGGATTTTATTGGTCTATTCTATAACATAAAAAAAACAACTTTAGGTAGTAAATAAAATACCTGTGCTTAAAACGAAAAGGCATAAAACCCGTAAAATCGGCTAAAGCACTCACAACAACGCAAATGTAAGAAATAACCTTATAATTTATTCAAGGCACGACATTGTCGCTTAGTCTGAAAACGCGGAATTATGACTTATGACATTGTACGTGTAGGCGGCCGACATGGGAGGCGTGCTCACATTTTCATTTGTAAGAAGTAAGTACTTGAAACCTTTCAGGTAAATAAATGTTTATTGCTTCAATTTATTTGAATGGCAAAAAGCTTTTTTCAACCGACTTCAAAAAAGGAGGTTATCAATGAGGGGTTTTCAATGAGACATTAAAAAAAGTGGTTGCCATAAACTAAGATAAATGGCATAAACTGGGATAAAATCATAAAGTTAGAATGTAAAGAGGGGTAATGACATTTCAAATGCGATACAAGAAATGATAATAAGCATGTGCGAGTGATTGTCTATGTGGTGCTCAAAAATAGTGATGGACATTCAATAAGATGTTTTATCGACATCGATAACTGTGGTACCTACCCATTTTGCGTCACAAGTCTTAATAGAGAAAAAAATAGTGCCTACTACACAATCATGTTGTTAATAGAGGGTTAATGAGTGGATAATCCTTCAGCTGCATGTGGGGGTCATCAGAAAATGAAAATATGTTCCCAGTAGAAATCCCACGGACTTAGAATTTTTACTGGGTACATATTTTCATTTTCTGATTAGTCCTGAAGTCCCCCACCCGCAGCTGAAAGATTATTCACTGATTACGTCACCACCTGTACTGAAGATTTTAACCAAAGGAATGAGATGGGTTTGGTTATTATTTATTAGATACCTACTAAAGACTAAAGAGCCAAGTTTTGGCGTTATTTAGGAACAAAAACTTATCCATCCTCACAAACTTACATTCATAATACATAGTAGCAGGACTTACCAATATTTACCTACAACTTACTAACCAATCCAAATAGGCGGTAGTCTTCGAAATAAGATTGTAATAGCTAGAAAGTCGATCGTGTATATATAATATATATATCTGTTCTTTTTTTAAAGTTGGTTGATTATAATAAACAATAATGTTTTATTCAATGACTAAAAATACTTTATTTAAGAATATTAATTCTGAGTTTTGTCATTATATGTAGGCCCGATACGTAAGTATACCTGTCTGTCATAATATATGTAGCCTATTAGTTTCAGGTAGGTAAGGTAGGTACTATAAAATAGGGATCCAATTGCAATATGAAGTTGGATTTCGCTTTTTCTTGAGTTGAATCTGTAAAAGAGGTGGATTTATGATTTAAGTCCCTATCTAATAATTACTTGACTAATGCCTACTTGCACCAAACTTCCAAATTTCTAAACAATTACTTCACTCGCATGACAGATCTTGATCGGTCTGAATCTGAACCGTTAAAAACTGCCAAGCGAGATTGCCTATGAGCTTTGACAACTTTGTACAAGTCGGCATAAGGTCACAAAATACATTCTTTACGCCTGAATTGAAACATTGTTCAACATGGTACTTACTGGAACATGTAACGTAGGCAGCGAACCTTTCTTCAAAACACGTTAACGTATTCTGAATAAAAAAACAATCGTTTTTAAAATGATTGCTGCAAACTTTTATATTGTTTTGATGATCGCTCTGTTTCTGAAGAATTTGTAACCATTTTTTTCTGTTTTGCGGATCCTTTGGTAAGCTGAAATTAAATAAGTAAAAACGATTAGTTATAATAATACTCGTATTTTAAGAAACTAAATAAAAATGACACAAGTGGTAAATTTATTTTAACTAGGTAAATATACCCTAACGATAGAAAAGAAAAGAGTTTTGTACCACTTTGCATAACTACCTACTCATTAGGTACTATCGATATTTCATGACGTCATCATTTTATCAAGCCCTAGCGTAACGAAGCAATATTTGTTTTTACATGAAAAATCTATTATTTCTCCATATATGTAAGAACCATTTGTACACACGGCAAGAGCAATCAAAACTCCACAAGGCACAACGATTTTATAACTAATTGTAGAAGAAAATAGTCCAAAATTTTTTCTACGAAAATAAACCAAATATTTTCTTTACTCACTTGTGAAATGAATGATTATCTGGGTTATTTCTTTGCTTTGTGCCACACGTATTGATTGAGCAACTAACCATGCTCTTTTAAATAAATAAAATGGTTTAATTTTGTAGATAATTGTAAAAAGATAAAATAATTTACAAACAATAACTGACGAGTTCTCCTGGGTATCAAAAGGTTTTGAGTGACGTGACTTAGTTCTATACTGCTCTTAATCATAAAAAGCTATACTTGCATCTCTTTCATTAACCGATCTTTTGGGGGCGACAGCCGAAAGTATCCGAGATCTGTGGATAAAATCAAGTTTGACACTTGCGTATGAAACGCAAGTGTCAAAAATCTTTCAAAAAAAAAACTGAGCTAACAGAAAATTTCGTTGTTTATTATGACACTTGACATTGACAATTGACTTTTGTGCAGCGCCATCTAGTGACCAAAATAAACAGCGTTAATGTTTTTTTTATTGAAAAGCCCTCATTATGTTGAATGTTTCTTTTTTTTAATGTTTGTTACCTCATCTCTCTGTTTATAAACCGATTTGAAAAAATACGATAAATGAAAACGCCTAGTCATATTTAACTATATTATTTTTAATAATTTTGTTTGTTATCAACAAATTGTGTCAGTCTAAAAATGCACGCCCCTCCAATCGCGCGATTGTGAGACGGTGTTATTGGCTCTTTTACCTATCTATTCCAAATTTAGCATAGGACCAAAGTATACAATATAAAATTAAGTAGTGTGTAAATGAAATAAACAATAAATAAACGATACTAGAAGTTGGCTATATTAACCAACTTTTTTTGTGCGTTTGTAATGTACTGAAATATGATTCTTCTATAATTTAATACTTCTTTGATGCAAATAATAATTTTGTTAACAATTGTTCGCAAAGTGAAAAGTTAAGTAATGTATAAAAGCTTAAGAATAAAAGAATATTTTTACCCGCAAGATCAAAATCTTTTATTTTCTTGGCAAAAGTGGAGGAATCTTAAAACCAATTATTTAAAGTAACATAAATCTAAGAAAGGGGACAGAGGGGAAAAGTGGGTCGGATTGGAAAAATAAAAAATATTCTTTGATTCTGCTAAAATGCCCGTCACAGGCGGTTGGGTGGTCCAAGTCTTACACTTAAGTTAAGTTTTGTATAACTTAAGTTTTTTAACCAATTTATTTTACACAAACGATCAAAAATAATAAGAACTGTCTGCCCATCATTTTGTCGTTATCATGTCAATTCATGTTATAAGTATCTAGCAATAATTAAAAAAAATCATATGAAAGAATAATGTAAGATAAGGACAATTTTGAAAATGAATTTCATTTATAAATATTTTTTAATCAATCTAAATTGCTAATAAAAAAATTTAACAAATGATCTAACTAAATGATAAGACTGTTAAATTTTAAGCTTCTTCTTCTTATTGTGTCACTAGTTTCTTCGAACCAGGGTGGTGAAAGGATTCCAAGTGCGCTTCGAAGTGGCTCTTTTCATGCACTTTTTATTTTATTATTTTAAGCTAAAATAAATATTTATTTGTGTAATAGCTTGGTAAACCAATAAATCAATAATAAATATCACTCATTTGTTAACATTTCGTTATGGATTTTGTTAGAGATCGAGGTTTTCTGAAACCCATCGCAAAAAATCGCTGTCTGCTACACTTGGGCCACACAAAGAGTAGGAGAGGCATAAATCAACCCACTGAAACTCCGCATGTAAATCCCTCGTGAGTTATTGTTAGTTATCTTATTGTCGAATTGAGGTGCGGGTTCGATTCGATAATTTGAAATTTGATTTATTTGATGGAAAAGTTTATTTTGAAATATAAATGGATTGAAGAAAAACCGTATTACTTCTTTTACTCCCTTATAAAGATTGAATGTACATGTTATGACATTACATAATTATTTTGAAATTTTCGTTTTCGAAACCTAATTTACTCGCTTGAAATCAAATTATCGTAGTTAATTAAGTAGCTAAATGTTTATTAGTTTGTCCAGTCAATCTCCTTTTAAGACGTGCAATAAAATCCAACCTCTCAAAACCAGTTTATTATACCGCAACGAAAATAAAACTAAGCCTTCAAAACACCTTTTATGATTGACTTAATGTTCCTGAAATAAAACTACCTGAATGAATTATTATTAGTGTCCTATAAAATATACCTTTCCTCATACGCATTTCCGAACTAATATAAGCAGTGATTATGAAAGTCACTTTTATTATTGCCTGTATCAATCTGCCCCACCTTACTCTACCAGTATAACATGAACTGCGACATTTCATACAAAACACACAACTCTAAGGAGATTCCGATGAGTAAATAAGGTAGAGAGGTCAACGTTTACTGGTTATGCAAGTTCGCTATTGTATTAAGCAAAGTTATCCTATGCCATTAGGAAGATCGTATTACAAGGAGATAAGGTAGATAATTGGGTGAGAAATTTTGGTATAATATTGTTTAGAGAGTCACGTATCTCTTTATGGTCACGATTTAAGTTGGTTAAGTTGGGGTAAATGTAATTTTGTGACGTCATTGTTAGCATATTGATGCGAATATGTACATTTTAGATGAGTCATTATGGATTCTATGCATGTGTGTAGGTATGTATGTCTTTCTGTTTGTACGTGTAACAATGTGTGCATTATTACAATACGCAATTATGCGCTTTTGAACTTGTAGTTAGCTCTAAACCACAAATTTTTATTCTGCCGTATCTGTGTTCAGTTACGGCAACTGAATGTGCGTTTTTTTTTCTGGTGATGATTAAAAATTGACGGTGTATATTTCAACGCATTTCGACATCAGAACTTGGCAATTATTTTAAGATTGTATGTTTTTAGTGAGATAAAATAAAAGCTTATTTGTAAGTCACTAAAAAAAAGAGGAGGTTATCAATTCTGTTGAATATTTTTTTTTTGTTTTTTTTTTATGTTTGTTACCTCAAAACTTTGTGGTTTATTAACCGATTTGAGATTTTTTTCCCATTTTGGTCCCATAGAAATTTTATGAAAATCTGTTCATTAGTTTAGGATTTAAATCAAATTAACTGAAAAATTAAGTCGTCGAAGTAAACGAAATTGCGTATTTTGCTTCCCTGTGACTCCTCAGTGGTGCTTAAAACCTTGATTATTTCAAATTAATTGAGCCATTTAACCTGTAGAGCAAACTTTCTTGAGAATTAATCTCAAGATTACAACAACATCAATTACAAACAAATATAGCTAAAAATAAACATTATCCTCCTTTTTATAGTTGGCTTAAATCAAGTTTTTTTTCGTGTTACAAGCATATTTTTTATTCAAAGTACCAGGCTCACATAACTGATGAAGAGATCTGTGACACTACGGGGCTACGAGAGGTGCTACGGCGTAGACCCGCTACGAAAGACTGCGTAGCAACTAAAGTACATTTACCACTGCGGAGAAAATTCCAAATTCAAATTCGAGGAAATAAGGGTTCCGTGGGATTAAATAAAAGTCCTCGAACTTAATTAAGGCTCTTATCAGCTTTGTGATAAGAGGCTCGGACTCGACAGAAATTCGACGAAATTTTTCCGCCAAATTATATTTTGTACATTAAAGATTTTTTTCAACTTTTTTTATAATTAATTTCATGGGACTTACGGTGTGGTTTGCAGTAAGAAAAACTCCTTACCTGAAAAAGAAAAGATTATAAACTTTCAGTAAGTGACTCCCGATGGGACGTATTATATTTGAACTGTAGTTATGTTTTGAGCCTATACAATCTTACAAACAAAGAAGTATCCACTTCGAATATATAACTAGCGGTAATGTTCGTGTCGTGGCGAGAACGTGATTCAATCTCTGTGTGGAATGTACCAACACAATGCCAGATTGAGTTAGAACACTTCGAAAACCACTACTGTCGGTTCTCGATTTAATTTTCAAATAAGTTGAGATGTGTAATACATTTTCTTGATGGTAATTTTTATACGGGCTGGTTTCTACTGTTCCCAGCAGTAGACAGTGTTGTAAGTTTTTTGAGTAAATGTAAAAACAAATAAAAAGGTCAAAGAGTATGTGATCAAATTCAAATAAATAATTTGTTTTGTTATTGTGATTTTATCCATCGATCACCAAAATAATATAATCCTGCCTTTTATTGTCATTTTTTCTCTCTGTTATTTTATCAGTCTCTAGAAAATTATACTTCTATCGCTTCTCGATCCTGCTGTATAATGTTAAAGCAGTTAAAATTGAAGTAACTATTGATCGCATTAAGCAAGAATGTTCAAATATATATATATTAAAGAAAAATACATCATAGTTAAGCATAAACTACGTTAACTACGTTTAAGATTCAGACACAAGCATACATTTTTTAGATTAGAGTTATTAAAAAACATATTTTGAGACGATTTTTACATTGAATTTGACAGATGACAGATAAAACCTTAAGTAAAGCGGCGGTCATTTAACTACTTACGTAAGGCAAGTTTGAGAACAAGGACTGACTTAGAATATAGGTGTAAGAAAAATAACATTAAAAAAACCTATGCAAATATTTTATTTCTTATAGATATTTATTATTTATGTTTTTTATAGACTTGAGTTAAATTCGAGTTTCCTTAGTACCGCCCACACCTGCCAAGTAATCGGGACGCGTAAAAGTTTTTGGTCAGTCAGGATTATTGGCACTCACACAGGAAACTCGCTTTTCTCACCTTTATCACGATGCAATAAGGTTCAAAATAGAGATTTAAGAGAAACGTGTGTGCAATTTGGTACCTTATTACAAGGGTATAAGTTTGATTTTGGTTTTGTATTAGTCAGCAGTAAATTCAGTTTACAGGTGAATCAATGTTGAATGTAACTGCTTGAACTGACTACAAGAGAATTAAATGGATGTTATAAGTTTAGCCGTTTAGGTGTATGTAGGTATCTGTTTTATTCCAAAATCTGTGTGTTTTCTATGTATGTACTCACAAAAAAAAAAGTATTTAAGTATTGTATCAGCTATCTGGTTCGCATAGTACAAGATCTGCTTAGTTTGTGGGGCTAGATGGCGTTGTGTAAAATGACCTAAAATATACATCTATTTATTATTACTTATGATCATACATAGAGAATAGAGGTGCTCCTATAGAACACCAGACTGAAATCTTCAAACCATGATGGAGTCGAAAAATTGAACAAAAAACAATTCAGACACCCCTTCAATTAAAAAAATATTTCCGATTTCTTTGTTACTTTTTACGGTGGAGTTTTATTTACAATGAAAATTCCTGGTTATAATAATTTACTTAAATATATCTATAGCGCTATCTATATTTTGGAATTTCGCTTTGAAGCAAATTGTACTAGAAGTTGGCTAAATTTGCCAATTCTTTTGGTGCATTTTCAATGTCCTACGGTTTTATAATTTACTATATTAAAATTCTATGTGATCAGCCAGTACAAGTGTTTGAATGGAACAGGCGTACGACGCGAACACCTCACGTGCGAACCGATCCGAACAACTCCATCTAAGTCGGCTTACAAAGCTTCCCTCAACTCTCTCTTGATAAACTGTTTAATGAGAAAAGTTCTCTCAAAAAGTACTTTTGATTGATTTAGTGGTGACGTTGAGGTTTTTGGAAAACTAGCTTATGTACGCAACTTCACTCACATGGTGTCGATTCGAGATTCAAAATTCAAGATTCAAAATTCGATATTCTAAATTCATGATTATAAATTCAAATGACGATTCAGTAATGTAGTTTTTATATCTTAATAACTGAAAAAAATATGTCGTTGAAGTAAACGAAATTGCGTATTTTGCTTCCCTGTGACTTGTCAGTGGTGCCTACGGTCACTTGAACCGTCCGATTGAAGTCGGTTGTTATATTATGTTTTTGTAAAACCTTGATTATTATTTGTAAACATGAGACGAAAGGGGCGCTCTCCTCATGGTAAGAGATTATGACCTGTGTATGACCTGAGTCATGACCAGAACAGTGCTACACAGCACTTTGATTAACCTAGGCTGATAAAGCGCTCGTCCATATTGAGACATTTTGATGGTCAACTTCGAAAGCCCAGTAATTCCAATAGCCAGTATTCCAATCCCTAAAAACCAGAACACAGTAATGCCTACAAATTAATGGTTTTGTTTTTTATCCAATCTCACAAATTTTTGTATTTTTAATATTAGAAGGATCAGTGTCAAGGTCTCATTAAATTATTTTTGACGTGACTATACGTCTAATAAATCGATGAACGCCGGCTGCATGCACGAAAACGTTGACATCATTGTCCGGTAACGCTCATTGTCCCGTTACGCTGGTAGTTACGTTAAACTATCGTCCGTAAACTTTACAGACAACCAATTATTTTTATACAAAATCCTAAATCCTTTCCATACAATAAAACACCCAAGGTACCTAATCTACACGAAATCTGCTATAAGCATCCAATAATTGGATTTACGACCACACGTTCCGAATGGGACAATATTACTGTTACGTGTCCTGTTGGATTTGGGTCACTCTCTTCGCTAGACTAGCGAGCCCTTATATCTATCGTGTGTTGAAGTTTTCTTGTTTTAGGCAAGAAATTTCTGAAAGCTGTATTAAATTCTTTCGAAAAAGGCAAAGCCTGCACCATATATATCAATCTTCTATTGACGACACGGATGGTCGAGTGTCGCGGGTTCGATTCCCGCTTCAGGACTTACTTTTTTGTGATGAACATCGGTGTTTGTCCTGACTCTTGATGTTGCTATGTATTATGTACGTATTAAAAAAAAGTATATAAGTATTGTATCAGAGGTTCCCATAGTACAAGCTCTGCTTGGTTTGGGAAAATATAAGAAATAATTTATTGTCATGGAAAAAAAATAAATGAACAAAAAAGGTTGAATTACAGTAAAAAAGAGTCCTCCACACAATGAGGGCCTACCTCAGCTTTAATAAAAATATAAAAAAAAGTAATAAAAAAAGTTATTTGTACAGAAAAATGGCTTGAAACTGGCTGACTGACAGGCAACGCTCAGTACAAACGACTGAACCAAGACTCTTGAAATTTGGAGGGTGTGTTTGTGAAGAGCTGAAAGTGCATACCAGGAAAGGCATTTTGTGAATTCTGACTGACAGAGTGACTGATAGTCTATGTACCTACAGCCTAAACTATAATACCTCGAGACTTGGAGAGCGCGTTTACAACGCAAATGAAGTTGCAGGGACGTAGTTTTCAATAAATGAAAAGCCGTGTTGGCCGAGGGGAGGTGCCTCGAACTTCGATCCGAAGGTGGTGGGTTCGAACCCGGTCGTACACCAATAGATTTTTCTGTTCGAAAAATCTATGTGTGCATATAAACACGTGCTTAACGGTGAAGGAAAACATCGTGAGGAAACCAGCATGTCATAGAACCTAAAAAAAAAAAGTTCGAAAACATGTGTCAAGTGCACGAAAGGAGCCTCTTCGAGGCGCACTTGAAATCCTTTCACCACACTGGTTCGAAAGAACTAGTGACACGATAAGAAGAATAAATGAACAGAACATACTTCAATAAATGAATCAATCAATCTTGATTTTACCAAAAAATCGTCAGTATTAAAAATACGTTCTATTCATCTATAAATATGTAGATATAAATACTACACATAAAAAGTACAATGGGTGGTCTTATCACTAGGAAGTAATTTTTTCCAGACAACTATTCTATTTTGACTAGAAAAGTATACAGGGTGTTAAATATTATAAGGCAACAAGTAAGAATAAAATAATACCTATATTGAGATTTTCCTCATGACTTATTTTCCTATCTCTACCGTGACCTAAGAGATCTGAAAATAAAGTCTAGCGCTATATTTGGTCAGGTAAGATCTTAAATTTTTATAACACTGACCCAAAAAACGAAATTACAGTCTGTAGGTTATTGGCCGCCCGATAAAGGTAGAGTAGTGCGCGTACACAGAGACATCTTTATATTTATGGTTTTCGTTACGGTGACCGGAAGTACATAAAAACGATACGTGACTCCGGATAATACGTTTGGTCAACGGAGATGGTTTAGAAAAATGTCTCCGAAAATCCGAGAAAATCGTAGATGTCCTGGACAGAATCCATTTGTGTAATGCAATAGTCAGTAGGCATTTATTGGGTAAATAAAACTGAATTTCGTCTGATTATTTATTATAAAACATTACCCTCCCTTTTTACAGTTAGGTAAAAACAATTGCTTAGAATTAGTTAATATTATAGGGATAAATTAAGTCTATAAATCGTATTATATCAAAGTATAGCTATTCTAAATTTAGTTCCAATCTCTACAAGACATCGAAAATAATTTAGGCAAGCATTTTATCATAAATTACTAACACTTCACATACCTACCTCATAACAAAAACAAAAATAACATAGGTATTACCTACAAATAAACGATATTTTTTCAGCAAAATATCTACACTAGGCTTATGCCTAGGCTTATGCCTAGTGTAGATATAGTATGCCTTTCATCCCTAAAACCTAACGTGTACCTAAAATCCTTCATTCGTGCCCGCCGCCTCTGTTCTCACACATCGCGTGCTCTGCCCAAGGGAGGCATCTCATATCTGTGTATGAAGATTTATGCCCGCGATATCTTGAACATGAACACCCTTTATATATCTTAAATTATACTTGTAGGTTTTACGCTGGATTTATACTCTACAATTTATCTTGTAATTTTAATGAGGTATGTTACTGAATTTTATTAACATTTTTATTCAAGTTTCACATATTATGTAAGTCGTATGTTCAACCATTTTCCATTTAAAAATACTATAGTTTTTTATATAGGTGTGTAAAATACACGAATAATCAATATATCTACTTAACGATAAATATAGACGTTTTAAAATCGACGTACCTAGATTGATACATTTTTTTTAAATGTCCACGCAAATTTTAACAATATTTTTTAATTCTAAATCTTGTACACGCGTTTAAAATTTAAGGAGAATCAAAATTATGAACGCGTAAATAAGTAAATATCACCCCAATTATGTTGATTCTCACTCAAAAATAATTATATTATATATAAAATATATATTTTTGTCGCCTTTTATTTGAGTTCTTTCTTTTGTTTTCCTATAGCTTAGAAATAAATATGGAAATATTTATAGCGAAGTAATAACGTGCGATATCAATGGAGAGCAGTTTGAATACGGAAGGAGTATGTCACAGCCGCGAGGGTATTTGCTTCGGGCTGAAGCGGTTCAGAGTTGGTGAGGTGAGATGGTGGTCAAACGCAAGCCTATAAATAGTAAAAAACAAGTTTTTCCAATCTCTACTGGACAAAACTAGAATATTTTTTCGGATGAATTGCTTTTGAGTAATATAAGGACTCAAATGAGTTTTAATATTCAAACCCAAGGTGACCAAACAGTGGTAATTTTTTTTACTTGAATGTTTCATTCACCATCAGCCTATCGCAGTCCACTGCTGGACATAGGCCTCCCCCAATTTGCTCCATCACGCCCTGTCTTCGGCTAGCCGCATCCACCTTCTGCCTGCAGCCTTTCGCAGATTGTCACCCCATTTGGCCGAAGAACGTCCTACACTATGTTTGCCGATTCTTTCGATTTGCTGTTTCATTACCTTCGCACTATTTGGTATAAGCACTTCAAAATATGGGAGTAAACATCCTTAGTTAAATAGAAAAAAAAACACGATTTTTAGCATTTTGTTTCCAGTCTACGAAAACGAAGTGGCGAGAATTCGTCTAGTAGTAAAAAATAGCTCTTTTTAATTTATAATATAATATAGAAATATTGATTTTGTGAATCATCTAATTTATAATCTTAACAGCTCATGTCCATATCTACCTAAATAGAATCCACAAAAAGCAGTTGCTTAAAATCCACCTAGTATTCCGTAGCAAGAATTTATTCAGGACTTCCTGTAGTGTTATTTAAGCAGGTATATCAAGAACAGCATTATAGGAGGTTAAATTCACAATTTTATTTGACGTGACTACGTCTAATAAACCGATGACGTCGCCGTCGCGCCGGCTGCATACACGAAAATGTTGACGACATTGTCCGGTAACGCACATTGTCCCGTTACGGAATGTTTTGTTATGACGGTGTCTCGTTAAACTATCGTCCGTAAACCAACTTAACAGACAACTAATTTTTTAAATACAACTTATCTTTCGTGACTTGGACCACTAGAGTTTATTTTAGGCGTGGCCCGGGGGTGACAATAAACGGACACCCATCTCCGAGTCAAGCGTTTGTTCAACGCGGCTCGAATACGTACGTGTGTTTGTCTGTTTACGCCGTTTTATATTAGGAGTCCTCTGGGAGCATTCTTTGACCGACTGTCCGGAATGTGGGTAATGCTTTCTGTATGTATGTACTAAGTATTGTTTTATGTAGGGTAAAACAGGGTTGGATGCCTCAAAAGGAAAGTGCGTCCTAAAAACCATACTTCCGAAAATAAAATAAAAATTAAATAATGTAAAGTATGTATGTAGCAAAAATAATCAAGGTTTTACAAAAACATACAACAACCGACTTCAATCGGATGGTCCAAGTGACCGTAAACACTACTGATTGATCAATTTTGTCTATTTCGACGCCATATTTTTTTCATAAATTTAATTTAACTAAACTACTGAACCGATTTTGATGAAATTACTATGGCGCCAATCTCAAAGTATATCCTCCCAAACAAAAAGATTTTATAAACAACGAAGTTCTGAGCTAACGAACATTAAGAAAAAAAAAAAACGAATTGATAACCTCTTCCTCTTATTGATAACTTCCATTTGATTAATTATTAAAAGAAAGGTTTTTTTGAAAAGAGTCACCTATACTTTTGGGGCATCTAACCCTGTTCTCCCCTACATAAAATTATTCGATCGGGGTCATTCGATATGAAATGCGAACGTATTTAAACTCAATACCGGGATTTTAATCTCAATACCGGAATATTGCAGTGTGTGCTCAGAAAGCAATATGTGATGTTTGTCTAGCTATATTAAGCAAAGGATATGGAAAATTTCAGTTTTGTCAATAAACGAGATTGTGAACTGTAGCCAAGAAATAGAGAAATATTACTTTTATACAGGGTGAATTTTTCAACTAAGCTTGCATGTTCTAGTACCTAAAAAAAATTAAAGAATAGTTATCGAAAAAAGCCCCAAGTGAATAACACAATGTTTCATAAAAGTACCTACATAACTGCTATAAAAGTATTTACTCATCTATCTGTAGATATAAAGCAGTTGAACGGAAATTTATTTAAAATAAAACTTAGAAAATGGCTCGCAAATCATCATTACACAACCGTTATAACTCAAAAGAATATTTTGATAGTGAGTGAGAAAGTAATGCCCCTTGCACCAACCTTAAAAAAATCCTAAACAATCATTTTACTCTCTAGGGAGATCTTTACGATCCAAATTCATTGCACCAACTATAAGTATTCATCTAACGCCTAAAGAATTCCTTAACTTTGGGAGCCCGTTGCTCGACCTCATAGCACTTAGAAATTCCCTATCCCAATGAGCCGTCATGTCATTTCTGTCAGAATACATATTTGTCTCTTTCACTCTTATTGAGCATACCTACTATATCAGTACTACTCTAAACCAGCAATGCCAGTACGTACTAAAAAGTTAGATTTACGTACCTTATACTCCTATTATAATTAAATTAAGTATCTTTCAGTCAAATAACGTACCTTTTTGAGCAGTTTTTTGTAGGTACATTTTTATGCATTAGTACTGGCAGCACTGTATCTACTTACCTACCTACCCATATGAAATTAAAATACGATTATTGTAAGTAGGAGTAGGAACTACCTATTTTAATTTATATAACTCTGAGAAAAACGACGTTTTCATTTTTTTGTCCATCTCAGCTTCGTTTTCCAAATAACTGAGCCTATTTTCCTAAATAATTGTTCGCTTTATACACAAAAATCGGAAAATATCGTAAATATATTTTGCATAAAATAATATTGGTTATTTGTCTAAGGTCAATGAACCAATAAACCCACAGAATAAACCAATGGAAATCTAGATGGTCGCGAGATTAATCGCTCTTTCATTCACTTATTTAGAAATCACCAGACTTGGGAGTTACATAGTGTGTTCTGTTTGGTGCAATGGAAATTGATCTAAGTAAAGTTTTAGGCAGTACTTATATTAAAAAATACCTATCAAAGTATTCGATTTTTCGACTTTGGTGCTAGGGGCCATAAGTCTTTTAATTTAGGTATTTGATCTCTTATATTTTTATGTTTTGTTTAAATATGTTTAAATAGTCTTGTTTAAATACTTACTTACTTTTAGGCTAGTAGCTTTAAAAAATTGCCTTAAGGCATATTGTATGTCCATACTGGATAAACTGTTGTTTCTGAACAATCATTTAAGATCTTTGTGTACACAGTTCATACAATAAAGATATTCTGATTCTGATTCTGATGCTTAGTGGAGCCTCGGAGAATTGATAAACAAAATGATCGTATACACCACTGAAAAGTCACGGAAAAGCAAAATACGCACAATGACATTTATTTTAATTACTTATTTTCATTTAAAAACTTAACTAATAACTAAAAACTTACCTGATTCTAACAAAATTTGTATGGGACCGACCGCTCTAAAGTCTTTGTATTACTTCACAAATAAAATATATAATTATCCAAATCAGTTCATAAATTACGAAGTTCTTAAAAAATATTAAAAAAACCTTATTTTTTTAAAATACTTAGATATTTCTATTTGTGTTTTTGAGCGTATGTTATCAAATACTTAGATTTTAGTTAATAAACCTGTATTTTTTTAGCGTAAGACTATAATATCCAATGAGATTTTTTTATTAATTCACGCGAAAATTAATAGTCAGTCGAATATCCTCAAAAGCAAACTACTGTCACTAAAACATTTCGCTCTCACTTGATTTTAAAATGTTACAAAAAGTTGAACAAAAACCAACCCTTTCGTTGTAAATTTTCAGTGACAGCTTTTTTCCCCGCCAAAAACAAGCTCGTATATTGTAGTCAACTCAGCATTTTATAGATTTTAATAATAAAAGTATCTCCCACATCAAACAATTTGCCAGACATTCATCCTTTTTGTAGTAAACACCATTTTGGATCTGTGACCTTAATTTAGTGTGTTAGGGTTGCAACAATTTAAAACACTTATCAAAATGAGAACATAATGCCATATAATTTTTTTTGATGTAACTACGTTTAATAAATCTATGAACACCGGCTGCATGCACGAAAACGTTGACATCATTGTCCGGTAACGCTGTCATTATCCGGTAACACCCATTGTCCCGTTACGCTGGTAGTCACGTTAAACTATCATCCGTAAACCAACTTTACAGACAATCAATTTTTTTTACCATTTGTTTTGATGCGGATATATTATATGTATTTTTCGTTTATACGTGTCCATACTTTATCACTGCTAATCTACATATACTTCAGTCTTTGAATAATAAATGCCATACATATAATTGTAGATACATAATTATTTTTGGTCGTTCTCGTAATCCTTATAACTAGGATTGGAACCTTTTACACTATAGTTAAGTACTTTTTAAGTATTTACTCAATATTATACATTTTTTTGTTAAGTTTTGCATTGTTTTCTTCTTTTATGTTATTTTTATTGTCCTATGGTGTACAATAATGCATTTTCATTCATTCATAACGCAGAGTTACCTTAGAGTTTTCAGTTTATAAAGGCGGCGATAGCGGAAGGACGTGCATTCTTAGGCTGAAAAATCTCTATCAATTTTGTTGTCTAAAAAAGCAGTGACAAGTCAATTCAATCCAAAGTTTAAAAAAAAAACTACAGTTCGGGCAGAGGTCCAAGAGTCCAAAAAGTGGTACACGTCAGCTTGTGTGCCAACCCTACAGCGTGTTGGCTGACCGGAAAATACCGGTTTTAACCCGAAATGTCCGGTGGAAACCGGTTCACGCTGGAATAGACCCGCTTTGCTAATAGAAACGTGGTCAATGTACACTGATTATTTAGTCTGTACCTAAGTGTTGAAAATCTAATAGCGGATTTTAGAAAATGCAAATAGTATGTTTTTGTAAAACCTTGATTATTCTCTTTTGTAGGTAATATAAGTTTATTTATTGTTAGTTATTTTAAGACAAGTTTAAAACACAGCTTTACCGGTATCCTACCGGGAAAAACTAAACTATATTTTATGTGTACATATTATTGTCTTTTGATACTTTAAATTTTTAATCTAATACCCAATTAAACAGTAACCACTCAATGTGGGAAATTAATTCAATTATGCGCAATCACCAATGGTCTGCTAATGTCCAATTTCTGTGCCAAATCAGGCGCCGCCGCAAATCACTGTCCGTATATCACGTTCCATACTAGTTACTAGTTTAGGCTCATTCCACTTGCTCCCCACAACTCGGAAGCCTTAAGCTTTGATGACACAGGGCTGGTTTACAAGCTACAAGCCAGCGAGTTCGCTAGTAGCTTCTAAACTCACCCCGTGTCATCGGTTTCTTTATAATCAGCTAATTGAAAAGCCTTTCGAACCGCTTACTCGCTAGCTTTTAAACTCGCTAGCTTGTAGTTGTAGCCCTGTGTTATCGAGGCTCAAGATCGGGCCAAACTTTAGGAATCCGATTGATGACTTTTATTCTTTAAATACTGCTATCTGTATTAAGAATAGAAATATGAGTAATGTCCGGGATACACAAAGCTAGTTTTTCAAGGATAGCAAGATAGTGATAGTAAGTTATCAAGCTAGCAGCTCTGGCTTCGTGTAAATATAACTAGCTTACTTTTTAACTAGCTTACTAGCCTAGAAATGAAGCTAGTTCTCTTTAAACGAAGCCAGAGCTGCTAGCTTAATATCACTATCTTGCTATCCTGTCTTGAAATACAAGCCTCGTGTATCTTGGGCATAAAGGTATGTGTAAAAAAACGAAAAATTACGTATTTTTCGATTCTACCTGCAAATATTTTGGTCGTATTAACTCAGAAGACTTCACAGTACGTGTTGTAGCGCGTAAGTCACCATTTTTATTTTTATCAAAAACATGCCAATGGTTCCGTTGGGAGTAAACCAAATTTCTAACAAAATTAAAGCGACATTTTCTAGTAAATACCGACGCGGTCCGCTGCAATTAACTCCTGAATTCAAAATTTACGGATACCGTATTCAGTGCGCACAGAAAAACATACGCAGTCAAATCAGTAATGACACTCAAAACAAGCTGAAAGTACCTAATTTTTTTGCACTTTGTTTCAAAGTGCCGTAAAAGTATTGTAGATGAATGCCACTACAAAAACGAGTGAGCCTGACAGTAGTCGCATATGATATGTAACATCTTGATGATAAGCAACAAAGAGGTAAGCAAATTTTTCAGAATTAGAAGGATTCTACTTCATATTTTGAGTTTGGTTCCATCTGATCGCCAACTCTAGCCCCGCTTTCTGTAACACACTTCAGTCCCTTTTAACGAAAACAGTCCCAAATATTGCAAGAAAGCAAGAGGAAAGATGGTTAAATAGCTAAGTTTATAACGAATCAGCACTTTCCTGCCAGGTAAAGGAATTTCCACATACATACTTTAGGTAAAGCGATGACTTACGTACGAAATCTAGTAGGAAAATGGAATAAAAAAGTGAAGTTGGTTTGACTAATAAATAATTTGATTGATATTTATTTTGTAGCTTTCTTTTTCGGTAATTTTTGCATAAAATTTTCGGTTAAAATTAACTGACCTTACTGTTCTACATATAACAGTTCTGTACCGGTCGGTACTCGTGAAGTGGTCAATTAGTGCCGTACCGGTACGCGATACCGGTTCTATTCTGTTGGAGTGGCGAGTGGCAAGTTACTTGTCTATTTTTGGCGCTTTTTCGAAATTGGATCCAAAAGGGGTTGGAAAGTTTATATTTCAGTTGTAGTTGTTGGAGTGTTCCAAATCCAAATTGGATTGGAAAGCTTTTTACCAGAATGCGAAGAAGAAGGGTTATGTTTTTCATGTGTATGTATGTAATATGTATGTTTGTCTGACTCTATGCAAATGAGGTGTCGTTAGATTCGTCGTAGTCACGCGTTTTTAATATACGTGTCATATGTTAAATTCTATACTTGAATTGACTACTATGATTAGAGTCATTCAGGGAATTTGTCGACTACGGAAACATAGCAATATAAACTCAATTTACCGGTACTAATCAAGTATGCGTAACATTTTAGTTGAATATAACAGTTTAAATTATTATTAACACAACTAACTACTAACTAAACGCTGAAACATAATAAAATTAAAATTACTGAACTAGCTATAAAAAAAAAAAGAATTTATTTTTATAGCTAGTTCAGTAATAGTAGAATATTAGATTGGTTATCTAAAATTTTAAATAATACACAGAGTTGAGGTCACTATCTAAAGGTCTAGACCCAAAAAGCTAACGACGTTCCCTCGTTGAACTTTTCCGAGGTAAGCACCAGCTCTTTGGACAACAGTTTAAAACCAAATCATATATTTCAAAAACCCGATATTCCGATACTACATACATATATCTCATTTACAGCGAAACATTAACCGGGAACCAGATAATATAGGTACTACTGTATCGGTATACCGGTATGGTAAGCTCTACGTTAGATGCAACGTGCTCGATTTGACAAAGCCGAGTACAACGTTCTATTAGTCAAAATAATTTAATATTTTATCAATTTGATAAGCCTATTATCTGTTTTTTGTAAAAGCAAGTGGAATCCTGCAGGGGCTACCTCCCAAAGAATGTTTTTTAAACTTCAATTCCAGATTTAGGAAACATTTGTACTGATGTATAATATAAAAATATACTAAATGTCGCTTTGCTTTCCATACAAAAAAAAACTGTTTTAGTAAAAATAGTGATTTTTTAAGAAAACCACAATTTAACCCTTAGCTGAACATGTTGTGTTGAAATAGTGAAACTTCTAAAATACCGGTACGATACTTCATAACATTTATGACGTCATAAAGTGCTGCAATAAAAATGGCATTTATGCAGTTTTAATGCATTAAACCTGACTCTAGTTAGGGTTCAGCGAGTTGAATAAAAGAACCTTTATGACGTCATAAATGTTTATGAAAAGATCGTGGTTTTGATGGTTTTCTTTGAATAATTATTATGAATGCGTGTAAATTCATAAGGTACTTATACTCGTAATTGACTAGCTGACACCTACAGCTTTGTTTAATATAATAATAGAATTGTTGGACTTTTCACACATAACCATTTAGCCTCAACCCGAGCAGAGCTATTATTATGAGAACCAGATAACTAATAAAATAACGTATATCTAATATTTTTTGTTTTGTTAAAACATCATAAAATACATAGATAACACCCAGACTCAAGACTAACACCGATGTTTATCAAACAAATGTTTGTCTTGAAACGGGAATCAAATTCATATTGAAAAATGTCGAAAGGTTTTCGTTACGTATTAACAAATTTTCTTTCGAGTACGCATTGACACTTCTTGAATAACTTTAGTGGCTTAATAGATACCTATATTGATATAGGTTGTCGTAAATAATGATTATTTAATAATCACAGTACCTTGAATATATTATTACACAGTAATTATGCTAAGCTTGAACAGATTAATTATTATAATGATCATAATAGTAATGCCACACTGCTACTAATTAGGTTTTTATTTAAGTTTGTGAGAATGACGGTATATTTGGATCTCAATCACACGTAAACTACTAAATCAAATCTTCTTTTAATCGAAAATTAAACCGTACGAGCAAAAGAGCACGTAGGATTTTTCAAATTTCATGATTTTTTAATGAAATTTGTGGAATAAGTTGAGAAATACCTTTGTCCAGCAGTGGGACGAAATATGTTAACATAAAAAAAGTAATAGACATTTTCCCTTCGTTTACCGGTTACCAATAGGTAAATAATATATTGCACTCATGTTGGTAACCTAAGTAAATGAAACTAAAATTTTATATAAACTAGTAGATATTAGGTAGTTTTTTTTGTGTTATGTTAATGTTTTAGTTAATAAGAATATTTGTTTGTGTTTTATACTGGCTGGCTGGCATGAACATATTACTCAAAAGCCCTAAAAAATTGAATAAAAAAAAAACCATAAGTAAAATCCTGTTTTTGCTGACATCACTACGATCAAAACAGCCATAACTGTATTCTATCCCGGTTCGATCCCGGGACATAAACCACCTGCGTTCAAAATAAAAGTACCGAATTTCGGGTATTTACCTAAAAACCGTAACTACCAATACAAATCAAAGTCGGCTGCGACGGTAATGGCCCGGTACAGATACAGAGGATTTACCGTGAGTTATGTACCGGTCCGTTTTACCGATTTCCCGATTTACCGGTTCGGCACTAATCAGGTTGAAATGTGAGTGATTTGGGTATACTGCTATTTATTGGAGATGAGTTTATTAAATTCACGTATTTTATTTATTTGATTAGTTTAGCACGAACCTGTTTTATTTAGTGCTAGATATTCTGCTGCAAAGCAGTAACGTGTAAGCATTACTGTGTTTCAGTTTGTAGGTCCTAATGAAATTACTGGGCCTTCGAGACTGACCATCAAAATTAGAAGGCTTCCTGTATAAAATTCTATCTAGACGGATACCAACACAGTGCTAGATTTGCTACCGCCAAGCAGCAATATTGTGTAAGCATAACTGTGTTCCGGTTCAAAGGGCACACTAGCTAGTAAAATCACTAGCCTGGCCATAATGCTCTAAAGTGGACTTTGCTAAAGCTATGTTTCACCGGCCTATGTAACACTGTTCCTGTCAAAGACAGTTGTAAAGCCGTTATCTCGAGCGATTAGTTAATTTCGATAACAATTATATTATTATATGGTTATTTGAATTAATTTTTAAACAAGCTATTAATAAAAATATTATATTTTATGAATATCTGTCAAAGAATAGAAAATAAGAAAGAACAGTCACTTATTAGGTTCTTCAAAGGATAGTATGTAATTGCTATGAATTTTTGATAGCACATTCCGACGTGTCTAGACACCACCCTATGGAGACAAAAATATTTTTTTACTGACATGTTTTGCCGAAATGTGTTTTATAGTCTAGGTAATAAGTTCAAAATTGCTTTTGAAAGTAGGTTTTGTTAGATAGAATTTACAATTACATTGTCTTGATTATGTGAAAATATAGGTACAAGCTGTAAGATTATTATATAATTTGAGTTATTTGAGTGATCAGAGTGGAATGTAGCCTTTTTAAACACATACGTATTAAATAAATATTAGATAATAATTCACTTGCCACTAGTTATATTTTCGTGTGGATCGATGTTTGTTGCTTAATCACATCAAAACTATTAAACCGAATGAGCTGAAATGGCGTGTAGATTAAGTTTAAGACTTACAAAAGGATTTCCGCTTTACTGTATAAGGATACCATGTGGTTAAAGCCGTGGATTGGCTTATTTTTATGCCATTATTTTTTTATTTGCGCAACGTATTTTAATATTTTTTTAATAATTTATGTGTAGAAACGTACACAAAAATCTCAACTTAGTTATTTATCGTTCATCATGTAAATAACCTATAAAGTTTAAGTTACTCACAATGATGAACGTTAAATACAGGAACTCGCCTCAGTACTTTAACTTCTCATCTCTCCAAAATTTAATCTAAATCCTCTTAGCCACCGATTAATCTAAGAATTAATTAAGGATGGAATATCCGATAGCTAATCAAGTCGGTTTCCTATCACGATACGTAATCCGAGCCAACCCGTGAAATCTAATTTTAGTCTTTTTATTTCTATTAGGTGAAACACCTTTAGAATTTAATAATATTAATGTCATTTTTTTTATGGAGTAAAAAAATACTTATTGACGTTATAACGTCTAATAAATCGATGAACGCCGGCTGCATGCACGACAACGTTGACGTCATTGGTAACGCTGTCATTGTCTGGTAACGCTCATTGTCCGGTAACGCTGGCATTGTCCGGTAACGTTCATTGTCCGGTAACGCTGTCATTGCCCTGTAACGCTCATTGTCCGGTAACACTGGCAGTCACATTAAACTATCGTCCGTTAAGCAACTTTACAGACAACCAATTTTTTTTGCTTAACATGTATTTATGGATGGATATTATTGCTCAAGCAAACCGAAACTACTGAACCATTCTAACTTAAATTTTACATGTCCTGAAAAGTAAACACGCACACACTCAGCAAGTTGCTTTTCACCCGACTTCAGAAAAGGGGGAGGTTATCAATTCGGTTGAATGTTTTTTTTTTTTTAATGTTTGTTTACTCAGAACTTTGTTTTTAAAAACCGATTTATACTTTATTTTTTGTTTGAGAGGATATTATACTTTCAGATTGGTTCCATATGAACGACACTGATGGTCGAATGGCAAGTGTATTGAACTGCCACGCTGGTGTCGCGGGTTTGATTCCCGCTTCAGGACAAACATTTGTGTGATGAACATCGGTGTTTGTCCTGAGTCTAGGTGTTTTCTATGTATTCTGTGTATGTATTTTAAAATTAGAAAAAAGTATTCAAGTATTCTATTAGCCATCTAATTCCCATAGTACAAGCTCTGCTTAGTTTGGGGCTAGATGGCGTTGTGTGAAATGTCCAAAATATTTATTATTATTTAATATTTATATAAATTTTATCAAAATCGGTTCAGAAGTTTTTATATCAAAATAACTGAAAAAAACATGTCGTCGAAGTAAACAACATTGCGTATTTTGCTTCCCTATGACTTTTCAGTGGTGCCTACGGTCACTGGAAAAGTCCGATTGAATGTTTTTGTAAAACCTTGATTATAAATATTAGATAGATAGATAATAACTTTAGTGTTTACCACTAGGAAATAACAATTCGATATTCTTAATCTAAATACAAAGGGCGGCCTTATCGCTAAAAGCGATCTCTTCCAGGCAACCGTTTCATGGAATGTAATGAGTAGAGAAAGAGAAGGGGTCTGAGGGCTAGTATTTATTTATTATATTTTATCGTCATAACGATGCCGATTTCTAACAAAACCATAAAATCATTTTTAATGTAACGTAGGTTTTCTACACGTATGTAAGTGCTTTTAACCTAAGTACACATTTCTTGTAACAAATGTCCAGAACAAAGAGAGCGTGCTATTCTGACATTTGTCCCGAACTACCGGGAATTTTCCCGGTAAATTACAGGGAGGTATTAAGAAGGGAAACGATTGCTTGAAAATTTAATGCACATGTGGGGGAACGGAAATAGAAAGGTTTTTGTCGGGAAAATAAATCATAAGCGCGGTCGTTGATCTCAAAAACATTACAAAATTGATTGACTTGGCGAGTTTTTTTTTTATAATAATCATAAATATTATGCAGTAGGTCTTCTTATCGTGTCACTAGTTCGTTTGAACCAGGGTTGTGAAAGGATTTCAAGTGCACCTCGAGGCGAGGCTATTTCGTGCACTTATTTAGGCAGCAGGTAGGTAAAACATAACACTGGAAAGATATTATTTATCAAGTACTTACCTAACTACTACATTCTAAATATATTACAAAATGTACAAAAGGTAAAAATTGTACCAACTTTAGATCGTTGCAAACGATCTATAGGTAGGTAGCTCAACTGCTCCAACTCGATACCCGATGGCAGCGTGCCGAGGATACTGGCTACTCTATTTGACGATACGCATAGTCGAAGGGCAAGTGTATTGGACTGCCACGCCCGGTGTCGCGGGTACGATTCCCGCTTCAGGACATATATGTATTTGTGTAATGAACATCGGTGTTTGTCCTGAGTCTTGGTGTTTTCTACGTATTCTATGTATGTATTTACAAAAAAAGTAGTGTTACATCCGAGCATTGAGAGCCCAGTAGCCCAGTCCAATTTACTCTCCACGAAATATTTAACTCAATGCGCGTAAATAAGTTTTGACTAAAAAAACTACTTGTGTGTAACTGACACTGAAAGTCTTGCTCTATAAAGTGTTTCTACACTCGTACGTACAGACAGACAAACCTCCCATCTGAATACACATTGCAGCACAATAACTGCATCGTTATAACTTTGCTAATTATCTCCTCTAATGAGCAGTTAAAACTTGGTGTGACTGTGAGAATTACTGAAGGCAGATGGTATGAATCGTTTTGTTACTGAAAACTATCAAATTTTACAAAATGTTGTGGTTTTTGAACCGATTTCACAAAAAGAAGGACTACTTAATAAGGATACTTAATTTAATATAATTGATTGATTCAGGCGTTACTTTGCGGAAATCCATAAATATCAACAAATTATATAAATATATTTAGTAATAAATCCGCTTGATTTCTAAACAAAGGTTTTCGCCGAAGTTCGAAGTTCTCGTTTCGAACTTCGGCTAGTCCACACCTCCTGATGATGCCTCGTGTAGAGGCGAAACACGTGTCGTATCTTTAAACTTTGGTTTTCTGTTCGTTGACTCTTTGGTTTATAATATAGTAATATGTACTAAAGTTCTAAACTAAAGTTAAGTTAATTAAAACCTTTGTTTAGAAATCAAGCGGATTTATTTATAAATATATTTATATAATTTGTTGATACTTAATTTGTTATTTTTGTAATTTTTCTACCTGTACTTTTTTGTTTGTAAACCAATCAGCAAAAATATTCGATAGATTATATTTTTATATTAGTCCCATATAAATTGAATGAAATTCAAAATAACTGAAAAAATTACGTCTCTCAGGTAAACTACATACGATTTTGTAGAAATTAAATAAAAATTGGTAGAGTACTTTGGTTTTGAAATCAAAATAACTGAAAAAATAACGTCATCCAAGTAAACTACATACGGCTATGTAGCGCTACGCCTTAGCTCCGTAGCACTTCTAAGCCATATTTTTTAAAATGGACAATCAAACATCGTCCTTACATTTTCCTAGTTTTCATATTCAATTTAACACTACCATAAGTAGGTACCAAAAGAGTACAAATTTTATTATTTATAACATTAAATAACAGAAATAATCATAAATTTGCTAAAATAAATGTCGTAGATTCCGTTTATTTCCAAGACGACAAAAAAACCAATTGCGAACCTGCTCCTTTTTTTAAGTCGGTTGTAAGCCCAGTAAAAAACAAACGAGTTTTTAAGCCAGTTCTACCTTGGGGTATCGGTATACCGCTCGCAGATCTCTGTACCGCCTGCGGTATACTGATAATAATTTTTGCGGTAATTACGGGGTTACGGTTGAACTCAAAGTTTCCGGTTTAACTGCCAAAAGCCATAACACTCAATGCGATGAGGAAGTTAGTAAACCGGGTTTTTGTTTTGTATTTAGTCGAAAAACATTTTTTTTGACTACGTCTAATAAATCGATGAACGCCGGCTGCATGCACGAAAACATTGACGTCATTGTCCAGTAACGCTGTGATTGTGATTGTCCGGTTACGGCCATTGTCCCGTTACGCTGGTTGTCACGTTAAACTATCGTCCGTAAATCAACTTTACAGACAATCAATTTTTTTGAGTTAATTAAAAAGTGAACGGATATGTTGGGATTTTTTATGATAGTGTCCTCAACCAAAACAGTACTAAGTGCTAGTGCACGACAGGAGCCTCTTTGATGCGCACTTGAAATCCTTTCACCATACTGGTTCGAAAGAACTAGTGACACTATAAGAAGAAGAAGAACAGTTTTAAGAACGTATTTTGAATTTATAAACTTTATTTATTACAGCATAAGCTAACTAATACAATCTATGTATATTACAAAATGTACAAAAGGGAACAATTGGACCCAAAGACCCGTTGTAAACGATCTATAATATAGGTAGCTCAACTGCTCCAACCCGATACCATTTATTATTTCTTTTTTAATTTATTAATATTGTCCCATCAAGACATTGAATGATTATTTATTTACGATATTTTTATATCAATTTTCAATTTAACTTCGTGTACCGGGAAATATAATATGAACCGGTATAGTCACAATTTCGGTATTCTGTAAAACTCGGGCACTTTATAGAATTGCGATCCAAAGTCGACGCAATTTAGAATGGATGATACAGCTTATCTTAATCAGCTGGTTCATTATTATATCAGTTAACCATCAAAATAAATGAAAGTGGACGAGCGCTTTAGCAGTGTTATATCGGCCTTTATCAAAATAAGTGTTGTGTAACATTGTTCTCGTTATAAACAGGCGTGATTCTTAGCATGCGGAGAGCACCTAGCTCATCCCGTCACTTGTTTAATTGTCTTCTTCTTTATCTTCTTATCGTGTCACTAGTTGATTCGAACCAGTGTAGTGAAAGGATTTCAAGTGCACCTCGAAGAGGCTCGTTCTGTGCATTTGACACATGTTTTCTAACTTTAAGGGTTCTAATGACATAACTCTGAAACCTCACGATGTTTTACTTCACCGCTAAACACGTGTTTTAATGCAAACATAGAGATTTTTTTATTTTTTTTTTGAAAATTATAATTATTATTAATATGTTTTATAAACTCTGATTTTCTTCCCAATTCCAAACAACTTATTTCGTGGACAGAAGCTAGCCATAACATGCTACAAACGTACTACATGAAGAAAATTACATAGTCGTTTGCGCACAAACAAATACACGAAAAGTCAGTGCTGGCCCCGCACCCCGCAAAACGCCCCCGATAATGCACTAAATTTCACGCACAATCGAAGGCGCTCCAAACCTTGTAAAAAAGTACATTAAGAATTTTAATAAAATATCTTTGATTTTGATATGATTTTTGATGCAAGGTTTTTATTGAAGAAGAAACAAACCCCATCGTAGACAAAAGTGACCTAGCCTTTCTACAAGATCTAGGGTAGATAGCCGAATGGCTATTGGAACCTAATTGGGCCAGGGCGGTGAATTCGGAATTAGACGAGTATTTCCGTCAACATTTCTAAAGGATCGTGTAGCAAATAATTTACGTTCTATATTGAACAGCTACTTAAATTTTTAAATTGAGGAATCAATTTAGTGAGGTCACTGCTTAAAATTATTATAAATTTAAGAATACACCATACATTTTGAATTACCAAAAAAATTTTAATCGACAATGCAGTACATACAACGTTGTATCTGTGCAGTCAGAATTTTGGGTTCCTACAAAATGACAGAGTGACAGCGGAGTGAGTGCGGCGCCCGAGTCGAGCTTCAGCGAGCTGACTCGAGCTAGGTACTCGAGTTTGCCAAACGATGAATAACTTAAAATATTATCAATGATACCGCCTGACGTAAATCCATAGGAAAACGACTAACGGGAACAGTTATCCAATTTTATCAAATTTATTTGGACGAAAATTCGACTGATTTTTTAAAGCTTTTTGCCATTCTGTGTTTAGTAACGCCAACAATTACGCGTATTTTTTTCTGGTGATTAAATTTTGCGGTGTATATGAGTTTGCTATAAGACTGACTACCGAAATGTTTTGCTTTTACGACTTATAAGTGGCACTAAAATAGTGTGATATCTAAAAATATCATAATATTTATGTGAAAATTAAGGCATTATTGTAAATCAAGAATGAAACAAGAAACGAAACGTTATTTATTATTTTTTTCTCGAAAGTTTTTCTTTAAAAACTCCGCCATTACCCTGAGGATAAATAGCAAACCATTTTAAAGATTAGCTCCGTAAAACTAGCGCTATCTCTTACACATGACTTAATCGGTGCGACAGTGCCGCACAACGGTGCCATTAATCCACCGGCCACAGTACACACACAGCCATTAACAGAGTTGACACTACATACTTTGACACAACAGGGCAGAAAAAGACCTTGAAGCGTTAAACAGAGGGAGATAATGAGTAAAATGGGCACAGGCGTTTGGTAGATGTTTTAGCTGACATCAAAATAGGAGGAGAGTCTCAGTTCGGTAGATTATTATTGTTATGTTATTTATCAACCGAATAGGATTTTTTTTTAATTTGAAAAATTATACTATGATTGGTTTCTTAGAAATTTTATCAAAATCGGTTGTGTAGTTTAGTTTTAAATCGAAATACCTGGCAAAAATATTTCTTCCAAGTAAATGAATATGCGTATTTTGATTTACCGTGACTTTTCAGTGGTGAGTAAGTGGGACGTATTGTTTTTTATTCAAAAAGTCTGGTTTCCACTGTTTTTACAAGTCACTTTTATCCACATTTTTTCTCTTTTTATGTACCATACGGTGAGACGATTTAAGCGCAATTAAATTATTTGATATTTCGCCAAGTGGTAATAAAGTATGTTAGCATTAATGTATTCCAGGCACTATAACTAGTAAAATAACAAGGTTTTTAAGACTGATCATTAAGAGCAGTATGAAATTGTGTATCACTAATTTGATCATAGGCAGGCACAAACTCTTATAACCAAGAGACAGTCGTGCCGAACAAGTCACTTATTTGAATAAAAAAATAAGATTCTAAGGAAAGAAAGAAAGAAATAATGTTTATTTGGAATACAAGTACACTGCATATAAGGAACATAACAACAATTGCTGCGGACAGAATAAACTACTAGTGTTAGTCATCATCATCATCATCATCATTATCAGCCTATCGCAGTCCACTGCTGGACATAGGCCTCTCCCAATGAGCGCCATCGCGCCCTGTCTGCGGCTTGCCGCATCCATCTTCTGCCTGCAACCTTCCGCAGATCGTCACCCCACCTGGCCGGAGGGCGTCCTACACTACGTTTGCCGATTCGCGGTCTCCACTCAAGAACTCGTTTACCCCAGCGGTTATCGGTTCTTCGGCAGATATGACCAGCCCACTGCCACTTCAGCTTGCTAATTCTCTGAGCTATGTCGGTAACCTTGGTCCTCTGTCGGATAACCTCATTACGGATCATATCCTTCAGAGAGACGCCGAGCATAGCCCGTTCCATAGCTTGCTGAGCGACTTTAACTAGTGTTAGTACTGTTCGATATTTGTTGTCCTACTATCGGTATCAGTTTAGATTAATACCGGTACAGTACCGGTCCGACAATTTGTACCGGTATCCATTGTCGTTGGATAGATAGTGGACTGCTATATAATTACGAGCTTTGATACGCCAGTCGATTGTATTGTGTACAATAATGGGTAGTTTGAAGATAATATTCCTTATTTGTGTATTGGGTTTTCAATGGTTACCATTGATTGCTTGAGATAAACAAATGTATTGTCCATTAACGGCTATGTTGGTTGTTACAAAAATATTTTGATTTAGGCCCGTTTTGATAAAAAAATCACTGATTATTTCAATATTAACTTGACTTTTGAAGAAATGTAACTGTAGCACTCTGCCGAGTACTGTTGAAAATAAGTTGTAGCGTACGACGACGAAGCCTTTAGGCCTTCCTTGGCAGTCGGGTAAAAAGCTTTTTCACACCACCTGCTGGACAGTATCCAATTACATAATCATGCTATCATCAATGTTAAGCAAAGCATGAATGTGAATGAATTGAATTTCGAACGTTAAATTCGTGTGGTAACTAGTGGAAAACTCTAAGTAAAATAACGCCCATATGACATTGTAAAAAAATTTGTTCTAAAATCAAACTGGCCACTCATTAAAAAAAAAAAGACGCGACTTCAAAGATTGTGAAACAAAAGACGGTGTTGGCTGCTGAGTTCGGAGCCCTGGCTTTTTATTGCCTCGCAGAAGGTGTGAAAAGTAGAGTATGCTCCTCTGGGATAAAGCCTGTCTTCGTCTTGGGCAGTTTGAACCCCTCGCGTCACTCAGGACTCTACATAACTCTATTAACTGAGTCCTTCGTTAGCTCAGGGTTCAATATGCCACCCGCAACATAAGACACTGTATCCCCTTAGTGCATAATCTACTATTATTAGTATCATTTTACCTGTCCATCATATCCCTCTCTGGGCGGTTGATTATGTGGGCACCGCTCCTGGGCGCGGAGTACACGTACACCCAGCTATTCGCCTTGTACCACTTGATGCTGTGCATCTCCTCACGATGTTTTCCTTCACCGTTAGGCAGGTGTTTTATAACTATTGTTACAACACGGCTATTAGCTGCTAACTTTGATAAATAATACCGATCCTCTAGTGGTGTTCTTTTGTGGGCTGTAATATTGTTGATCTAAGTACTATAATTATTAAGCAAAATGTATATTGCAGTAGTTTGTTGTCCCTAATAAATGAAATTAAAATCTCCCCGCACGAGGCGCTGTCGATGCTAAATAGGGTATTTGTAAAGTAGGTATATACCTGTCCATCATATCCCCCTCTGGGCGGTTGATCGCGTGGGCGCCGCTCCTGGGCGCGGAGTACACGTACACCCGACTATCCGCCTTGTACCACTTGATGCTGTGCATCTCGCCGCAGGAGGCGCTGTCGATGCGGCAGCGCAGCCGCGCCGTGCTGCCCACCAGCGCCGACGCATGCTCTGCGGAAACAACAAGTAACAGTCAGTTGATTGGTTCAGGCATAGAAATAGCATAGTGAGAAATTCTCTCACTCAATTATAGCAATAAAGGTATTAGAAAATATACAACAGATTTCAATTGGACTGTTCTAGTGACCGTAGGCACCACTAAAAACTCACAGCGAAGCAAGATACCCAAGTTTTTTCACTTCAATTACTTTTTTTTAGTTATTTTGATTTAAAAACTAAGCCACTGAACCGATTTTGATAAATAATATTTGGGACCAATCTAAAAATATAATCTCTCAAAAAAAATTATTAAATCAGTTAAACAACAAAGGTAATAAGGTACCTAACAAACATGAAAAAAAACAGAAAAAGTGTTTTTCCAAAATGCCGTACTGGGCAAGTGGGAGATGCCTCGACTTTCGATCCGAAGGTCGTGGGTTCGAACCCGGTCGTACACCAATGGATTATTATGTTCAAATAATTATGTGTGTATAAAAAAATGCTTTTTTGGTAATAATAAAAATGTGGTGAATAAATTTTTGAATCTCTACAAAATGCACGTAATAAAATCATAATGCTGTTATTGAACACCAAGATTGACGGGATCAAAGCAAGATGGACGAGGAAAACAGGAAAAAAAAATCAGACACTACGTGAATAATACATTTTTAATTTACTGTTTATTGTTTATTTCGTTTGCTTACTTATATGTAATTTATTAAGCTTATAATATTTTTTTATTCATTCACACAGCGCTTTGTTCGTGAAAATATTGCTAGATATAGTAAAAAACAGTTTTTAATTTGAGTTCCGTAAAGAAATTTCCAGTTTTACCGGAGTTTTTTTTTGCACAAGCTGGTGTTTCAGAATACTAGGGATTTTAGCACATTTTTCTTGCAAAAAAATTACCAGTTGTTTCCTTGTTACCACTTAGGATTAATGGTAGCGAACGTGATACAGGCGTAAGCGATTTTAAATAAAAAAAATTGGTTGTCTGTAAAGTTGGTTTACGGACGATAGTTAAACGTGACTACAAGCGTAACGGAACAATGAGCGTTACCGGACAATGACAGCGTTACCGGACAATCACGTCAACGTTTTCGTGCATGCAGCCGGCGTCCATCGAGTTATTAGACGTAGTCACAGCAAACATATAAAAAAAACTTATCTTTCTTATCTCATTTAACTCGGCTCTAAAACCACACCTTTATACCTAGATCACACGTACCGAGTACCTACTCGGTACGTATAAACATAGCGCCGAGTGCTCGGCTGAGCGAGTGACCTAATCTTTCACTGTCTCGGCCGAGTAACAATTTACTGTCTCGGCCGCGTACTCGGTGCGTGTGATCTAGGCATTATTCTAAGCTATCATGTATAACACACACGGGCCAGGCTATAACAATATGATTATGCTTCCGGATAAATTAGTAAGCTAGTCGTTAAAATTATTATTATAATAAGCTGATGTAAATTTCAGCGTAGAACCGAGTTTTGTATGAAAATTCATAAAATAAAAATTGTAAAATATATTTTTGCGCAGAATGCATGCTTTGGCGCCATCTGGTTTCAAGAAATATGCATTTTATTTTTCTTTGGCATCTAGGTTAGATACAGAAGCATTATTTTACTTTAGTTTATGTCAATAAATACAAACACATAGGAACTGGAATTATACAATTATAAGCCATTTCCTGCGACTCTGCATAAAATTGGTATCGGCATAAAAATTGTCTTTTTTTCAGTCCATAAATTAGACCAACTAAAAAAACTCTACAGGCTTAGTAGTTTTAGCATGATCGAGCAACAAATGAGGACGTGGTGGCCGAGTGGATGAGTCCCTTGCCTTGTGATCTGATGGTCGCGGGTTCGAATCCCGGTGGCATGGTTAAATGGGTTTTTTCGGTCGAAAAAATCTATGTTTGCATCCCACGTTCTCGCAACGGTGAAGGCAAACATCGTGAGGAAACCGGCATGTCTAAGGACAGATTTTTTTTTAATGACATGTGACATCCGCCAATCCGCATTGGTTCCGCGTGGTTCATCCATTCGCTCTCCTGCCGAGAGTAGGCCTGAGTCCCAGCAGTGGGAACATTATAAGCTTATTATGACCAACAAATGTCTATCTATCATTTCAGTTCCATTAACACCTATAATAATGTAACTATATTTTTATATTTAAATTCTGAAATAAGAGTACATTTTTAAAATTATTTCTTTTTTTTACTCTCTCAGTAAATTTTCTCTCCATTTTACAATTACACGAACTCAAAAGAGGCGAAGGTTCATTAACTAAAATAAAAGGTTGATCCTATTATCTTAATTAGGTATTAAATAAAAGTCGAAGAGATTATGACGTCGTAATCAGAAGATAAATTTATTTAACGGCAGCGAAATGAGAGCGAAAATTTACTGAGAATAGATAAAAATTTGGGACTTGAAAATACATTTTTGTTTTACGAAGTCCAAAAGTTTCTGGCCTGAACTATAAAATGCAAAGTTAATGTAGAACTACAATTATTATTATTTTTTATCTCCCTTCATTTCAATACATTTATCTTTTGTCTTTATTAGTCGTCTGGTTTTCGGTACAGCCTTTTCCTGGAATTCATCCGCAAAAGCCTCAGAAGGTCATCGTGGACGCATTTAATTATCAATTGATTCTCTTTCCAAACGAAATTGTTTCGCCCATCATTCTTTAAGGGTAATCCTCAAATCCGAATTCCATACAAAAATGTTTCGGACAAATACTCAAAAAGTACGCCGTATTATGGTAATTTCTACACACTATTCGTTTCCTCTATGTTTTTTGATTTCGTGAACAAAAAAAGTGAAAGGTTTCATACTTTAATTTAGATTTTATACGTGTTTTTAAGTTAGTAGGGTTAATTTTATACCCCTTAACGGTGGAATGAAGTGATATGAAGGGAAGAATGCCCATACAGCATCAATACGTTTACAAGCATTTTGATTTTTTAACGACACTTTGACTTTCATAGGCTTTCTTGGAAACGAAAGGTCCAATAATTCAATGAGATAAAAGTTTTCGAACTCCGATTTTTTTAACATAGGTAGGCCAGTAGCTTTTGGAACTTTATGCGTATATTTGAACTAGTAGAACCCCGCAACTTTGTTAACATTGCGAATTAACGAAATTCCTTTCTTAATACACACCCTCCAAGTGTAAAGTCTCTACATTCAGCGGATTGGCCTGTACGATTTCCAAATATCTCGAAAACCACTAACGTTCGGCCATACATAGGGGGGGTTAAATTTGTGGCATGTAAGTCCATCTATTAGCTCCCGGCGGGTATACGTCGATTAACCAATAACCCTGTACATATATTTATATATTTATTTATTTATAATATTATAAACGTGAAAGTTTGTAAGGATGGATGGATGGATGGATGTTTGTTACTCTTTCACGTAAAAACTACAGAATGGATTTTAATGAAACTTTACAATAATATAGCTTATATATCAGAATAACGTATAGGTTACACTTTATTAAGATACCTGCGCAGACGAAGTCGTGGGCACCAGCTAATATATTGTATATAAAAGATAGGCCACAACAGTGCCAGGTTTGATAAGTAAATAAAATAAAGTTTTTGATCCTAGATGAAAAAAACTTCAATAATTTTCTCCCCGCATTTTTCCAAAGACATAATTGTGAAGCGACCTCAACATTTATCGTAAATCAGAACTTTACATAAATTGTGGCCAATTACACTTGGTTTATGGCACACTGTCGAGAAATAATTCTTTTTTATTACTTTAGTTTAAAGGTGTCTTATTTACTACGAGATTCGGACCCTTGTAAGTTTGAACAGTTTACGAGTTTTATTACTGTGGAGATATAAAGGCTATGTTACATAACGCGGGTTATACGATGCGGAAAAGATTTTAATATCTTCGCCAGAATCTATATAAGAGGCTTAATCCCATCGGCATCAGTTAAGTTAAGGAGGGTGCTAAGTTGACGCCGCGCTATAGCACTGAACTGTGTTGTACCATGACAGTATTCTACTGTCACACCGAGCGCCGGCGCTAGCAGTACGCAAGGTTCTGTCGCGGCGTCAGAACTGTTTGACAGGCTCTCAATATCTCTGTACAACACAATGCAGCGTTTAAGCTCAACGTAACGTTACGCCTTGACGCGCGCTGAGAAAGCTTCCTGTTTGACGAAGCCTTTAATGATTTCAAATTAGCATGATGGTGATAATAATGCATTAGGTGTAAAGGTTGTAAAACTGGCGCATATTTATTTTTGGACTGCTGACTCATTTTCATTTAATTTTTCGCATTCAACTACGGATTAATTGAAGACAAATATCGATCTCGCGTATCCACCCACTATTAAAATTTACACAAATAAAAATATTTGTATATTTAATGTTCCATCCATCTTTTTATATGGGAAACTGGTAATATATAGTCGTTTTATTTTAAGCTTCACTTTTGAACGCAAGTTTACACAAGATCGCACCGCAATATGTAGCCAAGGCTTGATTCTGTAACTTTCTTTTATTACCGTTTAGAAAGTATTATGCGAGTTTTTTTGATCGTAAACAGTATTTTAATGCCACTATTTTGGGGTTGTAAGTCAACAAGTTTCTACATTATTTTTATACCCTGGTTTTGAATGTTTTCGTCACAACAAGAAAAAAAAATACTAGATTCTGCCCGCAACTACGCTCGAGAATTATCGACATAAAAAGGAGCTACAGGATTTTTCATCCCATCTATTCGAAAAAGACGACTTGGTTCGCCTTTAAGTGCACCCAAAGGTGGTGTTTTCTATTAAAAAAGGAATCCCTCACTTCGCTCTGGATTCAAAAAAGCCCTCGCCGTTAAAATATTACTTTGCTCCCTTATAATACAATCTACTATTTCCGCTCATTTACCCTTACCGAATTACTAACTTTGACTTTGTATTTCATTTTGAATTCTAGCTCAAACGGTTCAGCAATTTTGGCTTGATTGAGCGACAAATATCCAACTATTCATCTCAAACTTTCGCAATTTTAATATAGGTAAGATAATCCATTCGGGGTTTGACGTGACTACGTCTAATAAATCGATGAACGCCGCCGCGCCCCGGCTGCATGCACGAACGCTGACGTCATTGTCCGGTAACGCTCATTGTCCCGTTACGCTGGTAGTCACGTTAAACTATCGTCCGTAAACCAACTTTACAGACAACCAATTTATTTTTTGGTTATAATTATAGTTTATATTATTTTATGATGATAACTGAAAAAAAAAATTATATTAAATAAAGCGCACACTTATAATTTCAGTAAGATAGTTAAGTATTTCATTTCATTCAAAACAATTTAAATAAACTTAATTCAATAATGAATTAATTTCTCAAAACTAAAACGAAGTTACCGCGAAACGGATTGAGTTATTAAAATGGCGGCCAAAGTGGCGCGAAATAACCGAACTTTGTCAATTCGAAATAATTACTATAAATTGATACTGTCGTACTCAGTTTTGGGACTTCTCTTCGTTCTTCTTAAATTAAGTTAAACTTGAAGTACATTCTACTTTTACTACAATTGAAATTAGAATTTGAATTGATTGAATTGAAATCTGAATTAAATTAAAATAAATTATCGCGCTGAAATTAATTGTTAAGTATTAATTTTACTCTAGAAATTACCATAAAAGAAGAAAAAAAATTGTTGTTGACATATGTAAAACAATCACGTCATGGTAGATCTTATTTCTTTTAAAGATTAAAATAAAGAGGTAAATAGGTACTCTTCAAATAATTATACTGGTATTTTTTTATGATGAATTAAGAAAGTCTACAAAAAAAGGTTGTCTATAAAATTGGTTTACGGACGATAGTTTAACGTCACAACGTCATAACAAAACATTGACAGCGTAACGGATAAGCGTTACCGGACAACGACGTCAACGTTTTCGTGCATGCAGCCGGCGTTCATCGATTTATTAGACGTAGTCACGTCAAAATATTAAAATTAAATAGGCTCTTAAATTGCAATTCTATTTATAGTTGAAACATTCACCGTTTTAATTTTTATTAAACAAATAAAAAAACATGGAAAATAAAGTCAAAAATTAAAAAAATATAGCTTCATACACAGAAGTATTAAAATATAGAAACACAATGTAGTTCATTGAAAATGCTACCAATAAAAGAAGCCACATTGGCTAACTTCTAGTACATTTTGGTCCAATGCTAATTTTCAATCAAAAATATAATTAACAGGGCTAGTTATATAACATATGTTAAAACTACTAGGCTTTTTCATTGTTAATAAAACTTCATCGTTAAAAGTAACAAACATTACCTATTTGAAAATGGAGATATTTCATATTTATTGACAAGGTGTCTGAATTTTTTTGGTCCTGTCTTACGAATCCATTTTGGTTTGATACTATCCATCTATAGAAACACCGCTATTCATCTATCCCTACATGCTTAAATACAACAAGTAGGTTCATCATTAATTAATATTTCTTTCAATTTCAAACAGACTTGAGTTGGTATGAAATGAGGTTAAAATATTTACAAACGAGCGCCATTCGGCAGGTTTTCTTGCAGCTCACTAGAAATGGGATATTCCCAAAGGAGGAAATAGAGATGAGACAAAGTTGACGACTCGGATGGTCGAGTGGCAAGTGTGTTATTGCGGTGCCGGTGTCGCGGGTTCGATCCCCGCTCAGGATAAATATTTGTGTGATGAATATCGATGTTATGATATGAATATGATGTATGATGGACAAACATCGATATAAAAAATAAATAAACGTTCACACACTCAGACCCCTGCAATAGGATTCCCTGTGTCGCAGGTGGCATGGACACATACAAGATATTGAATTTTGATTTTGATATAAATTATTTTGTCATAGATTTACTAAATACCTAGTTGTGGTTTTCGTGATATTATTACAAACTCTGTTTTTTGACGTGACTACGTCTAATAAATCGATGAAAGCCGCCGCGCCTGCTGCATGCACGAAAACGTTGACGTCGTTGTCCGGTAACGCTCATTGTCCCGTTACGCTGGTAGTCACGTTAAACTATCAATCGTCCGTAAACCAACTTTAAAGATTATCAATTATTTTTTTCTTTTTAAAATTTGTACAATTCGTTCTATCCCAACTCTATTTTCAACTTAAACGAATTGAAACCCTGATGCAGTATTATGTATTTTGCTGTATTTCAGTTTCGATACGTTCGTTAAAATTGTAGGAACCTTAATCGATAAGTTTATAGAGGCTAGTACCAATTTTGTTACTGTCTAGCTATTTGAGCAGTCTTGTTACAAGTTTAATTTTGATTTATCCTCAATCACGCCGAATCTACTACGATTTAACATAAAAATTGCATAGACTGAAATAATTTATGAGCTGGTTGAGCATATATATATAAATAGATATAAGAATGTTTGGGACAAACCAAACATACAGTGTTATCTAGTAACCATAGAGTAATAAGATACAGCATTTGTAACACTAACGAGAATGCCATTAAAATATTTGTGTATATGGCAACTCTTAAGATTTTAGTATAGTTTTTCTAAGCTAGCAATAATTTTTCTTCCTTCTCTTAACTAGTGGCTTGTGAACAACTACATTCTATTTTTTACTTTCAATAAAAGTGAATTTTACAAATATTAAAACGCTTATTTCTTGAACATAAGCGAGGTGGTCCTTCGAGAGATTTAAATACAGTGTTCATATTATTTGTAACAAGAAAAAACAAGCTATGCAGATTAAAAATCTTAAAACCACGTTTTTATGCTTTTGCTCTATCACGCTTCCTGTATAACGGTTTTATGGTTTTTTACTAACCTTAAAGGATTGTAAACTTGAAAAAAAAAACGATTCTGTAAGTCTAAAATGTCGTGCTATCCCCCAGCAGACGTAGAAATGCTGAAGTTTATAGAATTCTTTATTAGGTATTTTCAAGTTTTCAACGGAGAGATTTCGTTCGGAAAACTATGGATAAAATATTACTTTAGGATTCATTTATCCGCCATTTTTTCAATTACTTTACCGGAAATCTATTTTCGTTTTCTTTTTTTTTCATGTGTAATATTTTTTGTCTCGCATTCTTTAAATTTTTGGGAGTATTTTGTGTTAATGGGACGTAAGTGTGTAAAAGAAAGTTCGCCGTTACATGGTACTTAACATATTTTGGACCTTTTAATACAACGCAACGCCATCTAGCCCCAAACTAAGCAGTTTTTCAGTTATTTTGATTTCAAAACTAAAATACTAAAGCGATCCTGAGGAAATTTGTATGACAACAGTAATTATTCAAATCCGTAAAAAAAAACAAAGTACTAAGGTAACAAAAATTACATTTTTTTTATAAGTCGGTTGAAAAAAGCATATAAGTAAACATTTTCAAAATAATCCCTACAAAAAAAATAATTTGAAACACAGTAAATGATTTTCCAGTAAGTACAATATAGGGCAACCGAAGTTTTCTTTGTTTCACATAACAAGCTCAGTTTGTCGAACTCGTTTATAAACGAACTTATTTATAAACGGACTCGTTTATAAATGAACTCGTTATAAACTCGTGTAAACAACTTGTAATGAACAGCCGAGACACGCTCAGTCGCTCAACTTTTCTAATATAAAACTTCACATGTGCATTTCGTTATATTTGTCATGAATAATTCAAGGGGATACAAGCTTTTTCCCAACGCTTTACCTGTTGTAATAATAATTGTTCTTACTTCCTTTTTACCCGACTGCCAAGGAAGGGTTATGTTTTTCTCGCGTATCTTGTATATTTGTATGTAAATTTCTTTGTTACCATTAATATCTTCCAAACATGCATGGATTTTGACAGTTAAGGTATCGTTAAATTTGTCTCAATCACCCGAGTGTTTTTAGATGAGTTATTAACAAAAAAAACAAAATGGTGGATTTTCGAAGTTAAATAGTAGGTATGTTTTTATTTTTTTTTCATTACGAAACCTTTGGTATCAAAATGAAGGTATTTTAAAGGAGGTCACAAAAATATGTATATAAGTTATATGTTTAAATTTAATTTGGACCCATGACTTGATAATGAACATATAATTATTTCGCAGTCGGGTTTTCAGTTTTTTTTTAAACTTTAAGCTTGTTAAACATAATAATTTAAACGGTAGTGTAATTGTTAATTTAATGCAATCAACATATTTTTTATCCGACTTAAAAAAAGGAGGAGGCTATCAAATCTATTGTTTTTTTTTATTATTTGTTGCCTTAATAACTTTGTTAGTTATAAACCCAATAGATAAAAATATTTTGAGAGGTTATTCTTTCAGATTGATCCCATAAAAAATATCAAAATCGGATTAGTAGTTTAGGTTTTGAATCATAATACTTAAATGAAAAAGAAAGTCATTGAAGTGAACAAAATAGCGTATGTTGATACCCTGTGACTTTTCAGTGGTGCCTACGGTCACTAAAACAGTCCAATTGAAGTCAGTTGTTGTATGTTTTTGTAAAACCTTGATTATTAAGAAAAAATATCTGCGTGTATTAATTATCTTTAGATATAAGAAGATATTTATAAAAATATTAGTGGCAATAATAGACGACACGATTGGTCGAGTGGCAAGTTGTTGGACTGCCATGCCGGTGTCGCGGGTTCGATTCCCGCTTCAGGACAAACGTTTGTGTGATGAATATCGATGTTTTTTCTGAGTCTGGGTGGTTTCTATGTTTTATATGTATGTATTAACAAAAAAAAGGTACTTAAGTATTGTATCAGTAATTTAGTTCACATAGCACAAGCTCTGCTTAGTTTCGGACTAAATGGCGTTGTGTGAAATGTCAAAAAAAAAAACTACAGGTAGGCAGGCAGGCTACATATATTTGGTTCTGGAAAGGCGCGTTTTTAACCATCCCAAGAACGCATTAAGTGTCCCAACTTTTATAACGTAAAAAAAACTTATTTTTTTTCTTATTAACCCATCATACGGGTACACAAGAATAAATCAAAAACTCGCCGGCAACTTCGACAATTGCCTAGCGATTTATGTAGCGGTGAAAGTGTAATGTGGCGCATAATAATACTTCTGGGCGTTTTGCGGAATTCCGAGTCGTTTCCTTTTGAGGGCCCTTGTTTTAGAAGTAAGGTACGTACGAACTCTTTAAGATATTACGTTCTTTTATAAATAATTATTTTCTATGTTAAGTATGTTAAAAATGGACTAAATCATATTTTGTGAACTTTGTGGTGTCAATAAACCAATTTTCTTTCTTTCTTTCTTGTTTTTGTCCATCTCTTGATTTGAACATTTTTACGGACTCCGAAGGCTACACAGCTAGGCAGGAAAAAAGAAAATACGATTTTTTTTTCTAGATTTTACAAAAACATTTAACAACCGACTTTACAATCGGACGATTCAAGTGACCGTAGGCACCACTGACAAGTCACAGGGAGGCAAAATACGCAATTCTGTTTAAAATACGCAATTCTGTGTAAACAGAATTGCGTATTTTGCCTCCCTATATTTAAATATTTATGTTATATAATATATTGTATAATTATATTTTGAAAAGGATTACTCCTACGCCATATTTTTTCAGTTATTTTGATTTTAAATCTAAATTACTCAACCAATTGTGATTAAATTTCTATGGAACTAATTCGAGAGTATATCCTCACAAACAAAAAAAAATTTTAATCGGTTTATAAAGGACAAAGTTCTGAGGTACGAACATTAAAAAAAATTAACAGAATTGATAATCTCATTTTTTAAAGTCAGTTGAAAATATTGTCTGTATAGTGAAATGGAAACCGCCATAATTCATTTTGATGAAGAGATCTAGAAGAGATCACCCATTTTACCACTTTTTCGTCTATGTATCTTTATTTTTAAGGTGTGAAATAAATATAACATCTTTCTAATTAATTTCTAAATATTTTTAGATTCGTCTGAGTGAGACATGGTATAAAATTGTCAAAAATCCAATAAGGTATATTCTGGTAGTCCAATGTTTCGCCACATGCTAATTCCCAGAGCTGGGCATCCAATTTGCGACTAAATAAGACAGTGTAGAACCACGCTTCAGTAGGATAAGAGTGTTGTTTAGCTAGTAACTCTGTACTCGTGTATTTTTTGTACATGTTTGTTTGTCAGGTCCTAATTGGTTGACAAACAGCGGTCGAGATGAGCTTGTAATCCTTTTTTACCTGGTTAATTTAAATCTCTGATGCAATTAAAACTTTTTACTCAAAACACTGTTGGAAATTGAATGAAAAATGCATATTTTCAAAGGAAAATCTATATTACTAGCTGCTGTCCGCGGCTTTTTCAAAGTGTTTAGTAAAGTACCTCATGAACTAGTCTTGCTCAAAAACTACCTTTACCGAATTTAAGTGAAATTTCTTCATTGGTTTTGGTTTTATTAAGATCAAACATCCATTTATATATTTATTTATTCACAAATTTTAAAGATTATTAATTTAATGAGAATACTGTTTGGTGTCAAAACATTTCAAACTACGTCATCGATCATGAACCGCAATGAACCAGTATTTCGGGCCAAATGAGGCCGGCCCCCAAGAGACTACTGAAACTGCCCGTAATGTATCTGTTTGTTTACATTTCGGTCAGTGTTAGATGCGCTACTGTTCGCATTTACTATGTCACTCAGATGCGGCCATATTTCAACTCAAATATCAAATTAATCATGGCGTTCTATTTACAAATATGCACTAGTGATGCACCAGTCTATTGCTAGTGTTGTGCTCAATAATGCAGAAAATAAATTATCGGAAGGTGTCCGACGGGATAATGCCACAGAATTAATAAATTGCTTATTTATATTTACCGTATGAACATTTAAATTAAAAATTGAAACTGTTATTTACTATATATAACTATGAGTATAACATGTCCTAATGAAAACAGGATGGTACAATATGGTAAATAGTTAAATAATATTATGAAAATTTCGAGCAATTATGTATTTGATAGTGTAATAAGTGAAATGAAAGAAATTTCGGAATATATCGAAAAAGAAACATAACGGGAAGAAAAGGGTATATATCTTGAATAGCTGAAACCCAACTTCATTTGCATTGCCAATTACCAAAACTCAATTCTTTACCTAAATTGCCACCAAGTTTTAAAGTCTTGAAGTTTAGTGGATTGGCTTGTGCGTTGTCTGATATTAAATCAAGACCTTTCTAAATACCTTTTCTCTTTCAGCGTTGCCATTACATGCCAAAAGATCATAATTGACGTTCTTCTTGCCACAATGTTAATTTTACCCACTGTACTAAACATCGTCATCATCAACCTATAGCAGTCCACTGCTGGACGTAGGTCTCTCCCAAGGCGCGCCACTGAGCCCGATCTTCGGCTCTCCTCATCCACCTTCTGCCAGCTTTAGCACGCAGATCATCGCTCCATCTGGCCAAAGGGCGTCCTACACTACGCTTGCCTAGGCGCTAATGTACTACTAATAGACTGTACTAATGTACAGTCAGCTGCACAGACATGTATACAATCCCACGCTTTCACATTTATAAGTATTACTTTTAATATATTTTTGCAAAGAAAAGACTTACTTGTCAGAATTCTTGTCAGAAGACGAATGTCTTTGCAAAATTAAGAGTATAATATAAATGTGAAAGCCTGGGAGTGTATACACTGTGCAGCTGACTGTACCTACTGAATTGTAAATATTAATTCGGATGCACTCAGTCTATTGAATTTTAAATGAGCGCCATCTGTTGGTGTATTTAATGGGCATTGAAAGATAATGGCGCTAATTTACTGTTCGGATGTGACGTCATTAGTTGTGTCGATTTGGCCACGGATTTCATTCGAGCCGAGAATAGACCTGTGTATTTAAATTAAATTTCATTTAGTAATGATTACAATACTAATAATTCCTGCTTCTTCTTATCGTGTCACTAGTTCATTCGAACCAGTGTGGTGAAAGGATTTCAAGTGCGCCTCGAAGAGGCTCCTTTCGTGCACTCGACACATGTTTTCGAACTTAAGGTTCTACGACATACCGGTTTCCTCACGATGTTTTCCTTCACCGTTGCGAGAACGTGGGATGCATACATAGATATTTTCAACCGAAAAACCCATTTACGCATGACTGCCACCAGGATTCGAACCCGCGACCATCAGATCGCAAGGCAAGGGCCTCATCCACTCGGCCACCACGTCCTCATAATTCCTACTAACGAAATTTAGTAACGATTACAATTATAATAGTTCTAGCTAACACAAGTTAGTAGAGGTTATAATATATTATGATATTATCTGTGGTAAAGGGTACAAGAAAATATATTATCAGTTCCTATTTTGTCTCGCAATCCCATTTCTTTTCTGCGTGTGCTAGAAATAAACTGGAGGCACTAAAAATATATATAAACGTCTCATCCGTCTAAAACTTTTATAAGAATGAAGAAAAATAATACTAGACTGAACGGGGAATGTGGAAAAAAATGGCGCCATTTTGGGACAAAACATGACATACCATTTCTAATAAATCCTCAAACTCATAATCCGCCACGGTGACGTCATCAGGCGATAATGCGTGACGTCACCCGCTCATTTGGTTTTTTTCCAGAGCATTAAGGGGTGACGTAGTAGGGACTTTTCTCATATGAAATAGATTATCTCTGTGTCAGCTTTAGTTGAGAAAAAATATCACTTTTATGAAAGAAGAAATAAATTGTTGGCGGAAATATCGTGGGAGTAACAAAACAAAAAATAAACAAAAATAATAATAAACATATACACAAGAACCAAAATGAACAATAGTGGGCGCTATGGCACTGTTCTGGTCACGGGCAGGCGTGATCTCTTACCATCAGGAGAGCGCCGGTAATTGGTCATCACTTGTTCAGACAAAAAAATCATTACGGTGTATTAAAATTTAATTAAATAAGTAAGTAAGTAACATATTTTTTTTACCCGAATGCCTAGGAAGAGTTATGTTTTTCGAGCGTATGTATATGTATGTAGGTAAATTTAATGTTACCTCGTATTCCAAACGTCTGGATGGATTTCTGAATGGTGGATTTTGGCGCTAAATATAAAGTCATTAATAATTTTTTACACCAAATCTATCGAGTAGACCCTCTACTCGATAGATTTGGTGTAAAAAAATCAAAATGAAAAAAATTAAGATATTACAAAATTATTTATTTGTCATATACCTACTTATTTAAATTTGACAAGGCAGTCGGGTTTCAGTTTTTATAAGCTTTTAGATTGTTTATTAATTAAGTTACTCATACTAAGCATTAAAAATAAGTAGACATACTTTTTATACCACGCCGGCATAGATATGGACATCTATATTATCATATCAAATAACTTGTGCAACAGAAGTTATGTTTTTCTTTGTGTTGTTCTAACACAAACAGCCAGTAAACACACAAAAACACTTTTACCCAAAACCAAAAGTTTTTCACTTTCGCGAAACACCCAAACGAGTTTCAGAACTTTTTAATTCCCCGCTAATCTACAAACATAAATCTGGAGTTAGCATCTTTTTACACGGACTGTCAGGGATGGACTTAGGACAGAAAGGGGTAGGGGGCTAATACCATATTATTTTATGAAAACAACTGACGTGGCGAGCTAGACTCTTCTGATGTTTAGAGATCAAGCTTGCCCATGACTAGAACAGTGCTAAACAAGACTTTGAAACTTATAATAATAAACAATCATTTACGACGAAACATGGAACTATGGTAATGACGTTTACCGTTTATCTTTGAATATATTTTTTACTTAGTTTATTTTTATCTTATATAGAAATTCGGCATTAATAGCTTATGTCCTGTTTTAATTCGAAAACTTTACGCATACCGCACTTTATTTCGGTTCAGTAGTTTTGACATGATTAGGTACGGATCTATCCATCCATCCTCGCAACTTTTTTTTTTCATAATATATATAGCAGAATGTTTGTTTTCCAGCGTTGACGTAACATCCAAGGCTAGTAAGATTTTGCTTAGTTGAATAGTAAACAGGTTGTTTTGCCCATCGTAACTCCTGAGTACGTCCACTTTTCTTAATAAATAGAAAGAGACAGGCGTATTTTTTGATTAATACGAGTTGTTCGTAAGTTTGCGGAAGATGTAAGTGAAAATTTTAAAATTTCCCGAAAGTGGAATTTCGCGAGTTGCTTCGTGATTGATGTTGCCGCTTCTCGCTCGTTATTAAAGATTAATTAAAATGATAACGAACGATACTGAATAACGATCATTAAGTAGGTACCTACCATCGAAGTATAGTATAGAATCACAATGCACGGAGACAAAAAATTTGGATAGTGAATCAAAATAGTAATCTATAATATATTTTCTTGTAACCTTTACTAACTTTTATTAGCTGGAACTATTATATTGTAATCGTTCTACATTTCGTAACCGGGAATTATTATTATTGTAATCGTTACTAAATTATTCTCGCTGTCACAAATTCAACTAGAATTTTAGTAACTATAACGAGATTTTTTTCTCCGTGTGTAGTACATTGAAAACTCTTTCTTGTACCAGAAAACTTAGAGAATAATAATACAAGACAAATTAAAGGTATGTGTAATGGGCTGCCTTATCGCTAAACAGCAATCTCTTCCAGGCAATCTTGGTGTGGAGAGTGAGACTAAAATATCAAACGTTGGCTAAAGGTGCACTAAAAATCTATTTTTAAACTTAAGCCGAGGAAAGCATTGAATAAAACAAAGAATTGATTGTTTAACTTTTGAATAACAATAATATAAATATAATAAAAATTAACTAAATAACATATTATATTATAGAAATAGAAATGTTTTTATACTTAATACAAATCTATAATATATTAAAATATGGTTAAAATTATGGTTAAATATGGTTCCTAAATAATACTAAGTTTGTCTGAGTACTTGTTTTACATATTTTAATAAATAATTCATATTAATTAGGTCTATCTATAATTTTTTTTTTTTATTTTTTTTTTTTTATTTGAAAGGATATACTTTCAGATAACTACTACAATCTATATATAGGTATATTACAAAATTTACAAAAGGAAACAATTGGGCCACCCATAGACCGTTGCAAACGATCTATAGGTAGCTCAACTGCTCCAACTCCATACCCGATGGCAGCGTGCCGAGGATACTGGCTGCATTGTCTCTTTGTATAGCAAGGCTTATTCTTTGGCCCAGATAGCTGCCAGATCTATAATATAATATATAATCTATTATTATTATACATTGACTAAAAATTTTACAACCGATGAGAATCAATGATTTTTTTTTTCGAGAACAATAGATCAGATGCCGCTAAGAATAATCCATTTTATCAGCTTATATACGAATATCAATGTAACTGTAAGCCCTATGTTAGTTATTAATATAAAAATATTATGGCACAAATATATGTATCAGAAACATAATCTATCACCTTCAAGGCATTTCCTCCTATCAACTTTCAGAAAAAATCTATTACCTACCCGCGACCATTAGGGATCCGCAAAAAACGTATTATTTACCACAAAGTTGATGTGAGGTATCATTTGTGGCCCGGTTTGTGATTTATTTGTGTAGTTGGCTGGATTTATCTGTTTCTTTTCTTACGCACTTTTGGTTTTGAGCGGCCAAGTACATTGATTAATGAGGATATTCTAGGGTTATAAAACACTTGATGGAAGATGCTCGTAGATTACATATAAAAAATGGGTAATAAAATTGCGGTCAGGGTGAAAATATACATTTCACAAGGCACCGTAGATAGTTCTCAACCTAAGCAAAGCTTATACCTAAAATGGAACTAAAACACAATTATTAGAGGTTAGAGGTTAGAGGTTTTTCCAGTTCTAGACTAGTGTTCCTCTTACAATAAAAAAAAATGTTGGTTTACGGACGATAGTTTAACGTGACAACGTTATAAAAAAACATTGACAGCGTGACGGGACAATGAGCGTTACCGGACAATGTCGTCAACGTTTTCGTGCATGCAGCCGGCATTCGTCGATTTATTAGACGTAGTCACGTCAAAAATTTACAAGGAGGAATAACCAAACGAGCATCTTTATTCATGACTTACGGAAAAAATCTGCATCTTTTGCCAGATTTATGACATGTTATCTGACAGTTGCTAGGCAACACGGCCACCAGCAGAACAAAACCTTTTTGAGCGTATCATTTACTTACGCTCCGTTTGCACCATATTCAACTACATTCGTTACCATAGACAAAATATAAATAAATGTCATTTTAAATTCATATCACCTTTCTATAACTAATGTCAAGAAATCCATATTTTTTTGTAATTTAAAAAATACTTTGATGGAATCAAACAAAATTGTGGTATGAATGGATAAGTCTTATCATAGAAGTGTAAAAAAAACAAAATGGCGGCAGTATTGCTAGGGCGCTCTAGATTATAAAAAAAAATTCTGCATCTAAGATGATATATGGTTACATTTCAAGATATTTCCTTTCCTTTATAAATGGTGGGTTGTGTATGAGTGATATAGCGAGTGGCGCCCTCTAGCTCAGTAATAGACTATTTGCTGTGCGATTTGTCACAGCGACGGCCATCTTGGAAATTATTGTATCGATATTTCTCTGTGTGTAGTCTTGTTTGCAATATTTTATTATGGGATTTGTAAAAATGGATGTTATGTTTCGACGTCAAAAAATTCAGTTTAATTTGAAAGCGGTTATTTTTTATGATTTTATAACTAATGCTGTTTTTAGAAAGAATCTTAATTATGTTTTAATGTTTAATTTTACTGTAATTTTGCCTGTAAAATACTAGAACATTTTGTTGTTAATAGGTATTCTATTATATTTTTGTGCTGAGGGTTTTTTTTGTACGAATTCATAAATAACACTTGCATTGCCTTATCTTATAGTAAATAAAAGTAGTTTAAATGATTATATGATCAAAAAAAGTAGTAAAAAAGTAGTAAACCTTACAGAAAGTGGCAGATCACAACAGCTTGCTACGCCGTAGCATTCTCGTAGCCCCGCCGTTACTACTACGTAGCAATTTTGTAGCAAGGTAGCAAGCACGATAGCGTAGCATATCCATTGTACGTTACAAAAAAAAGAAAACTCAAAAACCCGGGATATTTTCCAAGTATGGCGTGCTTGCTGTAAATCGATGTTCCATTTATATTTTTTGTTAATAAATGTATTATTTTTTAATAAAAATAGTACAAAATCTTCAAAACATACTCGTACTATTATAATCTCAAAATCTAAATGAGATTCTAACTCAATAACGGAGCAGTAATATCCGTTACCGCTATAACGATAGTTAATCCCACTAAAGTGCAACTGAGCATGAAAATTAATTTAGAACTTCATTCGTAGTTCTAATCTGTGAAAATGACGTTTTCAACTTGCATGGGTTTTGAAATTAATAGATGTAGCTTCAGAAATCTATTTTAAACGAAAGAACACATCTAATGGTTCTTATATTATTTATAATGTCATCTATAATTACAAAGTAACACAAATAAAAACTATTCAATTAAATCTGAAATTAACAAAACTCTAATCGAATTTAGCGTTTCAAAAGTTTAGAAACAAAAGTTGTTGTGTTATTTTGAATTTAAATTAAGTTTGGTTTAACATGGATGAAAATGTATTTATAAAGGCCTGTATATTGCATGAATATAATATACAATATATAAATACTCATGTATTTCATGATGCATCTAATAAAGGTTGCCTGGAAGAAATCGCTTTTAGCGATACCTATTGTAGCCTCTATCATTTTTGGTTATTATTTTTAAGCTTCCTTTTATAATGTATGTTTCCTCGGAGTGTACAATAAAGTGTTACTATCCATCTATCTATCTATTCACGCTAACACTACTAAATTTTTAACGTGAAATTCCACAAAGTGCACTAAAGTAGCCTCTTCCATGCGCACTTGAAATCCTTTCACCACACTGGTTGGAACGATAAGAAGAATACTTGGAATTCCGCTTAAATATAGGTTAGAACTGAGAAAATACAGGCTGTTTTTAAACCGCGCAAGCGAAGCCGCAAACATCTGTATGGTATTAGATTCATTGAATATTTCGCTGCAAAAACAAACCGTATTATTATAAACTCAAACGCGCTAGATACATATTCAAATTACAGTTAAACGCATGTAAATCTAGCCAAGAATCTCAAATTATATTTTGCCTAGAGCCTCTATTATGTAAATCCAGAGGGTTAAGTCCAAGTATGTTTTAAGTTGGTCGTTTGAACTAAGTTGTGCTTATGTTAGCCAAGTTATGGGAGCAAGTTTGTTTAACTGACATCTAACGGATTATGTTGGAACTACATATAAATAGTTGGGTGGTGATTAAAGTGGTTTGAGTCTGTGTTATGATAGATCTATATTCATAACATGTGTCAAAGTGCACGAAAGGAGCCTCTTCAAGGTGCACTTGAAATCCTTTCACACACTTGTTCGAAAGAACTAGTGACACGATAAGAATAAGAAGACGTAGGTATAAGTATAGCACGAGTGAACGTAATTAAATTGTCGATGTTGAGTAATAAAGTAAAAATCCTATTATATTTATTATAAAACAATATAGCAAAAGAGTCATAAAATAAAATTATTATTAATGAATAATTATAATATATGGTATCTAATAATGTCAAATTAAAATGTATAAGCGAGGTGGAGGGTACAACACTTAAAATAATTACAATTTTCTTTTTCAGAAAACGATTTACCATTTGCATGAATTATCAATGTTATTGTATTTAACAATATAGCTGACACTTACAAATTAGTTAGCGTTGAATTAGCAAATTTTCTTTCTTATGTGGTAGGTAATACAGACTTGCACTTTCTGACGACGAAACTTTCGTAATTTCCAGTCTCTACGATCAGTGGTTCCGCCTGTATATTGTCTGTCAGTCAAGGACAAAGCTTTTTAATAATATTGATGGAACCATTATAAGAATAATAACATTTCACATATCATGACAAATATCTCATAACATCCCATAAAATCCCATAACCGTTATTTTATTACGAGATACTCTGTGGTACATCTCCGAGGCTACTTCAGCATCACATAGCAATCTTCGTGAGAAATGACCTCCTAGTCTCTTAAGGGGCTCTTGTCACAGGCAAGAGGTAAACAGCTGGGAAATTAGAATTATGATAAAATTAAAAAAAAAGTTCAATTTTAGGTACGCCTAGGTTAACTTAATGCTAGCATTAAGTAAATTTGTAAGTGTTAAGACTCAGAATCCCGCGTGCCGTTTTCTCGCTTGCACATTTATACATCTGTGTTTAAATTGACTGAGAATATTTTAAAAAAGTGACAAAAAATATTCTAATACGTTAATATTTTTTTGAAAATGGAGATATTTCATATTTATTGACAGGGAGTCTGAAATGTTTGGTCCTATCTTACAATTGATTGATTCAGGCGTTACTTTGCGGAAATCCATAAATATCAACAAATTATATAAATATTTTTAGTAATAAATCCGCTTAATTTCTAAACAAAGGTTTTAATTAACTTAACTTTAGTTCAACTAAACCAAAGAGTCAAAGAACAGAAAACCAAAGTTTAAAGATACGACACGTGTTTCGCCTCTACACGAGGCATCATCAGGAGGTGTGGACTCGCCGAAGTTTGAAACGAGAGTGAATAAACAACGTTGCCCGGCCCGTATTTATACCCGTTGTGGCGATGAGTCGCTTGTCGTATAATCCGACGTCACAAAAATCCTCAACAAAGGAGACCTTGGAATACTGTGATTTTTCTGGATAGTTATTTCTATACGCTGAAACATGTTCTTTGCATCTTGTCTGAAAACTACGGCCCGTTTGACCTACATAAACAGCATTACAATCATCACAAGTTAATTTATAGACACCAGATTTTTTATGATTCTCTAATTTATCTTTCCCGTTACAAATTGAACGCATTGTATTGTTTGTTTTAAAAGCTGCCCTCACCTGAAACACGTATCGTATCTTTAAACTTTGGTTTTCTGTTCGTTGACTCTTTGGTTTAGTTGAACTAAAGTTAAGTTAATTAAAACCTTTGTTTAGATATTAAGCGGATTTATTACTAAATATATTTATATAATTTGTTGATAAATTTGTTGATACTTTTAATATATTACATACATGTGAAAAAGGTTTTAGGTTAAATATTTTGGAGTGTTTAGATTTTTTTTTTTAAACACAATACAACAAATATTACGCTGTTGAATGATTTAAATACGAGTATTCCAAGGTCTCCTTTGTTGAGGATTTTTGACGTTGGATCATACGACAAGCGACTCATCGCCACAACGGGTATAAATACAGACCGCATCTATAGGAATTTATTCATCTATGTACATAGCCTAACTAGTGGAAATTAGTCTCTTCTATAGTTTTACCAGCCATTCTTACAAAACTACACCTGAGTGGTGATTTGTCGATTTTTTGTCACATTCCCGTCGCCTGCGGCTCTTGCCATAAATTAACTCAAACGACTGCCACAGACTATAACAGTTGCTCTAAGGTGACACCAGATTTGTGGCACTTCTTACTTTTTAGTTCTCCTTCATCCTTGAGCGAGTTTGAAGATTAATGTTGTAGTTTATAAGATTTACCTTTTCAACCGACTTAAAAAAAGAAGGAGATATTCAAGTCGGTTGTTTTTTTTATGTTTGTGTACCTCAGGACTTTGTTGTTTATGAAGAGATATAAAAAAAATTGTTTGAAAGGATATGCTTTCAGAATGGTCCCATATTCATTCATTCTTCGTGTCAATGGCTCGGTTTTAGACCAATCTCGACCAATAAGTGGCCACCTTCACCGCCTCATTTGAGGCTTCGTTAAGGTCCTCTCGAGTGCAGGTTGTCGGGCACGAGGGGCAGGATAGCAGATGCGACATGTCTTGTGTGAGAGCTCCGCAATTGCATTCGACGTGTGTTGGGTCAATTATACCCCATTTGGCAAGGTTACTTCTACAGCGACCAACCTGGGAGCGAAGTCTATTAAGCGATTTCCAGATCGGCTACTGGAGCGCGTGACTAGGGGAAAGGTGTTCGGCCGGGGTGACAAAGTTCGGTCCCATAGAAATTGCATGAAAATCAGTTCAGTACTTTGGTTTTAAAATCAAAATAACTGAAAAAAATAAAAATAATTAAATAAAATAATAATATAAAAATAATTAAAATTGCGTATTTTGCTTCCCTGTGACTTTTTCAGTGGTGCCTACAGTCACTAGAACAGTCCCATTGAAGTCGGTTTTATTTAATACTTGATTGCACACACTTAAATGTAGTACAAAAGGAGGACTTAATGCTAGAGCATTTTCTACCAGTCAACCAGTTGATGGTAGAAAAAAGAAAAACTGGCGTACAACTTAAATGCTAATTACTTAAATATATATTTAATATAATAATACTAAATAATTATGTATTTATATATATATTTATAATTAAAAATGACTAAATAAAATATATATATATATTATTATATAGTACATACATATATTATTTCGTGGATTTTAAATAGTGTTCACGGACTAATCTTTTGAAAGCTGGTTTGGTGGGTACCATTTTAATACTGAGTGGTAGAGAATTCCACAGCCCCACTGCAGCAACTTCAAAAGAGTTTCCTCGAAATGCTGTAGAATTTTTGGGTATCTGTAAGCATAGAGTATTAGAGGATCTGAGATTGCGGTCATGGGTGTCGGACATATAACTAACTAAACATCTCTTTTAAGTACTGCGGAGAATAGGGATCCTTCAAAACTGAAAACAGGAGACACAAAATTCTCATGTTTCTTCTATCCCTGATCTTTAGCCACTTTAGTTTTTGACGGTACTCAGACACATGGTCATATTTACGGAGACCGTATATAAACCGGATACAGGTGTTGAGCAGCCGATCAAGCTTGTTTAGGTGATCAGCTGAAAGATCAAGAAACGCCACATCGGCGTAATCAAGGATGGGAATGAGAAGAGTGTTCACCAAAGAAATTTTAGTTTTTACAGGTAGAAAGTTTTTAAACCTGATGATAGTATGGAAACTAGCAAAGAATTTACGTGAGATCTTTTTCACATGCGCTTCCCACTTGAGATTTATGTCGATGAGTATGCCCAGATCTTTGACGACTGGTGAGAAGGGAATGACGATGCTGTTAAATATCAAGGGAGGCAGACTAGAGATATCAACCTTGGCCAACTGGCGGGAGCTTCCAATAATAGTAACCTGGCATTTATTCGGGTTCACGCTGATGCCATAACTGAGAGACCAAGACTGGAGCTGACAAAGGTCATTGTTAAGCCCTGCAATTGAATTATCTAAATTATTCGAGTCAACGTGGTGGTATAGTTGAAGGTCGTCAGCGTAGAAATGATAACGACATTGAAAAAGAGATGAGAGCATGTTAATAAACAAGGAGAATAACAAAGGAGAAAGGATACCACCTTGAGGGACACCAGCCTCAATATCGCACCAGTCAGAGAAGGACTGACCGTTACGAACCTTTTGCCGCCGCCCCGAAAGGTATGAGGAGAACCACTGCACAGATAAAGGGGAGAAGTTAAGGTGGCTAAGAATAGCAAGAAGAATCTCATGATCACCGACGTTGAATGCGTTACTAAAGTCAATGAGGACCAGAACGGTGACTTGAGACAGTTCCATGCTAGACCTAATATCCTCAGTGACCTTAAGTAAAGCGGTAGTAGTGCTATGCCCGGATCTGAAACCTGACTGGAGGTTATTAAATAGTTTACCCTTGCACATATAATCAGTGACCTGTCTATGGACTACGGACTCAATAACCTTAGATAGAAAAGGAAGAATAGAAATTGGTCGAAATTGGTGGGGGTTTTTGTATGTTTTTGTTACCTACGTTTACGAATCTGCATGCACGTCATTGGAAACGCTGTCATTGTCCGTTAACGCTCATTGTCCAGTAACGCTGTCATTGTCTGCTAAAGCTTATTGTGCCGTTACGCTGGTAGTCACGTTAAACAATCGTCCGTAAACCAACTTTACAGACAACCAATTTTTAGTTTTCGTTTAAGGCTTAAAAGCGATCTAAAAGCGCTGATACTAGAATAACGAACTATCCTTTTAGCGGATCCAACGATGGAGTGGTTAAAACAAAACTGTGACGTCACGTCCGGTCATCTGTCAATTAGTACAAGTGCAGTCGAGTCGAGTTGAGTTCAATTAAGTTGAGTTGAGTTGAGTTTGACAGGGAGCAATTGTTCACGTTTTGAATGTGAATAGATTCTCTTTTCTTTTGTATATTTCGAGCCAGTGGCTCTAGTTCAAAATTAACGATCGTCGCATACGAGTCTCCGACCACAGCGACCGTTGGCTGTCAGTTTTCATTTTTATCATATCACAATGTATGTAAACTGGTTGCCAAGCTGGTTGTGGTTGGAAAAACTTTAGTGGGATGAATATGTATTAGAAAAGTTGTTGTTGGATGAAACTAGTTTTCATAATCTCCGGGGTCACGGGGTCCAGCGAGTCACACCCAAACTAAGCAAAATGTGACTCGTTGGGAATTATAAGTTGCAACGAGTAACACAATGTGAATCAATAGAAATTAATATTAGCAACAGTGTGACTCAATAAAATTAACATGTCACACTTCAAACAAGAAATATCTGATACAATAGTTATTTGTACACCAAGGGCACGAAACAAGCCATTTTATAAGAGACTTTTGAGTATTTAAGTCGAGTTACAAATGGGCTTCTGAAACGAGGCATAATATTTTTCACTTTTATTGAGATGATGAAATTAATAGTAGATTATGCACTAAGGGGATAAAGCAGTGTCTTATGTCGCGGGTGGCATATTGAACCCTGAGCTAACGAGGGACTCAATTAACTCCTGAGCGAAGCGAGGGAGTTATGTAGAGTCCTGAGTGACGCGAGGGGTTCAAGCTACCCAAGACGAAGACAGGCTTTATCCCAGAGGAGCATACTCTACTTTTCACACCTTCTGCGAGGCAATAAAAAACCAGGGCTCCAGCAGCGAACACCGTCTTTTGTTTCACAATCTTTAAAGTCGCGCCTTTTTGCTGCTTATGGTAGCCAGTTCGATTTTCGAACAAACCTTTTTACAATGCCATATGGGCGTTCTATTACTTAGAGTTTTCCACGAGTTTCCACACGAATTTGACGTTCCAAATTCAAATCACATTACAACCCTTGGGAGTTTCATACAACATTACCTCCCAAGAGAGGTAATGCTTTGCTTTACCTTGATGATAGCATGATATGTAATTGGATATTGTATAATATATCCCCATAATATCCCCATAATATCCTGATCTATGAGTATTATCATATGAAGGACCTAGGTTCGAAATTTGAAAAAGTTTTCAAACTGATACTCTATAAACAGATTTTTTAGGCAAGTAATTTTATGCTCTAATGCCCCCTTTACATAGCCTAAAATTGAACTCTACGAGCATGAGAAGCAAAAAAAAAAAAATTGAACTTTTCTGTGACAATTCGATACAAACGCTTGTCAAAATGTTTGGTTATAGAGCTACTTACAGCTTTAACAGCAATTCTGTATGTAACTGTACCTAATTACAATGATCTCGACTGTACCTAAGCACTACATAATGACAAACTGTACCTATCGGTATCGATCACGGTAATCTATGGAAGTAGACTAACGTTTGATTATTCGGACTATTCTTATTATCCCCCAATTTTTCCCCCACACCTGGGGCAAATGTTTTTGTAGTGAAAATTTCTTTAGACGCGTTGAGCAATTTATTTTGTGGGTATTTAATGAGACTGAAGTGTCACGCTCGGCTATATAACACTCGTTTGGGTAAAGTTGAAAAAATATATTTGATGAAGTTTTCACTTCTGTTTTTGTGGTCTTACGTCGTTTTTTTTATACATTTATTTATATGAATAAATTTCACTTACTACTATGCTATCATATTTCATTAAATTTTATTAAAGAAACGGTACTAATACATTTATTAGATAGGCATGGAAACTCATTTTCTAATTTTCAATTTCAGCCGCTTGCAGCTTTTTGTGTGTTATAGTTGTGTATATCTACTTGCCGAGGGAATGATTGCAAGTTCCCTGTCTCATATAAAAAGTAATTTTAATTTATTTTCCTTGTTGTACCTATCTATTTCTAATAATGAAACTTTTCAAGTTACTCAGCATTAATATTACCTTCACAATATTTCATTCTATCAGAAATAAAATGCTCAACTCGTAACCGTTCAAATCAAACGATGGGTGACAATAGGAATAGTCCGCATATTCTGGCGTTCGAGTGTCTGTGCATTTGGAATGTACTAGGTGCTTGAGTATAATGCTCATCTACTCAATAATGCCTGCTCAATGCAAGTGGGTGCTACAGGGTTAAGAGTACGTTATGAGTTACGAAAATTATAATAATTCAACTCAATTCAATTCAATTCTTTATTTCACAAACTTATACTAACATTACAGATTCCTCCAATACGTTCAATTAAGCAATAGGTTCAGGAGTTTTGGCGTGATTTTATCAACAAACTTGAAAAAGAGGTGGTTCTCAATTCAATTGGTCCGATGTTAATTTTCGAAACAAAAAAAGAACAGCGCTAGTATAATAAGATAGTTCAGAATTACTAGGCTTCTTCATTCATAAAAAGTAACACAAATATTTGAAAATTGAGATATTTCATTTTTATTCACGAGGTGACTGAAATTTTTTGGTCCTGTCTTACGACTCCATCTTGGTTTGATACTGTCTATCTTGGTGTTTTATCGGAACACATTTATTCATCTATGGCTTGAGGTAGATTGTCTGTAAGAAATCTTCATATACGGTACCGCTTTCTGTAAAACTATAATAAATATTTTTTCAGTACATGCAATAAAAAATATTTATTTATTATTATTCATATTTTTATTTTTTATCTTACAAAATCCACAGCTCTTAAGAGTAGTATAACTTATTATTTAGACTAACAGCCAATAACAGATTTACATTTTTTAGATTTGTCTTCTAATGTTGACAGTCACTAAAGTACCTACTTAATTACTGTTAATACTCAATTCTAATGTCTAAAGCATTTAGGATAAAATATGAAAAATAAAGTACTGTTAATAATTTACCTGTTAAGATATAAAGATTTTCTACTGGTCGGGCACCAATCTTCAAGTAGGTTATTTATAAGTAGCACTTAGCCCAATTTAGTCATTCCATAGAAGCCTCGCAAGTTACATGCAGTTGGTGCTAATATCATTGCGCAGAGCAACGCTAACCTAAAGTTATTAATTACCTTAGTCAAGTTAGAACTAAGTTAACAAGTGGCTTGGGATAGTTAAATAAATAAACATAACCGTTAGATGGCGCCCCTGCAGGATTCCGCCAAGTAAATGCCGCCAAAAAGCCGCCATGTAGTAATGAACTGATTATTTACTGAACCATTACATTATTATTATGAAACGAGGACTAAACTCGAGGTCAACCCCTGAGTTTCCCAGTTCTTGACTAGTGTTCCTCTTACAATTAAGACATTTCACAAGGACTAGCTGGGACTAATCAAACGCATCTTTATTCATGACTTACGGGAAAAATCTGCTTATTTCTCTTAACCTAGTGGCCCCCTAGTTTAGGCAAGGACTATCTTTGGCATATTTTTGACATGTTATCTGACAGTTGCTAGGCAACACGGCCATCAGTATAACAAAACCTTTTTGAGCGTATCATTTACTTACGATCTATTTGCTCCTTAGTAAGCTACATTCGTTACCATAGATCCAATTTGAATAAATGTCATTTGTCTTTTTTCTTTTTTTTTGTCAGTTTTTAAATCAAAATAACTTCTTCTTATCGTGTCACTTGTTCTTCCGATCGAGTGTGGTGAAAGGATTTCAAGTGCACCTCGAAGATACTCCTTTCGTGCACTTGACACGTTGTTTTAGAACTTTTTAACCTTAAAAAGTTCGAAAACAAGGTGTCAAGTCAAGTCTTTTTACCCTGATATTTCAAAGACAAAGTCGCGAACAATAGCTTATACATAAGAATACCTAAATAAAGTAAAAACCTTCTACCTTATTAAAATTCTACGTAAAATTGTTACCTTTTGTTATCTTTTCATAATAAAAACATAACAATCCCGATTATGAACATGTTTGTTGTTCAAAAAGCCCTCTTTATTAGGAGCATGTTATTTTGTGTTCAACTTTGCTGTTCCGTACATGTTCCCTAACTTTATAAGAACTTAATCTGACAATTCTTAAGGTAAGGATACACGGAAGAATTTTAAAATTACCTAACTTTTGACGAGTGTACCTACACTCAGATCGTAGGTGCATTGACGAATATAAATGAAAAGACGACGGTAATTTACTTTGGCGTCCTCTGCATCTGAGCATTAATGTGTTCTAGTTTTAAGATAAGATATATCATTTATTTGTTTAGAATGAAGGTACATAATAGGTTGTTACATAGTTAATATTCAAACGTTCCTATACATTCTGCCTCCATTCAATTATAATTTCTTACAATATTACTTATATAATAGCAAAGTTTACTAAACGATTAACAGGGCGTCAAGTATACCACAGTAAATAGTAACTACAGAAGTCAAACTAGCCACTATTCAAAGTGGAGTTCTTGAGTGTGGCCTCAGCCTTACGCAAAGCAAGTGTAGTCAAATTTAATAAAGCAATACTTAGAATTAGTTCCCTAGAAGCGACTGAGAACTGGTTTTTGGGAGTTCTCGCGTAGTTGCGTAGTTACGTAGTTACGTAGTTACGTATTGGATGCTTAGAATTTGATTTGGGAATCGGTGGTTAATAATTGGGTATAGAGTGTTTAATATTTTTTTTTAGTTGAAAGGTAGCTTGATGCCTAGTTTTATTTTATTTGGTATTTCGCTTCCATCATGTCCGTAACAACATACGTAAATTCAATGTTGTAAGTATAAAACAAAAATGATTTAAGCTTACTTCGCAGTACAATAACAAAAGATCCAATAATCCATAATAATTTTTCTTGTTACCTCAGAAGTTTTTCACTAACAAACCGATTTGAAAAAGTCTTTTTTTTGTTTGAAACGATATACTTTTAAATTGATTCCATAGAAATTTCATCAACATCGTTTCAGTTATTTAGCTTTTAAATCAAAATAACTGAAAAAAATATGTTGTCAAAGTTAACGAAATTGCGTATTTCATTCCTTGTGACTATTCAGTAGTGTTTACGGTCACTAAAACAGTCCAATTCAAGTCGGTTGTAGTATGTTTTTTTTTCGTAAAGCTTTTATTATTTATTGTTTGGTATTTTTCTTGCATTCGATCGATTCTTAAATAACTTATAGGTTATTACTTGATTTGACTGATTGGTTACATGATACCAGTTTGTTAGGTAAGTAGATTTTTGAGTAATAAATAGGTCTCACTAACGAGACATTTTAAAGACCTACAGCGTTAGTTACTTAATAGGTTAGTAAGTAAATAAATACCAGACTACTATTTATAAAAAAAAAAACTACTCCATAGTCTACAGACTACTAGTACTACTAGACTCGCTCGGTCTACAGCTCACAGAGCTGCCGTGTTAAGCCAATACGCTACACGTCGATCAAGTGGTTTTTAGTCGATTGTTCTTTATTTTCACTAGTAAAAAATATCGCGTTTGGTATCATATTCAAGTTGCTATAACAATAACACCATACAGTGTTTTGCCTTTTCAATTTTATACCTCATTAGCCATTAGTTATATTATTTTTCACACCACCTGCTCGACAATATCCAATTACGTATCATGATATCATCAAGGTAAAGCAAAGCATTACCTACCTAGGGAGGTAATATTGTATGAAACTCCCAAGGGTAGTAATGTGATTTAAATTTGGAACGTCAAATTCGTGTGGAAACTCGTGGAAAACTCTAAGTAAAAGAACGCCCATATGGCATTGTAAAAAAGTTTGTACTAAAATCGAACTGGCCACTCATAAAAAAAAAAGGCGCGACTACAAAGATTGTGAAACAAAAGACGGTGTTGGCTTCTGAGGAGCCTTGGCTGTTTATTGCCTCGCAGAAGGTGTGAAAAGTAGAGTATGCTCCTCTGGGATAAAGCCTGTCTTCGTCTTAGGCAGCTTGAACCCCTCGCGTCACTCAGGACTCTACATAACTCCCTCGCTTCGCTCAGGAGTTAACCGAGTCCCTCGTTAGCTCAGGGTTCAATATGCCACCCGCGACATAAGACACTGCTTTATCCCCTTAGTGCATAATCTACTATTGTACATTTAATCACTTCCAGCAACTTTATGTACCGCCGAGCGCTTTACACAACTAATCCACCATCCAACTGACAATCTACGCCGCGCGCGACGGCAGCCGACGGGCTGGCCGATGTTTCAGATACCTGGCTTATTACCTCGTGTGTACCCGGCTTTAACCTACATTTTAACAAGGATTAAGTTTGATTACCGCGATTATAGGTTTAATAGAACATAGTAGTAAATAGGACGTAAAGAAAGGGTTTATTAATTTATTATTTATTACATTTATTTATTTCAATGATAGTGAAATAAATGTGGACACGGATGGTGGAGTGGCAAATGTGTTGGATTGCCACGCTGGGTGTGGGTGTCGCAGATTCGATTCCCCTTCAGGGCAGCACTTGAGTGATGAATATCAGTGTTTGCCCTGGGTCTGGGTGTATTCTATGTAGGTATGTGTGTATTAACAAAAAAAATAGTTCAAGCTCTGCTCAGTTTGGGGCTAGATGGCGCTGTGTGATATGTCAAAAAATATACGCATTTCTGTTTTTTTATTAATATAACAACTGAATTAGTTCAAATTTCTGCGTATCATTATTTTGGTTAGGGACAACTGTAATTTATAACCATTGAAAATATTATCTATAATCCTCTTTTTATTAGTATTACCAAAAAAACTTTTCATCCAATCCTATTATAAACTGTAAAAAAAAATCTAGACTCAATTTATTTTATCTTTCACAAAAAATCATGTATAAAAAATTGGGCCACTTATGTCACTGAGAAAGTCAAAAAGCCCACGATCAAATGAAACCCCAAAGGCAAAGAATAAAAATGGTAATAAACGAGGTGTCACTGGCACAAAGGCTAAATGGTAATACCTGCGGACAGACAGTCACACATCCGACGCAACTACATTATAATTATACTTTTCTTAAAAGCCGAGCAATGAAATTATTTGCTATTTGTCGTTCCCAACATAGATTTTTATTATTTTCAACTATTTTTATTATTTTCATCCGATTTTATTATTTGCAACTTTTTGACCCTTTTTTTGCAAATTTGACGACACCGTGGCTTAGTTGGTAGTGATCCTGCCTACGAAGCTTGGTGTTCCGGGTTCGATCCCCGGCCGGGGCAAATATTAGTGACGAACACAAATGTTTGTTCTCGGGTCTTGGATGTTGTGATGTCTTGTGCCACCTGCGACACAGAGAATCCTAGTGCAGGGGTGTGAGTGTGTGAATGTTTATGTTTTATGTTTTTTTATGTTATTATTTTGTTATCTTTTCCTTGGCTACTTAGTTTAAAAAACACACACATTAAAATACAGTTACTGTACTATTGCAAGCGTTTTCCAATTGTGTTTTTGTTGTAATTTTTTGTATAAACTTTATTTTTTAAGAATTTTCTTTCTAATAATTAGTACTAAAGTAATAAATTAAAACGATTTAGTATAATTATTGTATAATGAAATAATTTCTAGATAAGGTACTTTTATAAAACATTTCAGAATTTATCATTCGGTTTTGTCACGTGAGTAGTCGATCGTGCAGGTCTAAGCAGTGAGTAGCGGCAAGTAAAAGCCTCTTACAGGCTAATGCATGTCTTTGAAACAGGTTTCAGACTTCAATTTGACGTGCGGTTTCTGTATACAGGGTGGCGTTTCAATATAAGGACGTCAAGTGGGGTTTGAATTTTGGTTTTCAATTTAGCTCTGACATGGCTCATGGTACAAAAACACAAGGTATGCTATCAGTAAACAGGATGTTAAAGTTAATAGAAGCTCTTCTAAATGATTCGAGTTTTTCATTCATAAAAAACGTAAATTGTGAGCTGTTTTGTTTGATTGGTTATATTATTACAACAGTTATTATACAAAATTATACTTATTTTCGTAGTATAAACAGTAAAGTTGTGTAAAAGTCATAAAGGTAGTGACGTGGGATCAGTATGGCTCATAGATTAAGTGAGTGTTGCTATACGGTGAAGCATACCTTGTGTATTTCTACCATGATGTGATTGCTTTGAATTGAATTTAGTGTCCTAGAATCGTATATTATGTTAGTAAAAGGTTTTTTTTAAATTAAGTTTTAATAACTGAATTTTCATAAAGGTTAATATTTACCAATTTTATAAGATCCTTTAATTTTATGTAGGCATTATCATAAAAATGGATTGAAAAGTGGTTCTGGAAGCGAAATAATTAAGGCTCTACTTTAATAAAGGGCTTAAGTTTTTAATTAGGCGCACTTAACCAAGTTACTTTATAGCTTGTAGATGAGGCTACATGATTTTGTAGTTTCTTTTATATTTAGTAGTTTTCGTAATTAATAACTGCTAAGGAATTTAAATTCTTGATTAAAATATTTTCTAAGTGGAAAAAATGGATAATAAAAATAATAAGAATATAAATCTACTTTGTACTGAAACCACACGGACTAAGCCACAAAATTAGCTACCCGAAAAATTCACACAAAAAAAATTACACCCTGTATATGAACGTCAGGCCTTTTTACAAGTGGCCTGTCTGTGTCATCGGCAGTGAAGCGCGCCTTAATTTGGGCTTTAAGCACTCTTTAGCCGCGAGCGGCCGAGTCGAGTAGCACAACTCCAACTTTGAGTTTTGACAGGTGAAATGTCAAGCTTGAATGCTTGTCAAAGTTTGCTGGGAAATTAGGTCATTGTTATAATTTATTTTTAATGTTGTGTCTGGATAGGACAGCATTGTTCAAAAGTGATTTTTATGTTTAAATATTTTTGCTTATTTATAAATATTGTTGCTTTTATTTTTTCTAGATTTTTATGTTATGTGCAATAAAAAATAGTTAAAAAAAATTTAAAAAAACTGAGGTGAACTTGTTTTAACAGTTCCTATTTTTTTTTAAAGAAGCAAAGATAATTATTATTTTATAGTAATGTACAGTTGCGTTTTATTTTAGTTGGTGGCTTTTTTTTTAAAAGAAAATAAAATTGACGCACTGTATTTTGCATTATACTATGTCATTTTAAAGTGGCTCTACATTAGGAGTAGACGTGACAACGTTCGCTTAATTAATCTCCTCGGTTATTTTAAGTAAGTATTAAATTACTTGCTTCAAGATTACACCTTAACGGTATTAAGTTTAGAATGTTTATTTAAGTTGTGTAAAGTGTGTTGGTTTATTTCAACATAAATAAAATGAAAATCTAACTTTGTATTTTTTTTTGCAACTTTGAAACACATTTTAGCAACATCATTGTTTTTGTTGCAACATTGAAACAAAATTTGAGCAACATAATAATTTTAACTATCATAATATCGTGACTGCATAATGACGAAACAAAGATTATAATACCTAGTCAATTTACAACCTTACCCTAAAAACCTCCATTTTGCCAATACAAAATGGCGAACAATTTCAAAACACTCATAAACTTTCCCACTTCGAAGTGTCCACTCAACATAACTTAAAAACTACAAACTACATAAAATTCTTAAAATACGTCTGTTAAGTTCCTGAATGCAAATTCCGTGGAGTGCTAGTACATTATGCAGCCGCCATATTGAAAAAATATGGTTAAGTGGGAATTTAACCTTTACGTATAGAGGGTTCCGTAAAGAGTTTTAAGGGTAGGTAAATTTATTAATATTAAATTAATTAAAGATATTGATTAAATAGTGGATAATAGGCGGTCTTTTCCATAAATAGATAATTTTACTTCTGGATATTACTTCTTTCTATCGTAAATACCTGAAACAAAAAAATATCTATTATTATAAGAATGAAAGAAAAAACGCGGACTTCTTTTAAAGCCCAGAATCCCGCACGCTATCTTACTCACACATTTGCATATTTTTGATTATATATTTTGATTAGTTATTGTTATTATTGACTGATTAGAGTATACATTTTAAAAAGTGGAGCGGGGATATTCTTATCTACAACCTCTGCCGCATAGCAGTAGTGTAAGCATTACTGTGTTTCGGTTATAGGGAACTGTTAGCTAGTAAGATGGGCTTTCGAGAATTATCATTAATATGTCTTAAAGTGGACGAATGCTATAGCAGTGTCGCTTAAGTACTAAAGTAATATTCGTTGTTAGATTGTTACGGGTAGGTATTTATCGCGCTCACCTCATCTATTTTTGTGCCCAATTTATGACTTGTGTATTTTTGTGTGAATATAAGAGGTGAGCGCGATAAATACCTGTTAAAATCTAATAACTATGTGTGATAATTGAAAAAGTCTAGGAAAAACTAAAGTAATATTTATTAAGCTAATTAAAGTCCTGTGTAGCACTGTTCTGGTCTTGAGCAGGCGTAATCTTTTAACGTCAGGAGAGCATGTCTTGCTTACATAGTGAAAGAAGACGCGAAATGGAACTAGTCAGTCATAAACTTTTTATAATCAAACTTGAAATTATTTTAGGCCCTTTTTTACGATGAAAGAATCCTTATATTACAAAAATTACCGATTTCAAAGGCAATAACGAAGGAAAAATCTAATTTGGCGGCATAAAGGACGGCCATTCCAATAATTTTAGACCAATTTCAGTATCTTTAGAAGTTTAATGAAATTCGTTTTCGATTTCTGACACCTAATTTAATTTTTGCGCAAAAAGTATTATACGGGGTGACGAAATTTTATATTTTAAGCGTAAAATATTTTTTTTTGTTAAAAAAATTATGTTGAACCCTAATAAAACATTTGTTAATTAATATTAATTAGGTTTATGAATAAGGTTATTTTGAAAATAAATAAACAGTAAGTTTTTTTCTGTTTTATATAACTAAATAGCTTACCTACCTATTAGTCTACAAACATATTTATTATTTTAACAGTCAAATGAAAACAGAATAAATATTCACGAAGAAAAAACATGTATATACAAAATTATTATTTATGAGCCCTCACTGTCCCACTGCTGGGCAAAGGCCTCCCTCCATTCTCTCCACTTCCCTCTGTCTTGTTTTGTATGTACAAAATACTATTTAAAATTAGGAATTAACAACCTACCTTCCCATTTTTCTAGTAAGTCACAGCGACAAAAGAGTCAAAAAAAAATCAGTAAAAAATAGGGTAACGAACCAATTATTGCCCTTTCTTAAGAATTATTTATAACCGCTTTAAGTTTTTAGTCACAAAACAAATCTTTTTGTTAAATCTTCTACGTATATATTTAGAATTAAATAGGATTTTGCATTATCTTAGATACTCGAGTAGAGTGAGGTTTGTTTAGATATAATCAAGTGCTAGTTTCAAGCGATGTCTAAACATGACTGTATTGGGGTTAGTGCGCCATAAATCGCACCTCGGGACTGATTTGCGAGTTTCCGTTGATGTAGTCTGCGGTCACAGTGATAAGCGTTTAGCGATTTACTGATTGGAATTAATTATTATATCCATCGTTGTATATCTAAGAGAATATTGCATTTTTACAAGCTAAAGAGAACACAAATATTAAAATTATTGAGTATTATTTGTGGAAAGTTGAATGGACAATTAAGTATTCTACTTAATAATTTTATAGTTCGCGTTATAAAGTGCATGAAAAATTGGAGGTTATTGCTCAATCCCACTTAAACTGCTGAAGTGTTTGGACTAAAAGTTTCTGCAAGTTCGTTTGCGTTGCGTCTTTTTATCTACTGGTTTAGCATAACTCTATGTCAGTCGGTCAGGTTCAAGCTTTTTATAATCTTTGTTTTTTTTTTATAAATATTTTGGACATTTCACATAAAGCTATCTAGCCCCAAACTAAGCAGAGCTTGTACGATGGGAACCAGATAACTGATACAATACTTATATACTTTTTTTTTGTAAATACATTTGCAGAAAACATCCAGACTTAGGACAAACACCGATGTTCATCACACAAGTGTTTGTCCTGAAGCGGGAATCGAGCATCTCGCAACACCGGCGTGACAGTCCGACACACTTGCCACTCTACCAATTGTGTCATCATATTGATGTACCACTCCACTGCGATGTGATCTTGAGAGAGATAAAATACGATTTTTTTATGATCTTGAAAAGGACTTATTTTTATGTCGATATACGCGGGCATATCCGCAAGCAGCAGCCAGTCCTTTTTAGCCCACTGCAAAGAAAGATATAAGGTTTTTATAATACCCATTATGCGAAATCTGACCCACTTTTGGATAATAAATAAGCCTTATCTATTTAATCTTAATTAAATCGCTTCCGCCCATCAGAGAGGCCACACCTGAACCCACTAAGGGCTTAGTTAATTGAAGAATTATAGCGACCTTCTAACATTACTGCTACAAATTCGATAGCAATAACAACTGGTTATAGCTCTTAATGCCATAGGATTAGAGTTCTTATTGCGATTAAGGAAAACGTGTGTACATTTATTTTGACTAAGTTATAGTACAATTAAGATGTTTATGTACATATGTATCTGCTTTAGAAAAGTAAAATTGAAAAATGAATGAAATATTTTGAGAAAATCTAAGTGAAAATAACAACGGCGTTTTCCTAATCCTAAACCCCTAAACCGATGTAGCTCTGACTCATCTATGATTTCTGACTAAATTTACCTACCAACCCAATTTCATAAAGATTAAATTGGTGTTTTTAAGATAATAGTAGATTATGCACTAAGGGGATAAGGCAGTGCCTTATGTCGCGGGTGGCATATTGAACCCTGAGCGTAACGAGGGACTCTGTTAGCTCCTGAGCAAAGCGAGTGAGTTATGTAGAGTCCTGATTGAAGCGAGGGGTTCAAGCTACCCAAGACGAAGACAGCCTTTATCTCAAAGGAGCATACTCTACTTTTCACACCTTCTGCGACACAAAAAAAAGCCAGGGCTCCAGTACCAAACACAATATTTTGTTAACGTTATTTGAAATCGCGCCTTTTCTATTAACAAATTATATAAATATATTTAGTAATAAATCCGCTTAATTTCTAAACAAAGGTTTTAATTAACTTAACTTTAGTTCAACTAAACCAAAGAGTCAACGAACAGAAAACCAAAACTCGAAGATACATCTTCTATCTTCTTATCTATCTTCGAGTTTTGGTTTTCTGTTCGTTGACTCTTTGGTTTAGTTGAACTAAAGTTAAGTTAATTAAAACCTTTGTTTAGAAATTAAGCGGATTTATTACTAAATATATTTATATAATTTGTTGATATTTATGGATTTCCGCAAAGTAACGCCTGAATCAATCAATTACCTTTTCTATTTTTTTTTTAGTTCTGTTATTAGTCCCAGTTCGATTTTCTAATAACCCTCTTTACAATGCCATATGGGCATTTTTTTACTTAGAGTTTCCACAAGAATTTGACGTTCCAAATTCAAATCACTTTACTCCCTAGGGAGTTACATTCAACTTTAACTCCCTAGGGAGGTAATGCTTTACTTTACGTTGAAATTGCATGATTGAGCAGGTGGTGTGAAAACATACAAACATAGGTACATTCTTTCCTACATACTAGGCTAGGCTTAAATACTGAAAATTCGGTAAGATCTATTTATCTAATAAAATAAGAGTACACTTTTTAATATGTTGTCTACGAAAACTCTACAAATGAATCACCCTTTTAAAGCTCATTTACCAAAAAACGAGAAAAACATAAAAACTCCAATGAAAGCATTTCTCATTGTGTAAAAGTCTTTTACGAAATGTAAAAGTCCGATCAAAAAGAATGCAACATTTGCAATTAGAGTTCCGAAGAGTCTAACTCATACAATGTGTAACTTTCGCGGACTGAGCGAGTTGCGACCGATTCAAACCGGCTGAAACCGGTTGAAACCGGTTTCAAGTGACACTTTTTAGTTTCAGCATAGTTTCAGTTACTTATTCTTACTAGCCGCTTACGACTTCGCTGTTTCTTTTATGAAGTTTTATTAGAAAGAATACGTTTCAACTTTCGTTTTTAAGTCGTTGAATTGTCTGTTTTTTTCTGCTCTGTATTTTATTGTTTATATTCATTTACTCGTCCATTTTTACAATGATAAATTTCTATGTGTACTATGTATTTTACAATGATTTGATTTCTTAAGCGTCGATGACACAGAGCTAGTATACAAGCTACAAGTGAGCCAGTGTGTTTAAAAGCTAGCACGTCAGCGAGTAAGCGGTCCGCAAGGATTTTCAACTAGCAGGTTGTTAAAAAGTCGATGACACGAGTCGAGTTTACAAGCTTCTAGCGAACTCGCTGGCTTGTAGCTTGTAAACTAGCCCTGTGTCATTGACGCTTTAGGCTTATTCATCGCGTCGATAACGATACGGACTCCAAATGTAAAGAATTAAGTACCTATGCAAAATATATTATATTTATATTTAATCATAATAATTAATATATTAAATTTATATTTTTTTCCCCTCTGGAGGGTAGTTCTGAGCACCCCTACTAAAATTTGCTCCTAATTTAAATTGATTTCTAAAATAGATATAAATTATAATAGTGCACAAATTTATGTGTAAAATCATTTATTAGGGTTATACTTCACCTGCCAATATTATTTCACCATCTCCATCAACACAAACTACGTCACTTTGATCACAACAGTCACTATGTTTGAGGACAAGCTGAGCTTTCATGAGTCAAGGGAGGAGGTCGTGAAGTGGATGCAAGACTTCGAGGAGCGACTTCAGAAGGCAAAGCAAGCCAACTCCAGTGCTGAGGTGGAAAACATCTCTTCAGACTACGTAAGATTTAAGGAGCTTGTTCTCAAGAGCCTTGGCTCTATTCACCATCAGATAGGTTTGCTATCACAGCAAGTGGACAGCCAGGAGATGCGCAGCCGCCGAAAGATTCTTCTTCTACATGGCCTGCCAGAGAAGAAGGAGGAGGATACGGCCTCAGTTGTAGCGGGTATGGTTGTCAGTCAACTGAAGCTGGCGGAGTTCTCTACTGGCGACATCAGCCGCTGCCACAGGATGGGACGCCAGGTGACCGGCGAGAAATCTCGGCCTATCCTCGTCAAGCTGCGAGATGTGGTTTCGCGTGATAAGATTTGGTTTGCCAAGACCAATTTAAAGGGTTCCACCGTTTCTATATCAGAGTTCCTAACCAAACCCCGTCATGACGCATTTATGGCGGCGAGGCAGCGCTTCGGAGTAAGACAGTGCTGGACAAGGGAAGGCTTCATACACATTTTGGGGCCCGATAACACTCGGCATCGTATTTGCAGCCTAGAAGAGCTCAAAATGATCGCAACGCCACCGCCCCCGCCTCTGGGAGCATCGAAGACGGCCTCAGCAGCCGCCGCCGTCAAAGACAGTAGAGCTAAGGCATCCACCAGCAAAACTAGGCGAGCTGTAACTCTAAAGTAGACGTTCGTTCGCGTGGTGAACGTGCTGTGTAGCTGTAGTCTTGCTAGCTTTGTCCTTATGCGGGTTACCCACTTTTAGTTTCACATTTAGTTATTTTAGATTTGTTTACTTTCTTGTTTGACACTACAATACAATTAGACCAACTGTCAGTTAATCGACTGTCAGGTAATTATGTCAATGTCACTTAAACTACATTTCTCTATTGGCATGGATAACAGTCTTTTGGCCACTTTTTCTATATAATTACAACTAGACTGCCAGTTATCGTTTCCGACTTACTTATACGAGTGGTGCCCTAAGTTAGTAGTAATTTAAGTTGTTTCTAAGTTTCCGTGTTGTTATTTTGTTACATGTCCAGGTACCCGGCAGGTGGAGTGGACCAAGTTTTTGAGTAACTTTTACTCTACCTAAAACTTAGTTTTCTTAATTAATTAACTTTATATTTATTTATATTATTTATCTATTATTATATTTTATATTAAGTAGATATTATTGTATTTTTATTACGTACCTATATATCTATATAATTAAATTATACCATGATTAATATATTTGACGATAGCGACAGTGACGACTATCTTTCCGTTTCTTCATTTTGCTCAAGCACTAGTAGCTGCAGTGACGATAGTTATAGTAGTATACCTTCACTCTCCGATACTTTGGCTGCACAATTTTCGGATGTACCAAAGAATTTCAATGTCATTCACATCAATGCCCAAAGCATTCCGGCACACTATCCTGATATGTTAGCGTCTCTCGATCATCGCAATATCCAAGCTATTCTAGTCTCCGAATCTTGGCTAAAACCTTGTCATCCTTCTACCTCTTACTCCCTTCCAGGTTTTCATCTAATACGTAATGACAGAGTCGACGGTGGTGGTGGTGGTGTAGCCATCTATCTCCGCTCTCATATCTCTTATTCGATTGTTAGTTTGTCTGCGCAGCCACCCCCCGCCAACGCTGGTGAACATCTGTTTATTGAAGTATTACTTTCTCATTCAAAATTGCTTCTCGGAGTCTACTATAGTCCTTCAATGCGCATTAACTATTTTTCCTCTCTTGAAAAACTTATCGAAGACCTTTTACCCTCTTTTAACCATGTCATCCTAATGGGTGATTTTAATACGTGCCTCCTAAAACAAGACTCCCGCTCTGTTTCCCTTCAATCTCTTGTAAAGGCCTGCAACATGAATATCCTTCCTCTGTCTGCTACTCATCATTTTCCAAATTGTTCTCCATCTTTACTTGATTTAATTATTGTCTCTTCCCTACACCATGTTGTGAAGCATGGTCAGTGCGCAGCTGATGCTTTTTCTTACCATGATCTCATCTTTCTTTCTTATAAAATTCGTCCTCCAAAAACTAAGCCTAAAATTATCCTTCAACGTAACTTTGGTAACATGAATGTGAAAAATTTGTGTAGTGATGCAAAGGGGTTAGATTGGGCACCCGTATTGGAAGCTGATTCTACTGATGATAAAGTCACAAATTTCAACACAATACTAACCCAGCTTTACGATGTCCATGCACCTATTCGTGCCATTAAAATTAAACACGTTCCATCTCCTTGGCTTACTGATGAAATTAAATCACTGATGACTAAGAAAGCTGTTTCCAAGACAAAGTTTAAACTCCGACCTACTGAAGCCAATATGACCAAATATATCGAAACACGAAATCGCTGCAATAGAGTGTGTAGGGATGCACAACGTCGCCATATCCATGATTCTGTGACAAATCAGGATCCTGGAAAAGTTTGGAAATTTCTTCGAACTTTAGGAGTCGGTAAAGCGCGTCAAAATAATCTGACACATAACGTTGACATCAACTCTCTCAATCAACACTTCTCGTCATCGGCCAGCATAGCCTTGGTCGATAAAAATAAAACCTTATCAAATCTTTCTTCGCTTCCGACTCCTGACTATTCTCCTTTCGTCTTTCATGAGTTCACAGAGTGTGATGTTAAGAGAAGCATTAAGTCCATAACGTCAAATGCGGTTGGAGGAGACTCCATCAGCCGAAACATGATAATTCCTATCCTTGATGAAATCCTTCCCGTCATCTGTCATATCCTCAACCACTCTATCAAATATTGCGTTGTGCCGAGTATCTGGAAAGAGGCGCAAATCATTCCACTTCCTAAAAAATCCAATCCTGCTACCTTTTCAGACTTTAGACCTATATCCATTCTTCCTTTCCTGTCCAAAGTCCTTGAACGCCTCGTCCATAATCAACTGTGTTACTTTCTAACGACTAATAACCTCTTGAATCCTCTGCAGTCTGGTTTCCGACCCGGTCATAGTACGACTACTGCTCTTGTCAAAATATCTGATGACATAAGATATGGGATGGACAATGGCCAATTGACTATTCTGACACTCCTTGATTTTAGTAACGCATTCAACACAGTTGATTTTGATATCCTTCTTGAAATGTTGCGCTCTCTTAACATATCTCCACCTGTGATTGAATGGTTTCGCAATTATTTGCATGGGCGTCGGCAGCGAGTTCGGGTTGACGATACTTACTCGTCTTGGTGCGATACGGCAGCCGGCGTCCCACAAGGTGGCGTGCTATCTCCTCTTCTTTTTGCTACGTTCATTAATTCTATCTCAAATCAACTTACTTCTTCCTACCATCTCTATGCAGACGATCTACAAATCTACACACAGTCCTCATTAGGCCAGCTGAACGATGCCGTCGCCGCAACAAATTGTGATCTGTGTCGAATAAGCGACTGGAGTCAAGCGTTTGGCTTAAAAGTCAACCCTAACAAAACTCAAGTAGTCTTAACCGGGAGCTCACGACTTATCAGTAGGGTTGACTGGAATTCTTTGGCGCCAATCTTTTTTGACGGTGTCACTATTCCATATAGTCATTCGGTGAAAAATCTTGGTGTAATTTTTGATAGCTGCTTTACTTGGGATCCACAATTAGAATCAGTCAGTCGAAAAGTATTTGCGTCGGTGGGGTCGCTACGCAGGCTACGCAATTTTTTGCCGACTGCTACCAAAGTTGCCTTATCACAATCTCTTCTCCTTCCGATTCTTGATTATGCTGATACTTGTTATCTCGACCTTAGGGAGGACCAGCTAAATAAGCTTGAGCGACTTCAAAACGTATTTATTCGATTCATTTTCGGCCTTCGAAAATACGACCACATCTCCGAGTATCGCACTCAGCTCAAGTGGCTTCCTATTCGTCTCCGCCGGAATGCTCATATCCTCTCGCTCCTTCACAACGTTCTCTTTAACCCCAGCACTCCTCACTATCTTAAAGAACGTTTTAGTTTTCTATACAACTCCCACTCTCGCAATCTTAGGTCATCCGAAAATCTCCAACTCAGTATACCGATGTCTAACACCAATTTCTACTATGACTCGTTCTCTGTGCAAGCTGTTAAATTGTGGAATGAACTACCAGTATCTTTGCGAACAATACGGTTGCTGCCTATGTTTAAGCACTCTGTAAAGAACTTCTATTTAGAGAAGTTGAAATTGCTGTCATAAACGTTTTATTAATAATTAGGGTATATAATATATATTATAATATATAGTATGTAGGTATCTGTGTATCTGTGTAAATATTTGTATGTATCATACATATTTTTATTGCGACTCACCCGTCCAGACGCCAACTACTATCACTCCTCTCCATCCAAAGGTTGCCTGGAAGAAATCGCTTTTAGCGATAAGGCCGCCCATTGTAGCCTCTATTATTTTTGGTTGTTTTATTTGTTTCCTTTTATAATGTATATTTCCTCGGGGTGTACAATAAAGAGTTACTATCTATCTATCTATCTATCTATATTGTGTACAATGTCTAAAATATTTATTTATTTATTTAAAATAAATACATATATACAACGCACAAAATGTATTAAGGAATCTTATAAGTAAAAACTTCAATACGAGTACATTGTTTAAATAATTCCCTACAAAATGTAAAAATCTAAAGCATAACGCTATTTGCCTTAACCAATTTGTGAAACAATTATTTGGCTATCTATAATATAATTATGTTCGTGATCAATCATGTATAGTCAGCTACTCTTATTTTGCAAATACATTCTTCTTCTGACAAGTAAGATGACTACATTAATTTGAAAATGCTTGCGTGCACTTGTCTTAGCAAAATTAAGAGTAGGTAATATTAATGTGAAAGCTTGGGGGTGTATACATATCTATGCAGCTGACTGTACCTAGTTGTAAGTTTTCCAAAAAGTTAAAAATAAAATAACAAGAACCTACTCAACTCAATATACATTTAATTAAGTAAGGTAAAATTTGAAAATGCCACGCTTCATTTTAAAATGTGACCAGTAATTGTGTATTTTACCCTACCTTATCATAATTATAATTATAATAATATTTCATCTGTAAGATAAGATACAGGTTTCAAAGGGATAGGGAACTTTGATCTGTCTGTTTGTCGGTCGGTCCCGAGGATTATTTGGCTGTACAAATATTTTGTTAATTACAGCTGTGCCAATTAAGGGGCTTGTACAAACCTTTGAGTGGCTGTACAAGTTGGAATTATTATTTGAATACACAGGAATGAACAACGGCTTACGACTGGAATAACTCCAAATTCCAAATAATTATTTGCAAAAACAAGTGTTACAATTTTGTAACTCCGTTCCAAGTAATCATTCTTATTACATACAGAAATAGAAGCCAAGTATATGAAGATGGATGGACTTACGCCGCCGTAGACACATGAACTACGTCCGCGTCGTAGACATACGGCCTACGCCGTAACCTGACGGACTATGCCGTAGACACACGGCCTACGCCGTAGGCTCACGGACTACGCCATAGACACACGGCCTACGCCGTAGACTCACTTTTTCACCACGCTATCTGTATATTGTATTAACATCGTTTATTTATTTTTTTCATGTGTCTATAACTGTTTGTGTATACTGTATCGTGTGGAAATAAATATTTTCATTTTCATTTTTAATTTTCATGGAATACGCCGTAGACACACGGTCTACGCCGTACACACATTAACTACGCCAAGATACATTTTAATTTACTTTGAGAACTTTTTATTTTGTTAATTTTTAATCTTTTTGTTAAATTTTCCTCCGCGGGCAAATTGTAAACATTGTTGTAATATACTGCTTAGCTTTTAAAATAAATAAAAATAGATTTAACAAAGGTTCGCACCTTAAAACTCCTCCAGGAGAAAGCATAACCTCGAAGACAGTGTTTGCGACCTTTTTTACACTTAATCACAAGAAGAAATCCATGAAAAAAGCACTTGAAGATTTGTGAATTCATTGCAATGAAATACAACGGTTAATAGACCACTATTTTTGTACAAAAACCGTAAGTACGATTTTAATTCACTTTAGAAACATTGGAGTGTAATTAAAGACGAAAATAGATTGCATCAGCTGTTTCTGACAAGCAGTACTACCAACCGAACAAATAATCAAATTCGTTCAAAAGTTGTGAACGTCTAGTCAACGTCATTCAAACTAGTCTATAGTGTTGCCAGCGACTTCCGCAAGTTTTGCCGATAATTTATTAGAATGTTGACGAGAAAAAGAGCAAGACTACTCCAAAAGCAAACTGAAATCACCGGAGACTCATTATCCGCACAGAATGACTCGGATAATAATAATATACACATCGACAAACAAAAAGAAAAAATCTTTGCACAATTATTAGAAAAACAAACAAAAGTGAAACATAAATTAACAAAAGATTTGACAGAGATAGAAAACACAATAAACAAAGTAGACAAGAAATGTAAAAATAATAACGGCTTACTAGTAAATTACATAGAAACTCTTCCAGAATATAAAAAAATCATGCGATGATTCTCTTCAACTTCAACAAGAAGTGAACAACCTGACTGAAAAGTTAGTTAAGATGGAACATGCTAAATGTAAATCTGATACTGATAATATTGGTTTGACAACTGAAATTGATAATCTAAAAAAGGAAAATTATGAGCTTCTAAAAACACTACAAGAAAAGGAATGTACTATTCAATCACTTAATAAGAAAATACAATGCGTCAACGATACTGTGAACAAAGAGGAACTAGAACTCATAAGTTCGGACATGCTATCCAAATCAAAGGAACTCAGGACCGTACAAAAAAAGAGAACAACATCTAACAGAAAAAACTTATTATTACAAGAGGAAAAGAGGAAAAAAAATGAAGAATTGGATGCTATAAATGCTAGATACAATAATCTGCTGGAAGAATCTGAAAGGAATATCGAAATACTTAAAAACAATGAGAATTACCTGAATGAAAAAGTCAAACTCCTAGAAGACAATTACTACGAATTAAAAAAGTCATTTGAAGATCTGCGCACCCGTAATCAAAAGACTGAGACTGATAAACATGAACTTTCGCAGATAATTACAGAAATAGAAAACGTTCTAAAAAACGAAGAAACAGAAATAAATGAAGATGAAATTAACGAATAAAGTTTTCCAGATATGGAGACGGAGCAAATAGAATTTCTCCGAAATGAGGAAACTGAAAAAAACCCCCAAAATGAAAACAATCAAATGAATCCGAAGAAGGAAACAACATCGAACGAGATACATATAATCGGGGATGAATGTATACAAGGCTTAGGTGCAGAACTCAATACAAACTGAAGAAAGGAATCAAAATATGTTGCTATACATACACAAGAGCTCCAGTGGATTTCCTCATCAAAACTGTAAGACAAATGGCTGCAACATGGAAGCCTTCAACAATTATTCTAATGACGAAAAAGCTTGGGTACAGAAATGCAGACAAATACGTAAATGAAATAATATGTCTTATCACGTCCTTGCGAGAAACTAACGTAAGGCTTGTATGTCCCAATATTAGTAACTTAGAGAACAAGATCACTAATGATTTTGCTAACAAAATGATTTATGAGCAAAACTTAAAAATTCACAACTCTTGCTTTTTTGAAAATGTTGACATCTTAAACATGTGTTTGAGCAAGAAAACTTCTAGCCGTGAATTTAAGACACTCTTAACTAACTATATTGCGACGTTTTTTGTAAATAATTGCACGAGGGTGACGTTACCTACTGGCAACATTTGCAAGATTGCAATAAGCCACAATATCGTTCGAAAATACCCCAAAAACAAGGAGTTTTTTCACACAAACTTGACGATGCCAGTGAATCACTAGCAAATCATGAAGTGACAGTACAAGTTAGAAATGGTATGTTAATTGGTCACCAAAATGTACAAGGACTGTTTAACAAGTGTACAGATTTAAGTATTTTTTTAGAACAACAGAACTTAGATATTTTTTGTGTAACAGAAACGTGGTTAAATATAAATAATATAGATGTATGCGGTGTAAAAAACTATAAAATTCTAAGCAGTAGTCATCGAAAAAAATTTATACGTGGTAGCACTATGATCTATGTAAAAGATTTCTTAAAAGCTAAAAACAGACAGGATATCGTGGAATTATCTGTAGATAAAGAGTTCGAGGTTAGTTGCATAGAACTGAATGATATTTTTATATTAGCAGTTTACCGATCGCCTTCTACAGGTATCAGCTCTTTTATAGATAAACTTGATGAGTGTCTGACAAAAATCTGTAACAAAAATGATAAGACAGTAGTAATGTGCGGTGATTTTAATATTGACTTTCCTATAAAGAAGAATAATATGACTCATCAGCTTAGTGACCTAACTAAAAGCTATTTATTAAAGCAACAGATATTTGAATATACTAGAGTAACACCCACATCTCAATCATGTATTGATAATATTTTTACTGATGGTAAAGTCACTAAGGTAGCAGTTATGCAAGGAATTAAATCTGACCACAAAGCCCAAATTATTAACGTAGAAACTAGTGAAAGTAACTTAAAAAAAAACAATAAAACACTTAAGCGCTGGATCATTAATGACTATAGAGTTAATAAATTTAAAACTACACTTGAAAATAGACTTAATTTTAATGATAACAGTTCAAACCTGTTAGATGATATAGTAGATGTTATAGACGAATGTTTACCACTCAAGAATAAAGATAACGTATACAACAAAAAACTGACATGGACGACGAAGGGCATTCTAATATCAAGAGAAAAATTGTTTAATCTATATGACCAATTACAAGTACAAGATAACGACACTCTTAGAGATTCCGTGAGAAAATATAGTAAAATTTTCAAGCAAGTCTCGCTAAAAGCCAAGCAGATGTCTTTAAGAGATAGAATTTTAAAGTCTGATAATAAAATAAAAACTTCATGGAACATCATAAAAGAAATAACTGGTAAATCATACAACGACGTGCCAGACTCGATTGAACTACAGCTGCCAGATGGTAGCAAAACTAAAAATAGTAGTATTGTTGCAAACCATTTTAATAATTTCTTTGTTAACGTATCTGATAGAACTACAAACACTTTACAACTGAATATTGAAAATACAAAACAATATGTTAGAACGTTTTTGAAAAATAAACTATTAACTAAAAATGAAAATTTATTTAACTTAACTAACAAAAAGGAGATAAATAAAATAATAGCTAGTTTAAAAACAAAATCATCTATGGACTATTGGTACATATCGTCTAAACTCTTAAAATTGATATCTAGTGAGCTTCTGACGCCATTTACGCACATAGTAAATAGTGCCTTAGAAACTGGACAATTTCCAGATTCCTTAAAGTTAGCTAAAGTCATTCCGCTCTTTAAAAGGGGGACAGTCTGGATGCACAGAATTATCGACCTATATCTCTTTTACCAATATTCAGTAAAGTCGTCGAAAAGATTATGTATAATAGAATCGAGAAATATATAAGCGATAATAATCTCTTTAACCCTAGACAATATGGCTTTAGAAAGTCCATCTCTACTACCGATGCTGTTTCCACACTTATCAAAGCAGTGTGCACTTATCAAGGCGTCATAGCCTTGATTCAAAGAAAGTTACGTGTGGTATTTTCTGTGACCTTTCAAAGGCGTTTGATTGTGTGCACCATGACGTCCTTCTAACTAAACTCGAACTCTATGGAATAAATGGTAAGGCATTGATGCTTTGTAAATCTTATCTTATGGCCAGAAGACAAGTAGTAGAAGTTGAAGGGACTATTTCTGAAGTAGAATTGATCAAATGTGGAGTCCCTCAGGGATCAATACTAGGCCCATTATTTTTTCTTTTGTATATTAATGACATTAGTGTCTGTGTAGCAGCAGAAATCGAAATGATAATGTTTGCAGACGATATCTCACTAATAGTAAGCAGCCAAAATGAAAGTGAAAGTATAGTTAAAATCAACGATGCAATTCACAGGCTCAATAAATGGTTCGAATCGAACAACCTGCTGCTAGATATTAATAAAACGAATTTAGTTCACTTCTCGCTTAAGAACAAAACAGAGACTTTTGGTATCAATGACAATCTAATGATAAAACCAGTTAATAATGTAACTTTTTTAGGTATTAAATTAGACTCTAAAATAATGTGGAATTGTCATATTGACCATCTATCAAAAATATTGAGTTCGGCCTGTTATGCTATTAAAAAAGTAAATGAATTTTGTGGCCTGCACGCTGCTAGGACTGTGTATTTCGCGTATTTTCATAGCTTGATGACTTATGGAATATTAGTATGGGGCACTGGAGCAGAATCAAATCGCATCTTTATCTTGCAGAAACGTGCCATTCGTTCTGTTCTTGGCCTCAGACCGAGAGATACATGCAGAAATGCATTTAAACAACTGAACATACTGACGTACACAGGCTCTTACATCATGAACTGCCTGCTATATGTATATAAAAATATTAGTGATTTTAAAAAGTTCTCCGAATATCATATTAGTACCAGACATGGCAACAGGCTACAGAATCCCAAATGTAGATTAAGTAAAATTTCAAAAAGCTTCTTATGCAATGGTGTGAAGATGTACAATAAGCTATCTGACGAAATTAAAAACTTATCATATAAATTATTTAAAAATGAAATTCAATTATTACTCATATCAAAAAGTTATTATACATTGCAAGAAGCTTTAACACATAATAACTTTGCTATTGTAAATTAACTTATTTTCATCTATGTTATTTGTATTATTGTATATCAATTTTGATTTTATTTTTGAATTTAAGTTATATTGACATTGCCATTTTACAGCAGCAAATTATTTATTTGGTTTTTTTACTGTTATGACTTAGCCTCTCTACAGCTATAGAACCTTGTTATTTTGTATTTAAAATATTTTAACTTCAACTTCATTAAGTTTTCTCTCTTTTCAATATAAATGTTGAAAACTTTGTAAACATAGCTTTATGACGTTACCAAGTGTGCAATCTGTTCCTACGGTAAATAAATAAATATGAGTATGAGTATAATCATTCCGCCAACTACATAATACACCACAATTTTTTAATTACTAAAAAAACTTAAATTGACAATGCAGAAAGGGTACTACGTTGTATTTGCGCTTTCAGAATTTTGGATTTCTCAGGATTAAAATGACAGAGTGACAGCGGCGCGAGTGCGGCGCCCGAGCCGAGCTGCAGCGAGCTGGCTCAAACTAGGTACCCGGGTTTGCCAAACGATGAATAAACTTTTTTATAAATGATGGGTACCGCCTGACGCAAATCCATAGGAAAACGACTAACGGGTATAAGTTATCGAATTTTTATGAAATTTATGTTGACAAAAATTCGACTTAATTTTTTCAAGTTAATCAAGGTAGTTTTTTGCCATATCTGTGTTCAGTAACGGCAACTCATTATGCGTATTTTTTTCTGGTGATTAAAAATTTGCGGTGTATACATTATACCATGTTTATTTGCAACTAGATGTGTACATAATAAAGACCCGAGAATGTACTAGATGACAATAAAACACCGAGTAGGTACAAGTAAACTTAGATAATAAAGTTTGTAGTTTTATCGTCTTTGTAGACACATTTCGAGTTTATGCAGTTCTGCAACAAAATAGCAACAGAAGTAACCACTATCGGTGGTCGTAAATCCACTAGCACTTTATGTGACGTTCACACAATGTTACGTTCATCAAACGTGTTTAGTGGCTGATAGACGCTGTTACAACATTGATGCGTTCGGATTTCTTAGTTGTTACAAGTATTGAGTTACCATACATTTGATTTTTAACCGACTTCAATAAAGGTGGAGATTCTCAATTATTCAGTTGAATGTTTTTTTTAATGTTTGTTACCTCAGAACTTTGTTGTTTATGGACCGATTTGAAAAAATATTTTTTGTTTGAGTGGTTTATACTTTCAGATAGGTCTCATATAAATTTTATTAAAATCAAAATAACTCAATAAAAAAGGTATTGAAGTGAACGAAATTGCATGTTTTGCTTCCCTGTGACTTTTCAGTTGTACCTACGGTGACTAGAACAGTCCGACTGAAGTCGGTTATTGTATCTTTTTGTAAATACTTGATCATTTCTGTTAAACGTAAGTTCCAAAATAAAAATAAAACTACCGTTTACGAATCTTAAGATTGAGCCTTTACTTTATGGTACAAAAATTGATATTACCACTTAATTTATAGCCGTATATTATAGGATCCCTAAGCTGTTTTTTTTTATTAAACAATACATAACCAAGTGACAAGAGAATGAGCAATATATTAGGCACAGAGTGCATTAAAAAGTCCGGTGTAGCACTGCTTTAAGCGCTCGTCTATTTTGAGCAAATCATTTCAATTTAGTTCAAAAAACCTTTCCTTTAGGTACCTCTAGTTCACAAATAAACTGTTCTTTCAAAAACACAAGTTCGCTGAATCCTTTGTGCAGATCTCAAAGCTAAGTGGCTCTATTCAGGATCGATTAAAACTTGCAACTTCTGAAAATACCTTTCTCAATAAACTAGGAACACAAACTGGAGCTGGCGGCCGACTCACTTTTGAACGAGTTAGGTTTTATCAAAGATTAATAACTGTGTTCCTAAGAACACCTAGATAGATAGACAGTATTAAACCAAAGATGCGAGTCATAATATAAGAAAAAAAAATCAAACACCTCGTTATAGAAAAAGATATACCTATCTACATTTTCAAATATGTTTTGTTACTTTTTACGATGGAGTAAGAGAGATAAACAATCAACAAGCTAAAAGTTTAAAAAACTGAAACCGATTGCAAAATAATTAAACATTCATTGTCAATTCATTATTTCAAATTTAATTTAAATATGTATATATTTGTAATTTCCTTTAAAATACCTTCATTTTGATACCCTACTCGATGGGTTTGGTAAACAAAACATTATTAAAGACTTACTATTTAGTTCCAAAAATCCGCCGTTTTGATTTTTAAACCCATTTAAGAACACTCGGGTGATCGAGACGAATCTAACGATACCTAAACTGTCAAAATCCATCCAGCCGTTTGGAAGATACGAGGTAACCCAGAAATATACATACATACAAGATACGCGCGAAAAACATAACCCTTCCTTGGCAGTCGGGTAATAAATAATTCTTCAACAGGTGACGAAGTCGCACGCGGGTCAGCTAGTTTCAATAAAGTCGCACTATCTTTTCGAAAATCAAACCAACGTATTTTTCTAAAAATATACTTTTTAAAATCAAAGTAACAAAAGCATTTTCACAGTTTGAAAATCAGACTTTCATATCCAACTCTGAGTTTTCAATATAAACTTGAATTAGATTAGAGTCGGAGAGCTGAGGGAAGTTTTTCTTACATTCCCTGGTAACCATTTTCTTCTGATACCTTCAAACATAGAATAATAACGGTATTATTATAGAACACCAAGATTCACTGCATTAAAGCATGATGGAGTCGTAACAAAAATTTCAAACATCCCGCCAATAAAATGAAATAATATCTCCATCTTTAAACATGTTTTGTTACTTTTGACGATGAAGTTTAATTTTCTGATAATGAAAAAACCTAGTAATATAGTATTGCACTGTAACTTCTTTGATTCAAAATTCAGCAGAAGACCAAAATTAACTAGAAGTTGGCTACATTGACCAACTTTTTTTGGTACTTTAATACTTGACAGAACAGAAGTGCGTCTAGCTTGTATTGTCTTTTCGCCTCGGTTTAGCTCGTTTTATTAATTTTGGATGGATGTTAAATCCATTTTTTTTGTGAAAATAAAAAAAAACTGTTTGTACGCGAATATTTTGTATGCCAGTTCTTGGTGAGACATGTATGTACATACTCTGTTACCTACTATCTAACCTACCGTGTTTTGTGCAAAATAAAAATCTTTATCTTCATCTTTATCTTTTATCTTTATCTTTAAATATATCTACAAATGTCAATATATGATTTCTTCACAACTTGATATCAAATAAATATTCAGTATTTAAACGGAAGTATTTAAACACACTTTAGTAACTTGATTCGAATCTTCTTCTTATCGTGTCACGAGTTCTTTCGAATCAGTGTGGTGGAAGAATTAAGTGCGCCTCGAAGATGTTCCTTTCGTGCACTTGACATAGGTATTTCGAACTTTTTAGGTTCTACGACATGCCAGTTTCCTCACGATGTTTTCCTTCACCGTTGAGCAAATATTTTTAATGCATACATAGATTCTTTGAACAGAAAAATCCATTGATGTACGACCGGGTTCGAACCCACGGCCTTCTGATCGAAAGTCGAGGCACCTCCCACTCGGCCAACACGGCTATTTCACCCAACTTTAAATGAGGAGGAGGTTATCGATTCGGTGGATACCTCTGAACTTTGTTGTTTATCAACCGATTTGTAAAATGTATTTTTAATACTTATTATGACGTCGAAGTAAACGAAATTGCGTATTTCGCTTCAATATACTAATAATAAACAGCATAATAATTCAAATGAAATCATTGAAAAAGCTAACGTAAACATCTTGAGCATTATGAAAACAAATATAACTTGAAAACAAGAAATAACAGACCACCCTTACCGCTAGGTATACCTACAGGTTGATATTAAAACACATCACTCCGACGAGCGACATAAACAAACCGTTTCTGGAGCAAAAAGGTCTTTACAATAAACATACGCGGTTTCAGAATGCTTATGTCATAATTTAACCGACTTACAGACAAAAATAGTTACGTACCTTTAAGACTCAGAATCCCGCGTGCCGTTATCTCGCTTGCACATGTGTTTAAGCGAAGGAGGTTGGGAAAAACAGTTTTGCTCAACCTCCTTCGCTGTATGTAAAACATATCAAAATAATCATGGTTTTACAAAAACATAGTGCAACCGACTTCAATTGGACTGTTTTAGTGACCGTAAATACCACTGAAAAGTCACAGGGAAGCATTCATTTTAAAACACGTATAAAATCTAAATTAAAGTATGAAACCTTTCACTTTTTTTGTTGACGAAATCAAAAAACATGGACGAAACGAATAGTGGGAAGAAATTACTATAATACGGCGTACTTTTTGAGTATTTGTCCGAAACATTTTGTATGGAAATTTGCCTATACGCAATTTCGTTTACTTCGATGACATATTTTTTAGTTATTTTGATATAAAAATTGACTATTTAATAATTTATGTTTGAGAGTTACAAACATAAAAAAGTAAATTCTGGGGTGACAAACATAAAAAAACTTTAAATAGAATTGAGAACCTCTTAATTTTTTTAAGTTGGTTGATAATAAATATACTATAACATTTCGTGAGGTTGTAGTATCAAATCTGGTTCCCATAATACAATTTCTGCTTAGTTTGGGACTAGATCGCGTTGTGTAAAATGTCCAAAATGTTAAAAGTAAAATTCACCGCTCCATTTTTTTTCAACTTTACTCAGTCAATGTTCTATCTAAGTTCGAAGTTTCGGTAAGCAACAACTGGTTTGGTTTGTACTTTGTATTGCACTCTTTTGTTTGACGGTTTTGATTGACTTGTTGACAAATTGTGGGTAGTTATTGTACCTCGTAAATATTGAAATCGCGAATATTGGCACAAAGTTTATTCATGAGTGTACTGGAACCAGCTCTCCACAAACACTAATGTTACAATTTATTCAAACCCAGGAAGGAACTAATGACTATAACACAGGCTCGGCCTAGTATAGGAATTAGAGATTTTTGTATGCAATAACTTAAGTTTGTATCATTAGAACAACTTTAACTCCTAACCTTTATTTTTCCCTACTTTTGTATTTGTAAACTTTGTCATTTAATAAATAAATTTAAAATTTGAATATATATCTTCAAAAATGTTTCATTTTTTTTTCTCTAATCTAAGCTTAGGTTTGTGATACAAATACTGCGATTCTGACAGTCAACGTTCAAAACATTTTTAGTACGTAGAATATAATAAAACCACACGCATAAATGCTAAATGTGAAAAATCAGTCAGATCTAAAAATCCGCTGTCTCATTCTTACATATAAATATTGCGTATTGCTCTCTCACTCCCACTTGTACAAGGAATTTAATTTGACTAAAAGCAACAATTTATAATGCTGCGAACCAGGCGTCATAACCTACGGAACGCTCATAGTGCGAGAGTTGGCGAGTTTTTTTTTACATTAAATAGATTTTTTTGAATCAGGTTTTTTTCTAGTAAACGGTAAGTAGACATGAATGCGAGATTTGGTAAGGATGGATAACTCTGCTTATTGTTAGTGACTCAGTCTTTATAAACGGAAGTATGATTTTTTTTTGCAATAAAATGTTTATTACTTCCCACAGGATCAAAATGAGCAACGCTTACATTTACATCTTAAGATACAGGTAGACTTTTTTATCAATGTCTTGTTTATCTACTATTATAATATTTTTGTCATAAAGATGATTATAAAATAAGGACTATCATTCAAAATTAGTAAGTAATTAAAGTTTTTAGTTTTAACTATTAATGCCTACTAGCACCAAATATACAAAATTCTCAAACTATTAACTTACTCGCTTGGAAAATCTAAGCGGTTCAGATTCAGACAGTTAAGATCTTCCTAGCGAGTAAAGTAATTGCTTAGATTTGGTGCAAGTGGGCATTAGTGTTTGGTGTATAATAAATAAATGAATACAAATTTAAATAAAAATTAAGCAAGCACCTACTCACACAAGACGTCGTGGGGTTAACGAGACAACCAATGCAATTGTCAAACAAAATATCAAAATTTTTCTTTCGACCGATGCCAGCTAGAAAAACCGTTTTAGCTCCTGGTCTAGGTTGCGTTCAGACAACATGAAAACACCAGAAAACAGGCTCTTGCCAAAAGTCATAACGTTATGGTGAAAACCGTTTATTTTTATAACCGTTTTATTCTTCGTTTATTTTTATGATGTACTTTTGTAAATAACTAAAAAAAATTTTAAGGGTTTTTACATAAAAATGGTTTCATTCACAATTTGCTTGATGCACAAGAGGTGTTTTTTAATAATATTTATTTGTATAGGTACCCTGCTTTTTACCAGACTGTCAAGGAAGGGTTATGTTTTTCGCGCGTATCTTGTATGTATGTATGTCTGTCTGTATGTATGTATGATGTATGTAAATTTCTGGGTTACCTCGTACCTTCCAAACGGCTGGATGGATTTTGACAATTAGGGTATCGTTAGATTCGTCTCAATCACCCGAGTGTTCTTAGATGGGTTTAAAAAAAAACCTAATCAAAATGGCGGACTTTTCGAGCTAAATAGTAAGTCGTTAATATTTTTTTGTTTACCAAACCCATCGAGTAGGGTATCAAAATGAAGGTATTTTAAAGGAGATTACAAATATATACATAAGTTGTATGTTTAAATTTAATTTGGAGTAATGAATTGACAATGAATGTATGTCCAAAAATTGAACGAGGACCTATGCGCAGTTTCGAATTGGGCTAAGTATAATGGCTTAGTACTAAATCCTCAAAAAACGAAAAATTTGGTTTTTGGCACCACTTGGATACTGTGGTCGGTCCTCGTGTGCTTGCTCGGACGCAGCGACTCCTTCAGAGAGTTCAAAACGCATGCGCTCGCTTCTGTTTTACGATACCGCCTCGAGAGCATGTCACGCCATTCATGAACAAGCATAACAAAGCATTTGGCGTGCCTTCTGTTTGGTGTAAGTAATAAAATATAGCTCTCCATCATATCTTTATGATAAGCTTGCCTGGATAGCCAATCAGGCAATGCAACGTCCGTAGGTGTTCAAAGCAGCTAATCGCTGCTCAGCGTTCAAAGGTAGCTTCCGTTACGCTGCTACCAAATGCTGGAACCACATTCTACCGTCTATCCGAGAACTTCAGAGCGTGCATGGCTTTAAACATAAAATGAAAATTTTCTTGAATAAAAAACAATAAGAGAATGAAGACCTCCAAAATGAGGTATCTTTCATATAAGAGGGAATTTTGTAGGTATGAGACACAGAAGTATTAACACACATATTAGTACAGAAACACAATTTACTACATTGAAAATGCGTCACAAAAAGGGGAGCCACGTTGGCTAACTACTAGTACATTTTGGTCCGAGTCTAAATTTCGAAAAGGAGAAGTAACAGGGCGAGATATAGGTATATTATAATGTTCAAACTATTAGGCTTTTCAATTGGTTATAATGTTCCATCGTAAAAATAACAAACATTAGCAAGCAAAGTAAATTTTGTATATAACAGTTGTCACAAATAAAATTTTTTTTAATTTTTTTTACTCATACTAATTATATCGCAGTCGGGTTTTCAGTTTTTTTAACTTTAAGCTTGTTTATGTACAAAATCCTATCTTAAATTATATTAAAAAACGCCTATATATTTATTTATTCATATAACACTTGCCATTTTTTATGTTTGGTAGGACTTTGCTGTAATAGTATTTTCTACCAGTCAACCTGGGCTTGCATAAAATAGCGTGGCATGCCATTTAAAATATTACAGAAACAATAAGTGTAGAAAAAAAAAACATTTTTTTTTTTTTCCAGTTGTCAAAATAATATGCCCAATACCGAATTTAACTAAAATCGATTCAGTAGTTCCGGAGTGAAAATATATCAAAATTACAACTATCTATACCATATCCTCTACTATTCATCCATATTTACAACATATTTATTTTATTAGAAGGTGATTTGATATAATAATTGTGACAAAGTAATCAAATTTCAATTTGAACCATAAAGTTAGAATGTAAAGAGGGGTAATGACATTTCAATTGCGATACAAGAAATGATAATAAGCATGTGCGAGTGATTGTCTATGTGTTGCTCAAAAATAGTGATGGACATTCAATAAGATGTTTTATCGACATCGATAACTGTGGTACCTACCCATTTTGCGTCACAAGTCTTAATAGAGAAAAAAATAGTGCCTACTACACAATCATGTTGTTAATAGAGGGTTAATGAGTGGATAATCCTTCAGCTGCGTGTGGGGGTCATCAGAAAATGAAAATATGTTCCCAGTAGAAATCCCACGGACTTAGAATTTTTACTGGGTACATATTTTCATTTTCTGATTAGACCTGAAGTCCCCCACCCGCAGCTGAAGATTATTCACTGATTACGGCACCACCTGTACATATAAAGATTTTAACCAAAGGAATGAGATGGGTTTGGTTATTATTTATTAGATACTAAAGACTAAATAGCCAAGTTTTGGCGTTATTCAGGAACAAAAACTTATCCATCCTCACAAACTTACATTCATAATACATAGTAGCAGGACTTACCAATATTTACCTACAACTTACTCATCAATCCAAATAGGCGGTAGTCTTCGAAATAAGATTGTAATAGCTAGACAGTCGATTGTGTATAATATATATATCTGTTCTTTTTTTAAAGTTGGTTGATTACAATAAACAATAATGAAGCCCATGCAAATGTTTTATTCAATGACTGAAAAATACTTTATTTAAGAATATTAATTCTGAGTTTTGTCATTATATGTAGGCACGATACGTAGGTATATCTGTCTGTCATAATATATGTAGCCTATTAGTTTCAGGTAGGTAAGGTAGGTACTATAAAATAGGGATCCAATTGCAATATGAAGTTGGATCTCGCTTTTTCTTGAGTTGAATCTGTAAAAGAGGTTGATTTATGATTTATGTCCCTATCTAATAATTACTTGACTAATGCCTACTTGCACCAAACTTCCAAAGTTCTAAACAATTACTTCACTCGCTTGACAGATCTTGATCGGTCTGAATCTGAACCGTTAAAAACTGCCAAGCGAGATTGCTTAAGAGCTTTGACAACTTTGTACAAGTCGGCATAAGGTCACAAAATACATTCTTTACGCCTGAATTGAAACATTGTTCAACATGGTACTTACTGGAACATGTAACGTAGGCAGCGAACCTTTCTTCAAAACACGTTAATGTATTCTGAATAAAAAACAATCGTTTTTAAAATGATTGCTGCAAACTTTTATATTGTTTTGATCATCGCTCTGTTTCTGAAGAATTTGTAACCATTTTTTTCTGTTTTGCGGATCCTTTGGTAAGCTGAAATTAAATAAGTAAAAACGATTAGTTATAATAATACTCGTATTTTAAGACACAAAATAAAAATGACACAAGTGGTAAATTTATTTTAACTAGGTAAAAATACCCTAACGATAGAAAAGAAAAGAGTTTTGTACCACTTTGCATAACTACCTACTCATTAGGTACTATCGATATTTCATGACGTCATCATTTTATCAAGCCCTAGCGTAACGAAGCAATATTTGTTTTTACATGAAAAATCTATTATTTCTCCATATATGTAAGAACCATTTGTACACACGGCAAGAGCAATCAAAACTCCACAAGGCACAACGATTTTATAACTAATTGTATAAGAAAATTGTCCATAAATTTTTCTACGAAAATAAACCAAATATTTTCTTTACTCACCTGTGAAATGAATGATTATCTGGGTTATTTCTATGCGTTGTGCCACACGTGTTGATTGAGCAAGTAACCATGCTCTTTAAAATTAATAAAATGGTTTCATTTTGTAGATTATTGTAAAAAGATAAAATAATTTACAAACAATAATTGACGGGGTCTCAGGTGCTTCAAAATGTTTTGAGTGACGTGACTTAGTTCTATACTGCTCTTAATCATAAAAAGCTATACTTGCATCTCTTTCATTAACCGATCTTTTGGGGGCGACAGCCGAAAGTATCCGAGATCTGTGATTTGAACAGCTCAGTACATCCTTTTAGATTGAAAATCGAACTTCACTTTGCAATAACTTAGCGCAAAATTTTCACTTACCCTTCAATACTGAACTCACAACAGCTTATAATATTCTAAGTCACGCGTTATTTGCCAAGAAATTATGTTAAGATGTGAACCTTATCTCAAGGCAATAAAGATAATATTCGCATAACACTCGTTTTAGGGTTCCGTGCAAGTTTAACGCGTCATTACGCCAGCTATAACTTGCAGAAAGTAATAAAGCAGTTTATACACGGTTTATAAAGGCAGAGAGGGAAGTGTGAAATGAGCCTTATCTTGAGTTTTCGTAGTTTTTATTCGACTTTGACGTATAAATATTTTTCTGGAATACTTTTTTGTGGTAGACAAATGAGTGTTTTTCTCCTTGCTACAAATAAAACGTCTTTTTTATTTTCTGCAATAAAATCAGTTAGAAGGCTCTCTTGATGATATAAGATTACGCCTGCCCATGACTGAAACAGTATTACACAGGACTTTAAATTACAGGAGCCGATACGACACTGCCAAAGAGAGTCCGGTGACGCAGTAACAGCCATCTGCATTAAACGTCGGTCCGAAAAAAAAAATGCCGAAGCGCTATAGTTCGCCCTAAATACCGTAGTTTTATTTACTTTCTGCCACATTTTGATAGTATTTTCGGTCTCAAAAGCCTAGTAGCTAATCTATATTCTAAAATAACTAAAGTGTCCTTCAAACCGGAAACGGTACATTAATGGTTACACCTTATTGTTTAAACGACTCTTCTTGGTCGTTCGTCTGTTTTGAGCTTGTTTTTGGTTCTTGAATTCTGAAGCCCTGTATGTAATAATAATTATAATGTTTGGACATTTCATACAGCGCCATCTAGCCCCAAACTAAGCAAGCTACAAGCTTTTGGAAACCAGATAACTAATAGAATATTTATATTTTTTGTAACTTAATAAGTATAGGATACATAGAAAACATTTAGATTCTGGGACTCAGAACAAACACCGATATTCATCACACGAATGTACCCTATGTATTTCGGGAATCGAACCCGCGACACCGGCGTAGCAGTCCAACACACGTGCCACTCGACCAATTACTACCTGCGTAATTTGCAACACAACAAATTCTAGTGTATGATCGTTTATGTTTATTTCGCGAATAGGATTCGAACTCCCTGACTCAGGCATAATATGTGTGTCACGGACAAACTATCTATATGAATAATTCATTGAAAACAATGTTGCCATGTCAGAGCACCACCAAAAATGGCGAAACTAAATTGTTTACACGATGCGATGACACGAATCCCTCATTTATCGCAAAAGGCAGGCACAATCCTAACTAAACACCACTTAGGAACACGTATAAAATTAATACATAAAAACTACGTGAACCATAAAAAATATCATCGAATAAATTCAAGATGGCGATACTACAGAACCTTATCACCTCGGCAATAAGATTGAGGGCATTTGGCTATTAGTAGCGGAACTTTGAACTTTATTACTCAGAGAATAAGGTTGAGATATTTAACAATTTTGTTGTGAAGGTCGTCAAAGCATTTTATTTTATTGTGCCTAAATGTATTTTTTTTATTTCAAGACGTTTTGATGTTTAGGTGTTTGTACACGTTTCGTGAAAAGGAAGAATGGATCTTGAATATGGAATGAATGTGAAAATTTCATTTTCCCTGTTGTAATATAGAATTAAAATCAGGGTAATCAGGATCACTTTCTGTCGATGACTTTAAAAATATCTACATTCACTTTAATTTTATATTTACTACACAAAATAACTGAGCCACTACGATTTTACAAATTACTTTAGGTATACTTTGGTATTTTTATATACTTACAAAATTAGGTAACACAGTCGTAAAAAGTAGAAACACTATCGGTTTAAATAACTATCCCTGAGGCACGCCACTATGTTGTTTTACATATTTTTTCGCGTTGCAATTGTGAACTGTCAAAACGTGAATATTTTCAAACATTATTCAATCGCGTCGGACGTCATTTGAACAGAATTTTTATGAATTCAAAACTATATCCACTGCCTGAACGCTTAGCAAGAGATCAAAAGCTTTTGACAATTCCAAACGTTCCATTTGCCCATTTCTAACTATCAAACAAATCGCGAAAAATTCTTTATACAAATTTAAATCTAAATTCCGTATAGGTCGTGTTGACGCGGCATATTTTATTTAAAGTGGTCATTTTTGTTTGTTACGCGATCGTTTGGAATGTTTGAAATGGTATTTTAGACCGTTTTATGTAGTAAGAGCTTGTTTCATAGTGTTTGCGTGCTGTGTAAACATGGAAGTTAGCCAATTAGAGGTCATGGCTGAGGTAATGGCAGAGATTTTCTGCGATAAAACGCAACTTTTAACACAATCTGATAAGTTCCCTACGACCTAAACAAATAGGCGTATCAGTAATTTGATCCAGCTGATCGTAAAGTTAACTTTTGTTCGCCTCAATTCAAAACAAGCGCTGGTTATATGGAATTGATATCCATGTTTTTCCTTGTTTAATTGTATTTTTTCTTAATCACGGTGATTAAAAATCTTTAAGTTCATTATTTTTATATGACTTGTTGCTGTCTTATTGTTTTGCGGGAAAATATTGTCTATATCCTTTTCTAACTTTTGAACCCATACTGAATTAGGTACAGCCAGATCGATTCAGTTGTTTAGCGTGATTGAGGTACAATCCATATAACCACACTCTCAAACTTTAACCTTTATAATCGTTATTAAGTAGGATTAGTAATAATACTTGATAAACTTACAAAATTCATCTATGTAATCCTAAACTTTGCATCCTTAGTTACGAAACCAAAATGGTATTTTAGCATGGCTGGTAACAGAAACGGGTTACCAGCTATTGCTAAAACTATATTCAAGTATTAGTAGACTGCACTGAAAGGCCAATCCAATCAGAAGTTGCACCCTATATTCCATAGTCAAAGCAAGCTCCAATAACCTTGAACCGTCTAAGAATTTAGTAAACAAACTTCATTCTATGCATTTATATAGGGAATTTGTTGAGAAGTTTTAAACGCTTTTGATCGTATTACAGCGGATTTTTTTGTTAATTTATAAAGATCATAATTTTATAAGTCACTGTTGTTTGGATTGTTATAAACTTGGTAAACAAGAGTTTTCTTTACCAACATTTTACCAAAGTGGATGAGCAAAACGATCGGTTGTGTTGCACTGTACATATACAGGGTGTTTTTTTGAGAAAGGCACAATATTTTTGGCCAAGTTCAAATCCACGAGAGTTAGAGAAAAGTCGTGAAAGGAGTCATGCCCTCGATTTATAAGAAAACTACTTGTTTAGGTTTTTTAATTTTCTACTTTTAATGGAAATTTAATGATTTAAAAAAAAACATCCTGTATTATTGATCCAATGGATTTTGTTGCTGATGTGGATTAATTTTGCAAAAAAAGGTATGTATTACTAAAAATTGCAAACTTTCACTACACAAGTCCGAAACTTTTTTTCAATATTTTAATAAAAATTGGTGATTAACAGGAGCTACTCGAGGGAAATCGCTGGCTAGTGCTAGTCAACTTCAAAGTTCAACGCTCTAAAATGAATAAACTTAAATTTGCGAAGGCATTGAACCTCATTTTATGATACTCATGAATAAAGTAATGCAATGATTTTTCACAATAAAAGCTAAAGCGATAACATTAATGAGAATTTTCAGAATAATAAAATGGTAGAAGAATGGGTCATTACTTTAACTTAACATCGAAACGCGCAGTGTGCCCCAGCAAGTTGTAAAAAAATCAATCTTTACTATGTAGTTACTGCAAGCGGCTTCGTGTGTGTTTTATCGGTATAAAATATTATTGTTTGGCACTTTTTTGATACCAAAATGCTCTATCCGTTCGGTAGTTTTTGCGATTGATTATCAAACACCCTCGCATTTTACTTTAGTAAGTAGTCGCCCATAAAACGTACACACGTGCACATCAAAAGTTGCTTTAAATAATTTAATAATTGTAAAATTCCTTCTTTGACAAATAAATAAAATAAAATAACGTTTATTATCACAAAAACAAACTGGTACATACTCATATATACATACAAATTCTAAATTGAGTCGGATAGCAATCTTATTCTATGTGCATTTGAATATTTTTCTAGCTCATAATGTGATATGAATTTTAACTATATCGATTCAGTTGTTTTGGGTTAATTGAGAAACAAACATTAATATACCCGTCTATACTACTAGGGCGAATTAACATGCCACCTAGCTGACACTCTCGCTCGGAACTTGATGCTTCTCCCACTGCCCTGCGCGGCGTCCTTATCATTACTTATCATTACCAAGTATTACAGGACCTCTTCTCTATCAATCCAATTCCATGCTGTACTTTGCACAAACGTCATTCGAGCCAGGTGTCATGTTCATTCGCCCGAGTAGTAGTAAATTACCCACACGAAATTTCGCATTTATAATATTAGTAGGATAATTTTATTCATCAAAACATGGGAGTATTTATGCGCGAGGTCCCCGTTCATTCCTCCTCCAACCTCTATTTCTATTTGGAATTGCTAACTAGATCCGAACATGTTGACAATAGATCGTCAAATACGACTCGGTTCCCGAATGGCAATAGAATGGTTTTTTTTTATTCGTCGCTTACGAACTGTCGAATCATGAATAATTGACTGCGTTTTTGTACTGTTATTTTTGTAATAGACCAACAGTGCTTAAATTTGATATGTATAAGCTCGTAAAGACTTTTTTTTATACCGATACTACGCGAGACTACATTATAAGTAGACGCAAAACTCTTTATTTTTTTTTTAAATGGAGGAAAGATGGCAAGAAACAAAGTTCCCTTTCAGCAACGGTGGGACATTTAGACTTTTTTGTCCCATCTGTCACCCTAGGCGGACAGAACAGGGTGACAGATGGGAATAATTATCTATTAGAACTTGCCTCATATTATTACGATGTGTTTGATGAAGGGTCAACAGAAGTCCAATAACGGAAGAGATAAAGAAATCCATTAGATAAATCAACGTTTTCATTTCCATCAGGAAAATATTATGAACTATTTACCCGACTGCCAAGGAAGGGTAATGTTTTTCGCGCGTATCTCATATGTATGGTTTTTTTTTAATAATCAAAATGGCGGATTTTGGAGTTAAATAGTAAGTCGTTAATGATTTTTTGTTGACCAGACCTATCGAGAAGATTATCAAAATGAAGGTATTTAATATGAGATACGCGCGAAAAACATTACCCTTCCTTGGCAGTCGGGTAAATAGTTCATAATATTTTCCTGATGGAAATGAAAAAAAAAAGAAGATTACAAATATAAGTATAATTATGTATATTAATTATATGTTTACATTTAATTTGGAATAATTAATTGACAATGAATGTATAATTATTTCGCAGTCGGGTTTTCAGTTTTTCGAACTATAAGCTTGTTCTATGCATGTTACAGACACAAAAAGAAAGTAACATAACCTACGTAAGCATTAATTAGGCAGAAAAGAATTTCTTTGTAAAATCTACTTATTATTACTATTTTATTTACCTTTTGAAATTTAGTTTAAATCCAACACCAAAAATTTCATACCTGAAACAAAATACAAAATTCATGAAAAACCATTGCTGTAAAAATAATCGACGAATTGTTACAATAATAATTCAAAGGGCGCTTTGCACGTGTTTGAATTCAAATGTACCTACCGTTTTGCATCAGAATTAGAACATGGATGAAAGATATTTCATTCGTTTTGTTCAAAACCTGTAGGTTCATAACGTATGGATATAAACTTTAATATTTAAAATTATATCAAAATTTTTTGAACTTAATGATCAATTTATATTAAACGACTATGGAATTAGATTTTATTTTATAAAGACTGCTTTTTTGAAAGAGATTGCTTAAAAAACGCCGTGTTGGCCGAGTGGGAGATACCTCAATTTTCGATCTGAAAGTCGTGGGTTCAAACCCGGTCGTACACCATAGGATTTATCTTTTCAAAAAATATATGTGTGCATTAAAACGCGTTCTTAGGTGAAGGACACATCGTGAGGAAAGGCTCCTTTCGTGCACTTGACACACTTTTTTGAACTTTTTAGTTAACTAAAAAGTTCAAAAAGGTGTGTCAAGTGCACGAAAGGAGCCTTTGTTTGAGGAGCACTTGAAATCCTTTCCCCATACTGGTTTAAAAGAACTAGTAACACGATAAGAAAAAGGAGCTAAAATAAGTTATGCTTTAGATCTCAACTTTTCAATTAAATACCTAGTTGTTTTTTTTTTAATTCAAATTAAGGTCTTATTAGTTTCAAATAAAAAAATCTGTTGATATCTCATGTTTCTCATGCATTCTCCTCTTATTTCCTCACTTTTCCGACATCAAAAAGCATATTAAACTCGCTGTATGATAAAAAAAACATACGTTGTAGTTCATCTCTATAATGTTCTGCAATTCTGAATAATTTAGTTCAATTTATCAAAAGCTTGTGAATTGTGCAGAAAATTTATTTTATGGAATTTAAAATGTTACGTGCACGATAGGACTTTTATACTTTTAGACTGCTCATGCAATTTTTCTCCTGTTGTTAGTTATAAATAGTTATTTCTTAAACATGCGCGGAAATATTGTCATTACTTTTAAATAAAGAATACGCGAAGTATCATATTTACGTAGACTGTGTGTTTTTTGAATTTGGAACGAAGAGCGCGCCGGCAATGTTGAATGAAACGGTGTGCTGTTTGAATTTGGAACGAAAAGCGCGCCGGCAATGTTGTATGAAACGGTGTGCTGTTTGAATTTAGAACTCTTTCATCTATCGTACACATTGCGTTCTCGTGGCTGTATAGCGGTATAGTCACAGATGCGAGTAATTTTTTTTGGCGCAAACTGTAAAATAAAAATAAGAAATTGGCGGTAAAGCAGATTTCGTTGTTATTTTGTTATTAAAAATAAATTCAAATGAGTTCCGATGATTTTGAAAGTGAAAATGAAATGGACATTGACTGCACTCCACCAGATTTAATATCGGAAGCTAAATTAGCGATGGAAAACCTGCTTCCAGCGAAATCTAAAGAAAAATATAGTATTTTTGGCATACTTCAATGAAATTGCTAAAACTAAAAAGCCATCTACATTATGAGCGATTTATTCTATGCTGAAATGTACAGTTCATATTAAAAACGGTATTGAACATAATTTAAAAAGCCCTTTTTTATTTCCTTGCATTTTTTTAAGAAAAGCACTATATATTTATATTGCCTGTCTCGTATTATTGAAGTCCTCGCCTGCGGCTCGGCCTTCAAACTCATACTCGACCTCCAATTGCCTATTTCGCTGCCTTTGCAATAATGTACTATTTGTACACCAAGGGCCTGAAGCAAGGCATTTTTTACCAGACAATTAGCATTTAGCTGATATTTTAGTCGAGTATAAAATGATCTTCAGGAACGAGGTATACACAGTGTTCACTTCAATTGCGAGGAAATTAAACAAATTAAAACGGAAATGAGCGCCCATTTCGTAATTCAAAAACAGAGACAGCCATCCAATGTTACCACGATATTCGATATTCGAAAATAGTTATGTTTAGGTTCCTCATAATACCTTGATCTATGGGTATTTATTATGAAGGACCAAAGTTCAAAATTTGAATACCTTGCTTAGCTTCCGACATGAAATCTATTACAACTTAACCTCTTTGAACTGATTTTATATGTAATTATTTTTTTGCCCTAGGGCCTAAAATGCAGTTTTACTCCCCCTGCCTAGGCACATAAAATTGAACTTTACGAGCATGAGAAGTGAAAAATATATTAAAATATTGTAAGAGCGCTATCTTTAAGCATGTATGAAAAGAGTTATTTTATGCATGTGCGAGTCTCTTCAGACTCACACAAGGGTAAGAAAGCGTGTTAATTGGCTTTGATAAGTCTCTGAAAGGGCTAATTTTTTTCAAAAAATGGTAGGTTAATCAGTCAAGTACCATTGAGTTTTAAGCTTTGATGACGACAATTCACTAGAGATACAATTTGTATACGTATACGTAGAATTATCGTATACAGGGTGTGGCGTAATAAGTGGATAATCAGCTGCGGGTGGGGGACTTCAGGACTTATCAGAAAATGAAAATATGTACCTAGTAAAAATCCCACGGACTTCGAGTTACTGAAAATTTTTAAAACTTTCATATTTTTTACCTTTTAAAATGGAAGTTTTGTTAACGTCCAGTAACTGGAAATACGTGGGATTTTTACTGGGTACATATTTTCATTTACTAATCAGTCTTGAAGTCCCCCATCCGCAGTTGAAGGTTGTCGCAGCGCGACACAAAGTAGTCGGACCGTGCATTCGATTCGCGGCTGTGCGTGTGCGCTCGTGCATTTTTTCTACGGACAATCCGGTCCTACATTTTAAATTTAATTCATCATCTATGTGATCTCAATGCGCTTGCATCATTTTTCTTGTAAAAGTTTAATAAACGAAGTGAAAATACATATTTGGTTCTAATTCAACTCACGTAGTCTTCTACAAAGGTTTATCCACTCATTACGCCACACCCTGTATATGCCTTTCCCTTGAATGTCTTCGAATTTAGGATATTTATCGAGACGATGCCTTATATAGAGTGCAGCCTGATATATCAGCAGCGATCTATCAGAGAAGTGCCTTGTTCGTTGGTCACTTTTTTGGCAAAATGTATTATATTTCAAAAGCACCAATTTATTCTCTAGATAGAAGGGTTCATACCATTTATCACGAAGAATAATGACAATTCAAAACCGTTCAGCGCCATCTATAGAATGCAGACGAAGATATCCCGGGAAAGAAATATTTAGCCAATCCCATCCATCAAGGGAATAGGGATGGGGTAAAGATTTGATTTAAACCGAATTTGAAACATTCGGATCCGAATTGGACATAACTATGAACTTGCGTCAAGGTCGTTTTTCAATATGTACTTAAATATTTTTATTAATATGTTATCTTTTGCAGATTAATCTAGTTATTTATAGATTTAAGATTCTCAACTAGTATTTAATCTTAAAATTAAATTTTTGAAAGGATAATAATCCAAATTTATATTGGTTGATTGAGCTTTGATAAATGCCGAATTTCGGCAATAGAACTCGATTACCGAAAAACCAATCGTAGCAATTCTAACTGAGGAATATTCCTAGGTTTTCAATAGAAGATTGATTATGCCGCATAGATTTATGCCTTATAGAAATAATAATATAATATTCCATCCATAAGCCTTGCAGATTTCCGAAGGTAATTTATTTATTAAAATTATAGGTATTATGCAGAACGGAGATTTTAAAAAACGCATTATTTAATAACGGATTATCAAAATGTATGTAAGCAAAAAGGGTAAAACAAACAACTACTAAACAATACCATTTCATTTTTTTATTTTGTATTAAGTAGGTATTCTACTTTTGTAAACAGATAAACAAAATCTTTATTTCTTCTTTATATAATACACTGTTACCAAATGTGAAAACTACTTAGCTTGTAATGTATATCATATTTAACCTTTATTTTAAAAATAATGCTGTATGTTTGCAAAAAAATCTAAGTTTTCAGTTTTAGTTACATCGAAAACGGCACTGCGACCCTTTTGAGCATTCCATAAAATTATCTTTAAGATTTGGCCACCCAAGTCTATAAGTATAAAAAACACCCTGTATATTGATTTCTCGAATCTTCGGTTTCTCTAACATACAGAAACTGTAAGAGCAACACACGCCTCTACAAGCTTGTGCGAAAACAAGCTATCTTTGTAACAGCGTCGGTGCAGTTTACAGCAAAAATGTTATTTTTACGCTCTCGTTCTGACGGGGTTCATTTTTGTTGAGTGCGCCTTTTCTTAGTGAGGGTGGTTTTTTACGAGCTAGGTACCAATAGATACCTAGCATATTTTCAGTACCTAAAAGGTTAGAGTTTGTAGCTAAGCCACAACGGGTTTTTTAAACGGGTATGGCCGCACATAGGTTTACCTTTTAGTTTAGAATTAGGTACTATCTACGTTTTTATTTATTATAAAAGCCGTGTTGGCCGAGTAGGAGGTGCTTCGACTTTCGAATTGAAGGTCGTGGGTTCGATCCTAGTCGTACACCAATGGATTTTTCTGTAGGTACAAAAAATCTATGTGTGCATTAAAACACGTGCTTAAAGTGTGTGAAAGAAGTTTCAGGAAACCGGCATTCATAGAACCCAAAAAGTTCGAATATGTGTCAAGTGCACGAAAGGAACCTTCGAGGCAAACTTGAGATCCTTTCACCACACTGGTTCGAAAAAAACACTTTCTTTATTTCTGTCTTTCAAGTATGGTTAGTTACAGACAGGTCTTATGAATGTATAAAGTAGAGTTATGCCGTTACTAGATAGGTTATGTACCTACGCGTTCAAAGTCTAAGGCTTAAGCGAGTCATAAATCATATAATAGTGACGCAGCGCTAATCCAAAACAAATAAGTCCCGAAAAGTCCCAAAAATGCTGAAGTGGTCATCAACACGCGTTAACCCTTCGGCACAGGCGTGGGCGGGGGAGACCCATCACAGTTAAATGAGAACAGCTAGTTCAACCAATGTGGCAAATATCTTATAAATTGTAAAATAATAGAGTAGTATTTAACTAACACTTGAACTTTAACTTTTAACTTGCATAGTATGTCATAACAATGAAATGCTAAATTTAAATGGCTTAATTTTTTCAAAGTATAGTGTCCAAAACTGTCATCCAAAAATGCAATGAATTTTTTCACGTAAGAACCACAAAACCAATAGAAAACGGGTTTCAATTTTGCGAGTGAACCAACCCTTTCACGGCTGACCAGTGGGGTCTGAATGACCACTGCGATGAATGCTGCCCTATAAATACTCAATAGGCTCGTTACGGTCATTTGTGCCGGATTCTATGGCTGTCTGTTGCTTTGTTATAAGGGTTGGGATAAAGGAGCTCATATTTCAGTGATTCATACACCGAAAATGGACAAAACAAAAAGATCTTGGATTTTTAATGGGAAGTAGAAACGTAGTATTAGATACATACATACTATTTTACAAACTACATATTAATTTAATATAATGGCAAAACTACTGATATAAAAAATACCATAATATAGGTATTCGTTTCTTATCTAATCTATATTTTCCTCATTATCTTGATAAAACTAGTAAAAAAATTATGATTTTAAACGCGACGATCATTGTCACTTTTTACGAATATAATTTGCACTTTGCAAAACCTACATATTTCCATTAAAAAAAACGTTACAGTTCAAAGCACGAAAAACTCGAAGGCCCACACCACAAACCCCACAGCAATCAAAAACAAAAATCTCCAATCCATCGAATACCAAAACAAATAAAATATGAACCCTCTGGGGTGCAAATAATCATCTACCCACAATAGTCGACGGTATTATCCATGGAGGGTTACGATCGAGTGGAGTAGCCTCACAATACCACTCGAAATGCTTTACCATTCATAAAACGCAGTAGCTGAAGCTACGCTTATGCTCAAGTTCTACAACAGATATTTGAGAGCAAGTTTATTTTTTCACAAACAATAAAATGTAAGGTTTTATATTTAAAGAAGAAAAGTTGGATACAATTTGGACATTACTTTTTTATCCAGCTTAGGAGAGTTTTAAAATATTTATTCCTGACATTGTAAATACGCATAATATTAACAAAGCCAGTATTCACAAATTTTTAGCTTATAGAGGGCTTGAAGCAGCTTAGAAACTCTGCCACTGGAACTTTTCCATGAGACAAGACGATTTTTTTAAGCTCGCATTACATTTTTTAGGGATAAACAAGACTGGCACTTGTAAATGTATACCTATTTGTTGTTGCGAAAAGTATACTCCAACCATTAACCCTCCACGTGCGTCGAGGGGCTTAAGTGGCTGTACCTAAATGAATAGCTCCTCTCTCCCCCCACTGAGCGAAAAAAGCCTTTTCAGCTAAAAATGAACCCATTTTAAACAACACTCATAGTTCGCGTAATTTTTAATTACGAGTTTTCGAGTTTGGTTTAGGAGATAAGTTTGGGAAAGAGGAAATAAAAAGGGTCTTAATTTTTGGTTTAATACTAGTTAAACGATGTTTGATAAATAGCATTGTAAACATATGTTTTAGTAACTAAAATGTCGAATGAGCTCATTATATTATATGAAAATGCGGAGCTTCATAAATTACAATAATATTTAAAACGCTAATCTTATGAGTGTGATGAATGGATGTTTTTTACTTTTTTTTATGGATATAGTTTAAGATGCAAAAGATCATAAGTTAATCACACCCGTCATTGCCATGAGTCGAAAATGAAACAAAAAAAAAATACATGTGTGTATGTTAGAAATAAATATTTCATACTTTTAGCCCAACTCTAAATGTTGTCTATATTTAAAGCACTCATTTAAAATGTCCTTCAAAAACTGCTACATTTACATATTTATACGCTCACTTCACAATATTAATACGCAATTAAACCTACCCCACAGGCCCCACACCTTACACTGAAGGTAAAAATGACGTCTGGTTTTTATTTTTCTTGAATCTTGAAATTTGTAAAACCCACTTGCGTTATAATAGAGCTGGGTCGTAAGTGCCCTCCGGTCGAGCCCCACTGAATGGCAGAGGGCTCTTTCGACCCAACATAGATATTACGGGTTAAAAATGGGCGCCATTTTTTTCGAAATTTTGAATTGTCAAGCTAATTGGAGAGGTGGTTGTTTTGATAATTTGAGTTCAATAAAAATTGTATTGTTTTATTTTCATCGATTTTTGAAATGAAAACTAAAAATGATGAAACTAAAGAGATTTATAAAACAGTATTCTTATATGCATCAAATTATTTAAGTTTAACTGATATTTTATGAACAATCACACAGTGCAAACACACGCAGTAGGTAATCTCTCAAGGATGTTAATGTGCTATGTCAACGAATATAGCAATTCAATTTCACAGTTCTAAGCCACAGTGTCAGGCACACGGTAGGACTTTGTGACGATGAGTTTTGCATTCCTGCAATTAAAATTGTGTACCTATTATGAATGTTTCGTAATGTTTCGTATGAATGTAATATACTTAATGAAATTGAAGCGACATAATTATCTACACGTATTAAAAACTTCTGTTTCTAGACTATCTCTGTTTGTCTTTGATATATTAAAATAACAACAAATAATGTATCAATAATTAAAAAGCCGTGTTGACTGAGTTGGAGGTGCCGCGACTTTCGTTCCGAAGGTCGTGGGTTCAAATCCGGTCGTACACCAGGGATTTTCTGTTCAAAAAATCGAATGTGTGCATTATAATACGTACTTGTGAACGTACGGTGAAGGAAAACATCGTGAGGAAACCGGCATGTCATAGAACCTAACAAGTTTGAAAAACATGGGTCAAGTGCACAAATGGAGCCTCTTAGAGGCGCACTTGAAATCCTTTCACCACACTAGTTTGAAAGAATTGATGGACACAATAAGAAGAAGTATTGTATCAAATTTTTCATTATTTATCGCCATATTGTGCATTTACCACAAAAAAATTGTACCTACACAATTGTATTTCGATGTTTCTTTCAGTAGGAAGTTTTTGACTCAACCGTTGTTCTTTTATTATTTTATGTTCTGTGGCTAAATCCCTATCCACGTCTTCTATTTCACATCCAACCGTGCGTGAACAATATGCGAGCGACTTACGAACTTAATCTACGTATTTTCCTATACTGTGATATTCCGCGTATTTCTTTACACTGTGGCTCAACCCCAAAGGAGTTTCGAGAAAAAACATGATTGAGCCGGATATATGGATGTTGAATCCGGATATAGGATAATATATGTATGTTTTCAAGGATATCAAATTCCTTTATAACGCCATTTTTATTAAAAAGGTAAATCTGAAAATAAGAGCCTTATTTTTACCCGACTGTGAAGAAGAAGAAGAGTTATAGATAATTGATTGATTCAATTTCAATTCAATTTTCAATTCAATTTATTTATTAAACAAAACATTTCACTTAGGTCAGTTATCGGTGGCCCCACACTAGGCTTTTGGCCTGTATCGTGGGAACCAAAAAGATACACATACACAGAAGAATTATCAGAAAGGACCGGCATATTGTTACATAAATTAGAGAAATACAATATCATAATGGTGAAACATGTTGACAAACATTAATTTTAATTCAGGCGTTACTTTGCGGAAATCCATATATATTAGTATTATTTCCATATTTAAATAGTATAAATATATTTAGTAATAAATCCGCTTAACTTCTAAACAAAGGTCTTAATTAACTTAAGGGTAATCTTCAAGGCGAATTTCCGTACAAAGTGTTTCGAGCAAACACTCAAAAATTACGCCGTATTATAGTAATTTCTTCACACTAGTTATTTCGTCTATGTTTACCGATTGTGTGAACAAAAAAAAAAGGTATCATACCTTAATTTAGATTTTATGTGTTTTAAAATTAGTCGAAATTCATGGAAACTCACGACTACTATGTCATGTGACTATTAGCTATTCTGTGTCGTAAGTTTTCATGAATTTCGACTAATTTTAAAACACGTATAAAATCTAAATTAAAGTATAAAACCTTACAAATTTTTGTTCACACCATCGGAAAACATAGACGAAACGAATAATGTGAGGTATTTGGTGTTTACGGTCACTAAAACAGTCCAATTGAAGTCGGTTGTCTATGTTTTTGTTAAACCTTGATCATTATGGTAAAATTTGTGTTAAGACTAAAAACCCTAGCCATTTTAAACTACAATATAAGGTACCTATATTTCACCGGCACTAATTTTCCCACCGAGTAATATCTAAACGAGTACAGTGAGTTTTTTTTTCTATGAAATTAGCTAAATTGACCACCTTTTTGCTGCGTTTTCCATACACTAAGGTATTTTATTATAGAACCATTATAATAAAATAGTTGTTTGACTACACCAGCTCAAAGGTAAGTAAAGTAGAGTTTAAGGTAAACTGTCAAACTGCGTGGAGCCGTGTGCAGTGAGGCGAGCGTCCCTCACGACGTTACCCGCCGCGGCGGTTGGCACGGGGGCTTTTATAGCGAACGACTTTTACACATTATTTGTTATAAGTGATAAAATCATGATTATTATGAAAAAACTCAAAACAATTGGATTATTGATTTAAATCGGATTTATTTGATCAAAATCAGATTATTCGATTTTTTTAATATTCGTATCTTATTTATTTCTGAATTTATTTATTGCTCAGAAAAACTACAAAACCATTTTTACCTAACAAGTATGAGAAACTTCATATTATTATTAGTATTGCCTATTTGTCGAGAAATCTGCATTTAATTAATATTCAGTGAATATTTCAGTCAGCTTCGTATTTAGCGTTCTCTAATTAGAGCCTCATCGATGCGCACTTGAAATCCTTTAACCAAACTCTTTGTTGGAAAGAACTATTGACATGATAAGACTAACAGACAGCAGAAGTACCATAATTGAATTGGAATACAAAAACGCAAAAGCTTTTTTTATTTTACTAGTAGTGGTATCTTATGTTAAGCCAAGGTTTCACAAAAAAAAAATTATTGAATTATTAAAAAAAAAACAAATTATGATATAAAAACTTTTTATTATGCGCCAGCACTTCTATCAAGTTTCAAGTCTCTATTTTGTAATGTTTATGTAATGCACGAAAGAAGCCTCTTTGAAGCGCACTTGAAATCCTTTCACCACACAGGTTCGAAAGAACTAGTGACACGATAAGAAGAAGAAGTCTCTATGTTCAACGGTTTGGCCTGTACGTTGTCTGACAGTCAGTCACATCCAAGATTTTTTATATAAATGATTGATAACTTAAAAACTTTTAATTTCGAGGTCGGTTCACGATCGTGTCGCGGTTGTATCGGTCGCTCTAAATCTCAAGAAGGATTGCGCACTGGCGCGTGATTCCGGCGTCCTGCGATCGGCCAACGGCTTACATTTCTTTGTTACGAGACAATTTTTTACATTGTTGTATTGCCTTGTTTTTTTTATATCAAAGATGCAAACGAAAAATAAATTTAGTGTTATTAAGTAGGTAATTACTGAGTAACTGTTTGAGTCATGAGCAAGCGCGATCATTTACCATCGAAAGAGCGCTTTCTTAGTATCGTAATTCAGTAACAAAATAATACCTCCATGTATTTTTGAGGCAAATTTATTTAAGGCGTATAGTATTTCTCTCCTTCGCTCGCGCGTAATAGAGAGAAAAAAATCTTTAGACTGTTTTAGTGACCGTTAACACCACTGAAAAGTCACAGGGAAGCAAAAACGCAATTTCGTTTACTTCGACGACATATTTTTTCCAGTTATAAACTAAACTACTGAATCGACTTTGATGAAATTAGTATGGGATAATCTGAAGGTTCTGAATTCAAATCGGTCTATAAACAACAAATTTCTGGGGTAGGTACTAACAAACATTAAAAAAAAACATTCAACCAAATTGATAACCTCTTTCTTTTAGAAGTCGGTTGAAAATGAAGCTTAAGGCTAATCCTCAAATCCGAATTCCATACAAAATGTTTCGGACAAATACTCAAAAAGTACGCCGTATTATAGTAATTTCTTCACACTATGCGTTTTGTTTATGTTTTTTGATTTAGTCAACAAAAAAAGTGAAAGGTTTCATACTTTAATTTAGATTTTATACGTGTTTTTAAGTTAGTAGGGTTAATTTTAAAACACGTATAATGTCAATGCTATGCAATGCAATGCAATGCTAGACCAGAATTATTAAAAACCCTACAATAAATTGAAAGTCCTAAATATAGCAATATTTTGGTCATGGGGTCTCTGTACCTGATCTCCCTTACCAGGCAGGAATTTCAACCAAAAACTAAATATTTTTACGAACGCAAGTTACTTTATTAAGTCCACAAGTTAACTCAAACCGAAAGTAAGTACTGAACAGATTCATCTGGAACTTGGCACAACAGCTAATTTCAACCCGCAGCCACGCGGGTGGTCGCGGGTGGTCGCGGGTGGACCAGTCACCCCTGTCACGGTAAATAACCCGGTGGGTGTACGCATCGACGCGTGTTTCCTGCCACAAACTGACGCGAGCGGGTTGCCACTTACACTTGACACATTGCAAAGATAGAATAACGAGTAATGCCTTGATCACACGTACCTAGTACTCAGCCGAGAGCCCTGTCTCGGCCGAGTACTATGTACAGTCGGCTTTATAATTGTCTTTACACCCAGCTTACGCCGATGTTCTTTTGTGATTAAACTACTTGTGGTTTATATTAGGGGTATATCTTAAGGGTTTAATCACATCAGTAGTTTATTCACGCACAAACATGATGTGGTTGTGTGAGTGGTTTAACACAGGAGAAAACCGGCGTAAGCTGGGTGTAAAGACAATTATAGAACCGACTGTACGTATAAATAAGCATAGCGCCGAGTGCTCGGCTGAGCGAGTGATGTAAGCTAGAGAAACATTTTTACTCCCTTCGGTCATTTAAGTTGAATTCTATCACTGCTTAGGATTCTGGCTAGCCTTGTCATCGACGCTTATGACATACGGGTAACACTGTTATGCCTAAATCACGCATACCGAGCAAACATAAAAAATGTATGAGGCGATATTTTATATATAATTCTAAGTCATTATTGTACGTCCGAAAGGATAAGCTGTTGTTTCTTTTTATACTCTACCACTTGTACGAATTCACACAGTTTTTGTCAATAAAATATTCTTATTCTTAATTGCCAAAAAACCTTAATGGAAAATACAAAAGTACGTTGTATCTGTGCAGTCAGAATTTTGGGTTACTACAAAATGACAGAGTGACAGCGGCGCGAGTGCGGCGCCCGAGCCAAGCTGCAAGCTGCGATTCCAATTTTTATCATTATTTATATTGGAAAAAAAGTCATCTCATTAATAGTTTTATGTGTGCAATAAAGAATTTAAGAATTTAAATTTAAGAACTCATTTCTCATCCTATATTTGTATATGTATTTTATTTATCTGTGTTCAGTAACGGCAAAATATTATGCGTGTTTTTTCTGTTAACTGAAAATTTGCGGTGCATATTTCAATGATAACTCAGCATTATAATCTCGTCATCTCGCGTAATTTAATGTTGGGAAAACTCAACTTTGCATACATTTATTACAAACTCAGTACAACTCGTAAACCTGGCAAGTTTTGTAGTCAAGTTGTTTTCAATTCGGAGAGAGCGAAGTTGCCATTCGAGGGCGGATGATAAACAGGTGTTCTTATTTGCATTTTGTCTCCCATAGGCCTGTTTTTGGGTTTAATTTGAAAAGTTTTATGGCTTCTTTTCAAATGGTAGAGTGGCTTGAAAATAGCTTTTTTTTATTTCATGCGAATAGTAAATAAATAGTTTATAAATCAACATTGTTTTCTTTCTTAAGCGTCGATGACACACAAGCGTTTTTACAAGCTGATTGTTGGTGTTTTTAAAAGCTAGCGTGTGAGCGTGTTAGCTTTTGAGAAGGATTGTCAACAAGCAGATTGTAAAACGCCGATGACACTGGGCGACTTTACGTGTAAAAGAGCCGTGTGTCATCGTACTATTAGTACGCGATTGCTCTTATGTAAGTACTTCTTGACGATTATGCCCGCTTCTTCTTCTTATTGTGTCACTAGTTATTTTGAATTAATATGTTGAAAGGATTTCAAGTGCGCCTCGAAAAGGCTCCTTTCGTGCACTTGACTCGACATGTTTTTCAAACTTTTTGGCTTCTATGACATGCTGGTTTCCTCACGATGTTTTTCATAACCTTTAAGCACGTGTTTTAATGCACACATAAGATCTTTTTAACAGAAATATTCATTGTTGACGACTGGGTTTGAACCTACGACCTTCAGATCGAAAGTCGAAGGCCAACACGGATTTTTGAACTATGCCCGCTAACTAATTTGGAGTCTCTACGTTCAATGCCTCAGCGTTGTTTGTCAGTTAGTAGGTTTTTTTTTACTTACTTATATTTATTGATCTTATTAATCATTCATTCAATCATTAATTACAGTGCACTGCACATCTCAATTTACCATCTACACTTCCTATACCTACATGTATAACTACATTGAGTATAGGGTGGAATAAGTAGCGGCCACTGATTAAAAACGGTGTTCCCATAGAACAACAAGATAAACAGCTCAAAATCAAGATAGAGTCTTAAAACAGGACAAAACAATTCAGGGTGTCTGAAATTGTAGATAAAAATGAAATATTTTAATATACATTTATACGATAGCGTTTTATTAATACTGAAAAGTTTTAGTAATTTAGAACCATAATATTTCCCTGGCGCTGTAACTTCTCTTATTTGAAATTTAGCATCGGACTATCATGCCATCATACGCAAAAAAAACACCTCACTGCTCTGCAGAACGTGGAACAGTACCAACAGCATCCTACAAGTCACCGGCGCAGATATGACTCGCCCATCATGCAAACTTTCAATCGGGTTTTGATATGGTGCTCATGATGATAGTTAATGATTTTAATGTCTTTATATTGGTTCTACATTTAAAGTTGCCCGAAATAAATATTTTCATTTGATTTAATTTGATTTATGTGATAGAAATTGGCAAAATTGACCGTTTTATTTTGGCGCGTTTTCAAAGTTCTAAGGTGTAATTCTTCACTTGAATACTTGTATGGTAGCGGCAGGTTCCCACGGGTGCCGTTTGTCGTTCCGCTCCGCCGCCGCCGGCGACCTTGTGCCGCGCTTAGACCCTACCCCGGACCGTCTCGGGTTCAACCAGGTTTTAAATAAAAACACGTATGAAATTTTAACATAAAATTATGATCATTATCATAAACCTGTAGCTTTTATCAATAATAAAAAAAAACTCCCTTCTAAAGTGATATAATCAAGGCTTAAAAAAAAATCCTACATCCGATTTCAATTGGATTGTTCTAGTGAACGTGAACACCACTGCAAAGTCACAAGGAAGCAAATTACACAATTCGGGTTACGAGTACTTCGACGACAATTTTACCAGTTATTTTGATTAAACCAAACAACTGAACTTATTTTGATGAGATTTTATGGGATTTTTATGGGAAGTATATCCTTTATAACAAAAAAAAAATTTTAAATCGGTTTTAAAACAAAGTTCAGATTTATCAAACATTTATAAAATATAAATAAACAATTATGAATTGTATTATCAATAGTATGTAGTTTATTTTGATTGTATGTAAGTAGATACTAGTATTTGACTTGTTGGTTTTTTTTAGTATTCTGGTTAATAGCTACAGTGTCCTTTAATAACTAATTGCTCTATAAATCGCAATACAGTAATGCTTACGCAAAATCGCTTTGCGGCAAGCCCACACATATTTAGCTCAATGCATATTCTGAGACCTATATAGAAAATAAATCTTGAATTAAAATATAATAGTTCTACTACTCGGGCGAATGAACATGACACCTGGCTGACACTCTCGCTCGGAACTTGATGCGTCCCCCGCTTCCTCGCGCGGCGCCCTCCGCGTTTTTTCTTCCTCTAATTGTGAAGCCTTATCATTACTTATCATTACCAAGTATTGCAGGCCTCTTCTCTATAAAGATTATCCAATTCCACGCTGTACTTTGCACAAACGTCATTCGAGCCAGGTGTCATGTTGATTCTCCCGAGTAGTACATCTTGTATAAAGGTACAAAAGTAACCATTTATTAGTGGAGGTCAAACCGGGTGCATCCAGCCAAGCGTGTTGAAGGCAGGTCGTGGGAAAGTTACATCACGCGGGCTTGCTCACGTAAAAACAAATCTGAGTGTTTTATAATAAGGTCATAGACCATTTAATTGGCTACGTGTGAATGCGTGTGAGCTGGGAATCAGCGGGTTGGATTCCCGCAGCATATAAATGTGCATTTTTTTTTTTAATGGGAAAATTATCCCGCAATAATATACCGAGTGTCCCACGCCCATGCTATATTTATGTTTAAACAATTAGTTAAAATAAAAAATTGTTCATCGATTTATTAGAAATCCACCAAAAAAAAATCAAAAACATTGGTTTAAATTACTCAAACTAGAACCATTAATTTTTAACCAACTTCAAAAAAGGAGAGGTGCTCAATTTAGTTCTATTTTTACTGTTTGTTACCTCAGAAATTTGTTGTTTATAAACTGATTTGAATAATAAAATAATTAAATAACAAAATAACTGAAAAAATTACGTCATCGAAGTAAACGAATTTGCGTATTTTGCTTTCCTGTGACTTTTCAGTGGTGTTTACGGTCACCAATCAGTCAAATTGAAGTCGGTTGTAGTATGTTTTTGTTAAACCTTGATTATATTGTGAATATAAAGGTGGATGAGATAAATGATGCATTTTTTCATTTTGAAATCCGATTACGCACAATTGTTGTTTGCGAGGATGGATTGATAGATGAATGTTTAATGCTTAATCCCGCTGAAACTACTGACACGGTTGGGTTAGTAACATAAAGTGCAATTATTGAGCTGTCAAGAATGACTTAAGTGCACGAGCACTGAAGCAATTCCTAGGCCTAATGTAAAGGCCTATGTGAATCAAAGTCCTGTCTATCAGAACAGTGCTCTACACAGGACTTTTTTAATTTGATTGCGGTCTAAACAGGTTTCGTTAGAGTGCTCAATTCGTATCGTTTCATAGTTATCACGTTATCTTTAAAATTAAAAATAAACTTGGTCGACAGTCAGTAATAAGGCAGGTTTTGACTAAAACCGTACGGTAATTGAAGTTTTAAATGTTATCGAAGTCAACACGCGGTCGCGGGTAGTTTCACATTTTCATAACGTCCCGTGTTTCAGCGGTAGCGGACAAAACTAGTTAAAACTGGTTACAACCGCATTTTGATAGGGTTGTCAGTAACAGCAGCAATGCTATTAAAATGAAAACTATTTGGATGGTAAATTACAAAATATACACGACAAGTTTTTAATTACCAAAAAATAATAATTGGGCAATGCAGAAGGGGTATTACGTTGTATCTGTGCAGTCAGGGTTTTGGGCTACTACAAAATGACAGAGTGACAGCGAGGCGAGTGCGGCGCCCGAGCCGAGCTGCAGCGAGATAAGTGCCCGAGTTTGCCAAACGATGAATTAAACTTAAATAATTTATCAATGATTCGTACTGATTGACGCAAGGCCATAGAAAATTTACTAACGGTAACAGTGTGTCTAATTTTTATCTAAATTATATTGAAAAAATCTGGAAAAAAAACATACTTACTAGGCTTTTTATCCCGATACCAAATCGATAAGCAGGCAAAGTCACGGGTTGACAAAGGTAAAGATTTATTTGCCAAAACACAAGTACAATATATTATGATCTTAAATAAATTGGTGTCCTAGGTATGTTCTACCTTTAGTTTCTAGTACTAAAGTATTGCATATCTGTGGAGAGTGACAGCCCTAGTGATGTTATCACGCATAATATTTGACTCATCCTGTTCCCTTCGTACTCGTACATCCATCAAAATGCCATGTATTATGAAATGTACGTGCATAATTACGAAATTGCATTATTTCAGATCTGAATTCACGTTATGATATGAATGTACATAGTGAAATTCAGTCGTATTTGGGTTAAATTGATTTAAAATATTAACTACGAAATATTTAAAATGCCATCTGACTACAGTCATGTTTTAATCTTGACACTTGCGGTGCAAAAATGTATGACTTTTTCTGCGTTCACAAGCGTACATAATAAGTATGTGTTTTTTTAATTTTGAAAATCACGTAATCTATATGGTACTGTATTTATTTTGACTATGATCAGCCAGCGGATTTGGGTGTTTAATTTTCTTGGGAAATGATAATCAGGCTTTTAATTAGTTACAATTTGTCCATAAAAATTATATAGTATTGGTTGAATAACAAACAGACAAACATCCTTTCAAAATATGATAATGAAAAATCTAATGAGTAATCCCACTAAAACCAATAATAAGAAGTTTATGGGTTTCTATATCGTCTATGGAAGAATTCGAAACAAAAGTTGCATCCCGAAATTGCAGGCGAATCCGCGTGTGAAAGCTAAATAACATACTGAATTAATATCTCATCTATCCCAAAGGAGCGTTTCACAAAATTCAAAATGACGTCGTAAAAGCACTACGCAAAATTCAGTTCAAAACGCAAATCTACAAAACGCTTTTAACGTTGATACAAATTGTGCTTAAATACGTACGTAATAGAACACAAAATTGAACAGCTTTTTGAATAAGCTGCAGTGAGAATCCAATCGTAGGAATGAAAGGGTGAAGTACAGTTCGCAAAAAAAGTTGAGGAATTTTAAATCTTATTACTCAACTAGTTGACATCCTCGCCATTGCGTTGCGTTTGTGCTTACGCTGCTTAAAAAACATTCCCTCGACATTTCAAGTCTGTACGTTCATTAGTTTAGCCCGTACGTTGTCTGTCAGTCAGACAGCCAGTTATGACCAAGCCTTTTATATTAATCATACTATTATTATTAGGCTCGATTGAAGACCTCAATCAGCTCCTTAACCTCTGAATTGAAATAGGTGATCACTTTCAAATAAGAAGAGATATAAGAACAGAAACACATACAATCATACATACACAGGCTTGATTTGGCTTGGATCTAAAGTCTTTCTAACAATAAACGTTTGGCATTAAAATAACTGATTTATTTCACACTAGTTTTTGTTAAAAAGATTATAGAAATAGGAAATGTAATTCAACTTTTATGTTGACGGTACAATTTCCTTCGCTCGAAATGTCACTACAATTTTGAGCTTTATATTATTGACAATAAAGTTGAAATTTGTTTACACTTAGAATATTTCCAACGAATAGCATTATTTGCATTCTGCAGTCGGTAATATTGTTATTGTGGATTTTCCCGCGCTTTTCTAGAACCCAAGAGAGCGCTCGTCTTTAAATGCTTTGTTAGTGGTACTTTCATAGTGATAAGCTTTTAGTCATTTGACTGTCCATTTATTTTGTCTTTTATTAGTATTTTTTTACTAAATACAGGTTAAAAGTAAGCTAAAATAATAAAATGATTTATGCATTCGAAATAACATAGTTACATACATCCATTTCAACCAAAATTGCGCTTTGCAGAGTACCTCTCTCTTCTGTATTTAAAAAAGTTTTTATATTTATAAAAACCCAGTAAACTTAAGCGATCGTTTAAAAATCGTACGTTAATATGTAATAATATTAACGAGTTTACTATCACTGTGCTATCACCAATCGAGATGACCCGATAATTTTTTAAAATTTAAAAAAAAAACTTTAGCCAATCACATTTGTCCAAAGTTGTATGTTTGATAATAATGTCCTTGAAGTAACTAACTAACTAAACTAACTGGATGAAAAACTAGAGAACCCTCGACCTGCTTTCATCGGGTATCCCCAGGGACTCGCGATGCGGGACCCTTACTATTTGGTCCTCGATTTATTACACTACTTATTATAAACTTTTTTTTATTATAAACAACCATGTGACTTCACTGTCGCGGTGTCAGGATACACGTAGATCCTTTTTCAGCTCATAATATCTCATAAATATTTAAACTAAAATCTTATGGTAGAGTCATCACTGACACGGGACAGCGGGTTCGATTCCCGCTTCAGGATAAACATTTGTGTGATGATTGGTGTTATCTTTATTAAAAAAAGTATTTCAGTATTCTATCAGTCACCTGGTTCCCATAGTATAAGCTCCATCTAGCCCCAAGCTAAGCAGCTTGGGGCTAGATGGCGTTGTGTGAATAGTCCAAAATATTTTTTTAACACACTAATATTTTGTAATTTTGTGAGAATGAAAAGATGGATGTTATTACGTAGAGACTTTTATTTCAAGTCAACCAATGACGAGACAAGTTTAGCACTCTCTTGATAGTAAAAGATCACGCCTACCTATGACTAGAACAATGTGAACACAGGAATTTGATTCACATTAGCCGGTGCAATACTACAAAAAAGCGGTCCACTTTGAGACATTTTGTTTATCAGTCTCGAAAGCCTAGTAACTATTCAATTATGACCTATAAAAAATACGCTACTTTTAACTTAATATTATTCAAGTAAGGGTGTCGATTCGACAAGTCGATTCTTCTTCACTTTTCTGACACTTTCGAGAACCAAAAGTAAGGTCCCAGGTACGTCAGGGTTGAACTTTGATGTACGTCCACTGGCGGCTACAAATCACCGAGCCCTGTACCCTGTACCCTGTAGTCTGTAGCGTGAGTTATGGACACCCTGTATCTGCATCGAAATTGAACCGTTTTGCATCGCACAAAGGCTTAAATTAACCTTAGTGTCCTGTAGAATGGTTTTATGGAGTTTTTGGTAAAGTAATCTAAACTAAAGTTTTGTGTATATAATACTGCTTTTCATTGGTAGACTGAAAACCAGCCATGGAAGTTTTATAGTGTACCTATAGAAGCTCAGCTGATTATATAAAATATGCCATAAAAATTGGTTCTCTGTAAAGTTGGTTTACGGACGATAGTTGAACGTGAGAAATTCATAACCAGCGTAACGGGACAATGAGCGTTACCGGACAATGACGACAACGTTTTCGTGCATGCAGCAGGCGTTCATCGATTTACTAGACGTCAAAATTAAAACTAGCCAATTTGTAGTAGGTACATTTTTTCTAATGTAAATATAATATAAGGTAATGATGTCGCTTTTGAGTTATTTTAGTGTATTATGCTATGCTATAGATTGGGTATCTACAGTGGCTTATCTTTAGTTCAAATCTAAACCACCGTTAGTCTAATCGGAAATCTAGTATTTCAAATGGACTTGGTTCTTAATTATCCGCTCTGTTGGCTACCGTATTTAAACCTGGATTTAAGTAACATGCTTTTAGGAAACCTTTTTCAAATACTACATTGTTATTTTTTTTTAAGTTAGCAAGTGACGAGACCATCTACGGCGCGGCGTAGAGCGAGATTTTTTACCGATCAGGGCATCGCTTTGAATCTATGCGATCGATGGTAAAAATATACTTACCATATCTGATGGTCTTCTTCTTATTGTGTCACTAGTTCCTTCGAACCAGTGCGGTGAACAGATTTCAAGTGCGCCTCGAAGGGGCTCCACTTGGTGCACTCGACACATTTTTTCGAACTTTAGGTTCTACGACATGCCGATTTCCTCACGGTGTGTTCCTTCACTGTTGCGAAAACGTGGGATGCATACATAGATTTTTTCGACCGAAAAAACCCATTTACGCATGACTGCCACCGGATTCGAACCCGCGACCATCAGATCGCAAGGTAAGGGCCTCATCCACTCGGCCATCGCGTCCTCTGACTTACCCATGACCAAACAGTGCTACGGACTAACGCTTGTCCACTTTGAAACATTAAGGTCTAGTGCATTTCAAAAGCCAAGTAATTTCATTAGAGCTCTTTAAACCGGACCACAGTAATAAATGTTTTGAGTAATATCGAATAATAACTAAATGCTTGGAGGCATTACATCTGACTCTGAGTTCATTCAAACGGAATCCCGCATAGGATACTAAAAAGGTATAAATAGCGGTAAAAGTAGGCAGATGTCTAGTGTCTTACTCACTTGAGACGGATAGATAAAACAAAAGTCAATGGGTGCTTTGCTTACCGAGTATAAGTAATTTAGGATCGTTTGTCTTGTTTGTAAGTCTATCTTTTAATTGACGTCAAAGAAAGAAAGAAGGCGTTCTCGAGTAAACTGAATTATTTTACCTCATTTTTATAAAAACCACGTTTTAAAAAAATATATATACAGAGTGGAAACTTTCAGCGGGGCAGTAAGGGGAAGTACCGTATCCGTTGCAGCTACACGAAAATGGTCTTAGGAGACTATCCATAATTTTTAATGGAATTTTGATCTCCATTCACAGATTTAAAAAAAAATACAGTTAGCAAGAAAATAATGTTTTGATGCCAATCGATTCTGTTTCTAATACTGATCAAAAACTTCTATGGGACCAACCATCGTTGGAGTACTCAAAAACTCACAAATTGTAGAAAACTTTTCCCTTACTGCCCCGCTGAAAGTTTCCACCCTGTATATGTGTTTCAAACTCTATAATTTTTTTTTGACTTACCAGATTATGCAATGTAACATTTTGGCCAATAAATGATTGAATTGATTGATTTGAATTGAATAGTCAATTTCTTGTTTGTCTGTATATCTGTCGTTCCGGGTGGAATCTCGCAACTGAAATTCCGAGCACTTTCCGATTAGCTGTCCGACAGAAACTTTAAAGGTAACTCAGAAATTGATGATAATGCACCCTAAAACTATAAAAATAGCTTTATCTCGTAAAAGAAGCGATATACCTACAGAAAAAATATAACAAGAATATACATATTATGCAATATTATTTATAATTTTATTTTATTACATTTAGTGTAATTTATGATTCTTCTCTGTTAGTAGTTAGTAGTGTAAATAAATATATATAATATTACATAATACTTAAAACGATATTATGCAATAAAAACCTACAAAAAATATCATTTCCTATATATTTTTGACTTAGAAGTAGTTTTTATTAATAAAACCGTAAAAGTATTAAAAAAAATATATCTTTTAACTAAAAGTTTAATATAAATGTATATCGATCCTAGTAGTTAGTTAGTGCACGAAAGAAGCCTCTTCGAGGCGCACTTGAAATCCTTTCACCAAACTGGTTCCAAAGAAAAAGAAGTAGCGTTAATGTATCTATTTAACATTAATTAATTATCTTAGCGAAGATCCAACATGAACTTTAACGGCTCACACCTGCTACGTACGACGGTTACGAAGCGGAAGTAGAGCCTTACGTTACACTATAACGGCGTGTGTTATACCTCAAGTTACGTTAAGTACAGTCAACCGAATATAAAGCTTTACTGGATTAATACTTAACACAACACAGTGATGTTTATTACCATCAAGCAGTTTATAGGAAGCATCGCTGTGTCCAATATTATGAGAACTGGCAGTTTGTAAAATTATTTGGCTTCTGAGCAAGACTACGAAAATATTTTATCGGAAAATTAGGTTTCATCGGAATTTGAAATTCTAAGTCTTGCATGTGTTTTTATAGTATTGTTCTGGTCATGGATATTTGCTGTGTCTTATGATCAAAAGAGATCGTTTATGCTTTTTATAAAAAAAAAACAAGAAGGCGAAAATAATATTGAAAACTTCCAATAAATTACCGCCATCTTAAAATATGAATTGCGGATTTTAAAGTTACTAGCCTCTAATTGATGTGTAACATCTTTTCTCTCGTTTTCTGACAATTTGTGGGAATTTAGGAAAAGAAACGGAAGTGTGTAACAGGAACAAGAAGTTGGCCATCTTCTTCTTATCATGTCACTAGTTCTTTTGAGCCAGTGTGGTGAAAGGATTTCAATGCTTCTCGAAGAGGCTCCATTCGTGCACTTAGCTTAGACCATCAGATGGTACCAACCTCATAAATATTAAATAAATAGAATCCTTCCAAAAAATTTTCATTATTACCAAGTTGATATTATGTCAGATATAACGATGGGTTCCCATCGAGTAACACCCAAACGAGTAATAGGTACACATATTATGCGACTACTGGATAAGGCTCGCTCGATTTATTATTATATTTTATTGTGAAGTTCTATTTCGGAGTAGTTGAATTATTTTGCTGAGTGTACCGTTGACAGTTGATTTATGCGAGTGGGGGCGCGTGCAGAAACTAGTGCTATTTGTCAAAGTGGATAGGTTTTTATGCAGACCGTACTCTGACTGATTACAGCCATAAATGTACCAGCCTTGGTGGTAAGTTTTGACACTTTGGTGGTAGATTTTGACACTTTTGATTCTTTGATTTAAACATTTAACCTTGTGTCAAAGTTAGTATTGTGTATAGCTTTAGGTAGGTTTTCAATAATAAATCGTGTATCGCGCCTTTTCAACAGACTTAAAAAAAAGAGGAGAATCTTAATTCTGTTTTTTTTTAAACCACATTAGTTTTTGTTTGTGAAACCTGAAATTAGTATGATCAGAATCGATAACCAAGTTCAAAAAAAATAACCAATAACCATTGTTAAATTTTGGAAAATATCTTAAAAAAAAAAAATATCATAACTAGAAAAAAAAACGGGTCTCTGCTTTCGCAAAAACAAAAACTAACCCAGTATTTGATGCCTCAAAACATTGTAATTTATGAATCAATTTGATTTTTTTTCCGTTTGAGAGGATATTTATTCGTATTTGGCTTCTCTGTAACTTTTCAATGGTGTTTACGATCACTAGATCCGATTGAAGTCGGTTGTAGTACTTTTGTGTAAAGCCATGATTATTATGTAAACTATACTCTGTTACATGTGTTTTACTAAATATTTTTTTAAATAAGACAAAACTCAAATCAGCAATGCACCGGACTTACCCAAAATCAGTATATTTTTTTTCGTATATTTGTACTGAATGTGTGCTCAGTCACGCCAAAACAACTTAACCAATTATACTGAAACATGTCATGAGAACAGTTTACGATGAAGCCAACTTAAAGTATCTCTTTTGATGTTTTCAAATTCAAAATAAACTTAGTACCTAAATCTATTCTCACAAACAAAACTTATTATAGTGTAAAAAAAGTAAAGAAGGTGGTATACCTAATAATTAAATAACTATTAATTCCAATAGGTACATATTATGTAATGTGCTTTCTTAGAAATGAGACTCAATTTATATTTGAATACATTGTGATACTACCTACCTATTATGTTTAGTAAAGTTGGTGTGCCTAACAGGGTATAAGTAAGTTCCTACCATAGCCCTAAGCTTTGTAAATGTAGGTACCTACCTATTTGCAATTAAAATTACTGAATTACTGAAAAAAACCCGCGGGTACTAACTACTGTATAAATTAACAATAATGAATTCTGTCATCTCATTAAATAACTCTGAAGTGAATGAACAAGTAAAATCAAAATTAAAATATTACAAGGCTATAAACAAAATTGTACACTGTAGGGCAAAAATTATACACTCAACCAAATTAAACTCAGACAACGCACATTTACAAAGGATCGCAATTAAATATAGCAGCGTACGAATCAATTATTCACGTTTAATTCCGTGTGTTTCGTTTTTCCGGAAGCGAAGTGTAATTTGTGATCATTGACGAATCTCTGAAAGGATTCGCTGAAAATCCTATTTGAAATTAATTAAGAGGTAATTAACTGACTGCGACAATTCTTATTTATTGTCGAGTACGTACACTTGGAGACAAAATTAATAGTCCTCCTCATATACAGCGTGCAATTTATGATATATTACCTATGTTTATTTTTTATGTAACAAGTGAAGAGATATAAGAAAGGAGCATAGATTAAAAACGGTGTTCCTATAGAACACCAAGATTCTCAGTATCAAAGTAAAATGGATGCGGAAAATAGGACCAAAAAATTTCAGACACAATTTTATTTCAGATTCGTACTTTTCAATCGACATCAAAAAATGAGGTGATAATCAACATGGTTTTTTTGTTTGTTACTCAAGAACTTCGTAATTTAAGAACCGATATAAAAAATATTTGCTATACTATTATTTTTGGTCCATAATATTTTTTATTTATTACGTAGCGATTTCAATTTTTTTTTTAAAACGGCCTTACGCTTTTTTTGTTATAGGGTTCGATTCCCGCTTTAGGACAAAAATTAAAATTTGTGTTGAACAGCAGTGTATATCTTGAGTCTGAGTAATGTCTATAATATTTATTATTTTCTGAAAAAACTTCGTAGATATTCCTGGAAATTTTATCTGCGATCAAGATTAATATGGAAAATGTGAAAATGTCGGATTCCACAAATATGACGCTTCCATAATCAGGTTATGAGCATTCATTTATTATTTAAGAAAACCGAGTGGATTTCGCTGCACTTTTCATCACGAAATAATATCATGGAGGAGAAATGTGTGAAAAATGCACGAGCGAAAATACTTGCATAACCGTGTTCAAAAATAGATGAGATTAACTGGAGGTTTTTCATTTTTTCATACCTCAAACCATATTCATAACAGACTAATGTCATTTGCCAAAAATATATGAAACAAGCGAAACTGAAAATCCGACTGCAGAAATACTATTAGAAAATGTATTTTCACACCACCTGCTCGACAATGTCCAATTACATATCATGCTATCATCAAGGTAAAGCAAAGCATTACCTCTCTAGGGAGGTAATGTTGTATGAAACTCCCAAGGGTTGTAATGTGATTTGAATTTGGAACGTCAAATTCGTGTGGAAACTCGTGGAAAACTCTTAGTAAAAGAACGCCCATATGGCATTGTAAAAAGGTTTATTCGAAAATCGTAAAAACTCATAAAAACAAAAGAAGGCGCGACTTCAAAAATTGTGAAACAAAAGACGGTGTTGCTGCTGAGTTCGGAGCCGTGGATTTTTATTGCCTCGCAGAAGGTGTGAAAAGTAGAGTATGCTCCTCTGGGATAAAGCCTGTCTTCGTCTTGGGTAGCTTGAACCCCTCGCGTTACTCAGGACTCTACATAACTCCCTCGCTTCGCTCAGGAGTTAACTGAGTCCCTCGTTAGCTCAGGGTTCAATATGCCACCCACGACATACGACACTGCTTTATCCCCTTAGTACCATAATCTACTATTTCACTTCTCATGGTCGTAAGAATGGCATTTAATGGAGGAGGCCTATGCCCAGCAGTGGGCTGATAATGGCTAAGGATGATGATGATGATCGTAAAGTTCAATTTAGTGCACGTTTTACAGAGAGTAAAACTGCATTTCAGGTTCTAGGGAAAAAAGTGATTGCTTATAAAATCTGTATACAGAGGTTCGGTTGTAACTTTTTTTTATTTCGAACTTCGGTCCTTCATAATACTCGCAGATCAGGGTATTATGATAACATTAACTATTTCGAATATCGTGGTAACATTGAATGGCTGTCTTTGTTTTTTAATTACGAAATGGGCGCTTATTTAAGCTTGAATTTGTTTAATTTATTGAAAATTGTATGTACCTCGATCCTGAAGTCCATTTTATACTTACACATACCATAAACATAGATATAACATAAACAAAAAAGTCTCGTATAAAATGGCTGGCTTCAGGCCCTTTGTGTACAATTAAATACATTTTTAGACACTTTAATTTAATTCTATGACACTCCCATGACTTAAACATATTAAAAAATACCTCGATTACATAAAATCCATTGAGTATTGATGCTTTTTGACACATTTTCATGGCTTACATCTGCCATATTGGATTTTTTTAAAGGTAGCCTGAGACACTCATTTATCAAAATCCATTTAGCCTCAGTAGCCTACTACTCGGGCGAAAGAATATGACACCTGGCTGACACTCGCTCGGCACTTGCTGCTTCCCCCGCTACCCCGCACGGCGCCCTCCGTGTTTCTTCTTCCTCTAATTGCGAAGCTCTTATCATTACTTATCATTACCAAGTATTACAGGACCTCTTCTCTATCAAGATTATCCAATGCCACGCTGTACTTTGCACAAACGTCATTCGAGCCAGGTTCATTCGACCGAGTAGTACATTACATTTGAAAAACAACCCTCCTGACAGACCTGACTGAAAGATGACACACAGGCCAAACCACTGGACGAACGGACTTCAAATTTTGAGGGTATTTTTGTCTACAATTGAAGGCACGTAGGTACTAAAAAAGGAATTTTGTTAATTCGCAACGCAAAGATGCGGTAAATTTTACTGGAAAAGTTTGAAAACCAAGAATAATATTTAATATCATTCCGACACATAACTTTGGTATGGAAAATGAATAATAATAAATAAAATACATAAAATATTTAGTAGTCTATATTGTACATGTTTGACAGACGGCTTGACGAGGGTTTCGTGGAAAGTTTGACGTATACATGGATTTATGTTGCTCTGAGGAGTAAGAAAACTTTCAATGTAAAAAAACCTAAACTCTAAAGGAACGTACCCATAATACGTAACCCATTTTTGATTATATTCACCCCCTTCCCCCCCTTGGTGACCGGTGATCCGTAGTACATGAGAAGACACCCTCCACTCCCCCTATAGTTTTCACGTAGCAATTCATAGGTATGGTTTTCAATCACATTTGCAAACAAAAAGTAAAAAAAAACTAATTGGTTGTCTGTAAAGTTGGTTTACGGACGATAGTTTAACGTGACTACCAGCGTAACGGGACAATGAGAGTTACCGGAAAATGACGTCAACGTTTTCGTGCAAGCAGCTGGCGCGGCGGCGTTCATCAATATATTAGACGTAATCACGTCAAAATCGAATTGAGTTAAATTAGCACTATTTTTACCCGACTGCGAAGAAACAGGGACGACTTCTGGCAAACTGGAGCGATGATCTGCGTGCTATAGCTGGCACGTTTAACTATCTTTCGTGAACCAACTTTACAGACAACCAATTTTTTCGATTCAGTTATTAATTCTGTGACTAAACCCTTCTTAGCACTATATAAAAGTGATGTTTGACTATAACCCATAAAAGTTATTTTCATGACAAAGTAGCTTTTTATGCGTGGTCACTTTCGCGTAAAAGTATGAATCCTAATGTTGCCGCCATTTTGAATTTACCTATTTATATCCATAAACCGAGTCAAGTGTGTTTGTTGTTTTAGTTTATATAAAAAAACTGTTCTAATTATTTCATATAACTTAGATAGATGGTTGACACGACATTTTGAACCGGTAACTAAACTAAAACTAAAGTGCAACCGCAAACGGGTCGCCGACTTCAGCAACCGGTGGTCTACGCCCGTCAGTTTCAATACATTTAGTTTAATACATACTCATACAGCTATAAAATGTATGAAAACTGACGGACGCTAGCCAACGGTTGCTGACGTAGGCGACTCGTTTGCGGGTGTACTAATAGATTTGCTGGGTAGGTAACGCTCACAGCTGTATTATAAATGTTATTTCTTATAATAACTAGTTCATTGGGATTCCAAGTGCATTCGCGGGTTAATAATAATAATTTTTAACTGTAATAAGTCAATAATATTCCTTTTTGGCGACTCCTCTCGAACGCTGCGCCAAGTAGCAGCTTTATTACGTTCTATTTGCATAATTAGCGGTTTCAAATCCAACTTGGTGGACATTTTAGTGTCAGCTAATTTAGTGCTTCAGCCTGTTTTAACCAAGTAATTGGCAATTTATGGGAAAAAATGCATTTTTCACCCAATTGCGAAGGGTAATAATTTTAGTGTGTCCAATCTCACTGGTTGTATGTAAATTTCTTTGGCGACGTTGAATTTTGACAATTAAAATAAGGTGTATTTGTCTAAACCACGGGACAATCCGAATACTTTAATTGAATATCTAGAAATCCAATATGCCGGCTACCAGTTGCCATATTTATATTTATTAATGACATAAAAACTAACCCATCTAGTCCTCAACCTAAGTGCTTGTACTATGAGAACCAGTTAACTGATACAATACATAAATACCCACACTCAGGATAAACACCGATGATCATCACAAAAATGTTTGTCTTGAAGCGGGAATCGTACCCGCGCGGCTCCGGGGTGGGCGTCAAATTGTGATATAGCTGCATTATGATATAATTGAACCAAAATTAATAAAGATGAAATTAATAAAGTTTCAAAAATCTGCGTATTAAATTACATTCAATAGTGCCCAGTGGATCCACTATGAATACAGCAACAGGATCCTAAACGTCATAGCTAATAAGTACGACAGTCCTCTGATGTGGCAACTCATTCAGAGGACTAAGTCTCTCTTAGTTTTTAAATATTAACACCTAGTTCTAAGATTAGATAGTAAGTAGGTATTACTAACACTTGTGGACCTTGCTGTCTGAATAAATAAATTTTATTATTATTATTATTATTATGAACTACTCGGAAAAAAAAAACCCAATTTTCCTTGTTCCATCTCTTAATGGAACTACCGGGAACTAACGATTCAATATGCGATTTTTCTAAATATCAGGCCTTCTAAAAATATCGATAGGTACTACCTAACATTTGATATGGATTTCTGCCTCCGCGTCCATTCATCACGCATTGTCCGAACTCCGACAATCGCTTTCAAGGATTGAGCCCTTGCTTATGATTTATTTTCATTTTTGTTATTCTTTGTATGTTTTTGACTTGGTTTTTCCCTTGAAATTTTGTTCGTTTACATTCTGTAAAAGAAAAAATTAAAAAAACGAGCTAAGCCTTACAGTATCTAGTCGCATATGATGTGTAACATTGGACATCTCATTTAAATTTGGAAGGATTATCTAAAAATTCATTTTTCTGAGGTTTATATCTACCATCTGACGTCTAACTTCCTGTTACACACTTCCGTTGCATTTCAAGAAATCACTACCACAAATTTACAGAAAACAAAAGGAAAGATGTAGCACATCCAACATATTCGTACTTTAATTCATTTCAATCGTCAGATTTTCAACAAATAAAAGACCGCACAAGAGTTGTTACTTCCCTGTTCAAGAATCTAAAATTATTAGAAATTACCTAAAGTGACCAAACATATTTGACGTGTTTTCCATATAACAAGGTGTGCTTCCGTACTTACTTCCGTGATCAATAAAATACATTGTATTTTACAACTTTGTTACATTGTCAAAAATGTGTGAGATAACTATAGTTTGATTTGTTGGCGCAAGTTACTGTTAGTTTCGAAATGATGTATGGGACCGAATCGAGCCACAGAATAGAGATATGCAGTAGGGAAAATAAAAATATATTGTCAACTGTTTTTCTGCATAAATAATCAAGACTTTACAAAAACATACAACAACCGAGTTCAATCGGATGGTTCAAGTGACTGTAGGCACCACTGACAAGTCACAGGGAAGCAAAATACGCAATTTTGTTCACTTCAACGAGGATTTTTTTCAGTTATTTAGACTTGAAACTAAACTACTGACCGATTTTGATAAAATTTCCAAGGGAGCAATCTGAAAGTATAACCTCTCAAACAATTTTTTTTTTTTCGTATCAGTTGATAAACAACAAAGTTGTTAGGTAACAAACAACCAAATTGAGAACCTCGGTTGTAAGGAGATAAAACGAGCTACTTATGGGGAATCCTCAAATGCGAATTCCATACAAAATGTTTCGGACAAATACTCAAAAAATACGCCGTATTATAGTAATTTCTTCTCACTACTCGTTTGGTCCATGTTTTTTGATTTCGTCAACAAAAGAAGTGAATGGTATCATACTTTAATTTAGATTTTATACGTGTTTAAAAATTAACACTACTAACTTAAAAACACGTATACAATCTAAATTAAAGTATGAAACCTTTCATTTTTTTTTTGTTGACGAAATCAAAAAACATGGACGAAACGAATAGTGTGAAGAAATTACTATAATACGGCGTACTTTTTGAGTATTTGTCCGAGACATTTTGTATGGAATTCGGGTTTGAGGATTTGAAGGTTATGTACTTACTTCGGTAGGTACTTCTGTCCATGACCAGATTATTATTATATATTACACCGGACTTAAAAACACTTGTTTTTCTAGCAATCAGAAATATTTTAAGTACGTATTTAAAATGTTTTTAGTCAAAATTTATATTTAGTAAAATCTCATAATGTTTTTTTAATGAAACGTAAAAAAAATAGACTAAACGGAATGACATTAAAGAAAAGTCTAGTTCATACTAATTTGTATTTCTATTTTGTATTTATATTATTTGACTTTTATTAAAATGGTTAAATACTAGTTACTTTAATTAAAGATTAACAAATATGTCATACTGCTTTGAACTCTAGTTACTGGAGTCTATCGAAATATATTTTCAAAGTTTGAAATCAAATGGGTCAGGCAAAGTTTTCAGTAACCATTCTGAAAGGTCCAGTTAACTTCAGTTAAATTCAGTTGATGTTCAGTTCCAAGATAATATTATTGGAGTTCGTAAGAATTATAAACTAACTTAAGAATGAATAGAGGCTTTATTAGTTTAAGGCACTTTATTCCTTAGAACAATAGTTATGAGATTCAGTGATTCTTACAGTTGTACGAAAAAACTAATTATTCCCATCTGTTACCCTGCTCTGTCCGCCTAGGGTGACAGAGGGGCCAAAAAAGTTCTATCTGTCCCCTTTCAGCAACAGGGTGACAGATATCTACGTGGAAAACACTGAACGACTCATGGACTTTAAGTTAAGCTTTTGGGTGGACTCAGAAATTAGACACCAGGGTCAGTAACAATTTTCAAAATTATTTAACTTCAAGTGAGTTAACTTAGAGGAGGCTAAATATTTATCAACCGACTTCAAAAAAGGAGGAGTACCTACTTCAATTAGTTTTTTTTTTTTTAATGTAAACAAAAAAAAATGTTTTTGTATGATAGGATATACTTTCAGATTAGTCGCATAAAAATTTCATCAAAATCTGTTCAGTAGTTTAGTTTTTAAACCAAAGCAATACAATTTAATTTAATTTTATGACTGGTTATGTGTAATTTGTAATTTTAAATATGTTACTTACCTTAAAATAAGCCTTATATTAACAAAATATGGTGTAATACCGAAATAAAAGATTTGAATTTGAATTTGGAAAACAACTGAAATTAATATGACGTCAAAATAAGCGAAATTGCGTATTTTGCTTCCCTGTCACTATTCAGTGGTGTTTACGATCACTAGAAAAGTCCAATTAAATCCAGTTGTTTTTCGTAGACTTTCGCGATTATCACACATAGTTATTTGATTATAACGGGTATTTATCGCGCTCACCTCGTATGTTTTTGTGTCCGAATTCAGTTGTGTTGTGTTGTATTTGTAAAATAAGTAAAAACTTGATTATTTTCCTTTGGTCAAGTTATGGTTTTGATGGATTAAAAACAAATATGTTTGTGACAACCATAGCTTGCAGATACAAAAAACAATACACATAAAACAGCTAAATACAAGGAAAAACTACTTTATTGCTTACAATATAAGAGCGTAGGGTAAAATAAAAGTTTGAAGTTTGAATCATTTAGCTAGATTCACAATAGTAGGAAACTAATGGTAGTTGACACGCTAAGAATCAATTATAAAAGCTTTCTTTTCCACTTTCAAAGAAAAATAAACCTTTTTGTTAAGTCAATAAAGGTTAGGTTTGTAGTGAATGAAAGTTCGCGTGACTTCTGCATTCGAAAATGCAATATAACACCTCAATATTTAAGTTGAAATTGAATTTAGCTAATTCTTCGAAAAAGTGTGACCTTTCCTTACAAATTATTTACAAGGAAAAAACAACCTTATTGTTAAAGCAAAAAGGTTCACAAAATGTTTGAAGAAAATTAGGGTAAGTTGGGGTAATTTTTGAAGGCGACAATTAATACCAATTTTCGGGGCTGTGTCAAAAACATTGAAACTTATAACGACTTTGATAAATGAAAAATTACTTTTATTACACGTTGTAACACGCAAGATGGTTCATTATAACTTTAGTAGACAGTTATTTAACCATTGTCTATAATGTTTTTTTTTTAGTTATAAAATTAGGAAATTATTGATCCACATAAAATTAATGACAAAAAGGTAATCTTCCCATCGCAAGTTTTTGAGTTGTTGAGTGAGAATTTTTGGACATTCAATAATAAATAATGAAAAAAAATAACTATTTTTAATGGGTTATTCAAATGCGCTTAGATTTTAGAAATCCCGACACAATGTAAAATTTGTTTGTGTAAAAATGAAATGAAATGAACCACAAATGGCAATAAATCCAATACTTAGCATAAGCATAATTTAGCCTGCAATGTGGGGCTCAGGCCTACTCTCGGCTAAGAGATCAATGAATCTTTCACCATGCAGACCTAATGCGGTTTGGTGTATACTTAAATGAAAAAATGATGAATCTACTATTATAAATAATGATAAATATAATAAGTATCCACTTATCTACGTAAATCGGGTTCTAGAATAAGCCATGAGTAGATTATTTTATCACAAAACCGCTTAAGAAAAGCCGCAGGTAAGAGTTTTTGTGAAAATCACTCTCGCTTCATGATAATAACCCTGAAAATGTTAATTGAAACAGATGGACAGACAGCAACAAATCTAATTTCCGTACAAGATGAATTACGTGAAAGTCCGTAAATGTCTAATCAACTTCATCCAATTATCTCTCTCATTTCAGCAAAAAAAAACCAAAAAGGTATTCCCCACCAAATTTTCCTAATCTTATGCCTAACAGAACAAAAAACTTGTAATAAATTATCCAATGTCACTTTTCCCCACTCTACTCTAAGCCATTCAAACGAAAAGAAACTCTTACTAACTGAGAATAGAACTCAAAATAGGTTAAAACGCTTACGAATAAATCAACAACGAAAATTCAGCTTTATTTCGCTCGATGAGAGCTGAATTTCATTTGCATACGCGTGGAGAGCGCATAATCAAACCAAAGTTGTACATTCAGCAGTAAAAGTGGAATAAACTTATTAAAAAAAAACCTGGTTAGTAAACACTTTTTTATTGTCATATTGTATTATTGTCTGAAATAGTCTGATTGATATTTTTTCTAAAGCTGTGAGTACACTCCTAATACTTTTATTTTATTTTGCAAATGCTCGGAATTTTTCAAATTTATCGACAGATTATCATGATAAGATGATTTAAAAATATCAGAAGTACCTAGTATCTTACCTTCTTCTAGTAGTTTACCTGTGTCACTGACTGTACGTAGCAAGAAATAGGGACGAATTTCGAATTCCAACGATTGTTAATCGATTTAGAGTTTTATTCCTTAAACTTAAGGTGCAATTTGTGTCGAGTGGACAGTTAAGGCTGTCATTTATCAAGGCGGATAGAGGCGTCACAGATATCCCGGTATCAGAAGGTATTATTTTCTTTGTTGAAGCATTTTCTGTACTTTGCGAGAACACGAAGGTTTTATTAAACGTGACACTCCGAAAAACTTGGCTTATGTAAAAATTGAATAAAAAAAGTCGTTGTTACGGCGCGGAAGCGATGTACGTGGTGGCTGAGTGGATGAGGCCCTTACCTTGCGATCTGATGGTCGCGGGTTCGAATCCCGGTGGCAGTCATGCGTAAATGGGTTTTTTCGATCGAAAAATCTTTGTATGCATCCCACGTTCTCGCAACGGTGAAGGAAAACCTCGTGAGGAAACCGGCATGTCGTAGAACCTAAAGATCGAAAACATGTGTCGAGTGCACGAAAGGAGCCTCTTCGAGGCGCACTTGAAATCCTTTCATCACACTGGTTCGAAGGAACTAGTGACACGATAAGAAGAAGAAGATGGGGAAACAAGGAGAACAGAAAGGAGAGGAAACTGACCTTTACTTCAGAAAGCACTGCGCAAGCTACGGTCACCTTGGAGCCACAAGCCGAAATATTCTTAATCCAATTCATAGGAGGTTTCGTCGTGGGTATCCTAAGCCTGGTAGTGCTTCTTCTCGGCTGTTCTCTTGTCTTTGTCATGGGTTTAGCGGCCTTCGATAGTCGATTCGAGAAAATGGCGGGCGTTGCGAGGGCACACGGCGCGTCGCGGAGGAAGCCACCGCGTGGTCGTGGCTTCCAGGTCAGGTTGAGAACCCTCGTGCTGTATAACGCGAGCGGCGCGGTGACGAAAAATCAATGGATCCAACGCGGCAAGAAGTAGGTACTTCCAAGGGTGCCTTTCCACCAGAGATGTGCTATGCAGCCTGCAAAGATGTGAAATCTACGCTACGGAAATATGTGACCGTTTCCACCAATACTAAGCTATGTAGCTGTGCGAGGAAGATGCGCAGCTCGAGCTATGTGGTGTATAACTTTTTGCTTCCACGATGGCATGTCTACTTTCAGCGACAAACGCGGGCATACTGTAGTTACTCTGCTCTGCACATAGCTACACCACTCGCGACGACCCATAGCAGGCATCTATAGCACGCATCCATAGCACGCATCCTTCCATATAAAAAACATATCTTAGTTGAATCCGTTTCCACCAGTGCTAAGCTATGTGCACCAATGAATATGATTGGTGGATATCAAACGCATATATAGCAACGTAGCATAGCACATCTCTGGTGGAAAAGCACCCTAAACGTCGGCGCAGCACTGACATCACTGAACGTCACTGACACTGACCATTTCGAATGGTGTCTTGTGAAATGTATGAAACAATATTAATTTTCACTGATACTGTAGTGTCGGCACTGTTATGTGTGTATAGGCCTAGAATCAGAGGATCCAACGCGGCAAGAAGTAGGTACTTCTTGGAATGCGCGAGCGCATACGACATCCACCATCGAGAGGGGTCGATCACAGACTGAGAGAGTCAGCTGGTTTCTTGTAGCGGGGTAGCGGTACGGGGGGACAAGGATAGTTGTAAAAAATGTGTGGTTTAAGAGGGTAGGTAGGAAAAATGTAGGTAGATAATAATTAAGCGCCAATACGAATGACGCGAACAGTCGTTTTTTTTCTTCTAACATTTTGCTCATTTGGCAAGCTATAGTTCTAAGACGCTTTGTCATACGTTTATTATTTATTTTTATGATAAATATATGTTTTTATACGTGAGATTATGTAAAGTTTTGTTATCAGTCAGAGTCGTCAAGTTAAGCACCTGTAAAGTAGTGGTGGGTGGAACTTTACTAGAGGCTTCTATGGCGTTTTGGAGGCTAAATGAAAAGTCACGTTACAGCATTACACTATTCACCAACACTCGTGCACGAGAAATTGATGGGTAAAAAACTACCTCTAACAAGTCTGTATTAAGTATCCGATAAGTTAGAGTGACTAAATATATTATGTACTATGACGTCATTTCCCGGCGATGAAAATGTAGACAAACGCACGTATTTTTAAATAAAAATTGGATTATATGTGCCATTTTAAAGTTTGTTAAAAAACAGAAAGTACGTAAGTAAGAAATACGAGTACAACCAGTACCTACTTTTGTAGCGTTTGTCAAATTCTAAATTCGTATTTTCAGATTGTTTGTTGATATACTTGTTAATAAAGATGCGAACCGTCTCAAGCTGAAATTGCTGAAACTCCGATATGTATAACTTTAATTAATAGGTTACCTACTGTTATTTTGTATAACTATTAATAAAAGTCCAGAACTCAATAAAATACAGTTTATATTCCTATTGTTTACACAACTTTTTTCGTTGTTTTTATACTCTAGGAATAAAATGAAATGTTATTCGCAAAAAAATCAAGGACTGCACTTATTTTATTACAACAGACTATTTTTATCTCGACAGTATCCCATTTAATTGTACAGCATGTTCGTATTTAAATGAACTAATGAAATCAACTTGCACGTAAAGCCTTTTCGAGACGCACTTGAAATTCTTTCACGACACTGAATCAGAAGAACTAGTGACACGATCAGAAGACTGCATCAACTTTTATCATGCAAAACATGGATTACCAGTTCCAATCGAATACCTTATTTCCTGTACAATATTGACCTGCAAATAAATATATTAACTCATAACATAGTGTAGTATAAAACCGTAGAACAACGCATTAATTACGGACTATACAATCACACGACCCCCAAATATCGCGTCATAATATTTGAGTTCTGTCATCACCGCGCCACAGTGGAGATAAATACAAATGGGTGATTAATATATCAACCCAGATTATTATAAATGAATTAATAAGCCCTTGGTGTGGGACGCTACATGCGTAGACACTTTGGCACCTTCTCATTTGCCAGGGACGCAAGTTAGGGCTGGTGCGGCGGCAAACTCTGCTGAAGATCTCAAGCGGCGTAAATATGTAGGTCTTGATAGGTCGTACATGTTTGAGCCCTTTGGGGTCGAGACCCTAGGTCCATGGGGAATGGGAGCCTTCCGCGTTTTTAAAATTTTGTCAGAGCGTCTGGTCGAAGCGACGCGTGATCAGAGGGCTGGCAGCTATCTGGGCCAAAGAATAAGCCTTGCTATACAAAGAGGCAATGCAGCCAGTATCCTCGTCACGCTGCCATTGGGTATCGAGTTGGAGCAGTTGAGCTACCTATAGATCGTTTGCAACGGTCTATGGGTGGCCCAATTGTTTCCTTTTGTAAATTTTATAATATACCTAATAATAATTAATTAATTAATTTGAAAATAATAAATTCGAAATTTGGATTTACTTCTATGTATAGAAATTATTCATTGTACCTACACTAAGAACTTAAGAAACATTTTTCTTCATAACTTCTGTGCTTATGCGCATTTTTTTTTGTATAAAAAGAGTTTATTTACCACACATCGCACTACCATCGCACAGTGCAAGAAAGGAGCCTCTTCGAAGCGCACTTGGAATCCTTTCACCAAATTGATTCAAAAGAATTAGTGACACGATAAGAAGATCTCCTTAGTACACACAGGTTAGCTTAAAATTAAAATATATACTTCTAGATGGCCAAAAAATCAGAATACATGTTGATATAAAATAGGGTCTCCTCCTCCTGCTGGATCAAAAAATGATGTATTAAGATTTCGGTCCGTTATTAATATTGTAATTCGCCTGTGTACTAGTTTTTTTATGCAATAAAGCATTTTCTATCTACCTACCTTAATTCAGTTATTCATTAATTCAGTCAATCACTCATAATAATACCAGCTATTTATTTTTTAATCAGCTTTATGGTGTCCCCACCCCACTGCTGTGCATATGTCACCTTATAAGTACTTTTCCATTGTATGCATACTTATAATATATGATTAAAAATTTGAAAAAAATAATGAACTAGCTATTTGGATTTAGCTGTGTCAGTGTTCACGGTATTTGCGTTGAATTTATTCAAATATACGCACAATTTGCCAGCCACTAAACCGACCAATCAGCGCGGATCCGATAATTTAGGTTATTTACAGATTATAACAGTTATTTACGGATTATTTCATATATTAACAATTGAACAATGCGATTTTTTCTTTAATATAGTGGAGGATAACAGCTGTGTTTGGATTTAACTTACTTAATGATATTGTGCGTGTCAATCTGTTATAAAATGTTGGCATTAATAACAGACATTCCATTTATATTGAAAAGGTTTGTTCAACCGACTTCAAAGAAAGAGGAAGTTCAGAATTCGGTTGATTTTTTTATACTTGTTACCTCAAAATGTTGTTGTTTATAAACCGATTTGAATTATATTTTTTGTTTGAGTGGTTATACTTTTTGATCGGTCTCATAATTTTTTTAACAAAATCGATTCAGTTCTTTAGTTTCAATATTAAAATAACTGAAAAAAAAGTCGTTGAAGTGACCAAAATTGCGTATTTTGCTTCCCTGCGACTTTTCAGTGGTGCCTACGGTCACTAGAACAGTCCGATTGAAGTCGATTGTTGTATGTTTTTGTAAAACCTATGATATATTGATAACTAAGTTCCATCTGTCACCCTATTGCTGAAAGGGGGACAGATAGAACTTTTTTGGCCCACCTGTCACCCTGCTCTGCCGCCTAGGGTGACAGATGGGCCAAAAAAGTTCTAGGAATAATTAATTTCCTTAAAGTGCCTCAGTAGCTTCATTCCAATAATGTCTGTAATGTTATTTTCCCTGTAAGTGTCCATTTGGCAACATTTTTAGAACAATTAACCCTTTTTATTGCAATTCCTGAAATTAGGTCAACCATTCGGGACCGAATTTCATGACCGGAACAATTTTAGAATTTCGACTCTATTTCCATGAGATTAGAGTTTATGTTGGAGTGAGTTTGCCGGTCTACTTTATGAAGAGTGGAGGAAACATGATATGAATTCAAATGAGGCGGAGTATCGGCCAAATTACACTGCATAGTGGTGACTAGTCTAGTTAGGGGTCGTGGGTTCGACTCTCGAGTATAAACAGTATCACTTTTACCATTATTTTTTAAATATTTTTAAAGGTGTTCACGCCGAAATCTGAAATCTCGTTTCAGATTTCGACAAGTGAACATCTCCCGAGGACGCCTTATGTAGAGGCGAAACATATGTCGAGTATTCGGCAAAAGTGCCAACCCTAAGTGCTAAACCAAAGGTTTTAGATACTAAAATTCTAAACTAGAGTAAAGTTAATTAAGACCTTTGTTCAGAAGTTAAGCTGATTAATTACTAAATATATTTATACTATTTATTAATATTTATGGATTTCCGCAAAGTAACGCCTGAATCAATCAATTATCTTATATAAACACTATCTATCATTTTCACCATTTTTAAAGGTGTCCACATATTTGAACGGTAGAAATTGTGTAAATATTTGGTCTGTTGTTAACTATTGAGACTTTTTTGACGTGACTACGTCTAATTAATCGTTGAACATCGACCGAAAGCCAACTTTACAAACAACCAATTTTTTTCTAATATTATAAACCATTTTGCTTTTAAGCATAATCATCAAAGTATTTATTACTCTATTATATAAATATTAGGTACCTACCCATTTTAAACAGTCAGTAAAATTAAATTCTTACAACCATTAGGGTTGTCTAGTAGCTATCAAATCAGATCGCCCCATCTAGACATTTCCGACAACCCTTAAAATATTATTCTTAAAATTATACACCCTGCCAATTTCAATTAACTCAGCTTATTAGGGTGAAGGAGCCCCAGAGGGGACGTACTCAGGCGGAAAGAACTTGGGTCATTTTTACAATCAATTTATAAAATTCGACAACGCAGGCCAAATTCGAATTCGAAATTTGAAATTTCGATGGTATCTTAATCAAGAAGTGTTAGCGTACTAAGAAAAGAAACTTTATTATTTCACGACGCGAACGAAGTTGTGGGTGTTAGCTAAAGCCTTATGATCTGATAGTCGCGGGTTCAAATCCCGGTGGCAGTATGCGTAAATGGATTTAAAAAAAATTTTTTTTTTTTTAATTTTGGAAAAAAAAAATTATGCATCCCACATTCTTGTAACGGTGAAGGAAAACATCGTGAAGAAACCGGCATGCAAAAATGTTATTTGGCATGTGACATCCACCAATCCGCATTGGGTCCGCGTTGTGGATTCCCATTCCCATGAAGACCCATTCGCTCGCCCAGTGCGTATGATATAATAAAATACAATTATATAGATAAGTATTAGGAATTAAATAATTAGCATGGTTTGCTTGTGGTTGTATACACATAAAATAATGCTCACTAGAATTTTTTTTAAATGAATACCCACATTTAGCCCCCTGGATACCTCCCTGCGGTCACCCTTGTCCCGTCTCACGAGTGTCCATACTAATACAACGGTGACAGGGGCTGGGTTTAATATTAAAACTTTGATAGAATTTCGAATGGAGTGGATTACATTTTTGCATTTTTATTACATAATTTGTAAGTTTCGTGATCGAACGTGAAAAGGTTTTTAACAAAATCTTATCAAATTTCCCGTAAATTATGAATTGGAATTAACATTTCGCTCAAAAAACATGAAAAATAATATAATTAATATTTTCGAACATCCATTCAGATAGAAAAGTAATATTTTGATTAGAATTACACAATTACCTATAATTAATTATACTTAATATAATCAAGGTTTTACATAAACATAGACAACCGAGTTCAGTTGGACTGTTTAAGTAACCGTAAACACCACTGAAAAGTCACAGGGAAGCAAATAGGCAATTTCGTTTACTTCGATGACATATTTTTTTCTGTTATTTGGATATAAAAACCAACTACTGAATCTATTTTAATGAATTTTATATGGAAACAATCCGGAAGTATATCCTCTCAAACAAAAGAATAATTCTTCAAATCGGTCTATAAACAACAAAGTTCTGAGGTAACCAACATCAAAAAAAAAACATTCAACCTAATTGATAACTTCTTCCTTTTTGAAGTCGGTTGAAAACATAAAAAAAGCTTCATTAGTATCAGATTAATTACTACCAACCAAACCATTAACAAGCACAATACAATTTTTCTATTTTAAAACCAGTATAGTACCTTTCTATAAAATCCATAAAAACATTCGTATTCGTGACAAAGCACATTAGCCGCGCTGCACAATGTCACTCTAATTCAATCATTCACTCCACGCCCACTCGTTCATTCACTCTGACAGGTGGACATTCACTCTGACAGGTCGGCATTCAGTGTGACAGGTGACCGGGTGCCCATTTGTTATTATAAGGGGTTTTCTAGTACGGGCTATTAGTCTCCTGAGTAATTATGATGTTTAGGATTCATTAATTACAGGTATTCTTTTGTTTTAGATAATTATTTGTGTAGAATTTCATTTTTGTTAAGCTGAATTGTTGGTGACAGTTACTTAAATGTTTATAAGCACGGGTCTGTAAATAGAAGATTAGATTCCATTGTTTAAATGTGTTAATTTATAATATTTTCAGTATCAATTGTTATATTAATGGTGGAAAATTATTTACTGTGTAAGACTGAAACAAAATTTCTTTGTTTAAAAATCAGGTTGGAGACCTTTGACCGATTTAAAAATTCTGGCACCAGAGTAAGTCAAACAGCTTACACGAAACGACAAGACTTTGTAACCATAGAAGTATTAAAATACAGAATCACACTGTAGTACATTGAAAATGCGTCTAAGAAAAGGGAGCCATATTGCCAACTTCTAGTACATTTTGATCCGATGAAAATATTCTTAAAAGAGTAGTAACAGGGCTAGATAAATATTATATGTTAAAACTACTAGGCTTTTTCATTGTTAATCAAAAATACATCGCTAAGAGTAACAAACATTATTTGAAAAAAACAAACATTAATTGAATATTTCATTTTTATTGACAGAGTGTCTGAAAATTTTCTGTCCTGTATTCCGCATCCATTTTGGTCTAATACTGTCTATCTTGGTGTTCTATAGGAACACCGTTGTTAATCTATGTTTGTTACATAATAAATTAATTTGCAATGGTCTATGGGAGGCCTAATTGATTCCTTTTGTAAATTTTCTAATAAAGATTGTACCTACGTTTAGACTTTTTTTTTTCAAATTCAAATTATTTATATTTATACATAACATAACATATATCGCCAAATCGTTATTATAAGTAATTTTAAACTTGACTTGAACTTGGAGGATGTGTTTGCCACGAACTGAAAGCTGAAAGAAAGGAATTTAAGAAATTCGCAACGCAAACTAAGTTGCGAGTATCAGCTAGTGCTGTAATAAAAATATTAATTTGCTTTACTTATTTATTGCTGTTTTCATATTGAATTAATTCGCTTAAGCTGTGTTTAATTATGCCCTATCCCAGGACTTTTTTCTATTTAAGTGTTGTCCTGAAAATGAACTACCACAAATAGTCTAGTAGAATTTTCAGAAGCTGCACTGCACTTTTAGGAACTTTGGAAATCCAAACTTTTGCACAAAATGAGAATCAGCTAATTCAGATTTAAGAAGTGCGCAATGCGCAAACTTTTAATTAGTTTAGTTTAGAACTACTTTAAAATAATGCCAAAATACTAGAGAAAGCCAAACCCGAGGTATAAGTGCATTGGATCCATGGATCTTGGATTCACGAGTGAAAAATGTTTCACACTATATATAGTGCCTTAGTTATGTATGAAGAGACAATATTTGCGTAAAATGCGAAAAAAATCTAGAGAAGTATTTTCTGCGTAGCATCTTTCTAGCACTGAAATATTTTGTGAAAAATGTGGCACGCTTGTATTAAATAACCTAATTGTTCTTTAAAAGGTATTATAAGCCTTAGTTATTTAGAGTAGCGCCGTCAAAGCAATCGCCGCGTGTCCTCTGGCGTCGCTATATGAGTAATCCGCGCCGACCCGTGGAGATAAACGCCGACGTAATCCCACCAACAATTTGCACAAAGTCTTAATTTAAATTTACAGGACAAGGCCTTTTCTTAAGCTACAGCTCATTGCAGAAAGCTGGTTTAGTTCGAACAATCATTAAGTTATTTTTTAGAAACATTCTACAAATCTTATACTAATATAAAAAAAAGAAATTAGGTGATAATGAATCGTTACATAAATGCTTTGAAAATAACGTTATTATAGTCCACGACAGGAAAATGTCTAATTCATAAGTCTTCGACTTAGCACATCAATTACGTGTGTTTACAGAATAATGACATTATTTTGACGAATACATTAAATAAAAAAGTTAACATAACTTATCAAAGGTAACTCAGGTTATCAAAGTTAACTCAAGTCATAAAAATTAACACAACTTTTCAAAGCTTACTCAAGTTATCAAAATTTACTCAAGTTTTCATAGATAACACAAGTTATTAAAGCTAACACACGTTTTCAATGCTAACTCAAGTTATCGAAGTAATCTAGCCGTCCTGCCTGATCTGTGATGTACAGTCGTAACTTGAGCCTCATAAAAAGGTCCAAAATTAAGGTTCAAACCTTGAAGTTATTAGTTCGATCCAGCTTTTACGACCCAACTTGACGTAACGCGACTGACCCGATGTAAACAAAACAAAATTGTTGATTTCTTTCATTTTCTGTACGAAAACAACTGAAGCGTTGGTGCTATTTTGAATATTTTCTTGACTTGGAACCCTTATTGTGGAAAATCGCTTCTTTGTTTTTATAAAAAGTAGTTGATATAGTTGACTTCAATAACTCCAGGTTTCAACAAAAAACCTATCGGGCCATTTGACAGAGATAAAGCTATTTATCAATTTTACTAATTGGCTTGGGCCAGATTCAGCCAAAACAATTCACAGAGGATTCGTCTTGATTATGTAATTCTATTACGTTTTTTATCGTTTTGTTTATCATAGATTTATAGAAGAGCCACATAAATAACTTCAAAGAAAGATGGCGTCGTACAATAGAAAAAAGGTTAAGGTTCCTTGTAAAATTAATCAGCCTATAATGTTCCCACAGCTGGGACTCAGGCCTACTCTCAGCAGGAGAGCGAATGGGTCTTAATCCACCACGCGGACCCAATGCGGACTGGTGGATGTCACATGCCATAGAACATTTTTTTTTCTGTCCTTTGACATGCCGATTTCCTCACGATGTTTTCCTTCACCGTTGCGAGAACGTGGGATGCATACATAGATTTTTTCGACCGAAAAAACCCATTTACGCATGACTGCCACCGGGATCCGAACCCGCGACCATCGGAACGCAAGGCAAGGGCCTCATCAACTCGGCCACCACGTCCTTGTTAAACTAAATATACCTACTACATTTCCAATTCATATTTAAATAATTTTCCTTACTGCAGTTTTAATAACAATGAAAAAAAAAAGTATTTTTAATTTGTATCTGACAAACACTGCTAGCTGTTTTGAAAATTTGCAAAAGACCAAAATGTACTCTAGAAGTTGGCTAAATTGATCAACTTTATTTGGCGCATTTATAAATGATAAATTATGGTTACTTACTGAAATAATTCTATGATCGCAGGTATCTTCAACGCAAATATAACTTAAACCAACATCATTAGATCTTCATTCGCAATCAAAGTATTGCGTCAGCAAATATCTCACAAGTCAATAGTCAGCAAATATCTCATAAGTCAGCAAAGGGATTAATCTGATTGAAATCCATTATCTTAAAAATATTATCTTACAACAAACTCAAACACAGCTTTATTTAGAAACGAGTTTTATGCAGACTAGGATTTTTCATTAACAATAATGAGAAAACCCAATATGCTCAAAATTATAGCGTCGTAGTAATAGAAAGGTGACATGAATTGAAATGAACATTATTTATATTTGATTCATGAATGAAACGAATGTATTTTGACTAAGGAGCAAACGGAACGTAAGTTAATGATACGCTCAAAAATGTTTTGTTATACCGGTGGCCACGTTGCCTAGCAACTGTCAGATAACATGTCAAAAATCTGCCAAAGATAATCCTTGCCCAAACTAGGGGGCCACTAGGTTTAGAAAAATAAGCAGATTTTTTCCGTAAGTCATGAATAAAGATGCTCGTTTGGTTAGTCTTCCTCGTGAAATTTCTTAATTGTAAGAGGAACACTAGTCTAGAACTGGGAAAGTCAGGGGGTGACCTCGAGTTTAGTCCTCGTTTCTAAATAAAGCTGCAGAGGTTTCAACCGTCATTTTGACTAACATTTTACCACCAGATGAGGTAGTGGTCAAACGCTTGTCTATTCTTAACAAAAAAAAAAATTCTAAATGCATTTTAAATTCTGTAAAAGTGAACATCTGGCGATAAAAAGATATCGTTTCTAAGAACCGCTTCTGAATGTAAAAATCCAACTCTTTCAAAGCCTTCGTTAAAGATCATTGTGATTTAGAATTCAATTAAATTACTACGGGGTTTCACAAATTTAACGAAAATCTGAAAAATTAATCTTCAAAGAGTTTTTTTTTATCAGTTAAAGCTGTCGTTACACTCTGGTCAAATATTCAACAAAATATTTTTTTTGTATCAGTTTTTGTCCAACATAAATCTTCTTATCAACCATTCGATTTTACCTATCCACGTTCAAAAGTTTACCTGCATGCCTATCAAATTAATCTGGCTCCAATGTAATTTTTTTTCGTTTACTTTATACAATGAATACTAAATCAAATTGTATAACAATACATGCAAAATAATACTCGGCCAGAAAATATGATACTCATTTACTCAAGGCCCAAGGCGTTTTCAGAGCTCGAGAGGAGAGTAGAATATAAAAATTGAATGCCTGCAATTGAAAATTGAAGTTGCCACGATGTGAAATCGGCTTAATTTCACTCTTTGGCCTTTGTAACGCCATTTCAACACTTTTTTTTTATTTTTTCATATTTTGTAGTCAACTGAATACATAGCTTTACGAATATCTTAGGGGCAAGTTTTGTTGTGTTAGGTTTGAGGACATGGTGGCCGAGTGGATGAGGCCCTTACCTTGCGATCTGATGGTCGCGGGTTCGAATCCGGGTGGCAGTCATGCGTAAATGGGTTTTTTCGGTCGAAAAAATCTATGTATGCATCCCACGTTCTCGCAACGGTGAAGGAAAACATCGTGAGGAAACCTGCATGTCGTAGAACTTAAAAGTTCGAAAAAATGTGTCGAGTGCACGAAAGGAGCCTCTTCGAGGCGCACTTGAAATCCTTTTACCACACTGGTTCGAAAGAACCAGTGACACGAAGAAGAAGAGGGGCAAGTTATAATTTCAATTTTTAGCAGACTTTATTTAAGTACTTACTTACATAAAGTTTTACAAATTCGGTTTTTTGCAAAGATAAAAGTAGGTAGTACTCGTATGTAGGTATTTTCGTATGCAATTTTAATTGCAAAATAAAATAATTAATTACTAAATTATGAACAATTATATTTTATTTAACTCTACGTATTTGTTGCATTGTGCCCCGAATCTAAAATTTAGTACCCAACTTGCCTTTGTTGCAAAAGTCACAAAATGATGACGTCACTGAATATGTCCGACAAACCCTAAAACTAACGATGGTGAAATCAAAGCAAAGTCTAACCCCAGGGTACCTTAGTTAACGACCACACTAATGGTTACACCATGGAAGTTTTTGTTGGCGTTTGATCTTGCTTCGTCGACAATATAGAAACATTCTTTAGGCCTGTTTCTAGTTCAGTTAGATTTTTTTATTAATTGGACGTAGCCCTTTTTAACCCTTAGCAGAATATTGTGAGAACTATATAATATATATCTGATAGAATATATACATTTAGGTGAATTTTTGACTTACCAGAGTTATGCAAAGTTACATTTTGGCAAATAAATGATTGAATAGAATTTTTTTATATTACATTTACCTTTGGAAGGAATCCCTTGCATGATTCCGACAAGCAGTAATATGAAAGCTTTACGGCGTTACCATTAAAAAAATACTGTAGCTACTTGATTTACTAGGTTAACGAAACTGACTAGGTACCAAATTTTCTCAAAGCGGACGAGTGTTATGAGCAGTGCTACAATCGACTGTGTATTATTTTTTTTTATATTATATTTATTTGGGAAAACAAACAGAACTTTAAGTTATAAATTATAAGAAGAAGAATAGATCACATTCTAATTAAATTTCCACTATTTTAAAAACTTAATACCACTTATGTTGCACTGTTTAAATCTTGGGTGGGCGTGGTTTCAATATTATTAAATACTTGAAACCATGCTATGTTCAAAATCATAAAGCAATAATTACGTTTTCACAACCTATCACTAATTCAAGTATAATGGCCCTATTCATCGCATCAAAAAGAAATCCCATGAAATCATTACCCTCCTTTGACGGAGTGGGGTAAAAATTACACATCGCGAACATAATGACAGCGCCTTTCATGTCTTGTCATAAACACCTTGGGAATCTAACATGTGACACTTTTATAGTCTCTACTCAAATGTCCAATGCGAAATACCTAATTATAGTTTTGCTTCTGGTCTTTGCAGGGTTAATATCAGTTCCGGCTTTAACAATATAAGTCGCTTAAGACAAGTTGGAGGCCTTGTGACCAACGACTGGTTTGTACGAAATAAAGATAGTTTTTAGGAGAACACTTTCTAAGTTGAAGGTTTACGAGCTACTAGCTGGCGAGTTTAAAAGCTAGCAAGCGAGCGAGTTAGTGGTCCGGAAGGATAGTTAACTAGCAGATTGTAAAAAAGCCGATGACACGGGGCGAGTTTACAAGCTGCTAGCGAACTCGCGGGCTTGTAGCTTGCAAAACTAGCCCTATGACATGGGTTTTTTTACAATCTGCTAGATTGTCTTTCCGGACCGCTAACATTTTTTTTGTTAATCAGAGAACCTTTTTTATTAAACGGTGCCTAAAATTAAAATATCTTGCGCTTAAAATTAAATTGACATGCTTTTGTGCGCGGTTTTGCTCGCGTGTAGCGGAGATATGATTGAGTAACAGTCATTAAAATTTTAGTATTTTTGGAGATAATTAAAGGTGAGGAGAATATCTCTAAGGAGACTGTATTTCTAAAGCAAAATGTTTAGCACTACTTGAGAACCAAGTCTGTGTTAAATTTTCCCGCTTTCACTAATGCTTAGATCACACGTACCGAGTACTCGGCCGAGACAGTGAAAGCTTGCGTAAATCGCTCAGCCAAGCACTCGGCGCTATGTTTATACTCGGTACGTGTTATTTAGGCATTAATTGGCATAACATTCATCTATCAAACAAAATTTCTAGTTATAATACACTCAGAAGCGAAACAAGAGACAAACGTATCGCAGATTCCAAATAATAAATACGAACAAAGTTTCAAAAACACAGACCACAAACGGTGTATGTGTCCTAAGGGTGCAATTTTGTGACATAGAACTGTGTTTTACATCAACCATATTAACTTGACCCCTCTGAGATGGCGTATGCGACAGAAACACACTGACTTGCAGCGCGGAGACCGCCCCGGTAGGTCAATTTACGCTGGACGTGCCATGACTGGCCAATTTATCTTGAACTCTGTAACTGAAGCTTTCGCAGATTGGTAACAATTTTTCCGAGTAAATCTAAATAAAACGTGAATTTAGAAGTATTTTCTCGGCTTTCAGAATGCATATCGGAGTGAAAAATCTTAAACTTGCTTAGTAAATATTGCTGTAACCAAGAAGGTTTAGGTACCTTGAACTAACTAACTGTTAGAACTTAGAAGTAAGTACCTACACTTACTTCTAAGTTCTAACACCTAATAGGTGTAAGTACACATTTTATTTACATTTTAATAATATATGTATGTATTATATTATAATATATATAAATATATTATTTATTTAGTAATTTTTAATTATAAATATATATATATATATATATAAATACATAATTATTTAGTATTTTTATATTAAATATATATTTAGGTAATTAGCATTTCAGTTGTACGCCAGTTTTTTTTTCTACCATCAACTGGTTGACTGGTAGAAAATGCTCTAGCATTAAGTTCTCCTTTTGTACTACATTTAAGTGTGTTAAATTGTATTAAATAAACAAATAAATTAGATAATTACTGAAACTTTTCTAAATGTTTAACATAACTTACGTCAAAAACTTCAGTAGTTTATGATTGGTTATATTGATTAATTTTTTCATTACGTTCAATTCAGTAATTTATTGCAAAATAAGTAGGTACATTTACGCCTTAGGGCTATGGTAGGTACTTATACTCACCCTGTTGGGCACAGCAACTTTACTTAACTACTTAAGAATTGGTTAGAAATATACTATTACTTTGTCAAAAGTGTTAGTGTTCAGGCGAGGTAGGTCAAGTGTGACTGGTCGGTAGAGCTCAGATTTGCGCGGGAAAGGCCACGTAAAGGCTGTAACTGCAGTTATATTTCTTTGGAAGGATGTCGTTTGTGTGATTTTTTTGTTTTTATATTGTTGGGTGTAAATCTGCGTAATTTCTGAGTTTTCATGAACTTTTTATTTCATATTTTCAGGGGAATTGGACTGAGTTACGTTTTTGTTACGGTCTCGAAGTTTGTTTGTAGATTTTTGATGGCTTTTATTTGAAATGAAAGCTTTTTCCTACAGCTTTGCTTGTAAAAATAGGTATTATTTTTAATTAATTTCTAGTACGATTAAAAAATTGTCGTTCCGAATAAACAAAATTCCTTTCATATTACGTGCTTTGCTTACAATTTGAAAAACATCAATTTCAAGTCTCTTCGTTCAGTATTTGCCAATCAATCAGTTAGCATAAAGCCTTGTACAGATATTGATTAATTAAAGTCTTATGCGAATATTTTTTTTTATTAATAAATTATATTATACATGAAATTTTGCCTTGATAAAACGTTGCCTACAATCTAAAGACTATACTTTCTATAAATTATAGTGTAAGCCCGGCTTAAGCAACTCTATACTACATACTTATTATATAATTCACATAAAACACCTTCTATAACAATTTTTCCCTCCAAAAATCCAGGGCCCGGGGCGTCAGATAACGCGGCCTGCATTTTATTATGAAGTCATAACCTCGCTTATACGTAGTCGGTTTATGGGCTTTATGTGGACGCCTACGTAACGAATTATCTCGTTAGAACGCCCCGTTAAATTAGGCGCTCGACATGGTATCTCTCCGCAAAAATGAAATAATATAGAAAAACGCCTAAGTTGAAGAATAGAGTTTTTTTGAAAATCTGACATGTTTTATAATAAGGAACGTAACATTAATGCTTATAGTATATAAGCATAATCAGCCTATAATGTTTCCACTACTGGGACTCAGGCCTACTCTCGGCAGGAGAGCGATTGGGTCTTAATCCACCACGCGGACCCAATGCGGACTGGTGGATGTCACATGCCATACAACAGTTTTTTTTTCTGTCCTTTGACATGCCGGTTTCCTCACGATGTTTTCCTTCACCGTTACGAGAACGTGGGATGCATACAAAGATTTCTTCGACCGAAAAAACCCATTCACGCATGACTGCCACCGGGATTCGAACCCGCGCCATCAGATCGCAAGGCAAGCCACGTTAAATAATTTAAGAAAATTACTAGGTTGAGCAATAGAGTATATTTGAAAATTGCTGTTTTATTATTAAGCATTCTAATTAGGTAGTAACACTTCAATAATAAAAAAAATATTGTGACGTGAGATACATACTTAGTAAATTGATCTCAATCAAGTTAAAACTACTTTCCTGTGACTATTACATTTACATACTATTACAGTGCACGAAAGGAGCCTCTTCGAGGTGCACTTGAAAACCTTTCACCACACTGGTTCAAAAGAACTAGTGACAAGATAAGAAGAAGAAGACAGTGGTGTTTACGTGGTCACTAGAACACTGAGAACAGTCCCAATTGAAGTCCGTTTTTATATGTTTTTATTAAGGCTTTGATTATTTTATAAAATCCACTACTCAGGTATCACCAGTTAAGCCGATTTCCGTAAAAGCCGAACCTTAAGCTTATTAAATGAAAACATAAAACCCTTCCTATTTGTACCCGCGCTCATCAACGTAAAAACATAATAACGGTACAAAAACACCTTTCTTCATTACCTAACAACATAATGGATACAACATCAACATACACATCATTATGTTGGGATACGTACATGCATAATTATGTTATGTTTTAAAAAGTTATGGCCAGTAGCTCTATCACCAAAGTTTTTTGATAAGTGTATTCGTATAGGTCGCTCAACGAAAGCTGGCGCTGTCAAAGTAACCACACTTCTTCTTCTTAACGTATCACTAGTTATTTCAAACCAGGGTGGTGAAGGGACTTCAAGTGCGCCTCGAAGAGGCTCCTTTTGTGCAATACACACAAACATGTTTTCGAGTTTTTAGGTTCTATGACATGCCGATTTCCTCACGATGTTTTACTTCACCGTTAAGCACATGTTATAATGCACGCATAGATAGTTCATACCAGCTTTTGCTCCGCGACCTATATCAAAACCATCTCAGAAGGGTTGGTGTGTGTAAAATTTTTCAAAACGTTTTTAAATTGAATTCTCCATGACGGTTTCGATACGAATGCTTGTCAAAAAGTTTGGTGATAGGACTACAGTAGGGTAGGAGACCCGAATTGCCAAATAACAATGAACTTAATGGGCATTAACTTTAAAGGCGGTTTTACACGAGCCAGTTTACATCTCTACACAAGTAGATGCTACTTTTGGGGATTTCGTTAGATGATCTAAATTTGAGTTATTTCATTGGTCTAATTGATATTGTAGCGATTAACGACTAGATCACACGTACCAAGTACTCGTCCGAGACAGTGCTCTCGGCCGAGTACTCGGTACGTATAAACAAAGCGCCTTGTTCTCGGCTGAGCGAGTGATATAAGCTTTCACTGTCTCGGCTGAGTAACATTTTACTGTCTCGGCCAAGTACTCGGTACGTGTGATCTAGACATTAGATTTATAATTATCCTCAATATAGTTATATAAAAAGCTTGGACCTGAATGTCTGACTGACTTACAGACAACACCACTGAAAGAAGAGACTTAAAAGTTGGAGAATGTGTTTGTCAAGATCTGAAAGTGTGTACCATGATAGGAATTTTGAAAATACATCATACGTACATCAATAAATAAACCATATTCAAATATAAACTATATAACAAGCTTAAAGTTTATAAATACTGAAAACCCAACTGCAAAAATATTATGCGTTATGTTCAGGTCTTGTACTTCTCACATTCATCAAGCATTATCTATACGTACATATATTTATATTTAATATGTATTAGTTTATTATAGGTTATATAGGTATTAGGATTTTATAAAACATAGTATTCTTTATTTGTTTTGAATCAGTTGTACGCCCTGCTCCGCTACTTATATGTATTTAAATAATCTCCAATGCCTGTTGGTTGCCTGGAAGAAATCTCTCTCAGCGATAAGGCCGCCAATTGTACCATTCATTAGTTTAAAGTCTTGTATTTGTTATTTTCCATGTGTACAATAAAGAATTATCTATCTATTTATCAATCTATGCGTAGCCAATTTAAACACTTTATCGCCTCGGTGCATAATCTACTATTAGCCACAATAGATTTTTTTTTTCACACCACCTGCTCGACAATGACCAATTACATATCATGCTATCATCAAGGTAAAGCAAAGCATTGCCTACCAAGGGAGGTAATGTTGTATGAAACTCCCAAGGGTTGTAATGTGATTTGAATTTGGAACGTCAAAGTCGTGTGGAAACTCGTGGAAAATACTAAGTAAAAGAACGCCCATATCCATAGTAAAAAGGTTTGTTCTAAAATCGAACTGGCCACTCATAAAAAAAAAAGAAAAAAGGCGCGACTTCAAATATTGTGAAACAAAAGACGGTGTTGCTGCTGAGTTCGGAGCCCTGGCTTTTTATTGCCTCGCAGAAGGTGTGAAAAGTAGAGTATGCTCCTCTGGGATAAAGCCTGTCTTCGTCTTGGGCAGCTTGAACCCCTCGCGTCTAACTCAGGACTCTACATAACTCCCTCGCTTTGCTCAGGAGTTAACTGAGTCCCTCGTTAGCTCAGAGTTCAATATGCCACCCGCGACATAAGACACTGCTTTATCCCCTTAGTGCATAATCTACTATTATTTACACAACGCCATCTAGCCATAATACGCCAAGTAGAGACGATTTAAATAAATTTGTGCGAAAAATAAAATTAAGTCTGAAGTTATAAATCAAAAATAATCGTAATTGGGATCGTATATCAACAGAGATTGGATTGTAATTGAAATTAATGCGACTTTTTTCCAATCGCTCCCGATGCTGTTTACCTTCACTGGATTTAACTGGATATTACCTGTAAATAGAAAAAAAAATGGTTAGACAAGAATAAATCAATCATTTATTTATATTTAGATGTTAACGCCTTTTTACCCGACTGCCAATGGCTGGATGGATTTTGACAGTTAAGGTATCGTTAGATTCGTCTTAATAACCCGAGTGTTTTTTAATAAAATATAAAAAAGTGGATTTTAGAGCTAAATAGTAAGTCATTACTACATTTTTCTCACCAAACCTATCGAGTATGGTATCAAAATGAAGGTATTTTAAAGGAGATTACAAATTTAGTACATATTACATAAGTTATATGTTTACATTTAATTTGGAATAGGTAATGAATTGACAATGAATGTACTATTTCATACTTTATTATTTCGCAGTCGGGTTTTCAGTGTTTTAAACTTTATGCTGTAAAGATATTCCATGTTATTTAATTTTTATACAACTAAAATTTGGAGCACTTTCCGATCAGCTATCCGGCTTAATTTGTCGATGGTAGCTCACAACTCGATGACAATGCATTCTAAAACCATAAAAACCGCTATATATACGTGGTTTTTAGAATCTAAAGGCGGAAACATTTTACGTGTCGTGGCGTGTCGTGATGCTCATTGTCGTACATGTCTGCGACACGACACGACATGCAAATATGTCCCTCACCATGTTAAATGTATGAAACAGATATGCTTATAGCGCGTCACGACACGCCACGACACGTAAATATGTTCCCGCCTTAATCTACATCACTTATTAATAAATCATAAAATAGCATAATATAAAGGATACCTGAGGGTTATTTTAGCATTACACACACCTCCGTCTGCTCGCGCTTTACTTTCTATACCTAAGGTTTTAGAGCTTTTCAAAGGCTTTCAAAGCTTTCAAAGTAAAGTGGATAATGTCATATACCTAGCGCTGAAGTCGATCCAATTCGCTTAGTAATCTATGAGTACTGGAACATTTGATTACAGCTTGACTGGCAAAATATAATTTAAGGTGTGCGAACGTACCTTCAAAAGACATTTTGGTCTTATGTGTTTTACACGACTGCCAAGGAAGGGATATGTTTTTCGCGTGTATTTTGTACGTATGTATATAAATTTCTGGGTTACCTCGTATCTTCCAAACGGATGGATGGATTTTGACAGTTAAGGTATCATTAGATTCGTCTTAAAAATATGTCGCGAAAGTAAACGAAATTGCGTATTTTGCTCCCATGTGACTTTTCAGTGGTGTTATAGGTCACTACACAAAACAGTCCAATTGAAGTCGGTTGTACTAAGTTTTTGTAAAACCTTGATTATTGTAAATATGTCTATGTGTTTTAATGTAGTTTGATATGGCTATATGCAGATAGAGCCATATCAAACTACATTAATATATATTAATATATATATACTACATAGAGCTACGCAGGAATATAAAAAATCTACATAGAGCTCTATGTAGTATTTGATGCCTCTGTATAGATTTTATTAACCAATCTATGTAGCTCTATTTTCAAAAAGTTTTATGTGACTGTGTAGTTATATATGCATAGCTCTGTGAGGCTTTGTATTATGATACTACCTTACAAACTTCGGACAGTCATGGTCTCAAAATTACAAAATAAACTCTTTGGAAGTGAAAGTAAATTATAGATAATACACAATGAACTTTGATATTATATTAAATATCTAATTACTTGCACGACAGACTGACAGACATACAAATTACCAAATGTATTTGATCATGATTCAAGTACTTTCAGCGACCAATTTTTTTAAATCAAATTCTCATATGTCGGTGCCATTCAATACATTAATTATCATTTACTCCTCTTAATACTTACTAATTTACTACTATTTTTTTTAATAACTATTTTTAATTTTCGAATGTTTATGTTTGGGCACTTATCTCGTTGACTGTACCCTGACCCAGTTATTCCATTATAAGCTATGGTACTGTCAGCCTCGTGTAATTAAGGAGACAATAGGATTCCCACGAGACACTACAAAGTCCACTACAACACAAAATATGCCTTACAACCTGCGAATAAGATCGAGTTTTGCAGAGCAAGGTGTTGCCATTACAAAGTGTTACTACTTACTAGCGATTTCCCGAGACATCACTCGCTCAGTGTGTAACTTTTTTTTCAATAATAATGCAATTTTTGTAATGTCATTATTAAGAAAATATTAGCAATATTAATAACCACAATCTTCATCTTATCGTGTCACTAGTTCTTTCGAACCAGTGTGGTGAAAGGTTTTCAAGTGCGCCTCGAAGAGTCTCTTTTAAACCGTGGAAAACCACGGACGTAAAATCGTCAAATATCAATTTATAATACTCACTTACAATTCGTACTTATTATTTTTAAGAAATTGCTTAGTCCGTGTGCCCAATTTGTTGGTAGTTACCTAATTTTTACCAAAGTTTAGCCAAAAAATATTTTATAATATAACCTACTAATCTATTGTTAATGTATTTTTTTGCCTGAGTTCTGGCCTGTAGTATTGATTACTCATTATAATTATGTAATCAGATTGAAAGTATGTTTTTTGTGCAATTTTTTTGGTGACTAAATGATTAATGAATTCTTAAGATGACGGATTAGAGGAGACGGGGGAAACTACCAATATACTTGACTCACGCGTTAACTAAAATGTTTGTTAATTTTATTTATTTATATTTGTATTTATTCATAAAATTTATTAGGTACATATTTTCATATTATGATCAGTCCCGTTTTATTATTTTTATGACGTTTAAATATATTCGTGTCTTTTACTGGAACTTAATTCAATACAATTATTTATTAATTTTTAAACTACAATAACATGTATTTAGATAAGTCAATACAAAACACTACAAAATAAAAATAAATTACATTTAAATATATAATAATTCTATATAATAATAATTAATCAAACAATTCAAAGAAAACGATAACTAAACAAACTTAATGCTTTAACAAACCAAAGGGGAAGAAACTCAAAATATAATGTTTTAGTATTATTTATAAATATTTTTTTTTTATAATTTTCAGCTGCGTGAGCTCTACGCTAAAGCTGGTGGTCCACCATTTTTTTTTCTTTTAAGTAAATGTAATGGATTATTTTTGCAATAATAAAGTTAAAAATGTATTTAGATGAGCTTCAAAATGAAATATATGAGAAAATAATAATATTTTTTTACTAAATAACAATATTTTTTATTAAAATTTATCAAACTTAACCGAAAAAATCGAACCAAGATTTGCCCATCCTTCTCAATTTTATCTGTGAGCTTCTGTATAAAACTGAGGCCGTTTCGGGGAAGCGAATCTTTGAACTGCGCACGTAGAGTTATATAGATTCAGTTAAATATTTTTAAACTAAGCTTTTCTATCAACGTGTGTGAAATATCTAGGTAAGAATATATATGTATTTATTGTGAAAACTGGTACACAAGATAGACAAATCAAACGAGAATCAAGGTTTACCAGCCTTTTTGGGTACAAAGCTCGTGGAAGGTACTTAAATAATTTGTATTTGTATTTATTTATTTTAATCAGTACGGTCACAGACCACTTACCACAATAAATAGAAACAATTATATTTTATATTATTTATAACTATGTATATCTGACCCGCGTGGGACTTCTTCTAACCGATTATCCGGGTTAAATTTCCAATTTTTCTCTTCATAAGAACCTTTCTCAAACTTCAAGGAATATTTAATTTCTTTTTTTTTAATTTTCCTTGAAGTTAGGTTAATTGGTTCAGTCGTACTCGAGTTTTGCTACGCAAACACATTTTTTATAAACATATTAGATATTCATTTTTATTTATATAGATTTTAGAAAGGGTTTATATTTATCAGCTAGTTGGTTATTTTTTTGTAGTTTTATTCTAAGTTATTACCTCTTGTGTATTTATTTTCTATTTTATTCTATTGACGCTAGTCACAGAAATGTCAGGGGCTGCGGAGCAGGCGGCGGCAAACCTGGCCAGCCTCCATCCTATCCTGGCGCTCTTCCAGAGCTACCTGGCCATCGGGAGCTACCTGTGTCCCACCAGCTCCACCATCGACGCTATAGGTGAGTATCTATAGGTAGAAATCGACGCTATAGGTGAGTATCTATAGGTAGACATCGACGCTATAGGTAGACTTACTACTTGATGATGTTAATACAGTGATTACTTGAGGATATAATCTAAGCAAATGTAAGACAAATATACGATTGGTGAAACTTTTCTCGATAGACTTATTTTTTTAAATCGGCAATCATAAAATCTGTTTTACATCTATCCTCTGAATTTAGAGAGTATTTACGGAATTTTTTTATACTATTGAGTGAGTAACCAAAGAACTTAGATATAATGTAAAAGGATTTTTTATAAAGTCAATACTTTTCACGCAATACGATGTTCTATCATTGGTCGCTTACGTCAGTTACTTTTGAGCGACAAAAATCTATATCTAAACTCTTCTCTCGGAGTAAGTAATTGCGCTATCACTGTCTTGCGATTCGGCCGCTGTCAATTCTGACAGTTTCACATAATATCCTCCTAATAAAAACATGGTATAATATCGTCCGGAGGACCGATCGAGTCAGAAACACCATACTGCGTTCATTAACTGGCATAGCCGACGTAGGACAGAAAACAACGAGGCTTAAATGGGATTGGGCGGGGCACGTTAGCCGCATGTATCCGGAGAGGTGGGCAACACTAGCCACTCTCTGGATACCTGAAGACGGGCGGCGGCGGCGTAGGGGTCGGCCGAGAAAGCGTTGGCGGGACGATCTGGAAGGATTCGAGAGGGAATGGTGGGAGGCCGCAAAAGACCGCGACAAGTGGAAGGATTTGGGGGAGTCCTTTTCCCAACAATGGGACACCACAGGTTAAACAAAAAAATAATAATAATAATATCGTCTGTTGCAGCGAACACGCATTTCGAGTACGTCATCGCCGGCGCGGGCACCGCAGGTTCTATCCTCGCGTACAGGCTATCTGAGTGTCCGTACGTCAATGTGTTGGTCCTGGAAGAAGGGGGTTGCCCCCCCATCGAAAGTATCGTAAGTACTTTTAGCCCCAATCTATGTAAGCAGAGCTTGTACTATGGGAACCAGATAACTGATACATTGGTATAAAAACAATCTAAATCTAATACAAAAAAAAATCGCATTGACAACTCAACAGTTTTTTTGTGCCTTAGGATTGATTCCCTCTTCAGGACAAACATTTGTGTAATAAACACTGGTGTTTTTCCTGAGTCTGGGTGTTTTATATGTTATTCTATATGTGTATTTAAGACACCGGCGCGCGGAGTGGCAATCCTATACACTTGCCATTCGACCATCAGTGTCGTCATCCGTGTCAGTAGTAGAAATCTCAACTGTACTACGGGCTCTCAATGATAGCTCTGTTTCTTGCAAGTTCCGGGTTCGGTCTTTCAATTTTAGGGGTTTTGATTGCCGCGTATCACACTCATGTAGTTAACAATTTAATAGACCACCCTATTCTTAAGCTGCATTCATCTTTTAAGCAACCTCTTTTAAATTGTATCATCACGTCTGATGACGACCCTATGATTAAAGGTAAACTTCTATTGCAGCTACCTGGCTACTTCCCGTTGACACCAAAATCAGGAATCGATAGAGCAATGAATCTTCAGAATGATGGCTACACAAGCCAGAACCAACAGCCGGACGGCGGGGTCACGGCTGGGAAGATGCTTGGCGGAACAGGGTCATTGGATCACATGATTCGAATGTGGCCAGAGCTCGAAGATCTCCATTGCTGGTGTGAAGCCGCCGGCGAAACCTCCTGGTGCGGTGAAGCCATGTTGGAATACTTCCGGAAATCCGAAAATGTTGTTGATCCTGGTATCATTGCCCAAAACACAGCCCGACATGGACAAAGCGGCCCCATGAAATGTTCGAGACAGCAGAGCTGCGCCAACGACTTCATGAAGGATGCTTACATGGAGATGGGGTACCCGTTCTTGAGCGATAAGTACGGCCAGTGTGCAACTGAACCTTTGCTCACTGTTGGAGATGGCTTGCGGCAGAACGGCAACGTCGGCTTCCTCAGCAAGATGAACAACCGACCAAATGTGAAGTTCCTCACCGGCGCACGTGTTGAGAAGATTTTATTCGACGGCGTCACTGCAACTGGGTTACAGTTCATTCATAACGGATATAGCTACAGTGTGGCAGCTAAAAACAAGGTGATAATGTCAGCCGGTGCCATAGTCTCCCCGCAATTGCTCATGCTGTCTGGAGTGGGCAACGCCGCCGCCCTAGCCGAGAAGGGTATAAATACTGTCGTTGATAACCCTCAAGTAGGCCTGAACCTTAGAGACCATGTAGCTGGTGTTATGGGCATTGCCCTGGACAGAGACACGAGCCCGATCCCACCTGCAGACCCTCACATGTGGCCCACAGCCATGACCACTTGGTTTCTGGCTGATAACCCCAGGCAATCATATCCGGATATGCTAGCCATCAACGTGCTCTTCGACCATGACTCTTTTGGATTTATCCAGCTTTGCATTTACGGTTTCAAGTATACCGTTGAAATATGCAATCGCTTAGCCGCATCCAACGTTGGGAGGAGATTGCTGTTCATGGTGTATAACTACCTTCATCCCGTTTCGACTGGATCTGTAAGCCTGAACACGACGAATATTGCAGACCAGCCCATCATTAGTCTCGGTTTGCTCAGCAACAGCGCAGACTTAAGAAACTTAGCTGTTCTTGCAAAGAAAGTTGGCGCGATTTTGAACACGAGTGCCTTCCAGAAACTAGGAGCTGAGTTTGTTGACTTGGGTGTTTGCAGCGAGTACCCGAAATTCAGCGATGCGTTCTGGGAGTGCTATGTCCCGGCTTTGTCCTCGACCGGGTGGCACTACATCGGATCTTGCAGCTTGGGCCGGGTGGTGGATGCTGCTCTCAACGTGTACGGCACCAGGAATCTGAAGGTGATTGATGCCAGCGTCATACCTGCCCTGCCCTCTGCGAAAATCTCTGCTTCGGTGACCGCCGTAGCCGAAAAGGGGGCTGATATTATCAAAATTGAAGATGGCCTTAGCTGTTATGCCTGATACTTAATCTTTTATTACAAATAGTACCTATACATATAAGTAGGTTCTTCACACTTATTTTAAAATAAATATCAGACTTAGTACATAAACGTGTAGGTAGATATTGTGAGCCGTCTGCCGGGTGTTACCGGCATGCGGCACTAAGATAGATTGAATAATATACCTAATTGCTTAACTACTTAGTAATAATACATTATATTTAAAAAAATCTTATCACTAAAGATCGATCCCCTCTAGACAACCTTTGCATGGACTGGATGGACTAACTACTGGATTTTGGATTTCGAAGATTTCGTGGCTTATTCCCAGAGGTCCATGATTCCATTGTTCCTCATTTCCCTATGGTCCATGAAAAATATCAGGCATTAATAAAAAAAAGTACCACGCAGCTGAATATATAAGTACCTATACTCATGTATTGTTTCCTTAAACATTGAACTGAAGCTTTTGAAGGGAAAAGTTAAAAGGTAAATAAAAGTAAAATGTTTCTTTCATATGTACATTTTCCGTAAAAAGCAAAATCAAATGGAGTTATTTGGAAGCCACAATGCTTCGTAACGAGCGTTCAATCGTTTGGAGAGACTAGAACAGGAATCCATGGAGTCAAACCAATATATTAATTACTCGGCTGCCCTGAAATCCTGATTCTCTATTCCAATATTTTTTAAAACTCAAGGATTGGAGACCCATTTAATGAAATCAAATTATTTACTTTCAGTTGTTCACCATAATTGTGCAGTTACTTATATTATACTATGTTAGTCACATAACTTCAATTTAAATAAATTATTATTATTACAATTTAATGGATGGATTAACAAACATTGAGATGTAGGTATGTTTTAGAACAAATTATCAGGTACAAACATGTTTTAAGTTTTAAAAAACTTGCCATATTGGATTTATGACACTTTATTTTTGTTCTATAAGACTGTTAGGTATAGATACCTAACAGTCTTATAACAATAAACATATGACTTTAGTATTTATAAGTACATGTTTTTGTAATCTCCTTTTTTTTTTGAAGGTCAATTATTAAAGATTAAAGATTAAAGATTTTTATTTCGTAACAATACTATAACACTATAAATTACAAAAGGTTTTTGTATAACAGACTTAAATAATCTACTTACCTAATAACAATAACGTACAAAAATACATCGATGTACTTTTATCGATGTAAAGATAATATTATGTTGCAAAAGATTGATTTAAACTAGGTAGGTAAGTCACAATAATATTATTTCAATGAAATAATGAGCTTACATTTTTGCAAGAACGCTAACTCCTACCCTAGGATAACCTGTGTTGTGGGTAGTTAGTCTCTTTCGTCGAGAATTGATAACAATAACAATTTGAGAGTGCGTGGCGCGCTGATGCACGCACGGTAAAAGAGAGTGCGACAGATAGGTACATATTAATTAAACTTTTACATATAAATTATTTTTGCAATCTTTGTTTATTTAATTGTAGTGTGTGTGTATATGTATGTATTTATATATATATTATGTTAATAATTGAATAAAATATTGTATAGAATGTGTGTTTGAATGTGAGGCGACTTAGTATTAATATTTAATATTAGTATATTTTACAATTAGGTACAGTTAACTTCTAGTTCAAGAGTGACCTGTTTTGAAATCAGTGTAGATTTAAACGTGAGTTATAATAGAAAGGTTGAATGGTAACACAGTCGGTTGTTTAGAAAGATGAATAGGTGGATGCCTGGAAAGATGGACAGAAAGATGAATGAAGTGATAGATGGATGGATAGATGAATGCATGGATGGATAGATGGATGGATGGATAGATAGATGGATGTATAGATGGATGGATGGATGGATAGATAGATGGATGGATGGTTGAATAAGTGGAATGTGTGTGGTGATATTCCGAATGTTTATTGGCTAATAAGAAAAATAAATATATGGGTGAATGAATAGATAAAGGTATAGAAGGACAGATGGATGGTTTGGTAGGCGCATACATAGAAGAAAGGATGGCTGCATGAAGAGCTGCTAGATAAATAGATGGATGGACAGATGGTTGGATAAACGGATGGTGTTATTCAGGAGGTAGTTAACTTAGCAAAGTTTCAGTTTTATTGTAGTCAAGAGTAAGTAACCAATTTAATGTATTTTTTCTACAACAGTAACGGGTAAGTTTTAATAAGTTAAGTAATTTGTTTAATTTCGTGTATAAAAATGGTCCAAGGTAGTAGTAGGATCTTTTTCCAAAACGGGATGCAGTTTTAGGAGGGTTCCAAACTATGCGACGACTGCTGCGAGTTTTCGACATTGTTTTAGGAGCATCTTTGTGGAATTTTATAATTGTAGATAGGATAAATAACTGTCGTACTGTAGGAAGTTTTACATCTTTGTACAGGGTGGACGTGGGGTAACGGAAGGGTTTTTGATACGCGACTTTTAATACTGCTCGCTATTGCGCGTCATGTATTGCATTCAATTATTGCCGTTGTATGTACAAGAAAATGGTATCGTGTAAATGGGCCTTTAGCGTAGAAATTTACATACATACAATTTACGCGTGAAAAAAATAACTCTTCCTTGGTAGTCGGACAAAAAGAGAGATAATTTATTTAAGGTGGTATTGCGTCCATTATTAATAAGGAAATTTTTTTTTTTGAAGATGAAATGTTCAAGTAAGCTGTTTAATGCTGAAAATAAAGTAGATATCTAAAGTATTTAAGTAAATATAAAACATCTGTTATAAAAATGTACATACTAATTAATTTTTATTAAATTACCTTATTTAGTGTTCCGTACCAAATATAATCAATTTATATGTGGTGCACAGGTTGCGGGCCAGAATCATGACCGTGCTGGCTATGACAGCCGCGAGGGCAGACGGCCCCGACACGAGGAACTACTGCGAGCGCCATCTGCGCACCAACTTTATCAGCTTTTAAGTTTTAAAAAGATTACGTCAACTATGAGCCTAATGCTGTTTTCCTAAACAATTACTTAACTCGCTTGGCAGTTTTTATTGGTCCAATTCAGACCATTAAGATCTACCACAGCCATAAGTCTCTTGAAATAAGTCAAGGGCAAAAGCCGACATGTCAGCATTAATGGAAGCACGTGACATATAGGTCGCGCACTGAGAGTTGGAACCTACAACACATGCACATTGCACACGTATGCTTGTGTAGTGACTGTGAATAAGAGCACAGCGTGACGTCGCACTGCATGCGCATTATGAAAAGTCTGTCTGTCTCTCTCGCGCGCTGTCAAGCGTAAGAGTATGAAGGAGACCGTTATTGTTTTGCTTTTGCTACTCTTATAAAAACGATATAAATACAGGCTAGTCTTTTTTTACCAGAGTACACTTACAACTACCCACTGATTCTAGACTTGAGACCTATTTTAAGATGATTGCTTTTGAATCAAAATCTTAAAAGTATTTCATATATTTATCGTATTCAGGGACGTGGGCGTTGAGATACTACACAGTACACAGTTCTATAACAATTGTAGTTTCGTCGTTGTTGATGTAACATAGTTCCTGTATGTGCTGTTGTTGATCAGAATAACAAAATGTTTTTTTTTAATTTTTGAATTTCAATCGTGCTGTACATATTCATGCTTTGTCAAATTTAGGGTTAGAGAAGGTAACCGATGGCTGAATATTCTATGTAGTACTTAGATAGACTAAACTTACCATTGTAATATACTAGATAGACTTTAATGTTTTCACCTATATGTGTGTATCATCAGGCAAGAATAAAATAGTTCTGTCTGTCCCCCTGTTACTGGCAGGGGGACAGATAGAAATATTTCAAATAATAAAAGTTCCATCTGTCACCCTGTTGCTGAAAGGGGGACAGATAAAACTTTTTTTGCCCATCTGTTCCCCTAGGGTGACAGAGCAGGGTGACAGATTCACTAAGTATGTATACAAATAAATAGCCGTTATGTTCGGAACCCTTCTGTTCGAGGTCTAGTCTGTTTCTCCACAAAACGGTAGGTTTACGGTTATTACGAAAATTATCACATAAATTGAGGCATGATGCGTTTATTGATTTTATTTTAGTATAAATACTAACAAATTTGACATAAGTGTCATCATTACCGAGCTGCCGTGGAACAGAATCTTTGGTAAGTTTTTTTTTTTCAATTAGTTTAATCTTATTCAAAACAATTTTACAAAACGATCGTTAGACCTGTCGTATTGTATGGTTCTAAGTGTTGGGCGACGAAAGGGACGGATGAAAGAAGAGTACACGTGGCAGACATGCGAATGCTCAGATGGATGTGTGATGTGACTAGAATGGATAATATTAGAAATGAGTATATTAGAGGAAGCCTGAAAGTAGCGCCAGTGAAAGATAAGTTTAAGAGTAACAGGTTATCGTGGTATGAGCATGTGATGCGGAGGGATGAATGCCATGTCACTAGAAGAGTGTTGAATATGAAAGCAGATGGATTCACGAGAAGAGGAAGACCAACGAAAAAATGGATGGACTGTGTGAATGAGGATATGAACAAAGCAGGCGTGAGTACAGAGATGACGGCTAATAGAGACAAATGGAAGAAGACATGTTGTGCCGACCTCACCTGAGTGTGGGATAAGGTCTGATGAGTTTAATCTTATTAATTAGTTTCAAAAATATTATTATATTATTATTAATATTATTATTAAGAATCATTTGGATGCTTTAAATTTCCTGATCCTAATAAAAACGTAGGTACTTAATTATAATGGTGTCATTTAAGTGCTGGTGTTCCTCAGGGCGGCGTTTTGTCTCCTCTTCTTTTTGCAATTTTTATCAAATCTATATCCAAACAACTTTCTTCTTCCTACCACGTTTATGCAGATGATTTACAAATTTATACCCAGGCCCCTGTGGAGCAATTATACGAAGCAATCCAAAAGATTAATAATGATCTTGACAATATTCTTAGCTTTAGCAAATCATTTGGATTGAAAGTGAACCCCGCAAAAACCCAAGTGATCATTGTCGGTAGCTCCAGAATGTTGTCCAAAATGGACTGGTTTTGTCTCCCCCAAGTAATCTTTGATGGTACTTATATTAAAATCAGTGACGTTGTTAAAAACTTCGGTGTTCTTATCGATAGGCAGCTCTCATGGGGACCCCAGCTAACGGAGGTAAGCCGCAAGATCTTTGCATCTGCTGCCTCCCTTAAGCGGTTGCAAAACTTCCTTCCAACTGCTACCAAAATTGCGCTTGCACAATCCCTGCTCCTTCCCATACTTGATTACGCTGATGCCAGCTATCCGGACTTAAGGGGAATCCTCAAATCCGAATTCCATACAAAATGTTTCGGACAAATACTCTAAAAGTACGCCGTATTATAGTAATTTCTTCACACTATTCGTTTCTTCCATGTTTTTTTTGATTTCGTCAACAAAAAAAGTGAAAGGTTTCATACTTCAATTTAGATTTTATACGTGTTTTAAAATTAACCCTACTAACTTAAAAAATTATGTATATTAGCATGTAGTTTTGTCTTATTTGTATGAAGGTAACTTAGTTTTATTTAAATTAATTTTATGTAACAAAGTAAATATTGCTTTTCTTTAAAATATTTTAGTTTCCTAGTAGGTATTTGTACGCCGCCGTCCTCTTTTGTTCAAATATTTTGAGTCCATCCCAAGGTTGCTTGGAAGAGATCGTTTTTAGCGATAAGGCTGCCCACAATGGGCTGTGCCTGCCACTGTTTCTACAGTATTATTTCTTCTTCATATAATTTTATTATAAGGTGTGTAATAAAAATTACATCTATCTATCTATAAATACCGCAAAAACGCCAGATTCATCAGTCGCTGGTTTTGTGAAGCGCAGGTTTTCTGTGACCCTTCTGTGAGAATCCGTGCACAGCGACAACTAAAGGCACGCTTTGCTATTTTATGTACATTCCTTGTTTAATACTTTTTTTCTGGTCATCATCAGCAATGACTGGAGCAGCAGAGCAAGTAGCGGCTAACATCGCCAGCACACAACCTGTACTGGCCATGTTCCAAAGCTGCATGGCTCTTGGAAGCTACCTCTGTCCCACCATCTCCACCATCGACGAAATAAGTAAGTAAACCTGACTATGAATTTTTGAGGTAAGAACAAAATCAGTGTCTCATAGAAAGTTAGCCGCAAATTGTGCGCTGTAGTAGCAAACTGTAAAAGCGACGCATTTGCGGGTGCACTTTAGGAACCGGAGACACGCGTAGCAGCCGCGCGCGACATCTACTCGTGCAACTAGAAAATGAATGGAAACCATAGATGAATAGCGGTGTTCCTATAGAACACCAAGATGGACCACCAAACACCAAACAAAAGATGGAGTACCAAACCAAAATCGATGCGGTATAAAGGACAGAAAAATTTCAGACACCGTGTCAATAAAAATGCAATATCTCTATTTTCAAATAATGTTTGTTACTTTTTACTATGTAGTTTATTGACAATGAAAAAGCCTAGTAGTTTTAGCATATATAATAGTTATTTAGCCCTGTTACTTCTCTTTTTCAAAAATTAGCATTTTAGCCAATGTGGCTCCCTTTTCTTGGTCGCATTTTCAATGTAGGTACAGTCGGCTCTATAATTGTCTTTACACCCAGTTTACGCCGCCGGTGTTCTCCTGTGATTAAACCACTCACGCAAACACATCATGCGTGCGCGTGAGTAAACTACTGATGTGATTAAACCACTTAAGGTAAACCCAAAATATAAACTACAAGTGGTTTAATCACAGGAGAATACCGGAGTAAGCTGGGTTTAAAGACAAATTACTAAGCTGACTGTACTACATAGTGTTTCAATACTTTAATACTGACGACGACGCCCCGGCCATCGGTCGCTGTAGTCGGCGACGTGTCTGTTTTCCAGCTCATAATATAAACCCATACCGACAAACGACTCATCGAGCGCTGGCGATGACGCTTCGGGTTGGATAGGTCCCCCGCAACAGGTATAAATATGCGCCGAGCGATGGTGATTGTCCACTCCTTCACAATCCGCTTACCTCTCTCTTACAGGACCTCTACATCGTTAGGTTCGATTCCTAACGGTGCCTTGGGTCAATAGTCCAATTATCCCCCTGGCAATAGTCCAAGCCGAAGTTCGACCCACCGTTGGGTACCCTTGTGCTGTTGGCCCCAACCTAAATTTTAAGGTCGAGTGCCATCTGCGCTCACCCAGAGTCCGGAGACGCAGTAACAGCCATCTGCATCTAACTGCATTAAACGTCCATCCGAAAAAAAAAGATGATTGTCCACTCGCGTTTCAGATTTCGGCGAGTCACATCTCCTGAGGATGCCTCGTGTTGAGTTCTGACTTGGGTTTTCTGTTTTCAGCGCTTTGGTTTAAATACTAAAACTCTAAACTAGAGTTAAGTTAATTAAGACCTTTGTTTAGAAATTAAATGGATTTATTACTAATTTACTCTAGTTGTTATTCCATTGAATAACAAATCATTTCAAATTCAGGTCAGCGTAAAACTCTCTACATAATAAAGCTGTTTGAGTCGTGTCTTTTGCAGATAGCACACAGTACTTTGACTACGTGATCGCGGGCGGCGGGACGGCAGGGTCCATCATGGCTTACCGGCTCTCGGAGTGTCCTGGAGTCAGCGTGCTGCTGCTGGAAGAAGGAGGATGCCCCCCCATTGAGTCGTTTGTGAGTAGGATCACTCTATAAACGCTGACCTTCTACACGTTTAAATCAGCATACTCGTTGCGCAATCAGCATGTATGTTTCCACTGCTGTGGCTCAAGCCTACACTCGGGCAAGAGAGAATAGTAAAGACTTTAACGTTACCAAACGTTACCAAAGATAATTAATAATTGGTATATGTCAAATCATTTTGTTTCTCTGTTCTATAACATGCCGGTTTTCTCACGATGTTTTATTTTCACCGTCGCTAGATCATGCATGATAGACAACGACAGAGATCACATCCTGCGACCATTCTCATCACCAGATGGCAAGGCGAAGAAAATATCAAAGGTAAAGCGGAGTGCGGGAATTAATTTGCTTTTTTCTTTTTACAGGCAGCCGGCTTGTTTCCGTTAACACCAAGATCGTACTTAGACCGCGCGATAAACTCCACCGACGACGACTACACCTCGCAGAACCAGCAGCGCGACGCCGGAATCACTGTGGGAAGATTGCTGGGTGGGTCGGCGAGCATCGACCACATGATCAGAGTCTGGCCAGTCGCCAAAGACCTCGAACACTTGTGCGCCGCTGCCAACGACTCCTCTTGGTGCGGCGAAGACATGTTCCAATACTTCCGAAAATCCGAAAAAGTCGACGACGCTGAAGTACTATCCCAAAACATAAGACAGTATGGAACAGATGGAGAATTGCTATGCACGAGGCAACAGAGCTCCAAGAACGATTTTATGAAAGAAGCCTTTATTGAGATGGGTTATCCTTTTCTTCCGGACACGGATGGTCAGTGTGCAGTAGAACCTCTGCTTACCATTGGAGACCACTTAAGAACGAATGGAAACGCCTTCCTCAGTAAGATGTTTGGCCGATCCAACTTGAAGGTGCTCACGGGCGCTCGCGTCGAGAAGATCCTGTTTAATGGCACGACTGCCACCGGGCTACAATACGACTACGATGGAACCCTATACACTGTAACGGCTAACAAGAAAGTAGTCGTTTGTCTTGGTACTATCATATCACCGCAATTACTTATGCTGTCCGGAGTGGGTAACCGTACTGCGCTAGCGGAAAAGGGTATCAACAGTGTTGTAGATAACCCTGAAGTTGGCAAAAATCTCCAAGATCATGCGGCATCCCTCATACCCATAGCACTCGATTACAATACGAGCACCGTTCAAAGCGTCGATCCTTTTATGTGGCCTGCGCCTATGACTCTTTGGTTTTTGGCCGCTAACGAGAGTGAAACTACCCCGGAAATGACAACCATCAACGTGTTAGCTGACCGCAACTCCACCGGGTTGCTCCAGCTTTGCATGAACGTCTTCAAATACAAATCTGAAATCTGCAATGAAATAGCCAAATACAATGAAGGGAGGAACTTCTTGATGATGGTGTTGAACTTCCTGCACCCCGAGTCCAAAGGCATCATCACTCTCAACACCGATAAAATTACAGACCAGCCTAATGTTTATTACGGTATGTTCAGTAATGGTACAGATTTGGACCAATTCAGTTATCTTGCGCAAAAAGCCAGTGGGATTTTAAACACAACTATTTTCCAAAACCGTGGAGCCGAATTGGTGGACTGCGGTCTTTGTAGCGAATATCCGAAATACAGTTATGAGTTTTGGAAGTGCCATGTTTTGGCGTTTTCCTCTCCCGGATGGCACTACATTGGTACTTGCGGTCTAGGCAAGGTGGTAGATGCGTCTTTCCACGTGATCGGCACCGAGAATCTGATGATCGTGGATGCCAGCGTGATATCCTACCTCCCCTCTGCAAAGTTGTCTTCCTCTGTCACTGCCGTGGCTGAGAAAGCGGCTGACGTACTCAAAGCTGAGGATAACCTCAGTTGCTCAGCTTGATTGAAAATAAAAAATATTTATTAGGTAAAAATAGAGGTACGTATTATTTTTTGGTTATGGATGTCCTAAATAATTTTATCACCATCTTATTCTTAAAAATCTACCATGCATGTTATGTATGAATTTAATGATATAAATAAAATTAATTTGAAATAACAGTTGTTTTGTGTATATAATTGACCTTCTTTCCTGTTCGAGTTAACCAGTCAGCTTATGGTAGTTGAGTAATAAGCGGATAACTTTAGTACTGACTGTACCTAAATGTTAACATTATTATTATGATATTTTGACGTTTCCAAGTGTACCAAAATGTATCAAAATGGAATAAAGAGATTGTATTGTATTGTATTGAGTGAAAATTGGTCCCCGGGAACAGGCACCTTTGTAAACGGATAGAGTTTTAATATTATTATTTTTTATACACAAATGAGCTCACAGCCTAGGCCAAAGCGCCCAAGTGTTAAATTGTAATTTCATACACATTACATTGGTTGGTATATAATAAATTGATTAAACAACATGAGAGGTAAAAACAGGAAAACAAAAATCATTAAGAATATACATTAAAAAAAAATTACATCAAAAAGAAATAGGACCATGGCAAAGAAAATTTAAAAAGGTCTTTCAATTTGGCAACACTGTCAACGAATACGTCGGCATCATCAAAACAGGCAAGAAACTGGTTAGGTGGCTCCTATGGCATTCGCTTCATTGTAATCTGTGACGGTAGGCCAAAATGCTCGACGTTTAAAAACCGCGAGGAGTCAAGGGGGGTTTATAATTTGAAAAAAAAATATGTGATTATATTATTTGGTATTTTATCTTGTAATTTATTTTATTCGGGTTTTTGATATGAAATAAAATAAAATTGTTTTTATTTGCTAGAAAGACATTAAGTAGTTAGGTATTTTAAAAATATAAAAGATAAACAAAACCAACATTGCACAAAAAGAATAAAAATTTAACTAAGTACCTAACCTACATGAGATAGTATATTTATGTCGCAGAGTTTCTAGCAATAAATGGACTCAACTCAGCGTTATGCTGGATAGACAGATTTCCCCATCTATCCAGCGCTGGTTTTCAGTTGAGCCCACTCCCGTCAAATGGGAGAAAAAATCCCAAAACAAAGCAGTTTCTGAATGATTTTTTTCGATCTTCTCCTAAATGGCATTAAATATCTTCTTCTTCTTCTCCTGGCCTTATATCCCATTTCTATTTGGGGTCGGCTCTCGTAATCACGCGTCTCCAGGCCTCTCTGACCTGGGTCGTTGTCGGGTCTATTTGATTAATGTCAAGGTCTTTTCTAAATACAGGCATCCATGTAAGTCGGGGTCTTCCACGTTTTCTCGGTCCTGTTTTATGATTTAGCACTGTTCTGGTCATGTGGTCCTCTGACCTCCTCATAACATGGCATTAAATATATAATTTATTTTTATACCATTTTTTTTTTCTTAACTTTTTTACTAAAATGGTCCAAATTTGTGTCGTAAGTGGGTGTGAGAAAGAGTCGTATCCAGGTTGTGGGATATCCTTTCACAGGTAAGAAAATTTCGATATGGATCAGTAGTGTGTCCATTTCATTTTTAATTTCAGGATATTCACTATATAAGTAGATATTTAATTTTGTAACGTTCATTAGTTTCAACTCGTTTCCACCCTGTTCAATAATTCCAAAAAGGTAAAGGTTTCATACTTTAATTTAGATTTTATACGTGTTTTAAAATTAACCCTATTAACTTAAAAACACGTATAAAATCTAAATTAAAGTATGAAACCTTTCACTTTTTTGTTGACGAAATCAAAAAACATGGACGAAACGAATAGTGTGAAGAAATTACTATAATACGGCGTATAATACAAAAAAAAACAGCATTCTTCTTCGTTTCGAATCTGAGATAAAAATCTTTTTAAATTTTGAGTCGGAGCTCCTATTATTTTTTGGCGGTTATGACCTCGGTTCGTTTGCTTTCAACTAGAATTAGGAAAAATAAACAGTATGATTGTGTAGGATACAATATTTAGGTGGTTGCTAAATAAATGTGTAAAATGTAAAATGTATATTGCAGCTGTTTGTTGTCCCAATAAATAAAATTAAAAATTAAAGTGTTCCGCGGTACAATTGATGCACCTTATCTACTTCGGTTTAAATAATTTTATAACTTATAAAGAACTTTACAGTTCACTTAGAATGAGCTTAATGCTATTTTACAGTATTTAATAAGGTAGGCCGATCGAAAACTAATACAATAAAAAAATATGTATGTATACTCGTTCTTAGTGAGTCACTTCGACTCTTCTTGCCTAACAACACTCGAAGCAGAAAGCACAGGCTCTTTGCTCCGCCCTTATGCCGTACTGTCGCGCGCGTCAACTCACCGATACCTAGGTCCCTAACTGCCCTCAACAACCTGCTAGAAGCCAGTCCACATAGTAACATATGTATTTGCAGATCAATGGAGAGAGCTAATCTCAGACTGCCTTTGGTTATGCGAATCTAAATTTTGATTTAAATATAATTATTATTTATTATTATTATTATTATTTTTGACTATTTGTTTAAACTTGTTATATAAGTAATTTTTAAATTATTTGATTTATAATGTTATAATTTTAATCTTTAAATAATGCAATTGGTTTGTAACCGTTTTATTTAAAGTAAAATAAATAAGGAAGATAATTGGAAGATATTATGAGGTAGCATAGAAATTTACATACATACATACATACAAGTTACGCGCGAAAAACATAACCCTTCTTTGGTAGTCGGATAAAAAGACTGCTTACATTTAAGTTGGTATTGCGTCAATTCAAAAATAGTTATTTAGTTTTTTTTATATTAGGTTTAAGTTAACTGTTTCTCAAAATAAAGTACCTACTAAAAAGTAAGTTTGGCAATAAAAATACAATTAGCGATTTAAAAAGTAAAAATACCTGAGAGAAAATTTTGAATTCTTCTTCTTGTCGTGTCATTAGTTCTTTCGAACCAGGCAGTGTGCTGAATGGATTTGGTTAGGTGCGCCTAGAAAACGGTCAATTTTGAATGATTGGGCTAGAATCTGCTAATGGTTCAGGACGCAAAAAAGTACATACTTTTAACCACTCACCACACAGGCGAAACCGCTTGCAACTAGAATTCAGTTTATTGACTCAGATGTTACATTATTAATACATATGCAGGTACATCTTAATATAAGTAAATATAAAAACATCTGTAAATTAAAAAAAATGGACATTTTAATAACAATAACTACCTTATTAGTGTTCCGCACCAAATATACTACTCGGGCAAATAAACATGACACCTGGCTCGAATGACGTTTGTGCAAAGTACAGCGTGAAATTGGATAATCTTGATAGAGAAGAGGTCCTGTAATACTTGGTAATGATAAGTAATGATAAGGCTTCGCAATTAGAGGAAGGAAAACCACAGAGGACGCTGCGCGGGACGCAGCGGGGGACGCATCAAGTTTCGAGCCACGTGTCCGCCAGGTCGCGTCGCGTCGTATCTCGTTTTTGGGTTCGGTCTCGTACGACGTTGTGTAGTAGACGTTGGTACACGTATCGCAAGGTTGAAGTGGAGATGGGCGGGGCACTTGGCTAGAAGGGACGACGGCAGATGGACCTGTGGCGTTTCTGAACGCAACATAATTACGCGCCGCAATAGTACAAAATTTAGTGTCAAAATAAGGACAGCCTCAGAAACCGATTTGGACGCGACTCGAAAAGTTTCTTCTTGATTTTTGCCGGGAAAGAATTAACAATTACAACACGGGATAATCCTCTTTGATTGCTCACACACTCCATGCTAGAGCACTTGACAACATTTACCAAGTGTGACGGTAATATCTCTACCTAAACCTTGCTTAAACTGTGTTTGTAAAGCAACTTTTGTACAATGTGATTATATCAACTATATTACCAAAAGAACTGCGTTTCAACCGTTTTCCCCACGCCTAGACGACGGTCCCAAAGACCAAAGCGACATCGGAGTGGTGGCCGTGGGGTGCTCGCCGACTAGAGGCAGACCACCCGCCCGATGGTCGGACGACATTATTACAACAGCCGGAGGCCAGTGGATCAGGCTAGCCCAGGACCGTAAAAAGTACTGACAGGGCCGCGGTCGAATCCGACTGGGACCCCGTGACCCTGTCAAGTCCGATGCGCCGTCAAACCTCTCGCCCAATGACGAGTGGTTTGACGACGCATTGGCACTGAAATGATTGAAGGAATATCAATGGGTTTTTAGTCGGTATGCCCTGGTGGTGAGCCCGACATAACCCTTTGGCCCTCCACGGCTAAAGGGTATGCATAATTGCATTCTCCCATTGTAAAAAAAAAGACCGTAAAAAGTGGCGTACTGAAGAGGAGGCCTGTATCCAACAGTGGGTGCAAGAGGCTGGATAGATAGATAGTTGATGGCCCAATCACTGGGTGTACCACTAAATTATTTAGTGTTTAGGCTATTATAGCAATAATTTTCAGAACCCTACTGTGCGTGGTCTAGTTTAGCGCTACAATTTAAGTAACACAAACCGGTAGGTTTACGGTAATTACGGAAATTATCATATGAATTGAAGCATGATGCAATTATTTATTTTATTTTAGTATAAAAACTAAGTAAATGGCAAAATTATCATCATCCCCGAGTTGTCGCTGAGCAGTCTTTGGTAAGAATTTATTTTAATATTTTCTTCGTTTTTTTTTGCTGCGAAAATACTGCGAAAATATAATGCATTGATTGCCAATTCATTATTCCAAATTAATCTCAAACATATGACTTACATAGTATATTTTTGTAATTTCCTTAATTTGATACCCTACTCGATAGGTTTGGATAACAAAAAAATATAAACAACTTCCTATATAGCGCCAAACACCCGCCATTTTGGTAATTTATTTTAAAACCCCACGTTTGGACCCTCTCGGGTTATTGAGACAAATCGAACGATACCTTACCGGTCACAATCCATGTATCCATTTGGAAGATATGAGGTAAATAGTACATTATTGCAAAGGCAGTTAAATAGGCAATTGCAGGACGAGTATGAGTTTGAAGGCCGAGCCGCAGGTGAGGACTTCAATAATACGAGACAGGCAATTGCCATTTCGGCCGAGGCATATATAGTGCTTTTCTTAAAAAAATGCAAGGAAATAAAAAAGGCATTTTAAATAATGTTCAATACCGTTTTTAATATGAACTGTACATTTCAGCATAGAACAAATCGCTCATAATGTAGATGGCTTTTTAGTTTTAGTAATTTTATTGAAGTACGCCAAAAACACTGTTTCAGAGAACAATTTTGCATTTTTCTCGTTTTTCCAGAACATGAAATTTTCATATATTTTTCTTTTGATTCGCTGGAAGCAGGTTTGCCATCGCTAATTTAGCTTCCGATATTAAATCTGGTGGACTACAGTCAATGTCCATTTCATTTTCACTTTCAAAATCAGCGCAACTCATTTTAATTTATTTTTAATAACAAAATAACAACGAACTCCGCTTTACCGCCAATTTTTTTTTTTTTTTTTTTTTAGTTTTACTGTTTGTGCCGAAAAAGGTTAAACGCATCTGTGGCTATACGGCTATACAGCCACGAGAACGCAATGTGTACGATAGGTGAAAGAGTTCTAAATTCAAACAGCACACCGTGTCATACAACATTGCCGGCGCGCTTTTCGTTCCAAATTCAAACAGCACACCGATTCATACAACATTGCCGGCGCGCTCTTCGTTCCAAATTCAAAGAACACGCCGGGAAGTGATTTTGGTTTTTTAATCTACGTAAATATGATACTTCGCGTGTTCCTCATTTAAAAGTAATGACAATATTTCCGCGCATGTTTAAGAAAAATAAATGTACATACATACCTACATGCATACATACCCTACATGCATACATACCTACATACATACATACAAGATACGCGCGAAAAACATAACCCCTCTTTGGCAGTCGTGTAAAAATAAGTTCATCTGAAATTTTGTGCCGTGGTCCGTGGTCATAATACCACTTTGACGTAAAGCTTATAATAATAAATAGGTACCTAATAATAAATATTAATAAACAATAATAAATAATAAAATATGTTTATTGCAGACACATGATCACAAGACACATAGCTTAAAATAGTTGGATTAACATGAAATTAAATTAAAAAGAAAGTACCTACAAATACAAAAAACACAATGTTTTATTTATTATCGTGTTAGGTGGCATAAGTCGTCGTATGTATGAGTCTCTCTGCCAGACTCCTGATAAAAGCATTATCACACGTCTCCACCCTGGACATGAAATCCGCAAACCTCTTTCTCTGTATAGCATTGAAAGAGTTATTATTTGATTATTATGATAGCTTACTACTGTCTATATTTATTCTATGCTACTTCTACAATTTATTGTTTTATTAGGGTAGGTGACATACCACTACGAACCACGGAACATTAATAATAATGAATTAATAATAATAATGTTAAAATTAAAATAATAAAATATAACGGATTTCATACTTTTCAGAGCATGATTTTTCAGTATTGAGTTTTCATGAATTTCGACTAATTTTAAAACACGTAAATCTAAATTAAAGTATGAAACCTTACTAATTTTTGTTCACACAATCGGAAAATATAGACGATTAAAATTAGTCGAAATTCATGAAAACTCACGACACAGGACAGCTCATAATCACATGCCAATTATTAGTATTAGTCACATGCCAACTTGTAGTAGTGAGTTTTCATGAATTTCGACTATTTTTTAATTAATTAAGAATTGTCAGTTTCCAGTTCCCATTACTGCAGCAACCATGACGTCGGCATCAATGGATGCGGGTAGTTCCATCGCCTTGTTGCAGTCTATCCTGTTGATGTTTGATAACAGCACACAGTACGGCAGCTACTTGTGCCCCGCCACCATCAGCGCGAACACGGCCAGTAAGTCTAAAGCTGAGTCTTCTTCAGTGTTCTTCTTCTTATCAGTCTGTCAGTCGCCTCGAAGAGGCTCTGGTTGCGCCTAATGAACGATAATTTACAATTAATCTGAGTATGAGGGCTTATAGACTGATAAAAGTTCTAAAAAACTGTGTTTTTATTTTTTTCGTTAAGCCAAAATTGACGAAGTTATTGAGAAAATGAAATGCCTTTTGGGTTCACTCCAGCCGCGCCGCCTCGATGTATCGATGACGTCAATATGTGTGATCTATTCTCTTTGGCTTACTTCATACGCCGCGACACCGCGCCACCCCGTGGCGTGACAGTTACCCCTATGGGTAACTGTCACATGCCACATGTAAAGGTTAAACTTACTTACAGTACCTATGTACTGTAAGTAAGTTTAACCTTTACGATAATGCTTAAAAGGGCAAATGGGCCGGATTCAGTTATAAATATTTTTTTGGCTAATTAATTTATGAGTATTAAGTGTCCTTTAGTTAGTAGACCTTACCTGTCACGTTTACATTTGTGATAACTTATAGAAGTATTCTGGATAAAATAAAATATTATAGGAGTATTATAGATAACGAAAATAAATTAAAAAGATGTAGGTAGTTTTCAGCAATGGTATTTTTATTTTATCATTTAATATTTGTAATAATCCAATACGGCCGCCTTACAAGAAACATGGCTGCCATACAAGAAAAAACCACACAAAATTTAAATGCTTATATCTCGTAAACGGTGATAGATAGAGCAATGTTTTTGCATGTATTTTTTATTAAAATAGTGGACTGAATTTTGCAAGTTGAGGTGCGTCATTAGAATGACATCGCCCCCCTATTACCCCCTTTGTGGACTTACCTGGTATCTCGAAAAATAAAAGTCGTAGAAAGATATAGTTTTCACAGACGGTTTTTTTTTTATTCCTTTTTTGAAATTGGTAAACATCCAATAGGGCCTCGCACAAAAAAACATAGCTGCCATACAAAAATAATATTTTTCTAGGCGACTGATTACGCGTATTTTATTTCTGGTAATTAAAAAATTGCGGTGTAAAAAATATTAGATTTAAAAATTATATTTATTTATGCTTTATACCACAATACCCTGATACCTGAAATTTGAAGCTTGAAAAAAGTTCTCAACTTCCAGTATGAGTCCTATAACAAACTGAACATTATATAATAGGTACAGATTTTATGAGCAATCACTTTTTCCCTAGGGTCTAAAATGCAGTTTTACTTCCCGTGTACCTAGCGTAAAGTTGAACTTTACGAGTATGGGAAGTGCAATATTTGTATGTTCACAACAGATTTTTTTATCGGTAATATTGAAATATTATATATTATAATCAGTCATTATTGATGCTCGACTGTACGAGCTAAATTGGACTTTGCCTGCCTTAGTCGATTTTGAAATAATGTCTTAACATAATGTTTATTTTCAAAAAAACGATGCCTGATTATTAAAATACGGCCCTGAATGTACTCGTAAGCATTTACATTATCGTTGCCCCTGAAACTTTAAAAAAAGATGAACCATCACATGTATCGTGAAATTACTGGGCTCTCGAGACTGATCATCAAAATATGTTTAAGTGTTAATAAATAGTATAAATATATTTAGTAATTAATCGGCTTAACTTCCAAACAAAGGTCTTAAATAACTTAACTCTAGTTTAGAATTTCAGTATCTAAACTAAAGCGCCGAAAACATAGAACCCAATTTAGAACTCTCAACACGTGTTTCGCCTCTACACGAGGCATCCTCAGGAGATGTTGACTCGCCGAAGTTTGAAACGAGAGATTTTCTGAAATTCTAAACTAGAGTTAAGTTAATTAAGACCTTTGTTTGGAAGTTAAGCGGATTTATTACTAAATATATTTATACTATTTATTAATATTAATGGATAGTAACGCCTGAATCAAACAATTATCTTATGTTTAAATGCACGAGTACAATACAGGGTGGGTTTTTGAGAAGGGCGGTGATTGCTAATTTTGTTAATTTCTTTCATTTTTAGTACGCAATAAATTTATTTGTAAAGATAGATCCTTATCAGCAACAAAATCCATTGGTTCAATAATACAGAGTGCCTTTTCTTTTTATTCGGGTCGTTTTTTGACAAAAATAATAGATTAAAAAAGAAACTAAATATGCAGTTATTGTTTTCATACAGTGCGTCCTACCCGTCATGACATACGGAGCTGAGACGTGGACACTCACGGTACGGCTAGTCCACCAGTTTAAAGTCGCTCAGCGAGCTATAAAACGGGCTATGCTCGGCGTCTCTCTGAAGGATATGATCCGTAATGAGGTTATCCGACAGAGGACCAAGGTTACCGACATAGCTCAGAGAATTAGCAAGCTGAAGTGGCAGTGGGCTGGTCATATCTGCCGAAGAACCGATAACCGCTGGGGTAAACGAGTTCTTGAGTGGAGACCGCGAATCGGCAAACGTAGTGTAGGACGCCCTCCGGCCAGGTGAGGTGACGATCTGCGGAAAGTTGCAGGCAGAAGATGGATGCGGCAAGCCGAAGACAGGGCGCGATGGCGCTCATTGGGAGAGGCCTATGTCCAGCAGTGGACTGCGATAGGCTGATGATGATGATGATGATGTTTTCATATAAATCGAGGGCATGACTCCTTTCATGACATTTCTCTACCTCTCGTTTTTTCGGACTTGGCCTCACCCCCCTTCTCTAAAAAACACCCTGTATATGTTTAGCACTGTTCAGGTCATGGGAAAGCGTGATCTATAACCATCAGAAGAGCGCCTAGCTTGTTTCATCACGTTCTTACATAAAAAAACAATTTTCGACGGATCAATCTCACTAAAAAACAAGTCACGCATGCTTGGTGTCGTAACAACGTCATTCTAGCTCTCAATTCTTGAGTGGAATACTATTTTGCGCCTAACTTGGTCAGTTTTGGTTGGATTTCAGTGGTTTAAACACTCAAATTACCAGAAAACTACGAGGAATATCTGGAATAGTAGTAATATCCAAATAGCCGATATTACGTTACTCTGGCTTTGTTCATTGCAAATCATGGGCAACATTCACTATGGCTTGGTTTTGACTGAGAATGCACATTGCACAGGCCACACCACTCGACGTAGAGACATAATTACGACGGATGTAAGATGTTCGTCCTGAGATCTCACATCGCTTTCACTTTAAATAGTGAAATCGCGTACTAAGACAATAACTCCGCTAACCCGCTACGCAAACCGAAGTAGGTGTCAGGTGCATATTGTCACAATTTAAAGGGCTATCCACACATTTCCGGGAACCCGTCCCTGACGTGTTCCGTCAGGGACGGGGAAAAAATCGGTCACGTACAACTTGTATGAACTCGTTCACAAAGCTCCGTGTCAGGGGCATCCGGATCGTCAGTGTCCGGGAACACTGACACGGACAACTCTGAACACGGATAGCCCTGATCCGGATATAAGTATATTTTTTTAGCACCATCTAGCTCTAAACTAAGCAGAGCTTTACTATGGGAACCAAATGGCTGATAGAATACTCTAATACTTTTTTTTTGTAAATAAATACATAGATTACATGGAACTCAGGACAGTCAGGCGTTTAGACTTAAGGCTTATCCTCAAATCCAATTCCATACTAAATGTTTCGGACAAATACTCAAAAAGTACGCCGTATTATAGTAATTTCTTCACACTATTCGTTTCGTCCATGTTTTTTGATTTCGTCAACAAAAAAAATTAATTTAGATTTTATACGTGTTTTTAATTTACACGTATAAAATCTAAATTAAAGTATGAAACCTTTCACTTTTTTTTTCTGAAATCAAAACCATGGACGAAGCGAATAGTGAATAGTGAAGAAATTACTATAATACGGCGTACTTTTTGAGTATTTGTCCGAAACATTTTGTATGGAAATTTGCCTTGAGGATTCCCCTTAAAGGCTACGTCTAAACGCCGGATTTACTGACATATCCCCTTTAGTACATTGTCTACTAATCAAATCAAATCAAATTAAATATTTATTTCGGACAACTTTAAATGTAGATCCATATAAAAACATTAATTAATTACTTAAAATCATTATTAAAACATTACAAAAATAAATTTAAGCCTATCATCATGAGCACCTCCAATCGAGCTTTAATCCAATAGTGGAGCAGCCTATTGGATCAAAACTCGATTGAAAGTCTGCATGATGGGCGAGTCATATCTGCGTCCAATGACTTGTAGGATGCTGTTGGTACTGTTCCACGTTCTGTAGAGCAGTGAGGCGGTTTTTTTGCGTATGATGGCATGAAAGCCGTCGACACGCGCCTAATGCATCACCCTCTCTTCCTCACAGATTCAAGGATTTGGGACTACGTCATTGTCGGCGCTGGAACAGCTGGCATGGTGCTCGCCAACCGTCTGTCGGAATGCCCCGATAAATCCACACTGGTGATAGAACAGGGTGGTTGTCCCCCTCTCGAATCTCTCGTAAGTAATATATAGTTATATATATAATATAGGTATTGTATACGCAAAGCTGCACTGTAAACCAAGTAAATCTATGGCTTACCTACTTACTACTCGGCCTAGCTAACCGACCGAATCTGTTCTGCTGTGTGTGGGACCAAACGTTACTTTTTACCCGACTGCCAAGGATGGATTATGTAAATTTCTATGTTACTTCGTATCTTGCTAATAGCTGGATTGATTTTGACTGTTAAAGTAACGTATAAACCGAATATCCTTCGATGGTTATTTTTTCGGAAAATAAACAAAATAGTTGATTTTTGGCGCTAAATAGTAAGTCTCTAATAAGTTTTTATTACCAAACATAACAGTGGGTAGGGTATCAAAATGAAAAAAAAATAAAAGGAGATTACAAAAATATTTTATAAATAATAAATTAAATGATCCGGCGATGATAAATATATTATTAATTTATAATATATATATATACATATTTAGGTATATATATATGGCTCTATTTTATGAAATTGGCAATATCCACTGGACACTCAAGAAACGGCCTAGCCAGATCAATGAATAATCTGCGTTTATGATTTGCATGGCCATTTCATTTAAAGTCGGGTTATTGATTTCAATTATAGCATAGCATAATCAGCCTATAATGTTACCACTGCTGGGACTCATGCCTACTCTCGGCTAGAGAGTGAAAGGGTCTTTATCCACCACACGGACCCGATGCGGATTGGTGGATGTAACATGCCATAGAACATTTTTTTCTGTTCTTTGACATGCCGCCGGTTTCCTCACGATGTTGTCCTTCACTGTTGCGAGAACGTGGGACGCATACATAGATTTTTTTGACCGAAAAAACCCATTCACGCATGACTGCCACTGGGATTCGAACCCGCGACCATCAGATCGCAAGGCAAGGGCCTCATCCACTCGGCCACTACGTCCTCATTGATTTCAATTATTATGAACGTTTTCGCTTGGCTCACTCGGCCCACAGCCACAGGATAGCTTCGGTCGGCGGCGACGGCGCGCCACCGCGCCCGCATGCATTCCGCCGCTCGCGCCATTCGCGGCTCCGCGCTCTCCAAGCTTGCGCGCGGGCCATGTTATACTACTCGGGCGAATGAACATGCCACCTGGCTGCCACTCTCGCTCGCAACTTGCTGCGTCCCCCGCTGCCCCGCGCGGCGCCCTCCGTGTTTCTTCTTCCTCTAATTGCGAAGCCTTATCATTACTTATCATTACCAAGTATTACAGGACCTCTTCTCCATCAAGATTATCCAATTCCACGCTGTACTTTGCACAAACGTCATTCGAGCCAGGTGTCATGTTCATTCGCCCGAGTAGTAATTACGCTATTATATTAGCAGTTGTGCCCTTCTTGTTTTTACAACCTTATATCTTTTGTTTTTAGCACCCCGCATTTTTCCCTAAGATACCGCAAAGCGTTAACGACTATGCGTACGATATATTCAACGACAGTTACACCTGCCAGAACAAGCAACCTCAGGGTGGAGTCACGGCCGGAAAGATGTGGGGCGGGACAGGGTCTCTGAATCACTTGGTACACTGCCGGGGAAGCGATGCAGACTATGAGTCCTGGTGCGCGGCTACCGGTGACCCATCGTGGTGCGGCGATGAGATCAACAAGTACATGGCTAAACCCGAAGCTATACTAACTGACGCTAAAGTTATCGCTCAAAACTCGTATATGCACGGAACGGATGGTCCTATCTCATTGAAGAGACAAGAGAGTTGTTATATGGACTTTGTGTTTGATGGTGCAAACGAGTTGGACATTCCTACCACAGACGACATGTTGCCGACGAGTGGCCAATGGGCAAACTTCCCCTTGCTGGCCATCGGAAACGGCACAAGAACTTGTGGAAACGCAGGCTACATGAAAGATACGCTTAAACGATCGAATGTGAAGTACCTGACGGCTCGTGTCGACAAGGTGATCATTGAAAACAATATAGCTACTGGCGTGCAGCTCACGGCTAGTAATGTTACGTATACTGTGACCGCTTCTAAAGTGATAGTGTCAGCTGGAACTATTGGATCTCCTATCATCCTGTTGCGATCTGGAATAGGCAATAAAACTGCCTTAAACAAGTTGGGGATCAACTGTGTTCTGGATAATCCTGATGTGGGGTTGAATATGGGTGATCACACAGGATTCCCTTTCGTCACAACTTTGAACAATTCAGCAAGCCCCATATTGTCCGGTGACCCTCACGAATTCCCCGTTCCTATGGCAACTATATACCAAGCTATCAACTCGAGTCAATCATATCCCGATTGTCAGAATATTGTACTGCTCTTCCCCGCCAACACTTCTGGATTACTCGAACTGTGTTACAACGGCTTTAAATATAACTCTGATATCTGTGACAAGATCTACAACACTTACCAACCGATACTGTTCCACGTGCTCAACTTGTTACATCCAGACTCTACCGGCTCAGTCTGTCTAAACGACACGGATATCTACGGCGACCCCATTATTAAGCTAGATATGTTCAGCAACAGCACAGATCTAGCCAAAGCCGCTGCCTGCCTTGACCTTAATGCCAAGCTCCTGAACACAGCTGCCTTCCAAAGCAAAGGAGCCAAATTCCTTGATATGGGTCTTTGCAGTGACTACATTTTCAACACGACTGAGTACTGGCAGTGCCATGCGTTGGCTATGTCTACTACCAATTGGCACTTCGTTGGGACTTGTATGATGGGTAAAGTAGTAGATGCTGAATTGAACGTTATAGGAATTAAAAATTTGAAGGTGATAGATGCCAGCGTCATGCCAGGCCCCACATCTGGACACATCTCCTCCCCCGTGCAAGGTATCACAGAGAAGGCTGCTGATATGATGAAAGATGAATATGGCTGTCCTTTGTAATGTGTTTGTTCATCATAATCTTTGTATTTTGACTTACTTGCGTATGATTTGCCGTATATTTTTTTTATATAACCTTTAAGCAATGCTGTGAATAACAAAACTTATTTTTACTTTGTACCTACTATGGTACTTCTTACAATCCAACTGGAAACTATCTAGAGATGAAGAGTTTATACTGGAAAACGAATTATTGTTGTGTTTCTAGTAAATTAATGGAATTTCGATATTAATCATCCACATGTCTAAAAGTTTTTTTCAGTGAAGCACCGGCTTTTGTAATAAAAGTCCTGTGTAGCACTGTTCTGGTCATGGGCAGACGTGATCAGAAGAATGCATTGTCTCGTCACTTATTTACATCAAAAATATAAAAATAATAATGTTTTATTCACATTACTCTCAAAAACATTGGCCATGCAAACCTAAATGCACGTAAGTCATTCATTACACCTATATCATTATTTTGTTGTTTTGTGGGTTGAGGTTACTGAAGCTCATGAATTACTTGACATTACTGGGTTTTCAAGACTGACCACTAAAATGTCCTAGAGTTTCAGTATTCAGTCATTTATTGCCGTATTGGGTAGGTGGTTACATCTCAGCATCGCAGCTACACAATATTGTTTTTTGGTCATGTACAGTTGTCTCTTAGCATTAGAAGAGAACATACACGTTTCATCACTTGTTTAAAAGCCTTTTTTGTTAAGTGTTTGCAGACAGTGGTAAAATTATTGCGCTCTTCGGAGATAAATCTGTTTCGACTCCCTCGAATCACTTGGTAGTGAGCCCTATACCCCCTCAAATTGCTATCATGAGATCTGATGGTACCCCCTTTGGTGTATAATTTACTGTTGTTGCATAATATTATAAAATTATATATTGATTTTGATTTTTGATCGGTGTGTTTAACATATTAATAGAACATATTTTCCTGAAAATAGTTGTTTTTCTATTCCTTCTCTTAACGACTCTGATCTTCCTATCACACTAATATTTATTGCAATTTTAATAGCCATCTATGTATTCATCCATCCATCGCTATCTATAAGGTTTGATGCATAAACATTTTTCCTCAATCACGCCGAAAAAGCCGAACAGATAAAACTGTATTTTTGTTTTTATCGTGACACCATAAATGGCGAAGTGATGTGCAGCAGCAAGTACCGTTAAAAGCGGAAGTTTGGATGGTTGGATGGATATGGTAATGTCACATCTTGTGCGTGGCGTAGTAGTTTGCTTATGCTGTAAAAAACTTAGAATTCGTCGCCTCTAGTATGCTAGGCCTATGGGCCCTTAAGGGGAATCCTCAAGGCAAATTTCCATACAAAATGTTTCGGACAAATACTCTACAAAAAGTACGCCGTATTATAGTAATTTCTTCACACTATTCGTTTCGTCCATGTTTTTTGGATTTCGTCAACAAAAAAATGAAAGGTTTCATACCTTAATTTAGATTTCATACATGTTTTAAAATTAACCCTACTAACTTAAAAACACGTGTAAAATCTAAATGAAAGTATGAAACCTTTCACATTTTTTGTGTGCTTGAAGTGGATCCAAAAATCAATTAAAAATATTTATTACAGGTACTTGCGGCCAAATTTCGATAGGCACCCATGGTAGATAAGTGTATACATATATTTAGATTTTCAGTCGAGTTTGTCAGCAGATAAGTATTTTGCTTTCGGGACGAGAATAAAGTATAGTCACTGATACCGATTGAAATGTATCGTTAGTTGACTCAGATGGTATTCAAGAAATATTTGGATTAACCCTGGTACACCCGCGCATTAGTGTGACAGACCGCCGATTTATATTTCATGGAATTATCTCGACACACGACAGTGTGTCAAGCCACGGTCAGGCCCAGCGAACTGGCGAGTAGCACTTTGTGTAAGTTTACACGAATCATTTGGAGCCACTTTAGACCTTGTCATATCTAAAAAACTAATCGATATAAACACACCAAATTTGGTTTATGTATTGAAAGCCCGGAGTTAATGAAGTACCTCAAATTTCATAAACACAGCTTAAACGATTATTTAGATATTAATGTTCAAAAATCGTCATTTTTATCACTGATTGACTGACATATAGACGTAAAACCTAACTCACTTCCAGATGACCTAGAAAGTTCAAATTTGGCATCCAGCTAGGTAATTGTGTGTATACAAAAGAAAAAATCAGAAAACAGTAAATTTATAAGATTTGTTTTTTTTTTCAAATAATTCGATTTTATGAGGTAAATTTAGCGCCTTGCAAATTATGAGAGCAATTGCCTTGCAAATTTTTGCAGGATATTTCCATTTCCATGATGAAAGGTTGTTTTTATCGTTTTATGTACTTACTTTAATATCAATAATTTTAAAAATATTTACAAGAGCCCAGATGAACGTAATCTAGTGGAAATGCAAATTGTCGGAAAACACTTTAATCTCCCCGCACATAGGTAATACCTACAAAGGCAGGTACCCACACCTTATCTACGCTATTTAGGTAGGTTAGGTACTTAACTCAGCAGGTACTTTTACCTACCTACTTACATTTAGAGGCGATGATGGTGATGTGTAAGTAAGGAAAATAAATAGGTAGGTAACTATTATAATTATAGTAGGTACCTAACGTATATACCTTTGAATAATAATACATTTATTTACAAAAAGTATTGATATCTGAACAAAATACATATAATATGTGAAAATGGAGGAGCCACGGTCATATAGACCGGATTATGATGGAGAAGTCGTTTTCCCCGAAAAAAGACTCGAGATCTACAAATATGGCTAGCCAAGGTCTACGTTATAAATAAAGTAAAACGTTTTTATAAATAAATTTACGAATGTCTATAAATAGTAGACCTTGGCAAGCCATATATGTAGATCTCGAGTCTTTTTTCGGGGGAAAACGACTTCTCCATCATAATCCGGTCTATACGACCGTGGCCCCTCCATTTTCACATATTATATGTAATTTGTTCAGGTTTCAGTTACCAATGGTGCCAGTGAGTTGAGTCTATAATAACACACAGGATGTCCCATGGCCATGCCACATGGAGGGCAGGGCAAGTACTTTAGATAATGGAGTTTACCTACCATTGGGAGGCATTTCCTGCGGAATGCCGACTAGATGAGTACCAACACAGTGCCATATTCTGCCGTAAAATCATAAAGTAGGTATTACTTTTAAGAGGTTGTGAGAAAAGTTTGTAATTAGCAATTAATCTAGATTAATGGTATTTTGTTATCTTCTATTTGACATAAATATTTTGATTTTATTTATATATTTGCTATTGAATAGCAGTGTTTTCGGTTTGAAAACCCGATTAAAAATAGAAAAGGGTCTGAGACACCGTGCGCGCGTATATTTTTACAAAAAAGGCGCGGGTAGAGCAAGGTTAAGAACCACGTACCTATATTATTAGAGGTTCTATATTAAGTACTTTCATCATTGGCGTATTTACCATATTATATAAAAGTGGGTAAATAATATACCTACTTCAAACATTGAACCACCTGTGAGGTACAATTGATTGAATAAAATTTAATCAAAACTGAATAATTTATTGTTATGTTGCGTATAATGTTACGGGTAAAGTCTAAAAGATAGCAAAACCTAGTATTTTTTTACTTTTACTTTTATGATTAGTTAGGTACATAGTGCGTTGGGTAAAAATTTGTATAACTAGGTCTGACCCCATTATAGTTAATAATTCAATCCCTCAAGGAAGCGTGCTAGGATGTTTATTATTTTTAATTTATATAAATGACTTGCCTAAATCTATCAATCAATCTTGTGTTTTATTTGCTGACGATATTTCTCTCCTGACATCTTGCAAAAATGACATTAATTTAAATCAAAATCTTATTGACATTTTAAATACTATATCAAATTGGATGACTGATCATAACCTTGATATTAATTATAATAAATTAAAAATCATGCAATTTCTACCCTATCAATAATCACCACTTGACATTAAATTGACTCATAATAATATAAAATTAGAATCAGTAATGACATTCACATTGTTAGGCTTAGATATATATACGAATTTAAACTGGAAATCCCACATCAAAAGGATAAAATCAAAACTTTCAAGCTTCTCGTACGCTCTTAGGGAACTGCGTAAGGTCACAGATCAAAAAACAACTTTAGCAGCTTATTACTCATATGCCTATGCGTGGCTTAAAAACGGAATAATCCTCTGGGGCAACAGTGTAGACGTTCAAGACCTCTTCATCTTACAAAAGAAGTGCGTGCGAATCTTAGCTAACATAAAAATACCTGAAAGTTGCCAACCACATTTTATTGGCCTTAAAATCCTATCGCTGACATCCATCTACATTTTAGAAATTTGTAAGTTCGTAAGAAAATACCCAATTTATAAAAAAAAAAAACATTGACCAACCACGCCGCTATCAAAGCAGATACAAATATAACTTGGTCATACCTGCATCTAAACTTAAAATATACGGTTCGGGTCCAAATGCAATGGCGGTAAAAATTTACAATAATCTTCCAGATAAAATCAAAATCCAAGAAAATGATCACATTTTTGAAAAATGCTTTTAAAAAAATGGTATTACGAATTGCAAGATTTTATAAACGATTCATTTAGTGACTTAACAATATAGTTAAAAATATCTGCCCGTCTCTCTCATTTGCAACACCCTATCCGGGTAATATTGTGTAGCTGTACTTTATTTATTTGACCTACTAAGACCTAAAATGTAACCTGCCCAATATTGCAAATAAATACTGAATACTGAAAACCCATTTTAATTCCCAATTTATTTAGATTTAGTAAACATAATTATTATGTAGGTAGGTAATAGTTATATTTTTGACCAATATTATATTTAAAAAAAAATACAACTTATAACATAAGTATATGAGTTATATACAATTTATAACTCATAACCTTATATCTTTATATCGTTCTCAGTTATAAATGATGATTAAAAGTTGTATATTTTTATATCTAGGTGTAGCATAACAGAGTAGGAATATTCAAAGGAAGAACACGGAAATAAATTAGGTTACTGTTAAAAACAATGTGGTGATACAAAGGACAGGAATATAAAATATGGTTCATGTCTCCGCATTCGCCACCACAATCGCAAGTAGGATTATCTCTCATTTTGAGTCTTGCTGAGCACTCAAATTTCTTGCAAATCAAACGAGCCCTTTTAGCTATCCTGCTGAAACTTTCAGGGTATTTCATAACTCGATGACAATGCATTCTAAATACGTGTATTCATACAATTCTGATTAGCATGCAATGCCGACCTAATAATAAACACTGCAATATCTCGTAAAGGAAGTGAGATAGAGCAAATGTATAAAAACGTGGTTTTTAGATTTAAATTTACGTTTTCTTTTCATTTAATTGACTTTTAGATATGCAGAATAGATTTTATTGAAATTATAGGATTTTCTAAACCTCCCTCCCGCCCTCCAAACTTTACCCGTAACAAAGTGCTAAACGGTAGGTAATTATATAAATTATCATATGAATTGAGTTTTGGTATAAATACTGACACAAATTTTGACAAAGCATCTTCGTCCACCGGGCGCAAAGATATATTGGTAAGAAATAATTTTAAGAATTCGTTATTATAAATTAGGCATAAAGTAGTTTTATACAATATGTATATTTTTTTCAATAATACATAATTTTAATAAATAATAATAATATTGAATAATAGAAATGTAATTATTTATAAAATGTTTATATATATAATAATATTAAAAACGACGAAGTTTGCGTGTTGTTGTGTTGCTTGATTGTGGCTTGTATGGATTCAATTTCAGTGGCGATCTGATAGTCGCGTGTTCAAATTCTAATGAGTGTCATGCGCTTTTAATTTTTTTTCGGTTTAGGCTGATGATGGCCAATTCTCAAAATGGCAAATTCTATAAATGGCCAATCCACATAATGGCAAATTCTATAAACGGCCAATTCTCATAATGGCAAATTCTACAAATGGCCAATTCTCATAATGGCAAATTCTACAAATGGCCAATTCTCAAAATGGCAGAGCATATTTAGTTAAGAAATGAAAAAAAATCTTCAGTCAACGCATGCGCAATTTGTTCCTTCCGTCAGATGTAGGTCTTATATCTAGGGAGAAGTCACAATGGCCATTGTGTATCTATAGAACAAAACAGAGAAAAAAGTTCGTAACGCATGCGACATGGAATGAGGGTGTGTTTCCACTGGCGCGGAGCTGGACAGATGGGAGAGGAGCGGACCATGTAATGGCCAATCACAGTGCTCGAAGTGGAGATTTCGAGTCCACTCCAACCAGCTCCGCGTCAGTGGACATGCACCCTAAGTCCCATTGCAATCTCAGCCGAGAGTAGGCCTGAGTTCTATCGGCAGTGGGAACAATAAAGGCTGACTATTCTGTGCTTCTGTTTAGTAGCAAACTCAGGGATGGGTCTCATTTTTAAGAAAATCACGTTCGAGCGGCATATTTCTAGCTGGAAACTAACGAGCCACTGCAGCCATGACGTCGGCATCAATGGATGCGGGTAGTTCCATCGCCTTGTTGCAGTCTATCCTGTTGATGTTTGATAACAGCACACAGTACGGCAGCTACTTGTGCCCCGCCACCATCAGCGCGAACACGGCCAGTAAGTCTATTGGCAGACATATCGACTCGGAAAGGGATCGTCACCGTATCAACTGGCGTCGTTCAGTAATCTTTGTATGTAACTCCCTACTGCAACACACACTTATCGGAAACGTAACGTAATCGCCTGGCCTCGGGACAATCTCCGGTGCGGTGCGTGGTCAACCTGCAGTTCCCTCCCTTACGGCTTATCGACTCCGCGCTTACGTTCTCTTCACTACGCTTCACGTTTGAATTCAAACTGATTGACCTGGTCGTCGCATAGCCGTGAACCAGCGGTCGGCGAGCCGTAAGCGCGGCATCGCCAAGCCGTAGCAGAGTTATAACGTGCTTACGTTAGGTTGACGGCGAGGCGAAAGGTGATACGGTGACGATCCTCTTCCGAGACGATATGTGTGCTACGACCTTTATTGTGGACCACCGTTGCACCAAGAGGAAGTTAATCGTCTGTGGTAGCACAGACATGTTCTTCGGCGAGAAGGTAACTTCAATTAACAATTAACAATGGTGCGGTGCGAGCTCGTGCAAGATGGTGCTAGGTTGTCCACATATCCTCCGTAGAATTACAAATCGTTGGAAAGCTATTAAGCCTTGGTTTTGATTGACTAATAACGCGAAGGCCACACCACTCAACGTAGATATAAAATTATGAGGGATGGTTCATGAAGAAGTAAAAGCACCTGCTAAGAAAATAATTCTGCTAACTCGCTAAGAAAACGACGTAGGTGGCACATATTATACATATATGTCCCAATTTAAGTCCTGTAAATGTATGGATTACCTAAAATTATAACGTAGCAACGGCAGAGTTAGGTATGTCTTAGTCTCAATCTTACGAGCAGATTCTTCATTCTCTTTTTGTCGCGTTCAGGAACCAACTGACTGCTAAAATAACCCACTTCATCCTCATAATGCATCATCCTCTCTTCCTCACAGATTCAACGATTTGGGACTACGTCATTATCGGCGCTGGAACAGCTGGCTCGGTGCTCGCCAACCGTCTGTCGGAATGCTCCGATAAATCCATACTGATGATAGACGAGGGAGGTTGTCCCCCTCTCGAATCTCTCGTAAGTACACGATACGCAAAATCCACTTTAAACATCGAAAATCTATGGTTTACCTACTCCACCACCCGACCGAATCTGTTTTGCTGAGTGTCGGACCGACTGGTTCTGCGTTTCCCACGAAGTTTATTCGTACGAATGGGGGAATCACTGAATGTCAAAATAAATATTATTTCCTTTGACCAAACGTTACTTTTTACCCGACTGCCAATGAAGCATTATGTTTTTCGATCAAGATATTGTTACTATCTTTCAAGCGGCTGGATGGATTTATTAGGTAATTCAAGTGTCCTTAAACGGTAGGTATTTTTTTCGAAAAAAAACACCTGTTCATTGTCGCTAATAGTAATCCGTTAATAAATTTTTGTTTACCAAACCTATCGAGTAGGTAGGGCATCAAAATGAAGAAAATTAAAAGGAGATTTAAAAATGTAATATTATCCATTATGTCGTGAATGGATCATTGAATTGGCCATTTAATGAAGTGGTTAACTTAAGTTCTCAGCTCATAATATAGATAGAATGTTAAACCAAAGTAGAGTTTACAGTAATTCGTTATTTTTTTAATTTTGCTATGGTATTATGCGTAGGGGAAATTATAAGCAATGCACTAGCATTGCTTGCTTATAACTTGACTGTTTTATAGTTGGGTTATTGATTTTTTTCAATTATTACTTGAGCGTTTTCGCTTGGCTCACTCGGCCCACAGTAATAATAATAATCAATAATCAATAATCATTTATTTAGTAAATAAAATATTTACACGTCACTTATGGTAATTAAATATAGAGTACCTATATTCAGTACAATAAATGTACAGTTGCCTGTCATGATCGACTTAAATAGAAGTTATTACAATGAAATAGAAAACAATAAAAAATAGATTACAGTTATATACTAGCTATGAACTCTTCATAGCTATAGAAAGTTTTATCAGTGAGCCAGCGCTTTAATCTAAATTTAAAGGACACCGTACTATTTGCATCTGTGACAGAGTTTGGCAAGTTGTTATATATCGTCGGTCCCATTATATGCGTCAGCTTGCTTGACTTAGCGAGTGTGCGGGGTAAGCTAGCAAGCTTGTCGGCATGACGAGTGTGGTACGCGTGATTGTCACTGTTCTTACTGAACATAGTCAGGTTATCGCGCACGAATACTGCCACCTGAAAAAATATTATAGAGCCACAGGATAGCTTCGGTCGGCGGCGGCGGCGCGCCACCGCGCCCGCATGCATTCCGCCGCTCGCGCCATTTGCGGCTCCGCGCTCTCCAAGCTTGCGCGCGCGCCATGTTATACTACTCGGGCGAATGAACATGCCACCTGGCTGTCACTCTCGCTCGCAACTTGCTGCGTCCCCCGCTGCCCCGCGCGGCGCCCTCCGTGTTTCTTCTTCCTCTAATTGCGAAAACTTATCATTACCAAGTATTACAGGACCTCTTCTCCATCAAGATTATCCAATTCTACGCTGAACTTTGCACAAATGTCATTCGAGCCAGGTGTCATGTTCATTCGCCCGAGTAGTAATTACGCTATTATATTAGCAGTTGTGCCCTTCTTGTTTTAACAACCTTATATCTTTTGTTTTTAGCACCCCGCATTTTTCCCTACGATACCGCAAAGCGTTAACGACTATGCGTACGATATATTCAACGACAGTTACACCTGCCAGAACAAGCAACCTCAGGGTGGAGTCACGGCCGGAAAGATGTGGGGCGGGACAGGGTCTCTGAATCACTTGGTACACTGCCGGGGAAGCGATGCAGACTATGAGCCCTGGTGCGCGGCTACCGGTGACCCATCGTGGTGCGGCGATGAGCTCAACAAGCACATGGCTAAACCCGAAGCTGTATTTGACGATAAAGTTTTCGCTCAAAACTCGTATATGCACGGAACGGATGGCCCTATCTCATTGAAGAGACAAGAGAGTTGTTATATGGACTTTGTGTTTGCTGGTGCAAACGAGTTGGACATTCCTACCACAGATGACATGTTGCCGACGAGTGGCCGATGGGCAAACTTCCCCTTGCTGGCCATCGGAAACGGCACAAGAACTTGTGGAAACGCAGGCTACATGAAAGATACGCTTAAACGATCGAATGTGAAGTACCTGACGGCTCGTGTCGACAAGGTGATCATTGAAAACAATATAGCCACTGGCGTGCAGCTCACGGCTAGTAATGTCACGTACACTGTGACCGCTTCTAAAGTGATAGTGTCAGCTGGAACTATTGGATCTCCTGTCATCCTGTTGCGATCTGGAATAGGCAATAAAACTGCCTTAAACGAGTTGGGGATCAACTGTGTTCTGGATAATCCTGATGTGGGATTGAATATGGGTGATCACGTAGGATTCCCTTTCGTCACTACTTTGAACGATTCAGCAAGCCCCATATTGTCCGGTGACCCTCACGAATTCCCCGTCCCTATGGCAACTATATACCAAGCTATCAACTCGAGTCAATCATATCCCGATTGTCAGAATATTGTACTGCTCTTCCCTGCCAACACTTCTGGATTACTCGAACTGTGTTACAACGGCTTCAAATATAACCCTGATATCTGTGACAAGATCTACAACACTTACCAACCGATACTGTTCCACGTGCTCAACTTGTTACATCCAGACTCTACCGGCTCAGTCTGTCTAAACGACACGGATATCTACGGCGACCCCATTATTAAGCTAGATATGTTCAGCAACAGCACAGATCTAGCCAAAGCCGCTGCATGCCTTGACCTTAATGCCAAGCTCTTGAACACAGCTGCCTTCCAAAGTAAAGGAGCCAAATTCCTTGATATGGGTCTTTGCAATGAGCACATTTTTAACACGACCGAGTACTGGCAGTGCCATGCGTTGGCTATGTCTACTACCAATTGGCACTTCGTTGGGACTTGTATGATGGGTAAAGTAGTAGATGCTGAATTGAACGTTATAGGAATTAAAAATTTGAAGGTGATAGATGCCAGCGTCATGCCAGGCCCCACATCTGGGCACATCTCCTCCCCCGTGCTAGGTATCGCAGAGAAGGCTGCTGATATGATGAAAGATGAATATGGCTGTCTTTCGTAATGTGTTTGTTCATTAACATTTATAATAATTAATAAAGCATATTTTGATGAAAATGTTAATTTTTCATTTTAATCATATATTTTTAATCATATCGTAAAATAGTTACATTATCTACCGTTAGAGGAGCTGTTATCGTTTTTTTTTGTGATGCGACATGGCGGCAGATAGTACAACTGACTTCTATTCGATAGTTTTAGTGACCATTAACACCACTGAAAAGTCACAGGGTAGCAAGATACGTAAGCAATTTTGTTTACTTCTACGACATATTTTTTTCAGGTTTTTGGATATAAAAACTAAACTACTGAATCGATTTTGATGAAATTTGTATTGGCCTAATCTGAAAGTATTTGTTTTCAAACAAAAAATATTTTCATTGGGAATCGAGTGATGTAATTTTTATCTCCTAAGTATAGGTAATAACATGTTTATTCACCGCCGCCAATTACCTGCTTAGTAACATATTATGTGTATGATGATGGTATGATTTAGGAATTAAAATTGCTGAAAAATAAAATAAATAACTTGTCTTATAAAAAAAAATATATTATTTTACTTCAAATCTATAATATTTAACGTAAACAAAGCAAAAGTTTAAGTAAATCTTAAAATATAATAAAATAATTTCTCTCTCGTAACACTTATAACAAATCAGTCCAGTGGTTTTGTAATGAAGGCGTTTCAATAAAAAAATCACGCTTTTTATTTTTGTCACTAGATGACGCTGCACAAAAGTCAATTGTCAATGTCAAGTGTCATAATAAACAACGAAATTTTTTGTTAGCTCAAAGTTTTTTTTTGACACTTGCGTTACAGCGCCATCTACCTTAGTTTATGGCACCGCCGAGAGAGAGAGAGAGAGATGTTTTGTCCCCCGTCTCCCTTTTACCACCGAACTAGCAGGCGTACAGGGGGGTACAAACCCTATCTCGTGGACATCCCACGAACTCGAACCAAGCGGTTCGCATCGACATTTATGCTGCGCACCAGCAGGGAGTGGAACTCGCTGCCGGCGTCTGTTTTTCCGACACACTATAATCCCGGAGTCTTCAAATCAAGAGTGAATAAGTTCTTACTAGGCAAGCGTGCTACATCCTCGACTACACTGTCACTTACCATCAGGTGAAGTTGTGGTCAAATGCTTGCTGATTCGAAATAAAAAAAAAGATCTGAACTACGACCACTCGCGCTTCGTGCAGTCAGCATGGCTGACAGGCAACCGCAAGTCAATATAAAGTGGACTAAGAAGGACGGGTTCTACCCCCCGGACGTGGCGGCCGAATGGGTGAGGCCCTTACCTTGCGATCTGATGGTCGCGGGTTCGAATCCCTTTGGCAGTCATGCGTTAATGGGTTTTTTCGGTCGAAAAAATCTATGTATGCATCCCACCTCATGATGTTTTCCTTCACCGTTGCGAACTACGAGAGAAGAACTACGTACAATGGTAGGAATCATAACCGGCGACTGCGATCTCAACCACCATCTGTTTAAGATGGGTGCGACGAACAGCGTGATCTGCCGCGGTTGTTTAACAGAGGAAGAAACCGTGGAACACGTGGTTGTGCACTGCACAGCTACAGAAGAAACCAGAATGAAGGCTGGGCTGAGAAAAATCCTGAATTCAGGTCCGCACGACCCTACTAGGAAACTGGAACACGCCATCATTCGACCCATTTCCGCTATTTTGAGGAGATGGGCTGGCTGGGGTACAGTTAGTGTAACAAGGGGTCAATGCACAATACACCCCACAGATCCCTCTGTGACAAATCGTCGTCAGGACAAATGTTGGCAAGGCTTATAAAGGCCAAAAGAAATGTATAAGGGCATTATGTGGTGTGGGTCCATTAGAATAATGTAGACCTCTCTTTAAAAAACTTAAACTACTAACATTGGCTAGTCTTTATATTTTTCAAGCAGGGCTATTTGTAAAGGAAAATGCTAGTATGTTTGACCATTACATTGACAACGTTACATCAGTTATACAGAAAATAGACCCCTACTACTAAGCTCATTTTACCCAGATCTAAATCAACATTAAAAAGAAAGAATTGTTACATAATGATCATTAATGTATTTAATAGATTACCAAAAGGCATTCGAGCGTTACCTACTCGACAATTCAAGGCAAAGTTTTATGCATGGCTGGCTGAAAAATGTTTTTATAAAATAAGTGACTTTTTAGATAATAATTTTGACATATGATATAATTAAATCAGATTGTTAAATTAGATATATTATAATGCATGATAAATTTTGCACACCGTCACACGGTGGAGTATGTGAAACCAAATATTAAATTTAAGAACTGTATACCATCTTCATGCAATAAACGATTTCATTTCATTTCAGTGCAGGCCATACCTAAGAGAACGTAGCTACCCAAACTACGTGGCCCATTTTTGACTATTACCCCCCTCCCTCCCCTTGGTGACCATCTGTAGTATATGAGAAGACCCCCCCTCCTCCTCAATTTTTTACGTAGTAATTCATAAATACGGTTTTCAATATTTTTTTGCAAACAGAAAGTTAAAATAAATAATATTTGGCTCATATTTATCTTTGTTAATACAGCGCTAGCCGCGTGACGCCAGACATGCATGCATGTTCATGGAACTTTTTGAATATACCTTGAAAAAGCACGAGAATTCTTTCAGAGGATATTGACTATGTGACCAAACCTAAGCCCCACCCCCTCCTCCCTGTGACCAAGCGTGGTATTTTGAAGACCTCCTACCCCCTAACCGAGTCACGTACTCAGTCAAATTAACATGACATCTGGCTCGAATGGCGTTTGTGCTTAAAAGGCTTCGCAATTAAAGATAAAGATAATTTATTTGCGTAAACATGTGTTGATTAAGTTGTTACATTATTAGTTTTAGACACAACATATTTTACCAGTGCAGGTGTGCAAATGGAGAGAATAGCATGCATTTGTCAACAGTAAACAATAAAATATAAGAGTACATCAAAGCAATGAAGGTAATGTCAAAACTTAGTCAAATAAATAGAAATCAGGATTCGTTATCTAAAGGAAGAACAAACACGGAGGGCGTCGCGCGGGGGGCGGGGAAGCATTAAGTTGCGAGCGAGAGTGTCAGCCAGGTGGCATGTTCATTCGCCCTAGTAGTAGTTTGGGTATGTTCCCTTATTGTAACCCTTTACCAAAATTAGAATTAGAATTAGATGCGCAGGCGCTGAGTCGCCTCAAGCGCATTCGCGCGTTTTGCTTTGCTTTGAGCTCCTGCATTATAATTCATAGCAACAATGAGCTCGTGCGCCTTGTGGGCGATGCAGTGGTGGATTATATAAAAGATTCGTATAAATCTTAGTAAGAGCCTCTTCGAGGCGCACTTGAAATCCTTTCACCACACTGGGTCGAAAGAACCAGTGATACGATAATGAAGTAAGTAAGTACCTAAATGTAAATCCACATTATCGGGGTATTGAAATGTAGAGATCGGTAGGGACGTCAAAAATAGAATAGCCTACAGGCGGCGCATTTGAAAATCCGCCACTGGGGCGATGATACTCGTACCTAGTGCTTCGAAGGCATCGTCTAGAAATCAACGGCTTTGTCGTGGCCCAGGTGGCACGCACGAGTGCACGAAAGGAGCCTCTTCGAGGCGCACTCGAAATCCTTTCACCACACTGCTTCGAAGGAACTAGTAACACGATAAGAAGAAGAAGAAGAAGTGGCACCCAGTAAGATCCACTGCTTTCAAGTTCTCTGTCAGAATGTGCGGGGATTAAAAAACTAAGCTTTTTTATTTTTTTTAAATACATTCACACACTCACACCCCTGCACTAGGATTTCCTGTGTCGCAGGTGGCATGCACACATACAACACATCACAACATCCAAGACCCGAGAACAAACATGTGTTTTCGTCACACAAATATTTTCCCCGGGCGGCCGGGGATCGAACCCGGAACACCAAGATTTGTAGGCAGGGTCACTACCAACTAAGCCACAGTGTCGGCAAAGTCTTTCTGTGTAGCGCAACAATCTCCCACAACCTAATCGCTGTGCCTGCAAGTTTTCTGTCACACACATGTGTCAGCTATTAATAAAGTACCTACACGTACAATGTTCTATTACTTGCTATGTTTAATCCCACAAAAACCTCTAATGTTTAAAGAAAAAACAACTAGATATGGAAATGATTGCTACTTATATTGCATTGTCACCATGGTGATATGATTTCATTTTGTAACAACTCAATCACCGGTATTCTATCCGATATAGATATCTCTAGTCTGCTTGTCCTGAATATTTATTTATATATTTAGAGTAAAATACAATTTTTTTTTAGCCAAGAAACAGTTTAGCCAAATACCTAATAGTTCATAACTAGATAAGGACTGTGCCGCAAGCAGTATAAAACGCCTGCGAAATTATCAATAAGTACCTATATTTTGGTTGATGCGCGCAATGTGATTGCTTTTAATAAATAGTATAAATATATTTAGTAATAAATCCGTTTAACTTCCAAACAAAGGTCTTATTAACTTAACTCTAGTTTAGAATTTCAGTATCTAAACCAAAGTGCCGAAAACATAGAACCCAATTTAGAACTCAACACGTGTTTCGCCACTCTTTTCTCTACACGATTGCTTTTAAGGGTAATCCTCAAATCCAAATTCCATACAAAATGTTTCGGACAAATACTCAAAAAGTACGCCGTATTATAGTAATTTCTTCACACTATTCGTTTTGTCCATGTTTTTTGATTTCGTGAACAAAAAAAGTGGAAGGTTTCATACATTAATTTAGATTTTATACGTGTTTTTAAGTTAGTAGGGTTAATTTTAAAGATGCTGATTTGAGGATTTGAGATTTGAGGATGCCTCTTAATTTGCGTAATTTCAAAACATGAAACAGACAAAACTGTTGAACCTTATTCAATTGTTAAGATCTATTTTGACACAGTTTTCGACAATAAAAAATATATTATTCTATTCGAATCACTCATCATCATGAGTGACGTAGCTACCGTAGGGCTAGGTGGTGCACCAGGGCCCCGAAGCTCAGAGGGCCCCCTAACCTAAGCTTTGAAAAGGGAGGAGCCAGGACAGAAAGATCTTTCAGTAAACTGAAGATTAAAAGTATATATTTAAGAAACAAGATCGTCTTGGACATTTATCATTAATTGCGTTAGAAAATAAGGCGGAATTAAACTTGGATTTGAGTCAAGTTATAGACGTGTTTTCAAAAATTTAAGCGCGCAAGAGATTGTAAATTGAACTGGGAATTTTGTTGAAAATCCTTTATTTTCGTTTATTGATCCTTTCTTTATAATAAATATATTTAATGTAATGTTCGTCGTTGTTTATTTAATCTCATTTTTTTGTATTGAACGAATTGAGATTCCACGCCTAATAAGGACGAAGTAGGTATTGATTTATCCTACTAGAGGTGAGTTCAACTCAGTGTACGTATCCTATTCTTATCCCAATCTATAAGTTTGAAGGCCAATTTAAATTCAAGCTCCTAGAAAGAGGAGGTGGTGGTACTCAGTCTATGCCCTTGTCCCCTTGTCATCATCACATCGTCTCCACCAGAGGACGTGGTGGCCAAGTGGATGAGGGCTTTACCTTGCGATCCGATGGTCGCGGGTTCGAATCCCGGTGGCAGTCATGCGTAAATAACTATGTATGCATCCCACGCACGTTCTCGCAAAGGTGAAGGAAAACATCGTTAGGAAACCGGCATGTCGTTGAACCTAAAAAGTTCGAAAACATGTGTCGAGTGCACGAAAGGAGCTTCTTCGAGGCGCACTTGAAATCCTTTCACCACACTGGTTCGAAGGAACTAGTGACACGATAAGAAGAATCATCTCCACCAGGTAGGGCCTACAGCTGGGTAATCTGGGTATGAAGGCCTCCCTCCGCTTTGCCAGCCTCCACGATCTTGTGCTTCTCTCGTGCAGATCTCCGACTCCCGTGATCCTTGCAACGTCGTCGACCCCCGCGCGGGTAGAGCAAGGTTAAGAACCACGTACCTATTAGAGATTATTCTATTATTATCAGTGGCGTATTTACCATATTATATAAAAGTACAGATTCCTCAAAAATTTCAAGCACCTGTGAGGTACCTACAGTTGATTAAATAATTATTAATCAATATTGAATAGAGTTTAATGTATAATGTTACGGGTAAAGTTTAAAAGGTGTCAAAACCTAATATTTTTATCTTTTCAGATCACGGCTAGTAATGTTACGTACACTGTGACCGCTTCTAAAGTGATACTGTCAGCTGGAGCTTTTGGATCTCCTGCAATCCTGATGCGATCTGGAGTGGGAGAAGCGACTGCCCTGGCCAAGTTCGGAATCGATTATGTTCTGGATAATGCTGAAGTGGGTTTGAATCTCATGGATCACGTAGGATTCCCTTACATCACGACGATTCAGCGAGCCCCACAGTGTCGGGTGACCCCCACGAGTTTCCCGTCCCTACGGTAACTATATACCAAGCCGACCGATTACTGGCAGTGCCATGCGTTGGCTATATGTCTTCCACCATGTGGCACTACAGCGGGACTTGTATGATGGGTAAAGTAGTAGATGCTTTGAATGTCAAGGGCACCACCAATCTGAAGGTGATTGACGCCAGTGTCATGGCAAACCTCATTTCTGGGAACATCGCCTCCGCCGTGCGAGGTTTGGCCGAGAAAGGTGCTGATATCATGAAAGCTGAATTTGGCTGTCCTTCGTAATGTGTTTGTTCATCATAATCTTTGTATTTTGACTTACGTGCATAAGGTTTATAAGGTTTGTCTTTAAATTTTATTTAAAATACCTTAGAGGTAAACGTTTAAGTTTTTGCAGAAAGTGGTAAAATTATTTCGCTCATCGGAGATAAAGATATCTTGGCCTGTTGTTAGTATGATACATCGCTGTATTCAGGATTTTAGTCTCAACTTCCTGGAATCACTCGGGAGTTAGTTCTTAACTCCCTCGAATCATTATCATAAGCTAACTAATCGGAAGTTACAACTAGAATCCTTTCGTTTCATTCTAAATCCACCACGCACCAGTGGCGGAAGACACTTTACCCCTTTGGGTACACCCCAATTTATTTTTGTTTTACTTTTGTTTGATAATATTATAAAGTTGTGTAGGTAATTACCTTGTTTTTTCCTCGTTGATCCGTATTTATTATTATTTATAATAAAGCATATTATTTTGTTGAAAATAGTCGTTTTTCTACTCCTGTGTATTAAGTTTCAGATTACCTTTTTCAGCAGTCTTACCGATTATATCCTCGATACGAACTGTGAAAATGTGTATTTTTTTTTAGTAACCAAGCGACAACCAACTTCGTCCTAGCGGCATTAGAGTAGGACCAATCGACGCAGAATTTTTCTGATTTCAATGATATAGATTTTACAAAATGGCAGAGTGACAGCGGAGCGAGGGTGGCTCCCGAGCCGAGGTTTTGCGAGCTGGCTCGAGCTGGGTACCCGGGTTTGCCAAACGATGAATAACACTTAAATTATTATCAATAAAAGGTACCGCCTGACGCAAATCCATAGGAAAACGACTAACGGTAACAGTTATCCATTTTTAAAATTATGATGACAAAAATATGACTTAATTTTTTCAAGTTTTTTGCCATATATGTGTTCAGTAACGGCAACTGACTACGCGTATTTTTTTTTATGGTGATTAAAGTTTGACCGTGTACCTATAACTCAATATCGCCCAAAATGTCGCTTAGTAATTTTTGCCTTTCAAGCGTCGATATAATACATACATACAAGATACGCGTGAATAACATTACCCTTCCTTGACAGTCGGGTAAAAAAAATTGGATTTTTCCATCTTAGTGCAAGCGACTAAACAATCTTCATCTTCACACATTGAAAACACCTGTGTTTAATTAATAAAATGGTAATTACATAGGTACTACTACTAAATTATCAATAGTCTTATACTATCAATTATTAAGTGTTCCGTAACAAATATAATAAATTTATAGTTTCCGTGCACATGTTGCGGGCCAGCACCATGAACGTGCTGGCTATGACGGTCCAGTCAGGGCGGACTGCCCCGACACGAGGAACTGCTGCGAGCGCCATCTGCGCACCAACTTTATTATGAAACTAAACCTCATAGTTTACCCAGTTCTAAACTAGTGTGCAGTTCCTCTTACAATAAGAAATCCAGCAAGCAAAACTATCCTAACCAGCATCTGTATTCATGACTTATGGCGAAAATCTGCTTAAAAAAAAAACAGCTTTTTGGGTCAAGTAGTAGTCTTCGAGAATCCAGCAAAAGGAGGGGGTTGCCTTGCGTTAACGCAAGGCAACACCCTCTGCTGGCTATATAACCTTCTTGGCCATTCACGTTAAATAAAACTATACGCTGAATTTGATAACTGTGTGCATATTTTATGATGGTGTGCGAGATTATTATAGTGTGCGTTTACATGAATAAGTTTTGTTGGGCGCGTGTGCAGTGCGTGTTTACTTCGTCTCCCGTCAAAAATGGCAGAAAATTATGTTAGCATATCTGACGTTTAACCTCTCCTTTTGCTGGATTCTCGAAGGTCTAGCTAGTCTACCCCCGAAAATTTTACATTTCGTCATGGTCAGTTGTCTAACAGTTGTCTAACAGTGAGTACCTATAAACAGAATGATCCCAATAGAATTTCAAAACCACCTCAACGAGGATAGAATATCTCTCCTCCGCTCTGCTGAAGACCCTACGAATACCCTGTGGGGCTGACTGGTAGATTTCCACGAGTCCAGCGCCAGCGGCAGGCGGTCCCGACGTCACGAGGAACCTCTGGCCAAGACTATTCCGACCAGCCGGCCGGGCCCCTGACGTCACGAAGATCGCCAGCCCAGTAACCACTGCGGGCCCTCCTAACCAGCCTCCTCTCACTGGGCCAAGACACCTTTAGCCTTCGACTCTGTCGAGCCAGCCTATGAGTCTGTAGGTTGGACAATGAGAAAACCCCAACTCCTGTGTACATTGCACGCTGTATACATCCCACTTTCCTCCCAACTCTCCGCCTGTTGTCTTAGGTCTCTGGTAACAGGCTTCCCGCACTTATCTATATATTTATCTACTCACACGCTTATGGTTAGGCACACATTAGGCACACACAACACATTAGGGTCACAGTATAGGGTATTTTCACAGACGTCGGTTAGAGCCCACGGGGCCTGCTCGACGTTTTTACAGGAACCCTGCAGTGTGGTCTAGCGATTCTTTATTTTCCATACGGTAGGTTTACGGTTATTAAGAAAATTACCATATGAATTGAGGCATGCATGACGCCATTTCCTTATTCAGTATAAATACTAGCAAATTCAGCAAAGGTATCATCATTCGTGAGGTGCCGCTGTGCAGCGTCTTTGGTAAGAATTGTTTTGATATTATTTTAGTTAATTTAATCTTATTCATAGTAAGCGGTAACCCTTGCTTGTGGGAGAATTAGGTATCTTTTCGTCTATTCATCAGGTGTTTTTAAATTTTCCAAAAAATATTTTCTGATCCTATAAGAGCGTAGTACCTAATTACCGCCTAACTCAGCAACAGTCTACCATTAGGTCTCTTTCCATTAGAACTTGGTCTAAATCATCTCCTTACTTTTTTAACAAAAATAAAACGATATTCCAATTTTCGGTGCTCAAGCGTCCAAGTCCAGTACGCGTAAGATAAAAAAAAACTTAAAATTAGATCTTTTTTTTACGTTTTTACTCTGTAAGCCACGCTTTAAGGAATAATACAAGACTTAATCAATTTCTCAATTTATAATTTATCATGACGTTTATATTAATATTTACGTAATTTAAATGACAACTGTAACAAAACATAAAAATATATCGAAAACTGACGATTTTATCGAAAAATAGATAAATAGATAGATAGATAGATGAACACTTTATTGTACACCAACAAGAACAAAACAGAGTTAAGGCATCCTCAAATCCGAATTCCATACAAAATGTTTCAGACAAATACTCGAAAAGTACGCCGTATTATAGTAATTTCTTCACACTATTCGTTTTGTCCATGTTTTTTGATTACGTCACATCAAAGTGAAAGGTTTCATACTTTAATTTAGATTTTATACGTGTTTTAAAATTAACCCTAATAAAATCTAAATTAAAGTATGAAACCTTTCACTTTTTTTGTTCACGAAATCAAAAAACATGGACGAAACGAATAGTGTGAAGAAATTACTATAATACGGCGTACTTTTTGAGTATTTGTCCGAAACATTTTGTATGGAATTCGGATTTGAGGATTGGCCTTAAAACAATAGAACAAGACAATAAAACAATAGAATGTAATATTACATTCGCAGCCCTGAAAACTTTTCATAGTGACAATCTTGCAGTTTTTCCTTAATATTTACGTTATTTAAATGACAACTGTGAAAAAATCATGAAGACAGACTGAAAACAGACGATTTTTAAGGAATAAAATATCGGCCATCCCGAAAACATTTTGAATCGCTGTTAGAAGCAGGTTACATCATTTCCGGTTTGATAGAAAACTAAAACTAGACACGAGGTAAACTATAATCAAGGATTTACAAAAACATACTACAACCGACTTCAATTTGACTGTTTGAGTGACGGTAGACACCACTGAAAAGTCAGAAGGAAGCAATATACGCAATTTTATTTACTTCGACGACATATTTTTTTCAGTTGATGAAATTTTAAGGGACAAAATGATTTATGAAAAATATTTTTCTTTTAAATCGGTTTATAAACAACAAACTTTTGAGGATACAAACATATATTATTCAGTTGAAAATAGGTTTAATTTATGCATATGTGTGCGAGTAAGAGGGGTATTACACTCCTTTCACTCGCTCTCTTTGGCCAAAAATATAAAACCTCCTTGTGTAAAGACGCAGCAGTAATGTTTGTCTTAGTAAGTGACGTCACACTTAGCTCGGTCGAGAACTAGTTCAATTATAAAACTCTAAACTTAAAAAAAACAGCAAACATTCTTTCACAAGTGTTTTTCTTGTATTGAAGTGATATCTTCCCGTATTAACTTCAAGATTTATCATCGTCATGGGAGACAATCATTGACTTTTGTTATATTTTGACGTCGCTCGCTATCATAGAAGTAGATAGTTTCTATGGGCCTATTGCTTTCTGTAATATTAAGTTACCTGAAAAAAATCTTTAATTATTGTTTCATTTATTTATAATTTTTTCTCATTAAAATTTATTTTTTACAATAATAATTATAAAAAAATAAACTATTTGAATAAACAGTTACTATTTAAATTACGCACAAATCCGATTCGACTGCAAAAGGGGGTGAGACAGGGAGACGTAATATCTCCGAAACTGTTCACCTCTGCATTAGAGGACGTTTTTAAGCTCACGCACTGGGATGGACATGGCATCAATATTAATGGCGAATACATCACTCACCTTCGATTTGCCGATGATATAGTCATCATGGCTGAAACGCTGGAAGACCTTGGCACAATGCTCAGAGACCTCAACATCGTTTTCCAACAGGTGGGTCTCAAAATGAACATGGGCAAGACAAAAATCATGTCTAATGCCCATGTCGCACCCGTACCGGTCTACGTTGGGAACGATGTTATCGAAGTTGTCGACCACTACATCTACTTGGGTCAGATCATCCAATTAGGCAGGTCCAACTTTGATAAGGAGGTCAGCCGACGAATCCAACTCGGATGGGCAGCGTTCGGGAAACTGCGCCATATTTTCTCGTCACCGATACCGCAGAGCCTTAAGACGAAAGTTTACAATCAGTGCGTGTTGCCAGTGATGACATATGGCACTGAAACGTGGTCGTTCACTATTGGTCTCATACACAAGCTCAAAGTCGCTCAGCGAGCTATGGAGAGAGCTATGCTCGGAATTTCTCTACGGGATAAGATCCGCAACGATGAAATCCGTAGAAGAACGAAGGTCACCGACATAGCTTTCAGAATCAGCAAGCTGAAGTGGCAGTGGGCAGGCCATATAGCTCGACGAACTGATAACCGTTGGGGAAGAAAGGTTCTCGAATGGCGACCACGAACTGGACGACGCAGTGTAGGACGGCCCCCACGCGATGGACTGACGACATAGTTGCGGTCGTTGGAAGTCGGTGGATGGAGAAGGCTCGAGACCGCTCGTCGTGGCGAATCATGGGGGAGGCCTATGTCCAGCAGTGGACGTCCAAGGGCTGATATGATGATGATGATGATTTAAATTATTATTATTATAAAATGAAAAGAGTACACTCACTTTAGTCTTCCGAATGGCATTAGTCTCAGCACTTTACGTACAAAGTTACTTCTTTCTTGCCCCACGAAATTTAAAGCATATTTTTTTAACCTCATACATATATATATATATATATATATATATATTTCAAATGATCTCAACGGACCAGTTCAGTTATAATCGGGCATTTTAAGACACACAATGTGACCCCATTTGTTTTGCGATCATCGGGAGTACTAATATTTCTGTTTACGGTATAAAATAATACATTCTGGTTACATGTTTAGCGAACATTTCCCAGGCCCCGATGGAAAGTATAACTCGATAGCAGTAGCTTGTTTATTCTAAACAGTTTATTAATCAAAATTGTCAGTATTTTAGTTGCCATTACTGCTGCAGCCATGACGTCGGTATCAGCGACAGCGGGTTCCGCCATCACCACGTTGCAGTCTATCCTGTTGATGTTTGATAACAGCACACAGTACGGCAGCTACATGTGCCCCGCCACCATCAGCGCGAGCACGGCCGGTAAGTCTAATGGCTCTTTCCCACGATCCGATATTGCGTACGAGCACGGATAAGCCCGCACCGCTGTACCAAGAGGAAGATAATCGTCTGTGGTAGCGCAGACAACGGCGGGCGCGGTCCCGACCGATCCGCGGCGTATCCGTAACTTGTAACTTCGATGGTGTAGTTCGTACGAGGTAGTGTGAGGTTGTCCGCATAAACACGGACGTCTGTTAAAAAAACCATAGAATCACGTTGGGAAAGGCCATTATGGATTTGTTTTGACTGACTGGCAATCAAAACGAATTGAATCAAAATTATTTATTTTGGTTCATTCAGACACGAAATATTAATTCGTTAGTAGGTACATAAGATAGAATGAGTATTATGTACTAACGAAATAATATTTCGGTATAACATAAAATCGTATGAAATTAAGGTTAAAATAAATATTTAGGACATTTCACACAATACCATCTTGCCGCAAAATAAGCACAGCTTGTAACTATTAACTATGGGAACTAGATGACTGATAGAATATATATTTTTTTTAAATTAATATACATAGAACACACCCGGACTCAGGAGAAATACCAATGTTCATCACACAAATGTTTGTCCTGAAGCGGGAATCGAACCCGCGACACTTTGCGTGCCAGTCCAATACACTTGCCATTCGACCTTCCGTGTCGTCGTTTCAATATTGACAATTCACAGGCCATATAATGAAGGCTTTTCAATTAAAAAAATAGCGCTGCACAATAGTACATTATTGCAAAGGCAGCGAAATAGGCAATTGCAGGTCGAATTGCAGGCATACTAATAACTATTAGTTCAGTTAGGTACTTACTTAAGTAGGCAAATGAGTAGGTAGGTAGGCAAGTAAGTAGGTAAGTAAGTAGGCAAGTAAATAAATACTTATTTAAGTAGTACTAAAGTAAGTTAGTTCAGTTAGGTACTTACTTAAGTAGGCAAATAAGTAGGCACTTGTCTTACTTACTTAAGTAAGTAAGTTAAGTAACGTACTTAACTTAAGGAAGCAGGTTTTCCATCGCTAATTTAGCTTCCGATCTTAAATCTGGTGGAGTGCAGTCATCCATGTCCATTTAATTTTCACTTTCAGAATCATCGGAACTCATTTTATTTTTAATAACAAAATAACAACGAACTCCGCTTTACTGCCAATTTTTTTTTTTATTTTACAGTTTGTACCGAAAAGATTAAACGCATCTGTGGCTATACGGCTATACAGCCACGAGAACGCAATTTGTACGATAGATGAAAAGAGTTCTAAATTCAAACAGCACACCGTTTCATACAACATTGCCGGCGCGCTTTTCGTTCCAAATTCAAACAGCACACCGTTTCATACAACATTGCCGGCGCGCTCTTCGTTCCAAATTCAAAGAACACACAGTCTACGTAAATATGATACTTCGCGTGTTATTTATTTAAAAGTAATGACAATATTTCCGCGCATGTTTAAGAAAAAGTCAATTGTCGATGTCAAGTCTCGTAATAAACAACGAAATTTTCTGGTTTTTTTTGTTAGACTTTTGACACTTGCGTTTCATACAGCGCCATCTATCTTAGTTTATGGCAACCACTTTTTTTTAATGTCTCATTAAAAAGCCCTCATTATGTTTGTCACGAAGTGAAACCATTGGCGCGTACTATGAAAATAATTCTACTAAAGCTGGCTTCTGACTACGCTATACTATTGTGCTATAAAGTATAGCAAGGAAGGACGTCATGCTATACTATATAGCATGGCGTTCACATTACGCGATATTATCGCAAGCATTTAAAGTATAGCAATAGTAGGGGAGCCCAAGAGGGGATTTCGGGATTTACTAAAGCGCGGCAGATTAATATACAGGGAGATTGTACCCAGTTAAGTAACTCCACCAAATTATATAAGCCACATATATAAGGCCGCCCGTGAAGGATAAAGGATCAGATTAGTAAAAAAAATTAATCATCAGAAATTCTCGAGCTCGTCAGATTAACGTAGGGTGAGTTAATTATATACTAAAAAGTGTATATTCCACTACTGCTATCTGAACGTGTCGATGACAATGTATGGTGCGCGATATTGTTGTGCTATGAGCTATATACTATATTATGCTATAATAGTATAGCGTAGTCTGAAGTCAGCTTAACTCGCTGCGCTAACGGGTAGCAGTTAGTATCACATTATAAGTCCCATCAATCTTGGATTCTTCTTCATTCTTGGATTTAATTTGTTTACTATTGACATGGATTTGGAAATTTATATTTGTGTTGATTATTGTTATTGTAGGTAAGTTTTGTTTTCTCTGCATGCGATTGTTTAATTGGATATTGTACCTAATTCACTAAACCTAAATTTTATGTAATTTGTAGACACATTGATCGAGATTATGACAAACATAAGCCATATTTAATAATAGAAAATTTATACAGTGAAGTAGGTATGTAACTCTACTTTATACATTCATAAGACCTGTCTGTAACTAACCATACTTGAGACAAATAAATCATTAATTCACTCTCTATTCGTTGCGCTCGGTAATCAACAGACTGCTATAACACATATATTTACAGTAAACAAAATGTAGACTCAATTTGGTTTAAGAATAGTATATATTTTAATGAATGAATGAATGAATCTTTATTTGCGTAATACAGGTATATTGTGGTCTTACTTTAAATTAGAATCACTTATATTATTATTATTATTTCATAGCTTATATAAGAAAAAAAATTGATATAGATAGTTGTAACTTTCTGTTTGATTGATTTGTAGTTCTGTGGTTAGGCTCATCGAATTGTTTCGTAATTTTGTTTATTTTCTATTCACATACATATTGTTGCGAGCGCACCGGTGGTGAGACAGATCTCTGTATCGGCCTGCGCCTGTGGGAGCTCGGCTTTGCTTCTCACGCAGCGGGGTGGTAGAGGGGCGAAGACGTTTCCACTCACGAAAACGCCGGCTCGGTCTACGCGCTGGTGCCCGCTGCTAATTGGGTGGATTAGCGCTTCCCAGCTCAACCGTGTGGTAGAGGAGATTTGATGATCACTTGATCGTGCTGTGCGGGTCACTGACCTACTTACAGATCGAGGAGTCTTTATCCGAGTGGAAAAACAAAATTCCAGTTCTTCTTGAAAATGCCGGATGGTCACTTTATTACAATCACACTTGACACACTATTTACTATCCTGACGCTTATTATATTCACTGAACAACACTTATTTTACTTTTGCGGCGAACTACTATTTGATCTTTAAGCGACGACTTCCTTGTAATAACTGACATTCTCTTTTTTTTTTCGGATGGACGTTTAATGCAGTTAGCCGCAGATGGCTGTTACTGCGTCACCAGACTCTACTGACTTTCTCTGCGATCCGCCGTCACTATTTATACGAATCAACCTATCACTAGAATTTTCGCGAAACTACTCGTATCATTATTCTAGACTCTAAACAATTAAAAATGATCCTTATACCTAGTATACTAAAGTTCAAATTACATTTAGAATGTACTAGATTTTTCTCGAAGTTTCCACGAAGTTTTCCTGAAACGTCCATTTGTGGAACTCTGTGGAACCTTCTGGAAGCATCCATTACCAGAATCTTCTCGTAGCCTCCATCCGTAGACTTTTCTCGAAGCTTCCGGTTGTGGAACTTTCTGGAAGCGTCTATTTCCAGTAGCTTCTCGAAGCTTCCATTTGTAGAAACCTCTCGAAGCGCCTCTTTCTGGAACCTTCTCGAAGCTTGTCGAACCTTCTCGAAACTTCCATCCATGGAACTTTCGTGGAATTTTCCCGAAGCGAGTTTTAAAGTATGTACGGACGTTTTTAACCTATTTTCTAACTCCGTGGAGCCGTGGAGCGATACGGTTGGCGCCAACACATATTTACATTAGCTTTTACCAAGCTGTAGGTATCATTGCGTTATGTATCTTTGACTTGCCTTGTATAACGGTCTTTGATCAAATAAATGAAATTTGAAATCTATATATTCATCATCATCTCTTCCTCGCAGCTTGTACGAGTTATGATTTCATCATCGTGGGCGCTGGAACAGCTGGCTCGGTGCTCGCCAACCGTCTGTCGGAATGCCCCAATATATCCACACTGGTGATAGACCAGGGAGGTTGCCCCCCTCTCGAATCTATCGTAAGTATTCCACTACAATACGCAAAGCCGCACTGTAAACCATCTGATTTAAATTAATTTATATTGAAATATGGCGTTTTAACTTATTTTGATATTATATCACGTCTGATCATCGAGTCTGATGAAGAAATGTCGTTTGTTTACAGCACCCCGGATTATTTACCATGTTACCGAAAAGCTATTATGACTTCGCAATCTCTTTCTACAACGACAATTATACTCTCCAAAACCAGCAGCCTCAAGGTGGAGCTACGGCCGGCAAGATGTGGGGCGGGACAGGGTCTCTGGATCACTTGATAAACGCATGGGGCAGCGATTACGATATTGAAGCCTTTTGCACGGCTGCAAATGACCCATCGTGGTGCGGCGATGAGTTCAAAAAGAACATGGCTAAGGGTGAAACTGTAGCCGACCATGAAGTTTTAGCTGCAAACTTAATTTTACACGGGACGGATGGTCCAGTCGCGTTGAGCAGACAAAAGAGTTGTGACATGGACTTTGTGTTTGAAGGTGCAAACGAAAAAGGCATACCTACCACGGAAGATACGATGCCAACGAATGGGCAATGGATAAACTTCCCAATGCGGGCCATCGCGAACGGCACGAGGACTTGTGGAAACGCAGGCTACATGAAACCTACTCTTGGCCGACCAAATGTGAAGTACCTGATAGGTCGTGTCGACAAGGTGAACTTCGAAGACACCACAGCCACCGGCGTGCAGTTCACGGCTGGTAATGTTACGTACACTGTGAACGCTACTAAATCAGTTATAGTCGCAGGTGGAACTTTTGGATCTCCTCCAATCCTGTTGCGTTCTGGTATCGGTAACAGGACTGCCCTGGCCGAGATGGGAATCGACTGTGTTGTGGATAATCCTGAAGTGGGGTTGAATCTCACGGATCACCCAGGATTCCTTTCCGTCACGACACTGAACGATTCGGCAAGCCCCACATTGTCCGGTGACCCTCACGAGTTCCCCGTTCCTATAGCAACTATGTACCAAGCATTCAACTCGAGTCAATCACATCCCGATTGTCACAGTATTGTATTGCTCTTCCCCGCTAACTCTACTGGATTTCTTCAGGTATGTAACAACGCCTTCAATTATAACCCTGATATTTGTGACACGATCTACAATCGTTACCGACCGATACTCTTAAACGTTAACAACTTGATTTATCCTTTCTCCACCGGTTCTGTCTCTCTAAACACCACAGATATATACGGCAATCCCATCGTGAAGCTAGGTATGCTGAGCGACAGCAGAGATCTGGACAACGCCGCTGCCTGCCTCAACCTTGCTGCTAGCCTTGTCAACACGACTGCCTTCCAAAGCAAAGGAGCTGAATTTCTTGATATGGGTTTTTGCAAAGACTACACGTTTAATACTACCGAGTACTGGAAGTGCCATGTAGTGGCTATGTCTGCTTCCATGTGGCGCTACAGCGGGACTTGTAAGATGGGCCCAGTAGTCGATTCGAAATTGAACGTCAAGGGAACGAAAAAACTGAAGGTGGTTGACTCTAGCATTATACCTATACCCGTTGCTGGGCTCCTCGGCGCCTACGCGCGTGGTATTGCCGAGAAGGCCGCTGACATCATCAAAGCGGAATATGGCTGTTCCTCAAATCCTTCTTGTTCATCATAAGCTCTAAACTCCCTCGAATCGTTATTATGAGCTTGACTCCTGATTAGATATAATCGAGAGTTATTTCTAGAATCATTTCGTTGCGTTCTTAACTCACCACGCACCCGTAGCGGAAGACATTTTACCCCTTCGGTGTATATTTTAAAATTTTCATAATATTATACACGGTCATTTTTTAATTACCAAAAAAAAATTGAGCAATACAGAATATGTACGACATTGTAAAAGTAAAGTAAAAACTATCAGTTACTTAACAATAGCAAAGTTATGACAGGCTAAACTTTTCAGATATCCTGCCCAAAATTATGGACAATACAGTTATAAATGAACTCTGAATACGCGTCGTGATTCATAACATAACATAGCTATCCCTTTTGCACACTGTTTTACTCGCTCGCTCGCCTGCGTCCTTGAGATTACATATTCCTACCGGTCCGCGTGGCTTGGTTGGTTTTTAGTAGATTCTACCTACTTACTAGAAGCTAGGTACGTATTCAACTATCCAAACATCCCAACACAGAATGATTAGAAATAGGTGTAAAATCGAGTTGTGATTACCTTCGTCCCTGAGCGAGTGACGGCGCGTAAATAGCGTGGTCTAGCAGCCGTTGCAACGGCCGTTGTACCAACGCGTTGGTACACCCGCGCGACATACTAAAGTTATAGCATAGTTTCATAGCTAAGTTGTCTTGGTTACTCTGAGTTTGAACACTTCACTGAAACTTTGGTGTTTTCACGAGCATTAGCGCGCACTCGCGAGATGTGAATTGGTAAAGCTACGGTAACATTAGATTAGCGGGTATCTGCGAATATTCGAGGTATCACAACAAGTAGTTCGTTCGTACATCGCATCGCGATGTATTCGGGTGAACACGAATGCACATCACGGCACTGTCGGTAGTAAGTAGCACGCTTCAAAGGGTTTTCATCAAAGACGACTGCGGACTGAAGATGTAGACTTCTTGTCACCGATAACCGATGTTATTATCGCGACACGAATTATCACTCGATAAAGTGTAGCCCCAGGCCCCTAGCATAAGTGATCGCGGGAGTTTTTTGATTGCGGAGTGACCGTGCGCGCGTGCGCTCTCGCCTCCGAACTGCGATGTACTGAAGAGCGAGACGCGCATACGCAAAGCAATACATCCACTCACGAGTATTCACGGAGGTACACGATTTTACCCGCTTTTGCCGAGCTTATGAATGAAATGGAATCAATGTACACATGTTTCAATGTGTGCGTACAGGTGGACTAGTTGGTGTAAAAAACGTATCAATGGATTAGTTTGCCCAATAATTACTTAGTTTTTGGTATTAATAAAAAAAAAACATATTTTTTTTGCCTTAGATGTGTTTAGTAACGGCAACTGACTATGCGTATTTTTTTTTTTTATGGTGATTAAAATTTGACCGTGTATAAATAAAATATAAAGTTGTGTACTAATCTTGATGTTTCCTCGTTGATCCGCATTTAACTTTTATAATAAAGCATATTTTGTTGAACATAGTTGTTTTTCTACCCCTACTCTTAAGAACGAAAGTAAGTGAGAGTGTTTTTTTAATCACCCCGAAACTGCTAAAACGATCCAGCTGACTAAGGCGTAAATTGGTATTTAGTTTTAGTGGTTATTAAACCAAAAATATATATTGCTAGAAACGCGAAAAAAATACCTTATTGGTATGCCTTTAGTTTGTTATGTTTTAACATAACTAAAATACTACAACCGAATATCAACTTATATACCTCGCTTTAAAGTTCAAAATGCCTTATAACTGTAGAATTTTAATCGTTTTACACAAATTTTTGGTCTTACAGATATCGACCTAGTTTCTTAGACAGCAGAGTTTGATTTTGAATGGTTTGGGCTATAAATGGCACAATTCGTGGGAAAACTCATTGTATTGTTTTTCTACAATCTAGGAGCCTTACGTTCATTTCAGTTCGTTGAACTATTATGTCTTGCTTAGTACAATCGAGAACATAAATTAAATTTCAAACTCTCTTAAGTACCTACCTATACCTATCCTATGTATATTGTGTCTGTTTCACAATCACGTTTAAACTACTAGATTGCTTCGGCCATTTTCCATTTTTAAGACAAAATTTTAAGGGATAACGCCTTATCAATCTGTCATAATTAAACATAAAACATAAACATAAACATTCACACACTCACACCCCTGCACTAGGATTCCCTGTGTCGCAGGTGGCATGGACACATACAACACATCACAACATCCAAGACCCGAGAACAAACATTTGTGTTCGTCACAAATATTTGCCCCGGCCGGGGATCGAACCTGGAACATCAAGCTTCATAGGCAGGGTCACTACCAACTAAGCCACGGTGTCGTCAAAAATTGTTAGTTAGCAATTTTTATCAATTTGTCAAAATTGTAAGTTAGCAATTGTAAGCCGTGTTGGCTGAGTGAGAGGTGCCTCGACTTTCGATCTGAGGTCGTGGGTTCGAACCCGGCCGTACACCAATGGACACGTGCCTAACGGTGAAAGCAAAAATTGAGAAAAAAAACACTGGTTCGAAAGATCTTTATGACACGATAAAAAAAAATGTGTTATTATTATTTGCGCTGCATAAGTATAAATGCAACTATTGACGATGAACTATTGAAAATGTGTTGCCATCTTACGAGATGAACGGTACGCCGTTGGATACCGCGGAAGTAACGGCTGGCATTGTGAGAAAAGGTCGAGATGGGAATCCATCGTGGTTAAAACAGTAGATACTATGAAATGATGAATCAATACAGCAAAAATGCTCTGTATTGTACCAAAGCAAAAACAAATATAACTTACAAGAGAATTGATTGATTCAGGCGTTACTTTGCGGAAATCCATAAATATTAACAAATAGTATAAATATATTTCGTAATAAATCCGCTTAATTTCTAAACAAAGTTTTCAATGAACTTAACTCTAGTTTAGAACTACTATATATATACTATTTAATGATATAATATATACAATATACTTAAGTTCTAAACTAGAGTTAAGTTCCTTGAAAACTTTGTTTAGAAATTAAGCGGATTTATTACTTAATATATTTATACTATTTGTTAATATTTACAAGAGAAAACTTATAAAACACTTGCTGACACCACACAACTTTGTTTGCATTGCGAACTAATTCAGTAGTGTTGTCTGTACATTGTCTGTCAGTCATTCAGTCAGTCGGGACCAAGCATTTTAAATAATAAAAAAGAAAAGATATTGATTTATATTACGCGATCCTTTGACCACGTGGTATTTTTATATAGATAGTCCTATATTTTTTTCAAGCTCGTAAACTACCTACTACTCAAATTACAAAATTTCATCCTAAAATTTTCTGAGTTTCAGCCACAGAAGTATTAAAGTACAGAAACATAATGTAGTACATTAAAATACTAAAAAAGTACGCCGTATTATAGTAATTTCTTCACACTATTCGTTTCGTCCATGTTTTTGATTTCGTCAACAAAAAAGTGAAAGGTTTCATACTTTAATTTAGATTTTATACGTGTTTTTAAGTTAGTAGGGTTAATTTTAAAACACGAATATTGTATTCATCGATGGTTTCAGCGTGATCAAGCAACATAAACAATACACCACAAGTCTTTAATTAGACCGAGAAAAAGTATTACACATAATCACTTGCTGTTAGTAAACACAGAAAACTAAAAAAAAAAGTCGTTTTTTTTATATACCTCATAAAGATTAGACATACTTTTACCGTTAGTCGTTTTTCTATGGACCAGATTCAAAAAATAAATATATCGACTAAAGTATCACCAATCGTGTTTCTGTCTTACTTTTATTTAGATTATATATATCCTTAAGTTATCACTGTATTAACATCAAGTTTGTAACTTGTTCCGTTACTGAGTAAGAATGTAACGCAGCTACTTCAAATTTTCACAAAGCCTCTTAAGTTTTAAACGGAAAAACGACAAACGGTAACAGTTATCCAATTTGAATCAAATTTATTTTGACAAAAATTCGACTCAATTTTTTCAAGTTTTTTTGCCGTATATGTGTTCAGTAATAGCAACTGACTATGTACTTTTTTTTTTTGGTGATTAAAATTTGACCGTGTATTATAAGCATACTCATAACGTCATAACGTCACATTCATAAGTGCAATGTGTTTACTATCTAGGTATGTTGGGATGTACTGAACAAACTTAGAGCACGTCGATCAAGTAGCACTCTCAAACTTGTGTATAATATCTTGTGTATATCAGCTTGTGTATATTGTGGCAAGTTTGAGTTGACGATAAACAATATACCTAGGCACTGACTGTACGTTTATTTAGGACGATAGGAGCTACGTCAGCACTGAAGAAATACTGGGATGTACTCAGGAACATTATTTAGTGGTTCTTAATTTTAGTGCAATCGGTCCAGTTATTTACGCGTGGTTGAACGAGCGTTTATCACTCCCTCCATCCATTTATAAACAATATAAACGAGATGTGGGATGTGCATAACGTGGCCATCATAGAATATAACGATATCGGTCTTTTTTTTTATTTGCAATAGGCAAGCATTTGACCACAACCCCTGATGGTAAGTAACGGTGTGGTCGAGGATGTCGCACGCTTGCCTAGTAAGAACTTATTCACTCTTGATTTGAAGACTCCGAGATTATAGTGTGTCGAAGCTGATGTTGATGATTAAAAACCATTACCTATTGAGCCCCTCCTAAACTATTCCTGAATCCGTCCACCGAGAGTGTGTATACTGTGGATGGGTTGACACACTGAGAAGAAGGACCTATCCATGCGTAGATTTAAGCCTCACCCAAGGCAAGGGAGAGAGGTGGATGAATATATACTAGTATTGGCGACTTTTTTATGTAAATAAGTAATTAAAATTTAAAAACACTCTTAGAATAATCATGCAGCATAATCAGTCCCACTGCTGGGACTCAGGCCTACTCTCGGCAGGAGAGCGAATGGGTCTTAATCCACCATGCAGACCCAATGCGGATTGGTGGATGTCACATGCCATAGGACTTTTTTTTCTGTCCTTGGACATACCGGTTTCTTCAGAATGTTTTCCTTCACCGTTGCGAGTTAACCGGGCATACATAGATTTTTTCGACCGAATATCAGCTTAAATTTCCCCGCTTTGTAAACTTGACGCCCGGCATTAGAAAATCATTCTTTTATTGTTGTAGATATTGGTTTGTAGTTAATTTAGTATTTTTTTATCATTTTTAGTAGCTCAAAATAAAAAATGTTGACGCCCGCAACTTCGTTTGCCTTATGCCTAGATCACACGTACCGAGTACTCGGCCGAGACAGTGAAAGCTTACATCAGCCGAGCACTCGGCGCTATGTTTATTGATCTAGGCATTCCGAATAAACAAAATTCCTTTTTCAGTACGCGCTCCCTTTTTTTTTCTTTCAATTTCTTGAAGAACATATCCTCTAAATTTCAAGCCTCTACGTTCAGCGGTTTGGCCTGTGCGTGCATTGTCTGTAAGTCAGTTAGGACCATACTTTTTTATAAACCACAATTTTTTTATATATTGAAGCCTTATAAAAATGTTATTTTCATTTGTTGAAAATCTCGTGAAAAAATAAAAAATAAATCTCTCCTTTTTTTTATTTATTTACACAACTTATATTTAAAAACAACATTTTTGTATCTTGAAACCTCTAAAGGTTTGTGGGGACACAAGTATCGTCTTTGAGCTACATTATGCACATATTTTTATACAAATATGTCTTAAATGTACGAATTATGTCCAATCTTTTTCGGATTTTAACTAGCCTATTCAATCGGACTGTTCTTGTGGCCGTAGGCACCACTGAAAAGTCATATGGAAACCAAATACGCAATTTTGTTCACATCAACGACTTTTTTTTTCATTTATATTGATTTAAAGCCTAAACTACAGAACATATCTTGATAAAACTATGGGACCAATCTAAAAGTATATTCTATCAAACAAAAATATTTTTTCAAATCGATCTATAAACAATAAAGTTCTGAAGATACGGACATTAAAAAAAAAACATTCATCCGAATTGATAATCTCCTTCTTTTTGAAGTCGGTTGAAAAGGTACAATCACTCGTACAAAAGACACGTCAAAATATTTTACTAAGAAAAAGGGTAATAATAATAAAGGGCGGCACGTATTGCCTATTCCTCAGATATTGGATAAAACGTGGATAGCGTACGTGATCGTGTGGACTACGCGCGTACATCACTTACGTAGTTATACGTAAAGTACAGTCAGCGTCACAAATTCTTCATCATGATCATTTTTTTCATGCGCTACCTCAGCTCCACAAATACTCAGAAGTATAAAGATAGCGTAGGAAGAGAATGCTAATTAGCATTAAGTCCGCCTGTGCGTGTGTTTTTACTTAGTACAATAAATAATTATTCGTACAAAAGACTGGGAAACTCTACCATCTACCATACATATGTTCCCTTCGTCATAAATGAATGAATGAATTAAACTTTATTAGCATATAACACTTCATATATCATTTGGTATAATTAAAGTACGAGTGAATAAGCACTGTTTTGATAATGGGCAGACCCAGCTCGTTTGATCACTAGACATGGAAAAATAATAGATGGGTTGAATGAATGAATGTCTATTAGGCAATTTTGACGGATCATTCTCACGCTGACTGTACAATATTATTATAGAATTAGGTTCGAACTAAAGAGAATGGGTATGATTTAGCTAGGCCATGATGCGATTATTTCTATTTTTAAATTATTGTCTTCCATTTTCACCAAAAAACAATTCATACTATATTTATAGACTAGTAGGTAGGTGTATAAAAAATATACTTTCAATTGGAATCATTAAAAATGTGGTGTAAATAACATCTAGATCGCTTCGAAAACCTATGACAGTATTAGGAGGAAAGCCGTTGAAAAAATAAGGGATCATTTTGTAACAGGTAACATTAAATTTCATGAAAATCGGTTCAGTACTTTGGTTTTGAATTCAAATTAACTGAAAAAAAAGTCTTTGTCTTCTTTCTCTGTGACATCTCAGTGGTGCCTACAGTCACTTGAACAGTCCGATTGAAGACGGTTGTTCTATATTTTTGAAAAATCTTGATTATTTCTTCATAATTCATTCAGTTCAGTCACTAAAGTGCTACTGATCCGTGTTTCATCCATACGGTATTCAATTGCTTCAAAATGGTAGGTCTAGGTCGGGGGTTGTAAATAGCTTTGTTTCTCATAAATTGGGTCACGTCTCGGCGCAGGAGGTTGCATACAACCCGCTAAAGTTATTTATCAGCTGGTTTCATGTTGATCTATTTCGCGGAAAATTACGTTTATTGGTTTTCCGATTTTGTATAGGTTATATATTGAGGCATTTAGAGGAAACATGATTTTGTTTATTGGGGCTTGAGATCTCTAAACTACTCATATTATTAGTGCGAAAATTTATATGCATGGTTTAATTAATGTTTTTTGGTCTATCACGCGGAAACTACTAAACCGATTGTGCTTCTTCTTCTTATCGTGTCACTAGTTCTTTCGAACCAGTGCGGTGAAAGGATTTCAAGTGCGCCTTGAAGATGCTCCTTTCGTGGCCGAGTGGGATGTGCCTCGACTTTTGATATGAAGGTCGTGCGTTCGAACCCGATCGTACACCAATGGTTTTTTTCTGTTCGAAAAAATTATGTGTGCACTAAAACACGTGCTTAACGGTGAAGGAAAACATCTTGAGGAAACCGGCATGAAAAAAGTTCGAAAAACGTGTGTCTTGTGCATGAAAGGAGCCTCTTGGAGGGGCACTTGAAATCCTTTCCACACTAGTTCGAAAAAACTAGTAACACGGTAAGAAGAAGATTGAATACTAAATACTTTTGTGAATGAATTAATGAATGAATGCGAACTCTTTATTGTACCAAGGAACTTACAGATACACACACATAGGTTCAATTTATGAAGCATATACAGTGGGCGGCCCTACCGCTAAGCAAAGATAAGGTAACCTTGGGATAAAAAAATGAAACTATATTCGTGCTTCGAAAAGTGAATTAAATTATCTCAGATCTTAAAAAAGGATTATTTTCCATAAGCTTAATCAAAAGCCTTCGGGTAGCTTATAAACTCCCACACGAGACGAGACGAGAGACGAGTAACAGTTAGTACAATTCCCGCCATATCTTCGGAAAAGTAGTGAAAAAGTTTTACATCCGGGACATACTCGATCATAATCCGGATCGCGATCCATCAATCGATTACGGAACTAAAATATACTGGAATAATACCGCGGATCCGCCAGTAACGACGTTGTACATTGCCAGAGGGGTGGCGGGTTTTAGTAGACACGACACGACATCTGCGGCTGTGACGATGCATACGACGATTTTTATTAAATTATTTCCATTAAGAGTCGTGTATTTGCATAGCTTATTATTTAGGAAGATATAGTAAAAGAGGATTAGGAAGCTGAAGTGGCAGTGGGCCGGCTATATCTGCCGAAGAAACGACAACTGGGGCAAACGTGTTCTTGAGTGGAGACCGCGTCTAGTCAAACGCAGTGTAGGACGACCTTTGGCTAGATGAAGCGATGATCTGCGCGCTATAGCTGACAGAAGATGGATGAGGTGACGCTGCTACAAACGCAAATAAAGAAACCCCTAATTAAATATAATATAATAAACTAATTATATATTTTTTTTATATTAAGTGTATTTCCTAACAATAACTTGGTTGTATGACTTTTTGAGAAAACATGCAAGGAACTCTATTGATGGTAGAGTCTCGCCTGCCTAGGACCAGGAGACAACGGCATATATTTAGATGCCGTGTCGTGTCGTGCCGTGTAAAGCAGCCTCTATAAAAACTCGCTGACTCGGCCGTTATCTGCAATGATTCATTTCGACACGTTACGTCGCTTAATCCCCTTCTCCCCTCGACGTGGACGAGGGCTGCGGACAGAGGGGTCTTACCCGACTGCAGATAAAGGGAGGTTATGAATTGGAAAGATTAAAGAGTAATTAAAATGCGTTGCCCGGTTTAGTAGTGGTTCAAAACTAGATTACCACTACAATTTTTTTGAAAAGAATGATGACACGCGGGTTCTATTCCCGCTCAGGACAAATATTTGTGTGATGAACATCAGTGTTTGTCTTGAGTCTGGGTGTTTTCTATGTATTCTATGTCTGTATTTACGAAAAAAAAGTATTATAGTTTTGTATCACTTATCTGGTTCCCATAGTAAAAGCTCTGCTTAGTTTGGGGTTAGATGGCGTTGTGTAGAAAGTCCAAACATTAAAAAAAAAATACAATTGATATAAATGAATGAATGATTTATTTGTCTTAAGTATAGTTAGTTACAGACAGGTCTTATGAATGTATAGTCACATACTTCAAAGAATTTAAAAACTGTAAAAATCTAACCTACATAGCTTACATACATTGAAAAACATGACCCATCGCCATTTCGCAGTCGGGTAAAAAATACAGCAAGACTTTGTTTCTAATTTAGTTTTCTAACAGCCTAATTCGGGCTACATTAAAGCTTAAAGATCCTAAAAAGTACATAACAATAAAATCATTAAAGTTCTCAGTATTCTGTAAATTTTTCTTAAGTATAAAATTATGTAAATAATGACATAAACAAAGGTACGTCTCAGAGATTTCAACAGAGAGGGTGAAACGCGACACAGCGGCATTCAGATCATCGCGCACCTTAATGTACTGTGTCTTAATGCCCCTCTTATCTTATACAAGTGGATGAGATTATATTACTTCATTTGAATAAATGTTTGTATTAATTTCCTATTAAAACTGCGAACAATAGTGTTGGTAGAGTCTGTTCGACATAATTATAATAGTGTTGGTAAAGTCTGTTCGAGAGATAAGGTGTTATTAGAGTCTGTTCGACTTATAATGGCGTTGGTAAAGTCTGTTCGACAGATAATAGTGTTGGTAGAGTCTGTTCGACATATGTATAATGGTGTTGGTAAAGTCTGTTCCAGAGAAAAGGTGTTAGAAGAGTCTGTTCGACATATAATGATGTTGGTAATGTCTGTTTGACAGATAATAGTATTGATGGAGTATGTTCGACATATGTATAATGGTGTTGGTAAAGTCTGTTCGAGAGATAAGGTGTTATTAGAGTCTGTTCGACTTATAATGGCGTTGGTAAAGTCTGTTCGACAGATAATAGTGTTGGTAGAATCTGTTTGACATATGTATAATGGTGTTGGTAAAGTCTGTTCGAGAGATAAGGTGTTCGAAGAGTATGTTCGACAGATAATGGTGTTGGTAGAGTTTGTTCGACAGGTTATGGTGTTGGTAAAGTCTGTTCGACAGATAATCGTGTTGGTAGAGTCTGCTCGAAGGATAATGATGTCTATAGAGTTTGTTCGATAGAAAAGTCACGTTATAACTGGTGCATTCTCACAAATTTTCACATCTTCTTCTTATCGTGTCACTGTTCTTTCGAACCAGTGTAGTGAATGGATTTCAAGTGCTCCTCGAAGAGGCTCCTTTTATGCATATTTTGATAATGTACTTTATTTGTTTATTACTGGACTGGCCTTCAAATAAAATATTATGAATGCTTAAATATTTTTACTCATTCTGTATACATACATATAAATATTATAAGGTTGTTTGTATGTCGCGAGTGACATACACTTTGCGAAATAATGAAAGTTTTACGACGTGCTAAAACGTACCAAAATGTGTATTCAAGTCACACACACACGGAATAAAAATAACATAATAGGTGTCCCGTGTAACAATAACAATGTAACAAGTAACAATATTGAACATGTTGCCTGACTATGAACAATGTTCAATTGTTCATACCTTGTTTCAAACAGTGTGCCAACTAACCAAATAGTTTTCAAATCCTTATTTTATACTTCCCACGTCGTATCCTTAGTAATAAATTACTGTGACAATTTGTGACAATGGATAGTTAGATACATGTAAAAGTAAAAATATAATGTTTATTTCTCAATAAGGCTAGAAGATGAACCAATTGGTATATTTATGAGCAGCTGGACATTTGTTAATATTTTTTTAGGAAAATTTTGGAGACAACATCACCCTGGTAGAAGTTTTCGATAATAACATTGATGGCATGTGTATGTTGTATTTATCACATAGTAAACAAGCTTAAAGTTAACAAAGACTGAAAATTCGACTGGCGGAATATTATTGGAACATTGGATTTTTGCCACTTTAATTTTATTCTATGACATTCATATGACTTAATCGATTTAAGAAGTAAATGAGGCATTTATCTAATATAAAAAAAATATAATTATAAAATAAATCTATCAAGATTTATTGGTTTTTTAACACTTCTGTTGGCTAACAGCCGCCATATTGAATTGATTGAAATCCGTTTAACTTATATGGCGGCGCATACATACATTCAAAAAACATAACTCTCCTTCTTCGCAGCCAGGTAAAAAAAGTTATATTTAAAATATTGTGAACTTTTTTCACCTATTTTCTTGATCGCTCTGTTGCAAATCGTCCCTCTAAGGAGCGACCCTCGGTGGGGAGTGGGTTCGAGTCCCGCGCAGCAGACTGAGACAATTTGATTTGATTGAGTGTAATCTCCTAAGTTGGGGGAGTCTGTAGGTAGGTACCTACTTAGTACAAATTGTATACTATAGGGTGACGGATATGCTTACAATAGGCATAAGTATTGACAAAAAGCTTTTATATTTTGCTTGGATAATAGAATTTTAAGAAATATAGAGCCTACGTAATATTTCACGACCAAAAATATTATTATTTCATACTTAAAAAGTGCCATGGAGGCCTATTAGAATAGAATAGAAAAATAAATATTTCGATTTACCGTAGCAGCACCACTAATCACTTATTATTATAATTTGATACGAATACGCTTGTCAAAATGTTTGATACGAAAGGAGCCTCCTCGAGGCGCACTTGAAATCCTTTCACCACACTGGTTTGAAAGCACTAATCACACGATAAGATGAAGTCTACTTAGCAATAGACTAGGCAGAAGATGTATGTGGGATGTGGCAAGCCGAAGACAGGGCGCGATGACGCACATTGGGAGAAATCATTTAAATTTTATTTATGTTTTTTTCTTTTTTTAATTTAGGTAGGTACTTGTATTTATATATTATTATTATTTATTTATAATTTTTACTCGTTAATTTTTTTTACAATAATATTATAAAAAAAATAAACTATTTAAATAAACAGCTTATAAATACTAATGTAAAAAAATATAAAAACGGTGGACCACCAGCCGCGGAGTAGAGCCCAAGCGGCTGGTGGCTAGAGCTGCAGAGTGAGGAACCTTCTCACTATGCGAGATGACTCCAATAGTACCGCCTTTTGTACCTGGCACTTGACCCAGCCACCAAGCGAGAGCCTCTTTAGGTACTGGTCGAGACTCTTCGCTATTAGTCCGTTCACCGTAACGATTATCGGGACAATCGTCGTCTAGTCCACCTTCCACATGGCGGTAATCTCGTGAGCCAAATAAAGGTATTTATTATTATTATTATTATTAAAATGCTCTATCATTTTTAATACTACTAGCTACTATCCGCGACTTTGCTTGCAAGGTATCGGAGAGTAATTTCACTACCTACACTGCTTTTCAAACCGGAACACAATTATGCTTTTACATTACAGCTTGACAACAGAATATGACTGTGTAACCCTACCCGCCTAGACGGAATCCTGCAGAGGACACTTCCCAACGGTAAATGTTACTAATGGCCACCCATCCAAAATGAGACCCCATCGAACGTTGCTGCACCGACACGATATCCGGATATTTTCCATAAAGAATAAATATAGATTCGCCATTCGTCGCCATATCCATAAAATGGCGATGGCGACGGGTCACGCACTAGGACGATAAATGGCGACGTCGTCCATTATGGCGATATCTTCACGCTATTACGGGGGTAGGCTTCAACGATGGTATCTGTGTTTGAGAATCACCCACCTAGGGCGGATGGTAGGGATTTTACCAGGTTTTTTTTTTGAAGTGACCACGTATAATTATAATATAATAGTTATAAGTATCATTGTCCCGTTACGCTGGTTATGACTTTGTCACGTTAAACTATCGTCCGTAAACCAACTTTACAGACAAGCAATTTTTTTTACTAAAAAGCGTACAGCTCCAATGAGCGTTACCGGACTATGACGTCAACGTTTCCGTGCATCAGCCGGTGTTCATAGATTTATTAGACGTAGTCACAATACAGCAAAATATAACTTACATCAAAATCATATAATCAAATTAAATAAAATAAATTAAAATTAAATTAAATTCATGACATTCATTTAAAATTATATAAACAAAAAATCAAAATTAAAAATCAAAAGTCAAAAGTATAATAAATTATATTTAATGAAATTGCATTATTGAATTAAAAGTATGCATATAATCTAATACTATCTACGTTGGGTGATTTGACCCGTACGTTTTCAGGCAGTTATGCCTAGATCACACGTACCGAGTACTCGGCCGAGACAGTGCTCTCGTGTGCGCTGAGTGCTCGGCTGAGTGAGTGATGTAAGCTTTCAGTGTCTCGGCCGAGAGCACTGTCTCGGTCGAGTACTCGGTACGTGTGATCTAGGCATTAGTAAGTCATTCAGGACAAAAGATAATTAGAGGATTGTTTATTATAGTTAACGCAGCGAGATTCGAACCCGCATCTCCAGCTACTCTCACACCACTAAGTAACGAGCGCCGCAACGCAAGTGCACGCAATAAAATTCACAATATTCCCGGGCCACAATAAAGCGATCGTATTTACACAGAGATGTATGGCGCGAGTCAACGACGCATTCTCGCGAGTGGCTCGCGGTCACACCCAACCGTAACATTATTCAATTTAACTTTTATTTTAATGTTAATAATGACGAGTGTTAGGTTCTCTTCTTATAGTTAGAGATCACGCCTGCTTATGTCTAGAACAATGCAATACAGCAGGTTGAATTCCAGCTATTTATAGTGCTGTTGACATTTTGATGGACAGTCTAGTAATTTCACTAGCTACACTCATTACCTGCATTACCCAATAAATACCATATTTTTAATATTCTCTGAGTAATCAATTTTTAATATTCTGTGAAAGTGTCTAGGTATAAAAAGTTTTATAACGAAAAGATTGTTACGCGCTATTTGCGTTAAAACCATATTTAAATATTTATCTTAGTCGTTATTGAGCTCTTTTTATAACAAAATAATATCTAACAATCTTCTTTCGTCTCGAAAAGTTGTGAAAAGTCTCGATTTTTTCTTTTGATGTTGCTCACTTGCGGAACAAATTGTTACAATACAGTGTAAAGGCGTCTTAAGGACCCCGTCTAAGAAGCATTATCGTATACAAAACGCAGCAATTTCGCGACAACCCCGACATCTCGAACCCTCCACCCGATTCCGCATACATTACCGCTCTAGCGCGGGACACGGCTTTGTACTCTCATACATAACCAGCGATGTGTTTTATACAGAGTCGATAGTGTCGTGAGATAAGTGGAATGATGGATGTGGTTTTTATAGTGGCTGATGTGTGGAGAGATTATGGCGGTTGTGGTGTTAAGAAGAATTGTGGTTTTGTTTTGAAAAGAAAAACAATTATAGGTATTCATTTCAATTTTTGGAAGAGAAAGTGTTTTGGGGTTTTCGTTTCTATTTGATAATAGAAGAAATGAAGAAACTGGTTTGGAAGAACAAGTGACACGATAAGAAGAAGAAGAAGAAGAAGATAGAAGAAAAAAGTCAAAGATAAGTAAATGGCTTTTTTCACTGTCCGATTTTGAGTATATTTTGGGTAGGAGGTGTCAGTGACAAAAAGTGAACCTGAAGTGAAGAAATCTGACCTTTTTTCCACAAAAACACACTATAACTAAGTCAGGGTCCACATTTTGTGTCACGGACTAATACCTAATTCGTTCAATTATCGTGTCACTAACTATATTTCAGTGCTCATACTTAAAAAAATGTATAAAAAATGTGTTGTCTGCAAAGTTGGTTTACGGACGATAGTTTAACGTGACTGCCAGCGCAACGGGACAATGAGCGTTACCGGACATTGACGTCAACGCTTTAATGTATGCAGCCGGCGTTCAACGATTTATAGACGTAATCACGTCAAAAATTAAAATCTACTGAAATCAGGTTTATCCGTAGATAAAGACCGAAAAATCATGATTACCACATCGCAAGTAGGTAAACCAAGTTTAGCCGAAACTAAGTTAAAGCAAACTCGGTATAAGTTAATCACCAAATATAAACATTGGGAACGCTCAATCGAATCTTACAAATGAAATGAATTCGGCGAATCAATGCGAGGCGGAGCGCTTAGAGCGATAGGGTGGGTATCGATTTATTGTATACTTGAAATATATCGATAATATTATACTAGAATGACATTGAAGACGCGGGCGTCGTTCCTCTTCAATTCATATAATTGAAGAGGAACGACGCCCGCGTCTTACAGTGCGAACTAGTACGGAAGGTAACCTAAACTGCACTACGATTTTACTAACAAATTACCTGAAAATAGTCTACTATTTACTCACTATTATAAGATTATTATAAGACCTATTTGTAACTAACCATAATAATTGAGACAATAAAATAAATTTAAAAATTCAATTAAAAGAAATTGGGCATCGTAAGTCACGACCTGCGATGATTTTACTTATTTGAAAATTCATTTCGATATTTTTAAGTATTCGTTTCTTTCATGAAAGTCTCTAATGCAGCGGGGTTTAGAAAATGAACAAAATATTAGATTTGAGTTTGATATAAGCATAATATTAAGTAAAATAACTGCAGGCAGCCCTTGGCCTGAAGTTACTTTACTTAGTTAACAATTAATTTCGATATTTTTAATGATAAATTAATTTTCACATTTACAAATAAAATTGTTCTAGTTTCAGTTCGTTAAAATTAAAAGCAGATTTACATACCAATTGATATAAGTAATTTTATGAAAATAAGTAAAATACAAATGATTACAATTAGGTGATTATTTTACGCAGCTGTGACGTTTTATTCCTTTTTGGAATTTGGTCAATGTTAAAAAAATATACTTTTATCAATAAGCCGTTCTTAAATCTATCGACACCGTCCCCTCCCTAGCGAGAGGAAGCTCTCCCATGTTTCCTCCGTAAGATGGATCTGTCCGTACATTATCGCTCACGTTAATGACCTCCTCAATGATGCTGAGGAGGGTAGCCCCCGTGTTCACGTACAATCATTCAGACGTGAAAATATTCACGTTTTCAGCCTGAATGTGACGTTGGACATTTTTATTTTTAACCGACTTCAAAAAAAGAGGAGTTTATCAATTTGGTTGAATGTTTTTTTTTTTTTCATTTAACCTTGTTACCTTGGATCTTTGTTGTTTTTAAACTGATTTGAAAAATGTTTTTTTTTGAGAGGAAATACTTCTAGAATGGTCCCATTGTCCCACAATTTTATCAACATCGGTTCAGTAATTTAGATTTTAAATCAAAAGGAAGGTAATCCAGGTAAACGAAATTGCTTATTTTGCTTCTCTATGACAATTAAGTGGTGTTTACGGTCACTAAAACAGTCAAATTGAAGTCGGTTGAAGTGTAATTTTTTTTTTAACCTTGATTACCTATAGATTTTTTATTGTACAAACTTGAAACTAAATTTTGATATACCCTACATAGTAAGTTTTTATCTTTTTGCTTAATAATTGGTTTTGCAAATAAATTATTAGAAATTTTAGATAAGTACAGGTAATAAGCATGTTCATAGACCGAAAAAACTCATTTACGTATGACTGCCACCGGGATTCAAACCCGCGACTATCAGATCTCAAGGCAAGATCTTAAGAAAGGAATTATATTAATTCGCAACATTAGCTAATCACAGATAATAGTATGGATCAGGGTCCATGAGACTGATCCTCCGTGAAAATGTTATCCAAAACAGCTCAGCAGTAATCCTAAATCGCTCAGATTGTCTTTTCTCTAATTCCTAAATACGGCCCATCCCATCGCATTAAAACCAGTTTACTGAATACGTATTGCCCTGTGTTATGGTGGAACCCTCGCATGGAAGAAGCTCTTTTTCACTATAGAATTTGATGGGTTGTTTTTTTTAATGTAAATTTTTGTAGACGCACTGAGTAAAATATTGATGATTTAATTAATAATAACAAAGATGGTGTGTGTTGTAATACCTATAGTAAAATAAGTTAACTTTTTAAAAAAATATTTTGTCGCTCGTTTGTTCCTCAATCCTGCAAGAACTACTTAACCGATGTAGTAAATTAGTAGTAGTTAAATTCAGCGTAGGTGTAGTTTATAAGATCGGAAAGGTTAAGGCTTCTTTATATATCCAGGTATATACCTAACCAACTAAACCAAATAAGGAATTAGCTATACACCAACATTATTTAATTACAAAAAAAAATGGGCAATGTAGACGAGGTACTACGTTGTATCTGTGCAGTCAGAATTTTGAATTTCTACAAAATGACAGAGTGACAGCGGCGCGAGTGCGGCGCCCGAGCCGAGCTGCGGCGAGCTGGCTCGAGCTTGGTACCCGGGTACAGCCTGATGCAAATCCATAGGAAAACGACTAACGGTAACAGTTACCCATTTTTAATTAAAAAAAATTAGACTTAATTTTTTCAAGTTTATTTCAATATATGTGTTCAGTAACGGCAACTGACCATGTGTTTTTTTTCTGGTGATTAAAAATTGACCGTGTATCTATATAGATATCTACCGCTTACTTTTTTCAAAATCTTTCTCGGTGGGTCGTCCCTCAGAAGGTCCAGACAAAATGGCCGCCATAAGAAATAGTGATCGAAAACACTCAATAGTTAAGTGGTATTTATTGCATCCTCGGCAAGCTTTTAATCCCGCAAGATGGATGGATTGGGCTCAGGGGTGAATACCAGGGGGAGGCGTGTGTTGAGATTGGATTTTGAAGGACACATTTTTGCCATTGTTTTGATAATGAGAAAACTCGGGTTCAGAATTCGGACCAATTCTACTATACTACGTCCTCTGCTGGACGTAGGTCCCTCCCAAAACGCCACTGGTCCCAATCATCGACCGATCTCCTTCCTTGGGCCTATAACGTGCGTATCATAAAAAAAATTATAATTATATAAATTTAGGCATCTCACACAACGCCATCTAACCCCAAACCAAGCAGGTCTTTTATTAAGGCTGATAGAATACTTAAATACTTTTTATTTTGTAAATAAATAGGTATCTACATACATAGAATACATAGAAAACATCCAGACTCAGGACAAACACCAATGCTCATATTACAAATGTTTGTCCTGAAGCGGGAATCGTACCCGCGACAACGGGCGTGGCATTCCAATACACTTGCCATTCGACCATCCGTGTCGTCATAGCAAACTACTACGCCTAGACGCGATCTCCACTCAACATAAAGAACATAATCATTTAATAACCATTATTACGGCTTACGCTAACTATTACAATCTATATTACAAAAGGTAACAATCGGGCCACCCATAGACCGTTGCATACGATCTATGGATAGCTCAACTGCTCCAACTCGATACCCGATGGCAGCGTGCCGAGGATACTGGCTGCATTGCCTCTTTGTATCGCAAGGCTTATTCTTTGGCCGAGATAGCTGCCAGCCCTCTGATCACGCGTCGCTTTGACCAGACGCTCTGACAGCATTTTGAAAACGCGGTGACTCCCGTTCCCCATGGACCTAGGGTCTCGGCCCCAAACGGCTCAAAATTAATATTATTATATTATTTAGATCTATTCATAAGCCACTGTGATACCACGTAAACGTAACCACGGACAGTAGGTAATGTTAGGCGTTGTCCTAATAGAACCCGATCACGCGACCATCGACAACGCCTTAAGCGTCGATGACACAGGGCTAGTTGTTTTATTTCCAAAAAAAGGTTTACAACTTTTACAAGCTACAAGCCAGTGAGTTCGCTAGTAGCTTGTAAACTCGCCACGTGTCATCGGATTTTTAACAATCTGCTAGTCTACTATCTAGCTAGCTAGTTCACTCGCCGACTAGCAGCTCGTAAACTAGCTCAGTGTCATTGACGCTTTAAATTAGTTGTACAAGAAATCACAACGGTCGTTATTTCTAACGTTTCCCGTGACTTCCGTTCCGTTAGCGTTATCCATCAAAGCGTAACTGTGAGCTGAAAGCACACCAATATCAGCGGTACACAATGGGGCTAAATGTCCCGTCATTGTGGCGGGAACGGGTCAGCTCATCAGCTATTTTCAGGGTCTTAGGTCTGTGGAAACCGGGACGATAAGTAATATAGTTTTTTCGTAGATATTAGCGATTATTGCAATAAGATACTGCGTTACTCTGTTTTCATGAATAAAAATACTTTTTTCAATTATGCTTAGTTGTTTACAGAAACAACTAAAAATAATTATACAGGTCTATTTTTTACCATTATGTGGCGAGTTTAAAGATACGACACGTGTTTCGCCTCTACACGAGGCATCATCAGGAGGTGTGGACACGCCGAAGTCCGAAACGAGAGTCCACACCTCCTGATGATGCCTCGTGTAGAGACAAAACACGTGTCGTATCTTTAAACTTTGAAATTAAGCGGATTTATTACTAAATATATTTATATAATTTGTCGATAATTATGGATTTCCGCATCAATCAATTATGGAAAAAAAATATTTTATTTATTTATGCACCTGCAAATGGCAATGAAGCACTTTGTAATCTATTTAAGACCTTATTTGTAAACACATATGTTCAAGCAAATAAACAATATTTCATTTGAATTTGCATTTAACTCTACCTACAAGTATTTACACATGTATTTCAATTATTTTTGTCTTAAGCATTTGCCAACGATATTCAACTCATTAAATGTTATTAGTGGAATATTTAGTAACTTAAATAGTTTGAAGTGCTTGAGGAAAATGGCACGGTTCGATAGTTTCAAACCCGCTACCATTTGCGAGTCAAATGCACATAACAACTGAACTTTAACAAATGGTACCGATCCCAACTCCATTACTTGCAATCCCTACACGGCCACAAGCTTCTGTTACAACTTTATAGGTCACCGGTGAACCGGGACATACCGGTACTGTACCGGAATAGTACCGGTACCAAGGGTGTAGCGAATAGGGGAGCGATGTGTAGAATTTATCAGTCAACACTTCAAGAGGCTTCAACTATATTGGGATACCTTATTCTTCTTATCGTGTCACTAGTTCTTTCGAACCAGTGTGGTGAAAGGATTTCAAGTACGCCTCGAAGAAGCTTCTTTTCATGCACTAGACACAATACATGTTTTCGAACTTTTAAGGTTCTATGACATGCTGGTTTTCTCACAATGTTTTCCTTCGCCTTTCTTCCTTAGTTCGAACAGAAAAATCCATTGGTGTACGACCGGGTTCGAACTCACGACCTTCGGATCGAAATTCAAGGCACCTCCCATGGCATCGGCCAACATGGCATTGTATTTATTGGGATACCGAAACTACTGAAATGATTGTGACGCAAAACAAGACATAAACAACTTTTTTGCTATAAGTACCTATCAGTTATTAGCAGCAGCTAATAGTAACTAGAAATAATTAAATATTATTAAATAGTTGTAATCTTTGATTTGATTACTAATTTTTTTTAATCTTAATAACAAAAAATATATATTCTATAAAATTTACAAAACTTTAAAATTAAACACGAGTCCAAAATCTATAATTTATTTCTTCTTTTTTTAACGAATAACGAAGTAGAATAAAAAATAGCGATCGATTTTATAAAATATAAAATATTGCATTAAAAGAGTTATTTTCAGAAAACCCCAGTAGCGTAAAGCTACGCGTTTTCCGTAAACTATAGTACATAAAAAACGTTAGTTCTAAGCAAGAACATGTCCAGTCGAGGCCGTAAACCAGTCTGCGTAGCCCAGTCTGCGTAGCTTGCGTAGGGATGAGCATGACTCCGAACTATAGAAACAGAGGAACTTTTAAGTTTCATTTCGGAAACGCTGTCACAAGAAGGTTATTGTCAATGAAAATTATATTATATCTCCCTGACACAAGAGTCGGCTGGCTACTGAATTACAGGAAAAGACATTATGTCTTATTTATTTAGGAAGTGTTATTGCAAAACAGGTTTGTTCAAAATCAAAGCATTACTTATGCTAACTCATTAAATTTATTTTTATTTATTAAAATTGGTTGTCTGTAAAGTTGGTTTACGGACGATAGTTTAACGTGACAACATCATCAGTATAACGGGACAAATAGCGTTACCGGGCAATGACGTCAACGTTTTCAGGAATGCAGCCGGCGTACATCGATTTATTAGACGTAGTCACAAGTAAAGTAGTTAGAAATGTAAAGGAAAAATAACCTCTGCAAGACTTAAATCTATCAACATCATCATTGTCCTTTTTACATCTATTTAAAAGAAGATTCAGGTGGCGTCGGTTTGTTAAACTGTTAGGCACTTTTTGCGCGCTTTTTTTAAATTGATATAAAACTGACATTCTAATGTTGGTAGAGCTGTGGGTGATATTTGTGTGGTAATGATTATTGTGCTTGTTCGTCATTCGGAGTGTCGGAGTCCGAAACGCCGTTTGCCACTACTCTAACCAAGGTCCCGTAAATCTCACGGGCTCAGACCACGTACCTTGTTTAGAGAGGTCGCACTGATAAATATTGATTAAACAATGGTTTTTTACATTGGATGGTATAGATAAGAGATTTAAAGGTTCTGCCACACTGCTGTTTAAAAATGTTGGTACACATTTTTAGTGTGGCAGCACCTTTACTTCATTTATTGATATTTAAAGGTGCTGCCACACTGCTGTTTTAAAATGCACAAATTTTAGTAAACATTTGTTAAGAAACATACGATCACATTGTTAGAAAATGTTTTTAACAGCAGTGTGGCAGCACATTTACCGTTAATTTATAATTTAAAAAAAATGTTGTCTGCAAAGTTGGTTAACGGACGAAAGTTAAACGTGACTGACTGTTTAAACCAGCGTAACGGGACAATGAGCGTTACCGAACAATGATGTCAACGTTTTCGTGCATACAGCCGGCGTTCATCGATTTATTAGACGTATGTAGTCACGTCAAAAGTGTCTCATAAACGCTAAAGTAAAGAAAAATTAAACAATGCTATAGTTTTATTTCAATGTTTATGTAACAGACAGATCAAAAGTAAACTGTGTAAATCATTCAAAAGGACTTTTGATTTCAGGCTTCAGTCAATTCCATTGAAGTATTGGCTTGCACGCACACCATACTAATTGGTAAGATTGTATTGAGACATTATTCAAATTTTAAGAACCTTGTATGATTGCTTTCTGTGAATAAATGATTCTGTATTCTGTATTCTGCAATTCCGGTCAAAAGTAGCTTTTACGCAACTACGGCGAAGCAAAACGGAGGAGTACCACTAACTATACTTGTCAAAATTTACATTTTACATTTTGTAAAATTAAAACAAATAGGGAATTCTTATGGAAAGAGCTTACATAATGACCAAACAGTTCTGACAGAATATGGCGTTGTCCTAATAGAACGCGATCACGCGATCGTCGCGCGAACCCGCGATCAAACGTACTAACGTCAAATAGGCATCCCGATTAGCAATCGCGCGATGGCGCGACGCGACGCGAAATTGCGATGGTCGCGTCATCGCGTTCTATTAGGACACTGCCTATGAGTCAGATATCTTAACATTTTTGACGTGACTACGTCTAATAAATCGATGATCGCAGGCTACATGCACAAAAAAGTTGACGTCATTGTCCGGTAACGCTTTCATTGTCCGGTAACGCTCATTGTCCCGTCACGCTGGTGGTCACGTTAAACTATCGTCCGTAAACCAACTTTATAGACAACCAATTTTTTTTTTATAAAAGAATAAAAACTGAAACCAGAGGTCACTGTTGACGAGTGACCTTGTTACTGCTGACGTTTCGGCGCGTCAAAATACTCGTCAGCGAAATGTTCGTCAGCAAAAAATAAAAAAAAGGTTATAAAGATCTCTTCAATTTAGTTGTTCATTTACTTTGCGACTTTAAATTAAGCTTGAAATAACTGGAATACCTCAAAAAGGGGTGAAACTAAATCGGACCCCAGCGACCTCCCGAGGGTCAAAACCGCCGCAGGACCCTGAATAGTTGTGGTTCCGTATTCCTGTTTCCCGCCAAATTGGAACCTTGATGAAGCAGACCTTTTTCGGGGCAGAAAATATATCATTTTTGTATGCTTGTAATATCCTACTAACATTTCAAAGAGTAATCAAGTAGCTTTTTTTTAAATTCGGGCCTTTACTTATACTTCACCAGTTCTCTTAAAACGTCGACGAATATCTAATAAAAAATTGAAATATTAAAAAAATGGATAAGAAATTAATTATTCCCATCTGTCACCCTGCTATGGCACAGATGGGGAAAAAAGTTATACATGTCCCCCCGCTGCTAAAAGGGGGACAGATAGAACTTTGATTAATTTTTAAAAATTACATCTGTATCTCATCCGTGCAATTGAGGACAACCATGCCAAAACCACTCAATTAATTAGACTGAAATTCAGTATGGGTGTTAAAGTCAAAACTCATTGGCGGTCAAAACTAATATTAGCCGCGAAAAGCAGTCAAAATCGACATTGACTAGAGGCCTCGGTCAATATCGATTTTGACTAGTTTTTTCCGGTATATTGGTTTTGACTGTGGCATGGGCATAGATTATGAGCTTGAATGGAGCATTAAGCTACGTTCTCTCTCGATACCAAGCGCGCTGTCTATTCATGAATAGAAAAGCATATTTTTTGCCCAAATTCATGCAAATTCGCTCGTCCACAACAACTTCGTTATTTGCCACCAGAAGAACTGGCTATATTGGAATATTTTGGTTATTTCTGAATATTTCCGGTTATAACTAGATTTATCCGGGTCCGCTTTTGCCAGTCTAAATCGATTTATAGCTGCCTCTGAGTTTAGCAACGTTCGGGAGAAATAGAGCTTTTTCACACATAGTAATAAATAAATATTTTTTACCTACAAATTTTTACTTGAGTTGTGGGCAAGTCAGTGTTTTATAAAATATTTTTAAAAACCTATTTTATGTAGAATCTAACTTTAAGTACCTTTATTTAAAAAACAGGAAAACTTTTTTTGTATTTCACCTTATGTGTTCTATTGTGGTGCAAAAAGGTCTCCCGCAAATCCTTCCACTTAGGAAAACTTATAAGATATAAATAGCTGTTTAATTTTCGGTCAATTCCCACAGGGGAAGCTCGGCCATAATAAACCCACGATGAATACAAAAAATCCACAGTAAAAATAGTGCGCTTTAAACTATCATATTTTTTTTTATTTGACTTTCGAAAATACAATTGTCGTGATCTATTGAAATAATTTGATATATTTGTAACTTTCTAGTATTATTTCTATAAGATGGCAACGATATCTTCAGTATTTTTAGTTGGGAACACTAGTTTGTGAATAACGTGTTCCGAGTGAGGAAGGCCGAGCGGCCATGGCCTTGAAAACGGTTTTATGTCGATGTCTACCGAGCTAACTTCGGAGAGAATCCATTGAACACGGGCAGTTGATGTCAGTCGGGACAAGTGACAAGTCGTATTGAGCACGGTAGTTTTCGTTGTTCAATATTTCTAGGCGTATAATATCCTGATGTAAATTATAATACTCGTAAGTCTATAAAAGTGGTGAAATATAGTGTTGGTGGTATCTATTCATTTCATGTCAGAAGAGGGGCTGAACCCAGGTATGTAATTTGAAATATTATTGCATAATGATGTCATTATATCATATTTTGACTACGTATCAGAGTATTGCTGACACCGTGATCAGGGCTACTCTCCGATGTTTTCAGCATACAATACGCAAGTGCATAGGCAATTGTTGACTTGTGGACTGACAATGACATAATGTAGACCAATGACAGCTGTAAAACAAAAGACTCGGACTTGACTCGACAAAAATATATGGAGCGCGGTGAAAAATCATGGCATCGAGATAGGGACTTTTGTTATGTGTTTATTGGATTAATATGATTGTATTTCAGCTCTATGGTGGTATCTAGCACATTAAGTAAGTGAATTCTACAGTCAGAAGTGGTAAAAACTCACCGATGTGATCAGGTATGTCGTATTTATGTTTTAATTATCTGATCGGCACAAAAATGTTGATTACATATTTTACGCAGAAATTCGATGTTGTGAATACGAAAATCAAATCAGTGTATTCGCTTCAGGATACTCAATATGAATTGGTGCATTTCAAGATAAAATCGAGCTTATCTCACGTCTAGGTATGTGATGTGAGATCCACGAGAAAAAAAATCTCCTACCCAGCTACGCGGATTTGGTGTTGTAATTTACAAGTAAACAACTCTGAAGTATTGCCGATTGATTATGTATCGAACCATAGTTATTCAGGCTCAATTTCTGAAAGTTGTACTTACTTATACCAAGCTAAATATAAATAGCATTGATTTAACATTCACTCAATCAACGCAACCCAAGGTGGCAGAAGGCATGGCTACCATAAATCCTACAAGTTGTTTCCGTGATATATTGGAAATAAAACTACAAACTACTACTACTACTATAATTATCTGCTGCTATCAGTCATACAGTTTGGTTTCTTAAACTGAACTTTATGATTATTAAGGGTACATACTTTTTTAAGCTAATATAAATCAACAGTAGTAAGCCTATTTATCTATCTATCTGAAAATCTTATATTGTATGCGCACTAAGCGGACCTGAATTAAAATTCATAAAACATTAAGCTAAAGATTTACTTAAGTAGAAATGTTTAGGAGGGATATGAACTGTAACTTGTTTCAAAGAGTGCATGAGAAAGTAGACACTCTTAAATTATGTTTACTCACTAAAGCTGCTCACGTTGATAAATAAAATTGTGTTAATACCTACCGACCTGCTAGTGGTCTTCTTAGGTAAAATTGTTTTTATAACTTTGTGGATAATGCAGTAGGCTGTAATATTGTTAATCTAAGATGTTATAATTATTAAGCAAAACGTATATTACAGTTGTTTCTTGTCCGTTTGTTGAATAAATAAAAAAAATAAAGAGACTGCTATAATTAGATACATAAATAATTATGGAAGTTTGGGTGTGGTGTCATAACTACTCCTAATCGTTGTCATAGTATTATATTTATTTAAGAACATCAACGAACACTGGGTTGCTTTGAACCATTACAAATGGCAGTGCAATTATAAATTCAATAAATTATATTACATACACAGTAACAATTTATGATTTATGGGATTAGTCCTATCTGTATGTACATATATGTATGTATCAGGATATAGTGTCCATATCTAAGATGTTGATGAAATTTATTATTATTATTTAATATTTTAAAGAGGTAATTACTTTAAAAGTTGTATTTTGGGGGATTAACAACTAGAACACACATTCTGAAGAAACAGATAGTTTTAAATACACGACAACAACCTGCAACCCGTTTTCAACTTAATGAAAATGCAAATTCAAATTAAAATAAAAACTGAGTACAATGGAGTTAACCTCTATGGAAGTGAAGGCTGCACTATTCGCTTAATGTGTGGTGTGGTAAGACATGTCACTGGTTTGTTATTTACACTACAAAAAAAAAAAATAAAAAAAAAATAGCACTACAATTTAATGCTCTTGAAACTATTTCAAAGAGATTTTATACTGATTGTTTCAGTAAGGTTCTTTTAACCTGCTGGTATCAACTCTGCACTGAAGCTGAAATGTATGAGATGGATCAATCGCAGTGAAGTAGAGTTGAAACTCGATAAGTCCTTAAAACTGATTTGAAATCATCCTCGAAGTACTTTTCTATGGTTGAATACCACTCCATCACTGGAACATACTACTTATCTAAATATGTACTCACATATTACTTTAGATATTAAATCTTCACTATTCATTTTATAGATGAGATAAGTTAATGGTTGCCTAGAGGTCACATCGCTTTTAGCGATATGGCCACCATTTTATTGTCCCTCAAATAAATTGTGACTAATTGTTATTTAGTTGCGTGTTGCAATAAAGTAATTAATTACCTATCTATCCTGAAGGTTACCATTTATTTACCTAAATGTATAAACATATTTTCATATAAAGGGTTATTACTGGTTAATTGTGAAGCAGTCTTACACATTCTTCCTTTATTAAAAAAAGTGTAAAATCGAGAAATCGTCGACTACTGGAAGTCATTAACCGACTAATACAAAATTTAGCAAATTTTCAAGAATGTACCTATGTTGGATATCGTCGACTTACTGCAAGAAGTCATTAACCGACTGACACAAAAGTTTGTTAATTTCAATTGAGTTAGTCATTATTTCATTAAACAATGAAACATATACAAAACAAAACATAATTATAAAGTTTAATATAAAGTAGTATATCTACCAATGTAGAGAATATAAACGGTTTTTATTTATTATTTCCGATTTGTTATTAAATTAAAATTACTTCCTGGTATTGGTATTGATGCTTATCGATGTATTGTAGTAAGGAACTAACGACATCTACTTACCAAACTCTGCTGTGCTTGTTAAATTGATGTTCATTGTTAGAAATATTGAATTATAAAATATAAAATAATCGGTTATGGTTTGTTCACACTGCTGGGACTTGTAGTTACTTATTTGCTAAGCATAAATGTCTTGATCGAAAAGTGATTTAATTATACTGATACTATTCAAATATAAATGGCTCATATTAATCAATAATCAAACGAACTTACCTCGTGAAGTTCGATCCTAATTGATTATTAAGCCCAAATACAGTTCACAATATTAAAAGGTATATCGACAACTTGGAACTTAGTTCCTACAGTATAAATACTGTTAGGGTGCTTAGGGTATGACGATCCTTTTTCATAAACTATTTAGTTTTAGTAAATCGGATAATTATATACCTAATTATCAGTAAACTGGATTAATTATGAAAATCCATTAAATCAATGAGTATTTAAACAAGACATAAATATTAACTAGAAATTATATATAAATAAAATTAATCATCAACAATCATCATTAATGAAAAATAGTTTTATGTGTTTCTAAAGTCTAAAGTAATTATATTTATCTGGGAAACTGAACAGAACTATGATACTTGTATAAATTTTAGACGAAATAAAATAAAACAAAATCCAATTAAGTTTTCATAGATTTAAAAAAATAATACGCATAGGAATGTAACAAAGATGTAACAAAATATTATCGGAAGCCAATACAATGATGACATACGATGATCATCTATGAAATGTAATGTCATTATCATAGCACACATTACAAATTCTGTCGAAATAAAGACAAAAAGAAGCAAAATAAATAGGTACCTAATTTTAGTAATTTAGGTTTAAACATTATGCGGATATTGCAAATCATTTCTAACTGCGGTTTAAAATCCGCAGAAAAAGATCAAGTAATATGTTGAATAAATCTTATTAATATATTTCTTGAAACGTGAAACAAAGGTATTGAATGCATTTTAATTTGTAATGGCGTAAATAGCCATAGCCAGCAAAGCTATGTATATTATGTGTTGCATCGATTATTATAAAATTTAGCTTAATTGGTAACTAACACTATGATACAAGGGTATTAGGTGTGAATACTTGCTGATGAAATAATTATGTTTTCGAATCATACATTAGATCAGTATTTTACAGTATGGTATCAATGAGAGCTTCATAAATAAATTCACACAGTATCTCCACTTGAAGTCGAACGGTATCTAATATCTATCCGTCCTACTCACTGATTAAGTATCCAACCTTGTTTGTTTTGAACTTAGTAGGAACCAAAAAAAAAAAAAAAAATGCGTACCAGACGGCTACGTGCTTTAACGTAGGCCGCATCTGTTCAAAGTGCCTTGCGGTAGGACTAAGTTAATGTACTTCAACTACACAAGTCACATCTTGCATGTACTATAAAGATGCTTTAATTAATTGTTGAAGAGACAGATATTATATTTCATGCTTTTCTGAATGCATTCTCAAAGGCTAAATCGTATATTTGTATTATTAATTGTATTAGGATAATTTTGACGAAATGAATTATTATAGTATTACATCGGGAATCCCTGTAATGAATAGTTAGTTATTCAGTTAATACTAAATGAGTAACATTTGCCATATCCATGATATGAATTGATGTGAACAAGAGCCTGTTAATAATTATATCATTTGACTTGTTGATTACTTGAAATCAAGAACATGTTCGAGATACCAAGATCAGTTTCAATAAAAGACTAAGTATGCGCTCATGAGCATGAGCTACCAAGAAATATAATATAAAATTTACCTATTAAATAAAAATAAATGAATAAATAAAAAAAAAAAAAAAAGTGTACATAATTGCAATCAGTTATTATATTAAAATATAAATAACATCAAATGCATATACTGTGTTACAATCTCGGAGAGTAGCACGTGTTATCTGTGAATGATGGTGACAGTTAAGTTAATACCTCTATTTATACTCAAACAATTTTATTACAAAAGCTGCGAGAATTCGGAAGAGTTTCTATCATCATTCTAATTTAAAATTATCCTCATACGATGAATATATTAAATTATTCGGGTTTCCAGTTAAACCTTTTTTATTTAGAAAAACTATACAATACTTGGAGCCTGATAAATCATCGTTATGGTAAAAATGCGTAATTATAAGTGCTGAGGCTGAGACCAATAATAGGTATGAAGAATATAAAATTTCGAGTTTGCAAATGATTAAACGAAGATAATAATAATGCAATTGAATAAAACTGAAAGAAGGCATTTATTTTAATATAAATATTAATGAAAACTAGAATAAAAGCATAACAATGAAGATAGATGAATAGTTTATACTACCTAAAAAAAAAATATACATAAATGATCACTCAAAGGCAAGTATATTTAAATAATGTAGAGACCGAGAAAAGAAACGTATTATAGATTATGTGCCACATGTGTTTACGTAAGCCAATTCTATTTTGACTGGTCGATCATCCATAAGCGTGAGCAGATTGAATGGGACGTTGTGTAAGCACATAGTAGTAGATTCAGATGGTAATAAAATAATACAAAATAAAAGTCAAATATCATAACATTCATCAAAATATAATAAATAATAGGCATAGATCACCAATCAACCTATGACAGAGTATGTAATGTTTATCTGTACAATAACATATTATTTAACAACCAATCAGGCTTGAATTTTGGAAAAGACATGTCATGTCTTAATGGGATGCAGTAAACTGGCAAATACACTACCACCATTATAGTAAGCGATAAGTGGTTACACATCAAAAGACTCACAAATCAGGTCTTTAGATATATGTGTAAATATATATAATATGTATATAAGTGGCGGCAGAAATGCTTGTGGTTGTTACAAATACATATATCATTAATACTTTAACATGAATGATATCTCTTTTGATAATCAGTTTTAGGGTAAACTAATATAATAACAAATAAGAAATTATCACTTTGACCTCACTAAGTATCTTCTCTTAGTAAATTAAACTAAAATAATGAACAATATTATTATAAAAAAAAAAAAAAAAAATGCGAATGTGCTTCTTTGAGTACTTGAAGTCCGTTCACTGGACTGGTTCGAGGGAGCTAGTGTCAAGATAAGAAGAAGATAACATCATCTAACTTTACGATTTATTTATCTAATGTCTACGACTCCTTCGGTAGTGAAGTCGGTCAAAAAATAAACTAGCCGAATATGAATAATTACTGTGACTGATGTCTTGTGGAGAAGGTTAGAATTAAGACATTAATTTCAGTTTTGGTTCCAGATAATCGGAACCGAGTTGTCTCCAAAGCAGATAATGGGAAAATGGTTTCCCTAAAGCACAAAAGTCGGTAGGACAAACGTTGTCCTTGCAAAGAGTCAGTAATGGATCTCCCTCTAGTGAGTAGGCTAGAAATAGAGTTTTCTAGTGAAGTTCACTTGAGGGGAGAATCCACAAAGAAAGGGAAAAAGGTATCCCTGAAACAAAGTATGGTCTAGAAAGAACGTCTTTCTAGTAAAAAGTATGTGAATGATCTCTCTCTAGTGAGTGGGCTAGAAAGAAAGTCTTTCTAGTGAGAAGCTCACTGGAGAGGAGAGTCAAGTAAAGATAATCAGAAAGAAAGTCTTTCTGTGGAAGAGGAGGCCGAACATCGAGGGAGTGGGCAGTGCCGGCTCAGGGAAGCGGTTATCACCTAAAGGTAGTTGTAGCTGGTGCCTCGAAAAGAACGGCTATCATCATTGCTGGAAAGCTGGTAACAGACAATTTAATTATTTTGCAATGTCATGTATTCTGATTTTTACATTTATGATCTGAACATGTATTTCCTTGCAACTTGTATGTATTTGTGTATGAGGTCATACACAAAACGAATAAATGATGGCCGGAACGTGAAAATTTCAACAAGTATCTGAAGATGAAGCTGGATTCATTTTTTTTCCAGCTCATAAACTAAACCTATACTAGATTTTGGCTCGCTCAGCTTAGTGGCTTCGGGATTGAATAACAAACATTTTTCTATAACATATATTTTGTGTTATTTAGTGAAATTTTCCAAGCTGATTTCCACAACTATTTGTAAGGAGTCTAGACTACGTTCTTTTCCAACTCATAAACTATAGCTATTATTACTGGATTGAATGGATTGATTAACATAAATTCTCCTTATCATTTTGTGTGTTATTTTCGATTTTTCAGTGATATTTTCTTCGATAAATTCTACAACTATTTGTAAATGAGCCTAGACTATGTTCTTTTCCAACTCATAAACTATAGCTATACTTACTGGATTGAATTGATTGTTTGACATAAATTCTTTTATCATCTTTGTGTAATATTTTGGATTATTTAGTGAATTACTTAGTGATTTATTTTATGAACAGTTTCCTCGATTATCTCTAGATGTCGCTGGACTGTTCTGATCCAGCTTGTTAACTATACCTAAAATAAATTGTGACTCAATTGATCGTGTTTGAGAAACAAACATATTTTTAGAATATATTATGTTAGAAAATTTAGATTATTTTTGTATTTAATTTGTTATTTATTACATTTTTGCTTTTCAGAAAACTGGGTTTCGGGAGTTTGAACAACAGGCACCTGTGTATCCATCCGTCTGGTTTTCACGTATTTTCACTCACTATGGTATTGCGTAAGCTCTGGTAACTCAGTGTTAGCCCCGTTTCTCTCTTCTATAAGAGGGTAGGATTAGGGACAATCCTTATTTCAGTATGGCCGCCTGTTGACTTGTGGACTGACAATGACATAATGTAGACCAATGACAGCTGTAAAACAAAAGACTCGGACTTGACTCGACAAAAATATATGGAGCGCGGTGAAAAATCGTGGCATCGAGATAAAAATTGGTAATATCATCACGATTAGTTTAATGCTTCGATTGTGGTCGGGTTTACATTTCGATCGAGTTTGTAACTAGAATTTATTAAAATGGCACCGTCGACAGGGTTCGACCAGGGCTGCTCTGTAATAACATTTTGCGAAATTGCTAGCAGTGCAGTATTGTTCAGTAACATTAGATAAATTCACAAAACACTATGATGTGATGAACAGGTAGACTCGCTCAAGTGTAGGATTATTATTATAAATTTAAAGTTTTGAATCTTATGAAGTCATTAGGTAGTTTCAATTAATTATGGTCAATTTGAGCTTTATTGATGTAAGAAATTAATAATGATGTAATCCGGGTTTAAAATTTAATTGTTTTGTTTAGGATCGTTATTATCAGCATAACTATGTCATGCATATTATTATTTTTAAAGATCAACGGCGTTCACGAGAGACTTTAGTACCTACATGTTGACCAAATTATTTTTACTCGTTATCCCTTGTGCTGTTTTACTACATTGCTTCGCATAATAAATATTTCTAGAATTATTTAAACAAAAATAAGTAGCTGAACCATGCATGTTCGAGATTGAGTATACTAGTGATTAGATTTTCACGAAACTGTGATTTAGTAGATTCAGAGTAATAATGAAGGATATTTTATGTTCTGATTGAACCATGTGTGTTCAGAATTTCAGTACGTAATATGAAAGGACCATGTGTGTCCAGGATTTAGGAACGTCGTCTTACTGAACCGTGTGTGTTCAGATTTCAGTACGTTAAATCAACGGACCATGTGTGTCCAGGATTTAGAAACGTCGTCTTACTGAACCATGTGTGTTCAGAGTCTCGTTCCGCAAGTAAGTTTTGACTGAACCATGTGTGTTCAGATTTCAGTACGTAAAATCAACGGACCATGTGTGTCCAGGATTTAGAAACGTCGTCATACTGAACCATGTGTGTTCAGAGTCTCGTTCCGCAAGTATGTTTTGACTGAACCATGTGTGTTCAGATTTCAGTACGTAAAATCAACGGACCATGTGTGTCCAGGATTTAGAAACGTCGTCTTACTGAACCATGTGTGTTCAGAGTCTCGTTCCGCAAGTATGTTTTGACTAAACCATGTGTGTTCAGATTTCAGTACGTAAAATCAACGGACCATGTGTGTCCAGGATTTAGAAACGTCGTCTTACTGAACCATGTGTGTCAGAGTCTCGTTCCGCAAGTATGTTTGGACTGAACCATGTGTGTTCAGATTTCAGTACGTAAAATCAACGGACCATGTGTGTCCAGGATTTAGAAACGTCGTCTTACTGAACCATGTGTGTTCAGAGTCTCGTTCCACAAGTATGTTTTGACCTAACCATGTCTAAAATCAACGGACCATGTGTGTCCAGGATTTAGAAACGTCTTAGAATGGAGGCACGATTTCAAAGTTTATTTGCGTTTATTAGTTTATTGACTGACATAATTTATTAGGAATATAATGTACATATTTAATTAAGGAAACGTTACCCGACATGTACATGAAACTTAAATAGTTACATTTTATAAGAATAAAACAATTCATTATAAATACAAAAACACAATAGACTTTAACAAAAAAAACAATTCCTTAGTACTAACTTAACTATTGGCAAACTTATTGAAAAAAATTGAGAACAGAAGATAAAATGAGATATGTACAGTACAACAATTGGACAAGAATTTATTATTAGATATAGGTATTTTATTCAGTTACTCTCAAATTATTTTAAAGATATTTTTTCAGTTTATCTTCCAGATAACTTTTCAGTTAATTGTCAAGTATTTATCTAGTACTTTCTTTAGTTATTTTCTCCAATAATTTCAATTATTAATTATGATATTAACAATAGTTTTTGGGACATTTTGAACAAAAACTAATTTATAGTTTTTTTTAAGAACATTTTTACCTGTTATTTAACCAGACATTTTAAATTTATTTTCTGGTTAGTCACATAGTATTTTAAAGTTAAATCTTCAATTATATGTTTAAAAAAAAAAAGTTTTATATTACTTAAATCAACTTAATTTTCTACGTTAATTTGACGACTACATCAATTAGCGCCTCGAGATGGGTGCAAATCAAACACGCTTGTGCGATCGACAAGTTATCTTTTTAAGTTGCTGAAATTAATTTATCACGATCAGAAGTCAATTTTTCAAGTTAAGTTTACTTATCAAGTTTGTTTATTTAAACTCATAGATCAAGTCAAGTTGTCAAGTTAATATTTCAAGATTATACGAAGAGTTTATTTTCTTAAATTGATATTTCAAGTTTATATTTTGAGTATTTCTATCAAGATTATTTTTAAAGTGTAACCTTGACGGTTTAAAAGTAAATCTGCGATACTAGGACGGTGAACAATAATTTTATTGAGTGGATTTGAGAAGCCTGTTCATTCACTGATTCGTTAGGTTGCTTTTGCTTAAAAGACATCTAGTAAGTAGTAGTACCTCGTTTAATGTTTTTAGGAAGAAAACGTTCTACAACGTTTCACAAGTATTTCATGCTTCACATTTCAAGTTTACATTCCCAGTTTGCATTTCAAGTTTACTTTACAAATTTATTTGAAGAATGTTTACACGTAAATTTTTGAGTATATCTTTCAAGACAGTATAGTTATCGATAAATTAAAATCTAGGTATACAAAATAAAGTATCTTCTTCGTAGTCGGGCACTCTTCACAAAGGCCCGATAAATGGCAGCTTCAACTATTCATATTTAGTTAAACTCTGTTTTACGCATTGTGGAAGCGGTCGGTCTTGGTTGAATCTGTGAGGGTTTCAATTAGATTTTACCAATAAACAGTTGGATAACAACCACGGGATTTCTTGGTTTCCATTCTTCTTTAATAACTAGACTTTCCATTGAGTCCTCTTTGCATATAATATCTTTCAAGAACTTCGGTATTGGTATTTAAACAGTTAGCAGTAATCTTTCCTACGAATATACCTTTTAAGTAAACAACTTACAATTAATAATGTATTTAGCTATATAGCAAATTTTACATCGTGTTTATGAGATTTGAATTATTTTGAATATAATTTAATTGCTTTAATTATTTGAAAGTTTATTTAATTTAAATACAGATAATTTGAGTCAATTCAAGTAAGATTAAATAAGGTTGGCGCCATAAATATAAGTAACTCCCGATAATCAAGGTTATATCAAGTTTATTCCAGTACATCATCAACAGCCCTTTATCGCCCACTGCTGTACAGGCCAATTTTTGTATGACGCCACGGACTAGCGGACTGCATAAAGACTTCTTATGACCACAACAATGTCATTTGTCAATGTCACTGCGCATCGTGAGGATGATTCATTACTTTTACTAACTACACTTGATTCAAGTAAGTTCAAAGTTATTAGAAGAATTTCCAGCAAACTCAAGTTAATTATTACTACTTATTAACAGAATAAATAACTTAAAAAAAAAACAACTTAAAAGAATTAATTATTTATATTATTGATTTAATTAAATTAATTTTAAATATTAAAAACTCTGCTAGATGAATTGCAAATTGCTATTGAAGTTACATTTTAATAAAAAAAAAAACAATCATCAGATCACCTTAACCAAGATAATTCAGACTGGTCTTTTGAACTGATATTATACAGTTATGATAATTCATATGAGTGGACATATAATAAAAATACCTTAAACAAAGTATCTTAGAGTTATTTCATATTAATTCATTAATATTATGTAAAGTTATTATTAATATTGGATGATGGAAAACAATTGAATCATTCATTTCGTTCAGATCGAACACCGAAATCTTATAAGGTATTTTCATTGTTTGGTTCATTTATTATTCTAGTTAGTTCAATCAATAAAATAAATTTAATGCAAATTATCAAAATAAGTAGGTGATGTGACATTAAGGTAATTTAAAGCATCCAGGTAATGTCTGCACCTAAGTCATTCAATTTGTTCGATTGGATCTCTGAGTTACTAGAGTTGCTCGGATTGCTTACTGGCGACTTAAGTAACCATGTTGAATACAAGATACTTTAAGTTATTCATGATTACCATACTATACTAATACTATACATTAAGTTGCTCGAGTAACTTAGTCGGGTAACTCAGATTATACACGTTTCTAAGAAATCCGAGCTATTAAAGCTTTTCAAACTATTGGAGTTATTCTAAATATTACAAGTCATTTGACTTATTCAAAATTGTTAAGGTTTTGGTTTTAATACCTTGAGAAAGGTTAATCCAGACTTTGTAGATTATTTATTTGTGACAGTCTTAATATTATTTTTCTCTGGACTTAAAGAAATCAAATAAAACGAAACGACATAATTGATGAATCGAAAAAGGCAGCTAATTACTTTTTACGATGTTCTGATTTTAAATTAATATTGATTTTTGCGAGATCATGATGAACTATGATGGAGGACAAAGCATAATTCATGTCGTAAGAAATTATGAAAATGGATGTGTAGATGATGGACGGCCAATGCACCACGCCATCTTCCCAAGGCGTGGACGAGTGTGAAAGAAGAATCAACGGTTAATTTTCAGTGGAACCAACACAAAAAATAAAAGCATTTCTAGTAGATCTTAATGAACGACTATTGAGCAAAGAATGTTATGTGGAATAGATGTGACCTATATTGTATTTAAGTTATTTTTCTAAGCTTTGGTGAACCGAACAGGTGCATGTTGGTTTTTGGTATGGATAAAAATGTCTTATCTATTCTAGTTTTAAAGGGTTCAATAGAAATTTGTCAAAACTCAGTAGATACTACGGCAAGCCTAAGTTAATAGGTTACTTTGATAAAAAAATAAATGTAAGTTAACACAAAGAATACATTTAGTTCTGCTCTTTTTAGACAAACATGTATGATAGTGATAATTTATTTCTAAGTTTAATTGTCACATGCAGAAACTAATTCCCATGCTCATGGGCCAATTTACACTAACGTTGTACTGATAAAAGGCAGGCATTCAAGTAAGATAAAATTATACTCAATATATTATTATTTATATATTACTAAAACTTGAGAACATGCGAAAATGCTATTATGGATTTTGAAATATTTAGGTATGGGTAAAGCCATCCATTTACTGTTGAGTCACTTGATAGTCAGTTTTATACTTTAAATGACAGCAAATACTGAATACAATCTGGCGTACAAAGTTTAACAAAAACACATATTATTTTGCATATTCAGTACAAAATATGGTGGGTTAACATCAATAGCTTTATTTCTATTGATAACATTATTGGACATTATTACATTAATTTCTATTAAATACATAGCTTTATTGAGGCCAAATGTCGTGATTTATGCCCAAAAGTAATACCTACATATTTAGAATATTTTGTTTGTATCTGTAATTTCTGCGTATTCTTATGGCTTTACGATAATGTTTAGTCACCTAATCAGTATGCAAAAAAATATATATTATGATTTACTTCTTTTGGTTAACTATAATTATTAACATAATTATTTATGCAAATAAGATTAGGTACGCTTGATGGAGTGAAATTCTAATGATAAGTCTCATTGGTCCTTACTATAATTTTAATATTCAAGAAATCTATAGTTGCTTACGTACGCCAGGAGGTCGTACGATGTCCGATGGCCGAATGTCGTGATCTATTGAAATAATTTGATATATTTGTAACTTTCTAGTATTATTTCTATAAGATGGCAACGATATCTTCAGTATTTTTAGTTGGGAACACTAGTTTGTGAATAACGTGTTCCGAGTGAGGAAGGCCGAGCGGCCATGGCCTTGAAAACGGTTTTATGTCGATGTCTACCGAGCTAACTTCGGAGAGAATCCATTGAACACGGGCAGTTGATGTCAGTCGGGACAAGTGACAAGTCGTATTGAGCACGGTAGTTTTCGTTGTTCAATATTTCTAGGCGTATAATATCCTGATGTAAATTATAATACTCGTAAGTCTATAAAAGTGGTGAAATATAGTGTTGATGGTATCTATTCATTTCACAATCAATAAACAATACACAATAAATACCAAATCGCAGTTTAAACAGACAGTACTTACACGGAAGTGAAACAGTTACCCAAAATCACAGTAACACAAATTCACAAAAGGTAACATTCCGGCACAAAATTACGTAGATTGAAACGTAGGGTATTTCGCTAAATTCAATAATAAGAAGGCATATGAATTGACGTTTCGCTCGCGGGCGATTGCTACGAATTACGTCGTTGAGGTAGCGTCGGCAGAAAAAGAACGTTTTCGATAAGGAAAACCTTGCATGTATTGAAGCACCCTGAATGGTTCTTGCTAAGCGATCAAAAATAAATTGTTTGCGATTGAGTTGTGAAAATAAATTACTAAAGGTTTCCTATTTAGTTGCTTATATTTTAATTGTAATCAAATAACACGAAAAATATTTAAAATAGAATCATAATTTTGGAAATCTATACAATACAGTTGAATTTAATCAATAACATATCATTAAATGGTTTAGGTATCGATTTTAAAGTAAAATTAATAATTGTATAATTTTTTTATAATAATCATAATTGTTTTTTTTGCTATCTATACCGACCCACCTATGGAAATTGTAAAGTAAAATTGGGTAGTCATTCCATAAATTGCATTTGACCTCTTCTCCCCTACCTCCCCCCGGTTGTATTAAATGTGGCAATATTCGTTGATATTAAATCTGGCAACCATCGTGAGGGTCTTAATGGCCTATGTCGGAAAATTTAAATAATGACTCAAAACCAGATTGCTTATTTTGAACCACTTGATATAAAAACATTTGAGTTTTACATTTTTACATTTTTAATTTAAAACAAATATGATTTACAAATGTTTTTTTTTTATTAAAAAAATATTTTTTGAATTGCACCGGAACTGTCAAATTGACCTAAATAAACAACAAAATTAAATTATTTTTATTAAATTAAGAGACAAACAAAACGAACATCTACCAAAAAAAAATTGTTTTACAATGCTGAAATTCAAACTCGGATTTTATTCGACTTTTCATATCGAAACATCCGGGACTCGAACCTGTGTAACCTTCGTAAACACAGCTTTTCCTCTTCCGGCCTTTTATTAAATATGGTCACGACCCTTATTTGAAATAATTTCAATATGGCGGACGAAATTGCTTATTTCGCGCGATAAATATTACGCGATAAAATTGTTGGTTGTTTGATGATAGATAAGCGGAATTTGATGCAGAAAATTCATAGTTATTTTGAACTAATTGAGGTACCATTATAGGTATATTTTTTTAAGTTAGTAGTAGTTAATATCTATACAGGGTGGCTTTTACCAACCCACGAGAAGAAAAGAAACCATGAGAGATAGAAAAATGTCGTGAAAGGAGTCATGCCCTCGAGTAATAGATTTTTTGCAAAGAATTATCCTTATCAGCAACAGAATCCATTGGTTCAATAAAACATGGTGTTTTTTTAATCATTTTGGTCGATTTTCGTCAAAAGTAAAGGATTAAAAACTAAATATGCTAAAGTTATCTTATAAATCGAGGGCATGACTCCTTTCACGACTTTTCTCTAACTCTCGCGGTTTCGAACTAGGCTATCAGTACCATTCTGAAAAAAACACCCTGTATAGTAAAAATGTCAGGCTAGACACCTCAAAATGTTGTGCCTTGTCATTTGATCAGATCAAGATCAAGATCAAGGTATACGATTATTGTACAGGTAGGTACCGACAGACACAAAAACCTACACAAAACCCTAGGCATTGGTAAGTAAACACTTTTCTAACAGAATTGTTAAAGCACAAAAATTATACAAATAAAATCAAAAAAAGTGTTTAAAGTTTAACGTTTTCTAATAGGAAAACCAAATTTCTAGAATTTGTAAAATAACATTCAAATAAAATGAAGATGTAAAAGTTCAAACCTGTCCTTCCAAGAATTACCAATTCAGGCAAAATATATTGAAAACGTTTTTTTTTCGTATCGTTCGTCAAAAGAATTTCAATCGTACCGTCCAAAAAACAGTCGATGACACAGCCCATCGAACTACAGCTAAGTAATTTCATCCGAGCATTATTTTTTCGATTGGATGTAATATTTGCGTCCATGACGTAAAATAAAGCTACTGAACGGATTTAACTAAAACTTTAACAGTATCATAGCTACTAATCCAAAATAAGACATAAGCTCTTTAATATTACGCTAAATCTCTTCAGAGGGTATCAGTCTCATTGGTTTCAAATTTATTTTTTGTATGATGTGTTGCGAAAGCCAGGGCTAAGGGCTCATTCGCACGAGCGATTTTATAACGCGCGTTAAAAATCCGTTCAAACAGAACAAATGCATTTCCAAGTAGCTGTTCGCACGTCAGCGCATTTGAAACGCGCAAAATACATTGGTTCTGTTTGAACGGATTTTTAAAGCGCGTTTATCACTCGTGCGAATGAGCCCATATTAGTAATTCAGCTGTCGTATCTGCGCTGCGTTAGATCTGTTCCGTACATTGACATTCAGCGTAGTCCCGATATTCAATTCCAGCGTTTTCGCTCGGACACAAACTAAAACAAAAGTGGAACCTCAAAGATACGATTGAAGCGTACAATGCTATTTGGACACTAGTGATGTCTATTTTTGACTAAAAAAGTAAAAAGGCCGGAAAATGCAAAAATATCTGATATTAATGAAAAACTGAACTGAAACTGAAATATATGTAGTTTTTCAGCATATTTATTGTGATTAAAGTTTTAACAGTGCGTTGTTTTTTTTTATTTCGCTATTTAAACACGTCCTTCAAGTAAGGCGTCGAAGACACGCGGCGTTTTTACAAGCCGATGGTTGTCGTTTTTAAACGCTAGCGTGTTAGCGTTTGGGAAGGATGACACTGGGCGATTTTACACGCTGAAAGCGTAAACGCTGGCTTGCAGCGTGTAAAAAAGCCGTGTATCATCGTACTATAAGGAAAAATTTGCAAGATAAAATGACGGATGAATTTCAGTCAGTCTACCAAAAAGCCGGATTATGCATAACTCTACAGAAACTAGATATAGGGTGTATCAATCTATTGTTAGGTTGGGCTGTCTGCTCGTCCGTTGTTGAAAATATATCAAAATTTTAACGCCTTATATAAAGGAGTATTTTTTCCATTTTCTGATTTCAAAGCCGGAATTTGATGTTTTATTACTCGTATATATATAAAGTGATTTTTTCCTTTAGAATATATTGCGATCACTACCTGGCTAGACTAGAAATCTGCGCATCAGAGCTAGCATAAAAGCCTACGTGATTTTTAGATTAAGTATTATAAGAAACATTAGGACTTAAGTAGGTACCCATCCTTAACTAAATATGTGTTTAATGTTTATATGTGTCATTTTTTTATAAGTATTAAATAAGTCGGAGTTGTTGACTTAAATAACAGAAAAAAATATGGTTTATCTTGTTCTAGGAATAATTGACACTGGAACTGTTCTAGGATAAGTTTAATGATATAAAGAATTTTTGAAATTGAAATGCATCGTGTAAGTCGTTTCTTATCCTTTATCCTTTTTGAGTGCATTGAACTTTAACCTACGAGCAACCTACGTCCTATAGATTTCAAGAACCATATATCAATGACCTGTTTAACGAAAAAATACATTCGAGCTTTTAAGCCGGATCCAACTGGTGTCGGCTGACGAAACAATATCGAAAACTATTAGCTAGACTAGTTAAAAGCTACTAGAGCTTGTAGCATACGGCGATTCATACACATTCATATTATATATATATATATAGAAGATAGATAGATTAATCTTTAATGCACACCATTACAAAAAATTAGAGAAAGTAGAATGAAGTCACAAGAACAATGGTAAAAATAGTGGACAATGGACTACTGGACAGCTAAAAAGCGATCTCTACCAGACAATTTATACCTACTTCTCTGTATATTACTCTAATTTGTGTGTAGTCTGTAAGTCAGACAGTCAGGAGTATCTAAGCCTTTTAAAAACTATTGACGTTTCATTCAACGTCAATAGTAGGTTAGTGTGATTTATAACGGAATCTGTAGCACACCTAGGTAAGGTAATGAGTGTCTAACGTCACTTCCGCTGCAGCGTCGGACGGAGCCAGGATTGCTCGGCATGTTCCAGACGTCTCATTCGTTTTGCCCATTCCTATGCACCGCACCGACCTGACATAGCTCAAATGTATTCTGATACTTCATTCCAGCTCTAAGACTCTATATTAAAAGTTATTTTTTTTTTGTTTTTTTCATCAAAAAGTTCACAATAACTTTCTATGTTCTAAAGGCGTCTTAAAACCTTACAGGGTTTGTCTAGGACCCATAACGACTTAAGTCTTTAATAATTAATATATTATGTCAAGTAGCTGTTCATAGTAATAAGAAATATAAACTTTCAAGCAAATAAATAAATCTAATATTACATTTCATTTTGCCTCAAGCTACAAGGTTTTGAGCTTTCTATATCCAGAACGCAAGTAAGTAAAGATTTTAGATTCTAAAGTACTGGAATGTCAAAAATGTATTTGGTAAAAACTTTCTTACGTAGGTATACTTAACAAAGAACTCAAAAAATGTAGTAATACCTACAACTACGATCGTAAATTATTTATCATTGGACTAACATGGTTAAAAATCCGAATTGATCCGAAAACTTAGATTTCGTCAAAATACTTTAGCACCAGAGTGAGTCAACTGTTCTGTATTTTGCTGTGTTGCTGGAAGGTCGGTTGGTCAGTATGCATGAGGCCATGTTAACCAATGGAAATGAATCTGTTGACGGAGATGGACACTGTTCTGAGCTGACGGCGATTTCATCCACTCTTTTTTGACGGTTGTAGAGACGGATATTAATTAACGGTAACAAATTAACTTAACATACAAAACGGCTCGTTGTATATTATCAGTGTAAGGAAACATATTTCTAAAACTTACCTCTTTCGCAGTAAGCCGATGGTAACCCGACGACAGCCAAGATGGCGATCAAAACTGTTTTTAGCGCCATCTCGTGACGAAAACCGAACTCTGCACAGACTCACACCATAACATATACCGTATCACTGGCTCACTGCGCTGTTGCGCTTTGGTACACACACTTTACGTTTCTTTTCACACACTTTAAGTTTCGTAACACACACTTTATATTTCGTTAGTACATAATGAGTCGTTTTTCGTTTTGAGCGTGGTCTGAAACAAAAGAAAACCATTACATTTTTAAAAGTTTCTTTAATTAGTTCATAATTATGTTGATTTAAGGCTCACTTATGTATTTAATTTAATTTATGCTCTAAAACTCTAACATTGTATCAGAACTGACGTACGCTTAAAATAAACTTTAAATTAATCCAATAACCTACCATAAAGGACTTAAACTATGACCTAAAATTTTGACATAAATCTTGCTGTCACGACTAAAAATATTCGGCTTCGTAATAAAATTAAAAGTTTATTCAAATTTCTGTTCGAGAAGACCAAGATCAAAGGTCACGCTAAAATAACCGAACGAAATTCTCTACCAAACTAAGCTTCGGTTAGTTTAGGGCGAGAAAATATCGAGATAAATAGACAGACACGTATTTCGATAGCCAAAAGACCGGTTAAAATGTAAATTGAGAATATAATTATTATTCCCTTTGTCATTTTTTATTTAAATTTATAGTGGGATTAATAGGGTTGCTTATCGTGTCACTATTTCTTTCGAACCAGCGTGGTGAAAGGATTTCAAGTGCGCCTCAAAGAGGCTCCTTTCGTGCACTTTTGGGTTGCTGAAAAAGCATTTATGAAAATAACACTTGTAATAAGTAATTCCGAACAATTTGTTCTTTTTTATGAAGCAGTAAGAAGGAAAAATCCTATTTTGACGTTGACACACTGACTTTAAAATTCGGAAATGTTTCAAAAGCCGTCGATTTGTAAAAGCCCGGATTCTACCACATCTCTCAACTAGGCGGTCAGAAAACCATTTATTACTACATTGTTTAAAGTGGACTCGGGTCTATTTAATTATGATTCAGATAATAGAATCCACGTTTAATAAAGACCGGTTTTCACACATACGCCGCGTAACAATGGTTCGTAGCACAACCGACGATATTCTGCCATTTCCCACACATTATAAATACGAAAGTTTGTGAAGGTCGATGGAAAGATGAAAGTTTCTTGCTTAATGATCGTCATCATCAACCTATAGCAGTCCACTATAGCAGAAGGAAAATCCGTGTTGGCTGAAGGGAGGTGCCTCGACTTTCGTTCCGAAGGTCTTGGGTTCGAACCCGGTCGTACACAAATGGATTTATCTGTTCAAAAAATCTATGTGTACAATAGAACACGTGCTTAGCGATGAAAGAAAACATCGTGAGGAAACCGGCATGTCGTAGAAGTTCGAAAACACGAGTTTTCGAACTTTTTAGGTACAAAACAACACAAAACAAAGTGCACGAAAGGAGCCTTTTCGAGGCGCACTTGAAATCCTTTCACCACACTGGTTCAAAAGAACTAGTGATACGATAAGAAGAAGCAGTCCAATAATTGACCTAGGTTTCTCCCAAGGCGCGTCATTAAGCTCGATCGTTGGCTCTTCTCATTTAACTTCTGCCAGCTATAGCGCGCAGGTCATCGCTTCATATATATAGCTGGATGTTATCCTACGCTTGCCTAGACACGGTCGCCACTCAAGAACACGTTTACCCCAACGGAAGTCGGTTTTTTGGAGTAGGTATGGCCGGTTTATATTCCACTGCTTTTTTAAGGTTTTCGGTTACCTTTTACTTTTTAGGTTTTATAACATGCCGGTTTCCTCACGATGTTTTCCTTCATCGTTAAGCAAGAGTTTTTAAAGCACACATATTTTTTAAACAAAAAAATCTATTGTTGTACGGCAGGGTTCGAACCACGACTTTCGGATCGAAAGTCCATTCGGCCTACACTGATTTTTTTACTGCTCAATCGTGATAAAACTATTTAACCGATTAGACTGAAATTCGGTGTGAGTACTTATAGCTTATGAGCTGGTGATTTTATTATCCTAATATCACGCGGGCAAGCCCGGATAAGCAGCCAAGAAGATGGAAGTCTGTATGTTAGTTTTTCCACCTTTAACTGCCTTTTCATAAATATATAAATACATAAACACACCTAAATACATTATTTCGAAAAAAAAAAAGAGGAGGTTATCAATTCGGTTGAATGCTTTTTTTTTAATGTTTGTTACCTATATTATTTGGTGTATTTGGCTTCCCTGTGGCTTTTCAGTGGTGTTAACGGTCACTAAAACAGTCCAATTGAAGTCGGTTGTCTATGTTTTTGTAAAACCTTGATTATTATGTGTCTTAGTTCTTTGTGGTGAAAAGATTTCAAGTGCACCTCGAAGAGGCTTAATTATTACTGAAATGTTAGTATTACGTTTCATTGAATTATATACAGGCCTTTAAAACAGTTTTTTTTTAAACTTGCACTGAAAAAGTCGAGTTTAATTTTTAAAAATGTAGGTCATAAGACAATCGCTGAACCATTTGTATCAAAATACCATGACGGAAATAGAACGCCGCGGCACGACTGGATAACTGGTATACTTCTATTTATATGTGCTCTATTGCTTCATACAGTTAAATAGCAGCAAATTTTAATTTAGGAAAACATTTATTATTAGCGGCAACACAGTGCCTAGGTATCATTTGTTTGTTACAAGTGTAATAAGGCGGAGTTTTTTACATATGTTCAACATTTAACAAAAAAATCTTCTAAAAATCCAGGATTAATGCAAATTCAACAAGTTTGAGGTTTTACCTCTATATTCATAGAAATAAGGATAACAAGGCGTACTCTTCCAAATTCGTACTTAAGTCCGTAATATTATTGAGATTATATCATAGAGTAGGTCACGTTTTTCAATAAAAATATAATTTTATTTGCTATGTATAAATATAGGCCGTTTCGCTTGACCTGAATATTTAGAATTTATGCGGAATTATGGAGTTAAAATATTTTTGGTAAGAATCAATAATGAAATTTCATAATTTCTGAGGAAAAGCAAAGAAAACGCATACTTATACTTTAATATTATAATAGATAATGAGACAAGTAGCCAACAATTGATTGCTGCAGCAAAAAGATTCGATGCGGTTACCCTACAGATACATAAAATTAACTTAAATAACTGTTATTTTAACGTTCTTAATAATTGTGGTAATATTTAGATAGAAACCAAACGCTGTCTGTTTTGTATCGGGTAATGTAATTGTTATGACGACTGGCAATGATCGCAGGCTCGTTTGAACTGGGCGAGTGGCTCGGCTAGTTACTAGCTCACTTTACAACGTCTGAACAATCCTACAAACATAGATGAATAACGGTGTTCCTATATAGAACACTAAGATAGACAGTCAGTTCCAAGATGGGAGTCGTAAAACAAGGCAAAATTCAGACACCTCGCCAATAAAAATTAAATATTATCTCCCTTTTCAAATATTTTTTGTTCGTACTTTTATAAACAATGAAAAAGAATAGCAATTTTAACCTATATATCTCTTTAGCCCTAGAAATTTATTTTTATAAATACAGTCTGTGGCCAAAATGTACTAGATATTATGTAGAAAATTAGCTTACTTTTTGGCACTTTTTCTACGCCCTACGTTATGTTTCTATCCTTCAAAACGTTTTTGTTTAAAACATTATAAATGCGGAATGTTTGTTCCTCAATCGTGCCTAAAACTTACAAACAGATAAAGTTTTTTTTTTTTACTAAATGTATTAAGTTCTTCACCATATTAGCTAGATAATATTTGGTCCAGCACAGACTCCTGGTTTATCTCAAATACCCAATTAGAGCGATAGGCATCATCTCGTTATCCTACAGCTCGGAGATCAGCTCGATATCCTGAGGGTTAGATAAAGGTTCTGCTCTACTGCGGAATGCGATGTGCACGCTACTCGAAAATAAAATATAAATAAATTACAGATAAAGGGCTTGTAAACGTTACTTGTGTTGTAAGTACAAATTCCAAATAAATATGTTAATTTGTCTTATGTGACTGTTTATCAAAATATTTGAAAAATAAATGTGTGTGTGTCAGTTCCGACGCACATAAGTTTACTCTAGGGACTACTCTTAGAACAGCTGTTATTATTTCGAAGCGTATCATCTCTATTTTGGTGAATTACATTTTTTCTTTGACATTATTTGAAATCCCATCAACTTAGTAACCATAGCAACGGATACGATAAAAAACGCTTAACGCTTAACGAGCTAACTCCAAAAATGAGCGCAAATAGCAATATTTAACTTTCTCATCCAAAGCATCCCGTAACACTGTTATAGCGACATTCTCACACTCTCAGCACCGGGAGAGCATTATAAACAAATGTACTTTGTAAAAATAACATAGTGTTCTTCAAGTTTTTATTAAAATTAAGTTTTGTTTCAAAAACATTAATGTTTTAGTTTTTCGTAGACTTTCGCTATTATCACACATAGTTATTTGACTGTAACGGGTATTTATCGCGCTCACCTCGCGACAACTTTTTGTTGCAATACAGTCGAAACGTCGGGACACAAAAACGAGGTGAGCGCGATAAATACCCGTTACAATCAAATAACTACATTTTTATTTTGTTCTCCTATTATTATAATCTTACAGTGCTGATAACATCTAGGCGGCTTGCGTAGCGTGCGCCGCTGTGGAGAAGCGGCCGTTTAACGTAACGGCGTGACAGTGTTACGGTAACAGTTAATTACGCTACCTGAGTTTATTTTTGACCCAATTTTACATAATTAACTTCTTGGGAAAAAACATCAGTTTATTTTCGCATTACAGGTAAGTTAGGGACAGGAAAGATGACTATCTTTATGTTGGTTACGTGTATTCATCTGTATTACGTGTATTATCCATTTTTAAGGCTGTTTTCTGAAACACGTGTAGTAGATAGATGAATAGCGGTGTTCTTATAGAACACCGAGATGGACTGTACCAATCCGAAATGGATGCGGAATACAGGACAGAACATTTTCAGATACCGTGTCAATAAAAATGAAATACATAAGTCTATTTCAATTTTCTTACGATGTAGTTTTATTAACAATGAAAAATCCTAGTAGTTTTAACATAATTATAATATTTATCTAGCCCTGTTACTTCTCTTTTTCTAAATATAGCATCGGACCAAAATGTACTAGAATTTAGCCAATGTGGCTCCCTTTTTTTGGCACATTTTCAATGTAATACATTGAGATTCTATACTTTAATACTACACAGTATAGAAGTAAGAATCATTTTAAGTTTTATTTTTTCACTCGTTCCTTCTCCACAATACATTTTTTGTGTGAATTAAAATAATATCTAATAATTTTTTTTTGATAAGGGTTTCGTTTCGTTAGGTTTTATAACGTATTTTTGAATTGTTAATGCATAGGTAAATATAATACTTAACTAAGCTTCAAATGTGTAGTAAGTTGCGTAAATATATTTATTGTTTATGTTTATGCTTAGGTAAGTAGAATACTATATGGTCTCAAAGTGTACCAAGTTCTGTAATCATATTATTATTGAAATATTTCACATTATTTAGCTACAAAATAGGGAATACCTACCCTCCACTATTTTACACAATTCCCAAGCACAAAACCTCAGTTTTCTCATATCCGAACACTTCGGATAGCCCGAGGCAGATAAAGAAAGCCAACACCGAACCAAGATATTAACTCCTTTGAGCTCTATCAGTACCCACTGTTACTTCAACTGTGGCATGGTTCAATACCGACTGCTATTGAAACTGTGGCGCCATTCAGTATTCACTGTAACGTAAGCTGGGGCGTTGATCTGTACAAACTGCTATTTAAACTGTGACTCTATGTATTATAAACTGGTAACTAAGCTGTGGCCAGCAATGTGCAGTAGAAACTGTTATATTAAACTGTGGTCAGGCTCATACAAACTGCGGTTTAATCTGTGCTCTGTTCAATACAAACTGCTGTATGATCTGTGGCCGGGATTAAAAAGGGGTGAACGGGTGATAATTTGTAAGTCGAGATTAAAATGTCAAACATGCTTTTGTTGAACTCAAAAAGAATTGTGTTTTCGAAAGTTCAGGAACAGAAACATAGGACAGTTCTGTTCTACTCAATCACGCTAATACTGCTGAAATAATCGGGTGTTACATTCCTTGTCCAGATATCGTACTTTTCTCAATAAATGCTCGGAAATTAAATGTTTCAAACTAATAAATTAGTGCATAATGTAGTCTTCTAATTTTGGGGGTAAAAAGTTAGACACCACGTATCTCAATAGCTCACACTTATTTTTTTCACTTAAACTCGACATTTTTTAAAAATAACACAACAATTAATTTTTCACGCACAAATTTTAGATAGAAACGCTACAATCATTGGCGCATGTATTTCTTTTTTTAAACAGTTCAATTTAGAAAGCAAGTTCGAAACGTAGAAGGTACGTACCTACCTAATTTTATCAAGAGAGAAGCAACTAAGGAGGTACGTACGAAGTAAATCTTAGGTAGCTACCTACGTACCTCCTTAGTTGCTATACTCTCAAAGAAGAAAAGTGCGTTCCATTTTTAAATAACCTAAAACGATACTAAATTTAATAGAAATTTATATAGGTCTAGGCCGGCAAGGTAGATTTAACTCGAAAAAGGTTGTCAAAATAAGGTTCAAATTTTCAAGCATGTTTGAGAAAAAGGATTTTTTTTAATCCCGATAAAACACAGGCAAAGCCGCAAACAGCAGCTAGTTAATAAAATTGATAATGCAAAGTACCAGGCTTGCATAACTGATGAAGGGATCTACGAGTATTAGAATTCCGGTTGCTACGAGAGGTGCTACGGTGCTACGGCGTAGAGGCGCTACGAATAGTCTCGAGACCGAATTTATTGACGAATTTATAGTCAAGCTTGTACTGATAAAGCATTACTGTGTTCTAGTTTAAAGGACACTGAAGTTAGAAAATGTTGATAAGGTTAAGATGACACAAATTATACACAAGTATATTGGGAAGCTAATACTAACACAGTTGTTCCGAGAACGCAATGTTGGTAACTTTTTTTGGTATTGTATTTTTGGTATATTTTTTACAGAACAACACAATTTAACGATACCGGTTGCTCTAATTATTGACGTCTTAAATATTATGATGTCATGCTGTTCTTATGTCCTACTAATTTTATGAATATCCTTTTCAACTTCATTTCACACGGGCAAATCCGCAGTCGACAGTTATAAAACATTTATGAATTTTATTGTTGTTATTATAAGTGAAATATCTCTAGTTAAAGATAACTATCGCATTTCCCCTAAACTGTAATATTTGTGATGCAAATTCACTTCACAAACAAACGTCAGTTATGAGTGACGTCTGCACGTGTACAACGAATGTTTAACTTCAAATGCTAACGCAAACATCCATACACAAGCTAAAACCAACCTTAAACCAACAATCTAAAGTTCACAATACCCACACGAAATTACAGCGAGTAATTTCGGTAATTGACAAAGAAATTTGAACCGTAACGCGCGGTGATAAAACTCAATTGGAATTAAGATTTGTGGTTATGCGATGTCCGATTTAATCCGTAATTTTGACAAACGAAAATCAGCCCTAATGCTTTGTGATAGGGTTTGTATTGGTGCGGGTAATTGGATGGACATTTTGACAAGGTGCCAAATGGACCGCGCGCGATGGAGCTTTTCCATTTTGCATTGAAATAATACATTTTTGTTTTATCATTTTGCTTGTATGAGAAAATTTAAACAATGGAATATGTGGAAATCGTGCCTAATTATTTACATTGTTTTCTGTATCGTCGATACTTAGCTGAAAATGCATGCCGGAGAAACGAAACGTCATATTTAGTTTACTAAAGCTATTATCCTAGTCACAATGCTACTCGTCGGGAAAAAAATCCCAACGAGTTACAGTATAATATAAACCATCGTTAAAATTATATTATGAAAAAAATTTCCTTTTTGAACTTGAAGATAGTTTTATGAAAACCCAATAAGATAAATTCCAATAAAAGTCTGCGAATAGAGATAAAAGTAAAGTTGTGGAAACAAATAACTTTGGAAATAAATTTCTATACAAATGTAATACATAAATTCCTATCTTTCAATCGAAATTGTTCGAGCTAGTACTAAACTCTGCAGACCTTTAACCTCCGAACCTAAATTATTTACTACAGTACAGTACACCACAACTCTACAGCTCCAAAGATGAATAAACGTGACATTTCTTATCAATATTTTTTTCCAGTTGAATGACGTTTCCAGTTCGCCGCGCGGACCCGGACGCGGGAAGTGAACAGAACATTGCTGCAGGATAAGACTTTTTTCAATAAAATTTGCCAATGTATTCATCTAAACTTTCAAAGCCATGATAATTCTTGACGTCAAACATCCTAAGATAATATTTTTTACTTAAATAAGTAAAAAACAATTTTTCAATGTCAATAAATATTATGACATTGAGATTGAAATGTATGAAATTTATGTGACATTCAATAATAAACATTGGGTCTGCGTCGTAGGTATAGGCACATTCGCTTCTAGCCAAGAGTAGGCCTGAGTTCAAAAGTATTATAAAAATAATATTTCAGCTATTGCATTATCCTTGTTTTATAGGGATTTGAAAAGATAACAACTATTTAGTCTTAACACAGAAGTATAAAAATATAGAATCACTCTTTTATGTAGTACATTGAAAATTCGACAAAAAAAAAACATTGGCTAACTTCTAGTACATTTTGGTCCAAAGCAAATTTTCGAAAAAGAGTAGTTACAGAGCTAGAATATGAATAATAAAAAGTAACAAACATTATTTGAAAATGGAGAAATTATATTTTTATTTACAAGGGGTCTGAAATTTTTTGGTCCTGTCTTACGACTCCATTTTGGTTTGATACAGTCTATCTTGGTGTTCTATAGGAACACCGTTATTCATCTATGGACTTGAATAATCAAGCAAAAGGTCCTCTGAATAGTGTCGTACTGCAGCCGTGACAAATTGCCTCAGATTCATACGTTTAGGCTCAAAACTGTAATTCAAAGATGCTATCTAACGCCTGCGTCTATTATCTATTCCGAGCTCGCGTATCTACAAATGAAATTCATGAAAACCCACATTTTATTTCCAATTACGTTTACTTTCGGACTTATTTTACGAAAACGATTTTCTGCCGAATTCGAATTTAGATAGAATTGCTGTTGAATTCTTAATGTTTTTGGCATAATTTGTTTGAGTTCGATAGCTTAATGCTTACATATATCCAGACATAATGATTGACATTATAATACAAAAATATAGTAAGAATTGATAAAAAAACTTTTCTTTAAAAAAATAGGTTATTTACTCAAAAACGGCTGCAAAACTTAGTTTTTTTTTTAATACTACTACTGTACTGATAAATGAAAACCTAATTAGCCTAATTTTAAATTCCATTCCCTCAAACTGTAGTTAGTAATTTTTGAAAATCCATTATTTTTATTTAATTTGAAGTCTTCTTAGAAAATAAAAAAAACCTTAACCTACTAATCAGAAATAAAAGAAATCAGAGGGCGTGCCGTAATTGGTCTGCATGGGGACCTATTTTTTCGACAGTTTACAATTTAACGTTTTTGAAACCGTAAAATATTAACCTATTAGTCCAGTCAAATAAGGAAGAAAAAGGGGGGGATTTTATAAATAAACATTCACACACTTACACCTCTGCACTAGGATTCCCTGTGTCGCAGGTGACATGGACACATACAAGACATTACAACATCCAAGACCCGAAACTTAAAATCCTTTCACCACACTGATTCAAAAGAGCTAGTGACACGATAAAACCATAAAATTACAATTTTTTTTTAATTATTCACTGTGTGTACGCGGTTGAATGGACACAGCGCTTACCATAAGGCAAACCGACTGACATACATTTTTCAAAGGCTTTAATATCATGTTTCAATTTGTATAATACTGTAATCGTTTTAATATTCATAATTGGAAGCATGCTGCTCTCGTTAACGCAATTGTGTTTAACCCTCCGGATTAGGGCGGGCGGGCGCGGGGACGCAACATGTTTAGATTATTTCTTAATTCCCTAAAAGGTTAAAAGGGGTTGGTATTGTTTATTCATGTTTATTGATCGCGGATTTAAATGTTTAAGAATGGTGGGCTAAGCGAGGGGTTAATTAATACTTTGTAACCATACACTGAATAAAATCTTAAGTGTTTTTTGAAACTATCGCTTACTCAACATATTTTATTGAGTGGGTACTTTACTTAATTAATATATGAATGAATGAATGATTTATTTGTCTCAAGTTACAGACAGGTCCTATGAATGTATAAAGTAGAGTCACATACTTCACAGAAGAATACAGATTTAAAAAAATCTTTTAATTGATTATGTATCAGTTTCATATGATCTCAATCCAAAAGTCTAAAAAAATCATACAATTTAATTTTACTGAATCACAAATTCACAATGTCCAATTAAATAATCACATGCAAAATTAAAATCAAATTAACCTACAATAACAATTATCAATCCAATATATGTAAAATAGTAATAGCATAAATTTAGAGCCAAAACCATTTTCATCGCTCTATAAGCGTCAGAGCTTCTGAAGATATTTGTAACGCCGAAAGTACTTACTGCACCGATTAGCATAAAATTATGCAAAAATGTAGCCTATAAAAACATGCTACTTGTTATCTCAGTACGATGCCTAGCTAGGTAGCTTTACATATAGTATTGAAAATATATTTTTTTACTTACTAAGTATTGTGATTTACAACAAATTGTTCTACAGCTTGGGAGTGAATGCGACGACCTTGACTGAAAAGCTGCACATGTGGTTTAAATTCAGAACGCGGGTTTTGTTTACATAGTAACTGGCGCGCTATCTGTGGGTTTTGGCGCCAACTGGGAGCTATTCGATAGGATGCGGTGTTTATGCGCGCGCCACGGTTAAATCAATTTTGAATTCTCGTGTTATTTTTGGCAAATGGATGAAATTAATAGGATTTTTTTATAAGGTTGATGATAAATCAATATATTAATGTTTATTTTATTCTGATCTTGCGTTAGTTGAAATGAATCTACAGACAGACAGAACCATTTTGGTTGTTATTAAAATACTTGTATAAAGTGTTTTGTGCCTAACTACAAAAAGTCATTATAAAAATAAATCAAATATTAAATAAAAATAGCAATCAAATAATAATGAGGGCATAAAACCAAAATCAAATTTAATTATATTCCTAAAAGCAAATTCTATAGTCATGAATAATTTTCCCGCCTTATTAAAATAAAATATATTTTGTGTTTGCGCAAACATTGATATTTGAATCTCACATCGCTGAAAATAATAAAAAAATATCAAATGTTATTACAACATTTTAAAGATTAATTTTAGCCCCTAAATTGTAAGAAATAGAGTTTGTTTTTGATTAGAAAGTGATGGAGAGGATTTTCTTCACTGAAGTTCATTTCGGTCACACGTTTGTATAACAAGACGATGCAAGATATGAAATGAATATTTTAAAATGAATATTTTAGCAGAACATTTCAAAAAAAAGTACATTCAGGTTGAGGCTAAATTCAAAAGTAATGAGAGTAAGTAAGACACACACTGGCATAAGAAGGCAGACCAATCAATATCTAAAAAACTATATTATGAAACAAAAAAATAATATTTTAAAAGACTTGTTCCAAAAAAACAGTTTTATTTCATAAGAAATGTTACACGTCTAAAACAGAATAAAGTTAGTACTCTCATATTATCTGTAACCAAAATAATTTAAATCAAAATGATTATATCATTGAGAGTATTTTCTCAGAAAATAAAATATTTTATGATGATAAATTATTTCAAATACCCAGCTAATTAAACGAAATTCTCTCATACATATATTTCTTTGAACCATAGATGAATAACGGTATTCCTATTAAACACCAAGATAGACAATCTCAAACCAAAATGGATGCGGAATACAGGACAGATATTTTTCAGACACCATGTCAATAAAAATGAAATATCTCTATTTTCAAATAATTAGATTAAAAAGTTTTATTAACAACTAGCTGTACCCGCGTGCGACTTCGTCACCCGTGGACGAATTGTTTATTGTCAATGTTGTTTGTTCCACCCGCGGAAGAAATATCACAGAATAGCAAAGTGTCAGTACTAAGCAGGTCAATCAAAACTTGCACATTTTCAAACCCTCTTTTTAACCACTCAAACATTGAATTTAGTAGAAAACGGAAAACATGGCGGTACTTATCTTCGGAGATTATAAAAATGCAACTTTCAATTAAATATTGTGTTTACCTGAGGAGATAGGGTCATTCAACTTTTGGTCTTATAACACCTTAAATCCGTACTTTTACATATTTTAACTTTAATTTTGAAAATCGGTGAAAACCGTATCTAATTATTTGTTTTGTTAAATATAATTCCAAAGTTTGAGATGTATATACACTCATAAAAAAAACTGTTTCCATACAAACTTTATACTTTAATATCTACCCTCTGAAAAAATGTAGCGTAATATTATTTAGCCTTTAACCATTTCAGGCTTAGTAGCTATGATATCATAAAGTTTCAGTTAAATCCGTTCGGTAGTTTTTACGTGATGGACGAACACACAAACCCACAAACAAAGTCTTCCAATCAAAAAAAAAAAAAATAGGGGCATGTTAATTAATCTCGTCTGAACACGTTTCCATCATTAAAACATATGTACAGAAATTCGGGGTCTTCTGCTTTATTATATGTATAGATAAAAAAACCTAGTAGTTTTAACTTATACTATTTAAATAGCCCTGCTACTTTTCGTTTTAGAAAATAAGCTGGGCCCCAATGTACTAGAAGTAAGCCAAACTGGCTCTCCCTTTTTAAAGCATTTCAATGTACTACAATAATACTTAATTAATATTTCAGTGCTTTGAACATTTAAAAGAACAGGACATAATTAGCCGAGTAATTTTCCTTTTCCGTAAGATATAATGTAGGTGTCCAAATTGATTCCAGTTAATTGATTTCTTTTGAATTATTGCTTCTATTTGTAATTTCCTCGCCACTTCATTAGTTTATTTATGTCTACGTTATTAAGATACTTAAAATATATTATATACTAGCTGTACCCGCGTGCGACTTCGTCACCCGAGGAAGATTTGTTTATTGTCGATGTCGTTCAGGGCCGACTCTAGCCCATGTTGCTCCCGTGTGCAATCATTACCCTAGCACCCTCTAGTAAGGGGTGGGGGGGAAATGACTCTATCAGGACCTTAAAATACAATAACTAACATGTGGTCGCGGCGAGCGAAGCGAGCTGCAAATTTTTCAGTGTATTATTTTTTATATTGTAATTAAGTCCGCGGCCGCCCGCGGGCGCCCTCGATCTTCAGGGTGTCCATAGCCGCCCCAGGGTGCACGCGGCGAGTGGCACTCGGCGCCCCCTAGGACCGTGCGCCCGTGTGCAATGCATACCCTGCACAATAGGTTAAGCCGGCCCTGATGTCGTTTGTTCCGCCCGCGGAAGAAATGTCACAGAATAACAATGTGTCAGTACTAAGCCAGTCAATCAAAATTAGCACATTTTCAACCCCTATTTTTAACCACTCACATATTGCATTTAGTAGAAAACGGAAAAACATGGCGGTATTTATCTTCGGAGATTATAAAAATGCAATTTCAATTAAATATGGTGTTTACCTGAGGAGACTTTTCATTCAACTTTTGGTCTAATAACACCTTCAATCCGTACTTTTACATATTATTTTAACTTTAATTTTGAAAATCGATGAAACCCGTATCTTATTATTTGTTTTCTAGAACGTAATTTCAAAGTTTGAGATAGATACACTCATAAAGAAAACTATTTCCATACAAACTTTAAACTTCTATAATATCTACCCGTTGAAGAGATATAGCGTAATATTATATAGCCTATAACCATCTCAGGCTTAGTAACTATAATATTGTAAAGTTTCAATAAAATCCGTTCAGTAGTTTAAATCACTAAGCATAAAGATCTAAAATTTCGAAAGCATGTTCGTTAAGAAGTGTACGCGAGTACAAAGAAATAGTTTTTTTTTTTCTCATTTTTCACATCGAAAACATAGTTGCGGGCGTCGGCTAGTATAGTTAATAAACTCTGCAATCGTTACCTACTATTTTGGTTAACCATATTAATTAACCAAAGAACAGGTTTCGCGTGAAAATGCCACTGGCACTTCTGGCAACCTGCCAGCAATGCCAGCGGACCTGCCATTGACTCACGCATATTTCGATGGATTCGGGTCATGATTCGTTTCCCGTCATATCTAAAAACGCCTATTTCAACGCTCATTTCTGAAAACTAATTGACGTTAAAATAGCTCTAGAAAATATGGGAAAAATCTAGTTTCAAGTTCAGGTCTGGCTGGTCAAAGTTTTGTGATGAGATATTTTAAATTAATAAAATTTGCTTTGTGAAATAGATTAATAAGATATAATCAAGGTTTTACAAAAATATAGAACAACCGACTTCAATCGGACGGTTCAAGTGATCGTAGGCACCACTGACAAGTCGGTATGAAGTTGATTGAAAATATGCAATTTTGTTTACATCGGCGACAATCAAGAATGGCCCTGCCACAGTTAACACCGAGACTGACAAAGCGTCTCATAAACCTGAAGAGGCAGGATCTACGTGTGATTGTGGGTACAATCACAGGACACTGTCTACTGAACAAACACCTCCACAACACTGGTAACACTGACAGCCCACTCTGCAGAGGCTGCTTAACAGAAGAAGAATCAGCTGCCCACGTAGTCCTGGAATGCGTGGGAGTGACAGCTCAACGACACGAAATCCTCGGGCAACCGAGGTCACTCCGCGAAGCCTGCGAAGAGCCCAGGAATCTTCTGTGCTTCTGGACGGAGTTAGGCTGGCTACATCCGTAGCCAGCAGGTAACTTGCTCACGCAAAAAGGACCGATTGACGAGTCCAATTGCGGAAAACGGAGTCAACTACATACATTCGGCGCCATAATATTTTTCAGTTATTTTGATTTGATTTTTGATGAACTTACCTACTGAACCGATTTTAATGAAATAGCTATGGAATCAATCTATTAGCCAACATATTTAGGCGCGTTTTCAATGTACCACCTACGATATGATTCTACACTATAGTACTTTCCTGTAATGAGTACTCTATGGTACCTATGTAAAATAAAGAAAATTAGGTTCAGTTTTCATTGCTATGTTTTGGTGCATTTTAACCCTAATAAATATTCATTATTTAATTTAATAGTAAGTTGAGTATGCTTCTGAACTCACCCAATTATTACGAGTTCGAGGAAGATTTTGGTTTCACACCACACTTATATACCAATGCAATGACCTATTTATATCAATGTCCACCTTATACCGATAGTAAAAGAGTTCATTTTCATTTGTAGAAAAATATCCTTAACAAGCATTTGAATTGTCACTTTATTACAACTGATATAAAGTGTATTTTTGATTGTGTCGGTTCTGGATAGCTTTACACCGAATGTATCCAATTTGAGATATTGAATAATAAATGGTCAGATATTTTTGGCGTTTTATGTTTATTCATATTTGGGTCAAGTTTGTTGAATGAGGTTAATTCGAGTGAAACTTTGATCGGTTTGTATTCTACATACGTCTACGGATAGGGTTTTGTTAATATTGAGGTGGGAGTTTTGGCGGGAACGTGAAAAATGGCACATTGGCGGCATTAAATTAGTTGACAAAACTTGTATAACTATGAGTGTTTAAGTGTAAAAACGGTGGTATTTTATCCATTAAGTGCTCGTGAACGTGTATGAGTGTTGGTGAATAGTGTAATGCTGTAAAACGTGACTTTTCGTGTTGCCTCCAAAACTCCATAGAAGCCTCTAGTAAAGTCGCAACCACCACTACTTTACAGGGGCATGACTTGACTTATCGACTCTGACTTATGACAAAATAATCTCTCCAATTACTTGACACTGGCTATATACCTTTGATGTGAAGCCAAAACTAAAGAACTTAGGTTCTTTGAGAAAAAAAATAAAAAAAATATTGAGGTAATAAACAAAAGCTTTGAGATTTTATATGTTACGTTGAGTATTTTCATTTATATCTGTACATACTGAGATATATTTTTAAAAACCTACAGTTTTAGAGAGCAATAATACTATATTACTTGTTTTAAAAATCTAATAACTATGAGTGACAAAACAACAGCAAAAATAATAATAAAACGACCTGTAATAAAAAATAATAATAAATATATAAATATAAATAAAAAAACGACGTGTAATAAAAAACACGACAGAAGAGAAAACTTTATCAATTTGATTTTTTCCGACTTTATCCGAACGAGCGTTACATAACCGAGCGTTAAGGCTTAGTCATAAAGTTATCAGCGTGCCTAAAGAAGTTTTCACTTTAAAAAACACCACTCTATTGAATACCTACTTCTTTTTTTAAGTCGGTTGTAGAAATTTATGACTCAGCGCGATGACAATGAAATCTGGTGCTTACCTCAAGTCGATGTTTGAAAATAGAAAACGAACGTGTGTCAGTCTGTGACATCATCACTTCAATAATAGTGGTGACATAATTATGTCACGTAGCCAAAATAATCTGTAGTAACTACGCTACGTTGCGTTGTGTAACTAGACATTAACATGTTTTGCATACCGATAAACTGCTCCATACATTTTTGTTCGTTCATTCATTCAAAGATCCTACATATCTTACAAATGTGAAAGTTTGTGAGGGTTTTCTTCTTATCATGTCACTTTTTCTTTCAAACCAGTGTGGTGAAAGGATTTCAAGTGCGCCTCAAAGAGTTTTTACGTTCTATGAAATGCCGGTTTCTTCACGATGTTTTCCTTTACCGTTTTTTTTCACCGTTAAGCACGTGTTTTAATGCACACATAGATCTTTTGAACAGAAAATCCATTGGTGTACGACCAGGTTCGAACCCACGACCTTCGGATTAAAAGTCGAGGCATCTCCCACTTGGCCAACACGGCCTTTTTTTGAGAGTGAATATACATCTCAAATTTTTAATTACTAAAAATACTTAAATCGGCAAAGCAGAAGGAATACTACGTTGTATCTGTGCAGTCAGAATTTTGGGTCTCTACAAAATGACAGAGTGAATGCGGCGCGAGAGCGGCGCCCGAGCCGAGCTGCAGCGAGCTGCGGCCAGCTAGGTACCCGGGTTTGATAAACGATGAATGAAACTTGTCCGGTAACGCTCACCCGTTACGCTGATGACGTTGTCACGTTAAACTATCGTCCATAAACCAACTTTATAGACAACCAATTTTTATTGCCTTATTTGTGTTCAGTTACAGCAACTGATTATGCGTATTTTGATTCTTTTGATTAAAGATTTTTGGTGTATAGATGGATGTTTGCTGCTCATACACGCTGAAACCACTAAACCGATTTAGCTGGAATTCAGTTTATAAGCTGACTGAATACCAGGAATTCATATTGAACAGACGTATTTTCATTTTAGAAGTACGCACTAAAGTCATAAAACTGCACTATTTTCCATAAAGTCCTTCATATTCTCCACATCTCATTACAGACCATTAAAATAATTGCATTAAAATTAAAAATAGAGATATGGCGGCAACGACACTGTAAATATGCTTAACGGTAGCCAACTCCATAATAATACAATAATGTTACAACAAAAAAATTAAAAATGTGTAGAACCGGTAACTACAAATCAAAATGGGTACATATTGAAACAAAAACAGTTATCATTATTAATAAAACATTTTTTTATTGAACCAGTTGAAATTTAATATGGATGAACAGTATAAACACAATAAAAAAATTCATTTATAATTTGGTAAAGTACTATTAAGTCACAATGTCATGAAATAATTATTAGATAAGCATATATCTTTCAAATCATATAAAATTAATTAAAATAAATAATTGTATGGATATATGTAGTTCAGGCCATAATAGTAGAAATTAGATTTTAAGATATGGTATCCCTAGCAACTTTTTTGACAAGGAACTGTACAGCCGCGTACCCTGTTAATAATGTAAACAAAGACGAATTCAAGTGCTCTTGTTTGTTCCTATGGAAAATAGAGTAATTAAAATTGAAATAAGCTACAGTTTTTGTTTATCTCGATACCACGCGGGCAAAGCTGTCAACAGCAACAATATTTTACAAGAGAATGGAATACTGAATATTTTTGTACTGTGTCAGGTTTACGGAATGTAGGTTGTGTAGGTCAAGAGGGGCTGAGCTGAGCTCTAATGCTAAGTGCACTGCGTTTCGTGTGTTTGGCGTTTTTGAATATTCTCTTTGAGCTGTGGCCTAGCGGTAGCGGGGCTTCCTTTGTTGTGGGAAGCTGCGAACCCTGGCGGAGTTATGCTATTTTAGAACTATTATTTATTTTTCTCTATATTTTATGAAAGGAGAAACCAAAAACATTGAGAAAATATGTCTTGTATGCATACAACACGTGCTTTATGTACACCACTACGCGTGTACAATTATATATAAAAGGCTAAGTCCTGACAGACAACGCATAGCCCAAACCACTAGACGTAAAGACATAGAATTTTGATGGTATTTTTGTCAAGAGGTATTTGCGCGTGCTAAGATGGAAGGTATTTTATTAATTCGCCACGCAAACAAAGTTGCAGGTGTCAACCATTGTTAATATGATATCCATCCTTTATCTCGACAGTTTCAATATTGAATGAATGAATAATATATTTGTATAAAGTTTGGTAAGTTACAGACGGATCTTATGAATGTATAAAGAAGGAGTAACACACATACTTCACTGAAGAATACGGTATATTTTTATTTTCATATTATTAGTTGGCCTGGAATGTCCCACAGCTGGGCAAAGACCTCCTTCCCTATTCTCCAGTCCTCCATGGTAAGTGCCAGTGTGGACCAATCCCCTATGTAAGGAACCGTACACACTGTTTATTTTATTTACTTTGGCATAGTTTTAAATCAGTTCAAGTGTGATTTAAAAATGTGATTCATGATAAATCGTGGCAGAGATCTGGGCCCCGATAGCCCAGGGCAGAGATTCCCCAAGCCCATGATATCATAACTAGGAATACTCCGGCATTGGGCTATTCGCGGCGCGCGCGACCGCCGACTGCGCGGGCGCATCCCGTCGTTACAACGCGCTTTACGAACAACACTGTGTTTCTTTACAACATTTTATCAAAGCTCTTTTTGATATTTGTAATTACTCTGTACAATGCAGTAATTACTTTTATGTAATCTGTGGACTGTTCTGTGAGAGATGGCGCTCGATAGCATGTAATGTCAATGTACGTTGATAATAAAACACTATTTAGAAATACCCAAATACTCTTTTACTCCAAAATCAAGAGCTCTCTCGATGACACACGGCTTTTTTACACGCTACAAGCCAGCGAGTTTGCTTGTAGCTTGTAGACTAGCCCAGTGTCATCGGCTGTTTTACAATCTGCTTGTTGACAATCCTTCCCGAAAGCTACATAACTCGTTCATTTGCTAGCTTTTAAACTCGCCAACAAGCAGCTAAAAAAGCCGTGTGACATCGTCATCGACGCTTTAGATAGAAATTTCATGAAAATTGGTTCAGTAGTTTAGTTTTAAAATTAAATTAACTGGAAAAAAATGTCGAAATAAACGAAATAGCATATTTTGCTTCCGCGGCCTTTTCAGTGGTGTAATCGTTAGATCACGCGAACAGTCCAATTGAAGTATTTATTACTTTTTATTCAGGTAATTAAAGTAACTTCATTTCCTTGTTTCTCAAATAAAAAAATAAACAAAGCAACTGCCCGCGGCTATTTTATAGCCCAGTGGTGTCGGGGTAAAAAGTAGCTTTAGTAATTCGAAAATCCATAAACTAAACCCATATAAAATTTAAGCTTAATCGGTATCGTGGTTTCGTCGTGATAGAGCAGCAAACATTAATCTATCTAGCCTTACAATAAACAAAAAATCTTAAAGTTATAAAAACTAAAAACCCAACTGTGAAAACATTATGCTTTAATTGCCAATTCATTATTATAAATTAAATTAAAACTTATGACTTTTGTATATTTTTGTAAACTCTTTTTAATTTCCTTCATTTTGATACCCTACTCGATAGGTTTGGTTAACAAAAATTTATGAATAACTTACCATTTACGCCAAAATGCCATTTTAGTAATTTATTTTTTAAAACCCATCTAACAATACCTACCTTAACTCATCAAAATCCAAATCCATCCAGCCGTTTTGGAAGATAGAGATTAGAGAGATAAGAGATTCTTTGTAGGTAACAAAGAAACGTAAAAGAAGAAATTACATTATACATTAACCCTTCATTGACAGTCGGGTAAAAATATTTTAAATTTTCATTTTAAATTCTCAGTCGGACTAAACCATTTATCATAGCGCAGAGTCCAACACGTACTTGGCCGTTTTATCAAAAGATATTTTCGTAATATTTTATCAAAGGTGAAAGTTTATCAAACTTTTATCTTTCTAGGAAAGTCTCTCCAATACTTTGTAAAGAAATTATTTATCTCAAAACGAATATCTTCTCGATAACTTTATATATTTGTGACACGGTTTCGTAACTTGGCTGTTATCAAACTAACTCAATCACGCCAAAGCTGTTGAATCCATAGGAATTTGGACTGGGTTAGCTTTGAGGCGGGAAATAACATCCATTTCCCAAAATGTATTTTCACTTTTCATGTTTTACATCTAATGAAATTTCAAATACTTCATAAATAAGTAACTTCTCGGCTTAGCCAAATATTAGGTACCATTTAAGTAAACTTATCGTACGCTGACCTAATCATAAATATCATAAATTTATTAGTAATATTTACATTATAAAGATGTTATAATTTTACATATTAATATTATAACTACATTACAGGTAAAAATATTTTATCTAGGCTAGTTGGGAGTAAGCGGGAATTTAAGATCACCATCCAAAAATATATATATTCCATTTCACATTAATAATAATATTGTAAGATATGTCTGTCCGTCTGACCCACTTCGGTCCAAATTAGACGGAAACATTCCAGATCAGCCGGTTTCTTTCAAGACTTCAGGAAATCACACATTTATAAAATCAAATTCATTTTATTTTATTTATTTAACATTAGACTCTCAATTAATTTTTTTCTTATAAATGCCATGAAATATATTACACTAATCTTAAACCAATTCGAGTGTACCTTATTAATGTTTATGTACTAATATTATATTATGTTAATGTTTATGATAATTCTCAGGTATGGATGTTTGTTTGTAAATTATAACGATTAATCTATTATTAAGTTGCACCGACACGTTCTGGTAACGTGTGATTGGATTGCAATTGGATTTCTAATTAGTAGTTTGGTCAGTAGCCTTTGTGGTAAGGGTGGTTTTGGTTGACAGTTGTCGCCGGATCGAATCCTGGTTTGTCAAAAACTTTGCTTACGTGTTAAAATATTTTTTAACCCTCAAAAGTTTGCTGGAAGAAAGCTCTTGTTAGAGCTTAACTCGCCTTTGTGCAAAGTTGATTTTGTTTTTGTACAATAAATAAAAATACAAAACAAACAAACAAATACAAAAAGTAGAGTCAAAGATAACTATTGAATAAAACAACCTGTATAATGAAATGTACAAACACAACAAAACAGTGATTTTTTTTAAAGAATCCTAAAAGAAATGCTTCTGCAAAAATGCTTCAAAGGGTTGAAATACTACTTCAATAACTCTTTTGACGACATATAATTTAAGTACTCTCCTATAATTATTAAAAAATAAATATTTTACTTTTTTTTGCTTAAAATCTACTAATATCGACCCGCCTATATTGATTGCAACACCCCAAACGGATCATATTGTGTAGCTGCTCTTATTAAGACAACTTATTAAGACCTGAGATGTAACCTACCTACCCAATCCTACTAATATTATAAACGCGAAAGTTTGTAAGGATGGATGGATTGGATGGATGGATGGATGTTTGTTACTCTTTCACGTAAAAACTACTGAATGGATTTTAATGAAACTTTTTCAATAATATAGCATAAACATCAGAATAACACATACGCAGACGAAGTCGCGGGCACCAGCTAGTTTGGTAATAAATGACTATACACTATTCTATCAATTCATAACAAAGTAGGTATGTATCATTGTTCATTGTAGCTTATTAAAAACTTCCCACAGCATCCATTCAAACCAAAAATAACAAGTCTCCGTGACCTCCGATACTATTGATGTTCAAATTATACAAGAACTTGGAGCCGAGTCCTGGACCTTGAACGAAAACGGATGAGAAAATTTCATACAGTAAGGACACTTCGAATAGATAATAAGAAGCATAGCGAGTTTTACAAGAAAAGCAGGTAATATGTAAAGGTATAAACAGTATCATTGTACTAAATTTTGTAATATTTTCTTCTCTAAGTTATTGTTTTTTTTTGTGTTGCTGTGTACAATAAAGCATTTTCATTCATTCATTCGTAATGAAATATAGAAAGTTTTGAGCAGTTGTTAGATAAAAATAAGAAATTGTGAATCTATTATCAGTTTTTATCAAGTTGTGAATGAATGAATGAATAAATGAATCTTTTCTTGCTTATTACAGAAGAATTGTCAATACTAGCTGTTGTCCGCGGGTGTGCCCGTGTAGTATCAGGATCAAAAGGACTTTATCCTTTGTCATTACACCCAAACTTAGTTTCATCTCAATCGGTTTAGTAGCTTCGTGATTATAGTTCATAGTTCTTTATTGATATCAGAGTTAAATGTCAATCACAATAATAGAAGTGAACTTAATTAATAAATTAATTAAAATAGAAATAAATTATAATTATTGAAATAGTATTGATGATATAAGAACGATTATAGCACTATTTGTTAAAAATTAAAAAAATGAAATAAAAAAATTCCGAGGTCTAGACATTATAAGTAAGATAAAATGCATGGTTCGTTGCATACAAGAATCCATCTTCACTAATCTTACTGCAACCTTGTTTTTTTCTGTGTTACTTTGAAAGACGTTACAAAAACTTTGTAAAATTAATGACTAATGTAGCATAACATCGGCAAAACTTCTACAGAAAATATTTCGAGAAAAACTGCGGCTTTGAGTTTTGGAATACCTACGCTTGGAAGTAAAAAGCGAATGAGCGAAGTTACTGAAATGGAAACGCCAACAATAACTGTTGCCCGCGGCTTGACCTGCGTAGTCTACAAGTAAACAAGTAGTTCTTAACTATACTCATACCATATCTCAGTAGTTTAGGCGTGATTTAGCAACAAACATTAATCTATTACTATAGACTCGGTCTTGACTGACTGATATACAGATAGACAACATACAGGCCCAAACCACTGAATATAGAGACTTAAAACTTCGAGTGTATGTTCTTCAATAAGTGTTAATGCCTAGACCTTACGTCACTCGCTCAGCCGCGCATTTAGCGCTGTGTTTATACGTACCGAGTACTTGGTACGTGTGATCTAGACATAAGCGCGGAATGTTAGTTTGCAACGCCATCGAAGCTATTGGTCTGCAAGTTTATAATAATTGGTGGTTTGCACGGAAAATAAATCGCGTTATAGTTACTAAAATTCTAGTTGAATTTGTGACAGCGAGAATAATTTAGTAACGATTACAATATAATAGTTCTAGCTAACAAAAAATATTAAAGGGCACAAGAAAATACATTTATATAAAAGGTGAATTCTTCCCATCTGTCACCCTGCTCTGTCCGCATAGGGTGACAGATGGGACAAAAAGATCTATCTCTCCCACCGTTGCTGAAAGGGTGACAGCTGGAACTTTTATTAAATAGGAATGCTATTTTGTCTTGCTATCCCATTTTATTTCTCCGTGTTCGCGACGCCAACTAAGTTACAGGACGTAAGTTTATAATAATTGGTGGTTTGATGAGAGGTAACTTTGACCGATCAAGAGGCACAAAACAAACAAAACCAATTTGAAACCAATTATTTATTTATTAATTAACCAGCGGTTTCAATCAAAGCGCGCTGCGACACGTAAACCGCACGTATTTGTGGCTGCCGCGTATATTGACGTGATATCACGTAATATTAACGTGCTATTACGTTCTAATTGACGTACGTTTACGTTTGACGGCCGGGTTTTACACGTGTGGCTTGTTGGTTATATTTAAAAGCCTTCGCGGGTTTTGAACGGTTTCAAATCCCAGAAGACTTTATGAATAATCAAGGTTTTAAAAATAACGTACGACCGACTTAAATTGGACTGTGCTAGTGACCGTAAACGCCACTGAATAGTCACAGGGAAGCAAAGTACGCAATTTCGTTTACTTCGACGACATATTTTTTTTGAGTTATTAGATATAAAAACTAAACTACTGAACCGATTTCGATGAAATTTATATGGGACCAATCTGGATGAATATCCTCTAAAAAGTTTTTAAATCGCGTCATAAACAACAAAGTTTTGAGGTAACAACCGAATGGAGAACCTCCTTTTTTGAAGTCGGCTGAAAATATATCGAAAATGTATAAAACTTGTATTGAAATATCATACATTTTCGATATATTTTTTCAGCTATAATGTTTTAAAATTTTAATACAAATTTTATTTTCTGAAATAATTGTTTCGATCATAAATCGATCGGTAGTCAGATATACAAACTGTTAGATAATTTTGCAGATCAAAAGACGAAAAGGCAAGATCCTGAGATGGGTTTTTAAAATGGCAAACCAAAATGCCGGATTTGGGGCGCTAAATGTCATTTATACATTTTTGATAACCAAACCTATCGAGTAACCTATCAAAATGAAGGAAATTATAAGGAGATTACAAATATATTTATAAGTCATATGTTTAAATCTAATTTGGAATAATGAATTTGCAATAATATTTTAGCAGTCGGGTTTGCAATTTTTATAAACTTTAAACTGGTTTTAAAAGCAGACTGCTACTTTTTTTTTAGAAATCGCGCTGAGTAAATGTCGTCAATTACTATAATGGCAATTTATTGTCGAAAACGCCGCAAATCAGTCTGTGTACAATCGCAAAGATAAGTCGCACATTATGTAAATGGCATTCATACGCGCTCTGTCGATTCCTGATAACTCGGTTTGATGTATCACCCGCGGGCCGTGTGCCAAATAATGTACGTTGTGTACTACACATTGTACCAAATTATGTACATTGTACAAAACATGGTACAAATTGACTAACTACAGCTTTTATACATGAATTGGTAATTATTTTGATTGTAGTGTAGTAGATGTAGTACAATTAGGGCTTGCAATTCGGATATCCGGATATCCGAATTATCCGAAATATCCGGATATCCGCCCCATTTTAATATCCGAATAATGAGGGCAACAGTATCCGGATAATTTGGATAAAACGGATAGTAAATAAATTAAAAAAAAACACCGTTTTATTATGGTTTAAACTGTTAAAAACATTTACTTTAGCATTGTGGGCAATACGTACACGTTTACAGTAAGTAATTTTTATTTAAAACACTGTTTTTCAGTCCAACAAAAAAAACTAAGTTTCGCCATGTTCGTTTGTCCATCCGTAAATAGTAAATGTCATTATTGTTATTCAGGGACAGTTAAGAATACGGATTCAAAATAAAAAAAAAAACCGATTTTTTTTTAGTCAGTAAAATTTTTTTTTGGTTTAAATTTATAATCTAATTTTAGTCGTTAGTACTCAGAAAGTGATCCAACACGTTATTAAACGTATAATTATCTGATTATTGTGATTTAATTGGTATTATTAAGGTTTTTTTAATACTATCCGAATTATCCGAAATATCCGGATAATAGGATTTACTACTATCCAAATTATCCGGATACCAAAAATCAACGGATAATGCAAGCCCTAAGTACAATATGTTTCGTAATTAGAACGGGTTTTTAATGTATAAGTTACGATACAAGTTAATTGTTTCTGTTTGCTAAGCCTTTTTGGTCATTGTCAGGTCTTCGATCACATGATTAATTGTTTGTGATAATGTTTTTTTTTTAATTGAGATGATTAAAATATTGTTAAAAAATATTATATTATGAATACGACGTCGATGGGGAATGGTGGGAAACTGCCAAAGATCGTTAGAGGTGGAAATATGTGGGAGGCCTTTACCCAAAATGAGACCGCATAGGCTGACTAAAAAAAAATTGGTTGTCTGTTAAGTTGGTTTACGGACGATAGTTTAACGTGACTACCAGCGTAACGGGACAATGAGCGTTACCGGACAATAACGTCAACGTTTTAGTGCATGCAGCCGGCGTTCAGCGATTTATTACACGTAGTAACGTCAAAAAAAATACTATGTAAAATCTATGTTATGTTATATGAACACTTTCAACCGCATTAATAGTAACATATTTTTATGAGAACACTTCATTAATAGTAAAAAACCGTGAATATCCAAGGGTATTGAATATCATTGACAGCGGATACGGTCGCGCAGCGGTCGGCAGCAGTTGACTAGTCAGGCTGCATTACAAGTTCAAACAACTTGTCTCGCGAGTGTACCTGGCGTTCCTCTCACTTTGGCGTGTAAATACGGGAAATACGTTTGAAATATAGAAATTCTGCTGTAGCGAATCTATTTCTCTATGTTATAGTTATGCGAAAGTTTGTGAGATAGATGGATGGATAAGTACTTACTTGTTTCTCAATTACGCTTAAACCAGAGAACTGACAAGGATAAAAAGGCTTACATTATGTAGCAGTTGAAAAACGACGTAGACTACTAAAATAAGCAGCAATATGGCATGTATTAAAATCTGTGAAACATTTTTCATCAAAACTTACCTGTTTAGAAGTCAAAATTTGAGATATACTCGTAAGTATATTCGTATAAGATTTGTATGAAATACCTCGACAGATAGCCGTAATTTCTTAAATTCTTTATTATTGCACAAATATATAAAAAAGGCATGTACATAGGCGAGCTTAACCCTTAAAAGAGTTTTCTTCCAGCAAACCTTTGAGTCTATACTCAAAGGTTTAGACACAGAAAGAGACAGTGTAACACTGTTTTGTTTAACCTACCATTACAACAATGGTAGGTTTGTGTACACTTACTTGCACTTACATATTATATAAGATGTTAACTACGAAAATACTATATAATAAATAAAAATACATAATAATACTGCTATAAATACATATTTATTATACATACCTATATAAATTTTATACTCAATACTTAGGATCTGACTTGAGATAATGCTCTTTTACTTTACTTTTGAAGATGTTTAGAGACGGGCAAGCGCGAATAATTTGTAGAAGGGAGTTCCACAGATTCACTGCGTGTATAGTGAAAGAGTCACTGTAGCGACTCAAAGAATGGTCGGGAGTTTAAAGAAGTAGGGACTTACTTGACCTGCAAGGCTTTCCACGGGGCACCAGACATTCAAAACTTTCACGGAGATAAGAAGAAATATTTCCACCAGAACAGCTCCACTATCATAGTTGTCAGGGCAGGGCTCCGTAGCAACACAAAGACAGTTCATTTGCAATCACATCTTATCATGTTATAATCATTTCAACCGCACATATTATCAACAACGACAACTAGAGAACTTTACAAGACGTGATCCGGGGATGAGCACCATCATCAATAAATCCAAACATTACACAATAAATTACAACCGCGCCATTTTTCTTCACATAAACCATAGACTAAACATATTATGTAGTGTCAGCCGCGCCGTTTCGCTAAAGAGGTTGGCTATACCACACATCTAACCTCTTTTGTCAAAAAACTGGCTACCATTATCATTTACACCACCCGATTATATTAGGTTTAATTTCAATATTTTGAATAATAATAATAAAAAATTTGGACATTCCACACAACTCAATCTAGCCCCGAACCAAACCCGAACTGCCCGAACTAAGTAAGCTTGTGGAGTTTTTGGCGGGTACGTGAGACATTTTTCAAAATTTGTTTTAGCGATAAGACCGCCCATTGTCCACTGTTACTACCTAGCTTTATTTTTCCATTATAATGTGTTAGTACTAAGATGGTGAGCAATAAAATATATTCTATCTATCTATCTATCTTGTACTATATTGAGTGTTAAGTCTGTAGTAAGTGTAAGAGAAATTAATGAAAAAAAAGCAACTAGTCTCATATATTTAAACTACCCGATTTATTATATGTATAATATAATAATATGTGATCAGAGGGCTGGCAGCTATCTGGGCCAAAGAATAAGCCTTGCTATACAAAGAGGCAATGCAGCCAGTATCCTCGGCACGCTGCCATCGGGTATCGAGTTGGAGCAGTTGAGCTACCTATAGATCGTTTGCAACGGTCTATGGGTGGCCCAATTGTTTCCTTTTGTAAATTTTGTAATATATATATATTGTTGTATAAATAGCTTTAATTTCAATCTAATGAATAAAAAAGTACCTACCTACTACAATCCGAGTATGTCATGAAAAAAATGTCACATTTTTTTTGTTTGAAGCGTTTTAATGAATGAATCACTAATTACTTTGTCCCGTCCTAAACACACAAGTCAATGTGATTTATACTGTAATTCCATCCTGGCATCAATTATATTTGGAGCACGATTAAAAAAAAATACTTTCAATGTTTTACGGATTATTTTTCTGTTGAATTTTCGAGAACGCTCTATGTAACCTAAAATACATAATATCGACGCTTGAAAGGCAATAATTACCAAGCGACATATTGGCAACTTTACAGGAGAGCGTTTTAAAGTTTTTTTTTTTGGAAAAAAATTCGTCATAAATCGCCTATTAGTCGTAGTCACTTGATTCCAACGATTTTTAAATTTAGTTAAAACGCTTTATAAACTGGCATTTAAAGATGATGCATTTTCTCAATACTTTAAGAAATAGTGTCGGTTAGTAAAATATTTATCAAAATCACAAACAGGTAAAAACTACTTACCGACAACAATATTTTTTTATAAAACATGTAAAATTAACTAAATCCTAGTAGTTTATAATTGTGTTTGAAGCAAAATGATACATCCAGATCTAAAGTATGTTTGACACATAGGTAAAATTATCTAAATAAAAACAAAAAAACTTTTCTGTCAAGCAATTTCAACCGAATTACAAATTAAATGAGGTATGTGTAGGATTTTTTTGAACAAGTAACAAAACAATTAGGTTTTATTACACAAAATTAACAATATCGCCGAACTTGCTCAGCTTGCTGCACATACAGGAAACCTGAAAGAGCTTTATAACTACTACTTTATAACTATAACTTTATGTAATAAGGCCACAAATACCCTGGCAGGAAAAATAAACTTCAGAAAAGTACCCATCCGTGATAAAGGAGGTAAACCTTTAGCTATTCCTTCAGCTCGATTGAATCGATGGCACGAGCATTTCCAGGAAGTATTTAACCAGGGATCTTCTGAGGTACCAATAGACCCAACAATACCAGCGATGCCGCCTCACTTATCGAAGACGCTAGAAATAACTGGTGATCCCCCTTCTAAAGACGAAGTCGCAAATGCCATTATTGCACTAAAAGCAGGTAAAGCCCCCGGAATCGACCTGATCCCTTCAGAAATGTTACAAGCTGATCTTACAACAGCCGTCAACTGTCTAATACCATTACTGGTCAAGGTCTGGGATACTGAAACTATACCCAATGACTGGAACATGGCGCTTCTTGTCACTCACTGTACCGAGAAAAGGTGACATAAGCCAGTGCAGTAACTGGAGAGGCATCGCACTTCTCTCTATACCATCGAAGGTTCTTATTTCGGGTAGTACTGGATCGACTTTCCAAGGTAATAGACCCGCTACTTCGCAACGAACAAGCATGGTTCCAGCGGTTAGCACGCTCCTGCACCGATCAGATAAACACACTGCGCATCATTGCAAGAACAGGCATCAGAATGGCAAAGAAAGCAATCTTACCTAGTAGATTTCGAAAAGCTTTTGACACTCTTCAATGGCATAGTATCTGAGCGCGTCTATACACTCTAGGAGTACCGCCAAAGATAATCAAAGTGATCCAAGTTATGTATGCAAAGTATGCCTGTAAAGTGAGCTATGACTGGTCTCCGACAACATCATTGTGCAGGCAGGTGTACGCCAGGGCTGCCTCCTCTCACCTTTGCTGTTCCTTGTGGTATTGGATGGAGTGCTGGAGCGTGTCAACAAGAACAAACGCCGCGGAATAGATAACCTAGACTATGCCGATGATCTTTGTCTTTTCAGGCACAGTTCTTTTCAGACGAGCAGACAAGCAAGCCAAACTAGATGACCTCAGAAGAAGAAAGAACCACCAGAAGAAGCAACCACAGGACTTAAAATTAATACAGGCAAAACTAAGGAGATGAGACCCGGCGTAAGCGACACAACGCCTTTGATTGGCCAGGAATAGGTGGAGCAGGTCCATCAATTTGTCTACCTTGGGAGTATTGTATCTGAAGTTGGTTGTACCGAACAGGATATAGACACTCCTGCATATCTTAAAGAACGTTTTACGTATCTCTGGATGTCCCACTCTCGATTCGTATGCTCTTCATCTTCAAACCCCACTTCATACCCCGCATTTCTATGGCAGCTCTTTTACGATCCAAGCTACTAATCTATGGAATGCACTGCTAGTGTCAATTCAACATGCTAAGGCCCTTCAAATTTTTAAAAGGTTGGTCGTTGAGCATTATTTAGCCACACCTACGAAATAATAAAATATTTTTCACAGCTCTTGATTTCTTGATAATTTTTATCACTCATTTATCCGATATTTATATTTTTATTTTATTTATATTCGTTTTTTTTTGTATATACCGCTGTATTAGTTTTTCTTTTTCTTAATTTTCAATTTAATATATTGAATAATCTGTTTTGTAATAGGTACTTTTTGCTATTATACTTTTTAATAAGCTTTCGTTCTCAATTAACGTTATGCCCACCGTCCTCATTTGTCGAACAGTATCCAGTCGATGCAAAGATTGTCTGAAAGAGATCGCTCTTTAGCGATAAGACCACCCATTGTCCACTGTTATATACCTAGCTTTATTTTTCCTTTATAATGTGTTAGTACTAAGATGGTGAGCAATAAAGTATATTCTATCTATCTATCTATCTATAGAATCTAAAAAGGAGTCTTTGCACAGTTGCGTTCGATATGGCAGTCACGGAAACTGACCAGAAGAGTGAAGCTCAAGATATTCCAGTTCAATGTGAAAACCAATCTGCTGTATGGGTGCGAGACGTGGAAAGTAACGAAAAACATCACGCTTAAGATCCAGGTTTTCATAAACCGGTGCCTTCCGACAGATTTTTGGAATCTTTTGGCCGGGCAAAATGACCAACGTCGACCTGTTAGAGAAGTGCCATGAATCGCCCATGGATTCTCAGATAAAGCGTCACAAATGGAACTGGATTGGCCACACGCTACGCAGAGTGCCCGACCACATCCCAAAGCAAGCTCTAGACGGGAACCCGCAGGGCAAGAGAAAGCGTGGCCATCCCAAGACTTGGCGAAGATCGGTGGAGTTGGAGGTCAAAGCCATAGGTAAATCTTGAAGCGAAATCAAACGTGAAGCTCCAGATAGATCGCGATGGAAGCTCACTATGGACGCCCTTTGCCCCACTTGGGGGTCATAGGATTAAGGCAAGACACAAAATTAAAGATCAAAGTGCGAAAAATCTCTCGCGTGGATAGCTGATCTTATAAAGAACGTGGACTGTCGTAGTAAATAAATAAGGCATTTTATTTTTATACATAGTTCATATTAGAAATTTCAAAATTAGTATGCCTACCTAGTTAATTAGGTAAAATGCATTTTTTATGAAGAAAAAATGGCTAAAACTACTGTTACAATAAATTAAAAACTGGAATGGGTTTCTGGTACCTATTCTTACTCATTTATAGTACCTATTATTTCCAATGAAACAAAATTTAAATCTACCACATCAAGTATTAAGTTTCAGAATACCCTTTTTCAGCAGTCTTACGAGTATATCCTCGATATCTTGACCCCTAGAAATTAAATACGTTTCGATTGAGAGAATAAATGATTTAATTATTCAACTAAGCAGTTACATTACCAAAGTCAAATCTCTGCTAACCACCCCAGCGTTTGACATAGCTAGCTAAATGATGTTAGGTATCTATTATCTTATTCCGATTCGTTATGTGCCTAAAACAATAAATTTAAATCAATATAAAATGCGCATTCAAAAAGCTAACATTAGTAAAATCTTCATAATGCACTTACCGAGTATACAATCCAAGCTACGCGATGCACTATGTGCGATACGCGCGAGCACGCAGGTTGCCTATGCGACAAGACTAAATCATTATTATATTACCACAGCCACTCAAAATTTGCTTTACAGCGCGGATAAGCGACAAAACAAAATACGAACATAAGGAATAAGCTCAGTTTTATACAAATTTTATTTCAGAAATAGTTATCTAAGTAACAAAAACAGTAAAAAAAACGGCAGGTAAAAAATTACCAAACGACAAAATATATCCTTTTTAGGCAGGTAAATATTACTACTTTACGTTTGCAAGTCCATTGCATTTAGGTTAAAAGTACTAAATGACAATGAATACATAATTAAGGTGTGTTAGAAAGTCTTTAATAACGAGGAAAAAAATAAATAATACAGGTAAAATTTCATAGGTAATCTTTATACCCTAGGTACCGCCAGGCAAAAAATACTCTATGTTCAAACGTATAATTTCGAATCTAGGCAAAAATCACTATGTAAAAAAATTAAAGATGGAATAAATACTAAGTGAAAATTATTCATAAATCGATAAAATTTTAGTCGCTTGGACGCCGAAAACTGTGAAAATGTGCATTTTTTTTAAATTACCAAGCGACACCAACTTCGTCCTAGCGACATGAGAGTAGGACCAATCGACGCAGAATTTTTTTCTGATTCCAATGATATATATAACTCAATATCGCCCAAAATGTCGCTTGGTAATTTTTGCCTTTCAAGCGTCGATATGTATGTTATCACAAATTATTTTTAATGTAAACCAGTTAAGAGACAAGCTAGACACTCTCCAGATGGTAAAAGATCACGCCTGTCCATGACCATAATAGTGCTACACGGGATTTTGATTCGTATTAGCTAGTGATGTACCTACTTCTACAAAAACTACAGAGCTCGTTCACTTTAAGAAATTTTGATGGTCACTCTCGAAAGCCCAGTATATTTCACTATCAACAGTACCCTTCCAACCGGAACACAGCAATGCCAACACATTACTGCTTTCCGACAGAATATCTGACACTGTTTTGGTACTTAGACGGCATACTGATACTGCACGCCTTCCAACGGTTAATCTTACTTATCTTATATTTTTTTAAAGACAATCTCACACCTGCCCGTAACCAAAAAAGTGCTACACAGGACTTTGAACTCACATGTTGATAATTATTGCAATAAACGAAATAAGACATTATCTATTTTTAACCGACTTAGAAGAAGTAGGGTAATGTTTACCTTCTTGCATCTAACAAGAAGATGAAGACGTACCCGAATCTTTTGTAAATTCAATAAGAAAATATTTTCAGAAAATATCTTTAAACGCCGGAATCCTATGCACTTGGAATTGTAACATTATTCTTTCACACAGTATTGGATTTCTACCGCACTGAAATCTTCCGGTGGAAACCACACATCCACTGTCCACTCGTGTCAAGTGGACTGTTTGGATAAACAAGATACAATTTTTTAACCGACTTACAAAATTAGGAGGTTGTTGTTTTTTGTACAACAGAATTCTCAATGTTTTTTTACCTCAAAACTTTGTCAACTAACAACCGATTTGAAAAAACTATTTTTGTTTGAAACGATAAAAGTACTTTTAGATTAGTCCTGCAGAAATTTTATTGAAATATATTAAGTAGTTAAGATAAGTAATGTCCTTAATATCAAAATAACTGAAAAAATATGTCGTCAAAGTAAACGAAATTGCGTATTTTAAAGCTGTAATTTTTTCAATGGTGTTTCGGTCACTAAACGAGAATGATGGTTGTACCTAGTTTGCTTTTGTAAAACTTTTTTTTAGTTTCATTTTATAAGCTTTCACATTATAATGTTAAAACCGTTAATTGTTAGCGGGAAATTCTTAAGAACATTAATTTCTAAAAGACTACCGACTCTATTGAAAAAAGCTCCGCACGAATTTCTACAGATTCCCAAACTTACATAAAGCTTTGAGTGAGCTTATACGGATTCTTTGACATTTCGTGTACGAACATTTATGGCGGAAGAAAAAACGATCTAAAGACATGTAAATTTTCCGGGTAATTGATATCAAACTCCAGCTAATTTGAATTCGCATCAAAATTTCGGTACAAAAAGTGAATTTAGCAAGATCATCAATCTATCCAGCGCACATCGGAAAATATCGAGGTCGTACGCTTTGGCCGCATAAAAATAAAAATGCCGAAAATAACTTACGTTGACGCAACGGTCCGAATTCGCACACACTTTTATTTTACATCCTTTGCACAGCACAACACACTTATTATGAAATTCACTGGTTTCGACCGCGGCGGCGCGCGCGGGGCGAAGGCACGTGCACTCTCTCGCGCGATCAACTCGACACTGAAAGCCCGGGAGGGTGTGCTTGTGTGGGTGAACCCCGCTCGTGTACGCACGGGGTGGAAGTGAGGGTGTACGCGTGCTCTTCAGGTCACCAGAATTCGGTGAAGACAGCGCTTGCTGGAGTGGCATGGCCTATTTCAGTTATTCAAGCTTTTTTATTCGGAATGTACAATTGAATTCCGAAACTACTCAAAATGTTCAAACAAGATAGTTTTTTCGGCAAAATACGAGATTCGGTTTCGTTTGAAATCAAATGTATAAAAGCTTTTACGTGTAGGTACGTTAATTCTTTGAAGAATTCGTCTTACATCAGTTATGTAACGCAATACTTATTGCTACCCGCGATTCTACGTGATTTATATATTGCCATACAGTCCATATCTCTACATACCGTGTAGCACTGTTCTGGTTATGGACAGGCCTGATCTATAACCGTCAGGAGAGCGCCTAGAAAATTTTGAAACTTAAATAAAAGGTCCTTTAATTAAGCTCTATGTAATTCAATATAAGAAAAGTTTAGTAGTTTCAGCGACATTGTTTGGTTAGTAATGATAATTCGGACTAAATTTCAAAATCAGTAAGTAAAAAATTGGTTGTCTGTAAAGTTGGTTTACGGACGATAGTTTAACGTGACTACCAGCGTTACCGGACAATGAACGTTACCGGATAATGACGTCAACGTTTTCGTGCATGCAGCCGGCGTTCATCGCTTTATTAGACGTAGTCACGTCAAAAGCTTTGAGTTTTGTTACCGTAGACAATGTACACACAGACATTAAAATCAGCAGAGGCATGAGTAGACTACCACCCGTCACTTGTCATCAGAAACTAGCAAACAGACAGACAGACACCCTCGGCAAATGGAGGCGTCAATCACGATCCCCTGGTGGAAACCTGTCGATTCTGTGCTTTGTAGCTCTATGGTATGCATGTATGGACGTCTATTATATTCTGTGATGTACAATCAGCTGCACCAATATGTATATATATACTCCCAAGCTTTCACATTTATGTTACACTCTTAATTTTGTTAAGTTATTATATTTGTCTGACAAGAATTTTGACAAGTAAAGCGACGATGACACACGGCTTGTTTACACGCTACAAGTCAGCGAGTTTGCTTGTAGCTTGTAAACTCGCCCAGTGTCATTGGCATTTGGCAGGTATTGGTGAATCCTAGCAATTTAACTAATAACAATGCCCTCAAGTTGTTTTTTTTTTTTGTTTTTTTATGTATTTATTGAAGATTCAATAGCTTTAAACATCTAGGTAGACAATTTTTTTTACTTATTTTTATTTTCTCTTTTATTTCTGAACATTATTAGCAAACTAAAGATTATCATAAGTTGTATCTCACACTTGACCGCACGCGCCCGCCATCTGCGTCTTAAAAAAACAGAGTAATCTTGAGCAGGCTATAGCGTCCAGTCCGGCTTATACATTTTCATGTTTAGGACAGTAGTAAGTAAAGATTAAAGATCATAAATGTAAGTTTTTATGATGAAAAATACTTAAATTAATTTCCATTATTTTTATGATGGACAGTTATGTTAACGGTATGGTCAGGAGTAAAAAGACAAATCCATTGATACCTCACAAATCATTAAAATCCATCAAACTTTTTATCGTTTTTTTAAGCAAATTAAATATAAAAAAATAACTTTTAGCAACCATCATATATAATTCACTGTTTATTAAAAACGGTATGCAAAAATAACCGATTATAATAACTATGAATAGATAGTTTTATCTTCTTCTTAGTCGGTTACTCTTGACAGAGTGGTCGTGGTCATAATCGGGTCCTTATGAATGGCAGCTCCAGCTCCAGCTCCAGCTCCAGCTATGCGCCTCCACCTGGCTCTGTTCGACGCATTATGGGAGCAGTCGATCATGGTTGCGTTTGTGAGAGATTTGATGAGGTCTGATTATCTATTTGGAGAGCTACCAAGGGATCTCTTGCCCTCCATTCTGCCTTGAACCATGATAGTTTTATAGTGAACCAAAATCCAGTTCATACCTAACTCACATTGCTTACACCGCAACCATGAACCTGTTACCCCCTAAATCGTCACTCCGATCCCAACGGTCCCTTGCCACCTGTCGTGGCGTGGCAGGTGCGCGGGAGACGGAGGCGTCTCTCTCCCTCCTGGGTACCTGTTACTCGACCGCGGAGGAAGGAGTGCCATGCTGCCGAGTAGGCATCCACATTATGCCACCGGTGACAAAATCACCCTTTTGTGGTACTACAATATCTAAAGGTAGGAGGCAGGCAGACCGAGGTTTTTGCTACGAACATTAGGTAGGTTATCTAAACAAATGTACTACTCGGGCGAATGCACATGACACCTGGCTCGAATGACGTTTGTGCAAAGTACAGCGTGGCATTGGATAATCTTGATAGAGAAGAGGTCCTGTAATACTTGGTAATGATAAGTGATGATAAGGCGTTGTCCTAATAGAACGCGATCACGCGATCGTCGCGCGAGCAAGCGATACGACCGTCGCGTCGCGCGAATCCGCGATCAAACGTATACTAACGTCAAATAGGCGTCCCGATTGGCAATCGCGCGATCGCGCGAACTTGCGATGGTCGCGTCATCGAGTTCTATTAGGACACTGCCTAAGGCTTCGCAATTAGAGGAAGAAGAAACACGGAGGGCGCCGCGCGGGGCAGCGGGGGAAGCAGCAAGTTGCGAGCGAGAGTGTCAGCCAGGTGGCATGTTAACTCGCCCGAGTAGTACTTAGTGACTGTTGGAGCAATTGGCTAGACTGTCTACTGTGATTAACTAAATCAAGATACGACAGATTTTTCTTAACTTCTTCTTCTTATCGTGTCACTAGTTCGTTCAAACTAGTGTGATGAAATGATTTCAAGTGCGCCTCGAAGAGGCTCGTTTCGTGCACTTGACACATTTTTTTCAAGCGTGTTTAAGTTCAATGACATGTCGGTGTTTCTCACGATATTTCGTGGGTTCGAACCCTCGACCTTCGGAACGAAAGTCGCGGCATCTCCCACTCGAACAACACGGCTTTTTTTTTCTCTGCTCATGTCATAGACAGGAATAATTTTTGAGTAGGTACCTATCAGTCTGTCCCCCTTTAACAACAATATAGAACTTTTTGTCCAATCTGTCACCCTAAAGTGACAAAGCAGGGTGACAGATGGTAATAATTCTCAACTCGTCACTTCCTCACATAAATATAATGATCGCACCTGAAATCCTTTCACCACACTGGTTCGAAAGAACTAGTGACACAATAAGAAGAAGAAGACTATGAATGAATGAATGTATGATTAATTTGTCTCAAGTATGGTTGGTTACAGACAGGTCTTATGAATGTATAAAGTAGAGTCACATTCTTAACTGAAGGATACAGTATGCACGTTTTCTTTTATAGGGTGACAGAGCAGGGTGACAAATGGGAATAATATCTTATCTCGTTACTTCCTCACATAAATAAATGTTGATGATTTTAGTTTCAAACTGTAAAACTGATGCTGGTCTTACTATTTTCAATACAAATGTAGGTTATTTGTTTACAATGACTTCACTACCAACCTCGGCCTTGTATTTACCATTATTTTCATAAATAGTCGTGTAAACAACAGCGGGCGAGTGGGTTACATCGCTTGACGACTCGCTCGAGGCCGGGCACGTGACGTCACCGGGTACATGATCTTATCAACCGACTTCAAAAAGAGGACGTTCTCAATATAGGTTGTTTTTTTTAAGTGACGTCTAATAAATCGATGAACGCCGCCGCGCCGGCTGTATGCACGAAAACGTTGACGCCATTGTATGGTAACGCTCATTCTCCGGTAACGCTCATCGTCCCGTTACGGTCCGGTAACGCTCAGGCTGCATGCACGAGCACGTTGACCATAATGTCAGGTAACGCTCCTTGTCCCGTTACGGTCCGGTAACGCTCGTTGTCCCGTTACGCTGGTAGCTACATTAAACTATCGTCCGTAAGCAAACTTTACAGACAACCAATATTTTTTTTTTTAAGTTCGGTATACCTTAGAATGTTTTGTATGTATACCGATTTTTCAATTCGCTTATTTTGTAAGTTATACATCCAGAATGGCCCCATAGACAATTTCATGAACATCGGTTCAGTACTAGGTACTTTGGTTTTTAAATCGAAATAAATGATATAATTACGTCATACAAGTAAACGAAATTGCGTATTTTGTTTTCGTGTGACTTGTCATTGGTGTTTACGGTCACTAGAACAGTCTAATTGAATTGTATGTTTTTGTAAAACCTTGATTATTTTATGTAAACATACTCTTAGCTAGGTAACGAGAGCTAGGTATTTTACTGATGGTAAGGGATCACACTACCCATTACCAGAATAGTGCAACACAGGACTTTGAAACATGTAAACCAGCTGGTAAAGCGCTCTTTCAGTTCGACATTATTTTGGTGGTCAGTCGAAACGAAATAGTCCAGTGATTTTACTAGCTACAATGTCCCTCAAATAGGAACACAGTAATGCTTACACATTACTGCTTAGTTAGGCGGCAAAATATTAAGTGTGTTTAAAACTATAAAACGTACGTACTTATGACACTGTCAATGACGGAATATAGTCAAATATTGGAATAGGCAATTACTTAACAATAAAACACATAACCAACAAAAAGTAGTTTTGTTTGAACAATTGCTTAAAAAAACCTTCTGAATTGTGCGATCCAAGTGACAATACAACAATGTTGCGCGCACGCCTCTCCCCGTGCACCAATCAGGAGCGCGCATTGCCGCGAGCTCTGCTGTGATTGGCTGACAAGTGGAGGCTGTGGATGCTTGTTTTCTATTGGCCACCAATTATATTGTGATATCTTAGGTTGTTAATGACATAATTTAAGTACTTATGAGTATTTTAATGTCGCTTAAGATCAAACAATTACCATTTAGAAAAAAAATAAACCCGTAAACGCAAAATAACCTACGTTTCCTGAATAAATAATGTTTTACATTATTTAAGGGATATAGGCACGAAAAAAGCCTCATCGAGGCGCACATGAAATCCTTTCATTACACTGGTTCGAAAGAACTAGACGTGACACGATAAGAAGAAGGGAAATAAAACTTTCTTTACCAGATAGAAAGGTTGATTAGGTAAAATACTGCTTAGCTCTAATAAAAAAAGTTGTGTATAAAATTTTGGTATCGCGTTTTTTTTTAATGCAACAAAGCAAGTTACAATATTAATAACAACTTGCTGCAATAAATTTAACTATTAAATTCAAAATTAACGAAGAAAGTTGCATTAAAATAAAGATAAAGCTCAGCTCTGGATAGAGTTGTAATTTTTTTTCATCGAATGTATCAAAGCCATAGAAAATATGCGAGATCGTTATAAACGTTAAGAGAACCGTAAAAATAATGATCGCAGAAACCACTAAGATAGATACACGTGTCGCTTGTTATAACTTGTGTGGATGTCGCTTACGTTGAAGTTCCAAGGTGCAAACTTTGCTAGGTTTTGTGTCTATATAAATCAAGGTACGCCAGGAATTGTACAAGTTGTAAGTCTACGTAAGGCTGTAAGATAATCCGGCCTTGAAGGAAACAAGCGACGAATGGGACCAAAGAATTGTGTACACCCGGGTGTTCACTAAGCACGCGGGGCTTTCAAACTTAGTGAACACCCGTGTGTGCAGTAAACATTTGAAGGGTAAAAGAGCTTTCAAAGTCAGACCAAAAATCACAGGTTTTGGGTGACTCGAAAACTGTGATACTGACTTTCGATATAAAATGAAATGATACATTTATTTGCATGAATATAGGTGGCTACATTTGTTGGTTGTATAACTTTGAATCACTATCGACCTTTCGGCCGTGCAAATGTTTTAAGTACTTAGTACTAGGTCTAGGATGTCTATAACATTGAAATTTGGTAGCCGTGTTTACTATGACTTCTTCATACACATTATATATGTTTATTAACTACTACAATCTACATATTTATATGACAAAATTTACAAATAGAAACAATTGGGTCATTATTACATTTTGGAAGTGAATCGGTACGTCTAATAAATCGATGAACTTCGGCTGCATGCACGAAAACGTTGACGTCATTATCCCGTTACGCTGATGACGTTGTTACGATAAACTATAGTTCGTAAACCAACTTAACAGACAACTAATTTTTTGACGTGACTCCGTCTAAAAAATCGATAAACGCCACCGCGCCGGCTACATGCACGAAAACGTTGGCGGAATTGTCCGGTAACGCTCATTGTCCCGTTACGCTGGCAGTCAAGTTAAACTATCGTCCGTAAACCAACTTTACAGACAACCATTTTTTTATGGTATTTCATTTTCCGCCATTTATCTCAAAAACGGTTTAGCGCATTAAAAAATGTTTGCAATAAAATCTGTCGCAAATGAAATCTTCTACATACTTGTAATCAAAGTTTATATTATAGGGGCTTTAGAAACCGAGATATTCACGCGAAAACGATGTATGACTTTGACTTTGAATATAGTTTTTCGCAGAAGTTGGATCGATGGACTTTTCAAAGTTCATTTATAATGGTGTTTTCAACTATCGTAACAATTTACAGCTCTGTCCGAATTATTGCATGTCTAATTTGATCAAGTTATAAGTTGCAAAACCATTTTTTCGGCTACATCTGAAAACATGCGAAGTGAATAAGTCTAGAAATTGAGACTAACAAAACTTTTAGTTTCATGTAAGTACTTACCTTAATTGTAATTGTTTGAAAGTCGTGTCAGTCGACCCGTTGTCTAGCTGTGGTAAAGCTTGACTTTAGTATTATTTAGGATTGTTAATTCAATATCACAGATTTTAGAATTGTCTAATGAAAGATTAATTCTGAAGTTCGTTGTTACCGGTTTTTTTAGTGTTGTATAATTTATTACTGAGATTTTTATGTGATAGTACTCTGTGGTTATAGTGACGTCCTGAAATTGACGATGGTTTTTATTGTTTGATTCCTTGTGAGCGTAAATTTTGATTTTGATATTGTATTTTATAAGTTTTTTTTTTCTTTTTTTATGCTGTATTTACGGTGAAGTGTATGAGACCAAAACTAGTTTAAGACCTTTGATGTAACCATACTTCAAGCAAAATAAATCATTTTTACATTTTAAAAATAAATTTGTCTTCTAAATCTGGTAGTACCTAAGAAATGGTAAGATGGTACCTGTTTTCAGCTGATTATAGAAACATAAATCTGAGAACCTAGATCAGTTTAAATAATGGAAATGTATTTTACTTGGAATAAATAAAAACTATTTAGTCAGATTAACACTGGGTAACCAATAATTTGCATTATTTCTTAATCTACATAATTATATTCTATAGATAAGATAAATTATTGTTTATGTATGTATGCTTGATTACAATAAACACCTAATCGTAAAATCGGGCAGCAGCTATTCGCTGTCTTACAAGGGGATTACTAACGTCATTTTCTTATTATAAAAGTTTCTCCGAAACCCAATTTGGGACTTTCCAAAAAAACAGACTATTTCTATATTCTGAAAGGATTATCCCTCGAAAACTTCTCGAAACATCCCCAAATACTTGAAAGAGTCAAAGGTAAATAACTCCACAAGAACCCTGGTCATAATTGGAAAACTTTGGTCCATCTCAATGGCAATATTATCCCTGCATACGGCGGATTATGGAACTAAAAGTTTGTATGGGATTTGTGAGGTTTCGCGTAGACAGTGGCGCCACTGGGACGTCAATGTTTGGGTCGGAACTCCATTTTTTTGTTTATAAACAATCTTTAGGGGTCGAGAAGTTTTTGATTGGGTTCGTCTATTTGCATAAACAACCACTCGGATCTATGTTTACTTTTATTATAAAAATAACGATTTTAAAGAACAAATATCAAAGTTTCTATTATAAAATTTTGAAACTTATAATTAATTAATTTAAATAATTAAATCAGTCGTAGTGATTTAAGATCTCTACTAGACTCCAGTACTACTTGTTATAATCAGTGTACCAGAGGTACAAACTCGGGCGAATGAACATGCCACCTGGCTGACCCTCTCGCTCGGCACTTGATGCGTCCCCTGCCCCCCGCGCGGCGCCCTCCGTGTTTCTTCTTCCTCTAATGGCGAAGCCTTATCATTACTTATCATTGCCAAGTATTACAAGACCTCTTCTCTATCAAGATTATCCAATTCCACATTGTACTTTGCACAAACGTCATTCGAGCCAAGTGTCATGTTTACTCGCCCGAGTAGTAGGTAAGTATTAATTTTATAGTGTATAAGTTCAACACAGACTCTAACATACTGATTATTTGACTTCATTTGTGTTGTTAAAAAAATAATTAATTAAATAGTAAATTCCAATTTCATTAAACCAACTTTAGCGTTGACTGCAATTTCTAGAATTTTAGATCTGAGGTTTCGAACCGCAAACCTGGTTTGCGGTTCGAAACCTCAGATCTCTATAACTATGTATCTATAATCTTTGTAGGTACTTTTATGTACTTAACTTATACCAAAGGTATATGTTATCATTATTTATTGGATATCATTATTTATGTATCTCAATTTTATCTAGTGTAACCGAAACTAACTTAAATTTTCAACCGACTTAAAAAAGGAGGTTCAATCAATCCGGTTGAATGTTTTTTGTAATGTTTGTTACCTCAGAACTTAATTGTATATAAACCAATTTAAAAAAAATATTTTTTTAGACGTTATACTTTTAGATCGGTCCCATAGAAATTTCATGAAATCGATGAAGTACTTTGGTTTGAAATCAAAATAACAGAAAAAATTACGTCAGCCAAGTAAATGAAATTGCGTATTTTGCTTCCCTGTGACTATTCAGTGGTACCAGAACGGAGATGAAGATATAGAAAATTTTGTTAGAATTAAAAAATTGAAGTTAACAACCAAATTACGAGTATAAGCTAACAATTGTGATGTGATTGTAATTAGGATGATGACAATAATCAAAATCATAGCTTTATTGCTGTAAAAAAACGGCGCATGACCGGGCTCGATGGCGCATATGCTTAGCCTTACATAACGACGGAGAATATTAAAATGCTTCAACACTCATTAAAAAGTCGTTAAAACTAATCCTTGAGTGTGAAAACGCCTCGTGAGTGAGCGAGAGAGCGATATGAAACGTCATCAAACCGGTTAAGTGCGGTTTTTACTGCTTCGAAGCGGGTGATTAAACTTTCATGAGGGTAGTCGGGTATTCGATTGTCATGTGCCATCGGAATAGGTATTGGATTTGAGGCGATATTGTTTTAACCTACAGTTTACAGTGAAAGAAGGGTTATGCTATTTTTAAACTACAAAGATAGCTAGGGAAGTTCCTAGCGACACAGTTGTCTAATTTACTCACTAAAGCGTCGGTGACACACAGCAAGTCAACAAGCTACAAGCCAGCGAGTTTAAAAACTAGCGAGTGAGTGAGTTAGCAGTCCGGAAGGATTGTCAACTAGCAGATTCTAAAAAAGCCGATGACACGGGGCGAGTTTACAAGCTAATAGCGAACTTGCAGCTTGTAAACTAGCCGCCTGTCATCAACGCTTAAGAAAGCCTCTTGTTGAAGGTATTTACGCCAACGCTGGCCTAACTATAGCTCAGACATTCAAGAAAGATATAATTTTATAAGTAGGTAGGTATACTTTTTCATAAAAACAACTCGCTAAAATAAACTTTCGTCTGCAATGAACCCTACTCACGCTTGACCGGGCTCTCCTAATGTCGGTCAAGCATTAAACAATCGCAGCCAAACTCGTTATATTATTCAAGCTTCGATGGCCGGAGCCTTTGAGTCGTGTTTCGCTGTAACTGTGAACAATTATTTTGCTCCAGCACTTTTCAGATGAAGGTTGGATCTTCCCTATGAAAATGGAAAAAATCTTACGTATTGAGCTTGCCGGTTGAAATTTTTTGCAGGAAAGGGTTTATTTCATTTGTACGCACCAAAATGTAGATTGATAGATAGAAAACTTCATTGTACACCAGAACTTATGATTAAATCTTAACATAAAAAAATATAATGGGCGGTCTTATCGCTAGGAAGCGATTTTCTTCCAGACAATCTTTGGATGAAGTGGAAAATTTAAAAATAAGTAAGTATTTTAAATTAAATAATTTACATTACATATTAATTTGATAAGGCTTTTTTCTTTATTTTAGTGTAGAAAACTAATTTTGATAACTCAGTAGCTAAACAATTTTTTTTTTTTTTTACAAAAATAAACTTAAACTGGCAATGCAGAAGGGGCCAACACTCAGTAGGGTTCAATGATTAGTCATTGCAAAGATCCAATTTAACAAATTCAACTCCTTTGCTTTGCTGAATAGACGCAGCTTTACAATAGAGTCGCCGTAGGTAGGTAATGATAAATACGAGTACCTAAATAACGGTGATTGAAAATAATGGGTTTAATGTAGAGTAGGATGGTATTGCTCGGGTGATAAGATAACACATGTCATTATCTCGATTTGAACGAAAAGATAACTTCCATAGTTTATTAATATATAATTATTGATAGTCAAGTGGATAACAATGAAGTAAACAATAATACTCCAATCAAGGAAAAAAAAAATGGGCGAGATGTATTCGATATCACACTTCGTCCACATGGGCGAAGTGTGGATGAAACAGAACAAGAAACTGATAACACAAAACAAAGAAAACCAATGATAGACATAGAGGGACATTTTCACCCAACGATGCAGACACGAATGGATGAAGCTGGAATTGGAACTTTTGATTGCGGAATATTAACTGTTTTTACCGTTGGCAGGAGTCCCCTGCAGGATGCCGTCTCGATGGGTACCAATATAGTGTCAGATATTTTGCCGAAAGTCGTAATGTGTAAACATTACTGTGTTGAAAGGCATTGTAGCTAGTCAAATTACTGGGCTTTCCAAACTAACCACTTATATGTCTCAATGTGGACGGCCTATGTGAATCAAATTGCTGAGTAGTACTGTTTTGGTCATGAGCAGGCGTGATCTCTTACTATCACGAGAGCGCTGAGTTCATCTCGATCCATGTTTATTTAACAAAAAATAATTATAAATGATGTGTTGTTCAATTTCGTAAAAGTAGCTAAAAAACAAATGAGTTAGTAAACTTTGCTTTTATAGGATGTAACTCTTCATCAGCTTAAAATATAGAAATGAACAGCTTTCGGTTAGGTAGAACAGCCATCTTCAGTTTTGATGATATCAGCACCTTTCTCGGCGACACCACGCACGGCGGAGGCGATGTTTCCAGAAATGAGGCCTCGCATGACGCTGGCGTCCATCACCTTCAGATTTGTAGTGCCCTTGACATTCAATGAAGCATCCACTACTTTGCCAATGCTACAAGTCCCGCTGTAGTGCCACATGGTAGAAGACATAGCCACCACATAGCACTGCCAGTACTCAGTTGTGTTGAAAGTGTAGTCTTTGCAAAGACCCAAGTCTACAAACTCAGCTCCTTTGCTTTGGAAGGCAGTCGTGTTGACAAGGCTAGCAGCAAGGTTGATGCAGGCAGCGGCGTTAGCCAGATCTGTACTATTGCTGAGCAGACCTAGCTTCACGATGGGGTTTCCGTAGATATCCGTGGTATTCGGAAACACCGAGCCGGTGGAGACAGGATGCATGAGGTTGAGCACGTTGAAGAGTAAGGGTTTGTTGAGGTTGTAAATCGTGTCGCAGATATCTGCTGTGTACTTGAACACGTTGTAGCACAGTTGAAGGAATCCAGCAGCCTCAGAGGGGAAAAGCAGCAAAATTGACTGACAATCTGGGTATGTCTGGCTTGAATTGAAAGCTTGGTACATAGTGTTTGTAGGAACTGGAAAATCATGAGGGTCACCGGACAAAGTGGGGCTTGCCGAATCGTTCAAAGAAATGGCAAAAGGAGCTGCTAGGTGGTCTAAAAGGTTCAATCCCACTTGAGCGTTGTCCACAATTGGTCTGATTCCCAGTTTATTCAGCATCGTCGAGTTGCCGACTCCTGACCGCATTAAGATTATTGGAGTTTGAAGAGCTCCAGCTGATAAAATAACTTTTTTAGAAGCGGTCACAGTATACGTAACTTTACTAGCCGTGATCTGCACGCCGATGGCTGTGGTGCCTTCAAATATCACTCTGTCGGCACGAGCCGTCAAGTACTTCACATTCGATCGTCTTAGAGTATCTCTCATGTAGCCTGCGTTTCCACAAGTCCTCGTACCGTTCGCGATGGCCAGCAAGGGGAAGTTTATCCATTGCCCACTCGCCGGCAACGTGTCGTCTGTGGTAGGAATGCCCAACTCGTTTGCACCTTTAAACACAAAGTCCATATAAGAGTCCTTTTGTCTCATTAATGCCATTGGACCATCCGTTCCGTGTTTATGCGAGTTTTGAGCTAAAACTTCAGAGTCTTTTACAGCTTCGCCTTTAGCCATGTACGTGTTGAGCTCATCGCCGCACCACGATGGGTCACCGGCAGCCGTGCACCAAGACTCATAGTCTGCATCGCTTCCCCGGACGTGTATCATGTGATCCAGAGACCCTGACCCGCCCCACATCTTGCCGGCCGTGGCTCCACCCTGAGGCTGCTGGTTCTGGCAGGTATAACTGTCATTGTACAAAGAGATTGCGTAGTCGTAGGCAGTAGCTTGTGGTAACATGGTGAATATTCCGGGACTCTAAAACACAAAGATACACACATAAGGATAAAGATTTTCATTTTGCACGAAATACGGTAGGTTAGATGGTAAGCAACAGAGTATGTAAATGCATGTCTCAGCAAGAACTGGCATACAAAATATTCGCATAGAAACGCAAAACAAAATTACAATTTGATTCAAATAGAAACTATTAATTCCAGTTAAACACTCAATGGCTAAGTCTCATAGGAGTTTCTGGATACTTACAAGAGATTCGATAGGGGGGTCGTGTTGACCGAGTGAGAGGTTCCTCGACTTTCGATCCGGAGGTCGTGGGTTCGAACCCGGTCGTACACCAATAGATTTATCTGTTCAAAAAACCTAAATGTGCATTACACGTGCCTAATGGTGAAGGAAAACATCGTGAGGAAACCAGCATGTCATAGAACCTAATAAGTTCGAAAAACATGTGTCTAGCGCAAGAATGGAGCGCGTTTTGAGGCGCATTTGAAATCCTTTCACCACACTGGTTCAAGAGAACTAGTGACACGATAAGAAGAAGAATGAACATGTCACCCTGACGGTTTTCGGTTCTTTGGCAGAAATGACCCCTTGCTCAGAACTTCTTGCCGTAACACCATCAACCTTTTTTGGTTACTTACTGGCTGTGCTGAAGCTGATGGTCTCGGGACACAGGTAGCTCCCGAAGGCGATGTAGGTCTGGAAAAGCCCGAGGGCATATTGTGCTGCCGTGATTGATGCTCCAGCAGCCACTGATGCCGACGTCATCGCTGGAAGAAGAATAAACATGTTTTAACAAAAGTGCAAGGTAAAAAGTAGGAGGTTCCTTGACTTACGACCCGAAGTTCGTTGGTTCAAACCCAGTCGTACACCAATGGATTTTTCTGTTCAAAAAATTTTGTCTGCATTAAATCACTTGCTTAACGATGAAGGAAAACATCGTGAGGAAACCGGCATGTCATAGAACCCAAAATGTTCAAAATTATGTGTCAAGTGCACGTAGGGTGCCTCTTACGCACTTGAACTCCTTTCACTACACTGGTTGTAAAGAACTAGTGATAAGAAGAAGAAAAAAAGTACAAAATACGTTTGCCCGTAAATAAAACAGTGCTACATATTACTTTGAAATACAAAGTTCCATAAAGAGTTACAAATTTAAACAGCAGAATTCAGAAAAAACTAACTAATATACAAATTTCCAAATCTTGGCTTAAATTAAATGAAGTAGACACCTAAAATATACCAATACTATGAAAATAAAGTAGATTCCGAGATAAGGGTATATAGACCTTGGGGCAAAATCTTACTACAGTAATAATAATTGGTACCTTGAACCACTATGAATCTGACTTCGGTTTAAAGATATTTATTTTCTCAAAAGAACTTAAAACTTCACTTGACTAGCTGGAGAACTCTCCAACAGCTAATGACAGGGAAACCGATTTAGTTAGAATATAACCATAATTTTTGATCGTCATCAAAAATGCGATAATGATACGCAACGCAATAGCGATACAGATCAAAGATACGATTTGATCTAACAAACGATATTCATACTCGTACTGATATTATAAAGATTAAAGTTGGTGCGAATAGATGGATAGATAGATGGATAAAAAAGGCTAAAACTACTGAGCCGATTGAGTTGAAATTCCGTATGAGTATAATTATAAGCTAGAAAAGGAAATTAAGCTACTTCTTTTTCTGACATATGGGGAGCCCAAGCATATAAACTCACGGGCAGTAGCTAGCAAATATCAAAACCAAATTGGTTTTTAAAAATGATTAGCGATTGAGAATATATTTTTATTTTATCACAACAATTGATCAATCAATATAGGTACAAATCAATCGATTCAAGAATTGAGAGTAGCTTAACCTTTTTGTATTTTATACGTAGTTTTAACGATCATTAAGCAAGTATAAAATCCATTTGCATAGTATTAACATGTATTACTTTCAAAATATAAATTGGTAAAAGTTTGAAAATTGAATTGTCGATCCCGGCTGTCACAATTTAGTTGTTATTGTTAAGCCAAACCGAAGCTTGGAACAGGCTATTTAGCCACTGATTCACACAAGCCGATTCATATTCTTATACCTAATAATCCCCTGATGGTAGGAAATATCCTGCCTATAATCAGAACATACACAGTGTAACACACACATAATAACCATACTTGAGACAAATAAATCATTAATTCATTCATCACTTTGCACCACACGGGCCGGTGCAACACAGATAAAGCGCTCTCCAACTTTGAGACAGTTGCGTTTCTATTGTTATTTTGAGGGTAGTTTGGTAAATCACCGCCCGAACGTGAAGAGCTCGAGGCTTCAGTGCATTGGCGGGACTCATTTTGATCGGATGCGTGTGGACGTTCTACTCAACTGAGGGGAAAATGCGTCGATTTTCCCCCCATTTTTAACCGTGCCAAATCTGCATATCAACATTTGATACTAGTGAAGTGTTGTGAGTTCATAGTAGTTCATAGTGCTCTGTGCGTTTTCCAAAGACTTTCGAACCTGGACCTGCCGTGCGAGTTCACAGGACCTTGCCTGCCCCCAAACCAACATGCCAGGAGTAGCAGTTCAAAGGTAAGTGGTGTTCAATTGCCTTCGGAATTCTGTAAAAATGTTTCAGCTCTCGACACTGAACTTTCAGAACTCAAAATACATGCTCTAAAATCGCCAGTATAATAAATCTCAAAAGGATTGGTTTAGAAACCGCACAGATACATTTTCAGCCTTGAAAGCCCACTAATTTCACTGGTTCAGCTTTAGTAGTTGACTGTACCAATTGTCGAAACAGTGGGATCTAGATTAGCTTGCTCCATTGCAGCTATTGATTAGGCCGATTCGGAGTCGCCCCGGGCGGCCTCGTCTCGCCGATTGTCAAACTCGTCGTCGACACAGTATAATGCACTGAGCTAACAGTATCACCTGCATTTTGACAATCGTATTTGTATCGAAGCTGATACAGAGAAGCTAACAGTTTGTATGACGTTTCGAATTTTGATACACACTGATAGGGCTGTGAGGGCTTCGATACGAATACGCTTGTCAATAATCTTCTTCATACGCCTACAACAAGTCATAGATACCCAAACAGCTGATTTGGAACATTATTTTACTTTTCTTTCAATTCTGTGACTTTTCAGAGGTATTTACGGTCACTAGAATACTGAGAACAGCCCCAATTGAAGGCGGGAGTTGTTTTTGTATGTTGTATGTTTTTGTAAAAACTTTGATAATCTTATGAAGTCAGAAATCCATTTCAAACCGGAACACAGTAATTATAATACTACAAGATTTGTTTCGGACAACCAGATCAATACAAAAAACACAAAACATCAAAAAAACACATAAAAATTTTAAATAGCCTCATTATCATGACAAAATTGAAATGAATTGCAAATGCAATGCTTGCACATTACTCTGCTTTGCGGTCGAATATCTGACACTATATTGGTACCCATCTACACAGCATCTTATACCATTACTTACATAATTTCCTCAAAATGCCTCTACCGATTATTATTATAGTAAGCCTAGCACCGAGCCCATGGCTTCTCTCTGACGAAGATAGACAGACATGACAGCTTGCTTTGTGTTGCCAACTCAGAAGCCCTGAGGTTACAGACGTGCAGGTAACTAGGAGCTAGGTAGCAGGTTCAAAGCCGTTTTGTTGTGGATATGTGTAGGCCTGAACATTATTATTTTGAGTAAGTCAGTTTGTATCAAAGAGATTCTACCACTGGGTATTACTAGAATGAAGAAAGGCTGTTATTGTGGCCTTACTAGCTGTTTAACGTGGGTTCTCTTATCGTGTCACTAGTTATTTCGAAGTGTGGTGAAAGGATTCCAAGTGCGCCTCTAAGAGGCTCCTTTAGTGCACTTGACACACATTTTCACTTTTTAGGTTCTATGACATTCTGGTTTCCTCACGATGATTTCTATTACCGTTACGTACGTGTTTTAACGCACTTAAAATCCATTGGTGTACGACTGGGTTCGAACCCACGACCTTCGGATCAATCGCTACTTTTTATCAACTAAAAAGTAGTGTTAATACATGTTATTTGTCAGCTCATACTAGCTCAACCTATTTTTATTTTTCTACCAGCAACTGGTTGACTGGAGAAAAAAGCTCTAGCATTTAGTCCTCCATTTGTTTGTACTACATAAGTGTGTGCAATAAAGTATATAATATATAAAATAAACTATACTCATACTGAATTTTTACTTCAGTAGTATCGACGTGAGCGAGTAATGAACATCCATAGAACAACTGATACTGCAAATATACATCATTGAATTCATTTATTATTTATTACCCATGTAATGTGTGTGTATTTTGTAAGACAATACGCTTGTTTCTAGTAAGAACACTAGGGATAGGTTATGTATAAAATGAAATAAAACTTAAAAAAAATCATTACCAACTTCTGCACATTCCAATTTATTAATTTAATTATTCCAATTACAGAGCTCGTTACCTGTTAATTTAAAGTTTTATTCGTTAATGTGTAGGTAAAGTAACTCGAGATTAGAATAGAATAGAAAAATCATTTTATTTTTCTATTCAATTTATTCATATATTAATATAAACGGATAATTGCATTTTGATCGTTTTGTAAGATCATTTCATAATGGCAACATTACAGTATATTCCAATTATTCAGATATATGTTTACTATTGCCGATGCTAATGTTCCGTATAGTTGCAGGCAGGTAGTGTTAGTGCCGGGTGGGGTACCGCAGGCGGCTATCACTGTTTAATTATTGAAATGCGTAGTGATGGGACATACAAGTATATCATTCAATTATCGATTTGTTTTTTCAATTTTTAAGTTATTTGTTATCTCATTTATTTTAAGGACCTTTAAATTTATGTAGGTCGTACAAATTGAACAATATACTAAATCTAAACAATATAAAATAAGAACATTAATTACCAACACAAAACAAAAACAAATGTATTATGTAGGTACATTAAAATTCACTTGTAACGACTCACAGCACTGAACGTTTAAAGCTTTTTTTTATTTCAAGCTTTATCCAAAATAAGGTTATGAAAAGAAATATTTTTGAAGTGAAAACTTCTCTAAGTGCGCTGAGCAATTTATTTTGTGGATATTGAATGAGACTAAACCGTCAGGCTCGTTTATGTAGTGCTCTTTTGGGTAGATTCGGAGTTTGGGTAAAGTGAGTCGACTTATGTGATAAAGTTTTCACATTTATCGTGTGGTCTCAAGCACACATCATTTTTTTAGATCAAGTGACTGTGTAACTAGTTTGCAACATTTTTAAACAAGTGATATCAGTACACTGGGGTGACTTGTTAGGAAAGAATCCAAACAAGTAACAAAAGGTCACCTTGCCTCTCGAAGTATGGAACTACATGCTATTGTTATAAATAAACAAGCATACTGCTGATGGCACAGAAATCACGCCTCGCCAATGATCAGAACAGTCACTGCTACACAGGACTTTGAATCACTGGATCCTTAGACAGTGTAGCTAGGCAGAATCGGAATGGAACCATTACACAATTAGAATATGTTTATTGACAAAAAACATAACATAACATATGACATCTAAATCGTAACATTTTTAAACACAAAAACAATAAACCTAATAAACTTTTATCGAGAAAATAACAGATAATTTTTATCGACAGTGTCTCAGCCCTAGTCCACCTGCACAAAACGCGGCGTCACTGCAAATAACGACGGACATTACAAATAAACCTGCGAACAGCACTATTGGCTAATATGGGCAGGGTAGATCACCCAGTCGTCGGCCATATTGGAAATCGATGCATTAAATTAGAAGAGTCGTTTGGAAAATTGCTTTTTTTTACGACCGAGCGTTTTATATTATTGGTAGTTAAAAAGTTGCAATAAAATACATTGTTGTTTAAAAAGTGAGAATCTGTTAATGGCAAAAGGATAAGTTTAGATAAGTTATACCTTTACTTACATATGAGGTGCTGTCGATTCTATGATAAATAAATAAAAAATATAGGATTCCGTACCTAAATGGTGCCAGCGGAACCCTGCTACTTAACCTACGTCACGGCAATGTCTGTCTGTCTGACCAATTGTGAAGGGCTCTGCCTTACACTGTTTTAGTCAAGGGCAAGTTAGATTTAATCATCAAGAAATTGTTTATTTCATTTAAATTTTAAATTAGCTTATTTCTACACTTACTATATAACATAAATTAGTGTATTAATTAATATATATGTTTTGACTTACCAAATCAATTACTTTTACTGTCTAGCTAGTGTGTGACGACACTGTTATCCGAATTATGACCTCTCAGTATTTATAATAAACTCAAAGGGGAGAATGGGTAACATGATACCACACAACAATTTTCTTAAACCATTATTAAAGTTGAGTTTCAAAAATAGTTGAATAGACACAATAATTTATCTAAAAAAAAAATGGTGTCGATAAACGAATGTTTGTTACTGAATTACGCAAAAACTACGTAATTGATTGAGCTGATATTTGTTACGAGAAAAATTGAAAACCTGAAAATGGATATAGGCTACATAGTACAGCTCTCAAATTATCGCATATAGTAATAATTAGATTAGTGTGATAAATCGATCACTAACATAGTATTATGATGACACTTCAAATAAAATTTGCATTATGCTTAGTTTTAATATCGTAGTGCATAGTAAAAAAAAAAAAAGTTTTAATAAATAGTATAAATATATTTAGTAATATCCGCTCAACTTCCAAACAAAGGTCCCAATTAACTTAACTCTAGTTTAAAGTTTTAGTTCGTTGACGCCATCCTGTAGCTACGGAACATGACCCCGGCAGGCCAGAAGTCAGGTGCGAGGAACGTCTCCTTGTGCTTAGCTGGTACCGCATGGTGGACCAGCTAGGCACAGGACTACGAGGACTTGAACTTCGTAGTCCGAGTAGAGACCAGTTATTTAAATAAGTCTTGGAAATGTGGTCGTTGGTTTGCTCCCGTCTAAGTATCTGAAATAAATTCATTCATTTATGGTATAAATAGAAGCTAGTCGAAGATACCCTCAGTCTACTCTGGCCTTCATGGTAAGAAGGTACTGAGCGTTGAGTTCGTTTTTGCAGATAATAAAAAAATATATACAAAAAACCAAGCAAAATGATGTACATTTATGTTATTAAAGTATTATATAATTTACATTACATTACCACTTACTAAGCAGATTGGTTTTTTATAAGTTCAAAATAACTGATAATAGTTTATTAAGTTTTATTAATCATAATTTTATATATAAATACATAATAATCATGATAAGTTAATGCATAATAAGAATGTTAAAATGATGCCATTGTTAATTACCTCTGTGCTGTGATCCTAGCTAGTGCAAACCCAAACTATCACGATTTGTATCAGTGTCAATATTTTGTCAAAGAAGTAACGTAAGAAGTATTCAATTTTAAATTACTGTTGTTTATTCAACACAACCTGTTGCTTTTTTTAATGTTCACTTATAACTCTATATCTAGGTTTTCTGCATCGTATTGTTTTGGATGCATGCAATTTTCTTCGAGAGCCACGTTCAAATTTGAGATAAATAAACACTCTTATTCCGTACAAGTACAATAGATTTATTTATTTCTCTGTAACCATTAAATCCTGGACACTCTATTAACTACATGTCCGAATTGCTTAACAAACCAATATTACTTAATAACCGCCATATTGGACCCTAACCCGGTGTCTTAGCGTTCATTATCGCAGTCTGCAACCGGGCTCGGCTTAGTAATAACACGTTGGCTGGAACAGTGCTTAGGTTAATAGCATTACCTATAGGATGAGAATAGCACTCTAGGAGTGGCGACACACGATTTATTTAATACTAGCTGCTGCCCGCGGCTCCACCTGCGTCAAAAAAATGAAAAATCTATGTGCATTTGTAGTTCATAAAATATACTCATACTAATTTTCAGATCAGTCGGTTCAGTAGATTTGACGTGATGGAGGAACAAACATTATAATATCCCTCCGAAGATAGAGCACGCTAATTTAGAAGGAACCTATTTACTTTCGTATTGAAGGCTCAATTTTCATAGTCCATAAATAAATTACTAATGACATTATTTTGGTCATAGGCAATCAAGAGATATCAAGAGAACGTATCGATTTTTTTTTAGATAAAAAAAATAAACCGCTGTAAATCGTATAAAAAAGAACGGATAAGATTGAAAGTCGCTATAGATATTTATGGGTATGTTTATAAATATCGATTTAAAAATTAGGCCCTAAAATAAATTAGGTTGAGTATTTTCAATACCAATACTTTATGGCTCGGCCTCACTCAGAAGATATATTTTTCAAGAGAGACAGAATAAGGAGAATTGTAGGGGCTTATAATATACTACCCCACAAAATGCGTTTTCGGGCTTAATTGTCGCCATGGTCAGTGGCTGGTACATTTACCCTAGGTTCCCAAACACACCGTGCTTAGCATGTAAATGTAGGTTAGATTGTTTGACACGAGTTTGATTCAAATTAGCACAGTTTCCAAAATATTTGTCCGAAATAAATTGAAAACTAATAGAATAATAAATGTCTGAGTGTTTACAATTCACATTTAGGAATAATTTAGTATCCTATAGAACGACTGCAATGCGGTAGTGGATAGGTAATTTGTTTGGTAGAACCATAGATATATGTAGATCTAGCTTACTGTCTAGAAAGATAGTGGATCAAGCGGGAGGCGGCGCGGGCAGGGGGGTATATACGCGGCGCGTGCGCTTCATCGGCGGCCTTCAAAAATCCAGCAAAAGGAGGGGTTATACGTCAGAATCTGCTAACATAATTTTCCGCCATTTTTTGACGGGGGGCGAGGTAAAGACGCATTGCACACGCGCCTAACAAAACTTATTCATGTAAGCGCACACCATAATAATCACGCACACCATCTTAAAATATGCACACAGTTATCAAATACAGCGTATACTTTTATTTAACGTGAATGGCCAAGAAGGATATATGGCCAACAGAGGGGTTTGCCTTGCGTTAACCTCTCCTTTTGCTGGATGCTCGAAGTTGGCGGCGCGCGGCGGGTGGTTCTTACGACCTTATGACTGTAGGTGTAGTGTTTTACAGTAAATATAGCAAGGAATCCTCTATACTTAGGTACTCTGTGGGTGGAGATGTATATGATATATTCTATGGTGATCACACTCCGGGGAACCGGCATGCTAGATGAATTGTTGAATATCAATTATTATGTGTTTTATTGCTATATAAATCTAATCCAAGCGAGTACCTACGGCACTATAGTAACGTCATAGTAGGTAAAAAAAATTGACAAGCTTGTTTTTCATACAGTTTCAGGCGGTTGCGTGGTCTATCTAGAACTATGTGTGTGGGTAGAACGCAAGAGTACTTAGGTACCTAAGTTCCTTCCTTCCGGGTAAACCAGCGGCAGACTCTAGTTTTAGAGTTGACGATTCGGTCAAAAGCTTCTGACTTGATTTATTTAGAAGATTTGTTCGTTTTTTAACTGACTTCAAAAAAGCAGGAGGTTATCAATTCGGTTGAATGTTTTTTTTTTTAATGTTTGGTACCATAGAACTTTGAGAATTAACCAAACTTTAAGAAGTACTTTTGAACTTCATAAACTCAATATAATTTTATTTTTTGTATAAGAACTTGCGTAAAAGTTTAACATTCAATATTTTTGGTGGGATTTTAATATTTACATCAAAGAAAATCATTTTTACCCCAAATTACATCCTTTTTGTTCAGCTTTGTACAGTAAAGAATGGTGCTGACATTCTTGAAATCGATTCTGTTAATACTCTTCTTCATCCTAGGTGATCGCTCGAAGCGATATTACCTAATTTCTTTGTACATATCTGAAAAATTCAATTTACTACCCTATAAGCAAAACATTGGATAGAGGAGGTTGGGCAACACTGCGTAACTAAGTTCGTTGAGTTTTTTTTTGTTTTGTGAATCTCAGATTATATTTTATTTATTCAAAACGGATCTACAAAGAGTTAAAAACAATTGTAATACCAAAATAGTATTAACGCACACAACACACAGTTTAGCAGCAAGCCATCTTTCACGAACATAAATAAAAATATGAGAGTTTATTTGATTTTTACAATCATAAAACCAAAATCATGACCCTCCTTTTGCTTCGCCTCAGCAAGAAATAGCATATTAATGAAATTAAGTAAATGCTACTATAACATATTTATCTCCAAACTGACCGAGTGTATATATACCGAGGTACCGACCCGCCCCTCCCCCCTCTATCAGGGGCTTGGGCTTACCCTATTAAATCAAACTGCGGCCTTGCGTTCAGAATTAAAAACAAAAGGTATTAACCCATTGAATTTCGGACGATAAATTAAAAACAAAACGTGTATTTTTTATTTGTGCGTGGACAGGACGATAAATGTTGATTGTGGAAACAATCGCGAGTTTTCCAATTAAATTGGTACAGGGTCTGCGGGTATTGATAACGAGAAAGGTTTCTCTAAAAACAACACTATCCTTTTTCGCAGTCAGTAAAAATACTGTAAATAATTTCATCAACAACTAAAGGATTTTAGAAAATCCTTCGCCAAGATTTCGATATTATATGTAAATACACACGCCTACGAAAAATATTGATGGATTTTTAATATAAATAAGTACCCACTCCAAACAAAAACGATCCATTCTTTGAAAGAAAAAATAAAGATAAGTTGATCCATTGTACATCCATCACGTAGAGTTCATATTTCTCCAATAACGTGGAGTGATCAATCCAATACAACACGAGGGCAAATAACCGAATAATTTGAGTACACAAGTGGAGGACGTAAGGCGGAGCTCCGTTAGGGCGTTCGTAACGGGGCTACGGCGTAGCGTGACGAAGCACCTCTCGTAGCAATCACAGAGACGATAGATCTCTTCATCAGTTATGTGACCCTGGTACTTTGGTTTATAGATAACTAGGTATGCGCGATGCACCGATGTGTGGAAACATAAAAAAATCTAATTCTTTGTTTTAATCTTTATCTTTAGATTTTGAAAAGTGTTTGTGTATGGACATCACCTTACCCAGAATCAGTCGTGAGTTAATAAAAACATTTCGGTCCCGGGATTTTTCATTTCCTTTCAGCAGAAGCGTTACGCAGACAAAGACTGTGTGATAAGCACGAAATGCTTGGACTTGGGTACAAACAATAATAACAATCTAAACTTTAATCATATCACATAAGTCCAAAGTTTTCAGTTGTACTTTCTCGTGTCATAAGTGTCGCCGAACACGGGCCACCGGCCACAGCCACAAAACGCCGCCACCGGCAAATTTCCTGTAGTTTTCATACATTTTATATAGACTCGCCGCACACGGTAGACGCCGGTGGCCGCCACAAGCTACAAAACACCGCTACTCGCTTCTTGTGGCAGCCACCGGCCACTACGCACGTAGTCAATGACCGCAAGAGGCGACTACCGGCCACAAGTGGCTGTCGCGCGCTTCAACTATTTTTGTAGCTGCTTCTCGTGGCGGCGTTTGTGATTGTGGCCTGTGGCCCGTGTGCGGTTTTACCGATCCTACCGACCCTGATTTACCGATAAAATACTTATTCAAAATATGGATAGAGAAACCATGAAGCATAATATTCCAAGCTCTGCTAGAAGAAAGAAAAAGATGATTATCTCGAAAATGTCTGAAGTCCATAGTCGTTGCTATATTTATCTAAACAAGGCTGTCTGTGTCCTCCATTACTCAATTTCCGATCTCCGTCGATTGTCGATCGACAATAAAACTGAATAATCAAATATGGCGTCGAGGAAATTAGTTTGCTCGTCTGGTTTGCATTCACAAGTAAACGAATTGTGCCCTAAACATGTTGTCTGCACAATTTTGGCTTTTTATTGGATTTAAATTGTTTTAGTACAGTAAACACAGCGAATATAATAATAATAGAACAGCAAGGTGGAGTATGTGAATCCAAATATTATAATTTAAGAACTGTATAGGTACCATACTTCATGCAATAAACGATTTCATTTCAACAAATTATATAAATATATTTAATAATAAATCCGCTTAATTTCTAAACAAAGGTTTTAATTAACTTAACTTTAGTTCAACTAAACCAAAGAGTCAAAGAACAGAAAACCAAAGTTTAAAGATACGACACGTGTTTCGCCTCTACACGAGGCATCATCAGGAGGTGTGGACTCTCGTTTCAAACTTCGTCGAGTCCACACCTCCTGATGATGCCTCGTGTAGAGGCAAAACACGTGTCGTATCTTTAAACTTTGGTTTTCTGTTCTTTGACTCTTTGGTTTAGTTGAACTAAAGATAAATTAATTAAAACCTTTGTTTAGAAATTAAGCGGTTTTATTACTAAATATATTTATATAATTGGTTGATATTTATGGATTTCCGCAAAGTGACGCCTGAATCAATCAATTATCTGATTTCATTTCATTTCATTTGCGAATAAGGTAAGATCAGATGATTGATAACATTTGCTTTTTTTAAAAACACTGTAGGTACTTGTAAAATAATTTAATATAAGAATTTAATATGTTATTTTGGTGAGTTATTAAATTTTTAATGGGGTCTTAAAATTCAAATGAGTTACGAATCAACATAAATAAGTTAGATATTTGTTTATTTTGACTACTTGGATGTTCATTAATAATAATAATAAAATCTATTTATTTAGACATCAAGGTCCATAAGTGTTAGTAATACCTACTTACTATCTAATCATAGAAATAGGTGTGAGTATTTAAAAACTAAGAGAAACTTATATCGACTTGCACCAAACTTTCAAAGTTCCTAAGCATTTACTTAACTCGTTTGACAGTAATTGCTTAGGGACTTTGAGAGTTTGTTGCAAGTGGGCATTAGTCCTTATTAAGCATAATAAAAATAATATAAGCATTTAGCAACACAGTCGTTTAAAAAAATCAAAACCTCATTCTTTAATTTTGAAACTTAAAGCCTGTATTACTTTTTTATTTCTAGATCATGAATAAAATAATAATATGTAGCTATTTTCAAAAGCTCAGTTGGAAACATGAAAACAAAGCAATGGTCATCCGCGGCCCTGCGAGTAAACCTCGAGGGATGAATATTTAAATGACATCGACATTCGACCCTTTTCTGATAAACCAATGTCTATCTGTCCATTGTAACCTTTTTAGGGATTCCATATCGTCCATAGAATGTCGTCACTGGCAGTAAATTCTTTACTAGATATAACTTTTTTCTTCCATACATTTTTAAAAACCATAAAAAGCTTTTCTTATAAATTTTATTTTTAGTATCCAATGGACGAGCTTTGACACAAAAAGTGTTCAAGTTGGTAATATAACATTCCAATACTATGTAGAGTACTGGGCACAAACCACGAGTGAGAGACCGAAGAATAGAATTATTCTCATCTGTCACCCTGCTCTGTCCACCTAGGGTGACAGATGGGACAAAAAAGCTCTATCTGTCCACCGTTGCTAAAAGGGTGACAGATGGAACTAGCTGGTGTCCGCGGTCTCGCCCACGTTCGTGCCGACATAAAAAAGTCTAATATTATTTTCTAGCTCTTAGACCCCATACCGAATTTAATCTCAATCGGTTCAGTAGTTTAGCCCTTAAAAGGACCCATAAATTTCTTACTACAAAAAGTTTAACTCTGGACTTACTAGGATCACACAAAAGCGTATAAAACACGTATATACGTTGGGCGGCTCGGCGGTTCGCGTTGGGCGGTTATTCTGGGCTTTACGATCAATTTATGACGTTTGGCCTCCGTTTGACATTTTCATAGACAATAACGCAAACCGTGAGTTACGAGCGCCTGAACGAATATTGCTTAGTAAGTGGCTTGCATCAGCCACTACTACCTATTTCTTTACATACTGGGCCATTTTAGTGGTTACATGTCTCTGCTGATTAATAATACCTACTCTTTATCATGAATTGTTGTTTACAATTCTTATTGTGAGATATAATTATAATATTGACATTTTCACGTGCGATATCAATAAACCTAGAAGAGCTTGTACGTATTATGAATCAGGAATGGCGTTTTAAATTATTGTAGAGATAGAAGAAGTATAATAAGGTTAGTCCGTTAATACCAGAATTAATCAATCAAATAATCCGTAGGTAATATTAGAATTCCTATTTCTTATTAGACTGCCAAGAAAAATCAAAAGTATTTTGGAACTGTATTGTACGGAAATGAGCATCCACAGTTCAATTTTCAAATTTTTTCAAGGCAGTAAAATAAAAAATTGGATTTTTGGAAATGGGCATAATTATTCTCTTTACAATTCCGGGTGGCGCCCTCTGTCGAACATTACGAAAACAATACAATATTATAACTTGAGTAAGCTGTAAATGAATTCCGCTCAATTCCCTCGAAATTGTTAAAGGTATAAACGCCTGTTTAGCATTGAAAAGATTTGCATCTATTACCTTCGGCCCATTTTGCGCGTCCCGGCCCTCAGTGGTTTAAGGGCTCAAATCTTGGATCTGCTGTCGTTTGAGGTAATTACATTGCACAATAGAACGGCTAGTTCACTACGTACCTTACTTTGATATTTTAAAACCTTTTTATGTGAGCGGATGAAATAAAAGTCCCCTGAAATTAAGATGCAAGATGAATACGTTTGCGTTTGATTTTTAGTTTAACTTTAACTTTTTAGTGCACGAAAGGAGCCTCCTTGAGGTGCAAAATCCATTCACCACACTGCACTGGTTCAAAAGAACTAGTGACACGATAAGAAGATGCGTTTGATTATATATATATATGTATGGTTGATTGTTTGACCGACGATATATTCCGAATCACTTACTTGCCCGATCTTTTGGCAGGTAGGTGAGTAAACTCAAAAGTATTTCAAGAGTGTAGTAATGACCTAGTGAAATATACGGGTTATGAACTAGAGTGGGATATGGGTTATAAACTTCAATTACATACTAAATTTAATGATATTCTAATTCAGTAACAAACAATACACCCCCTCTTTAATAGTAGATTATGCACTAAAGGGATAAAGCAGTGTCTTAAGGCCCATTTACACGATACCATTTTCTTGTATATACAACGGCAATAATTGAATGCAATACATGACGCGCAATTATTGATCTTCAAGAATTGTAAGTAACTGTTTACACGCGGCAATAAGTAAAAAAATGGAATGCAATTATTGTATGAAAGTCTTGACATAAAATAATTGCTGATGCCTTTTGTTTACACAAATACAATTATGTTTAGGCGATTATTGCTGTCGAGTTTTGACTTGTCTAAACATAGACTTGTAAGTGCGTGTACCATTTTTCAGCGGGTTGCTTCAAGTATTGCACGTTTTTGCGCTGTCAAATTTTCATTCAAGTGTTGAACGTTTTAGAAGCTACTATTTTATAAAAATACTAGCTGTACCCGCGTGCGACTTCGTCACCCGTGGAAGAATTGTTCATTGTCAATGTTGTTTGTTCCACCCGCGAAAGAAATGTCATAGAATATAGTCAAAGTGTCAGTAGTAAGCATGTCAATCGATACTTGCACATTTTCAATCCCTCTTTTTACCCACTCGAAAATTGAATTTAGTAGATAACTGAAAAACATGGCGGTACTTATCTTCGGAAATCATAAAAATGCAACTTTCAATGAGATATTGTGTATACTTGAGGAGACAGGCTCATTCAACTTTAGGTCCAATAACTCCTACATTCCGTACTTTCACATCTTTTAACTTTTAATTTGAAAATCAATGAAACCCGTATCTTATTATTTGTTTTGATGAACATAATTCCAAAGTTTAAGATAGATACACTCATAAAAAAAACTGTTTCCATACAAACTTTAAACTTATATCTACCCTCTGAAGAGATTTAGCGTAATATTATATAGCCCATAACCATTTCAGGCTTTGTAGCTATGATATCATAAAGTTTCAGTCACTTTACGTGATGGACGAACACACAAACCCACAAACAAACAAACAAACAAAGTCTTGCAATCAAAAAAAAATATTTTGAAGCATGTTAATTAATCTCGTCTGAACACGTTTCCGTCAAAAAAAACATATGTACAGAAATTCGGGGTCTTCTGCTTTATTTTTATATATAAAATAATTGAGTCAAAAAATTTTAAAATTTGGTTGTGCTGATTTAATAAAGTTCATTGAAAATATACACCACCAATTTTTAATAACCAAAAATACTTAAAAATATTTCGATGAAAAATATATCATACTTTTTCCATATCTGTGTTCAGAAACGGCAACTGATTAGGTCTGCGTATTTTTATTTCTAGTGATAGAAAATTTACGGTGTATATTAACATACCCTCACTCACTGCACTTATGTTTGCATATGAAGAGAGAATCCAGTTGAATACAAGAATTGCTTGAGAAATTATAGCATGTGCCGTTTATACCAATACAAGTTTTGAAACAAAATTTGTATGACAGATCAAGAATGTTACGTGTTGTTTAGACCATGCAAGTCATTTATTGCTTCAATTCAATGGTATGCAACAGGCAAGAAACTTGCATCGTGTACATGGGCCTTTATGTCGCGGGTGGCATATTGAACCCTGAGCTAACGAGTAGGGAGTTATGTAGAGTCCTGAGTGACGCGAGAGGTTCAAGCTGCCCAAGACGAAGACAGGCTTTATCCCAGAGGAACATACTCTACTTTTCACACCTTCTGCGAGGCAATAAAAATCCAGGGCTCCGAACTCAGCACTCAACACCGTCTTTTGTTTCACAATCTTTGAAGTCGCGCCTTTTTTTCTTTTTTTTTATGAGTGGCCAGTTCGATTTTAGAACAAATCTTTTTACAATGCCATATGGGCGTTCTTTTACTTAGAGTTTTCCACGAGTTTCCACCCGAATTTGACGTTCCAAATTCAAATCACATTACTACCCTTGGGAGTTTCATACAACATTATCTCCCTTGGTAGCTAATGTTTTGCTTTACCTAGATGATAGCATGATATGTAATTGGATATTGTCGAGCAGGTGGTGTGAAAACATATTTTAATGGTTTGACCAAAGTATTGGTTTGGTCAGATCATGGGTCAAAAGTGGCCATTTTTCTTCATAAAAAATAGCCAAGCATTTGTGTTATGTTATTTTTGAAATGCACAAGCTATAGTGGTTTTGGTATGCGGACACTAGGTCAAACTGGAATAAGACCATAGATTTATACCTAAGACAAGTCTCTGGTTCGAAATACACAAAGGGCTTTAATGTTGCTTATGCAATGGTGGTATCTCTGTCACGACCCAACCGAGATTGTAGGATCTTAGTTATGAAAAATATTTCTGTCAGTTACCGATTTAATTGTAATAAATAAAAATAAAAATCTAAATTAATTACAAATACTAATTGGAATCAGTTTCATTATCAAGTCGATCGTTTAGTTTTACATTGTACTGGTGTGTATAGTAAAAAATACTAGTAAATCAATCTAAAAGTAAAATTTTAAGTACACACTTTAAACAGTACTTAAAAAACGTTAAAAAATTGTATTAAAACTTCTAAAAAATATAGTTTTTCACAGGAGATGGGAAAATCTAAAAATAAAACAATGACAATGTGGAAAATTATTAAAAGAGTCACCAATAAGCCAAAAAAGTTGCGAACCGAAAACTTAAAAATGCTATCAAACGATATTCAGATACAATGCCCTCTTTCTGTTGCTAACATCTTTAACAGTTACTTTGCATCTGTAGGAAATAAACCTCAATTACTAAATTCAAATCCTTCTGTACCTAGTCTAGCAGAAACGCTCGTCGTAAATTCTATATTCCTACAACCTGTAACTAAAAAAGAAATTTTTCGCTTAATACAAAATCTACCGAACAAGCAAAGCTGTGGCATAGATGGTATACCTTCGTCCCTTATTAGAAATTGTGCTGATGAGCTAACGCCTCCCTTAACACATTTAATTAACCAATCATTTACTGATAAGATATTTCCGAATAGATTGAAAATAGCACTTATCAAACCTGTATTAAAAAAGGAGGTAAATCTACAGAACCTAGTCACTACCGGACTATATCAATACTTCCAGTTTTTTCAAAAAAATTTGAAAGGGCGATGTCTAATAGAATCACTAAGTTTTTGGAAAAGTATAATATTCTAGATAAAAATAAATTGGGTTTTCGAAAAAATCGCTCCACCACATTAGCGATATATAACTACACACAAGAAATATTAAAATACATTAGAGATAAATGCTATGCTGTAGGTCTCCTTCTGGATATGTCTAAGGCTTATGACAGAGTTTCACATGAAATTCTCCTTAACAAATTATACGATGTGGGTATCAGAGGAAATGCTCATAAATGGATGAGTTCATTTCTCAAAGATAGGATGCAATGCGTCCAGATTGAACACATAAATGGAAATAACGAGTTACAGAATATGCAATCTGAAATGCTAAGCACAAATTGGTCCATACCCCAGGGAAGCGTTATAGGATGCATACTTTTCCTAATTTACATCAATGATCTCCCAAAAATGACAAACTCCTATTGTGTAATGTTTGCTGATGATATATCTTTGCTTTTTAAGTGCCCTAAAAATTCCTCTCTAAACTTCAACAACAACATAATAGAAACCTATACTACCGTTAAAAACTGGCTCAAAGACCATAATTTAGAAATAAATAATAAGAAAACTAATCCTATTCAATTCAAACCTTATCAAAAAGAATCACTTAATTTAGAAATAATAACAAAAATGCTAGATATTAAAGAAGTAAATGAATTTGATTTATTAGGAATAAAAATAGACACTCATCAAAACTGGAAAAGTCATATTGAAAAAATAAAAACAATAATATCTCAGTTTCTATATGCATTAAACATTCTTAAAACAAATTCAAGTAAAGAGTGCGCCCTAGCGTCATACTATGCGTACGCCTACGCATGGCTACGATACAGTATAATAATGTGGGGCCATAGCACAGATGCCAAAAATTTGTTTATTTCTCAAAAGAAATGTCTCCGTATAATTGTTAATATTAGGCGGAGAGACAGCTGTAAACCTCATTTTAAAATTGAAAAAGTCCTCACTTTACCCTCTATATACATCTTGGAAACACTATTGTTTGTTAGAAAAAACAAAAATCTATTCATACACCATAGAAATGAACGCCACAAAAATAAGTTGATCTTACCAACACCTAGGATTGAAATGTATAGGAAAAGCCCAGAATATCGCTGTATTCAAATTTATAATAAGTTACCAGACAGCCTAAAACAAATTGAAAAAGATAGCACCTTTCAAAACAAAGTAAAATCCATTCTAATAGATAAAACTTATTACAGCATAAAAGATTTCATGGAAGATGATTGTATAGGAAAGGCTTAAGTAGGTAGGTTTTTAATTAAACACCAGGTAGGTAGGCATTATACCCTAATAAATAAAACACATATATAACAATTTAATTTCATTTATTGTTAAAAGATTGAAGTTTGTTGTAGTATGTTTTTGTGTAAAAGTTGAATATTTAATAGATTTTAATTATATAATATAGAAATATATATATAGTAGGTTTTAATCATTAGCTCTAAGCTCTTTAGTCAAATTGATGTTTCAATATTATTATTAGTACAATAGGTACTATTCAAACAAAATATAGGCACCTATAAGTTTAATAAGTTCCTATTAAGATTAAGAGTCTTTCATAATTATTTAAGGAATAACTAGATTGCTGTACCCTAGCAGGGTCTTTATATTTTAAGTACTTAGTAATTAGTTTTCAACTGTATCTAGGCTTAAGTATAAGGTGCAATAAAAACATTTGAATTTGAATTTTAGTAGATTAAAATCAAAACAACGAGCCACGAAAAAAATACGAAGCGAGATAGAGCAAAATCATATTTTTTTTCACTTTTTTTCGGATGAAAGATTAATTCAGTTGGCCGCAGATGGCCGTTACTGCGACACTGGACTCTGCCGTCTCGCTGCGTATAGGTACGAGATTATAGCAGATTTTTATAGTTTTTTTGAGGTTAGGTCATCATAACATCCTAATAAATTGATTAAGGTTGCGATGTCATCGATTTGTGAACCTCTTCATCGTGTCACTTGTTCTTTCAAACCAATGCGGTGAAAGGATTTCAAGTGCGCCTCGAAGAGGCTCCTTTCGTGTACTAAGTTGTGAACTGAAATCGGGAAGTGCTCGCAATTTGTTTATGTTACAATACAAACCCTATTACCCTTTATCTCATATGTTTTTACCAAGATCTGGTAAACACTAGTGTCTGTACAAAACCCAAGGCGCTTCTTCCCATTGAATCCCATCGCTCAATACGAATGTCCCGTATCTTATCTCATCTCGCCCGCGCTGGGTTGCCACTCTGGGGTACTTACCCTAATTTGGGGTAATTGGAAAGTGAGAGGCCATTGTGGTCGGAGATGTTTTCTTAGGCCGAGATTTGATGTAGATTATACTCGAGACTTGGATTGATGGGTCAGAAGGAGCTGACATTAAATTAACTGGAGAGAAAATGGACGGTAATATAAAATTGCCTAAAATTATATCGGGCTAAAAGTAGCGTATGCCCTTTTTCACGTCCTAAATTATTTCTATACTTACAAAATTTCAGGTCAATCGCTTGAGTAAGTTAAGCGTGATAACGTTACAGACATTCGCAAATCCAACTTTCATTGTAATGACCTTCTTCTGAGTAAATTCCTTGCCCAGACCAAAATACGAAGAAAATCGAAGAAGTGATGAATAAGGTGATTGATGAAACACTTCCCTTACGTAGTCTCCTTACCGAGCCAAGTCACGGGCGCACCGTAGTACAGATAAATCACAGCATTACAAGTGACGTCCGGATTGGACACAAATAAAGAATCCAACTTAATCAAATGGACAATAGATACTGACTTTACTACTTACTATGTCAGTCACCAGGACAATCTATTTTGAACCTTGATATCTTGAATCTAAAGTCCATTTTCATTTGCATAAGTTCATTGATACTATCATAGGATGTACTCACTGTGTAACTTTCTAGTTTTGTCAATTTTTAACCTTAATACCGTGATAATAAAGTTGTATTTCTTTGAACAAGTTTATTTCAAAAGGTTTCTGTGCAACTATGCCGCAGTGTTACAAGCTGTTTTGAACTTTATTTTGCTGCATTTTAGGGTCGGAATTCATTCAATAGAGTTACGGTTTTCAGTAATACGAGAAAGAACAAGATAACCTCAAAGGCTTGCGATAACAAACAGTTACAATATTTGTAAAGCTATTTTTGTATATTTTGTAACTCACCGTTTGTGACTCACCGTTTGTGAATAATGTTTACATTTTACGGCTCTTTTATACTAAAAATACAATTTTCTCCAGATCTTGGTTATTTTCTCATCCCCATCAATTCACATCTAAGTCGAAGGCGTCTCCAAAGTTGAGTCCACTGAGCCCAAACTTCGGCTCTACATCCTTTTCCCAGCAACAGTACGTTTATTTTCATGTCATGTTCACCTAATGCCTAATGCCTAGATCACACGTACCGAGTACTCGGCCGAGACAGTAAAATGTTACTCGGCCGATAAGTACAGTGAAAGCTTACCGCCGATAAGTACCGAGTACTCGGCCGAGAACACTGTCTCGGCCGAGTCGATGCTATACAAGACTGAATCACAAAGCCCGGCACAGGACAACACATTTTAATCTAGCAGACAAATGAACAGTTTTGACGTGACTACGTCTAATAAATCGATGAACGCCGGCTGCATGCACGAAAACGTTGACGTCATTGTCCGGCAACGCTTATTGTCCGATAACGCTCATTGTCCCGTTACGCTGGTAGTCACGTTAATCTATCGTCCGTAAACCAACTTTACAGGCAACAATTTTTTTTCATACTTTCAGTGGTTAGGCCAATCGTTTTCAGTCAGTCAGTCAATCGGTTAGTTAAGATAAATCCCTTTATATCATACAAGATATATTCAGATATTTTTAAATTAATGTCGATAAAGATTTTTGTTTTGCTTTAGATTAAATATTTTTAAACACGGTCAATTTTTGATCACCAGAAAAAAAATACGCATAATCAGTTGCCGTTACTGAATACAAATAGGGCGAAAAAACTTTGAAAAATTGAGTCGAATTTTTGACAAAATAAATTGGATAACTGTTACTGTTAGTCGTTTTTCAATGGATATGCGACAGGCGGTACCCTTTATTGATAATAATTTAAGTTTTATACACCGTTTGGGTACCTTTTTTTTTTTTTTTTTTTTTTTTTTTTTTTTACATGGGGAAATCCTCATGGATGCCCACCACCCTTGGGGGAGGGCGGAGGGGTATGTCGGACTCTTACCGACTAAAACCCCATGGTGGCCGACCTCTGCGCATTAGAAGGGCCCCGGGATATCTTAAAGAACACGTACCGGTGCCCCTCACGCACGTTGCCTTTAAGGCCCATCCCAGGGAAGGCTTACGCCAACCCCAAGTTCCGCTTGCAGTGCACGCCACTTGTACACTGCAGCCATCCCTGGATTCGAATAGGAGCGGCCAGAGCCCCCACTCCGACCGCTCTCGAACCCTAAAGGATCTCCCTCGTTAGCAGGTGCCGCCACCCCCTCATGGGGCGGACGGCCCGGGTTGTCCGTTGAGGACTTCCCGGTCCCGCTGTCTCCGAGCGGAGTCACGTCTCACGCGACCTTGCTGAGTCTCTGGTGGAAGAGACTCAGTCTCCATCTCCTCCACGGGTAAGGTTCCGCACACCTGATCCCCTTTCGCCTTTACGGCGATTGGAGAAGGCAGGGTCACCTTTACCCGTTTCCTCATTGGTGGTGTGCAGCATTTGCCACCCATCCTATGGTTGGCCGGTCGGCCAAGATCCGCACACACGGAGCACCGGAGTGGTGCATCGCATTGGGCTGCCAGATGACCCGGCTTACCACATGCGTAGCACTGTGTGCTGCGATCCACCCCGCCCTTGCAGAGTGCCTTCACATGCCCGAATTCATGGCATCGGTAGCACTGCAAGGGCCGTGCTCCCAGAACCTCCACTCTGGCCGACGTCCAGCCAACCAAAAGTCGTCCTCCCTCCACCACTTTGCACATCGTGGCAAGCGGGCATCGCACCCAGATGGTGCTCAGAGTTGACGGTGAGCGGCGGATTTCTCCCACCTTCACGTCTCCTACTGAACATCCACCGGCCGCAGCGACTGCCTCCCTGACCTCCATTGCGGTCACACCATCGTCAAGGTCTGAGACCCTGATGTCCCCGGTCTTCACCGGGCGCGCAATACGCACGCCCAGGTCACTCAGGGACTCCGTCATCTTGGCCGCCAAAGTATCGGCTTTAGAACCGCACTCGGGGCCTGATATCTCCAGTATTACGCCTCCCGTGATGGATTTCTTAAACTGGACGCTCTCAATCCCAAGCGTCGACAGCTTAATCCGCTGCTTAGCAGCTGCCATCACGGAGGCGTACGTCGTCCCTTGGTCCGTTACTGTGATCGCTACGGCGGCCGAGTTCGGAACCCTAGCCGGTCTCGGTGTTACCTTCCTCGTAGTCGGGGCCACTTTTGGTCTCAATCCAGGCGTACGTGGTGGCTGAACCTTCCCGTTTACCACTGTTGCCCACGTGGACGTGGACGCTGTGGAGGTTCTCTGGAGCGGTGCCGGTACCGCGGGTAAAGGGGCCACGGGAGGAGCTGTAGGCAAATGGCGTGAAGCCCTACCCTTGCCTTTCCTCTTACTTTTGGCCCCTGAGACCTCATTTTCCAGCCCATCTCGAGGACGCCCAAGCAAAGCTACAAAAGGAGCCAGCTTCGCGTCCAACATTGCTGCGATGCGCTTCATCAAGGCAGCCTCCATATCCTGCGTAACATCTGCCACTGGTTCGGCCAGCGTTTTCGGCTTGGCTGCCACTACCGTAGCCGTTTCGGCCACCGTTGCTTGCTTGGCTGGACCACCACCTTCCCGTAGCCGCGTCAGCTTGACCACTGGCACCAGGGCCGGTGCCGGGGTCGAAGCTTGTTTTAGGGCCAGCACCTTTTCTTGATCTTCCTTTGAGATGCGGATCGACTCTCTCAGCCCCTCTATTTGTGCGGAGAGTGCAACAACGCTCGAGCGCAACTTCGCGTTTTCTACCTGCAGCTTCTCTATCTCGGGGTCCCTGGTAGCCCGTTTCACGAGCTCCTCATTCGAGGCTCGGACCTTTCGCACAGCCCCACGTAGGAGTTGGACGTGCTCGCCCTGCAGGTTTCCCGAGTTGTCCGCCACTATCTCTACATCCCGTAGCCACTCATTCAGACTTGTTGTGAGCTCTGAAGTGGGCTTGCTCTCGTACTCCTGTACTAAATCTTCGACTGTAGGCAGTTTCTTCTTCGCCCTTGTGTTAGTGAAGACCTCGTCTTCAGCCACACTCGCCGTCCCTTTTGTCGAGACCTTTTTGGCCGGTCTGTTGTCTTTTCCCGCTTGTTTTCGGACCCTCTTCCTGGTCGACCTAGATGAAGCTGTCGACGCCACCGACGAGACGGACATATAAGAACTGTCCGTCTCATTTCCGTCGCTTGCTGGTGCCACTCCCTTATCCCTATCCGTCCTACTATTAATCTCCGTTTCCGTCGTCTCCTTCCCTACATCTTTAGTTGTTTTTGTTAAGTTATCCATACAATTCCCACGAGTATGGGGGATCTAAAAGGTCCGTCGAGTTGGTGCCCCCTGCAACCCGATAAGCCTATGGTGGACTAGGGGGGATAACCCTAGCCCTTTTACCCGCCACGAGCGTTCGGCTGGCGCTCTGACGGGGGACGCAGCATCTGCCGACCTGCTTGCCGACCATGCAACCCATCGCCCTGCGTCCGCGGCTTAAGTTTAAGAATTTATTATAGAGGTTATTTCCTCGCGGCCCGGCCAATGAAGGCAAGACCCCCGTTCCCTTCCACTTCCGGGTTTACGGTTTGCAGGATAGCGACCTCGTGTCTGCCCGGCGGTAGTGTGAGTACACACCGGGCCCATCACTGCCTCCTCCCGGCGGAGCAGGCTTCCTGCCTCCGCCCGCCTCCATCCACCACGCTCTCTGCCAGGCCAGAGAGACGCATGGAGAGGCTGACTGCCTCTTAGCACCACCCGGGGAAAACACGTGTAGGGTATCAAAGGGTATCCTCCTACGGACGTGGGCAGCCGGCGTCCCCACCGTTTGGGTACCTACCTCGAGCCAGCTCGCAAAAGCTCGGCTCGGGCGCCGCACTCGCGCCGCTATCACTCTGTAATTTTGTAGAAACCCAAAATTCTGACTGCACAGATGCAACGTAGTACCCCGTCTGCATTGCCCATTACATTTTTTTGGTATTTAAAAATTGGTGGTGTATATGACCATCCACCAGGATGAGGCCCTTGCCTTGCGATCTGATGGTCGCGGGTTCGAATCCCGATGGTAGTCATGCGCAAATGGGTTTTGTCAGTCGAAAAAATCTATGCATGCATCTCACGTTCCCGCAACGGTGAAGGAAAACATCGTGAGGAAACCAGCATGTCAAAGGAAAGAAAAAAAAATGTTCTATGGCATGTGACATCCACCAATCCGCATTGGTCCGCGTGGTGGATTAAGAACCATTCGCTCTCCTGGCGAGAGTAGGCCTGAGTCCCAGCAGTGGGAACATTATAGGCCGATTATGCCCCTCGGCATAATGTACTATTAAGTTTGTCTTGATGGTAATAGCAAGTGACATTGCTCCCCATAGTTATTGACTGGCGTGGTCGTATGGCTTGGCTTACATTGATCCCCGCGGGGTCCCCATTATGGTGGCTTCTAATGGCCTGTGTTAGCACGGGCCTGCATGTGAAAGTAGGCTAGAAGACCGCGCTGGGCCGCGGTATAGGCCGTGTGAAGCAAGTGGTCCGAGGATGCCCGGGCGAGTATTGTCGGTCCATACATGCCATCAAACACAAGGCATCAAATTATTCATCAAGCTGTCATTAGTTCTCGTTATCGGACAAAAATGGTCAAGAGGGAACAAAAATGACGTCACCCGAGGATTTCTGTCTCTATCGGCTTCGAGAGGTCCGCCATTTTCTATCAAATTTGGCGTACCATTCGATAGAAAGAACTGCTGTCAGGCTTAGGAAATTAGGCCCCTGGTCATAACAGTCATAAGAAGGTACTCCGGGTTATCCCCCGCCCCCCAATAGGGGCACCGACAGGGACAATCATCGACAGGGCCGCGGTCGAATCCAACCGGGACCCCGTGACCCTGTCAAGTGCTGATGCGCCGTCAAATCTCTCGTCTGATGACGAGTGGTTTGACGACGCATTGGCACTGAGGTGATTGAAGGAATATCAATGGGTTTTTAGTCGGTATGCCCTGGTGGTGAGCCTGACATAACCCTTTGGCCCTCCACGGCTAAAGGGTATGCATAATAGGATTTTCCCATTGTTCAAAAAAATGTCATAAGAAGGTGGCTGCAGTGGCATGCGCTTGCAGGCATGCACTGCAAGCGGAGCTCGGGGACGGCGCAAGCCTTCCTTGGGATGGGCCTCACAGCAACGGCGTGAGGGGCACTGGTACGAGTTCTGAGGATATCCTGGGGTCCCTTTAATGCGCTACTACCAGCAGCGTTACCGGACAATGAGTGTTACCGGACAATGGCAGCGTTACCGGTCAATTAGCGTTACCGGACAATGCCTGCGTTTCCGGACAATAAGCGTTACCAAACAATGACAGCGCAGCGTTACAAATGACGTCAACGTTTTCGTGCATACAGCCGGCGTTCATCGATTTATTAGACGTAGTCACGTCAAAAAAGCTTGAGAAGGGGTGATCTGGACTCGTCTGCGGCGCGCGCTCGCCTGTGCAGGTGAGTCCTTAGCGCGGCGCGGTGCGTGTTAACACAGCCCGTGTGATGCCACCATTAGGCATCCGACACCACTCCGGATTACAACTCACGCTAAACAGGATTTAACATATTGAGTACACCGTGATTTGGCAATCCTATTAACGAGTAGGTATTTATTTATTTGACCTTATATCAAAAGCAATTAATTAACTTATGTTGACTTGCACCAAATTTTTAAAGTTTCTAAGCAACAACTTTACTCGCTTGATAGTTCTTAACAGTCAGAATCACGACTGTTAAGAAATACCAAGCGAGTAAAGTAATTGCTTAGGGATTTTGTCAGTTTGGTGCAAGTAGGCATTAATGTCTTGACATTCGGCGTTGTCTAGAAGCTCTTTTTTATGCGGATGTCATTGAATGTGTAGTAAGTAGGTACCTATACTTTTTTCCAAGTTATGACGTCACTACGTACTAGTTGTGACGTCACGGCGAGTTTCAATTTAGGTAATGAATTAGGTAGGTCATTACAAATATTTGATGATGCGCCCCAGCCCCCAGTTATATCATTATCCTTTTAGGAGAGACGATACACACGGACGAAATTATTCACAATATATTTATTTACTTTTGTGAAAAAACCACAGAGTCTTATGCCGACTTGCACCAAACATTCAAAGTTCCTAAGCAATTAAGTACTTTACTCGCTTGGCAGTTCTTAACGGTCAGAATCTGGACTGTTAAGAACTACCAAGCGACTAAAGTAATTGCTTAGGGACTTTAACAGTTTGGTGCAAGTAGGCATTAAAATCTCACAATTTTATAACTATTGAGTACTAATTCTAAGCATTAGTTTAATAGTGATGTAAGTACTTTTGTACAATTTTTATTGATTATTTATTTATTTTATCAAAAGTTAATTTAGTCTTTAAACAATGAAACCCCAAGAAAAATAACTAGGCCCTTGCAGCCTTTAGTGGGTGGGTGTATACGAAAAAAATAATGATATTTACTCCTCAATTTGCCTGAAACTTAGTTTGCACGCGTATAGTTTGTACTATGCTATAGGATAAACTAGCTTTTCCACTTTGGAGTTGGTAGAAAAACTCAGTGTTTAGCATTTTCCGCAGTTTTATATAGAGCAGTGAGTCGCCGCTGGCCTCTTAAGATATTAAACAGAATAATTCAGGAAAACATTTTGAAATTCTTTCAGATTTAAAAGTGCGCCATTGTAATGTATCACAAAGGAAGGGAACACAAACAACAGTTTATTTGCGTTTTGCTTATTGGGAAAATGTAGGCGTTAGTGAAGTGTCATTTTAAGGTATATTTTAATAGTCAAAAAAACAAACAGTTTTAATTAATATTTTAATATACATCCGAATAAATGTGAAAGAAAACTTTTCAATATTCAGATCATCTACGATTAGACCCACTGTTGGTTAAAGGCCTCTTCTTTATTACAGCATTTTTGCCGATCCATATTTAAACATTATTACGGCATCTGAACGTTTTCATAAAAAAAATGAAAGAAACGCCATGTTTGTCAGAAAAAGATGTAATTTTAAAGTAATTTCCTATAAAATTGTTGTTAGAGACACCCCATATAAGATTTCTTACAGCACTTCCTGCAGCACGGGTGCTTCGGCTTTGTCTTCCTCAGCTTTAATTTGGTGGCCTTCCCCTCCCCCTTCCCCTCCTCCCTCCTTCTGAACTTGATCTTGTGCAAGTTCCCCAGCCCGTAGCGTGGGCACTTCTCCAATTGTCCGTGCCTTTTCAGCTTCTCCTTGTAATCTTTAATCTTCTTCTTCTCCAACGCTCTGTCCTTAATCCATTGATCTAGAGTCTTCTGCACCTTTATTCTATTCTCGGTTTTCACTTCAATCTTCTCCGGGTTGTTATCTTTTTTGTAGGGGTGCGCTAAATCAAAAATATTTAGGTTTATATTACCGTCGTTTCTTAGATTGGATCTTCTCTCTGCTTCTAGATTTTCTATGTTATCAGAGCTATTGTTAATCACTTTTAATTGGTCTTTCAGTTCCGTTACATAGTTTATTCCTAGTTTAGATTCAGTATCATTGTTATTCTTCAGTAACGTCAAGCTGTCGTCTATGGCTTCGTTTATTTGCTTGAAAAGAGCTTCCTTTTCCTTTTCTAGTTTTTCAATATCTTTGGTCTTGTTTTCAGCAAAAACTTGACAAATTTGAACTAAAACAAATATTATGGTGAACCTTCTGTCCATTTCAGTTTAACGAGCGAAACTTTTCCATGAAATTGTTTACGCAATATTTGTGTGGTGTTTTTTATTATTTTACAAAATTATTACTAGCGAGGTTTATTGCTAGTGCTTGCAACATACCTTCTTGTTATATTGCTCAAAAAGGAATTGAACATGCTATATAAATAAGTAAGTATATAAGTAGACAAACACTGATAACTTTTTTTTTATGAAGATGGATATTTGCATACAAACAAACATTACTATTTCAGCAGATACCACCCACCGCCTTACTAACTGCGTGATATTTTTATGCAATTATATTCTGGTGTTTAAAATACATTGACGTGGTGGCCGAGTGGATGAGGCCCTTGCCTCGCGATCTGATGGTCGCGGGATCTAATCCCGGTGGCAGTCATGCGTAAATGGGTTTTATCGGTCGAAAAAATGTATGTATGCATCCCACGTTCTCGCAACGGTGAAGGAAAACATCGTGAGGAAACCGGCATGTCAAAGGACAGAAAAAAAAATGTTCTATGGCATGTGACATCCACCAATCCGCATTGGGTCCGCGTCATCAAATCCGAATTCCATACAAAATGATTCGGACAAATACTCAAAAAGTACGCCGTATCATAATAATTTCTTCACACTATTCGTTTTGTCCATGTTTTTTGATTTCGTCAACAAAAAAAGCGAAGGGTTTCATACTTTAATTTAGATTTTATACGTGTTTTAAAATTAACCCTACTAACTTAAGAAGAAATTACTATAATACGGCGTACTTTTTGAATATTTGTCCGAAACATTTTGTATGGAATTCGGAATTGAGGATTCCCTTTAAGAACCATTCGCTCTCCTGCCGAGAGTAGGCCTGAGTCCCAGCAGTGGGAACATTAAAGGCTGATTATGCCTCGGTTTAAAATACCGTTTGATAATGAACTATTATCAAAAAGTATGTTCTAACTTAGGTCTGCAGATACGAAAAAGGTCTTCAAGGAAGCATTTATAAAGCTGCGCCTCGCCACGAAAAAATTTTTTTTTTATTTATATATGACTTTTCAGAGATAGGTAATAGGTACATATAACAACAAGTGAGATAAGTTCGAGTGTAATGCCTACATTTGAGATGTCTATACGAATCAGTGGTAGGGGCTAAAAGTCGAAGCGCCGCCGTCTGAACGAACAAGATAAAAAACCCAGGACATTTCCCGTGATTAGAGTAATTCCCGCAACATAAGGGGCTCTGGGGGATCTATTGAGGCTCTAACGAGGCTCTATTCACAACCACCTATTACAGATATTGCAGAATAATTATTTCAGGGAGTAAGGGACAGCTATCGCTCATTAAGACAGCTGACTCGCCTCGCCCGCGCGGTCATCTACTTGACTTCTTATAGTGGCACTAGTTCTATCGAACCAGGGTGGTGAAAGGATTTCATGTACACTTCGAAAAAGCTCCTTTTGTGCACTTTACACATGTTTTCGAACTTTTTAGGTTCTATGACATGTCGGTTTCCTCACGATGTTTTCCTTCACCGAAGCACGTGTCAATGTTAGCCTGAAATGCATTTTTTGTTCTGTAAAACTTATTAAAAGTTACTTACATTTTTCATTTTCATTTTCAATCGACTCCACAAAAAGAGGTAGTTCTCAATTCGGTTGATTTTTTTTTTATGTTTATTGCTTCAGAATTTTGTTGTTCATAAACCCTGTGACTATTCAGTGGTGTTTACGGCCACTATAACAGTCCAATTGAAGTTATTGTATGTTTTTGTACAACCTTGATTATACGCGGTCAATTTTTAATCACCAGTATAAGTCGAATTTTTGACAATTTTTTTTCCCGCCTGCATTGTCCTTTTTTTTTTGGTAATAAAAAAATTGGTGGTGTTCGTGTTCGTGAGTTCGTGAGCACCACATCAATTGTCGGTCCTGGCTGTAACAATATCGTGGTTTTTAGAACTTGGTCCGATGTTGTTAAAGATCCTCCTAGCTAGTGGCATCTCCCGCCCCGCCCGCCCTAGGCGGTCATCTCCATGTAAATATGAACGAGACGCTCGTCAGACGCTCCATTATCGCTGGAAAACCGCCTCGACGCGGTAATGACTGTGTGGGGCCACCAAACACGCGACACACTAACTAGAGGTCAAAGTTTAAACAATAATGCACCGCCCCCTGCAGACAAAATATGTGACCTTACTGGTTTTTTTCTTAGATATTAATTGTAAACTCATTTTTTAATTAATAATAATTAAAAAAAAATACTTTGTACATTTCACACAACGATTTCTTGCCCCAAACTAAGCAGAGCTTGTACTATAGGAACCAGATACCTGATATACTTTTTTTTTGTAAATACATACTAATAATACATAGAAAACACACAAATATTTCGGGTCGTATCTCATCCCAATGCTGGACTTAAAAATCATTGTTGACGTCGATTTCTAAGGTTTTTATTCTAACTAGCTGACACCCAAATATGCTCTTCAAATTTTGAGTCTCTAAGTTCAGTGGATTGGCATGTGTCTTGTCTATCAGTCAGTTAGGCACTCAGTCAAGTCAAAGCCTTTTATATAAATCAATTTAATATTGAATGACAACTTTTCTCTGAGTAGGTACTCATCTTCATCTTATCGTGTCACTAGTTCTTTCGAACCAGTGTTGTGAAAGGATTTCAAGTGCACCTCGAAGAGGCTCCTTTCGTGCACCATGTAGGTACTTAAATATATTAATATATAATTGAAATTAAAATTTACTGTCGGTGAAACATAAAGTCGGTCTACATAAAGATGGCCGAAGTGACGGCTGTGAATCCGCTAAGTTCATGGCCTCACCCGCTACAATCAAAACCCGACGACTCGATCAGCGTCGATAAAGACTCGATAATCGAATAACATCGATTACAATAATCGATACTGAAGGCGTCCCAGAAGGCGCGTTCACATAGAGCTAGTAGAGTCACAGATTTACTAATTTAGGCGATTATTCAGCGCGTAAAAAAATAAAAATGTTTATCTTCGTTCTTTAATTCCGAAGGAACTTTAAACTATTCCTGCTGCCCAGCTTTGCCTATGAATATAATGTTAAACTATATATATTCTAAGTCCTGAACTATTTTTAAACCAAACTTCAAACTAAGTATCTAACTGAGTACTGTATATTATTTATTCTTTGGTACTGTGGTAACTGAATACCTAATAAAAACTCTGTCACCTTTTTACCCAACTGCCAAGGAAGGGTTATGTTTTTCGCGCGCATTTTGTATGTATGTATGTATGTAAATTTCTGGGTTACCTCGTATCTTCCAAATGGCCGGATGGATTTCGACAGTAAAGGTATCGTTAGATTCGTCTTGATCACCCGAGTGTTCTTAAATGCGTTTTAAAAAAATAATTATAAATGCGGATTTTTGGAGCTACATAGTAAGTCGTTAATAATTTTTTGTTGACCAAACCTTTCGAGTAGGGCATCAAAATGAAGGTATTTTACAGTACATTACTGCAGCGGCCTGCATTCCAGGCATCTATGGACGAACGTGGGAATGTGGGCCGAGGCGCAGACGAGGCTCGCATAAGTGAGTCCATAATATGCCTGGTTGCGGCCAAGGCTTATATAGGACTTTTCTCAAATTCAAAGGTTCAAAATAAACACTATTAGTGCATAATGTAGTCCCCTAGTAGTAAACTACTGATGTGATTAAACCACTCAAGATATACCCATAATATAAACCACAAGTGGTTTAATCACAGGAGTGCACCGGCGTAAGCTGGGTGTAAAGACAATTACGGAGCCGACCCTACAAGCGTAAGCCGTTGCCTGCAAAGTGTGTCGGACTGCAAAACTAGCAGGTCTACTTGTAAACTATCTTCAGAATTAGGGCAGACTGCCACTGACCTGGCTTGTAATGTTGTTAATTATTTATCACTAAAGGCTGATTCACATTGATAAAGTAGCCGGATACAGCGTCACTGGATTACCTCGCTGGATCGCCACTGTATCAATGGAAACACGTTTGTATACAGTACCTCAATTATGTTTACATTGATACAATGGCGATCCAGCAAGGGAATATACATAAATATGTAATGTACGATCTCTCGAAAATTACGAAAAGTAACTAATCTTTTTTTTTTACCTGTTGTGTTCCATTGTTGGGCAAAAGTCTTTGCTCAACAATAATAATACACCAAAAAAACAATCGTCAAATATTGAAATGGACAGTTAAAACTGAAACCCTGATAAACAGAATCCACAAGCCAATTTGTAAGAAATCAATCAATCAATAATTCCTGAAAAACAATTTCACACCGCGCCACACCACACACATTCACAGCGAGGGAATCCAGTGACGTTGAATCCAGCTACTGGATCAACGTAAATCAGCCATAATGCAAACGCTGCATTCCTAATCCTCGAGTAATTTGTAGATAGGTATACCTCTTCTCGAGCTTTAGTTGTTTGCGATAGTACTTACTTGTGTACTTAAGATAAATTGCAGTTGCAGCTCAGTTATTTCACCAGTTACTCCCTTAAAACCGGAACACATTACTGTTCCATAACTGCCTGGCCGCAGTATAAAATATTTAACAATATGTTGAAAAAGATCTATGAGCCTCATGTCATGATCACACGTACCGAGTACGTGTCATACGGCCGAGACAGTGCACTCGGCCGAGTGCTCGGTACGTGTGATCTAGGCATTAGAATGCACGCCGTTCCACTATTGCCGCAACACAAATGTCCTTATAGATTGCGAGAGTGAAACTGAAAGATGTTAACTTATCTGGATGGAATCCTGCAGGGATACCTTCCAAGTTATTTTGTTACCTGGATGACCTATATTTTCTACTATACCTAATTCCTACTAACTCAAAACGAGAACGAGGAGCAAGCCAGTATACTAGCAAGCTAGTAACTAACCCATTCTAAACAGGTATTTATCTATTAACTCTAAATTGTGGACTTGAAGCGCCTCCTCGCGGATGAATCGCGACAAATCATCTCAAGGAAGCGATCGCTCATTCTAATTGACTCGGGAATGGTTTTCCTAATTATTTCCAAAATGAAATGACCTCCAAACTTGGGACTCGATTATATTGGTGCCCCATTTAATTATGACAGAGTCTTATGAATTTCATGACAAAATTGAAGAAGACAGAAAGTTTTGGTATTTTTCCTTGAATCAAGATGGAGATGGAATGATACAAATTGATTGATCTCGACGTTTCTTTGTGTATGTTGGCTGCAGGCCGCGGATGCTATACCAAAATGATCGCTCACTCACTTGAAATCCTTTCACCACCCTGGTTCGAAAGAACTAGTGACACGATAAGAAGAAGAATCGCTTCAATGGTTCTGTGATTTTATCTTAATTGTGCAACAATATATACACATTATTCATCTTTCGCTTTATATTATAGCACGAATACCTAAAATGTATTTGTCAGAATATGGGTAATATTAGAATACCGATGGAATGAGTATGGCTAATCTACCTTTTAATTACACCTACGAGTCTATTAATCTAGTCTAACAATCCGCCTAACCGACGGTGGATAGATAGGGCGGCTTGGGCGGTTTGGGCGGCTTGGGCGGGAGATGGCTCGGCGGGTAAAGTAGATGGCCGGGCGGATAGGGTAGTGGCTCGGCGGAAGTCGCAGCTAGCCGGAACGGTAGCCGAATCCGTCTCAAGAAACCCTGGTATCAGTCTAAAGGTAATGAGAATGGGTTGACAGTGCACAATATGCAGAAGGTCATCTCAAATTATATTCTTAGCTTTGAAACAATTAATTACTGAGGAGGGTATTTAAATGTTCTCAAGTCTCAACGCCAAAGTATCGATATAAAATTAAAAATAAATGTTTTTGCAAACAGGTGTTGCATTTTCTTTAAAGGTTGATGAATATTAAAAGAACATTACCCAGCAGCTTTTTTTAGATATCATTAAAGAATTGTTCGTGAAGAAGACACGTATAAAAGCACAAAGTGTTAAACTAATTTGTACTATAAACTCACAATCTTTAAAAAATGACGAATCGCAACTTATCTGTCAAAAAATATTATACACAAGAAAGCGAAAACTGAAACCTTGATATAAAAACCAATTAGCAAGAAATTCATCAATCAATAGTTCCTGAAACACAGCGTTCACTTACACATTCACACACGGAGATAAACCAGTAACAGACAAAATAGTAACCTATACCAATATATTTTCTACCCTTTCACTTTCACTTTAGTACCCTTTAATAACTTTTGTTAGCTAGAACACTCGTATTATATTGTAATCGTTACTAAATTATTCTCGCCATCACAAATTAAACTAGAATTTTAGTAACTAAGACGAGTTTTTTTTTCGGTGCACAACGCCACACACATACACACAGCACCACATTGCCCTAATCCCCCATTGACCTACTGCGCTGCTCTGTACTCTGGTCTAGGGCTACCAATTACGGAAATGCAATTAGTGCAAGCCCACAATGGACACCTGTCCCGAATCCTCGCAGTTCGGCTTACAGCCTTATTGCCAAAGGGATTGGGGCGGTAATTGCTTGCGCGCGCGCGGTGGCGCCTGACAAATTACTCTATATCTGGGTACTTAGCTTCTGTCTGTGAATTCATATAATAATTAAGCTTAAAGTTTAAAAAAACTGAAAACCCGACTGCGAAATAATTAAACATTCAATTGTCAAGTCATTATTCCAAGTTAAATGTAAACATATAACTTATACATATATTTGTAATGAATAAATTATCCGCCCGATGCTTTGCCCGTGTGGTAAAAGTGCCGATGTCCTTTTTCAGATCATAATTCATACCCGAACCGAATTGTACCACGCCCAATCGGTTCAGTCGTTTGAGTGTGATCCGGCATCGAACATTATCCTCTACACATAAAAACCATTTAAAATTTAGCTCGATTTCGTTTGTTTGGTTGTTTTAATACTTTATTGCACAAATTATACATCTAATTGTACAAAAGGTGGGCTTAATGCTAAAGCATTTTCTACCGGCCAACCTTACCGGGAGTAAAAAGTGTTTGCATGCTAAACAAAAATAAGGAATAATGTACATACTTACCTATGTACAATTATATTAACACTGAAAATTTAAACAAAATGTGGATAACAAAAAGAAGTAAGAGCAAGTTAATAACATTTAAAAGCTGATATTTGACCTTTCTTTTACTTTAAAACGTAACGTTACGTTTAAAAGTAAAACGGTACGTTTTACCTGTAAATAGGTAACCAAAAATAATTTTGAGAAAATAAAGCTTATATAAAGTCATATTAAAGATTGTAATTATACATAAAGTGCTTTGGAGAAAAAAAAACAATTCTGATTTAATTTTCAGCCCAACTCGTTGATTAGTTTTGGCATGATTGAGCAACAACATAAACATTCGTTAATCCAACCATCCATCTATACAATCCTTTGCATTAATAATAGATACTATGAGTATTTCAGAAAACAATAATTATTTTAGTACCAGAAATGCTGATATTGATGCAATAACGGAACGCTCGATAGGGATGTGACGTTATCGACAATATGTGACGACATCGATATCGATGACTAGCGATAGGTTGGTCTATAATGTCAGTGCAGAATAATTTATATCCTTGATAGTAAATTATGCTTGAGGCCAGTAATTGATTTGTGATTACATTAGTACCTACCTACTCCATACTAGTTATCGCATGGCACTTTGCCTACGTGGTAGATGGTAGACGATAACAAAAAAGTAGCAGTATTTTGAATGTTAATATAAGCCAAGAACTACATAATTTAAGCCAAATATATTTTGAGTTAGTTGAAGTACAACAAACTTTCAGTTAAAATGCTACAAAAGAGAATAAAAAATATTGATGAGAAAAATCATTATGACTAAATACAGTAACCTAGATAGAATTAATCACTAAAAGTTATACATTATTTATTACTATACAATATTTTGTTCTATAATATTAATAGTTATTAAAGAAAAAATATTATGACTAAATTAAGTCATCTATAGAAATGGAAAAATCAATAACAGAAATAATTGGTAACTCTTAAACACCAAAAAAAATAGTTTTCACTAAACCTTACCTTTAACAAAACTGCTAACCGCCTTAAATAAATTATATAAAAATTACTTTTATCGATAGTTTGCAACACTATCGACATTAGAGTCTACAACCCAATAATAAAACAATCTTGCGGCGATCGCGCCGGATATCGAACGCTTCACTCACAGCTAGGGATGCGCCTTATCGATAGACCACACTTAAGTACTGCATAACATACACTAAGATAAAGGTAAGATGAATGAAATGAATGATGCTTATAATAAATGCGAAATATTGTGAAAATGGGCGGAAACATATAATAAGTATTAAAGTACAGAATGGTACATTGAAAATGCGTCGTAAAAAGTTAGCTCAGCAACTTCTTGTACATATTGGTCCCATACTAAATTTTTAAACATAGAAGTGATAGTGCTTGCGAAAATTCATAGTTAAAATTACTAGGTTTTAACTGTAACCAAAATCGAAAAGTATTCAAAACTGGAGACATTTCGTTTTTGTTGCCAGGGTATATAAATTGTTTTAACCTGTTTTCAGCATTCATTTTGCTTTGATACTGTCATTCTTGGAGCTGTAAAGAAACACTTTTTAATCTATGCGCCGAAACCACTTAGCCGATTGAGTTGAAATTCAGTAAAGCGTTTTCTTCCAGGTAAGGCCAGAAAAGAAGAGCAGATTCGGCGTCTGACGGGTGAGTCATGCTACTATGTTGTAAGCTCGTTAGCTTTAAGAGGTATCACTAGCTATTTGGATGGGTGACCGCTCGGAACCTCTCATACAACTGGCAGGTTATTATTTTTATTGAATCTCTGTCCATTTTTTAGGTTTCGAGAGTTCGTAAAATAGCGCTTTCTTGGTTCAAAGGGCACGCTAAATTGTCTGACTCGACCACCTTTTTATACAGGGTGTCCCACGGGCATACCACATGGAGGGCTAGTAATTTAAATAATGAAGTTACAAAGTTTTGCATAATTATGACTTATCTTTATTTTTAAAAGTCATTAATACTTTCATATACTTTCATTAGTCATTAATAATTTCATACTCAAATAATGGTTTACTCTATTTCTGTCCTTTTCGACAATTTCATAGTGTTCCTTAAATTTTTGATAATATTATATTAATACGTATTTGGTCCATATGTACCCTTTCGATCAAAATCATAAAAGTAAAGATTTTTTTTATTTTGCGGGTTCGAGTGCCGGCTTCCAAAAGCGACTTTTTAAAAATCTTTCAATGCTGTACCTACCCGCTGGTGTTCAAAAACAAAGGGTTAATCTACATTAATCAAACAATTCTAATATAATTACTTAAAGTAACATGGCCGTGGGACACCCGGTATAGTCGTCAAACATTCAACCCAGATATCAGAGCATACATGACTTATACGAAAAGGGCTCGCAATTAACAGGTCAATTGAACAGGACGAGTTTTCGTTTGAAGTTGTTTCTGTGAACCTTCTTATTCAGGGTTCCGTCGCTGAAGCGTATTTAATAATACTCCAACCTTTATCTAAAGCCAAATAAAATACAGTTCAGTAAATTGAGTAGCGCTCGCTCGCTACGTCAGGCTTCAAATAAAATCTAGGTCGTTATTTCAACCGTTTAACGATATAAATCACGTTCGAATCCGCAAAAATTCAAACAAAATTCATTGTGGCATTATTGCGAAATGGTAGATATTTTTCGAAAATGTACTGCATTTTATAGGGTAACAATAGTGGAATTAAAATGGATCAAGAGTTATTTGTTAATTGAAATGATAAATGAAGCAAGAAATATATATCCCAATTCCCAGCAAATTATGTAGGTATTGATAAATTTATAGTTTAAAAATAAATAAAAAATGTTTTGATTCCGTGATTGTAAGTATTGCCATGATGTGAATTATACTAAGTGGAATCAAATATCTGAATTGAATTAAAAATGTATGTGCTAATGATGTTTACCAATTTAAAACATCACATTTTGACATGTATAAATAAACAAGTTGAGAAGTATTGAATCTTCAATTAGTTTGATTCATTCATCGATAGTCGATGTCAGAAACTATCGACATCGCCCCAGTCACAGATAACAGACAGCATTCCAATTAATTCAGAATTGAGTGCAATCTGTTCGCGCGGTTTCTCGGCGAAGTGTTTAGTTCGTGCCGCGGCCCGCGAGCGACTTAACAATATTGATACTGTCTTATTTATATTGTTTCAACTATTCTTACAATTTAATTTAAATTTAACATTTTATTTTATTAATTGCATTAATTGATTCCCCTAGGTTGTTATCTGTTATATCATCGTTACTCCAATAAAGCTAATCTTTTCGCTCTACCAATATGCAGAAATAATATTTCATTGCATAATCCATTAACAAGAATGGCTCGTCAATAGAATGACTAAGCTGGTAATAACATTGAACTCGACATTTTCGTTTCAAAGCTAGTTCCACTTTATTAAAATTGTTAAAACCATCCGCCATTTCAAATATGCTATTAAGGGGAATCGTCAAGTCAAATTTCCATACAAAATGTTTCGGACAAACACTCAAAAAGTACGCCGTATTATAGTAATTTCTTCATACTATTCGTTTTGTCTATGTTTTTTGATTTCGTCAACAAAAAAAGTGAAAGGTTTCATACTTTAATTTAGATTTTATACGTGTTTTAAAAATAAACCCTACTAACTTAAAAACACGTATAAAATCTAAATTAAAGTATGAAACCTTTCATTCTTATTGGTGACGAAATCAAAAAACATGGACGAAACGAATAGTGTGAATAAATTACTATAATACGGCGTACTTTTTGAGTATTTGTCCGAAACATTTTGTATCGAATTGGATTTAAGAATTAGCCTTAATATGAGCCCCTCTAGTGATCAGAGTGGCTCAGTAGTACATAAAGTAGGATAGTCTTAGTTTATTTTATACAAATATGAGAAATGAGGTTTCTCTTGTTTGCTTTAATTGTATTATTGTTAAGTTTGTTTATAAGTTAAGTTTAGTGATCCCTGAACTTATTTAAAGGTACGTCTAAGTAGTTAATCTGCTCGATATTTTATGTGTTGTTTAGTTGTGCGTACATTATGTTTATGTTGCAATCAAGTTCAGAATGCAATCTTTGTTAACCTATGATTTTTATTTGTGATTGTGCTGTGTTTTGTGCGTTTAAACAAATAAATAAAAAAAATATATAGGAGGCTAGTGCTGCCTGGGGCGCGACCTGCGAGTGAAGAGTGATATATAGGAGGCTAGTGCTGCCTGGGGCGCGACCTGCGAGTGAAGAGTGATATATAGGAGGCTAGTGCTGCCTGGGGCGCGACCTGCGAGTGAAGAGTGATATATAGGAGGCTAGTGCTGCCTGGGGCGCGACCTGCGAGTGAAGAGTGATATATAGGAGGCTAGTGCTGCCTGGGGCGCGACCTGCGAGTGAAGAGTGATATATAGGAGGCTAGTGCTGCCTGGGGCGCGACCTGCGAGTGAAGAGTGATATATAGGAGGCTAGTGCTGCCTGGGGCGCGACCTGCGAGTGAAGAGTGATATATAGGAGGCTAGTGCTGCCTGGGGCGCGACCTGCGAGTGAAGAGTGATATATAGGAGGCTAGTGCTGCCTGGGGCGCGACCTGCGAGTGAAGAGTGATATAAAGGAGGCTAGTGCTGCCTGGGGCGCGACCTGCGAGTGAAGAGTGATATAAAGGAGGCTAGTGCTGCCTGGGGCGCGACTTGCGAGTGAAGAGTTATATATAGGAGGCTAGTGCTGCCTGGGGCGTGACCTGCGAGTGAAGAGTGATATAAAGGAGGCTAGTGCTGCCTGGGGCGCGACCTGCGAGTGAAGAGTGATATATAGGAGGCTAGTGCTGCCTGGGGCGCGACCTGCGAGTGAAGAGTGATATATAGGAGGCTAGTGCTGCCTGGGGCGCGACCTGCGAGTGAAGAGTGATATATAGGAGGCTAGTGCTGCCTGGGGCGCGACCTGCGAGTGAAGAGTGATATATAGGAGGCTAGTGCTGCCTGGGGCGCGACCTGCGAGTGAAGAGTGATATATAGGAGGCTAGTGCTGCCTGGGGCGCGACCTGCGAGTGAAGAGTGATATATAGGAGGCTAGTGCTGCCTGGGGCGCGACCTGCGAGTGAAGAGTGATATAAAGGAGGCTAGTGCTGCCTGGGGCGCGACCTGCGAGTGAAGAGTGATATAAAGGAGGCTAGTGCTGCCTGGGGCGCGACTTGCGAGTGAAGAGTTATATATAGGAGGCTAGTGCTGCCTGGGGCGTGACCTGCGAGTGAAGAGTGATATAAAGGAGGCTAGTGCTGCCTGGGGCGCGACTTGCGAGTGAAGAGTTATATATAGGAGGCTAGTGCTGCCTGGGGCGCGACCTGCGAGTGAAGAGTGATATAAAGGAGGCTAGTGCTGCCTGGGGCGCGACTTGCGAGTGAAGAGTTATATATAGGAGGCTAGTGCTGCCTGGGGCGTGACCTGCGAGTGAAGAGTGATATAAAGGAGGCTAGTGCTGCCTGGGGCGCGACCTGCGAGTGAAGAGTGATATATAGGAGGCTAGTGCTGCCTGGGGCGCGACCTGCGAGTGAAGAGTGATATAAAGGAGGCTAGTGCTGCCTGGGGCGCGACCTGCGAGTGAAGAGTGATATAAAGGAGGCTAGTGCTGCCTGGGGCGCGACTTGCGAGTGAAGAGTTATATATAGGAGGCTAGTGCTGCCTGGGGCGTGACCTGCGAGTGAAGAGTGATATAAAGGAGGCTAGTGCTGCCTGGGGCGCGACTTGCGAGTGAAGAGTTATATATAGGAGGCTAGTGCTGCCTGGGGCGTGACCTGCGAGTGAAGAGTGATATAAAGGAGGCTAGTGCTGCCTGGGGCGCGACTTGCGAGTGAAGAGTGATATAAAGGAGGCTAGTGCTGCCTGGGGCGCGACCTGCGAGTGAAGAGTGATATAAAGGAGGCTAGTGCTGCCTGGGGCGCGACTTGCGAGTGAAGAGTTATATATAGGAGGCTAGTGCTGCCTGGGGCGTGACCTGCGAGTGAAGAGTGATATAAAGGAGGCTAGTGCTGCCTGGGGCGCGACTTGCGAGTGAAGAGTTATATATAGGAGGCTAGTGCTGCCTGGGGCGTGACCTGCGAGTGAAGAGTGATATAAAGGAGGCTAGTGCTGCCTGGGGCGCGACTTGCGAGTGAAGAGTTATATATAGGAGGCTAGTGCTGCCTGGGGCGTGACCTGCGAGTGAAGAGTGATATAAAGGAGGCTAGTGCTGCCTGGGGCGCGACCTGCGAGTGAAGAGTGTAGGTTTTCAGATACAAAGTAGTCGCTTATGTGTGTACGTTGCCCCAATCGGTTTGATTTCAGTTTTTAGCTGAATCACGCTAGAAATACTGAATTTCTAGCGTGATTCAGCTAAAAACATTCATTCATAATCCTTAGAAATTCAGTTTCATCTCTTCACATCTGAACTTAAAATGTACGGTTCGGGTCCAAATGCAATGGCGGTAAAAATTTACAATAAACTTCCAGACAAAATAAAAATCCAGGAAAATAATCACATTTTTTAAAGTTATCTAAAAGAAATGCTGTTAAAAAAATGTTATAACGAGCTTCAAGATGTTATAAATGACGTAACGATATAACTAATGTAGTTAAAATATCGGCCCGTCTCTATCAGTTGCATCAGTTGTATCAGACACCCTCAACGGGTAATATTGTGTTGCTGTACTTCTATTTATTTGACTTAACAAGACCTGAAATGTAACCTACCCAATATTTGCAATAAATACAGAATATACATTTCTTTTAAAAAAAACATATAACAAGGGTTTTTATTTTGTCAATGAATAACAAATTTAAATAAATTTAATTATGTTTGTGCTCGTATGCGTACTGCGTAGGTCGTTATGCCGTTGTTGCGTAGGCCGCTACACCGCTACACCGCTACGTCGTAGCCGCAGCGTACTCTTAGACCCTCTACAAACGTGACATTTGGTATTTCCAAAGGGCACCTATAATTAATGACGCGAAAGTTCGTCATTTTTGACGTACTTTTATTGGTATTGGAAATGAGTTTTACGATGAATGCGAAAATCATCAATCATTTTTGATAATAAAGAAACAACAAGATAATATCCTAATATTTGAATTTGGTTAGCCAGAAAAGGTTTTATTAGCTCTGAACTTGATTGATAAGTAAACTTTCATAATTAAAAAAATATATCATTGTTTGAGCAATTTTCATAACGCCATTGTGTTTTAGGATCCAGTTACTACAGGTAGGTATTATAGTAACAAAAATTATATTTTTCCTGAATGAACACAAATAAAACATAAAAAAAGAATTGAAAAGTCGATATAATCATAAAAGAATGCACTACCGAGTAACTAGTGCAAACTACTTTTAAAAGAAAAGGTCAGGAATGACCTCAAGTCGCGTCCCGCGTCCCGCGTCCCGGCCGCGGTTGAAACAAAAGAGTTCTTATCGCGGCTGTTGAAGACACAGAGGAGAAAATACAGTTGCACTTGCCGCAAATAAATTCGTATATTATGTTTTATCTTTGTGTAGATATCATTAATGTGTGTTACACAGTGTGTAGTTGTCGTATAGTGAAGGTGTCATTTATGTCTTTTTTTATTTGGATTCAGTTAACTTACTGCTTAGAACAAAATATAGTGCTTATGTTTTTCTTGTCATTACCAAAGAAAAAAGGTAAGATTTTTCGGTTATTTGTTGTTTATGTTCACGCATAATTCTTTACAGGGTTACCCAATTACTGTACTGAAGAAAAAGAGTTAATTTGAGGGTATACCAATAAAAAAAACATACCTTTGAGTGGAGAAAATTTTTTCGTTTAAATTTAATATAATTAGCAAAAAATATTATACAAACTGTTTCTGCTTGTTGGTTTGCGCTGTGTCGCGGGCTCCGTGACTTCGTTGAAGTCCGCTCAACACTTTTACTTAACTATTTTCTACTGAATTTCTTGAAAGTTGACAATGGAGTAGTCCAGCAGTTAGTTGTAATTGAATTACGTCGTATCCCCTCGCTGCTCGCCATTGGCACTGCAATAATTAACGCAGTTCAAGATAACTCTGGATCTACAGAGGTACTAAACTTTACTCTACTAGACACTTTGTTGTACACTATTATATGGTTTGTATTGTACTGATAAATAAATAAAGATCTTCTAAAACAGAAGAGCAATAAGCATAATTTCAAATATAAAATACCTACAGCATAAAATAATAGGTATATGTGTATTTATGCCTTAGTTATATTTACATGACACTTAAATAAATCAAAAATCATCAAATCATTCTATTTTTGTACATATTTGAAACCAGATCAATCTTCTCCTTATGGTGTCACCAATTTTTTCGAACCAGTGTGGTGAAAGGATTTCAAGTGCGCCTCAAAGAGGCTCCTTTCGTGCACTCATCACCAAATCAATAAATTTCGTTAACTGAAAAAAACGTAAATTATGTTAGTGAGTTTTTAGTCTCCGTCTCCCGCACTAGTCACCTCATATACAAGTTCGCCCGCCGCCCTCCGCCCGCCGCGGGCCGCTGCTCTGTGCTGTGCTCTAACGGCAATACACATTTACTTTTATTTTATAAAAGTGAGGTTTAAGATAAAGGTTATTTCGCTTCACGTTACTTTCACGTCACGTTATTTTTGATGAAAAATATAAAATATTTGGTCTATTTCTTTTTCCTTATTATGTAATAATGATGTAGAAAATATCTAATATCAGTTTTATAATAAATTCACACACAATTATATTTTACTACCTGTACTTAAATAAAATTGAAGATATTTTTTGTTTATTAAATCATAATTTGTACTCTCCTCACAAAGTACTCGACCGATTGGCAAAATAATACAGTATTTATCATTGAAATAGGTATAAGTCAGACGGTATTCATAAATCAAAGAGCCATTCACGAATAAAGGCTCATTCACGAACAAAGGATCATTTTATTTGGCTTCCTTTTACGAAATACCGAAATGAAGCTTATTTTTTATATGTTATTTTAAATTGAAATAGACTAGGTATTTATTATTTAAAAAATACCCTCAAGTGCAATTTATTTGCCCAATATAAATACATCGAAGATGATTTTTTTTACACACGTAACTTTGTTTGCGTTACGAATTAGTTATCTTTCGTAACGATAATTCAACTTCGGGTTTATCAGTGGATGGTAGATAGGACATACCGTCTCCCGCAGTCTAAGGCTAAGCCGACAGATCAGCCGCCGGTGTAATAGTGTGTGTAATTGCGAGCCAACTTCAGGAACTGCCCAACTTTTGAGTAACATCGCAACTTGCCGCCCGCGAGCTGCGATACATGGATGTGCCACGGGTTTCCCAATGATAAGCCTCGATGACACACGGCTAGTTTACAAGCTACGAGCAGGCGAGTTTAAAAGCTAACGAGTTAGCGGTCCGGAAAGATTTTTAACTAGCAGATTGTAAAAAAGCCGATGACAGAGGGTGAGTTTAGAAGCTACTAGGGAACTGGCTGGCTTGTAGTTTGTAAACAAGCCTTGTGTCATCGATTCTATAGGTAAGCATTTATGTGTTGTATTGAATATGTTTAACTATCTCATTTATTTAATACCACTAACTTGCTCGGTATGTTACTTCAGAGTTTTGTTGTTAATAAACCGATTTGGATAATTATATTTCGTTTGAGAGGATATACTTTCAGATTGGTTCCATACAAATTTTATCAAAATCGGTTCAGTACTTTAGGTTTGAAATCAAAATAACTGAAATAAAATTGTCTAATTGCGTATTTTTCCTGTGACTTTTAAGTGGTGTTTACGGTCACTAAAACAGTCCAATTGAAGTCGGTTGTCTATGTTTTTGTATCGCAATCGCAAATCAAATACTAACTTGTAAGATCTGATTGAAACTTTATATATATTAATAAGTTTATTTAATTTTATAATTATTCATTATTTTACGAAGTAATACATGATTATGTGTTCGTGGAGTGTGGTTTCTAAGCAGGTGAGTACCGCGCGCCTCGCATACCGATGTGCTAGTTTAATCACGCGGCGCCGCCCGCCGCCTGCCGCGTGAATATGAAGCAAGTTCTTCACAAGTTTGTGTTCAAGTTTACCGGTCTTAGGGAAAGAAGTTTATACAAAAACGTGTTAACCAAACACAGTATTCTTAGCAATGTATAAAAAACCTGGTCTAGTTGAAGAGAGTGTACAGCTTTTATGATTTTCCGTTAGTGTTTAAGTTAAGTTAATTTGCCGTTTAATTTATTTTTTCTCTTGTATCCTTTTTAATATTCTTACCTACAAGTAATGTTTGTCGTCCTTACGTAATGTTTCCTAGCTCTAATTTTAAATTATTTCAAATCTTAATAAATACTTTTCACTCTGGCTATGGCTTATGTTCAATAACTCCAATATAGGACATTGTATGTACTCTAATCTTTGAATAAGTCGGCGTAAGATATTTTTTTTTATTATTGGAAATATATTTTAGTTCATACATTACGATAAAAAAGTATACGAAAAAACTTGAAATTCTTTTACAACCAGAATAATATGAACCTTTGCCCTCAATAACATCGAAATAGATAAAAAAGCTGCATGTATGACTCGCCTCCGATAGCGCGCTCCACAGTAGAACAGGCTATAAGTTAGGGCTAAGTACAGCCACATTTGTCTCGCGGGGGGCTCTCTGCGCCGATAGGGCCTATCAGATTTATGTTCTAATGTCACTCGAGGCCGATAGCAGGCTTTTTATGAAGGTACTTACGGTGATTGAAGAGGCACTTGCTCGGACGAGAGAGGGAAAAAATGCAACGCAAGCGTGACGCTATGATATTGATCGTTATGCTTGGCGCTCGATCATGCTAAACTACTGAACGAATTCACATAAGTAGTTCACAATTCACAATTAATTATTTAAATAAAGTAACAAACATAGGCTTATACAGCGGCGAGCTTGTAACTTCTTATCATTTCACTAGTTCTTTCGAACCAGTGTGGTGAAAGGATTTCAAGTGTGCATCGAAGAGGCTATTTTCGTGCACTTGACACATGTTTTTCGAACTATTTTAAGGGTTATGATGACATTGGTAGTAAAAAAAAATCTCGCCTTGACTACTATATATGTATGGGTTTGTCGTTCGGTGTGAATGTTTGTCAGTGTGTAGGTATCGTAACAAAGCAGTGGAGTTGAAAGTGGAGCTTCCGGATACAAATTATAATTTCCCTTTTCCGTCCCGAACGCAGAGCTAGAGATGTGGAGTATTGACTATCATAGAGACGACTAATACTAGATTTTAAAATCATACATTAAACGATTACTTTGTCCATTCTGCTCCGTCTCTACATTATCTATTCTGTTCGATGGTCAAAATGTACGGTACGTTACGTGGTAGAGAGATTTCTAGAATATTATATCGTTAAACTCTATTTGGAATACTATTTGTTTACCTAAAATAAATATATAAATAATAAATATTTCGGACATTGCACACAACGCCATCTAGGTCCAAACTAAGCAGAGCTTGTACTATGGGAACCAGATCACAAATACAAGAATTATATATTTATTTTTGTAAATTCATACATAGAAAACACCCAAACTCAGGACAAACAACGATTTTCATCACACTAGTGTTTGTCCTAAAGCGGGAATCGAACCTGCGACACCGGCGTGGCAGTCCAACACACTTGCCACTAGACTCTAGTATATCAAGAGGAAGAAAATAAATCAAGTTGAGTTCATGAGTACTCGAACCATTTTTTTTGGTATTTTATTGGCAAAGCCTCTTTCTGGCTCAATACCTACCTTTTTTAGACTTTAAAAAAATCCTTCTCATCGAGTAAAACCATGACATGGGTGTTACTCGTTGGGAAAAAAAAACCCATCGAGTAACAGTGTTACTCGTTTGGGTGATACTCGATGGGAACCCATAAAAGTTTTTTGCTTTTTTCTTGTTGGTGTATGTTCGTCTATCTCTAATTTTTTTTTTTTTTTTTTTAGCTTATTTAAAATTTTTATTACAGCATAAGCTAACTATTACAATCTATATATAGGTATATTACAAAATTTACAAAAGGAAACAATTGGGCCACCCATAGACCGTTGCAATCTCTAATTAAATAGTCCTTACTTAGCTCTGTGTTTGAAATTAACGCGCAGCGACTTCCAGCTTCGGGGAATCACAAATTTTCGTTTAATTCGTTTTAATTTCGCGTCGTCAAAGGAAATGCAATAACAATTTGATAAATTACTCTGACCGTTTCCTCAGAACCGTAATGAGATTAAAAATTAAGTGATGAATTGTTAAATGAAGGCCTACATTTTCAATTTATGATAAATAAATGGGATTTTTAATTATGTTTGGTTTTCTAACTGCGTTAGAATTTGGTTTGCAACCAACGTTCTTATTATTTTTCTTAATTTCCTCAATAAGGTATGTTCTTACATTGGTTTTGTATTCTGATGTTAGTTGATACTCAAACCTTCATTTGCATTGCAAACTCAAAATTATTTTTATGTAAGCGTTCATATTTTTCTCGACGAACATACTTTCAAAATTTTAAATCTCTATAATATTCAGAGTTTAGGCGTACCTACACGCCTAAACTCTGAACGTTGTCTCGGACAGGGGTTGTAATTTGAATATTAATATTTACAGGTTACTATTAGGATAACTTCTAAATATTGCGGAATAAGGTGTGTTTAGAATAACTTTTTAAAACAAAAATGTGATTTTCCTAAACTTATCGTACTACAGTTGGCGGAGTGTGAAATTCAAATTAAAACTCCATTACAGTGAGCACATTCTTATCGGCACCTACAACCTCCGGATTTCTACATGATCACCTCGCACGTGTCGCTGCAAACTGCACCTTAGGTATAAAGGAATTGAGTCGGCAATGGCGCGGCGGAGGCGGCGAGTCTGAAAGGATTCGGAGAAATGTTGGAATCCGTGTGACTCGTCCTAAAGACACTTGGGAGAGCGCGGCTGAGGCATGAGAGGAGCGATTTTTGAAAATAGACATTTTTATTGTCAATTCAATCCGTTTGTAACCTCTACATAATTTATCAGTATACAAAATTTACAAAAGGAAACAATTGAGCCACTTATAGACCGTTGCAAGCGATCTATAGGTAGCTCAACTGCTCCATCTCGATACCCGATGGCAGCGTGCCGAGGATAGTGGCTGCATTGCCTCTTTGTATTGCAAGGCATTTTTGGCCGAGATAGCTGCCAGCCCTTTGATCACGCTTAATATTATGCCGATTAGCTTAAGCTGTGATGAAAAAGCCTTAATCATTTTTATTCTATAACAAGATCGGCGAATTCTTTTTTCTTTTAAACTAGTAAATACCTGAGTGTATGCGCTCACTCCTTGATTCGGCTACATCCCATTTGGACAACCATGATTTTAGTTAGCGACAGTCATCTCACATTTCTTTAATTATACGAGACACTAGTTACTTCCTATAGTAAAGCTGTGATTAAAAGTATTCAACAAGAACGATGTGTTCGATATTATTTTACCTGACTGTACTATTCAAGCAAGGGGTTTGCCAAATGACACAAAATAATATGTACATACTACTTTGAAAAGTTGTCCAAATGCTACAACACATGTTGATGTTGGATTTTTTTCTTGAAGTTTAATTATTCTCTTCTTCATTCATAAACTTATACCTGTACCAAAATTTAGCCAAATAGGTTCAAGTATTTTGGCGTGAACGAGAAACTACTATCCATGTTTGAAGGATTTTCTTTTTTTTTAAGTATTTTAAAGTCATTAATTATTTCCGTTCCTCTCGCCACCGCGTCCGCACCTTCATAAGCTGTGAATCCGGTAAGTAGGTCGCCAGTGAATACATGTAATGTATTAGCCCACTGCCCACGCGCCCACGCCCACCGCTGGGCGCCGTCACTCTCCCTTATTGCCTTCGCCATGCAATCCAGGGGCGGGACATTGTCGATGGAACTATCGATACTTTAACAACATGAGATTTATCGATAATTTTTTTTTTATCATAATTTTAATTTTATTTATTAACGACAACAAACAACTGTAATATACATTTTACTTAATGATTATAGTATTAAGATTAACATAACAATATTATAGACCACTGCATTATCCACAGAGTTATAAAAAAATTACATAAGAAGACCACTAGAAGATAACTTTCTGTGACTTGTTAAAACTTAATCGAAAGTTTTTTTATTTTAAATTGCTGAAAACAACTAGTTTATTGATTTGATGTAATCAAAGTTGAATCCCCAATTGCATTGTAACAATATAAATACTTACCTCATCTTCAAAGTCCACACAGCTTCCAACTTCACTTATGAACCAATCAAAATCGTGAAAAGACAATCAAAAAACTCAAACTGAACCCTTCGATCGTCCGCAAACCGTGCGATATGTGTGTTTAGGTCGAGGTAGACGGACAAACTTTTAGTATTCAGTATTATACTTTAACAAGTTGCGTGAGAAGGCCGCTGTGGCCGCTGTGGCCGGCCGCTACGGCCGCTGCGGCTTCGGTTTTTACGTTTTGTTTACAAGACCGCAGACATATAAAGGTTTGCAAAGTTATTACGTTCAACCTACAAAATCATCAACTTTTTCAACAATATCTTAGGAACATTACGGTTCTGGGTCAATTGAGCTACCTATAGATTGTTTGCAATAGGCTAAAGTTAGGCTAGTAAGTTCGTAAAAAGTTGTTTATATATTATTGATTTGCCTATTTAGAAATGGTGCTAAGAAATGCTATTTAATCAGTCAAACAAAATTAAAAATGAAGATGAAAAGATTATTATTTGTGTCCTAAATTAAATTTGCTAAAGACCGTGAAAGGTGGAAGAATTTGGGGGAGGCCTTTGCCCAACAATGGGACAGCATAGGCAATATATAAAAAAAAAAACAATTTAATTAGAGACGCGTGAGTTATACATAGAATTATGAAAATTTAGCACAACATTTTTGTTGGTATCGTATACGATCGCTAGAAGTTTCAGCTTCCTTTGATTCCTTGGTAACTTTTCTGATTTCGTTGTTTAATCTTCACACTATTTTGCTGTTTAACTTTAGCAAGTTAAGTAGTAGTACCTTAAATAATAAAGGTTTTATAAAAATTTAGTACAACCGACTTCAATTTGACTGTTTTAGTGACCGTTAACACCATTGAAAAGTCACAGGGAAGCAAAATTCGCAATTTCATTTACTTTGACGACATATTTTTTTCAGTTTTTTTGATATAAAAACTAAACTACAGAACCGATTTTGATGAAATTTGTATGGGACCAACCTAAAAGTATATCCTCTCAAACAATATTATTTTTTGAAATCGGTTTATAAACATCATAGTTCTGAGAACATTAAAAAAAACATTCAACCGAATTGATAACCTCCTGCTTTTTGAAGATGATTGAAAAATTACCGATCATTTATTGTTTTGCACATAACATACAATATCGTTATTATCAGATTCGATTCGATGGCGATTAAAAACTGACGCTGAACTCTCCGAGAATAACAAGACGAAGCCAAATTCTATCACCAACTCATTACCGCCCTCGTAATATTTATCCAACTAACCGACAACGTCGACAAAAGCAATTATTGCTGACGATTCGTCTTCTCCCTCACTCCCGCAGGTGTTTCCCGCGCGCGCGTGAAAGCGGGACGGGAGTGCGCCGTGTCGATTGTTTGATTTCCACGCTCTCACGCACTACACGCGCGTAAACGGGTTACGCGCTAGGGATGGGACGAGTCGATAATTTGAGGCTAGAAAAAAATAAGCTTGAGTAACAGATTCTGATGACACATCAATCTAACGTATACCTATAAAAGGCTTAGTCGTTATTTAATTAATGTAATGTAGTTTATATTAGTAGGTAATATTGTATAATATGTGTTAAAAAAATGCAACGTGGGGTACATTACTAAAAATATTTATTTAAACAATTAAATTAACTAATTGCTAAAACGAAAAAAACATGCTATGTAAAATAATGTAGACCCGTATTCTGAAACAAAACTTGATTACAGAAATTCATACCTAAATTGTTTTAAAGAAAAATAAGTACCTTCCCTGCCTTTACCTTTTATCCGAATTTGCGCACTACAAACAATGACAGTTGTGTTAGAACTTTATCTTTCAGTGTTTCATTGCACCTTGTTTGCATTTCTTTCAGTTGTGTTTCCAACTTCACATGATATTTTGGATCATTAACTAATTGTCGGTAAATTGGTATAAATCTGTTCCCAATTAGGTAAATTACATAATACATACATTGCATTTGTCGCAAATCTTCACAATTGTTGCAGTCCCATCCCTACCGTGATATTTTTTCTTTATTTCGGCAGTAGTAATAAACTCGTTTATTTCCACTATATCTGATGAATATCAGAACAATTTTATTTATTGCGATAATATTTCTGATATTTCGATGTAATTTGTCGATATTTTTATATTAATATCACTGACACTGAAATATTTTAATGTATCGTAATTTTTATACTTTACAAACAGAAATAGAAATAAGTGTTTATTGACGTGACTACGTCTGAAAAATCGATGAATGCCGGCTGCATGCACGAAAACGTTGACGTCATTGGTAACGCTCATTGTCCGGTAACGCTGTCATTGTCCGGTTACGCTGATAGTCACGTTAAACTGTCGTCCGTAAACCAACTTTACATACAATCAATTTTTTTTATTCAATTAAGCGTTGAAACTACTAAATTATAGCCCATTACCTAAACAGTGCTACATAAGATAGCCCAGTATTTTCACTAACTTGTTGTAAAAGCAGAATCATATTTCTCCTTTCTTGACTATTCTTGGATGTCATGCCTAGATCACACAGACCGAGTACTCGGCCGAGACGGTAAAATGTTACTCGGCCGAGACAGTGAAAGCTTACGTCACTCGCTCAGCCTAGCACTCGGCGCTATATATACACGTACCGAGTACTCGGCCGAGAGCACTGTCTCGGCAGAGTACTCGGTATGTGTGATCTAGACATTAAGAAAGGCCACTTTTTATTCCATTTAAATTACCAGTTATCGAATAAGGAATAATTATTTTTTCTTAACTAATAAAATTTGTTTTTGAAAGTGGACTAAACCCAAAAGAAAATTGCAGTGTTTCTTGGTCAGTGACAATTTTAATGAAAGTATTCCACTGAATGGAAGTATTTTCAGTGCACGAGTACACTCATCAAGTTCGCATAAAACAATAACGTCCGGAGTTGCACTCCCATCTGATAGGCGGCCTTATCGCCGCGCATCTTCCAGCCACGCCGGACACAGTGTAAGGACACTCAGTAAGTTAACTCTACATTATACTCGTATGCAAAGAAAACCTGGTTGTTCCTTTCAAAGTTACTTTCGTAGATTCAATTCTCAATAAGTATCAATAATATATTTCGGATAAAAATAAGAAATACACTATGACACAATTATAATATACGTACCTACCTCACGAGTTAAGACATAACTCATTAATTTATCCTATAAAAATTTGCTCAGCGTGGGGGTATATTAGGGCTGACACCCAGAGAACTTTCGATTTCCACTAATAATTGAAACGCAAAAGTTTGTTAGGATAGATTTTTGCTCTTCAATCAAAGCAAAAACTCTAAACCGATTTGGTTGACATTTTGTGTGGAATGGTATAGTTATTAAACTGATAAAAGACATGGCTATTTATCTCGATCTCCATCTACTACGCAAGCGAAGCAGCAGCTGTTTAATGACATCAGTGTGAAGCGACGGTGTAGTGGTCCTACTGCACGCGATGCACTGCGAGTGCACTTCGACGGTGTCTAAGTTGGAACTTCTGATAAAGTTGGGTGCGACGCGAACCAACTTACCGCCCACTTCAGAATCACTTCGGGACGCTATCTTACATTATTGCTTATCGGAATTTCAGTAACAGAATATTTTATATGTTTTTTTCATGTTCAAACGTTTTTTTTAGAAAACGAAAATATTCAGTGTCTGTGACAAAAAAAATCATTAATAAAGTTGGTTTACGGACGATAGTTCAACGTGACAACGACATAACAAAACATTGACAGCGTAACGGATGAGCGTTACCGGACAATGACGTCAACGTTTTCGTGCATGCAGTCGGCGTTCATCGATTTATTAGACGTAATCACGTCAAAAATCTTGTGATTACGTCCCTTCAACCGTATGTAGCATTTCCGTAGCACTCTTGGCTCTTGTATTGCAGCCGTAGCTCCTCTGAAGCAATCGTAGCTCTTTCGTAGCTCTTTCGTAGCACTCGTAGCTCTTCCGTAGCACTCGCAGCTCGTGTAGAGGGCGGTACAAGATTCGCGCGGTCCCAACTCTTACACTGAATCTGCATAGTTTTAATTGAATCCTTGGCTTTTTGCCGCGCGCCGCCTCACAGACATTCTTGTAAATGTCTTGGGTTTGCTACAAAATGTTACCAGTTATTTTGTGTTAAACTTAAAGCTTACTAGGTATCTATTAAGTTTCCAAGTATATTAATCTTATTTTGAAAGACGAATTGTTTTTAAAACTTACGAAATTACCTGCCAATAAATGTGAAAGTTTGTGAGAGTGGAATATGGATGGTTGTTGCTTCATTGTCTTCATCATGCTGAAACTACCAAACCGAATGAGCTGAAATTTTAAATACGTATAGTTAATGATCTAGAAAATTGTTTATTGTTAATTTAATTTGGTTACATGTAAGATCGTCTTATATCGTACATGACCCTGTACCATGACCATATATATATATGTATATATATATATATATAACTAAAACTACTTATAATATCCATACCGTGCGGGCGAAGCCATGAGCGGCAGCTTGTTCAAAACGGCAATATTCATTTCTAAACAATCTATCCTGTGTTTGTTAATGTTAGTCTTTCCTAAATTTTCATTGTCCGAACATTTTCACAAACATGTTTACGTTCCATCAACCGTACAATATTATTTGAGCAGCGAAACAACAACATATCCCATAGATTTTGAATTAATTTCGATAATACCGTGTGTTTCGTTGGATTTGTAGTGAATCCTCTAATCGTTGGGTTGTGGATGTGCCGCGGCACCGACAGAGCCGGCTTATATCGGCGGTTATCATCCGGCCCCATGCAGATGTTCAGTGTGTCATTTCTATAATTATTTAGTCATACGTAAGTTGTCCGTAGGTAAGATACATTTCATCCCGAAATGAATGAAATATTGTTTATTTGCTAGAACAAATGTGTTTACAATAAGGTCTTAAGGGGAATCCTCAAGGCAAATTTTAAATAACCCTACTAACTTAAAAACACGTATAAAATTTAAATTAAAGTATGAAACCTTTCACTTTTTTTGTTGACGCAATCAAAAAACATGGACTAAACGAATAGTGTGAAGAAATTACTATAATACGGCGTACTTTTTGAGTATTTGTCCGAAACATTTTGTATGGAATTGGATTTGAGGATTAGCCTTAAATAAATTGAGTCCATTTCATGTCCCTTTAAAAATATATATATAATATAAATATATAAGAAATAAATATTTTGATTTGATTTGATTTGATTATGTCTTATTAGCCGTTTTGGGCGTTTTACTCGTAAAAATGAAACAAAAAAAAAGAAAATCGAGAAAGAAAACTTCGCGGTACCGGGTTGTATTTTGCGACATCTTGTGCGCGCGCCCTCGACGTTCACCACCGACAAAAATCTTGACCAGACTGAAGTGACGATCGCATACCGCCATACACGGTCCAATCGGCATGATCCAATCGCCATGATCAAGCCAAAAGAATCGAAATTCGATTGTTCCGTCAAGTATAACTGTCATGCCAAATAATGCCAATCCACTCCCACACACGGTCAGTTCTAACTGATCCAATCGGCAGCGTCAGTCATGCCGATTGGACGATAGGAAGTTTGGTGTATGGCCACCATAATTTAGTAAAAGTAAAGTATAATAAAGTATTAGTATCTCGTGAAATTATAATAAAAAAACCTGATAGCCTGGTGAGGTGGCATAAGATCATAACATTCTTCAGTGAAGAGTTGCAGACAGGTCTTATGAAGTAGGTTCTTATGCCTACTTGCACCAAACTTTCAAAGTTCCTAAGCAATTACTTTACTCGCTTGGCAGTTCCTAACGGTTAGAATCTGGACTGTTAAGAACTACCAAGCGAGTCAAGTAATTGCTTAGGGACTTTGAAAGTTTGATAGTTTGGTGCAAGTAGGCATAAGATTCTACTTCATAAGACCTGTCTGCCACTAACCATACTCGAGGCAAATAAATCATGAATTCATTCATTCATTCCTGCTTGTTCATTACTAGAACAGTGCTACAAAGCACTTTGAATTTCGGGCCGGTGCAGCATTGCTGGTAGCATTTGTTCATTTTGAGACATTTTCAACCGACTTCAAAAAGGAGGAAGTTATCAATTCGTGGTCCCATACAAATTTAATCAAAATCGATTCAGTAGTTTAGTTTTTATATCTGAAAAAGTTTTAAATAACTGAAAAAGAGAATGTCGTCGAAGTAAACGAAATTGCGTATTTTGCTTCCCTGTGACTTTTCAGTGGTGTTTACGGTCACTAAAACAGTCCAATTGAAGTCGGCTGTCTATGTTTTTGTAAAACCTTGTGATAATCCTCCTCGAAAGCCGACATTATACAAGCCGTTTGCAAGAAAGATATTTATTTATGTATCTAAACAAGTAGGTAACGAGACGAGCCAGGTGCTCTCCTGATGGTCAAAGATTGCGCCTGCCCATGACCAGAACACTTCATTCAAAGTACATATCTAGTATAGCCTAAATACGATTTTTCATACATTTGATTCGTGTTTGTGCTAGTGCCACTTCAAGTTTTGCTTGCCTGGCTGCTGCCCGCGACTTCCCCTCAATATCAGGATACAATAGCTTAGGTCCTATTTCAGACCTCAAGCTATTTTAGTAACAAGAAGTCGTTAACTTGTATCCTTCGGCGTTAGTTCGCGAGTTCTACTAAATGACATACGTGTTTTAAAATTAACACTACTAATTTAAAAACACGTATAAAATCTAAATTAAAGTATGAAACCTTACTAATTTATGTTGACACAATCGGGAAACATAGATGAAACGAATAATGTGAAGACATTACTATAATACGGCGTAGTTTTTGAGTATTTGTCCGAAACATTTTGTATGGAAATTTGCCTTGAGGATTACCCTTAGTCGGTTAGTGCGAACTCCACTCCAAGAAGTAGCGGATTGTTACGTCGTTAATTCGTTATCTACTCCATTTATCAAGTTGGATGTTAGATGTTCTGATTTCATCATAATTACAAGTATTTAATGTATCAAGTTAGATTGGGTTCTTAGGCCCGGTTTAAGCGTCTTCTTTTATATTTACATAATATTAAGAACTAGACTGTAAAACAAATGATTAAAAAAAGGGTTGAAATCTAACCTCATTTCTCCATCTAGCCAGAGGTTTTTCCTAGACGCGGTCTCCGCTCTAGAACACGCTAGGCACCAACAGCATGCTTTAGGTGTTTGGGCATGTTGTACCTACAATATCAGCCTTTGAAGAAAAGTAAAATGTTTATTGCTATGGACATTAAAAGCACGCCATGAAATTGCCTTTGCCTGTAGGAGGTAATCATGATTAGGTCACTGATTGTATTCCTACTCGTAGCTATACTTCATGCAGTGAGTATTTTTTTAATTTATTTTCTTTACGAGTATTTGGGTGCTTTTCAAAACTTCGGATTTGTTTGACGTGACTATGTCTAATAAATCGATGAACGCCGGCTGCATGCACGAAAACGTTGACGTCATTTTTCGGGTAACGCTTTCAATGTCCGTTAACGCTCATTGTCAAGTAACGCTCATTGTCCGTTAACGCTCATTGTCCAGTAACGCTCATTGTCTGGTAACGCTCATTGTTCAGTAACGCTCATTGTCCGGTAACGCTGGTAGTCACGTTAAAGTATCGTCCGTAAACTTTACAGACAACCATTTTTTTATTTGCAAAATAGCATCACTCAAAATGTAGAGTTCTCACAAATAAACCCTATTTCTTTCAGAAATGTACCCACATCGTGTCTGTAGATGCCGATTTCAACAAATTAAAGTCTGACGCGGCATTAGAAAAGCATGTAAGTAGGTCACACACGTTTTTCAAAAAAATATACTTGCTTCTTCTATCGTTTGTTTTACTGTTTAGAACTTCCTTTAGAGGTCAAAGCCTCCTCCATGACTTGTCATTTCATTCTCTCTCTAGCTACTCCAATCCAGGTAACACCAGCTCACTGATATTCTCATAGTTATACGGTAACATCCTGAAAGCAAGTTTCTCCGTGGTGCGCCTCGAAGAGTCTTCTTTCGTGCACTTGACACATATTTTTGAACTGTTTAGGTTGACGGTTACATGATGGTTTCCTCAAATTTTTGTCCTTCACCGTTAGCGCACATAATTTTTTTTGAACAGAAATATACATTGGTTTATGACCAGGTTCGAACCCACAACCTTCGGATCGAAAGTCGAGGCACCTCCCACTCGGCTTTTTTTAGAAGGAAGACGTGTGTGCAGTTGTTTCAATACATTAGCGCGAGAAATGGATTTTGACCTTTTCAACACATCCCTGTTAGTCTCAAGCGAGTATTAAACGATAATCCAAAATTCTAAATTTATAGTTATTTGTCCGTCTACTTCTTTTAAATTCTAAATACCTATTTGTGAATTTTTTTAAATTGGCTCTATATTTACCTGACTGCCAAGTAAGGGTGATGTTTTTCGCGCGTATCTTGTATGTATGTATGTATGTAAATTTCAGGGGTAATACGATCAGAAGAGCGTTTTAGTTGCGTCTAGTTTATTTTACAAACTGAACTTCATAAACAGATTTAAAGTAGTAGGTATTCATGCACTAGTATCTTAAATGTAGTTTTAGATCAATTACTTCGGGCAGAAGCAAGAACTTCACGAGCTTAAGTAGTAATATAGAAAACAAGTTTATTCCAGGTTGTTTTTTGTTTAACCTGTGGTGTCCCATTGTTGGGCAAAGGTCTCCCCCAAATACTTCCACTTGTCGCGGTCTTTTGCGGCCTACCACCATTCCCTCTGGAACCCGTCCAGATCGTCCCGCCAACGCTCTCTCGGCCGACCCCTATGCCGCCGCCCGTCTTCAGGTATTCAGAGAGTGGCTAGTGTTGCCCACCTCTCCGGGTACATGATACAGAGATCGTCCTACACTGCGCTTGCGTAGATGAGACGCGATCTTCCCTCTAGAACGCGTTGACCCCACGGCTGTCTGTTCTTTGGTAGATGTGGTCAGCCAACCGCTACTTTAGCTTCTTGATCGTCTCGTCTGAGCTATGTCGACCACTTTAGTTCTCCGTTCTGTTAGATGAGTTCATTTTGAATTTTGGAAACCTCAAGCATAGTCGCTGTGCTACCATCACGTTACTTTTTGTAAACAATGTTTTGAGTACCAACTCAATTCAATGTTTTTGTTAAATCTGATTTGGAATAAAAAAATAGCAGTGAATGTATAAATATTTCGCTTTCGGGTTTTCAGTTTTTTTAAACTTTTAGCTTGTTATCTTTGTAATCAATCGTGTACCTACTACTCGGGCGAATAAACATGACAACTGGCTCGAATGATGTTTGTGCAAAAAACGGCGTGGAATCGGATAATCTTGATAGAGAAGAGGTCCTGTAATACTTGGTAATGATAAGTAATGATAAGGCTTCGCAATTATAGAAAAAAGAAACACGGAGGGCGCCGCGCGGGGCAGCGGGGGAAGCATCAAGTTCCGAGCGAGATTGGCAGCCAGGTGTCATATTTACTCGCCCGAGTAGTAGCTGTATTTTTTCCGAAAAGATAAAAATAAAAATAGCTAGAGCGAGTGTATGACCGCCCGCTGTCGCCGTCTTCTCCAACCGTGTGCCCCTCAGGTGGACGAGATCCTGGAGCGGCTGAAGATGTTCAAGGTGCCGGTGCACCCGCGCATCCGGCTGTTCTACGAGCTCTTGAAGCGCGGCATGGCGCAGTACGCCGCGCGCACGGCCGACACCATCTTCGTGCCGCGCAAGTACAACGCGCACGACCGGAAGCAGTGACGTACAGGGGCTGACACATGGCGCCGACACATTACAACTAAATATTAAACCGATTTATACAAAACTAGTTTTTTAATTTTGTTTTTCTAATTCGTTCGTCAACCAAAGGCTCATGCTGAAAATCAGTGTTGCAGTCTACTGCAACACAGGCTGAGCATGAGCCCTTTTTTGAGTGCACTGTACTGTACTTGCTTCTAGGTACTTTTAATATAAGTACCTGCTTACTTAATAAATAAACTGCATTGTCATTGTGAGCTTGTACAGTTTTGTCGAAATCACTGACCTCTATACTTATATATTACCACGTCAAAATAAATGTTTTTTTCTTTCTTTCTTTAATTTAAAAAAAAATAGAGAAAAAATAAGCGAGCCTTACAGTAGTCGCATAATTTAGATGTGTAACATCTGACATCTCACCTTGTATTGGTAAAAAGCAACATTTACATAAAGAAAGACACGGAAGGTAAAATGTTAAATATGTTAACATTACAATGTATATATTTCACTAGGAACGGCATACAAACATTACATTATGCATGTTTATTTTTTTAACATTTTGAATTATTCTATTTACTTCATTTTTCTGAGGATAGTACTACCATCTGACGGCCAACTTCGTGTTACACACTCCCGTCCCATTTTCACGAAGCTGACAGAAAGCGAGAGGAAAGATGTTACCTACATACCAAAAAAAAGTAAATTTCATAGAGATCGCATCGATTTGAACGTTATTATCCCGTACAACAGGAACCAGCGCTCGGTGGCATTCAATATACGCTGTAGCGTTTGCTGAGTGGACACCTTTTGTACCAATTTATTAACTACTTTTTTATAAACTATATTTTTTTTATATCAAACAAAATTAATGAAATTCTATGTTATCTTATCTTACATACATATATCCCTATCATGAAATATCTACACATACAAGCGGTTATTCGAATAGGATCCACAATCTAACAATCTTCTTCTCCTCGTGCGGTCAATAGCGATCTCTCACGGCTTAGCATTGCATCAGTACATATATTTAATATAATTCATCAATTTAATTTTAAGAGAGAAATCGTGAAGAATAAAAGTTTCTTTAAGATCTAGCTAAGCCAAAGTAGTTTCTTAATTCCATGTCAAATGGGTGTAGGTTATATACTCTACATAAGTGCGAGGCGGGCAGCGGGCGGCGGTTAGTGTTGAAAAACAACATAAGCATAATGATGGAATGGACGCGGGTTCGTTAGCGGCAGGTAAATGGTGCAGATCGCCCGAGGGCCGGCCGCAGCTCTACCAGAGCAGCTGGAGCAATGAAGATAATAAAAAAAAAATTTCGTTATGACAAGTTTGAGGCTTTGACTTTTAGTTATAGCGTTCTCTGTGCGGGTTCGATTTGGTAGATACTAATTTAGAGAATAATAACATATATTTTTTTGTATTGTCGTTGTTTTTGACGTGACTACGTCTAATAAATCGATGACCGCCGCCGCGCCGGCTGCATGCACGAAAACGTTGACGTCATTGTCCGGTAACGCTCATTGTCCCATTACGCTGGTAGTCACGATAAACTATCGTCCGTAAACCAACTTTACAGACAACCAATTTTTAAGTGTAACTTTATACTGTAGTTTCTGAGGCAAAGGTACTTTGCCAAAGTAAATTAAATAAATACAACTCTTATTAAGAAAAATCTTCAACCAAATTGCAAAGCCTGCGTCTTGAAGAGACCCAGCTGTATCCTCGTTGCTGTGATAGACGCGTGGGGTTCCGTAAATTCATTTCGGATGGATGTAAAATGTTAAAAGTACGTTTTTAATTACGTTTGACTGCGGCAAAAAAAAAAATTACCGTTTGAACCAATTGTAAAGCTTAAATAATATAGTAACAATTAAAATATCCATATTCATATATCTGTAAAATCAAGTTTTTAGGGAGTTTTGAAAAATATTTCTTGCCCAATAACGAAAAATAATATTAGAATACAATATAATATAATAGCCAATATAAGATCAAAATTTTAGACTTAAAATACTTAAGTCTAAAATTTTGATCCAACAATGCAAAATTCACAGCATAATATTAATAAATAACATTTTCCTCACATTTTCCAGTACGTTCCAGGCTTTCCGTTAACATGATGTTTCGTTACAATAATTGGCGTGTTCTATTCTCTCGGATATTTTAATAAGCCGGTCATTTTCAAATACCCGGTATTCATAAACACTGGGAATTTACAAAATACCATGAATTCAGAGTTCCTATTGGAGGGAACCAGATGCCGGGGATAGTTGGAGCTTTCAATGGATTTTATGAAAACGCTTTATGAAACGAAACTTTACTTGTAGTCGGTGTTTATTTGCTGAAAATAGAGTGTAATTTTGGAAAGCAGTTGTAATAATAATTGTCGAATGGCAAGTATATTAGACTGCCACGCCCAGTGTCGCAGGTTCAATTCCCGCTTCAGGACATCTGTGCGAAGAACATCGGTATTTGTCCTGCTGGCTTGCCTGGGGACTGGCGCCAGCGTTACTGGCTTCGTCTAAACCCTGCTTAATGTCAATAAATCTTTGAAATCTTATCCGCCGTCACGTGACATCTCGAAAGGAGGAATAAATCTAAAAGAGAAATAAACAATTTCCATTTTGCTCAGTAAGACACCGGAAGTAGGATCCAGCTAGGCAGACTAGGTACCGTGTGCGGTACATCCGGAACAAAGGAGAGGCGGGCCGCGTCGCGGCGAGCTGCCTTCTACGCGAAGGTTGTATCCACATTGTATACATTTAACTGATGAAAGAAATTAACAACTGGAAAATATTATAGTTTAAAATCGCCGTAGCGGCTAAATCTGAATCCCACCAAACACATAGGATTATGTGAAAATAGGAGCCACGGTGATTATGATGGGGTAGTCGTTTTCCCCGAAAAAAGACTTGAGATCTTTATTTTTATTATACAAAATCCACAGCTCTTAGAATTAATATAACTCAGACTAATTATATAATTACTTATTATTTTATGGCTAGCCTAACAAATTTGGTGTGTTTATATTGATTAGTTTTTGAGTTCTGACGAGGTCAAAAGTGGCTCCAAATGGTTCGTGTAAACTTACACACAGTGCTACTCGCCAGTTCGCTGGGCCTGATCTATCGTATGTGTGTCCAATGGAAAAAATACACATAAACAAACAAAACACCCATACTTATGACCAACACCATTATTTATCAAAAAATATTTGTTCAGATGCGGGAATAGAACCCGCGACACCGGCGTGCGGCAGCCAACACATTAATTAACCACTCGACTGTCCATGTCGTAAATCAGAGAAAAAAAAACACATCATTATTGTATTAGTGCCGCTCAACTGTATGAATGAATGAATGAATGAATGAATGAATGTAGCGACACTTCCGGTAGAGTAGGTACCTACTACTAATATTTTACGCTGACTGTAGTAGTGGGTAGTTCTCGAACAAGGGTGTAATAAGGACGCGGAGTGCCCACTCAGGGATCCGCGGGTCCCGAAACAATAGGCAGAGCAGGGCCGCACTCGGGACGCCAGGCCCTGGGAGCGGGAATATGTTTCGGTATGAAACTAGTGGCATTGTCTTAGTGAAGTAAACTGGACTAAAGTGACTAATACTGGAGTTCTTATTGTATGGACACCAAACTTATCCGGAATTTGTAATTTCTACTACCAGCACTAGTTTTCAAGAGCTTTCTTTTAGAATTGGTTGTTACATTATAAGTAAGTCTTTTTTTTATTAATGCGCTAACTGGACGAGCAGTGAGTTTAACTATCTTGAATTCTTGTCTCCCTCATTCTATGCTCATATTTCTTAACCCTATGTTGCCTGAAATAAGTAAGTGCTTTTTGCGATAAGGCAGCCCACTTAATACTACAGATTCAAGAAATACCATGTATGTACAATTTTTAGCCCCCGCAAGCTGTCGTCCTGAGTACGTCTCTGCATTCTATTCAGTGTATTGCCTAGTTTTTCCGGCGGGCGTTTTGCTTAGATTTGAGTTCAGTTGATAAGGGTTCACTATACCTCCGCCATTTTGAATACAAATGCCTTTTCAATAAATACAATACAATACAATTGGTGAACAACGTCGCCTTTCAACTGAAGGCTGTATTCTCTTTATTTCAGGGCCTCGCCCCCACCCTTACTAACATATATTTAATTCAAATGAAGGCCTAGACTTGAACGGATTCTCTGCAGAAAAATAATGATATAGTAAATATGAGTGACTATTTATCAAACGATGAACGAACAGGGATGTAAATAGGTAGAGGCGCGTCATGTTGATTTGGAAAATCTCTCCCGATAACACATGACGTAAGTTAATGCACACTACGGTGACTATTTAATAACATTATTTATATTATATTTTTTTCAAATGAGTAGTGAAAGCGATCCAAGTCGGAGGTGGTTCCTAATATATTTAATATTTTAAAAACAAAGGAAGGGCTGACAGATTACTCAAAAACGCCCAAACGTTATTATACTTAAAACTGAATGCTAAACTTATTATTAACAAATTACAATCGTCATAATTTATTGTTAATAATAAAAAACTAAAATAGTCATGTCATTGAAATATTAAAAAGATAAAATTATTGAAAATTTGGGTACCTATTATGTTCTATATCAGTTCAAAAATAAATTAATTAAATTGTAAAACTTGGGGACACTATCAAAGAATACGTCGGCATCGGTAATGGATATCTTTAGAAGTGCAAGTGGAGTTTTGGCGGGAACGTTAAAAATGGCGCATTGGCGGCATTAAATTAATTAACAAAACTTGTATAACTTTGAGTGTTTAAGTGTAAAAACGGTGGTTTTTTATCCATTAAGTGCTCGTGAACGTGTATGAGTGTTGGTGAATAGTGTAATGCTGTAAAACATGACTTTTCGTGTTGCCTCTAAAACTCCATAGAAGCCTCTAGTAAAGTCGCAACCACCACTACTTTACAGGGGCATGACTTGACTTATCGACTCTGACTTGTGACAAAATAATCTCTCCAATTACTTGACACTGGCTATACATCGATATACCTTTGATGTGAAGCCAAAACCAAAGAATTTAGGTTCTTCGAAAAAAAAAAGTGCAAGTGCTCTTAGGTTAGGCGTTAGTCTTTCTAACATCACACGTATGTAAGGTTAGCTGATAAATCGCATACCATTTACCAGGCACCCTTCAGTCCCAGGTGCGCGGCGCTGAGCAAACAGCGAGCCGCGCGCCACAGCTATAGCGAGTTAGTCACGGGAGAGCCGCCCAGGGCGCCCCTGGCCCCCTCGGGCTTCGCCGTGTTTTTTATCCATCCTTCGAATTTAGAGAATATTTACGGTTATTTTTTATACTATTGAGTGAGTAATTAAAGAACTTAGATAAATGGGCTTATTCCCAGAGTTCCATGATTCTATTGTTTCTTATTTCCCAATGGCCCCACGAACAATATTACTATAAATTTAAATATTCATACATTAACTCCGAATAGCTCCATGAGATTTAACTAATGTACAGTCAATTAAAACATTACAAGAGTGTTTCATTCGTTAGTGAGTCTTCATGCCATTAGAGCCAAATAGACTACAGGTTTGAGCAAGATAAACAGTATGAATGTAAAAGGTTTTTTTTATAAATTTAATACTTTGCAAGCAATACGATGTTTTATCATTTGTCAAATCTATATCTAACCTCTTTCCTCGGGGTAAGGTGTGTAATTGCGCTATTCTATCTTGCAATTAGGCCGCTGTCACAGTTTCACAGTCACAGTTAATCACAGTCGCAGTTTCACACATGTGGCGGATATAGACAGGTATCAGTTACAAGCGGATCGCATATCCGCATGTTAGTGTAAACGCGTACTTATATAAACATACGCCGTTGTTTGTCCAACACGTCAGTCGCGTCAGTCAATGTCAGTCTCAATCACCAGGATTATGGGCAGTTATTGATGGCGTCTTACAGACATATCAGAAATCGAATTATGGTAGGTACATATATTATGTATAATTATGTATATTATTGTAGACACCAATACATACTTACTAAGGACTAACAAAATAATTAAAAGTGCAGTTATTTTAATATAATTACATACGGCCATCAAGCGGATGTAGTTCTGGGAGGCTTTGACTCAGACTCCTTTGACATACTCTCTGGTGTTCCCCAAGGATCCCATCTGGGTCCTGTACTGTTTAATATATTTATAAATGATATTACTAGATGCTTCCAAAACTCCACCCCATATCTCTACGCTGATGACCTAAAATTTACTCGGTGTGTCGGGTCTGCTACTGATGTTGCTTTACTTCAGGATGATATGGATAGATTATATGATTGGTGCCGTGTCAACGACATGTCATTAAACACCAAAAAATGTATGCATATTAAATTTACTCGCAAACATGGCAAAATTTTATCATTGTATCACATCTCAAATGAATTAGTAAAGGAAGTTGACCAGATCAAAGATCTCGGCGTCATACTTGATGCAAAACTAACATTTATCCCACATATAGACTACATCACAAAGAAAGCATCTAAAATGCTAGGGTTCATTATGCGAAATGGCAAAGTATTTAGACACATTAAAACTAAAAGCATTCTTTATTATTCACTGGTGCGTAGTATACTAGAATATTGCAGTACAGTCTGGCGCCCCCACTTTGCTGTCCATTCGTTGAGAATTGAGAGAGTACAGAAGCGATTCCTCTGGCATCTTGCTCGAGGAACCAAACTGGCTAGAAGATATGCTTCGTATCATGAACGCCTTACCCATTTCAAGATAACTCCTCTAAACGAACGCAGAGATATGATCGATCTACAATTTCTTTATAAATTACTCACAAATAAAGTTAATTGCCCTCAACTCTTAGGTAAAATTAGTTTCCGTACACCGAAAAGATATCCAAGGCATAAAATCACTCCTCTTGTTCCGCCTGTTAGAAGAACTGTTTTAGGATCTAGCTCACCTATCTCCCGTCTATGTAAATTATACAACCATTTTGATGACCTCGATTTTGGAGCTCAAGGCATCTCTAAAATTCGGTCCTGTGTATCGAAGTCAGCCCATACGTCTACCGTTGGGAGGCGTCCTCTGCACGATTCCGTCTAGATGGGTGCCAACATCGTGCCTAATAATCTACTTTAAAGCAGTAATGGCTAAGCATTACTGTGCTTCGGTCCAAAGCACTAGTGATATTACTGGGCTCCCGAGAAAACCATCTAAATGCCTGAAAGTGGACAAGCGCTACGTATCCTTAAAACAAAATCATGTCTCTCTGAACTACACTAGTGCTTAGGTACCTACTTACTTTGTGATTATTTTTGTCCTCAGCCAACTCTGGTGTAATTTTTCATACTTATAGTGCCCAGCACAGGCACATATTTCACCATTACTTCTCTGTGTAATTTGAGCACTTAAGTATTTATTAAGAATATTAAGATTAAGAATACTTAGTTGTTTTCAGTTTAGTGTATGACTATTATCCTAGTTACTTGTGTTTAGACTCCTACATTATCTTTTAGAATTATTAGAAAGTATTCTGCAATGCCACTCAGTAGTAGGTGTATACCTAATACTTACTAAGTTAAACTAACTTGCCTTATATAACCATAATATGTGTAATAGGTTTTCTTCTTTTTTATCTCAACTTAAAACTATATTGCAAGCTGTGTTCTCCTGTAAAAGGTTTTGCATGCACCTAATTAAAAAACAATATTATAGTTAAATAAACATTTACTCATGTAAAACTGTTGGTGAACCAATAAATAAAATAAAAATAAAATAAAATATAGATGAAACCACAGCGGACGCGTTTTTATCGGTTAAAACACTGTACCACCCCATATCGAAAACAATATGAAGCCGTCCCACACGTAGCTACAATAATCAATATAAATTATACCAAGGCATATTACCATTATATATTTTCTATACAAATATTCAAGTGACCGCACACGCAGCTATAATATATATTTCTATGACTTGAATATTTGTATAGAAAAATATATAATGGTAATATGCCTTGCTATTATTTATATTAATATACACCATACTTTTTAATCATCAGTAAAAATAAATAGTCAGCATAATCAGTTGCATTTCCTGAACACAGAATTTGCAAAAAACTTAAAAAAAAAAATCGAATTTTTGTCAAAATAAATTTGATAAAAATTGGATAACTGTTACGGTTAGTCGTTATCCTATGGCTTAGCGTCTGGCGGTTATCTCCTTTATTGATAATAATATAAATGTTATTCATCGTTTGGCAAACCCGGGACCTAGCTCGAGGCAGCCGCCGCACTCGCCCCTCTGTCACTCAGTCATTTTGTAGAAACCCAAAATTCTGACTGCACATATACAACACAGTACTCCTTCTGCATTGCCCATTTAAGTTTTTTTGGTAACTTAAAATTGGTGTATATTATAGCTACGTGTGTGACGGGCTTTATAATTATAGCGACGATTTTGTATGCCAGTTCTTTGTGAGACATGCGTTACATACCTACTCTGTTACCCATCACACCTAATCAACCGTGTTTCGTGTAAAATAAGAATCTTTATCTTTATCTTTATTTTTATCAGTGTGCTCATCAAGCGGATATAAGCGGATATATAAGTGGAAACGCCAGCGGACGCGTTGCAAATCAAAAAAGGAAACTGACTTGCGAGGGAATGCAACACAGAGTACAATATTTTCAAAGTGCACACGCGGGGGTCGTTGTAGCAAGTCGAGTACGACGAATGCTTTGAGCACAACCCGGGGGAAACCAAGATACCAGGGTGTGTATTATTATTTTACTTTTAGTATTCCGAACCAGATTTGGAGTATTCCGTCTTACTGAATTTTTACTGTTAACATTTTAACATCTTACCTACCGTGTTTCTGTAAAATAAAAATATCTTACTCCGGTGTCTGTACGTTCGTTTGTCTGCCCTTGACTCACAGCCTGCCGAAAGCTAGATAACTACTCAACGAAGTCACTTCTCAATACGAAAAAAAAAATACGAGGAATACAAGTAGTGATTCAACTAACTATATTATATTAATTAGTCATTATATTTGTATAATAACCGCAAGTTTTTAAATTAACGACGACTACCTTTTCAACACGAAGTTAATATTGGAAAAGATAGATATTTTTCTGTCTATTTTTTTATTAATTGAAATATATTAATTCGTGAAATGTGTTTTTTATTGATAAACCAGTAAAATAATTTTAGACCACTATTTTACTGTAAAATTGTGTCAGAATAAAAATATAGATAAATGGATGAGAGTATTTATGTAACTCATAAGATAATTGATTGATTCAGGTGTTACTTTGCGGAAATCCATAAATATCAACAAATTATATAAATATATTTAGTAATAAATTAATTTCTAAACAAAGGTTTTAATTAACTTAACTTTAGTTCAACTTAACCAAAGAGTCAACGAACAGTAAACCAAAGTTTAAAGATACGACACGTGTTTCGCCTCTACACTGTGTTTGTTTAGAAATTAAGCGGATTTATTACTAAATATATTTATATAATTTGTTGATAAGTATGTAACTCAAATACGCTAAAAATAATAAGAATAACTAAAAATAAATTAAATGAATCATTATACATTAATAAATTAAATGAATCATTATACATTAATTTAGTAAAGACAAACTTAGGGTGTTAATCTAATATTTTCATGATTAAAAATGAGCCTGAAGCTAATCAGTGAACACTTAGGTCTGTGTTCACCAATAGATAATCGGAAGATTAGGCTCTTCGTCCGTTATCTTTGACGTTTGATCTATGAAAATTCGAGTCAAAAACGTCAAAACAACTGTTTAAAACTTAACCGTCTGTTGGTGAACTCAGGTCTCAGTAGGTTAGGTATGCACTAGGGCCTCCAGTACCGGTTCCTTTTTCCAGTACCGGGATTTCGGTACCGGCACACGGCCGGAACCGGGAGTACCGGGATTTTCGGTATTCCCGAAAATAATTAGTAGCCTATTATTAAGTCAAACAGAAAACTCGTCAGAAAACGATAAAATAAAGAAAATTCGAGCGAAATATAACGAAAAGTTATGTTATATTTTTATATTTATATAATTTACTGCAAGCATGATTTGTAAGAGAGAAAATTCGCGTAACTAATTGAATATTGCATTAACAATACAGTCCCAATTTTTAAGTTATATATCAAGTATAAATGGCTTATAACGAAAGTTTTGAAGTGGATATTTCTTTGTTTGCAGGATTGTATAGGATTACAGTTCAAAAGTTAGTACGTCACATGCGTAACAACACTTCTAAACGAAGGTTGATTTGATTTCTGATAAAATAATAGTTTTTAATCGTACTTTATTTGTTATTTGTTATTAATCTTCACAAGCCAATGCTCAATGTTCATGTCAATGTCAATGATCGGCCTCATAAGTATGTTAAAATAAGAAAGTGCCAATTTTATTAATTTCCTCTGTGATAAACTATCGATAAGTATATGTGTCAGTTTCAATTTTTTGTCAAAGACGTAACATAAAGAAGTATCCACTTATAATTTACGGTTGTATCTTTGACACAACCCATTGTTTTTTAACCAGTGCGTCCTACCCATAATGAAATACTCAACCAAGGCGTGAACACTCACTGTTCTGCTAGATATCTAAATAAAAGACGCAATAATACACTATGAACCGAGCTACGCTTGGAGTTTGAGATACTTGAAGGGAACTAATGTCATTAACAAAGCTTATAAACCCGTATATCCATAGTCGGCTGGTTTTAATAAACATAAAGCACAGTCGCATTGCAGAAAACGGAATCATTCATTATTTCTTATTAATAGTAGGCTAATAAACTGTTGATGACAACATCGGAGAAGATGGAAAGACGAGCTAGACTCCTACTTGGAAGACTGGAAGACAGTTGCCCTTGACAGAAAAGAGTGGAAAGAAGGAAGGGAGGCCTTTGCCCTGCAGTGGGACGATTCAGGCTCATAATAAAATAATAATAAGAAATAAAAATTATACGTTCAGTGGCTTAGGTTGTGGAAAGACCGTCACTTCAGTACAAACAACCCCAAAGCCCATGTCATTCTTTAAATAAATGCATTGATACGACGATACCAACAATAAGCTGATATTGCAACATTTCCTAAGTTCTGAACATCAACAGCACCTTTGAAAGTTAGTAAGATGGGCGGGTAGGATCTAGTGGGTAGAGGAGTTACTGTCTTTCTTTCTTTGTACTAACAGAATGCACTATTTAGCTATGGTTTTAAAGATTAAAACCCTAAAAAAGGTTATTATACACTAAATTTTAAGTAATCCCGAAAGTACCGAAAATCCCGGTTCTGGATTTTTCTAGTACCGGTGCTGGAAACAGACGAGAATCCCGGGATTTTCGGTTCCGGGATTTCCCGGTACTATGCCCTAATGCACCGCTACATCCGGCCGCCTCACCGCTAACTAGACAAATACCGCGATTACACCCGCCCTGAGCACACTAACTGACCACTGAGCTATGCATAACTAATCGTACTTACATAATTACGTAATCATAGTGCAAATTATTACACTAATTGTTATTACAAATGTAAACATGCGATCCGGGCGATTACAGATAATGCGATGAAATGCGATCAAATTACAGTACAGATCATTCGCTCGTTCATTCACTCTTGCATTCGAGTTTACCAGACTGTGCATAAATAGGATGAAAATATTTAAATAGCTTTTAGATGGATTCTAGTTATCTGTGTTTAATTTTAACGAGTTTCGTCCGTAGTCACGGGGGCTGTATAGCTGAGTGGTATATTCCTGCTCGCCGTTATTCCGTTATTGTGTTCTACAATCCTTTCGTTAATTTACTACGACGATACGACGTTACTTTCATTATTTTTTTTTTTTGGACGTATGGATGAAAACGGGACAAATAATTTAAAATATTTTATCTAACCTTTGTAAGCTCCTGCTGGTTGAAAAAAGTTAGTAACATACGAGTTAATTTATTTTAAACATAATTTTGTTCATTAGTTTTACAAAATACTGCAAATAAATAATTTATATTAACGAATCAAAATTATTCAAGAACAAAGAATGTAAGCAAGATCGCAATTTAAAGTTAGCACAATATAATCCTCAATGGCAAATGGCAGACACTCTGCTCCGCTAAGGTGTGATTGAAATCTCACATCTCACATTGTAGCTCAGTGCGAGGTGTGATCAGCACCACAGCATTACCCAGCCAGGTGAGGTGAGGTGAGGTGAGGTGAGATGAGGTGAGGCGAGGCCGAGGTACGAGTGAGCGGCGCCGTGATGCGCGAGATAGCGTGTGCCTGGCGCGTCTACACACATTTACCGGCAAACTTGCTTATAGGTACTCCACCACTTATACTGAGGACTTCGGACCAACACCTATTTAGGTTTATAATATATAGATAGTTATCATGTCCCCTAGTCCACTATAGTGTGTTTTTAGACAGAATAGAATAGAATCAGAATTAGATGTCCCCTAGGAATGAATCGTGAAAACTGCTTGCGTGAAATTAGTATTTCAGTTCAGTACAGATTAAAAATAACTAGTAAGCAAGATTTGTCAGTTATGATTGGATCTATCCGCATCAAAACAGTGATAATGCAATGTACAAATCATTACAAAAAATTAAGACGATTAAAATTTTGGACTATTTATTAAGTCGCACGCAATATTATGTAGACTCAGTTAACTCTACATTGGTAGATGGGGAAAAATAAATAAAATACCTATCCAATAACTATAATTGTCTGAAGTTCACATCTCCAGCAGGGGTCCGGAGGTCTCGTCTCGGAGATGCGACCTGATGCATTTTATATCCGCGCCTGCATGCTCGCTACACAGTAAACTATGTACGTACCTATGTATACTGTGTACTACTTACTATGTATATTCGCTGAACGCCGTAAAAATACTGCTCTTTTACGGCATAGAGCTTACGGGTGCTGCAGACCAAGTTTATTGACCTATTTTTGTGCAATGACACTAGTGACCGCTCGTGGTTTTGTTCATTTTGGCAATGCAACAGGCTTTAGAATATATGTAATTTCGCTTTGCCTTCAATTTTTGGCTCTGAGAAGTTTTTAATACCATAAACCTCTACCATCTCCACATGTATTCACTCCCAAGCTTTCACATTTATATTACTCTTAAAATTTCAAAGAAAAGTGCACGCAAGCATTTTCAAATTAATGTAGTCATCTTACTAGTCAGAATTCACGTTAGAAGAAGATTTTTTTTGCAAAATTAAGAGTTTAATATAGGTAAATGTAAAAGCTTGGGAGTGTATACATGTCTATGCAGCTGATTGTATACCTTACATGCGGTGCTGTCCCGCGACCGTCATGTCGATGTACGCTATGCAATCGCCCCGCAGCCGCCCCAGAGCAGAGGTGTGAACATTATCACATGAGGGCGGTCGTGGGCAAATTGAAATAAACACAGATTCCTCACTCGTGTCTGGAATGCTACATCCGGTTTTGTGTCTCTGTGACTGGTCACATTCTTTATAGAATAGGTATACCTAATGTCGATGAGGTAATCCATATAATACGCTTCCCTGGCGTGAATGTGAGATTACTTCATTAAACGCTAGTTCACCATGAATTATCTTCGCTATATATATATCGGATAATTACTATATTTTTAGATAACAATGTGTTTATTCAAAGTTAAATAATGAATCTCGGAAGTTGTTGCCAGGATAAATAATACTTAATGATTCACCTAATTATTTAGGAAATTATTAAAACTTTAATAACGTTAATTACAGATAAAATAAGCAGTTAGGTACATTGTACAAGTATCTATGAAAACAATTAAGTAATAAACTGAAATATTTAAAATAATAATGGATTATTTTTAATTCGGTTCACCAACTGAATAACAATGGAGTCGTGGACCTCCTGGGAATAAGCCAAATATACCTAGTAAGTACACTTAAACTTAAAATTATTGAACCTGCTTATAGAAGGAAACACGGTGAAATTTCTAAGGGCAGTGAATATTATGGCTACTAGTAGTAGCTAGCAGCTTAGTATCTTATCTCTATGTTAGTGACTCTGAGTGGTGTAACATTGAAGCGGGTGTCCCTCAAGGAGGTGTTCTTTCACCTCTCCCGTTTTCTCTCTTTATTAACACTCTTGTTTCTGTTATTCATCACTCGTCTTATCACCTTTACGCTGATGACGTACAACTTTATCAGAGCTTTGTACCTGACGCTGTGCTTCAAAGTATCGCCAACCTTACTGAAGATCTTAGTTTTGTATACGACTGGACCCAAAGATTTGGCTTACTAATCAACCCCTCTAAAACGCAGGTTATTATTATTGGCAACCGTCCCCAGATCGCTAAGCTCAAAACGAGCACTCTCCCGCCGGTTCAATACAATAATTATCCTCTTGAGTATTGTAAGGAGGTTAAAAACTTAGGTTTGTACATCACACACAATCTTTCATGGGACTGCCATATTGCACAAATAAGTAAAAGAATGTATGGCACCATGCATTCTCTCAAAAGGATGCAAAACTTCTTGCCACAATCCACGAGGATCACACTGGTAAAGGCGTTACTATTGCCTATCTTAGACTATGCTGACGTGTGCTATCCTGATGCGACGGAAGAACAGCTAAACAGGCTGGAGCGCCTATTGAATCTTTGCATTCGATACATCTATGGCCTCCGGAAGTTTGACCATATCTCTGCTTTTCGTCAGCAGCTGCAGTGGCTCGATATCCGTGCTCGTCGGGATACGCACATCTTATCCCTTCTTTACTCTGTACTTCACAATCCTCTGTCTCCTCCCTACCTGAAGGAACGTTTCTCTCTTTTCTCTACTTCTAATCGTCCCATGCGCTCTTCTCAACATCTCCTACTCAGTTATCCCCTTCACAATATGAGATCGTACTCAGATTCCTTCACGATAACCGCTATCAGACTGTGGAACAGCATTCCGTCTGCTCTTCGCGACGCTGTCTCTGTAAATGTCTTCAAATCCAAAATTTATAAACATTTTCTCGATAAAAATGCTTTGAGCTAATCATCTCCATGAACTATTTTCTATTTTTATTTTATTTAGATCAACTTTTTAAGTAGGTACTTTATATTTATTTATTTATATATATATATATATAGTATTATATATATATATATTTATGTATATTACATAATTTATAATATTTGTGTAGGATAATAATCATTCCTTAATGAAATCTGTTCTTCGTGCACTACCCACGCAACTGTCCACAATACACAAAGGTTTAGCTGGAAGATAATGCTACATAGCATTAAGTTCGCCTTTGTACTATTTGTTAAGTGCAATAAAGTATTTTCTATCTATCTATCTATCTATGTTACTAGGTAGGTCATATTGAAATCCGATGTATCATCGATGAAACCTGCATGATAAAGGGTTCTCTGAAGCGGACGTCTCCTTCACCTCCGCGTTGTGACATGCGACAAGCGGCACATATTGAATACTGAATGGCAGCCGCCGGGAGCTGATGCCGTCTGCGTGTGGACGTACCGTACGTCCCGACTGTCCGGCTATTGTACTGCACCGTACGACGTGCCACAGAGCATATCATGGCCAGAGCATGGCAAACTGTGACTAAATCCTAATACTTCTGCAGTTCACGAAATATTTGTAATTGCACACAAAGCGGACGAAATTTATTTTACTTAAAGTTAGCTGAATTTGTGTTAATGAGATTTATTGGATATCCAGTTTTAATTATATTACAGTTGTCCTACAGTTTTAAACAGGATCATTTTATTAAAATATCAATGCATCAGTCGTCATACACTCGCAGGGCAATAAAACGATTACGTATTCCGAAATTTGTCACCAGATTGTGGATGTTTAGTTATGTTTTCTCTGGTTTAGCTGTGCACACACTCAAACTCGGTTCCAAGAAAACCAGCGCTCAGCAGCATTCATGCTGCTGCAGCATATGCTGAGTGGATACCATTTTTGGGGGTATCAATAAATTATTGTAATATTATTTGATTGTAACGGGTATTTATCGCGCTCACCTCATATGTTTTTGTGTCCCGACGTTTCTACTGTATTGTAACACAATACTGTTGTGTGATTATCACACAAACTATGTGTGATAATCGCGAAAGTCTACGAAAAACTATTGTAATATTATCGTATGTTGTGAACTGTGTGATTTGGTACAAAATAAAATGTATTCTATTCTGTTCTAAATTATTATTAATCCATGAAGCCTATAACTACACTTATGAACTAAATACTTACATGGAGGCAATTAATGAATGCAATACAATCGAGTTAATATTACAATAATGGCCACTGCTTTTGTTTTAAGAAGTCCGCTGATCCGCTTCTATAGTCTTTCGTCCGCTTAATGTGTGCGGAGGCGCTGCATTGTTGGAATAGTCGCTAATGAGCGCGCTCTTGGCCGCCTGTCGCCGGAACCGGAACTCGACGCACAAAGCAGATTTGGGGGTAAAGTTTGACAGCAATTTGACTATTACACTGTTGTTGTGTTCGCGTATCATCGAGAAATGTTTACAGTAACCGCTTTGTGATCGTTTGAAATTTCATTTTATGTTTGCTACTTTAAACGCTTTTGACCTACTAGTTGTTAACTAAGTAGTTAACTAGTTGCACAGCATAACAATTTTAATTTATCATCAAAATCATAATTTAAATTCAAATTAAATTTTGAAAATTATTAATACCTAAATAGTATTGAACGTTAATTGTAGCCAAAAGGTTTCAAAAGAACTCATTGAATTTCAGTATCGATATATATTTTGACTTTAGTTATAGAGCCTAAAATTATGAATAAGTTTGTATTATATTGTAATGGACTGCATCCATTATTAACTGCTCAGTACCAATCTAAATATTAATAGTGTACGGAACCATCAAAGGCCGTCATTACAACGACCTTAACCTCATTGTATTCAGCTCAAAAATAATAGCTCAAATTAAATATAAAGCGTCGATTCATTTTCTCATTCAGCCGTAGAAGTACGAATAAAAGTAGGACCATTTTATTGAATAAAAGTGTATTATTATTTACTGTAATACTGCAACTGTAATTACTTCAACGTCCAGAGCGGATCTATTTCCCTCGCACTGCGCGCTGTGACGCTGCCGCTGCCGCTGCCGCTCCGGTGTAAGTAGTTTCTGTACAAAATATTAAACAACTCGTTGAGGTAATCGGATTGGCCGCTGCCGATAACTCGGAACATACTTTATTCAGTCCCCCCCCCCCTACCCCTCCTACTTCGGGCGCGGGCGAGCACGCTCTCTCATTGAAATATCATATCATTTTACCACTAATTTATCATTATTATCAAAGTTTACACGAGTCACCGTAAAAAAAAATCACATTGTTCAATTAAACACCATTGAACATAGAAAGCACATTGAAAGCACAAAACGTTTTGTCTATGTTAAATACATAATTAAATCCGCCAAGGTAATCAAATGTCGGTAACCAAACTTAATTCTAGTTAACTATGTCTTGCTCTCCTCAAAAATCTGACCACCAGAAATCAAAGTTATAATTCGCCACATGTTCCACAGCATAAGAATTGCAGTCAAGATTCAGTTTTAATTTGAATTGAAATGATGTAATAATGAATATTATTATCTCCACGCTGCATATCCAGGTGAAGTGGACTCTCTGAACTGTATAATTTCCAATAAACTTCATTCAGCCAAGTTTCAAAACGAGCGTATTATCCCGGTCCTCGTATGTGAAGTCGAATGAAGAAGCTAGTCGTACGTATTGGTAGAACGACGGTGCTGAATTCCGACAAAAAACCGACATTAGACCGACCGTAGACAGAAGTGGCCGACAGCCTGACCACCTGCCTGCAGCCTGCAGGGCGGATAGTTTGCCCGCGCACATACGCCCGCCCGCCCTTTACGTCCACAATACTGGGGCGGACACACGGACTCTTCCTGCAGGACTCTCCCTGCCCTTTTATACTCTGAACTAGTTGAGCAACTGTATACTTACTTTATCATTAATGTAAGATTTATGTGTCCATATTGAACAACAAATTACATAAATATATCTAGTAATAAATCCGCTTGATTTCTAAACAAAGGTTTTAATTAACTTAACTTTAGTTTAGAACTTTAGTACATATTACTATATTATAAGCCAAAGAGTCAACGAAAGAAGAAGAACACGTGTTTCGTCTCTACACGAGGCATCATCAGGAGGTGTGGACTCGCCGAAGTTTGAAACGAGAGTGACTCTCGTCTCTTAATTAAAACCTTTGTTTAGAAATCAAGCGGATTTATTACTAGATATATTTATGTAATTTGTTGATATTTATGGATTTCCGCAAAGTAACGCCTGAATCAATCAATTATCATATTGAAAAAGTTATTTTTTTTGTCGCCCTGTTTCTATCTCGCTCTTCAATAAATAAAGATAAAATATTTTATTCCATTATTTTCGTGATCCTCAATAGAGTATCTGAAGGCCTCTTTCGGATTTATTTGCTTTTGTTCCCGAAGTGCTCAGCGTCTGGAGGGAAGCGGCAAAGTTTTTGAGAGACCTCTAATTATTGACATTGTATATGAATGTAGAGTCCTATTTGGTTCCTGTAAAAATACATGAAAATTGAAGTCTTTAATTTCATATTGCTTGGTATTTTATCTCTTTACAACACAGCATAGATATTTATCGGAATTTCGTGGGCTAAAGTAAGCAAGTGTAAGCTAGTAACTTTATTTATTTGAAATCATAAGATGAGAGATTTACGATGGTTACCTACGTATTTTCTAGTATCGTTCTCGGTTTAAACGAGATTGTCGGTTGAGTGAGTTAGAGAGTGCTTTATGATGCAAATATTCAATCTTGTTTGACGAAATCTATGCATAAATATTTTACAAGCACTAAACGAGGCCATTACCCGGACAGACCCAGCGTGCTCCGCGGGGCGCGACGCGACCGATCACCTGCAACCAATCTAAATATTAATAGTGTACGGAACCATCAAAGGCCGTCATTACAACGACCTTAACCTCATTGTATTCAGCTCAAAAGTAATAGCTCAAATTAAATATAAAGCGTCGATTCATTTTCCCATTCAGCCCTCGAATGCGGTGGTTACCCCAAGCGGGGCTCGGCGGTTTCGCCCCATGCGTGGGGTAAATTGCTATTTCCGGAATTTGTCACATACTTTGTATTTTACGGAATGGCTGATAAGAGCGGATCCGGGTTTTCAATAAGATTAAGAAAATAAAATCTTTTCTTTCGTAAAAAATTTACAATACACGTTGGGAGCCGAGAGAAATTCATCCTTTGTATGGTTGCATACCATAGTAAAAGTAAGGAAAGTACCTAAGTACTCAGAATCTTAATTTAATATTTTGTTTAATCTTTATTGATCAAATCCGAAAAAAATGTTAATTGAAACATAACTTTTATCAAGGTCTCCGATAGATATTTTTGAAATGAAATCACAACTACGAGTAAGTAACTATTGTAAAGGGAACATACCGATTCTTTTCAATTGAAAATCAAATAAAATCAAAGTTCAGCGAACTTGCAAATATTCAGAGTCTGTCTGTAGTCTGTAGGTAGGTAGGCAGGTAGGTAGGTTAAGTACTGTCTACTGTTCTCTGTCGTCTTGTATCGCCAGGGCCCCTCGAATATATGTAGATAAGATCAATCGAATTATTTTTCAGAGAACATTTTCTTTTGTTCATTATATTTTTCATTACAATTGAAGTAATTTTTATTGATAATTTGATTCATAAATTCTTCAATCTGGTTCTAGTGATAATAAATCAGTAAGGATAGTGGGAGTGAATTTTGGATCTGAATATAATTTTTTAGAGATTTTCTACAATGCTCATCGCTTTCGCTCCCCGCTGAGTAAGTATGTAGAGTTTCTATTTATGTTGACTCGCCACAAAGTTGGCAGGTTGTCGTTGTAGAGACACTATAGGGTCGTGTCAACGTAAAACATCTACAAGACATTAACAAATTGAAGTCCCGTTTAAATAATTTGTGAATGACACGGTAGGTGTCGCCGCCTTGCGGTCGTAATCTGCAACACCATTGTTGGCCTCACAATAGAACGCGAAGAAAAATATGAGTTCACTCGTTTTTTTAGCACAAACATTAATATTTTACAAGTTGGCGAAGTTAGCGTCGCTTTCGAAGGAACGATTTGTAGATTGCGACCATTTTTTTTCGATAAAAGATGTGGATAACAATAACTTTCTGGCGAGGCTCCTCCGACTCTACCATACGGGGCGACATCTAACTACCTACTAAGATAAGTAACTTATGTATTTTCAAATAATATTTTTTTCAAATAGTTTATTAAAAACTATGTAAGTACTCATATTATTTCTTACTAGTAATAAAAGATAAAAAAAAAATGGTGGTTTGTAAAGTTGGTTTACGGACGATAGTTTAACGTGACTACCAGCGTAACGGGACAAGGAGCGTTACCGGACGATGACGTCAACGTTTTCGTGCATGCAGCGTTCACGTCAAAAACGGACGTTATTTTAATAAAATAGCAATCGTTATTTTATTAACCCGTCCAATCTCAAAAGTACCTGTTTCAATGTCCTTTTGCGGCTCGTCGCCTAACAAATTGCAGACAAAAATCAGTTGCACAATACATAAATATGTAGTTACTTTTGCCTCTGCCTCTGCCCTCGCAAACACTCGCTTACACAATATATCAGTGTGAGTGGCTAGTGTGATAGAGAGTGTTATGAAGCAATAAACATATCGAAAATGTAAACGTAGTGTTCAAAGGTTCCCACTCTAGATCTATGTCTGTGGTTCCCACCATGTCGTCCCGTAGTGATACCCCCCCCCCTCACCCCACCCCTGGGAGGAGGATGGGGGGGGAAGCTCTCAAATAATTAACTAGAAACAAATACTTCCATTTCAATTAGCCTCACTCCGGGGACTCGCATAATTATAAATCATTTCTGAATGTTTCGATGACGGATTTTTTATTTCTCTTCAGACAAACGGCTCGCAGGATAATTTACGTAATGTTATTAATCTTCTTTGTGAAAAAAAACAAATTTATTTTGGACTAATAATACCTACACAATATTTCAGTGTCCGTAGGGCGGTCCACGTCACAACAGGTTTAGAGTCGTGCCCTTCAGGTTCCCGTCCAGACGGTGTTACCAACACAGGGCTAGCTTCTGTCATAGTAATGTGTAAGCAACACTGTGTTCCGGTTTGTAGGAATAATCAGGAGAGCGCCTAGCGGCTAGGCAATGACGACGTAGATGCCCTAGGGTCTAACCTTGTGGTTTGGCTGGAAGTCAATGTATTTGCGTGCCGTATCAGCTGTATCTAAATACTGGAAACGCTTTCCGTGTCGCGATCCAACATCCATAATGCATGTCTGTTTATGCGTCTGTCTGTCTGTGCGTCTATTCCTACCGAAACGTCACATCCGCAACGCATATTCATCGGAAATCGCATAATCGACGTTTGAATACTTAGCTGAAATTCAGTTTATTTCTAGTACACTTCGATATTCAAGTATGAATGAATGAATCAATGATTTATTTGTCTCAAGTATGTTTAGTTACAGACAGACAGGTCATATGAATGTATAAAGTAGAGTCACATACTTCACTAAACAATACAGTACACAATTTTTTTAAATTGATAAGGTATAAGTTTCTCATAAAGTACCTAGTTCCATTTCTTAAAAAAAAATAACTTAATAATATGTATAAATGGTTACCGGTTTATATTTTGAACTAGATTTTTTGTAATATGTGCGGGAGGTGGAGGCGGGAATGATCATGATTTACTTCAAAGGGAGCACTCTACCCCTCCCCCTTTCAATGGCAGTTTTTTTCTCCAAATCTGTGGTACCGGGTTAAAATGCAGCTTGTCTTTGTCCAGCTCGTAGCATAGGTATATATCTATACACCCACCCATAGCGAGTTTCAAATTCTTCTTCAGCGTGACGACACGATTGATTGAGAGGCAAGTGTACTGGACTGCCACGCCGGCCTCGCGGGTTCGGTACCCGCTACAGGCAGCCCCGGATCTAGGGGCATCCAGGGTTCCGCGCCCTGGGCGCCAAATTCAGGGGGCGGCAAATCCAAAAGATTTTTTGCGTCTAGATTAAACGATTTTTCAAACTAAACTAAACTAAATTTTGGTTGTGATACAGTGCTTTTCAGGATTAATGGCGTAAAAATTTGTACCTTGTTTCAGTTTAATGCTATTGCGCGTTTTTGCCGTTTATAATAATTGTGTTGTGGGAACACATTTGTTTGTTTCACAGTTCCACAAACATATACATAAGTATAACTAAGTGAGTACCTACCCTACCTACCTACCTACCTACCTACCCTACCCTACCTAGGTACATATCTAAATATTGATCAACAAATTCTGGGATATAATTTAATTGAAAACCAATCATGCCAGCTTTCATCTATTTAATATCATTAAATGCACAGAGGTATTAAAGTATAGAATCACAATTTAGTACATTGAAAATGCGTCCAACAAAAGGGAGACATTGGCTAACTTCTAATACATTTTGGTCTGATGCTAATTTTCAAAAACGAGAAGTAACAGGGCTAGATAAATATTATTATAACTACTCGGTTTTTTCATTGTTAATAAAACTACATCGTAAAAAGTAACAAACATTATTTGAAAATAGAGATTTTTCAGTTTGGTTAACAGGGTGTCTGAAAATTTTCTGTCCTGTATTCCGCATCCATTTTGATTATATACTGTTTATCTTGGTGTTCTATAGGAACACCGTTATTCATTATTAAATACAATTAAACGTTTCCCCGAACTGCAAAACTACATTCGGAAACAACAATTGAGCGCGAGACTCTACAATTACGATACAATGTACGATACCAGTACGCAACCACGTCAACCACGCAACCGAACAAATCGCGGGCAACACTATTGTTTTATAATTAAAATGCAGTCTGCCTACATAAACATTGTGTATGGAGGTCTAACGTATGTCTGTTTGTAATCGTGAACTAATGAGGGATTTTCTACCATTGTCCCTGTACGTACACATGTGTTGTATGTTGAGAGGGTGTGGGTGTGTGTAAGTACACCCTCCGTGTGTGCGAAAACAAGTAATAGCAAAGTGCGGAAAGATTGTTCTGAGAATCGGCTTACATGGAGCAGAGGCGCCGTAAGGCAAGAGCGGGGGCGAGCCAGACACGAGAGGGGGCGAGCGAGGGGCAAGCGAGCGAGTCTCCAAACCTTCTTCCCTAGATCTATATCTGTGCCTTCATCTGTGAAATTAGGACGTGTAGATTGTGTCAGACAATCTTTAGTTAACTAAAACATACCTACTATTCTTCTTCTTATCGGGCCACTAGTTCTTTCGCAACCAAGTTTGATGAAAGAATTTCAAGTGCGTCTCGAAGAGGCTCCTTTCGTACACTTAACGTTTTTCGAACTCGAATTCGAACTTTTAGGTTCTATGACATGCCAATTTCCTCACGATGTTAAAATGAACGATGATGAAAAAAATGCTGCGTTCGAAAGAACGAGGATTAGTCAAAAATAGGCCGTGGTCATACCATCAGCCTGTCTCACAGATGCACCTCGAAGTGAACCTGGTTCCGGGAGCCCCCGTCACTCGCGGAGTCCCGTGCCGGGGGCGGCGCCCGCGCGACCGACCAGCGCCATTATAACGCTATTACCGATGGTATCTGCCCCAACTCCGCCCGCCCTAGTCGCCGCGGTACGTTGCTGGCGCTACCGTGTCAATACATCGCTCACTATCACACACAGCAATAACGGTATGGTGAACTGCCTCAAATATTTATGAATTTTATTGGTATGTAGTATGTACTACTCGGGCGAATGAACATGACACCTGGCTGCCACTCTCGCTCGCAACTTGATGCGTCCCCCGCTGCCCCGCGCGGCGCCCTCCGTGTTTCTTCTTCCTCTAATTGCGAAGCCTTATCATTACTTATCATTACCAAGTATTACAGGACCTCTTCTCCATCAAGATTATCCAATTCCACGCTGTACTTTGCACAAACGTCATTCGAGCCAGGTGTCATGTTCATTCGCCCGAGTAGTAACTATGGTCGGCTCTGTAATTGTCTTTACACCCAGCTTACGCCAGTGCTCTCCTGTGATTAAACCACTTGTAGTTTATATTATGGGTATATCTTAAGTGGTTTAATCATATCAGTAGTTTACTCACACACATATGATGTTTCTATGAGTGGTATAATTACAGGAGAACACCGGCGTAATCTGGGTGTAAAGATTATTACAGAGCAGACCATACTTCTTTATCATATTCTTATAAGTGAAAGTAAAACTATAAAGTAGTAAGTACCTACTTATGTAAAAAGGAAAACTTAAACACATCTTTAGGCTCGAATTAAATCAACAAGTCTGCGGATCTCCCTAATGATGTGACGTAATTTCCCGTATTTTCGAAATAAGTTGTTTTTAATAAATCCGCCCAGGTTCCAGTAGCGGCTAAAGGCGCGTGCACACGAGGCGGGCGGCCGGTCGGCGGCTCTCGTCTCGTTAGAACAACCCGCGGAGCGGAAACTCAGCGCGCGGCCGCATTCGCGCACGGTTTCTTATACGTGTGACGATATTTACGTAACAGTAAAGTAGTAACTACACTAGAATATTACGTAACAAAAGCCGTGTTGGCCGAGTGGGAGGTGCCTTGACTGTCTATCTGAAGGTCGTGGGTTCGAACCCGGTGGTCGTACACCAATAGATTTTTCAGTTCAAAAAAATCCATGTGTGAAACCCGTGCTTAACGGTGGAGGAAAACATCGTGAGGAAACCGGCATGTCATATAACCTAAAAAGTTCGAAAACATGTGTCAAGTGCACGAAAGGAGCCTCTTCGAGGCGCACTTGAAATCTTTTCACCACACTGGTTCGAAAGAACGATAAGAAGAATTCGTAAAAAGGTATAGCAGTCTGGGCGCTCCGAGAGAAAAGATACAGGTAAACATACTTATTTACACTCACATTCTCGACTTCATACGTTTTTTTTTTTTTATATAATAATAGTCAAGCGTTTGACCACCACCTCACCTGATGGAAAGTGACGGTGTTTACGTATTGCGGTATATACCTAATTAAATAAAAATTACTGTGTAACATCCAGCAGTATGATGGTGAAAAAATTTCATATCAGCCATCACTAAAATATTTATTTTATTATTATTATTATCACTGTATTTTTATTATTTTTTATTAAACAAACACTTGAAAGGTTCTATGCGTTCAAAAATATTTTTCAAATAAAATAAATTAATTAATGATTACATATTAAAAAAGTCGTGCGTGTGTAATGGAAACGCACCATTGAAGTGAGTGTTTGTGAATAATATTCAAAGAAGTAGTGTAGAGTCCTCCACACACTAACTGCTCTCCGCCCGCCCCGCCGCCCCGCCCCGCCCGCCCGCCGCCTCATTATACAGGCACCTGTGATGCCGACTGTACTTCACTTGGCGTGGCCTCACACTTACTTTACCAACCACCTCAGTAATAAATATAATTTTTAAACACTACTCACGTCGTTTAGTGACGTGTGCCATAGAAGCTACAAAATAAAAAGTATTGTTTCAGTTATCTAGTTCCCTACTGCTTAGTTTGGGACTAGATGGCGCTGTGTGAAATGTCCAAAATATTTATTATTATTATTATAAAACTTACTAACCAAAACCAACATCCATCTTCCATCCATCCATCGAAATCGTGATGTTTTGATAGTGGAGAGTAGGTCGGAGTGTTATCAACAGCGGCCACTGGCGCATGCCGAAAGGAAGGTTAGTCGGAGGACGAGCGTGGCGAGCAAAGGATGGTGTGTAACGCGAATTACTGTGAGTCCTAACCTACTTTTAAAACGTTAGATTAAACGGAACAATTTTGAGCGCAGCAGCTTTTTAGCTAAAAGGTAAAGAAACACAATTTCTGTTTAAGTTGAGATAATTTAAAGTTATTCGCGAAGCAGACGTGGTCCACGTGCAGCATCATAAAATTCACAATTTTCTCAAAAATTCCACATTTTTGCTCTCGTAGCTCGCAGCGTTACCGGCGGCGTAGCTCGGCGTAGCTCGGCGTAGCACTACGCCGCGTAGCCTTCCTGATTTGATTTGATTAAAAACATCGTTAGCATAGCATCACGCGGCGCCGTACTTTAATGAATACTAAAACTTTAATGAAATTGTACAAAATATGTTTTAGTATTCCCTTGGAATTGTATTTGCGGAAATTTTATTTAAATTAATTGTTATAAGTATTCCTTATACGTTCGTTCAGTCTTTGTAGTGTACTCAGGAATTCTTTTTACGAAACATGTACATTGTGAGTCGTGTAATTAGGAGCCTTTTCGAAATGTTTGTATCTTCCGAGAGAAGGCTTTGATGTGAAATTCGTTTTGATGAGGATATACTCGTATCTGGCGCAGCTCGTGTCTGCCAACGCGATCTAATGTTCCGTACACATTTTACATACAGTTTTTACTTTACAACCATCTGATGATATGGTTATTCCAACAGTAAACAGTCTAAATGAAATAGAACATAGCTAAGTATTTTAATTTATTATACTTTATTTTAATTTGAAATTATAATTATGACTTAATTTTAATTTAATTTTTACTTAATTTAATTCAATGTAATGTGATAAATTTAATTTTATTTTAAATTTATTTATTTTATTTGATTAAATTAAATAATTAGTTAATTAGTGACCTTTCTTCTGTGTTTTATTTGTAATTTTAGATAGGCTTTCTTTATTATTTTTACCCGACTGCCAAGGAAGGGTTATGTTTTTCGCGCGTATCTTGTATGTATGTATGTAAATTTCTAGGATAATACGATCAGAAGAGCGTTTTAGTTGCGTCTAGTTTATTTTACAAACTGAACTTCATAAACAGATTTAAAGAAGTAGGCTAAAGACTTTATCTTTATTTTATATTATATATTAAATTTATATTTTCAAATTGTAAATTTAAAAATCAATTTATAAGAAATTATTTATTTATAATTATATAAATATAAATAATTTTATAATATTATAAATAGATAGAGATAGGCTGATAGAGACGAATGGAAGAAGAAGACATGTTGTGTCGACCCCACCTGAGTGTGGGATAAGGGCAGGGAGATGATGAAATAATTTTATAATATTTTATAAAATTTATTTATAATTAATAATTATAAATTTACAATTTATTTACAAGCTTAAAGTTTAAAAAAATTGTCTTTATGTTTTACGCGCGTATCTTGTATGTATGTATGTAAATTTCTGGATTACCTCGTACCTTCCAAACAATCCGATTTTGACAATTAAGGTTTCGTTAGATTCGTCTCGATCACCCGAGTGTTCTTAGAAAGAGTGGGTTTAAAAAAAAATCAAAATGGCGGACTCTTAGAGCATAATAGTAAGTCGTTAATATTTTTTTGTTTACCAAACCCGAGTAGGGTATCAAAATGAAGGTATTTTAAAGGAGATTACAAATATATATGTAAGTTACATGTTTTAATTTATTTTGGAGTAATGAATTGACATGAATGTAATATCCAAAAATTGAACGAGGATCTATGCGCAGTATCAAATTGGGCTTAGTATAATGGCTTAGTACTTAATCCTCTAAAAACGAAATATTTGGTTTTTATGACTTCAAGTATGTATGTATTCTCATGGGTTGTTTCAGACTTGTTTCTACAAACTAAAAATACTGTATAGGGTGCGACTTTACCTAAGTGAAGAGTTGCGCATACAGTTAGTCGAAGCACTCGTACTTTCGAATCTTAACCACTTGGATATTGTGCCAAACCGATTGTGGTCGGTCCTCGTGTGCTTGCTCGGACGCAGCGCCTCCTTCAGAGAGTTCAAAACGCATGCGCTCGCTTCTGTTTTACGATACCGCCTCGAGGACATGTCACGCCATTCATGAACGAGCATAACAAAACATTTGGCGTGCCTTCTGTTTGGTGTAATAAAATATAGCTCTCCATCATATCTCTATGATAAGCTTGCCTGGATAGCCAATGCCAGGCAACAACATTCCACCGCCTAGAGGATTTTTTTGTAGGTATGAGACACAGAAGTATTTTTATACTAAAGTATAGATACACAATGTAGTACATTGAAAATGCGTCACAAAAAGGGGAGCCACATTGGCATATAAGGTACTTATATCTTTTTGTCATGAGGTATTCTTTGTTTTCATTTAAATTGTTTGTGTTAATTTTATGTGTGACATTTTAATTTTAATTGTATTGTATTTTATGGATCTCAATCTGAAATAAAATTTGATTTATTTATTTATTGGCTAACTTCTAGCACATTTTGGTCCGAGTCAAATTTCGAAAAAGAGAAAAAACAGGGCTAGATAGATATTATAATGTTTGAACTATTAGGCTTTTTAATTTTTAATAATATTCCATCGCAAAAATAACAAACATTAGCAAGCATAGTACATTTTGTATACCTAACAGTTGTCACAAATGAAAGATTTTTTACTTTTATTTATTTTTACAAATTATATCGCAGTTGGGTTTTCAGTTTTTTTAAAACTTTAAGCTTGTTATACTTATTTAAGTAATTTTAGTTTTATTATGTTTTAGCATTAAGTTGGTAATTAGTTGTGTAAATAAAATCAAAGTATTTGATTTATTTAATTTCGATATAAGGTACTTATATATTTTATTAACTAACTTAATATTAACTTTATCGTTGCATTGCCGTCACTACGCGACTCGGGACTCGCGTTACGTGTCTCACGTTGCGTAGTCAATAAACCTCTCGCATGAGCGTAATGTTGCGTAACTAGTATACACTGTACGCGATGTGTATTCACTTCAGGTTCATCGAAATTAGGTTCTATTGTATTTTTAATAGTAGGTTTGCAATGCAGCGAAGGCGGTTCTTACTAACTTCCGTCTGCGGTTTCAGTTGCGTAGTACTCGTAGGTACAGGTACCAGGATAAGCAATTGCCGAAATATTTCAAAGTATCACTCCTAAGCCATGTTATACCATTAATTTTGAACTAGACACTTAAAAAAAACAAAAGTTCGGCAAATAAATAATTGATACTAACTAAAATATTTATTTCGTATGTTCCATCCATCCGTCCATTTTCACAAAGTTTCGCATTTATAGGTATAGGTAGAGGAACAAACGGAGTGCTTCCCTCATCTACATCTACAATGTATTGAATGCAGTTTCCTATTTCCGTTCTGAACAAAAACTAGTTAAGCATTTCTATCTCGAACTGCCAAGTTTGGAGTGTGGGCGGGCGGCGGGGGCGGCGGGGCGGGCGGCGCGGGGCGCGGGTGTCGAACTTGTACCACTCGCCAAGTCAGAGTGCTGTCGCTAATAGCGCACATCCGCAATCCCTTTAAGATTACATTTTTCACTTCTCATGCTCGTAAAGCTCAATTTTATGTACATAGACAGGGGGAGTAAAACTGCATTTTAGGCCCAAGGACAAAAAAGTAATTGCTTATATAATCTGTTCAGAGGCACAGTTTGAAATAGGTTATATGCCGGAAGCTGAAAATTAGTTTCAAATTTCGAAATTTGGTGCTTCATAATACGCGTAGATGAGGATATTATGAGAAACCCTTTTTAAGAATTTTAGTATTTCTCAGTGGGTGGCTGTCTCTACATTTAATGGGCGCTCATTTAATTTCTTTCATAAAATGGCTTGCTTCTAGGCCTTGGTGTGAACAAGGACTTATATACCTAATACTTACCTAATGAAATCGAGAAAATAAACAATAAAACAACCGCCCTTCAGAAATGCATTCTAGAATAAGAAAGTAGGTATATTATTGTACTTTGTCACAAGCTAAGGCACCTCTCCCAATGTCCGTAAGCGATTGTATCTAGAGGATGACCCGAGTGTCTGTTAGTCTGTCGAGACCGGCTCCACATGACATCACGTGTAGTGCACGCAGAGCGTCCTCGCCCCGCAGGCCACTGCATTGCATGTCGATTGTCGAATGTCGATACTGTCGATGTCGATTGTCTACCCGTCGACATCGACTGCCTCCCTGTCGATACCCGTCGAGTCGACACTCGCTCTAATGTCTGGATGATGGATGCTCGCTCACCGCGATGCCGGATGCCGAGTGCTCGACATGAAGACGGGTGCTCGAGCCGAGGACCAGCTCGAGGTGAGGAGTATCTAATGTTTGCGATTGATGGCTGCGGGTGAGTGGGCTTTATAGAGTTGCTTCTGCGTCTGCGTGTCTTATGTACATAAGTAATTACCTAAAAGTCTCTAGAGTGCCTCATTAATAAGCTTAAATTAAATTCCATTCATTCTGGAACTATGATGGTTACGGTTGGTAACTTAGTAAATGATTCAACTTTAATAAAGGACGATAACTTGTCCACCGTTATTGTTTTTCATGAAATAGGAATCTTACGATGATTTTCAAGGATAACAAAAGGCTAAACTTAGTACGTAGATACAAATGTTGGAAGAAGCTATGGTGTATGCATACATGAATAACGATGTTCCTATAGAACAAGATGGACAGTATCAAACCAAAAGGGAATCGTAAGACAGGACCAAAAAATTTCAGACACCTTGTCAATAAATATGAAATATCTCCATTTTCAAATAATATTTGTTACTTTTAACAATGTAGTTTTATTGACAATGAAAAAGCCTAGTAGTTTTAACATATAATATTTGTCTAGCCCTATTACTTCTCTTTTCCGAAAATTTGCATCGGACCAAAATGTACTAGAAGTTAGCCAAAGTGGCTCCAACGTTACCAGATACACGGTAATTACCGTAGATGCACGGTAATTTTGATCAAAACACGGTCTACGGTAATGGCCTAATACCGTGGTCTTTTCTACGGTATTTTTCATTACGAACTACCGTGTCACGTTTTTGCAATTATATTTATAAATGGAAAACTAAAATTTGATTAGGTAGGTACTAAATATGCGTAAATCGAAACGTGATCGTAATTTCATAAAATCGGTACCTAGTTTAATGTCTTATTTATCTTACCTGTAAATCGTCCTTGATTTTGTTTGATGGACGTAGACGACGTATTAAAAAATATTAAAAGTTCTTAAGTTTTTGTAAATGTTTCGAGAGACATGATATCAAAAATGAGTGCTATGAAAAATAAGTAATTAGTTTAGATTAAGATAGAATTGATTTAAATTCAAATGAAACTGTTATTTTTCTGTAGTTTTATTTTTTATTTTACACGGTAATAACAAGGTATTTTTTTAACAGATGCAAGGTAATTTATCACTTAAACACGGTAATTTTAATGTGTCTCTACGGTATTTTACGAATCACCATCTGGTAACACTGAGTGGCTCCCTTTTACTGGGCATATTTTCAATGTACTCTATTGTGTTTCTATAGGTACTTTAATACTTCTGTGGGTGTATTTTGTACCTACCTATGTTGCAGTAGTGTAGTGTGTGGCGCCTCCCGTGTCTCGGAAGTGATAAATCAGCGAGTGACGCCGGGGGCGCGAGCTAGCGGCGCCCCGGCCGGCCTGGCTGTGGACACTTGCAGTGTGCAGTGCAGTGCAGTGCAGTAAAACAACCCATGGAAAACCAGTTAATGAACTAAAGATTTTGACTCTCTTTCACTACTAATAGGTAAGTGCTTGTGTCGTGTGTGTTGTAGGAAAATAAATAATATTTTTCAATAAAAGTTACAGTTTTCAACGCTAATGATATATCGTACAGCACACGGAACGCGGACAAGCTTGCGGCCGTGGCCCGCTCCCTCACGAAGTCCTCCAAGCTGACGCATGTCATGGGCCCGACAGTGTATAATAAGCTCCCTCTGAGCGTCACATCCGCTGAAAGTCTTCCTAGCTTCAAAGCCCGATTAAAGCACTGGTTGATCGAGCAGACCTTCTACTCAGTGAACGATTATATAACGACTAGTTTAACTACCAAATTGTAGGTACCTACGTATTCTTAATGTTTGTGTTTGGTAGTGTTTTATTTTATTAATTCAAATAATTTATGGAATTTTTTTATATTATTATAATAAGAACATTGTGACCTGTAATTTTTTTTACCAAATAAATACTTATGACTTATGACTTATGAAATAAACCAGTCAGAGGAAGTCGTGTCCTGACATTTCAGGATTACGTCATTACGTAATCATTAGCTCGTTACAGTTGATCGCTAAACGACTCTTAAAGAGTGAAACTACCGTAGGTACCACTTACTGACCAGCGAAATGTCTCTAAGTGTACAGTCCAGTCCAGTTCTATTTAGATCATGGCTAGATGTGATCTCTTATCGTCAGGAGAGCGTCTGCGGGCCGATACATACAACGGCGAACAGACAGACGGACTGCGAGTTATGATGTTGGGTAGGCAGTTTTGTTTCTACATATCTACCACCGACCAGATATATTAAGCTTTCATGGCCTCTAAGGATTTTTATTAATCCAGTGGGAGGTACAGTTGTGGCAAAAAAAATCATGTTCTTTTTTTCCATTTTAATATCGGTCGTAGGTATACTTAGTAAGTGTAGCCCATGCAATCGGTCTGGTCCGTAGTATTTCAGTACAATATTCCGCGTCGAAAGGTAGAGCAGTTAACAATTCGTAGGCGAAAAAGCGAGACAACACAAATCTTGGAGGAAGCCCATTTAGCGGCACATTAGTTCCGTAAGACGATTCCGGACACCTGGGGCTCCGTAACTCATCTCCGCGCCGAGAACGAGTAGTGGCACAGCACTACACCAATTAGGGAGGGACTCGCTTTATGCCGTATCACCTCCATCGCCAGCGCTACCGCCTGCAGAATAAAGGACCTGCTCTGTTGACCTCAGGGTGTTGACGATGCAGTATCCTCTTTTTGTGATGCAAATCAAATGAGGGCTTGTTAGATAGGTGCTTACATCAGCTTTATTTAGTTAGTATTCATGTTCATGAAGAAAATAAAGCTGAAATTAATAGGTTTTAAAAAGCTTGTTATTGGCTAGTAATTAGTAAACGAGGACGTGGTGGCCGGATGGATGAGGCCCTTACCTTGCGATCTGATGGTCGTGGGTTCGAATCCCGGTGGCAGTCATGCATAAATGGGTTTTTTCTTTCGAAAAAATCTATGTATGCATCCCACGTTCTCGCAACGGTGAAGGAAAACATCATGAGGAAACCGGCATGTCGTAGAACCTAAAGTTCGAAAACATGTGTCGAGTGCACGAAAAGAGCCTCTTCGAGGCGCACTTGAGATTTTTTCATCACACTGGTTCGAAGGAACTAGTGACACGATAAGATAGAAGGCTAGCAATTTCACTTGGTGCATTTACTGCGACAACCTCTTACTTAACGAGTTGTGTTTAGAGTGCATCGATGTTTACATTAATTTCCTCCATCCCTTTGTGCGGAGGAGCCATTGTTCTCCCGGAGGAGGTCTGCGAGAGGTCAGAAGAGGAAAATCACACTCAACGTTTCAATAAGGCATTTTTTGCAATTAAGGATTGCTTTTCTATTCTTACAAGCAAGTCGGTAAGTACACACTTAATCAAAAGTATTATTTTGTACAAAATGTCTGAGAATCCATGCTCGCCCAAGCCTTGCGTCAGAACTGAAATGTGCTGCATGGGCAGTGGGCAGTGGGCAGTGGGCAGTGGGCAGTGGGCAGTGGGTAGTGGGCAGTGGGCCGTTGGCGGCGTGGCAGGTGATATCTGATCTTTACTGCCCCATCCCTGATTACCGCCCTGTACTGTAAACTACTGTCAAGGCTTGTGCTGTCTGGAACAGCTTGTAGGTCCACATCGACAATTTTCCGGTTTTTTTTTGGTATCGCTTCTTAAGTTTGGCCCTACGCTGGTCCGGCCCGCGGAGGGCTGCTCTAATACAGAGTGTCGGAGCTAATTAATTCTCAGCTTGGACGAGTCGAGTCAGTTGAGGACCCTCAGGGCTGGAGCCAGGGCGAGACGCAAAATGTACGAAAACTGACAGAATGCAAAATTATCTCGGAATTGAACAAAAATATCGAACGACGTGACGGTAGAGCCTATCGTAGAGCAGTCGCAAGAGTATTAAAAGTCAACTAAGATTAATGCGCCACTATACAAGGGAGAAGGTATTGCGATTTTTTTTAGTGATTTCAAAAAATTTACTTCAGTTGTCTAATAAAAAAAACATTACCATTAGGTTACACCGATAACTGACCTAAGTGAAATGTTTTGTTTAATAAATAAATTGAATTTAATTGAGGTGGGCCATTCTTCAGTTTTAACATTCTTACCATCATAAATAAGAGCTGAACCGAAGTCCTCAGACTTTTTTATTTTTTTTTATTTAAATTGGTGAACTTTTCCTGCTCCGGCCGCGGCCTGCCCGGCGCGCGGCGTGTCGGAGCGCCTGTGCTCGGAGTTGTGGACGGACGCTCATATTATAGTATGTATAGTTAGATAGTAGCCCCTGGGACGCAGGCTGCCTGTGCTTAGCCTGGTCAGACGGGCGCTGGAGCCGCCACTGCGGTATTATTATTATTATTATTAAAATTGTTTATTGCACAAAATCTAATTAATATTAAACATTGGCGGGCTTAACGCCTAAAGCATTATCTGCCAGCCAACCCATGTAGGGTGGTACAGTATGGTAAGCGTGCTAATATAGATAATCTATACAGGATACTTATTGATAGAGGATGTTAAGGAAGTGCTGGCGAGTGAGTTTTTTATTTTTTTCCTTGGAGGCCGCCTTACGTTACGAATGTCTATCAGAAGTTTATTCCAGAGTCGGACTGCCTCTACTGTAACAGAGTTTGTCACAAAGGATGTGCTGTGTTGAGGAGTGGCTAACAATAGATTGTCCGAGGAGCGAAGTTGTTTTGAATGGTACCTAAGTGATTACGCGCGGGGAGCGACTACACTGCAGAGGACGCAAGTGTGTGCTCAGGAAACATTGCCGCTCGACAACCCGGCACCTCATTATGGGTAGGTATAGTGATAGTCCTCTGAGGTTCTTAAGGCTTCGCTAAACAGAACGCGTACTTACGCCGCGTCAGGACGCTAAGTTGACGCCGCGCTATAGCGCCGAACTCTTTCTTTATTTCTTTCTTTTTTATTATATTTATAAATTTGGGTATAAAACCCTTTGCATACATTGCTTAGACAATGCAGCAAAATTGCTTTGTCCTATGCATACAGGGTGTAGGTGTATTGTTTATATGTAGATTGGTATACTTATGGAATCCACTACTTATGTGCTTACTCTTCTTGTGGCAATTAATAAATGAATACTGAATACTGAACTGTGTTGTACTATGACGGTATTCTACTGTCACACCGAGGGCCGGCGCTAGCAGTAGGTACGCAACGTTCGGTCGCGGCGTCAGGACTGTTTGACAGGCTCTCAATATTCAAGGTACTTTCCCTCCATGTGCCATAGCCGTGGGACGCCCTGTATATCTGTACAACACAACGCAGCGTTATAGCTCAACGTAACGTTACGCCTTGATGCGCGCTGAGAACGCTTCCTGTTTGACGAAGCCTTTATTCTGTAACAAACGACAGCGTCTCATTGAGAATGGGCCTTTAATATCTACCAGAGACTGATTGTGTGTGATGCTTACTCCCTCCGATCCCACGCCCTAGCGATACGTGTGGCTACGGTCTCGGAGTAAATAATGTGAAAGTTACCATTTTTCTCCTTTTGTGGCTTTTGACCACTATAATGCAATAGTTTCTAAACAAATATATAAATGTAAATGAGATCTGTACCGCGGCGGTGGAGCGCACCGCGAGGCTTATCGCATCTTTATTGCTCTCGAAATCCTCGACTTCGCTCGCTGGCGCGCCTGGCTTCGCTCAATTCGCTCTCTCGCGGCTCACCTTGCTGAAATCTTTTTGGTTTTTATTGCTCTTTTCAGCGAAAGAGTATTTCCACTTTTGCACACGATTGAGAGAAGCGATCGGCTCGTATTACGAAGATAATATAAGAAATAATAAGTAAGTTCCTACTCAAATCACTCAGGTACCTATTGGATTTGAAATCGGTAGAGTCATCCGTACCCGTCTAGCCCATCTACACTCTATACTCAAGACTCAATAATTTTAATGTTGTGACATGGTAAGAGGGTAACAGCAGTAATTCACATACAGTGGTAGGATCTCATGCGAGCCGCTTTCCCGGCACTACAATAGAAGGCTGGCAGACCGAGGTTTTGAACAATATAGGTATGTAACACGTTTATATTATTTATTTTTATTTAAGTATGTCAATTTTAAACAAATTATAATATTTTTTTGGTTACTAAGCTCTACTCTGGTATAAGCACGAATGTTACAAGTAGATAGAGTAGAGTCCGCTCTACAGTGCAATTCGTCACCTACTTGGTTATATTTGCTTGTATGTACGTACATACGTACACCACACAGCTACTACGCACCGGCTCCGTGTCCGCAGCGAGGGACGCACACACCGCGATGGCACCGCGGCCGCGCGGGCACACTCGACCAGCATCGCTGCGGGGCACGGCCGTCGTGCGGGGTGCCGTGCTGGCGCTGCTGCTGGCGGCGCTGGCGGCGAGCGGCGACGCGGGCGACGACACAGGTGCTCCATCATTTAATGTCTTCAGTTTGGTTCCATCGACGCCTGTGGTAGACTCCATTATTAGTCGCGTGCATAAGTCGTGCTCTACCAATACCTTGCTCCAGCGGGATAACAATGAAGCTAGCAGTACTTAGTACTTACTTGTGAGTAAATATAAAGTACCAACCTCACATAGGTTGGTCGCAGCGGATTAGGTCGCATGAATGTTTATTCAGCCTGTTTCTGTCATAAGCCGCGCTTTGTCTACTGGCTCTACCTACAGACAGTCATACTTACTTATGTTAGGCAGGTAAATATTCTTCTGTCTCCGAGACACTCTAGCGAGCCTCTGGGGGTCAGGCCTCTGTCAGCCATCTCTGAGCTGTCTCCGAGACACTCTAGTAGGCAGTATGATACACAATGGAACTCAATGTTCTCTACCATCCAGGCAGACCGCATAAAATATTGCGGATGCGGATCCAACCCGGACCTCTTATTGTATAGTGTTTAGGTAGATGAGCAAGTGTAATTATAAGAACTACATAAATTCCATCATAACTCCATTTCCCAAAGGTAATGTTCGTAATGAATCACGTGGCCCAGCTTTTACCGTAATAGGTAAAATCAAATATCGCTGGGACACGTTTCGTGTGGTTTTCTCATCAAAACCTTTTATTCCTCCGTAAGCCTTACAATGTTTACAAATCCTCCTCGTGCCATTCATTAAATGGCAATTCTTTTATGCCTTCGGAAAACACCGCAAAATTAAAATATATAAATAAATAGGACATAGATACTTACATTTAATTAAAAAAACTTACATTTAAGTTAGACACACAAAATGTCACACAAACTTACGAATTTAATATTATTTATTATCGAGTGTAGGTTAGTAAGTAAGCTCTTCGTGGCGCACTTGAAATCCTTTCACCACACTGGTTCGAAGGAACTAGTGACACGATAAGAAGAAGAAGTAGATAGATAGTCCTTGGCATCGTGGCATGTGACGTGGTGGCCGAGTCAGAGTTTCGGAGTCCGGCATCACACCACGCGTCACCGCACGGAGAAAAAAAATGGGATAGCAAAACTGTATAGTAACCTATAATATAGGTATTTTTTTATTGTTATTAATAGGTTCATAAAACTGGTTGAACACTGTAATAAAAAACGTAACCCTTCCTTGGTTGGAGTTAAAATAGGCTTAAATAAAAACATGGACTAACAGATTAGTGTTGCAACCTGCTTGATATGAACACTGCATGCAAATTAATATTATACCTAGCTCTAGAAATGATTTTCTTGTACCAATAAATAGCTTTTGTTAGCTAGAACTATTATATTGTAATCCTTAAAACTAAATTTCGTTATCTGGAATTATTATTCTTGTATTGTTACTAAATTATTCAACCCTAATTTTAGTAACTACGAGATATTTTTTCTCCGTGCGTGTGCCGGGGTCGCGCAGGGGCAGTTGAGGAGGCGCGGCCGACGCTGCTGGTGGAGAACATCCGGCGGCAGCTGATGGCGGAAAACTACGACTACCTGCCGCCCGCCTCCGAGGACCTGTCCTCCGACTTCCTGCCTCACCAGCACGAGCTGCGGAACGAGGACGTCACCGCTACGCCGCGCGCCGACGACGACGCGACGCGACACGACAGGTACGCGGCCCTCTATTTATAGTAATATTTTTCGTGGGGCCATTGGGAAATAAGAAACCACAGAATCATGGAGGTCTGGGAATAAGCCCTCAGTTCAGTAGTTTGGACAGTTTGGATGTGATCGACCAACAAACAAACATCCATTGATCTCAGCAATTTTCGTGTTCGTTCATGACACAAACTTGAAAGTATACCTACCTAGTTGATGGTAGTACAAAAATAGGGGGTTTAGGTGCAAAATGGCCAATTCTCAAAATGGCATATGATTCTTAAAAATACTAATTCTCATAATGGCCAATTCTATAAATGGACAATACTCATAATGGCCAATTCTACAAATGGACAATACTCATAATGGCCAATTCTACAAATGGACAATACTCATAATGGCCAATTCTACAAATGACCAATTCTCATAATGGCAAATTCTACAAATGACCAATACTCATAATGGCAAATTCTACAAATGGCCAATTCTCATAATGGTAAATTCATCAAATGACCAATACTCATAATGGCAAATTCTACAAATGGCCAATTCTCATAATGGCAAATTCATCAAATGACCAATACTCATAATGGCAAATTCTACAAATGACCAATTCTCATAATGGCAAATTCTACAAATGACCAATACTCATAATGGCAAATTCTACAAATGACCAATTCTCATAATGGCAAATTCTACAAATGGCCAATTCTCATAATGGCAAATTCATCAAATGACCAATACTCATAATGGCAAATTCTACAAATGACCAATTCTTATAATGGCAAATTCTACAAATGGCCAATTCTCATAATGGCAAGTTCTACAAATGGCCAATTCTCAGAATGGCAAATTCTATAAATGCATTCTCAAAATGGCAAAGCAAATTCAGTGAGGGGTTGGGCACGTAACAAAAATCGTTAAACGGGTGAGTGGTTTATTAGTGTTTGTACATATGTATGGGACCTTACCTACCTATAATATTATTTATTCTTTACCTATACTGCGTAGCTTTCAAATTTATATTACTTTTATTTTGCAAAGAAAAGTGCACACAAGCATTTTCAAATTAATGTAGTCATCTTACTTGTCGGAAGAAGTATGTTTTTGCAAAATTAAGAGAATGATAGAAATGCTTGATAAAAAAGAAAGCTCGGGAGAGTATACAAATCTGTGCAGCTGACTGTACATTGTGCGTGCGCCGCAGAGCCGAGGCGCTGGACTCGGCCGTGAACGAGCACTACGTGCAGCGCGCGCGCGACCCGCCCGCCCCCGCCCCGCGCGCCGACAGCCGCGCCGTCGCCGAAGACGACCTGCTCTACTACGTGGACGACGCAAGACTAACGCGCCGCCGCGCGCGCCCGGGGGGCAGGCCGGGGGGAGGGCTGGGGAGCGGGCCGGGGGGCAGGGACAACGTCACGTACAAGCTGCTCAAGGTGAGAGCCGCATGATCATCTCCACACCGACCAATTCTGACTGAACTGACCGTTATTGCGCAGAAGTAAAAATAAGGTTCCGTTCAGCGCTAGACTTATGTGCCGCTACTTATAAGTAGTAATATTCATAGGTAAAATTATGAACATGTTATATGGATACCTACTGTGCAGGTGGGATCGGGGCGCGCGAGCCGGCGGCGCGGGAACGCGGGGGCGCGGCGCCTCATCCAGGAGCGGGGCGCGGGCGGCGTGGCGCTCCTCCGCCTGGACTCGCACCCCTTCCCGCAGTTCCGCCTGCCGCGCGCGCGCCGCCAGTACATGGCCCGCGCGCATCGCCCCCGCCGCCCCCCGCACACGCCTCCGGACGACGACGTGGGGGCGGAGATGGGCGACGACTGGACAAAGCCTTAGCGATACACGATATCAGAATCGTTCAGTCCAATAGTTATGTAAGGGGGCATCCATTAATTACGTGAGGCTCTTAGGAGGAGAAGGGGGTCGAGTCAAACCTCACCCAATCTCACGTGGGAGAGGGGGTGGTCTCGGCAAATCTCATTTTTTTTCCGCAAGCAAAAGTTTCAATGCTCTGAGAATTATTCATAAATTAACTTCCTAAGAGAAAATCTTTCATTAATAAAATATTTTTTACTGTTAATTTAATATGTACCTATTTAGTAGCTGTTAACAAATATTTATCAACAGTTAATAAATCAAAAATGTAATGAACAGATTAACTTATTTAAATTAAAAATATGTATTTCGAAAAATCTCACGTGAGATTAGAGGAGGGTGAGAGGGTTGAGCAAAATCTCACGAAATCTCACCAAGGGGAGGACCACCCGGGGGAGGGGGGTCGAAAAATCGCCAAAATATGCCCCCTAAGAGTATGTAGAGACAGCGGATAACTTTGTGGTTCTCTACCAACTAGGCATCATTTGTGACTCTTTGACAGTTGAAACTGTTCCTATTGTGAGCCTTAGGCAAAGCCCAAAGTCTTCGAACGAAGAATGTAAGCCATGAAATTGTAAAATGTTCTGCAGTTACTTCAATGTAAATTCGATGAACGTTTCTATAAGTCATAAAATATGAGTGGATATTTTATTGCGAACCGAATGAAATATTTTAAAACTTAAAATGGTAAAAAAAATGTTCATAACTTTATTCGTTTTATTGTTCGGTTTGCGCACAGCGCGCTGCAACCACACCTTGACCACGCAGCGGCCGGACTCCAGTGAGTAGCTCGTGCAACATTGCCTACCGGGTATAAGTAGCGGCACGTAAGTCTAGCGCTGAACGATACGCGGAGGGGGGTTACTGCGCATGGTTTTTGAACCTACACTACATCTGATGTAATAAAACTAGGTATCTATTTCTATTTAGTTGCAAGTACCTATCTTATTGTATGTCCTATAAAGATAAAAACTGTTTGTTGTTTCCTACTAAAAGTATGTTAAGATCTTTGTACACAGTTTTATACAATAATAAATGTTTCTTGATTCTTGATTCCTATGGTGCAGTCCTCCTCAGGTGCCTTACTTTTTACTTTGCGCAATAACGGTCAGCGCTAAAGTTTCGTGCCGCTACTTGTACGTACAATCAACTTGCGGTCAATTACATTATACAAGGGTGTTTTACGCAATTTTTACAGACAAGGATAACCAGCTAGTGAACTTGCTGCAGCTCGATCTGCGCAGGAACAACGACGACTACGCCGAGCGTGCGCGCCGCTCCCGGCCGCTCGCCGCCGCCAGCGAGCCGCCGGCCGCCCTCAGCGAGCCGACGGCCGCCGCCAGCCTCACCCCGCCCGACGCGCGCGCCCCCCGGCGTAAGCTCGACTTCAGCGACGAGCTGAACTTCAACAAGTACTCGTACAGCCCCCTGTCTCGCGCCTCCGCGCCCCCCGCCAGCACAGGACGGGTGCCCGCCGCCCCGGGCGCCCCCTCCATCTCGTAAGTCCACATTGCCGCCTGAGTTTGACTCTTCCTCTTATCGTGTCACTAGTTCTTCCGAACCAGTGTGGTGAGAGGAATTCAAGTGCGCCTCGAAGAGGCCCCCTTTCGTGCACTTGACAAAATGTTTTCGAACTTTTTAGGTTCTATGACATGCCGATTTTTTCCTTCACCGTTTAACGTGTGTTTTATTGCACACATCGATTTTTCGAATAGAAAAACCCATTGGTGTACGATCGGGTTCGAACCTTCGAAAGTCGAGGCACCTCTCACTCGGCCAAGACGGCTTTAAGGTTGACTGTAAGGTGGCAGCACGTACCTACAATACGGCCGACGTATCTTGGCGAGTCTGAACATAGGCTATGCGAACTGTAGCGCATGAAAACATGCAATAGAAAACTGTTGATGCCAATTTCTTTTTTTTAAAGAAACTATCATGAGCCCGCATACATAATAAGATACTGAATTATTCCCATCTGTCACCCTGCTCTGTCCGCCTTGGGTGACGGATGAGACAAAAAAGTTCTATCTGTCCCACCGTTCCTGATAGGGTGACAGATGGAACTTATATTAATTTTAAAAGTTCTATGTCCCCCTGTGGCTAAAGGGGGACTGATAGACGTCGGCCGTGTTGTACTATTGTTTACTTTTGATGAGTAGGGCACGTGGCAGCGGGTGGGCGCCGCGCGCGGGGGAGGAGCCGCCCGTGATGGTGTCGGCGGAGCGCGGCCTGCTGCCCGCCGCGCGCGAGCTGGACATGGCGCCGGCGCGCGGCGGCCGCGTGCACGCCATCCGGGTCAAGGTCAGCCTAAAGCCTTAGATTCGATTGAACGACGTGCCGTTAGAATCATTGGCGAAGACTCGCTTGTTGAAGCGAGCTTGCAGAGGCTTGAGCACAGGCGTCGAATCGCTAGGCTGTCGTAACATAACATCATAACCGGACTAGTAGACGTACGGGGGGGTACCACCAGTACCACCCTTACTTAGTTAACATCCCCATTGCTCAAACCAGGCGTTTTGTTTTGCGTCAACATTTATATTGCGCACAAGCAAGGAGTGGAACTCGCTACCGGCGACTGTATTTCCGGACAACTAGGTATAATCTTGGAGTCTTTAAGACTAGAGTGAATAAGTTCATACTAGCCAAGCGTGCTCCATCTTCGACTACACCATCACTTACCACCAGGTGAGGTAGTGGAGGGGCGGGGGAGGAGGGGTGAGGGGGACAGCCGTGTGACGTGCGCGTGTGTGGCAGGGGCGGCTGTGCCAGCGCCACGTGCTGGTGCCCGAGGGCCCCAAGTACGACAGCCAGGGGCGCGTGTACCTGCCGCCCTACGCGCCGCCCGCGGGCGGGCAGGCGGACTACGGGCGCACCCGCCCGCCCAAGCTGCTGCTGCCCAAGTGCTGCAACTGCTGCAAGAAGTCCGTGCTCGGCTGCGAGTGACACGACGCGGTCCGAGAGACGTCGCGCACCCACCGCTCTACCGTTTGTTGTATTACACATTACACGTATCTCAAGTAGTGAACGATATCTACTGTTTCATTGTGATGTTCTATGTTCCCATGCTCCGGACGCGGCCGCACCGACAGCCGCGTACATAATCGGCCGACAGCCGCGTACCAACATAATCGTAGAGCATCTATCGCTACAGCGCCATCTCCACGAGCTCCGCGGCGATATTATCGTCGTGCTACGTATTTCTATATACTCTCTATGAACGCGTCTCCACACGGCGAGGTTATCGCTCATAGGGAATATATAGAAATACGTGGCACGACAATAATATCGCCGCGATTCTAGCGCTCGTGGAGATGGCGCTTAAGTATCCAAAGCAGGACTCCTCCTGCATGGTGGAGGCATGGTGACGGTGCAAAGCCGTCGCACGCATCCATCATTTCTTTAACACATCTTACCGTTCGTGGTGAATAGTAAATTTTGGAAAAATTATAGTGCTAGCTATTATACTTAGTGAAGATCTGTAGGTTAGGTGCCTGCATGTTATTAAATAAATACTTCGTTTTTTTTTTATGTACGTACATTACTAAGTAAAGAGGAAAGATTATTCTGAAATTAAATGCATGTAGACAAATATATATCTAGTTCTTTTCGTGCCCTGAGGGGAGGAAGGTGCCAGGGTGCCAGGGGGTCAGGGGGCCAGGGTGCCAGGGGGGCACAATCACCGCGATCCGACAAACACTGCGACTCGCATATTGGCGCTAAACGATGAATAACGGCTTCCTGAAACATCCATCGGCATGAGCGGACGTTTACCCGACTGCGCAGAAAGAGGTTGTCTGTACGATATGTGAAAGTAACACTATTTAAAGCGTACTGCTTGTGCAAGTACCTATACCTGCCAGCTCTGGTTCAAGTACAAAAGAAAATCGTATAGTAATATAAGGGTGCAATATAATGACGCATATCGCATCCTCATGAAAAAGCCAAGGTTTTGTAGTGCGTCGAGCATGTTCGCTGATGCACGGGTTCCGGATTTCTTCACCATCATCAGGTCTAGAATTGCTTCCTTTTGGGCCGGTATTAGGAGTTCCAACAACAGCATCTTCAAGTCTCTGGCTGATAACATCTATAGCCCAATGTACAGGTTCTGGTTCTCAGTGCACCAGAGTGAGAAACGTAAATAAATAGGTAGATAGGTTAATCTTAAGTTTTTATTTTAGTTAGGCACTTTGTTTTATGGGTTTTTACGGCGTGAAATAAATGACTTTTATTTATTATTTATACAAGCGAACCGCGTTCACTTACTTTCTCATATCGACATATTGTTTCAACCTGTTGAAAACCAACCATTAGATACGACCCGCATCAATAACAATTATTGTAAGTAAGGACGACACGGATGGTCGAGTGGCAAGTGTGTTGGACTGCCACGCCGGTGTCGAGGGTTCGATTCCCGCTGCAGGACATACATTTATGTGATGAACATCGGTGGTAGTCCTGAGTCTGGGTGTAAGTATTCTATGAATGTATTGACGAAAAAAAGTATATACCTAAGTATTGTATCAATTATCTGGTTCCCATAGTAATTATAGTTTGGTTAGGGCTAGATGGCGTTGTTTGAAATGGACAAACATAAAAAAATGTACACCTGTCGTCCGCGCTGTTGGCGTTGAGCACGGCCCAGCCGCGCCGCGCCCCCGCCCCCGCCCTGCGCCCGCTCTCCAGCAAGCCCCCGCACACGCGTAGGATCAGCGCCAGCGCGCGCGCCCCGCCCCGCGACACACCTGGGGGCGCGCACTCACAATACACGATAGGTACGTCCAACTTTAACATATCTCGGGTAAGGGCTTATCCACTCTTTACGACACACCCTGTGCTGTACACACCACAACACCACTCTCAGACATGTGTACCTACTTTTTGTAAACAAGTGACGAGAGCAGGCGCTCTTTTATAGGTGGGCGAATCAACTTTTTTACCCACACAATGGACTGGTCAGAAAAAATATTTTGAAAGAAAAAAACATTAATATTCCTATATATTAATTTGATTAGGTCATAAGAAATATCATCTACTTTAATATCCTAGAAGGGCAGCGACGTTTATTCATATTTTAGACAGTTTTTATACAAAACAACAACACATACCCTCAAAAACTGTCACCTGAGTTACCTGCATTCAACATTACATAAATGATGAATTAAACGCGAAAACATTGCTCATTTTTATTTATTTACTCTTGCATGCATAATCAAGTATTTTGGCAAAATCAGTTTTCATATCATTCTTACATTTAAGTAAAAAACTAACTGGCTTTGGTCTCTTGAGTTACCTTTGTACAAAAAAAGGATAGTTATTTCTCAATAAAACCAAATATACAAGAGTTACATATGGAAATGATTTTTTTATAGAAGCTCGCTAATTGTAAGAATAAAGTATACCGGTAATATAAAGGATAATAGAAATAAATTAGCAATTATGATTGGAAATACAATGTTTATATTGGGGACAATAGTAACTCCAGAGACAAATTTGGGTAACGCCTAAGACATACATTGGTATAACTAATGGACGACGCATGATTAAATAAACCTAACTCAATAACATATAACAAAAACTCAACAATGACATTCATTTCGGATATTCTTACTAAAATATCAATCAGGGTTTCAAATTTGTATTGCTCTTTTCCAAAAATAGCTGGAGTTGGTACGATTCTTATAATGTCTTCATAACTGACAGGGCTCATTTCATTCGTATCAATTCCGAACATCTTTAATCTCGCTTTTTGTCAATTTGAGGCAGTGATTTCATGAAATGCAACGGTTTTGTGAGCGTGACGGAGACGTGGCAAAGTCCCGACACTGACCAAAAATGAGATCAACTTCATTATGACGAATAAAAGTCATATAGGTATTAAGGGATGTCTCCGTGACCAACAGGCTCAATACCGGATCTGATAAGCAACTTGTCCAAGGCTCCCGGAGCTGATATCGATATTAAGCTCGATAGAAACAGTCTTGTGGAGTCCAAGCTCCGACCTAACCCACTCCAAATCATGGCGGGCTCTGAGAAGTTCCAGAAGCTTCACGGGGCAAGATTCATTGCATTGTAGCCCCCTGAGGATGTAGATGATCTTAGGTCTCGGGTCTTAGGGATGTCTTCGGTCTTAGGGATGAGGGCATTAAATTCTGCCAAATACAGCGTACAGTCAAGAAGTCTAAACTTTCGGATGAAACTCTTCGGCTGATGACAAAAAGATAGGAAAACACCAAGGCCACTTCGTCAGACAGGTGAGACTTAAACAAGCGGATTGAGAAGATGATACAGTGCTACCTTTGAAGCTTTAATACTTGCCAAATGAGTGGCAGGATCGCTTTTTCGAAGCCAGAGATTTTAACTAAGATCGAGGACTTCTTTGGTAGACTAACACTGACTGTACACCGCACATGCCCCTCATACCCAACGTAACGACTACGATTCCAGAGCTTATCTGACACAACAGTCCACTGACAAACTGCGTGAAATCAGCCTAGACGAGATCGTATTAGTTCTAAGACACCTTAAGCTACACATAACAATGAATAACTACACAATGAGGTAGATTATACAGAAGTCTGAAGAGTATAGTCGGCCTTTGTGCTTAGCTTTTGTGGACTATGAGAAGGCCTTTGACTCTGTTGAAACCTGGGCTATCCTGGAATCCCTGCAGCGATGTCAAGTAGCCTATCGTTATATCGAAATGGCTAGATGCCTTATGATGCTGCCACTATAAGTGTCCAAGCACGGGACCAGCAGTCTAAATTCATCCAACTGTGCAGAGGAGTGAGACAGGGTGATCTCATATCCCCAAAACTGTTCACAATCGTATTGGAGGATTTGTTTCAGACGCTGGACTGAAAAGGTATGGGCATTAACATGAACGCCTCAGTGCATCTCACACTTGCGATATATCGCATACGGATATAGACTTAATGGTGGAGTCGCTGCGGGAGCTGCAACAGATGCTGGAAGGCCTAGCATCAGCCTCGCGACAGATAGGTTTCAGTATGAGTTTGGATAAAACTTAAGTCATGATCAATGACCACATTGATCCGGGACCTGTCGTCGTTAATGGCCACCTTCTTGAAATTATTTCGGAGTAGGTACACATAACTCGGCAAGAATCTGCAGTTAGGTAGAAACAATTTTGAAGTACTTAATTAATTTGGAGTCGGTGCCAAACAAACAATCAACGATATTCAACGAAAAATGTAGTTGTCTACTTTTCAATCATCAAATCCATTTGATATACCTAATATAATAGGTAGGTAGGTACCGGGATAAGTATAAAGTTAGTAGGTTCTGACAATTTGTTGAAATAGAGTCAATTCGATTGGATTCGGCTCGTAACTCGCATCAAGAGCAGACCTGTGTCGTTCGCCTCTTTAACATTATTAGTTTAAATTCTGTGATTGGTTGACTGCACCTTCGAAGACTTCCTGCTTGCTCCTGCAGTGTTTGGATTGCCTTGCCACGCCCAGTGGGCGGAGCTTGAACGAGACAACAATTGATTATTCAACTTCGAACGCTATCAAGAGAAGAAATTTGGACCCCATTGGCGAAAAATATTCGGACATCATCGGTGAGGTTCGACCCTACTTTCTCTCATTAGAAGTGACATCCGCGCTGAACACACGAACCACTCGGCAAAGCCAAGGAGTGCGTAGGTCGACGAAATAACGCACTGCTACGAGCGCGCCGAGACTGCTACGAGGCTACCGCTACGAACTTGTGCGTCATACGCCGCCCGGTGAGTCACACTGCTACGCGAACCTCTACGATTGGGCATTAGTGAGTGCTACGACGCAACCAGCTCCTGCTTTATCTATATCACTTCGCTCGCTTGCATTCCAAACAGAACAGTAATTGTACTAATACAAAGCTCCTTTCGCTTGCGCTAAGTTCGCACGGGCTAGAAAAATACTGTTAATGATGTCGGTAAACCACTCTCCGCCGAGTTCCGCTTCTGCTGTCCGTACCCAGTGCTCGAGTCTAGCGCATGCCCAATCAGATACTAACCTGCTATCCCACTCTAGGGATGAGCAATTAGTACACGCTCAATCTGAAAATTACTTGCCGTCGCTTGATATCGATGAAGATTTCACTCAATATCCTAGATCAAAGCGCCCGCGCTCTAATTCTAACCGCGTTGAAAAACCCCACCCCCCACTGCAGCCGCGTGGAAGCGGGAGCGTTAGTACAAACGAGCTAAAGAACTTACTTCTATCGCTTCATAATGAACAAACGTCGACTTTGAAGTCCTTGATCACGGATGTAAACGAGATAAAAGCGGCAAAAGAAGCCCAGTCTGCAATTTTAAATCAGATCATCCTTGATATTAACGAAGTAAAGCTACAAAATTCCCAGATTCAGCAAGCTAACCAAGAACTAAGCAATAAAGTTGAAGTTGTTCAAAATAACTGTGAAAGAATGAAAATGCAAATAGAAGAATTGCAAAATGAAAGACAGGAGTACTCACATAGGGTTCAACACCTGGAAAACAAACTCCTGGACCTAGAACGCTCTTCAAGACCTTCCGCAATTGAAATCAAAAATATACCACAGGAAAATGGAGAGTCGCCTGATGACATTAAATCAACGATCATTAAGCTGGGTGCGGTTCTTAATGTACCTGTACAACGAAGCGAAATCCGTGATGCCTACAGATTCCCAGGAAAACCGGGTACAGTTAAATCTATCGTCTCAGAGTTCACGTGCGTTTCTTTGAAACAAAATTTCCTCGCGGCTACTAAGTCCTTCAACAGCAAGCGTCTCCCGCAAGACAAGATCAATACAACCCATCTTGGATATCGTGATACAAGTGCCCCGATCTTCGTCGCGGAATACCTTCCCGGATCGACGAGAAAACTCTTCTACCTAGCAAGGGAATTCGCGAAGTCTAACAATTTTAAGTTCTGTTGGTCAAGTCACGGTAGGATCTTACTACAAAAAGATGAACAATCTAAAGCTATTTTTATAAAAAATGAACATGTATTGGATGATATTCGACGACAACTATGACTATTTTGTTATTATTATAAACTCTACATATTTGTAAGATCTCTATACGCCATGTTACTCCTAGTTATTAAGTATTTCAATATAAGACCTGTTTATAGAAACCACACATTTACACTTCACACATATCTGATTAAGGTAGCTCAGATTAACACATTCCACACATGCACACTCACCCATAATAGTCTCCCGGCAACTCTTATAACCCTGATGGGCACTCGACGACCGAAATCAATAATACACACATTTTTAATGAAATTTTCATTTGCTCCTGTAAAGCGCGTATCGCTCAAGGGCAATAATATAAATAAATTTCTTGAATATGAGTGATCTACTTGATATCTGCAGTGATATTGATTCGATCGGAGTTCCATTATCCATGAGTTGTCCGCCGGAGAATTGTTCCAATTTCATACTTAAAAATAATAAATCCCTAAAAATCCTACACTTAAACATTCGTAGTATCAATCGTAATTTCCCTAGCCTATTAGCACTCTTAACTACTCTTAAAATTGAATGTGACATTATAATACTCTCGGAATGTTGGTTGAGCAAAGTAGTTAATATCCCTCTGATCCCTGGATATGTATCGTTTCGCACAAATCGTTCGATTAACCAAAACGATGGCGTCGTTATGTATGTGAAAAAATGTCTCGAATGCTCTGTTTCTGAACCAGAGTTTCGAGACGGTAACTGCCTTGTTTGTCGCATTGGCCAGTTAAGCGCAATCATAGCTATATATAGGCCACCCTCTTTCCTTAACACTGATAACTTCTTTACTAGTCTAAACAACGTTCTCAAGACAATCTCAAGTTTCATGAGTATTGTAATTACTGGTGACTTGAACATAGATATTAAACCAAACAATAATGACCGAAATAAACATGAACTTTTAGATCTAACTTCGGCACATGGTTTATTGCCAACACACGTTTTACCAACACGCTTAGAAAACTGTCTAGACCACTTTTTCCTAAAACACAACCGTGACTCAATAACTATTGTTCTCGAAACATACATCACCGATCATTGTCCTATTCTACTGACTCTCTATAAAACTCTACCTAAATCACAGAATAATTCGGCTTATACCAAAGTTAACTACGAAAACATCGCTCGAGAAATCATTCATACCAATTTCTCACATTTATTGTCTCTAAGTAATGCCAATGAGGCAGCCCTAAAATTAGTTCATTTGGTAAGGACTATTATAGAAAAGCACTCTAAAACTATCTCAATCTCTAGGCGAAAAAGAGTACTCAAACCTTGGATTACTCCGGGCTTGCTTCGATGCATACGGAATCGAGATAAATTGCATAAAAAACTAAAGAAATCTCCTAACAATACTACATTACTAACTACTTATATCCGCTATCGAAACTTTCTCAACAATCTGTTAAAAAAACTAAAACGGGACTACGAAAAAACTGAGTTTCTTAACGCTAAAAATAATTCTAAAAAAACATGGAATGTCATTAAGAATATCATTCATGCACAGAAACCCTCGCCTAAACCTCTCGAACTGCTCAAACTAGATCCAGACCCTAAAGCTTCAGCAAACATGGTTAACCTATACTTCTCTAACATTGGTCGTACTCTAGCTAGTAAAATAAGACAAGTGAACTCACCTGAAATGCCAACAGATAACACTCCTTGCAAATCCTTTGCCATTTATCCCACAGATGAGTCTGAGGTAGAGAATACCATTTTAAATCTTCGTAGCGAGTGTGCCGTGGGATGGGATGGTATATCTACAAAAATACTTAAAATAACGCAAAGCGCGATAGTTCCGATCATAACTCACATATGTAATATGGCTATTGATAACGGATACTTTCCAGACGCTTTCAAAAAAGCTGTTGTACACCCAATATTCAAGTCAGGAGACAGAGACAGCGTCAATAATTATAGGCCAATCTCAGTATTGTCATCATTATCAAAAATTTTCGAAAAATTATTAAATAAAAGACTGGTTAACTTCTTGGAACAAAATAAAATAATTGCTGACAACCAATTCGGTTTCAGGAGAGGCAAATCAACCGAAGACGCTGTAGGAAGTTTGGTAAATGCAATTGCCCAAAATTTAGATGATAGATGCAACTGCTTAGCTATATTTCTAGACCTATCCAAAGCCTTCGACACTGTTTCTGTCCCCCTCCTATTGGATAAAATGTCACGCATAGGAATCCGAGGTTTATCCCTGAATATGTTCAAAAACTATCTTTCAAATCGTACTCAAGTTGTCAAGCTTACTAACTATACTAGCGATGAGGCCTCTCTTGAATTTGGCGTCCCACAGGGAAGTATTTTGGGCCCAACTCTCTTTCAAATCTACCTCAATGAGCTGTGTAAACTCTCTTTATCTAACTGCCAAGTGTTCTGTTACGCTGATGATACAGCTCTACTGATTCACGGCAAAAACTGGGAGGAAACCAAAAAATTCGCTGAGGACGCCATAGCTAAGGTAATGATCTGGCTTGATACTAATCTACTTACACTAAATGTAGAGAAGACGAAATATATGACCTTCTCACTAACTTCTTCTACACAGCCTTCAAAAATATCCTTTGATCTAAAAAGCCACAGATGCCAAAACCCTACCAGCCATTGCACTTGCCCGTCTCTCACCAGAACAGAAACTATGAAGTATCTCGGCGTTCACATTGATCACCTCCTAAATTGGCATGAGCAAATAAACTCCTTAACATCTAGAATTCGGAAACTTATTTATATATTTAAAAATCTTAGGTCAAGCGCCGATCATAAAACACTGAAAATAGTGTACTCAGCCCTTGCTGAGTCGGTCTTAAGATACTGTATCTCAGTTTGGGGTGGCTCAGGAAAAACTAAAATACTACAACTAGAAAGAGCGCAAAGAGCTGTTCTCAAGGTAATGTTAAAAAAACCGTACCGGTACTCTACTGCTGCATTATATACTGACTTTAAAATTTTATCAGTGAGACAACTCTTTGTGCTCCAAACTATATCACGACTGCATTCATCGTTGCCGTTTGATTTCAACCTTACTCGTTCAAAGAGACGATCAAATAGGGTATGTAATGTCGCTAAACACAGAACTAAATTTTTTAGTCGCTTTTACCCTATTATTGCGCCTATATTGTACAACCGCATCAACAAACACCTGAATATATATCTCCTGACTCGACATAAAATGAAATTAAAACTCACAGAATGGCTCTACCAACTAAATTATAATGAAACTGAAGCTCTACTTATTTCACTCGCCTAATCTGATATTCTTACTCTACCATTAACTCCGTCTTGAACATTATAATATAAATAAACATTATAAATCATACAAACTCACCTCTCCAACCCTCTTTTTAACACTAAACCTATGTAACACCCGCCGATTTATAACCTTCTTCCCTACATTCTTTCAACATCACCATAACATAATACAATACATACATTTCGCTTACATAGCACACCCACACACCCTCACTCACCACCAAAACTCTCTCTCACACACACACGCACACACGCGCGCGCGCGCGCACACTTACACACACAAACACTTACAGGCCTCTCTGAACTACACAATAAACCACACACATTAACACTATACCTATACATTTCATACTTGCTTCTACTAGAAATCATAAGCTTATATTAGTTAAGTTGGTCATATTTATACGTACCTTCTTTATTCTTTATTAGGGTTTTTGCTCTCAATACTCTGTACTATAGCCGAATCAAGAACATAATGACTTTGCCGATGGTATACAGCCGTGCAAGTGTTGAAGGTGGACATCGGCCTCTGAGATACAGTCTCCGACTAGTTCGGAGGGAGATGCCCAACTGACATACTAATCACTGCGCTGGGCCACGGCAAAGTCGTTACATTTAGTATTAGGTTAGGTTAGTTTTAGTTTTAGGTAGGTAGTCTGTAAGAGATCGTATTAAACGATAAGACCGCCTTTTGTAAAACAATAATTGTACATTGTTACATGTGTTTTTACAATAAAGATTTTTTATTATTATTATTATTATAATTCTACTTTATGCGCTACAAGCTTATCTCACTAAGTACGCGAATGTCTTAGGAGTTACCAAGAATGTCTCTGGAGTTACCGCCAATGTAACGCAGGATACTGGTAACTCAGCAGACAATCGGTGTATTTTCATGAAAAGAGCACAATATAATTTGATTGTGGACTAGGCGTAAACTTTAATCGAAAACATATGTTAAGTACTGCCAAAGTATCTGATTATATTAAATAAACAATAATATTACATCGAGAAATCGTGGTCACTCAGCAGACGGCACAAAAAGGCACGCACTCCCTCCGAACGTTCTTTGCGACCTGGTGGCTAGACGGCGTTATGAAAGGACGCCCCCGCGCTATTCCAGCGAATGCAAACACAAATGAAGCTTCCTACAGCAAACAGTGGCATCTATGTGTTTCCTGGTGAAATTTACGAGCGTAACTCAGCATACGAAGGTTAAATCATTTCAGTAAGGGACAAATTTTCGAGATTTTTTTTTGGAAAAATGGTTTGGCCAATTTCTATTTTGTTATGCACACTATAATCTGTAACATACCGACTCGTTGTGTAATAAGAATTAACCGAAAGCGATAAGTATAAGTTCATTTAAAATAAAGTTCACATGGTTAATGTGGTCTTCAGGACAGGGATATTTTGTATGGAGCGAAGTTTTTGTGTACTGAGTTACCATATTTTTTTATGGAAATTAAAGATTTTCGAGAACGCAATCAAGTTTTCCGTGGTGCCAAATTATCTGAGATACTAATCTAATAATTATTAAGTGTGTAACTATAACCAATTAGCGTATTTTAGTAAGAAATGGTCGGGGACAGCATAGTGTGGGTAAAAAAGTTGATTCACCCAGGTAACTAGCTGGTGCCCACGACTTCGTCTGCGCAGGTATCTTTAGGTATAAATTGTAGCCTATGTGTTATTCTGATATATAAGCTATATTATTGTTAAGTTTCATTAAAATCCAATCAGTAGTTTTAACGTGAAAGAGGAACAAACATCCATCCATCCATCCATCCTTACAAACTTTCGCGTTTATAATATTGGTAGGAAGATAACGCCTGTCCATAAATAGAACAGAACTACACAGGGTTTTTTTAATTCTCATAGGCCGTCGCGCACTCTCAAAAGCCCTCGATGTGAAGTTCTGAATGGGCGTTGCTTTGATTATAAGAATACTTACTCAAAGGGGCGTTGTTTATGAAGTATGCAATTAATAATTAAGTATAATATAAAAGCATACCTTGCAAGTATGCGAGGCAGGCGGCCACCAGCGGGGGCGGCGGCGCGCGGGGCGAGGCGCGCGGCCGCAGCAGCTCCTTGTCGAGGCCGGCGTGCTGCATCAGCGCCCTGTACTCGTTGGGTTCCCATGTCCACTGCTTGGCGTCGTGGCGCCCCACGGGCTCGAACAGGACGGGTGAGTGCGGCCCTGGCGCGGGGGCGGCGCCGGCCCGCTCCGGCAGGAAGGCGTCCCCGGGGATGTCACTGAAGGGCTCGTCCACGCCGCGCGCCCCCTGCCCCCTCCCAGCGAGCCGCACGAGCGAGCCCCGCGCGCGGGCGACACCGCGCGGCTCGCCCGACTCGCCCGACGCGCCGGCGAGCGAGCCATCCACCAGCAGCGGCAGCAACAGTTGCAAGTTCGATGTTGCGTGCTCATGCTACGACATGTTACTTATATTGCATCGTGTGTTCGCTTCAGACTCACATTCCTATACCTAATAACTTCGATAAAATGTGTAGGTAAGCGTGACGTCGACATGACGTGTTCTGCACCGGGGCGACCCGCGGCCCTAGCGCGGCTGCAGGGAGCAGGGAGTTCTTCTCACCTCTTCTTTTTAAGCCTCGATGACACAGTGCTAGTTTACAAGCTACGAGCCGGCGAGTTTAAAAGCAAGCGAGTGAGCGAGTTAGCGGTCCGGAAGGATCAATGGCATCGATTTATTATTAGTCGTTCTTATATTCCTTATTTCTTATGTACCTACCTAGGTAAGCAAACTTCTGTAATCTGTAATTCTTTATTGTACACAAAAAACACGATATAGTATAAAATATTTAAAAGAAAATACATGTACAAAGGCGAGCTTAACCCTGGTACCTACCTATGACTGTCCGGGGACCCTGTACCTACTTGGCTCGCTAGAGCTTAAGAGCACACTATACCTCAGCCGAAACTTGAATTTCAAAGTCAACCAAGACAATAAAGCTGTTGGTTCTCCGATAAAAATTAAAAACCAATGTACTACCTACCTATTATTAATGTCATCTTTGTGACGATAATAAGATGTTTGTTAAACATAGCAATACTTCTAAACGAATTGACATGGAACGGATTTCATAGACTAGGTATAATGTTTTCTCACCACAATATCTTCATCAGATTCCGCATGAGGCAGTCCCCGCACTAAGCTACACTGGAATGAAGCATTGAGTCAAAGTACAAAATATGCAACATGTCATACTTACATACCTACGTGTACGCTTTAACACACAGGCAACTGTTACCTACTATCCGGTACTTACAAGAGCGATACAGGCAGTCAGTGCGAGACGCATGGCGCGGAGTGGCCGTGGAATCATCTCCCGCCGCGTGTACCGCTGTGGGCCGCTATATACCGCGTGTACCGCTATACAGGGTGTGTCGAAATGAGTATAGATAATCCTTCAGCTGCGGGTGGGGAACTTCAGGACTTGTCAGAAAATGAAAATATGTACCCAGTAAAAATCCCACGGATTTCGAGTTACAGGACGTTTTCAAAACTTCCATTTTTATACCTTTGTCCATTATTTTTGCTGCAAAGATTACAAATCTAGGAATTCTCTTAATTTTTTTTTGCTAGAGCATTCCTGGATAACTGTGCTATCGAATAGTATTTCCTGTTTTTGTGCCATGCCCTTATGTAGGAACCTACAGTTTTTTTGGTAAAGCATTATTTAACAAAGAAAATGTTTTTTGCTCATTTTTTTTCCAAAACTTTGATCTCCTGTGGTGTAAAAAAAAAAGTATGGTGACCTGAGTGACCAACTTGTGAAAAACTTGCCTACTTCATTGGCATTCCAAAATAGTAATAGCCCTTGGTGTTTCCAGCTACAAATTCCACGAAGATTTCTGTTAAGACGGGAAAATGTCGTTTTTTTGAATAAATTGTTACGGTAAAAATTTACTTGGTGAATTGGAGTTTTGTAAACAAAATTCATGTTCTCACAAACTAATTTACTAAAACAAGAAAATGAAACAAATAGAAACCTACCTAAAATACATTTATTGCATGAGTTTTATGAACTCATAAAACTCATGCAATAAATGTACGTTATGTTTCCTACAGAAAATGCTGTCAGCCTGAAGTTCCCCACCCGCAGCTGAAGGATTATCAACTCATAACGACACACCCTGTATACCGCCATAAGCCGCGTGCGCAATCGCAATTAAAACGCAGTGTTTATTTAATCTCGGTTCGCAATCTCACGGCGATTCTCCTCGCCTCACCGGCTAGCGGCTCATCTCTCTAGATTACATCGCACGCATTACACGCACCGCACGCACCGACCGACTACTATCTTATTTAATTAACTTACGAGCTCTGCCTTTTTCTGTCATTCAAATTGAGTTTATAAACTAAAACCTGACTACCTACCTACTGTAAATTACGCTCTAAAAAGTATAAGAATATTCTCATCTGAAATATTAAGTATATGCCGTGGTCCGTGGTCGTACTGGCTCACATCTGATCTGAGGCGTAACCAACGAGTAACAGAGTTACTCGTCACCAAGTCAGGGTGTTACAAGTTTACACCAAGTCAGGGTGTTACAAACAAACATTCAAAACAAACATTCAAACAAACATACATTCACACACTCACACCCCTGCACTAGGATTTCCTGTGTCGCAGGTGGCATGGACACATACAAGACATCACAACATCCAACACCCGAGAACAAACATTTGTGTTTGTCACAAATATTTTCCCCGGCCGGGGATCGAACCCGGAACACCAAGCTTCGTAGGCAGGGTCACTACCAACTAAGCCACGGTGTCGTCAAAACAAGTTTACACCAAGTCAGGGTGTTACTCGTTGGGATTTTTTTTCCATCGAGTACCACTGTTACTCGTTGGGAATAAAGTGTCACACTTGATTATTGGTAACTTCGAGAATTAATGGTAATGATGAATTAGGCTATATTTCTGCACATGTAAACTAGTGTTTCTTTAGCTCAACCTACTTAAAGTATTAATCTATGTAAACTCTATGGCGGCATCCATCCGTGGAAACCTGTAATTGGCTCTCTAAATCTAAACCAATGTCTACCTAGATTTAAAAGCTGTTGGTTCTCAAATAAATAAAAAAAAATAAAAAAGTTTGAAGAAAAGAAGAGGGAACATATTATTATGCACAGTCGGCTCTTTAATTGTTTTTACACCCAGCTTACGGCATATGTGTAAACCACTCACAAAAACATACCATGTGTATGTGTGAGTAAACTACTGATGTGGTACCACTTAAGGGTAATCCTCAAATCTGAATTCCATACAAAATGTTTTGGACAAATACTCAATAACCCTTCCTTGACAGTCGGGTAAAAAGTACGCCGTATTATAGTAATTTCTTCACTCTATTCGTTTTGTACATATTTTTTGATTTCGTGAACAAAAAAATTTAAAGATTTCATACTTTAATTTCGATTTCATACGTAGTTAATTTTAAAACATGGACGAAACGAATAGTGTGAAGAAATTACTGTAATACGGCGTACTTTTTGAGTATTTGTCCGAAAAAAATTGTATGGAATTCAGATTTGAGGATGCCCCTTAAGATATTCCCATAATATAAACCACAAGTAGTTTAATCACAGGAGAACACACCGGCGTAAGCTGGGTGTAAAGACTATTACAGAGCCGACTGTACGTACGTACCGGTCATAACTATCCTTTTTGCTTCGCTCCATTTTGGTAGTCGGGTAAAAATGAAACAATATATTCTCAAATAAGTGTATTATCCAGAATTATAATTAAACTTATACATAGTTCATATAAACGCGAACTTTCATCCCTCACACAATCATACGTCACCCACAAACGGATACATCGTGGTACACCCACACGTGCGGCAGCGCGGCCTCCAAACGACTAGGGCTTCGTTCCCGGGACCCGGGAATAGCGTCTTCCCGACATCGGGTTTTCTTTGCAATTCCCGGGAATTATTTTTTACCCGTAAATACACAAAACGAGACAAATTACGCTCTTATCCCATTGGGGTAGACAGTCTACTATTTTGATATAATTATCAAAATTACTATCCTTGACTATTGGTACGTAAGCATAGTAAAAGTCAAAAAAAATAAAAAAATCCCGATCCCGGAATTTCCAGGAATCCAAAAATTTGGTTCCCGATTCCCGGGAATGGAAAATGGCCGGGAAAAACGAAACCCTATGCACGACTTTCATCCAACGACACGAACCGTGCAGCGCGTTGCAGCGCGGTGCAGCACGAGCCAGACACATCCCCCTGACACGTTATTGCTTCGACAGCACAAATTGAGGCCGACTGCACATCGATACCAAACAATTCATCGCCTTTCAGTATTCAGTACAATATACAAGTACGTAGTATTTACAACAGCGGAGGCGCACATCGGGTCACAGCCACTCCGCTGAGGTTGACAAAGAGGTCATAAACTATCACTAGTAAGAAACGATATTGACTTAATGAGAGTCGATCACGTTCCAGTGGCTCCATCACAAGCTTTCGCGTCAACGTTATCGTAGCGTATCCGTCACCGACAAGACGACATTTTGTATTTTCAAAACGTCATACAAACTGTTGAAGTCTCGGTGTCGGATACGTTGCGATAACGTTAACGTTTGTGATCGGGCCTCAGATGTGGACACATTCTTCGTGAGCGGAGTTCTTCCTGAGGATGCGGAGGTCACTTGTGCAGGCCGATGCGCTTGGCCTCCAGCTCGTAGATGAGGAGGCGCCACATCTTGACCACGAACACCTCCGCCTCGTCGTCCAGCACCTGCCGGCGGGAGTGGGGGGTGTAGGGGGGGTAGGGGGTGTATCCATCCAATGCCGGAAGGTCTCCAACAAATAAGCAAACACTCACCATCTGCACGTCGTCCAGGATGCCCTGCGGCTGGCTGCCGGCCACCACCTTGCTGCAGATGAAGTCGACGAGCGTGACCTCGGGCTCGCCGATGTACTCGATGATCTTCTTGTTGATCCAGGGCCGGATCTTCTTCTCCATCAGCGCGCCGTCGATCTGCGACACGACCGCTCCGTATTGTACCGTACCGTTAAAATAAGGCTCGAATTTTCAAGCATGTTTCAGAAAAATACTTAAAGGCTATCCACACATATCCGGGTCAGGGCTATCGGATTTTTTCAATCAGATTTTTTTCATATAACCGATTTTGTACCCGGAAATGTGTGGATAGCCTATTGATGGACTTTATTATCATAAAACTTAATATTTAGAATGCATAGTTTCTGAAAGCATACGTAGTAGACGGTAAAACATTTAACCGAGAACTTTCTCCTGGTTGAAACTGACGGGGCAATTTACAATAAGCCTTCGGCATATTACAAAACAGCGAGCGTTTGTAAACGGACGACGCTGTTCGAAAAATGCAGAGTTGTACAAAATGGCTGCGTCAGCGGCGCGGGGACACCGGATGAGCACACGAAGTACCTGCGTGGTGTCGAGCTTGTACTGGAAGAGCTGCTCCTTCTGCGTGGGGATCTTGTCGATGAGGCTCTTGATGTGCTTCCTCTTCTCCTCGGCGCTTTTGTTTTCCTTCTCCCGCTCCTTCTCCTTCTCCTTGTCCGCTTTGGAGGTCTCTCCTTTGTCACTCTTGTCGCCTTTGTCCTTCTTACTCTTGTCTTTCTCCCTCTTTTCCTTTCCTGAAAACGATCAAAACTTAATCAGCTTTGTTTAGAAACGAGGACTAAACTCGAGGTCACCTCCAGTCTTTTCCAGTTCTAGACTAGTGTGTCCCTTTTACGATTGAGAAATTTCACGAGGAAGAGTTACCAAACGACCACCTTTATTCATGACTTACGGAAAAAATCTCAGAAGAATGAAGTAAATAGAATCCCTCCTAAATTTGACAAATCGTTATCTTCTTTGCGCATACCACTTTTTGCACTAGATAAAACGAGACAAAACATGCATTTGTCGTACGTCATAATATAGGGGGCATCTGTCACTCGTTGAGCCACAGAGATGTCCAAGTCATAAAATATCGATATCGATATTAACAGTTCGATGATCCGATACCGATATCGATATATCAATCCTAACAACTTAAAGTCCGCGACTATGATAACGTTATCTAGAATCACTCTGGATTAAAGGAACCTTGAACTTTGTAAAAACCACGAATTAAGATGACATTTTTTTATTTGATAAAATAATATACAACATACAAAGGTAAATGAGTACATTACAAAATTTATACTTAACAAAAGTTAACACTTGAGCTTAATACTTTTTTCAGCTAAACCTTGTTCTACCTGCCCCTTACCTATAGATTAGTGCCCCGAAAGGGCTTACATACGATTCTACCACTTTTTTTTTTTTTATTTATTTGGGTAAACAAACTTTGTTGGTTTTTTGTAAGTATTTTACTATGTGAAGACAATACATTTATTGAGTATTGAGTACTTTTCCCGTCATTATACGGTACGCCAGCATAACGTTGACGATCACATATTGATGGTAGAAGTGTTCATTTATCAAATCTTTTTAACTCAATGCTATACGCATGTGGCGAAGACTCTTTTGCTAAATATATTTCTATTAATTTATTTTCCTTAACTTTATTTATAATTATTATATTTTCTTGGTATACTTTATCAGTACTTTTTTTTCAAGGCTTTTCGTACGCTGTCTGAAACAGTTAATTTTTAGCAAACTGGAGTAGGCTACATTTTTATCAACCATCTCACACTGTACATTCTACAACACTAGGTTCTTCGGTGGTACGTCTGAAAACACTGATGAACTTATTTCTGTAATATCCGAAGGTCCTGGCTTAGGTACGTTGATGAAAGGGATATCCTGAAACACATTATATTTTTAATTTATAGTTCATGTAATATAATATACCTATAACACGCAATTTTAAGTACAGTACTGACCGTTAGCTTCACGAGCATTGCAATTGGTTCAAGTTGAAGAATAGCCGGAAGAACATTTTAACTCTTGCCGATCGTTATTGGACGCCAAACAGACACCCTGAAATATTAATAGTGTAAACGTAATATTTTCCGTGATTATTTTGAAGCTCTCTTTTTTTGTATATTACACTATCATGGTTGAACACATAGATATTGTGTTTAACCATGATACAGTTGGCAGGACGGCAAAATATGAATCGAACAAAATACAAAGAATGTGAGTGTGTTTAAGTGAGATGGGTCAGCTACGGGATCCCTCAATGGCTAACTTTATTCGAAAAATCTTACTAGGTATACTCGTCGTGTCTGCATAGCCTTATCGACAAATCTTTTTACGTTTTATGACATCCCTAGTTAGTATATCATAGCCTCGATTTATTCATGATTTTAGCATGAAAAACGCCGATTCTTCATATTTCTATACTTATTGGACGTTATTCAATGTTTCTACGAAATAATTATGTGTTTAGTATGGGTTATTAATGAGTAAATACACAAATTTAGAGATACTTACCGCTGAAAATTCTGGTTCTCTTGATTTTTCATGATACTTGCGGAGGACTGGCATAATACGAGGACACAATTCGACATTTCACATATTTTTTTTCACTATTTACAATAATTCAATACGTTTTAAACAATATAAAACATCCAAAACCCCGTTGAAAAATAAACAAAAGTTTTAAGTATTATAGTATATCCATGCCCCAATTCATTGCACCAACTATAAGTATTCATCTAACGCCTAAAGAATTCCTTAACTTTGGGAGCCCGTTGCTCGACCTCATAGCACTTAGAAATTCCCTATCCCAATGAGCCGTCATGTCATTTCTGTCAGAATACATGTTTGTCTCTTTCACTCTTATTGAGCATACCTAATATAACAGTATTACTCTAAACCAGCAATGCCAGTACGCACTAAAAAGTTAGATTTACGTACCTTTTACTCCTATTATAATTAAATTAAGTATATTTCAGTCAAATAACGTACCTTTTTGAGCAGTTTTTTGTAGGTACATTTTTATGCATTAGTACTGGCAGCACTGTATCTACTTACCTACCTACCCATATGAAATTAAAATACGATTATCTAGAATTCCTAGATGATCTAGCTAGACAACTCTTCACTTACCTACATAGCCCTTCATAATAACCGTATAAAACACATTGAAAGCCAAAAATATATAATTTTACCAACAAACATGTTACGTATAATCACATATATAATCACTAGAGCCGCTGAAATTGGCATTTATATTCTTCTCAGCTTTGACTTTGTTGTTCTTGAATCATTGCACGTTAATTTCGATAATATTATTCCCTTTTCTTGTTGTAAGTAGGAGTAGGAACTACCTATTTTAATTTATAAAACTCTGAGAAAAAGCCGACTGTTTTCACTTTTTTGTCCATCTCAGCTTCGTTTTCCAAATATCTGAGCCTATTTTCCTAAATAATTGTTCGCTTTATACACAAAACTCGGAAAATATCGTAAATATATTTTGCATAAAATAATATTGGTTATTTGTCTAAGGTCAATGAACCAATAAACCCACAGAATAAACCAATGGAAATCTAGATGGTCGCGAGATTAATCGCTCTTTCATTCACTTATTTAGATATCACCAGACTTGGGAGTTACATAGTGTGTTCTGTTTGGTGTAATGGAAATTGATCTAAGTAAAGTTTTAGGCAGTACTTATATTAAAAAATACCTATCAAAGTATTCGATTTTTAGACTTTGGTGCAAGGGGCCACCAAACTCATTGGAAAAAAAATTCTTATTTTTCTAAATTTAGTGGCTCCCTAGTTGTAGCGAGAACTATCTACGGCAGATTTTTGACATGTTATCTGACAGTTGCTATACAAGACGGCCATCAGCTTAACAAAACCTTTTTGATCATTTACTTACGTTCCGTTTGCTCCTTAGTATATTAAATTCGTTAGATGAAATATAAATAAATGTAATTTAAAATTCATATCACCTTTCTCTAACCACGACGATATAATTTTGAGCATATTGAAACAATAATGATAAATCCTGGTCGGCGCTAAATAAAGCTAAATTCGACTCGTTGTCGTCGTCGTCGTGTGTGTGTGTGTGTGTGTGTGTGTGTGTGTGCGTGTGTGTGCGTACCTCTGGCGGGGTCGCGGGCGGAGGGGGCGGCGAGCGCGGCGGGGGGCGGCGCGTCGGAGGCGGGGGAGTCGTCGTCGTCGTGCGCGAAGGCCGCGTGTGCGCGCCGCACGCGGCCGCCGCCTGCAACACGCGTGTGCGTCAGTGACCACACGGGCGGTCCAGTGGCAGTGTGATGGACTGCTACGCTCGTGTAGAGGGTTCGATTCCCGTTTTAAGACAAACATTTGTGTGATAACATCTGTGTTTGTCCTGAGTATATATATTTAGTTTATGTATTTATTACAATAATAAAACAACATTCAAGTATTGTTGTATTAGCTACCTGATTCCCATAGTACAAGTCCTGCTTAGATTGGGCCAAGATGGCTTTGAATGAAATGTTCATAATATTTATTTTGTTTAGTGCAGCACCGCCGGTCGTGCGGCGCGGCCACTCACCGTTGGTGTCGGCGTGCGCGGGGCTGCGGTGGCTCTTGAAGCTGATGGTGATGGGCGAGTTGTCGGCCGACCCGCCGCCCTCACCGCCACCGCCGCCGCTCTGCAACGAACGCACGGTTACGAGTTACGACAGTCGCGGGCGCCGGCGCGGCGGCTGGAGCGGGGCTCGACGCGGCGCGATACTCACGTGCCGGTGCTTGTGGTGGTGGGCGGGCGCGGGGGGCGCGGCGGGCGGGGAGGACGACTCGGAGGGCGCGTGCGGGGGGGTCGTGCCGCCCTCGGAACTCTGCAACACACGAACGCGCACGTTCACGTACCGTCGCTTGGTCTGCGCGCGAGGGCGGGAGGCGGGGCTCACCTGCGGCGAGGCCTGCTGCTGGTGGTGGTGGTGGTGGTGGTGGCGGTGCTTGCGCGGCGTGGGCGGCGTGGCGCCCCCCTCCAGCGGCGGCGTGCTGGAGCCCACCGGCGACGCCGCGCCCGCGCCCGCCGCGCCCGCGCCGCCGCTGCAACAGGACGCGTGCGGTGAGCGCGGTGGTCAGTGCGTGTGCCCCCCACCCTGCACCGGTACACTCGCTGCTACTCACTCCTCGTCCGAGTCGATGGGCTCGGCCTCGGTGGGCAGCTGGCGCTCGGCGTGCGCGCGCAGGTAGCGGTCGCGCTCGCGCGCCAGCCGCTCCTTGGCCTCGCGGCGCGCGTCCTCCCTCAGGCGCGCGCGCAGCAGCTCGCGCTCGCGCTGCTGGTCGGCCTGCAGGCTGACGTCGATGAGCAGGCGCGGGCGGTACTGCGCCTCGCGGTCGCGGCAGGCGCGCTCGTAGCGGCGCTCGGCGCTGGGGTCGCGCGCGTCGCGGCCGCGGTAGATGTCGGCCCGCAGCGCCTGCAGCTCGGCGGCGTCGCGCGCGCGCTCGCGCCCGTCGGCCGACGCCTCGCGCACGCGCGCGCCCAGCCGCCGCTGCAGCTCCTTGCCGCGGTAGTACTTGTGGTCGTCGCGCTCGTCCTCGTAGTCCTCCAGGAACTCCTTGAGGCGCTTGGCCTCGCGCTCGCGCTCCTCCTCGCGGCACCGCTCGCGCTCGCGCTCGCGCTCGTACTCCTTCTGCTTGCGCCGCTCGCGCGCCTCCCAGTTGCGCAGGCGCTCCTGGTAAGCGGCCTCCTTCTCGCGCGCCTTCTTGTCGAGGCGCTTGCGGTCGCGCGCCTCCTCCTCGAGCTCCTTCTCGCGGCGCGCGTCCGCCTCGCCGCGGCTGCGCCCGCGCGACCGCGAGCGCTCCCGCTCTCGCTCCCGCTCCCGCTCGCGCTCCCGCTCCCGCTCCCTGCAACACACTCCGCCTGAGGCACCCCGCACCGCGCCACTAGCCCCCCTCCCCGTCAACTCGGTACGTACCTCTGTTCTCTCTCTCGCTCCCTTTCGCGTTGTTCGCGTTCTCTTTCCCTCTCGCGTATTTCCCTGTAAACAAAATATCAATTATGTATATAGATAGCAAATGTTGCTTTTCTACATGGAAATTCTGATCGGTTCCTATTTCCGCATTTCAGATCAAAAATTGGAAGTTTCAAGTCTACCAATAGTTGTTCATTTGAACGTGTGGCGTTACGATACGTGTTTACGAATGCAAGCAGTCGCACCGGAATGTTTGCACGCTGTGGTAAAGGTAGTGTGGTTACCTCTCTCGCTCGCGCTCGCGCTCCTTGTCGCGCTCCTTGTCCCGCTCCCGCTCACGCTCGCGTTCCTTGTCACGCTCTTTGTCGCGTTCCTTCTCGCGTTCCTTGTCGCGGTTATTGTCGCGGTTGTTGTCGCGTTCCTTGTCACGGTTGTGGTCGCGGTTATTATCACGATTATTATCGCGTTCCTTTTCGCGGTTGCTGTCGCGGTTGTTGTCGCGTTCCTTTTCGCGGTTACTGTCGCGGTTACTGTCGCGGTTGTTGTCGCGTTCCTTGTCCCGCTCCCTGTCCTCGCGTTCGCGATCTCTGTCTTTGTCTCGGTCCTCGCGTCGATCCTTGCCCCTGTAACAGAGAGAGGAGTGGTCAGAGTGCTGGCGGCGCGGTGCTGGCGGTGCTGGCGGTGCTGGCGGGGCGGTGCGCTGACCTGTCGGGCGTCTTGCGGCGCCGCTCCCGCTCCCGCTCCCGCTCCCGCTCCCGCTCCCGGTCGCGCTCCTTGTCGTCGCGGTCGCGCTCCCGCTCGCCCCTGTCCTTGTCCCGCTCGCCCCGGTCCTTGTCCCGCTCGCCCCGGTCCTTGTCCCGCTCGCCCCGCTCCTTGTCCCGCTCGCCCCGCTCCTTGTCCCGCTCGCCCCGCTCCTTGTCCCGCTCGCCCCTGTCGCCGTCCTTGTCCTTCTTGCGGCGCACCACCACCTCGGCCTCGTCCTGCGCACACACAGCCGCGCGTGACGGAGCGTCCCCGCGGAGGCGCACGAGTGCACAGCCTCGCCTTCGTTCTATATTCAATATTATCCTCTTCGTACTTGTTTTTTAAGTGCTTTATTAACTTTTTCTAATATAAATATTATCATTTCCCACTTTAACCTTAAAGAAAAATCTAAATAACGCTGAAAATCCTACAATATAGCTATCGTTGACAACATTCACAAAAACAGTATAGTACATTACCTCGCTTGCGACATCCTCGCGCGAGCGGTCGGAGTGTGCCAACGACCGTCAAGCGAGTTGAAGCGAGTCAAGTAATCGCTTAGGAACTTTGACACCAACCAACTAAGTAGGTGCAAACCAGAAAAGTCTATCTGTTTGTTTGTTTTTACTTTTAATCATCTATAGTTTAAATTATTTCTGAATAATTATGTGTGTTATAATTTACTTACTATTGAAATAGCCAGATAGATCAAATAAAATAGCTATTTTGATATTTAAAAAAGCGATTTAAACTGAACTTCGCCTCTGATAAGGAAAGTGGGGCTGGGAGTATAATGCGGAGCATCCGCGAGACACGGGTCTCGTCACACGGAGGCCGGCGCGCGCGCGCCCGCGCCCGCGTCGCCGCAGCCGCGTGCGGGCGCGTGCGGGCGCGGGCGCCTGCGCGGCGGCCGCGCGGTATAATGAAAGGTGTGGTCATACTGTGCAGCGCAGCGCGGCGCGTCGCTCCGCCCCCGCCGCCGCCGCCGCCCGCCGCCGCCGCGCGCCACCTGCCGCCCCCCGCGCGCCCACCGCCCCCGCCACCCGGGCGGTGCGCGCGCGCGGCGCCCGCCGCCCGCCCGCCACTCACGAATGCGGCCGAGCGGCGCCGGCGATTCGCACCGAATCGGATCTCGAAACCGCTACCTCGTCCCAATTATATCGCTAAGAGTGGCGTAATATATCATTTACTTACGGTCGAGGTACGTGTACCGATATAAAACCTTTTTAGTCCGTTTCGATGCAAAGCTACCGTTTTACAATTTATAACTAAAGGTTAATAATTATTATGATCGTGTGATACATTATATGAGTTCCTGTTGTGTCCGAAACATGTAGCAAAATAAAAGTGTACCTAACCTACGAATGATTTTGAATTGTTAAGATTCGAAAAATAAGGTGTTAGTAGCGGATTATAGTGATAAGAAACTAAAGATTATTATTATTATGGACATAATAAAATGTGAAAATATGCAAAATGTTAGAACGTGGAAAAAAAATATTTTGAAATGATATAGATTTCTTCTATGAATAGATAATCATGATTCCTCACCGACCGCGTGTCTCGTCACTACGTGATGGATCAATCATCACGGCAAATGATTTGTTGTCGAGGGAAAATATGGTATTGTATAAAATGTTACACAAATGGTTATGAACAACGTAGTAGTAGTAGTATACAATGAGTGGTGAGTGGTGAGTGGTGAGCCATGAGCCGCGAGCCGCAGCCGTGAGGAGACACCGCGGCGGGCGGATGTGGGTCACTCACCGTGGCAGCTCAGCGCGGGCGCGGGCGCGGCACCTACACCGCAATAACGTCACTGGCGGACGCTCACACGCGGACCTCTACGCTCGCACTCCGCCCATACCCACACCGCACGACTGCACTCCCTACGAGAGCCATTCCAACTCCATTATATGCTCTCCAATACTCTTTCGTTCACAAGTTTGGTTACGATCTATCTCTTTCAGATGCCTCAAGTTCATGTGACTCTAACTACTAATGTCGCTAAAACTCCTAACATGCAATCGATCTGCAAACATTTAGTAAATAGAAAGTGACACAATCAATCAGCTGCAACTCCACATTCGTTCGTCTCGCTCGCGCGCGTCCCCGCGTGTGGCGCGTCCGCTGCGACACAATGAGTACAGTAGAGGGGGGAGGGGAGGGGCGGGGGGCGGGGGGGGGGGGGCGGTACCTTCATGCTCTCGCGGAACTTGCCGATCTCGCGGTGGATGACGTCACGCTTCTCCTCGGAGATGTCCGCCTCCTCCAGCACCTTGGCCGTCTTGGAGATCTGCTCCTCTGCAACAGACGCGCGCGTGAGGCGGGTGCGGGGCGGGTGCTGGGCGGGGGTGGGGCCCTGCCTCAGGTCAGCGAGGCGTGCACCTACCCTTCTGCAGGATCTCGTAGTTGTTGATGTCGTGCTGGTAGTCGCGCATGATCTGCTGGATGCGGCGCTCGGCCTGGTCGTCGAGCGCGCGCTGGCGGGCCGCGTCCGCCTCGGCGCCGGCGGCCCCGAGGCGGTCGCGCTGCTCGCTGGTGTAGGCGTCGACGCGCGCCTGCATCTTGCCGTCGGTGCGCGCCAGCAGCGGCTTGTCGGCCAGCCGCCGCTCGTTGAGAAGCCGCACGCAGCGCAGCGCCGCCTCGGGCGACGCGAACTCGCTGAACCCGAACGTGGACACGCGCTTCCAGCCCAGCACCGGCCCGCACGCGCTCAGCAGCGCGCGGATCATGCTCTCGGGCGCGCGGGACGTGATGTTGCCTGCCGACGCAGAGCGCACGCGTCAGCGTCATGGCCGGGCCGCACAGCGCCACACGCCCGTACACATACCTATGAAGATGGTGACGGGCGGCCCCTCGTGCTCCTTGCCGCCGTTGCGCGCGAGCGCGGGCTTGCCGGGCGCGGGCAGCAGCGCGCCGCGCGCCCCGCCGCCGCCCGCCGCGCCCGCCGCGCCGAACGGACTCACCACCATCTGCTGAACCACAACAGCGGTGTACCACGAGAGGTGGAATGGCATTCCAGCACCGAATAATATTGAATGAGGCCATACACGCACCCACAAATCATTTTGACTTTGTGAATTGAAAACTCTTTATTTACTATAAGTGAACAAACGTGACCAAACAACATACACAATGATTTATTGCACTGGCTGAGCGTAGCAAACAATTTTTAAATTTTTCCTTGCTACTTCACTTAAAATCATGTTAACAAGATCATTACTTATATTTCATTCAAGAATTTAAGATTTCTAGGTTGCTAATGATGAAATTAAAACCCTTGCTTGCACACTCAATCGCGGCGAGCGAAGCAAGCTACAATTTTTTCAAGCCTTGGTAAGTTTAGTTGAGCAAATATTTTTTGACCCCAGCAAATGCATATGTACGTACCTACTCAATAATCGAGTTCATCATGGCGAGCACTGTGAGCTGCTGTAGACAAGCATAAACCTACATCTGATTGCGATTTTTTCTTAGTTTTACTACCTAGGACTTCTTTCTTAGTAGTTATTTTGTCTAAATAGGTAAGCTACATCTCATCTTATAGTGAACTTTGTTCCTTGTCCCCAGCCATGAAACTCACAAACGTAGTACGAGTATAAGTAGCCTTACTTGGCTTGCTAGCAAGCAACATCTGATATGTATGAATGACTGTTTGTAATTCATAATAACTATGTGAATCAAGGGGCTGAGACATAAAACTGTAACTTGTGGATGTATATAGGCTTACTAAAAACAACGATTCATTATCGATAGGTACCTACTCACGTTGGAGCAGGCAGTAGGCTTTGTAAAAATAATGATTATTCTCGATACTGACGTTAGTTATTAGAGCAAGCAGATGAACCTACTTATGTCACAGTAATGAGATGGTTTGTGTTAACTTACATGTGTGGCCATGGCGACGACTCCATAGGGCACCAGCGGTGGCCGCGGAGGATAGGACATCGCCTCCTGAATCAACACGCGCTAAATTTTTCACCGACTACCAATGACGCGTACATACACTTCTGTTCACAACGGTTCACTACACGTTTTATATAAATTATTATCATCTATTCACGATTACAAATACATAAATGTATTCTTTCTATTTTTTGTATACTTAACGAATAACCACAAGTAAGCTCAATACCACTCAATACCATTTCACAAATTCACAATATCCCCAAGTCGATCGCCTAACCGGCCATGTTGGTTTTTTTTTTTAAACCCTAGCTACACAGTCGGAAACATGATCGAGGGTGTCGAAAGCAAGGTCAGAAAGTTGACTTCCGACTGCAACATCATTAAATAATAATTATACAAAAGGTTTTGACTAGACTGAGTTAATAATCAATCAAACAGTAAAAAATACTACTCCTATTAATTACGACGCATCCATTTGGCTACAGCTTGGCAAAAAAGAGTAGAAAATAATGGAGGCACCACTGCTGTTTGTATGGCAACCCGGTGCAACCGAATAGCGTACTAACCTTTCTTGATACTCAGTTGAGTATTTTGTAAGACTAATTTATTTACAAGGGCCCTTGCCCATCAAAGGGACAACATAAGCTGATAAAAAAAATATTTACACTATTTACATTTACGTAATTTATTCATGTCATTGTTAAATTGCACAATGACGTGTTCTCGTCATGCAACTGATTACATACTATGAACCTACATAAAAGTAAATATGAATGTCACTCCTAGTGTTAACAACATTTTTAGGAATAATAAAAAAGACATTGTACAACAATATTCTATTTTATTCCGATAAATCTCCTCTTAAATATTCCACTCCCTTCCCATCCATGTATTGGCTAGAACTGAGCTCAGATTCAGAGGTACTGCTATCTATCATCTTCAAGATTTATGACTAATCTCTCTATATCTTGGTATAGAGTTCCCTCTCACTCACAGTGCTCCTTTTCTATTTTTGTTACGTGCTGGCATGAATTCTTCCAATCCTCCTCGGTAATAGCTTGGAAAGCATTTTCAGCTCCTGTGAAACGAAATCGAATTTACATTAATGCAGAGTAGCTCATGTGACTCAAGTATCAAATTTAATCTAGGCGCGCTATACGAGAGTAGGTAATACTGACAAAATGAAAACATAACCTATGCTTTGTATGTTTATTGTTCCCAATTCCCACTTATTCCTATGCAAGTAATTCAAAACAGCTTTGGTTTCATCAATTATTATTAACACTTGATTCAACTAAAGACAACAAAACAAACTCTTACAAACCTGTCATATCAGAGATTCTTTGGTAAACATAGTTGAGATCTGAAAGAATTGTTTGGGCCTCATGTTCCGCCAGACATCGCCTGAAGACCTCATTAATTATCTCCCTGCCAGCACTTCGAATAGTTTTATTCATGATTTTTCTCTTTCGTTTATAATTTATTGTTGTTTATTTCATTTGCTTACATGTAAAATCGTCTTATTAGCTTAGGTTCTAGTATAGTAGCTAGCGGTGTACATGACCCCAAAGAGAATATAACCACTACGTTTACATGACCCTGTCAGGGCACTGCAAACATCCTATTAAATGATTTTAAATATTTTAGATTACATATAAATTCTAAATGTCATTTTAAATAAAATTGGTATTATAATATTAGTAAATTTGTTTTGAATGTCATAAAGAATTTAAATTCACGAATTACTGTTCGAGGTCAATTTTATCAACTAGAAATTCGTTAACAGAATAGTAGCATCTTTAAATAAGTAAATATTTATTTTTATGTCGAAATAAAAATCCTACGAAGTCGTCAACTTTAATTTACATGAAACAGGCTGTCGAAACTACGAACTAGAAAAACTTTGTATGGACCGAGGCTAAATTTTAATGGCAGCTTTATATACATTTCACTCACATCTCCAACCTCTCGCTCTTCTGCCTCACGTCATTCATTCGCGCCAATCCGATCACTTCGCTTTGTTTGTTTCTAAATTTTATAAGTGATATATTTTTGGTGGTTTTCTTACAAAATACTTTCAGTTTTACATAATTGTATGACATGATTGATTGTTATGACTGTGGAATGTGACTATGAAGTACCGAAAGTGTGAGATATGTGGTTTCAAATCGGAAAGAAAAGATTGCGAAGGAAGGTATATCATGGCAAGATTCCCTAGAAATGATGAAGCTCGGTAAGTACAACACAAGTAAAATGATTCAATGGTATACAATGTTTATACCACATCATATTATTTACAATTTTACATTTTATTCGTGGCATGTTTATTTTGGTTGGAAATAGGGCGTCAAATTAAAATACCGACTTATTGATATCGATAAAAAAATATTTATTGTTGTAGTGTGCAGGTACAAGCTACATAATTTTGTTACACAACATAATTTGTACAGGATTCCAAGTCTGACAAGAAACTTGTAGTTAGCACAATTGATTTAATTATTACTAGAATTTTGAGGCCAACAGTCCAATTGAAATATTTAAATTGCAGCATACAGCACCGCGCGCGTTGAAATATGCGAAGGGACGTTGGAACGTGGCCCTGGACTGGCTGTCGAAGCAGCATGAGAACTTATAATAACTACTGATATATCCGATTTGCTACTGGTTTTATTTTAGTGGTAGATTTCAGACAAAAGTACCTATGAATCAGTAGCAAATCTGATTTATAGCCACAATGATTATTTGAACATAAAATATTATGATCAATAAAACGCTAGAAATCGCATTTTATTAAGCATGGTATTTTATATTCAAATAAACATGCGTGACTTTAAATCGCTAGTTCGCTACTGATTCAATTAAATTACAACAGGCATCGATATGAAAGCTATCGATAATTTTGGCAGGACATCACTAGTTTTTTCTTCATGTTGGTAAGACTCCTGACGATTATTTTGTTATCATGTTGGTAATGGCGATTTTTCATCGGTTTGACATTGACGTAGACGTCAAATGATCAGTGTTTTATTTTTTTTTGTTAAGAAGTCCCGTCCAAAGAACTTGTATACTATGTATCTAGAATGCCGACTCACACGAAAACTGCGAGCCGAAAGAGCTAGAACCAGTAAGGAGTGTGTCTCGTTCTGTAGGGCGACCATAATTTTTGAACTTTGAATATTTCATTGAGACATAAACAAGCAACCAAGGGAAAATTCAATCTGCTCAATAAGCTATCAATGTTATATACATACGTTACTTTGCATTATTGTTTTAAAATTATATTATACATAGGTCCATTAAAATATCAACAAAAAAGAGGGCGGTGCGCCGCATTCTAGTGAGGTATATCTGATTCAATGGTTTTAATACTGTTTCTTTCGAACTGTAATTATTTTTCTCGGCAGTTAGGTACCTAACCTACATGACAGCGACTGTACTAAACCTTTCAAATGAATCTGAATAACATTTAGAGCAAATCGTCTAATTTCGAAAATTGTCCCACTTATTTCAAAAAATATGGCCATGTTAATTTTAATTGTATGCTGGCAACTGTGTGAACGAGAAACACTCCTTAACGAGGGGGTCTCTATCAAGCATTAAAATCCTTATATTTAGATTTAATTAAAAAAGAAGTTTATTTCCAAGTCATAAGGTTCAGAATTCTTAATCCTTAAATAAAACAAAATGGCGTGTTAGCTCTCTAGATACATAGTATAAAAGCTCTTTGGTCCCGTCTCTTAAACGTAGTGGTTATATTCTCTTTGACATGAAACGCCATTATTTTGAGAAAGTTGCCAGCAGACAAAAAAAATAGTTCCGTTTATTCCATATTTATCGCCTTCGAGAATCCAGCAAAAGGAGGGGTTATACGTCAGATTCTGCTGACAATTTTCTGCCATTTTTGACGGGGGACGAGGTAAACACGCATTGCACACGCGCCTAACAAAACTTATTCATGTAAACGGATAATATATAATCTCGCACACTATCTTAAAATATGCACACAGTTATCAAATAAAGCGTATAGTTTTAAAACTATATTGATTAAATAATCAACGTGAATGGCCAAGAAGCATGGCCAGCAGAGTGGTTCGCCTTGCGTTAACCCCTCCTTTTGCTGGATTCTCGAAGCCATATAGCAAGCATATAGCCAAAGAACTTGTATACTATGTAACTAGAATGCCGACTCACACGAAAACCGCGAGCCGAAAGAGCTAGAACTAGTGAGGAGTGTGTCTCGTTCTGTAGGGCGACCATAATTTTTGAACTTTGAATATTTCATTGAGACATAAACAAGCAACCAAGGGAAAATTCAATCTGCTCAATAAGATAGCAATGTTATATACATACGTTACTTTGTATTATTGTTTTAAAATTATATTATACATAGGTACATTAAAATATCAACTAAAAAGAGAGCGGTGCGCCGCATTCTAGTGAGGTATATCTGATTCAATGGTTTAATACTGTTTCTTTCGTAACAGTAATTATTTTTCTCGGCAGTTAGGTACCTAACCTACATGACAGCGACTGTACTAAACCTTTCAAATGAATCTGAATAATACTTAGAGCAAATCGTCTAATTTCGAAAATTGTCCCACTTATTCCAATAATCCTTATGGCCATGTTAATTTTAATTGTATGCTGGCAACAGTGTGAACGAGACACACTCCTTAACGAGTGGGTCTCTATCAAGGATTATGAATCCTTATATTTATAGATTTAATTAAAAAAGAACTTTATTTCCAAATAATAAGGTTCAGAATTCTTAATCTTATCTTAAATAAAACAAAATAGCGATTGAGCTCTCTATATACATAGTATAGAAGCTCTTTGCATGTAGCATAGTCCTACTAATATTATAAACGCGAAAGTTTGTAAGGATGGATGGATGGATGTTTGTATGGATGTTTGTTACTCTTTCACGTAAAAACTACTGAATTGATTTTAATGAAACTTTACAATAATAGGTATAACTTATACATCAGAATAACACATAATAAAGATACTGCGCAGACGAAGTCTCGGGCATTAGCTAGTGTAATGTAATTTATAATTTTGTCATCACGTCATCAGTCAAAGTCGTTAAGTCAAGTCATGCCCCTGTAAAGAGTGGTGGTGGCGACTTTAACTTTTTTCCTCCGTGACTATACTAGAGGCTTGGAGTTTCGGAGGCAACCGTAAAAGTCATGTTTCACAGCATTACACTATTCACCAACACTCATACACATTGTCGAGCACTTAAGGGGGCGCAGTCCTGTCAAAAAGGCATATAGGGTTGTCACAAGCCGCGCGCGGAATATTTCGCGCGGACTCAGCTGCCGTGAACTCTGAATGAATTCCCGCCAATAATTACAGTACAAAAAAAAACCAGTAGGATAATTTTATTTTACTTTAGAAATGCATATTTTATGATCAAACTTTGTTTATAGTAGTGATAAATTAGATTTTTGTTTGAATATATAGGCTGGTTTTTTGAGAGGGGCGATGATGGCCGAGTCTGAAACCTTTTTTACCTTTCTTAATTTTTAATTCAATTATTTTTTTATATTTTAATTTACTTATTCTATAAAATTGTGTAAAAATTTATCGAAATAAGTAAAATGTGCAATCACCTCACCTAAATCCATAAAACAAAAAATAAATGCACATTTGCAACTGACCACCATCTTGAATTTAAAATATAACACACAATTCTTAATCATTATCCCTTTATCAGTCAAAAACGACTCCGATGAGCAAAAATTTTAAAAAAATGGTCCATCATGTTGGATTTCAAATCCGACACAAAATATTCAACTCCATATTAGTCAAAAACGATACCCCTAAAATAAATTACAAACAAAAACAATTTGTCATCTTGGATTTCAAATCTGAAACAAAATTATTAATCCTCAACCCCTAATTAGTCAAAAGTCGATTTTGACTAATTAGGGTTGAGGGATTCATGATAATAATTTGAAAAAAAAAAACCGCCTTCTTGAATTTGAAATTTGACATCAAAATCTATATCTTTAACTTGAAAAATACACCCATAACTGCCAGGTACTTGTCTCGCTACGCTCGGGTGGGGAGCTCGTTTTACTGCAAAGCAGCTTTTGAGCAAAGCGAGCTCATCTCGATGTGACCCGCAACTCCCGCAAGCAGCGAACGGACAACCTTCGCTTCGCTGCGATCAGTGCTGTGTTTAGCTGATGACACAAATTATTTTTACTGATTTTAGGAATTTGTAAATTCAGTGATTTGTGACATTAGGACAATTTTACATCATACATTATATTCAGTTACCGAACCTGCTTACAAAATTTCACGAGAATCTGTTGAGAAATGCGACCTGAAGAGGAGAACAGCCGCCGACAGACGCCGCCCGGACAGTGGCCGGTGGCCGCCCGGACAGCCTGCCAAGCCGCCGCGCTCGCGAATTTGCAGTTATTTAAACTTAGTAAAAAAGAAAATCGTTTTATCAAGTCAAATTCTACGAAAATGTCTAGAAATATTTATTGCCTATAGTTACGTGCAAAAATTAATTGTAAAATATCATTAGGCTAGTGATAGTTTTGAAAAAACACTACAAAGAGGGGTAACTTTGGGATTTTTTTCTATAGAGCGAAGTACTAATGATCTTGTAACTGGCTACGAATTTGGCTAGACTATATCCTCAACTTATGCATATATTTTTTTCAGAATTTATAACACTATTTTCGATTTCTCAGATGGTTTTAAAACACTCAAAATTGCGGCCTAAGTGTGACTGCGCCGCCTTAACGGGTAAAAACCACCATTTTTACACATTAACACTCAAAATAATACAAGGTTTGAAAAAATAATTCAATTCCACCATTACAACATTTTCACGTTCCGCCAAAAAACCCCCCCTTTATAAACTCGCTTCGGCCACTTCAGTTGAATAAAAGCAATATTTATTACAAAATTGAGAAAGATGGTCACAATCTCACATAGGTACCCTATTATGAGAAAATTGAATTATTGAAATAAACACTGCAAATCGTAGCCTATGAAAAATCATTGAATAGACACAGTACCTACCTACCTACACTTTGATAATTTATATCTTGAGTGAAATTGGCAAGCCTACTCTGCTGAAAAAAAGCAAATAAGGAAACATTATTAATTAATTAATTTCTTGTGTAGGTATATCAATATAATGTGTGTATAATTATGTAATGTTAACACTTGGGCGCTTTGGCCTTAGGCCTCGGGTGTAAGCTCATTTGTGTATAAAATAAAATAAAATTAGCTGTCATCGGCACTCATTTCATTATACATCAATTTTCAAACCTATTACAGTTCTGAACCGTATTTACTATTAATATACTATACTATTACAAAAATAAACTATTTAAATTTAAAACAGCTAACAAACACTATACTTAGTAAAATTAAAAAAAATCGTGGACCACTACTGTTCTGCCTACGTAACGTACTGGTAATTATTATTATAATTATTATGATTATACCTACTACTGATGTGATCTTGATGATCTTTTGTCAGTGCACTTTAAATGTTTGTCCAGTCTATTTTCAAAGAGTTTCTGCAGGGTTTGAGTTATCTTGTCGACCGACCGACTTCAAAAAAGGAGGTTTTCAATTCGGTAGTTTTTTTAATGTTTGTAAAATCTGAATTTGTTGTTCATAATGTTATTTTTAGTAACTTTATTGAATTTTAACAATGTTTATGTATGTGAAATACGGATCATAGTAGTCTGAAATAAATATTTTTATAAACCGATTTGAAAAACTTGATTGGTCCCATAGATTATAATAGATTATCAAAATCAGTTATGTAGTTTAGTTTTTAAATCAAAATAACTAAAAAGTCATTGAAGTGAAAAAAATGTGTTCTGTGCTTCTCTGTGACTTTGCCTGCGGTCACTAGAACAGTCCGATTGAAGTCGGGTGTTGTATGGTTTTGTAAAACCTTGATTGTTACAAATTAAATAGATATTAGGTACTTACATAAAAACCTGTATGAACGGTCCGTTTGTCGGTCTACTAGTTTGTTATTGTAAGTGTTCGAAAACAAAATTTCATAGTGCAAAATATATTATTATGAACTAAACGGCTTAAAATTAAACGATTATTTTAAAATTAGCCTTATTTATAAATATCATACAACCTTGATCTCGCAAGACTTTGGAATCACTATCGAAGCGAGACACAAGTAGGTAATTTCGTCACAAATCACAGAAGGCACTCATATATATGCGTAGGTCGGTGCGCCCGCGCCGGCTCTAGCTAGAAGCAGAGGCACGACCGCGCTATTCGTTCTTGCCGCACTTGTCGGCGGGGGGCGCAGGGGGCGCGGGGGGCGCGCGCCGCAGCGCCCTCGCGCCGACGTAGCCGAGCAGCGAGCCGACGAGCGCGGCCGCGGCGCCCGCCTTCGCGCCCAGCACCAGGCCCGCCGGCCCACCCGCCAGCGCGCCCACGCACGCGCCGCCCAGCGTCACCGCACTGCCGCGCACTCTGACCGAATAACAATACACGGCCGTATGTACACTTTACTTATATTATAGAGAAGCCACTAGCTGGAGGATAGGTAGTGTGTAATCAAATCACCAGAGCAAGCAGTTGAAAATTTTCATTATCAAACAGGCTTATAGAAATATAATTTGGTGTTTTTATGTTTGGGATAGACAGGTTTTATGTTATTCAGTTTCCATGCTGATAATTGATTGATTCAGGTGTTACTTTGCGGAAATCCATAAATATCAACAAATTATAGAAATATATTTAGTAATAAATCCGCTTAATTTCTAAACAAAGGTTTTATTTAGAAATTAAGCGGATGTATTACTAAATATATTTATATAATTTGTTGATATTCCATGCTGATATTTCATTAAGTTGGGTATTTTAGGCTTCTCAAGTGGCTTTTATCTGATTACACTATTCTCCGCAGCAAATGCTATGCGGAACCATACGAACCACCAAACTCAGATAAACGATTTAGGATAGGTCCCCGGATGCGTTTCATCTCACCTCTCGGCGACGGAGAGATGCGCGCGCGCAGCCTCCACGTTGTCGGCCGCCACTTGCGCCTGCGAGCTCGCCGCCGACACCTGCGCGGCACAGCACAACTTGACAACAGACACTTCCGACCTCACCGTATCGGTGCTCGGCCAATGGGTACCTGGTCCCGTTGCTGCAGCGCGGCGGCGTGCACGTGCTGCCACACGTCGTGCAGCGCGCGCACCTCCGCCTGCAGCGCGCTCCACCCGCGCAGCAGCTCCTCGCGCTGCTTCATGCTCAGCTCCTGCGCATCGCATACCGTACACCTCGCGCACACTCCAAACACAAGTGTAGCCGGCGACGATGGCAACGATCCGACTCTATGAGCCGTACCTGTTCATTGATCTGCAGCTGGGGCGGCGGCTCGTCCTCCTCGAACGGCAGCACGCCCACCGAGTCCGAGGAGACGGCGCTGCCGGCCACGCCCCTCGCCCCCGGCGCCCCCAGCGCCCCCACGCCGGACGGCGGACTCGTCTCTGGAGGGCGCACGATATATGACAATAATATTTTAGCTGCTCCGATTCCAATTGCTAGGTGCAATGGCAAAGGCAATGCGTTATTTTTTTTAATTTTTTTTTATTTATTAACACAACAAAAAAAAGGGCTTTGTCGCTGTGCGACCACATCGCCCATTGGAAAAAAACAACAGTTATCTTTAACTAAAAAAACAAAAACATGACTAACCTACCTTAAGAAAAATTTTGCTAAAAGACCATAAAGTTAGTCAAACTTAATACTTGATCAAAGTTCTTACAAAAACATACTACCTACAACCGACTTCAATTGGGACTGGTCTGTTCTAGCTAATGGTAATTATGGAACCCCTCTGAAGGATGATCGATTTATAAATTTGCGAGATCATCTCGTACAAAAACATAAAAATAAAAAATAGTCGAAATGAGAACCTCCTTTTTTGAAATCGGTTGAAAAAAAAACGATCGATGAGTGAATCGGGTGTCGGTCGACAGCACGAGTAGATGCAGATTAGAATGTTTTAACGTAAAATTATGTTTTCTTTAAATAATTGTTACAAGACATGCACGCACGCTTCAAAGAGGTAAAAATGCACCAAAAATTAAGTAAAATGAAGATCTTAGATCTTTGAGTTAAGCAAGGTGTACGTTACGTTACGTTACGCAGTATCTCACCGATGAGCCGTGGGCTGCTCGAGGTTATGAGCGCTCTACAACTGTTTTCTATCACACCTATAAAATATAATTATCTTAATTGACTCGTGCTATTCATTCATAACATTCAACCGAATGTAAGCTGAATTCATCAATGTTTTAAATCCATATCTAGCGATGCAGGACTCGAGCCGATATGAGCGATGTCGCAGCGTAGTGCACGACTACGTGACAGGAACGTCACATAGATGTACCACACGTGACGTCGGCGCGGCGGCGGGCGGCGGCGGCGGCGGCGGCGGCACGGTCGCGCACGGGGCAGTACCTAGGTAGTCGACGATGGCCCGCAGCGTGAGGTCGCGCGCGCGGCGCGTGCCGGCGTCGAAGCGCGGCAGGTCGGGCTCGCGCACGCGGCCGCGCAACGCCTCCATCTCGGCCAGCAGCGCGCGCAGCCGCGCCGCCACGCGCCGCGCGTGGCTCTGCTCCGCGCGCACGCGCCCCCACTCCCCGCACTGCTCATACTGTCAACCGACAACGACGAGCTAATCATCATACACAAACACAACACAACTCTTCATAAAAATTCAGCTCAAAAACTTAACTGAAAATATTATTTGTTATTGGTACATTGATTGCCAATTCATAATTAATTCCAAATTATATTTAAACTTATGACTTATTATATACTAGCTGTACCCGCGTGCGACTTCGTCACCCGTGGAAGAATTGTTTATTGTCAATGTTGTTTGTTCCACCCGCGAAAGATAAATGTCGTAGAATAGCAAAGTGTCAGTACTAAGCAAGTCAATCAATACTTGCACATTTTCAATCCCTCTTTTTACCCACTCAAACATTGAATTTAGTAGATAACTGAAAAACGTGGCAGTACTTATCTTCGGAAATCATAAAAATGCAACTTTCAATGAGATATTGTGTATACTTGAGGAAACAGGCTCCTTAGGTCCAATAACTCCTTCATTCCGTACTTTCACATCTTTTAACTTTAAATTTGAAAATCGATGAAACCCGTATCTTATTATTTGTTTTGAAGAACATAATTCCAAAGTTTGAGATAGATACACTCATAAAAAAAACTGTTTCCATACAAACTTTAAACTTCTATATCTACCCTCTGAAGAGATTTGGCGTAATATTATATAGCCTATAACCATCTCAGGCTTTGTAGCTATGATATTGTAAAGTTTCAGTTAAATCCGTTTGGTAGTTTTTACGTGATGGACGAACACACAAACCCACCAACAAACAAAGTCTTCCAATCAAAAAAAAAATTTTTGGGGCATGTTTATTAATACCGTAATATGTGTTTCCGTCAAAAAAACATATGTACAGAAATTCGGGGTCTTCTGCTTTATATCACATGAAAGAGCATTTCTAAAATGTAAATATTGTTAGCTGTTGTTTGCGTCTTAGGTAGCATGCACCCAATAATATTGGGAATTATTTCTCAAAATAACGCTTCGGATGCGAGCCAAACCTATTTTCTTTTACATTACAATAATATACCAAATAAAAAATTTGGTAAATTGAAAAAAACCCATCTATAGACACTCTGGTTATTTAGAATCTAACAATACCTTATCTCTGTCAAAATCCATCCAGCTTGGAAGATATGAGGTAACAAAAAAGTTTACATACATAGGTACAAACAAGATACGCGCGAAAAACAAAAACCTAAAATAAAAAAGTAACAATGTAGTTTTAGATTGACATACTTAGTTACATTACTATTACGCATTTTGTTATGCTGAACACAAAGGCTAAATAATTATTATGTAAGCACTTATTATATTACAAAGAATGAAAATAAAAATTATGCTTGATTATCATGCAGGCTCAAAATAAATAGGAACTTAAGAGCAATGAGACTGATACGCACTTTCAGGATGTTCGCCCTGTGCTGGCGCAGGAGGTCCAGGTGATGAGGGATCGCCACTTCGTTGAACTTAGATAGTGAAAGTTCAACTCGTTTCAGAGGTAGTTTATCTGATTCCTCCATTACTGCTTTAAACTTCTAAAATCCTAACTTTTTTCGATATATTTCATTTTATATGATCGTAGCCGAATCGAATCGCAATGCAATCAAGTCAAGTCAAACAAATTATACAATAAACATTGACAAATCTTTGATTTATAAACAACAAAAGAAATAGGTAACATACTTTATTTAATCAGCTGTCTGTCAATGTCAAATTACGTTTCTCTTGAAATGATTCCGCCGAACGCCGGAACTCCTGCAACGGCGAGGTTGCAGGAGTTCCGGCGTTCCGGCAACTGGAGAGGTTGAAGAAGGACAGTGACGGAGAAACCACCGTCAAGCCACAAGTGGCACAAAAACCGCAGACTGGCCGACGAAATGTCCAACGAAGCCAAGATGGCACGAAGGACTAAGCCCAATGACCCGAGGACTGTTGTCCCCGAGAGTTGAAGTCAGGGCGAAGGGTTAATACTTGAGACCCATACCTGCAGTCAAAAACCGGACTGTGGAGGAACCGATGATGTGATGATTCCGCCGTTGGTCGTTGCTTGGTCGTTGCCACGAATAAAAAAACGCATCAAGGCGGTATGGACGTCATTCCCCACGATGGAGAAATAAAAAAAAACGCCCGCCAGTCGCAAAAAAAAAGTACGAGTTTTGGCGATCACAGTCACAGGGGGACGGTTAGAACATTTAAAATTAATAAAAGTTCCATCTGTCACCCTATCATAGCATATCAGTGAGACAGAACTTTTTGAGCAGGGTAACAGATGGGAATAATTTAAAATGTAGCAATAATATAAGCGGCATGAAATTATTTTTCAAAACTTAAAAATGTGTTAAAAATGATGGTTTTTTCTCGATAAGTGCTCGATAATGTGTATGAGAGTTGGTGAATAATGTAATGCTGTGAAACATGACTTTTCGTGTTGCCTCCAAAACTCCATAGAAGCCTCTAGTAAAGTCGCCACCACACCACCCACCACCACCACCACTTTACAGAGGCATGAGACTTGACTTTGACTGTTGACAAAAATGAACATTATCTCATTATGAAATATAAATTATTATTATGAAAATAATAAACGTATGACAAGGCGGCAAAAAGCTTCTATACTATGTATCTAGAGAGCTAACACGCCATTTTGTTTTATTTAAGGATTAAGAATTCTGAACCTTATGACTTGGAAATAAAGTTCTTTTTTAATTAAATCTAAATATAAGGATTTTAATGCTTGATAGAGACTCCCTCATTAAGGAGTGTGTCTCGTTCACACAGTTGCCAGCATACAATTAAAATTAACACGGCCATAATTTTTTAAATAAGTGGGACAATTTTCGAAATTAGACGATTTGCTCTAAATGTTATTCAGATTCATTTGAAAGGTTTAGTACAGTCGCTGTCATGTAGGTTAGGTACCTAACTGCCGAGAAAAATAATTACTGTTCGAAAGAAACAGTATTAAAACCATTGAATCAGATATTCCACACTAGAATGCGGCGCACCGCCCTCTTTTTTGTTGATATTTTAATGCACCTATGTATAATATAATTTTAAAACAATAATGCAAAGTAACGTATGTATATTGAGCAGATTGAATTTTCCCTTGGTTGCTTGTTTATGTCTCAATGAAATATTCAAAGTTCAAAAATGATGGTCGCCCTACAGAACGAGACACACTCCTCACTGGTTCTAGCTCTTTCGGCTCGCAGTTTTCGTGTGAGTCGGCATTCTAGATACATAGTATACAAGTTCTTTGCAAGGCGGTATGGTCAAAAGACTTTAGTCTCACCAATGGAAAAAAAAGTACTCTGACTAATCTGTGGCTTGCGTTGCGTTGCGTTAGGTTGCGTTTGCGTCAGTCAAACGTACGTAGTAACTTAGTAAGTACTCTGACTAATCTGTGGTCAAACGAAATCCATGTAAAATAATAGAGAAGAATACATCTACATCAATCTCATGTTTTAGTGATAGTTCCTCTCCTCGACTTTAGTTCTCGGACATCTCAGTTGTCCGCATCCGTAGCTATGGAGGTGGACGAAGCTGATACAGGTGCGTAAAGATTTCGTAGTTAGGTACAGTTAACATAACCTACACTTACGTTGTATTAGGCAAAGCACTGGTCATCTCCCCGCTTATCGTGTGCACTGTTCAGGTACTCAGTGCGCGTTGCTCCCTGGCATGAGCATTCACTCCCTTAAAAACGTCAGTAAAGTGCTGTGTATGGTATGAATGAGGAGTATGCAAACTGACACGAACAGCTAGGCCATTCATGTTGTTTGTTGGATGTGATTAATTCTTCGGTACTTTTTTAAATAATTGTGTTAGATGATGGCATATAATTTTTTCCCTGAACTTTACTACCTACCACACTTGTTAGACTGAAAAGATGGAAGCTACATGCCTGGGTTTTGTCTCCGTTTTTGTAGACTGGGGTGACTATGGCATGTTTCCAGTCGTGGGGAGGGTGCCCTGATCCAAAGATTTGTTATAAGTTCAGCTAGAGGGTACTTGAGAATACAGCATGTTACAATGTCTGGCCCTGGCGAGGCTGCTGTAAATGTAATATCGCTGAGGCTATTCTATACTCGCGCCAGTGTAGTATCTTGGTCTGAGTATGCTTTAACAAATTTGTTCGCAAATACCTCTGCTATGTCGTTTGGGTCGGCAACTACATCTCCATTCGGGGTGAATGCTGCCAGAGGAATGCTGGGTTGTGGTGTAGCAAATGGGGCAAAGTGATTAATTACTATCTAAACTTCATTATTTATAACACTGCCTGGTCATTATGAATATTGCTATGTGATGGTCTGGCAATTTGATAAATCTATCAATCAGTGTAATATAGATCATCTAAAGATGACTAGTGCGTAGTAGACTAGGCTAGGCACATCATCTGTTGCATCTAACATGTGTGAATATTGTTCCAGGTGGCCGGAAGTCTCGCTCCCGCAGCAAATCTGTAAGTCAACTGCTGCCACTATTACCCCTCCCCCCCCTCCCCCCTCCCCCCTCCCCCCTCCCCCTTCACTACTCCAATCAATTCATATTATTAGGACCTATTATTATAAATGGTACTGGCAGCTTTAAGTATATCTTGATAATTTTTTATCAGTGCATTTTAAATGTTTATCCAGTCTATTCTTGAAAGAGTTCACTGAGGGGGCACTAATTACTGTGGGATTATTTTGCACCCCTGAGCAAGGTTGTGCTGACGATTCATATTGATGGCTATAAAAGTATGTAAACTTTCAGTTCCTTTAACTGTTTAATGCCATAATAATTAATCTGGCACACAAGTCTGGGACCAAACTGGGAGCATCACCACTGAGCACTGAGCCTCTTATGTTTTAAGCATCGGGCGTGTTCTGTGTTCTGCCGCGTGACAGACGGACTGCCCATTCGCCCACACCTGGATGTGATCCATGAGCGATGACGGCCAGAGCATACTGTTGTACACCAAAACAATAAACTACTTTTCAGATGGAATCCAACTCCAAGATGTCTCATGATGGCTCTCATTCTCGCCACAGTTCTAAATCTAAATCCCGATCTCGTTCCCGATCCAAATCCAGCTCTCATTCTCGTCACAGTTCTAAGTCTAAATCCCGATCACGTTCCCGATCCAAATCCAGTTCTCGTTCCAAGTCTAAATCCCGGTCGCGTTCCCGCTCTAAGTCAAAGTCCCGTTCCCGTTCCCGGTCTCGGTCGGGGTCGGGGTCGCGCGCGTCGAGTCGCTCGCGCTCCCGCAGCAGCTCGCCGGCCAGGTCGCGCTCCCGGAGCCGATCCCGCGCCCCGTCACGCGCCCCGTCCCGCGCACGCTCTGCGAGCCCGTCCGGCTCCCATAGATCCCGCTCGCCGGTCGATCCGAAGAGGCGATCTACTTCCCCGGCCACATCCCAAACCTCGCCGAGCAAGGCCGCATCCAAGTCGAACAGCAGATCCCGGAGCGCGTCCCCGGCGCGGGCGCAGGCTGGCGGCGAGCCGGCAAACCCCGCCGCGCCCGACGCACCCGCCTCGCCCGCCGTGCCTCTCTCGCCCGCCGCGCCCGCCTCGCCCGCCGCGCCCGCCGCGCCCGCTTCGCCCGCCGCCGGCAGCGAGGCGCGCTCACCGCGACCCGCTTCCAAGTCACCCCCTGGCAAGTGCCACTTACAAAACTGTTTATTTGCTTAGATTTTACTTTGTATTTTCATTTTTTAATGCTATATTGCAGGATCAAGAGCTAGCCGATCGCGATCCAAGTCGAAGTCCAGGTCGAGGTCTAAATCCCGTTCAAAGTCGCGCTCTAGATCTCGCTCAAAGTCGCGCTCTAGATCCCGCTCAAAGTCGCGCTCCAGATCCCGCTCAAAGTCGCGCTCCAGATCCAAGTCGAGGTCCCGCTCCCGGTCGCGGTCGCGGTCGCGCTCCAAATCTGCGGCAATTGGTACGATCGGTATTTTATTGTTGATTTCATTTCATTTATTACATTCGTAACATACTTTAATAAAACTCTTATTGATGATATATTTTTGTATTGGTTCCGAAGGAGGCAGGAAGAGTAGATCCCGCTCCCGGTCCGGGTCGCGGGCCGGGTCCAAGTCGCGCTCCCGGTCGCGGTCGCGCTCCCGGTCGCGGTCTAAATCCAGATCGCGGTCGCGTTCCGGCTCCGCTAAATCCAGGTAAGCTCGTCCATCGTACAACATTATATTATTGACATGTGTGATATTTTTGTTTATTGTTTAATGTTTTTTTATTTTATGAACATGATTTTTAATTTTAACTAGAACTGTATATTTTTTATGTGTGATATTAACAATTAATTAGTGCAAGTGGTCTGTGACCGTTCTGATTAAAATAAATAAATACAAACACAACACTGATGTGTATATTCTTTGTATCTTGTGTACACTGGACTTCATTGTAACGTCTCTGTTAATTTGTTGTTATAAAGTTGTTTGATATCATTGCAGATCCCGTTCCCGCTCCCGCTCCAGTTCCCGGTCCGGGTCCGAGTCGCCGTCGCGCACGGGTGAGTGGTCTCCCGCCGGCCCGGTCCAGCCCGGTCCAGCCCGGTCCAGGCCGGTCCAGCCCGGTCCAGTCGGTGACGCATGTCGTATGTTGCAGCCAAGAAGCGGCGCGCGGTGCGGCTGCACTCGGACGAGGAGGAGGGCGGCGCGCCCGCGCCCCCCGCGCCCCCCTCGCCCCCCTCGCCCGCTGCGGCCGAGGCGGCGCCCGCGGCGGACAGCTCCGACGACGAGCTGGCGCCCGACTCGAAGCGGTGAGTGCAGCGCGGTCGTGGTCACCTCACCACCACCATGCGGGCGGCGACTCATGGTGCGGGGCGCTCCGCAGGGAGGAGGCGGCCGGCGGCATGAGCGACTTCGAGGTGATGATGATGCGCAAGAAGGAGGAGCGGCGCGGGCGGCGGCGGCGGCGCGACATCGACATCATCAACGACAACGACGACCTCATCGCGGCGCTGCTGCAGCAGATGCGCCAGGCCGCCGCCGACGACCGCGACCTCAACAAGCGCAACCTGCCCGCCGTGCGCAAGGTGTCGCTGCTCAAGGCGGCCATGTCGCAGCTCATCAAGCGCGACCTGCAGCTGGCCTTCCTCGAGCACAACGTGCTCAACGTGCTGTGCGACTGGCTCGCGCCCATGCCCAACCGCGCGCTGCCCTGCCTGCTCATCCGCGAGAGCGTGCTCAAGCTGCTGACCGACGTGAGTGCCGCCCCCGCCCCCTCACCCCCTCACCCCCTCACCCGTGCGCTGCCCTGCCTGCTCATCCGCGAGAGCGTGCTCAAGCTGCTGACCGACGTGAGTGCCGCCCCCGCCCCCTCACCCCCTCACCCCCTCACCCGTGCGCTGCCCTGCCTGCTCATCCGCGAGAGCGTGCTCAAGCTGCTGACCGACGTGAGTACCGCCCCCGCCCCCTCACCCCCTCACCCCCTCACCCGTGCGCTGCCCTGCCTGCTCATCCGCGAGAGCGTGCTCAAGCTGCTGACCGACGTGAGTACCGCCCCCGCCCCCTCACCCCCTCACCCCCTCACCCGTGCGCTGCCCTGCCTGCTCATCCGCGAGAGCGTGCTCAAGCTGCTGACCGACGTGAGTACCGCCCCCGCCCCCTCACCCCCTCACCCCCTCACCCGTGCGCTGCCCTGCCTGCTCATCCGCGAGAGCGTGCTCAAGCTGCTGACCGACGTGAGTACCGCCCCCGCCCCCTCACCCCCTCACCCCCTCACCCGTGCGCTGCCCTGCCTGCTCATCCGCGAGAGCGTGCTCAAGCTGCTGACCGACGTGAGTACCGCCCCCGCCCCCTCACCCCCTCACCCCCTCACCCGTGCGCTGCCCTGCCTGCTCATCCGCGAGAGCGTGCTCAAGCTGCTGACCGACGTGAGTACCGCCCCCGCCCCCTCACCCCCTCGCCCCCTCACCCCCTCACCCCCTCACCCGCACGTACGTGTTGCAGTTCCCCGCCATCGACAAGTCGCTGCTGAAGCAGTCGGGCATCGGCAAGGCGGTCATGTACCTGTACAAGCACCCCAAGGAGACCAAGCCCAACCGCGAGCGCGCCGGCCGCCTCATCTCCGAGTGGGCGCGCCCCATCTTCAACCTGTCGACGGACTTCAAGGGTGCGTGGCGAGCCTGCCCCCGGCGCCTGCCCCCGGCGCCTGCCCCCGGCGCCTGCCCCCGGCGCCTGCCCCCGGCGCCTGCCCCCGGCGGCGGGTAGTGTACGTGCAGTGTGCGTGTTGCAGCCATGACGCGCGAGGAGCGGCAGGCGCGCGACGAGGCCATGGCGGGCGCGAGACGAGCGGACGAGCCGGGCCCGGCCAAGCGCGCGCGCGACGACGAGCGCCCCGCGCGCCCCGGCGAGGCGGGCTGGGTGGCGCGCGCGCGCGTGCCGCTGCCCTCCAACAAGGACTACGTGTTCCGGCCCCGGTCCACGTGCGACCTCGACATGTCCCGGGTACGTACCGCGCGCAGCCACCCGCGAGGCGGGCTGGGTGGCGCGCGACCACGCCATGTCCCAGGTACGTACCGCGCGCAGCCACCCGCGAGGCGGGCTGGGTGGCGCGCGACCACGCCATGTCCCAGGTACGTACCGCGCGCAGCCACCCGCGAGGCGGGCTGGGTGGCGCGCGACCACGCCATGTCCCAGGTACGTACCGCGCGCAGCCACCCGCGAGGCGGGCTGGGTGGCGCGCGACCACGCCATGTCCCAGGTACGTACCGCGCGCAGCCACCCGCGAGGCGGGCTGGGTGGCGCGCGACCACGCCATGTCCCAGGTACGTACCGCGCGCAGCCACCCGCGAGGCGGGCTGGGTGGCGCGCGACCACGCCATGTCCCAGGTACGTACCGCGCGCAGCCACCCGCGAGGCGGGCTGGGTGGCGCGCGACCACGCCATGTCCCAGGTACGTACCGCGCGCAGCCACCCGCGAGGCGGGCTGGGTGGCGCGCGACCACGCCATGTCCCAGGTACGTACCGCGCGCAGCCACCCGCGAGGCGGGCTGGGTGGCGCGCGACCACGCCATGTCCCAGGTACGTACCGCGCGCAGCCACCCGCGAGGCGGGCTGGGTGGCGCGCGACCACGCCATGTCCCAGGTACGTACCGCGCGCAGCCACCCGCGAGGCGGGCTGGGTGGCGCGCGACCACGCCATGTCCCAGGTACGTACCGCGCGCAGCCACCCGCGAGGCGGGCTGGGTGGCGCGCGACCACGCCATGTCCCAGGTACGTACCGCGCGCAGCCACCCGCGAGGCGGGCTGGGTGGCGCGCGACCACGCCATGTCCCAGGTACGTACCGCGCGCAGCCACCCGCGAGGCGGGCTGGGTGGCGCGCGACCACGCCATGTCCCAGGTACGTACCGCGCGCAGCCACCCGCGAGGCGGGCTGGGTGGCGCGCGACCACGCCATGTCCCAGGTACGTACCGCGCGCAGCCACCCGCGAGGCGGGCTGGGTGGCGCGCGACCACGCCATGTCCCAGGTACGTACCGCGCGCAGCCACCCGCGAGGCGGGCTGGGTGGCGCGCGACCACGCCATGTCCCAGGTACGTACCGCGCGCAGCCACCCGCGAGGCGGGCTGGGTGGCGCGCGACCACGCCATGTCCCAGGTACGTACCGCGCGCAGCCACCCGCGAGGCGGGCTGGGTGGCGCGCGACCACGCCATGTCCCAGGTACGTACCGCGCGCAGCCACCCGCGAGGCGGGCTGGGTGGCGCGCGACCACGCCATGTCCCAGGTACGTACCGCGCGCAGCCACCCGCGAGGCGGGCTGGGTGGCGCGCGACCACGCCATGTCCCAGGTACGTACCGCGCGCAGCCACCCGCGAAGCGGGCTGGGTGGCGCGCGACCACGCCATGTCCCAGGTACGTACCGCGCGCAGCCACCCGCGAAGCGGGCTGGGTGGCGCGCGACCACCCACGACCCCATTACCGCACGCCCCCTCTCTCCCGCAGACCACCAAGAAGAAGATGACGCGTTACGAGAAGCAGATGAAGCGGTTCATCGACCAGAAGCGCATGAAGAGCGGCTCGCGGCGCGCCGTCGACATCTCCATCGAGGGCCGCAAGATGGCGCTGTAGGCCGCTGCGGGCCGAAAACGAGACAATTTGCTATTCTATTTAACGTGTACACTTTAGTTAAGTGCGTGTATGCCGTGTGACCGACTGCGCCGAGCAATAGCGTGTGGTGACGTCAGAGGGGCGCGAGAAGGGTGCGCTGTGACGTCACGAGACGGGTGCGCCACCGACCCGTTCAATGTGATTATTTGAATAAGTCCTAGCATAAGTTTAATAATAAAACTGAATTTAATTGACTGAAGTATATTTGTTTATTTATTTTATAGTTAGGTCAGGATAGAGATAATCTGAACAAATCACATATAATATGTGAAAATAGAAGCCACGATCGAGTAGTCGTTTTCCCCGAAAAAAGACATAATTATATACATATATGGCTTGCCAAGGTCTACTATAGACATTCGTAAATTTATTTATAAGAACGTATTACTTTATTTATAACGTAGACCTTGGCGAGCCATATATGTATTATATGTCTTTTTTCGGGGAAATCGACTTCTCGATCGTGGCTTCTATTTTCACATATTATATGTGTTTTGTTCAGATATCATTACTTTTTGTAAATAATTTTTTTACTGTTCAAAGGTATATAAGTTAGGTACCTACTATAATTATAATAGTTACCTACCTATTTGTTTTCCTTACTTACACACCACCATCATCGCCTCTAAATGTATGTAGGTAGGTAAAAGTACAATAAGTTAAGTACCTAACCTACCTTATAGCGTAAATAAGAAGTGGGTACCTGCCTTTATAGGTAGTACATATGTGCTGGGAGATTAAAGTGTTTTCCGACAATTTGCATTTCCACTAGCTTGCGTTCATCTGGGCTCTTGTAAATAATTTTTAAATTATTGGTATTAAAGTAAGTACATAAAACGATAAAAACAACCTTTCATCATGGAAATGGAAATATCCTGCAAAAATTTGCAAGGCAATTGCTCTCATAATTTGCAAGGCGCTTAATTTACCTTATAAAATCGAATAATTTGAAAATAAAATCAAATCTTATAAATGTACGGTTTTCTGATTTTTTCCTTTGTATACACACTGTACAAACGCCGAGCAGGCCCCGTGGGCTCCGCGTGACGTCTGTAAAAATACCCTATACTGTGACCCTAGTGTGTGGTGTGTGCCTAATGTGTGCCCTGGCCTAACCATAAGTGTGTGAATAGATAAATATATAGATAGGTGCGGGAAGCCTGTTGCCAGAGACCTAAGACAACAGACGGACAGTTGGGGAGGAAAGTGGGATGTGTACGGCGTGCAATGTACACGGGAGTGGGGGTTTTCTCACTGTCCAACCTACAGACTCATAGGCTGGCTCGACAGAGTCGAGGGCTAAAGGTGTCTTGGCCCAGTGAGAGGAGGCTGGTTAGGAGGGCCCGCAGTGGTTACTGGGCTGGCGATCTTCGTGACGTCAGGGCCCGGCCGGCTGTCGGGGTCGGCTCGGCCAGAGATTCCTCGTGACGTCGGGGGCCGCCCGCCGCTGGCACTGGACTCGTTGATCTTCCGGGCAGCCCCTCCAGTAACCACTGGGTCGTCGTAAGGTCTTCAGCAGGGCGGAGGAGAGAAACTCGACTCGTGCTTGTAGTAGTAGTGAAGACCTTTATTTAATACAAATTACATCTTATATACTAAATTACTCTATTATCACATTTACAAAACATAGTAGTGTGCTATCCGTGTGATGCTAAACGTGCCGCCGGAGTAAACCAAGTTACGTGCCGCTGTTTTGCTGAATCTGGGAGATTTTGCACGTCTGATGCTGTTGCTCTTGATGTGGTTCAAAGTACAGATTGTAGTTATTAGAATAATTAGGTTATTATGTTTAAACTAATAGTTGGTTTAAACACACACAATTACCTAGCTGGATGCCAAATTTGAACTTTCTAGGTCATCTGGAAGTGGGTTAGGTTTTACGTCTATATGTCAGTCAATCAGTGATAAAAATGACGATTTTTGAACGTTAATATCTTAATAACCGTATAAGCTGTGTTTATGAAATTTGAGGTACTTCATTAACTCTGGACTTTCAATACATAAACCAAATTAGGTGTGTTTATATTGATTAGTTTTTTAGCTATGACAAAGTCAAAAGTGCCTCCAAATGGTTCGTGTAAACTTACATACATACATACACACAGTGCTACCCGCCAGTTCTGGGCCTGACCGTGGCTGGACACACTGTCGTGTGTCGAGATCGTGATGAGTGAGTCAGTCAGTCGTATTTCGCTCTCCCGCCAGAGGGCGGTTGAACGTATAATGTTAGGAAAAGAATCTGTCGCAAATGTTATGCTCTACATATTTTGATATATTTTATAGGATTCTATTTCCCGACTGCCAAGGAAAGGTTATGTTTTTCGCGCGTATCTTGTATGTATGTATGTAACTGGGTTATCTCGTATCTACTAAACGGCTGGATGGATTTTGACAGTTAAGGTATAGTTAGATTCGTCTCGATCACCCGAGGTTAGGTTAGGTTGGGTTTTTTTTTATATTACGTCAGTTTAGGTTGGGGCTTTTTTAATCATTTACTTATGCTTATAATTATTGTTGAGTTCAGTAAGATTGTTTATTTTTACAACATAGGCTGGGTTGGGTTAGGTTAAAAAAAAAACCTAACCTAAGTTAGGTTTTTTTTTTATAAAGGATTATAGGAAAGGTAAATAATAATGGCAGGTGCCGATGCTTATGGTACGTTTCGGCACTATCCCTCACCGAGGAATTTGAAGGCTAATATGTGTGTCTTCGAAATCTTCGGATTGGGGCAAAAGCATAGTTTATTAACCTGAGTTGGGTTAGGTTAGGTTAGGCTTTTTTTTTTACGTAATATTATGATGATATTTTTTAAATCATTTACTTATGAATAAATTTATGGTAAGGTTGTTTATTTTTATAATTTGGGTTGGGTTAGAATAGGTTAGGTTTTTTTTTTAATTTCTGGATTCAGTTAGGTTAGGTTTTTTTTTTTAATTATCTGTTAGGTTAGGTTAGGTTCTTTTTTATAAAGGACTAGCTGGTGCCCGCGACTTTGTCTGCGCAGTATCTTTATAAATTGTAGCCTAGGTAAGTATAAGTTATACCTATTATTGTAAAGTTTCATTAAAATTCATTCAGTAGTTTTAACGTGAAAGAGTAACAAACATCCATCCATACATTCTTACAAACTTTCGCGTTTATAAAAATTAGTAGGATTATATACCTAGTTACCTACCAACCTGTCTACCTACCTACCTAACTACCTTACTGCTTACCAACCTGTCTACCTACCTACCTACCTACCAACCTGTCTACCTACCTACCTAACTACCTTACTGCCTACCAACCTGTCTACCTACCTACCTAACTACCTTACTGCCTACCAACCTGTCTACCTACCTTCCTACCTACCAACCTGTCTACCTACCTACCTAACTACCTTACTGCCTACCAACCTGTCTACCTACCTACCTACCTACCTTCCTACCTACCAACCTGTCTACCTGCCTACCTACCTACCTTCCTACCTAAAAAATAAATAAAAATAAATTGGGGCAAAATAAATTGGGAAAAAAAAATTGAGGCAAAAAACAAATGGGGCAAAAAAAAGGGACTTAAAAGAAAAGGGGCAAAAAAAGGGCAAAAAAATTGGGGCAAAAATAATTGGGTCGAAAAATAAAAGAGGCAAAGAAAAATTTTATATCCCAAAAGAAAAGGGGCAAAAAAATTAGGGCAAAAAAAAATTGGGGCAAAAAAATATTGGTGCAAAAAATAATTGGGACAAAAAAATTGAAGGAAAAAAAACTAATGCAAAAAAATTAGAGCAGACAAATTGAGGCAAAAAATTATTGGGGCATTAAATAATTGGGACAAAAAAATAGGAGTAAAAAAGGGGCAAAAAAATTTAGGCAAAAAAAAACTGGGGCAATAAAATTGAGCCAAAAAAATGGGGCAAAAAATGGGAAAAAAATTGGGCCAAAAAATAATTGGGTCGAAAAATAATTGGGGCAATAAAATTCAGCCAAAAAAAGTGGGAAAAAATTGGGGCAAAAAATAATTGGGTCGAAATATTATTGGGGCAAAATAAATTGGGAAAAAAAAATTGAGGCAAAAACAAATGGGGCAAAAAAAAGGGACTTAAAAGAAAAGGGGCAAAAAAAATGGGGCAAAAAAAGGGCAAAAAAATTGGGGCAAAAATAATTGGGTCGAAAAATAAAAGAGGCAAAGAAAAGGGATATAAAAGAAAAGGGGCAAAAAAATGGGCCAAAAATAATTGGGTCGAAAAATAAAAGGGGCAAAGAAAAGGGACATAAAAGAAAAGGGTCAAAAAAAAGGGGCAAAAACAATGGGATACAAAAATTGCAAAAATGGCAAAAAAATGGGGCAAAACTAATTGGTGCAAAAAATAATTGGGTCGAAAAATAATTAAGCCAAAATAAATTGGAGCAAAAAAAATTGGGGCAAAAAATAAATGTACAAAGAAAATGGACATAAAAGAAAATAGGCAAAAAAAAATGGGGCAAAAAAAATGGGGCAAAGAAACTGGGGCAAAAAAAAGGGGCTAAAAAAATTATGTACATTCGAGATAGCACGTAGGTCCCGAGGTGGACGTGCGAATCGTCAACCTTCGCATACTCTCCGAGATACCATATGGGGGGTATAGAGGGGGCGGAGGGGGGGGGGGGGGAGTTGAAGTTTTCCTGAACTCCCACCAACCCCCCTATACATTCCCGTATTTACATTTTAAATTTTTCAACTTCATCTAGGAGAACAATGATGTCGATGAGTCAGTCATTCAGTCTAGCTGGTGCCCGCATCTTCGTCTGCGCAGGTATCTTCACAAATTGTAGCCTATGTGTTATTCTGATGTATAAGCTATATTATTGTAAAGTTTCATTCAAATCCATTCAGTAGTTTTTACGTGAAAGAGGAACAAACATCCATCCATCCATCCATCCATCCATCCATCCATCCATCCTTACAAACTTTCGCGTTTATAATATTAGTAGGAAGGATACAGGATGGGTAATAATGGCAGGTGCCGATGCTAATGGTATACTTCGGCAATATCCCACACCGAGGAATTCAAAGGTGTGTTTTCAAAACTAAAAACTGAAAACAGAAGACTGTTAACTGAAAACTGATAACTAAAAACTGAAAACTGAAAACTGTAAAGTGTAAACTTTAAAATGTAAACTATAAACTGAAAATTGATAAACTGAAAACCGAAAACAGATAGAAAACTGAAAACTGTAAACTGTAAAGTGTAAACTGTAAACAGTAATCTGTAAGCTGAAAACTGAAAACTGAAAAATAACTGAAAACTGAAAACTGTAAACTGAAAACAAAAAACTTAAAACTGAAAACTGAAAACAGAAGACTGTTAACTGAAAACTGAAAACTGAAAACTGTAAACTGAAAACAGAAAACCGATAACAGTTAACAGAAAACTGAAAACTGTAAACTGTAAACTGATAACTGAAAACTGATAACTGAAGACTGTTAACTGAAAACTGAAAACTGACAACTGAAAACTGAAAACTTAAAACAGTAAAGTGTAAACTTTAAACTGTTAACTGTAAACTGTAGACTTTTAACTGAATACTGAAAACTGAAAACTGAACTCTGTAAACTGTAAACTGTAAACTATAGACTGTAAACTGACAACTGAAAACTGAATACTGAAAACTGAAAACTGAAAAAAGAAACCTGAAAATTTAAAACTGAAAACTGAATACTGAAAACTGAATACTGAACCTGAAAACTGAAAACTGAAAACTGAATACTGAAAACTGAAAACTGAATACTGAAAACTGAATACTGAAAACTGAAAACTGAAAAAAGAATAAACTGTAAACTGTAAACTGAAAACAGAAAACTAATAACTAAAAACTGAAAATAGAAACCTGAAAATTGAAAAATAAAAACTGAATACTGAAAACTGAAAAATAAAAACTGAAAACTGAAAACTAAAAACTAAAAAAAGAAACCTGAAAATTGAATACTGAAAACTGAAAAATGAAAACTGAATACTGAAAACTGAGAACTGAAAACTGAAAACTGAAAACAGAAAACCGATAACAGTTAACAAAAAACTGAAAACTGAAAACTGAAAACTGAAAACTGAAAACTGAATACTGAATACTGAAAACTGAAAACTGAAAACTGAATACTGAAACCTGAATGCTGAAAACTGAAAACTGAAAACTCAAAACTGAAAATAGAAACCTGAAAATTGAATACTGAAAACTGAAAAATGAAAACTGAAAACTGAAAACTAAAAACTGAAAAAAGAAACCTGAAAATTGAATACTGAAAACTGAAAAATGAAAACTGAATACTGAAAACTGAGAACTGAAAACTGAAAACTGAAAACAGAAAACCGATAACAGTTAACAAAAAACTGAAAACTGAAAACTGTAAACTGAAAACTGAAAACTGAATACTAAATACTGAAAACTGAAAAATGAAAACTGAATACTGAAAACTGAGAACTGAAAACTGAAAAAAAATAATTAAAAACTGAAAACTGAAAACTGAAAACTAAAAACTGAATACTGAAAACTGAGAACTGAAAACTGAAAACTGAAAACTGAAAACTGAAAACTAAAAACTGAATACTGAAAACTGAAAACTGAAAACTGAAAACTGAAAAAAGAAACCTGAAAATTGAAAACTGAAAACTGAATACTGAAAACTGAATACTGAACCTGAAAACTGAAAACTGAAAACTGAATACTGAAAACTGAAAACTGAATACTGAAAACTGAATACTGAAAACTGAAAACTGAAAAAAGAATAAACTGTAAACTGTAAACTGAAAACAGAAAACTAATAACTAAAAACTGAAAACAGAAACCTGAAAATTGAAAACTAAAAACTGAATACTGAAAACTGAATACTGAACCTGAAAACTGAAAACTGAAAAATGAAAACTGAAAACTGAAAACTAAAAACTGAAAAAAGAAACCTGAAAATTGAAAACTGAAAACTGAAAACTGAAAACTGAAAACTGTAACCTGAAAACTGAAAACTGAAAACAGAAAACTGTAAACTGTTAACTGTAAACAGTAAACTGAAAACTGAATACTGAAAACTGAAAACTGAAAACTGAAAACTGAAAAATGTAAACTGAAAACAGAAAATTGAAAACTGAATACTGATAACTGATAATTGAATACTGAAAACTGAAATATGAAAAAAAACTGATTGCTGTTAACTGTAAATTGACAACTCAAAACTGAAAATATAAAACTGTAAACTGTAAACTGTTAACTGTAAACTGTTAACTGAAAACTGTAAACTGACAACTGAAAACATAATACTAAAAACTGAAAACTGAAAATAGAAACCTGAATACTGAAAACTGAGAACTAAAAACTGAAAACTGTTAACTGAAAACTGAAAACTTTAAACTGAAAACTGAAAACTGAAAACTGTAAAAAGTAAACTGAATACTGAAAACTGAAAACTGAAAACTGAAAACTGAAAACTGTAACTGTAAACTATAAACTGTAAACTGAAATCTGTAAACTGTAAACTTTTAACTGAATACTGAAAACTGATAACAGAAAACTGTTAACTGTTAACTGTAAACTATAAACTGTAAACTTTTAACTGAATACTGAAAAGTGATAACAGAAAACTGAAAACCGAAAACTGAAAACTGAAAACTGAAAACTTAAAACTGAAAACTGAAAACTAAAAACTGAAAAAAGAAACCTGAAAATTGAAAACTGAATATCGAAAAAAGAAAACTAAAAACTGAAAACTGAAAACTGAAAACTGAAAACTGAAAATAGAAACCTGAAAATTGAAAACTGAAAACTGAATATCGAACCTGAAAACAGAAAACTGAAAACATAAAACTGTAAACTGACTGACAAAAACATTAAGCTGTAAGCTGAAAACTGAAAACTGAAAACTGATAAATAACTGAAAACTGAAAACTGAAAATAGAAAACCGATAACAGTTAACAAAAATCTGAAAACTGAATACTGAAAACTGAAAACTGAAAACAGAAAACTGTAAACTGTAAACTGTAAACTTTAAACTGTAAACTGTTAACTGTTAACTGTAAACAGTAAACTGAAAACTGAATACTCAAAACTGAAAACTGAAAACTGAAAATTGAATACTGAAAACTGAAAACTGAAAACAGAAAACCGATAACAGTTAACAAAAATCTGAAAACTGAATACTGAAAACTGAAAATAGAAACCTGAAAATCGAAAACTGAAAACTGAACCTGAAAACTGAAAACTGAAAACATAACACTGTAAACTGACTGACAAAAACATTAAGCTGTAAGCTGAAAACTGAAAACTGATAAATAACTGAAAACTGTAAACTGTAAACTGTAAACTTTAAACAGTAAACTGAAAACTTAATACTGAAAACTGAAAACTGAAAACTGAAAACTGAAAACTGAAAACTGAAAACTGAAAACAGAAAACTGTAAACTGTAAACTTTAAACTGTAAACTGTTAACTGTAAACAGTTAACTGAAAACTGAATACTCAAAACTGAAAACTGAAAATTGAATACTGAAAACTGAAAACTGAAAACAGAAAACCGATAACAGTTAACAAAAAACTGAAAACTGAAAACTGATAAATAACTGAAAACTGTAAACTGTAAACTGTAAACTGTAAACTTTAAACAGTAAACTGAAAACTGAATACTGAAAACTGAAAACTGAAAACTGAAAACTGAAAACAGAAAACTGTAAACTGTAAACTTTAAACTGTAAACTGTTAATTGTAAACAGTAAACTGAAAACTGAATACTGAAAACTGAAAACTGAAAACTGAAAATTGAATACTGAAAACTGAAAACTGAAAACAGAAATCCGATAACAGTTAACAAAAAACTGAAAACTGAAAACTGAAAACTGTAAACTGAAAACTGAAAACAGTAAAGTGTAAACTGGAAACTGAAAACTGTAAAGTGTAAACTGAATACTGAATACTAAAAACTGAAAACTGAAAATTGAATACTGAAAACTGAAAACTGAAAACTGATAAATAACTGAAAACTGTAAACTGTAAACTGTAAACTTTAAACAGTAAACTGAAAACTGAAAACTGAAAACTGAAAACTGAAAACTGAAAACTGAAAACTGAATACTGAATACTAAAAACTGAAAACTGAAAATTGAATACTGAAAACTGAAAACTGAAAACAGAAAACCGATAACAGTTAAATAAAACTGAAAACTGAAAACATAAAACTGTAAACTGACTAACAAAAACATTAAGCTGTAAGCTGAAAACTGAAAACTTTAAACTTTAAAGAGTAAACTGAAAACTGAATACTGAAAACTGAAAATTGAAAACTGAAAACTGTAAACTGAAAACAGAAAACTGTAAACTTTTACAGTAAACTGAAAACTGAAAACTGAAAACTGAAAACTGAAAACTGAAAACTGAAAACTGAAAACTGAAAACAGAAAAATGTAAACTGTAAACTGTAAACTTTAAACTGTAAACTGTTAACTGTAAACAGTAAACTGAAAACTGAATACTCAAAACTGAAAACTGAAAACTGAAAATTGAATACTGAAAACTAAAAACTGAAAACAGAAAACCGATAACAGTTAAATAAAACTGAAAACTGAAAACTGATAAATAACTGAAAACTGTAAACTGTAAACTGTAAACTTTAAACAGTAAACTGAAAACTGTAAAGTGTAAACTGTAAACAGTAATCTGTAAGCTGAAAACTGAAAACTGAAAAATAACTGAAAACTGAAAACTGTAAACTGAAAACAAAAAACTTAAAACTGAAAACTGAAAACAGAAGACTGTTAACTGAAAACTGAAAACTGAAAACTGTAAACTGAAAACAGAAAACCGATAACAGTTAACAGAAAACTGAAAACTGTAAACTGTAAACTGATAACTGAAAACTGAAAACTGACAACTGAAAACTGAAAACTTAAAACAGTAAAGTGTAAACTTTAAACTGTTAACTGTAAACTGTAGACTTTTAACTGAATACTGAAAACTGAACTCTGTAAACTGTAAACTGTAAACTATAGACTGTAAACTGACAACTGAAAACTGAATACTGAAAACTGAAAATTGAAAACTGAAAATTGAATACTGAAAACTAAAAACTGAAAACAGAAAACCGATAACAGTTAAATAAAACTGAAAATTGAAAACTGATAAATAACTGAAAACTGTAAACTGTAAACTGTAAACTTTAAACAGTAAACTGAAAACTGAAAACTGAAAACTGAAAACTGAAAACTGAAAACTGAAAACAGAAAACAGAAAACTGTAAACTGTAAACTGTAAACTTTAAACTGTAAACTGTAAACAGTAAACTGAAAACTGAATACTCAAAACTGAAAACTGAAAACTGAAAATTGAATACTGAAAACTGAAAACTGAAAACAGAAAACCGATAACAGTTAAATTAAACTGAAAACTGAAAACATAAAACTGTAAACTGACTAACAAAAACATTAAGCTGTAAGCTGAAAACTGAAAACTGAAAACTGAAAACTTTAAACTTTAAACTTTAAACAGTAAACTGAAAACTGAATACTGAAAACTGAAAACTGAAAACTGAAAACTGAAAACTTTAAACTTTAAACAGTAAACTGAAAACTGAATACTGAAAACTGAAAACTGAAAACTGAAAATTGAATACTGAAAACTGAAAACTGAAAACAGAAAACTGTAAACTGTTAACTGTAAACAGTAAACTGAAAACTGAATACTCAAAACTGAAAACTGAAAACTGAAAATTGAATACTGAAAACTGAAAACTGAAAACAGAAAACCGATAACAGTTAAATAAAACTGAAAACTGAAAACATAAAACTGTAAACTGACTTACAAAAACATTAAGCTGTAAGCTGAAAACTGAAAACTTTAAACTTTAAACAGTAAACTGAAAACTGAATACTGAATACTGAAAACTGAAAACTGAAAACTGAAAACAGAAAACTGTAAACTGTTAACTGTAAACAGTAAACTGAAAACTGAATACTCAAAACTGAAAACTGAAAACTGAAAATTGAATACTGAAAACTGAAAACTGAAAACAGAAAACCGATAACAGTTAAATAAAACTGAAAACTGAAAACTTTAAACTTTAAACAGTAAACTGAAAACTGAATACTGAAAACTGAAAACTGAAAACTGAAAATTGAATACTGAAAACTGAAAACTGAAAACAGAAAACTGTAAACTGTTAACTGTAAACAGTAAACTGAAAACTGAATACTCAAAACTGAAAACTGAAAACTGAAAATTGAATACTGAAAACTGAAAACTGAAAACAGAAAACCGATAACAGTTAAATAAAACTGAAAACTGAAAACATAAAACTGTAAACTGACTTACAAAAACATTAAGCTGTAAGCTGAAAACTGAAAACTTTAAACTTTAAACAGTAAACTGAAAACTGAATACTGAATACTGAAAACTGAAAACTGAAAACTGAAAACTGAAAACTGAAAACTGAAAACAGAAAACTGTAAACTGTTAACTGTAAACAGTAAACTGAAAACTGAATACTCAAAACTGAAAACTGAAAACTGAAAATTGAATACTGAAAACTGAAAACTGAAAACAGAAAACCGATAACAGTTAAATAAAACTGAAAACTGAAAACTTTAAACTTTAAACTGTAAACTATAGACTGTAAACTGACAACTGAAAACTGAATACTGAAAACTGAAAACTGAAAAAAGAAACCTGAAAATTTAAAACTGAAAACTGAATACTGAAAACTGAATACTGAACCTGAAAACTGAAAACTGAAAACTGAATACTGAAAACTGAAAACTGAATACTGAAAACTGAATACTGAAAACTGAAAACTGAAAAAAGAATAAACTGTAAACTGTAAACTGAAAACAGAAAACTAATAACTAAAAACTGAAAATAGAAACCTGAAAATTGAAAAATAAAAACTGAATACTGAAAACTGAAAAATAAAAACTGAAAACTGAAAACTAAAAAAAGAAACCTGAAAATTGAATACTGAAAACTGAAAAATGAAAACTGAATACTGAAAACTGAGAACTGAAAACTGAAAACTGAAAACAGAAAACCGATAACAGTTAACAAAAAACTGAAAACTGAAAACTGAAAACTGAAAACTGAAAACTGAATACTGAATACTGAAAACTGAAAACTGAAAACTGAATACTGAAACCTGAATGCTGAAAACTGAAAACTGAAAACTCAAAACTGAAAATAGAAACCTGAAAATTGAATACTGAAAACTGAAAAATGAAAACTGAAAACTGAAAACTAAAAACTGAAAAAAGAAACCTGAAAATTGAATACTGAAAACTGAAAAATGAAAACTGAATACTGAAAACTGAGAACTGAAAACTGAAAACTGAAAACAGAAAACCGATAACAGTTAACAAAAAACTGAAAACTGAAAACTGTAAACTGAAAACTGAAAACTGAATACTAAATACTGAAAACTGAAAAATGAAAACTGAATACTGAAAACTGAGAACTGAAAACTGAAAAAAAATAATTAAAAACTGAAAACTGAAAACTGAAAACTAAAAACTGAATACTGAAAACTGAGAACTGAAAACTGAAAACTGAAAACTGAAAACTGAAAACTAAAAACTGAATACTGAAAACTGAAAACTGAAAACTGAAAACTGAAAAAAGAAACCTGAAAATTGAAAACTGAAAACTGAATACTGAAAACTGAATACTGAACCTGAAAACTGAAAACTGAAAACTGAATACTGAAAACTGAAAACTGAATACTGAAAACTGAATACTGAAAACTGAAAACTGAAAAAAGAATAAACTGTAAACTGTAAACTGAAAACAGAAAACTAATAACTAAAAACTGAAAACAGAAACCTGAAAATTGAAAACTAAAAACTGAATACTGAAAACTGAATACTGAACCTGAAAACTGAAAACTGAAAAATGAAAACTGAAAACTGAAAACTAAAAACTGAAAAAAGAAACCTGAAAATTGAAAACTGAAAACTGAAAACTGAAAACTGAAAACTGTAACCTGAAAACTGAAAACTGAAAACAGAAAACTGTAAACTGTTAACTGTAAACAGTAAACTGAAAACTGAATACTGAAAACTGAAAACTGAAAACTGAAAACTGAAAAATGTAAACTGAAAACAGAAAATTGAAAACTGAATACTGATAACTGATAATTGAATACTGAAAACTGAAATATGAAAAAAAACTGATTGCTGTTAACTGTAAATTGACAACTCAAAACTGAAAATATAAAACTGTAAACTGTAAACTGTTAACTGTAAACTGTTAACTGAAAACTGTAAACTGACAACTGAAAACATAATACTAAAAACTGAAAACTGAAAATAGAAACCTGAATACTGAAAACTGAGAACTAAAAACTGAAAACTGTTAACTGAAAACTGAAAACTTTAAACTGAAAACTGAAAACTGAAAACTGTAAAAAGTAAACTGAATACTGAAAACTGAAAACTGAAAACTGAAAACTGAAAACTGTAACTGTAAACTATAAACTGTAAACTGTAATCTGTAAACTGTAAACTTTTAACTGAATACTGAAAACTGATAACAGAAAACTGTTAACTGTTAACTGTAAACTATAAACTGTAAACTTTTAACTGAATACTGAAAAGTGATAACAGAAAACTGAAAACCGAAAACTGAAAACTGAAAACTGAAAACTTAAAACTGAAAACTGAAAACTGAAAACTGAAAAAAGAAACCTGAAAATTGAAAACTGAATATCGAAAAAAGAAAACTAAAAACTGAAAACTGAAAACTGAAAACTGAAAATAGAAACCTGAAAATTGAAAACTGAAAACTGAATATCAAACCTGAAAACAGAAAACTGAAAACATAAAACTGTAAACTGACTGACAAAAACATTAAGCTGTAAGCTGAAAACTGAAAACTGAAAACTGATAAATAACTGAAAACTGAAAACTGAAAATAGAAAACCGATAACAGTTAACAAAAATCTGAAAACTGAATACTGAAAACTGAAAACTGAAAACAGAAAACTGTAAACTGTAAACTGTAAACTTTAAACTGTAAACTGTTAACTGTTAACTGTAAACAGTAAACTGAAAACTGAATACTCAAAACTGAAAACTGAAAACTGAAAATTGAATACTGAAAACTGAAAACTGAAAACAGAAAACCGATAACAGTTAACAAAAATCTGAAAACTGAATACTGAAAACTGAAAATAGAAACCTGAAAATCGAAAACTGAAAACTGAACCTGAAAACTGAAAACTGAAAACATAACACTGTAAACTGACTGACAAAAACATTAAGCTGTAAGCTGAAAACTGAAAACTGATAAATAACTGAAAACTGTAAACTGTAAACTGTAAACTTTAAACAGTAAACTGAAAACTTAATACTGAAAACTGAAAACTGAAAACTGAAAACTGAAAACTGAAAACTGAAAACTGAAAACAGAAAACTGTAAACTGTAAACTTTAAACTGTAAACTGTTAACTGTAAACAGTTAACTGAAAACTGAATACTCAAAACTGAAAACTGAAAATTGAATACTGAAAACTGAAAACTGAAAACAGAAAACCGATAACAGTTAACAAAAAACTGAAAACTGAAAACTGATAAATAACTGAAAACTGTAAACTGTAAACTGTAAACTGTAAACTTTAAACAGTAAACTGAAAACTGAATACTGAAAACTGAAAACTGAAAACTGAAAACTGAAAACAGAAAACTGTAAACTGTAAACTTTAAACTGTAAACTGTTAATTGTAAACAGTAAACTGAAAACTGAATACTGAAAACTGAAAACTGAAAACTGAAAATTGAATACTGAAAACTGAAAACTGAAAACAGAAATCCGATAACAGTTAACAAAAAACTGAAAACTGAAAACTGAAAACTGTAAACTGAAAACTGAAAACAGTAAAGTGTAAACTGGAAACTGAAAACTGTAAAGTGTAAACTGTTAACTGTAAACTTTAATCTGTAAGCTGAAAACTGAAAACTGAAAACTGAATACTGAAAACTGAAAACTGAAAACTGAAAACTGAAAACTGAAAACTGAAAATTGAATACTGAAAACTGAAAACTAAAAACAGAAAACCGATAACAGTTAACAAAAAACTGAAAACTGAAAACTGTAAACTGAGAACTGAATACTGAATACTGAAAACTGAAAACTGAATACTGAATACTAAAAACTGTAAACTGTAAACTTTAAACTGTAAACTGTTAATTGTAAACAGTAAACTGAAAACTGAATACTGAAAACTGAAAACTGAAAACTGAAAATTGAATACTGAAAACTGAAAACTGAAAACAGAAATCCGATAACAGTTAACAAAAAACTGAAAACTGAAAACTGAAAACTGTAAACTGAAAACTGAAAACAGTAAAGTGTAAACTGGAAACTGAAAACTGTAAAGTGTAAACTGTTAACTGTAAACTTTAATCTGTAAGCTGAAAACTGAAAACTGAAAACTGAATACTGAAAACTGAAAACTGAAAACTGAAAACTGAAAACTGAAAACTGAAAATTGAATACTGAAAACTGAAAACTAAAAACAGAAAACCGATAACAGCTAACAAAAAACTGAAAACTGAAAACTGTAAACTGAGAACTGAATACTGAATACTGAAAACTGAAAACTGAATACTGAATACTAAAAACTGAAAACTGAAATTTGAAAACTGAATACTGAAAACTTAATACCGAACCTGAAAACTGAAAACTGAAAACTGAAAACATAAAACTGTAAACTGACTGACAAAAACATTAAGCTGTAAGCTGAAAACTGAAAACTGATAACTAACTGAAAACTGAAAACTTAAATCAGAAAACTGTAAACTGTAAACTGTAAACTGTAAACTTTAAACAGTAAACTGAAAACTGAATACTGAAAACTGAAAACAGAAAACTGAATACTGAAAACTGAAACTGAAAACAGAAAAATGTAAACTGAAAACTGAGAACTGAATACTGAATACTGAAAACTGAAAACTGAAAACTGAATACTGAATACTAAAAACTGAAAACTGAAAATTGAATACTGAAAACTGAAAACTGAAAACTGATAAATAACTGAAAACTGTAAACTGTAAACTGTAAACTTTAAACAGTAAACTGAAAACTGAAAACTGAAAACTGAAAACTGAAAACTGAAAACTGAAAACTGAATACTGAATACTAAAAACTGAAAACTGAAAATTGAATACTGAAAACTGAAAACTGAAAACAGAAAACCGATAACAGTTAAATAAAACTGAAAACTGAAAACATAAAACTGTAAACTGACTAACAAAAACATTAAGCTGTAAGCTGAAAACTGAAAACTTTAAACTTTAAAGAGTAAACTGAAAACTGAATACTGAAAACTGAAAATTGAAAACTGAAAACTGTAAACTGAAAACAGAAAACTGTAAACTTTTACAGTAAACTGAAAACTGAAAACTGAAAACTGAAAACTGAAAACTGAAAACTGAAAACTGAAAACTGAAAACAGAAAAATGTAAACTGTAAACTGTAAACTTTAAACTGTAAACTGTTAACTGTAAACAGTAAACTGAAAACTGAATACTCAAAACTGAAAACTGAAAACTGAAAATTGAATACTGAAAACTAAAAACTGAAAACAGAAAACCGATAACAGTTAAATAAAACTGAAAACTGAAAACTGATAAATAACTGAAAACTGTAAACTGTAAACTGTAAACTTTAAACAGTAAACTGAAAACTGTAAAGTGTAAACTGTAAACAGTAATCTGTAAGCTGAAAACTGAAAACTGAAAAATAACTGAAAACTGAAAACTGTAAACTGAAAACAAAAAACTTAAAACTGAAAACTGAAAACAGAAGACTGTTAACTGAAAACTGAAAACTGAAAACTGTAAACTGAAAACAGAAAACCGATAACAGTTAACAGAAAACTGAAAACTGTAAACTGTAAACTGATAACTGAAAACTGAAAACTGACAACTGAAAACTGAAAACTTAAAACAGTAAAGTGTAAACTTTAAACTGTTAACTGTAAACTGTAGACTTTTAACTGAATACTGAAAACTGAAAACTGAACTCTGTAAACTGTAAACTGTAAACTATAGACTGTAAACTGACAACTGAAAACTGAATACTGAAAACTGAAAATTGAAAACTGAAAATTGAATACTGAAAACTAAAAACTGAAAACAGAAAACCGATAACAGTTAAATAAAACTGAAAATTGAAAACTGATAAATAACTGAAAACTGTAAACTGTAAACTGTAAACTTTAAACAGTAAACTGAAAACTGAAAACTGAAAACTGAAAACTGAAAACTGAAAACTGAAAACAGAAAACAGAAAACTGTAAACTGTAAACTGTAAACTTTAAACTGTAAACTGTAAACAGTAAACTGAAAACTGAATACTCAAAACTGAAAACTGAAAACTGAAAATTGAATACTGAAAACTGAAAACTGAAAACAGAAAACCGATAACAGTTAAATTAAACTGAAAACTGAAAACATAAAACTGTAAACTGACTAACAAAAACATTAAGCTGTAAGCTGAAAACTGAAAACTGAAAACTGAAAACTTTAAACTTTAAACTTTAAACAGTAAACTGAAAACTGAATACTGAAAACTGAAAACTGAAAACTGAAAACTGAAAACTTTAAACTTTAAACAGTAAACTGAAAACTGAATACTGAAAACTGAAAACTGAAAACTGAAAATTGAATACTGAAAACTGAAAACTGAAAACAGAAAACTGTAAACTGTTAACTGTAAACAGTAAACTGAAAACTGAATACTCAAAACTGAAAACTGAAAACTGAAAATTGAATACTGAAAACTGAAAACTGAAAACAGAAAACCGATAACAGTTAAATAAAACTGAAAACTGAAAACATAAAACTGTAAACTGACTTACAAAAACATTAAGCTGTAAGCTGAAAACTGAAAACTTTAAACTTTAAACAGTAAACTGAAAACTGAATACTGAATACTGAAAACTGAAAACTGAAAACTGAAAACAGAAAACTGTAAACTGTTAACTGTAAACAGTAAACTGAAAACTGAATACTCAAAACTGAAAACTGAAAACTGAAAATTGAATACTGAAAACTGAAAACTGAAAACAGAAAACCGATAACAGTTAAATAAAACTGAAAACTGAAAACTTTAAACAGTAAACTGAAAACTGAATACTGAAAACTGAAAACTGAAAACTGAAAATTGAATACTGAAAACTGAAAACTGAAAACAGAAAACTGTAAACTGTTAACTGTAAACAGTAAACTGAAAACTGAATACTCAAAACTGAAAACTGAAAACTGAAAATTGAATACTGAAAACTGAAAACTGAAAACTGAAAACAGAAAACCGATAACAGTTAAATAAAACTGAAAACTGAAAACATAAAACTGTAAACTGACTTACAAAAACATTAAGCTGTAAGCTGAAAACTGAAAACTTTAAACTTTAAACAGTAAACTGAAAACTGAATACTGAATACTGAAAACTGAAAACTGAAAACTGAAAACTGAAAACTGAAAACTGAAAACAGAAAACTGTAAACTGTTAACTGTAAACAGTAAACTGAAAACTGAATACTCAAAACTGAAAACTGAAAACTGAAAATTGAATACTGAAAACTGAAAACTGAAAACAGAAAACCGATAACAGTTAAATAAAACTGAAAACTGAAAACTTTAAACTTTAAACAGTAAACTGAAAACTGAATACTGAAAACTGAAAACTGAAAACTGAAAATTGAATACTGAAAACTGAAAACTGAAAACAGAAAACTGTAAACTGTTAACTGTAAACAGTAAACTGAAAACTGAATACTCAAAACTGAAAACTGAAAATTGAATACTGAAAACTGAAAACTGAAAACAGAAAACCGATAACAGTTAAATAAAACTGAAAACTGATAACATAAAACTGTAAACTGACTAACAAAAACATTAAGCTGTAAGCTGAAAACTGAAAACTGAAAACTGAAAACTTTAAACTTTAAACAGTTAACTGAAAACTGAATACTGAAAACTGAAAACTGAAAACTGATTACAGAAAACTGTTAACTGTTAACTGAAAACTGAATACTCAAAACTGAAAACTGAAAACTGAAAATTGAATACTGAAAACTGAAAACTGAAAACAGAAAACCGATAACAGTTAAATAAAACTGAAAACTGAAAACATAAAACTGTAAACTGACTAACAAAAACATTAAGCTGTAAGCTGAAAACTGAAAACTGAAAACTGAAAACTTTAAACTTTAAACAGTAAACTGAAAACTGAATACTGAAAACTGAAAACTGAAAACTGAAAACAGAAAACTGTAAACTGTTAACTGTAAACAGTAAACTGAAAACTGAATACTCAAAACTGAAAACTGAAAACTGAAAATTGAATACTGAAAACTGAAAACTGAAAACAGAAAACCGATAACAGTTAAATAAAACTGAAAACTGAAAACATAAAACTGTAAACTGACTAACAAAAACATTAAGCTGTAAGCTGAAAACTGAAAACTGAAAACTGAAAACTTTAAACTTTAAACAGTAAACTGAAAACTGAATACTGAAAACTGAAAACTGAAAACTGAAAACTGAAAATTGAATACTGAAAACTGAAAACTGAATACAGAAAACCGATAACAGTTAAATAAAACTGAAAACTGAAAACATAAAACTGTAAACTGACTAACAAAAACATTAAGCTGTAAGCTGAAAACTGAAAACTGAAAACTGAAAACTGAAAACTGAAAACTGAAAACTGAAAACTGAATACTGAAAACTAAAAACTGAAAACTGAAAATTGAATACTGAAAACTGAAAACTGAAAACAGAAAACCGATAACAGTTGAATAAAACTGAAAACTGAAAACATAAAACTGTAAACTGACTAACAAAAACATTAAGCTAGAAGCTGAAAACTGAAAACTGAAAACTGAAAACTTTAAACTTTAAACAGTAAACTGAAAACTGAATACTGAATACTGAAAACTGAAAACTAAAAACTGAAAACTGAAAACAGAAAACTGTAAACTGTAAACTGTAAACTTTAAACTGTAAACTGTTAACTGTAAACAGTAAACTGAAAACTGAATACTGAAAACTGAAAACTGAAAACTGAAAATTGAATACTGAAAACTGAAAACTGAAAACAGAAATCCGATAACAGTTAACAAAAAACTGAAAACTGAAAACTGAAAACTGAAAACTGTAAACTGAAAACAGTAAAGTGTAAACTGTAAACTGAAAACTGTAAAGTGTAAACTGTTAACTGTAAACTTTAATCTGTAAGCTGAAAACTGAAAACTGAAAACTGAATACTGAATACTGACAACTGAAAACTGAAAACTGAAAATTGAATACTGAAAACTGAAAACTAAAAACAGAAAACCGATAACAGTTAACAAAAAACTGAAAACTGAAAACTGTAAAGTGTGAACTGTAAACTGAGAACTGAATACTGAATACTGAAAACTGAAAACTGAAAATAGAAACCTGAAAACTGAATACTGAACCTGAAAACTGAAAACTGAAAACATAAAACTGTAAACTGACTGACAAAAACATTAAGCTGTAAGCTGAAAACTGAAAACTGATAAATAACTGAAAACTGAAAACTTAAATCAGAAAACTGTAAACTGTAAACTGTAAACTGTAAACTTTAAACAGTAAACTGAAAACTGAATACTGAAAACTGTAAACAGAAAACTGAAAACAGAAAACTGTAAACTGTAAACTGTAAACTGTAAACTTTAAACTGTTAACTGTTAACTGTAAACAGTAAACTGAAAACTGAATACTCAAAACTGAAAACTGAAAACTGAAAATTGAATACTGAAAACTGAAACTGAAAACAGAAAACCGATAACAGTAAACAAAAAACTGAAAACTGAAAACTGAAAACTGAATACTGAAAACTGAAAAATGTAAACTGAAAACTGAGAACTGAATACTGAATACTGAAAACTGAAAACTGAATACTGAATACTAAAAACTGAAAACTGAAAACTGAATACTGAAAACTTAATACCGAACCTGAAAACTGAAAACTGAAAACTGAAAACAGAAACCTGAAAATTGAAAACTGAAAACTGAATACTGAAAACTGAAAACTGACTGACAAAAACATTAAGCTGTAAGCTGAAAACTGAAAACTGAAAACTGAAAACTGATAAATAACTGTAAACTGTAAACTGAAAACTTTAAACAGTAAACTGAAAACTGAATACTGAAAACTGAAAACTGAAAACAGAAAACTGTAAACTGTAAACTTTAAACTGTAAACTGTTAACTGTAAACAGTAAACTGAAAACTGAATACTGAAAACTGAAAACTGAAAACTGAAAATTGAATACTGAAAACTGAAAACTGAAAATAGAAATCCGATAACAGTTAACAAAAAACTGAAAACTGAAAACTGATAAATAACTGAAAACTGTAAACTGTAAACTGTAAACTGAAAACTGTAAAGTGTAAACTGTAAACTGAAAACTGAAAAATGTAAACTGAAAACTGAGAACTGAATACAGAATACTGAAAACTTAATACCGAACCTGAAAACTGAAAACTGAAAATTGAATACTGAAAACTGAAACTGAAAACAGAAAACCGATAACAGTTAACAAAAAACTGAAAACTGAAAACTGAATACTGAATACTGAAAACTGAATACTGAATACTAAAAACTGAAAACTGAATACTGAAAACTTAAAACCGAACCTGAAAACTGAAAACTGAAAACTGAAAATAGAAACCTGAAAATTGAAAACTGAAAACTGAATACTGAACCTGAAAACTGAAAACTGAAAACATAAAACTGTAAACTGACTGACAAAAACATTAAGTTGTAAGCTGAAAACTGAAAACTGAAAACTGATAAATAACTGTAAACTGTAAACTATAAACTTTAAACAGTAAACTGAAAACTGAAAACTGAATACCGAAAACTGAAAACTGAAAACTGAAAACTGAAAACTGAAAACTGAAAACAGAAAACTGTAAACTGTAAACTGTAAACTTTAAACTGTAAACTGAAAACTGAATACTCAAAACTGAAAACTGAAAACTGAGAACTGAAAACAGAAAACCGATAACAATTAACAAAAAACTGAAAACTGAAAACATTAAACTGTAAACTGACTAACAAAAACATAAAGCTGTAAGCTGAAAACTGAATACTGAAAACTGAAAACTGATAAATAACTGAAAACTGAAAACTTAAATCAGAAAACTGTAAACTGTAAACTTTAAACTTTAAACAGTAAACTGAAAACTGAATACTGAAAACTGAATACTTGCTTTTGAAAACTGAAAACTGAAAACTGAATACTGAAAACTTAATACTGAACCTGAAAACTGAAAACATAAAACTGTAAACTGACTGACAAAAACATTAAGCTGTAAGCTGAAAACTGAAAACTGATAAATAACTGAAAACTGAAAACTTAAATCAGAAAACTGTAAACTGTAAACTTTAAACTTTAAACAGTTAACTGAAAACTGAATACTAAAAACTGAAAACTGAAAACTGAAAACTGAAAACAGAAAACTGTAAACTGTAAAATTTAAACTGTAAACTGTTAACTGTAAACAGTAAACTGAAAACTGAGTACTGAAAACTGAAAACTGAAATCTGAAAATTGAATACTGAAAACAGAAAACCGATAACAGTTAACAAAAAACTGAAAACTGTAAACTGAAAACTGAAAACTGATACTGTTAACTGTAAACAGTAAACTGAAAACTGAATACTCAAAACTGAAAACTGATAACTGAAAATTGAATACTGAAAACTGAAAACTGAAAACAGAAAACCGATAACAGTTAACAAAAAACTGAAAACTGAAAACTGAATATTGAAAACTGATAACTGAAAACTGAAAACTGAAAACATAAAACTGTAAACTGTTAACTGAAAACTGATAACTGAAAACTGAAAACTAAAATATGAAAACTGAAAACTGTGTTAATGTTTTTGTTAGTCAGTTTACAGTTTTATGTTTTAAGTTTTCAGTTTTTTGTTCACTGTTATCGGTTTTCTGTTTTCAGTTTTCAGTTTTCAGTATTCAATTTTCAGTTTTCAGTTTTCAGTTTTGAGTATTCAGTTTTCAGTTTACTGTTTACAGTTAACAGTTTACAGTTTAAAGTTTAAAGTTTACAGTTTACAGTTTACAGTTTTCTGTTTTCAGTTTTCAGTTTTCAGTTTTCAGTTTTCAGTGTTCAGTTTTCAGTTTACTGTTTAAAGTTTACAGTTTACAGTTTACAGTTTTTAGTTATTTATCAGTTTTCAGTTTTCAGTTTTTTGTTAACTGTTATCGGTTTTCTGTTTTCAGTTTTCAGTTTTCAGTATTCAATTTTCAGTTTTCAGTTTTCAGTTTTGAGTATTCAGTTTTCAGTTTACTGTTTACAGTTAACAGTTTACAGTTTAAAGTTTACAGTTTACAGTTTACATTTTTCTGTTTTCAGTTTTCAGTTTTCAGTTTTCAATATTCAGTTTTCAGTTTACTGTTTAAAGTTTAAAGTTTTCAGTTTTCAGTTTTCAGTTTTCAGCTTACAGCTTAATGTTTTTGTTAGTCAGTTTACAGTTTTATGTTTTCAGTTTTCAGTTTTTTGTTCACTGTTATCGGTTTTCTGTTTTCAGTTTTCAGTTTTCAGTATTCAATTTTCAGTTTTCAGTTTTCAGTTTTGAGTATTCAGTTTTCAGTTTACTGTTTACAGTTAACAGTTTACAGTTTAAAGTTTAAAGTTTACAGTTTACAGTTTACAGTTTTCTGTTTTCAGTTTTCAGTTTTCAGTTTTCAGTTTTCAGTTTTCAGTTTTCAGTGTTCATTTTTCAGTTTACTGTTTAAAGTTTACAGTTTACAGTTTTCAGTTATTTATCAGTTTTCAGTTTTCAGTTTTTTGTTAACTGTTATCGGTTTTCTGTTTTCAGTTTTCAGTTTTCAGTTTTCAGTTTTGAGTATTCAGTTTTCAGTATTCAATTTTCAGTTTTCAGTTTTCAGTTTTGAGTATTCAGTTTTCAGTTTACTGTTTACAGTTTGTAGTGTTTGATATCTTAAAGTTTAGCGTACTTTCTTAATACGTCGTTTAGAAATAAATAACTACCGCCAGTCGGCTCTGAACTTCCGTGTTTTATTGAAACATCTCACTGGCGACAGGACGAAAATTAATAATTTAAAACGTTTACCCCGCGTAAATATACGTAATAATCATGCCACTCGGTAAAATAGAAACTTTTAATCTGAGTGATCATAATTGGGACACTTATGTGCGTCGTGTTAAACAGTTTATATCGCTCAATGGAATCGAAGAAAAGTTACACGTAGCCACTTTAGTGACGCTTGTTGGTTCCGAGTGCTATGATTTGATGTGTGACTTATGTTCACCGGATCTACCAGAAACAAAGAAATTCGAAGAATTGGTGAATTTAGTAAAAGATCATTTGGAACCAGAGACATCGGAAATTGCGGAGCGACACGTCTTTAGGCAAAGGAAGCAGGCGCAGGGTGAAAGCATACGTGTATATTTGCAAAGTCTAAAACATCTAGCCAAGACTTGCAACTTTGGTGCCACACTTGAAGTAAACCTCCGCGATCAATTCGTGTCGGGTCTCTTTAGTGAAGCTATGCGATCCAGGCTGTTTGCCGAGAAGAACATAGATTACAAGAAGGGCGTCGAGCTCGCTCTTGCACTGGAGGCGGCGGAGCGGCACGCGAGCGTGGCGTGCGCCCCCGGCGGCCTCGGCGGCGAGGGGCTCCATCGCGTCGGCGGCGGCGGCAGCGGCGGCGGCGCAGCGCGCGCTCGCCCCGCGCCCGGAGCTGCGGCAGCGGAGCGTCAGCCGTGCTCGCGCTGCGGCAAGCCCGGTCATGTGCCCGGCAGGTGTCGGTTTAAGTTCTATTCATGTGACAAGTGCGGTGAAAAGGGACACTTGAAGGCGGTATGCAGAAAGGACGGTAATAGTGCCATGAAGAAAGGTCAGTACTTTTTGAACGATACTGATTCCGAAGATGATTGCCATTTTTATAGTTTTGTGAGTAGTGTCGGTGATAAGCCCTATTACATTCAATTACGTGTTGAAAATGTGCAGTGTAAATTTGAGATCGACACGGGCAGTAAAATATCTGCGATTTCAAAGGCATTTTACGACGAACATTTTTCTAATTTGCCCATCCAGAAAATAGTTCTGACGTTTAGATCTTACACGGGTGACGTCATCGAGACTATTGGGTTCATTGTGGTGCGCGTAGAATGCGGTTCGTTCACATGTAATCTGAAACTGTATGTTATTGATAAAGGGGGTCCCCCTTTGTTGGGGCGTCATTGGATAAAGAATTTAAATTTATTGCTTTTTCGAAACGACGATAATTCGATTCACAATGTGGCCCAAGGAGACTCGATGGCTTCATCTCTGCGAAATGACTTTCCAGAAGTGTTCGCTGAAGGTTTAGGTACTTGTAAGTCACGCATTCGATTACACCTGAACGATACCACGCCGGTGTTTGTAAAGGCGCGCCCACTGCCATTGGCACTGCGCGAGCGCGTTGAACGGGAACTCGATCGACTGCAGCGGGAGGGGGTTATTTACAAGGTAGATAGATCTGATTATGGCACCCCTATCGTGCCTGTAGTAAAAGCTAATGGTGATATACGCATTTGTGGCGATTATAAGGTGACCATTAACCCGCGACTGAAAGACTTCCATTACCCGCTGCCGCGGATCGAGGACCTTTTTGCGACCTTGGGTGGGGGCGAACAATACACTAAATTAGATTTATCTAATGCTTTTCAACAGTGTGTATTAGAGGAAGATTCACAGCCGTTGAGTGCCATCACTACTCATGCCGGGACTTTTGTTTATTCCCGGGTCCCGTTCGGGATAAAGTGTATCCCGGAAAATTTTCAGAAAATAATGGAAGAAACATTGAGTGGCTTGCCATCAACGGCTGTGTTTGCTGATGATATATGTGTGACGGGGGCGAATAAAGCTAGTCATTTAGCTAATCTCAGAGCGGTTTTACAAAGATTAAACGATAATGGACTCAGGATAAATTTTTCTAAGTGCCAATTTTTTAGAGATTCGGTGACATATTTAGGATACAAGATTGATAAAGATGGATTGCATACTGATTCTAAAAAGGTTGAGGCAATTGTAGCCGCCCCGGTCCCCACGAACGTCACACAATTAAGGAGTTTTATGGGTCTTGTAAATTTTTACGCCAAGTTTTGCCCCAACACTAGTGATGTACTGAAACCTATGTATAATTTATTGAAGAAGAATTCAAAATGGAATTGGGATAATAACTGTGATATAGGATTCAGTAAAATTAAAAAAATGTTAAGCAATTCTCCGGTGTTGGCACATTACGATCCTAGACTGCCATTAATACTGTCAGTGGACAGCAGTCAGTACGGTCTGGGCGCGGTGCTGGCGCAGCGCTACGCGGACGGCAGCGAGCGGCCGGTGTGCTGCGCCTCACGCACGCTCAACGCGGCCGAGTCCAACTACTCGCAGTTGGATAAGGAGGCATTGGCCATTGTATTTGGGGTCAGTAAACATCACCAATATTTGTATGGTAGAAAATTTTTACTGAGAAGCGATCATCGAGCTCTAAGTTATATATTCGGTAAGAATAAAGGGATACCTATGACAGCGGCGAGTAGGCTACAACGGTATGCGGTAAAGTTGGCGGCCTATGATTACGATATCGAGTTCGTAAAGTCTGAGCGAAACTGCGCCGCAGATGCACTCTCGCGTCTCCCTCTCGGCTCAACAGATGGTCGAGTGAGAGGTGAAGACGACGACTGTAGCTACTTAAGTTTCATACAGGAAACTTTGCCGGTAAGTTTTAAAGAAATAAAAACCGAATCGGCGAAGGACACTTTGATCAGCAAAATATATGGGTATGTAATGTTCGGTTGGCCATCGAATACCGGAATTGAATCCGAAAAACCGTTTTTTCGGAGAAAGGACGCATTGCATTCGGACCGAGGGTGTTTGATTTGGGGCTACCGAATTGTTATACCGAAATCATTACAAGAAATGATAATGAACGAAATACATGAGGGGCACCCGGGAATAGTGAGAATGAAGCAGATCGCTAGGAACTACGTTTGGTGGGAGTCCCTGGACGCGGACATCGAGCGTGTGTGCGCGGCGTGCCGGTCGCAGCGCGCACAGCCGCCGCCCGCGCCACTTCATTCCTGGCCATGGCCACACGAACCATGGGCGAGACTCAATATGGATTTTTTAGGCCCTTTTCGTGGTAAGTACTATTTAATCATTATAGACGCGCATTCGAAGTGGATCGAAGTAGAAAAAGTCAGTAGTACTTCCGCGTCAACAGTGATCGAGGTGCTTCGCCGCACCTTTGCTCGCTTTGGCCTGCCTAAGAGAATAGTAAGTGATAACGGCCCTCCGTTCTCATCGGCCGAGTTTGGTACATACCTACAGAGAAACGGAGTGAAACATTCTGCTATCGCACCTTATCACCCATCGAGCAACGGGGCGGCCGAGAACGCGGTGAGGACTATCAAGGGAGTTCTGAAGAAAGCAGTAATTGAAAACGTAGATGATAGCACAGCATTGAGTAAGTTTCTTTTTATGTATAGAAATAGTGAACATTGCAGTACCGGCCGTGAGCCAGCCATGGCGATGTTCGGGCGACGCCTGCGCGGACGTCTCGACTTGATGCGCCCCGACACGGGTGAGGTGGTGCGCGACGCGCAGCTACGGCAGGAGGAGCGCGCTGCGCAGGCGCGTCCTCTGCGAGTGGTGGCGCCCGGAGAGCCGGTGTTGACGCGCGACTATTCCGCAAAGGGGCGAAAATGGACCGACGGTATCGTCGTAGAACGTTCGGGGCCTGTCTCATATAAAGTAAAGACAACTGACGGTCGAGTACAAAAACGTCACGTAGACCAATTGCTAGCCGACAAAAATAAGTCTCGTTTCTCGCTATCTAAGGTATGCCCGACTAATGACCGTGAGCTCGTTAATGATGAGGAGGGCACTAATTCGCAGGGTGATAACGGGTCGCGATGTAGCACAGATAATGAAGTAATGGCCAATGACTCAGATAAGTCGCTGTCGGAAAGCTGTGGCAGTTCACTCTCCGATGGTAGTGACGATAAGATGGTGACGCCACCAACGTCGCCAGCGGCGGTGGCGGCGATGGTGGCATCAGGACATCAACGTGCGACATTGTCACCGGTGAGCGTTAAGCGTAAGCGCCGCCGGAGGGCTGCTGTTAAGTGCATTGAAAATATTAAAAATCGTCACCAACTATAAAGATTAATATAAGTATACCTATATGTAAGTCTTCATTATAAGTAATAAGTATCTATATAGAGAAAAGGGTTGGAGTGTTTGTTTCTTAGCATAAAACAAATAAGTTATGTAGCCTTGTTCTGTAGGCAGTTTTTATGTTTTGTAACTAAGTAGTTATTTACCTTAGGTGTTAGATTTAAGGGAGGACAGTGTAGTGTTTGATATCTTAAAGTTTAGGGTACTTTCTTAATACGTCGTTTAGAAATAAATAACTACCGCCAGTCGGCTCTGAACTTCCGTGTTTTATTGAAACATCTCACAGTTAACAGTTTACAGTTTAAAGTTTACAGTTTACAGTTTACATTTTTCAGTTTTCAGTTTTCAGTTTTCAGTTTTCAGTTTTCAGTTTTCAGTTTTCAGTTTTCAGTTTTCAGTATTCAGTTTTCAGTTTACTGTTTAAAGTTTACAGTTTACAGTTATTTATCAGTTTTCAGTTTTCAGGTTTCTATTTTCAGTTTTCAGTTTTAAGTTTTCAGTTTCAGTTTTCAGGTTCGGTATTAAGTTTTTAGTATTCAGTATTCAGTTTTCAGTTTACAGTATTCAGTATTCAGTATTCAGTCCTCAGTTTTCAGTTTACATTTTTCAGTTTTCAGTTTTCAGTTTTCAGTTTTGAGTATTCAGTTTTCAGTTTACTGTTTACAGTTAACATTTTACAGTTTAAAGTTTACAGTTTACAGTTTACAGTTTACAGTTTTCTGTTTTCAGGTTTCAGTTTTCTGTTTTCAGTTTTCAGTATTCAGTTTTCAGTTTACTGTTTAAAGTTTACAGTTTACAGTTTTCTGATTTCAGTTTTCAGTTTTCAGTTTTCAGTTTTCAGTTTTCAGTTTTCAGTGTTCAGTTTTCAGTTTACTGTTTAAAGTTTACAGTTTACAGTTTTCAGTTATTTATCAGTTTTCAGTTTTCAGTTTTTTGTTAACTGTTATCGGTTTTCTGTTTTCAGTTTTCAGTTTTCAGTTTTCAGTTTTCAGTTTTGAGTATTCAGTTTTCAGTATTCAATTTTCAGTTTTCAGTTTTCAGTTTTGAGTATTCAGTTTTCAGTTTACTGTTTACAGTTAACAGTTTACAGTTTAAAGTTTACAGTTTACAGTTTACATTTTTCAGTTTTCAGTTTTCAGTTTTCAGTTTTCAGTTTTCAGTTTTCAGTTTACTGTTTAAAGTTTACAGTTTACAGTTATTTATCAGTTTTCAGTTTTCAGGTTTCTATTTTCAGTTTTCAGTTTTAAGTTTTCAGTTTCAGTTTTCAGGTTCGGTATTAAGTTTTTAGTATTCAGTATTCAGTTTTCAGTTTACAGTATTCAGTATTCAGTATTCAGTCCTCAGTTTACATTTTTCAGTTTTCAGTTTTCAGTTTTCAGTTTTGAGTATTCAGTTTTCAGTTTACTGTTTACAGTTAACATTTTACAGTTTAAAGTTTACAGTTTACAGTTTACAGTTTACAGTTTTCTGTTTTCAGGTTTCAGTTTTCTGTTTTCAGTTTTCAGTATTCAGTTTCCAGTTTACTGTTTAAAGTTTACAGTTTACAGTTTACAGTTTACAGTTTTCTGATTTCAGTTTTCAGTTTTCAGTTTTCAGTTTTCAGTTTTCAGTTTTCAGTGTTCAGTTTTCAGTTTACTGTTTAAAGTTTACAGTTTACAGTTTACAGTTTTCAGTTATTTATCGGTTTTCTGTTTTCAGTTTTCAGTTTTCAGTATTCAATTTTCAGTTTTCAGTTTTCAGTTTTCAGTATTCAGTTTTCAGTTTACTGTTTAAAGTTTACAGTTTACAGTTATTTATCAGTTTTCAGTTTTCAGTTTTCAGCTTACAGCTTAATGTTTTTGTAAGTCAGTTTAAAGTTTTATGTTTTCAGTTTTCAGTTTTCAGGTTCAGTATTCAGTTTTCAGTTTTCAATTTTCAGTTTTTAGTATTCAGTATTCAGTTTTCAGTTTTCAGTATTCAGTATTCAGTATTCAGTTCTCAGTTTTCAGTTTACATTTTTTAGTTTTCAGTTTTCAGTTTTCAGTTTTGAGTATTCAGTTTTCAGTTTACTGTTTACTGTTTACAGTTAACAGTTTACAGTTTAAAGTTTACAGTTTACAGTTTGCAGTTTTCTGTTTTCAGGTTTCAGTTTTCTGTTTTCAGTTTTCAGTATTCAGTTTTCAGTTAACTGTTTAAAGTTTACAGTTTACAGTTTTCTGATTTAAGATTTCAGTTATTTATCAGTTTTCAGTTTTCAGCTTACAGCTTAATGTTTTTGTCAGTCAGTTTACAGTTTTATGTTTTCAGTTTTCAGTTTTCAGGTTCAGTATTCAGTTTTCAGTTTTCAATTTTCAGGTTTCTATTTTCAGTTTTCAGTTTTCAGTTTTCAGTTTTCAGGTTCGGTATTAAGTTTTCAGTATTCAGTTTTCAGTTTTCAGTTTTTAGTATTCAGTATTCAGTTTTCAGTTTTCAGTTTTCAGTATTCAGTATTCAGTTCTCAGTTTTCAGTTTAAATTTTTCAGTATTCAGTTTTCAGTTTTCAGTTTTCAGTTTTCAGTTTACTGTTAACAGTTAACAGTTTACACTTTACAGTTTTCAGTTTACAGTTTTCAGTTTTCAGTTTATAGTTTTCAGTTTTCAGTTTTTTGTTAACTGTTATCGGTTTTCTGTTTTTAGTTTTCAGTTTTCAGTATTCAATTTTCAGTTTTCAGTTTTCAGTTTTCAGTTTTCAGTATTCAGTTTTCAGTTTTCAGCTTACAGATTCAAGTTTACAGTTAACAGTTTACACATTACAGTTTTCAGTGTACAGTTTACACTTTACAGTTTTCAATTTTCAGTTTACAGTTTTCAGTTTTCAGTTTTCAGTTTTTTGTTAACTGTTATCGGATTTCTGTTTTCAGTTTTCAGTTTTCAGAATTCAATTTTCAGTTTTCAGTTTTCAGTATTCAGTTTACTGTTTACAGTTAACAGTTTACAGTTAAAAGTTTACAGTTTACAGTTTATAGTTTACAGTTTTCTGTTTTCAGTTTTCAGTTTTCAGTTTTCAGTTTTCAATTTTCAGTTTTCAGTATTCAGTTTTCAGTTTTTAGTTCTCAGCTTACAGCTTCATGTTTTTGTTAGTCAGTTTACAGTTTTATGTTTTCAGTTTTCAGTTTTTTGTTAACTCTTATCGGTTTTCTGTTTTCAGTTTTCAGTTTTCAGTTTACTGTTTACAGTTTACAGTTTACAGTTTACAGTTTTCTGTTTTCAGTTTTCAGTTTTCAGTTTTCAGTTTTCAGTTTTCAGTTTTCAGTTTTCAGTTTTCAGTATTCAGTTTTCAGTTAACTGTTTAAAGTTTACAGTATTCAGTTTTCAGTTATCAATTTTCAGGTTTCTATTTTCAGTTTTCAGTTTTCAGTTTTTAGTATTCAGTATTCAGTTTTCAGTTTTCAGTTTTCAGTATTCAGTTCTCAGTTTTCAGTTTAAATTTTTCAGTATTCAGTTTTCAGTTTTCAGTTTTCAGTTTTCAGTTAACTGTTTACAGTTAACAGTTAACACTTTACAGTTTTCAGTTTACACTTTACAGTTTTCAGTTTTCAGTTTATAGTTTTCAGTTTTCAGTTTTTTGTTAACTGTTATCGGTTTTCTGTTTTTAGTTTTCAGTTTTCAGTATTCAATTTTCAGTTTTCAGTTTTCAGTTTTCAGTATTCAGTTTTCAGTTTTCAGTTTTCAGCTTACAGATTAAAGTTTACAGTTAACAGTTTACACTTTACAGTTTTCAGTTTACAGTTTACACTTTACAGTTTTCAATTTTAAGTTTACAGTTTTCAGTTTTCAGTTTTCAGTTTTTTGTTAACTGTTATCGGATTTCTGTTTTCAGTTTTCAGTTTTCAGTATTCAATTTTCAGTTTTCAGTTTTCAGTTTTCAGTATTCAGTTTACTGTTTACAGTTAACAGTTTACAGTTTAAAGTTTTCTGTTTTCAGTTTTCAGTTTTCAATTTTCAGTTTTCAGTTTTCAGTTTTCAGTATTCAGTTTACTGTTTACAGTTAACAGTTTACAGTTTACAGTTTACAGTTTTCTGTTTTCAGTTTTCAGTTTTCAATTTTCAGTTTTCAGTATTCAGTTTTCAGTTTACTGTTTAAAGTTTAAAGTTTAAAGTTTTCAGTTTTCAGCTTACAGCTTAATGTTTTTGTTAGTCAGTTTACAGTTTTATGTTTTCAGTTTTAAGTTTTTTGTTAACTGTTATCGGTTTTCTGTTTTCAGTTTTCAGTTTTCAGTATTCAATTTTCAGTTTTCAGTTTTCAGTTTTGAGTATTCAGTTTTCAGTTTACTGTTTACAGTTAACAGTTTACAGTTTAAAGTTTACAGTTTACAGTTTACTGTTTTCAGTTTTCAGTTTTCAGTTTTCAGTTTTCAGTTTGCAGTTTTCAGTTTCCAGTATTCAGTTTTCAGTTAACTGTTTAAAGTTTACAGTTTACAGTTTACAGTTTTCAGTTATTTATCAGTTTTCAGTTTTCAGTTTTCAGTTTTCAGCTTACAGCTTAATGTTTTTGTCAGTCAGTTTACAGTTTTATGTTTTCAGTTTTCAGTTTTCAGGTTCAGTATTCAGTTTTCAGTTTTCAGTTTTCAATTTTCAGGTTTCTATTTTCAGTTTTCAGTTTTCAGGTTCGGTATTAAGTTTTCAGTATTCAGTTTTCAGTTTTCAGTGTTCAGTTTTTAGTACTTAGTATTCAGTATTCAGTTTTCAGTTTTCAGTTTTCAGTATTCAGTTTTCAGTTTACATTTTTCAGTTTTCAGTATTCAGTTTTCAGTATTCAGTTTTCAGATTTTTGTTAACTGTTATCGGTTTTCTGTTTTCAGTTTTCAGTTTTCAGTATTCAATTTTCAGTTTTCAGTTTTCAGTTTTGAGTATTCAGTTTTCAGTTTACTGTTTACAGTTAACAGTTTACAGTTTAAAGTTTACAGTTTACAGTTTACAGTTTTCTGTTTTCAGTTTTCAGTTTTCAGTTTTCAGTTTTCAGTTTTCAGTTTTCAGTATTCAGTTTTCAGTTAACTGTTTAAAGTTTACAGTATTTAGTTTTCAGTTATCAATTTTCAGGTTTCTATTTTCAGTTTTCAGTTTTCAGTTTTCAGGTTCGGTATTAAGTTTTCAGTTTTCAGTTTTCAGTTTTTAGTATTCAGTATTCAGTTTTCAGTTTTCAGTTTTCAGTATTCAGTTCTCAGTTTACTGTTTACAGTTAACAGTTTACACTTTACAGTTTTCAGTTTACACTTTACAGTTTTCAGTTTTCAGTTTATAGTTTTCAGTTTTCAGTTTTTTGTTAACTGTTATCGGTTTTCTGTTTTTAGTTTTCAGTTTTCAGTATTCAATTTTCAGTTTTCAGTTTTCAGTTTTCAGTTTTCAGTTTTCAGTATTCAGTTTTCAGTTTTCAGTTTTCAGCTTACAGATTTAAGTTTACAGTTAACAGTTTACACTTTACAGTTTTCAGTTTACAGTTTACACTTTACAGTTTTCAATTTTCAGTTTACAGTTTTCAGTTTTCAGTTTTCAGTTTTTTGTTAACTGTTATCGGATTTCTGTTTTCAGTTTTCAGTTTTCAGTATTCAATTTTCAGTTTTCAGTTTTCAGTTTTCAGTATTCAGTTTACTGTTTACAGTTTAAAGTTTACAGTTTACAGTTTACAGTTTTCTGTTTTGAGTTTTCAGTTTTCAATTTTCAGTTTTCAGTATTCAGTTTTCAGTTTACTGTTTAAAGTTTAAAGTTTTCAGTTTTCAGCTTACAGCTTAATGTTTTTGTTAGTCAGTTTACAGTTTTATGTTTTCAGTTTTCAGTTTTTTGTTAACTGTTATCGGTTTTCTGTTTTCAGTTTTCAGTTTTCAGTATTCAATTTTCAGTTTTCAGTTTTCAGCTTTGAGTATTCAGTTTTCAGTTTACTGTTTACAGTTAACAGTTTACAGTTTAAAGTTTACAGTTTACAGTTTACTGTTTTCAGTTTTCAGTTTTCAGTTTTCAGTTTGCAGTTTTCAGTTTCCAGTATTCAGTTTTCAGTTAACTGTTTAAAGTTTACAGTTTACAGTTTACAGTTTTCAGTTATTTATCAGTTTTCAGTTTTCAGCTTACAGCTTAATGTTTTTGTCAGTCAGTTTACAGTTTTATGTTTTCAGTTTTCTGTTTTCAGGTTCAGTATTCAGTTTTCAGTTTTCAGTTTTCAATTTTCAGGTTTCTATTTTCAGTTTTCAGTTTTCAGGTTCGGTATTAAGTTTTCAGTATTCAGTTTTCAGTTTTCAGTGTTCAGTTTTTAGTACTTAGTATTCAGTATTCAGTTTTCAGTTTTCAGTATTGTTACAACCCCCCTCTACACATTATGTCTTAACCTATTTGTGATAACCTAAATACTTATTTGAAGACCTATCTAAAGATTATGATATTTGTTGTGATTTACGAATATATTGGCCTTGTGATCGTCTAGCTTTGTGATAGGATCTTACGATGTGCTCGTGATAACTCAGATTCTTTAAAGGTAAAAGGATGATTTTCTGCTACTCTAATGATTTATCTAGATACTAAGGGCTTAAAAAGTTGTTGAATTGAATAAAGTTCACTTGATTTCAATAGAGTAGTTCCATGAATCAAATGTGAACATGTATTGAATTGAAAGAAAGATGTAGTAGAATTATCTGATTCTACTAGATCTGTCTAAATAAAACTATGAAAATTGACTCTAGTTTCTGAATAGCTCTCTTTTGTTTAATTAAATGTGAAAGCTATTCAGCGTGGCCTGTCTGGCTTAGGTTAGCAGCACCTCCTCCGCTGCAAACAATCGGATTTCGACAAAGCCTGACTTGGATATCCGTCTTCCATTAGGCCACCGAAGTGGCGTAGGTAGCGTACGAACTACCTATGAGGGACCTACTGTATTTACACTATAATAACAATTAGAGGAATTGTTATGAAAAGCTACAGCCGCATGATAATTTGAAGAATTGTCATGAAGCTGGATTCTCAACAAAACAATGCTTCGAAGTAAGTCTGAAGTCTGTTGGTTACTAAGTAGTCCTGCAAAAGAGTAAGAGGAATAGCCCAAATTTTACTTCGGAGCTTTAAAAATACTTGATTATAGTATTTAAAAGGCTCCTATTGGCTCTACTTAAATGACATGAACTACTCTAGAGTTCAAAGTAACTCAAATTAGAAAATGAGTAATGATAATGATATGAGTGATAATATATGGCTGATCATTGACCCTTTAGAATCCTCAATCTGAGTTTAATCAATCACCATATAAATAGTCTCACAATCGGAGATAAGTAGATGAGTAAATGAAGATGATGAAGAAATAGATGATATATGGCTGATCCAGTGACTCTTTAGAATCCTCAATCTGAGTTTGGTCATTCACCATATTGATAATCTCACATTCGAAGATAGGTTAATGAAGAATTCGTTGATATATGGCTGATCCAGTGACTCTTTAGAATCCTCAATCTGAGTTTGGTCATTCACCATATTGATAATTTCACATTCGAAGATAGATTAATGAAGAATTTGTTAATATATGGCTGATCCAGTGACTCTTTAGAATCCTCAATCTGAGTTTGGTCATTCACCATATTGATAGAATCATATTCGAAGATAGGTTAATGAAGAATTTGTTAATATATGGCTGATCCAGTGACTCTTTAGAATCCTCAATCTGAGTTTGGTCATTCACCATATTGATAGAATCATATTTGGAGAATAAAATACGTAATCAAAAATAGTAGCTGAAATAAAAACACATAATAGAAAATAAAATAGATTTTGGAATAGCAAATAAAATAATAAGTCTCAATCATTCTAATATTAACAATGAAACAGCACTTGACTGTTTAAGGAACCAAGAACTCTAGAACTCTTGGAAAGTAAAGACAATTGGGTAAACTCTAAATTTCAATTTGAAGTAGAAGTCTCATTGTTAGTCTAGTCTTTTATTTACAACAATACCTACCTACCTATATTAAATTCACATCAACAACATTTTCAGAAATATCACCTTGTATAATATTTTAATTTAGTTCATAATGAAGACTTCTGTAAATCATTCCGAAGTAAAGATTTTGTTCAAAAACTTACCCCATCCATTTTCTATCAGAAAACACACAAACACATACAAACCCCATTTCACACTTCAGATATTGAAAACATAAATACTTTAACTAAATAATTTAATGGAAATGAATCTAGTTTTAGATTTTATTGAATATCAAAATTCTTTTCAAGAATTTTCTAAATTTTCCTACCGAAAAATATTCCCTATCCAAAATTCCCCACTTTTTCTCCCCTGACTTCTCTGACACCATTCTAGTCCGACCTTTCAAAATTTGAAAACGGATGATACAGCCCAATTGACGTTCAAATAGTTTGGCTTTATTATGAAATAGGTTTTATCTTAAAGTTTAGGAAATCAAAGACCCTAATATTTGTGCGTAACAGTACGTAGTGACTACGGATCGTTACAGTATTCAGTTTTCAGTTTACATTTTTCAGTTTTCAGTATTCAGTTTTCAGTATTCAGTTTTCAGTTTTTTGTTAACTGTTATCGGTTTTCTGTTTTCAGTTTTCAGTTTTCAGTATTCAATTTTCAGTTTTCAGTTTTCAGTTTTGAGTATTCAGTTTTCAGTTTACTGTTTACAGTTAACAGTTAACAGTTTACAGTTTAAAGTTTACAGTTTACAGTTTACAGTTTTTTGTTTTCAGTTTTCAGTTTTCAGTTTTCAGTTTTCAGTTTTCAGTATTCAGTTTTCAGTTTTCAGTTTACTGTTTAAAGTTTACAGTTTACAGTTTTCTGATTTAAGTTTTCAGTTTTCAGTTATTTATCAGTTTTCAGTTTTCAGTTTTCAGCTTACAGCTTAATGTTTTTGTCAGTCAGTTTACAGTTTTATGTTTTCAGTTTTCAGTTTTCAGGTTCAGTATTCAGTTTTCAGTTTTCAATTTTCAGGTTTCTATTTTCAGTTTTCAGTTTTCAGTTTTCAATTTTTAGTTTTCTTTTTTCTGTTTTCTGTTTTCTGTTTTCAGTTTACATTTTACAGTTTACAGTTTTATGTTTTCAGTTTTCAGTTTTCAGTTTTCAGTTTTCAGTATTCAGTATTCAGTTTTCAGTTTTCTGTTTTCAGTTTACAGTTTACTTTTTACAGTTTTCAGTTTTCAGTTTAAAGTTTTCAGTTTTCAGTTTTCAGTTAACAGTTTTCAGTTTTTAGTTCTCAGTTTTCAGTATTCAGGTTTCTATTTTCAGTTTTCTGTTTTCAGTTTTCAGTATTCAGTTTTCAGTTTACTGTTTAAAGTTTACAGTTTACAGTTTTCTGATTTAAGTTTTCAGTTTTCAGTTATTTATCAGTTTTCAGTTTTCAGCTTACAGCTTAATGTTTTTGTCAGTCAGTTTACAGTTTTATGTTTTCAGTTTTCAGTTTTCAGGTTCAGTATTCAGTTTTCAGTTTTCAATTTTCAGGTTTCTATTTTCAGTTTTCAGTTTTCAGGTTCGGTATTAAGTTTTCAGTATTCAGTTTTCAGTTTTCAGTTTTTAGTATTGTTGTAGTATTTGAAATTGGCGCCTTCCAACATAGACAGTAGAGAATACTTGGCTTATCTATGATAGAACAGTAATGTCAATGTCAATTCAGTAAACGTCATCTTGACATCTCTGAACTTGTATCGGTCTGTTCTTAATGGTCGGACGACATTGTAATTGTAACAGAAACCCAAAAATAAATCAAGATGAATCAATACTTTTTTATTATCACCCAACAGGTTAAAGTGGCCCAGGAAGCTCAAAAATTAGTTCGTTTTCAGCTATTTATTTCAGCAATCAACAGCTTATTTCCACAAAATGGCATACGTGCATGGCCTGCAAATGGAAAAATTAACAGGGCGAGCAAATTACGCAACATGGAAATTTGCCATACAAACCTACATGGAGCACGAGGAACTGTGGGGATGTGTTGTTGGAACCGAAGTTGACGTCAAAAAGGACATAAAAGCTAAGTCGAAGCTCATCTTATTGTGTGATCCCATCGTGTATGTTCACATACAAGAAGCAACAAATGCTAAAGAGGTATGGAATAACATAAGTAAAGCGTATGACGACTCAGGGCTTACAAGAAAAGTGGGTTTATTACGAGATTTGATAATAACTCAGCTTGATGGATGTGGGAGCATCGAGGATTATGTCTCTAAAATTATGAGTACTTTCCACAAACTCAGGAACATTAACTTCAAAGTGGATGATGAATGGTTAGGCACTCTACTGTTGGCCGGCCTACCAGAATGTTACTAACCAATGATTATGGCATTGGAAAGTTCAGGTGTTGCAATCTCATCAGATTCAGTAAAGACAAAATTGTTACAGGAAATTAAAACAGACTCAGTGGCATTATATGTTAATAAAAATCAGGCTCAGAAGGACAAGAGTAAAGGACCGAGGTGTTTTGCGTGTAACAAGCATGGACACATGGCAAAACAATGTAAGAATAAAAAGAAAGCTACCAATAAATCCGATAATGCTAACTTTATTGCCGTGCTTTCAGCTACCGAACATAACTATGATGGCTGGTTTGTTGACTCTGGAGCCTCCATGCACATGACCAAGCACAGGGAGTGGCTAAGCAACGAAACCAATCCTCCGATTAGCAGCATCAAAGTAGCGAACGATAAAATCCTTCCGGTGAAAAGCTCAGGTAACGTTGAGATTCTACTACCAAGTGGAAAGAAAATAAAGATAACAAACGTACTTTATGTTCCTGAACTTGCCACAAATCTCTTATCAGTAAGCCAGATGATTAAAAATGGATGCCAAGTAAAGTTTGACTGCCGTGGCTGCAAGATCTTCAATCAGGAACAAATTGAAGTGGCCACAGCCAAACTCAGTAATAATATGTACCGGCTAACTTCATCATGTAGTGAGGCATACATATCCGAAATGAATGAAGGTGATTCCTTTCTATGGCACCAGAGAATGGGCCATCTGAACTTTGCAGATCTAAAGAAGCTTCCTGACTGCACAGAAGGTATCACATTAAATGATAAAATTGATAAGATAATATGTGTATCATGCTTAGAAGGAAAGCAGACCATGCAGAAGTTCCCGAAGGAAGGAACCCGAGCTGATGGACTACTGAAGATTGTGCATTCTGACATTTGTGGCCCTATGGAGGTGAAGTCCATAGGAGGAGCTCGCTACTTCGTCACATTCATTGACGACTACTCAAGGAAAGTATATCTTTATGTTATGAAAAATAAGTCTGATATGATAGATAAATTTAAAGAATTCAAAGCCAATGTGGAGAACCAGCTTGACATGAAGATTAAAATTCTCCGCACCGATAATGGAACCGAATACCCCAGTAACAAATTTTCTAGCATTCTGAAAGACTCCGGGATCATTCATCAGACCAGTAACCCCTATACTCCAGAACAAAATGGCCTGGCAGAGCGATGCAATCGCACTCTTGTTGAAAAAGCTCGTTCTATGCTAATAAATGCTAATTTACAGAAGCAGTACTGGGCAGAAGCAGTGTCGACAGCAGCATATCTAATAAATCGCTCGCCAACGCGCAATTTAGGCAACATAACGCCAGAGGAGAGATGGACGGGGAATAAACCTGATGTGAGTCATCTAAGAATCTTTGGCTGTGAAGCAATGGTGCATGTTCCAAAAGAGAAAACAAGAAAATTGGACTCAAAGGCACGTAAGATGATTTTTATTGGCTATTGTGAAAATACTAAAGGTTACAAAGTCATAGATCCAAAAACAAGAAAAGCAATTAAAAGTAGAGATGTTGTATTCCTTGAGAGCTCAGTAAAACGTAATTTTGCGTCAATGCCACTAGCAGAGTCAGAATCAGACACAGAATCAAAGTCAGACTCAGAAATTAAGTCTAAATTAGTAGTTCCAAATAAAAGCATAAAAGAAAGTAGTACAGGAGGCAATCAGTCCGAAAATTCACAATCTGATGACTCATATTACTCAGAAGATGGTTCACCAAACAAATGGTCAGACGAACCACATCCATATGTAACCGTTAGGTCGAAGAAAAATATAAAAGCATATGAAGATGAAAACTCATATTTTTGTTCTCATGAAAATACAGTTTTGATTCCAGAGACATACCAAGAAGCAATGTACTCAACTGAGGCCACAGAATGGCAAAAATCCATACAAGAAGAGTTGAAAGCACATGAGAAGAACAAAACCTGGGAGCTGGTGGAGAAACCACATGGAGCAAAAGTAATTGGATGCAAATGGGTATTCCGCACAAAGGAACAATCATCAGGTACTCTATACAAAGCAAGACTATGTGCCAAAGGCTGTGCTCAGAAAAAAGGTATAGATTACAATGAAACATTCTCTCCCACGGTAAGATATGATTCTATTCGAATAATTCTCTCAGAAGTTGCTCAAAACAATTTGGAAATGGTACAATTTGATATAAAAACTGCATTTCTATATGGAGATATTCAGGAAGACATTTTCATGAAACCACCAGAAGGTCTGAATGTCCCGAACAACTCAGTTTGTAAGCTGAACCGATCTCTGTATGGACTGAAGCAAGCACCACGGTGTTGGAATCAAAAGTTTGACTGCACACTGAAACAATATGGTTTTGTGAACAGTAATGCTGACCGATGTGTATACACAGCTTGGATAAACAAGAAGAAGACATATCTATTATTGTTTGTTGATGACGGTCTTTTGATTTCAGCTGATACTACAATTTTGAAAAATATCATACAAAATCTACAAGTAAACTTTGAAGTAAAATTATGTGACCCACATAATTATGTTGGACTTCAAATTGAAAGAACAAACGGCAATTTGTTCATACATCAACAAAAATACATAGAACAGGTACTTATTAAATTTGATTTATGTAATGCTAATTCAAATCACATTCCAGTTGACCCACACACGAGACTGGAACAGAGTGAGCAGCAGGAGGACAAGAGCATCCCATATCGGGAAGCTGTTGGTTCTCTGATGCATCTGGCCATCGTCAGTCGGCCGGATATCATGTTCGGTGTGAGCATGATCAGTCGCTACCTCAACTGCTACGACCGCACCCACTATGCAGTCGTAAAGAAGATTATGAAGTACTTAAAGGAAACAAAAGAGTACGGACTAAGGTACTCGGCACAGTCAGAGTCCCAGGTAGAAGGCTACAGCGACGCAGACTATGCTAATGACACGGGTACACGGCGCTCGATGACAGGGTACGTGTTCATGAAGAACGGAGCGGCAGTGACGTGGGCCAGCCAGCGCCAGGCAAGCGTCGCCCTCTCTACCACCGAGGCTGAGTTCATGGCAGCCTGTGCGGCTACCAAGGAGGCCATGTGGATACAAAAGCTACTAAAAGACATTGGTGAATATAATCAGAACTCTATTAGCTTACACATAGATAATCAAAGTGCTATTTGTGTTATTAAAAATGTAGACTATCACAAAAGGTGCAAACACATTGAAGTAAGATATAATTTTGTAAAGGAAAAGTATGCTGATAAATTAATAGATTTAAAGTATATTTGTACAAATGAGCAAAATGCTGATATTTTTACAAAAGCTCTGTCTAAAGATAGATTTCAATATCTGAGAACAAAACTTGGTGTTGTAAAAATGATAAAATAAGTTTTATAAGGTATTCTAATGTTACTTAAAATTGGTAAGCTATTTTGTAAAATAATCATTTTTGTAAGTAGACCCCTAATGTAAATTTATAAAGTTTAATTTCACTGTATGTGTTAAATGAACTAGGTAGGGTGGTATGATAATGAATAGTTCATTTTTGTTTGTAAATTGTGAAATTTAATAGTAAACTTAGTAAATACCTATTGTATGTTGAAAAAATAAAGATACATTTTTCATAATATTCTGATGAGTAAGGTAATGTTTTTGTACAAGTTCAGAATAATTAACAAACTGTACAATGTTCATGTAATTTCATAAATATTAACTTGTAGTGTACTGTAGGTAATGTCAACTTAGTTTAAAATATCTATTTTGTTATAAAACTATTGTAATTTCAGAATTAGGTGAGAGTCTTGTATAGGTAGATACTTCAAGATACCTAACCTTCTTTAAGTAGGTAGAAACCTATCTCAGTTGTAAATGTAAACTTAAAACTTTGCATTGTAAGTAACATTCAAATCTAGATTCTGCCTAGAAGTTAGCAATTCAGATATTTCTTGTATTAGGTAGATCTCAGTTGTAAATGTAGGTAACTTAAAACTTTGCATTGTAACATTAAATCTAGATTCTGCCTAGAAGTTAGTTATTCAGATATTTCTTGTAATAGGTAGATCTCAGTAACGTAGGTAAGTAAATAGTGGAAGGCTTAAATTCGGTGAGAGTGTTGTAGTATTTGAAATTGGCGCCTTCCAACATAGACAGTAGAGAATACTTGGCTTATCTATGGTAGAACAGTAATGTCAATGTCAATTCAGTAAACGTCATCTTGACATCTCTGAACTTGTATCGGTCTGTTCTTAATGGTCGGACGACATTGTAATTGTAACAGAAACTTTTTTTTTTTCAGTGAGAAATTTTCAGTTTTCAGTTTTCAGTTTTCAGTTTTTAGTTTTCTTTTTTCTGTTTTCTGTTTTCTGTTTTCAGTTTACATTTTACAGTTTACAGTTTTATGTTTTCAGTTTTCAGTTTTCAGTTTTCAGTTTTCAGTATTCAGTATTCAGTTTTCAGTTTTCAGTTTTCAGTTTACAGTTTACTTTTTACAGTTTTCAGTTTTCAGTTAACAGTTTTCAGTTTTTAGTTCTCAGTTTTCAGTATTCAGGTTTCTATTTTCAGTTTTCAGTTTTCTGTTTTCAGTTTTCAGTTTTCAGTATTCAGTTTTCAGTTTACTGTTTAAAGTTTACAGTTTACAGTTTACAGTTTTCTGATTTAAGTTTTCAGTTTTCAGTTATTTATCAGTTTTCAGTTTTCAGCTTACAGCTTAATGTTTTTGTCAGTCAGTTTACAGTTTTATGTTTTCAGTTTTCAGTTTTCAGGTTCAGTATTCAGTTTTCAGTTTTCAATTTTCAGGTTTCTATTTTAAGTTTTCAGTTTTCAGTTTTCAGTTTTCAGGTTCGGTATTAAGTTTTCAGTATTCAGTTTTCAGTTTTCAGTTTTTTGTATTTAGTATTCAGTTTTCAGTATTCAGTTTTCAGTTTTCAGTTTACATTTTTCAGTATTCAGTTTTCATTTTTCAGATTTCAGATTTCAGTTGTTTACGTTCTTCTTTCAGTTTTCAGTATTCAGTTTTCAGTTTACTGTTTACAGTTAACAGTTTACACTTTACAGTTTTCAGTTTACAGTTTACACTTTACAGTTTTCAGTTTTCAGTTTATAGTTTTCAGTTTTCAGTTTTTTGTTAACTGTTATCGGTTTTCTGTTTTTAGTTTTCAGTTTTCAGTATTCAATTTTCAGTTTTCAGTTTTCAGTTTTCAGTATTCAGTTTTCAGTTTTCAGTTTTCAGCTTACAGATTAAAGTTTACAGTTAACAGTTTACACTTTACAGTTTTCAGTTTACAGTTTACACTTTACAGTTTTCAATTTTCAGTTTACAGTTTTCAGTTTTCAGTTTTCAGTTTTCAGTTTTTTGTTAACTGTTATCGGATTTCTGTTTTCAGTTTTCAGTTTTCAGTATTCAATTTTCAGTTTTCAGTTTTCAGTTTTCAGTATTCAGTTTTCAGTTTACTGTTTACAGTTAACAGTTTACAGTTTAAAGTTTACAGTTTACAGTTTTCTGTTTTCAGTTTTCAGTTTTCAGTTTTCAGTTTTCAATTTTCAGCTTTCAGTATTCAGTTTTCAGTTTACTGTTTAAAGTTTAAAGTTTTCAGTTTTCAGTTTTCAGTTTTCAGCTTACAGCTTAATGTTTTTGTTAGTCAGTTTACAGTTTTATGTTTTCAGTTTTCAAATTTTTGTTAACTGTTATCGGTTTTCTGTTTTCAGTTTTCAGTTTTCAGTTTTCAGTTTTCAGTTTTCAGTTTTCAGTTTTCAGTTTTCAGTTTTCAGTTTTCAGTATTCAGTTTTCAGTTTACTGTTTAAAGTTTACAGTTTACAGTTTACAGTTTTCAGTTATTTATCAGTTTTCAGTTTTCAGTTTTCAGCTTACAGCTTAATGTTTTTGTCAGTCAGTTTAAAGTTTTATGTTTTCAGTTTTCAGTTTTCAGGTTCAGTATTCAGTTTTCAGTTTTCAATTTTCAGGTTTCTATTTTCAGTTTTCAGTTTTCAGTTTTCAGTTTTCAGGTTCGGTATTAAGTTTTCAGTATTCAGTTTTCAGTTTTCAGTTTTCAGTTTTTAGTACTTAGTATTCAGTATTCAGTTTTCAGTTTTCAGTTTTCAGTATTCAGTTTTCAGTTTTTTGTTTACTGTTATCGGTTTTCTGTTTTCAGTTTTCAGCTTTCAGTATTCAATTTTCAGTTTTCAGTTTTGAGTATTCAGTTTTCAGTTTAAAGTTTACAGTTTACAGTTTTCTTTTTTCAGTTTTTAGTTTTCAGTTTTCAGTTTTCAGTTTTCAGTTTTCAGTATTCAGTTTTCAGTTTACTGTTTAAAGTTTACAGTTTTCTGATTTAAGTTTTCAGTTTTCAGTTATTTATCAGTTTTCAGTTTAATGTTTTTGTCAGTCAGTGTACAGTTTTATGTTTGCAGTTTTCAGTTTTCAGGTTCAGTATTCAGTTTTCAGTTTTCAGTTTTCAGTTTTCAGTTTTCAGTTTTTAGTTTTCTTTTTTCTGTTTTCTGTTTTCTGTTTTCTGTTTTCAGTTTACATTTTACAGTTTACAGTTTTATGTTTTCAGTTTTCAGTTTTCAGTTTTCAGTTTTCAGTATTCAGTATTCAGTATTCAGTTTTCAGTTTTCAGTTTTCAGTATTCAGTTTTCAGTTTTTTGTTTACTGTTATCGGTTTTCTGTTTTCAGTTTTCAGCTTTCAGTATTCAATTTTCAGTTTTCAGTTTTGAGTATTCAGTTTTCAGTTTAAAGTTTACAGTTTACAGTTTTCTTTTTTCAGTTTTTAGTTTTCAGTTTTCAGTTTTCAGTTTTCAGTTTTCAGTATTCAGTTTTCAGTTTACTGTTTAAAGTTTACAGTTTTCTGATTTAAGTTTTCAGTTTTCAGTTATTTATCAGTTTTCAGTTTAATGTTTTTGTCAGTCAGTGTACAGTTTTATGTTTGCAGTTTTCAGTTTTCAGGTTCAGTATTCAGTTTTCAGTTTTCAGTTTTCAGTTTTCAGTTTTTAGTTTTCTTTTTTCTGTTTTCTGTTTTCTGTTTTCTGTTTTCAGTTTACATTTTACAGTTTACAGTTTTATGTTTTCAGTTTTCAGTTTTCAGTTTTCAGTTTTCAGTATTCAGTATTCAGTTTTCAGTTTTCAGTTTTCAGTTTACAGTTTTCTTTTTACAGTTTACAGTATTCAGTTTAAAGTTTTCAGTTTTCAGTTTTCAGTTTTCAGTTTTTAGTTCTCAGTTTTCAGTATTCAGGTTTCTATTTTCAGTTTTCAGTTTTGAGTATTATGTTTTCAGTTTTCAGTTGTCAGTTTACAGTTTTCGGTTAACAGTTTACAGTTAACAGTTTACAGTTTTCAGTTTTATATTTTCAGTTTTCAGTTGTCAATTTACAGTTAACAGCAATCAGTTTTTTTTCATATTTCAGTATTCAGTTTTCAGTTTTCAGTTTTCAGTTTTCAGTTTTCAGTTTTTAGTTTTCTTTTTTCTGTTTTCTGTTTTCTGTTTTCTGTTTTCAGTTTACATTTTACAGTTTACAGTTTTATGTTTTCAGTTTTCAGTTTTCAGTTTTCAGTTTTCAGTATTCAGTATTCAGTTTTCAGTTTTCAGTTTTCAGTTTACAGTTTTCTTTTTACAGTTTACAGTTTTCAGTTTTCAGTATTCAGTTTAAAGTTTTCAGTTTTCAGTTTTCAGTTTTCAGTTTTTAGTTCTCAGTTTTCAGTATTCAGGTTTCTATTTTCAGTTTTCAGTTTTGAGTATTATGTTTTCAGTTTTCAGTTGTCAGTTTACAGTTTTCGGTTAACAGTTTACAGTTAACAGTTTACAGTTTTCAGTTTTATATTTTCAGTTTTCAGTTGTCAATTTACAGTTAACAGCAATCAGTTTTTTTTCATATTTCAGTTTTCAGTATTCAGTTTTCAGTTTTAAATTTTCAGGTTAGGTTAGGTTAGTTTTTTTTTTTTTTTTTTTTTTTTTTTTTTTTTTTTTTTTTTTTTTTTTTTTTTTTTAACACAAGTTCTACCCCTAGCTTTACCAGGGACCTGGTTTTCACTACCCTTTCGTACCAGTTCTCAAGTTTATGCTTCTCGCACTTTCGTTCTTCATACTTTATCTTTCTTATATCCTTCACCATTCGTACCATTTGACCTACTCTATCTTTACATCTTTTTGTTCTTGTTTACAGGGGTAATTGAGGAACAGTGTTGTTTATTCTTTATTGGCTTAATATTACAGATTACAGGTTGTTTTCTTATATCTATAACCTATTTATTTTGTTTATCCAACTTCACTTTCTTTCTCATATATGTTATCATAATTTACATAATATACAAATTATATATATACAATTTTCACACATTTTTCAACTTAAATGAATTAGCAATATTGACGTATGGAAATATCATAAGATAATCCTACTCAATATTTTCTTATTTAACTATTTGTTTCTATTTATTGCCTTACTTGCTATTTTAATACACAATTCTATAAATCTTGCTCTTATATATTTATCTGTAATTAGATAGCTCAACTTACTTAACTCTATCGTTTCTCCTGATTCTTGCTCGAACTCAAAACGTTCGGAACCGTAGGCAGGGCATTCTATCAACATATGTTGTACTGTCTCGTCCTTATCGGGTTCGCAGATGCACGATGGGTTGTCCTTGCACTTGAATCGATTCAAGTACATGGAAAACCCACCGTGTCCCGTCAAGACTTGTGTTAGTACGCCCGTGGTGTTTAACTCTCTTACAACTTTATAGGCTGAGACTACATCCGGAAAGAACAATTTTGTGGTGGACGCCGTGGATCCAGATCTGTATCTCCGATTCCATTCGCTAAGCGAGGCCTTACGGATTTCTCGCTTAGCGAATGATATCGGAATCATGTCGTACACAGGTTTTGTTTTCTTCGAGGCCGCCTCCTTGGCCAGTTTGTCTGCTCTCTCATTTCCCTCGAGTCCCGCGTGTGCCTTGATCCAAAAGAGCTCAACTTTTTTGGAGACTTGTTGGCATTTTTTAAGGTTCTCTCGGATTTTGACTGCGAGGGGATTGAGAGAGCAACCGTTTACTATCGCCTCAAGAGACGACCTAGAGTCGCTGAAAACTCCGAAACTCGTATGCGTACTTTTGAGCACTTCCTCGGTTGCTTTACATATGGCCAACAATTCGGCCTGGTAAACCGTGCAGTAAGACGACAGCTTTAATTTCAGGCTTTTAGTTTCGGCACCATTGGTCCAGAGAGACAATGCTGCTCCAACTTTGCCTTCAATTTTGCTGCCGTCCGTATAAATTTGTACTGCTTGACCACTGTTCCTTTCAACGTCATCTTGGTTTACCAGGCATGTGAATTGCAGACTCATATGAAGCGCTGGGTGAGGAGTGTCAGCAAAAGTTGTCATTCGCTCGATCTCTCCCTCTGCTAATACTGGCTGTGGTATTCCCCTTTTTGTCTCGTACAGAGCGGCTGCTTCTTGTATCCGGAGATCAAGGGGTAGTAACCCAGCCAGTGCCAGTGCTGCGTTAAGAGAGACCGTTCGATAGGCTTTGGTCAACTTTTGAGCAAAACCTCTTTGGACAACGTTTAGCTGCTTCTGTATCCCGAGTTTCTTTGTCGCCGGCGCCCAGACTGAAGAAGCATACATAATTATCGGCTCCACGACGGCCACATATATGGTGCGGATAATTTCTGGTTGGAGGCCCCAACTGATTCTGGCGGCTTTGGATAACTGCTTGTAGACGTTTAATGCTTTTCTGCATATGTGGCTTGCATGGCTATTAAACGTCAATTTGCTGTCAATCCAGAGCCCCAGAACCTTAAACTCTGTGGACATGGTAATGTCGATCCCTCCCATGGTCAGGAGTGGGGTATCATGCTTTAGTTTTCGAGTTATAAGCATTGCGTTTGTCTTGTGTGGTGCAAACTTCAGTTTGTGCTGGATACCCCACTCCTGAACATAGGCGAGGGCGGCATTTGCCTGTCGTTGGACCTCCATCGCGGTGTTTCCTTCAAAAACCAGCACCACGTCATCAGCAAAAGCTTGACAGTAGTCCCCGCGCTTTTCCATTCCCTTAAGCAAGGAGTCGAGAAGGAGGTTCCAGAGGATAGGACCTCCAATGGAGCCCTGAACACAACCCTTGGTAGTTTCCTTTGCAACCTCCTCCCCGGCATACCTTACTCTCACTCTTCTATCCCTCAGATAGCTGTCCATTATCCTTCTGATGTTTACCGGACACTGTTCCTCAGCCAGTCGGACTCTTATTGCGGGCCACCAAGCGCTATCGAAGGCTCCCTCTATGTCCAATGATACAACCGTGATGATTTTTCTTTGATCCAGCTTAGATCTTACATATTTTATCAGGTCATAGAGAGAGTCTTCAGTGCTCCTTTGTGGCATGAATCCGTACTGGCGAGTACTCATCCGGGGGATAAGGTGCCATTTCAGTCTTCTGACGATCATTTTTTCTAAGATCTTTCCCAGCACCGGAAGAAGGCCAATGGGCCTGTATGATTTTGGGCTAGAATAGTCGTCCTTACCGGGTTTTCGGAGGACTATCACAGTGGCCTCCTTCCAGATGATGGGAAAGTAGCTTAGCTGTAGACATTTGTTTGCTATCGAGAGAAAGAGGTGAGGATCGTGAAGAACCGCCTTTTTGCAAATATCTGCCGTAAGACCATCCGCACCTGGAGCCTTTTTCGGATTAAAGCTTTCCACCGTCTCAGTCAATTCTTCGAGCGTAAACAGCGGGTCATGCTCATCATGACTGTCGTTGTTTACTAAGTCAGCTTTTTGTCTGATCAGTCGGTGGTCTGC